>OY720632.1:91415852-93915852 GCA_963169105.1 Ceriagrion tenellum | reverse complement strand
GAATTAAGCCAGTAAAAACATTTTTTTAACTTAAAAAGAAGAAAGAGTACTACACTAAAAAAAGAGTCTCTTCTTCAAGACAATGCAGTCACTTTGTAAATATATTTTACCCGGCAAAAACACACGCTATTATGGCGCATGGGGCAGCTTTTTTACGGAAAACACCAAGGTGTCAACGAAGAAACATAACAAGCAACCAAGTAAAATGCTTTGACGACACATTGAGAAAACATCAATAAAATGCAGGCGAAGTGAGAAACACATAATCTTAAAGGACGTGTAATTAAAAGGCTATAATAGCGATCCAATGACCTGATGTAAAACGGTATGAAGCCCTCAATGACTCATGAAACGATGATTACGGTTTCTTAAATCTAACCCGGACACTACTCCGTGCCTAAAGAATATCTTCTATGGAAGAAGCTACGAAGGAATCGTGATAGAGCCGAAACTATGTTCGATTAAAAATTCTAAAGAGTGGAAACAACTAATTCTTTTTCAATACTCCAACTACAAATTATTCAGGCCTGCCGCTAATACGGCGGTGAAATACCATGAAAATGACATGAGGAAAAAATCGGCCAAGACCAGGCATTGAACCACGGACCTTTGGCTTTCCGGGCCAATGCGCAGACTAATACGCTTCCCAGGTTTCCTAAACCTCATGGCAATTTAAAAGGATACGCATGAACTAGGTGTTAAGCCGTTGCGAAATGAAATCAAAGATGGCAACACAAGGGAGAATGGACTTCAAAGAACCCACAGCACGAGGCCTGCATCCAAAACCAGCACTAAAGCCGTGCTTGTTAACATCTAGTTCATACGTACCCTTCTAAATTGCCATGACATTGGGAAGCCTGGGTAGCGTAGTGGTCTGCGCATTGGTCCGTGGTTCAATTCCCGGTCTAGACCGATTTTTTCCCACGGGAATTTCATTGCAATACTCAAAATGTTGAACTATTTCCACCAAATGACGAATAGGACATTGTCCAACTACCAACGATTCGATACTGCTCTCTCTCTATCTACCTCCGGCAAAGATGTTTAAAAAATTAACTTCCTAGGTGATATTGTACTTTGTATTCGTCGATGTCGTTAAGGCGGGATTACACATGGAAGTCACTTCCATGACAGTTGCCTTGGAAGTCGCTTACAAGCCACACTTCGATGTGTAAGCACGCACTTCCATGGCAGGAGGGGTCGATAGTGGTGGTAATCGACCGCGGTTGCTAATTGCGAGGAAAATTGACCGGTTTCTATTTTGTCTGAAAGTTGTAACGCTACCAGTTCTATAACCTATCCTTTGTCTCAGCGGCTGCTCCAACTTGATGCAAATTTCGATGTAACCCAACATACCTCCTTTAAAAAAAATACATTAATCATTTGACAAGCACATGTAACAACACATTTAAAGACATCAAACACATGAAAATACATTTATTTTCAACGTATGGCTCTTTTTAAATTATCATAAACAATCGATTATTAGTTGGCATTACATTAGGCCCAATTTACAATGCAAACTTGGAGGTATTTAGGTTAACAAATAGGTTCTTATCCTTTTGGTTATAAAAAAAAAACAGGCAATTACATAGTTACTATAGGTTTTCAGGAAGAGACACAAGATGTTCAGTTCGAGATTGAACAGAATTCAAATTTTTCTTATGAATTTAACGGCTATTTGGGCGCGAAAGTCCTTTTTCTACTTGAATTATTGGTTGGGTTTCCACTTATCCTCCCCGGATCTCCTGCCTCCGCGTGCGCGGCTAATCTCGTCCCCCGCTGCCGTCCGGCTATATTTTCTTTTCCTCTCTCGTTCTCTCCTAAACTTTCGCTGCAACCCAAACCACTGACTCTATTTCCGCGGTCTTACTATGCCGTCTTCTTCCTCAGTATATCTCCGTACGTGGATATTTCTTCACTTTCGTCTCTCTCTCCTCCCTTCACGTCTGTTACCCTCGACTGCCTCTCTCTTTCTCCTTTTCTTAATTGTTTGCCCAAGCGTCCTTAGATTCCTCCTCTGTTGGATTATTTACTCTCGTATTCCCAATTACGCGTATCAAGAACCGGCTTTTGACGCTAATTGTTCGGATGACCTTGCGGCCATATTTATACCATTACAAAGTAGAATATCAATTCTGTGGTAAAATCGCATCGCATCCGGTGGAGTCTTGGTCACTTGACAGCAAACGGAGATTTTAAATGTAAACAACGAATAACTTTGCAGGAGGAGGACTCGTTGTTGCTTATGTTAATTTTTCTTTGTGCTTGAAAATATATTAAATACTAAAGAACCCCTAAGGTAAGCTTCATGCCTTATCTCGTATTTGATACTAATTATTATTTTCACAATTGATGCACATTATTCGACGTATTAATGCATAGTTATTTTTTAGTTCGTTCAAATTTATTAAACAAACGAAAGCCAACGGGACTGAAATAGCGATATACGAACGCCATTATTGCCAAACTTGGTCGATTTTCGTCATTACCACATTCATTGTTTACTTCCGTCATCCATTGTTTGGAAAAAGCCGGAAGTTGTGTGTAAGCAGAACGATGAGATGTGAGTGGCGATACGAATCGAGATATCACTACACTCGCTACTTTCAAATAAGTCAACTTCCATGATTAAACCCGTCTTTATTTGGTTACCTCAAAATAGCAGTATCGGCTATGAATCTCAGTTTTCTGCCAGCAATGCTCATGTTTTTCAGGACAATGTACACCTTTTTGCCATAAAGTTGTGCGACAGAAATGCAACTCTAAGATAAACTTAATAATATGCCTGAATAAAATGATTTATGCCACAACATAACTCTAGCGTGTTTGCGCATCTCTGCCGTTCATTTACATACCGCAAATAATCCACATGATTCCTAAGAGATAAAGAAAACAATTTACAGCAACTTTGTACAGAAAATTCCCAATTCACTGTATCTTAAATAATTGATCAGGAAATACATCTAATCCCTGCATTGAAAGGACAATAATATCACCTCATTCCACAAATTTAAAAAAATTGAGAAAATTTACACCTTGTCAACTTGTTCTGTTAATTGTACCCGAAATCCATTGCATTTAGGCATTATGTAAAACCAAAATTCTAAACCATTATTCATAGTGACATGAAATCTGAATATTACTCTCATTTTAAAGACTGCGCGGTGATACTTTATAAAAAAAATAGAACATTACTCTCAAGCATCCAGAGTAAATTGAGAAAATAATAAGTAATAACTTCGAACGATAGCTGGTGCGTTTTGGATTCTTCCGCCAAGTAAAATTATCCCTAGATGAAAGTGATATTAAAGATGTAACAGTAATTAAAGCCAAGTTTGTCAGGGGGCTACTTTAATTTCCAGTACCCAGTAAGAGGAACTCAAGGACGGACCGACCTTACAAGGAAATATGCAGTCCTGGCATCGGTACTTGAAAACACACAATGCTTTGCCCCCACCCGTCATCGGCACGCTCACATTCATCCACATTTATCAGTTGTGTGGACCAATTACACTCATAAAAGCGGAAAAGAGATTAACTATCATAAAGCAACTTAAGGGTGTTAATGACGCACATCCGTTCAATTAAGAGCAAATTTAAGAACTTTAAAAGTATAAGAGCAAATTTTATCTTAGAATTATTCTTAGAATAGAATACATTCATAAAATAGTGACAGTTCCTTCACCTCGCATTATGGCTGTGGAATCTCTTTCATTCTCGACTAAGCGCATACACCGATACTGAAACAAAAAAACAGATAACATTAAAAGAACCAAATACACTCACCTACACTTACTGACGAAAGTTAACGTCCGATCGGGGCTACTAACGACGGAGACAGCGACTGAACGATTTAGTTGGTTTAGGTGTCATTTATCATGATCTCAAAAATGAAAAGGTTTTTGTTCACTTTCCACAGAAAAAATTTTATTTTCCAACATGGTTTCGACATTAGCTATGTCATTTTCAAGGTATTACATATTTCAGTGGAAAGTGAACAAAAACCTTTTCATTTTTGAGATCATGATTCTGTCGCGCATTTCCACAAAATATCGCCGGATAATCTAACCTTAATTTAGGTGTCATTTATATTTTCGCATTTCACATAGCATCATGCGTACCTATCTGGAAAAGTCCCTAAATTTCTATTTTCGAAAAAGATAAATTGTAAATTGAAAAAAAGCACTTCTTAAGTAAAACTCATGTGGAAAATGTTAAATTTGCAAAACAACCATGAAGTTGCGTTAACATTAGCATAACCTACTCAAAACATAGGTACATAAATTAATTAATTACAGCAATACTAATAAGATAAGTGTTGATGGGTATTTTGCGCGTAATTAACGAAGAGTTATCAGGTAGAATTAGAGGTGGGTCATTCCCGAACGAACGGGTCCGAATAAACAGAAGGACCGAAGACTTCTACGGAACGACCGTTCCTTTCGGTCCATCTCCCTTTCGAACCATCGTTCCTTTCAGTCATATAAAATAACCAACAACCAAGACCACATAAAAAAAATAAAAATACAAGGTCACCAATAAAAAAGTAACGGTGAACGAGTGAAAAAGAACGGGTCGCAAAAAGGAACGGTCCAGAGCGAACGAGTTCCCAAAAGTGAACGGGTTTGCCCATGTCTGGCAAGAATCATGATACACGCGAAAAATGAGAAACCATACATTGAAAGAATATCACCTTTTCAATCTCCATTGTTGTCAATAGGAATGAAATTTCCTTCCCTGAGCAAGAATTACCGCTTAATGCTTCCCTCCCAGGAACCCAAATCATAAATTCTGCCTCACCCTTTATTTGGCGCGTGACTTCTACACTGAAAACACCTGAACACCACCTTCCTCCTCTCCAAACGCCTAACAGAGCCCCAGTCGCTTCCTGCTTTCTTTTGCATGTCACCCCTCTCTCACCCTCAACGAGCTACTTATACGTATCTTTAGACTTGACAATGCCAGCATAAACTAGAAATCCGGGTCTAGTGGGTATTACTTTGTCTGGGTATTATGAGAAATATAGAGCATTTTAACTACTAAGGTAGTACGCTAGATGAAAACGAACATAGCAGCAACGACATACGGAAGAGAATAGCGATAGCTAAGGAGGTATTTAGTAATAGAATGGAGCTGACGATAGGGACCTTGGGTAAGGATGTAAAGATGGGACGGGTGGTGAAGAGTTTGATATGGAGTGCAGCGTTATATGGAGCAGAAACATGGACTCTCAGAAATGAAGGATAGAATAGGCTGCAGGTATTTGAGATGTGGGTGTGGAGAAGGATGAAGAAGGTGAGGTAGACGGAGAGGAAGACTAATGAGGAAGTGCTTGAGATAGTGGGCGAGAAGAGGAAACTTATTCATGAAATACGAGATCGACAGAGTAGGTGGCTGGAGGACGTAATAAGGGGCGATGGGTTGCTCAATAATGAGATAGAGGGAAGTATGCTGGGCAAGCGGGGATTAGGAAGAAAGAGAATAGGTTTTATGGACAGGATGAAGAAGGGCAGATCGTACACTGAGGCGAAAAAGGATATACTAGAGCGAGATAGATCACCTGAAAGTGTAGAAAACCGGGAGGAGATTCTCTGACATTCGGAAAAACCTACCTTAACCGGTAGAATACTTAAATAAAATAACCTACACAAACATCCCATATGACACTTATACCTTTTCTATGTCTTGTTTTATCTCGGAGTCTTTGTCTCGACTTTATGTAATCATAACCTTTGGATGCAATATTAAAGTAAGATAAACTTTTACTTGAAATGAAAATACACTCATCAGAGAGAATGAACGTACGTCGAGCAGACTTTTCATAATGTTTACGAGGGTCTAAGCATACAGAACATCAGCAAATGAAATGTACGTCGCAAAATAATGTAAAAAATATCCAGACCAACATCTCTGGCATTCCGCCAATCCAAAGTCAAAATGAATGGCATTTTTAATCCCTGGGCATAATACAGGATAGCAAAGAGAGGATGACGTCCCCGTGAGAGCCTCGTTTTGAATTGCTCACCGAAGCGGGGATAATTTTTAATGGAACTATTCGCGTCCCTCGAGGCCAATCGCATGCTAAATGCGTCACCTGTGCTCCATTTATCCCCGCATGTCACGGGCAATCTAAATGGATAAATAATAGATAGGTGTGACCATTTCCGACCGTTCATTTAATCTTGAAACGCCGAAAGGTTACATTAATCACAATAGGTGTACTTCTATTCCATATAAAAACTTAATTCACTGTCACAATTCAGCTCCACGAAAAATGACCGAAAGAATGAATGGTGAATTTACGAAATAATCGATGGCATATCCTTTGGAAATCGCAAACCATGTCAAAAATTCGCAATTTCTAAATGCGCTTTCATCCTAATTCCACACCAAACCAGGGATAGTGAGTTTATGAGTGGGATTGAGTGCCAGATCCACATCCCGAGGTTCCGGTTTCGAATCCTGAGAATGGCGGAGATCTACCACTCCCTACTTGGATACACACTGCGAGCACTTTAAAGGCGCAGTGCCCCGTCTGTCAAAACCAGGTTTTCCTCGGCTTTTTCTCCATTCTACACTTGAAATCCGTCTCTTCTAACAGACTCACCGATACCAAATGCTAGAAATGACCTCAGTATAAGGTCGTCTCCATAAATAACCAACTTATAGAAATCTAGGTTCATATCGATCGCTGTAGTTTAACTGAGACAACTTGAGTAAGAAAACTGAAAGTTAGACTGGTATTTCGTGATATGAAAAGAAAAAAAATTCTATTCCCAATTTTACATACACATTAGAAATTTTCTAAAACGCTTCTTTGAATGCGTATGTACTTATCTACAGAAAGTGCGATGGACGGAAAGAAAGATGGTAGATGAGGAAAGGAAAACGCTTAAGGTAGTTTGAACGAGATAGTTCCCTAGTCATATTATAGACCATATTCGAATTAAACATTTTAATTGCACCAGCTGCGGGACACGAATTAAATATTGCAATATTAATAGTGTAATAATGTAGTTTTATTGACAGTAGTTCTAAGTAATTAAATGAAAATATCATGATAAGCCTTTAACTTAATTCATTTTTTTCGTGCGGTACGTTTAATACTCCTTAAAAACACAACGGTGACAACTCAGATTCTATATAAAAACTGTATTCACTATTACAAATCAGCTCCACGAAAAATGAACAAAAGAATGAATGGTGAATTTACGAAATATCCGATGGCGTATCCGGTGGAAAACGCAAACTATGTCAATATTTCGCAATTTCTAAACAACCTCACACTAGCTGCAATATGGTTTCATAACTGTGACTCACCGACGCTTCTAAAAAGAAATGAAAAACAAATAAATAAAATAAAGCCGAAACTCCGAAAGCCGCGGATAAGGTTTTTCTTGGTCCCGCAACAATTACAACGGTGACAATATGATTACTTTTCAAAAATAGTAGAGAAAACATACACATTACACTATATACCTACATTTTGACAAGATCTGGGTGTTATAAAGTCCTAATTTTTTAAAATAAGGTCTTTATGGAGTGCATACACGTGCAATGTCCCATGTAAAAGGGCTGGGATTTTTCATCAAGAATCTAGGTAAGTAGTTCGGTAAGGGGCTGATATTTTGGTATCTCTGGATAAGATATAAGTACTAATTTAAAATGAAACCAAATTCATTGATTTCTAGGTGAAATGCTATTTAGCTGAAACTACCTCAATGACATAAGGAGAAGGCGGAAGAGGTGATTTGAGCAGGCAGTGATGGGCGAGTGAATGCAAAAGACCATGCAATATGGGTGGAGGGAGATTGGGTAATACTGGTAAGGGATTGAGAGAAAGTTTGAGACAGCTACAGAATAAAATATTGTCTGTAGAGAAGGATCTCCAGGGATGAAGGATTGGTGTGGGTATTCCTGCTTCCATCTATACCCATATTTTCCTTTAGATCACAACAAATAAATAAAAAAATATAAAAATCAGTTCGTTTCTTTTATACGGCACCAAGTAAACAGGAAACGAAACACGTTCTCCAATGTTGCCGTCTTATTTTCACCTCAAAGAGCGGGTAAATACACCCATTCCCGTTTTGGCCGTAAACACATAGGTTTGCAGAACTCCGAAGCTGATTTCTTTATATAGGATTCCCCCAGGTCTTCATAGCAAAGCCCTAAGACTTGCTTGACACCCGCTCGGACCTTAGATGGCTTCATTCGCGTCGACCCGACAGAAAAGACACCTCCCCGACAAAACCCCGTCGGACGGTACATGAGACAAGAATCACAACCTCACACTAGCTGCAATATGGTTGCATAACCGTGACTCACCGACGCTCCTAAACGAAAATGAAAAAATAAAATAAAACGAGCAGAAAACTCCGAAAGCCGCGGATAAGAAAGCTCCCCCGCCCCACAATGCACCGGTGAAGCGGGGGAACAATGTCGGGCATTCACACTCGAAGTCAGGTGCGCGCATGCAGTGGTGGCGGCGTGGAACTGGTGAGGCGAATGTGACCGTTCAATTAGCGCGGATCCCCCCTTGGGCACGGCTACACGGGAAACCACTCAAGTGAATGTGTACAGGCCGCAGTGAGTGCCGTAAGTGCCCGAGTGCGCCTCTAATGCGCATTTTGATTCGGCATCAACGATCATCCTCTCGTTAGAGAGAGTGAGCGAGTGTAGGAGAATTTTCGTGGCAATTAGGGAGAAAAATAAACCATGGTAAAGGAAGCAGTCACTAGCTCCCTCAAGTCGAGACGACATTCCACTCTTGCTTGCGGGCGCTGACGCAAACTATGTCACGGGCCATCTAAATGGATAAATAATAGACGGCCATTTCCGACCGTTCATTTACTCTTGTAACGCCGAAAGGTCACATCAATCACAAAAGCTGTACTGTGCGAAGTCTATCTTAATAAGATTCAGTTGCTCATCCGTTAAATATGCCTTGGCGGCTTAGGTCATAATTTTGCCTCGTTTAGACTACTATCCCCCGTACGATGGTCCGTGCGACGGTAGACTCAATCCGTATTATGCACGTTCGTGCCACAGTAATCTATCACTCCTAACGCTGTCGCTACACGGTAGTGGCGCCGGTATCGCGAGCAGAAACGAAGAGTAACGATAATGAAAAACATACAAACATAATAATAATAATAATGCGTCTTAATTGGGGCGAGATTGAGACTGAGGCAGTCCCATCTTCGATCAAACCCCTTTTCAGAAAAATGCATTAAATAAGTGTGAAGAAAGATACATACATTTAATTCAATATCTATTGGAGAGATTACTGCCGTTTTTAATTGAATACAAAAACTTAAAAATTCGGTCATTAATTAGCCGCAATGATTTAGATCTCATAATTGAAACCTAGTCTTAAATTTATCAAATTACTTTTATGCAGAATCATTTCTAAATTTAGCTTGGTCCCTACACACCAACGCTCCCTGCGCTAAGGTGAGATCATTTCATTACACATGATCATTTTCCAGAGAGGATAAACCTCTTGAACCCAAACACTTTTCGACTCGGTTCCTTAAAATTTCTTCTCCGTGATGTAAAATCTTTCTCGAGTGGAATACATACTGAAAATCAATTCTTTGGGGTCTAAAAACAGCTTATATTTTCCCAATACAGAATTCTTAACAATTGAGTCGTCCATCATTACAAGCCGATAAGCAATAGGAATTCAGAAAAGTGTCGGAATGTTTTACCGATATCAAATGGTTATAGAAGAGATCCCTACCACATTCTTCATTTTTTACGCCACTTTCTTCGCGAGCGCACGGATAATTTCGTTGCAAAGGTTACTGAAGGCACATGTGATAATTTTTAAAAAATTAAATGCACGCTTATCTGACATCGTCACCATCTGGTGTTCTAGACACCAGCTGATTTGTTGGTTTTTTCACAATCAACATCTCTAAATTCCCACTTCATGGGCCATCTTCACAGCCTGTAATAGCTCGCCATCAAGTCACTCCGAGTTCCCTATGAACTCTGCGTCACCTTCGGTCTCCCAAGATTCACATCCACTATCGCGCTTCTCCACCGTTTTCTTCGCAACCACCCTCTTCAAGATGCCCTCATCGCCCAACACGTCCATTCAACCTTTACCATACGGACGGCCAGGGTTCAAATCCCAAGACAGGGGACATTTTTCAGAGGAAACTCGATCCCTAATTGAGTCTTGTGGAGGGCACTTTAAGTGCAGTACTCCGTCTCTCGGATGAGAAGTTAAACTGTGGTCCCCTTGGCGCCTTTCTTTAAGCGCAGGCTAATGCCGACACCGGGTTTCTCTTAATCATTCCTCCTTTTCCTGTCCCCTATGGCACAAATGACCTTAGCTGTCGGTCCCCTCCAAAAATATCCATCCATCTATCCGAATTTCCGCTACCAATCTGCTTTCCTCTCCCACCGTATCCACCCCCTGGTTCATCTTCCTTGCTCCCCAGTTTACCCTCTCCAATCTTCTCCTATTTTACATCTCAAATGCCTCAAGTCCTCTATCCGAAATGACCAAATTTCTGCCATACACAATGCTACGCTATACACGTGAGAGATTTCACCAATATCTTTAACTTAGGCCATCAAAATTTCATTTATATGTATTTTCTGGCAAGTACGGAGAAAAGAACTATTTTGAAAGAACGCTTTACCGCCTTCTCATTTAAGTTTGAACGAGATAGTTCCCTGGTCATAATGGAGACCAAATTCGAACTACAGGTTTTAGTTTCACCAGCTGTGGGAATTTAAATATTGCATTATTAATGTTGCAGCAATGCACTTTAATATGACTTAAATTCTAAGTTATCAAATAAAAATGTGTAAATAAGTCTTTAACTCTTTTCGTGCGGTATGTTTAAAATTCCTTCCCAACGGAAGATATTTTGTGATCCTGAATAAATCACTGGGGTGATTGATAAATAATATTATCATCATCATCATCGGCGCTACAGCCCATGTGGGGCCCTGGCCTTCTTCACAACCTCCTTCCATTCTTCTTTGTCCTCCGCTACTATTCTCCACCTCCAGACCCCCAGCTTCCTCAAATACTCTTCCACATCCTCCACCCATCTTTTACTAGGTCTTCCTCTACTTCTTCGTGACTATATGATGAGTTTTCAAAATTTGTTGAGGAAATATACAAACTACAAACTGTTAATTTTTTTACGAGATCTAGGTGCTCAAAACTCCTCATTATTTTAAATAAGGTCTCTCTGGAGTGCATACACGTACCATTTCCCAAGTAAAATGGCTGGTATTTTTCGTCAAAAATCTCGGAAAGTAGTTCAGTAAGAGGGCTGATATATTGGTATATCTGGAATGATGAGAGATTTTCTTTCAAATGAGACCAAATTCATTTAAATCAAAGTGAAATGATATTTCGCTCAAACTACCTTAAAGTAGTTTCTTCTACACACAGGTGTTATAAATTCCCAATTTTTTAAATAATTTCTCTCTGGATGGCATGAATGTATCATTTACCATGAAAATTGGCTGGTATTTGTGGGCAAATTCCTCGTAAAGTAGTTCGGTAAGGGGCTGATATTTGAGTATCTTAGGAAGGATGAGTTATTTTTCTTTAAATTAAGACCAAACTCCTTGATTTACAGATGAAATAATATCTCTCTAAAACTACCCTGGTGTTCTCCAAAAAAAATTGCTTTTCGGAAAACAGCGCATTCCTTTTAAAAAGATGCCGTAATTCCACTTCAGGGCGCTCCACCCACGTCAACCTCTGTCAGCGATAGCTCTTCTTGCTCGTTTCAAGGACAACCAAATCGAAAATCCTCCTCAGATAAGCGCCTCACTATTGCCTTTCTTCGAAAATAAAGCTAGGCACGAAATTACGCCACCACCCAAAGGAAGGAAAGAAAATGAAGCTGGTATTAAGTAATTAGAGGCAAAGTGCCGTAAAAGAGATTGGCCGTAGTCACTTCAGCAGCGGCAATTTCACATGACGCTTTCCAAGAAGATACCGAGCTATTTGGTTCACACTCGGAGATAAAAATGCAGGAGTTCCCTACCTCCAGAGACAAATAACATGTAAATATTTACGCTCCTTATCCTGGACGACGCAGTATTTCTGCCGCATGGGGCTGAGAATGATCATCCTGGGAACAATGCGGTGCCATGGTCCAATTCGTTTCCTTCCAGACGCTGAAAAAAAACCGACGGTTGCAGCCTCTAACTGCTTGCCAAATGACGACCATTAAAACCGTCGTAAATCTGATTGCAGCGGTGGGTATCATAAAAAAGTGATTCACCATTTAGTAATTCACAAAACTGTAGGAGAAAGACTGAAAATAAATTAAAATAATGAGTTCACGATTGTTTTGAGGAGAAGCGATCGTGTTAGTGATTCAGTACATGCCGTAACCTAATAGTCGCTATCTTGATGGTACCGAGAAAAAATCAGATCTGTACATTCGATGGTATTTAGTTGAATTCCATCTTACTAGAAAGAAATGTTTAGAAAAGTCCTCACAAACCCGCAGAATTATAAGAATTTGTTGCAGGGTTTATCAAATTCCCTCCACTACCACTTAAGATAAAGGTTTATACTTAAATTAGGATCTGGTTCATCATTAAATTAGGACCTGACGAATCATATTCACTAAGTACTCTCGGGCTTCCAATCAGGCGAGAAGGTCCACGATTGCCGACGTCTCGATATTCTACTCGAGCATCGTCTTCAGAGCAGAGGTGAATTCCGTGACAGAGCGTGTGTTGCTGCTTATCAGCGTTATGTGATAGTTCGTCTCTTCTTTCAGACATTATCTCCATTCCCTCTATTTAAAGAAGAGGCGAATTCTGACGACGCCGCCAAGCAGCAAGAAACGCTCTGTCACGGCATTCGTCGATGCCCTGAGGACGACACTCGAGTCGAATGTCGAAACGTTGGCCATCATGGACCCTAACACTTGGTTGGAAAACCTGAAGAACTTTGAGAAACAGACACATACTTCACAGTAATAAACATATGAATATTGCAACAGGTACAGGGCAAAATGTCGTGCAGTGGTATAAATAAAGTCTATGACATTAAAGCGAACAGCAGCTAATAGCACACTAAACAAAAACTTTTGTTGCACGGTACAACGGAAAAAATATGTAACACCACCGCAACTATTGAGTTCATCAAACATCAAATTAAATGACGGTATACTCAGCTGTGTCAGGCGTGACTTCATGGAATTTACTCTACATTGTAAATGAAGTAACTTTGTTATTCCACATAAATTATATTTAAGACGACCCAGGTCTGATTATGACGTGCCACGTCGAAACCCTGGTCGTCTTACATAAACTTTAGGTGGACTAACAAAGTTACTTCATTTACAATTATATGACGGTAATTTTTAATAACGGTTAATAAATCCAAAATGAGGATCTCTTCTGTCGAACCTATAATACAAAGTTAAGCACTGAATAAGCGTAATACATTGAGTCATATGTTTGTGAATTTTGTCAATTCGGAAAGAAATGTGATATTTTAGTATTATTATAATCACAGGAGGAGTCCATTAACAACCCAACAACACATCAATTAGGGCTTAGAAGCCACTTCAGATCTTAGATCCCATGTAAATTATCACATCATGAATGTTATCACATAATCAGCCTTTAAACAGAGGCCAAATATGCTTCCGATCCCGCAACTGAGAACATTTATGTCTCCAAACGTCTCGCAGATAAAATTTCGACGACGGACCTCACGGCACGTGACCAACTGTTAATCAAAAGGGGCTTTCAGATGCACAGCAGCGACACTCAAAACATATCCTCAGAATGTCCAGAGTGTTCCACAAAACGTGCGGGATAAAGTGCAACGCTGCATGAGGAGAATTACAGCAGACGTACCAATCTCTCGTCCCCAACTACGGCCAAATTTCAAAAACGATCGATAAGGCACACATCCCATGTGGGTCGAAGCGGCCGTTCCGAGATTGAGCGACTCAGAGAGATGGGGACCGACCCACGTGCCGCGCGAGCGGAGGAGATTTTTTTCCCCCGACGATCACCAGACGCGGATTCGACTGCCGTCGGAGTCGGAAGGGGAATATATTTTTTCACCTATCTCTCTCAGCCAGTCGGGTTACATGAAAGGAGACGAGATTGCGGCTCGAATGAAAATGCAAGAGAGAGCCATTGAGGGGGAATGAGGGTAGGGCCGAGCGGAAAAGCTCAACGCCCCCCCATCCGCATCCCACTTCTCCACCCCTCGGGGAGGAAAGCGCATGGTGACGAAGGGGTTGGATGTCGAGGGGAAGGAAGCAGATTCCTACTGGCTAGCATGTACGCAGCTTGCTCACTTAATTTTCACTTCACCCAGATAATTACCTCAATACATATTTTAGAATTTTGTTGATTGGCACGGCGTCCATGAACACCCTCGTAAAATAGAGCGAGCGAGGAAGAATATTCGGGTAAATTTGGAAAATAAACTGTTGTAGCACCCAGTTCGAATTGCGAACTTCTAACTTATGCACAAATCGTTGGTGATACCCAACCACCTCCGCACCTGTCTTTAATCCAAGCGGTACAATTTGTATACTCTCAACGTGAACAGTGTTGTTTTCTGATCACCCAGCGGTCAATTAGAGATGATGACGAATAATTACTAGACCAGGGTAACTAACGAGCATTCCGAAGGCAGAAAATAACTATTGTCGATAAATAACTATGGAGAGTTTACCAAGGTAGAGAAAATTACCATAGCTGGTGTCAACTAGGCGTTCGAATAGCTAATTCTTACCCTGGTAATGGATTACTATGGTAAAAAGCTAGTAATGCGAACGGGACATAATCATTTACTGCCTCCCCGTAGTTGCAACAGTATCCTGTCCCCGACTGTGAGTATAGACGCAAAACCTATTCAGAACTGAGTGCCTTTTTAACAAGATGAAGTAGCACTTCTTAGCACGACGAGGTCGTTTTTTACCTCTTCATTCTTACCACTTTCAGTTACATTTATAAGGTTTTAGTTATATTTCAATTATAAAATCATCAACAGGAGCAGATATCCTAACTGTAGAACTTAAACACTTCTTTCCACGGTTTCTTTACAGTCTCTCGGCATTACATTAAACCTTTCTCAAGAGGTGAACAAACAATTTTTAGGATTTTACAAAAGCATATCAACTACCGAAACAGATTTCTGATTAAGGGTTGAATTAATTCAGCTTAACACTCACTGAATTCATTTATGAACTCACTGTTAAAAAGTAGGTATTAATGGAAATCAGATAAATTCCTCTATATTTTTACATGTTCGAGGCCTTATCAACTTGAGATGGGCAAACCCGTTAATTTTTGGGAACTTGTTCACTCTGGACCAGTCCTTATTAGGATCCGTTCCTTTTCACTCGTTCACCGTTTCTTTTTCATTGGTGGTCATTTATTTTTTAAAACATGTTCTTGGTGTTTAAAGAATGTATAAAAACCTAGCAAGATGTAGTTTACCGTAATGACGGCGTTTAAGAATATTGGATGAAATAAAATATGGAAGGCAATATTACCAACTTTTTACATGTTTATGTTAATACTTCTGAATTATATGAAGAAAAAAGTACTATTAATTACACCGCTAGCATCAGTAGATAGTTTTTGGAGGGTTATAAAGAACACCCTATCTCTTATAATTAGGATCAAAAGTAATGTAATAAGTAACCGAGCGTGATGGGGTGAACAAATTAAAGAATTAGGTATCTAGAAGTAGGATGAATATAAATGTAAATAAATGCAAATACGTGAACTTCAGCAATAGAAAAAAGACAGAAAATAGAAATTAAGAATTCTCCGGCAATTTAATTCCAAAATCGGATAGCTGTAAATACTTAAGAGTCTATTTAACTAAGAATTTAGGATGGGGTTTAAACGTGGAACACGTTGTTAAAAAAGCTTTCAAAATGTTACATTGGGTAATGAGAAACCTCAAAGGGAGCAGCACGACTACTAAAGATAAGGCCTATAAAACCCTGGTTCGACCAACGCTAGAGTACGCATCTCTTGTATGGGACCCACACAAGAAAGGGGAGGTGATGAACTTGGAGAAGGGTCAAAGAAAAGCGGCTAGGTATGTTCTAGGGAAACACAATAAAACAGAGAGCGTAACAGAAATGCTTAGAGCACTGGGATGGGAGAGTTTACAGGTGAGGAGGAAAAAGAGCAGGTTATGTGGGATGTACAAAATAGTAAGTGAGGAAAAAGCATGGCAAGAATTTGCGAAGGACTTAATAAAGCCAAACTTAGTGGGAAAAAATTATCACCAGTTCAAGATAAAGTGCCGATCACAAAGGACAAATGTAAAACTTCTTCTTGAACGGGACCATACGGTACTGGAACGACCTACCAGCAAAAATATTTGATCCCTTCCCAAAAAAATTACGTATTTTTAAAAATAGGTTAAAGAAGTGGAAGGTCTCAAGGTTTATTCTTTTACTGGGCTGTTATTAATGTTACCACCAGGCCAATGGCCTACTTGTAACTGTTTATTTGTAATAATAAAGTAATAATAATGACGTACCGAGGGGAAAGACGGACCGAAAGGAACGACGGACCGAAAGGACCAACTGACCGATGAACGAAGGACCGACTGACCGAAAGGACTGATGGACCAAAAGGAGCGACGGACCGAAAGGAACGAAAGAAACGAAAGACCGGCGGGAACGGTCGTTCCTAAGGAGTCTGTCCTCGGACCTCCCGTTCAATCCATGGACCCGTTCCTTCGCGAACGACCCACCTCTATTATCAACCTCTTGTATTTCTGTCCTCATCTCAGCGTACGTCCTTCCCTTCTTCACCCCGTCCACAAAACCTTTTCCTTTCGCGTTCTGAATACCCGAGGACGGAGAACATGTACTCCGAAACGTCGGGAAATATGGAACTGCTTACCCGGTGGAATACCCGAGAGACCTTTATCCAGCAGATAAGCCGGGAAAATCTAAGATCTTTCATAACATAATTATGAATTACATTGGTCCAGCAAATAAGTCAGTTTTTCTGGCTAGTTAGTGGACAAAATAGGTTTTATTTTAAAGTATTTAATTTTTTAAATTAATTTTTGTTCATTATACTGGTAAAAGGTAGGTTTTGATGAAACGGGGAGAAAATCCTCCTACTTTTCCACACTTTCAGGGTTCTATCTATCTCTAGCATCTCTTCTTTTACCTCCGCATACAACCTACCCTTCTTCATCCCATCAATAAAACCTACTCTCTTTTTTCTCTTCCCCGCTTGCTCAATATCCTTACCTCAATCAAGGACTCAAGAAACCTCACATTATCTCTTTCATCCACCTGCCCTTCCTCACCCTGATCTCCTCACCTCCAAAAGTTTCCTCTCCTCACCAACCATTTCAAGCACTTCCTCGTTAGTCTTCCTCTCCGTCCACCGCACCTTATCCATCCTCCTCTACACCCAAATCTCGAACAACTGCAGCATTTCTCGTCCTCCTTTCTGAGGGTCCACGTTTCTGCACCATACAACGCCGCACTACATATCAAGATTTTCGTAAGCCTTTACTTACCCAAGGTCCTTACCCAAGATCCTTACCCAAGGTCCCCGTCATCAACTCCCCTCTCCTACTAAATGCTTCCTTCAATAACTCTATTCTTCTCTTAAAGCCTTTGGTGCTGAACTCATATTCTTCTAGCACACTAGCGTCTTCTCGTGCTTAGAAAAATAGAAATCGCAAAATTTAAGGTTTGACATATTAAAATTATGATTTTTAAAATTATGATGTTTAAAATTTTACCATAGATTTTTACCCAGAAATAATATTAGTACCGATAGAGCCATTATTCACTATCGGCCGGAATAATTCTCAGCTGATATAATGTGCTTTAAATATATAAATATAAATAGCTCCCCGCCATTTTTCCTCTGGTAACGTCACTTCTTCCGGAATACAGCCCTAATTAAATAAAAAAACGAAATAATAATTATTGAAAGTACAAGTGCAATAAAAGGCAAAATGTAGACAGGACGGGCGCAGATTCTTAGCGACTTATCTGCACGAGGAGAGGGTAACTTGCCCCCTTGAGTATCGATTAACTAGATAAAAATTAAATCTACATCAACACACACGGCCCTGCATTACACCACTAGGGCGTATGGCAGTGAAAGTAAAAGCAGCAACAACTGAAATCGATTTAAAAGTGTTTAGAAACAGTCACTATATTCCTTTTTTGGAATTGCATTTAGTACTGCGGTACAATTTCCTTGGATGTCCTCAATGGCGTCGTAACGGTGTCCTTTCATTGCCCACTTCGATTTTGGGAACAACCAGAAGTCTGCTGGGGCCTAATCCGGCGAATACGGAGGGTGATCCAGGACTGCCATCCCTGTTCTGTCCAAAAACTCGCGTACGATCTTCGCTTTGTGGGCTGGAGCGTTGTCGTGGAGGAGCGACCAGGAACCTGCATCTCGGTATTCGGGTCCAATCCGTCGAATTATCGCCCAAAAACGATGGAGTACGCCGAGATAATACTCAGAATTAACGGTTTGCCCTTCTGGTACAAACTCCTTGTGAATGATTCCTTTGGAATCCAAGAAAACTCTTAGCATTGTCTTCACACGACTCTTCTGCATGCGCACTTTCTTTGGTTTCGGCTTCTTTGGGCTCGACCACGCTGCACTCTGCCGCTGTGTAAGAGGTTCATACTGGAGAGATCATGTTTCGTCGCCAGTTACAATCGATTTCGTGAAATAAATGTTACTTCGGGCAATCTTTAACAGGTATTTGCAGTTTTCGACTCTGCCTTGTTTTTCATCGACTGAAAGTGCATGTGACACAAACCGCGCACAGACGTTCCTTTCACCAAAATTCTCGGTCAAAATTCTAAGTACGATATTTTTAGGTATTACTGACATCTCCTTGATGAGTCGAGCAGAAACACATCTATCTGATGCAATGATTTCAGAGATTTTTCGAACATTTTCGTCCGCGCGACTTGTTCGCGGCTTTGATGCTCACGGCGCGCCGCGGCGCGGCCTAAATGTCCTCCCTGTCGTCACTTAATAGAGCATACCACAGAAAAACATTTGAACGACTTTAGAAATCACCATCATAAACGCTTTTCATCATATCGAACGTTTCACTGGTTGATTTGCCTAACTTAACACAAGACTTGACGAATGTCAGACACGTACTATTACGTTCGCGGCCAGAACGCATTGTTGCTGCGATACTAGCGCTTTGAACTACAACACGGTTGTTGCTGCAACTTCAAGGATTGTAACGCCGCAACTCGCCACGAGATAGCATTATATTGTGGAACTTTACACAAACAGTCCTAACGGAACTGGGACACACTGTGTAAGTCCAAGGAGCATTGTCGCAATAATGGGCTGGCGAGGGGGTTATATTGGTGCCGTAGTTACCGAGGGAAAGGAAGTAAAATGAAGATCCCTCCACTGGAGTACAAATGCAGGCAACCTGTTCACCGGGAGAGTAAAACTTGATGAGTAATTGGAGTTGAGTGAGGGGCTTTCGTGGATCCAACATATCCATTCGGGGACATCGCATAGTGAACTTTTTGATCATTTTAATTACTTTTGGAGGAAATACCAAGCAGGAAAGATGCAATGATACCTAGTTTAGGTCTACAAGGGGATTAAGTTGGCGTGGTGGTTTCGCATTCCCAAATGGTCGATGCTCGGATCTCGATGGAGGCTGAGATTCCCCACCCGAATGCCCGTTGGACTGAAGTATTCTTGCCGGTGGATAAAACGATAAACCGTGGACCTATTAGCGCGTCTCGCTTGGATATCAATTTCTGCATATCATGGTAATTAATTTAATGATTTATGTGTAGAATTTATAATAATTTGTAGTAAATTGGGCATGTTATCATAACCATAATTAAGGATATTTAAGCGAGATGCGAGTCAAAACAAATAATTTTCAAATCTATTTTTAAATTTCAGCAGCTATACAAGAAGGATGCAGTAAATATTGTGACATTAATGGAAAATTATAGGTAAGTTGAAGGTAAAATGGAGGGAAAAGTCCCTAGAAAAAGACCCAGCAATAAGTTCATGGGTCAAATAAAGAAAACAGTACATACAGAAAGATATGTAAGGGAACTAGCATTAGATAGGGAAGGGTAGAGGGCTGTAGTCAACCAATCTTAGGATTGAACGACCAATGATGATGAATAATAATGGAAAACGACGTAAAAATGTTGTACTATATGATTGAAATTCTCAATAATTTCTAAATAAACATATATAAGTCTTCAACATGAATCATTTTTTCACGTTTAATAACTCACCAGCGAAGGTTTTCCGACGATTTAGTAAAAATTATTATGATCAATAAATTAAAGTTTCGAAATAGTTGAAAAAGCATACCATCGACAACCCGTCAATCTATGATGCGACCTATGCGTTAGAACTTACTTATTGTGAAAATAATGATCTCAGGTGCGTTCAGTCGTACTATATCCCGTGGAAAACAGCGTATATGTTTGGAAAATATATCAAAAAGTATTATGGGAAGAGATCACGTATATGCACGTCACGTAGATGTAAACGAGAAGGCTGACGTTAACGCTACTCTTGCTTCACTGCCCGTACTTCCTTCCCTCACCAACCTTACCATCCATCCTTGGAGCTGCAAATGGAGTTGGTTGTCGGTGGCCTCGACAAAAAATCAACCACATAACCTCTGGTCGTTGAAATTTTTAGTTTTACATGGTGCATAAATGGACGCTTATGAGGTAGGATTAGTGTATACCAGCGACGTATGTGATGTGGGTGAGGAGGCAAAAAGACAAAATATAAACCATGGAAAGGAAGACAAACGAGGAAGTGCTCGACATGGTGGGCGAAGAGAGGAAACACCAGGAGAAGACTAGGAGGCAGATTAGGTGCAGGAACAAGTAATGAGGGGCAAAGGGATACCGAACGCCGAGGTAGAGGGAGTATGCTGGGTGAGCGGGTAAGGGAAGAGAATAGTCCTTACGGAATGTCTGACGCATACCTCGGAAAGAATTAATCGAGTTAGGAGGAAAGTTTATGGCGCCGTTATTCGGAAGACAGCTAGAGGTAATCCTGTCTCCATCGGAACGCACACCTTTTGAATATAAATAAAATTTGATGGAGCCTCGTCGTCAACAGGAGAGAGATCGGAAATCAAAACCACTCCAATTTCCATAATTAAACTGTCGTTCCCGATAAGGTTTTGGAGGGCTCAAGTTAATAATTATTTTGTAATTCATGAGTTTGAGGTTAAGCTATCCATAACACGAACCGAGTTACTACGGCGAAAGCTGAGTTCAATCAATGTGACAGCTTATATTGAACTTAATCAAAGGGCCTGACCCTTCCATCATCTGTGGTGATCAGGTAATAAGATTTATGCTCACTCGATTACGCGGACAGAAATCCAATAGTGAGGCCATTCCAACGGGCCATCTTTCCGCAGTAGACGTGCAACCCTGGAATATACGTAGATGGAACACTATTGATTTGCCACGGTGACCCATTTTGAAAATAGTCAGGTCACGTCGTTCTAAATCGGGCTCCAAGGATAGGAAAATTATGTACACGCATTCAAAGCGTTTCAGAAACTAAAATGGCTGCCATTGATTAAATATAAATATTCACAAGTACCACGCCTTTCACGGTACTTAGAGAACGCAGGGTAGATTCTCTGTGACTTTTCAACAATATAGAACCGTATTAACAAAAGTCTAAATGGATAAATACCAAGTGATGCACTTCGCAATCAATATAATATTCGAAGCAAAATAGTCAAAGTGGCATTTGTAGGCTCAAATATCCAGAACTGCAGAACCGATAAATTTAAAATGTCATTTTTTCCACTACAATAAGGGACCATTATAGTCGCTATAGATCAGTTTTTAGGATACTTTGACTGTGGCTAGGAAACATAGGTCTTTACACTAGTGCTAAATATCTTAACATCATCATTAATAATTAACCTCGCATGTAATTTCCGGCACGATATACTCTTGTCTGATTTAGTGCCTTGCAGTGTTATTTATCAGTCGATTTAATAATGCTAACCGGTATTGTTAAGTAGTGTACAGCATGGTAGCATGTTTTTGTATGTAGCACTCCCTTGGCCTGACTACTTATAGCCTGCGCCTGGCATTTTGGGAACGAGCGCGGTTCTGATTTCAGCTGAGAAATGGGCTTCATGCCTGGTGTAGAATCACCCCGAGCCACACACCCCAGTGGTGGCTGGCACGGTATTTCGTAGATGTAGGTATCCAACACCCTAAAACACAGGTAGAAATAGCGTATAGCTTATCATTAAGTTTGCCACCAGCAATTGAAGCCGTGGATATACTTTCAAACATCTTCATTCGATATGACAGCAAATGATATTTAAAGTTCCGATTTAAAGTGACGATGCGGATGGTGGTCAAGCAACGATCCGTGGCCCAACTTCTTCCTCGTCACGACTTGAGAAGGATAAGAGACGAAGTAACTATACGGTAAAGATTCCATCATCTCGGGAACGTATCCTTGTTTTGCCATGGGCGACTGAAGAGGCACGAGATGGAAAAAGTTCTACACGGACATTATAAAGAAATGCTAGCTGCTTTTTTTTTGAGCAATTGAAAGGAGTATTCATTCCCTAGGTCTTTAATCATACTCGCTCAGAAAACACAAATCTCTAAAAAAAGATATCTGAACAAATCACTACAAAACTGAGTAAGACACATGTTAGTAGCTGTAACTTCAGCTTCACCACGTATTTTACACAGTAAAACAAATCGCACGTCTGAGAATCTAGACAAAAGAAGCCATTGCAGAAAATAGAAGACTGGCCATTACCGTGAACAAGTAGCAAATGGAAATGAGTATTACATCACGATATCTTATAAAACCAATCGCGCAGATTAGGAATTTTTACTCCATTCTCCGTTAAAATATTTCTCAATTAGTTACATTGGGGATGGGGAAAAGCCTTAACATAAATAAGACAGTAACATAAAATGAACTTGACGTTTTCTTGACGAACTTGACGGCTAGTAATCAATTTTTTAGTAGAGAAGGCTGGGTAGGCTACGCGAAACTCATTACACCGATTGTAGTTTTTTTAAATGTTTGCTCCGTCAGCCATTCAGATCGATACTGCAAGGATCCATTCACAGATTTTAAGAGGCCTCCAAGCGTCAATCAAGAAGCCGCATTACGGACCTTCAAATACCGCAGTCCGGAAATAGCCAATTAAGCAGGCAATTCATTAGGTCAACGGTTATGAAACAAGCGGGTAACACACTTATCCAAATCACGGATAGATCAAGTAGCAGCCTCCCGGATCGCAATCCAAACAAAAGGAGCGTTTGCATGTACTTTAAAGAGAATAATATGAGATGATGCAGGCATAAAAAAATCATCGAATCATCCAATTTCACGTCTATAAAATTTAGCTATAAAAAACAAACACAAATATGCGAAACATATCTATGTAACGCATATTCAACTTTTATCAAAAGGATGAACCATTCTCATTCTCAGAAAATGTGACAGCGATTTCATCACAAGTTTCTTTTTTTATTTGACCTTCCACGATGAGAATTTGTATCCACTTAAAACGCTCGTGACGACGGCACACACTTCTACCTCTTCCTTCGAAGCTGAGAGAAAAGTGTCATAAAGACGAGGAGAAGGCCAAGGATAATAACAACAAGACAATTGTTGACGGTGGGAAAGTTTTCTCCACCCGTGATACTCGAACAGCTCAGCTTTTGATTGAAAAATTGATACGCATAGCGCTTATTTTACTAAAATGTGTATATTTGTATTACCTCCGGTAAAAGCATCCGAGTACTCGAGCTACGTAAAGTATTGCCCAAAAATTTAGGTCAATGATATGAAATGACAAAGGATCTTTTAACAGTTAAAAATATTGTCTACGATGAATCGGAAAGAGCCAATTTAGCTGGAAATCCATTGGACCAACGGTTATGAAACACGCGGTCAACACACTGAGCCAAACAACGAATTGATTAAACGGCAGTCTCCATGACCGAAATCCTAACAAAATGAGCGTTTGAACGTTATTTAAAGAAAAGATTATGAAATGATACAGACATGAAAAGATTATCAGATCTTTTAACTTCATTTTACCTTAATAAACTTTATTTACTATATATGACAGGTCTACATAAAAATAATAATCCTAATCGTAATTTTTAAACATGAGCAGTAGTAAGATTGTCCTGAATAAACAACACTTTGTATCGACGACAAGACGAGTAATTCTCAGCCGATAAGTTATCTCACATCCTCCATGTCAAGTAGCGATGTGACTCGGATCTTGATTACTCCCTCCTCAATTCATTCCATACTGCTTATCCTGTCTATATCAGGTACATGAACTCGTCACCTCATTTTTAACTTTTATCTTCCGCCGCACTGAGAGAGACCTCCGGCGCTGCCAACCGCTTCCGAAAGCATGAATGGTAGCCGTGGCAACGGAATTTAAGGCGCTGAGAAAAAAATGAAAATATGCGAAGCGCTCCCACGTCGAACTCTCATCGATTCTCGCCACCGTGATTTTATCGATGAAAGACGCTCGCATGACGCCCTTGGCCTCTAACCGCGGCTAAAAACACGCGCACGCTAATCACTCGAAGGTTGCACGCACTCGCACACCTGTTGACGTCGAACAAATGAAGAGTTAGAGCCGTGTAACGCTCTATGAGGTCTCTATATCGCCGTACCGCTCTCGTGCTATATCAATAATATCCGTCACGGCCCATAGAGTCACGAATGTGAACGACGACCGGTGGAAGCGAGGAACACCCTCTTCCTATTGCCGCGAAATATCGAACCGGGGGAAAAAAAGACTATTCCAAGTCTGAAATTAGTCCCAACTTTCGCCTTTCATCATTCGTGGAAAACGCTCGGAAAATGGAAACGCGCACAGAACGGAGATGATAATATCGGAGGAGTTAAAGCGATGACGAACACAGTGATGCGCTCTCGAAACTTCCGAAAGAACGAAAGACAACGAGAGGTCTGGTAGGAGTGGTGGCTAGAGAAAAACTGGCTTCCATTCCGTTGAGGCGAGATCGAATCCCGGCAGTGGCGGAAGGTTCCTCAGAGAAAACTGATTTGCCCACTAGGATGCTGCACAGAAAGAACTTCAGGCACATTCCACCACCCACTGAAGTAGAACATTCATCTGCGAATACCCTGGGCGAATTTTCATCTAACGCGACGCATCAAACCTTAAACCCAATACAATTAATGGTACTGGCAGTAACTTGGTGGGATTCCTTCATAATGAAATGATCAATTATGTCTTTGTGGAAAACTAAGTAATTCATCATTTAATTACCTTAAACCCAACTTTATCTTCACCTTATCATAGAAACCCACCAGTCCTAAAAGCGTAAAATGACCCCAGTTGTCGGCCGTCACCTCAAACAGCAACTGCAACCAGAGCACAAAATGAGGTGGCCATTGAAAATATTCAGAGACGTCGCCCGGGCCTCCTGGGCACGACAACCTTGCACCTCCGATTCTCGGTAGCGTCGTGAGCGCGATAAAAATAGCATCACTTGAATCGCAACATTCACCCCCACAGGTAAATGACGGATTTCCAGGAAATCTCATTCAGATCTAAGCATATGATTGATGGGCCGGATAGATGAAACGCTGTCCAGGGCGTTCCACAACCGAACATTTACAGATGAATGAACGTAGACCTTAATTTCGGTAATGGTTTGCATCAATCATGAACAAACTGGATTCCGTTGCCTACTGCCCGTTTCCGGCAATTTTTCCGTCGACTGCCAAGCAAGGAAAATTCGTTCGCAAAAAAATTTAGGAAGCATTGAGTGAACGGTGGTCGGTGAATACTTTCGTAATCAAAAAACTACACTTAATAGGTACTTGGAAGGTACACGTCGCTAAATCGATTGTCTTCCATGCATAAAACAACCAGAAAACTCCGCGAATCATCGCATGACGTTGAAGGCCACGTTTTCATAACGTACGGGAAACGCCAACCGCACTCGAACACAGCACAGTAAAATATATTTGTGGCACTTCGACCCAGCGATGATTCCAGATCAAAGGGATTGAAGCGATCGCACGTGTCCGCGTGCCGGCGAAACGAAGGGAAGATACGGGCGTAAACACACGTGAGCCAGGTGATACACATGATCGCATAAAAAATAAATAAATACCCCCCACCGGTCAAGAGGGTGGGAAGTGGAGGGAGGGGGGAGGCGTGGGTGGAAACGAAATGGGAGGAGACGGGGGAAAACGCACGTGCAAGCGTGGAACAGGATGAAACACCTCGCGCATGCGCTCTGATTCCCGCGCCTCAAACCGCCTTATCACTCACCTCCTCGCCACCGGCTTCCCGCCTCGACGAATGGCTGAGGTGCCGTCGTCTTCGGTGGCGCGGTTGAAGAAATCGGCAACCGGAAGGCCTCGGCAGCAACCAGAATGGGGCTTCACAACCCTACCCCAACACACGAGGAATATCTCGCACGTGAGTGGAAGAGTGCTTGCAGGACAACAGACCAGTTCCACTGTCGATTGGATCAACCGATGTTAGAAACCCTCGCGAGGAACGCCAGGGACCGACTGAGAGCACCACCTGGCAACGAACTCCGCCTCGCGAAGAGATCCAGGGATGCGGGGAAGTGCTATCGATTCCTCAGCTCGCCTCGGCTCCCGCTCTTACCGCTTCCACCGCCGGCCGGCCACGGCTTCCCCAGTCGGTTTTCCTCGTGGTGGACGTCCACCGCGCACCGCACCCGCGCAACACCAGGGGGACGCGTGCGGAGGGGGTCGTGGTGGGGGGGGGTGAGAGGGAGGCGAGGGGGTAAGTAGATCGGGGGAAAGGGTACTGCTGCTCGCGCACTTCCGTGCTACTGTAACACTGTCATCGACCAAGCAGTTTTGAGAGGGATATGGGGACGTGAAGATAGTCCCCCCCCCCCACCGCTGCCGCCACTTCCAACACCGGGCGCGGAGTAAACGATCCCTATGGAATCCCTCCCAAGTTTTTTTTTACCGCCGCACGGGCCGGTGATTAAACAAAAACTCACTACCGTGACGAGCGCCCATTCACCTGCAACCCTTTTCTCATCCGACAAACTTTCCGAACGCCGGGTTTCGAATTTCCGGCGAAAATATTCGGCGACTGTGACGCGAAAAACTTCCCGAACAC
Source organism: Ceriagrion tenellum (assembly GCA_963169105.1). Taxonomy (NCBI): domain Eukaryota; kingdom Metazoa; phylum Arthropoda; class Insecta; order Odonata; family Coenagrionidae; genus Ceriagrion; species Ceriagrion tenellum. The sequence goes on along the minus strand of OY720632.1, from coordinate 93,888,668 downwards.
CGGCTCGGCACGAGTTTTGAATTTCCGGCGAAATATTCCGCTCTCGTGACACCGGAGCAGGATGGGACATAAACCCTTGGGGCTCCGTCGCGGTCGGAGAGTCGCGTCGTCACCGCTGAAAGCGTGGTGAGAAGTCGGGATACGTCGCAAAAGTAAGCAATTCAAGAGAAGAGAGCCTTTCGGTTGAAGGAGCATTGGGCTGGGGACGTGGGGGGGGGGGCGGAGGAGGAGGAAGGCGAGAGAACGTTCTGGAGAAGTGGAGGGAGAGAGGAAGAGGCAAGTAGTGTCGCGGAAAATGCTGAGGCGTTTGACGGGAAGAAGGGAGGGAAGGATTGCTGGGACGGAAGGGGAAAGGCCTCCGCTCCCGCTCTCCGATGAAACAAGCGCTCCGACGAACAATGCGGTGGGGTGCGGGGCAGGAGCTGAACTGGAGTATGGGACTGTCCAGAATCAACGTAGACAAAAATAGGCCATTTTTCGAACCCCCATCGTGGACACTCGTAGACTTCATCCGGACCCCATGCCCTTCCCCATGTTGTCCACGTAGACTTTTCTTTTTTGCCTAAAAAACTGTGAAACGGGTTATTAATGGATTTTCATGGACTATCTGTACCTGAAGGCTGATTTTAAGGAAAGAGAAGTAAAATAAAAACTACTCTTGTAGCTATGATAATCTGTCATTTACAATAAACTGTAAAACTAGAAACGCGTCGTGTCGACCATTATCTACGTAGTCATCCCTCCGACCCCCCCCCCCCCACTCCCCAACGTGGACCTTTCTTTGACAACCCTTCCCCCACGCCCCTGTTTGTCTACGTGGATTATGGACAGCCCCTATGTCAGAGCAGGAGAGAAGGACCCCTCAAAGAGTTAACCTCAAGGGAAAACGAAGCTCACCAACCAAGTAAACGCTCCCGGGTAACAATCCTAATTTTCATGACACCACGACTAGTCACGGTATTACCCTTCGCTTACACCTAAATCTATGTAATACCGTGCAAGCCACCACTAGAGGGTGTGGCACAAGGTGATTCCACACCAGGCACGCAGCACTCATCCCAGTTCAAATGAGAACCGCGCACGTTCCCCGGCCGCAAGGCGCAGGCGAAAAGCTGTTAGGATAATAATTCGCGGTCAGACCATAAACCAGGAGAGCGTTAAGCAGTATAAAATGCTACCATGCAACACTAGCTATGGCACAAAAAATGGTTTGTATTATTAATGAGATTGATAAATAGTCCTACAAGGTACTAAACAATGCAGAAATCTAAATCACGCCGGAAATTTCATGCTGGGTGAGTTGTTAGTAATGATGGTAAGATGTTAAGAACAAGTACAAACACTACTTAGAAAGGGTCAAAGTTTCATAGAACAGATCTATCGCAACTATTATGATTCCTCATTGTGTGTGGAAAAAATGGCATTCTCTATATGCCGGTTCTGCAGTTTATTTCCTTAATTTTATGCCTATGATCGTTCCTACTTTGGCTCTAGCGAAATACGTCGAACGTCCAGCAAAAAACAGCCCTAATCAAACTTTCGTAAGAGGTTTAATCTCTATTTTTCCTTAATATGATGGACGGTGGCGCCTAGCGCACGTTTTGGACAGCTTCTGTGACAGTTGTTCGGCAGTATGGAGTCAACCGCAATGGCACACAAGCGCGCAATTCCACGGAGAAGGGCTTCAACTTTAGTGGTAGGGACATACATACATACATAACAATCACGCCGTTCCCTTCCGGGGTAGGCGCAGTCACAAAGTTTAACTCATAAATACATATTTGTACACCTAACTCTGCTTCAATAATTTCCTCCACACTGACCTATCCTTGCAAACCTCTTTTGCCTCATTTACCCCTATACATTGCTTCATACACGCCCTCCTGTTTTTAAGACTCTTAATATTCATCCTGATAATTTCCTCAACCACATTCAGCCACAGTCAACCACAACTTTCTCGGCCTACCTCTACCTCTCGCACCATTCATTTCACTCTTATATATCTGTTTCGTCATTCGACTCTCATCCATTATTTCAACATGGCCAAACCAACGAAGCACACTCCTTTCATATATGTCCATTACTGGAGTATCTAACCCACACTCACTCATTCCTGACCCTATACATCCTACTTTCGCCGCAGACACTCCTCAGATAACTCATGCCCACGGCGTTTAGTCTACTCTTATGTCTATCCTGACATACCCATGTTTCACTAGATGTAGAATTGCTATGGCTAAAGAAGCATCTTCAAAGAGAGACGTAAAGTAAAGGCTGACAAAAACTCAAATATGGGGTGTGGTGCTGAATGGGAAGGAGACTAGGTCATTGCGAAGGGTGTATGTGTACGTAGAGTTTGAGATGTGTGTGCAGAAGGATGGAGAGGGTGTGTTGGGTTGTGAGAGGTACGAACTAAATGGTATTGGACATGGTTGGAGAGGAGGGGAAGCTAGTGGCAGAGATTCGGAGTAGGCAGAAGAGATGGACGGAGGCCTTTTTGAAAAGAGAGGGAATGCTGAAGAGGGAAATAGAGGGGAGGACACAGGGGAAGCGTGGAAGACGAAGGAAGATGATAGGAATTCTCTCAGAGATATGAAGAGGGAGATGATATGAGGAATTTAAGAGGGATCTAATGGCGGGTCAGCTATAGGAGGGAAAACGGAACAATAAACCAGAATTAGAACGTTTGGATTATTACTGCCCAAAAACCTATCAATCAGCTGGTATAATACCTAAAAATTAAAAAAAGGAACTAGTTGTACAGGTCTGCCAGATTTTTCCACTCTGGAAGTTTGCACTTGCGAGTCCCTCGGTAATACTGTGGCTAGTTCCGGTATCCTCAAAGTTCCCCAAAACAGCAAAAATTCTATTCATTGTGTCCCACGTTTGGCTTTAGCCTCGCGGACGGTGGGGCATAGCGCACGCATTGGACTGCTTATGTGAAATCAGGCGTCCGGTAGTTCTAAACAACAACTTCCTTTATAGCCCTCAAAAATCCTCAGCGGGAGGGACATCTCGATAGGCTAGGAACCTGTTTCCATACTACTCGTATTGACTTTTTTCTCCCCTAATCATATTTGCAATATAAAATCCTCTCACTTTCTGTCTTCTGAACTGCATTCTGGAAAATATTTCTGAAAAATAAATACAAATTCAAGCGATAGCATCAATTACTGAAGCACTCGGCGCTATTTCGAGGGATACGGGTTTGTCCCTATCCAGGCACAGGATAGGAGATTAAAAGTTAACCTCAGGTTCAAAAACCATGATAGATGTCGTACCAAAGGAAAATTTCTAGAGGTAGGTATCAGTCATTTAGAATAAAAAACAAAGTTCGAGGACTCAACTTAATGGAAATAGGCCATGAGAAATGATTCAAGCAAACATTGCTACTTCCATCGTTGGGTAAGCGAATAAATGTTTCAGACATTAATACATTTTCAAGTGCATTAATTTGCGCTTCTCTATAATTGTAAATACCGCAATAATAGCTCATATTATGAACTATGGAAGCCACAATGTTTACTTCTGATACTTACAAAAACTATTAACTGATCACGTAATGCTACTGTAAAATTTTAGGAAATTCAAGTGGCAGGAGGTAAGTGAGAGTCGAATACGATGGCCTCAACTGAAACAAAAAGAAAGGATTATCAGCAATCAGTAGATGCGATTCTGAGCAAGGATAATGAGCCTTGCAGAACGGTATAAATATATAGTAAATTTTTGTGAGTCTTTTTTCTTTTATTTTCAAATTCTCATGGTTTGTCAACCATATCCAAGCCGCAATATGCCACATCAGCTCTTGAATGAAGTCTAGACAGAAAATTCCGTATAAAATGTTACTACCATTCTAAGTGTTTTCAAGGGATTTGCTAAATAATCCACGCTTACAATGTAATTCGCGAGGCAATTCTGCGCCACAGACTAAGCACCATAACATTCTATTTATCGAGTGACCACATTAGAGAATAACTCCAGAGGTACGAAACTACAAATGAAACCCTCAAAGTTTCGGTAACCAGTAAGGATAGCAAATTACGTCAATTTCATCTCCAACCAACTCAGCCATATATTAATCAACACGGAAAATTTTCCAATGGAAGCAGTAGAAGTCTCGCACTAACCCAGTGAGAGAAAAAAAGACCCTTAGAATAATGTTGAAACACAAACTCTCTAATTTATTATTGTCATTATTCCACCCTAATAACCCCCAATCATAAGACAGTCCATTACCCATTATCATTCTGTAGAGCCGATGGCTTATCTTATCTAATGGACGTGTGTACGTACATATCATCGTTGTTTGAGGACATTTCTGAGCTAAACATTACAAGCTTATCCTTTTCCATTTAAGATTTTCCAAATAACTACACCTCATATGAATCCACTTGTCTGCAATTACATGAGTTGTAAAATATCAAAACTAAAAAAGAGGTACGGGAAATGGTTGTAAATAATGTAACCATCGGATTAAAAAACAATTTGTCTGGCTATTGCTTTTATATAACTTACCAGTCACGCAAAATACACGAAACATTATAGCGGGTCGAGTCAAGACGATAAAAACAGATGATGGAGTCGCCAGCCATTAATGCTGGAATAAAAACCGATTAAGAGAGTGCATGAGAGCCTTCTTGTGAAATTAAAATCATTCGTCAAATTAATCAAAATCAAGCAGGTACTGCCACGGACAGCTAATTTTTAAAGATAAAAAGACCTGGATAAGTGTAACCATCACGGTAGCGTACACACGAGATAAATGATGACACGATAAGAGGGAACGGAGTAATTTGAAGATTAATATTTGTATTATCACTCAAATAAGGAGATTTTCATTCCCCTCGACATATTTTCTCGAAGGAAGGCATAAGATCAATCGTGAACGACATAAAACGTTGCGCGGTGACCTCTCCTGCGTTTGACAGGGCCGGTTCGAACGAAATACGAGTCGGAACTAAAAATACAGTGCACATGCATCGTCCCGATGGCAGCCCCTGCGGTTTTGCGACCTTGCTCGTAACTTTATATACATGATTTTATGCCTCGTCTTTTTCTCCGACTCTTGCAGATTCGCCGAGCGAGAAAATGATTAAATAAGCATGAAACAAATACCATTACAGATCATATTTTCGCAACGGTTTCTCAGACAGAACAATAGGGTATGAAATCACACTCGTCAGTGCAACTCCGAAGCACTATATTACACCTTCATTATGAATAGTATGATTCAACTCAAAGCAATGCCGACGAAACATGCCGCATTGGAAAAGGGAAATAGAAAGTAGCCCATAGAAAAAAAACCACAGTATTTCCAATAACATTTCAGTCGTCCTATTGTGGACTCAGTTCCACTCAAATGTATCACCTTAGACTTACTAAGGACTAACCATAGGGCTTATTACTGACTTCGGTAAGTTATACGTAGATAAATAGAACTGCATCGAGGAGTATTTCCGAAGAACAAAGTATTGGAAAAAAGATCACCTACCCTGAGGCGACAAAGACAGATTTGTGTCAAACTTGGGTCCTTGGGGGCTCTGTCATGGAGGTTACCTTACAAATACATCGTTCATTTTCTTCACCTTCTCTTTATTTAAAGAAACATTTAGCCTTTACCTGACTTTTTCGCAACAGTTTTATTTTTTTATTATTGCTCCGGGCAGCGCCACGGACTAGAAAAAGTGTAAAAAAACATATTCGTAAAAAATCTGACTTCTAATCCAAGGATAAACAATATTTTAATGCCCAAAGCGAGACTCCAACTCGTGCATATTGGCTTGACAGGACGGATGGTCGCTAGCATGGTTATTGCCGTCGGCATGTTTAAATATTACTGCAGCACTAAAAAAAGGCGAATCACGGATTTTGGGAAAGAACTGAGGGAGCAAACTTTAATAGGCCGAATCCAAATTATTCACAGATGTTTTTTGAAATAGAACCTAAAGAGCTAAACAGAAACTTGTAGATACCTCCTAGAACACCGACAAAAAGCGTCAAAAACTGCAACAACTGAATAAGCGCCGGAATACGTCAAAAAAATCGTAAGTAACGTAGATTTCACATGAGTGACCAACGTGAGGGTTAGTGAGTTCAGACGGTGTGTTACGTAACTGGAAATGAGATGGAATTTTAAGCCCACTCCAAGGAGAAATGGAAACACTTACAGTAATGATTGGCCACTGGATACGCAAGCACCGAGAACCTACCCACTCGCACAGGTTCAATCTCCCTTTCGTTGGCATAAAAATGAAATGAGAGCGTTTTCACGGAAGAAAAGGTGCGCAAAGCGCGTGGAAATTACGGCAGCCAAAAAATCCTCCGAGACGGAGGGGGGGGGGGGTTGGGAGGGAAGGCCACAGCGACGAGGAAACTTCAAGGGAAAGTTAAAGGGGAAATAAGGAAGAAAAACCATTTACGGGCGAGAAGATGGGTGCGCTCGGTGGGCACCCTGCTAACCGCCCAAAAAGGGGCCTCTCCCGTCACTAACCACTCACACTTCGGGGGGCGGGGAGGAGGAGAAGAATGGGAGGGGGAACAAAACTTATCTGGCTTCGCTCGCACTTCATACCACTCGCACCGGCGGGAATGGGAAGTACATTTAAAAAAATACCGATGCAACTGAAATGCATCGATTTTTCGATGTGTATAAAATGTACACTTCTGTCCAAAAAAAACTTACCACCTTGGAGCCAAAAAATTTCTAAGTCTCAAGTTGGCGTTGACGTGATAACATGGTCGAACCCAGCCCCCTACCCAGGAAAGCAATAAACAAACGGAACGGAACAAAGGCCCTCCTCCCCGCGATTGGCGAGGGAGAAGACGCACGGAGGGAAAATTTTCGGTCGCTCCAAGACCTCTCGTTTACGACAACTGCTGGAAGACGCGGAAAGCCCAGCTTTCGTCTTCATCCCCGTTGATCGTTCCGTTTATTTTGAATAATTTATATCATACGCGTATTTATAAGCATTTAAAAATTTTGAAGTCACGTGTTTTTGTTACATGAAATTTCTTGTAGTTTCGAAATCCCGAAACTTCTGCATTATACCTTAATATTTTTAAATAAAGAGTATATTTTTCAAAATATGCATCTACACACGACCAAGCAAGTTGTTGCAGAAGCGTGCGGCAGGTGGTGTTAGGGCATCATCCATCTGAATGGATCGAATAGAGAAAAGGAAGGGGGAGAAAGAAAAGTGAAATGCATTTTAATGGAGTAAAACTGTGGACTCCGTGGCGCCTGTCTACAAGAGTTGGTTTCTACCTACCCATCTTCCATCCCCTAATTCTTCTATCTTAGCAAACCTACTCATATTGGTGAAAATATCCTCGGCTGTTGATCTATTTCTCATATAGCCAAACAACCGTGTAGCAGATAAATGTTGCAGCCAAATCAAAAACACAATAGGTTGCTATTGAGTTGAAAATATATCGACCGATATAAGGAGGGGATGGAAGATGGGTAGGAAGAAACCAACTACCTATTTAAGGCAGGCTCAAGGAGTCCACAGTTAAACGCCCAATCCGACGGAGCCAATACTGCCCTTGTAAAGCTCTCCACTTAGCAATCAAGTAAGGATCAGGATTCCTGTAAAAACCGCCATGGTGATACTAAACAACAGAGTAACGGCAGCATATAAAATCCTTCCCAAATATTATTAATTGGGAAATATTTTCGGCTCGCGATCAACTTTTACCTATTAAAAACTTCATCATCTTTTAGCATGAGCTCAATTTGAAAATTTCATAGGTTCTAAAACATACACGCTATCGAAGTTATAAAAAATATTTCGATTATGTCGGTTTCAAAATAAAAGGATATACATCTATGCATCGAAAAAAGATACCAGTATATCGATATACCTCTACCATTCACCCATGCCAGCTTCGGAGAGCGAAACACGCACCGGTCGTCCCATTACGCACTCGGGCCGACCCCTCATAACCGCCCTACACTCGGCTCGTTTTATGTATTTCGAGGGGAGAGAATCCCGCCAGGGAAGTCCCACGGTCAAGGCCACGGGCCGCCGAGGTCACGCCATCTCCTCTTCTTTATTCAACCCTGCTACTGCGTGATCAGTGCTCAAGCAGCGGGGAAGGATAATAGGCATTGAGGCCAGTTCACATTGAATGCAAGGACATGAGAACTTGAAAAGAATTTCAGAGAAGATTCTTGCGCATAGAAACGGAAGCGGTGTCGCAATCATGCAACATGGAAGGCGATTTATTTTCATCTTTTAATTGTAAGATAGTTTGAACGAGATAGTTCCCTACCGATAACAGAGATCGTATTCGAATCAAACGTTTAAATTTCAACAGATTTGGACGCATGAATTAAATACTGCATTATTAACCCTCCCTACCTACCTGGGGTCTTTTTTGACCCCAGGGCAAGAAAAGCTGTCAAAAGTTTTTTTATTATTCTATGACTTTTAGTAAAAAATTTTAAGTTCTCCAATCAAAATATTATGCCCATGGTCTAGTAACTTTTTTATTATTTAATTCATGAAACACGAAAAAAAAACATTTCTTGCCTGGGTTCATTTTTGACGCAAGTAAAGGAAAATATCTGCAAAAGTCTTTAACTCGACTCATTTTCTTCGCGCGGTTTGTTAAAAAAACTCCTTCACAACGGAAAGTTTTCTGTGAACCTGAAAAAATAACTGCAGTGACAATATTATTTACTTTCAAAATAGTTGAGACAACATAAAAAACACTTAATTTTTTGACGAGATGTTAGAAAGTCCTAATTTTTTTAAATGTCTCGCATGAGTGCATACTCGTACCGTTTCCCATGTAAAATAGCCGGTATTTTTGGCAAATATCTCGAAAGTAGTGAGGTGGAGGGCTGATATTTTGGTATCCTTGGAAGGGTGAGATATTTTTCTTTAACATGAGACCAAAGTCATTGATTTCTAGGTGAAATCAAGGTCCTTATACCCTTAGGTGTAAGGTATTATTATAAGGTATTAGGTATAAGGATCTTGGGTGAAATGATATTTAGCTTACCACTCTATAGACGGAATTATGAAGCATCCGCATGAAAAAATACAGCCATATATTAGTTTTTTAAAAGAGTTCTTTAAGCAGTTCTTAAAAATTGCAATTTATTTATTAATGACCCTTATTTTGAAATGTGATGTATTTTTGTTGTATATATTTAATTTTAAATAATACTTCACACAATAATATTTACTCAAGGTATAATTCAACATTACCTTCATAACGTACCTCTTTCAAACTTTACAAACTTTATCTTCAAATGACAGCTGAAACTAATTATTTCAGAGCTCCACCAGGCACGCCATCGTCAATGAATAGTGTCTGACATTCTTCTATTCACATTGTTTGACAAACTGTCGAAAGAGACGCGAATTTTCACAATCTTAATGCGAAGCGTTATAATTCTGTCTAGTGTAGTAACTAAAAGAAAAATCCTCCTAGAAAGCAGATATTTCAATGATTTTGAAACGTAACAAATTTGACTCGCTCGTCCTCAGAGGGTTAAACGAACCAGTTTGCCAGTAACGTGTTGGAATGTGTTCTAAAGTCATCCAATCATCAGAGGGGGAATCTTGAATTACAAGAGCCTGTGTCTCTTACATCACTGCCTCCTCAGATGCGAAGGTGAATTGCAGTAATAAAAAGAGCTCGAATAGACTCGGTAATTATCGCATATAAATATTATGATTGTTTCCTTTGAGTACTGCAGCTAAAAAGGTTTATCTGTTACAAAATACTATTCTGGAATCCGTAAAAAACATCCGCATACTTTCCACGCTAATTTGTAGTTGAAAATAGGCGCGAAAGTACGAATATTTCCACTCTCATCAATATTACACGCATCCACGAAGTTATGCATAAAAATAATTTTCACCGCCAAAAGGTTTACTTCTAGCATTTGTTGACTTCAATTAGTGTAATGAAATCGTGTGCTCTTGCCAAAATGCCCTAATGAAAAGGACGGACTTGGCTGAGTGTGGAGGATGTTTGGAAGGGAATTTGAGCGAAAATTAGAACGATGGGCGCTATTAACGAACAACTCCTCTATTTCTTCAATTGAAGTATTCGTAAAAGAAGGTATGCCTATTGAGTCATTATCTTACTCACGCCGTACGTATGGCATCCACGATGAAGTATCCACTGGGAATGGGAAGTATTTCACGGAAGGCTGAGATCACTCAATAACAATATATAGAATCTGAAGTAGCTTCCTTCACTGCCGAGCGCAGTCGACGCGTAGTATTATGAAATATCCTGGATACTGTGCTTACATTAGCTCAAGGAAACGTTCTCAGGCGTGACTCCGAGGTAATTGTACAAGCTTGAAGGTAGTAGATTAAAACTGGAATTTTCCCCTATTATAAATTTTTTTCCCCACCATTGTTACAAAGAAGTCCTCAGCAACGTACCCCGTAACGAGAAAATAAAATTAAACAGAAGGAATTTCAGTCTCTTCCGTCTAACACTGATTATTACTCTTAATGTATTCCATTACATCCAACGCGAAACGACCCTTGCACCTCAGCGAAATCTCCCGATTCTCCATCCTTCGCCACCTCGCCACTCTTGATTATCCCTGCCGTCCCTCCATCAAGTTCAAATACACATGGGAATGTGCTCAGTCAGGGACGGCCGAAGCTGCTTGTGCAACATTGCGGCACGGTACGTACAAATATCGACCATATATAAGATACGTTATGGGGCAACATGCATCAACCACAATGAATTCCATTCAACACGCATTCCATACGAATCACAAAGATTCATTCAGTAAATTTATTACATTTGCATTACGGTGATTAAAAACCCTTTAACGACACAAAAATTTGAACCCTTGGCGCCATCAAGGACAGGTACGATCTACGCTCACAATCTCAGCAGGGATAGAGACTCGACTGAAAATCTCTACAACTTCCACGTTTAGAACCTGGGTTGGAGTGATTTGGAGTGCCGCGGCAGAATTCCGATTCATCTTATCAAAACCCAAAGGAAACATCGATCGATAAAGGGAGATACGATATTGTCCGACATGACCGAAATAAATCATCACGGATCTTTTCAATGAGTTCAAGTGAGCCATTGGCAAGTAGATCTCACCAATCATAGCTAATCACTTAACTTCCAGGCCAACATAAGATAACCGTAAATCAGGATAAAGCCGGAACAGTTTTAGAGGTCTCCTGTACTCAGAATTTTATTTTTTCAATAAAATTTTTACAGAATAAATTTAATCTATTTACCAATCGTTTTACCTTTGAATTTTAGAAATCTAACCTCTTAAAACTCAGAAAAAAAGAGATATTTGTACAACCTTCACCTCGCGAAGTAGGATAACATTTCACTTTGATAACTCGTATGAATTAGCCTCTATTTCAACTTCACTCCATTAAACTTTACACCTTCAGGCGTCACTTCAAGGAAGTATATAAATTGGAATCCATATTGAAAATATTTTTCGTACTTTCCCACAATATAAATAATTATTATTAATAATTTTGGAAGCTTTGTCTTTGCAATGATTTATAGCTCTGGCAAGGATTAATTACGCTATAACAATTCACTCCCAGATCCAGACGGTGTCCCAGACAGACAGACTCGTTAGTGTTCACAAATAAAGAAAGGAACTAGAAATTCTACCAGGATATTTTATCAGACGATATGTGGTAATGCATAGCGTGACATTTGTTCAAATAACAGAACTTTTGAGTCCAAGGTTTTTAACCCTATAGTTCTCTGTCTCAGAACCACCTCTTTTCTTTCTCTTCCAATATTTAAATTGACCTTTAAAAATATATGCATGCCGAGATAGAATTACAAAACATTCGGTATTTTGTAGGAAAGTCTACATATTTACATATATGTCCAACAATTCTTGCGCATATTAGCGCCTTTTTTTAATAATTCTTTTATTTCATTTAGGTTGCAAGCTAGCGCCATCCTCGAGGTATTAGGGAGCGAGAAAGGGAATTACAAACCATAGCGAATCCAGGCATATCGGGAGAAAAACACGCTGGTACACGCCAAAATAAGTTCTTTAAAAGTTACGAAAATGACTTCTGCCCCGTAAAATTAGCGATTGAAACCACTGTCCCACGTTTGGATGGTTAAGTCTTCCATTAGGTCGAGAAGAATACGCCTTGAAGATTCGCCGGGAAATGCAACAGAGGCTCAAAAGAAACTCCTGAGTCGTGTCATGGACTAGTTCCTTTTAAAACTCTGTGATAGGGAAAAAAGAGGAAGAAAGACTAGAGTGAAAGTAAAAAAAGGACCACCAGCATACCTACTCTATAAGCTTTCCATCCAAAGGGAAAACATAAAAAATAGCAAAATATCCATTGGTGAACAAAAACACCACAAACGACACAGGCATCCGTGCCATTCTAAATAAAGCCCATGACACGTGCTCGACAGAGGACTTCTGTCCAGGTGGGCATTATTACTCGACATTTCTCGCCATCTTCTTTAAAAGAACTCCCTCCTTTAAAGGCATGAAGTTAAAGACGCTCCAAGTCGGGGGTGATTAGCTCTCGAACGACAACTACCATGGACCACGTCATTATCTCATATTGGGACACCGCAATCAGTGTATGCTTGAGTATTGCCAGGGCCGCCCACAGGGGGGATGTATGGCGCAAGTTGCGCCATAGAAAAAATTTGGGGGGATTTTTAAAATGCATAAAGACATTCACTAAATGTAAATATTTTTACCCGTTTACAGTAATTTATATACGTATCGAAAGGTTATAATGATAAATGAATGTTAAGCGTTAAGTGTAGTATAGTAAAACATCGTGTAGTTATAGAGAATCATTCAGCCATCCGAAAGCTTTTATTTCGGTCGCGTCTCTCTATCCTCTTCCTTGGCTACCGCACCGCACAGTCGTCGAGGCCACCATAATATCTCCGAACGCAACCCAGTAGCATAACTGGCTCAGCATACCTCCAGTCTTATTCCCGCCTCCTCCTCCCAACATCAGCCAATGGGTCACATCACAGTACAGTCAAAAGGCTTAGACTTACGGATCGTGCATACACTGCACGTTACCTTTTACGGTGAGTTTTTACCCCCACTTCCCCTTAGTCGACAACTGTAGCAGTTGTCTCAGCCCCTCGTACCCTCCTCACCTTCGATAAGTAACTTCGTCTCTACATATGAAAATTTCAATTAAAAAATTATTTTCTTATTTTTAAGTAAGATTATTTTTAGGGGTGGGTTGAAATTAGGCAAAGTAGCAGAGCTAAATATCATAGAATAACGCTATTTTCAGCTTCTAATTGTAAAACTATATTAGTTTATCATAAATATTTAATAATATTGACGTCCAGCGCTCCCCGTTCCCACCCCTTTCCCTTCGCGAGCGCATCCATGTTCCGAGGAGGACAAAGGAAAAGGTTACAATATGTATGTACACTAGAGGTGTGTCGTTCATGAATGAATCGTTCAGGATGAACGATTCAATGGCATGAACCGAATGAATTGAATCTACGCTTTCCACTCGAATCGTTCAAAATGAACGATTTGATGGGAAGGTTCAAATCCGCCGAATCCAAATCGTTCAATGTGAACGATTTGTGTGGAAGATTCTGCTAGCAAATCTCCGAATCCGCCAAATCCCAATCGTTCAATAAGAACCCTGTAAATACCCTTGAAACACCTTGTCAAATGTCTTGTGTTTCCGAATTGGAGCATCACATTTCACCTTTTTGTTTGTTATTTCGCACACTAATATTTGAAATGCAGTAAGTCGACAGATTCACATGGATTCGAGATTCACTTGGATTCGAGATTCAGTTGGATTCGAGGTTCACATGGATTCGAGATTCACACGGATTTGAGATTCACATGGATTCGAGATTCACTCGTGGATTTGGTTCATTCGGTTCATTATGAACGATTTAAAGAACCGAATCATTGCCACGAATCAAATCCCATGAACCGAATCAACAAAATGAACCGAAATTCCCACCTCTAATGTACACACATTCTAAATAAGATCAGAAGTGTACTTTCAAATCCTTGATTTCCTAAGTCTTCAGCCGCGGGATTGGTTTCCGGAAAGTTCACTGAATATTGTCAAACAAATGACTAACTTTTCCCACGAAGGTTTACTCAATGTTGTTAAAAATATGGAAAGTACCCTAAGGCCGATTCTCGTCAGTGACTTGTGTGAGCATGACGGAATCGATGGTGAAGAACTTTGCGAGGAATTTAATGTACTGTACAAAGTTAGCTACCCGAACATTGATTTATCAGATGTGCTGAGTTTGAATGATGAGAGTCTGAGCCAAAAAATAATAACGAAACGAACACCCAAGATTCTTGTGACGACAAGACTGATGGTGCAAGTACAGATTCTAATATAGCAGAACAAAGATTTCGGGATCAATGGACCAAGAAAGGATTCATTGGGCCTTTAAGGTGTTTATTAAATATATTTGGATTTCCTTACCTAACGATGTTATACCAGATACTTCTGGCATTGCCAGCAAAAAGTTGCCCAGCAGAGAGGGTTATGAGCAGATTAACATTTGAGTGCGGCATGACCTTATATCATATCATGGTTGTCTTTACGCTGGTGCGGATGATGTGACATCACGTCCAGCTTTCACCATGCCCCCTAGTGAAAGCTGGAGCTATCACGGTACCCATGAAGGCGATATCACGTCATCAGCACCACCGTCAAGACAACCATGACGTGATATCACGTCATACCGCACTCAAAGGGTTAAGAATTGTAAAAAATAGGCTAATAAGCAGCATGGGAGATGCCTGACTCTCCGACATGCTTGTTCTTTCTTCCGAAAAAGACGTTTTAAAATCCATTCATAACAGTGACGTTATAGAAAAAATGCTTTGTCAAGTGAGCAAAGAAAAACCTACTGTGTAAAAAACATCAAGGGTAGGGTAGTCAAAATATTACCACCACCACCAGTACTGATTTTATCAGTATTATTTTATTATTATTATTTGAGTTTTTTACCAGAATAATTTGTAAATACGAGGTATGAATAATGATTTAAATGGATTCCATTTAATTAAAGACAAATCTTAATTTAAAATGTTTGGCTTATTTAGATTTCTTTATTTTTTGCACATTTCACTGGTACACCTCTCGCGAAAGCTTATGGCGTTCGGATGCGCAGAAGATGTCGTAGAGGGGTAAAGTTTGGTGGAAGGGGTAGGGAAATGGGATGTAGGGGAAAGCGACGACATGACAATTGTGTCATGCATGAGTGCATTTCAAAATATGGAATTTGTATGACGTGGACAACACAAATGCCGCGCATCCGAACGCCATAAGCTTTCGCGAGAGCTGTATATAGCTGTAAGGTGCGGTATTAAGTATCATAATATGTAGTGTCTTTGCAGTAAGTTGACCGCCTATTTTGTTAGATACAGGATCCAGCTGTGTAGTTTTAGGAGCGCAATATTCAATATATTTCCCATATATATTCTTAATTCGAAATATGAAAGAAGCCTTCAGTTACTTTAATAAAATATGAAAACCAAACGATTCTCATTTTTACAATTTATTCCTTTTTTAAGCATGCTATCGTAAAAAATAAACTCTCACATCCTTATAGAATGTTGTAGCTTTGTATTAAGTTTTAATTAGTTCCCCTATATAAACGCAATAGTTTGCTGAAGATTTTATTTGTTTTGTAGAGTTAGTTTTTGAGGGCTTGGTCATAAATCATTGTAGCCAAACCCTTAAAACTAACTCTAAAAATATGGATATAACAGTGATCGAAAACGTGTATGATGATTTAAGACTTTATTGCCAGAAAATGGTTAAAAACGATTTTTTGAAGTTAATAATTAAAAAACTTCCCGGATCCTCCGTCCCCCTCGGCATTATTCCATACTACCTTAGACAGGCTATCAAATTATAACCTGATAAGTACCTATATACCGGCAGGGGGGGGGGGAGTTGTTGGTTTTAGGGGGGAATGCGCCATCAGCATTGGGGGGGATGGGCACCCCTGGGTATTGCTAAAAATAGGTGATTAGCCGAAAGATAAAAAAACCTAAACATTTAGTATACGCTTAAGCTCGAAAAGTTCAAGACTTGCACCTATATCATAAACGCACACTACATAGCTCCCAGAAAGCCTCTATAAGTATAATAAACGTACGATGAATCGTAATATACGTTGAGGATGCCGCATGAATATCATAAGAGCTTAACAAAAAGCAATCAGTTTTAACAAGAAGACTGTAGCATACTAAAGGGAGTTTTTTCGAAAATAAAGGTAAGGTTAAATGTCAAAGTAAATGACAAAATACCAGAATTGTTGAAAAGTGTTTAAATACCCGCCTAAAGGATATGTGATAAAAAACTGTATTCATGACACACTCTTTGAAGTAAGGAAGGTTCTATCGTTACGGCGAAAGAAAAACATCGATTAATTTCTCTTATGATTTCATATAAATATAATTTTCACACTCCATACACCTAAATATTATTAACTTTACCTATACACTTGTGCTCTTTCAGTACGGATTCCATTCATCAAATGCCAGAACTACCCATGCGTAAAATTCATGAGAAATCCCGCACAGTGAAAAATCGACGACTATAATTGAGAGCCTCCCTTCAAGCTGTTAAAGTTAGCGCATATCGGAGCAAATGAGCGAACATAAGCACACACGAACGCTAACTTGACTACAATCACGGATGTCATTATAGACGGTATTTAAGCGGACATCAACTTTGCTCGCGATCTGATTGGAATTGTGCAACCAAGTCCGAAGGGCCAGTAGCTAATGGAGTGCGAGAGAGCTTTTGAGTTGCGAAGTGATTCGCGCGCTAAGGCGAGTGAACGGCCGATATCCGAAATCACTTATAACAGTCCGAAAGGCCGACGACAGAGTCAAATACTCTGAACCATTGCTTAAACCACTTTACGCATGCATATGCACTAACCTCTGCATTTAATTTTCACTGAACTATGCATTTGGTCATTGACTAACCATACAAATACTTTACCTACCATTAATTACAGTCTTCTTCTACTTTGATTTAATTTCATGGGTATTTGCGCTTCTTTCACCAGCTTTTCACAGAAAAATGACATAAGACGTTACGGTGTTTGAGCAATGTGCGGTCTACAAGTTGTGAGCTGAAATCAGAGGTACATACTGATTTGATGAGAGAAGAATATTTGTCTACAATATGCACAATGTCTACAATACAATACAATCAACACATATTTTGAACATGTTGATGATAACCTAATAAAAACGTTTTATAATCTCAATGTCCACAAAAAATACTTAGAGAGTTAAAAATTACCTTCCATTAGGTGTTAACACACTTCGTAGCAATACTTCGAAAACATCTTCATTTTGCTTTGTACCCTCCAGAACATCACCGATTGAGTGGGGAGCAAATCAACGGTGGTGCGTGCCTTTTCTCATCGATTTTTAATTTGAACGAAGCCCATAAGTTTTTGATCAGTTGTGTTCCTGAACCTCCCTCGGGATCAACGAAGTACTCCGAGTAGTATCCCATATTTGCAATGGGAACGAGAGACAAACGCGGCAGTCGTTTCTACGGTACCAGTGTTCGCTCCTATAAGCAAACATTTAGATACATTAAAAAGTTACAATACGATCGCGTATTTCAACTAACACCGAAAAAATATGATACTACCCGTTTCGGATAAAAGAATTTCTTGTAGTCCGCATACGACACCTCGATATCGGATGCAGACCGCTTGCGGCATAAAATACTTTGATTTCCGCCGTCATTCAAAGTAAATTTCCAATGTACCAAAGCTAATAGAGCATTAGAAAGGATACTAGTACCGTAACCAGATAAAATACGTGTCTTACAACTAGGGACTTGAAACTGAAAAAAACTAAATAATATGCACTCATCTTACCATGGAAGCACCATATATTTCAGGAAAAAGAGAACTAAATTAAGTAACTTCGAAATAAAGGTCAAGAGATTCACTCCGGGATTTAAAAATGAATAAAACTCACAGAATCTGGAATCGAGCGCAACAGTCTCTCGCCTCGTGTGAGGGAAATTGCCTCTTCGCTCAAGCTGCAGAGGTATACGTCGGATAGAGCAGAGAAACCAGACGCGAAGAAAATTCACCTCCGGGATAGATAAATGTTTTCCCAAAGGGGTAGTGAACTTCCTCAGAGCCCACTTCTGGACGAAAGGATGTCGAAAAAACAACTATTAGTAAATACCAGTCCGACCATCAACCATCGAACAGTAAACATGCGCGTTCGATGAAAACGGATACAGAGCTGACACGCACAACCAAAAACTAAGCGGTACCATGCTTCCACAAAATATCTTAGCTCGGAGATAATAGATGATGTATTATTTTGACAGTACAACCTACCTTAGGAGCCACTGACAATGTGCATAGATTAGGATTCGCATATATTACGTATGGACATGTTATTTTGACACGGTGAACATTTATGGCTAACTTTGACATCAGACAACTAACAGTACGCCCATTCTTCAAAGGGGCCATTCAAATACTTTGTTATGTATTTTCGGAGATCTCTCCTAACGCAGTCATACGTCGAGAGGTTCCGAGAAAATCTAACGTACGAGTTTAGTCACTCCACATACCGTACTTATATAAATTTTTATAATTACTATCGGGTAAAAAATCCACTATATTTTGCTTACTGCGTCATTACCCTACCTCAATGTGCAATGAATTTAAGACATGCTTTCCCTAGAATCTGTATCTAATAGTCCTACAGAGAGCAAGTGAATTCCGGAGTGGTGTGAAAGAAAATTGTTAATAAATAAAAATGAATTTAAAAAACATTATGTTAAGAAAATGGAAGAAATCAACAAGACAGTTGCAAATACATGAGCCTACTCCCTCTCCTTTAAGCAGAAGGTTATTTCATACTTCAAAGCATCGCATATTCACATAAAAATATATAAAAGATTACATTTCCAAGTACCTACGCACAAATTGACCGTATCCAAACCGCTTACAGTATGATCCTTTACTTTATCAAAGCCCTATAGATGAACTGAGAAAAGTACATTTTTAGCCGATTATGGATACTGGATTTTGAAATATCACGATTCACCGACGTCGCCACCTTCGAAACTTCGATATCTCCAAACTAATGATTGCATACAATTGATCTTAAGTTTTTTTATAGTGCGGCGGAAATCCAGGCCTACCTGCGCCGATGGATTCATGTTTAATTCCTCCAGCATAAGATCACATTATCCAACAATTTAAATTTTACGGTCTGAGCATAAATATATTCGTTATAATAACTAGTTACGAGGGTCGTTCAATAAGTCCTTAGAAAAATATAAAATAAAATAAATCATTGTGTGTACTTTTATTTATATTTCAACGTAATTTCCCTTGAACTCTATACACTTTACCAAGTGTTTCTCCAACTTTATTAAGTCGTCCAAAAAGTAGGATTTCGGACTTTCTTCAAAATAGGCATCTGTTTGGGCGATGACCTCCTCGTTCGACGTGAACTGTTTTCCGCCGAGCAATTTCTTCAATTCTGAAAATAATAAAAAGTCACTGGGGGCCAAATCCGGTGGATGTTGTAATAATTCGAACTTTAATTCCAAAATTTTGGCCATCGAAACTGCGTAGATGTGCACCCGCGCATTGTCTTGATGAAGAAGGATCTTTTTCTTTTTCAATTGAGGACGCTTTTTCTTGATTTTTTCGTTCGGCCGGTGCAATAAAAACGCATAATACACTCCAGTCATTGTTTTTCCTTTTTCCAAGTAATTGGTGTAGATGATTCCGCGTACATCCCAAAAAAACCATGGTCATCACCTTGCCGGCTGATTTCAGCGTTTTCGCTTTCTTCGGGGCCCACCGCCTACAAAAACCCACTATTTTGATTGTTTCTTTGTCTCTGAAGTGTAGTAATGTATCCATATTTCATGTTATGTATTGATGCAGAAACTCGTCAGGGTTGTGGCGGAAAAGCGCCAAAATAGCCTCAGTGTCGACCACACGATTGAGTTTATTCTCCACTGAGAGCAAACGCGGCACCCATTATGCGGAATTTTTTTCACAACCAATTTTAGTGCAAAATTGAAAACACCGTACCTTGCGATATGCCTTTGGCCTCTACTATTTCGCGCACATTGACTCGTCGATCACTCAAAACCATATCGTGGATTTTATCGATCATTTCGGGAGTAGTCGCTTCCACTGAACGTCCCGAACGATGCCCATCTTTTGTGGATGTACGGCCACGTTTGACTCATTCACCCAATTTTAAACAGTTGCAAATACAGGAACAGATATGCCATGAACTTCATCCAACTCTGCTTTGATCTCTTTCGGTGTTAGGCCTTTTAAATATGAGTGTTTGATCACCGCTCGAAACTCACTTTTTTCCATTTTCATAAGTAAACAAAAGTTCTTTTCTTCAATCGACAATAAAAATGAAGCCACGATAATGTTTATATCTGAGACTTTAACAGCTGACTAGTGAGTAATGAGTTATGCTAAAAAAAATATTTTCGATATTACGAGCGCCATATCTTGAATTTTCTAAGGACTTATTGAACGGCCCTCGTACTTCCAGAAAAACTTAATTAGCCAACTATAAATACTGGTAAACCATGATAATCATTTTTCAGTTTCCAATCTATTTTGTAAACCATCCTCAGCTACTCTGTATGAGGCATGAGTTGATCCGCGTACTTCCAGCTGCCGCTATGATTCATGGATGAAAACTGCCAACGTGTATTGAATTATCGTACAACGCAAACAGCTACATCATACAGTGAATATTCCTCTTGGTATCTGAAATTTAGCAAAATATCGGTCATTATGAAGTCAACGAAGGACATGGATCCAAATATTAATTGAAACATAGGTAAGATTCTGAGAGGAGGGGGAGGTTGAGAAATCTTGTTTTCTAATACGGGGATGAGAGGGTTTACTATGCGGCCGCAATTGCCTTACAAAATACTTGAGTGGAGCCAGCAGTAAAGTTAAAGGACTACATTAACAATCAGGATTTGCCACACCTGCAATTACGCCGAGAATATTTTTTATCGAAAAAACCTAACTGCACTTCTTCAAAGATCACTACCATTAATAGCTCACCCCCTAAACCTACACTGCGCAAAAGCAAAGCTCCTCAACTGAATGGACTCTCATTATTTCTATCAACTCTTTCCCATCCACGTACAATCTTGAATTTTCTCCAGAAGGCCAATGCCTTAATTTTTGCGACGAGACGAATAAAAGTGTGCTTTCATAGGAATGGCTACATAGATATGTCTATACTAAAATAAATGACTATGCGGAGGAAAATATTTAATGCCATCATTTAGGAGAAAAGGATGGGACTGCACAATAACCTACTAATCAATTGGCAAAATAACAGATAGCCTTGATCAAGGCAAACAGGTCACATTTGGCCATTTTTCTATCATTATTAATAATTAGAAATAAAGTACGGCAGCACATTACGCGCAGTAATAAATGTAGCGTAAGGTTAATATTTCCGCAGGCTAGTTCCCCATTTAACGCTATGGATCCTCAGGAAGACCTTTCTCCGGAGATTTCTTTTAATTTCGGGCACGCAAAACGGAGAGTGCATCAGCCGAATGGTGGCTGTATCCATTCAGGAAATTACAAGACAAAATTTAGTGATTACAATACAAACACATCTGTAGTATATAAGTATTTCAACAGATCAATTGCCAAAGACCGCTGCTGGTGGACATATAGTATTGATAAAAAAGGGGGCCCGAAAACAGCAAATTAACCGGTATTCTGTATCACGATGACAAGCTAATGGATTCCTGAATGTGATCTAAAGGTAGGCATAGATCAAATCAATAGCGGCAATGGTTCGCATGATACGGTACTGTAATGATGTATTAGGAGGTCAAAATTCTACCATAATTTACTGAACAGGACTTGAATGCGTTATTTCCTAAAAGAAAACCAATATCTGTAATTATCGTGATGTGGTTTTTCTTGGTACAAAAATAATCGTGGAAGTTTGTAAATGTAATAAAATTGCAGAGTCCAAAGACTATTTTGAACGTTAAGTTAAAAGATAAACCTATGAAAAAGAAGTTCAATTTGCTGTGGCAAATTGTGGCAAAATTCCACAAAGCGATCAACTCGTATAGTTCCCAATATCTTTCGTAAATGGCACTCAACCGTGTCATTTACCAAATAAATTGAAGAGAATAGTTTCCTTCCTTTCTTATATGGAGGTTGATCCTCGGTCTAGTTTATAAGAGCATCAAGAATAGTCACAGCCTCCGTGAAAACGTAGGTTTCAACTACATACCTACATGACACCACACCACGATTCTAGTATTTTAACATTGGAAATTCAAAACAACACACATCCACCGAATTTTGATTTCAGATCACACCCGCAGTCAACATAAGGTTGAAAATCGACAAATAAGTTGGGAATTAATGGCAGCTCTGGCAAATGTTACAAATATTTCTCCAAAGAAGGCATTACAAATAATTGAGATAACTAACCAACCTAAAAACGATCTTTCATGAATCATATTGTCTTCAAGACATTTTTACGGTAAAAACAATTAAATATCTTTATCATGATACTTCGCCCGTATTACGGTCGGACCAAAATAAAGTCATCAAGCCCTTTTAGGTCAGTATAAGATTTCTACAGGTAATACTTAATTTACAATGCGCGCATACCAATAATGACATTGTTTCGAATTAGATAGTTAATTCCATTAATTCTAGGTCAAAATTATTCAATACTACAACGCTATGGATTTTATTGCACACCGAAAAACGAAACTAAGATTTATCACAAATTTTAGGAACGCCTGAGGTGATATGGCAATGACACGCGAACTTCGACACAAACTGGCGACAAATGCCGCCTTGCGGAGGGCGATTTCACAACTTCCAGCCTGAGGGAAACATGATCATCTTCAAAAGCTGGAATGGTATACTTTCCCACTTCTTGTCTTCCTTATCAGTGGTGCTTTACTAACAGCCTTAGGAATGATTGGGCCCGCGGCTTTAGTGCAATGCCTAGCAAAGAAGGATAATATGCACTTCGTTTACAGTTGTCGGAAAACACTTCATATTCTGCTCGGGTATTTTAACTAGTACTAACAATATAGCACTTTCTACAGCTCAATACAGCCCTACCTCTTAACAATTTCTGAGCCACCTGTCGAATGTTTTCTACAAGTTGAACCACACAATATCCACCGGTTGATTAAACACGGGATGATGAACATAAATGCTAATACGACGATTAGGTTGCTTATGTCTTCTTCTATAACAGCTTCATCCTCCAAATCTAGCATTTCCGTAAACTGAAATTTAATGATGGATTTTTTTAGCCAAATTTTTCAACGATCATATACCCTTACGGGTATGAGAAGGTATATGATCGTTGCTGCAAATTTTTGTTCTTGCTAAAATGTCTAAAACAAACAAACGACTGTTTAGTTATTTTGACAACATGCCCATTGTTGAGTACCCAACTATCCTGAAAGATCTGCACCAATGTAGACCACAATCCGATGCATCCCCTTACTAAGTCGATCATGGCCTCGAAGGAGCCAAATTATTTAAAGTCAATGGATACATATCGAAAAAAACTGATAACAACAAAAGAGTCGGTAGAGTGTATTAAGGTTCCCATACAAAAAAACCGCGCGCGAGTAGGTAGTAATTCTAACTCCAACCAACAAACGCCGACTCATAGCACACCATTTAAATCAACGGCAGGGGTAAGTAAATAACATAAGGTACTTAAATAACTGTTACAACTGAAAAATTTCCCAGCAAATACTATTTAATGAAAAGTAAAAGCTCTGGACAAAAACAACAAATTTCCTACAGAAACCACCCATGATTACGAATTGAAACGTTCACGAATTTGGGGTATTTTCCAAGTAAAATACCCGAGGAGTCCACATTCCACACACGGGTAGAGCGAATACGACAATTAGTGCTATTCCTTGTAATCATACTCAGCTCTACTCTGTCCACAGGGGATTCACCTGCTACCAAATGGAAACAAGAGCAGGTAATTGGGGTCTGTAAGATTTTTCTTCATTGCTGCGTAAGACCTTTCCTGAATGTTCCTCCGAATCGGAGTAAGCTACACATGAACCGAGAATAAAAAAAGGACTCAGTACACCACAGACATTTCATAATTATTTTGTTGTCTAATGCGCCGCTAGAAAATTACAAACTAAATTCTAAGAGTATATTCTCATATTACACGTTCATAACTGAATTTGACTCAGGAGTGGATCTGATTAGACTCGAACCGCTTCGGAAACTAGCACCAAATTCTATTGTAATTTTTATTGATTCAATTGTATTTGTAGATTTTATAGGCTGAAAATTAAAATACCCGATTCGCCATCCATTTGTTATGCGCCTCAGCCATCGAGTAGTTTATAACCCTTCTCTCTCCAGTCTTTAAGGCATAGTTCGCAGAAATCAGACAACACGTCGAAATAGCACCATCATCCTTTCCACAGAATGATTCTTCCTACCAATTTCATTTTTATGTGTAAATGAAACCATAGCTAAGCATAAGTAACCAGAACACTCCCCCACCAAATTTTTCGGTAAATCTCCGCTTGTGTCAGACATTTACAGACCTACGGCCAGTTCCACCGTAGGTTAAGTTTACACGGCGTTGAAGCGTTTGTCTTAGGGTTTTCACCTCGAAAGTTGTTTTGCAGACAATAGTTTCCCCCATATTCCATCGGAAAGGTTTCTTTGCTAATCTCAGCGGTAAGTTTTGGTGTAGCACACGGTTACGTTGGGAAACACGTTGAGAAGCACTACGATGAACACCCGTAGAGAAATATACATAAAAGATAGTTTTATCACAATTTGCCCAAGCGTAAAATGCTTATAGACGATAACATGGTCATGTTCCACTATATCCGTATAAAATAACCGTTAAATTGTCATGAATTTTACACTAATGGTCGTTAAAAGACGTGAAATAAGTAGGTAATTTATACCTGGAGGTTAGCTACAGTTAAGCCAGCATTCCACAAAGCATCCTTCAGTCAGAGAAGCTGCGCA
Source organism: Ceriagrion tenellum (assembly GCA_963169105.1). Lineage (NCBI taxonomy): Eukaryota > Metazoa > Arthropoda > Insecta > Odonata > Coenagrionidae > Ceriagrion > Ceriagrion tenellum. The sequence continues at coordinate 93,863,600 of OY720632.1, read as the reverse complement.
GCACTTTCGGTCCCATAATGACTCGGGAATACCCGATCTTTCCTATTCTCGCAGAAAACGCGCTATTGGATATCTTAAGCACAGGAAAGCTACACCGGCGTAGCAGCCATTGCAGAGCGAGGGAAAGCGTCCAAAGGTGCACTAAGGACTAGCCAGCATTAAATCATCACTATTAAGGTCCTTGGAGCATAACTAAATGGAACACAGAAGGACCCCTTTTCAGGAACGAATCCACACCGTCAGCACCCAACCTTTAACTCATTTTTGGTGCATTGCATTTTCCTTCCTAAATGGGTTAACTGCACCAGTACTGCCAACATGGGCTTAGCCTGGGGGAGGTAGGGAGGGCAGCTGCCCCCCCTTAACAAGACGTTTCATATCAAATTTGTGGATCCAGACAGAACAAAATAAGAGCCAGACAGGATGGGTGTCCTGCACCTCCCCCCCCCCCCCGACCCCCAACATATCCTGGCTATGCCCATAGCTACCAGCTATAGTTTCCTTTGAAAAGCAGGTTGTCACAACACTGAGGTATACTATTACGGTGAAAGTGTAAGGAGATATTATAAAACCGGACCTAAATTAGCAATCACATCCCCAATTATTAGTAAATAATTAAATTTTGTCAAATTACACCCATACAGGATAATACATGTTTTTCCAAGTCCAACCTGAAAAATGTTATCACTAGATATTACAATTTCAACAGCTATCAATAAAAATTGACGATGGGATGCCAAACTGGGGCACAAATCTGTAGTTAAAAATTGCTACTCATCCAGCAGTCGCGAAATATGCCGTACATGAAAAACATGATGTGAATAATAAAGCCACCAATTTATTTCCAATACATACCCCACTCTGGGCTTCGAAGTTAATTATTTCATATCAAAAATCAAACATCCAGAAAAACTCAACGATAGACAGTTTCAAATTCAGTTGATAGCATGGGTCTTAGGGAGTACTGTTGCCAAAATTAGCAAGCCATGTACCTACCTCTACAACTTCCAGGAACTATTCTGAACCCCCAGCTAAATTGAAGTAAGTTACTTCAGGAACTAATATTTGTGCATTGTAAAACTCATAAGTGAGCAGTTGAATAAATTACTCAAATGTCAACTTATCAGAAGTGCTCATCAACATTGAACCTACGCCTTACCGAGATTTATAAGTGAAATGCATATCTATTGGAGGTAACTGTCAACTAGAAGTGGAATGCCATACACAGAAATATTGAAAGCCCTTTAGGAAACAAAATGGAAAAGACTGCTGAAATAAATGATGTAACCATAGAGCAGCTCTAACCGTACGGAGAAAAATCATTAATGGACTCAAAATCAACTCAGCTCTCAACAAAGAATAATTACTCATTAGAAGGTGCTTAACTAGTCAATGAAGATTTATACTAAAGAGGCCCTGACTCCAATCTTCAACACGGTATGTACGGTATGTCCTACCTCTGTTCATCTCATTCCAGAAATACCATTTTCTTTTTTCCCTTCCCCACTAACCCTTCATTCTTCCCTCAATCAAGACATTCAGTTTCACTTCATCCCAAAATACTATAATATTGATAAGTTTGAACACTCACAGTCACTTGCACTTGAACTGCTATCTTCTCACTGTCTCCATTTGATGTAACTAAACCACATTACCCACCCAATCAGAGATACAAAGTATATTACATTCTCTACAAAGGCAAGGACTTCATCAATTTATGAATGATGATGTGATCATATGAAATCAAATATCTACAGGAACTACTGTGAAAATTTGGGAGTATTAAAAAATTACAACATCAACCTCCTTAAACTGAATATCACTAAAAATTCAGCTTTTGAAAATTCACAGATAGTCTCAAAATAACTTGGGCCCTTCAACCTTGAGGTTTCAAATGTTCATTTAGGAGCTCCAAGAGATTAGCCCATATATTAATAACTTTACAAAGCCCATTTATTTTTGCCCAAGAAGCACATACATTGAAAATTCAAAGCAACCCTTGAAAAGAAGTTAAAAATAAAAAATACCTATGAAGACTCGTCTAACTGACAGAAAAACAGCAAACAGGATTCCTCTTTCCATAAGATAAGAAAAAGGAATGTCCTTTAGAGATTACCAGAGTCAGGATTAATGAAAAAAGTTCCTTCTCCTTAGTTCTCGAAATTGCAACCCTCAGAATGGGAATCGAACATGATACCACTGGACCACCCTGGCCCCAGATATACACATTTATACAACTATAAGAGAAACATATATGTATATGAACTATATACATATATATGTATATAACTGAACTTGGCAATAAGAATATTAATCCAATCATAATGCTGATGCACTGAAACTAGTTGTCCTGATAAACCCTGCTGGATAATTTTTTTAATACAGTGAATATGGATTTCCACACAGTTTATCTTCAGAACATCAAATATTTCTATTAACTAGCTCAAAATGAAGTTTCCTTTTCAAAAGAAATTATGGTTGACTTAAAATCAGACTGCAGAGGATCAAAGTTTTATACCTCATGATTGTTACATTAAACTTTAAAATAATCCTCAACAAAGTTATTAAAATAACAAGTCAATCTTGCTGTCTATTGAAACACCATTAGCACTACACTGACCTTACCACTCGACCAGAATTTACCTTTTACGAAGACTCCAGGGATTGGTATTACAGATAGTTAAGGGCAATGAACTTTAACAAGACTCCAATTCCTCCATTCAGTCCTCAAAATATGAAGTACCAGTCGCCAGTTTGGAACTTCAATAGACCAAATTCGTATCTCCAAAATTATTTAAATCATGAATGTACTCAATCTAATATGCTTTAACAGATGTGAGTATACAATCTATAAACAATAACTTGTGACTAAATAGTGATGTGACCTATTCACACAGTTGCAAAAAAATAATCAGTATTAATAAAAAGATATTTACTTCCACAACAATTTACATTAAGACTTCCTTAAAAGCCCAAACTTACAAAACAAAATTAACTCAAACCATGACTTATTTCTTCTTATTTTTGGACTTTTTCTTCTTTTGCTGCTGTGACTTTGCCTTCTTTTTAACCTGCTTTTGGGACATCCACACAGGAAATGTCCCATTCTGATCTCTTAAAGTCTTCTTGTTGAATTTTCTTGCATTTCCAACTTCCATTGCCTCATTTTCTTCTGATTCCTTTTTTTCCTTTATGGTTGCTGCATCTGTCACTATAGAATTAAAGGTAAATGCATATTACTTAGTAACTACCATATATCTTACACAATATAGGCATGGCAATGAGGAATATGCATCATATTTTTACCTAATACTAGAGTCCTAAGTGATGTACAAAACTGCAATTTTCTCAAGAAATAAAAATATATTATCCATATTCACGTGCCATCACAGAACTTATTGATTGCTTTTAATTAGTGAATAACAAACAGGACTGATCCTCTTCTTTCATAGCTTAACAAAAGAAAGGACCATATTTTACAAGTATACATAGTAACTCCACTGGTTTTTGAGGGAGGAATAATTGCTCATGTTACATGAAAAGGGAAAGGTGTGTGCAATAGTGGGAGGAACCATTTGACTCATTTTACTCAGTCATAGTGGTACAGTTTAGTGATTGAGAATGGTAGCTGTACCCAGGAAGTAAGACAGAGGATAGCTATGGGTAAAAAAGCATTTGAGAAGGTGAAAGAACTTCTGACAGCATTTAGCATTCCAATAGAACTGAGGAAGAGATTTGCTAAATGTTATATATGGAGTGTGGTGACTTACGGCAGCAAAACATGGACAGTCAAAAAGAAATATGAAAAGTACTTAGAAAGTTTCGAAATGTGGTTGTGGAGAAAAATGCTTAAGGTGAAGTGGACAGATAGAATGAGAAATGAGGAAGTACTAATGACAATAGGAGGAGAAAGAAAACTGCTGAGGGAAATCAAAAAGAGGAAGACAGCTTGGATGGGACATATTTTACACCAAAATTGTCTTTTTAGAGGAATTAATGAAGGAAAAATATAAGGACAGCGAGGAAGGGGAAGAAGAAGAATGAGAATTCTCAATGACATAAAAAATGGCCGAAGTTACAGGCAAATGAAAGAAGATGCTCAGGACCGACTGAGATGGAAGGCATCCAGTTGAAACCTGTCAGAAGACAGATTCCACTAAGAAGAAGTGGTACAGGTGAGCAGAGGAGAAGTGGCGATAGGGGAAAAAATAGGGTAGAGTAGTCAAGGGGGGACAGGGGGCACTGGAGGAAGCGTAGCATGTTAGCATGAGAAAAGAAGACACGAGGTAGTACAGGTAGTACAGTAGTGAGCAGATAAGAACAAAAAAAAAGTAAGGCTGATTGAGAGAGAAGATTGTTGGTACTGGCTCCCATGGATGGATGGAGACCAAGTCCTCACTTGCGAGAATGAGGAAAAGATAAGGAGAACATCCTATGGTAGCCAGTCCACGGAGAATCTCTGATTCCTCTGTCTTGAGCAACACCACAATGCCCAAGGAGTAGCCTCCTTGCTTTCCCCACCACATAAAGAAGAAAAGCCACCAGCGAGTCAGCTAAGAGCACACCAATAGCCTTGAGCCCAGGCCATACTCCTGTATTTATCCCTTCCTTTATTGTTTTCTGGTAATAGATAAAAAAGTCAAGTATCTCCTACAAATTTAGGGCCCTGTAACCTTTACTTCAGACAAAATATCAGTCATGGAGGGAGTATATACCTTTCCTTTGACTTTTTATTGGGTTATGGCAGACATTGGCTTCATCCTATTTTGGTCTCCTCACAAGTTTTCCATTTCTCTGTAACCAGCAGTATATTTTGTATTTTTTGTTTTGGAGAGGAGTCAATAATTCTCTGGAGATGTGGTAAAGGAAATAAATCATATGTACTTATGTACCCTTTGATATCATTGCTCTTTACATGACAAGTTTTCTTGCAAATTCCTCGCTGGTAATGGGGTCGTCCCCGTGATTCACTCAATGAGAACTTAATTCATGCCCATTCCAGTTGTGCTAGCCCGACATAGGAAAGGACATAACTGAGGGAATGAATAGCACCCGGCATGGTTACAATATTGTATTCAATACATAGGGTGTCCAGAAAATTTATATAATTATTTTCCTTGACCTTTACCAGGTAAGATGTAGTATTTTTCCAGACACTTTTTGCACTTCACTTCTAGTAATTTTTCATTGAATTTCCCATTAAATATGCATATTCAGTCAGTGTGAGAAACTCACTAACTACATTGAGTTATATGAAAGAGTAAATAAAGGTACATCAAGTAAAGAACAAATCTCCAGACCAAAGAGGCAGAAGAGGATATCTGATGACAAAACTAAGAACGAGATAGTTAAACTCCACCTCATGATGTCTCCAAGCAATAAAACCTCAGTCGCCATTAAAAACATGTTAATGAGGAAAAAACTGAGATTTTCATTCTAATCTTGAACTGACTCAATCTTGAAGTGCTCCATCTTTAAAATTGATTAACATTCTTTTTAAATATTCTACCAGTATAAATTTTGGTAAAAGTATTGGTTTTGTAGAAAGTCAGAAAACCTCCTTCTGGTTTTCTACACTTTCAAGGTCCCATCAATCTCCAGCATCACTTTTTTAGCCTCAGTGTATGATGTATTTAGGCCTAATATTTTGGGAAATGTCTTTTAGAACCAAAAATAGTAAGAGTCAAAGATGGTTAAGCCACGACTTAATTTCCACTAAATATTACCATTTATTATAGTAATAGTACAGTTTCCAGTTCTTCAACAGAATTCATTGACAGCAATTGGGAGCACAGCTCCAAGCACCATATTACATGACTGGTGAACACAGGGCTGAGTTGAGCCAAGCAGAAGATATGCAATGGAATGGTTTCTAACCCCTTTCTCTCTGCCCCAAAACAAAAAGGCTGTCATGATATTCCCCGAGTTTTTTGGAAAGATGCAACAAATTTCCTAGAAAAAAAATGGCAATGTTGGGTTTATCCACCGCAACAGTGGCTTTGTAAGCACGACTTCGTCTCATGTGCTACAATGTAGACTTGAGGCCTGAACATCTAGTTCGCATAAACCCCCCTCGAAATTCGCCTTGAAGGAAGATGGCTTGGTGGTGTAACTAGCTAACACAACTGACCGGCATTTGGGAGATCCGGGTTCAAATCCCGGTCAAGTCAAATGATTTTTTCATAGCAAATTTCAACCCTGGTGTATATGCATCTGACGCCCATTAGGATCTAGCCAACATGAAACTTTAGAAAATATGTGATAAATATAAAAGAGCTAAAAGAGCTGCCTTGAGAAAAGCATTAATGGAAATCAAAAGTAAAATATTAGGTGATTTTTGGAAGATAGCCCAAAGGCATTTTTGTCTTACATGCATGAGGTTCAAGGCAATAAATCTATGGTAACATCACTAAAAAACAGTCAAGGAGAAAAAGCTAGCGATAGATTAGAACAAGCATATATCCTGAACACATTTTTTCAAAGGGTCTATACTTCATGCTGTCAGAATAACACCGCTGTATTGCCTTGCTTATATAATAATCCAATATAGTCGATATATATTTCTAGATATAGAATATCATGTATAGAAAAGCACCTGAAATCCATTAACTCCAAGAAATCAACTGGTCCCGATGAAATTTCGGCCTGAGTTTAAAAAGTCTTTCTTCATGATGTTCTTTCCTCTTGAGAGAGGCTCGCCAAGGTAGATGTGATATTTTTAGATTTCAAATAAAAGTTCCACATTCAATATTACTGGTCAAGCTGAAGCCTATGGAGCACATCACCATATAATAAGCTGGATTAAAGATTTATTAAGTGACCACGACCTGAGGGCAGTTCTAGATGGCGTTAATTCAGACAGTTACATCTGTCACATCTGGTGCACCCCAGGGAAGTGTCATTGGTCCGTTATTTTTCCTTTAGTATATTAATGATATCACCACCATTGTTATGAGTAAAGTTCACCTTTTCGCAAACGATGCAGTATTGTTCAGGGATACTACCACAGGGTCTGACAGAATCGTGTTGAAGATAGACCAACGAATGGCGCGATACTTGGCTGATAGAATTAAATTTTAAAAAGTGTTGTTATGAATTTTTAGAGAAAGAATAACTTAACTAATGAAATAATAACAATTAATCAAGCCGAACTAATAAATGTAGAGTTAGTGAAGTACTTAGGTGGGACCCTTACTCAGGACTTGTCCTTGGGAAGCACTTACGGGAAATTTGCGGACAGGCAAATCATAAATTGGGATTTATTAAAAGAATACTGGAATATGTGACAAAAAAGTAAAGGAGCGATGTTATATTTTACTCGTGAGACCTCACTTGCTGTACACCACTAGTATTTGGAATCCTCACGAAGTAGGACTAGTTTCAGATATAGATTGCAAACAGAGGAGGGCAGCTAATTTGTTAAAAATTGTTATGAAAAACATAATAGTGGTACTAAATTGTTGAGGGAATTAGGGTTGGAACCTCTATCCGATCTATGGGAAAAATATTGGAAAAATCTTTTACAAAAGTTTGATGCAGACTATGTTTTGCCGGACATTCACCATATTTAACTAGAGGCCAGCTAATATGAGAGAAACAATCAAGAGGCATAAGATTAAGAACCAATAGATTTAAAATATCATTTTTTCACACACAGTAAGGGACCATAATTGTTGCTATAGATCAGTTCTGGGATACTTTGGAGGAGAAGGCTTAAGAAGACATTGCTCTTAGTTGTGCAATGTGTTATTAATGGTTACATGGATTCCAAATTGGTCGTCAATCAGTCGGAGATCCTCAACTAGGAAGGCCTTCGATGCTAACTGATGGCAGTTTCACTCATACAGATGAGGATCTGTTGCACGCTAACCATTTTCAGACTGCTACAAAACTTGCTGGGAAGTTTTAAATCTTGATTGGGTCCTATCCTGGCAATCTGACTGAAAAATTAAACGTGCATTGGGTTGCAGCAAGGTTTGTTCCTCGTTTGATTGCAGCCAAGCAGAACAAACTTCCTCCACCATGACAACCCACCCACCACTAATCCTTGTAAATTTGTGAGAATTGTGCAAAACATCAAATAACTGTCCTAATTCTGCCTCCCCATTAACCTTACATACCTCATATGACTTTTTTAAATTTCTGTCATTAAAATTAATGCTTCAAAGCACAGTAGGTATGTACTAGCCCATCAGAAAAAATAACAAATCAAGTGCCTAGTAAATATAGCAACAAATAATCATTATGCTGATGCAATCGCCAAGTACAAAAGTATACTTCTCCCCACTTAGTTGTATGGTAGTGAAACATGGGTATAAATGATTTAAGATTTTCCCTGTGTATTATATTTAAATATCTTTCCCGGGCTTCGCACCGGGCAATGTTTTCATAATCCGCCGACGTTTCGGTTTTCGTGTTATAGTGGTCACGGCGGAAATAACACATGCTTTGAAAATGGAAAACAAGTTGTTTTCCGAAACGTCGGCGGATTATGAAAACATTACCCGGTGCGAAGCCCGAGAAAGATATTTAAACATGGGTATGTCAGGATAGACATAAGAGTAGACTAAACGCCATGGGTATGAGTTATCGGAGGAGTGTTTGTGGCAAAAGTAGGATGGATAGGGTCAGGAATGAGTGGGTAATAAATGAATGTGGGTTAGAGTCTCCAGTGATGGACATATGAAATGAGTGTGCTTCGTTGGTTTGGCCATGTTGAGAGAATGGATGAGAGTCAAATAACGAAACAGATAAGTATATGAGTGAAATGAATGGTGCGACAGGTAGAGGTAGGCCTAGAAAGTTCTGGTTGAGGAAATTCTTAGGAGGAGGAATATTAGGAGTCTTAAAAACAGGAGGGCATGTATGAAGCAGTGTATGGCACTAAATGAGGCAAGAGAGGTTTGCAAGGATAGGTCAGTATGGAGGAAATTATGGACAGAGTTAGGAGTACAAATATGCATTAATGAGTGAAACTTTGTGAATGTGCCGATCCTGGAAGAGAACGGCATGATTGGTATACTTACGTATGTATGATTTATATTGACAAATTTCACCATTTCTTTTAACAATTCTCACATGGGGAGAGGACTACCTTACCTATTCATGCAAGATATTCACCATTTTATGCTAAAACACATGATAAAAATTACAAGGTTGTAATGCTACTTCAAAAAAATCATAAAACAAATTCACCCACTAATCATAGATAATCCCGTCTTCCTTTTAAAATTGGTGATCGTCAACAACACACCAAGGAGATACCCATTAGACATTGAGTTATGACATATGAGAAGTTTAGTAGAATACATTTTACCACCGGCGATTCAGATGGAAATCCACCACAATGAGTTAAGAGACACTTTCCCAAATAGTCAAATAACACTATCACTACCAAAGGCGCTAAATTTCGAAGCAAAATGCCACCACTTTACAAAAAAGGATTTTAATAACCCAGAGAGTAGATGACTCCGGGGTAATAGCAGGGAAAAACTAAGGAAAAAATTGGCTATATACAATTGACGCGAATACGAACGAAATCCCGCGTTGCGAAAGGGCAAATAGGCGCTGGAAAAATATGGGGCCAAGTTAATGGACGTGGATCGATTCCATATTCTCATCACAAACTACCTCCATGTTTACGTTTTTCATCACGCAGGTCGAAAATTAAAAAAGAAAAATTTTGGATGTTTTATAAACGACCCCGACATGGATTTGATAGTTGGCTCTCATTATGTCAACAAGAGCATATTGTGGTGTGAATGTGAAAACTGCTAGCTGTTTCAGTCGAGAGGCAGAAGGTAAAACGGGCAAATGCAAACTATAATTTAGTTATATGAAGAAGAAAGAAAAGTCTGCTAGAGGAGTACGGAGCACCTCAAGGAAACGTAACTTCGGAACGACATATCAAACACAAGCAAACTAGATACTTGTCAGTTACTCTTATGCGTACAAATCAATGTAATCGATTGATTAGACAGTTGTTCAACATGCGAGACCACATGAAAAAACCATTCTCCGTTAAAACTCACCAGTAGCAATTTCTGAGATGTTTGCCATTTCTACATCGGTCTTGGCACCAACAAGTAATTTCAACTTTTCAAGTTCTTTTTGTCCATAACGAACTCTTTTCACAGCACGCATTTTTCTCTTCCACTTGCTTCTTAAACTTTTAGCCATGATTATCAGTAGTTATAACCCTCCGTGGAATACCGAAATTATATCTTATTTAAGATATACTACCTCAACACTCAAATTTATACTTCTGAGGATGCACGACACGTGCGCTTCAATACAAATTTTAACTGATACGCATTCCGATGCTCATTTCAGTTTCCCGCGTTTATCCAGCTTGTTCAAAATGACATTTTACATGAATCACTCCTTATAGGTTGCACTCTACACCTATTTATTCGTCAGATAAATCATTGTTTTAGAAATTTATTTTTACAATTAAGGAGATCATAAAAAGTTATGTCTAGATGTAAGACATAAGTTTTACTCCAGAGACAACAGACTTGTCACTGGCTGCCTTAGCATCATATGTGGCTCTCCCCATTATAAAACTGCGACCATGGACATACCTATCAGTTTGATCCATCGCAGACCCTATTCCACTGAAGGCTTCCCTTTCCCCTGTTACTTTCTATGTATTCATGAAAATGCCCATATTTTCGACTGTACACTACCATATATCGTGAAGTTTGAAGCGATACCTGTCAGAATAAGTCTTCCATTATTCTACGACATACAATATTGTTCATTTAAATTTCATCCTCAATGAAATTAACCAAAAATCTTCTCGCTGTTGAATGTCCTTTTCACTTCTTATGAATAAATTCCAGTAGAACAAATGCTTACTTTGCAATTTGTCATCCTTCTTCATTTTGTAGTGATCATTGCCCCCCTATTGAAACTTAACAATTGTAAAAATCATATGTACAATTGTAGTTTTGAGAAATACCACTGTAAAAATGGAGACACAATTGTAAAAATTGCCCAAATCCAACTTTAAAATTGTAAAGTTTCAATAGGGCCAAATGAAGTCTATTCACACCCCTTTGTTCGATGATTCCTAAGTACCATGAGTGAGCCATTTTACTTCCTTCCGGTGCTATTGCAGTTCCAACATAGCCTTTCCCCCTAACCAGAACCTGCTCCTCCTATCACCATAGACTTTTATTTTTATGTATCAATGGTCAAAATATGTTCGACCCTGAGGACTACCCTCGAGGTATTGCTTGAATAAATTAAGTAAAGGTTTCAGGCTATTTGGCATGGAGGGCCTCATGCTAAGGCATATTTATTTACTCAACAAAATGTACTCATACTGATATAACTGCAATCCTATTTCACAAAAAATATATAATAAGCCCAATACTAGAAATTAAATGAAAGGCAGAACAATGTTTTTTGATCATTTTTTAATATCACATACATTTATGGATTCAGAACACTTCAGATAGGCATCTAAAAAAATCAATCAATAAGAATTATAAAATTATAAAACTTTGTACAAATATATGGTATATGCAATACTTTCCATAAAAACATGCAAAATAAATGGAAAGGAAAGCTCCTCCATCCCAGAGAGTTGCCATGAGGAGACAAGAATGGCAGTCACTTCAAACAAGACAGTCTGATGATACTTGGCATTTTCACACAATACTACCCCAAGTCAGTAGCTAAGAGATCAAGGTTTATCAAATGGCGCATAGTTGGCCGTCCATGGGGACAGTTCTGAAACATGAAGAAAAAATATATGAAAATACTATACGAGCATGTAATAATACTTTAAAACTAAGGAGCACCCTAATGACAGATATATCTTGGGACATCCCTTATATAAGACCTGAGTGACTCCTTTAGTAACACTGAGGGAGAATGAAGGAATTCCTATAACATCGAAGCAGAACGTATAGCAATCCATATGGCCATGATTGGCAACCCAGACAGCACGGGAGCGTACAGGTCGTTTTCATATCCAGCGACGAGAGGCGACCAAAGAGATACAAGGAATCTCGCATTTGATGTTTAAGTAGCGATTGTGGAGATAATATTGCATCTCTTAAATGACCAATGAGCATATACTGGAGATAGAAACTTTCACATCTCTAATATAACAATAATGACAATGCAACTACGTCCATTTTTTCATTAAAAAAAATTTCCTACTTGAGATACAAGGTACCCCCCTTGTATCTATTCCTTTCGTATACGGTATATACAATTCGAATACTGATTGGATCTCCTACTCGGAACTATTTTTAGGCGCGGAGGCTTACTTTAAAGCAATGGTCACAACGAGGAAGTAGCGGAGGTAGGGGTTCGCCGGTGTGTTCACATTTTACCCAGCATGTTTGAGATGGAGTTTATTTGTAAATGATTCTCATTCTTCTTATCCATCGTTTTGAAAGAGATTTTCAAAAGTACTCTTGGTTGTATTTCAGATAACGTGGAATTCAGGTTCGTGAATTTTTGTTCTGGTGGTGGATAATACTACTTACATGGAGTTTTGTCTGGCATCCATCATAAACATTTGCTATAAGTTTTCTAGAGGATGTGTTCTTATTGAGATATCCAGTGTTTTCACCAATTGATATAGATTTTATCACTCTTTGTGAAGTTGTATTTTGGTAGAAGACTAGTGTATTGTGGAAGGACAGAGCTATGGCCATTTGTCGGCGGCTTTCAAGACTTCTGACAAGAATTCTCGAAAAGAGATTTCTGCGAAAAAAGGAATCTCATTCAAAACTAAAGGTGAATGGATTCAATTATGCTGAGAGGTTACCTGTTTTAGAGCCTTATGGCTAGCATTTTAATGCTGTAAAACTCTCTGTATTACCTCTCAATTTGGAGTCGTGAGTTAGATTTAAAACCTGGTAGCAGCTAATAATTTCATACCTTGGTAGCCTGATAAGTGGTAATGATATGAAAAGTTGATGGAGTGATCTAGTTATAGTCATTTAAAATCCTTATTTCAGCAAATAATTTTGTATTTCCAACTAACGTAGTCAATTATCCCTTAATTTATCGCTATTTTGGCATCTCTTGACGTTTCTCCTCCCAATGATGTGAACCTCACATATTTTAAGCTTTTTGTCCTTTTTATCTGTATATGTTTTTCGTAGTATTCGCTAAGATGTGCAAAGCTATTAGGCTTTCACTATGATTATAATGTTGTGGAATTATTGTGTTCAGGGATGGTAAGCGTGAATGATCGAAAAGGAAGTATTATAAGTGGATCAGCGGATAGTCTGGAATAGGATGTAGTTATGATAGATAGATAGATAGATATTTATTTAATCAATGTACAAAAGGACTCTCAGTCCTACGAGAGTACAATACAAACATTGAAAGATGTAAGTAGTAAAGTAAGTTCAGTTCCACTCGCATATAAGCAAAAATTAGTCAAAAATAGAAAGTTTATAAATTACACCATAAATGAGAACAGAAAAAAAAAATCAAAAACAGTATTAACATAATCAACAGGAATCGAGAGACATAAAATATTTTCGAGCTTTGAGTTGAAAGGTTTTAACAGAGATGCAGTTAGTAACTGTGGATGGTAAACTGTTCCACAAAATGACCGAGAATATCCAGAAAGCACCTCTTTCTTTATCAGTTCGGTGTTGAGGGACTCTTAGCATATCTGGATTCCTGAGAGGGCGACTGTGAATGGTGTGCACAAAAGAAAGCTTATTGTACAGATAGGAAGGTGTCTTAGTATGCATTATCTTTTTTAAGAGTAATACAGCCTGATAATCACGTCTGGGGTTGATTTTCATCCAATTTAAGGAAACAAGATGTCCAGAAATGTGGCAGTCACGAGGCAGGTCAAGGACGAATCGAGCGCAGGCATTTTGGAGACGCTGGATACGATTTACACATACAACTAACATTCCATCACAGACCAAAGCCCCGTAATTAATAATAGGAAATACGAGACTCTCAATCAGATGTTTTCTGACATTATTTGGTAACAAGTGTTTATGGCGTCGCAGCTGTTGGAGTACGGACAACCCCTTTTTACAAATAACATTTGCATATGGTTCCCAGGTTAAGTTCTTGTCGAATACAATACCCAGGTTAGTGGCAGTATCAAGATAAGGAAGAGTAATATTATTAACTGTCACAGTAGGTAGATTGTGAGGCAGTTTCTTGAAAAGCTTAGGGTTCCCTATAAGAATCACCTGGGTTTTACTACAGTTTATTTCAAGATTGTGACCTATTGCATACTCCACGAGCCGAGAAACTTCGTTATTTATAGTAGTGATGGCCTCAACGCACTCTTCAGGTATGAATTCAACATAATGCTGAAGGTCATCAGCGTACATGTGGAAATTAGAATCAGTAAATATTGTGTATATATCATTGACATACAGGGAAAAAAGAAGGGGGCCAAGAACGGATCCTTGGGGAACACCCTGGATTAAATCTGCTAAAGTTGAGGTGGAAGTACCTATGTCCACAAATTGCTTTCTCTTAGCAAGATATGACCGAGTCCAATCTAGGGTAGAGCGCGAGAGTCCTAAACATTTTAGTTTACTAATTAACAGCCGGTGATGCACGGATGGAAAGGCATTACTGAAATCATAGAGGACTAAAATTGATAGTCGTCGTTGGCCCATAGATTCTCTGATGTCTCCTACTACTTTTAATAGGGCTGTTGTGGTACTGTGCCCAGATTTAAAACCAGACTGGAGAGGATGGAGTAAGCCCTTGGATGATAAATAATTGACCAGTTGAGAGTGTACAATCTTTTCAAGTAACTTTGCTAGGATGCAAAGAATACTAATGGGGCGGAAATTCTCAACTTCACTAGCCCCAGATTTTTTGGTATGGGCTTCACACACGCAATTTTCCAAAGGTCAGGAAATACCGAATGTTGCAACGAATAATTGAAAATATGAAGTATGGCGGGAGATAACTCGACAATACAATTCTGTAACATTCTGGCAGTAAATCCATCTACTCCCTTGGCGTTAGACTTCAAAGTGGAGATAGCTTTGCATAGGTCTTCAAAATACACATGGTTAAAGAAAAAGCTTTCGCCTTCCACTTGGGGTAAGTTATCATACCTTTTAATTGCAGCCTGTATTGCCTCTGGGTCAGTATAAGATACCGAAGTATAATGCCTATTGAGATCCTCGGCTGGAGGAAAGGAACAGGGGGTAGAAATAGAGTGAGAGGAAACATTGAGAGACTTTAGAGACTGCCAGAGAGCTTTGGGAGAATTACACTCATTAAACAACGAATATGCATGGCGCGCTTTGGAGTCTCTTATCATTCGCTTGGCTTGGTTCCTCAGGATCTTATACTTCCCGAAGTGCTGCTCAGATCGCGAAAGTTGGAACTGCTTGTATGCCGAATCTCTTGATTTAATGAGGGCGCGTATATCAGCATTAAACCAAGGTTTCGGTTTATGCCGAACATGAAAAGTTTTAAATGGCGCATGTCTATCGTACAATTCAACCAGTACGTGGTTGAAATATTCAACTTTGTCGTTTATATCAGGCATTTGAAACATTATATCCCAGGGGGCAACCAGTACATCTTCCCTGAATTTTGCTAAGTCAAAACAAGAAAAGTCTCGGCGCGTGATGAGTGTTGGGAAAAACTTAGGAGATTTGAACTTAAACACAGCAATAAGTAGGTCATGAGCAGATAAGCCGCAAACAGGGACTTGGGAAAAATGCTCTAGTTTATCCATACAGTTGATGGAGATCATATCAAGTGTGGAATCACAATTAGAAGTATGAAAAGTGGGACCATGGGGTATCCTGGTCAAATTGCAAATATCCAGTAACTGCATTACCTGTCTGCTATCACTAATATAACAGGGATGGGTACTACCAAAGTGTGCGTTGACGTCACCAGCAACTATTACATATTCATACTCAGCACAAAGAGAAAACAGGTGGTCCTCGAAATAATTAATTAATTCCGGCCTTAGGTGGTCGGTAAACACATGCAAGGAGTATTTTGGTATCACAGAAGTTGACCTCCAATATGACGTAATCAGGTTGCTGCATACGAACAATTGGGGAGACAGATTGGGCAAGTATTTTGCATTGAAAGTCGGATCGAACATATATAGCGACGCCACCACCCTCATGCGAGGTTCTATTTGCAGTAAAGACACTGTAACCACGTAATGGGATAATATCGTGTTCAGAATTGTAAAATGTTTCACTCACTGCAATTATATCTAGTTTGGAGTTTTCGAATAGGTAAATAAACTCGTTTATGTGGCACTCATAAGTGAGGGATTGGGCATTTAAATGCACAACTTTCAGGTGACTAGCTTGACTATGGGATAATTCACTTATAACAGATTTTGTATTTGAATCACTCATGATAACAAAAGAGTGTTTCTGACAACGGTAGTGATCTGGAGGGGAACATTTAAGTGACAAGCATGGATAAATGCTGTAGGGATTTAACATGAGTTTTTGCGCCGTTTGAATGCCGTCTAATAAACAGTTTTCCCCCAGTTACCCATGAGTCACTTATTTTTCCCTCTCTCTTAAAACTTCTGGCACTATTAAACATACGTCTCATAGTGGGACACAGACTATCATTCACATAGACGACATCTTCACCATGAGCAGGAAGCAGTTTGTGATTAGCAAAGTGGTCAAGGTGTTTGACGCGCAGATCACGTTTGACTTTCCTTGCGTGGAGGAAAGCCTCCTTATCTGGCTTGCGGAGAAACCGCACGATGATGCCCCGCTTGGAGGCAGACAGTGGGCCAGTGCGGTGACTGACCTCAACATTGGCACGCGACAGCGGGAACGCAAGCGCTCGCCCAAGGCTCTCGAGGATCACATCAACATTCTCGCCAGGCTCACAGGGCACGCCGTTCACATCGACGTCGTTGACACGCGAGTATTGCTCCGTGGCCAATGCAGATTCCTCCAGCTCTGTTACACGGGCACGAAGGGAGTTATTTTCATCTTGAAGGCGAGTAACGTCACCTTCAAGTGACATCACTTTGTTGGTTAGCTCGTCGATTTTGTTGTTGCACACCTCGATGGCACCGCCGAGGCTCGTCTCTACAGAGCGGATCAAGGCAGTTTGTTCCTGGCTGGCCGATTTGATAGCCGCGAGGATGTCGCTCAAGGTGAGGTGCGACTCGGCGTTTGCCGTCGGCAAGGCAGAGTTACCCCCGATAGCAACTGTTTCACTGTCGCCGTTTGTGGAACAGCATGTACAAGTCCAGGAGTCAATGGCGGTCAGGGGAACGCACTTATTGTGGGCATAAACATCGCAGTTTAGGCACTTCTGCGACGGTTGCGTCTTAGTTATTGTGCGATCGCAAATATGACAGGATAAACCCATATTCACAGTAAAGTTTCGTTCTGCCCAACAAAGACTGGGGTAGCACGCGCAACTGACACACTTCCCGTGATTTATACACCACTTCACATGTAACTTAAGACGGTTTATGACACTAATACTTCATGATGTAATGACGATACAATGGTGCACAACACATTACGTAGACACCGGGTAAAACTGGTCGAGGCGAGCGAGCGAGCAGGTACGTGTTACCTCTCAGGCGACCAGGCTGGAACTGAGAGGGTGGAGCAGAAAAGGGAAAGCAATGAGGGCAGCTAAGTATGTGGTTAGTAGTGTAGCTTTTGTTCTTAAAAAATGACAAATTTGTGCGATGGATAGAATTAATGGAAGATATTTCGATGAGGAGTCCCACCTTTGACATCTTCTTTTGGTAAAGCAATGATATATTTGTTTAATAAATCGTGTGAATCCTTTCAAGTGGATGTGCTGGCTTCAAAGGACTCAATTCACAGACGAAAAAACACTTAAGGAAGCAATATGATGTTGCCCGGAGACAAGCTGATACATAATAATTTTACTGACTGTGATGCTGCTGGTCTATGGGGATAATGAAATGTATTTCAGCCAGTAATTTATACATCGACATAATTAACTGGTACAAGAAATTTTACTTTCAAATGAAATGAGTTCGTGCATAAGCTTGGATGCATTTTTTGTACCTAAGACTGTTATTCAAATTCTTCTTTGAATGAAAATAAAGGTTAATGTATTCTAATTACTTGTGTTATCCCTCTCTTTACCAGATTTTTCTTGTTATCTTTTGGCGTGTTTGTGGCTTATATTTGTGCAATAATTATTATCATCTCTGATACTGCGACCTCGGTTGATAACCTGTGCCTGGCCTCTGTTGACATTGTGGGAGAATATTCCTAAAATGTTGGTTAAAGTCTTCAGAAAGACTTATATTTGATTATCTAGATTATTTCTACCTTTAGTTAACTGTGAACATAATGTTTGACGAATGATTAAAAATGCTATTCCAAGTTCACAGTGGAGGGTATTTGCTAAGTTTCCATCTCTTTTGAATCGGTGGATCCTGCTTCGCGAACATTGTAACCTCACCCGTTCACGTTTTTCTTTCCTATTGAAACCAATTCGATCAACCTTCGCAATTACCCAAATACTTAAAATCTTACCTCCTTGCTGAAGGGATTAATGGTTAGCATTATACAACATATTAATAAAAACACTTTGCTCAATTAATTAAATAGTATAATACTTTCTTTTAATGAGAAAAATTGATTTGGTTATAACAACACCAATATTTAGAGCTGTTTAGAATGTATTGGATCCAATTTACAATGTTACTCTTTTATGCTCCAATCTTATACATTTACGTTATTTTAGACAGCAATATTTTTATAAATGGAGGTGATTGTTTTTCTAGGCTTTATTATCCTTAAAGTTAGACTTATCAGACGCTGGGGCTTCTTGTCTCTCTTATGTGGCTGCGAGTATGGTTTCGTGGTCTTCCTCCTTCCTTATTTCCAGAATTCTGGGCTGTACGGTTTCTATCTTGGATTTCCTTCCCGCTTCCTTCCTGGCCTATTTATAAATCCCTGGTTTCTCTTTCCTCACCTCTATGCCACTTTGTATCCACTCCCGGCCGTTCTTATTCTCTGACTTTTGAACTTTTTCCCCACTTCGCGTCCTTTAGATCCTTACTCCTCCACTTATCTCTGCTGACTCCTTACTGTTCACTCTCTAGGCATCCCCCGTCACTTATTGTTACCTGCTTATTATTTTTGCGTCGTCCTGAACTCTCCGATGTAAATATTGATTTATGTTTGGCGTCCCTAGTTATCTATTGTTATGTGCTGTTTTATTATGATTTATGACTATTAATTTGAATTACGATTTTATTTTCAAATTTATTTATGGTAGGATTTTATTTGGTTATAACATATACCTGAAATTTGCCCGGGTTTGCTTCCTCTTCACATCTCCTTCATCAGGTAAATGATACAAATACATTGCACAATGTTACAATTACATTTTGCAGTGTATTAGTATCACCATGAAATAAGGATAAATATATATTTTGAAATATAGAAGTCCTATTAGGTCGGCAACGTCGATAACTATCGATGGAATACTACTATCGACCATTCAACATTGCTGGCGGGGTATTCCTACGCTGCCGGCTCGCCGTATCTCTTCATAGCGGACATTGACACAGTCAATACTGCTTGAATATACTTCCAGGTAATAGATGGTATCTAGTACCGATCAGCGGCACTGGTATACGAGATCCAGCTGATCTCTAGATACCATCCAAGAGCGAATCAGATACAAGGAAATCTGTGCTGTCTGGGAAGAAGATGAACTTTTAAAGAATTTTAATTTAATATGAAAGTTTTCATAGTATATTGGATGCAATTAAGATATTTTAGCCATTTCCCAGTTCCAAAAATTTCCTATGCAGCTATATAAATAGCTGATAGCTGTAACTCTTGTGAGACACTCACCAGCCACTTGAGCTCAGAGCATCACCCATAGTGACAACCACACTCAACATACTAAAAGAATTTCCATAAATATGTATTGAACCATGGATGCAATTAGGTTTTGTATTATTCGGGAAAGACACAAAATTGGCAAGACACTAAATTGGCAAGCCACAAATCTGATACCACTAACAACTCATATCATTTTCTAAATTCAGGTTCCTTTTTCACTGAATAGCTCTTCAATTTCACCTACCAAAAATGCGAAAACTTTGATGGAGATAAATACTTTCCTCTTAAACACCTTCTTTAATATACATTGAAACAACCCATTTTTAGCAAAAAATGAAATAATTCATAAAAAATTATGAAAATGCAAAGTTAGTAATTATTGAACTTCTTCAGACATTGAGTAATTAGACATTATTATTCCTATATAACAATGCCCTTCCAACAAGTTTAAGTGATACATTATTGAAAAGGAAATTAGTCCAATTAATAAAGAAGCATTAAAATTTTTCACTTTTTAGCTAAAAGCATTTAAGAAATTAAAGGATAAATTATTTTCAAAGGTTAAAATATTCAAAATTCATTTTCCAGAATATACATAATGAAAGATCCCCTTAAGAGATTACTTATTAAGATTCTCTTCTGAGACACAAGCAACTGTCATGTTCGTGTTTTATCATCTATTTTAACTTTTAAAAATATGTACCAAGTAGCAAGTTTCCTTTTCAAGCATTTTTTTAGACCCACAATTTTCATTTAGACCTGGGAGTTTTAAGGGATGACTTCATTTCTTGCTGTCCCATCAATTCCACTAGAAATGGAATCAAGCTGAAAATACTCATTTACTCAAAGATTTCAAAGAGCGATCTTTGGATGGTGCATACCCAAGGTTGATCCATTTGCCCCATGTGATCTATAATCCGCCGCATGTCTGCAACACTCAAGGCATCACCAATCATGACTGATTTGTGGCAGGCCCGTGAAGCAAACATATCTCTCACACGAGATGGCCTGCAGTTGGCATGGGGAGAGTCCTAGAGAGAAGTAAGTCAGCCAATGACAATGAAGTTTGACTGAAAAATTTAGCCAATAAAAGAAACCACAAAGGAATATTTGCAGTACTTGAAGCATAAATATCAACTCATCCACATCCTCTTTCCCAAAGGTCCAATTCCGGCTGAAGGGAATGGAAGTCAAATATGCCTTGGGTTCCAAAATGTCCTTTTCAGATTTGTCTTCAGGAGGGAAGGCAAATCGAAAACCATTACGCTCAAAAACTTCAATGTTTTCAGTCAACACTGACTTGGCTGCCACTGTTAAATCCAATGGTTGGGGCCTGCAATCAAAGTTCGGCATTAGGTACAACAACACTAAGTCAGCAAGTATTACATTAATTCCATTGCTCATGCATACTCAGGTCAGCTCCACAATGGTTTTGCATCATGCACATGCCCAATCACTCCCAGGGTTACACGAGAAAATACTTCATCATGGTCACAAACTTCTTGGGAGAAAATAAAAGAGGAATAAAATAAGGTTCTGGAATTAGAGGTTCTGCGATAAAAACTTAACCGATCTGCCAAAGGTAATTAAACAGGTTCGAGGTATCTGTCATTGTACCTCAAAACATCAGGATAACACCATATAATTCCACAAAAAACCTGAGAAAATGGTAGGATAATATTAAACCTCCTTAAATTCTGAGATAGTCAGTTAAACAAACCTTAGGAATCATGCTGCCATTTTATATTGTATCATGATTGATCACTTAAATTATGAATTTTACATTTGAAATAGCTATGCATTTTTTAATGTTAACCCAAATGATAAAAACTTTCACTACCACCGATAAAGTGTTGAGACAATCCAACTTAACTATCCTTCTTTTCCATCTTTCTAATTAATTTTAGTTTAGCCAGATTCTTCCGATCTGTCAAACTCTTGTTTATTTTTCTAACAAACACAAACAAACTCCATCACAACAAAACAATAAAAAAAGACGAACGTAAATCATATCAATACAACAAAAATATGTGTGTCCAACACACTTGAGTAGTTTATAAAAAGAAATTTAACATAAAGCATTCACTATTTTATAAAATATCAGATACTAAAAGCTTTCTGTCCAAGCAAAAATCCACTCTCCCAAGAATTGTTTCTCCAATGGAATAACGAAAACATGGATATGAATAGTTCCACCCATGCAAGTTAAAAGCAGTTAAAATGTCTGTGGAGAAAGCAATTGGTATCAACAATTAAATCCCATGCAATATTTTCACTAAACTTAATTTTAACATTTCATCTAAAGCCTTGGTAGATCGTTTGATTGCCTTCAGTTAAGTCTCTCAGATGAATCAGACTGGCTGTTTTTAAACATACATTGATAAGGGAATGCATTTCATACATGAGATTCATTATTCAATAACTCACTCAGTCTCAAAATAATTACTTAACTATCAAATAATTAAAGATTCCACTCTATTTTACAGCACTTAATGCGTGAAAACTTGAGATTGTGAAGTTCACTTTAAATTAAATTCTACACAATGAAAATTGGGTTTAATAAGAGTTTTTCAGCACTGAAATCAGTCTGCCATGAAAAATTGCTAAAATTGTTAACACTATATAACAAAAGTAGTATGGGCATAAGAAGTAAACCATAACATATTCGCCCACATTACATTACTAATATTGGCAATGACATTTTACTTCAAAAATTCTATGCGAGTACTAAGTATGTAGGGGTGACATTATTTAAGTTAAATATCAATCTGATTTTATTAACAGCCAGAAATTGTTGTTACAGAAGTAATTTAGCAAAACATCACTAAATGGAAATATGGTATCCTATTTAAAACCAAATATAGGTAATATCCACTCTTAAGTACGAATTAGATAAACAAAACTTTGCTCTTAGAGAAGCAACGGAACAGACTACAAGATCATACAAAGAAAGTATGAGCAATAGCTTACACAACCAAGGGCTGCTGCTGAAGACAAGTTGTCTGCTGAAGGGTTTCAAAATTATATTTCTCATCTGAGGCATGCTGATCGATGATGAAAAGATCTGATCCCAACTTAGTTATCAAAAATCCTAAGTTGAATTGCCCAATTATTTCCATCTGAAAATCAGAAAAGCATGTATTTTGCAAATGTTAACTATTTGTATTTACAGACCAAGTCTTAAATATTTCAAATCACCAAATTATGACAAAGAAATTTTAACCAAATATCCCCAAAAATGAAAGAAGTCACAGGCTAATAAAAATAAAATACTTTGAAAAAGGATTTCAAAACATGCTTCTTAAATAACTGCTGCATATTTTGCTTTCAATACCAATGGATGTTGGTACACATATTTAACCAGATTTAATTCATAGTCCAGACAGTAAATACTGCAGTACTAAAGATGATCGTGAATTACTTTTCGAGTTCAAGGAAGTATGATAAAACGGTCCAATCTGATTAAATATTTGGGGAGGTGACAGACGGCTAAGGTCATTTACGCCATACGGGATAGGTAAGGGAGGAAGGATGGATAGAAACCCAGCATTGGCATTATCCTGCTCTTAACGAAAGGCGCAAAGGAGACATGGTTTAACGTCTCATCTGACAGACGGAGTACTGTACTTTAGTGCCCTCCACAAGACACTCAAGTAGGGATCGGGTTTCCTCTGAAAAACATCCTCATCTGCAGGGATTTGAACTCTGGCTGTCCGTATGGTTAGCCAGTACAGTAGCCACCACACCAACCCCATCCCCTTAAGGTCCAATCAGCCATTATTTCCTTCAAGGATCTGGGAAAAGCTAAGCATTAAATTGACTTGAACATGATGCAAAGCACCCAAAATGAAACTGCAACCAAAAAAATTTTTTTACAAGCTCCATGAATATTTATGGCTCATGGCAAATACACAGATTTAAAAGGTATGCAGCTTGAATTTAATTAATAGATTAAGAAAAGACCTTTAAATCCTTTACAATCTCTACCACACAGATTTGGAAGACTAAACTGCTTTAAGACAAGCTGTTCAAATTAGCAGGTAAAAGAGGTAAAAGCTGGCGAACAGATTTAAGCAGGAATAATTAGAATGCATGATTGACTTCATCATAGTAAATGACTTTTCCATCAACACCTGGTAGCCATCAGCCAAAGAATGTAGATGCAGATACCAAACCTTAAGTTAACACTCTTGAACTAGCAAAAAGCTTTCACAGATTTTTTGAGTAAAACATACTTTTATTACACATACAAAAGTATTTTATTATTCAATCATTTACCTTAGAGAACATGTCCTTAGTAATTTCTCGTTGAAGTTCAGTCTCTGCAATGCTGTTTTCCTTTGGATTAATGGCTGCCCGGAATCTTAATTTTTTCTTGGATTCCAGTTGTAATCTTTTCAGCTTCCTCTCCTCTTCCCTCTCAAGTTTCTTAGATATTTCAAGAAGTGAGACACTCATTTCCACTGTCTTTAACTCCCTTCCCTCAATGTCAATGCCTACATCGTCCAAAATAACCAATTCTGTGTCAACATCATCCTCCTTTCCTGAACATTGACTACCAGAACTCTCCAAGGGCATCTTAACGTCACACTCACTAACCTTCCTAATAGGAAGATGATCTTCACCAAGATTAATATTCATGTCATCAGTTTTAAATGAAAACCTACTCATAATATTACGCATCACATTGCCATTATTTACAACTATTCCTCTTGCAGGGGATTCTGGTGGCTTTTTTATCTCAAATCTTTCTAAAGTACTATCACCATGAAGACCTGTATCACTCAAGGCATCACCAAAACAACTGTCCTCTGCTTTTGATTTACTCTTGGGACCATCCAGAGCTGGCTCATGACTTGAATTGGTACTCCTGTCCATCTGATTAAAAGAGCAAGTACTTGGAATGTTGTCCTGAGATTCACTATCAATTCTGGGAGGAGAAATTTCTTTACTTTCAACTTCATCACACATAGAGCTATTTGGGATACCATCAACTATATTAGAAACAACAATTTTTGGGTCTTCTGATTCTTTAATGTCCTTCAAGTCTGGAATGTCATTTAGCAGAGGTTCCTCCAAGGCAATGGGTTTGGATACGACAAATGAATCCAATCTGGGCTCTGAAACAGAGGTACATTGTAACTATAAATTAGGTTATGATTTGACTCCTGAAATCCAAAACATGAAAGACATTTACAGCCAAAGACTCACATGAAATTAAAGATAAGTAAGAATTGGCTCTGCTGAGCTTGCAAACAAAAGTTAAATATCATGAAAAGATTAATCCATAAAAGAAAATCTCTACAAATTATTTCCTGGGTGATGTAAGTTTTACAGTTACGTACAAAATTAAATTCACTTACGTTTGATTCTGGGGCTACTTAAAGCTCCAGCTAGTCTTTTCGATGTACCAGGCACATCACTTTTTTCTACTTTGGTACCAAATGACTGGGCAAAGCGAGACAGTGTCTAAAAGTGAAAATGGAAAGACTAACAATAAATCAAAAACAAAGAATGCATTACAAAAGTTGAACAGACCAATTAATGCTCTAGGAAAAAATAAATTAAGGTTATAAATAGTCTAAAAATACACACCAAACTCAAATTTATTCACTTAATAATACAGGAAAATTAGCTGTCTAACGGGTGCTTTTTGCTAGTCAATAATGACACACAGGAACCAGAAAAAACTACGTTGACTCTCAATTAATGTAATTAACATTAATATCAGTATATGTATAATTAAAAATTAAAATATCAGACTTAGAAAGCAAAAAATTGAAAACTTAATCGCTACATCCTGCTGATGGCCATGTCCAAACTCCAAGCCCGATCACTCCAACACTGGGCCAACATTAGAAACCAATGTCACTTTACCATCAGAAAATGTTATCACTCTGAAGCTGGGCTTACATCCAGCCAACACATAATTGACATTAGTTGGAGATGACCAGGCACTGGATCAGCATAAAATGCTAACGGGGATGTATTGCATAATTGAGAGATGTCTGCAAGTTACACATGAAGGAATCTTGGAGCGTGTTTCCTGTTGATAACTGCAACACTAAAGGGGTAACAATTTCCTAACAATTTTTACCTCACTGATAGTAGTTAAATGACCATGGTAGTTTATGCTAGAAAAGGATAAATCACTGTTTCAGATGCAAAGTATCCTGTTTGAAATGGCATGAGATGGTATATTAATCTTAAAATCCTAAGCTCGATGAACTCAGTCAAAAATATCAAGCTCTCAGTGAATATCCCTCATTTTCTGATTGGTTTTCCATACTGATACATATTTATCTCCCTGAAAAACAGCATCAAGGCTTTGAATCTTAAGCTGGCATTCTAAACCAATGACTTTGAGGAATCTTCAATTTTCACTAATGGTATATACTATATGTACAATTTACTTACTCAAAGGAAAATACAGATTGAATGAGACAGTTTTTCATTTAAATTAGATTCACTTTTTTTAATTAAGTAAATTAAAGTAAAAAATACTTAATTTAATTCGTGCCTCCAAACAATTCCCCAAGCCTGGCAGTGGGGTTAAGTTTATATCTGCTAACCTTAAGGTCACAGGACTGAGTCCTGCCTGGATGGATTTTTCATCACTTAAGGCGTGATTTAGTATGTTTGTCTCTTGTTACTAATTAAATATTTCCATTTAAAAGCTCTACAATCTGTTTTCGGTGGTTGTAGAAAATAAATAATAATAACTAAAGAATTGAAGTCAGTTATGCATTCAAGTCAGGTCACTGCGGAGAAGGGGAAACACTTTCTATAAGCATTAAATATTGTTAAATACATTACAAGAATACAGCAAATACATATGTAGGATATAAATTTATAAGAGTTCAGTGAGTGAGGAGCCAACCTTCCATATAAAAATATTTACCAATGAAATAGCACTTAAATGAAGTAGAGCTTACCTCATGCATACTGGAGGTCTTGGATATTTGAGATAGGCCAGATGACATCCGTGCATTAGATACAGCTACTTTCTCTTCACCTTCAGACTGTAGAACTTTACCCAAAGCAAATGAACTAGGTAAATTCTGTAGCTTAAATGTACTAGGAATGGATTTGTACAGTTCCAGTAATGATGCCTGAAAATTGTTGATCATACACACATATATTAAATCACATAAAGGGATGGTTTTCACAAAGAATAACAATTAACTAGTTCACCACAAAAATAAAGATCAAAATGAAAGAGGTGGACACACAAATGGGGACAAGCCTATGGGTATAGATCTCAATGACTCTGATAATAATAATAATTTTATTGGCCCAGAAGGTTTGTGATATAAACAAAAGGCAAATCAAAACAAAGAATTAAGTTGTTTAAGAATACCCTGATTAAATACAACAGTAGAATACAAATATGACACGTTAAATAACATACATAATTAATACACTAGCAAGAGTAACAGCATGTCATTAGAATATAAGAGGAACATAGAGCAACACAGACAAACATTTTGGGGTAACTAATAGCTGATCAAATCCAGTTATACTTACAATAAATAATCATTAAGAGGATGTCAGGGGTGTTGTAATAGATAATTTTTTACTCTAGCTTTGAAAATGTTTAGGTTATTAATGTTCTTAAGATGAGATGGTAGCTTATTATAAATAACTATTATTGTGTGGTACGGGCAATGTCCAGTAAGACAGATTATTCCTTCTGTAGTATATACTGGCATGTTGACGTGTATAGTGCTGATGTTCCAGATATCTTTAAACATTGAAAATAAGAAAAATATCAAGCACAAGAATAATTTGAAGTTGCATTTACCATATGCAGAGTTTCTCACTATGTTAAAACAATTATTGTGAAATACATGATACCACTCAATTACATGTCCCTACACTATAGCTGAGCATATTTCAGGAAAAGCAATAAGCTAAAATATGTACTTCATTATCCTAGAGCTAGAAAAAAAGCAATAGGAATTATGATCACAGCACCTTAAAAGCATGTCTAACCTTAAGAACTTGGAATAAATAGAAAAAGATAAAATGAAGTTAAAACACAGGATAGGTAATCCTAGAAGCCCTGTCCACAGAGAAACTAAAGAATGCCCTTCTTCACTCCTTTTACCTACCTTGATAGTTGCCAACAGTAGCTTCTCATGTTCAATAAAAATTTGACGTTTATCAGGAGTGACATTCACATCTACACCACTTCCATCAATTCCATTTACTATGATATTTAGGAATACAAATGGATACTGATGAGAATTGTACTGATGGTATACTTCATTAACTAGCCGAGCAACCTAAAATGAGAGCAATAAAGCAAAACATTGGAAGTGCAATTTAGGAGTGCACAAAAACAATTTATTGACGGATAAAATTGATCGTTCCAAGGCACTTAATATCACCCATATTTTAAAATATTTAAAAGAGATACAGCAAAATTGGGCAGCCATTCATTTTCTGGATCTCAATTTTTTAAGTTTTTCAATGAAAACCTCCTCCTAATTTTTAATTTTGGAATTAAACCAGTACAATCAAGTGCTTGGTTATGGCACACAATGAAGGAAGCAATCAATTTGTGGTCACAACATTTAGGGACAAAAATATTAGTTTTTTCAGTGTCACCCTCTAATAAATACATAGTAACAACAGCCTGATCAATAACTGAAGAGCAGCTGATGAGTTTTTTGAAACACCAGTAACCGGTGGAAAAAATTCAACAGTTACGAGAGAAAAGTCACCATTTACTGATGGGGCCAGTCACAAATTACTGAGGAGAAATCTGATCAGTTTTTTAAACACCTATCTGGAGAAAATGGACCCGTAACAGAAGGATTTGACGTACTTTTCTTAAATGAAGTCTCTAAGTTGTCCATACTCTAAGCATTGAAATGCTTACTCTAAGCAATTGTCCATACTCTAAGCATTGTAATGCTCAGAGTATGGACATTTTTCTTGAAAAAATGTGTGGGTATATTAAAAACAGAACAGTCTAATGAGATGGGATGAATGCCTGAGGTTTGTACCATATTCTACCATCAATACTGTTCCCCAACAAATGTAAGGTTCATTTCACTAAATCTCAGATTCCAGTAAAATGCCAGATTTACCCTCCATCAATGGATAATAGCCGTGAGTGACTTCTAAATTTTCTCCTGTTAGAGAAACTTTAAATTTAGTGGCAGAAATTTTATTGGATTCAACCACTAACCCAGTAGTTACGAATTAATTGTTCAGACTCATGGAAATATGCAAAAATCAAAATTACTTTTTATTCAATGGAAATTTTTATCATCAGGAAGGACTATCCATGGGATCACCTTTGTTAGAGAAGATGGCATTAAAAGACGCTTCACTATTGCAACCAGTTAAAGATAAAAAAATAAAATGGGTAAAGCTGCCTTACTTGGGTAAAATTTCTTACGACACAGTCAAATCATTCCCTAATGACAAGTACAGAGTGAGCTTTTACACACCAAGAACTCTGGGAACATTTTTCAATAATGCCAAAGATATTTTTGACCCCATGTTAAAATCTGGTGTTTATGAACCTAAGTGTGACAAATGTGGTAGTGTGTACGTTGGTCAAACTGGGAGAAATTTTGTAACTAGGGTGTCTGAACACAAAAGGTGTTTGGCAAGCAGCGATCCCAAATCTTATTTCGCCAAACAATTAATGGAAGAATCTCACCACTCTACATTTAATCTGAAAATCCTCCGTTTCCTGGATAAAGGACACTGTCTAGATGTGTCAGGGCAGTAGGAAATAATAAAAAGAAAACGAAAGAAAATGAACCTGTTAAATGAGAATGAAGTTTTTTGTCAATCCCCTATTTTGGACACCATTTTAACTTAAAACCGCCCTCCCCTCTTCCATTTTCTCCCACATGTCTTTCTTTATCCTTCCTCAGTGTGATGCAGGTCTGGAGTGTTGACGTAATTTGTTTGAACGAACAAAGGATCATATCCCAATTATGATTTTAGCCTTCCCCTCCTATCCTTCCTCCTAACCCCCACCACAACCCCCCCACTACTGTGTTTTGTCCTATGTATCTCTCAATGTATATGCACATGTCTGGTTATGTGAAAGATTAGTCGTACCTGATGACTGCAAGACAGTCTAAACACATGTAGTACGATTTTGTAATATAAGGTAGACAGTACAATATCTTTTGTGTATCATTGATAATGCTGTTCTACGACATCTCGCCTGAGAAAGTGGAATTTATAGATAAAGGATGATAAATCAGTCACCTTTGTTGGCTCACAAGGACGTGAGTTGATGTAATAGAATTGCCTATCAGGAGCACTCCTGCCTTTCCCATGCTCACAGGAGGATATGCATCCAGTGATGGTGAAGGGAGAAGATTTTATGCCTTAAACAAATATAAATGAATATGAAAAATGAGACACATTAGCCACAAAAACTTATTTCATTAAAATAAGCAGACACAAAACCTACATAACAAGTATGCTCCACATAATTTAAATATTTACCTTCACATTCCTCTGAGCCAGATTGATCCAAATAATCCTTGCTTTTCAGACCAAACTCCTCCATTATTTCTTCACTGGCTTCCTTTTGCTTGAAATCTATTAGAGCCATTAACTAGGAGAAATATAGAGGGAACACAAATTTAAATGAACCTTCCAGGTTTATTATTTCAGGAAAAGATACAGCATATAAGACAAATGTATACACATTGTTAAGATCATTAATGTTTCAGTGTAGGAGCCAATCCAAAAACTAGATGGCTCACTCATGCTCCATAACTTAGTAATAAAGAACCTAGGTCATCAGTACAAACAAATGCAAAGGATAGGCTATAATACTAAATTGCACCATAACATCAGACTTTTCTGAAATTTTTAGATTTGAACTCCACAACTAAGACATCTTTATACAGAAAATGTAACCACCATTACTAACCAATGTAAAAGGAATATCCCTCTGAAGACATCCAAAAAATCATGCACGTAACCAGTAAATGTCTCATCAATTTCAAGGCATTTTGGATCCATCAAAATAAGATGGGAGGGTGGCCAATTCAAGATAGGCACCAAAAACCTATGGGAAGTCTGCTTATTTTCTTCCCTCAAATGAACAACCAATGATCAATACCACACCTAAAACCAACTTTCTATCGATCAAGCTGATGTGATTGGCAAGTGCTGCTGCATAGGGGGTATTTTGAGATGAAGTTTCTCTCATGTTGTAGCAAGAATCAACAGGAGTCATGAAAGTATTTCCATGAATATCACCATCTTATGCATGCATGTTTTGGCCATTAACCGATACAACTGTTGGAAATTTTTCACTTTTTAATTGGTTGAGGTAACCATTAAGGATGCTCCCAACCAATTTATCATTTTTTTTGGCCTTGGCAGTCTGCTAGTTCACGTTGGACCCTAAGAGAAGAGAGTTGAAAGCCAGTATCATCGTTAAATGCATTGGGCTTTTAGCTCTCCATAACTTTGAAAATCAAGTGCAGCAAGTTAAATTATTTTCCTAGCATTACCCTCGTTTTTTTTAAATTGTACTCTATCACCCAGATTCTAACATTAAATGATCAGCAATAGCAGATTTTTCCCACCTTCTTCCTTTATGCCTTTCTTATGTTCTTTATGGTCCAACAGTGGCAACATTTGATGGCCAAAACATGGGTATATAAGACTGCAACATTCACAGCAAAACTCACTTTGCTCTTGAGGATGCTTGCTGCAACAAAATAGAAATGTAGGCGAATTGTGCTTCCATTGCAACAACACTCCATCAATTACCACATAAAGCCACATCAGCAACAATGAGCAGCTGCAAAAGCCACACTCATGATTTCTACATACTGATCATGGATACATGCATGGGCCAGGCAAGATCTTACCATGTAAAAAGAAGTATTTATCATATCCACTTTCATAACTTTCGAATGAAAATAATGAGTACTATCATGATAGCACCCTTTAAATGAATATTCATCAATACAGAATAAATCATATTGACATGCAAAAATAATATTTACCCCATAGAGTAATACAGAAGTGTAGAATCTAAGATTCATACAAAGCCTCACCTGCTTGTGGCCAAATACACAGCCAATATTATCGCGAAACGTTTCTCCACCTTGAGTGGCAACAATTACACTTGACTGTGACCCTTTACTTTGTTTCTGACTGGTGCAGGTAATTCTGAAAAAGAAATTTTTATCACTATTTTGGCTCATGCTACAATGCTTAAAATTTCAAATGATCATGGTATAAATAAATATGTATAGTCAGATCCCTTAACTTATTCGGAACAATGCTATCATACAGCTGTGAAATAGGCATAAACAAGAAAAATACCACCAGCATCAACAACATCAATTGTACATACAAAACAGGAAACTTTAAAAAGAAGCTAAGAAAAGATGTCTAAATACAACTGAATGAAAAAATGGCAATCCCTAGAGGAATATATAGCAGCAAAAACTAGACAATTACATAAGCAAAAGCACATAAACAAATTATCTGAAATGGAACTCTTAAGAGGAGCAGTTGGCTGTAACAGAACAAAAAGAAAAATAAATAAGCATAGGTAAGAACTTGGCAAACAAGACATCAATAAAGCATACATACATATAAGATTACTGAATTAGGAGACGACATTTACGAAGAATCAATGAAGGAAGAATGCCCAAAAATCTATGGAAATATAGTGATAGGCAGACATCATTTACTCACCGAACTCCAGTAGAAACGAGGCAATATGCATAGAGCAGATGAGTCATTTTAGTAAATTCTCTCTGCAGGTGGCGAAGGAATTCTCGGCGGCGAACAGGTAATCCAGAGAAGAGGGAATTTAACGTTACAGTTGTTCCAATCTGAATTATAAAAGAGGATGTCTGTGAGGCTACATGGAGTAACACTAGAGATAAATTTCAGTTCTAATTGCATGGCTAGGTAATTTAAAGGGAATAGGTTGGTGTGATGGTCAGAATATTGGCTTCCCATCCCCAGGGTCCAGGTTCAACTCTCAGCTGTGGTAGACATTTTACGCAGTAATTCCAATCGTTACTTGGGAGCCATGGAGTTCTATCGTTGGTATTTCTCCACCTGTTGAATGAGACATGGGTACTGTGTACCCCTGAGTGCCTTTAATTAAGAGAAAGCTAATGCCAGAACTGGCTTTATCTCAACTATATCTTCATTTCCCAAATAATTCTCTCTTAATAAACACACCCACCTAACTTTCATGCCAAAAATGACCCCAATTGTAAGATGCCTCCTCAAATAATCAACCAACTGAGGCATAAAAATGCTTGTATTGCTATAGCTTCCTTTCTTTTCTATCCTGATAAATTATCAAGATGAAAGCCTACTATTGAACAGCTCATACATTGAAATTCAAATCACAAACACATATCTGACAACATAAGGAGTCTAGCTGAAAAAAGATGCCTCATAGCAGCTAAGGGAGGGAGGAGCTTCACTTTGTTGATGGGGGAAGGGTGTCAGAGAAATGGTTTGCAAGGAAAATGGTTAGCCAAGAGTGACAGTCACTGTCTTTTTTACACATCTACATCCTTATTTTTTCAAGTTATGGGTCCAATAGTCCATTCAATGTCAGTTCAACCATACCATGATGCCCACTATCATGAATTTCAGTGAAACTTGGTATAGGCACATTATCCTTTTATCCATTTAAATAACCTCTTCAATTTATAGTTATCTACCTAAAGTAGTTAATAACTTACAGACTCTCAAACTTCAGGTTAGCTCTCATTTTTTTCTATCCACGCTGCTCACTTCTCTAAGACCACTTACATATTTACAAAATAAATTGCACGTCACTCATTTATAATCAACTATTGGTATATTTTTTAGCTAATTCCATAAGGATATGATGAGACAAAAAAATTGTAAGGGCTTAAATTTGTCTTTTTAGTCTTAAAAATTTTTTTAAACAATGTCCTTGTAACATTTTCCAGGTAAAACTGGGTTCAGCACTAATGCCATTATTACTAAAAGGAAATAAGTAAGCTCTAACATCTTTTTATCACAGCCACCTTAAAGGTATGTACTTTCATTCTCAGGAATACAACATCTATCTCATTCCTTCATCAAATATAAATATCATATAAGCTACATAATCTCAAAATGACTGCCAGAGTACAGCTTTTGTGATGTTCTCTATTAGAAAGAGAGACCATAATGAAAAATTTGCAATGAAACAAAGTTGTTTATCTTAAAAATTCATTTAAACAAACAATTGATACCATTTAAATGAAGCCTGGACTCACAGGATAAGAGACCAGTACTCTTACTATTACACCAGCCTGATTCCTCCTTAGGAAAAAGAAAAGCTCTGATATTTCATGGTGCATTGTCTCACTAAAGAGGAATAAAACTACAAAAATAAAAATTTAGGAAGCAAAATTTTTACGATTTCAATCATTTTCACAGGGATACATATCTCTATTGTCTCATACTACTGGTAAGCCTGGAATAAAAGCCATCCTTTACTTACTTGACGAGCACATGGCTTCCTCTTAATGAGGGAGCCACTGGCATCGAACTCAAGGGAAGAAGCACAGCCAGAGGACTGATGACAGGTGATTATAGACAGACCACCGCACAGAGAGCAAAGTGAGCTGAGTGCCTCTCCCCTAAATCCAAATGTACTCACAGACTCCAAGTCAGTGAAATCACAGAGCTTGGAGGTATGGTGTTTCAAGGCTGTGGGAAAACAAAAAAAGAGCAAGATAACCAAGCGTATAATTAAAACTAATTTATTACCGAAAGTACATACATCAACTCAATTTTCACAGTTTATGCACACTTAGGAAAATCTTCAGAGTAGGTATACAACTGCTACAGCTCAAGGGAATACATCTTATAATGCATTCATTCATCTACAGATTTATTTGGCTAAAAACATTTTGCATGGAAATTATTAGGGAAAGTAAATTTAGCTATATAGAGCCAATGCTTCCATGAATGCTTTATTTTCATTATGCCTGAGTTTCTGCCAAACATCATATTTAAAAATAGGCAAACATAGATTAATGATGTCCATATTTTCTCCAGCAGAAATAGATTCAGATATTTCACGATTGAAACTCAGTTTTAAATCTACGTACCATTCCAAACTATTTGATAAGGTTTTAAGCTTCTCAGCAGGTCACTGAGGTAGTAGCATACCACTGTAGCTGAACATGCTCTGACAACTATGGACCTTTCCTACTGTCAACCAATGGCCGGCAGGGACAGCTGTACTCGGGACAAATTAAATAACTACCCATCCAAACTCAAGCAAGCCCACAAATTCTCTGCTTTAGTGATTGAGACAGAACCAGCATTCCTATTATAAAAGGTCCTAGCCCCTATGCACATTTCTTCCAGAACTCTTTCAAAAATGTAACTAAATGACACTTTCCCATTTATATAATCAATGGGTACTTCTATACACTACCCTAAAAGCTACCACAGATGTATTTCATGGGTCTTTTAGGACACCAGCCAGGAAAGAAGTGAGGAGAGGGAGAGATGAATCATATTATATTGCTACATGTCTAAAGTAAGGGCCATGCTGTTTGTGCGGAACATAATCACTAGTAGTAAGAGAAAATTAGGAATTTTTGTACCCATCAGTCCAGCAGTATATCCCTCTTATTTTGTTGCTACAATCATTTCCAGAGATTCATAGTGGGGTCAAAATAATATGCTAACTGCCATAATGAAACTTGCCGGATCTGAAGTTCTTAAGTAGTCTAAGCTTGAGAGTAACCATGGGAGTCTCCCATGATTTCCAACCCAGCCCTTCCATCAGCAATATACCACATCCAGTTCAGTCAGCAGTTTTTGACAAAGTGTGCCGCTTTCCTTCATATTTTCTCTACTTCAAAGTACATTATCATGTGTAGAAGCCCAAATACTAGTGACATATGTATTTGAAATACAGCCTTACCAGCATCTAACCAGCTCTCATATTCAATTTTACATCACGGAACCTATTCTGAACTGAACAGTTCCCTCGATAAATCCTAGTTTATTTGGTGCAACGTCAAAACTGCTTCATACATGTTTCCCAATGCTAGGCAAGTGCCTTAGCTCACTGTTCCAGGGAAGACATTATATGTTTTTGATAACCTCGTGACTTCCGCTCCAAACATTTCTTGATGAACA
The DNA here is from genome assembly GCA_963169105.1 of Ceriagrion tenellum. Lineage (NCBI taxonomy): Eukaryota > Metazoa > Arthropoda > Insecta > Odonata > Coenagrionidae > Ceriagrion > Ceriagrion tenellum. Next base: position 93,827,625 of record OY720632.1, on the reverse strand, counting down.
GAGAACCCCTAGCTTACACTGCACCATGACAATTTACACTGAAATATGGGTTGTACATTAAAATTGAACATATCTCCTAGTATTATTTCATCTTTATACAATCTTCTTAGCATTCACTGTTACGTCAATCAATCTCACACCTTTTGAGCTGCATGAATAACTCTATGATTCCTTAGGACTTCAAAACCTAAACATTGGCAGGGGCATAAATCTGACTTGAAGTATAATATACCATTTGACCATGATGGATTTTATTGTTCACCTTGTCATGGTCAATATATTCCATCCATAAAAGCTTATTAATGCCATGATTAACTTTAAATTTCTATGGTAAAGCAGGGTTGTGAGCTCATTAAAATAGGAAAAGTGGGTGATTTATAAAAGAGGTTTAACACCCAAGCCAACTGGTTCTAGTTTCAAATGTGCCACATACTCGCCCTTGGATTTCCACATTCAATCCAGGAAACACACAGAACTTATACAAAAGAATTCACTGGACTATCTATTTCTCTGTACTTGCTAGGGTTTTACTGATGGTACCCTCCACCTGACTGTTCTCAGATTAATTTTAAGCGCTTCCTCCCCACTTATATTGAAACATACTAAAAAATGAACATAAAAAACATGTCCCAATCACAGTTACAGCGGTAATTAATGGATACATTGAAAATACTAACATACCTATTCCTTCAAAATCATCTTCTTTGATTCCAGAACCATTATCGGCAACTTCTACAATGGCACTTCCCTGATCAACCAATCGTACATCTACTGCAGTGGCTCCAGCATCCAAACTATTCTCCAAAAGTTCCTTTACTGCAACAGCTAAAGTAAGGACCACCTGTAACGAGTAAAAGTTGTCAACATTTGTATGAAAATATTCGATTCCAACTCCATTTTCTTCCTTCTTTATTACAGAGCTAACACCCCTCCCTCATGTCCTTGTGGAGGCTCTCAGGGTAGCACCACAGAGTATTGTTAGTTAGAGTAGAGTTAGAGCAGAGTTACATGCAAGTGCGTGGATATATATCTATGTCCTTATACCTACAAGCACCTAGACTAGAAGGCCCTCGTATACAAACGGAATAAAAAATCTCATGAAATCTTTCCCTGCATCTTCCGACATATCCTGCCAAGCCACAAGAAAAATGTACTCCAATTAGCACCAGAAAAATTTCTTCAGTTAGGGATAAAGCCCAACAAGCTAGCATTGTCAGTCACTTGTCCCGTAGGGAAGAAATATTCACAACTTGAAAATCGCACAAACCACTCTTTTTAGACCTTAGCCTCTCCCTGAACAAGCTCAAAAGCCCGATGGAGATGGATTAAAAATGAAAATAGTAACCTTTCGCCTTACAGTATCCACCTATTTCCCTTTATAATTCCATTCTCATGTATCCTGTCAAGCGAAATTTTACCGATGAAAATTTAAAAATCTTCATCAACATCTTCACTAAGGCTGCAAAGCACCAATTTCATACACAAATAAAACGGCAGACTTTACTTACCTGTCCAGAGCATATTTTGTGCACCACATCTTGGCTGATCGGCGTTATTCCTGAAACTTTCGCAGTATTAGATTGGTGAGCATTCTGCGTGCCAATTTTACCCATTATATAATTTAAAGTAGGTGATTTTGGATGAAAACAAATTCTTTTAACATATTTGCCGCTCTATTCGCCCACAACTTCACTTCCAAAATATACGCATGAGCGAATGAAGAGCGACATGCAACAAAAGCGCGTAACGGCGCGTAATATGATTCGCTATATTTCGGGAGCAATTAACTTGATTGTTTTACAGCACGGTGGATCCCGGCATTACCATACAATAATAATTTACCATTTTGCATAATTTTTTACTTAAATCTCACTCTTCACAAGTTTATCAATGATTCTCTTCATTTTTGTAGATTTGTAAGTTGTGTTACCAGAATGATCACCCCCATATTCTCATTTTTTTACTTAATGTCATATGTTCAATCCGTTATTGAGGTGCGATTTGATGTATACCTTAGCGTATGAGTTGAAATAATTCTCATAACAAAACCATACAAACTACCCTGACTTATCATTGAAAGATATCTAAACAAAATTTTTACCTTTTGTGTCTTAAAACATCATTCAAGGCTAGGTGCAAGGCTTGTATAACAATAATAGTTTACTCTCCAAAGACATTATAATGTCTTTGGAAAGTAAACTATTGGACACGCCGATATGTATAATTTAAAATTATAACCAATAGTAAGCACCAATCATTGAAAAGAGTATGAGTGAATCTGAATAAAATCTTTGATAATAAAATATATAAAAACTACATCCTTAAATGTTATCCAAGGCAGTTTACACCCAGAATTTAAGATGGTGACCGCCATATTTAGGGGTAATTATAAAGTATGTACTTTGACCCTTTCATGCCAAAAGCTGCATACAGGCGAAGAGGATTTTGCACACTAAAGAATGCAATGCTGTCACATGTGACATGGATTTTCCTTTGCAAAAGAACAAATACCCACCAAATGTGATGTGGTGTAAAGGAAAGTGACCACCACCAAAGCAGTAAACCTGAGTATGCTGCTACCCTATGAGACTATTAATAGTACATGTATCATATGCATTAACATACATAGTGCCAGTCAAAAGCCTGGATAAAAAAGGTTGAGAGTATGTTTTTCAATTTTAGCAGCAGAAAATTTGCACTTCAGTTGCAATTGTTATTCACAGTACCAGAATATTAATGCCCAGAACTCAACAATAACAATGTTAACATTTCATTTAAAATCTTTGCATGCTCAGGAAAACACAATTACATATATAATTCATTATTAAGTTCAAATACTGAATGTATACCACAAATCTTCAAAAAACACTGCAATTTCAAAGTTGACTGTGGACTCCGCTGCCAAAGAGGCTATTAATCCATTAGATAATCTAGTTCAGCAGCTGAAAAGAGGGCCCAGTGTCCCACTGAGTTCATTCCCAAGATGGAGGAAGAGCCTACCTCTGCATTTTGCAACCAAGAGAGCTACATATGGGGGAGTAGGGGAAATGTTCCTAAGACTTTTCACAGGGAAGCATTTCCCTCCACAAGACTCCGATGTAAAAGGGTTAAGGTTTGATCTTTAAAGGTATGAATCCAGTTTTTTGTTCTTAGGTTGTTGTGATAAGACTCATTTAATTGGGGGAGAAAAATTCCCCATAATGAACAGCAATAGATGGAATAAAGAGAACACTAAGTATATTTAACCCTTGAGATATTTTCTTCCTGAATCCCTCAGAGGAACATCAGCTATTATCCTAATTATATTCTTTTGAATCCTGAAAATATAAATAATACTTGCAGAGGCAGAGGTGGATGAAAGTCAGTTGATGCCCCAGGTGCAGAAAAAGTATTGGGCCCTTAAGAGAGACACAGGAAGTGTATAGTATGCAGCATAGTGATGAATTAATGAAAATAAGTAAATATAAACAAAATCAGGTTTCATTGGTGATTCCAAACCAGCAAGTAACGAAAATATCACATGTGAAACCAAACCAGGTGTCATTTGAAATATGTGTAAGTTGGTGTTTTACACCGAGGGCATTAGTGTTTTCAGAGGTTGAGGCACGCAGTGCACACTTGGTACCCCCCCCCCCCCATTGAATTAACCTCTGAGCACAGCCCTCTGGGCACCCCAAAATATAATAAACATGTGTGAATACAAATATCTGAAGTACAAAGGCATACAATCTCCTCTTTAATAATATTCTTACAGACCACTTCTCTAACTCTCATGTACTGCTTCATACCCACTATTCCAACTGAAGACTGTAATATTCCTCCTCCACATTCTCTTCTACCACATTCACCCATGACTTCCACTGTCCACCCCTTCTTCTGACAAAAATATCGGCAAAAACAAATTATATTCTTGAGAGTTATATAAAATTAAATTATTTTAAGTATAGAGAAGAGTGCTTCAAAAAGCTGGATTTAGTGCACCACCATTTAAATGAATGAGAAATTTACTAACAAGAGCATCCTTGAGTTAGTTTGTGGATTCCCATTTATATACACATGTTTCTATTAAGGTATTTCATATTCTAAGCAGAGAGACAAGAATTGAAATATCTGTGCAAATGAACTAACTTCCCATACGTGAAATTCAGGTAACTAGTCAGAAGTCCATGGGTAAAAAAAAACACATAAATCACAGTGAAGAGAGATATGAGGATGTTAGAACATTCAGCACAGCTTTGCCTGCATAAAAAATACAAATGAAAACTATCGACGTGATGGAACAAAAATTGAATACCCCAGGAAGAAGTGTGGTGGAAGAAAAATTTGTACTCAAGAAAAGATATCGAGGGAAAAAATAGAAGCCTATTAGATAGTCTTCATGAATTACGCTAGCAAATGTATCAACTTGGATTAAGTATATTAACATTTATTTGAGCAGCATGCTGACCCCACTAAAAACTAGGAGTCATACATAATTACACAGAAATAGTGAAAAGAACACTGGATGATGACCCCTTTGAGTTGAAACTAGTTGTACCATTGAAAATAAATTGTGGAAAACAACAGTGTTATTTTCACCAGGATTAATTTCTACTAAGTCATGCCTGAACTCAGAGTTTACTCAGAAGTAAATGCACATGAATGAATAACAGTAGGCAATAGTTGAATGCTATGCAGAGCATACAAAAACAAGGGAAGGAGTATGGTGAGGATAGGCTTTGTCACCTCATTATTCATACAATAACAATAATAATTGAAGGAAAAACTGCATCCATTCTAGCTTTAGAGAACATACTGTTTTTGTTAGGAGGCAAAGAATCATAAAATATAGATTTTCCCATTCGTTTGAAAGTTACTCGAGGAGGGGACCCACAAGTCTGGCCGTTAAAGCTACGAGCATACATGTATTGGTTAGGAAAATAGGGGTAAAGGTGGAGAGGAACCTGGAATCAGCATTACATTACTCTGAAAAAAGGCACCCTAGAGTCCACAGTACGGTGTACATTCTGATATACAAAAGTATTGCACTCAAAGTGCCCCATACATTTCACCAAAGCAGGGATCAGAATTCCACTGAAAATCTCCACCTCAGCTGGGACTTGATCATGGACCCTCAGGATACGAGGCCAGAATACTAGCCATCAAGCCGTACTTCTTGATGTCCAAATCCACAACTTAATAAGAATATGAGGTAGATGTGACACCCATGATTAACTTATCATGAAATAACAATTCACCACTCACGATATAGTTAAATATTTTCCTAAGGCCCTCAAACATCAGAACTCACGAAAGCAAAATAATTTTTTGACAAAATAAATGATGACTCATTTTGAAAATTAACACTGTATTTATTATATATAAACTTATATAATCAATTTAGTTTAACAAAACTAATATATAATAGCACATAAATGAATGCTTATTGACATAATAATATGACAGTGTATTTACATAAGTACAGGAATGCATACACATTTTTATTAATAAGTACAAAAACTGTACTACTTAGCAAATTTTGATACAAAGATATTTCTAATTTGTTCACGTATTTTTCTTTAATAATTTGTATATATATATATTTATCATTCATTGGTTGGCAAGAAAAAAGATATGATGCCTACCCATTCCCTGACAAGTCATGATTCACATGTTCATATCACTTTCTTTAGTCATCAGGAAAATTTAATCACTTCCTTTTATAAATTTATAACAGCCATCAGAAATATTATTCCCAATTCATTAATCACAGAAAAAAGCATGTCATTTCCTATGCCTCAAACTGTTTTCACTGAAGAGGAAAAAACATAGGTAGCTCCCTTCACACATGAATTTCATATTCAAACTAAAGGAATAATGCACTGCATTTGTACGACATCTCATCACATGCCCAGAAGAAGATCATTACATCTTCACATGTGAATACCCTGTCACCTCTTCAAGTTCTAACAGAATTTTTTTCACTTCCACTGAACCTTAACTTCACTGACTAGTAACTCGAAAGCATTTCCCTGATTTTTCCAAGCATCTTAATGTATTTCCCACACCATTATTCTTCAGAGGAGACAATCAAATAAAAATAACTTCACAGATTCTTAAACAGCTTGGCCATCCCACCTCTTAACACTGGTTTATAAAACTGTTCCAGGAGAATTATTTGCAGCCAAAATTTTACGTAGCACCTATTTTTGGTAATTCTGAAAAAGTCAAAATCACCGCAGTGCTCCGCCATCAGATAGAATTGTTGTCATCGTCCCTGGTGTCTAGTGGTGGGGGGGCATCTGGTAGAGTTTTTGTTGTTCCCTGGGTCAAGTAACCTGCAACTCCAGGTGGGGCCCCTATATTTAAAAAAGAAAAGGGTTAATTAACTTCTACGTCAGTAGAAAATATTAAAAAAGAATATGAACAACTGTTAAATTTAGTCCTGAAGTTGATAATGATCATATTTCCCAGGCCAAAAGATGCTCCAACCCTTAAGATTCACAGATTTTTCAAGTTGGATTTCAAAAGAAATTAAAAAAAATCAAAATTTTCAAATGTGAAAAATTTATAATAAGAAAATGGGTTAGTAAGTATAACAATTGCAACGGTATTAAAGTTATATGCTATACAATCACAAAAACAAACAAATTATTGAAAGCACGCCCATACTTTACCGCAGCAGCATACTCTGCAATGAAAGAAGAGATATGGGCACCTCTAACAGCAATCCAAAAGTGGATACACGAAAACTGAGCTTTAGCCTTGGCTCATGAGATTCAGGCCAATGTTTTAATGAAAGAAGAGTTTCATGGGTTACGAAATACAGTAAAAATACTTGTCACTCAAATTTTGCTTTAATTGTTCGACAGGACTAACATGATTTTCAAAAAGGCCGAAAACAATCCTCGAGATATGCGAGTGATACAGGAGGCCCACATTATTTAAACTAAATGTTATATTGTGTAACAACTGAGTTCACATATTAGTTTGTGACCAACAGAGCATGAAAATCACAAAATATTATAACTTTAATGAGGCCTTAATTACTGTAATATTAATAAAATGTAAGACTTGGTAAGACTCCGTAAGTGTAGCCAAGTGACTTTTCATTGGGGGAAGGACATATGACATCACTGGTCATACCACGGCTAACCATTACCATGAATAACAGCCAGCATATACCAAATTATAGCATTTTTTAACATTTTTGGGAGAAATATTTCTACATTTTAGAAATATTTCTCATAGATCTGGGAGGTTCATTTATGACTGATTCTGACCACCTACCACCCATAGATATTGTGATAATTCACTAATTTTGTTAAAATAGATGATCGGCTCATGGCTAAACAGACCAGAAAACCACAAATGAAGGCCTGAGCTCATTTTGCTTAGAGGTAGAAAAGGGCAAATACTATCTGTGAATACTCGATACCTCGAATATTGACTATTATTAGTGATTGTGAATGATTATACCAAGGAGTAAAATGCCAATACATATGTAAATAGACTACTACACCACATGCCACTGGTGGCACTATGTTTAGCAAGTTGACAAACTAATTACATTGAATTATTGAATTCATGGCAAGGACTACAAGGACATTCCGTTCCATTTGGTAAACATGTGAGGGATTTGGAGAGTGGTAAAGGAGGGTAGACACTGCAGCACAGGAGGAAGAGAGTAAAAGACAGAGTCATGGGCAGTAGTAGGCAACAGAGTAAGGTGTGCATAGAAAGTGTTATGTGCAAGGGGAAGGTTGATTTACATAAATATTACATTTTTGGGATTTGGAGAGTGGTAAAGGAGGGTAGACACTGCAGCACAGGAGGAAGAGAGTACGACACAGAGTCATGGGCAGTAGTAGGCATCAGAGTAAGGTGTGCATAGAAAGTGTTATGTGCAAGGGGAAGGTTGATTTACATAAATATTTCATTTTTTCAGAAGTAATAAAGATATGCTTGCACTGGGCTTAAGATAGACCAAGCTACCACATTTCATAATTTACACAAAAATGACTGAATAAGTGCTTAAAATTCTGTCTAATTAGCTAGACATACATATATTTTCTATCAGGTAGGAGCACTTTGAAGGCTATTTAAAAATTACCAGTGAGATATGCAGGCTGATGTCCGCCAGAAATAAAGAGATCATGTCTTTGGTCCCTGTAATCAGCCCACACTGGAGACCGAGCAAGAAGATTAGCCACTCTTTCTCCATGCATCTGACTACGCTCCATTGCCTTCAATGCTTTTACAACTTGAGCTTTGGCTCCACCTCCAACAAGAGTTCCTCCACCTCCTTCCAATAAACTCAAAAGGAATGGCACTAAATCTGCATGCAGAGCCTGCAAATAGAATGAAAGCACTTATTGCATATTGCCCAGCTGGGCTGATTGTAGAAGTTCCATTATACTCATGAATGGCAGGATAATGGTAAGAATTTCTGAGTAACACTTAACAAATAACCTCTTATTCTAGACAGAACCTAGACAGAAAATCTCCAGAGTGGAAAGTGCAAGCAAATGTTAATGAAACACTCCTGATAATAAATGACAAATAAACTGCCCCTTAAGAAATGATGAGTGAATTACACCTAATGTTGCCTTTCATGCAAGGTGAGCCTCTATTTAACACACCAACCTTTCGGTTGAACACTGAAGTTTGGCCACATAATTGCCAAATTAAACTCAAAACTCAAGAGTAAGAATTTTGAATAGTAATATTATGACAGATCTCACAACCATAGCCATAGTGATTAAGATTCTTGGTCAGCCTCTCCATCTAATCAACACCGTGAGTATATTTGTACATTTCAGCTATCATTCTCAGTAAGACAACATCCAATATTAAAAAAGAAATTGAACGTATAGATAGACAAAAATACAATACTTTCTTGATAGTTCAACACCGTTCAAACTAGCAAGACTTGAATCAATAGATATGTCAAACCGCTGGATAAGCCACAGAAACTAAATGATAGTACAGATGAAATGAGAATATGTAACCATGAATTTACAATTAATACAATAAATTAAGTTTAGAACAGTAAAATAATTTCTGGTCACCTATTTATATGAACTGGTCTCATTTAGAAAATTACTCAACGATGAATGAATGATCACCTTTAAGTACCTAAAAAACAGAGAAAAATGTGTATGCATTTGAATAAATTTTTTTCTTTGGAAGAGAACTTCTCCATTTTTGATTGTTTTTTGCTTAACTCCTTCCGCTCATTCTCCCCAGAAGAGTGCCAGTCAGACTTTGCAAACACCCTACACTGCACTGCAACAGCCAAAATACTGAAGGAGAAAGATTTAAAATTGCCAAACTGAAGACAGTAATATGTACCTGATGCTGCAACAAGGTCAAAAGTACTAAACTACTGGGAGTGTTAAACTAATAAGAAACCAAATTCCCAATAGAATACAATATTGGGTTTGATAGAAAAATTATGGTCTTCATGGAAGAGAAAGTTGACTACTTTTAGCAATGAGAGAAAGTATAGCTTAAACTTAGACAAACTATGACTAAAAATTTGAATAGACAGTTGAAGTACACTGAAACAGAAAATACTAATACATGTTTCCCACCCCTTGACTTAAAGATATTGCTTCCGAGTGCTTCAGTAGCAGTAGCCTTACCTGTCGCACAAGCTCATCAAAATTTGCAGAAAAAAGGCGGTAAAGAGTTTCACAGGCAACTGCTGTGACATCACCCGCTGTGGAATCCCCTAACAATAAACCAGGTGACCTCAGAGCAGCACTTAGAGGAGCTATGCAATCTGTATGGGACAGTGCTTCAATGCACACCTAAAGCAAGAGAGAACAAAATAATTTTAAGTAAAAACAACAACAAGGATTTATCCAAACATATTATTCCAGAAGATTTATGTCAACTCAGCTAGTTGAAATTTTATGCGGAACATAATTTTATGAGCAACATAATTTATGTGGAGCAACTCAGCTAGTTGAAATCTATAACAGACTTCCCAAGAGCAGCTTCATTATTTTTTATAGAGCCCTAAAGTGAGAGTTCACTAGAATCAAGAAATAAGTTCAAAATATGAGTTAAGAATTTAGCCAATGAACTGATTTAAAATACAAAATCAAAGCAACACATTTTAAAAATTACAATGCCCAATTTTAGAGCTTTTTTCCCAGTTCTTTCAACATTCTCAGTCCATGACTTGGACTGATCGATTGTTGCCTACCTTATTACAGGAATTCCTTTCAGGCAATACAATACCTATTATAACTCACACCATGTAATACCTAGGGCCTAGTAACTGACTGCAGTTTGGAGTATAGAGGGTCAGGTTAATGCATAATAAAGGTCACAGCATTTCAAACCTAGGCAGAGGAAGGGAGAAAATTCACTCTAATTTACCCATATAAATGTTGTAACACTTCTTTAAATGTCCACGGGAATATATTATTCAATAACCAATCTAGGGAAGTTTGATAAATTAATTTTGGCACTTAAAGGTAAGCTGATGATACTGCAACTCTACCTTTCACACTCCACATCCAAAAAACCCTCCCCACTTTCTCTCGTCTTGTTCTCCGCTGCCGTCTCCTTTGCAGTTCCCCATTGTTGGGATTTTTTATTCATGCTTGGAGTTAGATTTTAAACAAACCCTGTTTTAATATTTAAAATTTTAAATAACTCAATAATTTAAACTAAGGATGAGTCGGTTCCTAAATTTTTCCGGTTCTCGATACCGGTCCGGCTCTTACCTGTCGGTTCCCGGTTCTCGATACTCGGTTCCAACAATAGACTCTTATTTTCTGAACAAATGGAAAGTTTCAACAAACAACCAAGAACTGAAGGACAATAATTTCACTTAAGAGGCAAATAAACCAGAAAACTCAGTAAATAAAACAAGATCTTCTCCATAATTTTATTAGCCAAGTATGACAATACTAGTCCAAGTTTAAAACGTCAAAATAACATGATTGGCCAATATATCACATTACATCAGACTTTACTTCAGGTGCTTTTTCCAGGTTTTGCTTTAGGGGGTTTGGGGGTTTAGAGGGGTTTCGGCACAAAATTCAAATCCTTGCCACCATTCCGTGCCAGTTCCTAAGTACCAACTTTATGCGATCGGGTCTCGGTACCGGTTCTAAGGGCCAAGAACCGGCAGAACCGAAAACCGGGTACCGGAACCGACGCATCTCTAATTTAATCTATAATATTAATACATACAATGAAATAGGCTAAAGAGCAATAAAAAGGCACTACACATGAAAAACTGTAAGGAAACCTTAGATTAGAATAGGGTTTGCTTCCATACATAGGCATTCCCCTAAATTATTTAATTTTTATCTATGATGCTTCCCACTTCGCGATTATGCTTTTCAATGAACTAATAACTTATTGAGAGTGATTCTGACACAAAGCTATACAGCATCTCAATACATAGGTGGGTATTTACATATCATAGGTCCAAAATGAATCGCATCAAGCAAATAGAAGATTCATCAATGGAAGGCTGATGCTCTGCCCCAAAATTTACCAACTAAACTCTTCCTTTTAAATTATTTGATTTTTACATGGTAATGACCAGTCCTAATTAGAATGGTTGAAATTTCAGAATGCTGTAAGAGCTCAGGTTTTAAAAACAAATATTTTGAGTCCAATTAAAATAAATCGGTTCACAGCCACTTATTGAAGTAACTTTTTACAGCCAAAAGTATGTTTGGGGAGAGCAGTAACATTGTTCTAATGTCCCTGTAATTTTCAGCTTGCTTCAATTTCTTCTAGATTACAATCTCACTCAATGGGGGAAAAACAATTCAATCATATTATAATGGGAAATTGAACATGTAGTTAGAGAAAATATGAGCAAACTGAAACAAAACATAATTTTTAACAGATTATAGAAAATAAATGAAGAAGACGAACTTAAAAAGGAAGAAAAACTCTTTGCTTGCCTGGGATGCTGAAATTTGATGCAATATTTGGATGGCAGCTTTAGGCACAGGGTCTTCCCTTCTGCTTAGGGCTGAGGAAGATGATTTTGGAACTAGGGCTAAGGCTGACTTTCCCATGAGTTGGCAGAGGCGAGGTAGATGCCCTAGAGCTGGAACTTGATCAGCCAAGGCAGGCTGGGACTTGAGGAGTGCCACAATAGCATTTGTGCAAAGATCTAGGAACTCAACCTGCATCAAAAAAAGAGATAAAAATGTGACCACAATATGAGCAAGACCAAGAAAATTAACAAGTATTTCATAACAAAATTAATTAGGTAGTGCAGGTTAGTTTGAATTAATTCTCCCTCATGTATTCCAAAAAAATGGGCATAAAATGTAACACATTGAAGAAATGAAGCAACAAACTGTCACTATTTAATATTATTTTAAGTACAATACCTCCCATAATGTGCATCATTCTTATACTATTACAAATAAAGTACTTCTGACTTATTTCAGGAGCGATCAAAATCATACTGAAACATTATTACATGAAAAGAAGGTTAATACAGTACAACCTGGCTAATCCTGACCTGCTTCATCACGATTCCTTCATAATCCCAACAGGTCTGTGAAAGGCATCGTAGGTGGTTGATCCAGGGATCATGAGATGGCATCACTACCACATCAACCAAAATTATTTCCTGCATGAATATTTATGGCTGACATGCCTGACTAATGAGAAAAATTGAATAGATGCAAATACCACATGAGAGAGTGAAGCCAACATAGAATACCATTGAGCACCCCTAATCCGGAAATCCCTAATCCAGGAATACCCATAATCCGGTAATATTTCCACGGCGTGCTTTGCGGAAAACAAACTTTTCTGCCGAATTATTGCTTCGTATTTACTGTAACATTCTAACAAAAATTCTCCCATTCCAGAGTAAGTATCGGAAGATTTTTTGCATACAATGTTGCCTATATTACTTATTGTGTGCAACAAGGTATTTATTCAGCAAATTGAAGACATCAATACATTGCGCATCGTTGCCGAGACGCGAGTGTGTGACGTCACGGAGATGGACAGTAGTCTTACTTGCACGGCGCACACGTTGGCTTTATACTCGGTGGCAACTCGAAGTAAAAACTAACTGTCATCTACATAGTTTATTTGTAATCATGTCTAACGTAAGCAGTTGTAGCAGCAGCAAGGGGTCGAAGCGTAAAGACAGAACATTAACTATCCCAGAAAAAGTGGAAGTGTTGAAAAAACTTGATTCCGGTACATCAATGAAGTGCCTGTGTGGTATGTACTCCGTTGGATCTTAGACAATCTATGACGTAAAGAAGCAGAAAGAGAAGAGCCTCAACTTTTTCTGAGAAAGTGACACTAAGAAAGGGATGGCGATAAGAAAAACCATGAAAGGAGGGTCTAGTGCCGATTTAGATCGCGTACTGATGCAGTGGTTTCAACAGCGTCGAAGTGAAGGGCTCAGTATTTCAGGCCAAATGTTAATGTAGCAGGCTAAAATATTTCAGGCAGAAATGAATCTCACAGTTCCATGTGATTTTTGAAAGGTTGGCTTCAAAAATTCAAGAAAAGGCATAGCATATCGTTGTGTGCCATGGGGGGGAGAGACTATCCTAAAGCAGCTGACGACTTTGTTGAAGAGTTTTAGAAGTTAGTGAACAGTGAGAGCTTGTGTCCTGAGCAGATATATAGTGCTGACGAAACGACATTATTTTGGCGTTGTTTGCCGAAAGAAACATTGGTCTGTCAAGATGAAAAGGTGGTCTCTGGGCTGAAGGACTTGAAGGACAGAGTGACCGTGCTAGCATATTCTAATGCTGCAGGGCCTCACAAGTTAAAATTATAGGTTACAGGAAAAAGCAAGAAACCAAGAGTTTTTAAACATGTTAAAGTATTTCCAGTGGTATGCTGGGCAAGTAAAAGCAGTCGGATGACCTCAGCAATTATTACAGATTGGTTTGAAAACCATTTTGCTACTGAAGCTCAGTTTCATTGCAATGCCTCCAGTTAAGACCCCAAATGCAAAATACTGTTAAATCTGGACAATTGCTCAGCTCATCCAAAGGCAGAATTGATGACAAAAAGTGATGGTACGGTCATATTTTTACCTCCTAATTGCACGTCTATGATACAACCTCAAAATCAGGGAATATTAAGATCGCTAAAATGTAGATATCGATCAGATTATATGAAGCAGTTCCTGACAGGAATAAATTCAGGGAAATCAGTGATTGAAGTGATGAAGGAGTACAACCTAAAAGAAATAATGTGGGCACTTTCATGAGCATGGAAGAGTATCCCACAATCAATTTTAAAACACATGTGGTATAATTTGTGGCCAACTTCATGGTTTGATGGAGACAAAGAACATATTGATTTCAAAGGTTTTCAAGTTTCTGAGGAAAAACGTATGATGTTAGAGTTAGTTGAATATGCAAACAGCATCAATAATCCAGAGTTGAGTGAAACGGAAGAGGGAAATGTACAAGAATGGATCGGAATTGATCACGACACTCCCACCGTTCAACATTTCATGGACCAGGAAATTGTTGAAATGGTAGTCAATGATAATAAACCGGAGGGTGAGGACGATGTGCCAGAAATCGCTCAAGAAAGAGTGAAAATTGGTGAATGTATTCACCATACTACCAGGCTCATTAAAGGTTTGGAGTGCAAAGTCTTATCAGCTAACAACAGACCATGAACCTTTATACGCTGTAAAGCCAACTCATCCATGAAAAGTCAAGCCGACTAAAGCAAATGGCCATTTTAGATATGTTCAAAAAGGCAACCTAGGATGGACAAGAAACTTCCTCCACAGTCGTTCCATATGCATCGACGGATAGCCGCACAGATGGAAGCACAGAGCATTGATGGTGCGGTGTGGACAGCAGGCAGCTCATCGAATCGTATTAAACATCTGATATCATATAAAACACAGTGGCATAAGGACTGTAAGGAAAATTCGAAGCAATGAAAAATTTTTATTAATCTATTTTATATACTGTTTGATGTGCAGCAATATCTTTATATGTTATACACATTCTTTTCACTCAGCCATTTTGCGATACTACTGGTTGACTGATTTTGTTTTTGTGAATTTAGAAAAAGCTTATTTCATATTTTTTTCAAATTATTTGTTGAATTATACAGAATTTATTCAAATTTAATAGAATTTGAATTAATTTATAGAATTCCTTCATTAAAAATATTGCAGACCCCATAATTATACTGGTTACTACCACAGCAGCCGTAGTCCAGCAAAATCCCTAATCCAGCATCACTTGAGTCCCGACAGTGCCGGATAAAAGGTGCTCAACTGTATTACCAGGAGCACACCTAAAGCCTAAAATTACAGTAAGTAGAACAAAATTTCATATTCTCTGGTTAAAATGCTTACTTTCCTTCAAAGAAAGTGAGCAATATAAAATAGCAGATATTACCAGGGGGAAGCCTTATCTGCGACTTTATCATTAAATACCACATGACATATTTTTGTGTTACCCTTTATTCTCCATCCCATTAGGAAAGGATGCCACTGAACAGCATTTTCAGTTTTTTAATACACTTTCCTAATGATTTAGCAAAATTAATCAGAGCCATTACCCATTGACCTGAGTATAAGAGTGAGGAAAATTGCTAGGAGTGACTTGTAATTGCTTCCTTACCCTCCACTAAGCAAGATTTACTTTGACTCATGAATTCTAATATTATACCATTTAATTTCATCCTCCATGAATATTGACCCCAGGTGCTATAGGTTGAAATTGAAAAAAAGGTAGCAAAAAGCAGATTTGCTTTCTTCAGTGTGAAATTTGAAACATATAGTCATTAGGGACTTTATTTCAGGATGCGACACAGCTTATAATTTTCCATAGTAATCAATATCCAACAAACAGAAACAGCTTAAAAGTTAAAAAGAACATCCATGAATAATTTTCTCAAAAATTCTTGGATTCAAGCTGTTGCAGGACCTCTTGAGTAAAAACCTATTCCTTGATAAACAACAATTTGTCAACTTCACAATAATCTCACTTATATGTGATTCAAGTAATATTTTGGTTCATCACATACCAAAATGGCAGATTCTGTTCACAGCCAATTTTATAATTTATACAGTAAAAACTTTATCCTTAGGACAATAAAAGAGAAGTTACTGTCAAAAGACTCTACAAAGAGTTATGTGATGGTTGGAGCCAACTGAAACGGAGGGAGCTGAAGTTGGCAGGCGCCTCGGGAAATCCCTGTTTGAATGGAGGGGAGGGGACCCCGACAGGTGGTGGACCTCTGCGGGGAAAACCTTTCTGGTAAAGAAAGGACAATAAAGCCGTCTCACTTGAGCGTCGGAGTGAACAAGTCATTTTTCTTACCAACCCTTTACTTCTCCTGCGAACCGGCACTACACTTAGAAATGGGTCGAAATGTAAATGGAAGAGTTGCAACAGTAGGCAATGCCAAAAATGAAAACTAATTTGGCACCACTAATGATAAGATGGTTTTCTGAACAAGGTAATGAATCTAGCTCATCAAGTGAAGAAGAAAAATGTATGAAACTCAAATTGCTCAACTAACACTACATTTGAGTCAATTGTTGCACTGACTTACTGAGTGACTAACAGATGCTGGGCAATTTTTGATTAAAAATGGTGAATATCAATAGAAACTTGCCAGAATGAGATTACAACTAAACCAGTTAATTTTGCTAACCTAAAAAGAAATAATTGTCTTTCATATTACAAGCCAGTCACTATAAACTTACATCAACTGTTTTAGGATCACGGCTCATGATTCCAAGGCATGCATCAAGCAACTCCGTTAGGAATTCCCTTGGTCGACGGAGTTGCCAATTTGGATTTGCAACATAGAGCCGGAGATACACACCACCAACCACTGCTTCTCCTCCACCACCAACCGTAGACGAACCACCAAGCATATCAATTAACACACTTTCCTCAGGCAGCCTCCATATTGTTGACAGGTTCTCCCTCTGAGATTTGTAGTGCCTAAATATTCAATGAAATTAACAAGAGACACAGACGTGTGGTTAAATACATCAAAAATAATTACTACTGTAGACCCCTGCTTTATGATATTAATCTTTCCCACAGGAAAGTTATTAAATAGAATCTCATCTTAAAGCAAACCAGTATATTACTGGACAAGGGATCAGTTTAAATACATCAATGCCAGTGTTACACAATTGAGTATAGGTACAAAATATGCTGGGATCAAATGATTTAAAATGTTGTTTGACAAATACTGAGATTCTACTCATAGAAGAAAATCATACGTGATAAAACAGGAATTGGATGACAATAAGAGTACCTGGGAAGTAACCTTATACTTGATCTTTAAGTCTAACAACTAGCAATGCAATTACAGCATCAAATAGTGTGCCAATATTATAAAATCAGTACCAGAATAAAACTGGTCACTTAAGAGTCACTTTTATCATGCCATTACATGACAGCACACACTTAAACAAGTGCTTTTGGAATGCATGAATTCTTCTAGCAATCCCCCATGGGTCAGAAAATCCACAATTGTGAATATTTGGGAGTAGGACTTGTATAATAAAACTAATGTTTTTCAATAAACTCTCCGTGAACCTAGATAAAACCAACTAAATTCAATTAAAAAAAAAGAGGAAAGTGCTACAGACCTTTGCTTAAAAGGTTTAGCATTACAAAGAGTTCAGTGCACAAAGTTTGTAGGCTAAATTATTGACAAGTCCTTGAAATGGGAGATCCATATCAATCAAATACGTTCTAAATTGGCCAAAAGTGGTAATATTATATTGACCTGGCAGAAATCATTGACACAAAGTACTGAAATTGGTTTACTTTGGGAGTTTCCAGTCCCGCTCGAGCTACAGTTAAATTTTCTGAGGATCATCTCCTAGTTTTTAAGAAGTATGAATTTATAATGCAGAAAAGAAGCATCAGGTATATCAAAAAAAATATCTACATAGCAATAATATAGACCATATTTTAGGCAACTGAAAATTGTAACCTTACCTCACCTGTACATTTACTACCATTGTATTTATGTAAAAGATAGCATTAACCAGCTAACCACCAATGTACAATTACATGGGCATAATACTTGCTAAAGAGTGGATGTACATTTGCATTGTCATTCTACCACATTTTTGGAGTCCATTTCATAAAGCTAAAAACATTTTTAACCATCAGCATCTATTACAAAAAATGCTACTCTTCAAGGGAAACTTTTAAAAATAAACTAAAACATTTTTACTTGATAAATCTGATTGTAATGTGAAGGACTTCATAGAAGACGATTTTTGACATGGTATCAGTTGTCTGCCTTGTATCCTGTGTTATTTTTTTTCTATTTTGTGGTCCTACTTTTAAATCATCCTATATTTTGTGGCAAAAAATCGTTGGATGAATAAATACATAAATGAGATAGGGCGACGGTCCCTGATTGAGTAGAGATCCTAAGAATTCATAAAGGTGTTATTCTGAGAAATCACCAGATCTGCCGCAGTGGGTTATCTCCAAAATGTTCAAGGACTCACCCTTCTGCCAAGCTTCCTATCGCAGAGCACAGCTGCCTCCGAGCATCATCATCCCAAACCAATTCTGGATTAGCGTGACGAGCTTCAAAAGCTTCCACACATGATGCAGCAGAAAGCGTAGATCCTGTGTCGCCACGGAATGAATCAGCCAGAGCAGGAGGAAGAAGTTTTCCCAAAACCAGCCTTACCTAATTAAAACAAAACAGATGGTTAATCTAAAATAAAAATGCCTTCATGGACACACTGAAATATAATAAAGATAAACTGAAAACATTAAATTAGAATTCAAGAATATACCTTTTTATTATGATTCAATAGAGCCCCTTCATGGAATCCATTCATTCTGAAGGACCATTAGTATAAAGAATTTAACCCTTATCCAGGCAAGGTGGGTCCAACTTTTAGTCCACAATTTATCTCATTTATTTAAAGTTATAAAAAAAGAACAAATAACTCAACGGCTTTGAATTTCCGTGACTTTGTTCATACTTAAAAGAGGCACAAGAAAGACAACAAAAAGTTGGTAAAATATTATTTCTGCCATCTTTATGATAAAATTAAACATTTTCTACCATAACCGGGCAAGCTGGGTCTCTTGGACCCTTCACACATATCAACAGTTTCACATCATGAGAAGGGTCAACTATTAGTATTGGACAGTTTACAAGCATTATTTTGGAATATTGAAATCTACATCTACATATATCCTGCGACCCTGTTCAAGTGTTTTTGGCAAGGAGAGAGTGTTTACCAATGTGCAACATGCAACCAATATGCAAAGCGCTACACTTGCACACAGATATGCACATACTTTTTTATAACTTTTCTTTGGCACTTCCTTGGTGTTATACCGGCCTTGTATAGATTAATGTTTTCAAATATTTAACCGCTTACTAATTTCACCTTTTTATAGACTTATATTTTTAGTATAGTGCTATTTTGCATGGAGCAATGCATCTTGGGGAGAGCTCACACCGCCTGCTATCATGTGCACATGTTATGGCCTTTTTCTTTGATGGCAATGAAGTATACATGTAGCATATTGCATGCTGCATGTTGGTGCAAACTCACGCCCTACCAAACACCCTTGGGGTGGCTTGCAGTGTATTATGTAGATGTCGGTGCACATGCAAATGGTGTAAGCTCTTATCAAGCAGTCATAGTTCCATGAAATGTGCAAGACGGGTCAAACATAACTAGCCATCAAGGCAAGCAAAAAATTATGAAAATTGTGATAATAAATAACTACATTCTGTTTGTAGAGTGTTATTCTAAGTAAAGGAGGTGGTAAGATGGGGAGGCAAATACAAGGGAAGGTGAAAAGGGAAAGGAGAGAAGGGTGGAGAGCTATCAGTGCATTAGGGTAGGAAAATCCTGGTGGAGGATTTGGAGGTGGGTGGGGAATGCACAAGAAGGTACAAATTTTAAAAACATCATTATCATCATCTCTCAACAAAGATCAGGGCCATGCTTGCACTAATTGCTAATATCCTGGGGTGGACGTCGAGGGTGATATGCTGAGAGACCTTTTCTCGAAGTCGAGATGAGTCACCGGGAAACCCATAGAGAATGCAGTGATTGCGGAAGACGAGCCAGGTGTTTCCCATAGACTCATTATGACCCTGGGAAGTTCTCAGCAGCGCCCACCCTATAGGCCATCGGGGATTAATTAAGTATGTACCCTATACCATCCAGAAGGTATGCAGACAATGACACTTCAAATTTGAACGTTCTTGTTCATTCGTCACCGGCCCACAAATCTTCCACCATATTTTCCAACCCTCACGCACTGATGACTATCCATTCTTATTTCTTTTCCCCTTCTCCTGCATCCCCCTGCCCATTTTACCACCCCCTATTAGCTCCTCACCCCCTCCTCCCTGCTTCCCCATATAAACTTTGGCGTACATGACATCTAGAGAGGAGTGCCGGCAAGGTATTATTGAGCAGCGTACGCAAAGACGTTTGCAGCTGAGGAATATAGCTGATTCTATTTGAAAATTTTGTTTTCTATATGGTAATGCCGCCCTTATGTGTAATTTTCTCTGAATAAAAGTAACACGGCCATCGTAGTGACGGCAGATTTTTTCAAGTTTCCTCCACAAGCTGAAATACTGAAGACATCATATACTTAGGTAAGTTCCATTGGTGGAAAGTAGTAAGGTTGGAATACATAGTTTTATACCATTTTCATGAACTATTCTTTTTATTCTTAGATTATGGCTAGAAAAAAACTTTTGTCTCAAGATGACATACAAAAACTGCTGAACGTCGGGGAAACTAGTGACAATGATTTGGATTACCAGCCAATGGACGAGGAGAGTGCCAGTGAGGATGACAATGAAAGTGCTGCATCTGAAGTGAGTGATTATAATTGAGAACATTTCTTGGACACTGACGGTACTGCTAAATCCGAAAGCCCCGTTTCATTCCTCAGTAAGGATGGCACCGCATGGAGTTCTCTGGCATTTCCAGTGGGGCGAGCTAGGGCTCATAATATCATCAAGGGCCAAACACACAAAGTAAAGTTACCACCAGGCAAAATTTAGGGAGCCCAATAGACGCATTTTCACTCTTTGTTGATGATTTATTGGTGGCGGACATTGTCAAGTTCACATATATCGAAGCGGAAAGGGGAAATTCAATGGAAAAGCTATCAATTAAGAGGAAACCTTGCAATTCCATTTCAATTAGAGCATTTTTTGGCTTGCTTCTTACTGCAGGCCACCTGCAATCAAATCACATGAATTATGATGTTCTCTGGAGTCAAGTGTTTGGCCCTCCTATATTTAGGGCTACCATGGGACTGAAGAGATGCAAATGTTTGCTAGCATTTATCCGCTTTGATGACAAAGCTACGCGATCAGTACGTCGACAGAAAGATAAATTTGTTCCAATTCGGGAAATATGGGAAAGGCTAAATTCAAATTTTAAATGAACAACTAATTCCATACCGGGGAAAATGTCCATTCAAGCAGTACATGCCTACGAAGCCAGATAAGTATGGCATGAAAGTTTGGTGGGCCTGTGACTCGGATACATTTTATCCTCTAAACTCCATGTCTTATCTGGGAAAAGAGGGTGGGGAGAGAGAGAGGTTGGGTCGAAGAGTTGTGCAGCATCTTACTGAGCCATACAAACAGACAAAAAGAAATGTATCTTGTGACAATTACTTCACTGACATGGAGCTTGTCCAGAACCTTCTCAGTAATGGCCTGACTCTTGTTGGAACATTCAGAAAAAATAAACGATTTATTCTGATCAACTTTCAAGCTAATAAAAACCGTGCAGTTGGCTCTTCACTATTTGGTTTTACAAAAAATAGCACATTAGTATCGTATGTACCCAAGATGAGGAGGCCAGTAATTCTTCTTTCAACCATGTACCACACAGATAATATCGTGGAAGATGTCAGTAATAAACTGGAAGTCATTGTGTACTATAACTCCACCAAAGGTGGGGTCGATTCACTAGATCAATTAGTGCATGCTTACATGTGCAAAAGGCGCACCAATCGATGGCCTTTTGCATTTTTCATGAATGATTTAGATGTAGGTAGGGTAGCGGCGTTTATGGTTTGGATGAATACCCATCCAAATTGGAATTCTAAAAAACATTTTGCAAGAAGGTTATTTGTCGAAAGTGTAGCTGAGAGCCTTGTTTAGGCCCACATCGAAAGAAGATCCACCTTGGATTTGTCCAGGAATATCATTTTGGCTGAGGATATTTTTGATGGAGGAATTTCTGGGGCATTAAACTCATCTGATTTGAATATGATCACGAAAAACAGATATTACATATGCATGTATTCCAAACATCGCAAGCAAAAACAAATCTGCAACAATTGTAAACTATTGGTGTGAAATGAACACATTGACGTTATATGTGTGTGTGATAAGTGCAAAAAGTTTTGATGGGTAACATCATGTTGAGCTTGCTGCAAATTTTTTAAAAACATTTTTTGATGATGCATTTTATGATGTTAAATCTAAGCTACATTGCTGTTCATGATAAACAAATTTTTATCTAAAATGGTATCACATGCTTATAATTATTCTGAATTGAAATAAGTCAAACTGAAAATTATTTAAATTAAAATTTATTCAACTTTAGCCTAGATTCCAACTTTTTGTCAAAAATGTACAAGAAAATATTCCATTTATGAATATTAAACATTATAAAAAAGCATTATTTCGTATAAATTGGAATTATTGAATAGAACCCTATGTTATTTTTCGCTAGAAGGTTACCGCACTTTAGAGATAAACAAAGGAACACAGAGCACAGCCTGCCCGGTTACATTAGTAATTTGAGGTGCCCGGATAAGGGTTAGTCATAAAGTGAATCAGTGCATTACAAGATGAAACACATGATTTTTTATGCACCAAGGCACTTTACAGGATACTTCAGTAGGAATCAACATAGCTTCTGGAGTAAGTAGGGGAAATGATTTAAGCATTTTATATCCCATGAACTACAGGTTGTGACTCCTATGTTATGGAGCCTTGATGCATAAAAAAATGTGAACATTTCATTGAGACGATTTTGCAGTTGCTAAGAAAACACCAACAAACAGGGGCCTTCACCAATTATAAAGAAGGAAAACTAGTCTTGGTTGCATGAAATATTTATATCTTACATTTTGAATTGCCCTCTATGGCTGTTAAATTCAATTTTCAAAATGATAAATGATATTAGAAAATTTCCTACTTCAACAACTACTACATAGGATTTATTTGTAACTTTCAGGGAAAAATAAAAATCCTTGGAACGAAAAATTTACCTAATTTTAGTTTCTTTCAACAGTCAGAAAAATAATTTGCCCCTCTTATAGCTCAGCATAGACCTAGAATCTTAAGAGGAACTGTTACATCAGCACATAATCAATGCCTCTATCCCAGGCATGGAACTGACATTCATTCATCACAAAAGGCGTCTATAATAATCAATCTAACCTCAGGTCATTGTCTGGGCTAAAGAAAGTAAACAATCAAGTGATTACTAAGTCCAAAAGCTGGATTTACTGGCATTGATTGGTTATAGGCCCTGAGGGTCGATTTTCACAGCATGAATAGCTGAGTGAAACAATTCCTCTGTTTAACAATTCATCTTTCCTCAACCAATCAACCACATTAATAACCATTGTGCCCTAAGTTTCTTATTCTAATGTAAATCATTCATTTCACAGGGGTCAAGTGTGTGACCCATTTTTACTGTTATGGCTGATAAGTAAACAAAATAAAAAATTATAAACAACTCAGGGAAACTGAAGAGAAGAGGAACTAGAAAAGGTAATCACCAATGGTTTTTTGGCTATCCAGCAGTTAATATGATGACAAAAACATAATGCATAATGCAGGAAATTTTATGCATTCCATCAAGCGGAATATGAATAGCCAAATAAAATTCACCACAGTCAGTAAAATAAAGGCAAGAAAGCAGCAAATAGCCACATGGGAGATGTCACAGGACTAAGACTTCTATTTTACCTTTCCTCCAACTAATTTATCAGCACTCATTTTCCCTAAAAGTTCTGCAGCCTTTTCCCGAAGTGTAATGCTTGCACCAGCACGGCCAGTAACACCACCAGATCTTGCTGTACCTCGGGCAACATCACAAAATATGGCCAGCAAATAGATGATTGCCCCTGCAGATGTAATATATGTAATATTTCAAGACAAAGGTGGTTAAAAACCTTTATGCATCAATCTTATGCTAAATTTAAATACTAAAAATGTAAACTTGGCTCAATGGTCCACTATCTTTGCCTCAAAACTTGGGAAGGAAAGAAGAGAAGCAACAAGCTTACCATGATGGAAACACAAGTTTCCACTCAATCACCAAGCAGGTCTCAACTTGAATTTCGATGGGTGATCATGTTGCCCATCAGCAAGCAGCAGACAGTTAGTGACATTAACACAACATGGCCTTAGCATGTTGAAGTACTACTATATGCTATCCATTATAATAGAGCAGTTTGGCATTCAAATCAAGGTATCCCCATACACAGACTTTAGAGTGAGGTAAATGTCAGGTAGTCACTATGCAATAATGGATGAGTGGCAACATATGTGATTTTCAACAAATATTTTTTGCAAATCATGTTAATAGATGAAATTTGGTAGTAAATGTCATAATAATTTGATAAAACATTTAAAAACTCAACTGCATAATTCAGAATGACTACTGTAACACTCTTTACCATAAATAAATTATTAACAATGATATCACGACAAGGTTTACGAATGGTGTACACCAATATATGAAGGCAAATAAGTCATGCAAAGACATTGGTAAATAGATTACGCACGCTAATTGCACATCCAGCATTACATCCATAACATTACCATGACCCATCTTGCAAGTCATTTTATTGCCATAACTGATATAATAACTTACATTGAAATAATCAGCTACCCCTATCACTTGGCACTTTCATAGTCAAAATCAAGGAAACTTGAGCTCTATGGCCTCAAAAAGTTACAAATTTAGGTAAAAAAATTTCTCCAATCGTAATTATTGGCACTTCTCGTCAAAAGAAAGAAAAATAATATTTGCTGTGCTGATTTAACGGAAGCGTCACTGACCAACCACAACCTCTCAACCAGAAAACTTCCTTGTAGTGGGTATGGGAATGTTAATTCCTCGCCAGTGACCACTCACAGACACACACACTCAGGCCAAAATGGGATCCTTCACAGGGATTTGGAGACCTTGTTATGGATGCCTGGGTTGTAACCAAACATACTAACTGTGAGTATTTACGGGAAATAAATTCCACGCCAGGAACAAACACAGAGCAATAACACTCACACATTCAAATGGGCCCAACTTCTGGGAGAATCAGACTCCAGATGAGCTTGGTCCAAGAAAGAAGAGTTTCATTGGTCACAAGACAAGACTTCTCCAGCTGGGATTGAACATGTTTATTAATTGCCCGCATTTCTCAGTGAACTTTACTATTATAATCAACCAAGTATACTACTTAGGGGCAAGCACAGTGAAACCACAGAAATTGGAATGAAGGGGGAAACTCCCCAAGACCATAGAAACCAGTCAGGTTAGCTAATAAAAACAGGGGAATATCCCAAGTCTTATTTCCTTAGCTATGTTAATATTGCACTAAGTTAAAATTGAAAAATCGATTACCTCGAGCAAGTGCTTCCTTCACAATCTTTGGATTGGACATCAGAGCATGAAGAGTGTCTAAGGCAACAATGATTGTAGCACCTGCAGCAGAACCTTGAGCTCCAATTGGTAAACAGTGAATGGCCATCAGCAGATGAGGAAGGATATATGCTCCATTAGCTGCAATGTCCTCCACACACTGCTGGTTTCTGGAAGCTATTGCCAAAACTCCAAGTGCCCCAGACTGCACTTCAGGCCGACACTTGCACCAACCAACCCCAGGGCTAAGCTCCTCTGGACGCAGCAGTGAGAAGAGCAAGTTGAAATGTCCAATGCACTGAATATCCACACCTGTGAACAGAAATAAGAAACCTCTTTGAAGTACACACTGGTTATGACTTCCAAAGAAGTAGGCATGGATAGCAATGATGCCCCTAACTCAAGATACAAATAAGCAATGGAGTCAGCTATTACAACACACAAGATTGCAATAATTATTGAAACAAGGCTAGTAATTAGGCATCAAAAATTATGAATTCCCAACCTCATCCAAACATGTAGGTTTCATATGCCTATATATACCTTATATTGAGGAAATTTTACCTACAACAACAACTGAAGTAGAATATGAGCCAATTCCATTAATAACTATAAGCGGTCACCTACAGAGCAATGAATTTGAAGAAAGATCTAAGGCTTTCCCTGAGTATTATGATGGACATGCCCTGATGAGGATGGACGAATGATTCATTGAAATGTTGGCCAAGATAGGGAGTTTGAACTGGTAGAAAACCCAAGTAACCTTTAACATCAGCAATTAATTTGGTTTGCTCAACTTCTTATGGTGCACATGTACATGTTATCAAGACTCTTCGACAAATATTGTCCTTATCTCAAAAAACTCTCACCTGGATTATTCTTTATGACATTTTCCAGAGCTCTTAGTGCCATAACCACCTGCTGGATTCTCTCTGCTTCACTTTCAGCCTCTGATACAGCATCAGTTTCCAGTTCGATTAATGAATCTTCACCAGGTTTAGAAGGTTGTTCTAATTGACTCTTTTTCCTGATGAATTCTAGGAGGTCAATAGTTAGGCCCTTTGGATTCTGTATTAACAATAAAAGGGCAATGTTAAAAAAGATAATGACAGGTATTGTATAATAGATACCTGGTAGGCTTAAACATTTCATAACATTCCTCTCACAACTTGTTCAATGATGCCCTAATTGACAACAATTCACTATAAAGACAATAGAAATCCATCTTAATCACTCATTAAATGATATGTCTCATTTTGGTACAGCAACAAATTCAAACTCTGAAAGAACAATAAAATAATATCACCCCATGATGCTTCAAAACAAATATGATATTGGTTAAAACTCACATGCCTCCAGACAACTCAAAGCATCATCAAGCATTAATGAGCAAAACATTATTGGATTGATGAAAAGATCCAAAGTACACAGCCAAAATAATATTTTTAGTGAGGAAGGGTTTGAAAATACAATGACATCAACATTTGTTTAATGTTTGATGGCAAAAAATTTTTCACCCATGATGACCACAGATGCATGAGATAAGGCAACTGCTTGTAAAGTAAATAAATATTTTACCCAAAGACTAAGGAGTCCCAACTTCATTGTATGGTAATGAAAATGTAAAAACAATTTTCACATAATTTTCTGCTGAATTTACAACTCCTGACTGGACAAGGGAAACAAACTGATGAACAGTACCTGCAAGAGAGACAATGTCAAACCCATTGCCACTACCCAAAAATGTGGGAAAGAGTGACAAGACAAAAAGAAGGCCTAAGCTCAGGGCGAATATTCTAATTTGGGACTTTTTATGGCAGAAAATATATTTGCAGTAAAGGAAAGAGTAAATCAGGTTTTAATGCTGTGTACCAAAGTAATATTCTTAAGTAGATAATTAATGTCGGAGATCAGATGCTTTAGACATTTTAGCCACACATGCTCCTACGCCCAGACCATTAAGAAGCCCAAGATTTATCCACTTGCCTCATAATTTTAAAGTAAGAAAGAATCAATGATGGCTGATATTTTATAGCAGAGATTTAATGCATATCAAAGGAGAATTTACTCTACAAATATTTAAGAACACAATGAGCTGTTCATTACTGATGATTGCCAGAGTTGGGCAGTATCAAAAATACATGTATTTTCACACGGCAGCTTTTGTAGATAGCAACAGGGACGCGAGGGACGCCTTCGCGGACCCCACCCCTCGCTCTTAATTAATGATTATTACCGCTATTAATGATATATTACTAGTTCCATCTTGCCAGGGTAGGTTCAATCATACTAATAAAATTAGGGAATGGATTGCCGAATGGATAGGTTCAAGAAGACATAATTTCCACATACAATTCAGAACTGGAATGGTTGCAATCCAGTGGATCAGTAAAGGAAGTGGTGAGGATGGGTGGAATCGAGAGTAGATTTTTTTTCTTGCACGGTTGATTCATTGTGTTATAAATATATCAGTTGTCTTCGTCCACACATTTCTCTTTTTGCATGCTCAGAACCTTTGACATTATTAGAAGTCTTAAATGGCATGTTTTCATGGTGAGGAGATGGAATCCTGCATGATTGGGACATGGTTTAATTGTTTTTGATTCTTCATGATTTCATTGCCATGATGTGTGGATTGAGAGTAACTTTTGTTTGTAAAGTATGCTTGGTGTGGAGTCGCACCCTTCCACGAGCCATCATTGTGGCTTGCAGGGTATATCCTTTATGTATTTTATACTTTCAAATGTATTTTGAAAATATTATTTTGTATATGAACTTGAAGGCTTTCGTGGAGTCGTTCAGATGATATTGTCTTCAATATCATATTATTTTGTATTTTCAGAAATTTTGGAAGAGTATTTTGTATCTAAAATACATTTCCCATGTATTTTGCCCAACTCTGATGATTGCCTCCTATTCCCATCCCATTATTCTTGATGAGTTACGGAACCACATTATACAGTCAAGTTCAAAAACATTTTACCACCTCAGAACCAAAAGATTTCTAAGCCCCAGTTAGGTAAGACATTGTGGGCAAACTATGCCCCCTGGGAGGGAAAGCAATGAAAGTACAGAATGCAATGAGGGCTTTGCTCCCCTCAGTTAGCAAGGGAAAAGACACACAGAGGGAGTGAAAGGATTTTTTTGGAGGAGAGGAGTATGGGCCAGGCTTCTGTTTGCTTAATACGTGGGCACGATTGCGAGGGATATGGTTCGTTTTGGTTGCT
Organism: Ceriagrion tenellum; assembly: GCA_963169105.1. Lineage (NCBI taxonomy): Eukaryota > Metazoa > Arthropoda > Insecta > Odonata > Coenagrionidae > Ceriagrion > Ceriagrion tenellum. The sequence continues at coordinate 93,798,753 of OY720632.1, read as the reverse complement.
ACAAGATATCTCGAAGATGACAACTGCTAGAAGATGCAGAAAGCCCAACCGTAGTTTTCATCACTGCATTTCTTCCCATTTTTTCCATTATCTACTTCTTAGGCATATTCATGAATGTCAAAATATTTTGAAATGTTGACGTATTTTTAGTATCAAGAATTCCTCGGGCACTTTAGAACGGGCATGGTCTTACAAGAGCTTACCTCAATAGGAAATGTAGGTTGCTCGTTGTAGATTCTTAGGAACACTTCACCAACCATAAGTTCCTTGGCATGAGCAGAGTACTTAAATGAGGAGTCAGCAAGCAGAGCATGATCTCCTCCACCTTCACTGCTGCCCCATGATCTCTTGCCTTGCTCTTCTAAATGCTCACCCAGCTCAGCCCTCGTACCATTGTTCCATATAAGGTATGGATTTTCTGTGTTGCTTGTTAAAATTTTGAGAAGCTAAAAGGGCAAAACGAAAAAATAATATCATGAATGCAGAATTTATACAGGATTTCACTGTTCTCAAAAAATGAATCAGCATTTACAATTAGATTTTAATCCTTGGAAACAGAAAATGCAAAGACAACAGGCTTAAGATTTGAGATCATAAGTAACTGAATATTGATTAAAATTTTGACTTTGAATAACAATTAATTTATACAGCAAAATTTTGTATAACATGTAAAAAAGAGTCACGGACAAGAAGAGTCAAGGGCAATTATGACTCCAACCACTTGAGTACCACACAACCACTACAGAATAGCCACCTCTTGAGGTTGATCCTTGGCCAACTGCCGAGTAAGATAGGGAGTGAGCAGAGCAGAAAGTGCTGATCTTGCAACAGGGTTGGCCGGTGTTTCTCTGGGCAGGAAAGAATCATCTTCTTGACTTCCTTCACTTTGTAGATAACCTCCTAATCGAGCACATGCACCTACAGCTAACTTGGCAAGACGGTTTGACACCTCCTGAAAATCAGTATTATATTAATGGTGCCAGCTGATACTGAAGCATCAATGGGAGATGGGTAGAGATCTCTCTCTGAAATTGCCTTTTAAACAAATTCTCTCCAAAATACAAGTGAGATAAAGAGAGGAACTCTGGAAAAACAAGTATATTGAATAAACCACATATAAAATACGTATATTTCACCAGCTTGGATTGGAAATTGGGGAGGCGACCGACAGCTAAGGTCATTTGTGCCATAGGGGATAGGTAAGAGAGGAAGGGTGGATAGAAACCCAGTGTCAGTATTAGCCTGCTTTTAATGAAAGGTACTAAGGGGGCCATGGTTTAACATCTCATCCAACAGATGGAGTACTGTACTTGAAGTGCCCTTCACAAAACACTCAAGTAGGGATCAGGTTTCCTCTGAAAAACATTCTCCTCTGCAGGGATTTGAACCCTGGCCACCCGTATGGTTAGCCAGTACTCTAGCCACCACACCAACCCGATCCCCCCTTATCACCAGCTTATTTATTACAAACAAAATATTGCAAGGGTCAGCCAACCTGTGTTCTGACGTCAAAAGCTCAACAATCAATCACCATTTTTAACTAAGTGCCATAATGCCAGACAAACAGCTGAGTGATGTGCACTCCACGGCAATCCCCAGTAAAAGGAGAGCAAGAAGTCAGGTATGCCGTATGAGGAAAGGTTTTCCGCAAGTTTGAGGGTGGAATGGGTTCGCTATGGAATAGAGGTGATTGGTAGCCTCGGACGGGAGGTTTCGACTAGGTCAAAGAGTTGAATTTGGCGAGGGGGCGTATGGAATACAGGCGATTGGTTGCCTTGGAGGGAAGGAAGGCAGTGGAATTAGAGCACATATGCTGAGTATGATTTCAACTGGAGCTCATGGAACAGTTTTTCGTCTCCAACTGCTGAATGCAGGATTTTACCTTGGTGCCATGATTTTCCACCTTAAAATGTCCTCGCAATCTAAAGGCACCAGTAGCAATTTAAGCGAGAGAGGACCTGGTGAGGGGATGGTTGCGGCAGAAGTTGCTGGCGAGAGATGCTGAGTCTCAGAGATAACTTGAGTAGCACAACATCACTTGCTTGACAGATATCGTTAGCGCAAGAGAATCAGAGTGCGCTTCAAATGCGCATCCTGGGCAAGTTCTTCAGCTACATCCAGAGGGTAAACAGTTTGCAGAGAGGAAACTGTCCAAAGATGTGAAACTGAACAAAAAAGGGGTGGTATGCCCAAAAAATGCCACAATACTCCCTAATATATTCAGCGGAAGCCATACCTCTACAGCACTATTAATGACAATAAGACTATTGATATGCTAACTGCCAAATTTATACTGTAGTGAATCAAGAGGTTTAAAAGTTTCTATTCATGTTTTGTGAGTTGAATATACATCCTATTTGCCCAAATAAAAGCAGGCTCCAAATTTAAGCTAAGAAACATAAAAAATTTTCAGGTATGAAAAAATAAACAACAGATATTCTTGGAAAAACCCATTGACTACTCTAAATAATTATAACTGAGACTTGGCAATGAATTTATGGCATTAAAATAATGTTTCAATTAATTAAGTTTAAAAAGTTTTGATATGATTATTCAAACTAGACTTGGTGAAGGGCTGTCATTTTTGTAAGTTACCTGGATGGCTATTAATAATGAGGCTGAATAGAAGGAGATCGATGGCTTCCATTGTGATTACATTTGACAAAAACTATAAGTATTTAATCAACAAAATAAAACATGCACTCCAGGAAGAATGCTGAAACAATATCCATTTTTGGCCAAAAAAAGGCCAGGTAAATATAATGAATGATTAAAAAGGAAAATTTAGGCACAAATTCTAGTTCCAATATGCACATCTAGTAAATACCTAAAAAAAAGCCAAGTATCCAAAATTACCTTCACTCCCTCAAATATCTAACTACATCCACATTCTACTACTAACACTTTAGAGTAAGCAATGCTAAAGAACCAGCAAAGCAATAGAGACAGATTTCACGTACGTTGGTTGATTTTCAAAGCTGTAACTTAAAAAAACTAAATAAAAAACAAAAACTCACCTGTTGGTTGGCATTTTCTGAGCGAGTAACACCACCCTCATCAAGGGTATAATCATAGGCAAAAAACGTTGGCAGGAGTCGAGTGAGGGCACCCCACTGCAAAAGTTGCATCTGCAGGATGCCATCAACGCTTAAGGCACTGACGCACTCCACAGCAGAGGAACAAAGACGAAACAAATGCTGAAAAGATGGGACAATTAGGCAATCAACATTGATTAAACTGGTTACATGTATTGCATGAATTTTTCTGGCTGTTATACACCAGGAAATTCATCACAGCTAGAAAAAATGCACAAATGGAAAATTTTAAAATTTTTTGCGAGTGGATAGATTGCTATGACTTAAAGTGCCTCATTTAAAACAAGCTTTCGAACTGAGCATAATGAATAGGGTTACCATACGTCCTCTTTTTCCCGGACATGTCCCCTTTTTCAGGTAAATAAAAATGTCCAGGCTGATTTTTTTTTAAATTAAGAAATGTCCTCTTTTTTAGCTGAGAAAAAATTCTCGTTTTAAACACGAAAATATGTAGTCGATTTACTGAATCGTAAAAGTGTAACTGTAGCACTTTTGACTACAAATTCGAAGGCATGTCGGTGATAATGCTGTCAATTATTCCATTGCTGTTAAACTTAATTTTTTTTTATTTTCATGATACGCAAGGTGATATTTTTTTGAAAAGCATGTGATCCAGATAAATTTCCAAAGAGCATCTTTTCCCCTGGAGGTGTCCGTATACTGTGATAGCAGCGCATTCTAACGGTTTAAGCATTTCAGCAGGTATTAGCTACGGTTCATTATGTCATTCAGTTATTCTCTTGGAGGATTTCCTTTTAAGGTGTTGAACTAACAAGGAACATTTACGAAGTGTTACGCCCCGATTTGATTCATACCCGTCAGGTTCGTAGATTAGAGTGAAAAATTGAAATCTGTGAAATCTGACGTGCCCTCGTGGCTTACGAGCTGAGATATTAATGATTAAAATCAGCGAAATCGCAACCCTGGCCTCAAGCTGTGACGTCACGTTCGCCGTCTCTACGACGTAGCCGCCCCCGGAGAGGGAGCCGTTCACCGCCGGCGACGCTTGGCGGACGGCGGCGGATCGACAGCGGTCGACATTCGTCTCTAGGGAGGAGAATACGCAGAATTCTCTGTCTCTCCGTTGTTTCCTATTAGCCTCTCTGTATTCTCGATTTGTTTTCATCATTCTGGGAGATGGTACCACAGCTATCGGATCGATCCTGGGCCTCGCCAACGATTGATCCAAACGGACGAATTGCCTTTGCTCAACCATGACAACAATCTTATCATCCCGTGATGAACAAGGAAAACGTGTTGCGATGTACTCTCTTCGGATCTACGAAGGGTATCCGAGTGGACCGATGAAAGGAACCACCACCCTTTCGGGGTATCGCTACCGGGAAAACCACGGTGATGTGAGTGAAAAGGGAAATGGCCCTTGGTTCCTCGTGGGATGTAGGCATAATTTGAGCTTTTCAAAAAAATGTACACTCATACTGGCGCCTTCCGAGAGGGCTCCATCCTCATACAATTGTTAGGTACTGTCATAAAATCACCCGAAACTTTCGTGAACGGTATTTTTTTTTAATTTATTTATACTCACAACCCTGAAAACAGCACAACAAAGGCCTTTTACATCGGGTGTTTTAACATAACGATAGACGAACACACACCCATGTCCTGGGCAGATAATATTATACCCAGACGGGACTCGAACTCGCGACTCTCGGGTTAGCAGGCGAGGACTTTAACCCACCGCCACCATGGCCGGTATCTTCTTGAATATAAGATATCAGACCAAATGAGAAAGCAAGGAAGAAAATGTTGAATTTGTTCATTTACACGTTTCATTTTGGATTTTTCGGACGCATTCTCTTACCTCTAACTCGCTGGCTGCTTGTGGGTTGTGCTATACTACTGCAAGATCTGTCAGTTCGTAGGTTATAAGATTGTTTCAGGATAATTATGGCCCTGGTGATAAATCCTCTAAAAGTCTTGAAGCTGATGAAGAGTAGATTTCCTGATACGCTTCCTTTTTCAAAAACCACTGCAGAGGAAACCGAACTGGCAGAAAAGCTCGCATGTAAGTTCTTCGTTAGTATTAAGTTATAGTACTTTTTTTGTAACATTATTTTTATAACGCCATATTTCACTCTTAGTGTATCAAATCAAAGATTTATCATTCAAATGTGTAAATGAATGTGTTTCAGCGATGCTTAAATCCTGTATGGATGACGACAAATACCTCTGAGATCGAAGAAGATCTAATATTTGGCTTTGACAGTGAGAGGAATGAGGTAACCGTTGAGGATAATGAAGAGAGCAGCGGTGAATCCAAAACGGATGAAGATGTTTCTCCTACTTCTCCTTCTTCTTCGCCATCTTACAATGTATCACTGATGAAGAAACCAAGGCCAGAGCCATCAATGGTCCAGAAAAGAATGGCGGTTGACTTTTGTAAGTCCGGAAAGAATGGAAATCTTCGGCTGGAGACAGTTCAACACAATTTTCGCTTCATCACTAGTAGGGCACAACTGCATCGCTACGAAAAGCAGGTAATGGAAGCTGGTGCTTTAAGGGAAAAGTGTAGGTCAATCCGAACAGCTCTTCTTTCCCGATTCAAGATTGTAAAAGAAGATCATTTAGTGGTTCACGATAGGGATTTTCGAAGGTGGGCCTCGAAGAAAATAAAAAACTGGAGTAAGGAGTACATAACTTTAAAGCTTCTCCCGTCTGCCTGTGGAAATGGAATAAATGCCACAATATAGTTTCGCGAAAGGTGACGAAAGTTATTTTAAAAAAAATATTCGTTGGAATTACGGTCTATCACATCGAAGGCCAAGGAATTCGTAGAGGAAGTGAAAACAGTGATTGACAGAAGTGCATCGCACGTGCTAAACACTGATCAGAGTGGCTTCAAAAAGGAAATTCATTCCAGTCGCACACTGGAATTTCGCGGTGTGAAAATATTGGAATCAGTCGTCCAAAGTGTAAATGCAATTTCAATGGAAGGTGAGCTCCTTTCCCCCTCCTCATTTGCTTACAGGAAAAGGACACTAAGATTCCCAGAAATGCAAACATTTTTAATGTGTCTAATATTTATTGTGTGGCATCAACCTTAGGGCTACTAACGAAAAATATTTTGATACAGGACTATTTCGGACGTGTTCATTCCCCAAAAATAAACAAAGATTGCGTTCATTTGACGGATTCCTGGGGTCCCTACAAAGATCAAGATGCCATTGCTGAAGTCACGCAGGAGAATAAAAGAGTTCTTGTGAGGAAGATACCCCTGAAAACTACGGGACTGATACAACCTTTAGATGTATACTTTTTCTGTATGTGGAAAGATTTTGTGCGTAAAGTTTCTGGTCACATGTTATTAGATCAGTTAAATGTGAACCTAATCCAGAGAAACAATATTTTAAAAATGCAATCACTAACACATTTCCAGTTCTCTGCCCCAAGATTCAAAAATATTATAGTGGTTCAAGGCAGGGTATTTAGAAAAGAGGCCAAACAACCACATTACTCCTGTTCAGTACTGCTTCGACGAAAAAATTTATGACAATTTTTGTGAATATACAGACGAAAATGTGTGTGGGAACTCCATATTTATAAAACATAGTGAGCTTCACTTGTGTTTCAATTATTTGTAAAATGCTCAATTATATGATATTTTTCTTCAGTCTTCCTTTAACTTGCACCTGATTCCGATGAGTATTTCATGCGCACTTGAGAACAAAGTAATGTCGTTACTTATTAGCATGTCGCATTGACAATGACGCGAGTATGATTGGTCGAATAATTTAAATGACCAAAAAAACTTCTCTATCAGAAGTTTAGATGCAGAATGCAGGATTCAAAGTATATTTTGACATATTTCATGGACTTCAAATTAGGACATATGCAAAGAAAAAGGGAGGGTGTGACCGTGGGACGAGGGAATACTAGCAGAGAGGTGGATAAAGGAGTGATGTTGCTAGGGAGATGAAAATCTGGAAGGGGTAAAAACGAACACTGTAAGAACATGACAAATATACAATCCTCTAGTCGAAAGGCAATTGAAAATGCCCTTTAGCGCCGATGTCTTGCGATTGAAGGTTGCCTGTTTTATGTGTATGAGCTTTATACTTCAATCTTCTGAACGAACGAAATAAAAATTACATATGGAATGGATTAAGGAATGGAAAAGGGAAAACATCACCGGGTCTGGTAGTTAGAGAGGCCAAGTACTGGACCGATTGCTGTTGCTTAAGGGAGTAAGAATCTGCCTATTGTATGAGGATGGGGCCTTCTAGGAAAGCGCCAGTATGCGTGTACATTCTTTTGAAAAGCTCAAGTTATGCCTACATCCCACGAGGAACCAAGGGCCATTTCCCTTTTCACTCGCATCACAGTGGTTTTCCCGGTAGCGAGACCCCGAAAGGGTGGTGGTTCCTTTCATCGGTCCACTCGGATACCCTTCGTAGATCCGAAGAGAGTACATCGCAACACGTTTTCCTTGTTCATCACAGGATGATAAGATTGTTGTCATGGTTGAGCAAAGGCAATTCGTCCGTTTGAATCAATCGTTGGCGAGGCCCAGGATCAATCCGATAGCTGTGGTTCCATCTCCCAGAATGATGAAAACAAATCAAGAATACAGAGAGGCTAATAGGAAACAACGGAGAGACAGAGAATTCTGCGTATTCTCCTCCCTGGAGACGAATGTCGACCGCTGTTGATCCGCCGCCGTCCGCCAAGCGTCGCCGGCGGTGAACGGCTCCCTCTCCGGGGGCGGCTACGTCATAGAGACAGCGAACGCGACGTCACAGCTTGAGGCCAGGGTTGCGATTTCGCTGATTTTAATTATTAATGTCTCGGCTCGTAGGCAACGAGGGCACGTAAGATTTCACAATCTCATTTTTACACTCTAATCTACGAACCTGCCGGGTATGAATCAAATCGGGGCGTAACACTTCGTAAATGTTCCTTGTAAGTGCACATCGGAAGATGAGCACTTAGTCCATTAATTCGTGAGGCGTTTAGGGGGGGAGGGGGTCGAGCCAAATCTCACGACATCTCACCAAGGGGGGTCGAAAAACTGCCAAAATCGCCTCACATAATTAATGGACACAAACGACTTTGAATGGAACAATATGCGTCGGTGAAGTGTTTTATAACCTGCCGGTAGGCAGCTTTTCGTGAGTGCACAGCAGTCATGGCCGCCTGTTTTACTTCAAGTTGTTGAATTCATTCAAATAAGTATTTAAAACCGTTAGCTTTATGTCGCTAATTGCTTACCACTTTACAATATGCATGTTTGCCCTCTTTACTGAAAATCAACAAACTTGACAACAATCGCGGTTGCCATTATTGACATTCTTTTGTTGTTAGTGCACATCCACTTTGCTCCTGATCTGTTTTGAAGTGCACTACCTAGTGCGCAGGGTCTCTAACGAAAGTAAGGCAAGTGCACTGTTGTGTTACGAAGTGAATAGCGCACTAGAGCGAATGAAAGGCACCCATTATCATAAAATATTTTGTGTTATCACAAACTCACCGTAATTTTACCCAGACCAATCATCAACAGGTGGGTTGTTCAATCACCACGAACTCGCCGAACTTGTTTAATTTTGCAATTTTGTAATATTTTAAAATAACTATGAAAGAAAACAAAACCAACCAGCAGGTGAAGTGTGGTGTGAATATTTCAATCAGTCGTCTAGTTTTGTGTACCATTCTGAACTTCTAATAATTGCTGAATTCTATTTTTTTATTCCTAGTCATAATGCTAATACAGAACGTGTGTTTTCACTTGTCAACACAGTGGACCAAGACAGGAACAGATTTAACATAGAAAACATGAAAGGTGTAGTGTGTGTTCAGTACAATATTAATCACTTCGACTGCTTAAGCTTTGATGAATACTTGCTGGGAAACCTAAAACTGTTAACAGAGATTTCTTCATCCTCCAAATATTCATGGCACAAAAGTGAAAAACACTAATGAGATACATGAATGCAATGATGATTTTGATAAAAATTGTGGAAAAAAGGACAAAATAAGAAGTGTCCTCTTTTTTTGTGATGGACCTATGGTAACCCTAATAATGAAGTGACTTAAAATATGAAGGAAGGTATGTATGGTATTCCAAAAAGTATTAGTTAAAAACATTTTGTGAACAAAAATGCATGGTTTGCTTCAATTCCCCAAGGAATAAAAATGTAACTATGTCGTCTCATTAATATTTGTTCCGGATACACTATTAGTGATAAATAAATTTGATTTGGCAGTAGAAAACTTGAAATCAAAATCATGAGAAGCATTATATTAATAATATATTTATATTAGACACATTATATATAGGTACTAATGCCCAAATTTGCAAAAATGCGACATTTTTTAAAGGTATAAATAATGATAGCAAACATAAAGCTTATGAAATATGAATGTTGTGCTAAATAAACAAATTGGTGGGAAAAAATAAGGTAGAAATTAACTTAGAGTGGGGTTTGGGCAGAAATAGGTTAAGATCTGAGCGAGTAATCTGTTTCAGATTGCTCCATCTGCCCACTCTGGGCACTTGGGTTCATGATCATAGAAGTCTATAACTTTACTCATCCATTTGGATAATTACTCTAGTACAAGTGAGTTCATGACTGTACCACACTTACAGTACATTTATTATAAAATGGTGCTTGATGTATTTCGCATTACACCAATATGCAATATGATCAGGAGTGCCAAATTTAGAAACTGAGGAAAGAAAAATATAGCATAAATGTAATTCTAAGCCATGAATGATCCGATGGTTGGCAGTAAACTAGTCAACATGAAGGTACATAACTAACAACAATATGAAATTTCAAACTTTTCAATTAAAAAGCATAAAAAGCCAATCCAACCTTATAACGAAGAACTCTGCATATCTCAGGTACTAATCCCGTCATTTCAACCATCTTGTCCCTGCAGGCTTGGAATCTTGCAGCAACAGTAAAACACCTTATTGCATTATGACAAACATGAACAGCAGTCTCAGTTGGATTGGTTGAATCACCTATCACTGACACACATCGAGAAAATGCATCAAGGAGAGCCTACAAATGAAATGAAGATGTAATTAGTAACATAAACACAATTCATGATGATGCAAGCATCAAGTCAACAACCAGGCACCAGAGTAAATAAAATTATCAGAACAAAATTATCTGCACAATGACTGCAGGAAGGCAAAAAAAAACTTTCTTGACAAGTATCACAGTGAACAGTAGCAAAACAGCATGTGACACTAAAATCACCAGACCAACGAGGCCATTCATTACTGCTCTGGAGTACAAATAAAGGTATAAAAGTTAATAAAATACAGGTAAAACAGCCACTTGGCAACAAATGCAATAATTATGACTCCACTTCAGTATCATCACTCGCCAGTTCATCAACTACAATACACATGATTAATTTACTAGGAATAAAAACCATGTTCATCACAGTTCTATTGGCACCTAGATGTTTAAACTTGGCCTACAGAAATGGGACTTACACTTAATAATAAATAACATCCTAATTTAAATTAAATTTGCATTAAATGTCTCAGTACCTTAGCTCAAAAATATATTAATCATTAAGCGAGTATTTAATTGATAAACTGGGATATGAATGTATTTGATACACTAATTTTTTTACACTTTTGCTGGCCATATTTTCTACATTATTTGCTATTATATTCCATTGATTTTTTCCACAGAAGGGCAGAATTCAATTTATCAATGTTTTCAGTACTTGTCCTGTGGTAAATAAAGGACACACTATTATTTTTATTACTGACCCTTCACACATATGAGTAATAATTGAATAGAATCAGAGATTACTACTTACAACCATTATTTAATATTGAAATATTAGACTCCCCTTACAAAAAATTAATGATTCAGAGCTCAAAAATGCATCCATAGAGCCACAATATTTGAATCAGGGAAGAAGTGAATCACGAAATAATAAGGACATAATAGTACCTAACATGAACTTCAAATTACCCATATGCTAATTTATTACATGGGAAGAAATATTTCCATCAAGTGACTGCAGAAAAGAGCTAGTAAAAAATAACCTCTTCAGCATACCATAAATGAAAGAAAATGTTAAACCATGGCCTTACATCCAATCCTCGCTCACGCCGCAACTCTTCAGCATTGATGGCTGAACACTGCAGAGTATGGTATGCAAGTTCTGTAGCTGCTGCCAGTAATGGTGCCTCTTTGCGAAATAGTCTCTCATCTGATGTCTCAATTCGAATAGTTTTTATCAGTTGTGGATAGCCAGCATATTTATATGGGTGCAGTTCTGAAAATAAAGCAGTAATTACAACACTCAATCCCCATCCAAGATAAAACTCTGGAATTGGAAAATAAAGGAAGAGCTGGCATTGAGATAAATAAGTTAAAAATTTTGGTTAAAAGAAATTACTAAAATTTACACTTTTTTAGAAGCTGATTCATACCAGCCACCACACATGGCAAAATGTTGAAGAAATGAGGTTGGTTGGCAGTTTCCACTAAGGTATCAAGTATGGTTTAACAGTAAGAGCCTAAAACTTGAGGGACGAGTCGTTCAACATGCACATTCCATAAATAATAGGTATTTGAATACTAAATACCTTGACCAACACTGAATCATCACAAAGCAAATGAAAGAAAAATAAGAGCTAAAATAGACTAAGGATTTAGGCAAGGATGCAACATCTCACCAGCACTGTTAACCCTTTCGCTGCGGCCGTATTTCGGAAACTTGCCTCTTCCTGTGCGGCCGAAAAGTGAAGGGTATCAAATATTTTTTTCGCCTATGTCTAAGGGAGGTTGACGACGGGTTTTCAGATTCATAAATAACAAGACTATGCTTTTTATTTAATTCTTTTACTGTCATCTAGATATGTTAACATTTAAAATATTTTTAGAGAATGATAATCTATAAAGCAACCATCAAAACATAACGCTTTGTCGCAATCACGGCACCAAAATCGCGTGTCTTTTCTGACACCCTTTCTACGTGTTGTATGTTTGCACACAAAACATGGTCTTTGTGCATGCTTTCTATTTTCAGTTTCCGGAATTTTTTCACAAAAATGCCTTGCTGTCAGCCTGTCATCAATATTTTCGATGCAGTTCAAACTTGCTCGGCCTCTTGACTTAGATTTCGGCTTAGCGCCGTATTTTCCTAATAACTGCCGCAGAACAATAGTTATAAATTTTCTCATTGGGATTTTTTTTCCAGTGTTTACCTTGTACAAATAATACGCATTTAACATACTAATATCTACAAGATGAAAAAACAATTTTTTATACCATTTCAAAGTCTTTCTGACACATTCCACGGAACCCACCATCATATCAGATTTATCCACTAACCTCATATTTGTTACATAGTCAACAACGGCATCAGGTTTCAGTATTTTCTCATTTGTTTTGAAACATCTTTTGCCACTATCTACCAATTTTACCTCGTGTATTGTGGACAAAACACAAACATCCCTTTTATCGTGCCACTTCATTGCTAAAACACTACCATTGCATTTCTTCTCGAATTCACCCTTTGACATCTTTTGGGTAAATATTGGCATATTTTTTCTATTTGCCCTCACTGTACCACAAGAGCCAGTTCCTCTTTCAAAAAGGAAATGACAAAGTTTTGGACTGGTATAATAATTGTCCGTATACAAAACATGTCCTTTTGTGAAATATTTTTCCATCAAAGTTTTGACGACCTCACCAGACACTCCCAATTCACTGTCTCGTTTTATCTTAGTTTTCATTCCGGTGTAAACAATCATATCTAAAACAATTCCTGTCTTACAGTCACACAGAACAAATATTTTTATTCCGAATCGATGTCTTTTTGAAGGAATGTACTGTTTGAACCCTAATCGCCCTTTGAATAGCACCAGAGATTCGTCAATAACCAACTTGCGAAATGGCCTAAAAACATGACTAAATTTAGTGTTTACATAGGATAAAACATGGTTGATTTTCCAGAGTGGATCATTCACATCAGGCATACTGTTATCTGCAAAATGCAGGCAACGTAAAATCAAGAGAAAACGATCACGCGACATATATTTTCCAAAAATAGATGTTCTAATTAGAGGATCTTTGGCCCAATAATCCTGAATAGAATGTTTTCTTATGTGTGGCATAAGCAAACACATTGACAAAAAAACATACAATTCCTCAATGTTTACATTCTCCCAAGCATGAAGTCGAGATTTTGGCGAAAGCACTGAATCATTCATGATAGCACTGCTATACCTGTTTGTCTCTTTGACAATATGAGCCATCAAACATGTATCAAAAAAAAGTTCAAAAAAATCACACTCACTACTGTTCTTATCAATCCCGCTATTTTTCTGAATGCCAGCTGTAGAGTCATCAAACTCAAAAATCTGCGGGGTGAAACCACGGGTGCTGCACCAAAGGTTCGATGTTGTTGAGCCAACTTCCACAAGCGTTGGGATAAGGCCACTATCCGAATCACTTTCCGTGTCGTCACTTTCTTCAGATGAACTAGTAAATTTATCAGCAAAATTTTCATTTTCACTATCTGATGCAAATAACATATCGAGAACGTCTTCTTCTTGAAAAAGCCTTCTCCTCTTGATGTCACGAGACATACTTCCACTCGCCATTATGACCCTTTACTGACTGATCACATAAGGGAGAACCTAAAATTCTCAGGCCGAGTTATCGCTCGGAAAATCCAGTTACGAACACCTGTTTATCATTAGCAACTAAAATCCTTGGAAAGGGCTTAAAATACCCTTAGCCTGAGGATAATGCAATTCTTGGAACGGGCTCGAAATACCATTAGCCTAAGGAGAATGCAATCCCAGGAAAAAGAGAAAGTCTGGAAACGTGGAGAGGGATGACCACGGCAAACGTAGGAGCTACGTTTGCCGCAGTCTACCGGGTGAACGTAGCAGATACGTTCATAGCAGCGAAAGGGTTAAACACATACTTGCATAAAAGGCAATAAGGAAGGCACAAGAAATGGGATTTAATGGAATTAAGGCTAATGAAGATGAAATAAACATGCTCTGCTTTACAAATGATACTGTAGTCAGAGCAGGATATCATGGTCTTAAAAGATCACTGAACACCATGGACCAAGTCCTTCAAGAATATAAAATGAAAATAAATAAGGAGAAGACCAAAATCCTAGTTTGTCGAAAAGAAAAGCTGAATGCAGAAATCACACTAACATGAGAAATTGGATTCCTTCACCCTCCTCAGAAATACCATCATGTAGGATGGAAAAAGTACAATGGATCATAGAATAACCCAAGCTAAGAAAGCATTAATGATGAAAAGGCAACAACTCAGTTCAAATAAGATAGGACTGTGAATGAGGAAACAGTGGGTGAAAGCATATGAGTTGAGCGTGGCACTTTGGGTCGAAAGCATAGAACATTGGGGGAAAGTTGATTGAGCAGGCATTGGAGGATAATGCTGAAGATCGAATGAATGGATAATATAGGAAATGAAGAAAGTGTACAGAAGAGTAGAAGAGGAGAGGACTATATGGAACACAGAAAAGTAGATCTTGATAGACCAAGAACATCTTAATGGGTTTATGAAGAATATAATTGAAGGAAAAAAGAGGGTAAAATCCAGAGAGGAATGCCAAGGGATAAATACATGGACCTAATAAAGAGGAATGTAAATAAGAACCACCATGGAGTTATTTAGGGAATTAGTGTTAGAGAAAGAAGGATGGAGGGTTTAAGTCAACCAATCTACCAATCTTAGGATTGAATGACTAACAATGATGATGACCAGCTCTAATAAATATGAGGGAAATTCAGAGGTCAAAGGGTTAAATACAATATAATTCAACATTTGGCATTTAGTTGAACAACATGTTCCCATTCTCGCTGGCAATGAACCAAAGTGTTGAAGCTAAATCAATAAATGTAACTTTTTTTTAAGTTCCATAAGTTTAAGAGGTTCCATATTGTGAACCATTACTATTGTTTTCTTGAAGGAATTCAACTGATACTTGCACTTCACCACTTACTAATTTTCCCCATGTGCCTAAACAACACCTTCAACAGTCAGTAAAACATATTGAAAATTTTTCAGACTAGGGAACATTAAACAAGGCCCAGAATGTGTGATCAAGTCATCCAAAAGGAAATACATAAATGTTAACAAGAGAGCCTATACAGCAAATATTTTATAAACCATGTTCAGAGCTCATCTTACAATGCTTACACTGAAAATTTCAGGTGAGAAAACTGAGATGAAATTATTCTGCATATCATGAGGTGTTTCACAGGAAGGGGAAAGGATTGGAATATGATGCAGACCAAAGAAGTGCAATGGTTAACATGTTTCTTTCTGTGGATGATACAGCATGTTGTCATACATCGGGTGCCTATGTTAAGGAGAGCAACTAGCAAAGACACATGTGATTGATGCCCAACATTAAATGATTTTTCTGTTATTTTTTCTTGCATATCCTCATGTATGATGGGCACCCAATTTTTCAGTAAAAATAGTCACATGGTACACCCTTACACATGGCTTGTTATATTCATACATATAATTATGATTCCATGCTATTTAAGTCAATGTAATAATAATAGTACAGCAAGCATGTTCTTACCTTCAGTATAACGTTCAAAAAGGATGCTTTGAGCTTTTAATATTAGCACAATATTGTTAGGGTCAGGCCCATCTGATGCTGACCATGCAGAACGACTACAAAGAAACTCATATGCTTTGTTCACGGCCTCAAATTGATCCTGGAAAGTTAATTATGCATCATCAGAATATAAAACAATATTGAAGCATGGCAAATACAATGAATAACAGAACAAAATTATAAAGCAGACAAGCAAAACCTCACGGTACATATCAACGATGGATGAATAACTCTTTGTCACCTGGTGACTGATCAGATATTACTATGTATATTATAATGATTATTCCTCGGACTGTATTGATATGATTAATCAATCATTAAAACTTTTTATCTATCTCTATACTTAGTTACTTTTTCTTTGATCAATTAAAAATGAAAAAATTAAGTATATAAATAAAATATAAACTTTGACCACATTTCCCATTAATAAAGTTTTTCCACTTAAGAAGTTTCCAGACCTCTGACCCCTGAAAAAATTCTAAACAGGGGACTACTGTATGCGCTTATGAAAACTGTAAAGAGGCTTCCTTCAATTCAATAAAAATCCAAATGTTACTTACCCTACCATCTGGATTCTTGTCAGGGTGAAACTTTGCAGCAAGACGATAATATGCCTTACGAACAGCTGCTTCATCGTAGCGCTTCAATGACCCTTTACCTTCACCATTCACTTCTTTACCTTCTGTTCCCTTATCTTTGCCTTTGGCAGCATTTGCTCCAAGTCCCAACACCTTGTATGCTTCCTCTATTGACATGGTCGGAGGTTTTTTCTCAACCTCGGCCCTCCATGCTTCAAGAATTTCTCTCAATAGTTCAACCTTAATAGAGCAAAATAAACATCCATTACTATCCAAAAAATAAATGCAATGGACTATCTACATGGCACAAATGCACTGATAATGATTCAAATTAAAGCCAAAGCAAAATAATGAAGATGAGGAATGTCATAAGGGTGCAGATTTTCAACGAGATGTTTACTTACGACAGAGACTCAAATCTCTAAAATGTGCCATCCACGGTAAAAAAAATATGCAAGTCTAACACTTATGAGAGGTTAAGAAAAAACTAAGTCTATGGATAAGAAACTCACAAGCACAGCTACACATGAAATTGAGAATTTAAACCTAGGAATCTTTTCTCTTACCGGCCTGGCTATGGGCCATTCAGGAAAGCGAGTAGTATCACACAGGTGTCGCAGGTAGTAAATACCACAGAACAACTCCCGCTCTAGTTGTGGATAGCGCACAGCTGGGATGGCACAATAAACATACTGAGCACGAATATTGCTACGTAAGCGGGGACTGAAGTCAGCCACATGCGCTGCAATCCTCTCAATCATCATTCGCCTGGAGGTAAAGTGATGCGTGAAAGAGTCAACTCTGGGTGTTCAAAAATTTTACAAAGCGGAAATAAAAAAAGATGAATAGTTGACATAACACTGTAAAAATTGACCAGGAACATGTACGTGATGATGGAATCAAAATTTAATGCTTTACTCATGAAACTCTAAACTCATCATGATTCTTTTAGATGGGATTTCTGAGAGGCTAAACACATACACATGATAATCTACAAGTCACCAAAAATATGAGGTTAGCACACATGATGCATCTATAATCACCAAAAAGGAAATAAAACTCAACAGAAAGGCATTTAGAGTTATCAGACGAATACAGTATAAAATGCAAAATTTTTATCATTAGCCTCTATATGAAACTATGAATTTCATCAAAACTTCTTGACATTATCTTCATCAGAAAGAATGCTAAAGTATAAATGCAAATTCAGGCAAAGAATTAAGTAAGAAAATAACCTCATTTCAGTATTCCAAATAGCTTCCGGTGTATCAAATTCTCCCAGGAAAATTTCAGCAAACTTTTCAGGTCCATGGTTTTCTAAATAAGAGACCATAGCCTCAGGGAGTAACTGCCCAAGCATACTGCCTCCTCTGGGCCAACCAGGATCCTAATTTTTAAAGAAAAGAATGGGAATAAGCAAAAGATAGTGATGTAATAGAGTTCAGCAGAAAATGTACCTTGATCACACACGTATAATTATACGAAACCCATTTCTTCAAAAGATACATTCCAACCATTACAGTCATTTGATAATTATCAATAGAGATAAGTAATATACTTTTTCCAATTTCAAGTTTATTCAATATTATAATAACTCGGTGGTGTTTGGGTCAGTGGAGTCAAGGGTCGGTGGAGTTAAAAGCTCGCTACTGGAGAACATGAAATGCATTCCGTCCTGCGTGGCACAGGTGGAGTCACTAGCAGCTTGCACGCAGAAGGCCACATTACTTGGGTCCCTCCATCTACTCCGTATGCACGACCTAACTGCAGCATAGCCACACATGCAATGGGCGTCACACATGGCTGCAAGTACAGCCCAATCCCTCTCGAGTCCTCGGACATTATGATGGTAATGAAACCCGATGCTTGCTTAGGACTTGGAGGGGAATGTTACTAAAGTTATAATGATAACAATAATGTGTCTTCATTGCAGCGATATTAAGACTAAGGCACTCCCTTCTTCCATCTAACCCCTAATATTATCACGGATTAAAATGCTCTTATAGCAGAAACATTTTCTTTTGCCATCCTTTCAACTCAATTGTATAAAACACAACCCAAGTCTTATATAATGTAAATGTTAACTAAGTAGGTATTCTTAGTTTAATGATTTTTTTTATTTAAAAGAAGAATAAGTTACCTTTTAAAAATTTCGAAGAACATAAATCACTACCTGAGTATAAGGAAAGTAGTCCGCATAAAATTGCAAGGCATGAGGTATGTATATACACCTCACTATTTATTGGGCATTTCAACTCAAAAATTAGATACAAATTGGGCAATTCAACTAAAAAATAGAGATTAGCAAAAATGTTTTTTGTGCCAACTATATGTGGTAAAAATCTAATACAAGGCGTTTCTTGATGGAGAGTTTACGATATAATTTCACCCGAGTAGCTGTACTAGCTTCAATAATAAATGACATAAGATTCAGTTCGACTTTGTGGAGTTCCATGTTAATTAGTAAAAATAACTTTTACACTCAACTGGTCCATTCACAGATCAATTTATTTCACAATCCATATTTTGATGCCTGCATCATAATCTGGATTTTGCAATAAATTGATCTGTGAACTGACCACTGTAGTGTAAAAGATATTTTAGTGAAGCTAGTAATTACTAGCTACTCTAGTGAAATTGTATCATAAACTTTCCATCGAGAAAAGTATAGCATCCTCCAATACAAGACAGCAAAATCAATTTATAGCACCACATTGCAGTATATAATATTATTTTATGAGGGGACAGAAATTTAAATCCCAACTCACCTCATTAGGGTTTTTACTGGCTCCTAGTCTAGCATGAGTCAGGTGAAGAAGGCGAGCAACTGGAAGGACATTTGAGCCTGTATACATTAAAGCAAAATACACAGCCCCAGTATGATGAAGCAGAGCAATTGCTGAGCCAGGGTTGTCACGAAGGGATTCCCAAAGGAGAGTGCATACTCGCTCCACCAGACCTGGCTCAAAAGTCAGCAGAAGCTGGGAAAGATGGGGAAGGACTCCTGGATCTGATATTTGTCTTTTAACTCTTGGAATGGGTCGAATGACAGCTCCATCTGAATCTCTGGAAAAAAAGAAACATTCACAAAAAGGGAAACTGTTTGCTCCCCGAGGCTTTTTCAGAGCCCTGAGCTATCAAAGAGCATTTATTTCCCATGATTTGCTTTGAATTTGTGTGTAACTGCAAGATTTGCAATGGTCCATTTTTCACAAAATCCAAGAAATCATTGAATAATCAAATAGTTTCAATGCAATGAAATTGTCAGACTCACTGTAAAAATATGGAAAGCCAACAGATAGTATCATGGCTCAAAGTTGAACAGATAGTACAATGTCAACATACATATATATATTGAACAATATAATGGCAAGGTATATAGAACAGTATAATGGCAAGATAAGAGACACACATGAAATTTGGCAATGTAATTATCAGTCACGCTCCATTACTAGTGAGTTGACATTGAACATCTTATCATGCAGTCATTTTCCATTGGAGTCACACCAAGTGACTTAATGCATTGGGCCTTGGGCCCAAAATATATCAACACTGGCTTGTTCAAGTAACACAGTCCCTCAGTCTTCTCTATTTGTCTGACAATGATGACTTCTAGCTGAGGGAAATAATTTATGAGATAGAAGCAAAGTGGAAAACCTCATAAAAATTGAGGAAACAAAGAAGAGTAGGGGATTTATCAGTTTTCTTTAACACTAAAAAGCAGTTCTTTCTCAAAATCATCCATGCCAAGAATATGGGGAGCTTCTTGCTGAAGCATATCACACTTATATGCATGGAAATATTCAAGATTTATGAAAGGGAGGGGGGCAGGAAATCCCCCTCTCCGGCTCTGTAGAGCAGATTTAGGAAAAATGTCTCGTTCAGGGGGGTAGCTGCCTACCCTTCCTTCCCCTGGCTAAGCCCATGCTTATATGGTCATCATGTTAATAAGAGCATTGGCAATTCTCACCAGAAATTCAACCTACAGAGCATATAAAAGGGATAAAATCCTGAAATAACTTTAAATAAATTTCATCTGTTACATCAATCGTAAAATGCTTCCTTGCTACAGAACTGGTTAAATAAATAATCTTGATGAGTTATAAATTCTAATGCATAATAGGAGGTCAATATAAAAACATTTACAGAAATTGTCATCAGTATTTTGAAGAGACAAAATTTGTAATTTTCCCCTCACACACCATTTATAATCACCTTTGAGGGAAGCAGAGTAAGATACATCCAGACTACATCAAAAATGCATATTGTTTACATAGGGAGAACACCTGGCTGAAGGCTTTCTATATTTTATATCATTAAAAATTTGACAAAAATATTGCTTGGGCACAGTATCATCTTTCAGTTATCACCTATGCATGAGGCAATTGTTACAACACTTCATTACAACCTAATGAAAAAATTCCATGGATAATTGTTGTCACTCAGAAAGAGACCACTCCATATGGAAGACAATGGTAGACTATTGTATGAGCCATGATAGGCAGCATCATAGATTCCTATGGGAATCCAACAAGAGGTATTCATGAACAAATGCCGACCAACTTTGTGGTAAAATACCAAAATACACAAAGAAACATCTATTTTGATGTTTGTTGCATTCTAAAGAATGCATTAAGTTAAGGGAATCCAAAAAGATATCCCCAGTTGCAATACACAAGTTTATGATCATAATAATGATGACTGACCATCTTCAATGGGCAGTTCTCAGCCAAGTAAAAAGAAAGCAATTGTAATGAGAGACATTGGTAAAAGGGAAGGCCACAAGACTTTTTACGAAAAAGCACACCATCACATACATTTTAACATCTCTTTTGATGGACAGAATACCACACTCGAAAAAGTATCCACATATCACCCAAGAAGGGATTGGGATTTTAATGATAATTCTAAGATATTGCTAGGTTTTTCAATCCAGACCCTGAGGATGAAAGGGCAAAATTCTAAATACATTCTACCATTAACAGTTCACTAATGAAAAGAATTGAACAAGTTTAAATACTATAACAATACAAAGAGAATCTCACCGGCTAGGAAAAAAATTACACATTCGAATGAGCGTATCAAGGATTAGAGTGGCAAGACGACTCTCATCCATCACAGGAGGATTGCTATTGGCAGCTATGAGGGTCCAACGCAACTGAGGAACTTGAACCAGAGGTCGCCATCCATCCATTCCTTGGGCCCAACATCGAGTTCGAGCAGTCAACTTGTTTTCGTTCCATAGTTTCTGCATCTAACAGGATGAAATAACAAGAATGACTAACTTACTTCATCATAATGTATCTATCCTTGATCTATAAAATCAAGCCGGGTCAAGCATAAGAGAGGGTTAGTCAAATATACATAGAAATTATACATAGAAACTGCTTAATCTCATTCATACTAAAACATAAAAATATGTATTGTAGAATATTAAATTTGTATTTCCTGACTCATTAGATGCACTTTTTTTTCCTACAAATACAATCTTAAATTGACATGCACAATAAAGTTAAACTGCAGAGTTTCTCATAAAGATTCATAGAACAGGTTAACAGCAACAACAGATTCACCTATGGTGGCATTCGGAAAAACTTGAATAATAATGAACTGGTAACATCTGAGGTTTGTCATGTCCTATGATTATCATGCTAACTAATTCCATAAAGTTTTGCCTGGAACCACTAAAACTTATTATTCACATGCATTTTTGAGGACATGTAATGTTGAATTACATGAAAATTTTAGTTCAACAAGGGATATGCATTCTTGATTTAATAGTCAAATATTGAGTAAGACAAACGAAACTTAATCATTCCACAATACAGATATTTTAAGCATTCTTATGCTTGATCCATTCATGGACAGCATCATCCAACCTAGACTACAAAGAGAGAAAAGCCATTCATCGTCATATACGTATATTCCTAAATGAAGCTATCAAAGCATTAATTCTTCTGCATTTTAATACATAAGTTTGCTGAATAGTGGTGATGATAAAACTCGACATCAAGAGACTGAGTATTCATACTCTGAGTGATATCTACCTGGAGTTTGCAACTTGTACACATGAGTATAGGTATTTTCTCAGTTATTACTGTGCTCTATTCATTATTGCCATTTCAGTAGAGAGAAAATGTCTATAAGTGTCATTTCTGCACATTATAATTCTATATTTTGTGGCCGAGGGCAATTTTGATATTTTTTCTCATTTATAAATCGTCATTTCCTTTTTGACTGATTATTTTGACTTAACTTGGAACCATTATTTCCAATAACTTTCTATTTTGAAGTTCAATCATCTAATAAAATGACAGGTTGATACAGAATACATGGACAATAAAAGGAATTAGAGAAACTGTTCATAAAATACTATTTTACATTGCATTAAAGTTGTACAAATGTTGATTTAATTATTGTTACTTTAATGTGCATGCTATGGGTGATCACTCAGGACCTGAAGCAGTTGGAGTGGATGAAAGTCTCCATTTATCTTCATTTTAGGAATGTATAATTATGATCTTAATAAGCCATTCTGCTAACTAAAATGTTCTTAAGTCCCCCCCTCAAAGCTTGAAATGCAAAGATGGCTCTTTTGAAATGCTCTGATCTCTGAGCAGAATCAAAATGAACTATTCAGCAAAAAGAACAGTATGGCACATTTCAAACACATATATCTGTCATTCCATGGATTTGTACATTAAGGGTTCCTTCCATGCAGCCATTACAATGCTCAATGACTTGCCCCCAGTCACAAATGTGCCCCATAAAGAGCATCATTTTAAGTAAAGCAAAAAGCTTTACAACTTACAAAATTTGTAATATGCAGTTAACCTTTGAACGCCGGATTTAAAAGTCCTTTGAAGTCCCTCCCTGCCAGATTTAAATTGGCCCTCATAATGTTTTCCTGTAATGAATGAGCCAAACATTGCACTTTCGGATGTGAGAAGCACCACCAAGCGGTGTTCCAATATTGGCACTTTCGGCGTTTAAAGGTCAAGAGAATCTATAATAGGTACTTCTGGACATTTATATCACTGGTTCTTACATACAATGTTTGTGCACTACTCAACATTTTACCCAGTTTGTATATGACTTGCCCTATAATGTAATGCACAAAATCTCTGGGATTATCAACAAAGGATAAGCATTCAACATCCGAGTGTAGTAGCCCCTGTCTGCAAATGACAGATGCTATGTATGAAATTACCTAGCTATTGAAGCATGTTAAAATTACCTATACACTAAAACTAGAATAACAGAGTCCAGTTACCTCACGGAATGTGACAGGTCCCTTCATTTCTTCAGAACTTCCCCCATAGTACCACTCTTTCTCTTCTTCTCGGGAGCTTGATTCACCCTCACCTTTGGGTGCAGCTTCTATGGTATTGCCAGCCAGAATGGCAGCAGTAGTGAGGGTCGCCCTCCCTTCATGCAGGTGTGCAAGAGTCAGAAGATCAACCAGTACTCTAACACCATTGGCATCTAAAAACTCTTTCACATTGCGTCGCACAAGGGCTAGGTTGGATATATAGATCAATAGTCGATCCCGCTCTGTCCGATCCATACACTGAAGTCAAAAAAACAACAACAAAATCTCAATTATATAGTGATAACAACATCACTTTTCCAGCTCCGCCAGTCCTGATTTATTTTCAAAATCAATACATCAAAACCAGTACTAACCCGAAACAACATTTCAACAATATACTTTGTATCAGAGAATGGTCCAATGTCCTCATGATGTCTTCCATACACAATCGCCATTGCTTGAAGGCACATACACTTCATTTCTGGTTTTGCACTTAATAGGAATCGGTGGTACAGATCATTGAAAAATTCATAGCTGCAAAATAAAGACACAGAATAAGCTCAAATAACCAAATATCTTATGAGAAAACTTAATTAATCCACTCAGTAATTAAGAACAGCAGTCTTACGATCTACGTATTGGAGATGATGATGTAGAGGATGAGGCAGTTTTGTTATTTTCTTGATTTGAGCTATCACTGGGGGCTTTGAGAGAGCTCGTGTTGACACCATCTCGTTCCAGGAGGAGGCGAAGATAGTAGTCACCAATCCGAATTTCATCAGCTAAACACTGGTACGTGACTTCAAACTCTGCATGGTTCCATGAAACTGAGAGCGTTCCTCCAGAACTCGCCACTTCTCTATCAGCAACAAAGGACTTGACTTCATTGTCCAGGGCATCTCTAAGTTCATCTCTTGTCTGCACAAAGAAGATATTTTAAAGATGAAGTGAGTTGGGATACATGTAGAACATCATGTAGTTGATGATATGAGAGTTGAAGCAAGAAAAAAATATGCAAGCATAAAAAATTACACCGAGGATATTGAAATTTCATCAAACTTGAAATACGCAGCAATAGCCCTTGAGAAGAATGGTATATAGACATCATGTGAAATACAACAAGACTTCATCTCCCAGGTAAAAATTTTTTGTTAAGGGATATTTCTGCCCGTCACTTGAGTTCCAAAGAAGGTTGCTTTTCTATTCCGTGCGTTTACAGGTTTCCTATGCAAGGGGGTAAAGTTTAGCATTGTCACATCAGCCTCAACTCGGGACTTGGAAATTTTTCAGCTCGAAGGAGGCAAGATTCGTTTGGACAGGACTATACATTATCCAGTCATACACTACATTCACCATTAGATGTTTCTACATTGCCATGGCTACTACTTTTACGCTTGTAATCACCAAGTTACTCGAGGGATATATTTTTCAAGGAAATATACATACGTTGAAATATACGTACAGAGCTGCAGCTACTTCTTTAATACTTGTATCACCAACTTACTGGGCAGATAATTCACCCAAAATGTATAATTTTATAGCTTCCGGCACACTGAAAAATGGTCAAATCGTCGCTAACGAATTCCCTAATTTCACGAAAAACATTTCTCCAAATTATAGAAATGGCTCTATAATGACCAAGTCACTGGACAGGTTATTTACTAAAAATATGATTTTATAAGTTGGTGCACATTTGAAAATGGACAAATCGCCCAAAGCAGTTTCCCCAATACCACGAAATAGGTCTTCAGAAATGTTAGAAATGTGAAATTTGCTACTGCAAATGGTCATTTCCCACTGGTGTAACGTCCCACCTCAGCACCCGTTTCACTCCACAGGCCCACGGCCTTGTTGGGTGGGGAAAATAAGGACATATTTTAGAAGAGAAATCAGTTTCCCACTACCAGAGCTCTGGTGAAACTGAGGAAATGGCGTCGAAAAAGTAAGAGTAAATGACAAAAATTGGTCATTTTCTGAGGTGAATATCTCTAAATCCAGTGGTTAAACTACTTTCCTCCAAACATTTTCTAAAACTAAGTTTATTATAGAAGTAAACTATGTTACTGTAATTTCTCTGAAATACAGGAGTTTCTCAGAAAATGTTTTTCAAGTTCACGACACAAGCAGAGATTTTCCCAAAATGATTTCACTAACATAAACACATGGGATACTTATTTCTAGCAGGCTGACGATAAGGTTCCTTCTGTATTTCAACTGCATACACTCCCCTATATTCTATCTTAAAGTGTGCATCACAACTACCATTCCCCTTGGAAAATGTATTACAAGGGTTTGACTGTAGCAGTCCAGAATTTACAGTCTCCTCAGTTATCAGAACAAAACTAGGTCAACTAAGTCACCAAATATCAGAGAAGTTGGATGAAAACTGGGCTTGATCTCATTACCCATAATTTACATGGATAATCACATTTTACAATGAATATGATGGACTTGCCTTATGATTCCAAATGAGATTCGGCAATGCATGATCCCTTCCAAACTGGAAATAAAATAGTGGCCAATTAGCCTCACTTTTGATTCTCTCCCTTCGTTTTCTTAGCACTATAGGACGAGAGCTTAGGTCGGTAGCGGCACTTGAGGGCTTGGAGCTACCTATCCCAGATTTTGCAACCCAATCAGGAGAAAACCCAACTCGTGCACTCCAGTGTTGCAGGGTGCGCTGGAAGAGAAAAGTCAAAGAATATTATTTTGTTGCATAATGTCAATCACAGAAAACATTTTTAAGTGACTTTCACACACAAATGCAGAACGACTTATTAATTATTACATTGCATTAAATTTGACACTACTTTCAGGGTAAAAGTCGATACATATACACAAATACAGTCCCCTACACCAGCCTATACCAATAGCTGACTGGATTAATTAATATATAGCTCAATCCACCAATAAATCACAAGAGGAAATATGAAATGAAATGTGTCCCCTTTCTTTGTCCAAGAAAGTTTCCTGAGTGGAACTACATTAGGACGGAATAGAAATAAAGTCATTGATATCAATTTTCTTGGTACGAACTACATTTCCTTGTTCCTTTCCTTATTCTTTCCTATGTTTCCTTATTCTTTCCTTGAGCTAAACAGAAGTTGCATCTAGATCACAAAATTAAAGAGTTTCACAAATTTCACTCTATGTTCAGCATTCTCCCTTCACTAAGAATAGGTAACAAGCAACTATGCACTTTTGAATGATAGCAACATCAGAATTTTTTGGAGATTTATTATCCTGATGAAATACACATTCAGATAAAAATTAATAAAAGCACAATTTCCTCTTTGAGATGGATTATTTTAATAAAAAAAATAAAATAGAACACTATGATTGAATTCTAACAATTACTCAGTTTACCTCTACTTGCTTCTCCACAAGGCGTAACTGTCGCTCCATGTTAGCCCACTGTGCAGCCGTGGGCTTGCGAAAACCCCAACTTCCACCTTTGCCTTCACTCTCAGCTTGAGCAAGTTTCAAATTGTCTCTTTCCAAAAGAAGTTCCTCCTCGTGAGGGGGCACTTTCTCTTCTGAGTCGAGGTATGCAAGCAAACCCGCAGGCTAATGAAACCAGGAAAATAAATGAGATTCTAGGAAAATTATTCACCACCACACAATAAGCACCTACAACCATCAATCTACTTCCATTTAACTTTAATTTGACACTTCATGAGGGCCAATATGTAAAAATACACAGATCAATACTATGTTTGTTTATTCATGTCTATGTGTGCACACTTCTTTAAAAACAGTTACGAGCGAACATATAGTATTTCACAACTTTAGGAGGGATTAATGTGGGAGCACCTAGAGACTCGGAGGTTACACGCTAGGCTTAGCTTGCTTGAGAAATTCAGAACTGGTGTGTGTTTCAGAGCGACACACAATATTATCATGACACCTCACCACATCTCTAGGTCTGACAGAAGCAATAGAATAAGAGAGATGTATACATTGTCAAACAGATAGTTACAAAAACTTGTTCTTTCCCCACATAATAACCCACCACAATAAAAACTGAGCTCCACTAAATACACATAACCATTTCACCGCTTAAAAACTTATCTGTCATATCTTTACATGGCTGGTGTCCTAACACTCCCTGCCACACACCCATGTGACGACTTGCAGGGTAGTATGTTCATGTAGATGAATGTTAGCTAGTAAAGTACGTAAAAGTATGAATAAGTACCACAAACCCATGCCATAAGCACACCGAAGTAAGGTTTGTGCCCTTTTTTCAGCAGAGACTGAAGAGGAAAAATATCTGACATACTTGAACATGAACTAAAAAATGTGAATGTTTTACCAAAATGAGGTTCAGAAATGAGTTTAAAAAAATAATTAGGGCAACTAAAACTGTAGGAACACAACAGATAAGTCTTTCTCTCATAGGATTAGTTGACAGCACTAAGTGAACTTTGAGGCCCTGGCTCAGCCACTCCTTCAGCATGGCAGAGATATGCAAATGAATCAATGACAAGATGCATTAATATGGAGAAAGAAAACTTTTTCTAGTGCTTTTAGATTCTTTGTCAATGGAAATCCACATTTGTACTCTCAAGGTCTCCATATTTTACCTATTCCCTGAAAATATCTTAAACCATTTGAAACAAAACTGATAATAATATTTATAACTCTGAATGCTAAAAATCGGATTTTCTGGGAGTTAAGAGACAAAGTGAGATGCTGTATCTTGTAACACTACCATGCCTCTCAAAATACTTAAATATTTAATATTTGTTTTGCAAATCTGCAAAAATTTGCAAAGGGCACTGCTGTTTATATTTAGTGATCTTTAATATTTATGCATTAATACTATATCACCATCTACCAACCACCATAAAGGTGTATTTATTATCCATCTTGGAAAGGCAACAGTGTATTTCCACATGGTTAATGATTCCCTCCTCTCAGATTCACACAATAAATAATGGCAGAATCGCACCAAACTACCCAGAATTCAGTGTATTATTCATGGACAAATAGACATTATCTTCATGGGCATCAGTGAATTTCCCACTCACCATTAGAAAGATAAGGAAAAATTGACCTCAGTGAAGAGCATAAGCATTATAAAAAACGAAGAGATGTCATCTCTAAACACTGTAACAGTGAAAACCATAGATGGTTCATGGGTGACTTCAAAACACAAATGTTTTAACATGACATTTAATCATTTTTTAAGTGAAATTAAATGCATACCATGATCCTTTTCAGCAATCCCATAGCTGTTGGATGACCAGCCACCCAGAGCCCAACTAGGTGCCTTGAAAGTTGTCTATGGGCTAAAAGACGGCTATCCACAATAAGAGGACCATTTTTACTGGCATTTCCTGTTCTTGATGCCATGCCTCCCTGAAATATTCCATTTCAGCAAATTATATTAGGTATCATTTCACTTTGCCAATATAAACAGTATAATTAATCAACTATTATTACTGCAACAGATTAGTAAGAAGAGTTTTCGCAGCAATAGTGGACTAAGAGTAATTACAGTAAAATCCAAAAAAGATTACCACATTGAAAGAAATATGCACAAAAGAATGACAGCAGTTATGACAAAAAATGCATCTAAGTATAAAAAAGTGGTAACTTTAAACCTTGCCTTGGAAAATAGGTTATGACCTTGAGTGTGGTAACTATTGAACATGCATGAAAAACATTCACTAGGCATGGGTAAACCATTTCAAATACTATTACAGCATAAAATAACTAAAGAGGAAGATATGCAAAAGCAAGAAATTTCGCAACAACAATGATATTGTCAACTTACCAATGAAGGTGGGATAGTAAATAATGCAGCAAGTAAATGTCTGGGCAAGGCTCCTTCAGCCAAGGCCAGATCTTGCATACGTGCGGCCACTTCCGCTTCTCCTTCCTCCACAATGGCACGCATGACAAGGCCAGCACCTTTCACTATTGCCAATGAAGGATGCTGCAGTAATTAAAACAGAAGATTGTTAAATGTATATTGCACAGAAAAAAATTAACTAAAATTAATAATATAGGTATAAAGCTGTAAATAAGGTATTGTATGGACATTGCCAAAAATTGTTAACCACTTGACTGGGGATGACGAGATATCTCGTCATGTTCGAATTTGCGTTCCCCATTTGGGTGTGATGAGATGTCTCGCTGGAAGTTTCTTATGTACCTTCCTTCGTCCTTCAAGTACGCTCTCTGGCCAGCAGATGGCAGCTTCAGAGAATATTTCGTCGAAAATACCCACTCTCGTCGGAGCCCGCACATGTATATAGGGGTTACATAACCTCTACTTTTGGCATATTTAGTTACTTCGGTAAAAACATTTTTGCCGCTTTAGAATCAAAGACAATCATAGTGATTCCATTCTCCTAAAAGAACAGTGTGCATTTACTCCTCATTTATTTCTTATAAAGTGGTTTCCATAGGCATTTTGTAATACTATGTCATTTCACAGCTTGAGTTAGCATTTTGCTAATATATTCTAAAACCAAAGCAGACATACTTAGCATTCAATGTCATGTCTGCAGCAAATTGATTCAGTGCTCGTATTTGCATCTTTATTCGCTTTTTTGAATCACCACTTTTACCTTTTCCGGAAAATATAAGTTTGGTAGCCATGTCTGCCCACGGTTGGAAATTTCAAGGGAATTTCCTAATGCATGGAGTCTAGCCTGAAAGTACCCCGAAACTGCCTACGTCATTTTCTCCTCCAAACGTGTGAATTAGACTTCTATCTACTTCCATTTGCCGTGGTTGTTTACTCCCAGTAAGACAAACCAGTGGGTCCCTGCCGTGCGATCCCCAGCTCCCATCGTATTTGAGACAGAGAAGGGCAGTGAAGGGGCGATAAAAAGGGGATAAAGATTCTCTGAGGAGCCTTGCTTTAATAAAGAGCTGCAGTGTAGCAGCAATGAGTATGAGATATAGAGCGACGACGCCGATTGCTCGTGAGAGAGCCGGTCGTAGCCAGGCATGGGAATTTCCCGGACGAAGCGTCAGTTGTGGGAAGCTCGTGTGACTGTCCTACATCAAATCGCCTGATTCCAGAACCCCCACAGGGAAAGGGTAACCATTCTATCAGTTTGGCAAGTGTGGAAATGGTGCAAATTTTGTGTATATGGTAAGTGTGAACCGCCAGATTTTTGTGGGTAGACAATAATAAGAGAGTGCGCGAACTGTTGAGATAGGTGCGAACTCGTATTGGATCTTTCCATTCCCGGGGAAAGCACAACCTTGAATTGATTTGGAGTGTTCCATCAGTAATGGCAAAGTAGTAAAAGAGGAAGGCACACTTGTCTCTCTTCCGACGCCATTCATGAACTTTTGAAAGAAAGCTACGAAAGTGAAGTGGTGAGGAGAGCGACAACATTTTATGCACACCGATGTAAGTTCTTCTGAATCAGCAGTAAATGAGGAATCAGAGGAAGAGGAAGTGGAGTAAACACCATTCGATCCTCTGTCATGGAGCTCACTCAAAGCTGAGTATAGCTGATTTGATTTTGAAGGCACCAGTGGCATAATGGTAAAGTTGGAGATATGGATATTTTAGAGATATTCCAAAACTTTGTGAATGATGAACAGTGAGGCTTGATATCCAAGCTGAAAAACCTCCAACCGAAGCAGTTTCTGGACAGGAATTCAGATCAAAAACCGCACTCATGGGTGTCAAGTCCTGGTGAAATAAAGCACTGGAGTTTCTATTATGATGGGAATTGTACCGAGACCCAACTATCACAGCCGTTTTTCAAAACGGGACAGCATCTCGTCTCCATACTTTCGAAAAGTTTTTTTGGGTAGATTTCACCTGCCGCTGAAATTTCTTGACTTTTTGGACAGTGAAAGATTAAGTAATGACTGCCCCAAAAAAACTTCTCAAATCCTACCAGTCTTGGAGCACATGAAAGAGTGGTTCTCTGCCCTCCACGTCCCTGAAGCAGCAATAGTGGTTGATGAGTCTCTACTCCAGTGTAAAGGACACCTATCATGAAAGCTATTCATTTCTTCCAAATGCAGCTGGTTTGTGATCAAATTCTATTTTTTTACTGAGTATGAAACAGGTTGAATGGATTAGTAAAATTTACTCCTCAAGGGACACTATGGTTAGTGAAACTTACAAAAAAGAACCAGCCAGCGGATGTGTAACATTTAAGATCACTTAGGCAGAAAATTTCATCGCAAAGTACAGTCAACCTCTGGTAGGGAAATAGCTCCTCATACTCTTTACCTTACTACGCTGACTGAGAGACACTGTAGACTCGAACACATCTTCCAAAAAAAAAACTTTACCCACATAAAGATGTGTAGTGTGGTTCAAAACAGAGCAGCATAAGGAAACGAGATTCTGCTGCCCAAATTGTGAGGTGGCTTTCCGCCTGACCACATGTTTAAAAGATTATCACACAAAAACTGAAGTTAAGAAAAAAATACTTTTTACATAAATTGTTAATATTTTATGAAGAAATAATGTGTAAAATTGAAAGATAAAAACAAAATATGATAAGAAATGTAATCCCTTTACTGTGGCTAAAACATTTTATTGGTACTAAAAAAAAAAATTTCCACAAATGAAATGCACTTTTTGAAAAATTCGTTCCCCAGCCAAGTGGTTATATCTAAGGGATAGGGAAAGCATTTCCTTTAAAATACTTCCGAGATTTTGAGGATCATTAAAGGTGCATTGAAGGAAGAATCAGGCTAATTTAGTCGTAGCATATGGCACATGCATCACTAAAGTGTGTAAAACAATAATAAGACTGCATCAAAATGGGATAGTACTAATTCAAGAGTAAAAAATTGAATAAATAGTTTCTCACTTTTGGGTAAAATCACCTCAATTCAGGTGGTAACAGAGGCTGTAAAAATATTTGGATAAACAATCAGTTCATAAGCCCACACATGGGGAAGAGTATGGAGGTTTAAGATCATCATACGAAAGATTTTATCAACATCTTGTAGCTTGTTTCATAGCATAATTAATCATTGTTTCTGTACTGTACACAACATGGGCAGTCACTCAAGAAAGGGTTTTTAAAGTGAGGGTAGGTACACATCTAGTTAAAGTTATGAAAAGTAAAGAAATTGGGTCAGGGTTCACTCATTGTGTGAATACTTGTAGGTCATCAGGACATTCGGGTGTTCAATTCCTTGAGTCAGAGGCGAAAAAATTCAACTTATTAATTTAAATGGTGTACCACTTCCAATATCCAACTATTATAGAAGTTGTACTACTATTAGCAAGCTCAGGTTCACCATAATTTCTGTATAATAGAGCATTGACTATCAGACGTTCAATTAAATGATCATCTGATTATCCAATGTTTGGTCAAGCAACAACCCCCTCCTAAGCACTTCTTCTCCATCCCCTCTCCTCCTTCCTTCTACCTTCATTTGCATTCCCAGTCAGTGGTTGCATTTGTGCCAACAAAATTACCACACTTTGCCCACCGAAAAGGTTTACCTGTAGCAGAACTGCCACATTTTGCCCATTCACAAGGTTTACCTGCAGCAGGCTTTTAAAATAAGCAGATGGCATTGGTTGGCACAATTAATTTCCAAGTTATCAGTATCTTTAGAACACCATTGCAGACACAGTCATTTCTTGGCCACTATAATGATTTAGGCTCACTCCCAAGCATATAGTGAATGCCTATAAATTCTCCAAACTTACTGAAAGCATCGTAGAGCAAATTTTATCATATGAACCCTATGAGATCCCTTCACTTATCATATGAACACACATTACAGTGATGCTGAAATCATGCGTGCAAGGTGGCCAATATGCCCTTGAGATTGAAGAGAGCTTGATCTTTGAATGTGACAATGGAAAAGATGATTGAACAATAGAGAAGAGAGAACATTAGAGTATTAGTGGGAGGGGAGAAAGTCTTTGCCTTCTTCATCTACTTCGTACAAATTTTCAGCTACGAAAAATCCCTTTACTCATCCCATCTGCCTGATACAAAAGGTTTAAGCACCTTAACTGCCAAAAAAAATGAATGCATGTGATAAAAATCCAAAACATCAAAACAAGTTAAGGATTTTAAAAACATCACACAGCTGACAATCACCATGTAATCATTTACCTTCAGTTGATTTCATGACATAACTCAATCAAAGTTGAGGAGAATTTCTTCAAGAAGCATGTTTGTTATGTGGAATTAAGAAAAACAGGGCAAAATCAAAGAAACCTACAGGACCTGCAATTTCCATTAATAGGCACATATGCTATTATAGGCCATGAGCAGGGCGGCCCAAGAGCACACAACCAAGCCAGAGAGGGTAATATCAAGGAGAACTCACACCACTTGCATATGGTTAAATACCAAAATGAAAATAACCTAGCTCATGGGCCAGGGCATGAGAAATTTCATGGAGTTATTTTTATCATAGAGGGTAACAAATGTACCAAGTATGAATGGAATCAGGCGCTAACACTTCATGAATGTTCCTTATTACATATTGCAAGGCTACTATTATTAACAGGGATAAACAAAAGGGACAAACAGGGATAGGCAAATGGGACACATTGCATAGCTGAGATTAAGACCCACCACTGAAAGCAGGAGGATTTGACATGATATATTAAATGCTCATAATCGATAGACATTAATTTTGGCAGGGAAAATATGAAGTAAATTCGATGAATGATTGGGGGATAAACTGAATAGCAGGAAATAATGGGTATTTCAAAGAATATGTGCAAAAGAGAAAGAGAAAGTATGGCACTGAAATCAAAACCAAAACTACCCACTAGAAAGGTTGATTCCTTCTTTCAGGTTTTCCGCCGCGTTGGTTCATGTTGAGGACAATATTTCGCCGGCTGTCCTGCTGGCTTCCTCAGGAGCTGGCTGCCTTCCTTCCTGAGGAAGCCAGCAGGACAGCCGGCGAAATATTGTCCTCAACATGAACCAACGCGGCTGCCGGGAAAACCCGAAAGAAGGAATCAACCTCCATCAAAGCCCCGTGGAAGCCTTCATCAGAACTACCCACTAGGAAAATGTTCATGGATGGTCAGTCACTTTCAGAAACCCAATTGGCCATTGCCTTTGATATTTTTGCCTTTATTTGTTGAAACTGACATATCATGCTGGCTTGCTTTTAAATGATAGGCAATAACAATAATAACCAAAATATGAATAAGACTTGTTATCAACTCTTAAAATCAGTAACTTCAATTTTACACACTGCCAATTTTTTTCAGTCACTCCAGCTGAGTAAACTCAAGACTTAAAAAGTTTTTAAGAGGAGGAAACAGAGCAAATATGTGAAAGCAGTACAAATGGGCCATGCAATAGTATTTTTTTAAGAGGGCTATCAAAAGACAATCAGCAGTTTGCCATGACTGGTTCTGGTGGAGGCCTCACCATGAGTAGTACTACCAACGGCATGGTTACACTAAAACATGGCAGGCACTGATAAATATGTCACATTTACATTGCCTCATATTAACTTGAGTCACAGAAGTGTTTTTTGCAACTTTAAAAAGAGAGGATACTCGTGGGAATAACTAAACCATATAACATCATGACATTAGAAAAATAAACAAAAACATACCTGAAATAAACGAAATAATGAGCGGCCCCTTTCTGCGACCATTTTTAGAAGACTATCAAAATGATTTCCATCGGTGGTTTCACTATAAGGCACACAGAGAGCAAAAGTCAGGAAGTCTAACACAGCAGCAACTACAAGGGCTCCAGTTCCCCGGCCCTGCCAAGGAAATAACATATATGAGGTCACTAGTGACATGCTTTAAGTCCAATGTCATATTGAATTGCAAAGGAGAGAAGGTTAAAAAATTTCAATTACATTAACTATA
Organism: Ceriagrion tenellum; assembly: GCA_963169105.1. Lineage (NCBI taxonomy): Eukaryota > Metazoa > Arthropoda > Insecta > Odonata > Coenagrionidae > Ceriagrion > Ceriagrion tenellum. Next base: position 93,763,335 of record OY720632.1, on the reverse strand, counting down.
ATGCCATAACTTCTATGCTTATAAAAAAATTAACTGAACTACACCTAAAGGAGTTTTTCTCAATGAATCTCAAACAGAGAGATTGAACTTATGCCTCAATTCAACACTGAATAATGAATACATAAATCAACTTCCTCAAAAATTATTTCCCTTTCTTCCAAATAAATCATAATTTTTCACATTAACATTTGATGAGTGCATTATGATCATTTGCTAGAATAAAGCTGTTGTAATACTATTAAAACTAATAAGAGGCCTTTTACCACTCTTACAGCCTCATATTTGATTTATTTCTACAATTAAACTTGGCTAATGCAAAACCTATCAAAATCTACATAACTACTTTGTTGCAATTGGTGTTCTCCATCAGCCAGATTTATCACACTAATTTTGTGTCTAATGTTTACAAATGATCATATAAATTATGACCACAAGATGAAAGAGTTTACATTCCTGTCCCAGCAGACATTCTACTCCACTGCTATAGTAATAATCAACAAAATCTTTAATTCTTTCTGGAATAAATGACAGAAATGACAAGAATTTCAACTTGACATTCATAGGATGTCCTTTCACAAGATACCTAAGATGAAAATGTCAAGTAAGAAATAAAATCAAATATGTTACAGAATAGATGCAAAAGTTTATTAATTTTAAAACTAATAATTGAATAAAGTATTTATCAGAAAATGGAAATGAACAAAACTTCAGAAGGTGAAAATATACAAATCTTTTTACGCACAGTGTTCAGGTTATACTGGAGTGAATGGACAAATCATAATCCAAGAATTTAGCAGAATTTTAGAGAAAACACATTCTGATAATTAAAATATAAGTGGTAACAAAAAAATACATGTGATTTATTATTGTGTGAAATACATACACACATCCTCAGATATATAAAAATACCATCAATGCACAAAGGGCAACGTTTACTATTGACAGCACACACTTATGTCAATCACAACACAATCAAAACACAATACAGGCATACCTCAACCTATGTCATGTCAAGTCATGCTAGTACTGCAGATATAATTGATTTTTCTGGCTAACTACTGAAAGTCCTCGATTTACATCAAAGATGTATCCGGAAGAAGAGCGATGTAAGTTGAAACAACATAAAATGGACCATGACCACTTTAATCCCAAGATAAATCAAGGCATTAATTTCAAAATTAATTTTTTTCTTTTATCCCAGAAAAAATAGCTATTTCAGATAGGATGATTGTCTCAGTTATCAAAAAACACAAGCATATGCACATACGGTCTATATTATTAGCATTATACAGGGAAAAATGTTCCAACAACCCTTGTCAGCATGGACGTACCATCGAATCAGATGTAAATCGAAATGACGCATACCGAGGACTTACTGTAGTGGATAAAATGGGTCAAGATGTGCCAAAATTGTGGAGTAAGGACATATATGATAAAATCGAAAAAACACACAGTATAAGAAATCGCATGAAACTGAATTTTAAAAAAAATTTCAATACTAATTCTTCCAAGTAAATTACATTACACTAATCAAAAAATACAAGGAAGAATGCACAGATTAGAACACATGCAAACATGACTGGCAATATATGCGGAAGATGTGTTCGGGAACCAGTCAGTATATATTAAGCAGTACATCGACATAATACCCCACGAGCCACCTCATGCACGTGTGGCAGGGGGTGTCATGTCACCAGCCGTGTAAAGATGTTAGTTTTTAGGAGATGAAATGGTGACGTGTATTATAGGAGTGTGTTTATTGGAGCTCTATCTTTATTGTGGTCACTTATTGTACATGGAAAGAACGAGTTTTTGTACCTATATGTTTGGCAGTGTATCTCTCTATTTTTCCCCAATACACACAATAGTCACTGTTTTAAGCATAGTTATTGAATTCATCCAACAAGTATGTTTATAAACGCCATCTTCACCACAGGGAATTTACAAACTACCCATTATCCATGACTTTATTGAAAATCAACAAAAAAGTCATTGCGGATGCAATTATTGAAGGCTTTTTATTGTTCAGTGCACATCAATGCAGTGGCAGCTCGTCAGGTGAAGTGAGGGAAGTGCTACCTCACCTTCATTTTGAGATATAATGAAATAATTCCAATATTCAAACCATTTGGAAAATTCAAGAATATATATCAAGTTTCCAACGTATATACGTACAATGTTGGGGCCATGATTTGAATGGAGCGCTCCCGCAGGGCACTGTTGTGTCCATCAATCGGCAATATACGGATCGTGTCAGCAGGTGAAGTGCTACTTTTGGCCCATCACCTACTGGCTCTCTAGGGGTTTGTGGCAGGAGGGGGAAGGAGCGTGTGAGGCGGGTAAGCATCATCGGTTGCCATGGTAACCGCTTGCTAGGTGAAGTGCTTTTCTCAACACATCACCAGCACAGTACGCTTCTACGCACCTTCCTACAATTAGTAGTGATGTTTGTCTCGCACGCTCACCACCCCCTCTCGTCCCTCTCCAGCTTTGGGCTCAATCGTACTGTTTGCATGTGATCTGCTGGCCAGTCTGCCACAGTCCAAGTCCAAACGTTTGAGCGGTGTATTGTATTGTGTTGACAGTGCTGTACATCATCCATCACCTCGTGTGCGTCATAAATTATGAATCCCGTGTGTGATACAGTAAGCTGTTTATTGGAAATGCCTTTTAATAGATGGAAGGATGATGATAAAAAGGACCTTAATCAAACCGACAGACCCAATCCTCAATTAAGCGTTGATGTTTCTGTCCAAAAACAGAAGACGGCAAACATATAAAATTAGCTTTAAAAACTCTTGGTTCGGAGATTTTCCTTGGCTATGCGGCAGTGTGGTTTTAAACAAATTTTTTTGTTGGCCATGTTTACTTCTAGGAGTGAAAAAACATGTCTGGAACAGTACCGGATTTGGGGACTTTCCTAATATGTCTTGTGGTCTGCAGAAACAAGGAGACTCCGCCGAACACTTGCATTATTAATTCATTATTAATTGACTGTTGAACACTTGGTTCATTTGCCATAGGACACTTAAAATTGAATGTAATAATTATTAAAAAGCTGCTTATTTATTTGGTTGCTCAATGGGAGGAGGGGGGACCAATCGCCAAACTGGGAAAACAGAAAAACCTTCTCAGTCCAGCACTTCACCTACTTCATAGGTCACGAGCCGCCACTGCATCAATGCACCCTTTCAACAGCAGCTATACAGAGTGAGGTACATAGTTACCCCTTTAAACCTAAATGGAAGAGGGAATGCAAGTCCATAAAGCTGAAGCACATATCTCCTAATGCCACCAACACTAAATCAGTTGGCACTGGAGTGGTGGGTGCGAAACAAGAAATATGAAGTGCAATGCTCAGAAAAAGAAGAGAAATAGAAAATGGCAAGAGGATATTGAGTTTGATAAATAGAGAAGACTTTCATTTGCTTTGGAAACCATTCCAGTATCGCAAAAGTTATCACGGATGTGGGGCTTCTTAATTCTTTTGAAATGATCTATTCTATTTCACTTCTTTGCTACGACCCATAGAGATGGTATCTCAGAGTTAGAGCAGTGATGCCAAAGCCACCATGTAGTGGGAATATATTTGCTCATATTCCAGTCATATTTTGAGTGTAGTTATCAAATTCATTCTAAGTATTACTTTAACAAAATTGAGCTTTTTACCAGAGAGTAATTAAAGACATTACTTTATTCAAGTTTGAAGCCTTCCCTGGAAATCAGGCGAGAAAAATACTATGGATTAGATTTTTTTTCAAATGCAATATTTCTTATCCAGGGCTCAATAAGACTATTCCTGAAATATTTTAAAGGGCAATGCTAAAGTCAACAGCCAGAGACAAATGAAAAAAGGCAACTGCAGTATTGTGTTGAGAAGTAAGCAGCGCACTAGAGCAAACAAATACATTTGCAAAATCTTGCCTGTATTATCATAACTATGTTTTCTCATCTTTCTAGTTGATATTACTTTACTAAGGCATACCAATATATTCAGTTTAATAATTTAAAATGGTTTTTAAAAATTAAACCTGTCATATGTACTTGCAAATTCGTAATACATAAAATAGTGTATAACTTAGCAGTTTTTAGAGGTACTGGATCAACTCAAGCAGGATTTGTCTTGCATTGTTCCTAACAGAAACAATTAACTATGTATAATGAGGTACACCTGTAAGGGCTACTTCATTCCAATAGCATAACAAATGTTCTTAAGCTTCAGAAAAAATTCATTATTTCAATCAAAGATAATTCTTTCACATTAATTTATGATAGTGGCTACCACATAATTATGTGTAACAGATGCAAAACATTTCATTTTCATTCAAAAAATGACATGTGCTTCCATTCACTTAGTGGGAACAATTCTTTAAAATATCTTTTTACAGATAAAGGGAGAATATTATAAATTTGTGAAGTTGTGAATTTTCATTCCATAAAAACTTATTTTCATCATAAATTCAAAGCAAATAAGACACCAACCACATGGGATGCCCACATATCCAATAGGGAGGCGAGAAAAGTACGTGAGGAAAGCAGTGATGATTTATTTAGTTGTTCTTGGCGAATATCCTGAGGTTGATGCAAGTGAATATGTTGGCAGTGCATGGGTTGCATCAGAGCACATGTAGTGTCCAAGGCTGCTTGTGCAACTCCTTCCTCACCACCACGCAAAGCATACACAACCTTACGGCCCATGTACTCCCGAAAGCTGAAAACAGATTCAAGACCAAAGCTTAGTTTGCTTCCAATTTTATTTATGACAAAAGAGTTTCAACAAACAAACAAACATGCAATTGGATATCTAATTTGAAATTGTCTTCACCACCACATACATATAATGTTGTTTCAATCTATCAATTCTGCCTGAAAAATGGTTTCACCTCTCTTAATATTTGACGTAAAAGAATTTTAGTTTTGTTAAAACATTAACAAAAAAATTGTAGTTTGAATTCCATCCAAGAAATATCTACACATCTAGAACAATATCGTTAGTTTTCTACAAATCCAACAAATTACAAAACTAAAGCAGTCAGATAACCATATCAATAAGATCATACTAGGTTGTTTCCTAATTTCAGTAAAACTTCATTGAACATGAAGGATATGTACAATCATTGCAGCATAGTGTGTCTCTTTATGAGAGATTTTAATTCTATAATGGAAATGAAAGCACCCTTAATGTACTATAGTTTTATGCACAGTAAATATCTAAGTATTCTAAAGTAAGTATGGTAAAGTACTCTAAAGAGTTCATTCAGCCTGAGCATCATTGTATGCAACACTATGTCAGTACTTTCTTCATTTCCAGCAGCGTACAAGGCTGACTCTTAGTTTTTAATACCTTTCTCTAAACCAAGACAAGCATATGAGAATACAAACCTTTGTCACTCAAAGCAATACCTACATGTGAACATGAGTTGCAATAACTAATAATTTTGATCCTTCATTCATCTCTTGCTTGTATGGAAGTTATTATATTGTGCATATTATGTTGTATTGAAGCAAAGTTTAAGTAGATTTCCCTTTACAAGTCAATCAGATCCAAGCAAAAATTAAAAAAAAAACTATGTACTTCACAGGCAATGGTATGCTTTTTTGCTTTCATGATGCTCCTTACTCCAATGATATATTACCTACAACCAGGGTTAGTCATTGCACATAGAATATCAATTTTCTTCTCACATATAAAAAATACTGTTTAATATGTGATGTCTGAAGAATGCTATTTTGGCTTTTTTAAAAATTTTATGGGTGAGGTGGTACAAACATTTAGCATATTTTTAAAAAATAAATTAAGCAGATTTTTCTTATCAAATACATAACCAAAAGTAAATAATACCACTCATCAAATCACAGAGTTACTGACGTTTTAATACATTTCAATATAATGCAAAACAAATCATGTTACTGTTATATCCTTCCGTACCCCATAACATACAGTAATTAACATGTTACATGAGTAGGATTTGCTCTCCTCACAAGACTGCCAATGATTGGCTCATTATAGGCAATTTAAGTTAAAGGTGCAACAAATAGAAGTTTAATTTACAAAATATCTCACAATATTTAAACAACCTATTCCACTTACCCTCATTCACCCCCTTAGCAGTTGAGACTCATTAAAATTTTTACACAAGAAAAATTTCACAAATATGTAATTATTACAATTCAAAACCACACTCCCCGAGGTAGAATATGGGTCAATCACACATTTTCTGCTCAAATTAATTCACTGACACAAGCCTGAATTGAATTCTATCACTTTGCATTGATATGAAGAGAACAACGGCCTTAAGGAACATACCCAAGATATGAAATAGGCCTGAATTTATGATACTTCTTAATAAGCACAAATTGAAACCATATTTATCATATTTAAAAAAAGCTTACCCTGTAAGATTTGTAAATGCTGCAAACCCAACCTTGGATGCAGCTAAACGACGAAGAGCATGAAACTGTGCCTCCAATTCCATCAGGGCCACAGGATCAGATAATTCTGCAGCTTTATTATTTCCCCCAGGACTGCTTGGATTGTTAGCTGCCCTTTGCATTAGCGCTTGCAAGGCAGCTGTGATTTTCTTCTCTTTGTTGTCAGCAAGCAATCCCTTTCAAAGTAATTTAGAAAATGTGAACCAATGAGGGGACCAATTTCCAGGACTATTTCATTCATGTAGAAAAGACTTTCTGACCCATTTTATTGGTCAGAAAGGCCACAACTTTGATTACTTAATGATAAACTAAAACAGTTTTGTTTTTTGCAAAAAATTATCCATAATGAGAAAAAAAGACCAGATGCATTGATGTCAAATAGCAAGTACTTATGTAAAAAGTATGTCATGACATTGTCCATCTCTGACACTGAGGTAATAAGTTCCACTGAATTGTATCAATGATTACCTTTTCTGATTATGTTACAACTGACACTTTAGGGTGATTGTCATCTTCTCACTTTATTCTACATGTACGCTATTTTTATCAAAAGAAATAAAAATTAAATTTGTACAACTTTTGAAACTGTTGTAACCATAAATCCATGCCATAACTGTCAGGCTAATTAAATATCCACATTTTTTGTGTTAAGCAGATTTTTCTCCTACAGAGAGTTTTGATAAAAATTAAAAGTATAAGTAAGAGACTTACAGTACATAAAATATGCACAAATTTATGCTTAATTCTTTTCGTTTGTATGCACTTCAACACACTTACATCTTGGGTAACTGAATGAATGAGGCCACTATATGGAACATTGGCATTAAAGCGTTCCACCATTTCTGCAAATGTTCTCCTCCCAGGAGGTTGTTGTAAAAATCTCAAATGCATTGATTCCACCTGTAAGTCCAAAGATTTACACAAATGTAAAGTATAAAATAAGGCAATATTCCAAATGACTAATTATTAAACACAGATATTGGAAATATTTTCTACAATAATGAAGAAGTTGGTTTAACATATTCACTGCCCATAATGTGCCTGGTGCGGTTATATATGTCCATTTTCTCATGTCCCCGACATGCCATGAATGTTTACTCCAAATCGTCATGTGCTCACCTTCTGTAGAGCAGGACGAACTCTTTTTATGATGAAGGAGCACAGAAGAGGGATATACTTGATGGGGAAAAGTGTTATTTTTATTTAGTTACTTTAGTTATATGCATCAAAGTAAATAATGATAACTAAGGTAAGGATAGTGGCACCTGGGATGGTGAAAAAATGAATGCAGGGGCAGTGAATGTGTAAATGAGCAAAAGATGTAATAGATCTTAGATTCAGAACCCCTGAGGATGGAGAACAAGTCGTTCTCTGAAACGTTGGGAGACATGAACCAGCTTACATAGTGGAATACCTGAAAGACATTTATCCAGCAAAAGATGTATCTGTGCTTTCCAGCTAATCCAATATTTCAGATTGATTTATCATAGATACTTAACACAGGTATATACTTTCAACAGATCTTTGCTATTTATTATATACTACAAGGATAGCTTTACATATAATAATATAAGAATATTTACTATAAGGAGAGCATTATGTAACACTGAAATTTGCCATTTGGCTTTTAAAATACCATTCACTCTAATGTACAGTCTGGTTTTTGAGAGCAATGTCTGGTCTTATAATTGGGGGGGTTGTATTATGTATGAGTCAATGTTTTGACAGCTTAAATCTTAGCATTAAAAAAATGTGGTTACTCTTTCCACAGCAACAGAGGATTACCACATACAAATCCTCAAATTCCCCAAAATAATTGGACAGAACAAGGAGTATTGTACCATCTTCATTTTATGTTCATAACTATTGTTTAGTTATTTATTGATAAAGTGGGCTTCATTTTCACACTCAACATCAGGATATATAATTTCCCCTATGGTGTAGCAATATGCTAATCACCTCCGAGGAACAAACTTTCAATTGATGAATTGGCAAAATATAAGTCCCACATTTGTGTGAAACTCACAGTGGAAAAATCATTTGCCTGGATTGGGAATCGAACCCTCGATTTTGCACAGAGTGCTCTAACCAGTGAAGCTACCCAGGCACTCTCTTCCACTGTGAATCTCATGGGGTCTTTAAGGAGCAAGTTGTTCTCAAAGGTACCGTGCATATGATGCCAGAGGTACCCGTATGCGACCACTAAGCGCCACAGGTAAAGCCCAACTTAAACACAAAGGTGTTTACTTAGGACATTTTCAAAGAATCACAGAACTAGCCATGTGGTTACTTCAACGGAGTCACCTGCTAACTAGCAGTAGTATGTAACCTTGGTACCTGCGAATTTGAATTACCTTAACTTCAATATAATGGGGAACACACATACAAAACATATGCAGCACAGCATTAAAGAAACTAGGTTTTGTTAAGCGTATAATAGGAAGGTCCTCAGATGAAGAAGTAAAAGAGAGATGCTACTTTACTCTGGTTAGGCCACACCTCGAATACGCCGTGAGCATTTGGGATCCTTGTCATAAAGATTTAACCAAAAAAATTAACAACATACAAAGAAAATTATAATACAAAATTTAAAAAAATATAATTGCAGTCCTCAGTGGGAGAGAGGCAGAATATGAAGAAATGCCACATAATTTTAATGCAAGGACAACATTACCAGAGTTTTAGGTAATTGATCCAAGAGCAGGTATGAACACCAACAATAAATAAAAAACAATTGTTATTCAGATGAATAAAAAAGTTTTTTTTTTTTAAGGCTTACAATTTTTCATATTGTTTCCTGGTGGTCATCTCTAAAATGAACACTGAACTCAACCAATACCATGATGAACTGTAAGTAATGGGAACATAACATTTTACACTCACCTCCTCATCAACAGGCAGATTTAAGGGCCCCAATCGTTTCCCTCTCGGAGTAAGGCCCATGCGGACATGAACATCACGGTTTCCTGAGGCTCGTACTGCATCCAGAAGTGTTGCAAGGAGGGAATCCCTAGCAAAGAAAGTACACGCCAATTACAACAAACAACATAAATACTTGAGTAAGCTTGTACAATAAATGTATTTGTTCTACCTTTCCGGTAGAGTGGAAATTGGTGAGAGATAAAGCAACATAAAGTGACTTCAGTGAAGAAAAAGTAACATTTTAGGTACCGGGAAGGAAAAAAGAACCAAATTACAAAAGAGTAGCCCATTCTGGTCCTTGCCATTACATTGAATTTTGGTTTTCCTGATCAACTCTCCACTGCAGGCTGAATTCAATTGAAAACTATTAATAGAAAATGCATATATGTTTGGATCAGAATCAACAGCAGGAACTCTAAGCATGTGATTGAAAATAAAATAATGAAAAAATAAAGTCAGAGAAACCATCTGACTATGTGACTGAAATATGAGAAGATTTCTGAGGATAACAAAAGGCAAAAATTATTGCAGGCATGGTACTTATGAGCAATGTCATTAAACTGTGCATTTAATTATGCCATCCTCCTGAACAGCCTAAAAATGACAAGATATTTAGAAAATCAAGAGAGGAGAGAGAGGAAAAGGAAAACAGCCAAGAATTACTCTACTGCTAAGTTTCTCTATAAGCATGGCCATATTTTTACACCTTGAGTTAAGACCACGGGTGAATAAAATTACAGATTTTAACTTTTTCCAGAACTATAACACCAATACCACCGAAATGGTATACTTGGAAACTAACCTGTCAGTGGCCATATACGAGCGCACTTGACCGCAATCATACTCCAGAGCAAAGAGTTGAGGATTCTCTGGTGATCGCACGATAGAGCATATGGAAGAGAGTGGTCGGAGGGTCACAGCAGCATAAGTTTGAGGATCGCGTTCCACTACACATGAAGCTGTCAGGCAGAGAGTTCTTCTCTGAGGCTCAAGATGTCTTTTACCACCCTCCAATAAATCACCACCGGCCATACCCTCACCAGCAGCAACTTTCTGAACTGTAAACTCACATACGGATGTCACATGTTCATCTCCACTGAAAATACAATAAAAGATTATACAATAATTAAGTTACCTTTTTTAAAAACACTTTGCTGACATGAATATTCATCTTTGAAATTGAGAAAGCAAATACCTAACTCAATAGCTGAGATTGAAAATTGAGAATTGCCAACGATTTCATATATGTTCAATGATACAGGAACCATTGAAGAATCTTCTTCCCTCCCAACAGTCACCAAGATGAGGGGTACAAAAGAACCCAAAAATTATATTAATCCAGTATTCCACCAGAAGATTGGTAATTTTTTGGACAGCCTTCACCCAAACATCCACATTTCTGTTTATTTTTCCCTTCCCTACACATTACTTGCAACCATGAGGTCTCTTTTCAGGTACTCATAGCCTTTGCCTTTCCTCAAGTTGTACAAAATCCCTGCCTACTTCCTCTCACATGCTGGTCTCTTGCATCTCTTACTTGTTACAATTACACCCTGATCAATCATTAATAAAAGACAGAAAATTGAAAATACAAAAAAAAGCAGAAAGAAAACAGCAAGACAAACAGCAAAAACTTAAGTGGAGAGTTACAAAAGTGACAAGTGGAAGTTTAAAAAAAATGTTCCAAATCCTATTGATCAGCCATTATTACTTACAGAAGACAGTTGACCAATGGCACTCCCCTATAATGATAAACAAAACACCACCAAAAATAGTTTTCCATCCAAAGCTTTAAAAATGATGGATCCAAAATTACTGTCCCATTAACAACCTAAAACCAACACTCCAATGACTAAATAAGTTCCTCTTTCATAAATTTTTCCCCACTTCCTTCTGTTGTCAAGCATTTTTCTCTTCTGCGCCAGTCATGCACAGCTTTCAACACACTCTCTAGACATTTCCAGGGACTCTAATATTCTTTAAGTTCACTCTTTGACCACATTTACCAATGAAATTTGGCTATCCCATGGCATCCACTGCAGGTGCAAAGGAGGACCAATCAAAAATATACTGCTTCAACCGCTAGCAACAATGGATTCAGAGATTAGATTTTTTAATTGAAATTATGTGACACTAATGGCCAGTTGCAAGAACAACACATGTATTCCATAGAGTTATGAGGCCCATAAGCCATGGCAACCATTCAGTAAGCATTACATAAACATTCGATAAATGTATTGGTTTCACAAATGGATTCATGACTTAAGGACTGGAGTTATGAGCTCCATAAGTAGCCAAGGTGGAGGACACCCGGTGATCCACTCGGAGTTTTTATTACTTGATAAAACAGATGTTTTGAAACGAATGGCCAGTTTGTTTACTCTTGACAAATATGTAATTATCATGTGCATTAGCAATTATATATAGGTTAAACCACTATAAATTTTATCCAGCAGAGAAAGATTAGAACAAACATTCGAATCAATTAACTATTGGCTGATAATTTGACACTGGTAGGTGAGTGAGAGAGAACCTGCAACCTGAAATTTTGTTATGAGGTCCATAACTACATGGATCTCATAATCACTGATTCCATAACTAAACGTTCTAGCAACCGGCTATTAGGCAGCTGAATACTTTGATCAGTGCCATAATCAATACATGTCAGTACTCATGTATATCAAGGAAATATATATCATGTTCAATTTAAATTACACTAAGCTCACCTGTATTTCCCAAGACGGTGCTCAGTAAAATGGTCAAGTGTTATTGGGCTGCTTTGAATTCTGACTTGAACACCACTGTAATACGGTGCAGCTTCTATTACTTTATTCATAATTTCTTTGGATTGGTTTGACGTAAAAAGGTGCTGAAAATGAAAATTCCTGATTAAATTACATTCATTGAAATTAAATCTGTATGCTGACTATTAATTAGATATTGAAGCATTTTTGATAGCATGTTAGACATTCTAGGATTGAAAACAACTCATCAATGATAAAAAAGAGATATAGGTATGTTCAATATAGGGAATATAAATTACTATGCTGTCTGTCAAACAAGCACTCATTGCTATCAGTATATTGAGAAAGGCAGAGCTGAAAATGTCCTCTTATGAGACAGTAAATTAAGTTTCCACACATACCATACTAATGCCATAATTTACAATATTCACAGATATAAACCTTAACAGCAACATTAACTGATTGATTAATAGTATTTCCTATGCCTTCAATATAATTGTAGGTCATGAAGAGAAAATACTTCATTACATACTACCAAGATAATATTAGAATACAAGACGCATAAAACTTGACTTCCCAATATCATTTCAAACAGCATGGTTTTAGGATTCTTTATCATGAGGGTTCAATTTTTCATCAATACAAACATCTTTCATAAAACTATTAACAATCATAACTGACACAAAATGAGGTTTCCCTTTCAATGATGAAAATTTATTTGTCAACTTTGAATTCATTGTTGGGGTGTAATATTGTGTGTCGGCTATCAGGCCGGTCGTGGATATAGAAGCTCGTATGTCTATGTGTATTTTATTGTTCAATTGTTTTTCTTGGCACGAGTCGCGTGAGCTGTATCATGGTTGAGTGTATAAAGTTGTTCACTCCCGCTTGTCGAGCAGTTATTGACCCTACAACAGCAACCCTCCAGTGAAATTAACCAACATTCATTACTAGCATACTCTAATACACAATGAACAATGGTTTTGGAGTGAGCTGAATGCAGTTTAAAGGGGTAAGTATCAGCTGCTTTACACTTTGTAGCTGCTGAGTGGCACGCTCCATTTGTTTAAGATGGAGTACATGAAGACTAATTCAATGACTAATCTCAAAGCCATATCTAACAACACAATCATCAAAAATTATCTAAAATACTTCACATATTTCTTCACTTCTTCTTCATACTTCACCATACTGATACAAAAAGGCACTTCCCCAATTATGTACCTTCATATTGTTTCTTGCATGATAACCATACCTTTCTTAACTATAGATAAACTAATCTCTTGATACATGAAACTTCCGATGAATATCAACACATATATTGTAAGAGAGTAATACATATATTGATTGTACATAAGAGCAATACATATATTGAGATAATAAGGTAATAACAATACAACAAAAAATTGAAAAATTAAATTTGTGAATGGCTAGCAACCCTAGCCATACTTTACTTCTCTGCTAAAACAGAAAAATCCAGAAAACCTTTAAGTTGACAAAACGACTATAGACATCATTCAGATTTAAGGCTTACTGGGACATGACGTCTGACACCATTAAAATTTGAGAACCTAAATGGGGCATGATGGTTCCTGCCATTTATGATCATGCTGGCCATGCATTAGAGGAAATTTAGAGCCTCAGGAAGGTGAAGAATGTAACATAAAACAAAGTTTAGTTGAAATTGTGTTTTTACCATTCTGAAATAAAAAGTTCTGCTCAATTAACACACTACCTTTGGTAGGGAATTAATTTTTACAAAATCCCTCTTTTTTGAAAATATTTTCTTCAATCTTTTGAAACTAAAATATTTCAAGAATTCATGATAAACCTGGGATAAAACTCCATTTTTTTAAATTCTCATGATTTCTTCAATAAAAGTGCGATTTCAATAAGAAATGAGAGAGAAATGAAGCAGATATTTTATTCCACTGCAAGTACTAGAGTTCACTGAGATTTCACGAATAGACAAACCACAGTTTCATCTAACCTTTACATGGATGTAAAATAAAAGTTCCATAAAAGTCTGAGAAGATGAGCAATATGGCCTGGGTGAACTTGCATGGAATGACCCTTTTCTTTTGTGATAATGCTTATTCTCATCCATTGCTTCCCTACTCATTAGAGACACAGGTTACTTAAAAATAGGGAATTTGATTAGAAGTTTCACTGTTCAGAAGGTTCAATGGGTATTTTCACCTCAAATCAGGCAGTGGGATTCAATGAAAATGCCATGAGGAAAAAATCAGCCAAATTACACTCAAAGTTCAGTTGAAATTAGTTTTGTTTTATTACTTGTTACGATTCAAACAGGGCCTGAGATTCCAAATATTCTACAGTACATGTATTCTCAGAAATATAACATGAAAACATGATTTTTTAAAAATACTGAATGCAGAACTGTTAGTTTTTCTAGAAAATAATTTTAGATAGGCCTTATGCAAATCCTCTGAAAAAATAAATCATTGTTTTAGAAATTCAACATTTTTTAAACTCAGAAAGCATAATCAGCGTCATGCATTATTTGAAAATGCACCAATGCATTTTCAAATAAGATTTCACCAGGGACATGGCAGATTAAGCACTTTACTCAGAATGGCTATTCTACACAACTATACAGATGAAAATATGTGGAATCACATCAAACACGCAACACTTCTTTAGTGGGGCTGTTTAAGACCAACAGGATTGAATGAAATGGGCATGGTGCATTTTTAAAAGAATATAGGAAGTACAGCTTTACCATTCTGCCAAATCCTCCAGCCACAACCACAAAACTTCCTTGCTGTTCACCAGAAACTTCAATTAATGATTCCATTTTGTAGTATGGGTATGAAGCCAGAAGCACTTTGGTTGTAGGATCCAGTTGATCCAATGATGCTGCACCAACCCTCAGCATAACTGGCAAACGAGTTTCTGACCAATGCAACTTGTATGCATTGTAATGGTCTCGCTGGAGAAAAGCAAAAGAAAATAAAATAAGAAACGACAGTACAATTTCAAAGGCTAAGTGTTCACCATAGAATTAGGAGAAAAAACAAGTGTCCACGATTAGGTAAGCTTTGAACTGAATATCTGTTATTCCATTTATGTCCAGCAAGATATAATGAATTAGGCAATTGCCATTGATTACTTACTGCCTCTGCTTTAATCGCTGCCTGATCAGCTGTAGCAAACAGGTGTCTGTATCGCAATGCTTGAAACAGAATCTGGGCACGATGTTCTGAGGAAAAACGCATTGAATCTGCTTTCCCTGTGCCACCACTATTGCCTCCTCCACCGTCTTTGTTACGCCGCATTGCAACAACGAATTCAGAAGCATCTCCAGGAGTAGGACACACAGAAAAGATATCCGAATGTGACCATCGATTTGTGACTTCAAGATTACTAGGGTTGTAAGTGGTGATTCCAAGAGTCCCAACGGAAAATATTCTCTTGTACCTGATAAATTAAGGAAAAACGTCATATAGACAATATTGCCAAGAAAGTCTCATAATCATATAAGTGCCAAGAACTTCACTCACAATTAACGACATAAAAAGGGCAGTAAATGCGAGAAGGTTGTAGCACTACTTCCTTCCCTTAAAACTAACCATAAAAACTCTTTGGATGGATTCGTAGACAATTAGTGTGTGTTAAATTTTTATATTCACTCATCGGGAGCTACATGCAACTGATACTTTCCAGGAAGATCACAAAACAGGGTATTCGAATACTATCAAGAAAATCTATTGAATATTACAATTACATAGCATATTTATGTGTTTACTAAACTTACTTTCCACGCCAGGAGTGTTTCGTGACGTAGAAACAGGCCACATCCTGGTTATCCTTAATTGGCATCATCTTCCCAGCTACGGAAAAAATGTGTTACACCCGAATTCACCTCAATAATAGAAATACAGGGAGAGATGTGAGGGCGTCGGATATATACTAACCTGTTTACTTCGGCTGAGCCTTTATATTATATTTATATGCACAGCGATTCGCGCTATTGTCTTTTTCTCGCGAGAAAATACATTATACTCGCTATTAACGCACACAACTTTGCAGGTCATATAACAGGAAACAATGTTAACAACATAGCAAATAAGTGGGCGGTTGTCATTAATTAGTTATGGCACACGTCAACTTCCTCTGTTTTGCGTTAATACAATTACACAAAATTAACTCGCGCTTTAAAAACAACACATAGATATAGAAAATTATCAACTCCACCACTCCCGCAAGCACGAGCAAACAACTAAACGTCATACGATAACTATCATCCTCCCAGTACACTCATACACTTGACAAAGAAACCCTGCCGCTATCATTTAGGGGTGTATTTTCTTGATTGCTTAACGCATCTGTTTTGTTATTTCGGCCATTTGTGTTTGCCGCCACCGCTTACGAATGACGTAAATTGGAAATTCTACGTCTGTTCCATATCAGTCTCTCTCCACATTATTTGATGCATAAGCTATTTATTTTTCAATGAACTTGTTTCATAGGCACTATAATGACTTATTTATAACGTCTTAATAATTAGAGTTCAAATCTTCTTCGGCTTAAGAACGCCTCAATAGAAGGAAAAGCGTTGTCAGGTGAAAACGACGACGAAGTAGATTAGTAGATTAGTAGCAGAGTGGTTGTAAAGGGATTTCACCAGACCAGAGAGCTCCATGCTCAAATATATATAATATGCCATTTATATCCGCAGGCGAAAGTCAATTGTAATATTCAATTGGTTACAACTGGAACATTGGTGGGAATAAACTCTCTTTTGTAATTTATCTCTTACACTGTAAAAAAAAGCATATACTCTTTGGCTTGAAAAGTACTTAAGGGCAAGAGCTCATGTCTGAAATGATAAATTGACCTTGTATTAAAAAAATGTTGAGGTAATTTTAGCAATAACGCTTTTGAATCACTATATCAATATAATTGCAATAAGGTGGAAGCGAATATAGTCGCCAATCTCCTGACGCTGGAAGACATTTCTTTGAATTTAAACATGCATTATTTGTCTTTGATATGCCTCACATCTCAAAACTAGCCATGAGAAAATCTCTAAACATTAACAAAGCTAAAAGAAGACGTACTACAGATGTATAATTTAAGGATTCACTCAACAAGTAAATTTGAATCCAAGTGAAATTTTTTCCAGTCTTGATTCCTTTGATGAGTCAATCCCTATTCCCATTCACCTACTGCAGAGTAGTTCAGTTTTCATGAAATGGACATTAGGCTTCCTAATGGTGTAGGTAGTGCTCATAGTGATGTCATAATTTGGATTTTGATTAGGGATTGTTTACTTGGTTATTCCTAGACTAGATGTGTGGTGGAAAGGAATTTCTGTGGAAAATACAGGTTCTTTTCCCAGACAAGGATGTCCAGATACTCCCCTTGGCAAAAGAATCCTATAAAAACCTATTCCATGACCCACTCCAATAAAAACTACCCGATACTGCACGCCACCTATTTCCAATTCCACAAATATACCCTCAAGAAATTTTCCTCACTCCTTTTCACAACACAACCTCCAATGGCATATCCCTACATATCCCCCAAAACCTCTCCAGAATCCTGAAAATCACCAAACCATATCCACTCCAAAACCCTGCCTAGCAACTGCCATCATTCATTATGCAAGACCAGTCTTATCTTTACACTCTCCCACTTGTTCTCATGTCCTTTCATGCACCATTAATGCTAATCTCTTCTAAGATAATGCTAAGGCCTACCCCTCATCACCTGGATGAATGCCCAGAACACCTCCTATAACCCCTCCTCCCAAACTAACTCCCTCCTGCCCCAACCAATGCCTCCTCCCACAACCTCAGGTTTGACTATTGTCATCCATATCACATCACTCACGTACTAAACATTTATCTCTCCTTGTCTACAGTGCCAAAGAAGCAGATAGATATTGCACCTACATGTACATACTACCCCACGATCCGCTGCTTGGGCGTGTGGCAGGGGGAGGTAGGTCACCAGCCGTGTAAAGATTTAAAAGGTTTGGAGGTGAAATGGTGACATGTCCTATGAGAGTGTGCTTGCAGGAGCTCAGTTTCTTTTATGGTCGCTTATTGTGCACGGAAACATTACAAAACATGGTTACATAGTGAATTGATGGGTCAATTATAATTGATTAATTAATAATTATTTGACAATTCAGCAAGATCAACATATCCCTTACTTGTGCACCAATGTTCCTTCTTGCACACACTTTTATATGCCCATTAAAATGTGATAATTATTCCTGAAATTATCAAGTATCGAAGAGAGGAAACACAAGGCATTACAAAAAGTAATCTGCACAATCAGTAAGTTAATCTGAAATATTTCATCAGTACAATTCTCAGATGAAGTGAAAATGAAATTTCGGTGACAACCATTGTTGTAACTGTCAGAACATATATACTCACCAATACATTTCTACTTTTTAGTGTGCAACATGCATACAAGTTCTTGAGGACTTTTCGTACAGCTAGACTAACCAAGCACTCCCATGCATCTGTTAACCTCTACTGATATTCATGGGAACTTTTAGAAGCACTGGATCTTCAATGCTCACTCAAATTTTTCCAATAACAATCCAAAGTTTTACGCACTGAGAGTTAATAAACATGTGCAATAGGGAAGCTACGCACTCAATAAACATGAATAAAATCATAAGAGAATTTGAAAACTTAAACAGGTTTTTGCATAAAAATGTTTTAATATCAAAATAAAAAAATACACAAAATAAATATCACATATTAAACCAAAGAGCTAGAGGCCCATTGTGAAACTTCAGTGGGTAGGTCCTTGTAATTTCTAACAGCATCCATGACTTGGTCAGAGGTTACTAAGAAGTAGAAAAGTTGAAATTCTTTTTGATATGCCTTATCATTGCCACCAGAATATTTTATTTTCATAGAGCCCTTGGCAGCAGGCTGAATGAATTCCAGCCTCTGAAAATTTCAAGGGAGAGAGAAGAAGTTATCATCAAAGTGCAACAGTAAATCCAAAGACCACACAGAAGGACTAGGCAAGCACAATAACACATATGAATTAATGAATGAGCCATTTTGAAAGTCCTCACCTGAAGTGTCTCAAAGGCACTAAGGGCAATGTGCTTCTCAACACCTTGTACTGTTGATTGCTTGCTGATAAACTTCTTGTACTGAGCGAATACCATTTCAAAATTGAATGGTTCTTTATCATAAATTTCATTCAGATGTTTCATTGATATCACCTACAATAATTGAAAAAATATTAAAAATGGAAAGTTAGAACTCGTAAAAAAATTATTATTAATGTTTAAGTCTGATTACTCATTCTTGAAATTTTTTCTATTTCTGGGAAGGGGCAAAAGGGACACTGACTGTGCAATTAGCATATGGGTATGAAAATACTCATTGGCATTAGAGTAATTTTCCACATTGATGATACATGAAATAGACATTCTTTAGAAGCAAAGAGCCAGAAACTTACGACATACCAAAGACTTCACCACTCAACCATTCTGGCACCTCCTTTGACTTCTCAAGGAATTCTCACAAGACATACATGAACTTGGAAAATAAATGCTCAGAATGCCTTTTATGAACACTAATAGGGAAAAACTTATAGGAGAAGTGAGCCAGATGTTTCACTTTCATTTATATACACCAAAAAAATTATTTTTTGAATGCCAAACAATATCTTTCACTAATTTTTTATAATTTCCCTTCAGAAAACCACTATGCTTACAGATTCCAAAAGGATTGATAAATCAAGAGTGCACTTGAAACATGGTCAGGTATGACATATGTTTTATGGCTACTTTTTTTGTAAATGGTTTAATGAAGTGAGCACATGACAACCAGAAGAAAAAGTAAATGAAGACATTTCCAGTCAGCATCATGCACCCATAGCCTTTGAGAGACTGAACACAGAATGCACAAAACAGCATTAAAGATGTTGAAATTTACATGCTTGTGATAACTTTATTTAATAACTTGAAGCATTCATTACCACTATCAAGTAACAGAGGGTTTGCCAACAGAAAATGATATCAGCAATCCAGAAGTCTTTAACAACATACCTTAATGATATAATATCAAAAAACCACAATCAAATTTTAACGAGTGGAAAACATGATCTGAGGGAAAATAGACGTCAGGCAATTAACTTCTTCCAAGAACCAGTTAGACAGCATGGAAGAAATGTAGGGCTGAGTCAAGTTTGTCCAAAATTGCAACAAAGTAACCAGGACAAACATTAGATAAGGTCACAACTTCTACATACCAAGAGGGGTGAATGAAAGGGATAATCGAATTTCAATTGCAAAAGATATAGCATTAAATCTGAATGAGAAGCAAGATTTCAGAGTCTGTCTGTACAGACTCCTAAAGTGAAAATATGGATCAGCTTTAATAGGGGGCACTTAGTCACATGGGAAAGGATCACTTAACACTAACAAATTCAGGAAGTATACTCAGAGATTATGTAACAAAGAAGCATTGGCAACATTGATTTGACATTTTGAAAAATATCTTCAAGTTAACCTTTCAATATCTCACCAGACATAGTTCCAACACTGACAATCCTTCTAACATTTGTATCTTTGAATCAACTCCAATAAATAACTTTGAGATTCTGATGAAATCTCCTTCTTCCAGCATTGGGTGTTTCTCATCCAAATGTGATATGATGCATGCCTAAATGCCCAAACAGAAACAATTTCACACCAAAGAGTTTTATACAAATTTTTGCCAAGTAAATTCCATTTCATAATAATTGATGAATAAATTTACCAAAAAATTCCTGAGGACTCTTTCATTTTTACTGATGTCCATTAACTGTCTTAAAATTGAATCAACTTCTACATTTGACAGCACGTTTTTAATGGCATCATTCCAATATGCAATTACTTTTTTATCACCTGGACACTTTAAAGATTTTTTTGGTAGTGAGAGCAAATTAGTTGCTATGCTCACAAATGTGTTTTCACCGCCATACTCAGGCAAGAGCAATATTTGCCTGTGAGAAAATCTAGATCGAACTCTCTTTTCAAGAAGTTCGGTAACATCAAGGCGGCATGTTATACCCACTATGCATATTGGAGCCTGAAAAGCAATATTCAATAAAACATTACACAACATTCCATAATTAAATTACCAACATTCCATTGAGTAAATTATATGGCACTTTATTGAGGCAATATTTTAAGGGGAATACTCATCTATTTAACCTCCATCTACCTCTAGCATTCACACCCAATTATTTTAGGGAAATACGGAGGGAATAGGGGAGAGTAATTTAAAGAGGGGGAGGACTAATTTGAACAGAATGTTAATGAAATGCCCACGTGTTACGCAGATGTTTTTGTTAGTTATTGATGGTGTGCACAAAGGAGTTTCTGAATCACTCAGTTTGGCAGCATATGTCTCTTATTTTGACATTTCCAAAAGTTCCAGAGATATGGAGTTGGGTAAAAATAATACCCTCTCTGTCTTACTGAAACTTTCCTGAAGTGAATTTTTCAAATAATTTAAGTGTAGCTTGTAGCTTCCGAGCCCCTTTCAGCTTCAACCTAGCTCTTCCATCAACTCTATCACAATCTCTTCTGACTTTCCTACTCATTTTATTATCTGAATCCAATTTTTCATGAAATAATACTAACGTCACATGAATACATGCTCGTATGAGTTTATTCAAGAGTCATTCACTTTTCGAGAGATAATTGAAGGAATGGAGGAGTGTGAGATTTTGTTTTGGAGAATAATGGAGAAAATGAGCAGGGTAATAAGGAAGATGAGCGAGAAAGAGCTGAATATGGTAGTGGAGTAGGAGAGAAATTCAGTGGCAGAGATTTGCCGCAGTCAGAAAAGGTGGGTAGAGGAGTTGTTGACTAATTAGGGTACACAATGGACTCATAGAGGAGAGAATGCTTGGCAAGCAGAGAACAGGATAGAACAACCAAAGGAGATGCAGACAGTAAGAGGAATTCTCTCCAGCTACTTTCCCATTCGCATCTCTACGTAACATCAACAGCAAAAGTAAATGTAGGAAGCTCTGCCAGCATAAAAACTCGGATGGACCATGCTTGAACCATGTAATGTTGACATGAAAATTCTTCATGTTTTGGCAGGGCATTTGAAAACATGTGCTCCACAGCTGTGTTCATACAATATAAGTGCCCGTGAAAGTAGATGTTTGAACACATTCACTGTTAAAATAGCATTGAGTTAACAGAGTTAACACCCTAAATTGCACAAATGCATGAATGCGTGGCTGTAAAATAGCCCGTTCTAATTTGAAGCATATGTTAATGCAACTGTTCAGCCACGTACTTGTATGAGTACATGCATTTTCATAAACATGCCATAAGAAGAGTTGAAGGGGGGAGAAGAGAGAGATGGTGGAGGAGTAAAGGAATGCATGAAGAGATAGGAATACTGATTTCGGCACAGTACAGTCCAAGTTGATTGCAAATGCAACCTCCAGAACACTCAGAACTATTTTAACCCACTATCACTACATTTACCAATCGAACTTAGATCGATTCAGCCGGTTCAGCTCGGTATGGTAGATGCAACCGGCTAGTGGGATCGATATGAGTAGTGGGCTAACAAGGCCCGCTTTCCCTTCCAATCTGAGATTTCAAATCGACATGAACCAATTCAAATCAATATTTCAATCGATTTTGCATTGATAAACCACGCGATCCGAGTAGGCTAGCTTAGAATGTTTAGATCAGTCCGAGGTCATATAGTACTGAGTTCGATTGGTAAACGTGGAGTATGATTATTCTGTGGTGACTGGTGGCAAAGTAGGCTTTGGTAACGCTTGTAGAGGGAGAGTAGCTATCACATTTACTCAAGTTTGGCAGAGATAAAAATAGAGAAAAGAATACACTCTACAGTTTCAGGCTTCACTTCGTGGAAGTTAATGGTATCCATATTTAAAGAATCTCATGGTTTACTAATAAATTATGCAAACCCTTGCTGGATGTTTCTCAGAGGAGTCCTCTTCCATTCTTTGAGTTATATAAAGAGTACTCGGAGTATAATACTTCAGCAGTCAAATTCAAATCGGGACATTTAACTGTAACCCCATATTTATTTTTAGTCACAATTATTTTGCTGTTCTGATATAATAACTTCCTTAAAAAACCTATTCTCACGATCAAAATTTACTTCATTATCTAGGGGCTTGCCTATATAATGAAAATACACAAGCCACTAAAGTGTATATGAAAAAAACTTTGAAATAATTTATAAGTCTCCATAGGCAAAAAGCCCCAGTTTTAATTCTTATTTCAATCAAGATTATTTGATAATTTTTCCCTTCAAAATAATTGAGACCTAGATGTGTGTTATTGATTTCTAAATGTGGAATATTGTAAACCAATACATGGGGTAAACTACAGTTTTCTATCATAATAGGTCGAATTGAAAATTTTTCGAATGCAAAAATCTTTTTTTTATTGAATTTCAAATACTGAACCTCAAATCTTCCTTTCATTGAGTCACGAATCCCTGTTCCTAACCATTACTGGTCCATACATAATTAATAATATATTTAAAACAAATTCAAATCAATTTTCATATTTTCTTGTTAATTAATAAACCTATAAGTGGATCTTGGTTTTTCATAACCTGAATTCTAATTACTTATCCTTCAAAAAACATAATAAACTGAACAGGTTTGTTTTACAATGAAATTTTTTACTTCCTCAGTCAAGATGAAAGAAAGAAGGTTAAGTGTTCACAAGGATATCAAATAAATTTTTAAATATTCTTGTGCATTCTTAGCTCTCATATAATGAAGTGTTTCAAAAAATTTCCATGTATTATTTTGGTTGAATAGTGGGGTTTTGATGTAGATGCATTAGAACAACTTCAAACTTTAAAGAGCCTGCAGAGATAATAATGTTGAAATGTAATGAATGTAAGCAGCGTAAGCAAGTTCACATACCCCAGTTACGCTAACGGCAATATCATCGTTCCTTTGTGTTTGGCATGATTTTTTAAACCTTTTTTTTGGTATCTAATTACAAAAGATGAAAATGTTCGTTGTATTGTTACCAAAAAGGAATAAAGACTGTCCAGTTTTTCTTCTACGAAAATGAAAAAAATAGGTTATGGGCCCAATCACCATTAACAAGAAAGTGAACTGAATTGGACTATATATATCAAAAATGGAAAATGAAGAAGAACAGTGTAAGATTCCCATGTTCGATGGAACAAATGATGAAAATTGGAAATACAGGATGGAATGTCTTCTTGATGAAAAAGATCTCCTGGATGTGGCTTTAAACCATCTTGTGTTGGAACAGGAGGTGGAAAAGAAATCGCCGTCACAGAAAACTGCTCGAGAAGACAGGAATAAAAGTTACTAAAGAAAGATAAGAAATGCAAGAACCAGATCATTTCAAAGGTTGCAGAGAGTCACTTAGGCTATGCCATGGGAAAGGAAACAGCGTACGACATTTGGAAAGGGTACGAATTAACTTTTCAAAGGAAAATTATAACTTATAGGATAACCATAATGAAGCAACTCTTGTCACCAGCCTCAAATTTCAAACCGTCTCTAGAAGGAATTAATGATCATTATGAAAGTCAACCTCAGGCTTCATGTAATGTAATGCCATAGTGTAATAATAATATAGAAAAGCTGTTGAGAAAATTAGAATCAGCCGGAACTAAATTACATGAAGAAAAGTGTGTTAACCTGTTGATGTCAATGCCGCCAGAATATAATGGAGTAAGTACTGCAATTGAATTGAACTTGAGAACTGCATGTTCTCAGAAAATATAACTCTGTCTTTTGTAAAAAGTAGAATCCTGGAAGAAAGTAATAAAATAGGGCTACGAACCCAGAAACCAAAGCAGAATATGCAGCAGCCTCAAGTAGCATTTGCTTCGAACTCCAGCCGCAGAGGAAGAGGTGGTTTCAGGGGGAGAGGAAGAATAAATAATAATGGAATTGAAAGAGAGAACAAGCAGACATCAATTATAGGTAATCCAGTAAATAAATTTCCCTATCACAATTGTTGTAAATTAGGACATTGGCGTTCAGACTGTCCTAAACTACATTGGAAAGAAGCAGAAGTAAGTGAACGAGAAGGTAATCAGGAAATGAATCCTAATTGTACTGACTACAGCTTACAGTGTAGTATATCAGAAGGTCTGAGAGGTAGTGAATGCCATGAGAAAGAAAAGAATGGAAAAACCATCTGGTAAGCTGACTCTGGAGCTTTAGACCACCAAACATACCAGAAGGAATTGCTGCATAATTTTAAGTCCTTTGAAACACCAACTACCATACAAATCGCCAAGAAAGGAATTAATATGAAATGCTTAGGAAGAGGCACAATGAAGCTGGAAAGTGACAAAGGAACAGCAATAAATATGAATAATGTTCTCTACGTACCTGATCTGCGAGTC
The DNA here is from genome assembly GCA_963169105.1 of Ceriagrion tenellum. Taxonomy (NCBI): domain Eukaryota; kingdom Metazoa; phylum Arthropoda; class Insecta; order Odonata; family Coenagrionidae; genus Ceriagrion; species Ceriagrion tenellum. The sequence continues at coordinate 93,737,831 of OY720632.1, read as the reverse complement.
AACCTGTTGTTCATCAGCACCTTGGAAAGACAAAGCTTTACAATTGTTTTCGGCAATGAAATGGTGCTAGTTCAAATGAAAGGGAAAATTGTTACAGATCGTAAAGATGTATTGTCTGCAAATGAAGAGAAATTCCACTTCTTATTTAAGTGCTTCAGCAGAGCACTTATGGCACAAACGACTTGGCCATATTTCTCAGTCGGGTCTTCAAAATCTTAAGAAACTAGTAGATGGAATTACTGCTGAACAGCCCAAAGAAAGATGCAAAACATGTATTGAAGGGAAACAGACAAAGCAGTCAGAATGAGAGCAAACAGACCTCTCCAATTGGTACGGTCGGATGCAAAGGCATTGCAACAAATCAAGCGGCGCCACTTTTGCCGCAGTTCGAAAATGGCATTCACATCTATTCTATATTCGATGAGGGAGGGAAATTTATTAATATATTATTTATTAAATATAAATTATTCTGATGTTATTACAAAAGTGATGCTTCAGGTAGGTAATCTGATCGCATTTCTATAGGTGTGAGAGAAACTCGATCACAAAATGACGCTATTATCATTCAAAAAACGAAATGCAATGCCATTACATGGAATTTAGTGAGCATTCCATTTTAATAACGTATTCATAATCGTAATTACTTCATCATTACAGAAATTATATGGGAATATAACTTCAAACTTTCAATTTTTTGTCTTTCGAAAGAATGTTGTTTGGAAGAGAAAAATGAGTAACTACTGTTGGTGCTATGACTCTGTTGTTTACATACTTCGTCGTTATTAGTGCTAAAAATTAAAATACACTATGACCTTTCTTGGATTGGAATCAATTTCATTTAATGATTACTACGGACTGGAACTCACACGTTGATTGGTTCCGATTGATCTCTAATTTGTGCATTTTAAAGACGCTGGAATAACGATGCGAGATAACGTTGAATGCTAAAGTAAAGACGAAATTTAATATGTAATCCCATTAACTAGAGTTGAGCAATGCAATCAATTATTGATCTGCAAAATAAATATATCGGAGCCAAACAAAATATCTACTCTACAAAATCAAAATATTTGGTAGGTTATTACTTTATCCTTTCCTATGGACCAGGGGCGTAGATAATTTCTCTCTCTGGAGGGGGGGGGGGGTTCAGCCGTCAATGTATAATGAGATTATTGTGCAGTATAATTGGAATCAGGGATTTAAAATAATGAATGGTGCCTTGCTGATGCATTAAAAGTGTGTAATAATGTTTGGAGGATATCGGATGAAGGCTTTACATGCTGGGTTTTCATTTGCATTCTTATTTTCTATTGATATTTCTTCGACTTGGGGGGGGGGGGGGTACAGACACCCTGGACCCCTCTCTTCTCTACCCTCTTGCTATGGACGAATTTTACCTCCTTGAACCTTTTCCTCAGCGCTGTGACCTTGACTGTAGTATTCTTACCATGTGAATGACAAAGATGGCATGGAATGATTCGAGGCAGTTCATGTGAGTAATTACTGCAAATGAAAAAACTAATTGCAGTATTTATTGACAATTAAGATCACTTGAGCAAAAGACAGTCGCAATAGTTCTAAAAGACGCAAATGAAACTCGGGTAATACAGAAGAATTGTTAGAGAAAATACCAGTCCGAATGTTTGTTCCAATTCATTGCACATTTCGATTCCATGAGTTTACAATTCGACTGCTTTGGAGAAACCCACTCCCTTTGACTTTTGTAATAAAAAATTAAGAATATTATTCCTAATATTATGAAGTAAATACGAGGGCTAATTTATTACTGTTAAATGAAACTGTTTAAAAAAATTAGATAACATGGAGATTTGAACTGAAGCCGCTTCTGACGGCTGTAGCCGGAGTTGACAATGTTACCGCCAGGCCACTGAATGCAGATAGAAATTCTCGGTCTTGCGCTCGATTTTATTTTCCATTGCACGGGAATGAACCCGTGAACACTGGTGTTGTATGAATGCAACGAGAGCATGTGTGAATTTCCACAGAGAAAAAAATCATCCGCCTTGACCGGGATCCCGGTCAAGGCGGATGATTTTTTCTCTGTGGAGATTTGAAATTCGCACATTTGTGCACTGCGGGTGACTCCGTAACTAGTCTCGGATAGCTTAAGATTTGTCAACGAGAACATATTTTATTCGAACAGACTGCGGCACGATTTTCAGTGGTATCACGATTAATTTTTAAGCGATTTGATTTTCTAATGTGTCCGATTAAGTGTAGGTGTTGTCAACCGTGCAAAAGTATGCTTCAACGGACCTGCGGATTTATGAATTAAAGTAAAATTTAGCTCTCGTATTGGATTTCACCACAAACGTGAGCTGCACAACTAATGGAAACGTATATATTTTACATATTTCTTAACTAATCCTCATAAATTATGCAATAAATACAATATTGTAGGAAATGTGAATTCTGTTCGAATTTACCTCCTTCCTTGAATATAGAATAGATGTGAATGCCATTTTCGAACTGAGGCAAAAGTGGTGCTGCTCGATTCGTTGTAATACCTTTGCATCCAACTGTACATAGTGATGTTTGTGGGCCAATCAAGCCAATGGCTTACAATGAAGGAAAGTATATACTCACCTTTGTTGATGACTATACACATTTCACTGTGATTTATGTATTGTAAGGGAAGAGTGAAAAATTCAAGAACCTTAAATCTATGAAGCCATGGCCACATCTCACTTCAATTTAAATATTAGCAGATTTCACTGTGACAATGGAGGAGAATATGTGCCCGCTGTAATGAAGGAATATTTCAAGGAAAAGGGAATCCAAGTGGAATACACCATTCGCTACACCCCAGAACAGAATGGAGTAGCTGAGAGGTTCAACAGAACATTACTGGAAAAGGCAAGATGTATGCTTCTGAGTTCTGGACTACCCAAGAATCTATGGCCTGAAGCTGTGTTGGCAGCTGTATATGTTTTGAATAGATGTCCCACCTCTGCCTTTAAGGATAAAGTACCTGCTGAAATGTGGACAGGCAAGAAACCTAGCCTTAGAAAAATCCATGTATTTGGTTGCATTTCCTATTTGAAAATCCCTAAGGAATTACTGACTAGTAAATGGAATCTAGGACACATAAGTATTACATGGTGGGCTACTGTCCTAATGGCTATAGGCTGTGGTCCCCAAATGAAAGCAAGATAACCTCTGGTAGAGACGAAATATTTGATGAAACTAAACTCTTCAAGACTGATGAAAAACAAGAGAAGTTTTGGAAATCAGAACAAGATGCAGAGGAATCGGAAGGAAAAAATTCTGAAGAAACTGAAGAGGAAGAAAATTGCAATGGAGGTCTCAGTGAAGCAGAAGATGATGTAAAGGAAAGTCTCAGAAGATCAGTACATGTTACAAACAAACCAAGGTATTTGGAAGACTTTTTAGCTCTATCGAGTTATGTAGAAGACGCTCCTTCCACTACAGAGGAAATTGAAAATCAGAGGGATAAAAAGTAGTGGAAGTGGGCCATTCAAGAAGAATTAAAGGCACTAGAAGAGAATGAAACCTGGAAGTTAACAGAACTGCCTGAAGGAAAGAAAGCACTTGACGGCAAGTGGGTATTCATAGTCAAAATCAATGAAAAAGGAGAAGTGGAAAGCTACTAAGCCAGAATAATGATCAAAGGTTTCTAACAGACCAAAGGAATTGACTATGATGAAACCTATGCACCTATAGCAAAGATTGTCACTGTAAGAACCTTTGTGTCTGTCGTCAATCTCTGATTGCAGATCAGATTTCAAAAGTGCATTCCTTCATGACAATCTTACTGAGGAAATCCATATGTACCAGCCCCCAGGATGTGCATCTGATTCTAGTCTTGTGTGCAAACTGGAAAAGACTATCTATGGCCTGAAACAAGCTCCTCACGCCTGAAATAAAAAATATTGCTGGCGTCATAGCTTCTGCTTCAACCTTTTCTATGGTGTGCTGCGTTTTGAAATGCATTGTTTAGTTATATGATTCCAATGTTTCAAACTTTTTCAATTTTTATGGTTTGAATCATTTGATTAGAAGTGTATCTTCGTTGGTTGTATCATTTTTCTTTCATTTTTGTTCATTAGATATGATTTTAAAATATTGATTCGACAAAAAATTCAAGATTCAGATTAATAAAATATTGGCCTTGAACTAACACAACGTGGGTTTGAATCCCTTTGCGAGTGCATATATTGTTGCTGTAATGTTACACATAGGTGACATAGTTCAATGTAACTTATATCATTAGTGCATAAAAATCAATCTGTAAAATTAATTACAGTGTTTGAATCTGCAACTAAATCTACAGGATTCCACAATAATTGGGCATATTGTTCTTCTACAACCCTTAGAGCCACTGTTACGGTGAATGGTAGGGGGTGCTATGGGATCTGCTCATATGCTATTTTTCTACGTTCACAATTTTCATTCAATCTATTCACACATATGTTCCTTATTAATGGAATTGGTACAGTAATGAAGAAAAACAAACAATTCCAATATAGTGAATGATATATAATGTATTATTAGTAAAAGTAAGTAATAAAAAGTAAAAAAATCTTTCTTTTGACGATTGATTGTCAGTTGCTCCCAAGTGTCCAATGTATTACAATGTCAGTTTTCTAGTTCTAGTTATTATGTATTAGCTTCCCCGGTGGTGTTTGCATTTTGTATTTATAATGTGGATATTACTGTTAAATTCTATTAAATTTTAACCATTATGTCTTCCACATATTGTATTTTTTTCATCTTTGCAATCGAAAAGCCCTATTTCACCATGGTCTCGTAGCAGATTGGCGATCCATTTGTCAGTGTATACTAAGAAGAGTGTGCAGTCTCTTCGAAATCTATGCATGTCTTTGTATTGTATGGAGGTAAAATTGAACCAACATTTTCCTCTGGAGAGGCTCTTTTTTCTCAGACCCTTACTTTTAGAGCGGTGCATATATACATATCCTTCGAAACGGGTATATGATCCCGGAAAACCCAGAAGGGAGAAAGAGTCATCGGCAAGTTGTCTTCTCAGTTTACATTGTATTTTCCTGTTCTCTTATCTGAGAGTGCAAGGGTGTTTGGATGATATTCTACTTCCAGTGTTTCTGTTGTGTTTGTATTGTCAAGGTAGGGGAATTGAAGATTATTGGGAGTTTTCTAGTCAACTATTGTAAACCCTTTTTTCAACCCAGGGGGAGAGGGAGTGGGGGAGAAACAACATCGCTTTGAAGACAAGCGTTTTTTCGAAAGGTGTGCATCAGTACTCAGAGGCTACCAACTCATTTCTTTGTTATCTATTTGTTTCCAGTACGAATTTTATTTTGGAATCTATCAAGACAGAAATTTGAAGAAATTTTGTTTTTTTTTCTTCATACAATGCATCTTAAAATACAGGGTGGATACTGCATGCATATAAAATGGAAAATTTAATGTTTTTGTCCAGCAGTTGAAACAAATTTGAACGTATGACATGTAGGAGCACACTCAGGATATTTTTAGACGAGGAACTATAGAAACTATTGGACGAAGTGGTTTTTAATATTTTTTGCTTATTCTTATCTCGAATAACAAGGCAATATTTTCTGGATCTGGAGGGTTAAAACTTTTTTGATAAAGAGGGTTGAGTTTGAACTATTCACTAGTACATTTATTGGGGATTTCATTATTCTTCAAAAATACTGATCCTTCGGTTTACAGAACATCTTAGTGATGCACCTCCTACTCCACATACCCTATAAATGCTGTCCATGCTAAATTAGCTGTTGTATATTAGAATTGAAGCCCAAAAGAACTAACCAGAATGGTGGAGAGAGAAAGTCTTTGTGAAACAAAAAAACGAATGCACATGATACTATAATCCTCTTATTTTAAGTTGCCCAAATATCAAAAACAGGGCAAACCCTTCTCTGAGAAAGTGAATATAGTCAACTCCATTTCCACTGTTTGTTGTATGTTTTTTTAAATCCATCTTAATGTAGAATTGCCATTGTAGGTAATTTGAAAAACGTGCATCCCTCAGATAGTTCCATAGAGTTCATTGTCATTTGTTTATTGAAAAATCAAGGAGCACTTTGATGGGAAACTTCAACAACTCTTTTATACTCATGACCACATTTCTGCATCGACATATCTCTCCTCAATAGTGCAGTTCATACCCTACAACAGCTGATAAGGACGATTCATAAATCTGTCCAAATAGAAACCTATGAATGAATGAATCTATACCATGATTATTTTGTTCAAAACCATTCACCACTCTGTTGTCTCTGCTGTCTTCCAAGCTCGACACATTTCACCCCCAACCGTGAGATTGTTCTGCCATGCACTTTCCTCCTTGTTACCCTCGCTTACCCCTCATCATGGGATACTCATCCTCCATCTCTGTGCTAGCTGTTTGCTGATGCCTGCCATTCATCCATACCCAGCCTTTCTTTGGGCCAGCTCTAGTGATTCATTCATTGCAAAGCCTGCCTGAAGGCCTCTCCTGAGCTAATCCCTCCTCTCGCTCCACTCTTTTCGGAGATCCCCCATGTACCCCCACCTTGGGCCAATTCTATCTGCGACCAGTGCATGGTCACTGCTCTGAGCCTTTCCCCCATCCCTCTCCCCACGGGGAGTCTCACATGACCGCCGGCTTCTTTAAACCCTTCCAACCCAACTTCTCTCTCCCCCTACCGTCTCCTTTCGTCCACTTTTCCTTTCAACCCAAAAATACTTTGACAACCACCCCAAAACCGATATATCCATGGATCTTAAGATTTATTTCCTTGAAGACAAATTTCCTGCAGTGCAGATACATTGGAATATATTTGTCAAATGTAGAACACAGCAAATTTGGTGATATTATCCAGATCAATATGAAATAGAAAACGCAAGATCAAAAAGGAAGCATCAAAAGTGCCACGAGTGCCAAGTGAGGGATTAGGATGGACAATCCTACAAATTGCACGGTTTGTGAGAGAAACCCATCATTATGCGTTTTCCTGTGCTCCATAAATTGTCACAGGAACATCAAATGCTGAAATTATGTAAATATTGATTGTAGTTATAAAAACGAATTTCTCTGCAATTTATTTTTAAGATTATAATTTTGGTACGTGATTTTAAGTTTTATAAATGACTGCAGGAATTTTGCACTTTTATGAACACAGCCTATGGCTTACTATGGTAATTCTCAAATAAAGATGCTAGCAATCTGTTTCATGAACTAAAATTAAGTTAAGGCTTTTTTCCACAATCAAAATACTGAGCAGAAAGGCAGTTGCACTTAAATAATGAGTAATTTTCTTTTGGAGTTAAAAAAAAATTTCATTCTATATAATTTTATTGATATCAGCATATTTTATAACCAAGAGGATTAAATAAGTGCAATGTGTAAGAAGAGTTCATAAACTGGATAACCTCGTGAAATTATGAGCTTAATGGCAAGGTAGGCTTGATATTCATTTATACCACATAAAAAAATTATATATATATATATATATCTCTCTCGATGACGGAGAATTACGCAACCCGCACAACAGTCTTGCCGTTGGGGCAGGATATTCTACAAAATCCATAAGTTTAAACAGTTATAATAAAAAAAAATAGGCTTCAAAACTAAAGATTTTTTGTTACATGTGCCTTATTTTATCCTGCTGAATGTAAATATGTAAAATACTGAACTTCATCATTGGGAAGGAATAAAAATTTATGTCTTTGAGTTGAAAGGGTTAAGAAGGTCATGTTTTCATTCAACTGGGACTAATCGGTTTACAAACCATACTCCTCCATCTTAATGTTCCTTCACTCCCCCAAACATCTCCCAATACACCTAAAGATGGTTTAACAGTTGCAATTGATTGTGCACTTATAACGAATGGTGGAAGTTACAAAGTTCTCTTTAATTATAATGCTGGCAGCCTTCTACCAAGTCAAGATTTCAACATTTGATTTCAGCCTCAATCTAGAAGATGGTTGGAAGAAGTAAATCCGAAGTCACGCAACATTAGGATAAAGAGAATGACGAAAGAGAAAGATTCTGAGAAAAATAGTAAGAACATAAATTTATATTATTTCAATAGCCGGCCATAAAATAAATTTCCATGAAAAGTAAGTAGTTATGGTGGCAATGAGGATAGAATTGTGGATTACGAGGAATAGCATTGGTGATGATGAAGGAGAGGAGTCATGCTGTGGGGAGGATGCTTAGCAGATGTATGGAAATGTGGCAAAAGAGACTGGAAGGGGAAGATTCATATATAAGAACTAAACAGAATTGCATAAATAACACGAGACAAACGAAAATGAAACATAAAATACATGCAAAGTAAGATGGTAGATCATCTGTTATTTATCAATGATCCAAATTTCTTGATGAGTTAGGCTAAATTTTAAGTTTCAGTAATAATTTATGTACAAATATGGATAAGAGAAGAGATGGAAATGGTACAGCCTAAACATGTATTGTTTTTGTGTTTCACACTGGGTCAATTCCTCTATCTCCACTGACATACAGATTCACACTCGCGCATCATACTAAGGCTCCTGACAAGGAGTGAATAAGTTGTACATTAATATGTCAGTAAAGATGGATCATCTTCAAGAGGAAAACATGGTACATAAATGAACAGTTTAAATCAATAAAAAATACCTCAATTTTCTCTTTCTTATAAATAATATACACCACAACCTCCATATCAAATATGTTGTAAAACTTACCTGAGCTGACTGAGATACATCAAATAAATTATAAAGCAACGTTTGATTCTTGTGATTGCAAAATAAGTCAAATTCATCCAATATAATCAGAGTTGCTTTTGAAGTTCCCTTTTCTCCCGATTTTAAACATTCCAAAAGAAATGTTAGGTTCTCTATAAATAAAGGTCATTAAATTATCTTTAAGTGAATTAGCACATGCTAAGTCTCATAAATGGTGGATATACCCCTTCAAACCTGAAAATGATCCAAAAACCTTGTCCTGAACGACGTTCTCCAGCTTCATTTGACGAGTCATGTCTTGGAGTGAAAGCCTATCATCCGTATGGATTAACCCATTGAGATGTACAATAATTGCCTTATCGTCAAAGGTCGAGTCTTTTTTGAGATCGTTGATAACATCACATACTAACTGCAATTAAAGGATTGATACATATTTAGCTGGAGTCTTATAGATAACGTGCATGTTAATGTCAGAAAAAATAACAAGAAACACGGGCAAACAAAATTATCCTGCACATTGTCCACCTCTTTTTAAATACTTAGGAATATTAACTATGCCTTGTGTATACATTAACAATGCAGTCATTCATGTAATAAAAAACAAGAATGACTTTACAACGAATAATAATTATCACTGCTACAATACCAGAAGACGTAAAGATCTTATATCGATATACATGTGAAAACAACAAACCTGTCTCTGGTAGCCAAAGGGCCAACATCAATGTGCACAAAATTGTTCAATAACCTACTCAATGAGTGCTCCTATAGTGTAAATAAATATTTATCCACAACTTAAGTGTACACAAATCTAATGTATATATATTGTATTACTTTTAAACATCATTGCTTTTCCTTTTTGACGTGACTTATACACCTGCCATATGTATTTTCAATACTGTGCAATGTGTCAGCTGGATAAATAAACTTATTATTAATATGACCTGGGTTGGGACTCCAGAGTTGACAGTAGGGGCTTCATTTTAAAAAAAGTAAACTGTTAAGTGCGGATAATACGATACTGATGAGATAACATATGCATTCTTTTCAAATATAGGAAAAATCAAGATAAAAGAAAAATTAACAGGTTGTAAAGAACTGCAACCGTAAAGTTCCGAGCAACGAACCCCAGGGGTCAACTGTGAAACCCCAACAGAACATACTCATTCGATAACCCATACTTTGGGGATTAATTAACCATTACCACTCAATACATTAATCACTGTACCAAAACAAAAAATACGGTAAATGTTCGTCACTTCGGTGGAGAAATAGGATGTTTTCTTAGGAACTTCATTTACCGTAGTCTTGCCGCAACCTCTAGGTCCAATAAGCAGGGCTGAATTGCTCTCACCAGCATTAACTGTACTCGTCATTAGGTCCAAAATATGCATTCTCTCTTTCACATGACCTCTCAGCTCAGGAGTAGGATTTAAAATTTGTTCATTTAAAATCTTTCGAATGTCCTTTATATGCTGACGAGCGGTGTCACCTAAGGCGTTGACCCCCATGTCCTACACCCAAAATATAATGATGCGATAACCCCGATCAGCGACTGTACAAATGTTTTGGGAGTACACTGATCAGTCCGTGTTTACAATAGATTACTATGGGAAACTAAATTCTGGCGGTTTAATTTTCGCCAAAACATTACGCATCTCAACTATTCAGCAATATAGCATTTTCGCCAACATAAAAATTATATAATCACTATAAGAAGTTTTCATCAATCATTTTATATAACTTTACCGGAAGTAAATGCCCAATAAATATTTATGGAGTTTTTTTGATAAAATATGTTTACTTTGGTGACATGGTTCAAAGTTTTGTCCATTAAAAAAAAACCCAAATATATTGATTACGTTGGTAATGTTAGGGAGAGGAAACCGCACATGACCGAAGATTTCGCGCTGTGTATTGTGTCATTAGTCATTATTGTTGTCATTTTTTAATAATATACAGGATGATGTCCGAAAAGGACTACGCGCCGTTAAGTGCAGCGTGTGTTAGAGCATTAAATGATAAAATTTACGAAAAGAGAAAAGCAGCTGCCTTGGAGATAGAAAAGTACGAGGGGGCGTAACACACTATTTATGCTATCCCAATCAATGGGATCATTTGATGGATACTATGCATGAATCAGGTCCGTGGCTTCTTTCTAGAATCTTTAAAGTTTCGATTTATGTTTCAGAATGGTGAAAGAATTTGCCGCTTGTAACAATACTGTGCAAATCAAGAAACTTCTTAAAGTTTTGGGTCGTGATTTCGCTAGTTCACAGAATGGACATGTAAGGAAAGGAGGCCTAATCGGTCTTGCTGCTATCGCTGTGGCCTTAGGAAATGTGAGAGCATGGTTTTCTGTTTACTTCCATGGCGGAATATCTCTGGTTCATGAGCTGGTGTCATAGTATCCAATTTTCTGTTACAGGATACTTGTTTCTACACAGAAGAGCTTGTTGTGCCTATTCTAGCTTGCCTTGAAGACACGGACTTACGAGTGCGATATTATGCTTGCGAGTCTTTGTATAATGTAGCCAAAATTGCCAGAGGTTCTCTACTTCCGCATTTATTTCCTCGTATCTTTGACGCTCTTGCTCGCCTGGCCGCAGACCCTGATCACAATGTTAAAACTGGAGCCGAGCTTCTTGATAGACTCATGAAGGTAGTATATTTAGATAGAAATTGCCCATATTTATGTTATCTTTCTCATTCTGAATTATTATGTACTTAGTACCTGACATGTTCTTCATTTTGAAACTCCTACTAGATATTGTTGCAGTACTTTCACTTCCACTTTCAGTTCCAGTTATTAATGCTGGCGAGAATGCTTTTTGTTATTGTTTGTGCCTAGTATATCTCCATCTACGTGTTTAAGCAAGCTCCTTGGAATAATTAACCTTGTCTGTTGGGCACTTACGTTCGAATTGTGGGTCTCATGTAAAAACTGCAGGATTGCGATTTCACATTTTGTCTTGAATGTAGACAGTTGCATCATTTTTATAGAAATGGAGGAGGTTATGGCTCATTTTGGTAACCATGTAATTTGCTAAAGCATGATGGTGCCTTGAGAGTGAATTGTGACTCAGGAATTGCTCACTGCATGTGCAAATTCTTTTATTTCATTTCCATATGGTGGAATAACTGTTTACCAAAAGAAGTTGTAGATTTTGCATAAATTAATTACTGCAAAATACTGTTTCAAAATGATGTATTCAGTGTGGGTTGAGTGGTAATAGCGTATGTATTATCTTTATGTTCGTCACTAATAAAAATGGTGGCGTTCATATATTCCTAAGTATGGTTCTATACTTGACTGCATAATCCATGCTAAAACCGGCATTGATACTGATGATTGCGATCATATAAGGATTTCTATGATTTAATATTTGCTGTTATTCTGTGAGTCTGGAGACACGAGAAACTCTAAAATTTAAAGATTAGATTCAACTATCCATGAAAATTGTCCCCCTCCTATTATCTGTCTGTTAGCTATTTCTCTAGTTGATAGAATAATTAATAGCAAGTTAGTATGTGAACACTGGCTCCTCCTTGGTCGTAGCTTTGAAGCATCTCGGAGCTTGGATTCATAGTTGGGTAATTAGCCAACTCGTCCCAAGTGCTCTTACTCCTGTCAGCAAGTATGAAACAATGAGTTTGAAACTTTTTATTTGAATTATTCTTGAGCAGTGTGTTGAATTTCTGTGAATTCATCATTTTGCTTTGTCCAGATAGAAATGGTGTCAATTAATTATTTTCAGGAAATAGTGACGGAAAGTGGTACACCCTTTGACTTAGCCAGTTTCATACCAATGTTGAGAGAGAGAGTTTACGCAACCAATGCTTTTGCTCGCCAATTTGTATTGTCTTGGATTGGGGCTTTATGTGCTTGCCCATCTTTCAATCTTATTCCATTTCTGCCAGATATTCTTGATGGACTTTTTCGAATCCTATCAGATTCCACACCAGGAATTAGGCAAATGTAAGTACACTTTTCCTGTGCCTCTTGGTTTTGAAGTTATCTTCAGTTATCTATTCAATATATCGATTTGTATTTGTAGTAATGTTTTGTCAAATTATTTTGGTCTTGGAAAACAGGTGTGACATTCTTCTCGGAGAATTTTTGAGAAGCATAAAGCATGACCCATCATATGTAGACTATCCCTCCATGGTGAATATTCTTATCACCCACTCTCAGGCCCCTGATGATCTACTCCAGGTATTAATGATTTAAAAAAAATGTATCAATCATGTTTCTGAGAGCAAATTATTATTCATCATTCATCTCTTCAGTTCACAGCTATAACATGGATAAAAGAGTTCATACAACTGTCTGGGGAAACAATGCTTCCTTTTACGGCATCAATTCTTTCTGCAACTCTTCCGTGTTTGGCCTATGAAGATGATAATCGTAAAAGTAGGTGAATAGATGTAAATTTAACAACCAAAGAATAGCATTATGAAAGTATTCTCAAGGAAAATGTAATGTGGTTTCTTAATTTTCTTTGTTCTCAGATATTCGAGAAACTGCAAAGGCTGTTAATTATAGTTTCATGAAGCTCATTACTGTGACTGAGGAAAATAACCGTGCAAAGAGAGAAAGTGGAGATGCTGAGGGTAAGTTACTTGACCCATAGAAGGATGATGAATTAGAAAATATTTATTGTAGAAATCTGCTTATTTCTCCATATATATAATATGGTGAAATTTTGCATAAAATACATGTTACCAGGGTGAGATATCGATGACAGTGCCCTCAGGCTGAGACTTGTAGGCTCCCTGCCCTCCTCCCTCTTCCTCGCTTGTTTTTGGTTTTGAATGTTTTTACTTTATATATGTTTTGCCCTATAAAATTGAGACTGCTGATTGAGGCACCCAGACACCCCCTTTTATCTTGGTGCTCCATCTCTTCTTGGTGCCATGGGGCCAGACCTACATGGCCCATGGGTAAGTCCAGTCCTGGAGGTAGCATAATGCAGTGAGCCGTTCCTTGAGGAAACCATTTTTCTCTTGGATGTAATTGGATTGGATTCCAAGATGAGGAAAAAAATATACCTTTGGTATGGTTTTTGGTAATTCTGATGTGTTAGTGTATATTTCCTGCATTAATGACATTCAGCATTGGCTTGCTGTTGTAGCTGTAACTTTTACGGCTCAGTATATTCAATACTATTTATGTTGATATAAAATTTTCCATAGTTAAATTAAAAATAAAAATATATTTATACAAAATTCCCAACTGTTTCCCAATTTGAACATTTGTGGGTCATAGCCCCTCAATTTAACAAACAATTGTCCTTTTTGGTCTCAGATTTTGCGGTAGTATATGTCCTGAAATAAATTAATCTGAAGCAGTTTTGAGAAAAAAATGGATAATTTATGCACTTTTATATTTTTTTCATGTATTTGCCAAAAATGTGCCCTGAATCATGCTTTTATGTATATGTCTTCATCTAATTGTCATAGACCAACAATCTGTGCTTCGTTTCAAACCTTGGTCATTTTTAAAGATCTAAACAATTTATAGATGAATTTACTATTTTGTTTAATGTTAAAGTTTTTAAAAAATTTACATAATGTTTCTCAATTACTCCTGTCAGAATTGGTCAAAAACTTTTCTTCATAATCTGTACATACCTAACTAATTTCCGTGGAAAATATTTCATGGCAATCAATAAATATGCTCATAAATTTTTTTTAAAATTTGCATTTTTATCGCACACACTACTGCAGACCCCTTATCTGAAATCCCAAATTTTGGAAAACTCGATATCTGTTGTATTTTACAGTAATTTTTTCTTCATTCAAAAATACTACTGTGTGGTTTCATGTTTCATCCCCCCACGGGGCCAATATTGACACTAAATGTGGGTTCACATGCTTATGTGTTGTGTGTAGTGTTCACATAGATTACGTGGGAAACGCATGCAAGGTTTCCATTCAAGCTTCATCTTGACCAGTGTTTGCAATCTTCTGCAAGTTTGACTTGTATCTGGTCACCAGCTAATTTAACAAAATTTTGTAACCTACTACACTGCTTTTGTTACTTCATTTATTTCCGCTTATCCCTTGCCTGTCTTACATTTTTCTGAGAGTAAACAAAAAAAGTAGAGGTGACGGATGCAAAATGTTTCTTGCTCATTGATTTATTACTATCCACCCAGATTCTACCTCAGACATTCTCACACAAGGCACCTAGGTCATGTACAAGTTTTGAATTATCCTTCTATCAATCCAGTCTTCCTCAACGTTATTATGGTGTATTTTCTTCAGGTTTTACATGTTCACTCGTTCAAACACGTACTAAGACTTGATGTAACCTGCTGGAACAACTTGTTTCCTCTCTTGGTTCTTTTCTATGTGAGTCCCCATTATCTCAGTTGTATTCTGGTTTTCATTCCCCTCATTTAATTCAAACTGGGCATCACATAAGTAATCCTATACTCTCACCTCCAGCTTCCTGTCTGTGGTTCTAAGTCCAATCTTTGCCGTTTGTGAGAATTATTAGTTCTGGACTTAAGTTTATTATTTGCTAGTTAACTGCTATTAATGATTTGTATCCTGATGCTTTCTTCCTTTATGGGATGGGTCAAAACAGTTTTTAAAATCTCTTCCTGTAATAATCTCTCCTTTTAGATCCACATAAGTGCTTAAGTAGTTAGAAAAAATTCATCATTTGTTGTTATCTCCCAAATTTTTCAATTGCTCTCTTATCTACGAGGGTAGGCTGAAAAGTAATGCACACATGCTTGTAGAATGCAAACGAAAAGAAATAGCGAGCTCAGGCAAAAAGTAAATTAAAGTACAATTGTTAAGCTTCAAAATTATTTATTTATTTTTCAACATAGTCACCATTAAGAGTAACACATTTCTCCGAACGTGTAATGAGTTTTTTCATTCTGTCAGTGAAAAATTCTTCTGACTTTTCTCGAATCCAGGACTTGATAGCTGCTTTCGCCTCATCGTCCGAGGTGTAATGATTACCCTTGTGGTCTCTCTTGAGTAGTGGAAAAAAATAAAAATTGCAAGGTGCAAGATCGGGGGAATAAGGAGGGTGTGGAATCGGTTCAAACTTCAGCGCCGCAAAAGTAGCTGGCAGCCTTCCATCCAATGCTGTTTGTTCTCTTCAATTAAATGGCATGGTACACATCGTGCACAGATTTTGTCGGTATCCCAATTGTTCAATAATGAAGCCAGCATGTTCCTTGGATATTCCAACATGGTTTGCGATACGCTGTTGAGTGATTCGCTGGTCATTTTGAATCAAATCATCGACAAATTTGCGGTGCTTATCGTCTGTGGCATTGATCAGATGTCCGCTGGGCGTTTCATCAACAATTATGGCTTTTCCAGGCTCGCAACCATGAAATTTGATTACCCATCGATTGACAGTAGACCTATCGACAGCATCGTCACCATAAACACCCTTTAAACGATGATGAATTTCAGTAGGAGTCACTTTTTCAGCAGTTAGAAATTCGATAACAGCTCACCGTTTAACTCTCGTTGACATAGCACTAGAACACGTCTCCATATTTATGCTGCTCAAAATACAATGGATGGATGCAAGGACTTCAAACTGCGCATGCGTGTAAAGGAGGAATGTTACTTACGAATGCCACCTGGCGCACTTCTGTAGCTCATTTTGTCCACATTCTACAAGCATGTGTGCATTACTTTTCTGCCTATCCTCATAATTCAATGGCTGATCCTTCTTGTTGAATATTAAACTTCCACTTGAAATGGGAGTGTTGTGGACTGAATTCTACCATAATTGGGGGGTCCTCTGGTATTGCTATGTTACTAAATGCTCTCAAGCCTTTTTTGATTCATTTATTAGAATGTTAGTGAATGGATATTTCATTGATAGGCTCCCAAGTAAATCTTTTTGGCTTACTCTAATCTATTTTATTACCTTGCATGATAATAAAAATTAAAATGACTTTGTAAATTACAGTTAATGTTTAATAACTCTGCACAACCAGTTTAACTCATTAGGACATCATCAGGTACAATAAAATTTTTCAACTTCAGAGAAAATATATATACATGCATCATATAATACAACAACAATAATAATGTAAAAATATAAAAATATGTTCTTCAGTTCTAGTTTTAAAATTATGCCCTGTTTAGCTGACATTGGTTATGTTAGTCATTACGATGTAAGGAATAAATTCGTGATAGGTGCTCTGGGCCCCTTTTATCAATGTGGTTGTTAAGTAGATTGCCGAGGTTTGTTTAATTGTAAACAGATTACATGAATAAATTTTTTTGAGAAACTTGGTGATTCTCGGTGATGGAGGCCTTATTATTGTGATTTTGGCCCTTTGTATGTGTCCTACACTTAGGGAATGGTTTAGTTGATTGTTCTCCTCCTCTGTTATGAGTGGCCAATTCAGAAGCAATTGTCATTTCTACTACCAGTCCAGCTCTGGAAGTTATTGTAGACCTTTGCTTAGCTTCAAAGTTGTAATCTCTGGGAAAGAACACGTTTTATTAGCATATTTTTTATCTCCATAAAGTTGAGTGAATTTGAAGCCCTTGAGAAAAGTGCTGAGTTTTATTCACGATGACTAGCTATCCCAAGTTAACTCTCGTAGCCCCTGCTGAAAGTTACTCTGTAACTATCTCTCTAGTTATTTACCTCATCCTTCCATCTCACCTTGAACCAACCCAGCACATCTATGTGTATATCTTGTATCATTTCCTGTTTAATGTTTTCCTACTTCCCTGTCCTCATTATTATCATAACAATCCAAGTTCCTGTTTTGAGAAGCTGTCTCCTGTGTTCTACATAGATCTTGTATCAGCTGTTGCTGTTGAGCAAGGATTTTTTGAGATGACTATCATGGAGGACTTCCATTATTTCTTCTGTCTTTTCTCTTCTCGTCAGAGATAAATATGCATGTGGGAGACTTCCTTCTCAAAGTTCTTTCAATATATTATCCAATATTTCTACTAGAGAAGCATTTTCATATGTTTCCTTCTAGGATCTTCAATATCACTGCTACCTTGTGTTTTTGCTCTCATTCCCAGTAATGAGGAAGAATAACTGAGAGACAAGAAAAGATGTGCCAGCTAATATAATAAGCTTCAAGTTACAGCCTAAGGAAATGTAAGCTCTTGGAATTTGCTTCTCCCTCTTTGGATAGGAAGAGGAGAGTCCAGTAGAAGGTTCAGATTATGATTTCTTTGTATTTATTTAATAACAGCTGGCAATGATGATATCTCTTGCCTTTTTTCCCGTCCATACCTTATCTCATGCTTTCTATGGCATATCAATGTCTTACCTGGATAAGTATGAACTAATTTCAAAGTACCAACATGGTTTTGTCCGTAATAAGTCAACAGCAACAGCTTGTCACCATGCAATGGATAGAATCCTCTTATCAGTTGAGGCAAAGCTAGAGACAGTTGGTTTGTTTTTTGACTTCACAAATGCTTTCACAACTATTAATCATGAAATCCTATGCAGTAAGCTGCATAGTGTCGGTATTAGGGGCACACCTAAAAATTGATTATGTTCTTATTTGTACCATAAGATACAATATGTCAGTGTCAACAAGGATAATATTACATTGAACTCTTCTTGCAGAATTGTGAAAAGTGGTGTCCCACAGGACTCTGTCTTGGGACCTACTTTATTTTTATTATTTATTAATGACCTGCCCGAACTCTCCTCCGGTATATAGAATGTTCATCCTATAGTCTACGCTGACGATACAAATTTCATTCTGTCGCCTCCTAAGCAGGATGCAGTGACACAGGCAGGAGAGCAATTAATAGCCAATTTAACTAAATGCTGTGTAAATAATTGCCTAAATCTGAATGTAAGTAAATCTCAATTACTATGTTTCTCTAATATAATAAACTGAAGAGGGAATATAGGTTTATGGTGAACAATGTGGCATTAAATGAAGTGGACACAGCTAAATTACTTGGCCTGCATATTGAAAGGCATCTGTCTTGGGAAACACACATAGGCAAGGTGGCTAATAAATTAAGTTCTCTATGTTTTGTTGTTAGAGGTATAAGGTCAGCAGTATCCAGCAGTGTCGTATTGACCAAGTATTATGGCGAGTTTTACTCTAAGATAAGGCCTGATATTATATTCTGGGATTCCTCCAGTCATGCTACATGGTATTCATAATCCAGAAAAGGATTGTCCGGCTAATCGCTGAAGAGCGACATCGGGCTCATGGTCACCCAATATTTAAGAAATTGGGAATACTTCCCCTTTCATGCTTGTATATCTTAGCAGTGGTTACCTGGGTAAAGTGTGATTATTTTGATGCTGTAAGGAACTCAGAAATGCATAATTATGATGCGATAGGTAGTAGAAATTCTCACATCCCATATGTTAGGACTAAAGGAACATCAATGACATCCAAAACCTTGGGGTTAAAAATTTTCAACTAGCTGCCTGATGACCTCAAGGTGATTGATACAAAATCTGTATTTGTGAATAGAGTAAAGACTTTCCTGTGTGAAAAGCTATTTTACTCTGTAATGAATTTTTTAATACTACTTGACTTGTGACTTGTGTCATTCTTTAAATTCTTGCTCTGTAACTCTGTTGTATGATATGATTAGTACTATTTGACGTGCCTTATATCATGCAATTTTATTGTAAAGGGTCGTAAAGGCAAATAAATATTATTATCTCATCCTTTACTCCAGCTTGGTGAAAGAGACAGCAAATTTTGCTCATCAACAGGGTGGGAATGTTACACAGAAATGCAACTTGAATATTTGGACAGATGACTGTACAAAATCTTGAGAGCTTGAAGAGCAAAACACTCATAGCATTGCATAAATTGTAAAAATCACATGGCACAAAATTTTTAGGGCTGTGTTATGCATCAAATTATCGCAATAGGTACACTGATTTAGGATTGTCAATCAGTAAATTTCGTTTCATGAAGTTGGTTGGTTGTCTGGCGGGGGTGTTAGCTTCCCATCCCAAGGGTACAGATGTGACTTCTATCAGTGGCTGAGATTTTGCTATGGAATCCTGGCTCCTTGGATGCTATGTGGAGATTTTAAATACCATACTCCATATGTTGTATTGGACCTTAAACTTTGGCCCCATCGGTGCCTTTCATAAAGAACGGGCTAATAACAGTGCTGGGTTTCTCACTTCCTGCATTCCCCATAAATCTCGTATTTACCTACCATTCCACCCACCTACCCTTAATCCTGTAAATGACTTCATTATACAGTTATCTCCCCAATTAACCCTCTAATCAATGTGTTTTTTTGTTGGCATTTCCATTTGACAGGGGCAGAGTCTACCGCTAATGAAGCTATGAAAAATTCTGGCGATAATATACCAATTTCTGAACAAGAAAAAAGTGATGGTGATACTAAAAAAATAGCCAAAGCATCTGAGAAATCTGCTCAATCCTCTGCGCTTGATTTGGAATTAGTTGTAGAAGAGCTAACAAAGCATTTGAGCCATGCTTCAGTGGCCACTAAAGTTGCTGTTTTGGGGTGGATTCATCACCTTCACAGTTGCATGCCTCATCAGGTATAACAATGAAACTTTTCTTGCATTTGTTGATGCCACTACCCATAACATGGCTGATGTTTGTTGTTGAAAGTAATGCCCTTTTAATAACCATTTGGTTCTAATTTATCATTTAGAGGTCAGAATATGGTTAAATTCTAAGTATTTTCTCCTGAAAATTTTGCAAGCGTGGTGGAATGAAACAAGCTGTGTGGATAAAGCATACAACTTTTATACAGGGTATCATTGAAATCTTTATCTGTTAAGTTTACCCTTTGCAATCATGGCTGGTCCATATGCAAGTGTGTGTCCAAATGAGAGGTTCTTGATGAATGGAAAAGTTAAAACCAATCAAAAGGTAAAATGGGGGGCTTTTGTGACTGTGAGCCTCATTTTCTCCTGAGGCGATGTTGTGATCACTTTGGCTTTAAGTTCTGCATTGCTAAGCTTCGAGGTTGTGGGTTTTTCTCCCTTGATTCAAGTGTCTGCTGATAGGCATTAGTAAGTAATGAGGCAATTTTTACTCTTCGTTCCCCTCTCTGGGGTAACAAATTGCCCTGGATGGTGGCTGTCTCCTGGGCTGAATGTGATCAGACAGGCTGAGGACTCATCAATATGCCTTCAATTGCAGTTATAAATTCACCACCTGATAGGCTGGTGGGTGCATCCATTAATTGGTTGCTGAAGAAGGCACAGCATCTGCATTTTTTAGTTTTAAATAAGTAAATTTTGGTCATTCAATTTTATTTGGAATGATGTTTCTATGTCAGTACCATCCAAACTGGGTATTGCACACCCGTAGGTGTCACATGGCAGCATTAGGATATAGGGAGGATTGTGACGAAAATGTGCCATAGCCACATCCCCTTCACATTCTCCAATCCTCCCAGTCGGCACTAAGTGGGCGAAGTTACCCTTTATTAATAATTTAACATAAGCTTTATAGACACTTCCTGAGAAATAAGTCCAAAATTTCCATGTATAATCCTGTGACACTCCAGAAATTATTACTTAATTCTAAGGACCACATTGACATGAATGATAAAAGTGGGGTATATTTACTCAAGTGTGATACTTCTGATTGTAACTCTTTGTATGTTGGGCAACTTGTAGGAAATTGAATATAAGAATAACAGAACATTTGAAATCCAGTGTCAACGGTGACGAAAAGTCAAATTTTGCTGAGCATTTAATTGATTAGGGTCACAGATCCAATTTTACCCCTAAGCTTGTGCACGTTTGTGACAAAGGGGGGAAGTTTGGCTTCCTGGAAAATTTTGAAATTTTGTCGTATTACAATGTGCATGGTGATAAACTACTCAATGACATAATCCCTTCAACCATCTCACCCTTGTTCTCTGTATCAGTACCCCCATCTCCATCCCCGTAGTCCTTGAGCCTGGCGTCACCGCCTGTTTGTTCCTTCCCCTGCAGTTTTGCCCAATCACCTCCTCAAAACTTACTCACCTCTCATCCCCCCCTTCTTTTAACCACCTCCCTCTCCTTGAGGTTTCTATATAAACTGTGCTGTCTCAAGGTATTTTACTTTGTAATCTTGATTATGGCCTGAAAAGGCCCAAACCGGTTGAATTGTGTTATAACTATTTATTATGGTAAGGTGAAGGTATTCATATGTAAAGGTACAGTTTTTTGTCTGTGTAAAAGATATTTTAAGTTGTGTATATGGAAAATCTCCGATAAAAAAATTAAAATTTCCATTAAATAAATCTTTGTTGCGTTATAATAAATTTTTTTACAGCATTAGTAAATGGGTGTTGTATAAAATTGTAATTGCTGAAAAGGGGATCACAATGAAGAAAAGTTAGGAAAGCAGTGCTCTAATTATAGCTAGTGTTCAAAGTGTTTGTACGTATTTCATGATGGACTGGGCATGATCTTCAGACCGCTATTTACAAAGTACATATTCCTTTATTTTTGCATGTGCATTGATAATAATAATAGTTTGGTTCATTTAATTTGGTTAAGTATTGTCTCACGTATTTTGAGAAGTGAGTCTAATATGTACGGACCTTCATGTACTACTCTTCTTAAATAATTTGTGCAGAAACAGTTCTTCATTCACTGAAATGATGCCATTCTTTGAAGTAACAGCTATTTAAAAAAATTCTGTTCCAACACCTCTTTTTCCACCAAGGTTCTTGCTCATCTGGAGAAAGGATTATTCCCAGCTATGATTCGAACTTTGTGTGATCCATCCGATGAAGTTGTGCGCCAAGCTCTTAAGGTGATGGCAAAACTAATATCAGAAAGTAAAGGCCCACCCTCACACTCTCCAAAGGATGTTGAAGCTGAGGACAATACCTTGGCACCTCCCCAATTACATGGTGGTGACAACTTACCCCTCTCAGGTAGTGATCATAAGAATGAATTTTTCACCACAGATGGTTATTATTCCTTTTAAATGTATGATAGTGATTCTATGTAAGGTTGTTTTATGTAAGTAAATTGAATAATTTTCCTCTGCTAGTAAAAAAAGTTTGATTTTTTTAACAATATGGCAGGTATATTGATTGAGTTTTCAATTTTTTTCCAGCATTTGTTCCAAACCCATATTTTTCAAAGTTCATCATAGGCTTGTTGCGCTTGTTTTCTTCAGATCGCTCTCTTCTTGAGGATCGTGGATCCTTTATTATAAGGTATGTAATGCTCTTTAAAATCTTAATGTAGTTTTTGAAAACTTTTCCATGAGGCTAGTACAAGAAGGCTTTTATGCACATATCTGCTTTGGATTGTGCTTATTATGTATTAGGTTGCCCACTTTATTAGATCTATCATTTGATATGAGATAGAAAACCCCAGTGTGTGTTTAAATTTGTAGAATTCAATGGGTATGGTGAAGGACTTACTCTGGCATACATTAAATACCCTTAATGTTAGATACCCAGTCAGCAGGAACTGTTCTGTGAGAATATGTTGACTCAGTCTGATTGAAGATGTAAATTAGGTACTTTTTCATTGCTCTCTCCCCAAAATATTGTTTTATAGCATTTCTCTTTTTCAGGCAGTTATGTTCTTTGCTGAATTCAGAAGCAATATACCGTGCTCTTTCAGAGGCTCTGTTATCAGAGGATGATTTAGCTTTTGCTAGCTTGATGGTAGAAAATCTAAATTGCATTCTTCTTACATCCAGCGAACTGTTCACTCTGAGAATGAAGTTAAAGAATTTGGCTGACAAGGTTTGTGCTGCTTATTTATTTTGGGTGTTATGTTTTTACTATCTAATTATGTATTTGTGAAGGTTGTGTGTTACTAATCACAATTATGTTGATATTGTCTCAATATTTCTGGGATTAATTCATGTCTTGCACATAGAGTAATAATACTCAGGGCTTGAACTAAATAGATGTTCATTGTTGTTATACTTCTAGGAAGCTCATGAATTGTTTCAGTGTCTCTATGCATGTTGGTGCCATAGTCCTGTGGCAACTGTGGCTCTGCTGCTTTTAACCCAGAATTATGACACAGCGTCTGAGTTAATTTCCACGTTGTATCCTTTGATATTTACTTCCTTGTCACTTTCAATGTAATGTATCCAGCAGTGCATAATCATATATTTTGGATTCTTACATGAGTCATTGTTGATAATGCATAAGTTTCTTTCATATACTTAAGGCAGTAGTCACATATGTGTGTATGCATTTTCTTGCATGCAACCCTAATGGTCAATTTCTTTTTCTTGTTGATAGATGTTTCTTTGAGGCATAGAGATTTGTTTGTCAAATTTGGTCACTACTATTAGAGACAGAGGCTTACAGTTATTAAAGTGAGAACAAAATGTATTGCCCAATGGGAGTGGCTGATTTTTTTTTACTTTAAGTGATGCAGTTTATTTCTGGTTCCAATTTTTATTCCTCTTGTTATTCATTGCATCAAACAAGTATAAGTTATTGGTATGCTTTGAAACTTGGTATCTTTTGGTTTATAGTCCTTCATTGCAGGTTGTATATGTATTTTGTACAGATCCTTAATATGTATACTTTTAGTGGTGATTTGGATGTCACAGTTGAGTTCCTGACTGAAATTGACCGACTCATTCAGCTCATAGAATCTCCAATATTCACATGTTAGTACATCTTTGTATATTTGACGTTTAAAAAAAGTGAATTTTACAAATTTTATTTCTGTTGTATGAATTAGAAGTTATTACTTTTCAGTTATGAATCATTTTTCACATGAAAGAGCAAATTTTTGTTCGTCAGTTTTATGAAATGGCTCATATCCTAAAGCCATTTGACAGATTTCTTTGAGGATGCCTTTTATTCAATACCTAAGTATTATTTTTAATATGCTTAATTGAAAGATGAACCTCTTGGAAATGTCTTAAACTCTAATAAATGTATATATTTATACCAATGTTATAGATAAGTTTTCATTATTATGGGGGATAAGCACTGTTCATATTAAGTTTGTAAATGATTGCACTGTGTGACAAATCTCTGCCTGTTTCAGTTCATGATGGAACTTGTCATTTAATCTCATCATCAATTCTCACAAGGAAAAATATTAATTTCCATTTATATACTTTTGATATATGTCCTGTAATAAATTCACAATTGCTAATTTTATGGAAATTTTGCATGAAAAAGTTGCTGGGATAATTAAATACTGTCCTGAGTTTTGTCCAGCTCCACCATTTTGTTTATTCATAAATTTCTTGTTTAGACCTTAGGTTGGAACTTCTTGGAACTAAGCCTCCTGGTGGTGGACGGCATAGCAGCCGTGAGTCTTTACTCCGTGCCTTGTATGGTCTACTGATGCTTCTCCCTCAGTCTGAAGCTTTCCATACCCTGAGACGGAGGCTGCAGTGTGCACCTCCTCTATGGCCAAATTGTCGCTGTGGAGGGCAGTTTTCTGGTCCATCTCCTGGTGATCCAGTATCTTCAAATGCCTCTCAGCAGAAATCCAAGTATGAAATGAAAATCTTTTTTTCGTTGCTCTTAGAATTAATCTGTAACTATCAGTTCTTTGAAGGGAAAATAAAACATATACTATGCTTCCTTAATGCAAGCATAACATGTAATTATCTTCACTTATATGCACTTTAATTTTAGGAGTAAACATCCCTTCTTGACCTGACCATAAATCTTGACCTGAATGGTCATCCCCTGCGTCAAGCCCAAGATACCAAATTCTTTGTACTTTCAAGCACAGCAAATCTTTAGTGGGATGAGCATATTTGTAATCTGCTTAAAGTACTAAGCTCTACTTGTTTCTGTATATGTTTCATCAGATTCTCTGTTAATCCTGATGTTCTATTAACTGTATATTACGATCAATTTTATTCCTGCATAATTGTTAGTATTTGTATTGAGGATTATCACCTACCTCAAGTAAACTTTTCATACTGCAAAAGAAAATTGCATGCTTAATGGTCTTTGCTCCATATAATGCCCCTTGCCAACCCATTGTCAATAGTCTGTATATTCTCCCACTCCCCTTTGTGTATATTTCCTCCATCCTCCTATATGTCAAGTTGAATTACAGTAAGTTCCCCAAAAATTGTGATGTCCATGACTATTATACCCGTGGTCATGATGCCATTCACTATAATTATGTCAAGACCAAACCCTCCTTCCAAGGACATAAAACCCTAGGGTTATGCCTGTTCAACAAACTGCCAGCCAGTTTGAAAAATTGTAAAAGTGTTCGTTCTTTTAAAACAAATGTAAAAAGGTTTCTAATAGACAAACTGTATTATTCCTTAGAGGAATTTCTCCAGGAAAACAGTGTGTAAACTTTTGTCTATGTATTTCTGTATTTTGTATAAAGTGTTTGTTTGGCCAATCCTAGAGTACTCTGCGATGGTATGGGACCCATTTGAGGAAGGTCACATTAAAAAGCTGGAAAAAGTTCAAAGGAAGGCCGCGAGGTACGTTCTGAATAGGCATAAGAGGACTGACAGTGTGACAGAGATGATGAGAGTCTACAGAGCAGGTGGAAAAGAAGTAGAATTTGCGGGTTGTGTAGAATTTTTAATAACGAAAAAGCATGGGGAGAGCTTTGAACAGAACATGAAGAGCCATCCTTTATCAGCAAGAATGATCATATGTTCAAAGTAAAACAGAGATCCCAAAAAACAAATGTTAAAAAATTCTCATTCCTCAATAGGACAATTATTGAATGGAACCAGTTACCGGGAGATTTGGTTAAACCCTTGCCTTCTAACATACAGGCATTTAAAAATAAATATGATAAATGCATGCAAAGACTGATGTGCACCATGTATGCAATTTGATCGGTGTTATTAATATCTATGTTTATGTTTCATGATGTTTTTGATTATCTATGATTTTGTTTATATTTTGCCTCACATGGTATCTCTTGACGTAACCTTACAGTGCCACCTGACCTTTGTCTATTCGCACTGATCTGTGTAAATAAATAAATAAATTTCTTTTGACGAATCCTATACCATGGAATATTGGTCTTTGGACAATAAACATTATTATTATTTACCATGGTGGAGGTACAATTATTCATGTCTTTTATGTAATAGATTTGGCTCACTGACTTTTTACTTTGTTAATGCATTACGACTTTAGGGGTTAGATCAAGCTTTTGTCCCTGGATGTAAATATTGAACACAGAATAATGAATTGTCTTCATCATATTTCTTGTCTCCAGGAGCTCCGACTCTAAAGAGGAGAGCCATAAAGGAAAAGGCTGGTTGAAAAAGGGTTCTGACCAAGTGAATGAAGATAGTGGTGAAGAGTACTCTCACATTGATCCTGGATTAAGACATTTTCTTTCTGTGCAACAAAGGCATAAAATTGATAAAAAGATGAGAAGACTCTCAGTAGTGGATTGTGGTGTTAAACCAAATGAATCCTAGCAGATGAGTGCTCAAGCCAGAGTTTCATAATCGTCACAGAAATGCATCAGTGGCAAAGAACCAATGTTTTCAAATGGATATTTCATTTATTGTATATAAATGTTATGTTAATCAATCATGTTAATTGTGTAAATTCTTAAAAAAAGATGTTATTTAAATGTAAGAGATTATTTGACATGATGAAAGGTGTATTCTTTAAATTTTTATCTGTAGATACTTCGTGAGATACAATTTTTGATAAGCCTTTGTTCAGAAAATGATTGCCATTGTTAACTCTTAACATTACTGTTAAATATAACTACTTTGGAGTATGCAGTTTGCCCTCCATTGTTTGTTTCTCTATGTACCATGCTATGAAAAATGAGCTGACAAGTGAATAGGACTTGCAATAAAAGAATTTAGAGTAATTCAGTATTACTCTACCTTCGTAATTATGGAGATTATTTTCCCTGAAATCTCTTGAGTTGAAATGGGAATTTTTGTTTTGGTTTATTGACGAAGTCTGCATCCCAAAGTTTTTACTTCTTTCACTGCTTTAGGAAGTGGTTTCAACTCACATTTTGCCACAAATTCACATGTTCTGTGCCTAAAGTTTTAGCATCCAATTTTTCTGGAAGGGAAGATGCCCAACACACTGGAGAATTTACCATGGTCAGCAGCTATCTAATTTTTAATTCTGGGTTGCCATTTAGTACTCTGATTCATTTCAAATTATTTCTCACTATAATTCCTAAAACTAATTTAATTTTACCATAAAAATAAGTGTTAATTTTGCTTCGTTGAGTACCTTTTCCTCAAGAACAGTATCAATGGTTGAATTCAGCCTTACCTTAGGGAAGTACAGCATTTCCAGGCCTATAAAATGTATTTTAACTTAAATATGATTTCTGAAACTCACTGAAATCTTATTGGCACAGGTTACAGCTGTTTTCATGCATCCAATATTATGCTGCCTTTGGAGGTGTCCACATCTCTCTACTTTCACTATAGGCTACATTCACTTTGTTTACCAATCAAACTGATCGATTTGGCAGTTCAGCTTGGTATGGTAAATGCAACGGGCTATTGGGATCGATATGAGCAGTGGGCTAACTCGGCCCGCGCTCTCTGCCAGTCTGAGATTTCAAATTGAAGTGAATCGATCCAAATTGATATTTCAATTGATTTTGCTTTGGTAGGCCTGGATTAATCTGAGTGGGCTGGCTTAGAATGTTCAGATCGGTCTGAGTTCATACAGATCTGAGTTTGATTGGTAAATGTAGTGTATGAAGCAGGATCTAAAGCTCCATTATTCATTTGTTTTCCTGATGAATAACTTGAATAGTTTCAGTTTTTGCTAGTTGACAATCCCCTTTTCTTCCTAATAATTTTTAACATAACAGGAGTAGATTCCTATATATTTCTTTAACAGTTTCACCCAAGAAAGCAAAATACATCTTTGAGGCCCATGTGTCTTTGCATTTTGGTTTAAAAGACCATTAGGACAAATAGTGTAGTGGATCATCAACTTACATGGACTTCAGATGAAATGATAGTAAGTAATAGCAGTAGTATTTTACAATACAGAGTCACACCCAAGACTTGAAAACAATGTGATTGGTTACCCTATCGAGAGGAAAAGAATATTGATTTTAAATAGGATCAATAGAGGTAGGATTACTGGTAGGGGTAATTCAGGGAGGGGCTGACAACAGGTCACATGCATCACTGGGATTGATGGGTAGTTTGACAGGGGAGTAATCATCTGATAATGCAGGCAGGGCAGAGAAATTTTGGCACTTGAATGAAAGGCATTAATTAATAGGTCCTTTGTTTCATGTCACACTTCATTTATAGTAGTGTGCACACCATGTAGCACAAAAGATGGGATTGAGGTCAAATAAAATCTCCATACCTACATCTGAACATGGGAAACCAGTACATGTGTACTTCAACAACCACCGTAACTGAACACTTGGGTGGTAATAAGTGTGCTGAGGCGAGGAGATTTTGGAAGGAATGAAATCAGAGAGGAAATGGTCTCTCATAACCAGTATTGATTGAAAAAGTACAAAATGAATAAAAAATGCTAAATACCTAGCTTCCAGGTGCAGGATTAATTATAGTATCACACTTTGATCTCATGCATGCTTGTAAAATTAAAAAAAAGCAGGCTGATAGTAAAGCTACACAAGAGAAACCACACTATTGACTCAGAATTAGTCACAAAGCAAGACAGGAGCAGTTAATTGTATTTGGCTCTTCTGGAACCTCGGTGCCTTGAGGGCACACACAAGAAAACTTTTTCTCCAAGTAGAATTAAAGAGTCAAATTTTTTGGCATCCCTCCTTTCACGCACTGCATTTAAATATTCTAACCGTACCAAGAAACAAAACCACCTCAAAATAGAGAGGATGGATGGTTGAAGGAAGAGGGAGAGTGGACAGAGGCAAGTGAAACCCAGGTACACTTAATAGTGAATTTAACAGGGCAGTAAAAGAGCAGAAGAAAAAAAGATATCTGGAGGGGACATCACCAATGAAGAAATCACCATGTTGCTACTAAGCAATGTTTAAGAAACCTGGTATAAAATCAAAATGATATATAACAAGAGCTGCATGAACATAGAGTGAAGCTGCAATATTTTGAGAAGAATGCGATGATCTCAGGACTGAAGAAAATAAAGACTGAGAGATAATATGATCACAGAGCTTTTGAACTTCCTGCCATCCAAAATAAACTAATTATCAGCCATGAAATAGGAGGAAGAACTGAACAAAGACTTTTGGACAATAGATTCAGGAAGAACAGGGGAGCCAGGTGGGACATATTTGGCCTAAGAATATTTTCAAAGATAATAAGAGGATTGAAAAGATAAATATTGCTAAATGTACACATGACATGGCCTCCACCAATCCATGCAGAAACTGATCTCCAAGTACTGAGTCCTTGAATAGCATGTTACATTTGACAAAATATATACACTATCATCTCAACATATGTACTCAACAATGGGGAAAAAAGTGAGAGGACAACTCTGCAACCATGAAATTAAGAGTGGTTCAAACATTAACCTGCTGTGTACAATTATTTTATTTCAAATATGAATGTAAATACAATATCTGAAATAAGAAACAATATCTTATTATACCATTATACATCCAAAATTGACTCCTCAAGTGGCATTTATGGAATGCCTACTTTCCATGCATCTCTATACATAACAAAATAGCATTCACATTAGACACTCTTAAAGAAAAATCAGACTTCTATTAGTTCATTTTTCACATAATGTTCAACGATATTGTGGTGAATGTTGTTTAATCAATGATCGTGACACATCAGCATGCCCTGCAAGAATAAAAAAAAATTAAAACCTGCAGAGCACCATATTATGACATGATTATTCAAGGGTCAGTATTTACTTACCAAGTTGTAATTCAATATAAAGAGCAAGCATTATGACATGAATAGGTACATCACAGCCAGGTCCCTTGGATTTCCAAACCTAAAAGAAAAAAGTAAACTAAGAAACTTTGACTGAGACTGACATGCCCACAAAACGATGATTTCAGATGGGAAAACTATGAAAATATATAAATTTTTATTTAATTTAAGATTGGCTCAAAGAATTAAAGCATTAACCCCAAGTAAATTGAGTACTTCAAGGTTCATGAAAAATGTGAAAAAGATGTAATATTTAACAAGAGAGCAGGTCAATACAACTAGATAATAGTTCCATAATGAATGAGTGACAAAATAAATATGAGCCACGAACCTGTTTTAGAGTTTCGGCTGCCTTTTCCAGTTCCCCACGGATAGCAAATGCCACAGCAAGATTATATTGCATAACCACTCGTGCCGTTGCAAGTGTCGCAGGAAACCAGGCTGAAAAAAAGGAATATGAAGAAATATTATTTAATCATCACCTAAATATCATCTCTAATACAGGAATAACAGAAACAAAGGTAAGACCCCTTGTTAGTAATATTTAGTCACTCCAATGAAATTCAGAAGTACCCAAGATTTCTCCAATTGTTGACAAATCTGATCCAAAATCACGAAGATGACCACAGTGATGAAGGTCAACTGAGTAGGGAAGGGTATCTCCTATGGAAAATGTCAATTTTTTTAACAGAAAAATGTAACAATGCCCGCAATTAGTAATTTAACATAGAATATCAGGGATCAAATACAGAGACGTCTAGATTATAAGGGGTAACGTCGGCTGAGGCCACCTTGGATAATTAAAAACTAATGATACAGAAAGCTCACATGCAAGAATGGATTGAGATCAAAATGAGGCATTTCAATACTTTGCAGCACTTCTTTTTTTGACATGGTCAGGATTAAGTATTCCTGAGTGCCAGAGTTTGAATGGCTTGGTACTGTCACAGACTAGGGATCTGTACCTCACATGTAATGGAACCTGGGTTCATTCAGGCTTAGATTATTGAGACTACTACAATGCAATTGAAAAATATTAAATTATAAAGGTAATAGATAATGTGAAACAAAAAATAAACTCCAGAAACCATAATTAGCCCTTTGAGTACCAAGCAACAATATATTGACCTTTGAAGTATGTGCTTGAAGTGCCAATGACACTATATTGTCATCTAGCGAACTTTAATTATAGCAAGAACAATAATGTTGCATTAGAAATAACAACAAATTTTTAATCATACACATTAAGAAGGGAGTACCACTTTAAAAAAACAAGAAAATATGAAAATATAGTAAAAAATAAAAAAAATAGTTATTAAAAAAATAAGGTACACAAAGTTCCCAAAATACACATGGCACTTCTGAGGGCACCCACCCAAACATCGACGGCACTCAGATAAGGAATTAATTAAGGGTTAAGAGAATACTTAATGAATTATTATGAAGAATAAATGAGATGGATCACCTTTTAGAATCCGGCCATTTTCACTACTTGCAGTTGAACTTGGAGTTGATGATGATATTGGTGCCGACGCAGATGTAGTTGAAGGTACAGAAGTGGGGGTAGGCACTGAATCCACCCCTTTGTTTCCTGCAGACGCATCTTCCCTCGCATCCCCATCTGACCCAATGAGAGTGACTCCTTCAAAAGGAGCTGCAGGTACTGTGAGAGATATGTCCCATACGTTTTCAGGGTTCAGATGACAGACAGCCTCAGCAAGTCTGTCCAACAATATTAAGGCTTCAGCAGCGTACAAATGCCCAAGGAGTCTGAAAAATGATAAAAGAATGTCAGCATAAAAATACATGACAAATTACCCAAAAAGGGCACACAACTCTTCAAAACAGTAAATCATAGCAGCCCATGCTGGTTAAAAAATAATTAGAATTTTAAAAGGTTAGATGTGGACTCTGATAAAGGAAGACTAGAATAGACTGCAAATATTCAAGATGAAGGTGTAGTGGGCTGATAGGAAGACAAACGAAGAGGTGCTAGCTATGGTGGGTGAGTAGAGGAAACGTATGTGTGAGATCAGGGAGAGGCATGGCAGGAGGTTGAAAGAGGCAATGAAAGACAATGGGTTACTAAAGGCTATGACAGAGGAACGGATACTGGGCAAGTCAGGAAAGGGATGAAAGAGAATAGGCTTGATGGACTGAAGAGGGTAGGACATACATTGATAGGGTAGGACATACAATAAAGAAATATTACTGAAAGATAAGGCTCAGCACATGTATAAATCTTCAGAATTTTACTCACTTCATATTAAACCTAACCTAACCATTAAAATAAATAATAATATTTCTATACTTCTGAAATAATTAAGAAATTTCATGGTTTCAATTAATTTTGTAAAACTTATTTCATTCCACAGCATCAAACAGTAACATTGCTGCCACAGTTATAATGGCTGTCCACTAAAAATCAGAACTTTTGGTTCCTTCATGCCTTCATCTCCCTTACATCAGTGAACAAGTCAAAACTTCTCTTTTTTGCCCAATAAATGCCATGTGATGCTTTGAAGTCATCAATACATAATCTTGTGGCTGCGTGATGTGCCTTTTCTTTTGCGTAAAAGCAACTTAATCAGTATGCCACACATTTGCACAGCACACATTGCAGAACACATAAAAAATCGATACTAAAAGGAGATATAAATAAACATCACTATCAATTATTCTGTTGGCTTTTGTTTCCAGATGCACTGAGATCATAATACTGAATTCAAGACCAAGGCCACAGAGTCATGGTCTGTGCCTTAATTCTGTAACTCGAAGCTCCGGAGCTAACTCACGAAAAGAGCTTAAATAAGTTCCAAGCTCCCAATCGAATTCTGTACCATGGAGAAAGAGCTAGCCGCTAGCTCCAGGAGCCTATTTGGCTCCTTTATCTCCAATTCCTATTCTGTAGAGCATCACAAAGCACCTTCCGGTGCTCCAACTACCTCCATCAGGACCTTCATGAAGATCCAGCTATAAAATAATGTGATCATTAATAACTGGAAATACGAACTGTAAGTTCCGATAAATATTCTTAACGTCAACATAGGGTATATTATCATAAAGTTTTGTAATAATATTACGTTATAAATCCATTAATAGCGGTTCAATAAAGATAAAATCACCTAAACATGATATCTTTCCATGTAAAATGTATAAATAACTACCATTTAGAGCTCATCCTTCAAGCAATAAGGCGAAATAAATGATTTAATCTTATGATGTTAGGTTTACCCAAAAACTCACATTCACTTTGGATCTTTTGAGGTACGTAATGACATTAACATATTTTTCAGCACATATTCAATCATTTGTATTTTACCAAAAATGTTGCACCAACTTTTGAATTGGAAATATTGCAAGGTACACATCGAACATATGTCGTAAACATTAAAGTACGAGTAATATATAGCCTTGATTAGGTCTGCCACTTTTTTGGGCTAGTACAAGTCTTCAGTTTGGTATATCTGAGTAACATTTCTGCCTTGTGAAATAGTCACATGACTTGTAACTTGTAGATTTGTAGCTCTGAGAAACGGACCCCAGGTCTCTATGACCTATATGAACAGGAATTAAGTTGTTCTGCAAAATTAACAACAGCTCTAAAATAATAAATTTGAAAGTCCAAACTTTTCTAATTCACTAACAAATGTTGAGAGAATATTGTAACAAATTCCAACAGCAACTGAACCAAAATAAATTATGCTGTAATCTGGCAAATTTTGGAATTTTTGCTAGAGGCTCAAAACATCTTTCATTGTCACACCAGTAACAGAATTTAGACTACAGTAGAAACATTTTAATTACAACTACCCAACAGTAAATAAAACAGGCTATCTGTGAGCATTTGTTACGTTACAATTTGCCCAAGCATTCTCTTAACATTCTGCTTCAAACTCAGGATTGGTCGTCAATCAACACATGTTCAGTATGCCAGCTGCCATCTTGCTCCTTGCCAGACATCGTTAATCGGCGGGATATTTCAAAATTTGAAAAAGTCATGGGGTATGATTGGATTACAAGGATATTAAAATTGTTGTGACATCAAGAAAATTTTGTAAATCAAGAGAAAATGTAAAATCCAAGGTCGAAGAAGCGAAGTTTCACTGATTCTTTGAAGTTTCACACGCCTAATAATACTTTACATCTTTCAAACAAGGTCATTAAACACATATTTTTACACTTTTTCACAAGAAAATTGACGATACTTTCTCACCTGTGGGCACCTGAGAGCCTTGGCTGAGCAAGAAGATTCTGCGCATGAGTCAATGCAATTGAACAATCTCCGAGGCAAAGTGAAACATAAGCGGAAGCGGCAAGTATTGAACACTGCAAGGCACCCAAGTCACCAGAGTATGAACCACCCATTCCCGATGACATGCCATTACCATTCCCTCCTCCTACAATGCTACTATTGATAGATGACCCTACAAGACAAAGAGCAATAATATATCGTAAGTACAGCAATTTTACTCTACAGGCATCAGCCAGTTATAGTTATGTTACATTGCAACTGACTTGCAATATTTATAAAAAATATAAATTTATTGCATTGGATAGGTAGTTCAGGCAAACATGACATTGGATAGGTAGTTTAGGCAAACAAACATAAATAGTACCATTCATTTCCAAGAATAAATCCTGCAGGTTAAGTCATAAAATAAATCATAAAGTCAGAAAAGTATAACGCTGTTCTACCCCTCTGATTACTTTATCTACCCAAATTCAGCAAAATTCTCCTACTGCTTGATCTTAAAAAAGAAAACGTATCTCAGAATTTAAGTTGTCAATCTCATCCCATAACATACTGAAGGACAATGAAACCATCATTCAAGCAATACAAAAGGAGGAACAGCCACCAACCAACAAAATCTTTATTACTTTGGGACATTAGAGCTTGCATTTTGGGTAATGAACAACCAAACTATAGTATGATTTAACAAAAATATTGTCACATTTTATCGGGGTAAATACGGTAACTTGTAACTGATTCCTGCCACCAACACATCAAAGGCTGGATAAATAAAACGTTCCACATTTTATGATACTAAAGACAGAGGACTCTTCAACAAATCAAGGTGAGAAAAAATAAAGGCAAGCAAACCTTCCGTAGCTGGACCCAGGCGTGGATGGGAGTTGTTTGTGCTTTTATCTGATCCCTCTTCAGATGGTCCAGATGAATTTCCAGGCTTTTGCCCTTTCCCAGGTGTGCCTCCATCATCCTCCACAGCAGATGATGCAGCAGGAGAGGGGATGTGTGAATTCGGAAGTATGAGCTGTAGAGAATTCCTCAGGCACAGAGAGGCAAACTCCAGAGAGGGTACTGGGATTGCAGATGACTGGCCATCACAACTGTTGAGGGATGTGAGACATTAAAACTTTCAAGCACTAAGGATCAAGACTACTGAACAGAGCAGATTTAACCAGGGAGCATCAAATTAACTCTGGCTAATTTGATCATACTCTCCGATCACTTTAAAAATTTGTTGGGAAAATGGAGAACTTGCAAGATTTTTTTATAGCAATTTTAACTCATGCATGCTATGGGTAACTAAAACTGTTTCATATATATGCTTTCCTTTCATCTGAGTGACCTATATTGATTGAACTACAGCAAATTGAAAAGATGATAGCATTTCAAGTGCAGCCATTTGCATGCCATTTTGAAATTTATATGCATGACATCACACCTGGCATTCTCCATACAATATAAAGGCAAATAGTGAGAGTATTATGGTTCACTTTCCATTTATTTATATTGAGCCTTGAGTATGTTTGTTGTTATTTAATTTTTCAGAAAGTATAAATGTATTTTGGCATGCATCATGTTCTAGTAGTTTAACAATTTCCAAGCGTTTCACATGCATGGTAGACGGATACGTTCGTGCTGAGTCAGAAAATCTGCCTCAAGTTGATGCTCTAGAAATGATGGAGTACTTAAAATGACCTGTGACAGGTATACATAGATCAAAATAGAATATGTTAATTAACTTTGTTAAGTATTCACACAGATTTACCCAATAAATGAATATATTAATTGTTTGCAAGTGATTTATGTTGCGGTATTTCGACATTAGTAGCAATGCAAGGCCCAGGTGTGACCTTCATGAAAAGTTCAATTCTAAATCTTTAAAGCAGTTCCATGAGGAAAGCTTAAATGAATAGTGCAATGGCAAAGATGTATGTGCAGTAAAGTGCAAAATATGCCCACAACATCAAGTAAAAGCAAAAAAATAAAGGGTCAAGCCTTGTGATCAACAAAGAGTCTAATGAGGAGAAATTGTGTGACCTAAGCTGAAAACACCAAAGACACCATTTTTTTCTGTAACTGGAGAGAGATATAGAAAAAATGGCACTGCTTTCTCTCCCATATGCCTGGATTCACGAGAAAATTGTAACTCTATTTTATTTTTCTAATATATAATATTTTCACTTCTTGAAATTTGAGGATACATTTTAGGGAAAAAGCTACAATCAGTTGTGGGTGTTTTTGAAGAACATTAACAAAGGACAAAGATTAAATTTTTATCACAAAGCAATGAAATTACTTTGACTTACCTAGCAATTATACTCAAGTGCTGATATTTACTACTTAATTGTTCACTCAGCTATGAAGAGTTTTCTGACAGGAGAGAGATAACAGGTGCCCAAGGTATGAGGAAGCAGAGGTTTGTGAAGAGGTTAATTTAAAATGACTTATTTTATGTCAGTGGAACATGGATCGTTGGATTGTGGACTGTTTTCCTTGCATAATTGACGAATGCAGAGGAAAACCAAGACCTAAATCTTCCATAACAAACAAAAATAGTCATGAGTTATGTTGGCCACAGAAACAGCATTTGTACAGATGCAAATAATCCTGTGATAACTTCATTAAATGTACTTAATAAGGAGGCATTTTTTTGCTTTAAATGCTTTTATGATATCATTCAAAATAATGCCACATAATGGCATGAATGAAAGATGAAATTCCTATCACTACAATAAACATGATGTGGGAAATGAAATACTTATACAATATATTTTAAATGAACTGAAATGGTTCAACCTTCTTACCCTTAAGATCCACATTTTGCTTCCTCAAAATGTAACAAAAATAAATGCAATGCAAAGTACGAAAGTGAAATGAAATCTTGTAGTTGCAATATTCCCATGAACCCTGGCCTATGGGGAAGAAAGTTGTTACACTCATCCCACATTTCTCTCTGGATTCAGAAAAATTGTGTGTTGAGCAGCCTCAACTCAGGTTTTCAGATGTTACCTTGTAAGTAGGGACCTATGGATAAGCTCTCGATAAATTATATGTACAAATTCATTCACAAAACCAGTCTCCATGGTATAAGAAGTTCTGACATTGCCAATAACAAGTACATACTTTGAATTAATACATATAATTAAATTTCGCTTTGGTTCAGTTATTTTGGAAACAATTTCGATTGTTGATTTAGGAAATATAGCAGCACGGATGTCGGCATACATGCATCTATACCATCTATTCATTCCACCACTCTAGGCATATTGCTCCTGCCCTCAATTCCCTGCTCGTGCCAACTGGAGTCTCCAAGAAAGATGCTGGGACTGCCACCGCTGCAGTCTCCAAATGGCAGAAGTGACCTCAGACCCGTCTAACATGACCATGCCCCCTTTTTCAGCCATTTTTTGTACCGTTGGAATTTTTGGCAAATTTGAAAATTTATATCTTGGGAACTAAGCATTACTTAGGCCTCCGGTTTTTAGCATTGGGCAAGAATCATCATCCTCTTTTACCTCTATTTTTTCAAAATAATCAGCAAGTTCTCCATTACTGTTTAGGTTTCATTTTATATAAAGACAAATGTCACTTAAAAAGGACACAATGCATTAGTTAAATGAGCAAAAGTGAGCACTATGAATGTATATCTACATGTGCGCCTTTTCCCCATCAATTACTCATCACTGAAGCGTATACAAGATGCCTTCTAAAGAACTTGTCAAAGCACTTAAATGTGTGGAGTAAATGATCCCAAGACTTAAGACAACATAGCAACTCAACGTAAGAGAAAACACTTGCCTGTATTTGTCATCTTTGTTAAGATGAGATGTTAGCACAACCTTACGATGAGGAGGGGCTCCAACAACACCTTGGACTAAATCCTTTCTTCTTGCTGACAAGTCAAAATCAGCCTCATTCCCCTGAATCAATCAAAAGTCAATAAATTATCATGAAATGTAGATTATTCTTTCATTTTGCAAATGAAAACAGCGAAAAAATTTTATCCATAAATTAAGACTATCTGTAAGCACAAAACCTTTCAATTTCCATTTCATATACGCAAAATGAAATTGGCTACCATTTAAGAAATCTTCTGATACACCTATTCAAAATTATTATACTGATTATTTTATCACTTGATATTTATAGAATGCTCTGGGAAAGGATATCACAATGAGAAAGTGAAATCACTTTTTTACAAAGCAAAGAAATTAATGCAAGACTTTTGTGAAATTCTTCTCAAGTTTCTGTTTGGGATTGGTGTTCCATCTTCATCTCTCTTCACATTTTGATGAAAAAGTCTTTCATTGAAACATTGGCGTAGAAGAAGATGGAATACCTACTCCAGTTAGAAACTGGAGGAATATTAACTTCAATCATTTCCCAGGGGAAAATCATTTCCTAAAAGGCTTTTGTATTTAATGTAATAGTCAAATTTTGTCAGAGTGATTGAAATTTCCATGTTATTCAGGGCTCGTTCATAAGTTGGCAAATACTACTGAGGCCAGATACAGAACTCCCAGCAAATCTCTTTTAGCAAAGGTTGCTACCAGGGGCATAACAGAAGGGCCTGCAATGCATGGGGGCCCACAAGCTGGGGTGAGCTCGAACAAGTTCTGTGAAGGTATCCCTTGTTACCCATGGTTTCACTGCCTACAGACCTTGGTATCCCAGGTTAATGCTTATGTAATTATCTACAGCCCATAATTGAAATGCTTTCACAATTCTAAACCACAGCATATTCCTGGAATATATAAGCATGCTAAATTACAACATTCTTCATAAAAAATTAACAATTATAAATCAATATTTCTGTAAATCTGGTACGTCAAAATATTACAGAAACTAAATTCAGTCACAGGAAAAGTTCAACAAATTTTACTTTGGTTTTTAAAGGGTTACAGCAGCCGGAAGGGGTAGGAGTAAGGAGGAAGCCAAAAAGATATTCTATTGGAGAGGTCTGGGAAAAGCTGTTATGCCTCTGTTCGTGACTGGCACAGATGGAGTGTATCAATATATGTATATGTACAGTGGCAGAAAAATTAACTCAAAACTCATTGGCGTCTGAATGCAGCATACATGGGAACTAATTGAAATCGCTTTTTCTTCAACAACTTGACAATGCTGATATAGCCCATGGAAACCAGGAATATTCAAACTCTGTATGAATAGATATCGATTTTACGCGTCACATAAATAGGAATACAAATAAGGTTCACGTTCGCAAGACCATCGTGGAGTTATAAACGTGATGAGTTTGTTTCGTTGAGGTTATGAAGTCGTAGTCAATATGAAGAGATGCTTACCACATTTTTTTAGAACTTTGGACCCTTTTAAAACATTTTTCTCAATTAAAACTTAGGAAAAGTTACGGTGAAAGAATTGTTACTTGGAACAAAAACTGCATATGTTCTCCAGATCAAATTCACTTACAATAAAAAGTTTTTCGGCGTGCAGGAAATAGCTGCCGATGACCGTTGTTATAATAGGCCTCAAACTACTTCAGAAAAATATCACACATTACAACTTACTTTTTGGCGTATTATCCTGAGAATTTTAAGTTAAAATATGGGAAACCTGATAGAATAGAATGGTTTCCATGAGGAGAAAATTTTCTTTTTGCCGATATCTTAATACCCTACGTAAATTCTGCTCTCGTGCGGTCATTCAGGTCGTCTCAAACACTTAAATTTCTTAATTCCTCCATACGTAGTATTACTAACTTTCTCAAAATTACTTTCAAAAGTCCAGGACATCTTATTTGGCCCGGTTTTAAAAGAAAACGTTGGAATTTCCTCTTTTCGATGTATAGTAAGAACCACTGGACGCGAACTTATCTTGAATGGTTTGGTAGCCTAGCGGGAGAGCATCCATCTGCCGCCACGAAAGTCACGAGTTCAAATCTTGGCGTGGCCTCTTCTAGTGCCCTTATGATTATTCTATGCGATGTGATTTTATTGTTGCCAAAACTTTACAGGAATTCGCGGAAGGCCCAGCGAATGGCATATTGACCTCAACCATGAATGTGAGTTTTACACATATTCGGGCATTGTAACGGAATGAGAGCGGTCTCCTTAAACTTCAAATGAAATGTTTACTTCCCATTCTCGGGTTCTCTGCCCCACTTGATTTCTACGTCCTGCTTGTCATCTGACGTTTATATCCACTCACTCACCAATTTATCAATCAATGAATAGCTATTCATGAACGAGGGAATAGACCGGATCTCTGATTGTGTCAATTAACCTGAGGTTACTTTCACTTTTAAATTACTTTGAAATTATTTAGTAAAGAGGAAAGTTATTTTTATTAGGAACTAGAGCTTGGTTCCATCAGCCGAATTTGTAAATATTGATTAATTATCTAAGTGAGAGATCAAATAAGTGTGGAATTTTCCTGAAATTATCATTAAAACGGTTTCTGAAGTTTTCCCAGCATTATTTTCTAGGTTTAAAATGGGCAATACATTAGCCGTGTAGTTCAACAGCTCAACTTATAGGATGGAGGATAATAGTTGGAGGATAACGTAAATTACTGAATCATTTAAATATCTTTTGATATATTCACAGTGAAAAAGATTTAGCTAAAATTACGTAGTTAAATTTTATGAGGAGCATTCTTACACTCACGTGTAAGTAATACTCTGACAACAATACATCGCGTATCTCCCCTGTGAAAGTCATAAATTACTAAAAATCATCTATATCATGTAGCGACTAAGCAGCAATTAGATATCCTCCGTTTGCTTATTTGTATAGTCCTCATGAATCCACTGAATAGTCAATGGAGTATAAATTGGGAATGTGCACCATCAAAGATTATACTATTAGATAATATGTCCCTAAAGAATCTATTCCTATTCAAATATGTCGAAATATTATTGCTTCTACGGAGGTTATAGTTGTGTGTGCCCTACATGAAGATATAAACAGACTTTTAACTGAGTCATAAATTTCATCTCTTCGTGCTAATGAACTTTCACAGATATTGGAAAGGAACACTATACAGCTTTATTATGAATGATTGGAAAAGGTTAAAATGTATTCGTAATTCTCTCAACCTGAGTCATGTGTGCACATGACCATAGGTATTTATCTTTGAGAATTGAGCTGGTATTTACGTAAAGGAATTGGAAAACGAAGTAGTAAAGATGTTTATTATTAGCCTAATAATCAATCCATCCCCCTCCATTCTCGATTTCCTGACCAAGTCTCTGAGACATGGAGTTGCCCAAATTTTGACATCTTCATACTGGCGACATTTTCCATTCTTCCTCCCCCATTTTCCTTATTGCATCTCAATTTTGGGTCGTTTTGTTTGATGGCATAAAAAGCATTTGTTTCTCGCAATTTCCTGATAATGAACGACCAAATACTTCCTGTGGATTTGAGAGCTGGGCACTGTGCAGCCCGCTCCATCTGTGTTAATTGGTTTGTTTTGAACCATCTAGAATTGAGGCGTTTGTGAACTTACAAATATTCCTAATTGCAGACGAAAAATGAATATTGATTAACATTTGAATAAA
This sequence comes from Ceriagrion tenellum, assembly GCA_963169105.1. Lineage (NCBI taxonomy): Eukaryota > Metazoa > Arthropoda > Insecta > Odonata > Coenagrionidae > Ceriagrion > Ceriagrion tenellum. The sequence goes on along the minus strand of OY720632.1, from coordinate 93,695,566 downwards.
CAAAGTTACCATTATAGCAGACAATTTGATGACTGCCGTTAAATGGTAGTGAGAAATAGGATTTTTACATTTAAAAACCAAATAAAAGTTCAGTCGGTGAAAGTCAAAGGCGCAACATCTATTAGGGTAGTTTTTCGACAGACATATTTGTCTTTAACAAATCTACTGCCCAATTCCTTCGCTTGGGAGAAATATGAGGCATACTTAAAGGCTAATAAGATCTTTTTTCCACCAAGAATTTAGGGAGGTGCAACCAAAACTTTGAAAAATATCCCTGCTTGCGCTGTCTGCTCTGCTTGTCCGTCTATCAACGCTTGTCTCAATGAAGTAGTCATCAGTAAACCTTAGCAAAGTTCTGGGTGATGGTAGTCGGGGTACATTGTTGTTGTGAATGATGCAGAGGTTTTTGCTGTGCCAGAAAGAAAAGGCTCATCGTGCTTCAAAAATGTCGGAGGCACCCGTCGAATACTTTTGAGGGACTGAAAGAAGTCAAATACCACTTCTTTCCTGTGGGTTAAACGACTGGCGTCCGAAACATTATCTTTGGCAGAAAAGGTATTGCTCGCAACATAAGGGGAAAATAATCTCTTATATAAGGCAATCTATGTCCCAAATCAATATCATGCTTTGTTTGACTGGATTAGTATTGGCGAAGCTTTGTTTTGACACGGGGAAACCTTTTGAGATTCTTAATATTCTCACAAGATTACTCATTGCTTTGACAAAGACTGTCAACTGGCATCAAATCCCTTGCACGATGGGAACTAATGGCGTTTGATTGGAATGGTCTGGGCTGATGAGGTGAAATCCGAGAACTACTGCTTTTTGTTTGTTTCCCAGTGAGAGTAGCATGCTTTTTCCTTTCCTTATCGTTCCATTAGACGTTTGAAGACAATTATCGACACCACACATTGTAAAAGTAACTCTGTGAGTGTGAGTGAAAAGTGAAATAAATACACCGAAAGGATACGAAACTCTATCTGAATTTCGCCTTGAAATAAGAAAGCTCAGCAGTTGTAACTGGGTAACAAACCTGAATTTCGATCATGGTTCTTCATAATGCTATTGTTCAATTGCATTTATGATTTTGAAAACGTGATCGTCATCAAGAAAGATCAGGTGCTTCATAGCAGTGTAGTGCGCTCCCAGGACTTTGAGCATTGCCCTACCAATGCGGCTTGCCTTATGGATGATGATAACGACCACGAGAAGAAAAGAACCGTAATCTCACCCCTGGTCGAGACATTTTTGAGTTTTGAATTCAATTTATGGTCAATTAAAATTATTTTTGCTTGGCGAATTTTCTCTTGTGTATTTATAAAATTTCATATCATTAGCCAGACATTGCAACAACGTATTGCACAAATTCATATCACCAATATGAGACAATTCATATATTAAGTCATCTGCATTAATAAAAAATCGATCAGGGACCACCCTTTTGCTGGCCAAAAACGTCTGACAGCTGTGAAATTAATTGTTACCTATTAATCTATTTCATTAGTGATGTTTCACTCTTTTACTTATACTTTACAATTAATTTATTTCCTTCATGACATTTTACTCTAAACTGAAGTCCTTTAAAATGCTTTTTTAAAATTTTATATGTGCGGTGAATTTATAGCTAATACATATAAGAATATATTATGCAGTCAGACGTAAAAGAGTTGTTTATCTATAACTACACCTAATTTTGGTTAAATTTTTCTAAAGGTTTATTTGTATGTTCTGCATTTACTAGATAAAGCTTCACAGTGAACGGCTCGTCACCAAGCTTCCTTTGATAAGATGAAAGAAATGTCAATAAAATATATCTAGATTATTCGATATCGATGCGAGCACATTATATTGTAATTCTTAAAATCATATATTTACATATATTTTCATAGTTTAATCCCATCCTGACAAACTAAGGATAAATTTATATTGGATCATGAACGATTCATTTATAAATATCCGTTTTGAGATCGAAACTTCATCAATCTACAAATTGAAAGTGGTGAAAAATTACAGTACGTAGGCTCCATCTATTTTAGATAAATCTTTTTGTATCAACAGTTAGTGCGAATAAATTTCGATTTATATTATTTCGGTGAAAGAGACACAAGACGCATCATTCAAAAAGATCCTAGAAAATTCGTCCATTATAAATATCCCTTGGTGGTAGCAGATGAAGACTTCAGCATATATTTCGAGTTGGGTGGGACAGTGAATATTTGTTATAAACAGTCTTTCAGTAACAACGATATTATTTGACGTAAGAAACATGCTTAAATATACACAGCGATATACCGCGGCGGAATGCACCAATAATATAAGAAGAAAGCTCGAAAAAGAGGCGATTGATGAGTAAGTTTTTTGCTCCAGCAAATGTGAGTTCCATTGTGGATTTCAAATATTTGCGGTAGACGATGTCTTCCTCAGTGTTGCCAGTCTTTCGAAGTATGTGCTGCTTCTAGAAGTTCCCAAGAATGCCGCATTTTGGCGCGCAAAAAATTTTGCATTAATTTCTTCCGCCAGTGTACTTTCTCCGCATTTTCAAATAAGCATCCCAAATGAAAGATTAAAATTTCTTCCCTAATATACAGAAAATACTAACAGGATGATGAGCAGCAATGCAGCATTCTGCAAGCCTCAACCACAATCGAGGGTCAGCATGATGAAACCGGACAGCAGCAACAAGGCAGTCAAATGCTTGAACAGGTCGCCCAGAGTGAAGTAAACAAAGCCCCATGTTGTGAAGAAGCCATGGTGAGCGGTCGCCAGATAGGCAGTGCAGTGGCCTTCCAGAGAGGCGTTCACCTTTGGAATAATATTACAGTAGTAAGGGGAGAGCCAAGGGGCAAAAAATACCATATTTCCTGCCACATACGATGCACTATGATCTTTTAGGTCAGCCTTAAGGATACAAAATTATAATCAGCATCCGTTAATGTTAATAATTCAAAGGAAGAAATGTTAATAACAATGCATAGCAGCAGTTCTGTTGGTGCCCGTTCAGCGATGCAGACCATTTGTTTTAAGAACTTTCCCCAGGGAGTATCTTGGAGGAAAATGGCTGTCGTGACAAAGGCATCAGAGGCAGAATTGCTCCGGTAAAGGAAACATTTTCAAAAAGATGGTAGCTGATAGGGGGTGCTATGGAAGGTAACATAAAGAAAAGACAAGGGAAAACTCCAATATGTAGCATGGCAATGTACACATTGGATACATGATACCAAGAAAAAGGATGTTCATTGACTGGGCATTTGTGATGTAGGTTTGAGGAAAAATGGAGAGGGCGAATGGGTGGTAGAGATGGCCATTCTGAACATTACCACCACAGTTTTTGGCAAATGACTATGGTATTTTTCATAATTTACCACAACCCTTAAAAAGTAATGCAATTTTCAGTAAAATTCACCATTGTTTCAGATATTTTTCACACTGATGTGATCCAAACATATTCTTTTCAGCCAAGTCGATATGTTTCATTATGCCTTAATAATAAATAGAGGCATGCACGAGGGTAATCCCAAAAATAAGGTTTCCTATTTTTTAGAAATTTAAAAAGCCGTTAATTTTCTATAATATTTATATAGTATTTCTATATTATTTCTATAATATATATATGAGGTTGAATATTTGTCTATTTTTCTACATACATCATTGCTATATCAGTCGATACACTTTTCTAGATGCTGTGACAGTTTTAATATGCCCATGTCATACTAGCTTGCTACCTTGCCCTTGAGGAAGCAGCCTAATCTTTCACCTCGTCATCGGAGCTGAATCGCTTTCTGGCCAAATATTCTTTCAACTTAGGGAACAGGTGGTAATCACTGTGAGCCAAGTCCAGACTATAGGATGGGTGGGTGATGAAGTTCCATTTTCACTTCTGCAGGAGAGCAACGGATGTGCGGGAGAGCATTGTCATGGAGAAAACTTACGCCCTTTGTTTGTCGTCGATTTCAGTACAACCGGCTGTAAACTCTCTACAACACTTGAGAACTTTTTTGACATCCATTCAAGACTCTCCGCACACTTCCTTTAATTGGTTCAATGCCTTTTTCGTTCAAAAACCAAATAACTGCACAAACTTCGCGGTAGTGTCCAATGGGAGCTCCATTCTCAACGACTGCCAAACCAAGACTTAAGAGTCCCAAGCACCAACTTGTGCGGGAGTGGGGGATGCAACAATTACAACAGCGTGGCCAACAGCCGCACAAACAGTTTCTCTTTGTCCCCAACACTTTGGGGACCTTACTTTCGGGATTACCCTCATAAAACTCGTTTGTGGAATACTTTAGTGATTTTTACTTCTGGACTATTTGTCGGCCTGCCGTTTGAACAGTTTGAATGAAAATTTCTCATAACATGATAAAAGAGAGCCTCATTGCATGTACATATTTGTTTTTACATTTCCATAAATCCTAATACATTAATGTAACAATAGTAATCATTTATATGTCATTAATCTCTTACCATTGCAATTGGCTTTCCGATTAAATCCTCCACTAGCAATTAATTGCTGAAAATTATGGAAATTTTTTAAAATTACCATAATTTACCATGGCAATTTACTCATCTCTAGTGGGTAGTGAAAAAGACAAACATGATAGATGGTGGGAGAGGAAAGGATGTTGGATGAAAATATTCTGCGAAGGCAGAACTGGAGGATGGAGGATGTGTTCAGAGGTGAGAACATGTTGTGGAGAGTGGTGGAGGGAGAATGCTAGACAAGCACAGAAGAAGAAGGAAGTAAATAAGAATTTTGAATGTCTTAAGGAGAGGCAGAGGGTATGAGGAACCTTAGAAAAATCTTATGACAAGTAAGTAATGAGCATAAAATTGGCTATATGGCCCAGAAATGGATAAGTTTGGATAAGAACTGTTCAAAAACATAATAATCAGCTGTCATAACACTAATGAAGACTTGTTTAAAGTGGATGGTGGCTTTTTGTACCTTGCTCAGGTGGAGGTAATGATGACAGTGCAGCATCATTTTCTTGCATTGCTCGATTTAAGTAATGGCAAGCTAAGTTTGGCTTCCCCATACACTGATGTATACATGCCATTCCATTGTAATATGCCACAGCTAAGGATTCTCCAGTATCCCTGAGTTTAGAAAAAAAGCTATAGTTAATAGGGCGCAACAAAAAATTTACAAACCATTGATCACGAAATACATGATTTCAGGAAAAAAATAATAATTTAACTTTTGGATACTTGAAGCATGCAAAGATATTAGTAAAAAGAATAGGTAATAAAAATGAAGTACACATGAGAAAGTATAAACAGTTAAAATCACAGTACACTGTAGCACTTGCATATGTCAGAATAATCAGTTGGAACAAAGAATACACACTGGTGTATTCAGGGTACGTAAACACATTTGAATCCATAGAAATATTTATATGGGGGAATCTTGAAATATGATTAACAAATTTCCTGATTAAGACCACTCAAATTGGAAGAAGGAGGGGAGACAATATTAGAGAATAAAATGAGTACAACACTTTAGTTTGTGGCTGAGCTTGAAAATTTATCCTGAAAAAAGCACTGAGATTGCTTCTTGTTAGAGCAAATAACTCTCTTGCTTTATCAATTTCTATTATGATTTTGTAAAGTAGGAATGAATTTGTATGTGGTCATGGGATAAAAATGGTAAAGAAATTGAGAAGATATTAATATAGGTCTGAGAGTCATGCTCTTTATTTATTCTTCTTAACATATATGTGAAGCATTCTAGATGGATGAGAAAATTTGCTTTTTAAAAATGTGATGGGTAACAACTCAATAGGAACAGAAATTAGTGGTGAGAAAAAGAGAAGGCCACAAGGAGATGCATTTAATTGAGGTCCATTCAATACATTTGCAATACAAAGCTTCCAATTCAACTGAGCATAACTTCTGCACTGACTACTATAGATTAATCACTAGGCCAATGAACCATAGATTTTAGGGTAACATGAAAGAAGGTGACACATGCAAACCTGGTTATACTCTCACTTCCTGGAAGCCTAAAATGTATGGGAAACATAAGGGTTCAAAAGCATTGGATCTGGCTCTCTTCATTTGAAAGCATGATTTCCATGAATTACTGGGCACAGAATTAGGAAAGTTGGATCCTTATTCATTGAAATGATATTAATGTTGTAATTATAAATCACTTAAGAAAAATTTTCATTCATTCCAATCTTTGCACAAGTGAATATAAACAGAATTATCACAGAATGATTATAAATATATGGGGGCCCACAATTAGGGCATAAGCTTAATTAAGGGAGTATTTTCAATGAAAATTGCGACAATAAGGTGTAAAATTACATGCAATAGAGAAGCATTCACAAATTGAATGGAATTGACAAGTGGAACTCTGTGCTAAGGTACTACAGGATTAAGGGCAATCCAACTGCAGGAGGAGAGTGAATATAGGTAGGAGACTATAAACTCTTGCTTTTAACCCTTTTACTGAATATAATGAATACATGTCATCATGGTTTGTATTTGAATTGACCATCCCTCAATGTATACATATATCTATCTGTATTATTTGATTTGCGGCGCATTGAGCAATTCAATACAGGATTGATTAAGCATTCTTATTTTGGTTCATGGGAACAAATTATTCCATTGGCTACACAGATAATTAATTGTTCACTAACTGGAAGATATTTCTGAAACATCACTGAACATAAGAATAAACGATAATCTTAATGGATTAAGGTGCAATACTGAAAAAAGAATTGATAGGGTATGCTCAGTGGCACAGAAGGTATGAGAGAATATACCAGCTTATGTAAAAGGTGAAAGAAAATAGGAGGAAAGGCATAAGCAGAAATGATTATCAATATGGATCAATATAATCAATGAATAACAATGGGTAAGACAACAGTTTATATTAAAATTTTTCATTGTTTGCAAGAGTTATAAAAAAAATAAAATGCATACTCCTTTCTTTACAAAAAATTCAAAATAATCACTAATTCTGAGCCCCAAAGCAGAACATAGAGCAAAGGCATGACATTGTTGCCAAACGAAAATGAAGGCTGCAGAAAGATATCATATACACTGAGAAATATATTGGATCGTAATTTACTAAGTTCAATAACAACAAAGAATTGATCATGTGTGAATTGCTTACTTATACACCTAAAAAACCTATATGATGAATTTATTACTAAAACGCCTGCACTTGCAGAAAGTTTTTCGTCTTAGCATCAACCGTTGCACAAAGATAAAGCAATCTGCTTTGGGGATTCTGAGTAACTTACTTGAATGTATGCTCCGTCTGTGGTATAGAATTAAGAACTTTGATAGCTTTCCTGTAGTTTCCACGAAGATACTCCAAGTTTCCTTTTAAAAATACTGATGCAGGGCTCTTAAAAAAATAAAATAAAACAAAAATTGTAATTAATTTTGGTCATTCACAATTTTTGGAAAAAAAACATACTCAAGTCTCTGTTAAATGTGATGATTTTTTGGTTGACATTCAACGTGAATGTTTTACTTACCACTCCTCCAGAGGTCATTATGGCCTTAAGTTCTCGTTTACAAGATTTTAATGCATGGGTGGCGAGATATGCACGAGTCTTCAACATGGAAAGTTTCAACCTGAACCATTCCCACCCTCCATTAAGACTCTCTCCAATTATTGATTGAGAATCCTGCAAATAAAGCAAAGAATCACTTATGGAGTCATGTAGAGATTTTTCAATAAGACAAGATCAAAACATTATGTGACTAGATATATGACCGAAAACCAGAAAAATTTAATCAAGATAGTATGTTATCAACTTGTTCAAATGTTATCAGTAGAGTGCGGAAAAAAAAAGTCTTTTGACTTTTTGTAAAAGTGGGACTTCAGTGGTTTTTAAATAAAAATCTTCACCAATTTTATTGAATACATAAAACATTTTTTAATGATTTGTTTAGAGACTTTTTGGGTATGGCGGGACTTTTTCTGATAAAACAGACTTTTGCAGGCTTCTTTATTGAAACCACATGCCTAAGTGTGGCTGTTGTGATTACTTTTATTCAACTGGGTATTGGACACGTGTTTTTCGTGAGTATTCCACAGAGCAGAGATTTACTGCAAAAATGTAAGCTCCTGACAACTGTTAATGCGAAATTTTACTAATAGCTCTGGAGATTGCAATGATTTATTTCTATTGTTCCACCATTCATGAAAGAATCACTCTCAATCAGTGTTTCAACCCGAAGGTTGGTTTGAATAGGTGAGAGTAGAGCTCACCCAGCCTACCCGTGTGAATGTCACATATTCTGGGTAGGGGGGCCAGTTCCTTTCCCTGGGCCACCAAAATGTGACTTATACTTTGAATACATGCAATTTAACATGCATAGTTTGCATTACATCTTTTCACAATTTCCTGGTGGTAAGCCAACTGGAATAAAATTAACAACAAAAAGTTATTCACTCGCATGAAGAAAGTAATTATTTGCCCATGTCAAGTTTTTACAACTCTTATAAGTGTTTTCCTTCTATATCACTTTTTAAAAATGTTCTTGTGTTTTAGAACACAAAGAGTATTAAGGATGACCTCAAAGAAAGCAAATTATATGCTATTGCTGATGAGACAACTGATGTTAAGGGACGATATGTGAGTAACATATTGGTTGGAAAATTGACACCAGATGAGCCCAATAAGTCCTACCTTGTGGGATCCAAGCAACTTGAAAGAGTGAATAATGAAACGGTTGCACGCAGTATTGACGAATCCTTAAGTAAGTACTTGTACCTAAATTAGTACAGTGTAATTGTTGCTGAAAAAGCGAGCATATTCAAATCAGAACTGAAGTTAATTAACTTATGTTGATGAGTTTTTTGCCGCAACTTTACCGTATTTATCGTAATGTCCGCGCCAATGTTTTTACAGCCTCTTTGTTTGGAGATTATAGTGCTAGAGAGAATTTACTTCTCCAAACTGATGGAGCGGCATACATGGTTCAAGTCGCCAAGGCTTTGGTGGTTTTCTACCCTAAAATGATTCACATCACTTGCAAAGTGCACGCTCTTCACAGGGTATGTGAAGAAATACGCAAAAGATTTCCCATTGCAAATAAGTGGGTGTCTAACATTAAAAAAGTACTAACTCTTAATCTGAATAAAACTAAAAGTAAATTTAAATTGCTAAATTATTACTGTAGAATTCATATATAATATTTTTGCAGTTATTTTTGAAAACACCATCCCACGTGGAAGTATATAAAACACTTTGCTATGATCTACCATAGCCTCCAGACCCAGTCCTCACGGGATTTGGAACATGGTTGGAAGCTTGTGAGTTATTTGCCCAGCACTTCGAAAAAATTAAGAATGTAAATAACTATCTGCAATTATAGTTGTGACTGATTAATCAATTCCTTTATATGTGATAGAATTCCTGCCAGTTTTGATCACTTAACTATAACTAAAACAGCATGTTCAAAATTAAAGAGGAAAACTTAATTTTAATTTTTTACTTCAGGTTATACAGCATATTGACCCTGAAGATGATGCAGAATGTGTAGAAAATGCTAAAGAACTCCTAGAAGATAGCACACTTCCACTGGACCTGATATGCATTTCAGCATCCTTTGGGTTTTTGGTGGAAACAATCAAACACCTTGAATCTTCCATCCTGAGCCTAAGTGATTCAGTGTTGTCAATTATAAATTTACAGAAGAAACTTGAAAATGTAAAGAGTGAATAAGCCGTAAGTGTTAATACAAAATTGTGTAATGTTTTGAGTAAAGATGAAGACTTCGCGTTGATGAGTGATGTAGCTCAGATTCTCAATGGAGAGTTCAAGGGGCAGACATCTGACATCTTCCAACAACTCTCTGCAAGTGAAGTGGCTACGATGAGGTATGCTCCTATGACAACCTGTGAAGTTGAGCGATCATTTTCGATGTACAAACTTATTTTGAGCGATTGTCACACAATGTTCATTATGGAAAACATGGATAAATATCTTTTCTGCCACTACTTTATGATGCGTCATCGAGGCAGTGAAACTTCAAAGAATGAAAGTAGGTAAATGTTTTTCTCATATTTTAAATGATGCAATAAAAAATAAAATCTGTTACCTAAGACATATATTTAAGCTTTAATTTTCCCTTCCCAAAATAAAGATAGATATTTATCAGCAATAAAAATAATAGGGATTAACATTTTTCTTCCACAATTGCTGGCCATCAAACGAAGTGTTATTCAGAATTTAAAAAAAATATTTTGTAAATTGTGGTTTTTCCTTTCTTGAAGTCCATATAACAACTTGAAAACCCATGAACCCGCATCTCTCGGCCTGCGCTCTTTTTTCCAATAATTAAGTAAAATTTAACAACTTTCTCACGAAAATACCTCGGACTTTAAAGAGACTTTTTTCAAATATATTTGCGACTTATTAGGCAACTTTTTTTGCAAAATTGAGGACTTTTTTCCGCGCTCTAATTATCAGACTAAAAACATTGTAAAGTCTTCTGAAGTCTTTGTAAAGAAAATATTGGCCAAAAAATCCTAAATTTCCTAGGAAATTGTCCACTTACCTTTCCATCTTTCGGAGTACTGCTGCTTACCGATGAAGGGGGAGGTTGAAGGGGTGATGACGTGAGGGGAGGTGCCCCTTGAGGTGACGATGAAGGAAGAGGAGCAAAGTGACTATCTGCATACGCCACCAAAGATAGAACTCTATCAGGGCGATGAGCACTGAGATGCAATTCTCCAAGGAGCAGAATAACCCGGTGGGCAAGACTTTCATCTGTAATAAATTATGGAAAGCAAATGCTTATCAGTCAATTATGAGAAAGATGATACTCAGGGAATTTCTTATCAATCTCTAGATACTAAGTTATTGTTCTTAATTGTAACAAAAGAGGTTGGGAAGAGATGCAAGACACTAAAAGTTTTCTTAGGAAGGCACAATGGGCACATCAATAAGGGGGACACATTGCTTTGGAATTATTTTAGGATTTTTGATGGTTTAATACAGATATGCCACAGAAATCAAAACCACATTGATTTTTCTACACCATTTATCCACTTCAGTTAACTGTTTACAGAAAAGAAATAAAGTAATGGTACCACAGAAAACTCTATTTCGTATTATTTCAATATGGAACCAAAGCAGTGGTTCCTAACATGCACCATTAGAAGTGTTATTTGTGTTTTTTGGTGAATTAGGGGTAAGTAAACTTCATGGCAGAGATATGGCATATGCACATTTTGCTGACATGGGTATTAGGGGAATGACCCATGGAAATCAGCTGCTAAGAGGCACAAGGCAAAGCCGATTAGGAACCACAGCTGTACACAATCTTGTGAATCACTCACACCAATAAAAATACTAGATCCATGTATCACTAATGCACAACTCAAAATCCCAAAGGATCAAAACTCAAGTCCTAAAAAGACAGCATTTAGAGGGCTCTTCCTATACTCAATGGCACATTAGACAAGAATAATGCCAAAAAGAGGCATCTCCCTTCACGAAAATATATCTAGGCAATATGGCATGATCTTTAGCACTAGAATCATTAATACATATTTTACCCAAAATATTGTGAACATTTAGCATTATTAGCGAGAATATGGATTTACAAAAACAATTCTCCATTAATTGTTGGTAAAAAATTTAAGGAATAGTGGTCTTTAAGGAAAAAGTAAATACTTTTTCATAGATTTTATCACTTAATGGAGTATATTTCAAATTAATTTAATATGATAAGAAAATCAACCCAAATCTTACTTCCCACAAATTAGTGCAGACTTGCACTTCATATCATAGGCCACCTACTTCAATAAAATAAAAAAAATCTACGAATACTAACCCATTGTTTCGATGTAAGGTAGGAGAGCATTTAGTATACGTATAGCTGTAGAATACTGCCTCATGTGGTAGAGTAAAACAGCTTGGTTGAAGAAAATAACACAGTGAGTAGGGCCCTCCATTGAGTCCAAATCTTCTATGTTAAGATGTGCCTGAAGGATAAATGCTTTTTAAGAAACGGGATATGATTGAAGAGTTTTCGAGGATGTCAAAATATATGGCCACAAAATGAAATGTATACAGCATATTTCCGAAAGCACAAAACAGAATTTAGGGTTAATCAACATGCGAATATGTGTATGCCATTGTGAAAGCGATTACGTTTTACCCATCAATGTTGTACTCAACTTACTGCATTGCAAACGGAATTCAACGCTCTTCGAAACTGGTCCGTCTTCCGCAACTCCCCTCGATAATATTCAGCCACAGCTTTATTGTGTGCAACCTTAAAGTCCATTGGCCTGACGGTAGAGTTTCCTGCAGGAGTTCCAGAAAAGTTCCCCCCACTAAATCCAACAGCTGCATTGCCACTAGATGCTGGGGTAGAACTACTAGTGGTAGCCGCTCCCACGGTTACTCTAGCTGATTGCTTGTCAGTATTAGCCCGCATCGCGGATTGCACACCAGTCCCTCCAGAGGCCTGAGACGTGGACGTTCCCAAAGAATAATTTCCCCCACTTTCCATCTGGCTCAGAGCTGCAATAGCAGCAGTATAATTTCCGCGCCGGAATTCCATCAGCGCTGTTTGAGCAAGTTGCCTCTCTTGCTCCGAGCATTGTGAAACCAACGATGAAAGAGGAGATGTCAATGCTGAATTAGAAGCTGTCGTTGTGTGCGAACTAGGGGGTGGTTGATCTGGTGAAAGGATCCACTTTTCGCCCCCTTCTTCACTTTTCTCAGCCGCTTCATGTTGTTTCACCTGGCAATTATGATAATGAACAAATCCCTCATCAAACATCTTACGATGAGACAAAAAAATATAGATTAAAGCGTGAATTCAATTAGCAAAAACTTCAATATTTTAAAATTGATACACCCGAGCACCTCTTAAGTAAGTATTTGGGGATTGGCATACCTTAGTAGCTGATGAATTTAGTTTCATCCTTACATAAAATGATAAAAATAATCAGAGATCCATATGAAAACAAAAGGTTCACAAAAGGCAAGTATTCTTCTATGTACAAATTATTTAACCCAGACTTAGGGTTTCAGTAGCTGCAAAATAATAAAATGTCCCTCCTCACATTTGAATGGTTGCATTTCATACGAACAGTCATTAACAGAGAAAGATATTGTCAAGAATCTCAAAAAACTTTCTTGACAGCCATTATTTTCGATCTTCAATTATTTCGTCCTTGAAAACAACAGCAGCACGGAGACGATTTACGAGCCGCAGCTAATAGCGTTAGCTCCGGTAGATGTCTCCAGGGTTGTCGTTGGTCGTTTTGTTTTCACGTGGTATCGTTTGAAATCTAGCTGTACGTGTAAGTACCATTTTACTCTTATAAACTTTTTCTGGAGGCCGAAGTACGAATATAGTGAATAAAATTGGCAAATTATTTTCTGTAACAGAATGAGTGACATTTATCCGTGTAAATCTTCAACCGGTAGCAAACTTATTCAGGATAAAACATTCTTTCCTCACCATCAATGCATTATCAAATTTGTTTTTACCTAAACACTGGGGTCATTAGATCGCTGTTTCACCAAAAGCATCCGTTTTGGGGTGCCTTTGATGAGGCCCATCGGAATGCTTTTGGTATATTACAACCTTACTAGAATCATATGCCTCGCCTTCTGTTTGTCTGTATTCTTGTCATTAAAATTTCACTCATTGCAAATGTAAAGCTGTTGATACAGTATGTTCCTCCTGGAATGAATTTCCTGAAATACAGCCAAATGACAATCATTGACCAAGTTCGAATGGTTTTCGGTAGGTATTATCTTCGATTGACTGGTGTGATATTATAGTTGTATGAATACACGAATGAAGGTTTGGATTAAGAGTTTGTGCCTTTTATTCAGTAAATACCGCAGAAATTGCAAGTTTACCAATCTCATCATATTTGGCGGTTCTCTACAGTCATCAAAGCATGTCATGTTGCAAAGATTCTTGGGGCTCTTCCAAGGTTCTCCCTACTTATCCAGGTAAAATATTTGGTCTGTAACTGCTCTGGAAGACTAATATCTGATGTGGAAGTGGTATGTTACTGAATTGAACTGGTCTAGATTTTAAAGGTGTTTCAAATCCAGACCAATAACAGACCTCTTCCAGAGCAGATATTAGCCTTTCATAGAAGTTGCAGACCAAATAATCTGGGTAGGCTCACGTTGAGGAGTGTCATGTTCCGAGAATAGTTTAGTGTTACTCGTGAGATGATCATTTATTACTTAAGAAATTATTGTTGAGACTAGCCTCACTATGCCACCGCCAACAGCTTGCAGCATTTTCTATCCACGATAAGCCTCTAACCTGCGTACTTCGGACCGTTGAATCACCTCCTATTTGGCAATCCATGAACGCTTTTTCAAGTTTGATCCATTCCCGTGGGGCGTAAACGAAACGTGTCCTTAATTTGTGGTTGTTATTATCATGGTTATACAAAACATCGCTTATGAAGTTGTTGGTCTTTGGTGGTGATCTTCAATCGTATTCGCTTCACGGAACTGTTATAAGGGCGAAAATATTTCATGGAACCCTTCTTCGAGATTTAACTAGGAGATTGTAAATGAATAAGTATTTTAATTTCAGTAGGTACTCTTGTAGTATGCGTAAACTTTGACCTAAGCATAGTAATATGAATGACAATTAGTGGAGCCCTTAGGTAGGTTGCGTGGTTCTCGAGAAAAAGTTTTAATACCATCCGTGCCACTGAGTAATAATCTGAGACGACTAACGTTAGATAGGGTTGGGAGGGAAGTCCATGAACTCGTATATTGTCTTACGTGGGGGTATAGTTCATAAATTTGCCACAGTAATAAAAGAAAGTTGTCCTAAGTTGTATTTTCATGAATAAGCATACTTAAATCTATGCGCGTATGTATGGCTCACGGATATTAGAAAATCTCTGTAGCCCGTGGTATGGCACCTTACGGTGCGCTGAGTGTTTTAATGCTTCTGCATTGTTTGGTGTGTTTTAAGATTTACGCGGTTACTCAAACCGCGGGGCAAACTCAAACGGGGGCAAGTTGTGTCTTCGGGTTTAGCCTTTTGAGGTTAGCACAACTGGCTAGCACACCTTACTAGGTAGATTTTTGACTCCTTTCTTTGTCTCTCCTAAGCTTTTAATCTGAAATGCTTACTTTTGGTTTTGGTGACGCTGTCAGAGCGTTATAATTTTATTTATTGTGGGCGAACTACGGATCAAGTCAGGATTAGGTGGAAAGATTTACATCAACTAATCTCTACCAGGCGCAGACTCTTTGTCTCTTCACGCGATTTCCCTCTAAAGTTCAGCATACGTTTTACGTCTCCTTACGTCTCCTCCTTCCCCCATTCGCATATTTCTCCTTCTGTCTTGACCTTAACATATCGTCCACCCCCAGTACCTATTTCAACCACCAACTCAGCTTCTTTCTAATCTCCCTTTAGAGGTTACTTTCCTCACCCACCATAGTTCCGAGGTCTTCCTCTTTCGTCTGCCTCTCCGTTCAGTGCTCTTTTTCTGTTCCCCTTCATCCTACTCCCACATCCCAAACGCCTGTAGCACATTCGCATCCTCTCTCCTCAGAGACCGGGTATGAGCACTATACACATCTGCTCTCCATTTTATACTCTAATGCTGTCTTTATATTTACACTTGTTGCGGTTACTCCATTGAATGATGTAATTGCGCGATGAAGTCTAGCGAATAAAATTTTCAGTCCGAAATTCCGTGTAAGCCATGACAATGGTTTGATGCTTATTCTCATTATATTTTCGTCGCTTTAATATCTGAGATAAGTTCAGTTGGTACTTCTCCACGTGCTGTCTTTTTCGCATTAGGAAACAATAATTACTATTTACAAGGGATTCAAAGCAGTGGGATCGTTCTCACTTCATGATAAAAATTAGAAAAGAGGTCGTCCGTGTTTTCATTGCTGTAAAAGCACTTTGAAAATTCACGTTACTTAGGTTATATCCGTTACCTGCTGAAAAATATCCCAGAACATAGAAAATTGAGACAAACGGTATATTTTGAAATTTTAAATCCTTTCTTTTAATGGAAACTAGTTTCCTTATGATAAAGCTCAGCTTAAGCTTTCAACCTCATTGTTTCATCTACTTCTACGAAATACCGTGCAAGCCACCACTAGGGGGGAAAGTGGTGATTCCGCTCAATATTAGGCATGACGCACTCATCCCTGCTGAATTCAGAACCGCTCACGTTCCCCCGGATGCCAGGCGAAGGCCATAAGCATTCAGTATTACAGTGCGCGGTCAGACCAGAAACTAGGAGAGTGGAACGTGGACGAACATGCTACCTTGAAATACACTAATTAAGATACGACTTTGGTTTTAATTATTGCAGCAGATACATAGTTTTTAAAGGTACTAAATCATGCAAGAGCTATATCATACCGGAAATTAAATGCGAAGTCAGTAGCTAATAATAATATTAAGATATTTAGCACTAGTGCAAAAACCTATTTTATATAGTGAGGGTCAAAGTATCCTAGAACTTATCTATCGCAACGTTTCAAGTGTCTAAGAATTATCAATTGATTAATTTCATACTGCCCATTATCTTTGACGACCGTTGCAACTTTATGATTGAAAATACTAGTTCTGATGAAGAAAGCCGCGGGGCTTAGATAGAGGTTGATTACTTCTTTCGGGTTTTCCGTCGCGTTGGTTCATGTTGAGGACAATATTTCGCCGGCTGTCCTGCTGGCTTCCTCAGGTTCATGTAACTGATGAAATTGATTCTAAATGAAATATTGTCCTCAACATGAACCAATGCGGCGGAAAACCCGAAAGAAGTAATCAACCTCTTGAAAATACTAGTTTACGAAACTTCAAGAAAAAAATCCTAGGTGAATTACTGAATGAAAACCCCAAGTCATTCTGGTCTTACGCGAGAGAGCTCCAGGGTGAATCTTCGACAGTAGAGTCCTAATTGGATACAAACGGCAAAATGGTCACCAACAGCATCGATAAATCCAACTTTAACCACTACTTCGAAAGTGTATTCACTAAGGATGACAAAATACATCATTTAGACATTCCGAGCGTTAACGAGCCGATGGCGGACATAACAATTCAGCGTGATGGAATAATTCAACAACTGCGTTCGATTAAAAGTAACAAGTCCCCAGGTCCAGAAGGAATACCTGCACGCTTACTGAAGGAGTTAGCGCCACAGATTGCACCATTCTTAGAAATTATATTAATCAAATCATTATTCGAAGGCAAGGTGCCCCAAGACTGGAAAATAGCCAATGTTACACCGATATTTATAAAAGGAAATAGAAGTGACCCAGGAAACTATAGGCCTATATCGTTAACATCGCTTTTATGCAAGATCCTCGAACACATTGTCGTTAGCAATATTATGGCATTCCTGGATAATCGTAACATCTTACACAGCAGTCAGCATGGCTTCCGAAAGGGCAGGTCCTGTGAAACACAGCTTGCGCTCTTCCTTCACTATATCCTGAAATCAGGTGAATCGAATAAGCAAATCGACGCGATATTCCTTGATTTTAAGAAGGAATTCGACAAGGTTCCTCACAAGAAACTCATTTATCAATTGTATTCATGCGGAGTTAATAAAAAAGTAGTGAATTGGATAAGTGACTTTCTCAACGATCGAAAACAAAAAGTAGATATTGATGGTTTTAGCTCTGATGCAGTCGAAGTCACATCCGGTGTTCCTCAAGGAAGCGTGATTGCCCTCTTTTATTCATTATTTATATTAATGACCTAAGTTCTCGAATTTGTAGTAAATTATGATTATTTGCAGACGATACAGTAGTCTACCGTGAAATAAGCGAAGACGCGGACTTTGAAGTTCTGTCATCTGAACTTAACAACATTCATTCGTGGTGCCAGGAGTGGGGTTTAGAACTTAATATTAGTAAATGCACCACAGTTCACTTCCTGCGAAAGTCATCACACAAAAGCCATACCTACACCGTGGGTGGAGTAAACATAAAATCTTCAAATACAGTAAAATATCTTGGAATTACCTTAACTTCACATATATCGTGGGGAACACATACAAAACATATGCGGCACAACATTAAAGAAACTAGGTTTTGTTAAGCGTATAATAGGAAGATCCTCGGGTAAGTAAAAGAGAGATGCTACCTCGCTCTGGTTAGGCCGCACCTCGAATACGCCGCGAGCATTTGGGACCCTGGTTATAAAGATTTAACCAAAAAAATTAACAAAGTACAAAGAATAGCAGCACGCTTCGTTAAAAACTGCTACGAACGAACATATGTTGTTACACAACTGTTAGAGGGATTAAGGTGAGAGCCCCTAGAGACTCGGAGGCTGCACGCTAGGCTTAGGCTGCTTGATAAATTCAGAACTGATATTTTTCAGAGCGATACTGAGAATATTATCATGACGCCTCATTACATTTCTAGGTCTGACAGATGCGATAAAATAAGAGAGATACTCTGCCGAACAGATAGGTACAAAAACTCGTTCTTTCCGCGCGCAATAAGTGACAGCAATAGAAACTTAGCTCCTCCAAACACACTCTCATAGGACATGTCACCATTTCACCTCCAAAAATTTTACATCTTTACACGGCTGGTGACCTACCATCCCCTGCCACACGCCCAAGCGGCGGCTCGCGGGGTAGTATGTAGATGCAGATACTACGGATGGTTGCCCTCGCCCCTTAACATAAATCCTGGCTTCGGCCATGATACAGACCTTTTCAATTGCCTTCGGACTGGAAAAAATCTGTTATGCTTTTGATTTTTAATTTACTACAATGATACCAGGAGCTAAATAATCAAGTATATAAGGGAAAGCTCTTTATGCGGTCTAAGAAGTCAATAAAGCATTTACCCTTTGATGATTTTATATATAGAGCATGTAGTTAAAATAAAACTTCCCTGACTTTAGCTGCCCCCGTGGGAAACAAACCCCTAAAAACTGTTCGCTTTTATCCCGCATAGATTTTGGAGGCGTTTTTTAATGTCTGTCTAACATTAACCTTTGAATGATGTGTTTTTACCATCCGTCATTCGAGAGCTTGAGTTTTGCATTTCGCATTTGGGTTTATTTCATATCTGGAAAGGTGAAAATTTATCTTTTGAGACCTAAGGGAATGATATTAGTCTCCTCTTATATTCCTCTATAGCAGTGGTTCTCAACCTTCCTAATGCCGCGACCCTTAGATACAATTCCTCATGTTGTGATGACCCATAACCATAAAATTATTTACGTTGCTACTTCGTAAAACCATTGAAAATATGTGTTTTCCGATAGTCTTTGGCGATCCCTGTGAAAGGGTCGTTCGATCCCCAGAGGAGTGGGTGGTGACCCGCAGGTTGAGAAAATAGAAATCACTTATAGATGAGGCAAAGAGTTTGTATAGTCACTAATGACGGGTGAACGTTCGAGAATATTACCTCCCTGCGGATTAAAAATGATGGGATTAACTTCTTAACATTTTATTTACCAGGATTTTTTCCTTTTTTTCGAGTTATCAACTAAACTAGCTTTGATTGAATTTTCATTGTGGCATTCCTGCCACACCGTATTAGGTATTCGGTTTTGCGGGAACAGGTAGCAGAATCTCGTGCAGCTGAAATCGCTTTCTCTGACATTTCCTATGAAATGTAATGAGGAGGAGAAGAGATGGATCGGTGTTCCTCGCCTGAGCTCGGGCTTACATGCCGTTTTGTTTTGGTAATTAACTCGTCCATTTGTCACTGGCCGATGAGCGCCGAGAAAGTTAAGGAAAATACCACTCTCGGTCTTTGAGGGATTGAAATCAATGGATAACTACCATCGGCGCTGAATAGCCTCTGTGCATATTAGAGGTGAGCTTTATATTCGCATGTCCTCTAAAAAAG
Organism: Ceriagrion tenellum; assembly: GCA_963169105.1. NCBI lineage: Eukaryota > Metazoa > Arthropoda > Insecta > Odonata > Coenagrionidae > Ceriagrion > Ceriagrion tenellum. The sequence goes on along the minus strand of OY720632.1, from coordinate 93,675,734 downwards.
ATCAATTAAATGTGCGACTTAGGAAGCGCTTCGATCTTCTTTTAAAACTATCAAACTACTAAACTTGTTCGCATCTTAATGTTCAACTTTTTATAGGCCATTTTAGGCTCCTTCCTGGATTTTTCTATCTAACCCTGGCGTGCTTATTCTAACATTAAAACACTTGTCTGTAGTGAAAAATCACTCGCAAAATTAGTAATAACCTATGATTACTGTATGTATTGAAAACTATGGTTCAAGAAAACCAAAAACAAGAGGACTCATTTTGAGTCAGTTTGGCGGGAAAAATGTGGTATTAGAGGTATTATCGATAAAAAAATTTTGTTGATGCAAGTTTAGTATCGCTGCCATCCCACTCCAGAGTTCAAGATCGGAAAAAACCCTGATATATATGTAGTGGAACCTGTATCCCTTTACTAGGGTGCTGTCCATAGGGCACTTCAAATATTTTACTACGTGCGTTGTATGGAACGAAAAATCCTCGACTCCGTGCTGCCTTTCATTTCGATTGCCCTAATATCGACACTGGTGTTCTCCCCTCCCTTTCTCCAGTCCAAAAATAATCCTTTCGTCATCAGGGTACCAACTTCTCAGCGGTGCTATTCATCCAGATGCTAGTAGTGTCTCCCAAATATATATTACTCTTTCCACTCTTACGATTCGGGTTAACGAAACTAGCTCGCAGGTCCGTCTAATTGATGGGATTTGAACTCAAAATTATTCCAGAACTAGGATAATTTTCCTGTGGAATTCACGCTTCGGGTACCGGGGTCAGGTCCTTCCAATGCCCCGTATCAGGTTTCATCATAAATGTACAAAAGAGATTCAAGAAAGGAAGAAATATGTTGAAGAACTATATGGCAGAAGTAATAGTCTTATAAAGTTAGAGACGGAAAGCACTTGCAGGGAAGGATGCGCTTGTGCCAGGTATTTAAGGCAGTTATATTAAGTAGTTCATGCGGAAAATGAATGCAAGATAATCTGTTGGTTTCGATAACACCACTTCAAGTTTGCGGAAGAAATTGGAAATAATGAAATTTTAAAAAAGATAAAATTAGTTGTATAAAAATTACAAAAAAATTCAAAAATCAAGTAGAGTGTGGTCAGAGGACTTCCCCATTTCCAAAATGAAGAAAGCGTCGGAATGTGAATAATATAGAACAGTTTATGCCGATTTCACGTCGGGTAAAGGTTGTACACAAAATCGTCAGTTGTCAGATGGAGACGAGAGCAAACGTTCTCATTCATGTCTCCGCCAGTTCGGATTTAGGACGGAGAAGGGCGTTAAGGATGCGATTATGACGATGAGAACCCTTATAGATTGGAATCTGGAATGTAAAATAGGCGATTTTGGCATTTTTCGCGCTTGTATACGTACCCATCTCGTCATTCACTTACGTGGTGGACACATTTAAATAGCTTAGTTATTCCTGTTTGGCGAAGGAAATTGGCGATCTTTTAGTCATTTCCTCCATAATGGTCTATTCTTATTTGCCTATTTTGCCTCTGTTTCATTCATTGATTGCTTCATGTACGCCTTCCTGTTCTTAGGACTCAAAATATTCCTTCTCCTGAGAGTATATTCCAACGCATTCACCCACGACTTTCTTGGTCTACTTCTTCTTCTCTCACTATTCACTCTACCTTTTTACATCTGTTTCGTAATTCAGTGCTCATCCATTCCCTCGACATGGCAAAACAAACGAATTTCACTCTTTTTATGTATGTCCATCACTGGGGTATCCATTCCTCATTCTTTCATAACCCACCAATTTGTGTCTCCATCCTACCTGATTTTGCTACGAATGCTTTTCAGGTAACCCATTCCCCGAGCTATTAACCTCCTCTCATACTTATCGAACCCCATCCAGGTTTCCTGCCATGCGATCAAGGTGAGATGAGAATTATTTTGTGCTCAGGGATAATCGCTACCGTGAACAAAGGTTCATTGATATGTTTCAAATTCTACCCGCGAGTTTCCTCCCAGCATTGTCACGACTTATAATGTCGAAAATATATCCTTTCTCTAAACAAATTGGTAAAGGTTCACAAAATTGTCCGCTAGGACAACAATTTCATTTCATATTCTCACCATATAATTATTCTTCCCATTCTCAGAAATCATCACAGCGTGTATTTTTCATGCACTTATTTGGTTTGAATTGAATAGCTACGGTGAAATCAATCAACTTTGCCTTACTCTCTGTTTTATTTCAAACCAGTCAGCCGTCCAGTCGATTTCGAAAAGACGCTCGACAGAGTGAAGAGGACTTAAATAATGAAAATATGAAAACGGGAATAGATCGGAGAGATAAAGACTTCTAAAATTACATCTGATTCGAAAACTGAGACTTGATTTTTGTGGGGAATTATAGGCCGCAGAATACGATCTGATTGAGTCGAAAGTTTTTTCTAACATGGCTTGAAGCGCAGGGAATACGGGATGAAGATTAGCTATGAGAGAAATAAACAAAATGCAAATTTTCAGCCCATTGGAAACGAGGGTGGCCAAAAAGGTTGCACAGCATGGAGTAGGTAGAACTAGTCCATTATTTCGGTTGTGTATTGGAGGAAGTTGATCACAATAGGAAGTAAAGATTAAAGTCGGAGTTATCCGTTAGGAAAATTAAGCGTTCCCTTATTGTATAGAATTAATGATTGGGACCATGTGTAAAAATTTATAGAAACGGTAGCGAAGAGTTTAATGTGGAGTGTAGCGTGATATGACGCAGAAACCTTAACTTGGACGAAGGTGGATGAGAAGTGGACGGGAATATACGGAAGTCTTTCCAGATTCATTCATTGGTTGTTCAATCCTAAGATTGGTTGACTGGAGCGCGCCACCCTTCCCTATTTCATGCTAATTCCCTTACCCCCTGGTATCTCTTCCTATGCACTTTCCTCTTTATTTGGTCTATGAACTTATTCCTGGATCTTTCTCTGGGGACTTTTCCCTCTATTTTACCTTCAATTATGTTCTTCACAAACCCATTGTGTAGTAGGGTGTGTCCAATCCATCTGGCTCTTCATTTCTGTATGGTGTTCCATATGGTCCTTTCCTTTTCTACTCTTCTGTGCACTTCATCATTTCTTAATTTGTCCGTCCATTTTATCTTCAGCGTCCTCCTCCAGCACCAAGTTTTGAAGGGTTCTAGTCTTTTCTGGTCAGCTTTTCCAATGGTCCATGCTTCCGATGCATAGAGTGCTTTCTAGATATGAATGGAGGAATAACAGTGGACGGAAAGGAAGACAAACAGGAACGTAGTTAATATGGTAGGTGAAGAGTAGAAAATTCAGGATATTATGGGTGTAGCAGGTGGTTGGAACTTTGGCAATGTTGGTCTAAAAGTTGCTGGAGTTTGTGATAGAAGGGAGTATGTTGAGTGATGGGAAAAGGGTGAGAAAAAGGTAACGTTTTAGAAAATAGAATGAAGAGAGGGAGACGATTGACAGCCTGGGCAAATGATGGGGCATAGAATAATCCAGGTATAAAAACTTACCCTTCGTACGTTTCCATCATTTTGATTAAAGTCGACCCTGGTTTATAGAGTTCACTTTTTTGTTCACAAGGTTTTGAGTCGCCAGTTGCTGAATGGTGGCTACATTGTAAGAATGGAGGCGACAGTCCCTGGCTTTACGAAGTTGAATTAATTCATTACGAGGGTAATGAAAAAACAGTCATTCCACAAAATTTTGCATTTCGACAAACATGGCTTCGATGCATTGCATCGAAGAATGGAGGTGATAGTACCTGGCTTTGCGAAGTTAAATTTATTCATGTCTGGGGTAAAGAGAACACTGCTATTCCACAAAATTTAACATTTCAACAAACATGGCTGAGATGCAGTGCATCGTCGGAAGGTCATCGCATCGAAGGCCATGTTTGTTTAAATATGTATTTTGTGGAATTCCGGCGCATATTTTCTTTACCTTCCTCAACCAGAATGGGTTCTTGAAATGATGTTCGGTGTTTAAATGAAAATGTGATCAAGTGATGAAGTCTGTCATTTCATCATCCAGCGTATCCTCAAATTTAAACCTGAAACAGCTCTTTTTTATTACCATCCAATCACCCCGTCTCTTAAACCAAGTCACAGAATTACAGGGCATCGGATCGCAGTCGGGGCGGAGAGTTTATTCGAAAGCATGTACAATAGGTATGGTGGAGATACCTAAACCTTTACAGGGATTGAGGGAAATAAATAAATGGAAAGAAGAAAAAGGACTTCGCATCCTCCCTCCCCCTCAAGGTGGAAAAGAGCCGTGGAAGAAAGTGGTTTGTGCTCCCGGGGAATCGTGGGAATGGATCGAGGGAGAGGAGGAGAGGAGAATAATGCATGGAAATTCGTGAAATCTGGTTCGAGGCTCGTCCCTTTCGTCCGCCGTCCCTCTCCGGCGACGTGGAACGCCGAGGGAGTCGGGAGGACGGAGGAGGGAAAGGAGTTGGCCGAGAGCACGGGGAGAAAATGAGATAGAGAGAGGAGATACGGAGGAGTGGAAAGAAGAATGTAAATGGGAAAGGAGAATTGAGAGAGAGATGCATAAGAGGCAAGCGGAGTGGTTTATCGTGGGGGAGGCGATTGCGGATGGGGAAGAGTAAGATGAGGAGGATAAGTTAATAAGTAAAAGAGACGTTACGCTCAGGATTGTCAGTAATGCGGTATAAAAATGCTACCTACTCCGGCCTCTACGTCTCCCGAGTTTAAATTGAATTCTTAATACTTGCGTGCGTCACATGCAAATGTGACTATAACAAAAACCTTTTCTTCCCCACCATCTTGACCAAAACCCCTTCCCAATTCCTCCACCTCTACCTCCTCCTTATAGTTCTCTTTTTCCCTCCACCACCACCCTCCTCCTCCTCCCCCCCTCCCCAACCCGCTCAGCATTTCTCTCTCTCTCCCTCTCTCTTAACAATTACCCATCGACCAATGGCAAGGCGGCGTTTCCTCTTTCCCCAGAGTTACTCTGGTCGGGGGAGAGGAGTGGGAGATTGTAAAGGAGACGATGCGCATCGTGGGGAGGGGGGCGTGAGGGCAGTTAAGGAGGGGAAGTTGTGTAAGGGGGGGAATCCCCCCGCGAGGAGAGGGGAACGTGTTTAAGGGGGGAAGGGAGGGAGGGAGGCAGGTCGAAGGGGGAGTTGGAATCGGGGAGGGCTGTCGGAGAGGAGGAGATAGGGAGGCGGCGAGAAAGGGTAGGCGTGGCCTCCGACTACGGCGGGGGGCGGTCGGGAGGGGAAAATGGTTACGAATGGGTGGGTCGGACCCCTGTCACGTGACACATGCGCGGAGCCTTTGGAGGTGGGGAGAGGAGAGGGGTGAAGAAAGATCTTTAGAGGGAGAGGAAGGGGATGGAGGTGAAAGGTGAGTGGAGGAAAGAGAGGGAGATGGAGAGGAGAAGAGAGGATCAAGGAATTGTTGTGTGTGTACATTGGCAATATAGATCGGTTTTTGGGGTGAATTCCGAGGATCAGGGGAAAGCGGAGGATTCTTCCTTACTCAAACCTCGCTTCCGTGGACATCGTATGAAAATACTCGGGAATTAAACAATAAAATCTTTCTGTCAGTGCTTATTCTCCGGTCATCTTTTTTATTTTTATAGTTGCACTGTAGTCCTCAATTTGGAGGGAAATGCCGGGTTAGGGCTGCACGTTAACTTAGTAGACTTTTATGTTTTTCGAAAAGAATATTCCCACTAAGTGAAAAGAATGAAGTTTTTTTATCAGAGGTAAAACCTGCGGTTGGTCTTTCTCCAGAAAATGTCAGGTTTTTTGCTGCTACATGTCTTGACTCAGGTTTATTTTGCTTGGTATTTTCGCATTACCTCACCCTTATCGTTTATTGTATTCCGGGGGTGGCTCCGTTGATGGGTTTGCTGCTAGGGTTTTAACACAGCAGACTTAGAAAATGTTTATACATGAGGTCACACGAAAATAGGAGTGATTGCATTATAAGGTGGGACTAATTGTATCAAGGCTGCAATATAAACCAGCAAATCCGCTTTTCCCTTTGTCTATTTTAATTTTCGATTTAGAATCTCTGCAACTTCAATATGTCTCGACGTTTCTTACGTGTACCTTGTGACCAACCAACTAAAGCTTGAATTGTTTGCAGCGTCAGTATTACGTATTCCACATAAAACACTTAATTGCCTATGAATGTTTTCAAAAATATTTTATGCGTAATGAGTCGATCGAAATTTTTCTAGCCCTTGTGAGGCTGACGAACACCGTAAAATTCCCTGTTGCATCCCTAACTTTGTCTATCCAGGGCCTTGAACAGTAAAAACGGAAGTTTTGTAATGCGTGGATGTATATTAGAGTAATGGGCATAATGTACTCTGTTCTACGTACGGTCTAACGTTTGGATCTGAATGTCAAACTCAGCGCTATTCATTCATACGAATCGAACAGGAGATTCTTTTTATTGTATTCATCTATTTGTAAAAAATGAAAGAAAACATTCGTAATCTTCCTTGTTTAAACCTCTTGTTGTGATGGTCTTGTTGTTAAGGCTTAACAATGTCTTGTTGTTAAGGGCAAAATTATTAGCGCAAAGGATTCAAATAACTATTTCAAATGAATTGATCGATGGATTGACATTTTTGCATTACGTCTTTGAGTGGCCTCACATTGTCCTCCGTTCTCCTTTCATCAAATACACCATCTGTGTTACCACTCATTTTTTAAGTCGGTAAATGTCATCCGTGGAATGTGGTGACCTCACAGTAATATATTATTATCATAATTATAATCATCCAGCATCTAAATTAAGGAATGATTATGTATCAGTCCGTATTAACATCACACCCAGCGAAATTCGATAAATTAGCTCCCTCGTATCAGTTCATATGTGCTGAATAATTATAAAATACCAGAGAAGGAATTTCATAAGAATTATTTCATTGACTTTTATTACTTATAGATGCTTTGAGGAGACTATCGATTATGCTCGACCTATTTTCCGGGAAGTGTGCTCTCTCTCGAGTCTCCTTTGTGACGACAAGAAGTCACAAAACCTTACATTTAACATCTAAAGTTCGCACCGAGTATTGATCGAAAGGATTTGAAAATAATGTGTATTGATCGATGAAGGATTTGAAAACAATTTTTATTGCAGGGGACACGTTAACTGGCACGCAGAAACAGATTGAGTTAACATTTTCTTCTGACTCAAGAGTTCATTCCAGCAGCGTACTTGGGTATTGGTGATTACAACCTCACGCGGGCAATTGCATCATGTATCAATAATTAAAATTGTTAAACGCATTTATCTTACTTAAATGAGTAGGCAAATAATGAAAACAGACTAATTTTTATTTATGTAGTAAGTGGATGCATATTTGACCTAAGTTTTAACAAACTTTAACCTCATAAAATGTAGCCTTTGTAAACGTGAACGCCATTACCTTTTAATTTATCAATTAAATTTGGTAAATATACAAATAATGTCTCTGCCTATCATGATTTCAATCACAAGCTTGTTTTATCTCTCGGGTTTGAGAAAAAACATCTGTTTTGTGGTAGAAGCAATTAAGGTTTTATTTGGATTAAGCGAGCATACATTTATTTTCTGACTCTACGAGCTGAAGTCAAAACAAAATTTCTTTGAACGAGCATAGATAACACAGGAAATCAGAATTTATCTTTTATGGAAACTAAACCAACCTCCTTTCTGGGTCGTTATACGGAAGAGCGTCACAATTTAGCTGTTTAAGAAACGCTTCTGCCTGCTTACCGGGTGGACGGATGTTTTCATGAAGTTCGTTTTCAGAGCAAAATGTAGCAACAAATTGGATTTGTTTCAGTTACATGGCTGTGAATGGCATTAATGTATCGCTTCATGTGTGGCAAAATAATCCTACAATCCTGGGACCCACTTGAAAGTTCGTGGAAAGGATGTTTACAATCGATATCAGAAGTCGTGGGCTGTCTTAAAATGTCAACTGCCCGAAAAGACCTATTTATACTTATACACACCTATGTAGCATTTGGTTGACTGTTGAATTTCCTATTTCCCTATTTTGTTTATGCCTACCCCGGGGGATCTCGTAAACTTGACTTTACTAAGATTAAAAACCTCACTCACGACTCACAAAACGACTCACCCGCCAGTTTTTCCATGGAATTTTCCAGTGCACAGAACTTTTGTGTTTACGCCCTTATGTATCCAGCTGTATTGCTTATTTTCTTCGACTTGTCCGAATATCATTCGTTTTCTGTTTTTACCGATTTTGTGGTAGTTTTGGACGACCAACTCGGTACACACCGGAAATATAAAGCCTCTGGTGTGCTGTGCCGCAGTCGTGCTCATTAGATGTACGCTCCTATTTGAAATCCGTGTCGACAGCGGCAGCCAACGCTCAGCCCGGGCGGCCAAAATGTGCGATCCAGCTTCTGAAGTAGACATCGTGGATGTGCGTGCGTTAAGGCCGCTTTACACGGTACATTTTATTTTACAAACGAATGCATGGGGTCTATCGCCGGGAAAATTGTTCCGTGCAAAGCGACAAATTGTATAATTTTCTGAATGAATGATCGGGAAATGGAACCTGTTCTAATTCCATTCATTTTCTTGTACATATATACATTCTATTTCCTATTTCCCTTGCTTTCGCTTGTTCAGTAAAATGAGCTATATGAAGCTGCGTATAGAATCTATGTCCAAAGATAAAGAGAACGTTGTAACTGTTGTGGTTGGACTACCTAAATACTGACTGTATATTTTTAAATATGGACGATATCGACTGTAACCAAAACTTGTGGCGGGTAAACTTAAAGGGTGTAATGTACTAATGTAGGCTTTAGTTAGTAGATTTGGTCCGATTCACTTACAACTCGTGCAGTATTTGAACGCATTTTACCTTAATTGGCCCTCTCAGAAAGCTCTCTTCATTTTATTTGTCCTAGAAGAACTCGAGCGTTGCATTAATAAAATTGTTAATCAGTATAATGAAGTAAATTATTGCAGGTTTTTGTTATTAAGCGCAAAGGTACGCATGTACGATTTTTCACATTGCGCAATTAAACTGAAAAAGTTCTGGGAAGACTCTGACCTTACAATTCCCAACACTTACCACGTGAAGTGAAATTGTAAGGACTCAATAATCGTGACGTTGATACTAAGTGAAAGTCTCTTCTCAGGTTATTTGCCGGTAGCACAATTGGACTCCACCAGTACGCCCCAAGTCCTTTTTGACCACCGCCCGAAGAACAGCGACACGAGCTGAGCCAAGGACCTAAGATGAAAATTCGAATATGATACCGTGGTTTCAAAGTGGCAAAGGACGTCGCGCCCATAAAACAATCCAAAGCCGGTCACGGTCAGCAGTGTAACAGGCGTATTATTGTTTACGCTTAAGCGTAAAATGAGTGAGGTACTTGCCCAATTTGTATGGCCACGGCTACGGACGTGATCCATTCGTAAAATCACCGCCCTGTTATAAATTTCGCTCCTCTCTCTCTCCTATACTACTCCATTTTATCTCCGTCTCTATCCACGCAGGGATTGCGCTGCGCCGCAACAATTACCGAGACGTTCAAGAGTGACCGGGGGGGTATGGGGTGGGTTTTTGTCTCCTTTGGGCCGGGGGAATGGGGTAGAGGGAGCAGTTATGCATTCGTTTGCGGGAGGGTGCCAGCCGGAAGAGGCAATGGGGGAAAAATAGATAGTGCGAATCCGGAATCGTCAGGGGGGGAGGAGTTGGAGAGGGTATGGTAGGGGTAGTCGGACGTGGAATGGGAAAGGAGGGGAAAGCTGCAGGGATTAAGAGCAGCTTGCGAGTGTATGGGTGGGGGAGGTTCCGTGCCCCTTCTCCTATTCCTCCTCCCGCCCCCATTTCGGTTCGTCCCGCCCCCTCAAGAGTCCCCCCCATCTCTCTCTCTCTCGCCACCCCCCACTCCGGTATCCTTTCCTTCTTCAACAGTTCCACAACGCCCTCCCTCCCCCACCGCCCCGCTCCCCACCTCCCGGCTCCTCGGGGTTACCTCCCCACACATTCCCTTCCCGACCTCCGAGAGGAAAGGAAGATCCCAGGGCCCGCAACGAGCGACCACCTTGCGCACACAAGGGACACGAGGTGCAGACGGAGGTCGTGAGGTTCGCTAAACCCGAGACGTCCATACTGGATCTGGAGGAGTAATATCGTCTGGTGGCCGGCTTACCAAGAGGTTTCATATCCATCGCTTCATCCTCTCCAGGACACTCGTCGGATGACCCCGTCGTGAGGAGGAGCGGACGAGGAAATAGTTGGATTCGTTTCCGGGGAGAATCTTTCGGAGAGCAGAGCTTCCCGCCCCCGCCGGGGTTGGGGACAGTCTGCGGTTTGTCCCGCGGGAATTGGAAAACGTGGTGATTGCGAGGACTATATTGAGACGTGCTATCCCGCGTTATTTCGCTGCCGCTCGGATCTCTCTTTATTTTTTCTCTGGCCGATTTTGTTTCTGTTTCGGGGGAGGGAGGGGCAGGGAGGAAAGGAAACTATTAGTGAAGGGGGTCGTGCGTGGGTGAATGAGTTGTGCGGCCATCGAGGGTCATCGCCGGGTCGCCGAAGGAGGAGTGGGCCAGAGCGCGGACTTGGAATCCTCCACTCTGCTGGTGAGTGGTGGCGCATTCAATGCGAGCAGCGGCAACGCATGTCCAGTTGTCGAGTCCTGAACGGTTAATATGACACTTAATTTTTGAATTATTTTTCCTTGTTGGTAAATAGTTTGTTGCGTAATTTTGAGCATGCATGAAAACAAACACGATCCGTTACCAATGAATTATGGTGCCTTGCGACTATAGTTTTGTATATATCTGGGCTGTGTTTGTTTTCTCATAGTGCTTGTGTAAAAATTTAAAAATTGTGTAATAAATTATTTTCTAGAATGGTTACTTTATTTTAGCGCAGGCATGGTCTTGGGTCAGACTTTCTGATTTTATCGTCAGTGCTTGCCGTATTGCATATCTGAATATTTTTTGGTGCTTTCAGTGCTTTCAATGCATGTATGTCACCTCTCCGACTACGGATCCTAGATCTCCAAGATCTTTTTATTCAAATCCTATCAGTAGTCAGCCAACCATCCTTTATCAGTTTTATGTATTTATTAGTGTCATATTTTTGTTTTGTTTTTTTCATTGCATAATAGCGTAAAAGTGAAACTAAACTGATTTTTTCGCCTTCGTATATATGAGCCTTGTTTAATTTAGTAAATGTGACTGTAATTCAGTTGACGGAGATATGTAATCGTCGCTTTCTAATTTTTTTCGATTCTTAAGGAACATAGTACCGCTCGCTTGTAAAAATTTTACGTTAGGTTAAGTTGAATGTTGAAATGAATGCTTGAGGTTACACATTCAATATCATCTCATTTAATCTCTTTATTTTCAACCAAATCAATAAATGAATTGTAATGAAAAAGTACGTGTATTTGACTCGTGTGTCTAAATTTTCTCTGATGGTATCGTGTAGAGTTCATTTATATAAATCTCTACCTTTTTAAAATTAGCTGTTTCTAGTCATTCCCGTTCTCATAGTTAAGACGGTTGCGGGTGAAATATATCCTACAAAAGGAAATTAGACTGTCTCTAAAAAGGTATTTTATGATGATGTGTGGATTATACATATTTTATGGCATTGGTATGACTTTTTTGATTTTGAAACCGGTCCGCAATAGTTGAAATGGATAATTATTCTGGTTCTCTTTCTTCATTATTTATAATAATGCGCGGTAATACAGAAAATAATACAGTAGTCGTTTCAGTATACTATATCGTTTGAATGATTCATTTTTTAGGGCTTTTCGTTATCCGCGTAAGCGGTAGAGGTAAACGTGAGAAAACATTTTCATCAGCTTGTGGCTCAGTTTATGAGCCCTCTGAAATCCTCTCCTTGGTAAAATATTGTCAAAAGCGCTAATGAGTGTTATTTATTCCCTTAGTTAACCACGAGTGGTTGCTTCTCATTTGTAGTAAAGGTGCGTACCGTATGCATACAGATATCAGCTAAAATCTGTGTGATGGGACTCATTGTCTCTTAAGAGAGAGTGAGGAGATACCATAGCTATTGTTTTAATATAAATTATCAGTTTTGTTATGCTCGGTAGTTAAAAGAATTCAATGAATAAGAATTTCCTAATGAGATTGATGATAATTATTGCGGAATCGTTGATGCTGCAAACATAGGAAGGTAAATTCAGCACTTATATCTCCATAATATATACCATCACAATAGGTAATGCCCAAAGGAAGACTGGTCTTTGGATTGTCTCTTTTGTATTATCTCCGAAATCCTGGGGTTTTCTTATATATTTTCTTCTAAAAAAATACGTTTTCGGGAAATAAATCCCTTTCAAATTCTTCGTATCTTGGGACTCTCCTCATGCCTATTTTGGGTACCAAATGTTAATTTAAAATTTGAGGCTTCTCTTTGGAAATTCTACGGTATTCATGGAGAATTAAGCTACGATAACCTTACCTCGATTGGAGACCATTTAATCAACGTTCATCGACCAAACTTCCGAATGTTTTGTGGTCGAATCGTTCGGCTCGAGTCCGAGGACCTTTTCATGTCCAAGGGCCTCAGGATTTTTTCCGTTTCCAACGTCACCTCATCGACGAAGGCGGCTGCCTTGCTCTTCTCCTCGAAAGGGGCACGTTCCATTGGGCACCGTTTACCCTCACCCCCGCCCCCCAGCCCAACACTAATGACTGACTCCTCGATATCCATCCCATCCCCTTCCACCCCAATCCCTCGACACCACTCGATCACCAACCGCATATTATGCATCCCCTCAACCGATGGAGAAAGACACTCGAGGCGAAGTCCATTCTCTCTTTCTGACTCCGCGGCTCGCGTCGCATGAGAGAGGCCCGCGCCAATTGTTCCGGCCCCGCGATAACACTCGGCCGACTCGCGGCGAACGCCGAAGGCCCTCACTCTCGAGAGAGAGCAAGGTTCGTGCCCTGTGTCCGCACTCCGGGCGCGGAAGGGCAAAAGAGAAGAAGGTCCTCAACTTTTCAGGGGTCTGTCTTCCTCATCTTTCGTCATCCGTGCGAAGGCAGGAGAATTCGCCGGGAACGCGGCGTCGATCGCAGGCCAGGCGGTTGAGCTGCTTGGCGCCGGGCGGGTATTCGTGCCGCCCTCCCTTGAATAGTAGCGGAGATAGTTTTCTCATTAGACGGGAAAATCATTCCCCTACTATCAGGAAACTTACGAGCCTTTGACATTTTCCATTGAGGGGGCTGGAGCGGTTATTTGCAATCGCTGTCGGCAGTTTGAGATCGGATTTCTCGCAGGAGAGGAGTCGAAAAGGGGAAAAGGACGGAGAGAAAGACGCTTGGTGTCGCGATGATCAGCAGCCTTCCAGCTAATTACGTTAGTTGAGGTCTCCATTGCTCTGAATAAGAATAGAATTTAAGAGTCATGCTTTTTTACTTCACTTTCGCGTATGTTTTTAGTTCAGGAGAAGGGTGAGATAAAAATTGTCATTGTTTTTAGTCGAAAAGGGTCTTCATGTCATATTAGTTCAAAATAATTCACCATTATTGAACGTATTATTATGTTTTACGGACTATTTTTAGGGAGATTGAAGCATGAGATGATTTTCCAGTTTTTAAAATATCATTTCATTGATGGTGCCGGTATTCAATGAGTTATCTCCTGTGGAGTGTGGTTCGCTGTGCCGCCCTTCGGACTGTAGTTTTTCAACCAATTTAATTCTTTTAGAATTTTTCGCATGGGGATTTTTCTGGATTGAATTCATCTGTACATAGAAGGAAAATTTAATGGAGTTATTTTGTTATTTTGATTATTATCATTTGATTATTATTAATGGAGTTACGAGTTATTTTGCTTACACTTCGGATTACGAATTATTGGTCCGTATGCATGGCCCTTGAATATTTTTATCTATTCACTTGAGTTTATTAAATATTATTTGGTGAAAATAAAAAGTAGTATGCTTGCATTATTAGGATGTGACCGTCCGTTTATTCCTTACATTGGACTAATGATAGCATTTTTTTAATTTTTGTGTTAGGTTTTTCTCTGCGATATCAAGAGGCCGTCATCTAACTTGATCTACCGTAATAAGGGAGCTATGATAGATGATGAGCTAGAATAGATGATGAGACAATTCCCTGTGTGAATTGAAGAATTTCGATAAGAATAAGCTATTAATTTTCCTTTCATCTCTCGAGTAATTCATATGCTCACAATAATGTTACAATTCCGGGAGCAATATCTTTCTTACGTCGACTTACATATCCATCGTGCCTAATGCTCTTCGTATTCCTTTTCTAACGAAACTCTAATGAATAGATTTCTCCGTAAAATCGATAGATTTTGAATGGGAGATCCCACTACGGGCTGCAGTAAATTCTGATTGAATTCCTTCGCTGGGTAGCCGTCGGACTTCTATAGCACTGATGACGATTTGCGTACCTGTCTTAATCTAGCTTGATTCTTTTTTCATTTTTGTCGTTTGTTTTCGTCGTGTCACTTTCTTTGACATTTAACTGGAAAACAGTGGGTAATTAACTTTCCTGGCTTGTATCTCGGTTTCTTATTTTAAGCTTGGCATTTACTCTGGCTTTGCATTTTTAGTGAATACAATCCTGAGGCATAGTCGATGAGTGGGGATACTTAAAATCCGATATAGATAAGTAGATGCAAGTGTATACGGTGTGTCGACGACTACTGCTAATTTAACATAACTCGTAATATGACGAAACATTGGCGGATTTTCTCGTTATTGAATGGGTTGGTCTCTAATTATTTGTTGTTCACTTATCACGCTGATAAAATTATAACTTTTTATGTAGAATTTATATGTGGCAGTTTATAGTGTATTGTCTCTCAGTTGAACGTGATTCATACTTAAAGAGAGCTTATTTATTGAGGTCCTCGGGGTCCATCAAGTATTATCGCTGGAGTACAGTGTAAATTATGACACGGATCTTTATCCTATTTTTTGCCTCATTTTTCCTGTGTGTAAGCGGTACCAGGTTCCTGCAAAAGTTCTCATAGGTATTTATTTCAAGCTCTTTCTTCTGATGAAACATCAAGAGTTAGATCCCAAATTGACGTGGACATTTTTAAACAAGAGAAAGTGAAGTTTGTGAAACAGTCGAAGCGACTATTTGATATTTGAAATTGATCGAGTTGTGATGATAAAATATTTATTTTTATTCCTTATTATTGCTAGTTTGAAAATATGTGGAACTTAATTGATTAATTGCTAGAGCATATTTACCAATTCAATATTTACTATTAAAATATTAGATTCTATTCCTCTGTTCGATGGGCTTGACAATGCATTTACTGTAGTCAGTCTCTCATATTCTTACCATCAGAGATGGTGGGAAAATAATTGTATTGAATGGGTTTGCATTCCGACTACATCACTGTCTTTCCAATCATGCAACACACAGGTCTGATCTCTCCACATATGTTTTTGTCTTCGGTTCATTTAAAAGAATTTAATTTTGCGTCCTCTCCCATTTTATTTGGGTTGAGCGATTGCTTTCAAAGTGGAATGCAGTTTATTTTGCATTGCTTAATTGTCGATTTAATAACGTGCCCCGAGGGTACATTCCTATCCTTTTTACCCTATCCTCCTGGCATCTCTCCAACAGGAGGTCCCTGGCAATCCGGGGGTATTCCCGCCCGGGGGAATCGGTTCCTCGAGAGGGCACGCCTCTATATTCCGCGGCGACTTCGGCGGTTATGGTTTTCACCGCGGAGACGAGGCCTTCGTCATGAGCATGCCCGGAGGACTGGAGGCGGGTAGCCGTCGCTCCGAGCCCCCATCCGCCCTCTCCCTCATCAGCCCGCACCCACAGCAGCACCACGCCCTCTCCTCGCACCACCCGCACCACCCACACCATCCGCACCACCCGCACCACGGCCCACCGCCCCCGCATCCCCCTCCGCCCCCGCCGCCCCCCAACTCCGCCCAGCACCATCCGGTGCTCGGCGCCCTGCCCCCGGCCGCGGCGGCCTTCTTCCTGCGGGCGGCGGCCGCTGCTGCCGCTGGGGGCGGCGGGGGCGTGGGGCCCCCAGGCGTTGTCGGCAGCGGAAGCATAGCGGCAGCCGCGGCGGCTGCGGCTTGCGTGGCTGAGAGATACCAGAGGACCCCCAAGTGCGCTCGGTGCCGAAACCACGGCGTCGTCTCGGCCCTCAAGGGTCACAAGAGGTTCTGCCGTTGGAGGGACTGCGCATGCGCCAAGTGCACCCTCATAGCGGAGAGACAACGTGTCATGGCTGCTCAGGTTGGTCTCATTATTAATACTCCTCTATTATTTATATTGTTTTCACAAAAGTACTGTGAATTTTTATTCGATAGTCTGCCACGTGACATGCAGAAACGTCTTCAGAATGTCTTCATAAGTAACTGTTATATATGTACCAAAAGATAATGCACTGAATCTAAACTTGGTATTGACAATAAATGTCTTATGGTTAAAGGAATTTGATTGTTGAATCATCATTGTGAGAAGGTTAATGCCTATCCCTTCTTCTGAAATTGTCATTTTCTGGGATAGCTGCTGATTGATGCTTCGGTTGTCTCAGGCGTGACTTTGCATTCACACATGTTCATTTACAATAATTGATGCTTGTTTCCTAAAACTCCTGCGTCTGCTTGAACAACAATTATGAGAGTACTGGTATATTTGTTATCCCAGAATCTTGTAACAAACTTACTTAGAGAATGCTACCCATGCAGTAGTATGTAGCAAACAGGTACACATAATACCTACTCAAATATTTTTAAAAACGTTTTGTCATGTTTACGAATTCAGTCCTTAACTGATAATTCCACTGCTTTAGCGAACATTTTCTCTGACAAAAGATAAACACCTGTGTCTTTCCTTGTGAGGAGATTTTGCCCGCCTACCTTTCCAATGTTTTGGATTCGTGGTATTAATCAAATCATGCCAAGTTAATGAAGCTGGTGAATCTTTTTCCTTGTACGCTTCTCAGACCCCGGGGGCCTAATTAATAATAGGCATTTTAAAATTTTTGTCATCCTTACTCCTTGAATAGATCTCGGTGACTTGCATCCGGCTCATTTCTTGGAATGTTGCTGACGCCCGATTTACGATAAAAATTGCCATTCAGAAATATTGCGAATTACCTTTCTGGGAACATTATTTTTCTCTTAATGTTATTTTTACTTGCTCCGGATGCTCCGAGCGCAGATATTTGAGTGTTCGTTATATTTTCACTTTCTCTACTTCCGATGGAAACAAATCATGCGACGCACATTCACAAACAAGTAAAGACGTGGGGAATTGACGTTATAAATAATATTTACCAAGTGATTTTAAAACCGACAAAATAAATGATGTTGAAATGTTTAGTTAGTAAATTTGATGACATGATTCCGTCTGAGTAGGTATCTTATGTCAGCCTAATGGAAGCCTTGTGGGTGAACATTGATGCGGGTCGATTTAAGTTTTCAATAGTACCCATTCATTTTATTGGTGTGGGAGATTTAAAGAAACATTAACTGATTATTCCAGAAATGCAATTGCGTTGTCATGAACTGAATTCTCTTGTTGAAGCATTCGGCTGCAAGTAGCTGGTTGACTGTGCTGTTCGTTTTAATCTGCTTACTTATGTAGTACAAACGCCTGCAGTATACTCATTTCCCTCCTAGTAGATTCAGTTGCCTTTCAAGTTATGCCCTGGGTTTTCTTCGTTTCCTTGTTTTACATTTAGCTCCTAACTGTTAGGGTGGAAAACTTGGGAGGACTCCACATCCAAACCCTATTTTCCAGTCGAAAAACAGCTGTTTTAGCAAGTGTCATCGTCGATTAAGGCTTGTCATGCATAACCATCGTCCTGTGTTTAGACTCTCTCCAAGTTGCCAGGCTAGCGCGTTCCCAGCAAGGCCGCCGCTGTAAACTCGTTATCACCTCTGACTCATTTCTCCTCCCATTCTTTATTAAGTCCTCCATAATGCTGGAAGGTATTACTTTGTTTACAGTTTACTGTGCCTTCTCGATAGATAATAGTTGAGTGCTCTCAGGAAACGTCCAGAACATCCTCCGATCTTATATCTTCCACCCCTTGACGGGTGCGATACTCTTGTGTGATTCGCACCCGTGATACTGGCGTCAAATTCACCTCCCTCTGCTGCGAGCCAATTTGAAAATACCTAATCCCGGAAGAGTCTCCAAGATGGAAGATCGCCCGCGCCCCGCAATAAGTACAGTGCTCTTGTTATGCGAAGGCTCGTTGACAGTGGGGAATCGTCAACATTCAAATCTCCCCCATTTCCAGAAGTCGTCCCTCCCCCATCACCTCGCGACTTCTCTCTTTTTTCCAAAATCCCCGAAGAGGCACTCGGGCGGGGTAAAAAAAAAGGAAATTGACGCGCGAGCGTCAGAAATACCGTTTCAAATCATGTAAAAACATGTATCGCACGTGCGATCGCGGATTTGGGTAACAATGACGCCCCGTTATTCGGTCGACTATGTATTTGGCAAAGTAAAAGGAGGAAGATCGCTCCTAAAGGAAATAAGGAAAAGGAAAGGAAACTGGTTGGGCCATGTGATGAGAGGGAAAAGTATAATAACTGTGGCACTTGAGGGTTCAATTGAAGGAAAGAAAAAGAGAGGAAGGAGAAGAATTAAATTGGTGGATCAGGTGAAGAACATCAGCTATGATGAAGCAAAGAAGGAAGCTCGGGACAGAAGCGGATGGAGACAGCAGTGGTGTACGGGACCTGCCTGCAGGCAGAACACCAGATGATGATGATGTATGGGGAGGGTCTAAAGACGTGTCGCGGGTGTAAACTTTTCTTTTCAAAAGGGGGCGAGCCGCTGAAAAGTGGAGGAGCACTCGAAACATTTTCCCAACTTGTCTCTCTCCTCCCGGAATGTTGTTATCCGCCCCGCCGAGAGAACAACCACCCGCGCCCATTTCGATTTTTTCACACTGTTGCCTCTCGATCTGGGGGTGAGCGAAGTAGCGTATGCTCACTTTGCGACGGCTGTTGTAGATGATGCGTGTGGTGGGGATTTTTTGGGCGAAGGGGAGTATTTGGTGGGGAAAAGTGGTGAGTGAAACAAGATTGAACTCTCTCACTTGCTCCTTCCTCATAGAGGGGGACTTTTATTTTTTTAACTATTATTTTAAAACGAATTCTTTAAAAGGGCGCGGGGGAGAGGATGTAGGGGAAAGTGTAGTGGGTCAGGATATGGGGTAACGTTTTTATGTATCTCGGCTCTGGATTCATTTTCGAATGAAAGGATTTTTGTGACTTATTTTTTTTTCTTTTGACGATAACAAACGCACGGGCGATCGCATTGCGGTAGGCGACGCTCGAAACCGTAGAGTGGAGCGAAGTGGGGAAAAAAATGTGCCTTCCGTGGGGAATATAAGGTTTCTTCCCTGATCCCCTCCTTGCTTTTGGTCTCATGAATCGGGGACCCCTCCGAACGGCCACCCCTGGCAAGTATGCGAGAAGCCTGGGGGGAGTCCTTGTGTGTTTGTGCTCGCGCTTTTAATCATCCCTCGGAAACAAACCGCTCGCGAATAAAAGAAAAACTGTTTCCCCCGTTTCATCGCTTTAAATGGCCTTCTCCACAACCTTACCCTCCACTACTTCTACTAAATTCTTCTTTTCTCTTCTCTCTCCCCATAACCGCTCTACAAGAGTGGCGAGTCATTTCTGGAGACCAGTGTGAATTATATTGCGCATTTATGTTACCGGGGAGAGTGAGACAAACAAACACACGCGGAAAAGATAATGATATACGGTGTATTCGACTTTTTCCTGAATTGCGGGAAGAATAATTCTTAAGTCTCAGGTTGACTGTTGTCGTTCGTTAAATCCATTCCATGGGCAAGGCTTTGGCGAGGTATTTTGTATTGTCCTAACTGAATTGTGAAAAAACCTGTGTGCATTGTAGTTCCGAAAACTTGAATCGCATTCCGTGGAACATAGGAAAAAAGGCCTGGAATGTCCTCTGAACTTGCTCTCAATGACTGAAAATCTATAGCCATTCTGCATGACAATTTATGCCCTTTTTTATTCCCTTCATGGAATTGTCAAAGGTTACTTTAGGAGGCTTTCCAGATTTGATTTTTTTCTGGGCGACTTGGTACTCGCGGATCACATAGTCTTGTTTGCAGACATAAATACGTGAGCACAATGGGTGAAACTGGATTTGTGTGTCTCGGTACTCTAAAGTGAGAGAATGGGGCACAAGAGAAGTATTAAAACCATGAGAAGAAAAGGAGCGTAATTTGAGGGTGTGGAGCTTTCTGAAAAGCATAACTTTGCATTATTTTTTTTGGCGGAGCCAATTCAACTGTGGGGACTGAATGAATACGCGTGAATTAAAATTATTCGAAATTTTAATGGGTCACATTCCATGAGTGTCTTGCATTCGAAAAATGTTAAGTAACCCATGCCTTGTAATTAATACTTTTGTTTGTTCATGTGGTTGAGCATTTTGGAACACGTACAATTCAACCAGTTACGCCATATTAAATTGAGCTCATTTCCATAGCTACAGAAACCTTGGAAAAGAACGCAAATTTAATTAATCAAATTTGAAATGCATTCGTAGTCCAAATTTGCCAGCGAGACTTTGCATTGGTACCCTCGAGTTTATCATGGTGAAACTTAAGTATTCGTTGCCCTTTTTTGCGTCATGACTATTTTGAACTTTTATTAGAAATGCTGTTCACAGGAATTTATTTTAGTGGAAGACATACTTGCCCGCTAGTTCTTCATCATCATCCAATGGCTATTTGATAACATACATAGGAATTATTTTGTTGCATTGCATTATTTTCACTTCGTTCTTTTTCATATACTTTGTTTCATTCTTATCGATCTTCTTTCAAAGCCGTGGTCAGTTATTTACACAATTTCCCATTAGTAAGAATGCAGTTCTTGCAGGAAAACCTTCTATTTCCTTCTCATAATTAATATATTCATATAACGGATTTTAACTCAATACTTCTGTTCATAATGGGAAAAGATTTAATCCATTTCTATATACTGACAGAATACAGGTTATTGCTTTTATACTACTGTCTCCTGTTAGCGTGGAGTAAATTAACTGATTTGTTTTCCTTCTTACCTCTAATTCCATCGTTCCGTCGTTGATCATTAATGTTCCCCCTCATCACGCATTTTTCTCCCGTAGAGCATTTGTATGCTATTCGATGTAGATACAAGAGTTAGTGGCATATTTAAAGTTATTCCTTCCCGTTTTCAAGCCAAAGGAAATTCCGTAATTTTCGGAAACTTCTCTGTTTTATTCCCTTAAAATTCTAATTTTCAATTATATTTTCTATTTGCTCATTGTATTAAATGCATTTCCCTGAGTTATTATTTTTCTGGCATTTCTTCGTTAAAAATACGTAGTTCTCTGCCTCATTTTTATGAATGACACATTTGATAACTCATTACCACCAATTGCTTCGGTTTTGCATTTGTTTTCGGTTTTGTATCTTGCGCACATAACTTAAGCATTTTTTTATCATAGCCGTTTCCCCACCAAATATTTCTGACCTCACCCCCGTAACCCTACCATCAGGAACTTTGTCAAAATGTCCTTCTACTTTGTGTGGCCGGGTAAACATTTAACTGTTAAAAGTGTATTCCCAAGCTATAGTGTGAGAGAATGCTTGTGGGGGCACCGTTAGTTGTTTCTGTTACATAAGTTTTAATCACATTGCGCGTAATAAGGATACTTTATGGTGAAAAAGGGAGCTGATCGCCTTCTGTCGTTTGCATTTCACAAGTGTTTTCTATCAAGTCGGGCGTTGCATGCTATTGCGATGAAAGCCCCCGTTTGAATCTCATTATATAGCCCCAAAGTTTCCATTTGAAAATTCAGTGCG
Source organism: Ceriagrion tenellum (assembly GCA_963169105.1). NCBI lineage: Eukaryota > Metazoa > Arthropoda > Insecta > Odonata > Coenagrionidae > Ceriagrion > Ceriagrion tenellum. The sequence goes on along the minus strand of OY720632.1, from coordinate 93,653,882 downwards.
CTGTGGAATTCGTTCGCTGATTGGTAATTGACATATCCGTCAAATGTGTCCAGGATTAATTTATTGTTTCTCATTCAAAAGCACGGTCGCTTGTGGAAAAGGATTTCTATGACGCCACTCTGCTGGCGCTGACATACGTTTTAAAATACACGCGTTGCAACGATACATTGGAGGCCCCATGAGTACTAATTTTCCGCGTTAACTTCACTGTCCTATGGAAAGAAAAATATAACTTCGAGAGGCCCTGATATGCACGTAGCAGTCCGGAAGGATTCATTTTTTTCCCCTTGACGTATGACGCTATTGAGGTCTTTTCGGGCTTAGCATCAATTCAGGAAAACGGCTCGTGTTTCGGCCAAAACAGAGCAAACCCACTAATGGCATTCATGCGATCTTAGTGATCTTGGACAAAAACCACGGAGTTTTTCGCATCACTCTCGCTTCGAAATTGTAATTGAACTCTGCATGCGCATCTCTGTAAAATTTTCGTCACAACTATCATTCGGTTTCATATTTCTAGCGGTGGCCGCTTCCAGGTGTTTTACACTAAGTAATTTATCAATTTTAACGCAGTATTTTTAAAATACTACCATCGTTCATTGGTTTTCTTGGCGTTGATATCTCAATCTCTGAATCCGTCCCAGCGTTTTGTGGCGTCTAATAACAAGACTGATAGTAGCTTCGCTAGAACGTGGCTGGAAACTAACAGTTCTGGCAGAATACTCGAAATAACGTTAAGACTGGCTCTATACTACACACGTGCAAGGTAGAATAAACCTTACATAGCCATCTCGTTTAAATATATTATTAGTTACCAATAATTATAACATTAGTTAACGACTCTCCCCTAGGTGATTTCTCCCCAATGACCTTCCGATTTTCTTCTCCCCTCTCCCAGGTGGCACTGCGGAGGCAGCAGGCGCAGGAGGAGAACGAGGCGCGGGAGTTGGGCACCCTACTGTGTTATGGCGGCGCAGCGGCAGCCGCTGCCGGGGGCGGCGCAGGAGTGGCCGGTGGCGGCGGGAACGTTCCCGGCAGCGGCGGTGGCAGCGGGGGCGTGCCGTCCTCCTCCCCGCCTCCGCCTCCTCCCGCGCTGCCCCCTCCGCCCCCACTCTCGGAGCTCCTGTGCTACGGCGCCGGAGGCGGCGGGGGCGACTTATCCTCGCCCCCCGGCCTCCACCATCACCAGCAACAACCGCACCACCACCACGCCCTGCAGGGCGGCGGTGGTGGTGCGGGCGGTCAACCCCCACCTCCACCCCCCCAGACACTCTCCCCGCCCCCCACGTCCTCCTCGTCCTCGTCGCCGCATAACCTCTCCGCCTCCTCCGGCTCCGCGCCTCCCGCGTCATCGGGGGGCGGCGGCGACCCGCACCTCTCCCAGCACCACCACCCGCACCATCCCACCCCGCACCCTCACCATCAGGCCAACGGTCCTCCCCTGTTTCACCGGCCCTCTAACGGCCTCATCGGCAGTCACCCGCTCGGACTCGCCGCCCTGGGCGCCTCAGGGGTTCACCCCCACGCGCAACCTCTGTTCGCTGGGATGCCCCACCCGGGGATGCCCTCGCCTATGCACCATGCGGCGCATCTGCACCAGCACCACGCGACAATGCAGCACCACTCGAGTCCCATCCCGGGCTACGACTCGCCCACAGCGCACCGACGAATTTCCGGTAAGCCCCATGGAATTTCTCTCCTTCATAGGACTTCACCGAGTTGCGGCGGCTTAGGTCGCTGCAACTCTCAAGGATTACCATCAATGGTGGTGATATATTGAGTTCCTGCGGCTGTGCTTATTAAATTATAAAATGAATAGTCCCAGGGCCTTAAATTAACTAGCTTACAACAGTAATAAAAATCTAGTCACTCTTACTACGCTAGTAAACTGTTTAAATTACGCCCCCTGGAGTATTGATTTTATAATTTCATGCAGAAGGCCGTAAGAACTCAATATTTCCTTATCATTGTTGTCTCGGTTTTCCAATCATTCGGACCATGTTAGTTCAAGGCGTAATGATAATCTATTCGGTGATCTCAGGATTTTTAACCGAGTTTTAAAGTACTTTTCATGCCGATGCCGGTAGAAAATTTCTCGGAACAATGATGGCTCTCTGTTTTGAAAAAAATTGGAGCAAATACGGAATAATTTTCCTTTCTTCTAAAGGATTACCGGTTATTCCTTTTTTTCGGTAAACTGTTGTGGAATTAATTCACATTGTAATGAGGAATCTTCTTGGTACATTCCTCATTGGTTTTGTTTTCGCGCAACACGTTCCTGCAATTGCCGTGATTATCATGTTCTAGGAGTACAGAAAAACATGCTTAATAAAGATGGCAAGTGTTGAAACGCGTTGTGACGGTAAGTAAAAGTTTTTTTATCACAAAATGCTTTCCAATCGGCTGGGATCAAAGATTTAGGCCCTGCTTTTATTGTTTAATCGCATGTTGTTGATGGTACCTACTAGGATCGGGCACAGCGGTTGCTTAAGATGCTTAGAGTTTATGTGATATCGATTTGAAGATTTTAAATTGGAATAAAAAGGTCGAGTTTACATTAGGAACTGAGCATATGCACTTTATACAATGAAGAATTTACTTACGGAAGGTTTTTCACTGCATAAGACATGCTCAAGTAGGGGCTTCTTTTTTGCCACAACTTAAGTCGGCCGTCAACATTAAATACAGCTGAAGTATGACTGGTTAGTTAGCGTTCAGAGTGTAGAAAAATCCACTTTTTTCTTGTTTACTGTATCCAATTTAGTATTAACGAACCTGAGAATTATTTAGGACTAATTTTTATTGATGTATTATTCAATATGATTAGTACTCACATTGAATGTTGAGTGATTAATGGGAATACTTTGCGATTCATACTCAGAAAGAGATTCTAGCTTTTAAACTTAACTAAGAGGTTGCTTTCCTGTAAATAGTAAGGTATCTGCATTGACGATTTTGTCCTGGTAGATTCAGAATTCCGTGATCACCATTGTATGTTCAATTTCGCTTGCATCAGCACTCTCTTGGTAGATATTTTCGTGAGAGAAAATTTGTTCCTCATACTACCACTGTGTGTTTGGTGCAGTATGTTCTAAGGTATGGATTTGAAAAAAGGTAAACAAATGAAGTTGAAGTACTAATCGAGCTGCTTTATTCGATTGACAGTTATGCGCTGAGGGTAGTTCCTTGGTCATTCGGTTTTTATTATCCTCTACGCCGGCTTCCTCTTGCTTAAGCTTATTATCGTATACTTATTAATTTTAGCGTGCGATTGCCCACTGTTATCAAAGATTTTGAAAATTAAATACCTCTCTCACGATTATTAATCGTGTCTCGATTTGCTTTTTGTCGTCTTGTTCGTTAATTTTGTGTGGTTATTCGACCATTTTCATGGATTTCGAAAGAGGGATTTGGAACTCTCGTAGTCCTGTCGTTTCTCTTATTAGGGCTTATGTATGCGAGTCGCTTTGTGCATTACATCGTTTTTCTCTGCTCGACCGTAGGAATACTTCGGGGAAATTCTATGATACCATGCGTTGAACACTTTGTATATTTCGCAAGTCGTATATTTGAAAATTTTCTCCAGCTAAGGCTTTTGGAACAGGTGCGATGGAAGCAGAAGGAAAACAGAGTTTTTCGAATTGACACGATCTAATTTTGCGAAGGAATTGTTCTTTCCATGCGTACTATGAGGTAATGTGCGACCGAGAAAATTAACTTTTTTCACGCCCCTCGAGGATTTTTCAAAAAGCAGGAAAGATAAAATCTTACTCTCTAGTTCATTACTCTCGTACCTCCATTTGGATTGTCCTTATATTGCTAGTATGTAGCAATACCTGCATGATCCCTTCAGATTTAAGGCATGAAAGCACACACGCATTTGAAGGAAGTGTTCCCCAAACGCTGGATAATTAAAAAAAAAGCAAAAGAAATAGGTTTTAAATGCTTTGGGTCTTTCCCTAGCCCCCCTCATTATATCCGCAGTCTATCTTGTAATCCAGTTTGGAGGATTAGAAGCTCCCTCTGGAATGAAGTGAGAACGAATATCCGGGGTTCTTTCAAAAGTGGGAGATTAAAAGATTTAAACCTCAAGATTTTACTGGGTTGCAATTAATTTTTTCGCGCATTCTTCGCTGGTATCTAAAGACAAAGTTCAAAAGAGAAAAAAATATTTTCCAAGCAACGCTAGTTATTATTTTTTTGTAAAGTGGAGCATTATTGTTTTAAGAAAGGCAGAAGTTTGCTTTTCTCTGAAAATGTAGACGTCATTCTCATGTAAATTATTTGTAATATAGAATAGTAATTTTAAAAATATCTTGCGTGAATATGGTTTTTCTTCTGATGGATCTTGTCGCCCATTCGTGAGTTCGATTGGTGTATTATTTGATGAAACCCTGTTTGCTAAAATGTTACTTGAACCAAGTAGGAAACGAATGGTGAGCTTAGGTCTTCCGGCGCTATTGCCGTTAGTTGACACTGATAATGCACATTATATGACTATGGTTTGAGAGAAAGAAATATCTGTTGTGTCATTAATAGTTACTGGGAGATTCATTTTTCAAGGAGCTATAATTTATTGCTCAGGCAATAGAAATGAAGTTTTAGGTACACCAATCACTTGAATTTTGATCATTATGGAGTGAAATTAAGTATCGAGTATCATGGTCAGCATTTGTGCTTTAACCCGTGAACCGAGAAGAAACGGGACAATAAATGAGTAATTTTTAAACTCTAAACTGATTAAAAACTGAGTTTTGGTGGCTTGGTCCCCGCACTGATAAAGTCGCGATTAGTGTGTAAGAAGGATTCATTTTACATGTATGTACGGCGGCGTATCGTTCGAATTTGATTAGTTCTGTCCGTTTTACAGATGTAGCGCGGGGTAAAATAATATCCTTCGTATCACTTCAAAACTGTTTCTTTCTAATTGATTTTTTAGTGGCCTTAATCTAGCAATGAAGAGAATTCTAAGTAAAAATTTTTCGATTTCTCTGGATGTATTTTTCTGGTTCCTAGTAGTTTTCTACAATGCACCATCTAGAGGATACAAAAATCTTGTTCATCAGGAAAACTTGTACTTGGGAAGCAAAAAAACTAGGTGAAACTATAAAATTATGTTCAGTCTTTAATCGCAAAGTCTTTACATGACGCTCTCATAATTCTGAAATGGGATTCTCGGCCTCAAACGTCGCACAGATATTTGTGTAACGGATGTTCTCCTAGCCACGAGTGGAGGCCACCACAATTCTTCCGATCCGTTTTTCTCTGTTTGCTCGAAGCAGTTCTTAAGGGAACGCAGGCCTGCTATTGGGCAGGTGGCTCTCGTAGTGCCTCGCGCTAGCCGCTAGTGGTTGCTAAACACTTTCAGCCACACGTATCGTGGTATTGTTCACCGCTCCGCACACTCGGCGATTAGTGTTCTCCCGTTCGGCCATCGCCTGTAGCCGAAACCAAGCAGCGGCTGCTGGCGCGTCCCCGACCCCTGACGCTGCCGGCCGCACTCTGCGATTTCGATGTCTTCGCTCTGCAATGCTTGTTCAAAAAAGAAATAATCCATATTCAAAGATCCCCTGAAAAGACCTGTATTTGTTGCAATTCAATGGTACACAATAAATCATTTTATTAAAGAAATTTCAGCAATATGTGGCGGCTATTTAAGATGTGGCTGAGCGGCTGGTAAAGACTGCTAGACCGTCAAATGTGTCAATGCGAGTATCTCATTTGTTGTGGTTAGCACCCTGTCCTTTGGCTGGATGCGTAATGCTCGATCTACTCCCCGAACTGCGTATATGTAACGCTGATGCTATTTGTTTTGAAGTCAGCCAATCCTCTGCTTGTAACAGAGAATCCTGGCACTGGATCAAATGAAAGAGCCCCAAAATCCCGCTTCCGAGGCCAATTTTCTCTTTTTTATTTAGTTGCTTTTTCATCCCCTGAAGATGTGGTGTTGGTGTAGCATATAATCCTCCGTGTCAGCGCGTTGAAACCATAGGGGGAGGATACTCATTAGTGGAGAGTTGTTTCTAGTACTTTCGATACACAATTGCGCTATTCCGTCTCTTTGTCGAGCTCAAGAGATCCATTTGATGAGAAGGGACAGGTTGGTGTTGGGAGAGAAGGTGGAGGAGTAAAGAGGCTTTCTCACTTCCCTCCCGTAACTCCTCTACCCTTACCTCCTCCACTTTCGCCTTCTCTCCCCCTACCCCCACTGTCAGCCCTTAAACTCCTCCCCTCCCCGCACGAAGCTCCTTTGCCAGTGCTCTTCAGCAACGTCGCAAGAGAGTGAGAAGTTGAAGAGTGGGGTGGGAAAGAGGTTCTCACCCGCGTGGTAATATTGCTTTTCTTAACCGTGTGTCTGACTCTCTCAAAGGGGAGTAGTAATATAGGGAAAAGGAGATTTTCGGATGTGTGGAGGATGGTAGCAGGGGGTGGCGCGCGCACTGTAGGGGTTGATGTTCGCCCCGCGGAAAAAGGTGTCTTGGAGGACCTGTTTGGGGGAGAGGGGATGAATTCAGGGTTTTTGGGGCCCTAAGGGTGAAGAGGGAATGAGACAAGGTGTTTTCGGGGTGTGTGGAGGGAGGGGCTGCGTTGCAGGAAGTCCTCCACCCTTTTCTTCGCCCTCCTCCAGAAGTTGTTGAAGGGGAGACACTTATGTGTATGTGCCACAGTTCTCCAGTTCGCCTTTTATTGGATCTGAATTTTACTGATCTCCCTTATTTCCCCTTGCTCGAGTTATATACGCTTCAATCTCAAGTATTCCTTTTTTAAGAGCTGAATACATGTATTGTTATTCCAAGAAGAATCCCCTCCTTCCGCACTGATAGCAGATGGACGGGTTGTAATGGTGCCGCCTATGTCTTCGCTCTCGAGAGCATTAGGGATTGGCTCATTAATGGCTCTGGATTATGATAATGAATTTAATTAAGCTTACCCTTTATCTGTTGTAGTCGCTTAGTCTAAAAGTTGGTAAATATTCTTCAATATTTCTGTAGTACAGGGTCGTTATTTAGTTTCTCACGCGGCATTTCCTGCCACATCAGGCATTTTTTTTGTTGGAAAATGACTTTTAAGCTTTAAAATGTCTGGAAAACAAAGCGTTAAAGTTTATGACATCAGAAATTACATTATGGTGACTTGACTCCCGGAAATATTGCTTTTCTTGCAGTGTTATTCGTACGAAAGTGACCGTCGTAATATCATTGTTAGTCTGGGAAGCGGACAGAGAAGAGGTGACTTAAAAATGTGGAGTGAGTTTAGAGTTTAACTGTAAAAGTAAAAAAAATGTGGTCGTTTAGAAGGATTTACCGAAGAAACTTTTTTCCTTGTGGGCAGCGAGAAGCAATCTTGGTTCATGAGGCATTGCCGCCGTAAATTTGTCCTCTTATAGTGATTATAACTTGATTAGGTCCATAATGAGGAATCTACCAATTAAAGTCAAAAGAGACCAAAGATTTGGTATTAAAATGCGCATTAGCTAATGCATCTATCGCCTAATCCCCGTTTTTAAACGTACATTTCTCTTCATGCTTTTCCCAAGACTTTAACCTTGTTCGTTTCCATTAAGTCCCTTTTCACTTATCATACTTGCTTAAAGTGTTATTCTGCCAATCTCTGAATAGCTCCTGAAATATTTCATCATGGTGCGTTGACGTTGACGCATCCAGAAAGTAGCTGTACGTATTTTAGGAAAACATGATTCGACTGCTGAGGTATGTTCGCACTCGCTCTCTGACTCCTGCTGGCGGTCTCGTGACCCAAAACGAATTGAGCGATTACCTATTTAGATTGGAGCCAAGCCCGACGTCGCTTAACTCCGAAGATCGATCTTCGACGATCGCGACCATCCTCCGCTGGCTCGATTTCTTTGAACTGTATTTGTGTGCAGGCCATGCAATTTTCATTTCAGGGGCTGACCTGATTTCCGTGGTTTTCTGCAGTTTCTAGTTAACAATTTGTGAATAAATCTGATTTTATCATCCGATATTTTTTTACTGTTGTATGAGGGTGACGTTTAGTTCTCTCATTTGTTTTTGTAATGAGAAAAAAATCGTTTTGGATACATTGCAGTCCCTACGGTTTTTTCGCTCTTTCTTTAACCGGCATTGATTTTGCTGTGGGGAAAGAGTGTCGGAGGAGGAACATGATAGGTTGGTGTGATGGTCTGTGTACCGGCTTCCCACCCCGAGGTCAAGGTAAAAAGTCTTCATTTGAATTTCCGGTCCCGCTGTCAAACCCGGCAAATACTACAGTAAAGTCTATTCCTTGGGAAAGCATACAATTCTTTGTATGCTACTTATTTTGGAAGCTGTCTCATGATTTGACCTGGTAATAGTGACTCTAATTATATCCGCGAAAAAGGAAAGCATGGTTAACTTCGTGGCTAGCGCATCCTCCACTTTCGGCTCATGGGGAAGGGAGGTTTGTATGTACAATGGCAGAACAATAGGTATTTACGCCCATGAGGATTAATGTCATTCTTTAGGAACATAATAATGCGTCGTACGAAGATGGCCGGCAATGATTAATTCATTCAAATTAAGTTTACTAGCTTTTATAATATTTTATATTTTTAGAGTAGATAAACATCGGTCATATAATAATTATTTGCCACTAACTTACACACTGTTTTTGACTCGAAATTATTCACGCGCACGTTCATTCAGTAACACCCGCTTATGATTGTAAGACTTTTGCACATAGTACAATATTTTTTCTTTCCTTCTCGTGATTTTTTTCGCCATTATAATAATTTAATCGGAGAAAAACTGCCTGAAAATGCTTTTGCTCCCCCTCTGGAAGTAGAAAGCGGACATTTTAGCCTGATAAATGTGTCAAAAAGCCACGGTTTTATGCCTTTTAAACATTTTTTCGGTGTCTATGTAACTGGACGTGAAATAAAGTCTTATAAGGGAGTTTAAAAGAAAAAACCAATAAATCGATTTACACATTATAGACGGTAAAAATGACCGTATCTAATACATACAAATGAATATTTGTTTGTTCTCTTCTTTGCGTTTCAATACCATTCATTAGATTACGATGAAACTTTGGTGAGTTGTGCGCGCGCCCGTGAAGGTTTCTGAGTTATTAAATCCGTTGTACAATAGGTGGAGCACGAATCGTTTCTACAAATAAGTGTTGGCACACGAGCTTCTCAAACAAACGAGGAACGACTTGCAAGCGACTCAGCAGATTGTTTAACAAGGCACAAGGTCAATCGCTTTAAGTGTGTGGATTAAATCTGGAAAATCCATGCTTTTCACATGGTGTATTATATTTTGCATGCTCCTGAGTGGGACAGCCGAATATATTGTTTTTGCAGAGGGCGGTGAGACTATAAATATGGTATGTCCCGAAGAACAGGAATAATTTTTTTCAAATTTTATGTAATAAACAAAAAGTCATTGTCTTTCATTTAATTTGTAAATGTATATGTGTCTGCTTTGTATATGTGTGCCTACTTTGAAAGAAAAAGAGGCATTGCAACGTATGCCGTACACAGCCAGTAATTGATAAAAGATTTACCATACTTTGTTAATGGAGAACTTTATCCTGGGCTGCGGCGGAAACCAGAGCTAAAAGAGCGTTTTCGGCCGAGGTATACGCACCCCCCCCCCACCCCCTGAACCAGCCAACTGAGAACATTGCCGAGTGAGAGACAGTAAAAGAGATTTGTGGTCCCACCAGTATAATGTGGGAAGAAGAGACGGTCTCTTCTACTCCCTTTGCTCCCGGGAAAGGCACGTGAATACTAGTGGAGGTGGAGAGGCCAAGAAGGTAGGGGGAAGGAAAGAGGTTGTTTTTCAAAACTATGTTTCGATGCAAAGTATGGGTGAGTATTTATGGAGAGGGAAGAAGGGACTGGAAGACTTATATCGATCGCACGGAATCGAACGAGGGCGGGTATTTCTCGTACCGCACGGGGTGTGTCTCGGGTGTTCTCTCTCTCGAGAGTTTCATTCGAGCGCTATTTTCTCGGCGCTTCTTGGAGGCGCTTCTCGGATATCTTTCGCAGAAGAGACACTGAGAAAGGGGAGAAGGGCTTGTTTTTTGTTCTACTCTTTTTGATTCCCCCCTCCCTCGTCCCCTTCGACGGAGCTAGAGTGAAAAGTGAGGGCCCAAGAAGTCTCGACATTATTAAGGAAGCACGAGATCTTTGGAAGGAAGTCTTTTATTTTGTGAGCAAAACCTCCACGTGTGTCCTAAGCGTGTCGTATTTTATGCTGTAGTTTTTCCTGAAAAATTGCATCAGGCTTTATTTTTCTGTTATGTGAGAGAGGAAGGAAAAATTCCAATCGTGCCATGTTGCTGTAGACGGGGAAGCCGTCATCTCCTTCGCCTCTAATATTTCTCTTATTTTGAGAATCTAAAATTGGCTGAAAAAATTAGGAAGTAGGTGCTCACGGAATGAAAGTTTTGAATAAGTTTTTTGTCGCTCCTGCATGGGACTCATTCTGTTGACGGACTATTCGAGTGTCGAAATTTTATCCAATTTAAGTACGCAACCCTTTTTTGATGTTTTCTTTTTTTAACAGATACGGGACTGTATTTATAAGGAATGGCCTTTACATGAAGGCTGCTTTATTATGAGTCAGCGTAAGTATGGATATTATAGCTGTGGTAATCGACAGGGGTGCAAAATATACGAATCGTGTAACGCACTTCATTTCAGTCGGATTCTGTTATTTCTTCAAGGCGGCTTGAGTGCTTGAATCAAAGTGGTTGAATAATTAATTTATTAATTCTGGAAGAGGAAAAAGTGGTCATTTGTTTTGAATGGTTAGCGATTGGATTTGACAACGGGCGTTCAAATCTCTTCCTGCGGGGCCTAGATTCATTTGGTGTTTCCATTAGATTTGGAAGACTGCAATCTTTTCTCCAAGTTATGACCACATCTGCCTTGAGGGACGACATGCGCGCCAAGTAACGTAATCATAGTGTCTTTTTCTTATCCAATACAATTATGATGATGTTCACCTAGCTAAGATTGTTTGTGGTAGAATTTTAGCCGTAAGTTTTAGTCAATATCAAAATAATCAATCGTATTTATGACTTCAACTAGTTTGCTGTAGATTTCACCAAGAAGGATTCGACTTCAGCTTTTATAATCGATTTAAGATTGAATAGTCAGTGTGCGTAATATTTACTTAATTATATATTTTAGAGAGTTGTCATTGTGAACCGACTCCACAAGGCTTCATTGGAGACAACCCTTTTCATGGCAAATAGTTCCTCTGTTTTCATGTATGAGACGTATGCAGGGGATGCGTATGACTGAAAATATTTTGAGGAATATATATTTTATTTGTAAAAGTCTGCAAATAACTGGAGTTGAACAATGGCAAAAGTTAAGGCAGGTGTTCATCAATGTTTAACTGTTTGCCTCCCATGAAAATGGTCTTAATGCTATTTGCTTTTCTCACTCCCTCCCAACCAAGTGATATGAAAACAAAGTAGATTTTATTTTGGGTACTGTATCAACCGAGGTTCACCTATTTCACACCCATTCAGAAGGCAATTCCCAAACCTAGATTTGCTTAAGTAATTGGCTTGGTCAGAGACTGCGAGCGTGATTTAAAGTGATGGATTTTACAAGTCAAATTTTATGCCGAACTCGAACATTTCGACAGGGTATATGCATTCTTGGACGAGATTCGACTCCCATGTGACCGTGTCGGTTTGCGGATTTCAGGACCGGGTGAAAGAAAGAGTACCATGTTGCAACAGGCACTGATAGGATTGAAATTTCAAACGGAATTGTGGCAACAGAATTCTCGGCCAAAAAAGTAGGAATGCCATGATGTTTTCACGATTGGTTTTAGTTGGGTAGTGGGGGTGAAAAGAGGGAGTATTCACTAGTGTGGCCGAGAGGATTTTTTTGAAGCCCTTCATCGGGAAAAGTGTGTCGAGAAGAGAGAGTTTAAGCGGGCGCGAGGGGATGGGAGGCTCGGAGAAGGATGTTTAGTTGAGCAGACGAATGGGAACGGGTGGAATACATAGGAGGCCCTTAAAGGGTACGCACGGAGGCTGCGAAGGGGCAGGAAACGAATCCGACGACGACGAAAAAAAAGGAGGGATATGGGGGTGGGAAGGGGTGGACGGTTTCGAAAGGGGACGGAAACGAGTGGGGGATAAAAATTAAGGGTAAGCAATCGAAGACCCTCAAGTTCCGAACAGAAGAAAAGCGATTCATTTCGGACACCGGTGGGAGGGGCCGTATTAATCGCTGTGTAACATAATAAGGCCTTCGTATCCAAGGGGATGGCATTTTTTTTCCTGAGCGACCGATTCATTATGGATTTGAGGACCGGTTGCAGACTCCGTCAAGGACTTGGCGGTGGTATTTTTTATTTTAATGGCAGTCATCATTTATTTTTTCCACATTCATCGATGATATGAAAAGATTTCATTGTCCGCTGATCAGTAAAGTCTTTTTCTTGGAGTTATTTTCCGTTCACATTATTGGGACTTAAAATAATTATTGCATAGTCCCAGAAATTTGTAAATGCAACTACGGCTGTGGGTGCATCTAAAAGTATTCCTGATATGATTAAATACAGGTGTTATTTGGCACCAACAACTGTTTTAATTTATTCACTTCAAACAAATAGCTCTCTCAACAGCGTTTACTTATTATCACTGGGGCTCCTAAACTTTCTCAAAAAGCTTTTCATATCAAGCACATTGAATTTGTTGATTTTTCCGTGATGAGGTTGTTGGACATAAGGAATTTATAACCTGCCAGTAATTAAATAATTTTATCGATGAAGGCCAAAAGCTTCCAAGTAAAAATATCTCATTTGGGGAAATACTTCTTTTCAAGATTTCAACGGTGACTTAAGCGTGATTCACACGATACTTGATTTTCCTCCAATTAGGAGGAGACATGTTTGTTTGTAGGTGTTGGAGTAGCATGTCATTCCGAACATACGTTAGCACACTTGTTAAAATCCTTGATTCATATTTTGGTACTTCCTCCTAGCAGGCCCCAGTGGTAGCCGACGAGTCATTTTTCTCTCTCACGCTTGCTTTTAAACACTTGATCGTATAAAACATCAATTTCCCGGCATGCCAAAGCCACTCACTTTTGTTCACTATTCGTGTAAATACTTCGAAGACTACTTCTATTCTCAGTGTCATGCTCCTGTCTGTGTAATATGCGCAGCCAGTGTCACGACCAGGATCTATTTTCTAATTAAAATGACGCACTCCAGGCTCCTGAAAGGTATTCACACAGTGTCTGCATCTCAAGTATTGACATTGCTGTTCAATACCCGTAGTACAGGCCATATTCATCGACTTTGGGCTATCGAGCAAGTGATTTTCTCACGGCGGTAGTCGAGCCGACGTTTGAAGTCTTAGGGCTCGTTGATTACGGTAATAGTTCCCGATTATTGAAAGGAGTGTGGAATGGCATGGGTTTTTGAACACCATTCTCCCGAAGGATATTAACGTCATCGAAAACGATAAATTTCCGCATGCGACGCCGTGCGCAATGGTAGTATTGTTCTAGCGGCTGGGGATGATTGCTTCTAGGGTATGGCACACCCCTCGAGAAGTGCATGCACTCAGGGTAGGCAAGAAGAGGGGGGGGGGGCGATGACGCCGATAGGGGTGAGACGGGGGTAAGGGCGAGACGGGGGTAAGGGCAATTAAAGCGGGAAACGATGCTGCGCTTGAGGGTCCGGAGACCACGTGGCGAGATTTAACAGCAAAGCCGGTTGGCGAGGGGTTGGGGAAGTGGAGAGTGATAGAGGGTTGGGGTAAAGGATGTGCCTTATATGTCTGGGTCAGGGATGTGCGGGAATCGAGGGGGTCAGAGTGACGAATATAACCCGCCCCACCCTTTTCAGCAGCCTCCATCCTCACCAGGGGACTTGCACCATCTCCAGTTGCTGTCCCCCTTCTCGCAACCCTGTTAGCATCCGTCTCTGATGGAAGGGCGTAAAGAGGTAAAGCTTTCGGTGAGCAACCCCACCGCATGTTGCCCCGTCTTCCTAAAGGAACCTTGACTAGTTTCCACTCTTCGGTAACCGATCTCGCCCGCTTCTGTGGGAACATATGGACCATCTCCGTGTCCCAGATCTTCACGGGATTCTATTTTCGACCTGCAGAAAGACAGAAGGTTCTTTTTTCGCCTTTTTTGGGGTCGATTGCTAGGAAATTCTACCATAACCAATGTACCCAAAAAAAGGTGAAGAAAGGGGAACGCGTTGGTTTGTTAAGTGAAGTACCAGCTCATCTTCTCACCCGAAAGACTCGGCTCGAAGCTCGGCGAGAGCGAAGATTTCGAAGTAAAGTCACACTCTGTGACTTAGTACCATGCTTAGGCCACTGTGCACCAATTTTTCACAAGTGACGCATTCATTTCGTTGTTGGGGCTAAAGCTTTGTACTCTTTGACGATTTTTGTAAGAAGCACGCTTATCTGGACGCCGAGTTTCTCTCCGCTATTCCTTCACAGAGTAGATAATCCTTCCCGTATTTCGAACCCACGGCGCAAGACCTCTGTTGTCGGTCCCCCCACCATTAACCACCCTATTGGTAGTGTGTATGCAGCCCGCCCTTTTCCTTCGCGACCCACTTCTCAAGTTTCTATTCTTATTGTCTCTATAGAATATGTTTAGTCTTTCCCAGCGCTAGAGATCGGCGGGAAAGGTATTTGCATTGGAATCTCCTTCCCCTAGAAAAAAACATCACGGATACCACAGTTTTCCAGAATTTGTTACAAAACTGATGGAAGGACTAGTTTAGGAGCTCATTGAGACTTGAAGGCTAGTAGGCTACGCGCTAGGCTATCAGGCTAGGTTCTGAGCGACAACAAGGATATTGCTGTGACTTCGCAATTCAGTTATAGACAAGACGACATATAGAAGCGACAAAATTATAATGATACACTGCCGAACTGTTGGGTACGACAATTCCTTCCTCCACATACCATTTGTGATTGTGACGAAAGTAGCGTGACTCTAACATAAAACACATATTAAGTATTCAATTTACCCCTCTCTCTTCCCCTTCTATTTTCCTCATTCCCTTCTATGGTTGATATCCTAACTTCCCCCGCCCCTTGTTTTTTCGGCTGATGTAGTCGGGTGAATGGGTAGATGCTGAAAGTCAAGAAGACCTCGAGAACACTCTAAATAAAATGGAGGCTGTCATGAAAGAAGAATTCAACATGAAAATAAATAAATCAAAAACGAAAGTAATGGTGTGTGATAAAGAAGAAGTAATTAAAATGCAAATAAATATAGGAAGAGAAAAATTTGAACAAGTGAACAGCTTCACCTATATAGCGAGTAAGATCTCTCAAGATGGAAGAAGTAAGGTAAATATAAGAAGCAGGATCGCGCAGGCAAAAGCGGATTTCCATAAATAGAGTAAATTTAAACATCCAAAAGTAACAGCCTTGAAATAAGGAAAATGTTTCTCAAAGCGTACATATGGTGTGTGGCATTATATGGCTGTGAAACATGGACTCTAGGGCAGGAGGATAAGAAGAGAATAAGCTCATTCGAATTATGGTGTTATAGACGTATGCTTAAAATTTAGTGGACAGTTAGAATATCAAAGGAAGAAATACTGAATGAAATGAAGGAGAAAAGAAGCTTATGGCAATCGATCGTTGATAGAAGAGTCCAACTTATAGCGCATATAATGAGGCATGGGGGGATCCTGTTGACAATCCTAGAGGGACATGTTCATGGTAATAAGTCCAGAGGAAGACCATGGCTCCAGTTTATAGATCAGATAATGAAGGATGTCGGATGTAAGGGCTACAAGCAAATGAAAAGGAAGGCGGAGAGATGCTAGGAATGGAGAGAGCCAACCGGTCAAGCTGCTGCCGACCAATCTTCGGATGGACTACCAGAGGAGGAGGTAGTCGGGTTGTATGCTGATATTTAAAAGCCTACCCAACGGACTGTGTGTTGCAGTATGAAGGCTCTTCTCAAAGGAACAAGTAGGGCCCGGATTTGGGATTCGATCCTGGGCCTGCCGTCGGGAAGGAATTATCGGCCATCCTCCCTACCACCTACCCGCTGCAGTCATTCATCTTGGAATGGGAGCGTGCGGTACGCCATTTATTCCCGCGCCCATTTCCCAAAGTTCCCAGTCTCTCTTGGGGGAGTGAGGAGAAGAAGGGTAAAGATGGGTTAAGGGCAGTATATGTATCCATCCCTTATCCTCCCTCCCGTCCCCCGCAGACGTCCTCAGTCATGCGCTGGTGACCGCGTTCTGCTGAAGCCGTGGCGACGACGGCGCTAGGTGGACAGACAATGCGTTACGCGTGCCGAATAGGGGAGAGAAAATGCGGGAGGCAGGGAGGGAAGTGGGGCAGATGTCGCCGGATATCTCAGGGAATCGAGCCACCCACCCATTCAAGCGATCCCGTGTTGCCTGGATGTAAATCCTGTTTCGGAAAATACATGGCTTATCGTTTGAGATAGTGCGCTTGACAACCCGTAACTGTGATCACATTTTCCAAGGTGAAATAATATTTCTGTGTGTGAGTTTTTCAACCCCGCGATTCACTGATTCGCGATGACCTGTTTTGCTAGTATGATACCAATCGCTTCTCTCACTCTCCGGTGAATCGAAGGTGCTAAAAAAAATTAATCATCTTTGGGCATCTGGCCCAGATCTCATGTTATAATGCAGATTTTGGAAGAGTGGGATAGCTAGTGGAATCATGGGCGTCAAAGGAACTCACTACGTGAATATGAAATTCTTTTTGACGGAGAGAAAATTCGTGTACAGGATCTATTCCTTTATCAGATGGCTCTCCATGCTCCATTATTTGTATTTGTTCATTTTTCGTCGCGCCAGTCCGGTTTCCACAGTAAATTCTTAGAAATTTGTACTTGGCAATCAGTATTGAGGTATCATTGTACAGAACTGATAAATTCTTATTCTTTTAGTCGAATAGACATTATTTCTTCTTTCTTACATTTACATTTCAAATGAAGTTTGGAGTTTGTGTTTAGTTCAAGTTTTATATTCAAGTAGTTCATTATGAATGAGGAAGTTTTTAGCCTTATATAAAAATTCGAAGTTTCTTAATCGGTCAAGCTATTTTTTAATTGGGGATAATCAAGTTTTTGTACTGTGACATGTTTTAATATGAATCCAGTGCGCTAAGCTAAGCGCTAAGTTATTAAATCGAGTTTATAAATTGAAATAAATTATGAATCAATTAATATCTAGCAATGGTGAGGAAGCGAATACGAAGGTTTTTTTAAATCACTAGTTTGAAATTAATGCTATATTATTACATTCGTGGATCAAAAGTGCAAAAATAAAAAGATATTCTCACTAGTCGATAGTCAGAAATTCTGGCAATGGGTAAACTTGAGTATTTTTCAAATTTAATTCCTCGCGGTTAATTAAAGGAGGCGGAAAAATTGAGGGTTCATTTCAATTAGATCCTGCGGGGAGGTAGACTAATGGCGTTTATTCAAACGTCATTCTCAGTAGTGACGGTTTGAATCTAAATATTTTATTCAGATTCTCTTCCTGTGAGGAAACACTTGCATCCCCGTCCCATCTCATCGAATACAATCGCGATATCAATCATCGAGGGATTGTTGTGAGCAGTTTTGCCTGGGAACGGCGGAGTGAGGTAGACAAATTGCTTGTGATGCTCTCGAGCTGTCTGTTTCTTTTTATAAAAAGATAGCAGAACCTGCCATGTCTGGTAATATAATCCCCCCTCTGAGCGAAAAATACTGCCCTCCTAGTTGCAGCAGTATCGCGTTCTCCGAGATCTTCAATCTATATAAAGATTCTTCTTTTATTCGTCTCATCGAGTGAATGGACCTACCCTGTTTCCCTTCCTCCCGATAAAGTGCACGCTAACGTCTTCTCTGTGAGGTTTTTTTTTACACGGTGCTTCAATCCTCTCCCCGATCTCTTCGGTGGCTCCCAGTCTTCTCCTCTACCGGCCAAACTTACGGGGATTCCACCCCAGTGCTACATTTCACCCTCGTCACACAATGCGTATATATATATATATATACCTACCAGCAAAGATACACTCTTCACTTCTCTTTCTATGGAGTCTTTTGAAGTGGCGCGGGTAAGGGGGGGGGGAGCAATCTAGAATCCCCACTCTTCCATTCAACCGAGCCACCCCCGCTTCCTCCCCACAATATGCTTCCCGAGGCAACCACTTGAAAACGATACACTGCCAAAGGTTTTCTTCTCCCGCCCTCCCCCCGCCCCCAATTTTCCCCCACACTCCAGTCGACCGAGTGCACAAACGTTCCACCATAACCAACTTCCTCGCTTCCCCCAATCGTTTGCCCTGACCTTCCCTCTTCTATCTCTCGTGGGTTTTGAGCGTGAGTGTGTCGACTTCTTAAACTGCTGTGGCCGCCGCGGTCTCGCCTGCGGGATTTCCCTTCTCCTCCGCCCTCTTTTCCCCTCGCAAATGTCGTTTCAACACCCGCAGTTCGCCACGGCTTGCTCGTTTATCACCATGGGGAGGATTCACATCCCCCCTTTTTTTGATGCGCAGCGGTTTATCTCACGGAAGGCTCGGCATTATCCAAAGCTGGCTTGTATGACCGTTCAAAAATAATGCTCCGCCCTCTAGGAGCGGTCTCGCGTAGGGGTGAATTTTCTTTACGACTGCACTGTGCTTGAGCTCGGAATTACGGAAGCTTCATCCGACGCGCCACCCGGGAGTGCCGAACTTTGATTTCTCCGACTCCGGTTACAAGAAACATAGTGATGGCAATGTTGCCCAGATACCACTGAAAATAGTTGACCATCTGGAATAAAAAAATAGAATAATCTAAACGACAACTCATGTTACACTCCCCGATCTTTCAACTGAATGAAATGCTTGGAGTTGTATGTAATCTATCTGTAGATGATTTGTTAGTGGAAAATTTTTTAAGTTTTGGTTTTAGATGGAACTATCGAAAAAGGGTAATTGTAGTATTTAATAAGTGTGGGGGCATTTATCGGAAAATATTATTAGAAACAAAATTAAACTACTGTAGGGGTTGATGGTTATTTTGTATCTCGATGAATAATATTCCGCGAGTGCCTTAAGGCTGTCATATTCTTACACACACAGATTCTCCACAAGCTACTGGACGTTCTTTGAGCTTAGAGTGGATCACATCATCAGATTTTACGAGTGTTCAATCTGAGCAATTGAGCAATAGATGTTCTAGCGACGTGAATTAAAGGGAAGGGATGTACGCTTCCCTCAATCAGGATCATGATGGTACATCCTGTGCGAAATTTTCCCTACATTTAGAAGAAACTCCTGAGGCATGCCATGTGCGTCAAGAACAAAGTCCATACCTGGAACTAAGGTGGCTATCATTAATCTCACGGTACATTTTTTTTATTCCACTGAAAAGAGGGAAGAGAAGATAATTTAGCAAGTAAGGCATCTCTTATAAAGCGAAATTATAAATGTATATAGATTAGTAGTTGTAGACTGATATTACTTGCGTATTTCTCATTCGCAATGTAAGTTTATTGTAGAAAAAATCGAGGCATAATTTCATTTTTGTGCCAAATCAAAATAATTTTCATTTTCATCCCAAAACTCTTTAATTTTGGCAAGAACCGCGAACCTTTCGATTGGCTTAATAAAAGCAATTTGCGATACGGGAATTAGATTTTATTTCTTGTTATACCTTTTTTTACATTGAAAGTTTGGGCGTGCAGACTCCGGCATTCGACGTTTGCAGCGACGATTTTGAGTGGACGCAAAGCCGAAACAATGCCGAGTCCATCTCTTTTGTCACCTCATAAAGATAAATCCGCGTGCATGTGACAGTGAAGCTAGCTAACGATTGAATTCATGTCGCGTTTCGAAGTTGAAAGAGACACACACATAGAATGCGTCTCGCAGTGCAATTGTTTCGCCCGACCGGAAGAGCTTTTTGGGACGAGAACGCAAAATTGAAATTTGTTGACAGCGTGGAAGGAAGACCGTTTGGTGTCCGGCGTGAGGGCTGGGAGGGAGGGGTGCGGAACTCGGAGGCTTTGGAGGAATAAAAATATATTTCATCACCGGCCAACAACAGTCAGGCGTAGCTGGGCGGGAAGGGTGCAGCGGGTGTGGATAGGAGGAGTGAGGGGGGCACGAACGAAGTTGATATTCAGTATAACTGAATCCCAAAAAATGCCCCAGAGTCAAGATAATAAATTGGTGCATACTTTCATGTGTTAAAAAAGACCTTTTGGACCAATGATGATGATGGAGGTGGTGTGCGAGTGCCTGGGAGGAGAGAATACGGAAACTCTTCATTGCTGCCACTTCTTTTATTTCGGAAATTTTGAAAAATTTCTCCCGCTCTCGTTCTAATTTATTTCTGTTCTGATTAAAAATCGGCGCTACCCCGCCCGCCCACCCCTCCATCCTCTCCCTCCACAGCTTCCCCTCCTCTTCCTACTCCCATCCTCCGCCTCCCCCTCTGCCCGTTCTCCGTCACCCCCCTCCATCAGTCTCGATTGTTTTACTTTTCTGTATTTTATTTTTTTCATTCCATCCGACCGGGACTTCCCGGATGCCTCTCCTCTCTCACAAAGGGTATTCCCTCGCTTGTTTTTTTTTCGTTCATTTCCCCATTCGTCCCGAACAATATTCAAAACTGGCAATATGAGACCGATGAAGCTGCAATAATGCGTCGTCGAATTGAGAACAGAGAATTTTGTGTTCGATTGGAACTACTGCTATTTATAAAGCGCGCCTTTATTTCGGGTCTCCCGTCGTGTTTTTTATCTCATTGTTATATCTTTTTTTTCCCCTATTTTCCTTTCCTCTGGGCTTATTTGTCGTGACCCAGGCCCACATTCAAATCGCAACCCGATAGAATATTTTGGCTACTCGGCGCTCGCCGCTGGAAACATGATCCCTTCTGGATGGGATTTAATTGATTTCCCCAAATGTTGACCGTTTGCGCGTAATTAGTTATTTTTTTACACTCGCGAATATCACCAACTCGTCGAGCTATTATAGCTATTATTCCGGAGTTTTCATTTAACGACTCGGAATGAGGAATGCAATAATGTGGCTCGCATTAAATTAGTAACCGTTGAAATGGAAAGTTACGGTTGATACTTAATTAGCTGTATTTTATTGAATCATCTGCCATGAAATTATCTGGAATATAAATAAATTAGTATACTTTAGTATTTCTTTTGATAGTTTTGTTTTACTTCAGTTTGTTGTTCCGTTTCGTTATGTTCATTGTAATACTTAATGGCCATCTAAATGTCAATTGCTTTTCCTTTTTACTATCATATGCAGTAATTGAGCAACATAAGTTATGCTTTGATATTTATTTATGTAATTCGTGCACAGCTGCCAAATGTGAATCACAATGTATTTCTAGAAAAAAAAATATATACTGTTTTGTGTTTTTTTTTGTCTCTGGAGTCCTTAATCTGAGATGTTATTGATAAGAGTGGTAGGTGTGAATTTGTGTATGATGTATCATTATAGTTTATGGATATTCTAATGCTAATTGCACTAGATACTCCATCTCCAAGATCTTTTCATTGTAACGTAGATTACTATGAATTACAACCTTTACCCTCTCGAATAATTTATGTATATATAATTGTTCTAGAAACTAGGCTGGTCGTGGATGGATTTTTGTTCCTCTTTTATTGCCATAATGTGGAGTCATTTCATTGAAACTCTTTACAAAAAGGGCATGATTTTGTTTTATTGAGCCTTAAATCACAGGAAGTAGATAACTGTATTTCGTAGCATTGTAGCGTTTTTCATCCAACTTGCAGCTAACTCTTCTTCTTCAGCCTTCAATCCATAGATTGGTTTTCTGCTGCTCTCCATATGAATCGCTGTCCTACCTTCCGCTTCATTTCTGCATAGGAATTACAATGGATGTCATTTATTATCTGCTTTATGGATTGCCGTCTTGGTCTTCCTCTGCATCTTCTTACCTCGATGTAGCCTTCCAGTGTAGTTTTCACAATTCCCTCATGGCGTAGAATGTGACCGATTAGTTTGCATCTTCTTTTCACGATATTATTCCATAATTTTCTTTGTTCTCCGATTCAATAAAGAACCTCGTCATTGCTAATCTTATCGGTCCACGGTATTTTCATCATTTTCCTGAAACACCACATTTCAAGCGAGTCAAGCCTTTTCTTCTCTTCTACCCCTATGGTCCATGTTTCGCCGCCATATAGTGCTATGCTCCATACGTAAGTATTTAGGAACCTTATCCTTTTTTCAGATTGATTTCTTTGGCAGTCAGCAATTTATCTTTAATGTTAAATGCACCCTTTGCTTGTCCCATTCTACTTGAAATATCTCTCCTGCTCCGACCATCCTTAGTAATCTTGCTACCCAGATAGGTGAGTTCTTCCTTTTCTTCTATCCTCTGTTCATTTAATGATACGTTTGCATTGTTTTTCCCATATTCATTGCATGCCATAACTTTTATTTTTCTAAAAAGAGACGTTTCAGGCGTTATCTGGTGGAATGAAATAATTAATGAAAGTTGACAACTTTCCACAATATAAACTTAAATACGACCGGTTTCAATGTGCTACATCGTCATCAGGTGCTTCATCATCTGATGATGATGTAGTACTTCGAAACCGATCGTATTGAAGTTTATACTGTGGGAAATTGCTAACTTTCATTAATTTAGTTTTTCTAATATTTATCCTTGAATTTTATCCTTTGTACATAGTGTTTTCCATTATTTGTAACTGTTCACTCAACTCTCGTTCACTTTCAGCATTGATAGCAATATCATCCGCTAAGCGTATCATACTAATTCTTTCTCCGTGTATAATCACTCCTCCATAAGTTAGATCGTTAATTTTACTAAGGCGTCCTATATATACATGTTAAACAAAGCAGGTGAAAGATTGCAGCCATGCCTAACAGTTTTACATACTTTTGCTTCTTCTTATGATTTTCCAACACTTATCACTGCCGTCTTATTTTTATACAGTTGCCAGATCATTCGCCTATCTTGTGAGTCAATATGAGCCTGTTTATGTATTCGAACATTCTTCTCCAATCCTTATTATCGAACGCGCTCTCTATATCTACAAATCCTAGAAATGTTCTTTTTCCTCTTTCCATCCTCCTATGTATCACTGGCCTTAGTGCTAGTATTGCGTCTCTTGTGCCCCTCCCTTTTCTGAATCCGAATTTATTCTCAGTGAGCGTATTTTCTATTTTACTCTCCATCCTTTTATGGATGGTTCGGGTGAGCAATTTAGAAGTGTAAGTAAACTAATTGTCAGATACTGTTCACATTTAGTTGGTTTACTTTTCTTTGGGATTGGGACAATCATACTTTTTTCCAAATCGAGTGGGATTGTACCTTGCGTTATAAATGCTATTAATTGGTTGATATAGTTCTTCCTCTAGTGCTCTTCCACCATTTTTTATTAGTTCAGCAGGAATTCCATCTATTCCTGGAGTCTTCTTATCCTTTCGTTTGTTCAAAGCTTCGCCAAACTCTTCCCTCATAATAGGTTCACTTTTTTCCTCTTCATATGCTAGATCTGCTTCAATAACAGCTTCTACTATTGTTTCTGCATCGTATAGTGTTTCAATGTATCTCTTCCACTTCTTTTCTATTTGTGTTTCATCAAAGATTAACTCTCCATTTTCATCACTCACTGCAGTACCGCTGTGTCTTAGGTTGTTAAAATACTTCTTCACCTTTTGATAGCCCGCTTCCCTATCTCCTTTTCTCATGCAGTCTTCTATTTCTGTGCGTCTTTCCTCAATGTATTTAGCATAGAGTAATACTCTGAGTATTTAGTTTTAGCTTCTTTGGCTTTCCTATTAATAGCATTTCTCAATATTCTGTACTTAGTTCGATCCTCTTGTTTCTGAGAGTTTTTCAACTATCTCCTTCCTTCGATCATTTTCAGTATATCTTCTGTAATCCATTCCTTTCTGTTTAATTGTTTCTTTTTTCCCTTTATTGGGCTGTTTCAATTGTCTTGTTTCATTCTCTCCCATGCTTATTTAGTATGTCTTATACTTTTTGTGTCTTCCTTATGTTTATCCATTCTTTCATTTAATGTCTGTTGATACAATTTAGAGGTCTCGTTTGCTGTAGTTTATCAATTTGCCATTTTCTCTCTTTCGTATTCTGCAGTTTTTCAAAAGTTAGAACACATTTTTCCATCACCAAGTTATGATCACTATCTGCTTCTGCTAAAGGGTAGCTTCTGCAATCTCTACACTGATTTCTAAACCTATATTTCATCAT
The DNA here is from genome assembly GCA_963169105.1 of Ceriagrion tenellum. Taxonomy (NCBI): domain Eukaryota; kingdom Metazoa; phylum Arthropoda; class Insecta; order Odonata; family Coenagrionidae; genus Ceriagrion; species Ceriagrion tenellum. Next base: position 93,629,641 of record OY720632.1, on the reverse strand, counting down.
TATGTAATCAATTTGAAATTTTCTCTTGTCTCCAGGCATTTTCCATGTATACCGTCTTCTAACATGGTGGCGGAAAAAGGTATTTGCTATATATAGCCTATTTTTCTGGCAGAATTCAATCAAGCTGTCACCTCTTTCATTCCTTTTCCCATGCCCATAATCACCCACTACAGTTCCCTCTCTTAATTCACCCACAATGGCATTCATGTCTCCCATAACAATCAGGTTTTCATCCCCTTTAATATCTTTTATCACTTCTTCTATTTCGTCATAGATTCTTTTCACTTCATCATATATGCCCCTAGATAAGGGTGCATATATATGGACTAGTATAGTATCCTTAGGCTTGGTTGCTACTTTGCCTAGTATAACTCTATCATTTGATTTCGCATATCCCTTTACTCTCCTACCTTGTACATACAGCTAACTTTAATTTAAAAGATGGCTAATTATTCATTAGATAACTCCAGCATATTTGTTCTAATCATTTGTTGGCTCTAATTCTTTGTAACTAAAATATGAGGATTTTTGGGCATTAATGCTGACAATTTTCTCAACACGCAATAACTTCATATTTTGAGGGACTCTCATCCATGATCCTCGGAAAGGGAGTATTTTTTGTTTAGTCACATAATTATAATGAAGTAAGCAACCAATATGTGGGAGAGTAACATGAATTATCTTAATAGCGGATGTGTGCAGGGTTGTTTTGACTTGTATGGCAAACGGCATTTGAATGACCAAATATTTAAAAAATATGCTACTCATAAATTCTTCTGCTCGAGCTATCGCAACAAAACATTTCTTAAATGCCGTCTCTCATTGTTTGCAATTCCTATTCGATGCGGCCGTTGTTAAAGATACTAGGAGGGTGGTGACTTAATGTTATATTTTATTATTCACAGATGTTTTTGACGATATTGTATTGTGTTTTCCACAAGTTGCCTTTTATAAAAAGATAAATATCAATGACCATTTATAGAAGATTGATTTCGTATTTTCCTTGTATATTCACTCCAAATAATAATGTATTCTCTTCTCGGTATCGAGTAGTGATGACTTATGATGAAATTAATGGATCAAATTTAACAATTACTCCAAGCTATAATAATATGTAATAAAATGTAATAAAATGAAAACTCGAAGCTTTCACGTGGTGGAAGAACGTCATGATAATCAAGACAACATTTGTGACTTCCACAATTTATTGATAACTTTCGACCGGTTTCGGCTGTCACGCCATCATCAGGTACCTATCCTGATACTTTCCATTATCGTAGTTTGCATAAAGATTTGGAATCTTGATCCACCATTCGTATCGACGATGGTAATAGTCGAGCGTTATCTCTTTCTTCCCATCATTTCAGCAGTTCACACTCTTATCAAAAGCGAGCGGGTCGGGGAAAAATATTGCGGGAAGAAATAACGCCCCTGGGCCGCCGGCGCCACATTGGCGACCGAAAAAGAAAAAGATAAGGACATCTATGAAAACCGTACACCGCACTTTTCACAACATCGGTTTCACTGTGTGCCTTTTTTACCCACCCAAGTATCTCGGGCGTCCGGCGAAGGAGAAAAGGGGGTGGAGCCCACCCATAATCCTCGCACGAGAGGAATTTCTTTGGAATGGACCGACTGACGGAGGGGGGGAGTGGGGTTCTTGCTTGGACGGCGAAACGGCGACCTTTTCATGTCCAAGTCATCGGGTGGTGCTCGAGGAGGGTGTGTGCGGGGTATGGGTGTTGGAGACACGGAATACTAGGGGGCAGTTGGGGTCGGAAAGGGATGGTATAAGAAGAGGGCGTGGTGTAGGGGGCGGGAAAAAGGGAATTCGCGAGGGAGAGGGGTTAAGGTTCCGAAGTAAAGGAAGGAGTGGCATTTCTCTTGTCCTCCCGCCGTGGGGTGAGGGTGCAGTGTGCCGGGAAGGTGACGCCGCCGCGCCGTTGGTCACTGAAGAGAAAGAAAGAGAGAGACAGACTGGGAAATGAGGGAGATTGGAGGACGAAAAATGACTCGGAGAAAAAAATTGTACCCGTCGACATATTTAAGGATTGCGTTCATGAAAAGGTTAGCAATACGGCAGTTTGCGTGGGTCAGGCGTAACGTACTTCAGTGGCAGCTTTCGTACGGCTTAAGGAGCGCAGGGAAGGAAGAGGAGTGAGGGAAAAACAGTTGGAGGTGGAAAGAGTTGGGGCAAAAGGTTTATACTTTTTTAAGGCGAGTGTACGTGGCTCGTGGTGGAAGGGTTTCGGACGGAAGAGGCAAGGGGGAGTGTTGGGAGGTATAACGAGAGACGGGGGAGGTGGGAGAGTAGGAGAGTAAGGGGTTTCAGTGACCAAAGTGGGGGGAAGGTTTTCCGTGTCGTTGGGGGGCGGTGATGGCGGTGCCGGGCGGCAGGGGTGGGAAGGGGTTAGGGGCCTCGGCGCTGCAAGAGTGGCCGGCCGCTGAGAATAAACAAGTCGCCTCGTCCCCATAATGGCCCAACTCGACGCTCTCTTGGGCACACGTACTCACATTGGTGTATAAACATGCTTTTGTGAAATAAAAACGGGTAATATTTGAAGTGCGCGCTGCGGGAAAGAGGACAGGGAGAGAGAGAGATAGAGCGCAAAAAGAGGAAATGCGGAAGGGGGAAAAAGTAATGAAATAACGCGACTGGTCTACGTGGCAAAGAAGCAAAAAGGTGAAGAAGAATGGGATAGAGGGGAAGACAGTCGTGCGTGTACATTAGTCTGGGGAGAGCAACGGTTCCGTTGCGTGTTTCCATGCAAGAGCATGTGCGGCTGTAGTATATGCACATTCATTCATGTGTGTGCGTTATGCATTCACCAACATGCCTGCAAAAACACGAAAATGCCTACGCAATGCATGTATATTTTCCGCTTTCCAAAATCCTCAATTTTTTGCCGCAGAGGAAATGATTTTGGGGAAACATTTTCAAACATTATTCACGTAGATTCGATATAAAATATGCGTTTACGTGATGGGGAGCGCTGTGGTTGTACAAAATGCACGTGGATACGAAATTCTATGTAATATTTTACACAAGCTTTTTATATTCCCCTTTTCCAAAGTCCCCTATTCCTAGGCTAGGTGGAGACGAAGTCTTTTTTGCGCAGCGTAGATTTGGGAAACACGTATAAACTATATAAAAATACGCGGTGACGCGAATACGGCGCGCGCAAGCAATTAATCCACTCCAAATCCGAAATGCGAGAGAGTTCGGACTCGAAAGGGTGGAAAATATTAATTTAACTGAAATTTTTGATGGTAAATTTACACGCAGGACGTAGGAAAGAGACTCGAAGTTTCCCGTAAGAATTAAATTGCATTTCACGTAATAAATGTTTTTTTTTAACGCGGACATAATCTCTCCAGGTAAACGATTGCATGATCTCCACTCATTGGACACGACGAGCTGGAATGCTCACGTTTTCGTTTTTATTTTTAACATTTTGGAGTAAATCGCTCGAAGATAAGGGAATATAAAATGCTCGCTCGAAGAAATTCAGCGGGTGCACGGCATAATTTTCACATTGTTCGCAACGAAGAGTGAGTTCTTAAAAAGGGCCTGACATGAATGCGGACACAGTGGCGCGATATCCGGATCAAAAGACAATGACCTCAGAGCGGGAGCTCAAATACCGTGAGATATGGTTTTTACGTCCTCTGAATAAATTATGTGGTGATGTGATTAAATACCATGTAATTGCTCAGGTGTTTTGAAGGATTGCTGGCTGGAAGAAAGTCAGCGCATTGTATTTCCTAAGTATTATTGTGCCAAAACCAAATATGTTGGTTATATCTTCTTACTTTCTACTTTTTATTTTCTCATAATGGTAGAAATAGAATAGAAAATTAAATTTTATCATTCCGGGACAAGTAGGAGCATATACGATTATACATATCTTTAGACTCAAACAAATGTTACAATAGAAAGATATATTAATATCACAGAATCCGACATAGTATTTAACAAAACGGCAAAATTATAAAAAATCCATAAAAATACAGATATTGGAGTGTAGCACAAAATTAAGTTCACTTGCGATATTTAGTTCAATTGAAGTAATATTTCATGATATTTCTTTTTACATTTATTTGCATTTTCTGATTTTTTAATGTCTCCTGACAATTGATTCCATACTACGAGAGGAGTGACATGGAAATACCTAGCGTATGCAGATGTTCGATAGTGTGGTTAATAAAGTTCTTCTATTCGTCGTGCTGGATGTTTATTTGTTCAGGCACTGTATTGTACATTCCGAAGTGGTTTGCCCCAAGATTGGTATTTCACACAGAAATTTGTTATATCGCTTTAAAGTTAGAATTAGTTGGTCATTATGGTTACAGAATTTATAATATGGCATTTGTAATAAGAGTCGCGTATAATTGAAGCTTGCGGAAAAATTCCGTGGAAACTAATTCAATTTGCGGAACTTATTCGGTTACGTATTCTCTTTTCCAATTCCCGTACAAGACCAAATCATGGAAGTGCAGACTTGTATTTAAAAAACCTCATTATCTTTGAGGAAAGGACAACGTTTCTGAATAAATAAAGGGAAAACCGAGAAGAACGGACTCGTTTCACTTCTGACATATTTTTCGGAAACGCCTTTTGAGCGATGCAAGAGAAGGAAAACTGGTTCAGTTTCCACGAGGAAAAATTAAATATCCAGGATTCATTTTTTTGGATAGCTCGGAAACGGAATTCCTGCGTTGGAGTAATTTCTCGATTTCCATGAGAGTTGCCCCGGCAACGGAAAAAATGGAATCATTTACTTCTCCGACCGAAAAACTGCAATTAAGCGGATGTTTGTGTGCGTGTGTTAGCATTTGTGAGTGCTCTTTATCTTGGCAGAACAATGGCGGTAACAAGGAGAGGGGAAAAATTAAGACTGACAGAAGCGAGGCTTGAAATTCAATGCGACTCACCAAGTGAGACTTTTTATGACCCACCTCGCTGATCGCTATTTCAGGGTAGGGATTTTTGGGATGGATACGGTGAGATTGCTTTGAATGCTTCTGGAGTTCGACCACGCTACACCGAAATAAACAATTTTTTTAAAATGCTCCACCGTGTTCAAATTTCACGAGTGCCCTTTAGTGCCCCCCCAGTTTCCTTCTTCTCTACCTTTATATCCTTCTTTGCATCTCCATTACGTCTGCCTTTGGAACAGTCCATTTTTCATCTCTTTCTATCTTCCAACTGGCTCGACATCCCGATTCGACTTTTTCTTTCTGTTTTTTTTTATTTAACGAGCCAAAGGTAGCAGTCATAAAGTTTGTGCGAAACTTTTTTTCATAAGTTTCGCTAGATTTTTGTGAACGATCATTAGCAGCGCTGAGAGGGAGCTCTTTATATTTTGACTTTTATAAAATAAATGAGTGTGAAATTTTTTATCGATTTTTATTTTTTTCCATCCACGAGAACGCACTCGCAAAAAAATTATGCCCGTGAATGACCATGGCACAGTAGAAAGATAGCGTTATATTTTTATCCTACTCGTTCTTCCCATCGGTCTATTAAAAAAATGTAGAGGAGGCCTGTAGGGTGTAGAGGGGGGAGGGGTGGCGGGTTCAGTAGAACAGGACAAGGGTGAAAGAGTGTGAGTTTCCTAGTTTGTGTGCGTGTGGTGAAGGAGTAGACGCGGGAATCGCAAGAAAAAAAATGAAATGGACGAGGAAGGGAAAGGATAGTGGAGCGACATCAAGAGCTCGTAATTTATTTTCCTCTGCATTGCTCTTAAAAATATTTTCCCTTTACAATTTGCTCTCTCCCCTATTCGAGAAAACGCAGCCCCTTTTTACTGTATACTGCCCTGGAAACAATCGCAAATGTCCAGCTCAAGTGCTTCAAATCAGTTTGAGGTTTTTCGCGTTCAATTAAATTAATGATGTTTTGAAAAACAGTATTGATTCAGAAATAATCCTCAGATTTAATGACCCCAAGAATCTTATTTTTCAAAATATTTCCGTATTTTTAAAAGAATATGGTACAATTTTTGAATTAGTACGTTTCGGATCTGTAATGTTTGATGATTTCAGACCACTTTTCTTTGGGCAAGATGTAACCGTTCCAATTGTATGTTGTTACCGCCAGTTATCCGGAAAAAGACCCAAGTTGAGTCCAATTAATTTTCGTCTTTCATGTCCCGAACGAATCAAAGCGCCTCGAGCCTAAATGATTTATCAGAAATGTTTGCTATATAGAACAAGCATTTTCAATCAAAGGAACTTAGTGGCCAGTGACAGTTAAGTTGTTCAAGGAACCATGATTCACCGATTTTTCTTTATTGGTGGAAATGCTGATGGGATCTCTTCTTTCTCCGAGTACAATGGATCTTGAGATAAAAAAATCACTCATAATGACTGAAGCTAATGATTGTTTTGATATAAGTTGAAAATTATGTGTGTGCAGTATGCGTGAGAAAAATTTCGAATGTTTTCATTGTTAAATGAAGCGTCAGAATTAAAAAAATATGGATTTCATAATTTTATCTCGATTGGAAAGAGTAATGACTTGTTTGCCGTCACCGAAATAAGTGGAAAGGCAACTCTCATATTGCCTTCCTTTTAATGTTATCATAAGATTATTGAAGTGATGATGGCGAAATACAATAGGTTGAATCGTTATCAATGGAAATACGTCTCATCAGAGGAAAGATGGGCTACTTACTAAAGTTGACACATTTCCTATTAAAATTTATATCAGTGAGTTTCCAAAAAAGATGAATGGACATTTATGATAAAACTCGTCAGTTGTAGGATTATAGTATTTTGCCAAGAAATGGTCGGTTTTCTGATACGCATTTATATCCCAGCATGTTGTCAACTGTCTATCATGGAGTTTACTCTCCCCAAAAAATTGGCAAACTTACGAAATGTAGAAATATTTTGAAATAATATAGGCGAATGCATTCAGTTTTTATTTCGTGATTTTATTTCTCAAGACTCATTTGTACTTTTTATCCATTTTTTGCCGGGGATATTTTTAGAGGTGTGAATTAGTGAGTATTCAGAAATTGCTAGAGTATATGCTCTTCACATTTATGCCCTTCTCTCTATTGAATATTTCTCTGGATAAACGCGTTAAATCGGCCGGAAGTCTCTTGAGACTTTGGTCAGTTCTCGGGCAGGGAAACTCTGAGAAATAATGAAGGTAAATGAGTTAGAAGAAAACTCGAGACCGACCGGCGGGAAATCGCTCTCTAGTTGTCGAGACAAAATTATCCGACTATTCTACTACTACTACTAATCCGACTATTCTACTAAGCAGTTGGCTACGGTTTTGCAGAAAAAAATACCTGAGCGGAAAACGAGAATTTGTATTGAAGGAGAAATATTTCTCTTCGGTTGGAAGGAGGCGGTATCAGATTGACCAGCTTGAGTCGGAAATACGAAGCAGACCCGTACCCGTTGCGTATACAGATACATTCACGTACTTAAGTAGGTCTCCGTGTTCACGTTTGCATGAACAAACGAATGAAAAGGCTAGCACAAGTTCTTTTTTCCTCTCTTGGCCGCTCGACACTAACAATCGGCTGATTGCCTAACAGATCGAGTGGATGGGTAGAGATGGAAAGATTTAAGAGCACGCACTCATAGTGGCGGATGAAAATAATTTCATTTTCATTTTTTATCCAATCGTTAAAAAAAAGCTTCAGACGACCGTTTAGTGAGTGGACGGTAGAGGGGGAGAGAGGAAGGTTTAAAAAGAAGGAAAAAATATGACGTTCGAAAAGCGATTCTTCGAATTCTCCCATTGGCTTCTTTCTCCCGTTCCCCAGCGGAAAGCGCTAGAGTATTATCGAGGGAAGGGAGGTTACAACGTGGGCATTGCCTTCCATCGAATTTTTTTAAATATTTCACCGATTTTTATTTTCTTCTCTCTCTCTCTCGAAAATGCCTCAGATTTTTGTTAAATATATTTTTTCGGGCGATGTATAATTTTTCCTTCGCGTTCTCTCCCCGTCGGGCAAAAATATAGAGAAGTGAACGGAATTAAGGGCGAGCTGTGGGGTAGGTGGGTGCGCGAGGGGGTAGTGGGAGGGCGGTCGAAGAGGGGGCGGCGGAAAGCATTGAATGGGAATGATACTTGAGTTGGAATGGCCAGCCTAATTGCCTCCAGTCAATTTGAGCTCTGCTGACCACCCACTCCCGTATCTCTACCCCTCTCTCTCTCTCTCTCTCTCTCTCTCTCTCCCTCTTTCTCTCTCGCTTGCCCCTCCTGCCGTCCACACGGTTTTTACCCTCTTCTTCCCTCCCAGAGGCCTCGCATTTCAATGTTCTCGATCTCCGCACCTCCTCCACCCTCATCTCTCCGGGGCACGTAGCCAGGATTTAGTTTCCTTGCGCAGTCGGCGAGTGTCGGGGAATGAGAGGGTGGAGGCTAGGGTTAAGGAAGAGAGGATAATATGAAAAGAGAGAGGAGGAGTACGCATTGGTCGGTGAGCGTAGGTGGTCGGGTGTGGTTTTTGGAGATTTGCTCGCTTGAAAGCACTCTGAGAGAAACTTACTTTCGTGACATTTGAAACGGAAATGCCGCGATTTTTTAAAATGCGAACGCTAAAATTGTGAAACTTAATTCTTTTTGAGAAAATCCTTCTCATTTCAAATCAGCTCTCCTCCAAATGGGAAAGCAAGCGTCTTAGTGGGCCGTTTTAAACGCAGCTGTAAACTCTCACTTTTTTCTATCACTGATATTTTATCAAATAATCACGGAGGCTTTAGACTGACATGGAATTTTGGATCGAGGTTGATTTTTTGGGTCTGAACGCATACCCTGGAATAGATTTTGCCTATTGCTTTGTGCCAGAGCTTTATCAGGTCGAACTCTCCTCGCCCATAGTGGGAATAAAAAAATACTTGTCATTTTCAGCAATTTTTTTATCATTTTTACTTCGCGTTTTTCCGGTTAACGGAATCGTTGGGAACAAATAATATTATTCAGAGAATGTGTTACGCATATTATTGTTGTTCATCGTTGTTGTCAGGGGAAATGAAAGAGATCGAGGAAATGATGGAGAAAGTGTAGTGTAGTTGAGTTTTTTCTCCACGTCCATCTTATTTCTTCATTTATCATCAATGAGCATCTTTTTCTCCATAGGATCAATCATTTCCATGCATACTGACTTGAAAGTATTCCCTCTGGATGGAAATGGACTGTTGCCATTGCTTCCTGACAGTACTTAAACTTTCACATCTCTGTTACATGGGAAAGCTCATCAGTACAATATAATTTTTATTATTATTTTTTTACCATGTATTGTACCTTGGTAACAAACCTCGGTAATGTTTATAATTTAAACCAATGACCAGGATTCTTTTGTAGAGTTTAAAAAAATCAGAATACTTGTTTTTTTTTGAGTGAACGTTCAGTTTAATTGAAAAATTTGAACTCGGAATAAGAACCATCGGCAAGGTTTATGAGAGATGGAATGAATTAGGAGCTACTTAGAACTTTATACATTAATGTTTGAGTAAAAAGCGATTAAATCGAAATGGGAATTCTCAGGAATAAAACGCCTCAGTGAAAATCATTTATCCTCCGTCCTTTCATGCCGGGTATTAAAGTCTCCGTCATTTACACGGCTAATTAAGAAGAGTAGCAACCTAAACTTGGTGCGGTAATTAGCGATGAATATACTGTGGCATATGAATTATTTCCTTCTATTAAGTGTTTGCCCTGCACTTAAAGCTGAAATGACCCCATTTCTGCCTATTTTATGGCTTACAGAGAGGTCATTCCTTCATTTTTATGAATATATGTTGAGAGGTGAGAAATTATTTCGTATTATATATTTCCCTTTTTCTTGTGTTTCCCTCCGAAAACACTCCGTTATCTTCTATTCCAAGAGCTTCTGTCCAATATCCTAGAACAACTGTGTTATTTTGGTAGAGGAGGAAAATTTTGCCGAAAAATTATGTGAAAGTAGTTAAGTCATGAACACGATGCTTAGGTATCAACCTCTCCAGATGTTTTGGACTGCTGTATCTCATTTCAGCACCATCATGACTTTTGAAGTGCCAAGAAACAGTGGTGACGGGAATTCACTCTGTTATTCGAATCGCATAGTTATTTAACGATGGATTTCCTTTAGGTTCTGAGGACGTCAAGTCCGTAGCGACCTATTTAAGCGAGAGCGGTGTAATTGATATTTTATTGAACAAGATATATTACGAGTTCATAATCAATTCTCACAAGAGGCGTATTTGTATACTCAATTTCAAATACATACTTTAGATGACAGAGGCATAAACTCGCATTGCATAGTAACAAATCGATTTGGTTTCCCAACCATCTGAACTATTTCTTCTTGGAAAGCCTCATTTCCCTTTTTTAAAGTGGAAATGCCATTAATATTTTCCTCCTCAGCCCACTGAAACGGGAAAGTTTCTTATTTTGCCCACTTTTCGGAGTATATATTAATTACTTTTTCTCTTAAAAATGATCTACTGCCACTGAATGATTACTCTTGGCTTTTACTCCGACTTACGGCTCTCTTTCAGTTTTTCTCTCGTTCTCGTTACCCTCGATTCTTCATCTCGAGATTCGAGTAATTCCCTCTTTCGTATTCTCGCATGACGCCTTCGAATTTTCTTGCGTTATGGCGTAAGAGAAAAACATAATCCAAAGGAAAGTTGAACTTTTTTATTTAAAACTTATAAGTTAATAGAAAAGTTGATTAATCGTGAGTTTAAGGTTGAAGCGGATTATATTCACCACCGCATCATTTTATGTGGATAAGGGCAAATGAAATAGAAAATTTATCGCCGCTCACTTAATCGAGTTCCGTCGACCACTCGCCAGAAAATAGCGCGGAGCTTCGCGACGTGAATCATTTGATTCGATGTTTTCCGAGGTGTTTAGCTTGAAGGATAACAGATTTCGGGTGTTCCTCTTCGTGGCGGCCACTGATGACGACTGATCCACCGCCCATACTGCTGACGCCTTCCGGTCTGAAGGGATTCAGACCTTATAACGACAGCAGGATAACCAGTAAAACTGTCGTCATTAATGACCACCACACGGAGGAACTCCCGAGAGCTTTTACTCTTCCCAAATCATCTGATTCGACCAGCCAAATCAAAAAATGGAGGGATATACTAGGCCCGATTAGTTTTAATTACTCCCATTCTCTCACTCCTCATTCCCTTTGTTACCGCAACGGAACGTCGTCAAAGCACGCAAAAATATAATGACAGCATATTTGACAAAGTAGTTCGTTTTTTCCTCGCGCGTCTGTGGCGTATCAAATGCCACTATGTCTCTATAGCTGCGTTTCAGAATGAATGTGAGAACGTCTCTTTTTCGCCTTTACTTCCAAATGGTCCGGCGTTAGAACTCTACCTCACAAATGGTCGTCATGAGCAAGGTCGTTCTGTATCGATTGTATTTTTCCTTCAATACAGGTCTTCGCGACTAAAACAATTCCGCCATTAATGTGCTTATTTTTGGTGTATTCTCCATAAGCATAGCTTTGGTTCTTCAACGTCTTTGGTGATTTGGCAGTGAATTAGTATCCGAAATTAAGACTTGCACAGCATAGTCACAGATTTTCGAGGGTGTGCAATGGCAATGAGTGCACAGTAAGCACATTAATGGTGGCCGTGTGGTGGAAATGATTACGAAGACCCACATCGATAGAGCTACGGGCATATCGAATCGAACAACCCTGGTCAAGAGAGGCATCAAGCGCCACCAGTCTCCTGTCCTCCTCTATAGAATGAAGGCGAGAACGTTTAGTTCGAATGGACCCCAAGGAGAAATCTGGCTCGAATTCCCGTCGAGTCAAATGCTTTTTTATTTTAAATAGTAAATTTGTACGCATTGCTTTTTGAAATCAATATTTCCCTCTTGCTGCATTTCCTAAAATAAACTAGTTTTTCACAATAGCTCGAAAATAGTTGGTGCTTTAATCGGAAATAATATTTACAAAGGTACCTGATGAGACGAAAAATCGTTGAAATCCGGGTCGTGTTAGATGTGTTAAGTGTGGTCTTTGTTGAAGTTATTTCCGATTAAATATTGTGAAAATATGGAATACCACAAAGTAACTGAGGAGAGAGTTTTATTAATTAAATGGTTGGCTTCCTGGCGCCTATTGTCACCACACAGTGGCGATTCGTTGTTTGTGGATGTGGTTGCAATCACTTAGGGTAAACAGTTATCGAAAAGCGCACCCTGTCTGCCTGCAGTCGTTCTATTTCCACCGCCGGACGCACTCTCCATAGCGCCCACATCATCCCGCTTCACACCGCCTCGCCCCCCATCCACTCTTCCGCAGCTCCCCCCTCCCGCTCCCCACCGGTGCCATAGAAACCTCTTTTCACGAAGCCAGCGACCACCTACCTCGACCATCTCTTCTTCACCGCCCACAGCTCACCTCTCCTTGAATGGCCGCGGGCTATTTTCGCCTGTGCCCATTCGATTTCCATCCTGGTTACCTCGAGTGGTTCGCCCGCTCTCAGGCCCCCACTTGATCGAGATCATCCTGAGCGTGCTCCCCAACTCTCTCTCTCTCTCTCTCTGCACCCTCTTCCTGAAACCCTCCCGTATATATCATACCTCTTCACCGGCGATCTCGTGGGCGCGTTATACATTTATCCCTCTCTTACCCTCCACAACGAGCCCTCTCTGGCCTCTTCTCGTTTGTTTCTCTAAACGATTTTTTTCGAATACTGTTCCGAAATAATGAGCGTCTAATTGGACGAGAGGAGCATTCAACGTTTTCGCTCCCTCTCACTCTCTCTCTATACTTGCCTGTTTCCCCTCCCTACGCGTGCTCCGCGCCCACGGGGAATTAATGCTCCGTGGCACTAGTAGTTGTATCTTGAAAAGCAAATCGCCCCCTTGACGAACTCGCGAGGTTTAAGGTAACAAACGCCATTGAATTGCCTCTCCAAAAACCGCTCTATGTATGCATGCATACATATATCTCTCTCTCTCACTCATGTACTCCGTACTCCCTGTACACATCCTTCCCACTTCCAAATCCCCAGCGCTGTGTGGAAGGTGGAAAAATGCGCGAATGTTTTGTTCGCCAGTCGTCCTTAACGGATCGTTGAAGATTATCCGGGCGGAGTTTCATTTGTTAAGTGGGGACTCGACCCCGGAGGTTACCACCACGCGATAATGGTCCGTCTTTATTTCAGTTCTGTGTATGTATTCTCGGTGCTAGGGATGTGTTTAATTGGCTGCGAATACTTTCATTCAACTCGGATACGTGTATGCAGGCGATACACCCTTCTGCTCTTTTGATGGATAAAAGTTTGTGGAACTGTAACTGTTTGAGAATCGGAATGGAAATCCTTGTTAAAATTACAATTAGCTACCGAAGAGCAATTCGGCTCTTGGATAAGTAACTGCTGCTCTACCGAATTACTTCTCGTGTTATTCTGTCGCTGTTTGTAGGATGCGATCCTCCAAGAGTCCCTGGATCCATTTCATTTCTGTCTCATCATTCTAGCATAACGAGCCTTTTGTGAATTTTACTCTAAGAATTTTCGTATTATTGTTTTGGTCTATCTGAGCAAAAGTTTATTTAAATAAGTTGGAAGCTTCATTGTTTTAACCCTTTCACATCGATAGTCGACAAGAGTCGTTCAACAATTACGAGGGCTTTGCCGCAATGATTGATTTTTGTCTACGCCCCTAGAAAAACTTTTTCTTTAGCCACGAAGAATAAATAATGTGCGTATAATTTAATATTTATCAACAAAAAACCTTAAAATTACCAAAAATAGTCTTCCAGCTGCCTCGTAAAAGGTATAACATGTAAAATGCTTGTTAAATGGTAACAATATTGATTTTAGTTTGTTAATGGTAAAATACAATTTTACAGAAAACTGGTTGAAAACCAGATACGCTGCGAAAGGGGAGTCTCGGAGTGGGAATTCTCCGGTGAGAAATATGGAAAATACATGCCTCTTCATACCTATTTTACTAGTCCTGAGGTAGCATTGATTGGGTTGGTGATCAATTTTCCTATACCTACTTTCCTAGAGAGAAAAATAAAACTAGTATCTTGTGCCTCGGAGCGTTATTCCACGTTGTTTGTGTCCTCAATTAAATAATTTCTGCTTCCAGTGGCTTGTTTCCAATTTTTTCATTTCCCGTCTGCTGAGCAGGCAAAAGGAGACCTCGTGCCCTGGTAGTACCGCGTCAAGTTTTTGCGTTCTCTCTCTTTCGTTCCGTGTAGTGTCGGGTGGTAGCGGTGTGAAATAGCGCCCCTCTGGATATTGAATTTTTCATTTCAAAGGATATTGAAGGCACATGAAACATTCTTGGAGCGGCGGGAATAGATGGTGTGAGTGTGAGAGGGAGAGAGACACGACATCGTCGTCCCGGGATAAAATGTGACTATATTGCCTCCGAAGGGTAGAACAAAGGAGGAAGAGATCGTGTGTCTCGTGTATCATAGCGCGGTGCAAAGCCGGCCCTTTTCTTCCCTTCCCATCCGACGAGAGGCGAGGATTTGCTTCTGACAATGTCTGATTTACTCCCCCCTGGTACACGACATCATTCGCTCGGTGGGGGGCGGGGGTCGGGTGCTTCCCCGAAAACCCCTTTTCATACCCTTGCGCGCCTTTGTGCCCCCTCCCCTCACTCCTGCCTCCATTCTCCTCCTCCTATTGCTCCCATTTGGAAGATCTCCTCCCTCCCACCCTCCCATCGTATTCCCCGTCCGCCCCTTCCCTCCCCCCCTCGCCTTGTCTCGGGCAATCTTCATCGCACCTCAACGTGCCGACCGTCGTATGTGCGTGAGCTCGTGAAGCGGAATACGCTGCGTGAATGCGCGCTCGCACGGTTGTGACTTTTAGTTCTGGAATCATTTGTGTTTCAACAACACGCATGTGCATTTGGCTCCCATTTTAACATTGTACAGACAGAAGACGCTCATTAAAAAATTTAAAACTACTATGTGAGAATATATTGAGCGACACAGGCATGGTTTTGTTCGTTAGCTTCTGTGAACATTCAGGAGGTTGTGTGCTATGCTGTCAGAAGGGAGTTGAGGATAATATTCAAGCCATCCCCCCTCCTCCGCCCTTTCCCGACAGTGGAAACCAAAGTATGAAGCTCATTTATAAAAAAGGGTCCGACCGATCTGAGAAGGGAAAAGTTTGTTCCTTGAATGAGCAGAGAGTAGATTCATTTGCTTTTAAAATTATTATTACGGTAGCAAACCAGATGCAGGATACGAGATTTTTCCTTTTTTCAAACCAGCTATTTGCTCTTCTTTTAAAGTATGATCCAGTAATGATGCGGATATGACTTGGATGCATTTGAACGTAGTCGCAAGCTCATGCGCTATTTATTAAAATGTGGGAAACTGTGCCCTAAAAATCTTTTGACTTGGATGAGGTTCGAACCCGGATCTGAACCGTTCGCCTGTCTGGTGTGTTAGTCCTCCGCAAGACCAAGCCATTGTCAGCTAGTGCAATAGTCCTATATATTCCTGGAGTTCTTAGTGATGGAATTGTAGAGTAACGGGCTGACGTACTTGACCAACAACGGAGTGTAGTGAGTTTGAATTCTAGTCTAGTTCAATCATTTGTTTCGTGGCAAATTTTAGAGCTGTGGCGCAAATAATTTTCACTTATTCATGAAGAATCCTAGAAAAGGGACCATTGAACTACGACGCTGACTGTTGAGTAGCCTGAACGCCCGTCGATTGGTGACTTTGGTACCTACGATCGAAGCGTGTTTCTTTCCTATCCACGGCAGCCCTTGTCCCCCATCTTACTCTCCATCCAACCTCTGGAGAATCAAAACACATATTCCCAGAATCTCAACGTTCCCTCTGCATCCATCATCTTCCTGTCTAGGTGTTGAGTTACTTCTCCAAACATGCTTCCAACACTCAACTTCCGGCGCTCGAGTGGGGGTTTGTTTGAGCTTTACCGGGGTTGCGCTTCCTGTCAGGGATTCGTTGGGCGTTGCTTTTTTTCGCTTCGTGGATAGGGGAGCTATAGTAACGAGTTCACGGGGTGGAAACTGGGGCACTCTCATCTTTCTAGTGTTGTCCTTCGAGAAAGTTGGCGAGAAATTTTGAAAACGGATACTTTTTCGCTTTAAATGGGTCTCTCGGATGGTTTGTTTGTTTTGGGAAGCCCATCGGCAGATGCAACTGGCGATCATGGTGAACCTTTGTGTTGCTAGTCAGCTTTATATCTTTCATGTCATCTTTGTAAGTAATTGTAAACAGCGGAGTAAGTGCTCTTTCTAATGGTAGAGTCACGATAGTTTTAGTTGTTTCTTTTAACTCTTTCGTGAAAATGAACTTTGTACACTTTTGAAAAAAATGGTCCAAGCTCATTCTTGAGCAATGAGTTCGTTAGCTAGACATAAGAAAAACCCGGCGTGGTTGCTTTATTTTCTACGTGAGTTTCCGTAGAGAAATTCGCATAGTTTCACTCATTGGCCGTATTATCAAGCTCTTTGCGTTCTTTATTACTATTCAAGTCAAGGTACCGGTTTGAAGCTTTCCGATATGGTATCGTATAGTCCATGTCCTCAGTCAGTGTTACTTCCTCCAATTTTATGGACGCGATATATTTGTACAACGGCAAATATATTAGTACATTTTATGAAGCTGGATGCAATAAACATTAAAGTGTCGGAAGTGGCCCTTTACGAGTTCAACTAAGGGAATTGCTGAATCTAATCAAGTATAAGAAAGGATTGTGGAAGAGTAACTTTGTAGATACTGCATTGTTAAACTCGATCTCATCCAAAATATTGAGAAAAAATTATTTTGCTTTATTTCGCTATGGTTGACTCGTAAATGCTGTTTGCGTATCGAATTAATCGCCAAGACGAAGCACGAGGTTGAAATGTTCGAGTTGAAATCTATACCTGGCTTTTTGGACGGTGGATAGCCAATTGAATCATGATTAATTAAATATATTATATGTATCTGATTGGGTTTGTATAATTAGATGTTAAGGATGCTTACTGGTATGCTTTCCTAAACAATTACCTTCTAATCGCGGGAGCAATCTTACATAATGAAGAATTTGAGTATCATTTTAGTTACATAAATGTAATATTTTAGGAGTTAAGGTTGGCTTGATTCAATGGAGATGGCGAAAAAAAATCGATGCAACGCAGACATACGGAGCGTAAGAACTTGAATATATATTTTCTAATCTATCTTCTCAAAGCTATTAGTGTCATCTGCCAAGGAAATTAATTTTTTATAATCTCTAATTCATGAGGCTTTTCGTATAAAAATAAGCTCTTTCGTAATGGTCATTTATTTAAAATTATCTCTTCATGGTGATCGCTACTCAATGGGACGTAATAGTCCATGAATATGGAGAGAAACGACTGAGAGAGACAGTTATAGGGAGAGGGGAGGGTAGCTGTAGAATTTGACTGTCGCACTCACCGAGTGAACAAAGGGAGTGGAGAAGGAAGAAGAAATAGAAGGCATCGGCTCCTACGGCCATCAGTATTAAGCCAAATAGATTAAAAATGGTTCCCACCGTCACCAAATTAATGATTTATCATTTTTGATTTCATGAAAGTAAAACAGACAGCTATATTTTAAGTAATCATTCCGGTTACTATATCCCTGCCATACTTCGAATCATCTTTATTGGAGTGCTATCTGTAGCCTGTTGTTCATCTGTAACCTATTTCTCCGTACTATTTTCTTTGGACAAAAATATTCATGGATATTGAACCTAAATTATCTCTTTAAAGATTCGTTGGACGTCTACTTCACAGTACTATAGAAAATCTTCTGAAATGTATCATGACGCAGATAAATTATTAAAACAGCATTTTCTTTATTCCGAATGAAATTCGTGCGCAGTGATGGAAGATAACAAAGCGCGATTGATAATCAAACGCATTCGCTCCGTGTGAATGCGAAGTGATTTGTTACCCTCTCCATCCCCTTTACTCCTAACCCCCAAACAACAAGTCCATTCACCAAGTGCCGTGTAATCATTTTGAGATATTTCCGAAACATGGATCGGACCCGGCGCGGATGCGGGAGTGCGGAAGGGAATTAAAAAAAATATATATAAATCGAGATATATTAATAAACAAAAAAAAAGTCCGACAGCAAAACCAAACTTGGAAAACAAAACGAGGCGACGATTGGGCTCGGCGCATTGTCCGGCTCCGCGCGTTCCCGCTCTCTCATCCACACCCCTTTCCTCCCCGATAAGCGATCGGCGACAATGGGGAAGAGACTCGCAGACCCAATAAATTACATCCGAAACACTCATTTGGGAACATTGACGGTCGCGCGACGACTATATCATCCCTTTTGGAGTGGGGTGGCTATGGGTTACGCGAGCGTGAGGGTGGTTGAAAACATGGGTGGCGGAAGGGCGGCAGTCTGTGTTCGTGTGTGGGGATTTTCGAAAAATTATTAACTTTCGCAGCGTTTCCACTGCTCGTACCACTCCTTCCCTCCTCCCTTCTGTACCCAATCCATTTCCCATCTTCTCTCCCCCTCACCCCCCGCCTCACGCTCTCTGACCCCTCTCGTGAGGCGCGACAATGGCAGGGTAACAGAATTATGTGACGCGTTGGGATCGATATCCCATTGTTGCCGGACAGGAGTTACCCTCGGAGTGCGTCATTGTTTTGGATCGCGGTGGAGGAAGGGTTGGTTTGGTGGATCGGGTGTGGGTGAGTGGGAGTAGGATATGCCATTGTTTGATAAAGAAGAGAAGTGGTAGGGGTTATTGGGGGGAGGGTGAGGGAGGGTGGTTTTAGAAATGATTTGAGTCAAAGGAAGAGGTGAGGGCGACGATCCGGTCGTAGTACGGATACATCTATCCCCGAGGAATTTCAATCTAGTGCTAGTACTATCGCATGTACCTCGTAATTCCAGCATGTACTCATAATTCCAGCCTTCCGCACGTCCTCTATTGGGTGGAAAAGTGACTAGAGCTCTTTCGTTGAGAAGTGTGCCCATCGACCGATAGTAACTGTAAATTTAGTTGTGAGAGAACATCATCATTGACCTCTTTATCGCCGTAGATAATTTATTTCACTTTTATTGGAAGATATTGAGCCTGTTAAGACCGCTTTTCCACCTAATCCTTCGTGTCGAGGTAGAATAGCAAGTGCATGCTTAAATTACAGACAATATAACATAAAGACACCTGTTCTCTCTGGTGGGCAGCTAGGTAGAGACTGTCCATCTAACTAGCGACATTGATAGACCAACGATAGTAATCATAGGGTATCGATTATTATGACGAAGTCAAATTTCGTATTGTATTTTTGAATGAGTTGGCACATCATGTTTTACTTAAGAGAATACGCTTATCGGTTGCGAATAAATATCAGTGAATGAGCGAATGGTTAGTGATATGTTCAGCAAATCTACTTGAGTTAGTAGTTTAATCACGGAACCCGATATTATTTCTTTAAAATAAAAGCAGTCTGTATCATAATTGATAATAATGATATTTTGACAACTAAATGCCTTGTAATTTGATGCTCTATATCACATCTACTGTGTGCTCTCATTCCCTCTCTCCCTTTGTGACCCAAGTCCTCCTTAAACTCATTAATTATTCTAGTCTCTTTATTGTTGTATCAGAATTTATTGGCTGATTACATCTACTTTTATTTCGTGGCGATTCGTTTTTTTTTAACCTTTGATAAGGGCCATTTAGCGATACGGCTCTCCTTGACACGGTCTTTCGATATGGGTCGCACTATGCATATCTCTTGTATTTGTGGCGATTGTATTACTCTCGGGTTTTCAAATTTTTTCAAAATTTATTAACAAAACAAAAAAAAAAGTTTTCAAAATTTATTAATTTTTCAAATGGGTCCTCGAATTACACCTTTATGCCCATAATACGGATGCAAAACACCCAGGATACTTTAGGAGTGATTTTTCCACAACCCCTCTTTTAAATGGAGAAATATCTGCTCAGTGAAGGAGATGAGAGACTTAAGGTCGTTTCCCATGGATACGCTTCATTGTTTCCTCATTTGTTCTCTTATCCTTGGCATCTTCGTATTCATCGCTTCCCACCTCCCTTCCCCCCATCCACCTCCAACAGACTCCTTGTGCAATCCATTGTCTCGCGGCCCCTTAATCTTGAACCCTCGGCCCTCCCACCAATTCTCAGATGTCGGTCGGAATCCTTGTTCCAATCCGTTCCCATCCTTGCGTCTTTCCCCGCAACCTCTGCCTTCGTCCCAAGTCCTGCCGCATACTATCCACCCTTCCATACTGGAAATGTGTCGTTCGCGGGATCTCGCGGTGGAATTCTCCCCCCTCTCTCACCCTCCCCCATGCCTCCCCCTCAACTCACGACTCCCACCCTCCACGTGCGTGTGTGAGAGGGAGGAGGGGGGGAAGGGGACACGGGGGTCGGGGGTCGAAGGTCGCTCCACACTTCACTGGGACGTTATAGCAGATTCCAAAGCCCTCCACTCCATTGACGACAATTTAATTAGGCGGCTCGACGCCTCTGTGTTCTGCAGTGCTGCACCCGCCATCATCCGCCGGCGCGGGGTTCTACAGTTAATAATCCCCAGGCCTGCCTTGGCTCTCATCCTTCTCGTCTCCTCCCCTCCCCTCCCCGTCCACCGCGATCCAGTCTCAGCCCCCTCCCTCCCCTCATGCCACTCGATGCGGCATCACGTCCCCCCACGCTTCCTCTCGCCCACAATTTGTCCCGAGCATATCTTCGTAACTCCTCGCCTCCCCTAGTCTTGCTTGTGTCATCCCCCACGCACCATAGGGTTCATCCCTGATGACAGCGACACTTCCCCTAACTCTCCTACTATTCAATTCTGGGCAATAGTTCGGGTATCGGAAACTCCCATTTGGATCTGCTCCCGTCTCTTCCCGTAGGCCCTCCACCATTCAACGAGGCATTTCTGGGAAACCGCGTTGGTTTGGTGGATAAGATTTCTTGTTGAATTGAATTGGTTCAGCTTCCTTGTGAAAATTCATGCTAGGTAACATCAACAGACCCTTTTTAAGTTTCTAAGGATTTTTTCTGAGAATGATCGGTCGGATCTGGTGATGTCGACTATTCATAGAGACCGTTCGTTTTATACAGAAAACCTATGAAGCGTGTAGTTTTTTTTTCACATTTAGGGTTTTTGCTTGCTCGTACATTTGAGGTCTAGGTTCAAATCTTGACAGTGGTTGAGATTTTTTTGGTTGCTGAGTTGAGAGTTGAGAACCCCGAATAATGCGAAGCGACTTATGGCGGAGAGAGAAAGATATGACAGAGGTAGTGAAATGACCACCAAATAGAAAGAATGGAGACGGCAATTCACTTTGTTGACTTTGTCGAGCTTGAAGACTTTGAAGGGCTATTCCCCGGGTTCTTGTAATGGATATCCCATTCCCGAACCACGCTATCCATTCTATCGGATTCATTTGATCCCCGCTTCCGTGTACAACATGGTGGGGATACTTTCTATCATCACCTTTTCCAAATTATTTGAAAGAGAAGAGCAAATAAAATGCATGGCAAATCATTTTGGAAATCTAATTCTTAATTACAAATTCTATAGTATTCTAGAATCATAATCATATGCTTATTTTTGATTAAGATAGAATCATAAATTGCATTCATAAAGTTTCATATTGATAAAAAGTATTCCCTTGCGGGTAACCGTGCATCGCAGTCCTATTCCGTATGACATTAAGTGGAGAATAGTTGATGTGGAGATGGACGATGAAATGTCCATAATTTCATTTTGTATTGTGTTTTAGAGGAGACTCGGAGCCAGATTGCGGTGTAGTTCTTATAATATTCAGTAGGTATTCGGCTCTCATTTATTGGCTCTTAGGAGATCCTAACTCTTTAAACTCCCTATCTAACCATCGGAAGGCGTTAAACCTTTTATATGCGATATTGATTATCCCTTAAAGAAGCAAAGCATGGTATTTCCATTTTTCATAACTCAGGAAACCCCTTTACCTTCTTCGTGAATTCTCTCGACTATTTCCGCTGTTTCTGCGTCTCAAAGAGCTAATCGACCCCATTATCCAGCTATGTTCCTTCCTTTGGCAGCATCTGAAACAAGCGTAGTCTCTTCCTATTGCCGCTGTGATACGGACCCTGGCTTGGTCCCCCCTCGAGTCTGGAGGGTATGGCCCCTCCCGCTCTACCTCACAACGGGTGTCCATTTGTTCCTCGCCTCCCCTGTGCGTAGTGCGATATGGTACTGCGTACGATTTAGCTCCTCCGTCCGCGCTGTATATGTCTCCCTACTTTGGCTACGAGCGAAATATTTTGCTGTTTCCTTATTCCACTGCTGTATTGTGAGAGTAAGAGTTTAATGGAGGGGCAGAGGCAATGAGAGTGCAGGGAAAACATGGGGGTTTCATCTCGTAAGTGAACAATGGGATGTTTCCGTCAGGCTTGTCTCACTCTCCGTAAAATCCCCCATTGTTTGCCGAATTGGAATTTTATTCGAAAGCTCGTCCGGGTTTTATAAATCCAATATCAAGTGATTGATAATGTTTAGGGGCTTGGACTATTCAATGAGTAAGGAATGTTTTGTTTGAGAGGTTACTTCATCGAAATATTGGTTCCGCGTCTGAATGGTCGCAGACTTTTTTCCCAATAAATATTTATTGCCAATGGGGTGGGTTCTGTACAAGAGAATCGGATTTATAGTCAATGGAATGAAAATATGAGATCGAATTTAACGCTGAAGTTATTAGTTAGTGATCATCATTAAAAGCAATGCTGTCAATTAAGGGTAAATTATGTATTGTTTCAGCAAATAAGCGGGGAATGACGATGGAAACGATAGTCACCTCTCAAAATTAGTGACAAATGTTTAACCGAAAAAAAAGCGGGTTAATATGGCCAAGAATTGTGCAGAGTATGTATTTCATCGTAGGCGGCGAAAGTCTTCCCATTTAAAATGCGCAAAATTTGGAATTATGATTATTTTCCGATTTCCGAAGGCAAAAACACATTTTATTAGTATTGGCCGGTGTGACATTGGCGAAATTGTGCAATTTTATTTCATAACTAATCTGGAAATTGTTACTGAAAGGCGACGTGACAATATCTTTAGTCAATTTTTTGTTCAGCCAGCAATTAAGCTTCCCTCTCCTTAGGGACAATCCGGGTTCCCTACTTCTAATTAGATTCCCCTCTCTTTTTCGCATCCTTCTGTTTGGAATTATATGATTATTTTTTCAGACTTGAGAATAGCCTTCAATATTAATCAGTAACCGTATTTAATATGCTTTTAAGTGGTATATTTCCTTAAAACTCATTTGTTATTTTTCTTTAATTTCATTCAGTTGTAACGATATTTTACAATTCATGCTCTGAAAAGCCTTTTATTTGATTAAAATGTAGGGTACAAAGTCATGCGTAATTTAGAAGCTAGGAAACCTTGTTGAGGAAAAGTTCCCTAGAATATCATCCGGGGACGTTAATGAATATCCCTTTTATTATATTTTTTCTTGCATACTTTTACGCGTAACTCAGATTTCCTCAAGCCAGAGGGTGCACATATTAAGCCTAGCCAGCCATTGTCACACCTCAATCATTCTTTCCTCGGTTTACTCTTATTCTCTTGAAGAATCTTCTGGAATATTGTCAGTATGTGAGCTCTTAGTGTGGAGGAAAAATGGCGTTTTATGAACGGTCAACATCGGATTATTCTACAGCTTGATACCAAGAGAAGTCGCTGTTCCGTGTATAGACCATTCCCACGGTCGTAAATTGAAATGGAGGTAGTGGGGGGAACTGAAATGACTAGAATAAGAGGGTGTAAAATTTCATTTCATTGGAAACTTGGCGTGACAGAGACTATAGAGGAAAACGTACAGATGCCCTCTTCAGAGGGATGTAGATGCTTCGGGTTTATTGTACACACATTTCAAATATTTTTCTCTCGGTGTATTGGTATAATGGTGCCTGAAAGCTTGTCATAAAAGAGGAGAAATAAATTTTTAAAAATTTTTTGAATGTCCATACTGCGTGTTTTTCGTCGTCATTTTCTTATCTACTGATATTAATAACTTAAAACATGCGTCAATAATAACTAAATTTGACTTTTTCTGTGGTCAAGAATAATTTATTGGTATAATTTTTCAGACAGGGAGCTGAGCTGTCATTTAATCTGATATCACCGTCTTTATACGAGCTAATTACATGCTAATATTTGCAGTAATGATGAGGAGAACGAGAATAATTCCGATGATTCTCAATGTATTTTCCCTTCTCTCCTCATTCATCGATTTAGATCATGCAATGATTGCATCAAAACACGTGTGTTCCCGAGGTAGTTCTCAGCGTAACTTTATGAAAGTGATTCATGATTTTATGAATCACTCTGCAATTTCAACGCTTAGCGTCTTCATCTGGTAGAAATGCGGGATATTGTCGAGCTGACATTCCCTTCTGTGGTGGGAGGATTCGCGAAAGGTCGGTTCTCTTCGCGATTTAATATTTAACGTGGTATTTCACAGCGTATCCTTGAATCGTGAATCGATATCACGAAGTCAAGCTGAAAACTTCCTTGTGCGCATGCGTGTTGTTTTAATCGGAAACAACCTTTGCTGCTAACAAAAAAGCAACAATACCTTGACGCTTTCTCATCATAGCACCAAAAGAGCTGGTCAAACGGTCTCACCCTATACCTCGCCGTACATTTAGTGTAGCAAATTTACACCTGCATACCCCCCTGGGAGCCTCTGCAGAAACGTGTGGCAAAGGGTTCTAGGACGCCAACTTTTAAAGAGAAGGGATTTGGGAAATGGATGGGAAGAGGATAAAGGTTAACTCCATGTCAACGTTGTCTTATGTTAGTGTCACGACGTTTTTGTAAATACCATTAATGGTGTGTGAAATGATAGGAATTTTCCGTCCTTTTCCTTATCAGTTCGGCAGTCAGTCTCTCTTATTTTTTAATTAAAGAAAATTGTCCATTTTCTACAATATAAACTCAAATTTAACCGGATTCGATGTACTACATCATCATCAGGTGCATTGACATGTACTACATCACCATCAGACCTGATGATGATGTAGTATATGGAAACCGGTCACATTAAAGTTTATATTGTGGAAAATTAACTATTTTCTTTAATTTAATTACGATATTCCACCAAATCACGCCTGAAAAGACTTTTTACTCTCTTAATTTGTTGCTGTAATCAGTTCTTGAGTTGTAGCACGGGATAAATATATTTTTGACCCCTTCTGATGTGTGAGCGTTTTAAGGACTCGGAAGGAGTAATATACGTCAATCATATGTTTTTGTTTTCGACCCTGTTGGTAAATAAGGTTGCAACTGGAATTCGAGCTAAGCCTATGTGGAGCAGGTTGGGAGGTTCTATAGAGGAAAGAGAGAGAGAGAGAGGGATAGAAAGATAAGGGGTAGGATGTGGAAAGGCGAAGCGTGTGAGTGGGCCGTCGGGAGTGAAAGAAGGGCTCTCTCTCGGCGGATAGTTATTGGAATTCCCCGAACTCTCTCCCCCTCGTCTTCCTGAATCGGAGGGCTAGTGTGGGACGGAGGACTTGGATGTTGAGGTGGCTTCACACTTGGAAGTTACACATAGAACAGTGTTCTAACAACTCCCTTATATGTAGCACTCTAATGTGTGAGCACGTGGCAATAGGAGTCGATTAAGTAAGCAATTGATGCACTCTTGACAAGGTACCATCTTCCAAGGAGAATAGATGATATAGAAATAAATTGCATTCAATTGTGCTTGCAATTGCCATTTCGATTCTGCAATAACATGGTTCGGTGTAGAATTAATCGTGGTATTAATTACAAAGAGTTACGGAAGGATAAATGAATACATTATTTATAACATAAATTATTATCTACATTTATACACTAATGTTTTATGTTGTAAAGAATACCTAATAGGAAGACTTGCGGTTCCTCTTTCTCTAGGGCAGATTTCGGTTAATAGATGTGTTTTTCTATTCCTTTACACAAATTTATAAAATCCACCATTGTCTGTGCTATCCGATTAGTATGGCGTAAAAATGCGTCGATTGCCAATTTGTGGATCCGCCTTTGGAGAGCAGGGTCGTTTGAATCGATACATGTTTAAAGACATCTACACTCGGCCGATACTATTGACCAGCCGAGGAATTCAGCCAATATTGAGGTTGCTACGAAGGTTCCCGCGGTTTACTTTTTTATCGTTAATTTTCGGGTTCAATCTCGGGTTCGGGATAAGGTCCAACGGAAAATTAACGGATAAGAGCCCTGTGTATAGAGCGGCAGACAATTCTCCTGTTCATTAGTACATGATGAAGCCGACTGGAATGCCGGAGAAACGGTTGTCCATAAAATTGGTTCAACGCGGGGGGAACACGAAAATTAGCAATAAAATTGAGGTTGGCTTAGTGTGATATGTTGTTGTTACGTCTTCTTAGTTTGGAGATGACTGAATGATTGTTTTTTTTATAAAATTCGTATATTCACCTTCACTTCTCCCCCGTCTCTTCTCTATATATTGACTCGCATATGATGCAAATGTACCTTAATAATGATTGATGTGTTGAAACCTAGATCGGAAATAAACTTTTAAGTGTGGAATATACTAAGACATTTTTCCATCATGCCATTATGCTGCGTTTTTTCACTTTTCGGGAGAAGTAGTTGAGCGAAACTGACACAAGTATACCTTGCAGTTATTTACTAGGATAACATTGGAAAAACATTGGAGGACAGTGAACGCTGTAGCAAGGACATAAGAATAATTTCTTTGGCATAGGAGGTGTGCACTTATAGAACAGGTTTGCTGACCAGGTCCTAGTTTATGAATGCAGAGGAAATATTGACGAAGAGGCAAACATGGAGTAAAGCACTGCATGGTGTGTTATGGTGGACTTAGGGAAAACAGGATAAGATTAAGGTGCGGGCGTTTGAGATGTGGCCTTGGAGGGAAGTGGAGGAAATGTAATGGTTGGAGGCGAAGAGTGACCAGGAAGTAATTGGTGTTGTGATTGGGGATACTTAAGTGCCGGAGGTGATTAGGAGGAAGTAGAGTAGATGGATGAAAGAGGCAATGAGGGGCGAAGGGACGATGAAGGTCGTGATTGAGCTGAAGAAGTAGAATAAGTGGGGAAGGAGAAGAAAGAGAATATGCCGTACAATAAATATAAATGACGGCTTCAGTTATAGAAAATACGTCTTCGCAGACAACAGTTTCATCTCGTGGAGCCTATAAAAAGTAAATAAATACCAATTTCTGAGTGATGAAATTACCTACACAGAGACCTGAAAAATTAAGGAGGCATTCGGGTTCGAACCAGGGACCTTTAGATCTGGAGCTGAACTCTGCCTCTGAGGTATACCTCCCAACTGTATTGTTTGAAGGTAAGGTGGTGCATATGCTTTGGTAAAGAATGATATCGTGGAAGGAGACGAGGGTAAGAAGGCGTTATAAATTAGTTAAGATATTCTCGTGAAGGTTTCCGAGGCGTTGCCCATTAGTGCTCCGCACTTTCGGGTTCTCCATCCGCGTTCGTTGATTTTAACCGACAACGGTTTCTATAGCCATCCTGCTGCCG
Source organism: Ceriagrion tenellum (assembly GCA_963169105.1). NCBI lineage: Eukaryota > Metazoa > Arthropoda > Insecta > Odonata > Coenagrionidae > Ceriagrion > Ceriagrion tenellum. The sequence goes on along the minus strand of OY720632.1, from coordinate 93,602,119 downwards.
TCTTCAAGCCAAAGGTGGAAAGCGGTTTTGCCGCCTTATATAGTGCAAGTTGGGCGCCAGGACGACCTGTAATAAGGCGGCCAAAGCAGCCTCTTTCCATCTTCGACCTGAAGACGGTAGCAAAATGGCTATAGAAACCGTTGTCGGCCAAAGTCAACGAACGCGTAGACCTTAGCCAATTTTCCATTTTGACCTATCTTAGCCGATAGATCACAATTTAACACGAGCAATCATTCTTACCAGCGAGAGGAAAAAGTGTGATCAGTCGACACAAACAAGTTAATTCTAATGAAACTGAAATAATCTGTCGGCTCTGTACGAGTCGTGGTCTCCACTTTCCCGGGTCCCTTTCCGCTTCCCCTCATCCCTCCGATGACTTCCTCCCTGTCCAGAGAACACACTTTTTTATTTTCGCCCGGAGCGTGTACTCGCTTCAAAGGCCACATCAGGTCGGGAGTGGGAGGCTATTTTGGAGGACTGGCTGGAGGGGAAAACACTCGTTTGGAGGTCCAACTCATAAGAGTCGTATTATTTCGTCGAATTTGAGTTTCTAAAAGTCACTCGAGAGGGCGCGCCGAGGTTGATCAGGTTTGTTTTATTGACTTTGGACGGGCCTCGAGTGGCTCTCGCTCACTTTATAACTCCGCCTCCTCTTTCGTTCCTCCCATACTTCTCATCTCCACAGTAGCCGAGAGAAAATCTCATCATGGAGAACGCCCACACGGACTCCTTCACGTCTCACATTTTGGGAAGGCACTCTCCAAGATTAACAAATTCACCTCCCCGACGCTACGTCATTACCTAACTAATGCTATCCTGTACAGTACGGCATGATCATCGTTAAATAATTCACCCGATGTGGTGGAGTTTTAATGAATGTTTAATGGACTGTTGCAAGAACATTTATTTCTTGCAACAGTAGAATCTATAGTTATGAGATCCATGAAGTTATAAGTTGCCGTTTTTATGAATTACGAAGCAGTGCTAAGCGAACAATTGTGTTACTCGTAAACGTGTTTCATTGATCATTTGGATGAACTATACATGCAATTTATTATCTGAATATTTTGCTTATAGTTCTAAGCTTGCCCTCACATCAAATCTTTGAAGATGTTTATTTTTACCGCAACGGAAAAAATGAATGGATTGAGGATGCTTGACAAGGAACGATACTAACTGCGGAGTCACGCCAAGGCAACGCGACCTCTGCCTGGAAATACTTAAAACCTCGTCAAAATCGCGTCACTACTCGTATTTACCGGTACGTATTATATTTATTGCTGGATATTCACTAAGCAGTGTTTGTATCGAGAATGACCGATGTAAACTGCGTTTAAATTTTTAACCAAGTAAACTTTATAAATCCGCCTCCTCTTTCGTTCCTCCCACACTTCTCAAAACGAGGCCATCCTTCACCCTAACATCGCAGGGAAAGAATTATTTAGGATGATTTTATGGCCCTTTTTGTGCAATTTTATGAGAAAATTTAAAAAATGCAATTTGCCTCGCAACTAGAGTTAATGACCGATAATAATCATGCGCTTATAATGATGGAAGAGCCAGGGTGGGCAACGGAAACTTCACGTCCGGAATGAAGATGAAGGCATTATGGGATTGATTCTGGGAGCAATGGGCAAGTGTATTGGAGTGAATTTCCGTTTCCGAATTGGCCGAAATAGAGACATCGCGGAGGAGACGATGGAGGGTTGGAGGAGTGTGTAAGCTGTGAATTAAATAAATGAAGCGACGAAGAAAGGGGAGGCTTAATGGTTATGGAGTGCTCATAAAATGGAAGGGTATCGACATTATTGAGAGTCAGAAGGTGGAGAAGCAAACTTGGCGAGTGGAATTGTGCGGGTTGGGGAGATATGGGGAGGGTTCAATGTTAATGAGACGATCATAGGAGACACTAAGTAAAAAAAGGGGGCATCGTTCACATTTTGTTGAGAAATCCTTGAAATGTTTCATGAAGATGTTAGTGGTGGGAACAATGAAATTTAAGACGTCATGTATGTGAAGAAAATTATAATAAGCAGTCGAGATCGGTTGTGTATCGTTTTTTCCGAAAAAATAAGAGGGATATTGCATCACTTAGAGAATTCATTTTCGGGATGAAAGATGATAGAATTGTGGTATTTATCTAACCCATTTGACTAGCTTTATTACGATCATACTTATTTAACCTTAGTGAGGAGTGTGCCTTCAAAGAGGGATTACATAGTAAAGATCGCTGGAATGTTCTGTCTCTTTGCATAATGTGAGATAAGATAGTGGAGACGTGAGGACAAGTAAATATGTTGTCGTATAAAAAAAATAATTTTATTAATATGCATCTGATGCCTTTTTCTGAAATCCGTTTGTATTAGACTGTTTACTGGCCAAACGCCTCCGCAACTGACTTTTTCTGCTTTAATTGTTGGTTGTTCGTTGGGTGTCTTGTTTCGTTATCGACATTAAAGCTTTTTTCAGCTTTGAAATTCTCAAACCTGAGTAGCTCCTAATTTTAACTTTATCCTTGGTGAATAATCATCCCAAAAATTAATTATTATGCCAAATATGTATTGTATATTCATTGGTAGTAACTTGATTTCTTGAAAATTTTCGTTTTGTAACTACCCTATGCATGTTACCCTTTTGTATGCTTCCTCTATCATTTCAAGTGGTCGGTTGAAGTACATTTTTTATCCGATAATTTTTTCTCTCGATATTTATGTTGGACTACAGTTGAGAATTTCGTATTTGAGGAAAACAAAAGTTTCTACCAAAAATACGTATTTTTTTTAGACACTGTAGGAAGGCGCTTAAATAGAGCCAGTATTCTGTGGTAAATTATTAGCCATGGTGGGTCTTAATTCTGTTTAAATGATGTCATGCAATACAACGCATTTGACAAGCCTAACTTATGATCATGCTCATTTAACCTCAACGAGGTGAGTGCCTTTGAAAGGGTGTGACATCGTCAAGATTGCTGGAAAATTCTGTCTCACTGGACCATGTGAGGTTTTAAATAGTTATTTGTATACTTCCGAAAGTCTGCGAGTCTTGTGTATGTGAACTGTCAACATTTTTATCCAAATCAGCTATATATGCGCCATGTCGACAGTTGAAGTATGATTTTTCATTAATAATTAAGTTAGATCTTCCTGTATCAACTTTAATAGACATTTACTAAACTTATAACATTTCTTAGTTACTACCAGTAATCTTAAGACAAATTGTTTCTACACATACGCAATTCTGTGTTAATTGTAATTGTACTCAATAGAATATTCGGTTAAAATCGAATTTACGCATATTCCTCCAGCTATATCTCCCCTTAATCATTATGCATCAGCGATAGCGATAATCATACATCGTTTAACGTCTCAGCTCGGGGCTGGAGGCGGGGGAGGGGCAAAATCCTTGACTATGGAGCAAATAACCGCAACGGAAACGAGTGCGAGAGGGCGCAAACCCTTGCGTAGCAAAGATTAGGGGAGAGAACGAAGTGGGAGGGGGTGGAATATTTGAAGGGGTAACCTGGATGAAAAGTACTCTCAAGGGTAGCAAAATGGGAAGGGGGAGTGAAGCTTGGAGCGGAGGGGTGCATGAGGGAAGAGGGATGGATCCAAATGGGATATAATAAGTGACAAATGACTGATGCCGAGTTCTTCATTAACGTAGAGCGGGTGGCGACTTGGAATGCGAGGAATTCGTAGCCCATGCCCAAATACTCTTTCTATCTCTCGCCCCCCTCTCCATATTTTCAGCCCCAACATCCCCTCTCCACCCCACCAGCCTCTACCCACAATATCTTCCTCCTCCCCATACCTTCCCTTACCCTGCTCTCTTGTCCCCTTCATTGTAATGTCATCCGCCATCTCTCCCTTTCCACATCTTCGCCCCAATCCACCCGTTTTATCTCTCCCTCTTTGTCGAAAAGTTTTCTCCGGAGTGGATATTCAAAGAGATGCTCCTTCTCTTTCTTCTTTTGCTCCGTGCTCCAGATTCGGCTTTTGTTTCGATGCTTTTTCGCGTTCCTACCGTCTCTGCCCCGTCTCCTTCCTTCCCCGACCCTCTTGTCGTCAGCTTTTGTTTTGTAGGTCGGCTGAAAGTTATCTTGAGTTTTCATGTGTCTGTTTCAAAGGCGCGCCCCGTATTCTTTCATCTCGAATTACTTAATCCCGTTATACGGGACGCAAATACTTTCAGCGTCGTCTACCCGTTATTATTATTTCGTTCTGTTGAATTATTCCGTGCGAGCGGAACGTAGGAGGCGCACCATCTTGAACAATATGAACGTGGAACGCTGTTTGACGTTATACAAGGTTCTCGAATTCATCGGATAACATCTCGGAATGCGTTATCAACAAAAAATAATTTGGAGCATAATATCATTCGTGTTCAAAGGAGAGGAAGTACCGGCATTGGAGACGCTTTAACTTCGTTGGGGAAGCATGTTCACTTAAAAATGCTTGAGACTGGGTGAATATTTTTAAGTAGTGGACAGCATGAGCAGCGGTCACTACGATGGAATGCAGGCTCTAATGTTCGGTAAGGTTTATTGACACATGCTGTTTGGAGAATACAACCATCCCAATTAATGAGAGCTAATTAAGGAAGTGAAAATGGCGATTTTGAGCCCACCAATTCATTATTACAATCATTCCATCTGCTGCAGCGAACTTGTTGAACTATTTATTAAAAGAGCCTTTTAGTTTTTATGGATCTTTTTATCAATGTGATTGAAAGCTTGATGATTTCTTAGTTGAAGCTGTTAACAGAATTTTGTGAAATAATTGGCGCTCAATGTTAACAATACTGACTTCCATCTTCTGGGCACATATCGGTAAAATACCTTCGGTATCTTTTTATCAATATCTTTTTCTTAGCCTTGATGACATCAGTTTTGCTATTTGGTTTTATCACTTCGGACAATCTAGCCGTGTTTATGTAAACACCATCGCGATTTACCCGCGCGGTTTCTCTTTGGGCTTCAAAGACTTCACGCTGGCGACGCAACGTGATTTTCATCCCCGTTTTATCTCCATACTCGAGGGTCATTTTTTTCAATTTTGACGTCACCTATGGGAATGTGTCCACTCTTTAAACTTTCCTCTTCCGATTGGCACATCTCTTATTTATTTAGAGATATCATGTCATTTTTGGGGTGTACGAATTTGTTACAATTCCGCCGGCCGTAGGTACAACGTACCCGTTCCCGATTTGTTAGACGTTAAAAGGAGACACTTCTGTCCGAAAGTGACGGAAATATTAAAGGAAATTGAAGCATATATCTTTCATTTTACAGCGTAATCTTCTTGGGAAGCCATCACCTTTCCTACTTTGGTCCTCGCTTCCAAATGTATGTACGTACCATCTCCCTTCTCCCGACTTCCTCCTTTAATAGGCGCGCCGACCCCAGAAACGACGTTCAACCCACTCCCCCTCCACCGCCTGCCATCTACCACCAGCAGACGTGACCGAGGCGTCCACGTCCCGTAAGTGTCCCCGAATCCAGCGCACCCTTCCCCCCCCCTCCCCGCCCCCGACATAATCGCATCATCCCCTCGCCCAATGCATAAAACCATCGCGTCCGCCCCCTCTTAAATAACCATCCGGCCACCTTCGCACGATATAGAGAGCGGGTGGGAAACTATATTCTAAAAGGGAAAGGGAAGAGGATTTTGCCCGGGGGGGGACGAAGGGGAGGGAATAGACGCAATAAAACCGTTTCGAAACGTGTACACATTTCGACCTTCCGTCCCTCGACATTCGGGTTTGGGTGGGGGATAAGGAATGCGGTCGGCTTGCTAAGGAAGGAACGGGTGGGAGCATGGGGGAGGGGAGGGATGAGACTCAAAAAAGGGGGGGTTTGGCCCCAGTCTACTTACTTATGTGCGGGAATAAATTCCATCTCGAGCCATTCGGCGGAAGCTGACGAGGTCAATATGGAGGAAGAAGAGGGACTTTATACACACAGGCGTAAATTTTATCCGCGCCCTTCTCTAAGTCGCCTGTTATGACAAAGCGGCAGCGGGTGGGGGGATGGAGAGTTAATGAATTCAGCGTTTGCGAATCCACGTGCGAGATACTGTTAATAACTAGGGGATGTTGGTGAAACTCCTCGCAACTCTTTTTACATTTTCTTTCATATCACACTCCTCACCGCGGAGTTGAATAGGTCCACTAACTTGATAATTATAGTCGATCATCCGACATCATTGAAAGCCACATTGTCAGGTATGAATGAACCGGGAAATTGCAGTACCAAGTTAAGTCCAAAAGTTGGCATCATGTTGTCCTACTGTACACGTCAATATGGCTGCCGTTTATTTCAGAAGTGTATTGGATGTACAATTTGGGTAATACTCATTGCCGAAATATACTAAAATTGTAGTTCCTTGTTTGAGAAAAATGTCGCATATCGGTTTTCTCTAATAAAAAGCATCATCGAATTAATTGAGTTGATATCAAATAGGATGGGAGATTTCTGTTACTTTCATTAGAAACACTGTGCATACGGAAAATATAAGATTTTTTTTGCGGATTTTCTTTGCGAAACAACAAATGATTTGAAGGATATTAGGAAACAGTCTTAAATGAAAACACTTAATGTGTAGAAGTAAGAGTTGTGACTCGGTGAAGAAAGGACATATTTATTTCAAGAAAGTGAAAGATATAATGCGGAACAATTGCAATTGGTTTGGTTAAAAAATTTAGACTGCTTAGGTTTACTGTTACGGCTGTTACTGTAACTGCCAAGCTTTTGTCTCGGAGCTCGAAATGATTTTCCCAGGCATAAAAGAAGAAAGATATAGGGAGAGGGAAGGCTATAGATTATTTTACCCTAGCACATTCTCTTGACTGCGAAAAGTAAAAGCTTTATTTTTTACAAATATAAGTATGGTAATTTGTAAAATAAATTAAGCACAACGTTATGAAAGTTCCTGGAAGGTAATGTATGTATAGCGTATTCGGTGGGTTGTCCCCCAAATTCAACTTGCAGCTTCTGAGCATGACTGTGTTAAAAAATTTCTCTTATTTTCAATTCAAGGTGAGTTGAAAGTTTCCTCAAGTCTTCGCCTTGTTGACATATTACCTCTTGGCCATACCTTTCTCTTGGCAAGCTACAACAAGAAGAAAAACTAACAACTTCGCTGCATTCATGAGACCCACATTCTGTACTTTCATGTTTCAGTGGTGATGGAATGAATTTTTTCATGCTTATTACGCTGGCATATCTCATTGAAGTTTCAAATCAATGTGAGTATTCGCACCCTGCCTTCATGAAGCAACACTTGCCGTGAAATTTGATCCAGGCTTCGTTAAATTGATACCAATTGGTTATGTGTATCCGATTCTCTTGCGGGTGAAAGTTATTTGCGCCACAGTATAACTCAACGGCCTCGAGGGCCCCCTATTTGCCTGTCAACTTCAACGCATCCCACACGGAATGGAGTGCAAACAAGTTATTAGAAAGCTTTAATGCACTTGCCAAGTAGGACACTCATGTGTTGATTTCAAAACAATTGCCGTACGATGACTGATAAGTAAGAATGAGAAAGCATAGTAAAAGGAAAACTGCCGATTTGAGGGAGGCTTTAACTTACGCCAACGGAAAAAGTACATTTAATTTAATTTAAAAAGGTGTGTCTATTTTATGCTCAATGCTGGAGAGAATTAACATCCTTTCTATTTATTTTACCTGTCACATATCGTTCCGAGTTTTAGTAGTGATACTCACTCACTCTCTCACATCTTTTGTCCCACTTGTTTTGGTCAATTTTGTTCTCCTGTCCCAGTAGTTGCTGTCTCTAGTCAGTGGCTATTGGTCTAACATTTGCTCGTATCTATTCCACCATCGCTACAGAACCAATGTTTATATACTTCTCTCTCTTTCGGAAATATTTAATTAAGTATTTTTCCTGATTTTAAGAGTCGTTTTTGACCTCTTCATGATTAACCCTCAATTTTAAGAGGACGGTTCTTAAGGTGTCGCTTTCCTTTACGTTGCTGATCCAAGTTGAAACTTGAATAATCGATGAATCTTTAGCTACGACGGCTTTCTTCATCTAGAACAATTCTATATGAATTTATCCTGGAATAGCTAAAAGAATCATAGTTTTCTTAGCAAGGGAGGAAGAGGATATGAGGGTCGACGATGACAATGATGGCGATGACGATATGTCGGAGGTGTAGGTCTATAGAGGTTATGGGTCGTCGTCGTCTTCCCACGCACGCTAGAAGCCAGCAGCTCCAGAGAAACGAATATCTTCATTACAAAAACTGCGGTGGGTGTTGGGAGAGGCGCAGGCAAAGGGAGGCAAAAGCATTCCATGGCGAGACGCCACTTGTGTTCCCATCTTGAGGAATGGTACTTCATACATAGTCATGCAAGAACTGACAATCAGATTTCAGGTACATAATACCCTCCCATACTCAATTTCATTCAAGACGCTTAATTTCAATTAGTTCACAGTTTCGAAATAATTTTCTCGATATTGCTTCCAATCTTGATCTCAAAGTGGAAAGGCACCGAGAATTAATTAAATAGAAATATAAGATTTTATTTTTTCATAATTAAAATAAAAGTAATTATTTACTTTTCCACAGTTCGATAAAAAACTAAAAAAGTAAAAAGTAATTTATTTTAACCGTGAAGACTCACAGTCAAAACTTCTACGAAGTGAAGCGACTAACAGTTAAAGACTTTTAAGAGGACAGTTCTTAAGGTGTCGCTTTCCGTTACCTTGCTGATCCAAGTTGGAACTTGATGAATCTATGAATCTTTAGCTACGACGGCTTTCTTCATCTAGAACAATGCTATACGAATTTATCCTGGAATAGCTAAAAGAATCATAGTTTTAACTTTAATCTACTGCTGGGATATTGATGTTGTGTATGCAGCGGATTGAAAAGACGCATTTCTCTGAAATCTTCTCCCTAAATAGGTCCGACGTTGAGCAAATGAAATCAATGATTACATTTGATCAGCCCTTTCTGGTGCGCCAGCATGGACTTTCTTTCAGGTATACGGCATTAGCCTCAAGTGTCTCTCAATATTTGTTATCTTCGATTCTTATATTACGGTATGGTTTTTCTAACCCAAACCATTTTCTCATGAGAGTGTGCTGTGCCTAAGAAAAGTTGAGGGTACTCGTGATCACCCATTACATGGAAACCTAATGTTATAATAGTGAGTTATTCGTTAAATTTCACATGCAACTATAAATGTTCATTTAATTAAAACATCTTTTTGCCAACGTGCCTCACTAGAACATAATAGTAGTCTTTAACTGTTAGTCGCTTCACTTCGTAGAAGTTTTGACTGTGAGTCTTCACGGTTAAAATAAATTACTTTTTACTTTTTTAGTTTTTTATCGAACTGTGGAAAAGTAAATAATTATTTTTATTTTAATTATGAAAAAATAAAATCTTATATTTCTATTTAATTAATTCTCGGTGCCTTTCCACTTTGAGATCAAGATTGGAAGCAATATCGGGAAAATTATTTCGAAACTGTGAACTAATTGAAATTAAACGTCTTGAATGAAATTGAGTATGGGAGGGTATTATGTACCTGAAATCTGATTGTCAGTTCTTGCATGACTATGTATGAAGTACCATTCCTCAAGATGGGAACACAAGTGGCGTCTCGCCATGGAATGCTTTTGCCTCCCTTTGCCTGCGCCTCTCCCAACACCCACCGCAGTTTTTGTAATGAAGATATTCGTTTCTCTGGAGCTGCTGGCTTCTCGCGTGCGTGGGAAGATGACGACGACCCATAACCTCTATAGACCGACACCTCCGCCATATCGTCATCGCCATCATTGTCATCGTCGACCCTCATATCCTCTTCCTCCCTTGCTCCCGCCACAAACCCACAAGCCGCATAGCCAAAGGCGGGCGAATTTTCGCCTCCCACGAAATCTCCCTCGGTGATTGATACTCTAGGAATTTCAGCAATAAGCGAGGCGCGGAATTTTTATGTCGTCTTACCCCGCACCCTTCCTTCACTCTTCTTCTCAAACCACCATCGGAAAATTATTTCCCTCCTCCTTTCTTTGTCTGCCTCCACCCTTCATCTTCGCCTCCCCCCGTTCTTTAAGGAGTGACGTGGAAGGAGGGAAGTTAGCAGGGTGCTGAGTGGTGAGAGAAATTCGGGAGGGTGATTGAAGATGGGAGAATGATGGTTCGTTTTTCATTTATACCTGAGGAGGAGGAAGACGGTTTGCGAGAGAAGACGGGAGATCGGGTCGGCTAAAATCTTGAGAAAGGATGAGGAAAAATTGGGACTTATAAACGTTACCACTTCTGACCGTTAACGAGGGACCACCTTGCAAAGTTTACCGTCTTCGGTCGTGCGTGCGTTTAAGGTCAGCGTGTGCTACTTAACTGAATACCGCCATTGAGGTCATTATCGTATTCGTGAGCAAACTTAACGTTTATTTTTCCCTCGTAAATCATTTGATGGGATCGGCGGTCCTATACGATATTGATCAGAAGTGACGCAAGCTTCGACGGGCTAATTGGTAGCTTATTTATCTTCAAACATTCGGTTTAGTCCTTTGGTACTTAATTCTGCTAAAAAAAAACTAAAGAAATTCGCTGATTATATGTAAATAATTCCAAAGGAAATAGCTCCAGCGAATTTTGGGTGCAGTTATTTATTTACAGTCGCTTCCATTTTCAGAATGGTTTCTTAGCTCTTAGAATTTCATCACATTGAAGTGAATTAGTCTCTAGATTAACTGCCTTCCTTGATCATTACTTTGGGAATTGTGAAGTGCGATTAAATGTTGATAGGTACACTTACTTTCTATTTCAACGTCTCCTTGTTGAAGAAGGACGTACCTTGTTTTCTATTCCTCTTAAATTAGCGATGAAATAAATCATCTCCCAACGTACAAATTCATAAGCGTGCGAGGATATCTGGGTCTTTGCACGCCTGCAGCTTTAAGAACATGTTCGGTGAATAGACACTCGCGGTGGCGATGATGACTGAGCAATAAAAGATTTTGAGTTTTTTTTGTTGAAATTGGTTCAGGAGTAAGACTACCGGTGGCGGATTAAGATGAGGTATTGTGGGTGGGTATGCCGCCCCCCCTCCCGTAATACGTGGTATGTATGCTAGGAAAAGTGTTAGCTATAAGATATTCTATACTTCCCTGGCTCTGGGATAATTGCAATCGCTTGCAATTTCACCCCCTCACCAAAAAACAACCTAATTCCATCCCTGGACCGTATTTAGGCTGAGAAATATAGAATTCCTATTTAAAGTGTTACGTAGATTGACAGACTGAAATCATTCCGAAAGCGTATTGTTCGTAGCCCATGGTTCCGTGTAGATGTGTGACGTAGCTTTGCCATTCTCACGAACTCGAAGTTTTATAATTGATTGAACCATTAGGATTGAAAACACACTCATTCCCATAGGAATCAAGAATGTATGCGAATAAACGTGCTGAACAACATATTGGTGTATGATCTGCTACATGCGTACTTCCAAGATTACCCCTTAATTTGAAGATTTAATTTTTAAGGCTTTGTAAAAAGAGACAGAGAGTAGTTAATTTAATTCGGCAAATTTCCAGAATTATTTGAATTCAGTCTTGAAGCTATTTAATTTCTATCTGATGGAGGTCATTGTTAGATAGGGTAACGCGACCTGCAATTTTTGTGACGATTCCGGTAGTCCCTGTTTTGCTTAGATTACACAGATATTAACTTTCGAATGACGAGAAAGAGTCAATTGAGGAATTGGGGGAGGAGGCGGAGAGAGAGGGGGTGGATAAGTCCCTTCGCAGCTGCCCTCGTCACTTTGTCCGCACCGAGATGGGCTTGGAATGTCGGGGGCTTGGTGGGTGGAATTGGATGGAAAGGAGTGAAGAAGTGGGTGCCACGTTGTTAGGGTGGGGGTGGAATAGTATGGGGGATGTGTGAGTTGCCATGTGAGGGGGAGTTGAGGGCTAGAATTTCATTACAGAGTCAAATTGAATCTTCTGAAGAGTCCTTTGTGTTTTTCCGTCGAGAAATTTCCATGCGGGGCGTGCGTGGACACAGCAAGCGGCATAAGCGAAGGGCGCATGGAAATATTTCACCACAAGCAGATAACGTTTTGATCTCATGAAAATTGTCTTGCTATGCTTTCGGGGAAATGAAACTGGGAGCTTGGCGAGTTTCTTTTAGTTTCCGGCGCCACTTGCCACCAGTGAAACGTTGAGGGAATTGGAAAAAATGAAAATGGATTTGCTTGAACAAGTTTTTGTACACTGAGGGCCGATTATTTGTTTTCTCGTAATAAAATAGATTTAATTTCCATCTAAATATAGAGAAGTTACTTTCTAAATATAGAGAAGTGCTTTCCAAATGTTCAATGCTGATAATAATTAGGAATGGTCCGTGAAATGAGGAATTTATGCCGTTATAAGTTGATATTCATTTATTGGCTGGTTTGGAATATGACTATAAGTACTTTTATTTGAAGTGCAGTTAGGAATCTACAGTCATCATTGGCTTTATTTTTTATTAAATGGCGGTCGTTTAATGATAAATAATCGAAATTGCTCTTTTCTATCACACTTCAATGATGTCGCCATAGGCAGAAAAAATATCTTCATAATCCGGGAATGGGTTTATTTTTGGCTTAATTCTGAGTTCATTTTATTTAAAAATGGCGCAGGTGTTATTTAGAGATAAGAATTTTGAATTTAGTTCATTAGTAATTAATTGGCTGAAGTGTACTGACCGCGTGATGCCTAAATCTTTTATGTCTTCCCTGAGTATTTTTTCCCAAATTATTTCTTGTCCTGAATGTCGAGAGCAGCATTCCCTCACATAATAAAGAGAGATGGTGTAGACACATTAACGTGGCTCGTCTTGTCACGTGGAGGCGTTTTTTTTCCAGGAAATGACCCACATTTCAGCGACAAGTATTGCATCTCGGAACTCCAGGCGGTCAACTCTTTTTCTCTTTGTTGCAAATCCTCTTTTGGTATTTAGATCAGATGGCATCTGGGAATCCTCTGTGGGGTTTTCCATCGCAAGGTTTGTGTCGCAGTAATCAAGCGTCTAATGAGCTCACTCCTACTCAGTTGCATTGGTAGAGTTACCGTTAAACGGCGAAGAATGCATAAGACTAACATAAGTACTTCCACATAAATTTCCTCTGCTCCAATTCTAATTTTTCAGTTTGTAAGAATTTTTTTCCCTCTCACCTAAAGATATAATTATTATCACTGCATCTATCCTGCGTTTTCGTCTACTTAGTTCGTTATAAACCAGCTTTACAGCTAATAAGAAATAATATTGAGATATCGTGAAAAAAATCACGCAAGTTTTTAAACAATAGTCGTTTAGAACATTTGAATTTTCACTCGTTGTTCGAAACTTGTCGTCTACAAATCCAGTTGTACAACATATATAGCATCTACGGTAACACCTTGTAGAGAAATGATGAGAGATATTATTCCCCATTCAGAGTTTTCATACCTCCAATAGTTGGAAATTCTATTTGTATCATCCCTTATTTTTGTGTTATGTGTTTTTTTCTTCCTGGAATGATCCTCCTCAAAGCTCTTTAAGCGAGAAACTAACTCGTTCCCTTCATTGTTTATGAATAAATTTGGGCCTGTGTATTTTCCGTTGCATGCTTTAAAATTTCTGTAATCGAAGCACTGAATGACGGTTTACCTTATCGTGGAAAGAATTTTTCAAGTAAAGAGGCAGCAGATGAGAAAACTTATCGTATTCCTTCCCCTTCCCCAGGTGGTGGCAGCATCTCCGGTAGCGGGACCAAGAGATCGAGATCGGAGACTTCCCGAAGGAAAGGCTCGCCCCAGCAGAGGGGATGCGCTGTCGGTGAAGAGCGAGGTGCGGAGGAGGACGATGACGAGGGGGAGGAAGAGGAGGGAGGCGGCGGCGCGAGGGAGAACAACGGGGACGTGGCCGAGGCGAGGGGCGAGGAGGAGGCGGAGCGGGAGGAGGAGGACGGCGAGGAAGAAGAGGACGGTGCGGGAGCAGATGATGCCACCGGCGCGAAGAGACTGAGGAGGTCCCCGCCATCCTCGTCCTCCGCATCTCCGCCTCTCGACCACCTAGCCGCGAGCCAACAGCAGCAACCGCCGCAACGCCGATCGTCTGGGACTCCCCCGCAGGGTCCTCCGACACCTCCGCCGACAGTCACGCCCCCATCCCTCGAAGACGATCCTCAGAAGAACGGCGAGGTCGTGGCGTACGACATGAGGCGGCGCCCCAAGGAGGAGGCGGAGGAGGAAGACAGGGCTGAAGAGGATGAAGAGGAGGAGGAGGATGAGGAGGAAGACGAGGAGGACGCCAACATCACCCCGGAAAACCTCTCGCTGCCCAAGAAGCGGAGCGATTCCCCTCCCGTCTCCATGGTCGGGTTTTACGGCAGGGTGTCCGGTCGGGGGGCGTCGAGTCCAGACGAAGAGGATGACCAGGGGGGGAGGCGGAGCGGGCCGGTGGGAGGCGCCGGCGCTAGGACTCCCATCGACACCTTGATGTTAGCCTTCCCCGGTCGGAGGAGGGCGGAAGTTGAGGCGGCTTTAGCCCGATGCCGTGGCGACGTACTTTCGGCCATCGAGTACTTAACCGGCACAGACACGGCCCACCAGGGTCCCCCGCACCTCACCTCCCCGTCCCTGACTTCGTTAGGGCCCACTCCGCCCCATTTCTCCCCACCTCCACCCCCACCGCCCCCGCCGAGGAGACCGTCCGCCTTCTCGCCCCTGTCACCCCACCACCACCCCATGGCCCATCATCAGAGTCACCACAGAAGGTTCCTCGCCGCCCCTTACGCCGGCACCGGATACCTCCCAACGCTCCTGAGGCCTTCTGACTACCCGCCGCCGCCGCCTCCGAACGGCGGGGGCCTCCCGCCTCCAGTGGACTTTTACGGTCACCCGAACGCCAACCTGACTACGTCCATGGACAAGAGCGCGGCCAGTATCGCGAACAATAACAACAACAACAATTGCATCGCGCAGAACAACGGGTCTTCGGCTTCCTCGGTGGCGTCCTCACCCTCACCTGGGTCCGACCACGCGTCGACTCATTCCGAGTAGAGAGGAAGAGAAAGGAGCGGGAGAAGTGTTGTTGCCTGCCGAAGGGAATGAGAAACGTTGTGTAAATACAGTCTGTGAGACGAGCACGTTTGAGTCGTGGGAGTAATTCAGGTCATTCAAAACGCTATCTCCTGGTCTTAGCAAAGGAACTTCTGTTTTCTCAAGCTGCCGAGCGGTTTGTTTCCATTAGTTTTTTTTGTTAGGGACTCGCGATTTCTTCTCTCTATCTTTTTCTTTGAACATTGCTTCGAGAAAGTTAAAAATTTTGACAGCGAACGGAGTAGTTTCCCGCCTGGAAAAAGAAAGCTTGTACTGATGCTGATGAGGAGGTTTATAGAGAATGAAGGAAGGAAAAGGGATTGAATGTGCAATCAGGCCCAAAATGAGCACGATTTATGCTATAATTCTGTGAAGGAAATTTACGGAATTACTTGTTATTCCAGGGAACAATTTATTAACTTATCCGTTGCGTAAGTCGTACTAGGAAGGCCCATCTTGTCAGTTTTTTTGACAAATGAGAAATCAGTCTGGTGAAGTCGAGTAGTCTTATCTTTGCATTTTATAGTGGTATTTTTTCAGTTATCATTTCGTATCCTATTTGCTTTTGCCTCTCCAAGGGTTTTTGTAAAAATTCTGTTCCTTGAAGAATTCTAGTGTAACTGTGCTATCAATGAAAATATTTAAATAAATACTCCGCAGAGTAGTCCTGGGAGATTTTTAGTATTTATTAGTTCCGAGTTCAAATTTTTTCCTTTGTATTTTTTTATAAATAAATATTGCCTGCCAGAAGAAGTAAATCTGGTAGTCAGGTAACGCACAGGACGTAGACTGATGCGCTAAAAAATACCTTTTTCATGAGTTTATTGGCAATTTTAGGTCCCGGCTCACTCTTGTGAATGCTTCCTGAAAACTTCAAGTCTGTGAATATTGTGAATATCAGTAAGCTGAAGATGTAATGTAAATAATGTGTGAGGTTATCTTCAGTTGGTTATGTAGTGGAGAGTAAGATTCCAAGTTCAAAAGAGTTGTCCCTTTGTTAGCTGGTTACTTCAACGTGTTTGTTAGAGGTAACATTGAGGTTTTACACCACTTTGAACGTTCCCGAAAGACATTATTCAATTCATTTTTATCTGATTCTTGTGCCATTTTTACTGATCCAAAAAAATTGCACCTAACAATGTTGTTATTGAGCTGTCTTTCATACGTATTCTGTGGGAGTGGACAAGTATTGGCGAAGAGACTGAGTCCTTTTTTTCAGCCCGAAGCACTGATGCTCTGCGGGGAAAATAAATTCCGTTGGCCAGCGTGGAGCCCTTGCTACATGATTCGGCTAGTGTTGGGACATCATTTTCCATAAAAATAAAATTGTTAATGTGAATATGTCGAAAAAAGCATGAATATATATAAATATGAATATATAGGTCCGTTTCCTGACATTTCCTATTAGAAAGCTCATAGTTTATTTAGAAATTAAATAAAGTATTTAAAGAATCAGAGTTGTGAAGATGTTACAAAGGGAGAATTGGTGTGTTAGTATAACCCATTAGCCTAAGTGTGTGACCGAGCTGTGTATCATATCTTCCGAGGACTGTATTATTTAAAATTGTCAGTTAATTGACAAGAAAGCTGCTAAATGAGATTATAGAGTATGTGAAAATATAATTGTAAGAAAAATATTTGTTTTCTGTTGATATAATCAGCCAATAAAGAATAAAATAAACTATCTCGATTTTGATTTTGTTTCCTCCACCTACCATTTGCCAACTGCCTTTAAGCCAACATCAATTTGGAAACGTCGGGATATGGGAGAATTTTCATGCGCTTCGTAGCTAGATCTCTCAAGAATGTTAAGAAATTGACGTGATCTTTACTTAATGGTCTTTGTTTCTAAGAGCAGTTAAATGCTTTCAGTGGTGTAGTATACGTAATTATACCAATGAGTTTGCTGATCAATCGGCTCCAATATTATTAGATTTTTATCTGAAACAGTACATTAAAAAATTAACAGTAAACAGAGCAAATACTACTTGAACTTCTCCTGCATTAGAATCACAAAAGTGGTCATTAAATATTTTTGTGAATGAGGCCTCAATCGAGAACAAATACATCCACAGCGTCTCTTGTTTACCTTTCACTAGATCTCCGAGTGAGAACTTGGATGTTAGCTTAATTATCTATCTGACGCATCATGATTTTTTAAGTTGAGCTGCCATTTAGCGTTAATTAATTTTACACACTTAAGGATGTCGATGATGAAGGCGGGAGAGCAAGCATTGGGGATCAAATAGAGTGGAACGGAATGGAAAATGGAGGGAAGGGATGCAGCTTGTCAATTTTCGGATTGATGGTCGCTCATGATCTTGGCTGAGAATGGAAAAAATCAAAAGTGCTCTCTTGTGCATCTTGACGAACCACTAATTTTATGTCTCTTTTCTTGAAAATTTGAACCAAACCTCTAGAATTACTTAATGGCAGGAAGGAATTTGACGTTTCATGACATATTATTTGCACTGTGGTCAAAAGACGGAGACTATGCTGACTGACCATCACATCCCGGGTTCTAAAGCGACCATGTTGCCGGTCAGACTATTCAAATGCTTTCCTGAAGCGGGTTTGTGATAGCAGGTGATCACAGAAGGAAATGTAATGTAAGTTCACGTTTCAAATTGGCGACGTGCTGATGTATGCTGTGAGGAGAGCCTTTATGAGGCGACATTACAGTCGAATCAGTCATTTTGATTGCCAATTTGAGTTTTATCGCATAAGTATGAATAGATTTGGGTTCAAATCTTATTCTGCACCAAAGTGTTCTGCTTAGGGCAAAGTTCTCATGCCGTGGGGTTAAAACTACAGCCAAAACTGACCAAGTCTCCGAGTAATATCTCCTTAGTTACGGTGGGTAGTCGGATCGACCCGGCAGTCTTTTCCACAAACAAACATTCTCCCTATTTTTTGCGTGTAAAAATGCGGAAATATCTGGCGTCTCACAATGAGCCATAATGTTTGATTAATATTAAAGTTCTTGTTCCTTGAAAAATTCTTAGGTTGAAAATACTGAATGATAAAATTTCTCAGGACCGATTATTTAACATTTTATATCTTAAATGAAGGTAATGGTGCTTCGGCGTACTGTGAGGATAAGCATCTATTTTTAGAAAATTCCTTTACGCTGAAGAAGCATTGATATGATAGGATGATATTATTGAAAGATAAGATGATATTATTGAAAATGTAATATTGAAAATTAATGACTTTATGAGCTCAAATGCATTAATCTAAGGAATTGGCCAGGAAATACCAATATCACAGCAAGGCATCTACCATTTGAGCTACTGAGGAATCGTTGACTATAATGGGAAAAAAAGGATTGACTCAGTTCGCATGATGATATTAATTATTGAGACCCAAAATGGTGCTTTATTGGAAATGGTGGAAATAGCCTTGATACCAAATAAAATAGGGTTAATCTGATATAAATAGATGTTCCGTACAATTTAGATCAATTAAATGACATAGAAATAAACATCATTCATTGGTTGTTCAATCTTAAGAATGGTTTACGGCAGCTCTCTACCCATCCCTATCTAATGCTAGTTCTCCTGCCTCCTCGTTTCTCTTCCAATGCACTTTCAACTTTATTTGGTCCATGAACTTATTCCTGGATCCTTCTCTGGGGACTTTTCCATCTATTTTGTCTTCAATTATGTTCTTCACAAACCCATTGTGTCTCAGGGTGTGCCCAATCCATCTTGTTCTTCTTTCTTCTATGGTGTTCCATATGGTCCTCTCCTCTTCTACTCTTCTGTACACCCCTTAATTTCTTATTGTATCCGTCCAGTTTATCTTTAGCATCCTCCTCCAGCTCCAGATTTTGAAGGATTCTGGTCTTTTCTGGTCAGCTTTACCTGTGGTCCATGCCTCTGATCCATAGAGTGCTACGCTCCACAAGAATGTTTTCACATACTGTTTCCTGGCTTTTAGTCCTATTTTCTTTGAACACTGCAGTTCTATTTTTCCTGTGAACGCCTTCTTAGCTTGGGGTATTCCCCTCTTGATGTCCTTTGTACTTCTTCTGTTCCACGTGATGGCACTTCCGATATAGGTGAAAGAATCCACTTGCTCAAATTTCTCTCCTCTCAGGGTGACTTCTACATCCACCTTCACTCTTCCGCTTACTAGGATTTTAGTATTCGCATTATTTATTTCCATGTAGTATTTTTGGACGATTTGGTCCATTATGTTAGATGAAATCTAGAATCTATAAAATGAGAGAAGTACTCTGTGCGTTGAATGAAGGAAATATGGAAGGAAGGATGGAGAAAAGCCTGACTTCGGCATGAGCCTAATCTTGAATGGAAGATAGGGGTCGGATCGGTGAGGTGGCTAGAATTCTGGCTTCTCCACGGGCTCAAATCTCGTCAGTGTCGGAGATGTGCATTGAAATCCCGATCTATTCTTTGATGCCACGTGGCGGTCACTTGAAGTATGCCGTTGAGAATGGGCTAATGCGTACTCAGAGTTTCCTTCCACCCTTCCTCTGATCCTAATTAAAAATAATTCTTTCCATACCAATTTCCTTCATGAAATTAGCCTAGCCTTCCTGTTGTCTTATCAAATAGCCAACCAATTTCTGGGATAGAAGAATTAACCCTGCAATTCCACATAGTATTAGATTTATTAACATGAGCGGTTTCGGCTCAGAGCAGCATCGTCAGCCACCTGATGATGCTACCTTGCGGCGAAACTGGTCGTGCCCACAAATCTATTACCATGTGGAAATGCAGTGTTAATGATTCTATCCCTGATATCAAGGAATTCCACCAAGTAAGGTTCGAAACTATTATCTAAACCAACTTCGTGTCCTCAGGATACGAGGATATTGCTCTTCGCACCAATTCGATCGCCGTCCTTCCTCATCTGATCTCAAATGGTTCGTTAGGGCGAAGAGTGGTTAACTGCTCTCACAAGATTTCTATAGTTGACCGTGGGATTCCTCGCTGTGGAAGGATGGATAAGTGCGTGGCGTGTGAGTTTGCACGGAGAATGCTTGAGGAATCCCTCTGTGGAAATGTTTGGCATTCAAACTGTAGAGTAAGGAAAGGGTCTGGTATGTCCATCCTTTTTTTATTTCTAGCGACCGGTCGTGTTTCGGCTCTCAGTACCCCGATCAAGGTGCTTTTTCACTCGGGGCAGCAGGCCTATGCTTACCAAAATAGAAGGAGGAGATCAGGACAACGTTGTTGGGAGGGAAAGAACTTGCCTTTTTTCTTTCCATACTGTTAAACCATACTGTTTAACAAAGCCACCTCTTCTTTCCTCCCCCCTGTTTTCCCATTTCAAAGATGTAGAGGAATAGGAGAGGTTGCTACTCCATAGGCCTGCTACCCAAAATTTAAAAAACTCCAAAATGGTGCAGAGTATACAAACCATGATGGTTCGTGAGAAATTTTATACTGTGGGAATGACATAGTCTTTTCTTACTCAACATGTTGAACGTGATTGAAAGGATTGAGAAGCGCGATGCGTGCGGGGTAGCTTGACTTTGAGGGACGGATTGGAGGCGACGTGCGAGACCCTGGGTCGGAGGGGGGAGGGGTGAGGCGTCGATCGCCGGCAGACGCACTTGCGCCTCGTGGAACACATTCCGGCCCGAGGGACTCCTCCTCCACTCCCACGAAAACCAAATCCGCCCAATTCCGGACTACGAGTACGTCCATGCGACGCCTCCCACACTCCCCACTACCCCCAAAATCATCCCCTACGAGTGAAGCGCCCCCTACGAGTCCCCACCCACCCAACAACACATCCACTCACCCCTGTACAACACGCGCACACAGAGGAGACCGTCGGACTCCACTTATTTCCTTCCACAGGACACACCCCCCTTCCCCACAGGAATATGTGTTCCCCTCTCGCACACACGCGAACACACCTTCCGGACACCCTTCCCTCCCCCTCGTCTCTCTCCCACCCTCACCTTCCCTTCCCATCCCCATAATCCTCACGGTTTCGGACCCCATCATCAACGCCGGACGCTCTGTTGTGACTCGGCAGTGCAGCATTAAATGGGTGGGTGTGCACACATGACCGCCGCCAGTTCGGTTTTGGCGGCGAGAAAATTACTCACTCACCGCTTCCTCCCCAATCGGTGCAAACGTCCACGGATTCTCTCTCTCTACCCCGTGCCATGCGCCTCTCTCTCCTCGGCCGTCCTCGCTTCTCCAGACCTACCTCTACACTCCTATCACCTTCCGCCTCCAGCCAATCCGTCGCTTTCTCCATCGTTCACCCGAGGTATTTTTACTACTGTTGGTGCAAAAGTTATGTAGACTCGAGTTTGGAAACTGATTAAAAATGAACCGTGGCACGTATATGAATGGCAGTTACACCAAACTTTAGCTTGTTTTATTTTGCCCTTAACCTTGGCTGCCGATTATTTCTACAAAATATTTCTTTTTATTGCAGTGAGAACAAAAAAGTGCCGGTTGTTTGACACTTCCGAATGGAGCGCTCTCTTCGACATTTAATAATGAAGAAACTTGAAGTTTAATCGTAATGAACCTGTAGTATTGTGTAGGAAAAACATATTTAAATGCATCTTTAAACGTTTAGTTCTTTCTAATTTGCCATGAGAAAGTTATTCCCAAGTTTATGAAACAACTTCTCTTGGTTATGAAAAGTAGTAGGAGCAAGATCTTGGTCTTGTTTTAAAACTCTTTACAGCAGTATTCAATAACAATGATTTTATTTTATTCATACAATTACATTCACCGTACAAATAATAACTATTTTCTTATATTATTACGTCATCATAAATCTGGATACCGATAGACACAAATATGTACATTCTTTTTTTTACATATGAGAAATTGCTCAGTCTAACAGTGAGAAAGTTTCTCTCAAAGGTTCGCCTAAGAACGTCTCTTTTCCATGACACATTCTATTTTTCAACGACGGTATAATGATGTATCAGCTTTTTTTTACTAGTGGAATCGCATTTCCAAGCGTCTGTCTCTGATGTACGTTAGGTCCAATTGACTCAAGTTTGAGTAAGTGATAACAAGAATGATTGTAACCTTATTCTCAGGTAATGTTCAAATATTTCTTTAGTCAAGATATCACAACAGTCAAAAGACTACGAGATGAGTTTTAAATGGACGGTCCTTCACGTATTCTTTCAATACATACTTACTGATTTAAATATAAATAAGTTTAGAAAATAAAAGCAAATTCAAACTATTATGCACATTTACCTACCTCAAACTTTTGTAATTCCCGGGTTTAGCTGCACTACGTAACATATTCTATTACTGAACGTATCCTCTTACCATAAGCAACTGGAGGACATTTAGACGCTTATCTATCATTATTTACTATGTATATATCATACTTCTTCAATTAATTGAAAAGTAAGTCAATACTATAATTAAATGTTACCATTCAATCGAGTTTCGAATATTTCTTGGTGCGAGTCTCATTTTTTGAGGGATAATTTTATTTGATGCTTTTTTTGTACTTTCTAAAAATACAAAAAAACTTTTCTGGTCGACAAGCGCAGAAGTGTTGCTTTTGTAAATGAGTTGAGAAGATTGAATTTAAATTAAATTAAATTCCATTAAGATGTCATTTAAGTACGAAAGGTATGCTAGTTATTAACACAGTGTACGTTATTGAAAGAGTAATAAAGCAAGGTTTACATCAAGGAGTATAGAGACTAGTCCCTATACTCCTTGGTTTACATGGATCGGGTGCGGAATGTCGAAATGCACCTAGCCAATCACAAGCAAGAAGACTTCAGAAAGGTGGAGTGTGGGCGGAGCTTATCCTTGCGGAAGCTGATTTAATTTTTCTGAATATTTTCCGTGCACTGCTTGTGGACTATCACTTAGTGCTGGGAAATGAGCGGTAGGAGCGGAGCAGTTGTTAACTGGAAACCAATCGGTACCTCCGATTGCTCCGAAACCTCCGAAACGTTACGTCACGCAATGTTTCGGTGGTTTCTAAGGATGATGGTTTTTGAGCAATTCTTATTAAGCTTCAGGAATGAAATTTTCATGGAAGGTTCTTAAATGTCAAAGGAATCAGAAAAAACCCCAACATTTAGGCCTAGGTTCGAGCCCAGATTGGGTTTCATGTTTCAATGAGATTAGATGGGGGAAATGAAAGATTTCCGTGAAGATTAATTTTCTCCGCTTCTTCGGAAAATTGACCATCACCACCGATACTTACTTTCCCATTATATTTACTAGAATCTTCTGCGATCTGTATCACATGCATATTTACAAGAAATATCAGATGGTATTCGATAATTATGATGTGTTCTTCAATTTTTTATGTGATTAAACGTAAAAATCATAATTTCCGAAAGTACGTATTTCACTAAATATTATTATTATTATTAGTTGCTTCATGCTGCGAAAAATACTGAATGAATTGTTTACTTGAGTCAAACGCCGAAACAGCCTAAAGAAATTTGAGTTATATTTGGTTTAGCAGATTGATAATTAAAGATTAAATAAGCATCATTGATTAAAAAACAATGGAATTAAACGGCATTACACGAAAAAATCATATTGCAGACAGTTCAGAGGTCTTTCAACACCTACAAGCACTCAAAGCCCCCGTGTCCTCCGAAACCTCCGTTTCCTCCGTAACCTCCGCTAACAACCGCGGTAGTACCGGAGAAAACCGGAGGAGTGCTGTAATCGCTACTACCGATTCAATCACCGGAGGACGCCCTCTGTTCCCAGCACTACTATCACGTCAGATACACATCTCACCCCAAATAAGAGTAGAACATCGCATGGTGACTGAAAATGTGTCTGCTCTCAACATCTCCGGGCCTTTCGAGCTGAACTTGGTTACTATGCGGCGATCTCCGCGTTGCTAACGTGCCGCGCAATTACGATTCGTTTTTGTTTTATAAATAATTCCTTGGAAACCCCTTGTGCCTGCCGTCAATGTGACTTCTGAATGGATTGGACGGAATCTTTATCCATTCCAGGCGAGGTCATCAGCTGAAAGAAAGTATTGTCGAGCGGAGTAATGTGAGAAACAATCAGTAAGTGGTATTACCTTATATACAATAACATGTGTGTGTTTTTTACTCTTCAAGTATTGTTAAGTAACTATTGAGTAGTATTAAGTAACTATAAAGTGGCGAGGTTTTTGAAGGTCCCTTTTATGGAAATGGTCTTAATGAAATAAAAACACGATATAAACTTATCAACATGGTGAAAGCATGTATATTTTTTTCCATGAAAAAGCAAGGACGACCGACCTACTATTTGTTGAAACCAGAATGCGAGTGTCTAGTGATCCACTGCTAATTACCAATTTCGTCATACCATTCGCACAGGTAAAAAAGTTTATTCGTCTAAAAATTCAATCATAATCATCTATACATTAATTTAAAAGTATGAACATGATGGTAACACCATAAGATTCCACGAATGTTTAACCTATACATAATTAGAAATTTTAATTTAAATTAACTAGAAAAGGTTGAGCTTTTGATTAGATTCGATTTTATCTGTTTGATGAGGCTACTTATTACAAGCCAGTGATCTTCATTAGAGGATTAATAACGATGAATACTTGCCCCTGCAATTGGTTTGACGTTTGTTGCCTTATTTATCATATCCTAAAAATTAGATGCCATTGCATTCTTGTTTTTGAGCGAAATCAGAATCATTAGTACATATTGTTTGGCGAAAAAATTAACCAATGATGTTCTTTGGTTGACTGTGTAATGACAAGGTAACCCTTGAAATATTACCGTAACGTCTGCATTTTTTATATAATTGCAACAGAGGTTAAATATGTATTGTATGAGCACTTATGAAAATTGCTAGCTAAAATGGCTATAGTATTCCTTGTCTTCGCAAACTAGTGGTCACCTAAAATTGTATGCCATCAAAACTTACCAAAGTAAATATTATCTGTTAGCTTTTTTGTGTGTATATTGTAATCCTGTAATCATAATGATAGATTCTGTCAATTTTAAATAAACGTAACGGTCACGGCATCTATAAATTCAGTCTTAACGTTTGAGTCGTTAATATTTTCAGCCGCGTGAGTCGCTTTTCGAGGGAAGTATTATCCGATCCGTAATATTCTGATCGATTACGACCAAGGTTTGTTTTTAGATAGCATGTGTATAATATCTTCTAAACCTAACCCAAAATTTAGAGCCTATTATATAGTAATCTGGTCGCATTTTGTTGTTGAATTTTTGCACAAATGCGAGCGTTGATAGCTACCCATTCGATTTAAGCCCAGAAACTCATTAACTTAGATGCTCCCGTGGGGACATTTTCCCCTCAAAATCTTTTAATTGGTTTTCATGTTCTCTAATTTTTATTAAAACTTCCTTATTACACTGAAATTCAAATATTTCAGAGTTGTTAACGAACCGTTCCCATCCGCAACATCCTGTTCGTATGCAATAATGTAATACCGATTAAATGGCAATTCTTTCTTATTAGTCCTGCCTGAATTAACTCTATACCAAAGTCACTTCTCATCTTTCCCGGCGTATTTACTTCCCAATGTTTAAGTTCATCATACTTTCCACCTTTATTTTCGTTAAAAAATCCTATTTCCTTCTTTTCCTACCGCGCTATCCGAGCATACCCTACTCTATCAGCCTCTTCAATGTGCAGGTCCGAGTCAAAACGTCCCCTATCAATTTTTGCTGTATTTTTTAAAAACCCGTTGCTAAATCCATTTCTGTTATAAATTGTTGTTCTTTTCCGTTACCCTAATAAACCTTTCCATATTTAACCCCACCCATATCCCTCTAAAGCTTCCAGGCACTGTACTTCCATTTTTTCCATGTGAACCAGCTTCCGGACGTTAGAGCACTTCGCAACATATTGAATTTGATATGCTTCTCGCATTCTCTGCTCCAATTCCCAATCATGCACTTTTCGTACCATGCACCAATAATTTCATACAATCTCCCGATATGCTCTTTGAATTGTTGCTCGCTCAGGTGGAGAGAATTTTTTAACTATTCTTAGTCTCCAATTAATCAAACATTTCATCTATCAAGTGGCACGATCACCTCACTTCACTCCATTGCAAAACTCTCTAAGTCTTATTTGAGTCGCATTTTTTTACTCCGTTTAAATCTTATTAATTAACCTTGTTCTAATAATAAAGTTCTTCTATTCCTTTACCGACACTTTTCAGGCGACATCATATTTCAGAATATTTAGCCAAACACCATGTCCACAGTTTTCCTGAAATATCGTCGTCCCAATGGAGAAGGTGAGGATTTCATATTTATTGTAAAACGTTACGTTGTTTTTCGAAGACTGCTAACTCAGGCAAAAGATGTATCGGTTGTTCAAGAATCGGGTGGAGTATATTAAATGCGAGTGGATTTCATTAGAAGTAGTATTGGGTGTTATTTTTCAGTTGATCACTGTTCTGTCAACAGTTCTTTAATTTCAAAAGTGGTGGTGTAATAAACCTTGCCTTTGATTTAATTTAGTGACAAAACTAACCTTTGGCTAACCTTATCGATATGTCTAAAAAGGGGTAAATTGGTGACTTTTACGTCTCCTTCAAAGAAAATTATGCGATACCTCTGAAGTTAATAACATTTAAGTCCTGGTCTATCTTTTTCTGGAAAAGTTTATAATTTCATACATCTTTTTTTTCAACTTTCGATACCTTTTTAATACAAACTTTTCTTTTAAGTTCATGACATATCGTCTGTCGAAATTTATCTCGAATACCTATATTTACTGAGCTCAAATAGCTAAGTATAGATCCGCAGACTCAGTCTTTCAAGATGACGTTACTGTGTTGGCGGTGTAGGATAAAAGGAATTCACAAACTTTTCTTTTAGTTTTAATGCGATTTTCTCAGAGGACCCTGTTGATTTCCGCAGTGAACACAACTCACAGATTGCCTAAAAACCTGTGGCCTCAATATTCTTCTGCAAACACTCCCCTTGAGAAGCTGTTCGGCGGATACGCTTGATTGGTTGACCGTGTCCCTTTCTCCTTTTCAATTACGAGAGCTACCACATCCAGCAGCATTTAGAGAAAATTTGCCGACTATATTTCTTCATTTTTTTCTTGACTTGTAATTGGAAGCATAGAGTTTGATAATTGTGATTTTTATGCTTAAAATTTCACTTGTGTTCGAGCCAATAAGATGGTAAATAGCGCACAGTTATTAATACAATCAGAACTGCTCCTCGGTATCAATTACCAAGTAAATTAACAGTTCAAGATAGGATTGGTATTAGACAAGTGATTTTAAAAATGCTGTTCAAATGAATTATTAATTTAATGGTTTTATTTACTTAACCTATTCTTCAAACGATTTAATTTATTGACAATGAAACTTTTAAAGATAAGAAGTATTGGCAAATACACATGTAATACCAATTTTAATTTAATTTACTTACGATCTGATTATCCATAGTTACAGATAATTTATTTGCTGTTCCAGAAAACAATACGTGCGGGGATTAAATTTGCTCAGCATAAATAGCTGCGACACTTAAAATTACATTAGTTCGGATTTGCTATTTTTATAATATTCTGGAGATAATCGAGGAATTTACTTTTTTCCATTAAACTATAACGCTCTTGATTGACTTTAAAATCCCCATTTTCTAGTTTTAATTTGGAGCTGTGCAAGAAATCCTTTCCTACCAGTAGTCAGCGTTGTAAGGCATCTTACCCTTTTTCATCCACAGACGCAGAAGACTGTGCTATGAAGAAGTAATTCCCTTGTGCTCCGCCAAATTTTTCTTCAAACCACCCTGCACATCCCCATCTCCGGACAAACTACGTCGAATGGATACACAATGGTCGGAATCCCAATCCCAGGCCATCAAAGGGATAAGATAGAGAGCTCGAGCAAGAGAGCCGAGGTTTCCCTGCCAAGACCAACCCCAGTCGCTCCCCCATCCGGAACTCTTATAAATATAAATATTTTCCAATTTATATTCCGTCCCCGCGTATTCATCACTGAAACGCAGACCCACTCGGAGACAATCCGTGATTAGATTGCAGGCTTCCTCTCGCGGGGAGTCGTGGGGGAGGTGGGGGTGTGGTGGAGGGAGGTGTCACCGCTGTCTCCACACTCCATTCTCTTCTCTTGTCCCTCCGCCGCACACCGCCACCCTCCTCCACCTCCCTCTTTCTCTTCCCTCCGTAGTTCCACCACCCCATATCTCCCCCTCCTTCCCCTCTTCATTCCCCTCTCCTCTTTCTCTCCCTCCCTTGCTCCACCGCGACCTCATCCTCAACGACACAAGACGACATATTGCCCTGACAGTTCTATTTAGCGCCCCTCCCTCCTTGATTCCCAATTGATGATGAATTTGCTAGTCCCTTCCCGATCTCATCCCCCCCTCCACCTCCCAACATCCTCCGCCCTCCTCCCCCGCCCCCTCATTCTTCGCCTCTTCACCCTCTCTCGATCCATTGTCCACCCTCTCTCTCTCTCCGCCGCCCTCGCCAAAACCTCCTCACACCTCCGTACCCACGCTCATCCTCACGCTCCTCCTCCTCCTCTCGGAGTCCTTCCATCATCACGCGACAAACGTCCGACGCCAACGGAACTCTCCTCTCTTCCTCCTCCGCTGCTGCCGCCGCCGCCGCATCTGCATACATATACATTTCAACGTGTGGACGAAGCTTGACAAGAGAGGTGGAGAGGGTGGTGGTCGCTCAGGGCGTTGGTTGTACGTAGGTTTGTTGGGCGTGCGTGTTCGGGTTCTCTGCTGGCCCTGCGCTGAAATGCGGCCGGCAGCGTTTTGGGGAAAGGGTTTTTGACGACGTGCCTCTCTCAGATTTGTTTCCAAGAGATGCAAGTTTCTGCTTCTATCTTTCTCTACTCCTACCCATCTTTTCACAGCATTGGTTGTTATCTGCAAAACCTTTCTCGCATGTAAATTTACTAGACTAGAAATATTGATGCTGGTGGATCGATTGAATTTGATATTTTTCTAGACAATGTAAAAATAGCCAAGTAATATGGTTGATTGATAAAGACATAGGAGATGCTATTCAATCTTATTGTAGTTAAAATATGATTACGTTAAAATTCGTAATGTTTCAACTCTACTCTGCTAAATTGACTCCGTACTTTGGTAAACTGCATCCGATAAATACTAATTTTTCTATGATCGATGTTTTATATCTACTATGATTTTACATCATGTCGTGGATAAGTGTACATTTGAGTTTTTTGCACGAAATCATTGGCGTGGTAATTGATTCCTTGCTTCTCCTATTCCAGCGAATAATTGTTGTCAGTACTTGGGAACATGCCTATTACGACCTTTTAATGTGGTCATTCTCAAATATTTGAATCCTTAGCTTTTCATACGTCAGAAACTGATTTTCCTCTTAATTTATATGTTACCTGAGACTGATGGTTGCTAGGGGCGGAATAAATTGAATTCAAATGAAATGCGGATGCACAGGGCATAGATAATTTAATGTAGAATGGCGGTCTCATCATTTGCAAAGCTTTGCAATTAGTTCATAAACGCGCCTTTTGGAAAGGAGTTTGAATAAATCATAAAAATTCCTTGCCCTCGGTACACAACAGCTTATTGGAAATAAAAAAATAGGAATTTGCTTTAAATATTTCTGACAAGGATTTGCAAGCAAACTACTACTTCGCTCTGGTTAGGCTACACCTTGAATACACCGCTAACATTTGAGAACCTGGACAGAAAGAGTTAATCAAAAAAGTAACTAAAATATAAAGAAAAACTGCGCGCCTCGTTAAAAACTGCTTGGAGCAAATATACCTATAGTGTTTCTCAGCTATTAGAGTGAAAAGGTTGGGAGCCCCTAGAGACTTAGGAGGCTGTACGCTAGGCTTAGTTTGCTTGAAAAATTCAGAACAGGTGAGTTTCTGAGCTACACAGAGTATTATTTTGAAGCCACACTACATATCTAGGTCTGACAGAAGCGATAAAATGAGATGGGTAAAAAGAGATATATTTCTGAACAGATAGGTACCAAAACTCATTCTTTCCACGCTCAATGAGTGTCCATAGTAAAAACTGAGCTCCACTCAATACACTCAAGATACACGTCACCATTTCACCTGCAAAAACCTATCCCTTCCATCTTCATAAGGCTGGTGTGCTAACACCCCATGTCAAAAGCTTATGCGGTGGCTCGACGTTGATATAGATGAACAATGCATGCCCGAGGAAGAATACTTGATTATTTCTATGGGAAATAAGGAATTACCCTATCCTGGGCTCATCATCTAATGATGGCTATAAATGTGATAGAAACTTATGCTAAGATCCTTACTCTTAATTTTTATCCGTCCGGGGTTTCAGCCGCATAATTTCATGACGATGGTAACGATATTTTGTCGGCTATCCTTTTGGCTTCCCAGGGACCACGCCTGTAGTAGTCTGTCTGACTTAATTGGATATTAACGCACGACTATTTTATAAGGATCAGTCTGAAGATTGATGTACATGTTATGATTTAAAAATGCACATCAATTTACGGCAGAAATAAAGGAATCATTCCTTCGTTCCAAATACTCTAAAACCGAACACTATAATTCCCTTTGTAAAAATAGTTTTTGAAAGAACATCATGCGATGGTGGGCTGAACTTGAGAAGAGGAGGTTCAGTAATTGTTAACTCAAGTGGCTATGAAAGAAATAGATAGAATGATTACTTTTTCTATTGAAGCTAATTGTTCTAGATCCTACAATCTAATAAATGCTGTAAACTTAGCTGCCTCACCGTATTAACATGATGTGTGCTTGCTCTGCCTTGAAAGGAAAATTTTCCTTCACTTTGAAGCGCTGGACACGATTGAAAATGATACTGCAATCATAGATTTGGGCTGAAGTAATCAACCTAGGAAAAGATAGACAAAATCAGAGTTTTCTGATAGCTTATAATAATTCATGTCAGCATATAGTTATTGTGGCTAAAATTCTAGATATGAAAATGATTCCAGGGAAAAGGTAACATGAGTTAGAAAATCAGCAGAAATGTATTCCATAATTATCGCCGAAGTCGGGGAGTATATGTATGTGAATCCATCTGACTTTCGTATCCAAATCCAAGGCTGGTTCCTTAAATTGATTCAGCCATTGCGCGGACCATCTAAAGTGAACTTATAAAACTTTGTGTTTTAAATGTAAATTATAGTGCATAATTTTATCCATTTTGTTATAACATACACTTAAGATATTATTTAACATTTGCTTCACTTAATTTTGTTTTATAATGTGAACTAGTATGCTATCTTGTAGTATAAATTCATATTATTACCTGCTTTGATCCTTTAGACATCGTGGCCATCGTAGAAGGAAATGTTCCTATTCTCGGCCTACCTATAACTATAGTTTTCTGGTAGTCATCAATACACAACTCTTTCATTGTAAATTGGAAGAATGTAAAAGGACTTCAGCTGGATTAGATTATACCCCGGTAATTATCGGTATGTACTCGAAAGATCTACCAACAGGGCCGCCACGCTACCAATACCGGTGTATGCAGTGATATTATAGCTGTGATTTATTTTGACTTCGTGGAGAAGATCGGAAGTCGGTGTTCTGAAACGCTGGTGTAATTATGAATTTTAAAATATTTTTTCTGAGAGGGCTTCATCAGTGGGTAGAGATGAGCCATTACAGTGGTCGAGACTTATTTGATCTATGCCGAAATCTCGCCGAAGCGTTTCTCGGATAACTGTTGGGAAGTGGAAGGAGACTGCTGGTCCGGGAGATATTTGAATAAGTGAGGTAAGCTCAACATTCTATACAAACATCTCTTTTACGCCAGGAAATATTTTAAAGCTAAATAACACAACTACTTCTCAATGAAAACGTGATTTGATGGAAGGACTTCAATGTACTTAGTGGGGTAGTCTTTTTTCCCTTGATTAGCTTATTTTTGTGCATAGAATTTGTAATGGTGCTGCAGTGATACGTGAGGAAGTAGATATTTTAAAGCTCTTGGAATACAAAGCAAAGAATTTTATAAGGAGAAGTGTTGACTCTGAAATTCATGAGTTAAAAAAAATAGAGTATGTGTTCCCAACAGAGGGGGAATGCGCCTATAATGTCAAAGGTTTTAAACTTGTTTTAGACGTTTAGGCTAAGCCTATTGAAAAGAAATAATCTAATTCATATATTATTATTTGTTATTATTATTAACAATTGCGCAATAACAATGATTGGAAATTGAAAAAGTGAGCACAAAATGTATGTAGCATAGATATCAAAAACCTCAGAGATCATCAATCAGAAGATGGATTTGCTGCAGCTCTCCGATCCATAATCTTTTCAACTGACCGCTATATTCTCTCACAAGTTCTTGTTTTAGAATTTTCGTAATTTTCTTTCCTAATTATTCTATCCTCACTCTTCCTTGGTGATTATCATCAGTTTTTACACCTATCAATATCATTTTCCAAGAGGATGTTGTATCACGAAGCATTTTTAACGAGTCTGTCTTTACCAATTGGCAGAGTTTAAATTTTTCCACCTCGTTTAAACTTCGCGCAATACTGCATTAAAAGAAGAAGTCATTCAGAGATAAAAATTGCTATTCTAACCGCTGAAATGGTTGCTTTGAATCAGCAATGAAACCATCAGTCTAGTTCTCCTAACATTAATGAATATTAAGTGAAATGAGCAAAATATTTGGCGTATAGCAAATAAATAATTATTAAAACCTTTATTATATGGCCAACGATCTCATAATTATGAATAATACGTCATGGCAATAAGTAGCTCTGGTATCTCTTTCTTGTCATATCTACTTGTGAGCAACATGTTTATATAGATTTCGTAGTAGGTTTTGATGGAATATTTCCCACATTTGTTACACATTAAGCATTCTGTATAACTAGGTACCCATTAACAATCAAACCAGTCCGTCGAGCAGGTGAACATATAATTTATAATTAGTTCTCACTTTTCCAGCGGATAATACCTTAAAGTATTTTATTAACTACTTATTTACCTTTTATCGTCGTATATTAATGTTTTTTCCTTGCGCAAAACAAAGGGATCGAATCCTTAGGAAGAAGCACACATACCAAAACGACGATAGGCTTAAGTTTAACGATTTTAAATTTGATAAGCTAAGAACCTTGAAAGTCAATATTCAGCTTATACTTATGAGTCATCGATAAAATTTCAATGAATCATTTATACTTTAACCTGAGTTTAAGCAAGGCTGTATTTGACAAAAATCCCTTCCAAATGAGGGAATTTTACGCAAAATAAAAAAAATTCCTAGAAGATATTTTTTCATTAGTTAAAGGATTTTAGTAGATGGACTCCAATTCGGAAAAAAACAACGTAAGTTTGTCACCTGAATAAAAAACCTCTAAGGTAGGACGGCCATTTGACTTCAACACCCTGTGGAGGTCAAAAACGGTTCCTCTTGCACTGGATTTAATTTATCTCACGGAGCATAATGTGTTCCACTATGCGCTCCCAAACTACTGGACATTTGGAATCCTTCCCGTCATCCTCAGTTCCGTGAACGCAAGGGTTATGCCTCCGCGGCACCTCTGGTCCCTTTTCAGAGGGAAAATTGGTATAATTACTCCCATCCGAATTACCCCGGCTGGCTTTTGTCCCACTCCAAGGCGCGGTCGCAAACAGCATGGCACAGCAGATTATTCCTTCTTCCGCAGCAGGCCGTGTCATCTCTGTGGCTCCAGGGCTCCGGCACCTGCTTGTTTTTGTTGTTCGCGACGAGGACAATGATAGCGTTTTAAGGGCACTGGACTGCCATTTTCATCGAACCGAGTACCAAAGCAACTATCGAAGCATATCGCTTCTGGTGACTTTTCTCTTCAAGATTTACGTAAGAGAATGCGAATTTTTTCCTTTTTTCATCAAATGATGAAAAATTCGTTTCGAGCAGCTTAATTTATATACTAAGAGTGAATTAAGTAACACATTTTATTTATGGCTATAATTCGAACTGGCCTGGAACTATGAGTGACACCAAAAATTAAGTTTTCGTCGTGTAATTTTTCGAATTAATAAAAGCATTTCGCTCTCTTTCACGATTTAATTATTAGCATTGCCATTTGTACCAATCGAATTAATAAATTTCCGCAAACGTAAGAGCGCAAATATTTTTAAAAGTTTACTGCAAGAATGTTTTCTTTTCGATCAATAAATTTTAATATGTATTAAGTTAATTTCTATAAATATAATTAGTAATTCAATTTCGTCTAGAAGCAAAGTATTTAATACGACCCCAAACCGGTCCCTGACCGTTTGAGATTGACTCCTACTTGAGCTTGAATATGCTTTTGATAAAATAAAAATTTTTGAGGACTCCGTTGGTGGGAAATGCATTGATTCCTAATTTATATATACATAAAATAATTACGTGTTACCACAGCATCCCAAAAAGTGAACAATTTTGAAGCTCAGAGTCAGGCACTGAAATTGCCATGAAAATTGGACACTTAAAAAATGATAGGAACACCTTTTTTTTGACACCCTCGATGA
Source organism: Ceriagrion tenellum (assembly GCA_963169105.1). NCBI lineage: Eukaryota > Metazoa > Arthropoda > Insecta > Odonata > Coenagrionidae > Ceriagrion > Ceriagrion tenellum. Next base: position 93,567,545 of record OY720632.1, on the reverse strand, counting down.
TAAGGCTTCGATTAGGAATGGCAACAATAGAGCAACTTGAATTGGCACACTTGATCAGATAAGTAAAAATTCATGCACCTGAAGTGAACAAAAAAGTGAGCACCTGAAGAAGAAGTGAACACCTGTCAGACATAAAAATCTGGATTGCGTAATATATTTTTTACCTGTGAACTGATCAGTGGATTGTTGAACTTATTTTTTCTAATTAGCATGAAACTCCACCAAGTTGAACCGATATTTATTTCTTTTTTATTATATTTACACTTGACCAGGTTGATACGGGGTGGAAGTGAAATACTTTGTCCCAGTTTACCATCTCAAATTTGACCGCTCCTTCACTGCTCCATTCTTGCTTGAACATACCACAGCATATGGCTCGTCTCTCACTAATTTTGCGGGGAAGGAAGTGGAGATTGAGTGTCGTCCGACAGAGCGCTAGGAGCACAGCGTTGATATAATGAGTTTCAGATAGGTTACGATTCAAATCTACATAATTGAAACTTGATTTTTGGCTTTGGAGAGTGTAGTTAAATAAGCTAACCGAACTTTATTGATTTTACGATTTTACAGTTTTTACGCCTATCCTGTTCTATTTGCATAGCTTCAACCAACATGCCATTGCCAAAATGATGACACTAAAAAATATATAACGGGTATTAGACGTTTGAAAGCACCGTATTGGAAGCCGTTAGAATACGGAATCCGGTGGCGAGGAAGGACCATCAGCTTTTCTCATATTTGGTTTCATTCAGGAACGATGAGCCAAAAGGTATTGTGAAAAACTGCGAGGGATTCCTAAAATAACGTAATTTTCCGAGAAAGTTAAACGATTTGCTTGTGGTGATGTATGATATGTACGTAAAGAATCGTATTCTCAATAATGATGCAGTAACAGAATTCTTACTCAGAGTAGGTATAAGATGAAGGCAAACCACTGTCATGCGGCGTTCCGCCGTGTTTTCAGCGCATTTTTTCCCTCCAAGCCCTGGAAAGCTACATAAGAGAATTTAAAGTGGTGGAATCATCGAGCCCAAAAACTCTTAGCAGAGCAAACAAAAGAAGAGACAATAAATCAAACAATCGTCCTCGCCACCACCTGCTTCCCCTCGGATTTCACCGAGGAGGTAATGAATACGTTCTTCATTTATTTTTCTTACTTCCACTCCAACACTCCTCATGTTTTTAACATTCTTACTTCGGCGGAGTCCATTTGAGTTGAGAGAGAAGGAACGTTGAAATAAAAAAAAGATAACATGCCGAACGGAAAATGTTGAAAAAAACTCCGAGGAGGGATAAATTGATGCTGGAAATTATTTTTTTCCCCGTCCAACTGCCGAAATTGTTGGACAAACAAAAAGGATAAAATAAGTATGCGCCGACGAAAGACGAGGGCCCCAAGATGTGTCACCCTGTCCTTTTTTTCTCGTGTTTGCACGGCCATATTCTCATCTCTCTCATAATATTCCCAACTCCCAACCCTCGCCCTTCTCTCTCACTCACCTCTGCTCACCGCTGGACCTCCCCACCCACCTCCTCCCTACATCACTTCCCCCCACCCGAAAAATACCTTCCTCGACGACCCACTCTATTTTCTCACCAGGAGGGAGCACCGCCGAAAAAATAAAGCAACGTAAAAGTCTCTCATTCCGCGCCTTGTGTACACGGGCTTGCGTCCTCGACACCGGAAAATCTCCTCCTTTCCGGAAAGTACACACTTGAATCCAAGAATCCCTTCGCTTCTTCCAGCCATTCCTCAAATGGCGACCGAAGAATACTCTGAAATAAAAAGTTTCAAAGACTATAGGTACTCCTTCTGAAAAGATAGAAGTGATCTTGTCTTCCTTCGCGATACAATTTTCATTATGTTCTCAAATTAATGTTTTGTGTGATGTGCTATTTTCGCATAAAATACTTAAAAACACATGGTAGTAGAGGAGAATGATAAACTGGTCTTTCTATGTTCCTATTTTGATTAATATATCTATTTCCGAATTTTATGATGCAATTGTTTTCGTATCCTATTTGGTGAGACAGTGATGAGTTCATCCGGTAATATCTTTCAATTTTCCCTTTTCGCGTTTGCACAAGCCCCTATTTTGCAAACGAGATAATACTCCCTCTGGATTCACGTCTACTTCTTTAAAGTTTTTCACTTATGTCTCTTCATAAATATACTCTTAAATGCGTACTATTGAACGCGTCAGCCAGTTCACTCCCTAATTTCTCTAAGAGGTCTTGGATGTTTCTGGGGCACTCTTCCTCTGTCTCGTCTTTTATTTCATTTGCTGTCACCAATCCACTTACTTTTTGAATACCTAACGGATGCCAATCAGAGTCACATTCAATGACGGCCTTATTCTTTCTTATGAAACTTAGAACTTCACCCTTAAATATTGCCCAGATTCAAAATTCATATTAGCAATTTCAAATATCAAATCACTTTTCCCATCAAATCGATCAATATTCTCTTCTAATCACCTCTGTTTAAGTGAAATTTGCATACTATGGTTTTAGTTTTATCTAAAGCAATAATTATCAAAATTGTGAACCATATTTAGGTAATCTTATTTAAATCTTCTCATTATGTACCAATCTTGATAAAATATCTCATTGGCACTGAGCATGTAAACATTCTACAGTATTTATAAGTTGAAATTATCGTGTCGATGCGAGTGAATTAAACTATTTCATAACACTTCGCACTTATTTTCAGTTCAATACTTTTTCCTTTTAATTACAATTGGAGATACTGAGAAAATTCTCGTACAGTCTCTCGTACAGTCATCAGATTCCTCTCATCAAACCACACAATAATCTTTCTTTTTAATATGTACATAGCAACCCTTATGTGTGTTTTATTTCATTTTTACGATATTACGTCAAAATAAAATGAACAATGGATTTCTTGCACAAGTTTTCGTGATAAGGATATTAGCTGTTGTAGAAAAAGTTATTCTTTAAGCTAGCGGCTCAAGCAATTGATACAAACATACTTGAATGAAAATAGAGGTAAAAGTCGGCATTATTGAGTAAGTAATATTGTATTGTTTTATGCATGCGACTGGATATGTCCACATATTTTATGACTAAAAAATATGCTTTATCACTGCGAGACAGTATGTCATACTGTCTCATCATCCTTTCCTCTGTGTCTTCCCTTCTATTGTAAGGGAGAAGTGTCAATTTTGACATATCTTCCAAACAAATAAATAGCATCCCAAGATGCAATGCATTAGGTGGAAAGAGAGGAAAGACAAGATCGAACGAATGATGGGAACGTAGAATATAAATGGAAAAAACATGGGGAAACAGGGAATCCTGGAGGAAAATGGATAAATAAGGCTTACTAATATGCGATTTCATGCATAACTTGGCAACTCATGGCTTTAAGTTCGTATTTCCCCTGGAGATCTGGAGTACTCTACCTCTCTCACCCGGTAGCAGTGGATCTGGACCACCTGAAACGATTATTTTTCTCGAGAGGCAGAGGACGAGTGGAAATTTGAGAAGGCGGGGATGACACTCGTTCCATCTCGAGAGTGAGTAGTGGCCCCCACTCAAATGGAACACACACGGAGAGGAAGGTTTTCAAGCCCTGCGCCGCTGCGGTCCCTTAGAATGTCGCGCATTAGAACGTCCACGATGCAGACTCACATTTTGAGGACGGTCAAAGCACACGGGATTGGGAGGCGTGAGGAGAAATAGTCCGAAGGAGTTTTTATTATTCTTCTTCTCCTTCTCTCCTCTTCTCCGCCACCTAAGGTAACTCTCCCTTCCTTTCTCCCAATCCTCTATTACATTTTGTCCTCCCTCGGTCCACTCGAAGCCCACCCGAAAAATCCTCCGCCCCGCTCCCTTCTCCCAATCCGAGCCACCCGACTGTGTGTGCGTGTGTTGACCCTTTTGGTCAAGTGCCGTCTACTAATGGCCTGGCAAACTTAAAACTTCTTATACAACGAGGTGGTTCCTTTCCGACACACTGTGTATGCCACTGGTCTCTGAGGTCCCTCTCATCCTCCTATTTTCCTTTCTCTTTGGGACATACACTCCGGTTTTCAGGCGGACCTAAAAATGGAGGCCATCGAGCCGTTGGTCATTCCTTGCCTACCGTCTCATTCAGTTACGTGAAGAGAAAGGTGCCTTGAAAAGGCTTGTGCTATTGCAAAGATGAGCATTCCCTAATACAGTGAAAATAACGAGTGTTATCATTACCACAATCACAAAAAATGATCAGTCAGTTCATCAAATTCTTAAAGAAGTTCACTATCATTAGTTGTTGCGCATATGAGGAATGTTTATTTTTTTCAGTAGTCCAGAAGTTAAAATAATGCCGTCAAACTTTGTTTTTCTTCAAAGTGGAGGTATATTTAAGTTTCCAACTCTTAAAATTTTGCCATCAAAACTGGACTTACTTCATAGAAACAGTTAGTTTAGGGCTTCTTTGTACTCTAAAGTGAAATAACCTGTTGCAGAATGAAGATTTCGAATTTACCAACGCGCTCATGCATTCATTGCTTTCATTCTGAAAACACAAAAATGCTGATACATAAGAAAAAAGATACCTAAAATATTCTCACGCTAATCATGGAATTGAGTTTAGACTTTAATAGAACCTCCTTCTATCTAATACTTAAACTATTCTTCAAAGTTTTACCACTAAAAATGGTGAAAAATTAGGATGAAAACACTAAAGCACCTCTCAATTGCCATGCTAATCATGAATTTAAATTTACTGAAAGACTGTTTCAACAACCATGATTCCTTTTTAAATCCTTTGAAGATGTAATTTCTAGTAGTATCCAACGAGGTGCAAAAACAATTACGGCCAAGGAGACTTAAGCTGCGGCTGAGTATTGGGGGATGAGTTAAGAGCGGAGCTGTGTCCTCTTCCCAGATACTTCCGAGAAAGTGTGTGTTCGAAAGAGGAGGGGAGGATGGAGCATGTAAGAAGGACGGGCAGGAGCAAACATGGCCGAGATGGGTGAGGGTAACCCTTGAAAGAGGTAAGCAATGAGGACCGAGGGCGTAATCTAGGCGGCACATTGCATGGCCATAGGTTCAAGTGTTTGCACCCGAAATGGATTCACTTGTTTTTTCGGCGGACAACCTTCCGAGGGCAAATGCACTCTTCAATGGGGGAAGAATTTAAATGGACCCGACAAGCATCACCGGGCGCTGGAAATTCCAATTGCGATCGAGGAGTGACTTGAGTTGCCGCGGGAGCACGGGAGATTTGAACGCACGCATGTTAGTGGGGTGGGGTGCCTTGACTCTAGATATCCCTGCCTCATAGAGGCCGGTCACAACGTTTCCGCAGTTGAGTGAGATGGTGATATATGATGAATCTACAAGAGTCAAACAAGAGTTTTAAATTGTCTCCCCGATAGTAATAGGCTATTTTATAGGCCGATATTCATACAGGAAGTCTTAATTCATGTCGGGATCCCTCAGGTGAGCATTTGCTGTCATCATTCGGCCTGTGATGCCAATTCATCATTGGTCGTTCAATCCTAAGATTGGTTGACTTCAACCCTCCACCTTTCTCTAACTAAAGCTAGTTCTCTTACCTCCTGGTATCTCTTCCTATGTACTCTCCTCTCTATTTGGTCCATGAACTCATTCCAGAGTCTTCCTTTGGGAACTTTTACCTCTATTTTTCCTTCAATCGTGTTCTTCACAAACCTCTTGTGTCTCAGGGTGTGTCCAATCCATCTGGTTCATCTTTTCTCTATGGTATTCCATATGGTCCTCTTGTCTTCTACTCTTCTGCATGTACAATTCTTCATTTCTTATTTTGTCTGTCCATTTTATCTTCATCATTCTCCTCAAGTACCAGGTTACGAGGGCTTCTAGTCAGTTCTGGTCAGCATTTCCAATGGTCCATGCTTCCGATCCATAGAGTGCCACGTTACAAACAAATGTTTTCACATACTGTTTCCTGGTGTGTAGTCCTATCTTTTTTTAGCACTACAATTGTATTTTTCCCATAAATGAGCTAGTTATAAGAAACTAATTCCGGCGTAACTCGGTGGAAATCTGTAATTATATTCATAATAAACAGGTAATTTAGTCAGATTCTACGATTTGTTAACCCTTACCGACCCAGGTTTCGGCCATCATGCCATCTTGAGGGCATGAAAAATGCGTATGCCCCTTGAAAATAGCATGATATTCCTAAATCTGGATCGGTAAGAGAAAATTTAGTGTGGAATTAGACAAGATCGACTTTTCACAATGAAGAACTGTGATGCCAGATATCAATTTTTTTAATTTTTATGTAAATACTTGCCATACAACCTAGAGGTGGCTCGCAGGGTACTGTATATATGCATGTACCTCTGAGCATCCACCCATTGCTGTGCCTTTAAACTCTTGGAACTTGGGCGAGCGAAACAAAATGGGATGGAGCCTTTTTGACTCTACCTAATATTTCTTTTCGTTCTCGTGAACTGTGCCGTCAAAGAAACAAAAACTACATGGCTACGATAGTTGAAAAAAATGAATAGTCAAGAAAGAGAGAGAGAAAGAGAAGAGGGAGGGAAGATCTGTGTATCTTTCTGAGTGATGTGAGTGTTATTTTAGTCGTCTGCTCTAAAAGCATTGGCTCCTCTGCATGATTTCCTGGCCAACCGAAAGCCCGAGCGTGGAACTCACAAAAAAGAGAAGGCTGTAGACTGAAGGGACAAAGCCAAACGTATTGCCTCAATTCTGGAGGAAATATGCGAAACATAAGATGAAATTAGCTGAAAATGGACATTAAATATGAGACAATCTTCGTGAATTAGAGAAATTCAAGATTTTATGACCGAATGTGGGTTGTCGGTTCTGATTGTTATTTATTATCTACTATTGAATTCCAGGTCATTGGATATCTCTGGATTGTGTCTCTGAAAAACGTCTCACTAAAATAGCAGAGATATTGATAATAGAAAAATGGGCATGAAAATATTTCCAAACTTTCAACATTGGAAGACTTTACTCATTCAATGATCTGTTAATCTCTTACGCTCATCTTAATCTTTACCCAAAACGCCTTTTTCATTAAAACAATGGAAAAACATTTGATATAACTCGAAACTATGGTGAGAATATATTACATGAAAGTATGTTTGCATTGAAAATATATTACTTAAAAAAATAGATCAAACTCTTCATCGATATTGAGCTGCAAAACTAATACTTCAATAATCCGAGGTTTGGGTTGAAGTATCGACTCTAGCCAAAATATTTTAAAGATTCTTTTAAATGATGTTAAGATATGTGTACCATACATGTACTAATCATTACTTGGGCAATAATATGAACAAAAACGTATTTTTGCATTATTAAAACCAGTACATGAGTGACTTAGTTTTATTAGAATATATTGTCATGCTACGAAGACGAATTTCATTATATTTCATCCCATTGTTACGTCAAAATAGTCTAAATAAGAAAAAAAGACATCTGCTTGATATGGAATGAAGAGACAGAAATGCCACGACCAACTTACATCGTCAGTGGTCATTTGTGATATTTCTGTCTCGAAAATGAATGTTTTTTCTCCCGGGAGACGAGATGGGGGAAACCGTTAATCCCCAAACTTCGCTCACATTTTTCGGGAAGCCTTGTGTATTTATTTCTTGACTTGGAGGTTTCAGACTCACTTGCTTAGCACTTAAACCTACCCTCCAGCGTCTTTGCAATCAGAATTCCATATTATTCTTCACATGCCCCAACAGCGGGGAGCGTGAGAGACAACCCCATTATGAAGTAAGGAAGGGAATGTAATTCCTCGTTTTTTGGTGGTGACGTAAGTTCTTCTTATTGTCATCATTCCAAGTAGTTTACAGTTACGTGAGATATAGTCCATTACATATATGTCACAATTGTCACACTCTCCAACCTTGTATAGTACTAGTAATGATTTGTGGGCATTTTGCAGGCAAATTTAAAAGGTATTTGGTTAGGGGAAAAATTTATCGTGCTGCAAATTAAGTTCATAAACTTTCATGTGAGATATCAGAGGCAATGTATTAGAATTTCGAAATTAATTTTAAAGCCCATCGGAGTATTTATAAATTTCTCATTGGGCTAATATCTTTGAATGTGCAGAGCTCCATTTTCATATTATAGCATGGTGATATGATACCTTTCAATATTTACTTATTGACTGATTCCCCAAAGTTTAATGTATAAACTATTTGATGGACTTTGTCCCCTTTTAATTGAAAATTGCCGCGATTATTGAGGTGAAAATTTCATCTTGACCATTAATGAGACCGTATCCTTGATTCAGTAAATGCAAAGGATAGACCAAAGCCGTATCATCTTCAAGGAGCACACAAATAACTTTCCAATAAACTTTTATTGACTATATTGTCAATAATTATTAAAAATAATAATTTAGCTCTCTTTATTCAATGATTACCGTTAGTATTCCATTTACTCTGAGTAATCTCCTGGACGATTGGAGAAATGATGAATAAAGCCTATGGATGGAGAATTATGCCTATGGTATTCTACCCATTAACTACACCAATGACTTTATTGTCCCTGAATGTCCTTCTGGCCTTTCTCATCTAATTGTGAGGTTCAATCCTCTAATTTGGCTCGTATCAATCTGATGTGTGAGTAAATATTTTTGAAGACCCGGATTCTTTAACTATCAAATAAAACGTTTTTCAAGTTAATTGATAAGAGTATGAAAATATTCTATCATTATTATTAGTCATGAATCATCCAGATGCCACCAATCCACTTTCTTTTCCTCTTCTTTATTAATTGCTTTCCAAGTCATTCAAATTTTATCCATTTTAATCTTTAACTTGATGAAAATACTTCGTCGATGGTTAATTTTGAGGAAAATTCTCGATATCCTATCTCTTGCATTTACCAAATCAAGGAAATAGTCTCATTAAAATATCATTTGAAATCGTCCCCTCACTTCTCTTAATTTCGACACTCAGATTGTAAGACCTCCGGATGGTAACGGTAATCACTGTACCATCGTAATGATCGTCCGAAATAATTATTCATATCAACGTTAACTTTACCACATGCTGAAGACCTCTTCTACGTGCATGTTCAAGTTTTCTTTCCCACGGCGTGTGACATTATTTTTTTTATCTTCACCAATAAAAAAGAACAATGTGGACCCATACTATGTAGAGTCGTCGTTTTTGGTGCTGAGGAAAGCGAGCATCGTCGACTCGAGTTTCAGGGTATTCACAACCGTTAACGATGTCTTTCGGAAGACGTAGCACACCGCGAGAAAAAAGTACAAAGAATGACCGACACATTGCATCCAAACTTGGCGAATGACAAGGGAAGAAGGGAAAGATGAAGCAAACAGTTGAAAGCAAACAGTGTACATACGTTGAGAGCTCCGACGATAAATTATCTTGTTCTCCTTTTTCATGCGTTGATCTCTTACACACACTGAATTGTTAGCTTAGAAACATGAGAAGAAATAATATTTTGGCAATCATCTAAGGCATGTTCCACTTTAATGCCAATTCAGTCAATTGCTTTTACAATTGAGGGCCAAATGTTTGTCATTATAAAGATGATTTTACGTTCCTTGTATCCGATATCATTGATGCACTTGAACTCTTAAAGCAATGATTAATAATCTGTTGGAGTAAATTCGTGAAGATCATGAGAAGTGACTTGATACAGTGCATAATAGTTGTTTAGGTAGTCCTAGAGTATGTTCAACGAAGCAAAAAGATGAAAGCAAATATATTGAAACACATAAAATGACCTACTTGTGAGTAGGAGGTAAGCCGGAATAAACACGAGTGTATCTTGAACTTTGCCTACTTTCAAGGAAGTAGGTACTACAAAAATTTAAATAGAAGTGCTCTCATCTGTCTCGGAATGCAGCGCAACTTCTCGGAACAAATGCTCTCTTCTGGAACAGTACCTCAAGCAAATATTGACATTTTTGAAGATACACAAAGAATGTTTGCGCACAAAGAATACACTTTTGTAGATGGGACGAATTCGTGGAAAAGCACTCATCATACCTCTCATCACCGGTCGTAGTCTCAAACAGTGTAATCACGACATCATGGAAATTAGAGGTACTTTTTGCTGATCATTCTTTGGAGTCATTAAAATTTTTTTCTATTGGGTGGTCACCTTGGAAATGCTACTTCCAACAGCAATTGAGCTTGTGTTTAAACCATATATTCTTTTCAAAGCATATGCTACCGTACTATTCATTCGAAAATGGCTTTCTCTAAATTTATAATTGCAATAAAATTCTTAAAAATTTATTTGGGTAAATTAATTGACCCAGAGTTACATCTTTACCTCCTGTATTTTATAAAAAGTTATTGTATGCGTACCAAACAAAGTACATGTTAATACAGGGAAATTGACCGTCAATATTTTTTCTACTAACATGATAGGTATTGTCAGTTGCATTATTTAGGTTCCTATCTCTTACAAGTCAAACGATTTCTGCCTGATTAACTTTTTGTCAAAGATGTTGTAGCAACTTAAACTATGCCTGAGAGTGAAGTGGCGATTTTGATAGTTCTTAAGCTTTCATTCTATGACTACATCCTTTTAAAGGCGCGATTACGAGGTAATGTATCGTCAAAAGTTAAATTAACTAGGACAGCACTTACATGAATGATACAGTCAATTATGTCGTACCTGTGTAATATCTGTTGCCAGGATTACAAAACAAGGAATTCACGAAAAATAACCGTAACTCTCTTTTGATATGTTGGACATCTTTTCAAAATCATTCGTGAATAGGATCCATGCCAGAGTTAGTCCCCTCATTCATTATTTGTTCACGGAAATTGAGTAATAACAATGTTTTCCTCGAGCTGCGAAAGCAATCAAGAGCACAATAACGGCTTCAAATCTGGGCGTCAAAACCTTTCTTAAGCAGTCTGGGATGTAGTATCTAAAGAGATGGAAAAAGGATGAAAGATATCTCAAGCAGAACAGCTCATTCAAAGAATTTTATCTGTAGCAGAGTCTACTTAGATCCTGAAATATAACCTTGGAAGTTTGAAAATAGTTCACTAAAAGTTATATTTGAACCATGATCTTACTTAGCAGTGATGTCTGGACAATACAGAACAGCTGCTGGGCAAGGAGGACTGACCGCTGCGAAAATGTAGTATTTTATAAAAATCCTGGTGATCAGTTGGACGGGAAATAGCACCAGTGTCATTCATCAGAAGAGTTGAAGAGAAATGTTGAACAACGCTAAACATAAAGACTGATAAAATTGCAAATTTACTGGACTCATTCAGCAGAAAAGCAGACCCTAGACTCAGACGATACTCTACATCTACCCTGCGATCCGCCGAGTGGGCGTGTGGCAGGGGGTATTAGAACACCAGACGTGTAAATATGTAAGGGATAAGGTTTTTGGAGGTGAAATGGTTACGTGTATTATTGGAGTGTATTTAGTGGAGCTCAGTTTATATTGTGGTCGCTTATTGTGCAAGGAAAGAACGAGTTTTTATACCTATCTATTCTGCAGTGTACCTCTCTTATTTTATCGCTTCTATCAGACCTAGAGATGTAGTGAGGCGTCATGATAGTATTATTTGTATCGGTCTGAAACAAACCAGCTCTAAATTTCTCAAGCAACCTAAGTCTATCGTGTAAACTCCGAGTCTCTAGGGGCTCTCACCTAAATCCCCCTAAAAGTTGTGATACACTATATGTTCTCTCGTAGAAGTTTTTAACGCAGCGTACTGATTTTCTTTGTATTTTATTAATTTTTTAGTTAAATCTTTATGACCAGGATCCCAAATGCTCGCGGCATATTCGAGGTGTGGCCTAACCAGAGCATAGTAGCATCTCTCTTTTACTTCTTCATCCGAGGACCTTCCTATTATACGCTTAACAATACCTAGTTTTTTAATACTGTGCCGCAGATGTTTCATATATGTGTGCCCCACTATACATAAGGAGGAGAATAATGGGAGAATGAGGAATAAATGGAAAGAGCTGCCGCGGAAGAACATGAATTGAATTCTGAATCTATGCGGTACACGGTGGAAACCTTAAATGACTTATGAAGGAAAGAACACTTATGAGAGAACAAAACGTGTACCTACGAGGAAATTGGTGTGGTAAACTGCTTCAAACCGGTCTATGGAATTTTTATTGCTGCTGATTATTGCGTCGAACACATCAAAGACGTATTTTTTACAGATAAATATTTTTTCCTACTTCACGAGCAGAGTTTGCGCGTTATCGCGGGTGCGTCGGACGCTCCATGCAGGGTCATGAGACTCGCGAAAAACCTTCGCCTGCCTGCCGCAGCGGCCGGCTCCCGGCATTCCATCGCACCCACGCTTCCCTTCCCATCCGCGGCTCCGGACGGGAGCAAATCTGATTGAAATGCAACCTTTTCCATCGGAGCGAGCCGAGAGCGGGATCTCGATCGACGTGGCGTGCGCCGATCTCCGTGACCCAAAAAAGGGCAGGGCTCGAATGGATGGGAGAGAGACCTATAGGGGTTTGTGAGGGGTGTTTGGAGAGGGCGTTGTTGTAATAGGTGAGGGCGAACGTAGGTGAGCAAAGGGCCGGCCGTCCGTCCGTCCGCTGCTGAAGAAAAAGGACATAATGGGAGACGGGGAAAGAGGACAAGAGGGTGGGTGGGTTGGGGTGAGGAGGATGCAAGGGCAATGATGTTCGGCGGGCGACGACTATGCGCGGCGGCACTTGAGATTCACGAATGAGGGCTAATTGATGGACGTCTGCGGCTGTTCCACGCTGCTTTGCCCCCGCTCTCTCAGTGCGGAGGGAGCGATTTGGGTCTGGACGGAGAGAAAGGTTTTTCTGGGGCGGAGTGGGATGAGGGAAAAAGAGAGGGACAATGGGAGCAAGGTGGGGCTTGCTGGGCCCCAAGCAGCCCGCTCCATTGGTCGGCGGGACTGAGACTGAGAAAAAAAGAAGGCTTGTGTGAGGAAAAAATATCGCGATTTACAGATAAGATCTCAACATCAGACCTAAAGAATGGTAGAGCCGATGAAACAGTAATTCCCAATCTTGGAGTGGCAATTATGTACAAGCTACGGGATGTGCTACATAGGAAAGCTGAAACAAAAGCAGTGTCTTGCCAACCATTTGGTAAGTTTAGCAGAAGAAATTTGTCCTTTAAGTGTCCATTCTCCTAATAGTATATGAATCTTTTAGACTCGCAGATGATCTCGTGAAGTACAACATCTACTTATCTACCATATTCAAGATTCTATTGATATGTTTTTCTTATTGCTTTCATACATTTAACGCTTTACTCGCACATTGAAGCCCTGAAGAAAGTATTTCAGGTAAAGGTTTTAAATAAGAGCCCCGGCAAATATTACTTAAATAGGTATTCGTGAGCATCTTATCTTTCATAACTAAGGAATGTAATTTCACTATAGGAACTGGTGGTTACCATTAGCGCTCAGAGAACACATGTTGCTTTTATCACAGCCTTATCTACTTTCCATGCCTCGCTCTCCGGACACCGAACCCGCAATTAATTTTTATTACGCCGAGAGGTGATGGATTCAACGGGGAACTATCGTTCGTTTGATAACATGGAATATTCCAATATCTGACTGCAAAACGATGTCTTATGGACCAAATGTTATATTATATCATCTGTTAACAAATCCCCTATCTATTGAATTATGCTGATTGTTTTGTAGTTGAATACAAATTTCAGGATCAACTCAAAATCCCTTGTGTTTAAGGGCAAAAAATGATTAACCTCATTTTTTATTTAAAACTTAAACCCGATTTGAATCTGAAAAACTTTATTTCTATTGAACCACAGTGTACCGAGGTTGTACTTGATATTGATCAAAACGAAGAATCCGATGGGGCTAAAAGATTAAATCGGCTTGGCGGTGAGTTTTTACTGTTAACTTCATCTCAATATGCCTTTGATTTAACTATCGTTGGCTTACAGTAACCTCGACTAACACCGTTAAGCAAAACATTTGCTACAAAAATGCTGATTAATCGTGGCGTTGAACCAACTTCTCTTGAACTACCCCAACAAAATGATAAGTGCCTGAATGCAGTCACAATATTCCCTTGTTATTTACACCAGATCAGCGGCCAATCTCTTCCAGGAAAACTCCTGAGTCGAGTTCCAATAAAACTTGTAAATTAAAATGACATTTAAAGCTCGTACCCAAGTAATCAACTCACGTAAGTTTCCGTGATTCGTTGTTTGAGATGTGTCGAAACTTTTTTGCAAGGACGGAATAATCACTTTCCGATTATAAGGGTTTCTAACTCATTATGATCGATAAATATCCATCCAGTTAACGCTTGCTCGTTAACATTAGCGATGGAGTCACCAGCACACGGAGGAAAATGCTGGGGAGAACGAGGAAGGAGAACGCTCTGAGGGGGTTGAGAGCTGCTACGGTGGGTGCAATGGGACTAGAGGAGGATTTTTTTCTCAGAGTGAGACGAGAGAAAGAAATAATAGAGCAAAGAGGAAGAGTATCTGAAGGAGAGGGAGCGTGCCGGGAGGGAGTGGAGAGTGGGAGGAAGCTGTGCCGTGCCCGGTGTCAGGAAATACTTCGCTTCACCACGCATGGCACGGGAGGGAGGGAGCCGCCTGAGAGGACGCGATTGTTCCACAGAATCACGTCCTGCGTCATGCTCTGACATCTCGACAGAGTTTATTTTCCATCCTCTTTTGTCCCTTGGATACGGCTGGGCATGTGAGCGAGCTTTGTAGCAGAGGAATGGGTACTGCCAGCCGAGCACAATTGTGACTCGAGGACTTAAGTGGACTCGAAATTTTGGGTGTCAAACGACCGCGTGCCAGCCCTTGTCACGGACAGATGACACTGTTTTGCTCGGCTAATGAGGTGCAAATGGAAAATTAACGTACTGCGACGACGTTTAAGGTAAATGTACTTCAAAATTAAGAAAGTACCAGCTGCTGTTATGCACGAATGGAAAAGGGGAGGCTCGCAAAATTTTCCATCCATGAAATCCAGAAGAAAATGATATGCATGATGAAAATATATTGATAGCAGTCGACAAGAATTAGCAATTCAGATACTTTGTTGCGCGAGTATTTTAAACTTTTATAAATTTTCAAATCATTTGTGATGTTCCTGCAGGTATCTTTTTTTGAAGTTACTCGAGGATTGAAATTTAAATAAAGTGCAATTAATATAAATTTCAAAAATACGAATGCAAAATAAGACATATTTGTCGATTACAAACTTTGTTTGTTGTGCCAGGATTATTTTGTATTTTGTGATAATTAAAAGGCATAAAAATCTGCTCGAAATTTAAAGCTCTAGGATTGAACAAAGGGAAAAACTAACATTTCAAGTATTCGTGAAGCCATAATTTGGCGTTTGTTCCTTTTTAGTTCAACCGGTTAACCGAAAATACTCTATTTCTAAAATAATGACTCCCAAAGCTTCCAGTTCTCTGTCTTCATATTTTTATTTACACTCACTGATAAGATCGTTGAATCTGAAGTAAGAATAAACTTTCGGAGAGTCTAAATTTCATGCCTTGTGCGGTTTTCTGCACGACTTTCTGAATCAAAGAATCGAGATGCACGTTCCTTTTTCTAGGAACGTATAGGGGCTATCTGAGGGATGAATATTTAGTTGAACAGAATCTGTTTTTATTTAAAGGCTCGCATAATAAAGGAATCAGTATGTTCTGCATTAGCTTTGAAGCGGTAGCTTCGCGAATATGATTTCAAAAAGGGATATTTCCAGGCCAGAATTAATTTTTAGCGTAAGCATTTGCCTATGTAGTGATGTTTATGATTTTCTCAAAGTCATTTCTTTCTGTTTCTTCATCACGTAACATTTTTTGATGCTTGCTGAGAGCATTTTATCAGTTTTCAATTTTTTCTCAAGGAATAAAACGATAAAGAGAGTTAATATCTATTAGTACCATCCAACTGTGTCTAGCAAGCAAATATCATCAGCGTTCATCAATTACAGCGTACTCATCTTATTTGTGGTTCATTAAGCTCAATATAGCAGATTGTATGGTATTTTTCTACCGGTGATACTCGGGCCTGGTTCTTGCAAATTCTGATGCCATTCTCATTATTTTTCATACTCTCCACCTTTCTTTTACCTTCGTCACTCGAGATTCGGTTGCATAAACTAATCCTACTCACATAACTCTTTTTTCTACATTACATCTTTTTTTCGATTACCCTACCTTCTTTTTCAAATGCAAACCATAGCTTTTGTTTGAATAATGTTTATATCGAGGTTTATTCGCCAATCCCATCTCTATAGGTCTATGTTTTATTGTCACTTTTTACTCTGCTTTAGCACCCCAACCTCAGCCAGCTCATCGTTACTTTTTCCATCCGTATTTGACCTAACATTTCAATTTTCTCAAGCATATGAATTTATCGATGCATACCTTAAATATCATCGGCTTATTTAAGCATCTTTTTTTGAGGAATCTTCAATATTGACTTATTCACGTAAACACGAAATAACATAACTTCAGTACATGTATCTGTGTCCATTTTTTGTTTACGTGGTCACTCTCTATCCTCCTGAATATATATGGATATTTATACAAAAACACTCAATTCCAAGTTTTCTCACCATCCATGAAATGACTGAGGGCCTCATTACCATTTTAATCCCAAGTTTCTTTATCTGTTCAGTTACTTAAATGAACAAGTTTTATTCCTAAA
This sequence comes from Ceriagrion tenellum, assembly GCA_963169105.1. Lineage (NCBI taxonomy): Eukaryota > Metazoa > Arthropoda > Insecta > Odonata > Coenagrionidae > Ceriagrion > Ceriagrion tenellum. The sequence goes on along the minus strand of OY720632.1, from coordinate 93,550,876 downwards.
AAAGTGGGGACCTATTCACTTATCCTCAATTTTTGTCATATTTCCCTCTTAAAATTTTTATAATTGACAATGCTGATTGACTTTTAGTTTAGTTTGAGACTAAGATTCTTTTTTATTTTTACCCACTCTAGCATTCACTGAGTCGTACCTTACTCATGTTTTATGAGTTAAAAAATTGGAACTAAATTTCATCAAATTTGTTTACTTTGAAAGACAGTTCCATGATGAATTTGCAGAAAGCGGAAAACAGGAAGGACAGAGTGTCCAACGTGATGTCGTTAGGTGAGTCAACTCTCAAGATACTTGAAAACAAAAATACATACTTATGTATTACCCAAAAATTATTTTTTGATTTTTTCAATCTTTTCTAACTGAATGATAGATGATAGGGATATCTTAGTGTTATCAAGTTAGTTATAACTAAAATTGTAAATTCCAATGCTCAAACTAATTCTTCCCAATAGAGAAGAAAGATGTAGTGAGCCCGCATATTTAGATTACGTTTTTTTCGCTGGTTGTTTCTGTATCCGTGTGGGGTAACATATACAGAAAATTCTTCCTTCAACTCTTCATGTTAGAACCATAGGGAACATTTTATTTTACAACTGCTTTTGTGCCCACCACAAATTTCTCCGCATACCTTCTACCTCTCTTAAGTCGCCAAAAATCCTTGATCTCTTTCTTACTCTACCACACTCTACAAACATTATCATCCACTTTAACTTGCTGTTTCCTCTCAATGTGTTAGAATCCTTCTCCTAATCTCATCTATCAAATTAATTCCCTCCACCACCGAGAATTGGATCTTAATTGTCTTCCAAAAAGGTAACAATTTTTCCTTACGGAAATTCGAAATACGAAACTATGAAGACTATGTACCGGAGAAGTATAAGGACTGCCAATAACAAGCGTGGTAAATACCACACGCAATCAGACGCTGCAAAAGAATAAAATAATATACCTTCAATAGATCCGTTTTTTTATGCAGCTTATATCTCGTAATATCATCGAGCCATCCGATCAATCCCCATCCCCTGCTCTTCTTTGTTACCAGTGCCAACGTGGACGTGAAAATTCTCCGGCCACGCTCCCCTTGTCGCCGGACAATGAAACTTGCGAGGGTATCAGAGACGAGGAACGCAAGAAATGTCGGAAGGAAGAGGTAAAAAAATGGTCGTATCAAGATGGAATCGATGGAATTTGTGGATTTTTTTCCGTGAAGACCTCCTCCCTCTCTTCCGGAAAGGTATTCCTACTGTATTCCTTTATGTGGCTCGCCACCGTCACTTCAGATGGAGCCCCTCTTGTTACTGCCTCCCCTCCTCGAAGGCCCGAAAGCGTCCATTTTGGTGTGGTGGTGCGCTGGAGGACCACATTGCTTTTCTCTCCATCCACTGCGCATTGTTCTCTTCTCTCCTTGTGCTCGTACACGGGGGTGAGGTCGGTGGACCGGGGATACTCTGAACATAATCGCGATACCTGAGGAGGAAGGGAGAAGTGGAGGGAGGTATCGCCGACGAGTGGGGAATTGAGGAGAAGGAGAGGGATTGAATGAGCACACGCTCAATGGGTTTTCCCCCACTCGTAGACCGAAAAAAGGGACTTTAACACGCGGTGTATAACTCTTCTTGAGGTTGTACGTGTGCGTGTATTATACCCTATGCGTCTTGATTACGGCCATTCGGACATTGTTCGCGAGCTACTCTTTAGCAGCCGTAGTATCCTCATGGTCGGTCGGTAGGTGCCTTCTCATAATGAGCACCTGAAGGTTAAGGTGGAGTGTTGCGGATGAAAGGGGGGGGAGAGATGACGGGGTAAAAGGGAATGGGAGTGGACGCGATTGGATGGGAAGAGGGAGTGGCTTCAAGTTGTTGAGAGTTCGAGTATTTCGAGGAGAATGGAATGAGAGGGTTGAGGGAAGCCTAAGGTTCGAGTGATCGTTTTAACACTGGAACCATTGTGGGTCGAATGGGGACTTTAAAGAGATGGCGGCAAGTATGATACCGATAAACTGGCCCAAGGAATAAAAAATGAATCAAAGAATTTAGAAATATGGAATATTCTCCTTTCTCGAGACTTTACCGAAATAGTCGAGTTGACCACGTGGCCTCCTCTCTCTCTCGTCTTCGGATTTATTTTCCCTAACCACCAATCGTTGCTACTTCCTCATGAGCTAAGGATATTGTTGATATGTAATATAATACTAATGAATTATTTATGAAGTCAATAGTGGTCTAAAAGAAGGCTAATTCTAAGGTATAAGGTAATTTTATTTTAGTTTCACTCCTAAAGAAGATTTCAATCGACCAAAATAGACAGACTGAAGACTAGTATGCGTTTAAATTTTAGTTAATGTTTAGGGTCATCGCAACAAACATCTAAAAGCCGGTTCGAATGGACGTTTGGATAATTAAACGACTAAGAAAAGCTTTTATAAATCTCTTAGTATAAAACCTTTCAAGCCTTTCAAGTAGTCCAGGGCTAAATAATAGGTTTTTATTTCGGTCTCATTCATGTATTCTTTGACGTGGCCATCTTCAGATATCCAGTCAGATTTACCCCTAGATCCTCTCTGATATGATGACCTTGAAAGGCTACCCAGGAAAAAATGCAAAATATTCTCCTTTTCTTGTGGCATATCTGAAGGATGCAGGTGGACCTCGGGCCCTCTTCTGCGTCTCCTCTTTCGTTCGGATCCATTTCGGTAATCGCCCGTTGCCCATACCATGAAGAATCGCGGCAATGGTGCAGAAAGAGATGCGGTTGCGTAATCTAATGAAAAAGGCTCTCTTCTCATCGCACCATAGCGCGATGAGGACGATCTCGCTTCGTTCGAGGTCTTGCGATACTTAAGGGGATCCTCCCAGCTGGATGATTGGAAAGAAGTTGCATCGACGAAGCGAAAGCGATGTCCACTCGAAATTCCGGAGAATACTCCCTAACTTCGTATTTTTACCTCAGCTTTCTCTCTCGACGTTAAGTGCTCGGAAGGCTCCGCATCTTAGCCAAGTTTCTTTTTCATTGAGAGATGAAAGGCTCGCCGCATATACGAGGCCATGAGCCTTTGCCGAGACGTAGAAGTTTAGAGATATGCTCAGGTTATCAATATTTTCGGCCTGAAAGGTACCAGATCAATGTCTCGAGAGGGTTGCTATCGCCTTATTATATTGAGCTGGATATCAGGTTAAAGGGGATGATTTCTGTTGTCCCCTTTTGGAAGACATAATATCCCCCTTACCAATAAAGATTGCTTTCGAAAAGCATACGCCATTGGATAAAATACATGACAGGAGTACCTAGTTGCATTTATTGTTCGCCCTGCTTAATTTCATCCGCAGTTCTACATTCATCCGCATTCCTCTTTATATCTTTGCTACTTTTTATACTCCCGGGGGATAAAATTATATTGGCCTGCGAAACTTGAAAGCTACTCCGCCTAACTTGTAGTGAGTACTAAAATATCAACCGAAAGTCTACGTTACTTAAATATTTGCGTCTAATCTTTCTTTGTGCGCCGATTCTTCTGTGCCGAAACAGCCGAGATAGCCGAATCTGAATAGTTTGATTTCTTAATTACTCAACCCCGTTGTGTCTATCTCTTTCTTCTGTTTCTGATCTTGAACCATTCGTCTTCATGTTATTAAAATATTCCGCTCATATATATCAATTATATCAATTTTTAATCTAATAATCATGGCTTATATCAGTTAGTTATGTAAAGATTTTCCTATAAGTGCGTTCGGTCCGCTTCAGTTAAATTTGCCTCTTTGATTCATCCCCTGATGAGTCCGCTTATTTCGCTTAGCCTTGGGTTCGTTTACTCACTCGTACCTACTCTCCGTATTGACTATGAGAGGGAATACTGGTGACCATAGCCTTGTGATCATAAGTGTAGTCCAATCCAACAAGTTGTCAAAATATCCTCTGGCCAAAAAGAAATGTGCAAGACAAAGGAAACTTTTCTTTCTGCGCGGCCGTCCGTGTAATGAGCAGAGGAATAGGGAGAGAACGCAAAGGGTTGCCACGTAAGGGACTAAAGGAAAGATAGCCGGGCAAACATTTCGTCACTCCTTTAAACAGACTTGAAAATGGAAAGAAGGGGAAGGTGACTCGATTGTTCGTCGAGGGAAAGAATGGCACATTTTCCGTCTCGTTTGGGAACAAAAAAATATAATTCTCTCTAAAGTTGTCGACGTGGCGAGTAGGCTTGCGAGCTACCGAGGAAAGTTCGTTTTACCCGAGAGTGGGCCGGCTAACCACGAAGAGGACAAGTTGAGACAATCGGACCGCCCGCCGGCCATGGCCGAACGGAAGAACAATAAAAATGGGAGTGCCCGTGGGGAATCGAGTGAGAAGCATACAGAGTCGATGGGACTGTGTTAAAATAAAATAAAAAAAGTTAGAAGTGTTTCTCGCGAGTGGGTTTTTTCCTGCCGAGCGAGCCTTTTGGCGATCGCTGGAGGAGAAAAAGGGATTGGATTTGCAAGATCTTCTGCGGAGAGGAACAATGGGCGTGAGTGGTCCGCGCGTGGCAGGGGGTGTGTGCGCGCGCTTGGAAAGCAACTCGTCGTTTACATATTTGCCGTCCTCCGCACGAAATATTCATCGTCACGGTCTCCGCAAAACTGTTCGACCGGCATTTTTTCCGCCTCCCCTTACTTATCCTTTCAGCGGCATTGAAAACGCAAGCTCTGCGATGCGTGATAAAGGTTGCACTTGGCTGATTTGGCTTACGTGGCGTCGCACGGCTCGCCTGTCTTATTTCCCATTTATCATTACGAATCAGTTCCATGGGAATTGTGTCCCTTTTGGTTTTGACCAGTTCAATACCTGTTTATGCCATAACTCGCGGTTGACCAATAAAGGTGACACTTCTGGCGCTTTCAAATTTGTTCGGTGGTCTCAACTTTATCATTATACGTAATCTTCCGAAAATCAGTCCGCCCAAAGAGAAGTGCTCCTTGTAATTTTCAGATTTACCGGCAGTCCTCTCCAACGTTTCCTTTGTCAAACACTAAATTTTTCCTAAGTCAAACCTCATTTATGTTCTTCGCACCTTTTACCTTCTGTCCAATATTTCTCATCCATCCCTGACGCTCTCCCAAGATTTTAATCAATTGCCTCATGGTAGAGGTGAACGAATACTTGGACAAAAATGGACGAATAGAATTCAATTATTTTGGAAAATATGTACGCCACATAAAACAAACAATTGAAAAACTGAACTCCCTTCCTGCGCAGCCATTAACCCCAAAAGTGGCTCGTGGGGGCATACTAAATGTATGTCACTGGTATGAAATAACATCTGACAGTAATACTTAACTTTTTTTAATAACTCTATTATTTAAATTTTACAAAAAATACCTATTTACATTTCTCAAACTGTTAGGGAGACCATAGCATATCTATTTATAAAATTGTTTGATAAGCCTTGATAGCCCAATCAATAGTCCCCGTGAAAAAATCGTCAAAATGACAAAGGAAAGTTTAAAGAATGTTTTTACTAATTTAATGCATCCTAAGAGACACAAAATGGCGAATTTAGGGAATTTTTGAACGGCTTAAGCGTCATATTCCCGGTATATATACCCCTCCTCCCGGCTCGAATAATGAACCGCTGAGGGAATGGAGATTTTAAGCACTGACGAGCGCATGCGACGTCTTTCTTCTACCAGACGTGCCAAACTAACGTTTTCTGATCCAGAGTCTTCGCGTGCTTTTCAGTTCGGGATGTGCTAGTAGGGGGGCGGTAATGGGGAATATAAAGACACTCGTATAATCGGTGACCCAGAGGATGGGGACGTCGTTCCTCATGCCACTGTCGAATCTTCCCCTCCATCCTCGTCAAAATGACGAAATAAGAGAACAAATCAGGAAAAAGGTGGTTCACAGATGAGAATAAGGGGTCGAGGATGAAAAACGTTCCCAACTTTTCATTGGTGGATGCCGGTTGAAAGGTAATGGGTAGGATCAGGGACTACTGCTGGGAAAAGGGGGGAATCAAAGCCAGTGGGATGGGAACAGGTTTTCCATGACTTCGGTGTAAAACCGGTGGGAAGTGGGAACACAGTGCAACTTTTGGAGCTTTGTAGAAGGGTTGTAAATGGTTTTCTTTTTCGGGATTAAAGAGCCTTGAGGTGCAAGACTGGAGGGTAAGGATGATTCGAAAAAAGGCCTATCTCGTTTCCATTACTCGGTAGGTGATTGATGTAGTTAAATGAATAAACGATAATGAAGCGGGTTAATGAATTTCCTTGATCTTATTTATCCCAATTGGATTATCTTGTGATAAAAAATATAAATTAATGTTAAATTTCCTCAAAGTTACCGACATAATCTCCCAATGAATTCAACAGGGTGAATTAACATTGCTTTTTATTTTATTTTTGCTGCAAACTATTTTACCCATTATATTACCTCAAGGCCTTTAAAGCATATATGTATGCACCTTTTTCCATACAAAATTAAAAGTTAAAAAATTATTATTCTGTAATACTTTAATCATCTCTTTTGTCCTTGCATTAGTTATTTAAGTTGTTAGCGGTCTCAATTTTTAGTCCCCCAATTCATTGTTCATGTTTAGTATGTATTCCTCAAGTGCCTCTCATGTATAGTTACGCATGAAACATTCCAAATGATCCTCGCTCAACTAACTGAATGATGATATTATCCTATGTGTTTGTGTTATACTGAAGGGTGTGTCTGATTTTCCAACCATTGCAATGACAAATAATGTGGTACGAGTCACTCGCACGGTTGCATATACACCAAGGGTTAAAATTCGCCATGAAAAAAATCATTTGACTTGACCGGGATTCGAACTCGGATCTCCCAATTGTCGGTCAGGTGTGTTAACCAGGTTTGGTGGTGTAACTGACTTACACACCTGACTGGCAATTGGGAGATCCGTGTTCGAATTCCGGTCAAGTAAAATTATTTTTTCATGGCAAATTTCAACCCTTGGTGGGTGTGTCAGATAATGCTTCACACAACCAGTTGCATGATTCCTTCAATTAGAAAATACTTCCTTTTTAATTTATGTGTCGTAAAAAAAGTATCACAGAAATAATCCCTGAAAATACATCGACTTCCTCGGGTCAAGGTAAAGGTGGCGACCCCAAGAGGGGAGGGTAAGTTAGAGATGGACGAAACACGAGGTAGGGGATGAGGTTAGGTGCTGTTGATAGGTCGGAATCGTTTAATGTGAAGAATTCGTTTCCTTTTGTGGGACACAATCGGCGCTGGCGAATATACAAAAAAAATAAATGGGAGAGAGGGAACTAGACTCAATGTCTCTCCGGGCGGGGTACACATTATGTAATCCCACCGCTGCTGCCGTGAGGGCCATTGTGGGGACAAAGCGAGTACATTGTGGAACGATCACTCACTCACTCATGGGACCGACCTTCCTGCGTAACCCACTCTCCCACCTTCTTCGACCCCCGTATGTGACGCCCCTCTATCCCCCCAAATCTACCACATTCCCCCCCCCATCAACCTCCTCATCCCCACATGACAGGCAGACGGGCGGCGGGAATCGGAGGGGTGGGACTACGCCACCTACCCTCTTCCATCCCCCCCCCTTTTCCACAACAGCTATCCTTTTGTTAACTCCTCAGCGAACCACAGAACAACTGACTCCGTCCTTTACCATCGAGCTGAAATGCACACCATCTACGTGGAAGAATGGTGAAAGTTTTGGATTCGGTTTGGTTGGTAGCCCTGCTTCTTCTTCCTTGAGTTTTCACGTGGTTCGTGTACGAAAATTACCTTGTAGATCAACTTAAGGGAAATTCTCATTAAATAGTTGAAATGGATCATTTCGTATTTTAAGTCGTAAACAACTGACGCGTCCAGCAATACCAATGTGAAACATTAGTGCCTAAAGCCTCGACTTTACAATCCGTGATCCCGAGTTCCGATCCCCGAGAGTGGCAGAGATTTCCATTAGAATATTGATTCATACCCGAGTGCCGTGTGGGGAAAACACGAATTGCAATACTCCGTCCATATGTTCGGGATAGTAAACCGACGCCTTTCGTCAAGAGTAGACTAAGTAAGCAAGAGTAGCTACACGCCAAGTTCCTTTCCATCTTTCCGTCTTTCCCAAATAAAAATTTCCGAACAAGCCCACCCGCTCTTAGGTACTTAATAGCGCGAATGATGTCAGTTGCTATTTTCCCCGACATAACCAACCAACCAAGGAAGGGAGGTATATTTTATGCATCGCAGCAGAATGGATGCTGCTAAATGAACTCGTTTCTTTCCAATGTGGAATGGGATTTGCGTCCCTAGAATGGATTGGGTTCCGTCGCTCCTTCCTTTGCGGCGAGATATTAAAACGATGGATTGGATGAGGTTAGGGGAAGAATAGTAGCTGGCGTGGTGCACAGCAGACTCGGAATGGTAGAAACTCTACAGGGGTGGGAAGTTTCCGGGTCGCCACTCTGGCATGCGGTTGTGAGGATCTGAATGGGAAAGGGAAATCAATAAAACAGTCGGGGTCAAAAGGTTCGGCTTCAATGACGACTGTAATTTTGAGGGCTCAAAAACGTATATGGCCTGTAATTACTTTCGTGTAGGAGCAGATGTTTCGCATGGCAGTAAAAGTCTTATATGGGTCGATAGATATTTCCAACATGACAGGATACCAATTAGTTACTCAATTCATGGATCTTGGTCATAGACGAGTGTCGGAGGTAGTGATGAACAGGGTGTGGCACAGCGTTGGTACACCCTGAATTTGTAAATAAACGAATGGAAAATGCAGGCTTCATTTTATTTTTCAGGTACTGCTGTTTGCTGTTCAAAATTTACTAAATCAATCTTATACGACCCTATAGCATTTTTCCTAAACTATATCTATATTGGCTATAGAGTATAAATGCGCAGTAATCTGAAAGTCAAGCCTTGATGAGAAATTAAACCTATGATTGTTAATGATTTAAGTGGTTAGCTGAGAGGAGAGTAGAGTGAAAAGCCACAGCAATACTATCTTCGGATAAGTTACTTCTGGTGATAATGGTGAAATTTAGAAGTATTGAATCGTGAGGAGATATTCCATGCTAAATGATAATTTTTCTACGCATACTTACTCATTTACAGCCCTTCGCCCAGTATTACTAAAACTTCTGGACCATTCTCATCTTGGAATCAATAATTTCTGATTATTTACGTAGAGTTAATATACACGCCGTTAACATATAAAATTAATTGACGCCTGGAATTGTTCATTTCGACCCAATATTTCAATTCGAGGTTAATATAGTTCTATCAGTTGTATTGTACAGCAATACTGTACTATCAAAGGCTGTATAGATGCAATATTTTACTCTTTTTACGGGAATACGCAATCTATAGAACATACAATGATAATTCGTCAGGCTATGCAGAATTTCTTGCTACTCGAAGGAATCGAAGGGCATAAGTTCCATCCCTTTCGGATGTCAGCATGTTAAGAATGGCAGGCATCGGAGAACTGAAACGCAAAACGCGATCGTTCGGGCTTACACAATGGAAGATGTGCAGTGTGCAGCTCCCAACGGCCGCCCTTATCTGAAAAATCGTTTGTGAGCGCCGTCCCGAGTCTTTCTGACGCCATCGAGCGAAACGCATACTACCCGCTCATCTTTAACTGGGGAAGCGCGTCGGTCAGTTTTCAGAAGGGCAGGTGGAAATCCGATGAAGGGTTTCTTGAAAACTGTAATTGGATTTTATCGAAAAGGCTTAAAGGGAAGAGACCAAGCCCAGCCTGGCAGAGTAGAAGCCTACGACAAAACAGCATTCACAAACGTCCAAATTTTGTGATCATCCGAAAATATCGGTTACACGAGGCCCGTAGACGTATGGATCACTAATTTCAAACCCCTTACAGGAAGGATAATAGTGGTTCTAGGGGAATGATTCACTCTGGAATAGTTCCTTTCCGTCAACAATGAAAATATTTCGTCTTTTATACTATCAAAAAAACATTCCATCAGTCCCTTAATGTTATAGATACAAAAACAGTATGGACATTGCCTGATGGGATGAAATACGAGAAACTAAGCAATGATGGCCCCCTGGGGACAATTCTCACGCCATTAACAATGCAAAACCTTGTTTTTAGAAATAATACTCTGCGTAATAAATTAATAGTTAAATAAATTTTAACTTCTTTCAAAACATATTTTTTATAAATTATTTCATAGAATAAGAAGCGTTTAGGCTGCCTCTAAGTTGGCATGTTTTGGGACTACCGTCAGTTTGACCATCAGTAGATATGTACACACAGTCTTGAAATTTGGATTTTGAGCAAATTTAAGTACCTATTTAAAACAATTTGATCATATAAGAATCGATTTCTGTGCAACATAACATAAATTACCCGCAATTTACTAATTAGAAGTTCAATATCAATAATACCTAATAACGTGCACAGAAAATATACAAAATTTGAGCAATACAATGCATTTTAAATTATAAACATATACAAATTGCATTCTTTTCAGCATATATAATAATACATGGAGATTACTAAATGAATTTCGGTGTGGCGTATACATATTAACCAGTTTTATACCTCCCGGAAAAATATTTTGTATTTTTTTCCTTATTAAAGTCATCGGGGAGAAAATTAAATATTTTTTGCATATAGGGAAAACATCTAAGAAAAAGTGTTATATTACGCGTTAGAAAATGATGCAAAATTATAACGCGTTAGTTAAATTTTCGATAGCAACTATTGATGCATATTAATCTTATATAAGTTGTAACATCACGCGCGGTCTTCGGCGAAAAAAGTAAGAAAACGTATTTTATGTTACCAAGTTTGACTATTTTATATTTACCTGATTCAAAGCTTATTACAAATATTATCTAGACCGCATTATTCTCGAATTAGATGACCCTTCATGATATCCCAAAACATTCATTTTCTTCACAAAATACCACATATAAACAAAAATACCATATATAAACAGAACATTTAATCATAGCTAATATTCCCTCGTATATCACTCTCATTTCTCCCCTCTTCCTTTCAGAGAGAGCGTTTTACTTGGTATTTACAAAGACTTAACCTACAATAAATGTTAAACATAGGAAATACTCATAGAAGAGTGGTATGTTGAGGCAGTGTATATGTGGTGGCAATCTTCAGGTCGGCATTCGTCCTACCTTTCTTCCTTCTATTCATTAAGCCTATTCTCTTTCTTTTCCTCCCTTCCATGCTCACATATTCTCCTCTGCCACGGCCTTCAGTACACTCTCACCTCCCATTACCTGTTCCAATCACCCACTTTTCCTTCTCCCAATTTTCTCATTCGTTATCCTATCCTCATTCTTCATATAGAGATCTTCCTCCTTTTTCTCCGTTTCCGTACAACGCACATTCTTCATTCCCCACAACCACTTCTCAAACATCTGCCGCGTTTTCATCCTTTTTCCTTTGTAATTACGTTTCTTCACTATTAAACGCTACCTTCCATATCAGATTCAATGCCAAGAATTATCTTTACATTATTACTCAAAATAGAAATTGTAAAGGCAAAAACGTTGTTCTATCCCATAGAATAAATGATTCATGTGCTAAAACAATGAAGTCTTAATGCAGTCAAATAAATAATGATGTGAAATATAGGATATCAAATAGTAAGTTTACTTGATTCATTCAATTAGAAGACGTATGTTATATTAATTCCTTTTCATTCTAATAGTTCCTTTTAGAGTCAAATTAATCGACCCTACCAAAACACATCTATTCAAAGCATAATGCATTAAAATTAATAAGAATTTTTTACATGCTCTTGTTCATAACATCAAAGCATCGCATTTATGTGGCGTTTGTTAGTTCTGTTTGCATTTACCCTAATACAATTCATTTTTGAAATAAATTACACTAATTTCTCTGTGAAGTAGTCTATTTTAACAATCAACTAAATTGATTTCAGAGCTCACGCTGAAATTAGCATACTATTAGATCACAATAAACATTGAAAGGAATTTTTTTGAGTTCAGAATATAAAATGCCGCCCTTCATCCACATTCGTTTTTCCGCATTGGCTTTACAAAATTCGTATTTAATCAGCGTTGAATTCAAATTTCATCTGACAAAGTTTTCAAAGTACAAGAGTAATGATTTTCTGTCGTCTCTTTTGGTTCATGTCTAAAATATCTCGCGGATTGACAGTGTGACATGTGTGACGCGGATGACAGACAAAAGTGAAGTGTTCCCCAAGCCCCTGAGGGACACTCTTACTAACCTCGTTCATCTATTAAGGTGTCCCTCTCCACCTCGTAGGGTCTTGTCGTTCACCCCTCCTTCCCGTGCACGCGCAACACGGACAACAAAACAGTTTCAACGGTGGCTGTTTAAAATCCCGCTAATCTCGCCCCATCGGCAACAGAAAGAGGCAAACCTTTTAGCCCCATTCACGCGGTGGTCGGTCACAACAGAGGGAATTAGGCGCGGCGACAAAGGGAGGTGGCCGCGCCAAAACGAGCACCTCGAGTGTGTGGCACTTTTATAACCCTTTCGGGTGAATGACTATGTAATCGCATTCGTCATCTACAGTCAACGCCCCTTTCCAAACCACATGCACACACACGTCGCCACTAACGTCACCACGCCCCTCTTTCTCTACCTTTCTCTCTCACGATCCGCGAGGGTCCATTGCCAGCGTTCCTATTGCCTATGAGCCATGAGGTAGTGTCGGCGATACGATTTCGTTTATAGTCTTGCATTTGTATACTCTTGAGGCTATTTGTTCTCATTAAACCAGATGAATTCATACATTAACAATAAAATATAGATATTAGGCAATTTTAGAATACGATCGCTATTTCACGGCAATAAATTTATCTATTAAAAAAACATGTTTCTATTGTACGCCGGTTCAAAAAGAAGCGGATATGTATATAAATTGCAGAAAGAAAAATTTTGTATATGAAGAATAAAAGAAAATATTAATTCAAATCATGTATCTTAAGAATAAAAAATACGCATTTTATAATGAAAAGGCAATGATCTAAAACATATGTATTGTCCCATTTAGGAAGAAAAAGAACGATTTAGGAAAAAATCTGATAACTTTTTTTATCATCCGTACTTTAAACATTAACCGCTATTTTACTTTCTCACGAAAGCACTATTAGAGCTCAAACATTCACCATTTCGTTTTAATTAATTTTGATTGTGCCGGTTTGGGTGGTCTTTACCCCCCGGTACGGTAGAAAGAGGTGGATTAAAAGGATTTTGCAAAGCGTTCTCGGAAACAAAGACTCTTTCATCCATTTGGTCTTAACGATATTGGAGATAAAGAGGTTTATTATATAAATTATGCTCATTAAATACAGATGCATGTTAGTCATTCAAATAAAGACGACAGTGCGTTCGCATAGAACATTTTTTTTATTTTATAAAAAATATTAAAATCGTGTGATAACGGCATATCGCTCAGACCAGCGGTTTATCGTACGTCACATGGCTGGAGGCAGGTCACTCTCCTGAAACAGAGTTACGGCACTCTTGACTCTATTAAAAGATTTTATTAATGCCTGTAGTAGTCTTGTTGATTTCCAGGAAGGTCTGAACCCATCCTACCACCTCCTCCTCGGTCATCCGACCCAGATTGCTTGCTTCATATCCCTACGCCATGGGGTTGGTTTCAGCAGAGCCTTCTCTCCTCCCGCGTCAACAGGGCCTCTCATGATGCGAAAGTCTAAATTTCCCAAATTTTCGGAGAGCATTTATTTGATGAATATTGAATGGAAATCAGATGTCGGTTTGGCCTTGGTTAACCAGTTTGAGTCGCCTTGCAACTCACATCTTGATTTCCCGAGAAATTTTCCGGCCAGTCGAGAGCTCCTTTTAGTATTATCACAGCTCTCGTTGCACTAGTCTATGCAATGTAACTCGGCAAAGCAAGAGTGGCAGGGTGTCTTCGGAAGTCAGTCATACCTGCTAAGTCGCCGATAGTATACGCAAGCGAACGTTTCTATACTATTTTTGTAAACCAGTCTCCAGCCAGTTATTCAGGTACACTTGGATAGTTTATCTAAGGAGAAAGAGAGGCGCCCGTACCTAATTTTTACACGACTTCACTGCATACACCGTAGCCACCCCATGGTGCTGGTATAATAGAGCAACTAGTAGTTTTTGGAAGCTTTTAGCAGGCCTTAGAGGGTTTATCCATTGACTCCGTAATCTTCCCTCTGGCCATTTATCGAGGGGTCTTTTTGTCTTATTTCTATTTATAATGAGGAGAAGGTTCACAGTGTCCTATCCAGTTTGTAATACCGCAGAAACGTTCTAGGAGGAAGCCAGTGAGAAAGGAAGCATTGGGTGAAGCGAGTCAACACCACAAAGTCTGGGACTCATTGGCCCATAAGGAGTGCCCGCTACAATCGCCACACGTGAGGAACACAGCGCAACCGGAATCAGCGGATTTTGGTGAGTACTTATAAAATACATAATTGCATGCTTTCCACATCGATCCCAATTCTGCTGCCGGGTGCATCCCTTTTTACTAGTTATCCTAGTTTAGATCAGATGAAAATACATAAAAGCCAATAACTCGTTCCATTAGGGGGAAATATTAGCTTGATATCGTCAACTCTATGGTTGATTAATGGCACTGGTGCAGTTCCATTGATGAGCAATACGATTACTTTTACTGATAGTTATAGTAGAGAAGAGGTATTTATGCTGAGCTCATACCGCGGCGTTTAATCTAAGGCCTTGATTTCATGAAATAGACGACGCCCATTCCAGAGGTGGCGTTAAAACCCACGATCTTTAGGTTCCATGGCTGGTGCGTTACCAGCCTGACCTTCGGCTACTCTCAGCAAATTTGACTAGTGCAGCGTAGCAAACAGACTGCTTTATGATTCCAGTTCTTGGTTTAGTCGCTTGTCAAATGTGCGGTACCCTCGCTAAAACGGGAAAGTCGGGAAAGTTAATTCATATGATAGGTTTGTGAGCAACAGCGAGGCCAACACCTCCGCCAAACATCATGAGGAGGAAGGCGGGTCGCATCTCTAGGTGAATGACGTGAATGTAACCTTTCCCGTCATACCAGCCAATGTGTGTTGTCTGCCTTTCTTCCCTCCACGGTCCCCTTTACAAGCCTAGTACGGCCCTCCCCTCTCTCTCCGAGTTTCAACTCCTCCCATATAACCACCCCCTTACTCCACTCCCACCCGCACTCATCCTCCAGCTCGGCAGGACCCGTTCTCCTCCATTGTACTCGTCCCATTCATCCTAATTGTATGTCCACCTCCATGGCAACCCCAGAAACTCATTTTATTTCAAACTGACTGTACAGCATCATCCCCGACGCCGCCGCCCCTCCCCGTCCTCGCGAACCATACACACGCACTCATTTCCTCTCGAAGGGTCTCTCGCGTCCGCACATGTATATATGTGTGCCTGCGACCGAGACGTCGAGTTATAGGGAGTGATGAAGCATTGGAGAGGATGGGGTTATAGTACGTGGTTTTCACGGGTAGGGTAGCCGACAGTAAGGGGTGTAGGGGGGCGGTGGAGTGGGGAATCAGAGGGGATAGAGTGCAAAAGGAGAGGGGGTTGGCGAGGGAAGGGTGGGAGGGCAGGGGAACTGGGGAGGATATGGGGTAAGCGTTGAAAGAAGAGCAAAAAAAGCGATGCACATATAGAGAGGGAAGGGATGGGTGGGGGGAGGGGGCTGAAGCGGGGGGTGTCTGCCGAGTTTGGACCGGGAGGGTGGCTTGGGATCGGTTGCCGAATAGAGGATAGAAGAGGAGAGGAGGAAGAGAAGAAAGAGACAGCGTCCATACAAATATATATATCTTCCATTTCATCCCATCCCTTCCCCTCGCTCGGTCGTCCTCCTGAACCCATTTTATAAATAAATATATAAAGACTCTGGGCTGCTATTGTGTTCCGCCCGCGGAGAGCACAGAGGCAGGAGGAGACTGGGGTAGTGAGGATCCTGCCCGAACACGGGAGTTTAGGGGAGGGGGGGTTGTTTGGAAGGGGAGGGATGAGGTGGAGCTTGGTGGCGGGACTGAGGGGGGAGGGGGAAAAGAGGAGGAAGGTTAAAAAGAGGGGGGGAACTTTAGATGGAAGGGCGAAAGGGTCGTCGGGTGGGGGGGTGGGAAGAGAAAAAGAAGTAATGCGCTCAGGAAGGGGGCGAAGGATACAGGACAGCAGCCCGGGGGGGGAGGAAGAGAAGGGGTTAGGGAGACGACGCTGGGAGGGTGTATAGAGGGGGTGATACAGAATTCGTAGAGGGGGTGGAAAGGGGACGGGAAACGTGTGTGCGTTGTATTGAGTCGGGATGAAATACGTCGCGTTTGTGACTGACGTGAAGTGTTGGACGAAGGTCTCGGAGCCAAGGCGCGGTTGTGCGTGGGTGGGTGGGGGAGGTGGAGGCGGGAGGAGGAGGAAGGAGGACCACAGGGGTACATGAAGAAAGGGGGAACGGTAAGCGGTAGTACAGGATGTACCGGTGAAGATAGGGGTGGGTATCGCCCAGGTATTTATGTAGGTTGGGCTAAATGCGTGAGTCGAGGATCGAAGGAAGAACATGCCGCGTGGTATTTCGCTTTGGTTATCCGCGGAAACCCCGTGGGGTGCGACGCGGTCCGTTCCGGCCGGTGTTGTGCGTTTTAAGACTTCACGAACTTGGCTGCCAAGAAACCTGTAAAAGCAAGCGGTCGTGAACAGATTTCGCGGGTCACGGGCAGTGTGCGGCTTTAGACTATAAATCCTCGGCTTGCTTCCCGTCGCGAAAATATGGGAGCGTCCGGCGTCCGCCCTTTCAGTAACCTGGGGGACAACAGTGTCGCGGACCCCCGCGATGTCTCTCTCACTGGCCTTCGCAGTTAGGGAAGAGCGGAGAACCGGAGGGAGTGAGCCCGGCGGCAAGGTATTCCGCCCTCGATGATGATATGGGGATGTGTTTGTCATTGTTCCATCCGCACCACCTGGGATACAAGAACAAAAGGCGCCGAGTTCTGTGGAATCGCCCGTAGACCGGCACAATTGACGGTGTTCAAAGGACGCGGGCTTGCGCAGCCAAAATGCATTATATCATAGTACCCCAGGGTATAATTGACCATAAAATTATTGTAGTTCTATGAATGACCAGGTCTTATACATTTATTTCATACCATGGCTTCATTTTTGTCGAGAGAGTTAATTGGTCAACCTCAAAAATCTAGTTAATTAATGAATTTATATTTAGGGAATCAATTAAATCAATTATGCCAATAGGATTTATAGAATAATTCATAATTTCCCGGGAAACCAAATATTAATAGGTATGTATAATTTATTCGTTTGGGGCTCCCAAACGCTTTTATAGGTATTGTCGACAAACAGAAAGAAGTCAAGAAAAAAGGACAGCATTTAATCAGTATCCACAGTAACCATGAGCACCATTTAATATTATAAGTAGATATATCAAGGGGAAATTGTTCTTTCCCAAAATACGACGAGTCGAAGTAGCTTACCGCAATCAGAAACTTCAATAATTACAGTCCTCGACTTTCATAATTTTCAAATAAACAGCCTTGAATTTCATGATGTATCAGAGCAAATGTACACTTTAAGATCATAAATACTATCCCTCAGCAAATGAATGAAACTACTCTTCCAAATGTACAGATATTCAAATTAATGCCACGCACCGAAGCTATTTCAGCGCATTACACTTGGTAATAGACACCAGAGCATGAGTATAAAAATTGTAAAAAGATTTTTATTAGTTAATACACTAGTGTCTCCATTTTATTTCGTTGCTAACTTGTCTACTGGTGTCTTTTGTTTCGTGATCGAAAAATAATACTCTTAAAAATCGTCTTGTCAATTGATTGTCATTACTCAGCCCCGACGTAAGAAGTCAGCGTTTCGCTGTGTTGGACCAAGAGAGAGGAAGAAAATTCCTCATCCACATAAAACGTTTATCATATGCTGATGTAAAAAATACAAATATAGCATTTTTTAATATTGCAAAATTTCGGTAATGAGATAGTGGCAATCGTTAAGAGAAAATAATCTACCTGAGCCCGGAAAGTACGTTTTGTTTGTCTGAACTTTGGGCAATCAAAATCACGAGCTATCTCGAGACAAAAAGAAGGAAACACTTGTGTATCAATGAGAAATATTCCGATTTCGATTTCCGATTCCGGTGAAATATGGGTGGTAAAGGTTGTGAATAACAACACAATACCGAAAATCTTTTCTGCCGATTACTACTCATGCCTGATCTTGTAGTATCCATTACCAAGTATTTTGAGTCGAAAATAGCTTCGCTGGGTGGTATTTGATTAAATATTTATGTAGATACTCTTGAAGATTATATTCTACCTAATTATAGATAAAAGATACCTTTAATAAAAATAATGGATTTAGATAATTTCTACCTCTTTAAATCACGGGGTATGGCTTCCAGATCTTTCGAATATACGCGTTTCGGGCTGTCGATAATATGCTAATTTCTCGCGCCGCACGGCCTTTTTATGAGTTGCAGTGCTCCTTGCGACAAAAATTTGCGCATCAAATCGACCTAGTTGTTGATAAATAGTCCGAGTCAGCCTTTGTGTGTTTGTATCATAGTGTACCCAGGGCTAATATACCTTGATTCCTGAGTAATTGAAACTTCTGTGGATGAGGAAATGTTGAAGGATCAATTTTTTCGGACTCATGGTTCTACTTCGTACGAGGAGGCTGATGGGGAAAGAAGACCGGTCGTAATCCAAAAACGTACGCGTTCTCTTAAATTCATCTACATGTCAAAACAAGCTCCTCCCATATCTCTTGAGCGGGAAGGGGAGAGTTTCCATAGGATGAGGAAAAAACCAATTGTATCCATCCGTCCCTCCGCTCGTAACGCGTCTGTGTGAGTGAGAGTTTGATGTCATCCCTCCTTCCTTCCTTTCCCTTCTTCGTACTCATCCCCCTCATACGATACAAGCTCACCGACCAACCCTACCTCTTTCACACTCCGTCCTTTGGCACCGCCCACTTTGTCCCCTTCGCTCCCCGCCTCGCTACTATGTATCTCTTCATCTCCCCGCCTCTTCCTGCCTCTCCTTCTTCCCCGTTCGCTTTTATTTTTATCCGTTTCCTCCCACCGTAAGTTCCATCGCGCCCCGGTCGAGCGTGGCTGTCTCCTTGCGCAAGGCTGTCTCCCCCCCGAAATCGACATCTTCCCGGACGTAAATACAGGCCAGAGTCGAAAGTTTTAAATACAACTCCTTTGGGTTTACTGAATTGTCACTCTCTGCACTGCAATGTGATGGAAGTTGACTGACTGTGGCTTATTGACAGGATTCCCTCCTTTTACACGGATTCGTTTTATACCATATTCCTTTTGGCGCAAAAAGTTAATTGTAAATTCATTCACGTGGCACGACCGAATTTCCCTTTCTTTCGCTCCTTCGGAATTTCCATGTTTCACTCCCAGAAAACTCGCGATATACTTAACGTGCTGGAGTTGAAGCCGATATATAGGCACCTTGAGCGTTTCAAGGCGACCAGATGAAGCCGATATATTGGCACTTTCAGCAAGGGTTAGGGCGGTTCCTGGGGATAATGATTTACTATTTGGTGCGCTCCAAGTACAGGTGAATGAGAAGAGGTATGCTGATCGACCTGCCCTGGAATGAAAGGGTAGTCAAGATTCGAGTCATATGATTTCATTTCATTCTTGGTCAACAGCACCTGGGAATTCAGGTAATCACTAATTGATTGGGAAATGCATTTGTGAGGGTGTAACATTCATCTTTGAGAATTCCGAAGTGGCTATTGAATACATAAAATATGCAGACGTTGAAAAATATTCGTATGCATTGGAAAAGGAAAACTAATCATTCTCGTACGTAAAGCATTTCAAGATTCATCTGCATTCCTCAATATGAAATGAGAAAATAGCAGCGAATGAAAAACATATGTGGCTTGCTAAGGGATATTAAGGAGAAGAACTGAGCTGAAGTCCCTGCTATTTCCATGTAACTTTTTTCAATGCTGTATTTCCGATTGGCATGTATGTTGAAGTCTCTTTGGAGTTACTGAAATATTTTGTCATTTCCTGGGAATGTATCGCAGTTTATCCATAAACGTAAGAATATTTTAGTTCCGGAAATGGAATTCTCACCCTAATGTATGCCACGTGAGTATGGCCTCGGTAAGGAGAGGAAAACCTTTCCTATTTGTGAATAGACATTAGAAGGTGGGGACTTTCAGACCACTATTCACTTACAGAGAAATTCCAAATGTATCCCACTGCAATTTGAGATATTTCCCAAAAACTAACAGCCATTTTCCATGGATTAAGGAGTGGCTGTGTGCTTTTAGAAATATTGAAAAAATGAGGAATTACATATTTTGAAAACTTATTATTTTTAAATTTATTATATCACATTTTATTTCTGATTCAAAAATCCGTAAGAAATTAAACGGTATGTAGTAAGCTTTCTTCATCTATCATTTTAAATAATTAATAATGATTGAAAATGAAATTCGATTCTGAAAATGTTTCAAAACTATTCCTTGCAAAAAGATAGCGCAAGGGAAGCATCAACGAAGTGTCGATCGGATTCAATTTATGCATGACTTATTGCTAGTTAAACCGTGTTCATTTATTTTTAAAACTCAAAACAAAAATAGGTAAGTCTTATATTTGAAACTGCGAGCATTGACATCTTTCTCCATTGACTGGATTCTTACCGGAAAGAACTAATCGTTGATCATTTTTGTTGACCTTTAGATGTTTAAGATATTTTGAAGGACTTAAGCGATTGCTGAAATCTCACTAAAACAGCATTGTAATCCCGGAGTGAAGCGCAAATGGTGACATCGACCGGCGACCCGTTTACTTCCTCATAATCGTTTGGGAAGCGTTGATGGAGGGAACGGAGTGTTAACGAAGATGTGAGGCACTTTCCGTTTACTTTTAAGGAACAGTTCAAATTACGAGGATGGAATTCTGAAATCTCGCAGGGTAAACGGAGAGGGAAAGGAAGCGTGAAATAGCTTCGCGGAGCGTGTAGAAATCTTCGTTGACGAAATGTCTACGCTAGGACAAGCTAACTTATCACCAGGGAAATGGGCCAATATAGACAAAGGAAGGCATGTGGGAACACAATTCTGTTTAGCAAAGTAGAATTGTGTATTAAGGTATTATTTTGGAATTCACGTAAAAACAAAGTTGCTTCGTCTTTAATATTCACTTCATTTTTCTAATAACAGCTTAAATTTGAAAATAAGACTCGGTCTCAATGTCACCATATGTTCCACGTTATCACCCTAAAAATCATTGTCCTTCCTGAGACATAACTGCACAGATTGTAAATAGGAACAGAAGAGGAAATTCTGCCTTTATTCGTAGAATTTATGAGGATTGAGTGTGGCAGATCTAGAAAACTATTCCAAAGAAAGGCAAAGCAAAACTTGCTGATAATATTGGACAACACGCTTAATGTCCCATGCAGCCAGAGTAATTCTCAGAATTAGGTATACATAGAAGGCCAGAGAGGCTAACAATTACCCGAGTGACGACCAGTTTGGACTCAGGAGAGGGTTGGGAACATGGGACGCTAGTAGAATGAAAACCTATAATATGGACTGGATGTTTTAGCTTGCTTCTTAGATTTCGAGGAGGCGTCTGTTGAGACCGGAGAAACACTTGCTTCAACTTCTTAACCCTTTAGCTGCAACAATCACGCATGCTGTGTAGTTGCAGAAATATCCTTCAGTCAATGAAAAACATGTACCCACCCAGCCAATTCAATGATTTTCACCAATGAAAAATAAATAAGAAAGTTTACTGAATGCGGTACTGCGCTGCCAAAAGCGCCAGGAATGAAATACAATAGGCGGAGAAATGATCTACATGG
Source organism: Ceriagrion tenellum (assembly GCA_963169105.1). Lineage (NCBI taxonomy): Eukaryota > Metazoa > Arthropoda > Insecta > Odonata > Coenagrionidae > Ceriagrion > Ceriagrion tenellum. Next base: position 93,529,015 of record OY720632.1, on the reverse strand, counting down.
ATATAAAAACTCGTCTTGTCCACTTATTCTTCTTATTCCCCAAATTCTCCTTCATTTAATGTAACCCCACCTCGCAATCTCGCAACATTGTTTCCACGAAGGGGGCGGGACGCAGGTAGTCCCATTGCAAACCACTTTCCTTCCACAATCTCTCACACTCCCATTGTCATGCGTTTGCCCGTTTCGGTGCGTGGAGAGGTGTGTGTAGCAGCTCGCCCGTCGCTTCGCCCATTGGCCCGATCCGAGAGGATGTGCGGGAATCCGCCACTCAACCATCCGGCGGAGGAAGAGAGGGAGAGCGCGATTGGAACGGGAGAAAGAGAGAGGGCAGAGAGGGAGAAACATATATAGGTACAACGAGCAGATTGCGCAAACTCTCTCCCTCCCCCACGCACTCGACGATTTGCTACACTTGCCAGGGTTGGAAGGGGTGGTGGGTAGGGGAGCACGGGGGGGGGGGGAGAGGAGCACGCTGAGGAGGGAGACGTGGGGTAGAATGGGGGCGGAATGGGGGCGGAGAGAGAGAGAGAGAGAGGAGGCGAGCGCGCAAACTCCCACTCCTCCTCTCAAGTTTTGTTACATCGGCGTTGAATGGGCGCCATTGGGTGAGGCCGAAGGAAGGGGGTGGGAAAGGTGTAATGGTGGGGGTGTTATTTTTAGGAGTGATGATGGGGGAGGGAGAGAGTGCGCGCCCACGCAAGAAGTTTCCCCTCCTCGCTCATCGATCGACTCGGTCGGGGAATCGCGGAAGATATTCCTGGTGTATCCTCTCCCTCCTGGGCTCCTTTTTATTCTCCGCCGAGTTTATTTCAGGAAAAATTAACTGTTGTACTTTCATTCATAGGCGTTCGGTTTCGTGGAACTGAAGAAATCTACTTCCATTCGAAAGTGTACGTGGTTAGTTAATTCGTCAGGAATTTAAGATGACCGTAGAAATGGGTAAACTACGGAAGGGCTAGTCCAAAACCCTATAAATTATTTAGAGAACACCAAATGAGCGAATAAAATTGCAACATAGGATCAGTAACCGATTATTGGAGAGAGAACAATTATTGACTTCATTTCCTCGTCGACGCCATGCGAGCATCAAGTTCACTTTAGTTGAGGCATTAATGAAAAACCCTCCCGAGAAATTTGGCTTAATACATCGAATATATGCATGATGAGTAGAAACATATTTTCGAGATAGTTATTTGTGCTGGTAGGATATCTGCCTAGTTATAATGACACTGGAGTACCTACTTATGTTAGTGGTAATTTCATTATGTATTCGTCGGCTCGAGGGCTTCCAAAGCTTCCTTATTAGTTATTTTTCAGTTCTACTTCATTATAGTTTGTTCTCAGCCTTCTCTTAAAGATATGCCATCTTAACATTCGGCGTGAATTTCCCCGTTGATGCAAATTACTAAGATAGATACAATAAATAACGCTATTTTGAATCCATGTTCCTATTTGAGTCATTGTTCGCCAATTGTTGACGCTAAGGTATCGCGAGAAATTAGGTAAGGAAAGTTAAATTATGAAAAAAGTCAATTGAACCAGTACCCTTAAAATATTCTCCAACTGTCAAAATATTACCCTGATTGTGCTTCAAATTATTTCTGCGTGTTAGAATTGGCATTTACTCCAGCGTATATCACGAACATTGCTTGCATTATTTTGTTGGTTTCCCTAAAATATCGAAGAACGAAAGTCATTCTTGCGTAGTCAACTTTTTGTACCGTCAACGATCTATTTTATCCCGACAGACTAACAGAATAAGCTTGAAACAAAGACCCTTGTCTGTTTGTCAGTCTGTCTAGTAATCAATTATTCATTATATTCCAACGAGCCAAACTACCTGTCGTAACGTTCAAGTTTCTAAGTCACATATCACTAGATCCACTTACTAAATTGCTGCAAAGCAGATGTATGTTTAGCCTTTCCTTTTGAAACAGTAACTATAGGTATGACAGAAAATTTGCGTAATTTAACAATAATTTTTGCATGCGAATAAACGATAAAAAAAGAAATACTCTGCAATATATTCCTTATTCAAATTAGTTACTAAGGCCCATTGTTTGTTAGGACAAAATGTGTGCATGAACAAAATGGTCAGACGCTGAATAAAACGGATCAAATCTACAACATCTACTATTGGCAATGCTTTTCCGCTCTCTGCGATGTTAATAACGGTCGCAGAGAATAGGGATTGCCGCTGAAACAATCTTTACACACTTCTATCAACCACCATGGTATCTCAATGAGTATGTTTAGTTTACTGTCTGGCATTTAACTCATTATATAACCCATCAAGTTCTTAAATAATAATATCCTATTTCACTAACTTAAATGTATTTGGTTGTTTGTTGGAAATTATTAATGTGATAACCAAGGAAAAATGACAAAGGAACAAATAAGAGTATACATAAACCACTGTAAAGATCAATCACTAAAAATTGTTGAAAAATATTTGCAGCAAAATATACACTTAGCTGAGGGTGACATGACGGCTTGAAATGTTTTTATTAAGTCACACATAAATTATCAAAGACCCCTGAAGGAAGGAAGGAAAATATTGAGGCAGCTTTAATGTAAGCTTGTGAGAAGTACATGATGTTTCGAAAGTTAAAACATTCAGATCTTGGATGCATTTCACGTGAATACTAAGGTTTCATTCCTTCTGAAAATATTTGGCCTCTAATTTGTGAGAGACGTTCGATTTTGTCATAAAGTCTCGCGTAGTTCCGCAGTTTGATGGAATGCCATAAGAGATTCAAGGTGTGCTTTGAGACTAAATTAAATGACATTTTAGTCTTATTCTTTATTCAACTTGAATATTTTATACTCTCGTTTCATCCAACGTTAATAATTGAGCACCTGCAAGCAGTTGTTCGAAAAGGTCCTTGTAACCTCGTTTTGTGGTTAACTTCATTCTGTGTTCACAAATTTCTCCGTGAATGATTTTCCTGTAATAAAGCAAATTTATGATAAAACTGCCGTAATAAAATTTTGAAGCTAACTTAGTAACAATTAAAGGCATACAGTAAAATAAATTAATTAATGTATAGCCATTATAGCAGTAATAAATAATTAATGCATAAAGTTTTAACTAAACTTATAAAAATTGATATTAAATGCAAATGAAAATTGAAAAATTAACTCCGTTTGTTAAGTCCATCTGAGTATTTTTAGAGTCGTACTATCAATTTCCGTTCGGAGTATTTCAATGTTTCAGACATTGAAGATACATAAGATGCCCTGCTGCCTACTGATTAATATTAAGTTAACATTTGGCTCGCTTTCTTTACGTGTTGATGTCTTACCGACATCTTTACCCTTTGAACTACGGAGTGCCGGCTAGTGTTGTCGATGGTTCAACTTGATGAATACAGAAGTCGGCATACGGATTCGACTCCCAACCGCTCAAATTCGACGTCCGACCATTAAGAGTGTAGTCAGGCCGATCATTAGCTCACCCTACTCCTCTGATCGTTCCGCAATAAACTATTTGACTCTGAAGGGTGTAATAGAAGTACCATGTCGGCGGATCACCTCCAGCTGTTCATAAATTTCATCCCTCTGACTAATAACACGAATCATTTCGCAAGCGCGGCTGCACGGGGGTGGGATGGAGGATATCTTTTGGTCGAGTTTTTTTTTTAACGAAGCCCTCCCGCCTTTGTCAAGTCGGTCAGAAGAGTATTGAAAGAATGGTTTTATGTGATTCTGTTTTCACGGTGGATGGATTCATACCCTACCCTCAAATATACATATCCATGTTTACCCACAACGCTGACGTCGCCCCCTCGGTACCGCGGTCCTACTCGGTGGTAGTCCGATGATTGACGTCGTCCCATTCAGGCAAATGAATCCATACGTGAGGCCTGGGTGAGCACCCGGGCGGCTTCACCTCTTTCTTGTCCCCCTCTTCCCCCGTGTTCCTCGCGGTTCCAACAGTACTCATCGGTTCCTTCCGCCGCTGCTGCGTTCGCTTCCATCTCCGAATCCCTACGCCCCCGTACCCGTGTGAACGAGACCCTGCCCTTCTCCTCCGTGCGAACAACGGCCCACTCTGCAAACCGGCTATTCGAGAGAGAAAAAAAGAAGGCATAAGTGCGGCCCGCCACGCCCAGCCGAACACGTTGAATCGGACACACAAAGCCGCCAGGGATTCGAACCGCACTCTCTGCTCTCTATTTGCTGATCCATGAAGCTTATTAGATTTGGTCGCTGTGACTATCTCTCAACAGATAGGGTTGTTCTCGGACATATTCCATCGCTAGTATTAAAAGGATCAGAAGTCCTCAATTGAAGCGCTAATAGGTTAGTTAATGCACACAAATTTTTATGTATTTCAAGAAAAAATTTGACAGAATTTCATCAATAGTTACTCAACTCTTCCCTAAGTGACGTATTTAATTACCCTGCTGATAATTTGAGGTTTAGATCTAGTGTTTTTAATATTACGCGCCACCTATTTTTTCGCTACCGCTGCTAACTAATACATGGAGGATTTGGAAATGGCTTTATACTTTCAAATTAAATGGGCATTGGACTTTTTTCACTTGATATATATTCAGACTCAACTGAACTATTAGTAAAAGTTTTGAACTTTAAATTATCGAAGGTCTTCAAGGGTCCCTTACAATCAATTTATGTTTTTAAACGGAGACAACATCCTATCTGACCGTAGGCCTACTAACAATTAATGTAACTTCAATAGAAACCTTTACGGTTCTTCATCATATTGAGCATGATATAGTTTGCCCAAATCACTCCGCCGTGGCTATAAAATTCATGGGTTTATTAGAGTATTCTACCATCTGCTTGGTAGGTTTTTGGACAATTCTCATCCTAACAACGTAATTTCTGGCAAATCCTTCCATTTTCCCACCTATTGGTGATTTACCATTAAATCCCTCTTTAGTTCCTCATATCGTATCCCTCTTCTTATTTTATCCAGAATGTCTCTCCTCTTCCTTCTACGTCCAAACTTCCCCTGGATTCTCCTCTCCACCGCTCTCTTCAACATTCTCTAAAGATGCAAAAGTCTAAGGAATAATATCAGTTTTCAACGGTAACAATGAACGCTAAGCAAATTTGAACTAATGCAATTAATTCTTTAAATATTCTTTCGACTTCTCGCTCGACACTTCAGGACTTGATGGATACTTCCTTCTAAGAACCGGAAGTATGCTGAAGAATTCTCTTGCACGGACACTCAAGAATAGCATTCAAGCTTCAGGATTCCAAAATTGTTTCAGTAGCCCCTAAATTACCTATGCTTATTTTACTTCGACCGACAATATGGGCAAAATGCCCTTAGCCATTCAACCACGTTAGACTTAAATAATACTTCCATTAATTTTTTTATCGCTCAATCCTCTGAATTTTCCAAGGTACTGGTCCCACCCTCCAAGTTTTATCTACTATTTCATTCAGATATAACTAGCAATAGTTTGAATAACTTAAAAAGCGTGCATTTCGTCAAGTCTCGATTTTCTTAGATCCTCGCTTATTCCGGTTCCTCAGGTGGTTTATTATGCCCGTCAACCCTGTCGCGTCTCATTCATTTAGCGAAAGTGCTGCTGCTCTTGACTGGTTTTTCTCGTCCATAATGATATCGAGTATTAAACTGTTTTCTCCGGCCCAGAACAAGATGGATGGTATTAGTATCGAATTTAAACTTAATGGCGAAGTTATCGACTGAACGTGTTTCTCCCCTTCTCCCATATAGCCCACTTCCCCTTCCCCGACTAGCGGTTACAATTGTTCACCAGGACGATGAAAAAACAAGCAGGCATGAGACGGGAGCAGCAGATGGAGGAGGATAAACCTGGGACTGAGATCATGGGGATCGGCATTTTTTCAGCTCATCATAGATAAGGCCCGGGCAGGGTAATGAATGGGTAGGAGGCGGGTTTGGAGGGAGTATTAAACAATTGTGCACGCTGCTCGTGCAGGCAGAATCAGGATCCCGAGTGGCATATAATCCGGGACACCACAGGGAAGGGTTAAAGGAAGAGATCGCACAAAAGTTTGACGAGAAAAGAGAGAGAGAAAGATCTTTGTATTCGGCAGGCGGTTATCTCTCTCTATCTCATTTCTTAACGCCATAACGGGATGTACGATTGAGGGGATTTTATCCGAGGCAGAAATCCTACCCACCAGTCCGCAAACAAGAAGGTAGACACAAGGACGTTTGTATTCCATATATTTCGTCCGAGTGCGAACGTCGAGGAAGAGTAGAAAACAGGAAGGTATTTGCATAAAGATATATGCCACTGCTATATAACGAAGCAAGCATGTGCAGATAAGGCGTTCCCTTCTGACAAAAAAAATATTTTATGGACGTTTGCAGTTCGGAGGTGGGTTGAGAGGAATTGAGGTCTCCGGAGGGAGAAGGTTTTAAAAAACCCTTTCGCACCGAAATACATATAATATACCGCTTGTCGCTCTAAATTAAGGCGACGACGGTGGCTCCACGTGCCCCTGGCCCTGTTCTTTGAGTGGATATCATGTCGAAAGCCCTTTGCCACTTCCTTTACCAGAATTCTCCCGTTCCTCTGCCCTGCCCCTTCATAACTGCCCGCGGCTACACAGAGAGGGATGAAACGAAGAAGTGTGAGCAAATAGTGTGACGGAGAAGTGAGCAAAGTCTTGATGTGTATGTACGAGGGAGAGAGGCGGTGGAGGCGAAGGAGACGAAAAGCTGCAAGGGATCAAAAGGAGGGCCAGGAGACGAAGTGCTGAAGAAAGAAAAGATTTTCTTTATTATTTGCATACGGAACCGTTTACCACTGCGTACACAGTCATGTTCTTACTGTGATTTCGAAATATTCGCATTGCCTGCACATTCCTTGGTCGTCATTGGTGGTAATAGGATCTGGCTCTACACATGCCGAATTAAGTTTCCTGAAATATTTTATATATTTGCTTGTGACATAGCGTTATTCATGGAGGATGAAATAGAGCGGAAATTATCTGGCTTACATCCGTATCTTTAATTATTTCCAACGAAGCTCAATACCTACAAATACCAGCGTGCCCAGAAGAGTCACCTTTTCCTAATTTAAGTTCCCTAAATAGCACCTAAAAAAATACCGTTTCTGCGAAGCCAGTAACAGAAAAAAATTAAGAAAACTCATTATTCGTCAAGTCCCATATTTCTACAGAAATCGTTTGCTTGTGAACCGTGAACCTAGACTCGGTGGGCAGGCGATAAGTGCGGATACATGTGGATGTGTTGCTAGAAAAAGAAGTCTTAGAAGTGCTTACGATATGTGGAAATTTATTAATTTAATGAAAATTATATCTATAGTAGGCTTTGATATCATGATAAATGTCGTACGCACAGGTTGTACAATTTAGATTGGGTGAACAGTGGCTTCCACTTAACATCGAACTCGAAGACAAGTGATCTAATACTTGTGACTGAAGGTATTTTAAGTGCATCCCGATACCCAAGATACCATCCATAAATGAAGATCATTTTGAATGTATTGCTCCACACAACAGAAAATATGATAATAAATGCAAAATTGTAGATCCCTTAGACGCATTTGAGTACTGTAATTCCGATGACAAGAGCCTTCTTTCGCTGTTTAAATATTATTCGTTAACCAATTACTTATTGACATCTTGATTCAAATTACCTCAGCATACGCTATATACCCACGACATAAACTAAACTTCCAATTTGAGTAAGAAAGTCGGTACTTAATCGATGAAATCAGTGATATTCAAGAAATTTAAGTAAATTTCTTGTTTTATTGACCGGCCATTTGATTTAATTCAGCCATTTGTCTATTACTGCCCTCGATGCATCTTTTTTGACTTAGAATTGCATACAATTGCTGAGACATTAACCGTTAAGTAATGAGTATATATTTAATTTATGTGTCCAAACAATGGATATCCACAAATTTTTACCGTAGATAGGGAAAGAATTATGCTCTCAAAGCGCTCCTTCCTTAAGTTTATGCTAATCTTATAACGGTAGAATTTTTGAATCTCAAAACTTAAGTCATAACTTCGTTATCCCGGCAGTATGTTTGAATAACTGCTGAAATTCGTGACGAATACTTCATAAAATATGGAAGAAAATGTTTTTTATTTAAACACCTGAAAGTGGAACGGAATTACTCCAAGTCATCTCACTGATCTTGCTTGCCGTCAATGTTTACCCTTTAAGAAGGTTCACTTCCTTTCCGGGGCTTCAATTGTTTTGAGGAAAGGCAAATACCTACCACATACTTATGGTAATTCTCAAACATTCGTGAAATAATTATTTAAAATAGGAATATCTCTGCCTTATTTTGACAGATATTGATGTCACGTAACTTGAAAATTCAATTCAATATGAAAATTAAACGGCTGGAGGTTAAGTTGCTATTAAGTTTCATCGTGAAATACATTTCAAAGTGTTTTATAACGATACGGAGCACCAAATCATTAAATAAAAAATAAAATAATTGTTACAAAAGAATTTGAAAGAGGTAAGGTTTTGAACCTGAATTGTTTACTTTTGTGTTAAACATATTTCATTCTTACTTGTTAAAATATAATAATTTTTTGCCTTTACAAATAATACTTTCGTTTCACTAGAAGCAGTGATTTAAATATTAAAAATTTGTGGGTCTGACTTCTACTACACATTTTATTTCTGTGATGAAGTGATTTTTCTAAGCACCTAACTATTCAACTCATCGATTCATATCTTGTCGATACTGTCAACAAGCAAAATAATGGTATCAATACATGTTGCTTCGTCTGTATATTTTGCAATACTATCATTTGTAAGTTTTTAGGTGTAACTTTGTGAAAATATTCAATATCTATACTGATAAGAATGAAGACTCGATAGTAAATTTCCACAAAGTTTTCCACTTCTCAAACAGTGTGGAAATTAACTATCGAGTTTTCATTCTTACCAATATGGCAATACTATCAGTTTTTTCAACGAAAGCTACTTTGAGAATGAGATCACTTTTGTAAGAACATACAAACCAATATTTCTAGCTCTTAAGCATTCGTGGAATGGTGTGTACCTTCGCGCCAGCTTCTTTGCTCTAAATTCTGTCAGTGTCTTTCGCAAGCTTAGCAAGCAAGTATTGCTTTTATTATTCTTTTAGTAATCTCAATGGGATCTATGTTCTGCATCCAACTTCCAGATAATCAATTAAAGCCGAAATAAACTCATGGATCCTATTATATCGGCAACCGCACTGCTAGTTCAGTCATCATTGAAGTAAAAATGCATGCCATACAGTATTTTGTTAGATACCTACCGCTGGGATAAATATCAAGCAGGGGTCACATTGGTAAATCGAGCGGATACTCATTCCTTTAAGTTCCCATAACGACAGTTCTTTTCGGAATAGACGATAAATAGCTTAGTTCTCAGTTACTGACCGATAAAGATTACTCTGCCTCAGTTATTTCCTTCGTACTTCCACATGCTTATACTCTTCCCTTTGTACTTCCTGTGAGCTCTCAGAAAGCAGCACAGCGTCGTCGGCGTATAGTAGTGCTCGCATAATTAAATCTTCAGTCGAGTCGTGTTATGAATTAATTTCGATAGCACTTGAAAAGCATATTTCAAGTGCTATCGAAAATTATATAATCTATGTTTTCGTATAAATTTTTGTGCAGTCCTGTCAGTGATTCAATATTAGTTACATTTTGAGATGTCAACCAGATGGAATCACAAAAATAGTCTTTTTCATATCGCTTATCCAGTTCGCATGGACAATATTTCCCGGTATGGGATCGATTTTCAGCTATTTTTTGCAATCATTGACATCTTGTGCGCTTTTATATTAAATTTCCTATTTGTGAGCCACGTTATTTCAATGAATAAAGAAAGACCAGACAACAAATTTATACCTACTTATAATAAATAAAAATTTGGCAAATTAAAGTTTCTTTCAAGAAATAAAATTTTTATTCAAGTCATGGCAACATATTTACTAAAAATAATGTCTTTCACATGCGGGAAAGTTTTCTTAGCTACTAATAGTTCATCAGTCACTTATATGAGTATCGTGACAAACACCACCAGTGGTTCGTACTAGTTGATGGAGACTTGCTATGCGTTGACTATCCGTCTTTGTAGACTTTGAGGATTTTCCGCTACACTTCAATATATTCTATTTTATAAGGTGAGTCCGAATCCTTGGGACCTCACTCCTGACTTCGTTAACGAGAACGCAAACGACGAAGTGATTTTATTGCAAGAGGCTCGGTTACTTGGCAGTCCAATCGTCCCATAATCAGATTCGCCATTTTCCTTTTTTTATCGTAGCCTTCCCTCTTGAAGGTTAAGTGGGGCAAAAATTGAGGATAAGACTAGTCGCACTTGATCAGGGAGGCCCAACTGTACCATGCAACATATGGTTGGCACAATTATGTGACATGAATAACCTAGGTAATAGATTCTTCTCTGATGGTCCAGTTGGTGGATGCTAGATAATCATAGGGGTGAGAGAATTGGTAATATTACTTTTAGTAATTTTGGAGAGGTGACCGACAGTTGACGTCATTAGCGCTGTGTGTGGTATATTCATTGATTCACCTGGAAAATAGTAACACAGATAGGCGGCACCCTTGATTTATGGACAAGAAAAAAACGCGTTAATGGCATTAAAAATATCTGTGTAGTAAAGTAAATGTGCGTAGATGATAGCTGCGTTCAACTGGTCTTACTATGGTTAATAAACGCAGCGTTGGGAATGATGCTCCAGTGAGTAGTTCTACCGCTGGAATGCCTCCAACCATAACCATTTCGAAGTTAATTGAATGAATGCTTATAATGTTTGGGAACAGATTTCAAATTGATATTCCCATGAGGATTGCTTCCAAGCGTCCCCTTAATACGCTGAAAATCATTCAGATCTAAAATGTAAGGAACTTGGGAATAACATTTTGTTACGACTAACATTTGGACGATGATATCTGAAAATGATCGGTAAAAACATAAAAATAATAATTTATCGGCAACTGACGCATCTGTACTGATGTACAACTTGCGTGAGAGCAAGGGTGGTCCTTCCTCAAGAATCCGTATGTATTATTTCTCAAAGAGTTTTTTTGTCGCAACGCCATAGTTCCCATAATTATTCAGAAAATTAATGATTCAAACATCGTTTTAAAGCTTATGTTCCCAAATATTGATGAAAAATAGACAAATTGTTTAAAATTAAAGTTTTTGTTAAAAAAAATGATACAACGCCATCTGCTGACAATATAATCAACTAATATGTTGGCAATAGTTAGGTGCTTAAAAGACTGTAGGAGGCGCTATCCATTAACACATCGTTTAGTTGGATTCTTTACATTCTATATGCAATCAGTGTGACCATTTACAGTTTACGTTTACTTTATGTATCTCTAACACAAACATGAATAACCTATACTTGTCCATGGGAAGAAACAGGTAAAGGAACAGGAAGAATGAAGGAAGAAACAGGTAGAAGCTGCATACTGTGCGAAATATTCGACAGCTAGAAGAACAGGAAGAAAGAAGGAAGAAACAGGAAGAAGCCGCATACTGTGCGAAATGCTCGCACAGGTCAGCTAGTAATATATATTCATGGCTTAAATGATGGCATGAGTTTCCATTCCATGCCTATGCTGCGGTTTTCAAGTAAACATATGGTCTATTGTTGAAGCAGTGCAACAACTTCAGTCCAAAAAAATCCAGTTTTAGGAAAAAGCGAAGTGTATACGATAATCAAATGCAAAAATTAATATAAAGATAAGAAAGAGACCACTGTACCAAACCTTATTCTACGCACAAATAATTTACCTACCTTTTAACACAAAGTATGTCTCACTGATATCATTCTGATGCACGCAATATTATGTCTCACTGATACGATTCTGATGCACGTGATTGAGCGACTCGTAAACGATCTGCTACGTTGCTTTCTTGTCGTTCCTCACCTGTTTGAGAAGCTCGCATTCCAGCACTCATTTGTTGAAACGACTCGCGCTCCATCAATTGTACAATGGATTTAATAATTCAGAAAGCTTCGCGGGCGCGCGCACAACTCACCATCGCAATATGATGAATGGTATTGGAATGCTTAGAAGACGAACAAACAACCATTCATTTTTATATATTAGATGAAAACACTTAAAATTTACGAGTTCACTCGCCGATATTCCCTATTGCCAAGGAAGGAGCTCTTCGGCTTATTATTCTCTTGATCCTTGATAAGATTAACACTTTCTCCATCTTATCCAAAATTATAGATTTTATTGTAGTCTTTTCTTCATTATTTATTTTTTATATGCCGTGTCACGTTTGTCCTTTTGATGTTTTAACTATACACATTATTTTGTTCTTTCTGCTCACTTATACCTAATTATAGGTTAGTATTTTCTACCTGCTTTTTGTCGATCTTTGTAATTAGTTTTTCGTAATACTTGATCCGTGGGTATTAATTCCCCTTTTTTCTATTGCTCCGGCAATTTTCTCCGCTAATCTAATCTTTTCAATTTTTACCATCCCAACATCTACTAGTTCTTTCCATTTCTTTGTTCCCTTTAGGGACTTGATCTCCCGGTGTTTCCTTATTTCAAAGCTAGTCAAGGCTCTCAACTCATAATTTTCACGCACATTGAAACCTTCATCAAGATTTTCTTCTCATGCATTTTCAAATCCCTTTGGGATTAAATCACTATAAATCACTATAAAGTTTTTTAGAATTTAAAAGGAGTGGAGCTGAGATCGTATATTAGGTGCACGTCGTCTCAAACATGAAGAGGTCTAAGTTCAGCGATGCCAATCGTCCTGGAATAATACGCATTTTGAATTAGATTGAATTTTTGGCTGCTGATGATGGAGAGATACCATGCGAGAGAACATTCTGAAGGAGAGACTAGATGGCACGTTAGGAGATGTATGTTTTATCATACGGCAACCTTACTTTTAGAGTAGGTGCCTAATGAATCATCGCTACTCTCCTATCGTCTATAAAAGGATTGAAAAATCTCTTCACTCTTTCTTCTCCTTAGTTCAACATATTTTATAGCTTTCTTCATCACACCCAAAATGCTTAGTCTCCTCTCTCTCGTCCGCTTTCACAGGGCATATCTTACCAAAACAGTCTTCAGTATCTGATCTCCGTTTGTTTTTTAGTCTTCACTTACACTGACTCTTCCTGACTTCTTACAGCTACTTTCTCCTTCCCCAAACATGTTAAAGACTTCGTTAGTTTCCCTCTCCAGTCTTCTCCTTTCCCACATCTCAAACACCTCCTGTCATCTCTCGCTCTCTCGCTCTCTCGCTCTCTCCTCAGGCTCTAAGTTTTGTTTCAATAGAGCGCCGTGTAAGTAAGTTTAAAAGAAAGCCACGAAATCAGAAAGTTATGAAATTGTCACAAAAACATGACAATCAGTCGGTGTATCCAATGACAAACAAGTGCAAGATTAACCGTCTCTGAGCGAAAAAAAGGGCGGTAGGAGGTTCTCAAGGCCCCCATCACCTCCAACATTTTTGAGCCTGTCTTTCTCCCTGGTCGCGCCACCTATGCCGGCGGCGGAGTTGTTTCGATCGACCGCACCCACGCCACGCTCCCCAAGCGGATGAATGAATGAACGACACACGGGAGCGAAAAAAGAAGCGAGCTTCTCCTCACGCACCCACTTCCTACACTCCTTCACCACTCCATCCCTTCCCGCTCTCCTCTCAATGAGTCTTGCCTATCCCACCCAACATCCTCCTCCTCCTCAACCGCAGCCTCCTACCCACTCCCGCCTCCTTTTCACAGACCTATTCGTCTCCCTCCGTCGTCTCTTGCCCAATCCTTTCTCGATTCTATTTGTCGTGGCTATAGTTCGTCTCACAACATCACCTCTCTCCCCCGTTTCCCATCACCCATCCGAGCCACCCGCACGTCATCCCCCGCCCTATGGTGACCGTACCCTAGTAGTCTCCGTTTCCTCTGCGCGGTGATCCATCCATTCAAAGCCGGGTCAATATTTGGACCGCGCGCATCCGGGAGCGTCTCTATATATCCACCGACAACGCCGCCACCGCCACCCGCTTTTTCAAGGGGGCAGATTCACCCCTTCTTACTATCTGTGTCCCATCTCTGAAAACCCCACCCGCACGGTTCCCCTACCGCAAGGTCCTCGTCTCGACTTGATTCGCTCGGGCATCCCCACTAAACTCCCACCAGTCTTCACTTTTGGGATACCCAAGATTCGCTCCTACTAATGTGCACATGTGGAAAGGGTCAATGGTTTTTGAAACCATTCTCTCCTTTTCCTATGTGCCGAAAAAAAACCCTACAACCCAACAAAGATCGCTTCCAAGATTATCTAGGGGCTCAACCAAGGATAATCTCTTTCATTTTTGTGAGGTTTTTGCAAGGTGAAAGATATTGGAGTCTATGGTCTCTTATATTTTTGGAGCCCCTCAGAAAAGTTTCACAAGACACCTGACTACGGCACACCTACCTGTAGAAAGATATGTCAGACTCATTGGAAAGAATATTTTTGTGGGGGTTGCACAGTGATCGCGTCAGGAATGGATAGATTTAAAAATTTTAAGGCATTGAACATTGAATTTTTCTACGCTCGCAATCCAAATTTATAATTAAACATATATATATCTTGTCCATTAGAAATAAGGAGATCTCAGCATTAGGTTTTTTATTTTCCGCACAATTATTTCGGCATAAACCGCAGTTTTCACTGCGCGATATCATTGATGAGGCGAGAAGACAATGAAATTCATGCGTAATAACTGCTCAGTCAATGCCTTGGAAAGTTAATTGACTTTTTTAGATCTATGATAAAATAATTCCTTAAATCATACCGAAAGGAATTAGAAATAATTAACATCCGTGTGGCAGTTGAAGGTAATAATTGTCCGTATCTTATGAAGATAGTTGTATGATTGAATGCACGAATTTAAAAATTACCACTCTTTTTTAAAACTTAAATTATTTTCCAAAATCTTACCTTTTGGACAGCACAGGATATTTTGAAGTATGTGTAAAGTTCTCAAATACATGCTATTTTAATGCATTTCCACTTAAAATTAAATGACTTTTGGGGAGTATATGTAGTTTTCTACTTGTATCGCATGTGCCATGGGGTAGGAGGCCGATGATAAAGCGAAAACCCCTGGATCACTTAAAACGAGCATGTACGGAAAAGATCATCACAATGGGCCCCGCCTATTTGTGTTTCCCTTAAAGAGGATTGGCCTAACATATTTAATGCTCTGCCACTCAGTCATTAACATGGCGTGGGCGTATGTTTTCTTGATCTGTATCGCTAGGACGAGATCGGTTATGGGAAGGGGTGAAGGGTGGGGGCCGTCTTGATGAGAAGACGAGTTGATGGGGACAGGGAGAGGAGATAGTTGTGAGAGGGACGCATAAGCGGCCCTAGCTATAGGTAGGAACTTTTTTCGTCAATCAGATGCCAAATCACGTCAATGAAAATTCTTTAGCGTTTAATTAACAATTAGCTTTGCCCGACATGCGTTGCAATGCCTCATCTTCTTTCTAAGTAGTCACACATATACAAAGCAGACGTATTTACATGTACAAAATAAATGCCTACACAGGAATTTGTAACGCACAAATGATGGCATGAGTTTCCATTCCCTGCCTATGCTGCGGTTTCTGAGTGAATAAAATATTCTATTGTTGAAGTAGTGCAAAAATTTAAAGTTTACGAGCTTAAAAATCTAATTTAAGAAAAAAGCGAAGCGTACACTAAAAGCGAATGCAAGAATTAATAAAAGAAACAAAGAGACCACTGCACAAAATCTTACTCTACGTATAAATAAATTACGTTCCTTTTAGCGAAAATTCTCTGATATCATTCTGATACACGCGACATTATGCCTCACTGATACGATTCTGATCACGTGATTGACCAACTGGTAAACGATCTGCTTCGTTGCTTTCTCGTCGTTCTTTGCTTGTTTGAGAAGTTAGCGTGCCAACACTCAATTGTTGATACGACTCGCGGCCCACCTATTGTACAATAGGTTTAATAATTCAGAAACCTTCACGGGCGCGCGCACAACAACTCACCAAAGTTTCATCGTAATCTGATGATGGTATTGGAATGTATAGAAGATGATTAACGAATATTCATTTTTATGTATTTAATTTCATGCCTACCAGCAAATTTGCGTTATCTCTTTGGCAAACTTTTCAATGTAGGGCAATACAGTTAAACCGGTAATCAGTAATACTAGAATCTCAGAACAACTACATGGTAGATGCTAGCGTTCTCTTGATGATCAACACAGCGACGTAGGTAAGAATCTTGATGGTCTCTGGTGAATCAACCTGGGTCAGATTTCAGAAGTCATCTCGTAGCAGTACGGTAGTAGTCAGGTGACCTCGGAAAACATACTGAAAGTGAAACACATCGCAATGCTGTGCCTTCACCGCAGCTTCGAAGCTATCCGTTTAGCCAGTTTAGCCGCATGGCATGAAGGAACGTTTCATAATATAGTCGATATTGAATTCAATTGCCATCATAACTTAGTTCATCGGTCGCAATCACTAAAAACAGTCGAACTACTTCAAACAATTTCATCACATTTTCAATGGTGAAAAAGATATAACAATTAACGTTGGCGTTATATCTCGTTATGTTGAGGTGGAACAATTTGCTCACAGTGAGTTTCGAATCAGAGAAATTGATCCACCTCATGAGTATAATTTTTAACCTCAAATTTCAGCAACTGAAACATTTTCAGTTACTTGAGATAAATAAACATAAAAACTTGACAGAATTAGTGATAAAAATGGAGAAGCCATGCTGGAAGCAATATCGTCCCATAAAGTATGAATAATAATTAAAGTAGTGAATCCGACTAGATGGTTATCCATAAAAACATTCTTAACCTGCTTAATCCTGTTGTTTAAAAGATGCTATATCAAATTTTAAAATTTTAACATTATTCATATAGACAATGTTACATTACCAGGCATTATTTGAAGATATCATTTAATATTTTAACTGTGGTTACGGCACCAAGTGTTATTCCCAAAGAATTAAATATATCCAGTTTCTTTTTACACATTTTATTATTGAATTTTGAGCAGAGCAAATTTATCTGCTATTATTTAGACATTAAAGGTACGCAATACAGCAACCAGGACTAGGTGAAAGTAATACATTGAAATAGATACCTAGAGACAAATAGTTTTTGCGGAATTGTACCAAGTGACTTTTTTCATTATTAACTGGGCAGTAACATTGAAAATCATTGAAAAGCATTGCACGTGATTTACTCACTGGTACCCATCACTAGATTAAAATTTCCAAAAAGAACTCCGTAAGAAATTACGCAGTCAATGACATTCATTACGTTTAGATACATGTTCTCCTTCAGTGAGAGGCACGAGCTTGCTTTCTTGCTTCACACAGTATCACCGCTTTTGTCATATGAAAAACTTACAAAATCCTGAAAAATCTTCTTGATATGCACGGTTGTTTTTTGAAGGTGCTCAATGCTCATATCTTAGCGGGTCTCCCTACCTGTCCTTAATTTTTATCGACTCTCGCTCAACCACCCACGCACGTCTAAATTAGCGAGCGGGCTTAAGTGCGTGTCCCCACCTTTGATTTCGGTTGCTTTTGCTGCTCCGCGTGGGAGAGAGGAATGGGGGAGGCACCTTATATGAGGAAGGGAATCGATGGTGCGGGGGGAGAGTTGTTTGGGGAATGGGGGAGGAGAGAGGGACTGAACCTTCGAAAACCTACCCCCTCCCCCCTCGTCTCACGAAGACGAAAAAATATCCGCCCACTCGATGCTACTCGTGTGTGCGCGCGCGATAGGAACTGTGGGAAGATCGAAGGGGAAGCCCTCGCATCCGGTATCCAAGCATGCTCGCGCGTGTTGTGTCCGAGGAGAATGAATGAAGGCGCTCCCTTCCACCTCGTCTCCCTTCCTTCCCGGCCACTCCCGCTCGGATATGTCTTCACGGGAAGGATAATAATAATGTGATAGCGGATGAGTTGGGAGAGGAGAGAATAAACCTGAGAGTCATTGAGAAACAAATGGTTTCTTAAGACCTCGGCGGGTCTTTTCTTTGCAGAGTGAGCGAGTAAGAGAGGAAGAGAGAGAGAGAGAATGGGGAGGAGGTGGACACGAGTAGGAGAAGAAGAAATACACAAGAGAGATCCGAGTCTTGGTTGTTGGCTCAAGGAGTGGAGAGTGGAGTGAGGATTGGGTGGGGGGGCGAAGGGAGGAAGAAAACGCGCGTGGACCAGATGTGGATGACAAGTGAGTGAATGAATGACGGAAAAGGACATTAGAATGATCGGGCAGATCTATTATTATGACACGGCAGGGAGGGAAAGGAACACTTCGTAGATATCACCAGTCCTATGTTGATGTAACATAGCTCTAACTTTTTATATACTAATGGGAAACTGGAATATATGATTCGCTATTACGTAACTATTCGCATTTACATGAGGGTAAACTCATTTTGCTTCCAAGAAGCATTTCTAATCATGGAAATATAGGTAGACTATTCAAAAAGTCAATGCGATAATAAATACCATGTTCATTGTCAATGGAATTTTAAGATAGCGTGATCCTCTTTCGTAATAGGAACTGCTTTCTAATGATCAGCTTACTCGATTATGCCATACAAGACTTGCCTTTACTGCAAGAAAAACACTTTTGTTAAAATACATTGAATTGGGTTTTCTTAGAGCTAAATATTTTATCTAATTATCAATGAGGGAAACATTGTTAAGATAAACTTTTTTCAGTATGTTTTGATATCACATGCTACATGGAGCCTTTCGAAAATAAGTCTATGAAAATCGGTTACCTAACTACGTAAGTAATATACGGTGGATATTTATTAGAAGGCATATCCCCGCAGCTTGCCCATTTTGTGAATAAACCGGCGAATTATGTCAATTATTTAGACAGAGAAAACCTTTAAAACGGTTCTTCTTCATTTGATGAAGAAGTTTGCAAAATAGAATTAACAAAAAGAAGAACAAAATAGAATAGAAAATATTTACAAAACATTACATGAAACTTTCTTTATTCTGTTGAAACAGTTTAATAATTGTTACATTTTGCACTTTAAACTCAAATAAAATATTGGAAACCTTTAAAGCAAAATTTTCACTTTGAAAGGCACTCTTATTGTTTGCCTGCCGAAGGCTTAGTCAAAAAATCACTTAAAGTAGGACTAGGAGGTAATATGAAAAAATAAAAAGTGTGGCTGATTTTATCTAAGTTCATGACCCCTAAGGTCTAGAAGCCAATCTTTGTCGAATTGGTATTTCAGATTAAATCTCAAGGTTTTCTACGTCCAATGGCTAGAGTATATGCCTGAATGGAGTGGGTAAGATCTTTTTTCGCTAAAGGACTCGAAGGTTCATCTGGTATTAATGAACTTTCGAGCGAAAGGTTAGTGTAGCGGCATGGCGTTATGAGAATCATTCTTAGGAAACATAAAATTCTTCCGATGGTATGAACTTCATCTCCCCTGAGCACCACTTAAACATTGAAGTGGTCAATTACGAATTTACTTGTCTTTAGATTGATTACCAGATTAGCTACTTTACTACATCACATTACAGTAGGAGTCGGTAAATCGCCAATGGCCCTAGTTACATTTGAATGCTGGTTAAATATATTGATGAATAAAATATTCATAAATATACCATTAAGTGAAAGCGGCACTCTTTACACGACTCTTTTCACGCAAAAATAATACAATAGCTTGCCAATTTCGTAAATAACTCGGCGGATTATGTGAATTATTTCGAGATTTATAAGTTTTAAAACGATTTTCGTTTTAAACAAGTTTTAAAGATCTACATTTGATGAAGACGTTAGGAAAATTGAGACGCCTATGAGTTTAATTTCAGAATTGGAGCAGGTATTTCTTGATTTCTGTTTATCCTGCCGATGGACTTGAGAATTGTCCAGACATGACCTAATGGAGGTGGAAATGAAATCGTTTATGAATAGGAAAACTGTAAAGAGAACCAATCCAGTCATGCTCTTTGGTTGACATTCTTGGAAATGGGAACACATAAAACTGGAATAGTTGGAGCGGCATACTAAACAATAGGATCAATTGAGACAGGAAGGAATAAGAAGTCAAGGATCGCAAAAGTACAGGAGTGCGAAAAGATCGAGAAAATACAGGAGAATAGAAATAAGAAGTACAGGAGAATAGAAAAACATCAACATCACACTGGGTAGTTAATGAGATAAATAAGTAACCACTCTAGAGGTTGAGTTTAAATATTTGTCTCATTACAAATTTAATATTTTTAAAAGCCTTAAATCTACGAAGAGAATATGTCTTGTAGCTCTACCATTCGAATTATAAGGGAGGTGATAAGTGGTACAGATATGCCACTTAACATCGTTCACTTTCATATCTCCCTACCCATCACACTTGCCGGCTTCACCCTATACCTGTCCTCCTTGTGCCCCTCTCCTCAATTCTTTCCGGCGTTTCAAATCCACCACCCCGTGGTACGGCTCTTGTGTCCTTCTCTCCTCTCGCCCGGCCAGCCCTCACCTGAGGAGAGCAAGGCACCCAAGCTCTTCCCACGCACCCGAAAAGAGATCCATTGAAACCTTTCGGATGCGAGTAT
This sequence comes from Ceriagrion tenellum, assembly GCA_963169105.1. Classification (NCBI taxonomy): domain Eukaryota; kingdom Metazoa; phylum Arthropoda; class Insecta; order Odonata; family Coenagrionidae; genus Ceriagrion; species Ceriagrion tenellum. Next base: position 93,508,402 of record OY720632.1, on the reverse strand, counting down.
TCATTTTTTTCCCTTCGAAACAACCCTTCCTCCGTTGAGGACGAGGTTAGAGTTATGCCCACATGCGCATATTGAACGGTAGGGGAGCGAAATCCTCTTCCGGGAGTCGCGGCCTTCTTTCCTGCGATATTTATCTTCCACCGCCAATCTTTCATCGCCACCGTAGAGCAATACAACTATTTCGCCCCTGAAGCCCAAAGCAGTCCCTTCCGTTCACCCATGGATGCAGAGAATCACCTATATCATTCCACTCGCTGCTATCAGTTGCATAAAAGGCATCCGTCTCATGATTTTTTTCCTGGAAGACAGTCTTTCTTTCCGTTCGTCGTGGTCTACCGTGTCTATTCCAGCCATATTTATCGGTCGCGCATGTTTAAAAAAATAAACGGGTGATGTAAAACTGATAGATCCCCCCTTACTCTTGATATCTCCTTCATCTAGACGTCCCTGGCCCGATCTTTTCGGCATTTGGAAGCTCTGAATGGCCTACGAGGGGTCCGTTAGCATTTTTGTTTTTTTTTTGGACAGTGACTTGAATTTGGAGGGTTGGAGGGTTTACTATGAGATGGCATTGTGACGCAAAGTTGCCCATTGGTGGTTTTGCCTATGAGGAAAAGCAGGTTATATAACTTGATTGCACATTGGATCCAAATTACATTTTGCTAATATTACTCTTTTTCCAGGCTCAAATAATGATTTCATATTTAAAAGCTATATATGGATGTTAATTCATTAATGTGATGTATGAAAAAAGTATAAGTTGATATCTGGTGATCGATTTGTAGTGAATTGTGTTGAATAATTCGTAACATATTGCTGTTAGCAAGTAAAATTGCGCTTACCGAACTGAGTTAAAATGAATTCCTATTACTGTGAGGAGTTATAACCTAAAATTTCGACCTCTTGAGTTATAGTTAGAGCTTATATTTTTAAGTTTTCGCTTATTGTTAAATGATTATTTTCGACAATCAAAGTTTTATTATTTCAAAATTGCATTACCTATCATATATTTTGAGGTAATTTTGTGTTGGTTTTTTGAAAGATATTCCATTGTTAAGTTGTTATTATTGGAATTTCTAAACTCATAAAAATTAATCGAAGTTTTTGATTCATATAAGAGTATAAGCCAATTTCAATCACAAAAATGCGTAATAGCTTCATGCGACGACTCCTAGTTGAAAATTGCTGGTGTAAGTCATCCTCTCAAATAAGCAGAAAAAAGAAATGCGATATTTTAGTGTCCCTACCCCGACGAGCCTCGATGGTACCACTTAGAAAGGATCAGAGTGCATTTATGGATGTATTTTTTTTGAAGCCTTGAGGTTTTGTTTGATAGGCATTCTTTCTTCACCTTTCAACTTAGGACTTGATAACTGTAGTTTCAAATTTCATTTGTCTTTCAATTCGAAGCATGGTTTAGTGTAGCATGCATCATTCTCCACCAAATGATACCTCAGGGTCGCCTTCACACTTCATCGTTATTGTATTTTAATTTACTAAGCGTTCTATTACAATTACATATCACATGCTTTTCCTCTAGCGGCCTTTCTATCTTTCATTCATCTTTACGTTTCTTCAATTGCATATCTCCCGTTTTTCCTATCTATAATTTTCTTTACTGTAGCATTCTAAATACACTACGGATACTGCGATGTTTTCCAATTCATCCCTTCTCTCGTCTTCAGAAACTGCACAAGACTCGAAGTTTCGAAGATTCCTGCATTCTAACGGTGGCCTTTATGATTTATAAGCATATCTAATGCCTAGACTTCCTCATTTTACGTTAGAGTTTTTGGTCAATTTTCCTTGTCATTAACTTTGACGTCTTGGAACAAAGTTCATCAGGTTGATCTTCCTTTTAACGCATAAATACGTTGTGTCCGCCTACAATTGACTGTAATTTATCCATTCTTTCCCAGTTTATTACGTTTTCATAGGGGTTAAATATGCCACTTGATGTGATTTCTTTGATGGAGCTGACTTTGTCTTCGGCTTCTCTCGAGTGTTTGTTAGATTTTTGCATCTTGAGAAATAGCTTCGAATCACTTAATTTTTCACCCATTAATGCCCGTAGGTTGTTTTGAGTCTACTTTTTTGTTTCCTTGGCCCTGAAGTCAAAGAATGGTAGCATGATACAGTATGCTCCTCATTTACCTGTCATGATTTTATGCTTGTAATATGCCATTTGTGCTACCTTTGTACATTCCAAGAAGGAAGATACACCATTGTGGTAGATCTTAATAGATATGAAGCATGTACATGACCAAAATTCTCTCACATGAATTAACATAAAAGGATACCCGTGGAGTAAATCCAACATTTATAATTCGGTCTTGCCGTCTTCATGGGACTCTCTGGACCATCACTTATCTATTCGATTCGTGTGAGTAATCCGTTGATTGATAGATAATTTATTTTAATATTAATTATTGCATTTAAAACATCTGTATTTATATGGGTGCATTCATTTGGAATTTTAATTGTCTAATCCATATTTACCTCTGGCTTTCACGTAAATAGTCTGAAGCAAAAGTTTATAAGGAAAATGGTTTGTTGAATATATTATTTGTTATATACCAAGAGAAAATTTCAAGATAGGAAAACGACATGACTATCGTTTACTTTCAAAATATGAAATTACAATAAGGTAATGTAATAAGGTATATATAATATTGTATACATTTTTCATTTTATTATTGTATTTAAATTGTAATGACGGGTCTTATATATGTATTGATATATACCCTGGGCTAATAAAAATATCATCATTATTATTATTCATCACACTGACCCCGAAACAATGCGAATTATGACTCAGGTTTTCATGATATCCATCGTAATATTTGGGAAATCTGAACGAAAGTCCACTAGTCCACCCATAAAATAGCAACTAATGCAAATTTCCAGTTCATAATGATTACCGCCACGCTTTTTTCGTTGGTAGTGAGTTCGACTATCACTTCCTTCTCGGAGCAAGACCGTACTGTGGTAACTTAGTTCCATTGCCTCGTGCAGAAATACCTTAAGGGGTTTCACTAGAGTCCCGAATCTCAGATTGCCGGCAGCATATCCCCATTCACTTTTTATCCCCCCCCCCACCCCGAACAACAATCCACCCCTCCCTATCTTTCTCATCCCTCCTCGTCACGCGCTCCCAGCCACGAATGAAGATTCACTCTCCACTGGCCACCTTTTCGGAAGGAATAAATAGACGGAGAGGAAAAGAGGACCACTTCACTACCGCCCTTTCATGAATCCCTTACCCAAAACCCTTCCCCATCTTCATCTCTCCTCCTCTCCTTCAGCGTTAATGCAAATAACTCCCTCTCTCTCCCACGCACACTCCAGCCGATTTGTACTCTTTCTGCTCATCCACTCGGTCCACACACACTCATAAATACATACAGAAAAAACGTCATTCCCTTTCATCCTCCTGCCCCGTTCACATCCTTGACGTCCTCCCGCTCGCAACCATTCATATGAATTATCCCGCAGCATGATTTTCTCAGCGGAAAACGCGGGAGCAACAACTCTTTGTCCGGTTTGAGGTTATCGCCCGCCCATCTAGAGGTATAAGCTGCTCCCTAAAATGTGGTGTACTTTCACTGATGTCTAATTGTCTACGGCAAACTATTCTTTGCTCTATAGCAAATGCTATGAGTAAGTTCTGACCAATCTGTCTTGCTTATTGCTGGATTGAATATCACAAATTATACTGGCTTCACTGCCGGCTAGATTTTGTGCTCGTGAGAATTTTTCAAGGTTTGAAATTTAAATTTTTACATTAGCTTACAACATTTTCTTTCATGTAGGAAGGAATTTTTAGGTCATAATTATAGTAATTTTTGGCATTTATAAAAAAAATGACGCTGATTAGGGATTTATGTGAGTAGATGAGATTTTCCCTTGACATTTGGGATTTTCGTTACTTTGTTGAGGTTGTGCGAGGAGTAATGAGAATGGGAACCCAAATTAAGTACTCAAGTTTTATTTTCCAAAGTAAAATTTGGTACTTTGTATCATTTACATAAAATTTATGTTTCCATTTAGATGACATTACGGAGAAAATTGTAAAGAAAAGTACTGAACAATCGACATTTGTTCACGTTAACCTTTTCGAGGTACCAGATTAATTCTAAACCATCTAAATATTTATTTATAAGGATAATAGAAATTTTGCCCAAGCGTTATCGTATGCGTTCATAATCAAGCACCGGGCTGATTAAATGAATCGTTCCTCTTAAAAAAATTCAGCAAATTTAAGATTGTATTTGCTATTTCAACCCCGCAAGTGTGTGTGCAAGAGGCATTGTAAAGTCGAGGAGGCATATCAACTCATGCATTCCCCCGGTTTTATTTATCAGTTGAAGATTCAGAATTGATTTAAAAACTGAGCCTTCATAGACTTCTAAGTTAGAGTACTTGCTGTTTAAGTATCCGTCCCATCCATGAGACTGTATTGATTCCTCAGTTTAAGATAGGGAATCTTGATCGGTAACGGTCGCGAATTTAAAATATTACACACAAAATTTGGGGAAACGATCATGAGGTGAGTTATTATCTTCAGAGTGTAATTGTCATCAAATTCATTCAATTAGCATTCAATACGCAGTTCGTGTTTCCATGCTTATGAAATCATAAATAAATGAACTGGTTAGCAAGGGTTGAATACTTGTAGTTGCAGCTCCAAACAGCGAGTAAAAATGTTGCGGGATAGAAAGTCACGAAGCTTTTCTAATCTGAATCAAGAATGCATTTTCAGGTCGACTGAGTTCGTCATTATTTCCCAAAATCTTAATTAGCTCCGAAGGAATGAGTTCTATCACCACATTTCTTACCTGCATTATTCACTATTTCATGCCTGCTGTATTTCTCTGTCGAATATCTACGGTCCGCGGATATCATTCTGTACGGAACTGTCATCGTCTACATCAAAGTATCTATACAGGTCTATTATCGCTGGCATATAGCTTTTCAACATATTCCCTATTAGTCCTAGATATCTTATTAATTATCATTTTTAATTTGACCACAACTTACATCAATGAAGGCCAATTTACTATATTTCTAGATGAACACGCTCAACAATGTCCTGGTTACTTAAGAACTATTTGGGCAAGATCCGAACCCGCGACGCACGGGTTAGCCGGTGAGGACGTAACCCCGCCGCCACCGAGACCGCCAAATATTCCTCTCCTTTATTATCTTTCCTGTCTTGCCCTAAATATTTGCAATTGTTAACTCTTCAATACCACCTGATAACGTTTTCCTGCGAGGGTATGGCGCCCCTACGTCCGTGCTACCATTCTATTACGTCGCCTTGCGTTCCCCACCCATTATCCCACATTACTTTGGTTTATCGAAGGAGTTCATTATTTTAACTCTCCCCAGTGTGGTGTTGATGTTTTTCTACTTCCTATTCTCTTGTATTTTCTCGATCATTTCGTCTGCGATCCTTGACTTCTTATTTCTTCCTGTCTCTATTAATTCTTTTGTTTCGTATACCGCTCCTACTATTCCAGTTGTATGTTTTCTCATTTGCCCACTTGTTTCAGGTATGCCCTTCAAATTACCTTTAATCAGTACTATAGCACTATCGTCATTAGAGGTTCGGCCGGAAATCCAAACCAGTAATTCCTTTTCAACCTCTTTGAATTTACAAATTTTATCATTAGGACTAAATTACTATATGGATGATCTATGGTACTTAATGACACAAAACCCCATACATCTAGACCTAATAATTTTAAATATATAAATATATCATCAAAAATTTTAGTAGAAAAAATTTCGACAGTGCACGTTTTCGTCCAAATGCTAAGAAAAAGGATGTTACACCAGCAATATATTACTCAAACAGATTGATTATTAATAAAAAGCGTATTTTTACATTATTTAACCTTGAATTTGAACTATAGCATGTAAAACCTTTTAAGGTAGTAATGGATGACAGATTCATATATATCAATAGTGAGCATCGGTGTACAATGCTTCCGTGTTGACCTTTGGTTACTTGTTTTAACCCTAATGACGGAAATAATTTACTGGCGAAACATTGGTAAGGAATGACTTATTTTGATTTCCGACATACCCCCGGTGAAATTATTGCTGTTTAATTTCTGAGACCTATATGCACAACACCGATATTTATATCTATGGATTATGATCTAAGTCCGCATCTGTATCAGGGAATTTTGAACGCAGTTCTTCAAACTCTGCCTGCCTATGAGATAATTTATTTGATATCTATATCTCCTGGCATTTTTCATGTGTACTTGCGCCACTAGCATTGCTCAAATAAAAATTTTGCTGCTACTAATTCACACAAAAGGATCTAAACAGGACCAAAAGGTGATTGGCTGATGAATTACTGGTTCGGTTTAATTATTACTCCGACGGCTGAGGTCGTATTGCTCTGTAGACATGACGAATAGAGCGTATTTTTCATTTTCTGGAAGGCAAAGGACGATTTTCAATTTATTCACATTCTATCCTTAGGCGAGCATATGATCATAACGCAGAAGCGCCTTATTGCCATCTATACAGCAATCACAAACGCAAATATTTGGAAAAAGCCAAAGCTGCTCTTAAAAAAATATGGACCTCTTCAAAATACACCAGGGCACTAATAGTACCAAGAACACTGCATAAGGACGTGACTCTTGATGCGCTTTCGATCGTATTTTGCTAAAATTTCTGTCGCAGGTTAATAGCATTCCGGAACTTGCCTATAGGTGGCACTAATGCAATCTTTGAGTCTTGTTAACGACGAGATGGGTATCGTTATGAAGGCAGTTTCGAGTGTGAACGTGCAGTTAAACGAGGTGAATTTGGTTCAAAATGGATTTACGGAGTTGTTTTGTGTCAGGTGCTTTACTGGGTACTTGAATACCTAAATGAGGAACAAGATTCTCGGCGGAAAGAACAAAAGCTTGTTTAAGGTTAATGTAAGAAGGTACTTGTGGGTGGCGATCATTGCCCTTACCACATGGTAGCCATTACGCGAGAGACGGCGTTCAGTGTATATATTTCCTTGTGCGTACGTGACAGTGTGATTCCTTTGTTTTGACATTCTCAGCATATGCTATTCCTTCATTTTCTGGCGAGAGAGACTGCGTTCAGTATACAAATGTATTTCCAAGTTCCTCCAACAGTGCGTACATGACAGTGTGATTCCTTTGTTTTGACTTTCCCAGCGTATGCTATTCCTGCATTTTCCGTCATTCCTTCATTTGTTTCCGCGACTTTTTTGGGCTGAAGTTGTTCATTTTCATTTCAGCAGTTGACCTGCATCTGCTACAGACTATCTTATACTTGACCGTTTGTTTTTAACAGGCAACCAATTGTATTATACGAGGATTAATTTTCCAAGGATTATAATAAAGCAATTAAGTGACTGATACTTGTTTCTTTCAACACACAAAGGAATACTTAGCTCGCCTCCCCGCCCGCCCGCTCGCTTGTGTATTCTTGTTCCTTCAATGTACATTTTATTTTTCTACGCCCTACGAGTTATAAATGGGAAATGATTTCGAATAGTTATAATTGTCATGGCATCAATAACATCAGCTGATTTTGCTAGCGGTGTATTCGAATTACGTATATTGGCATTGAATAACCGGAAATGAACTAGCTTTTGAATTAATTGCATTTGATATTATTTCAATAAACTTTTTCCCTTTTCTTACATCATAAATTAGACATTGTAGAGTGGAATTCGAAATACGAATCGACCGATCAAATCACCTATTGCCGCAGGCCTTCATTGTAATTGATTTATATTGCGACGATCTGTAGGGTTTATCGTCGACGGATTGGTACCTTGGGTACATAAATACTGTCCAATGCCTTAAATTATTACACACAGTATTAATCATCGTCCTAGTGGAGGAAAAGGAGACGTAAAACCACGTATAGTTAGACCAGAAGCGTCTGCTAAAAGCCTTGATAACTGAAACAACGCAGCCTGTGGCCAAAAGTGGAAGTTCAATTTTTTCGCTTCCATTGGCAACAGAGTCGAGATGGGACTTTTCCGTCCTTATGCAGTGTTCTTGAATAGTACCACCGAGAACGCAGAATCTGGAAATCTGCCAACTTTACTTTATTTCACATGAACATCAATGCTTGGGGTAATTAAAATTAGCAGATTTTGAAAAGTAACCATTCCGAGGATATTGAATATATTTACGGCAAAATATAATTGCCCATGCTGTATTTTGAAAAAAATCAATAACATTCAATGATAGTTGGAAGTAGCTGTAGTAGTTTCTCGGTACCACAATCGCCCACAAGTAGGAATTGAAAGCGGATAGGCGGAGGGAAGATCGCTATGCCCATCGATAGGGCCTCAAGTTATGATCTCCTGGTAAATAGAATTCGATGGAAATGACTTAAACTTACTAAAAATTCTCTAATCTACTTATTCCTCCAAATTAATGACTAAGTTTGATTGTTGAATGCACTGTAAAGATATTGAAATGGCTTAAAGCACGTCGACAGCCCAACAGTTACAGGCATTTTATTGCGGAGGTTTGTCATAATAAGAACGGAAATCGCACTTTACCACAGATTTTAATCATTAGTACTACGCGTTCTGACTCACAGAGTCATCATCAGATAGAAGACTGAGGAGGATTCCCATAATGTTATCACCCACTGAGGTCTCCAACCTAATGATGACTCGAAAGGCGTAGTTATTATAATTCAAATCTGTGGAAAAGTGCGATGGTTGTCCATATCAAAACGTCAGTAGCTGTGACAAATAAAATTTATAATAAAATTTCTAGTTAACATCTCACTAGAAAATAAGAGACAATGTAATTTTAAGCCATGCATGATAGCCAGGATGTTTTCGTGCCATTGTTAATGCCGCGTATACCTACGAATAATAATCTAAGGTTTAGACTCAGGGATACGAGTGCAAGAGTGACGTAAGATCTACGAGTATATTCATGCTTATTTAAATGGCGTATTTTGATCAAAGCGTTTCATTTGTAACAGCTGGTTTTTAAATTGTATTTCTAAAAAAAATATAGCTTTCATCCCTCCATTTTGTTCGAGTGATTTTTTTGGAGGGGTTGAGAATTGCCTTTTGAGCTCCCGGCGTTGCTCAGCCCAAATATGTTTCCTCATTTCCTCCACCCTCCTTCTTGACGCTCATCCGAGTCGGAAGTATTGTCCTCTTTATGGGCTCCTCCACCACTTCCACCCGGTCCACCCCCTTTTATTTCATCGCCTATGAGCCATCTTCTTTTGTCCGCGACGTCGTCTGCGACCGGGGAAGAACTCCATAAAGGGCTGAGAGGGCGAAAGGGTTATGTGAAAGTGAGGGATGCTGCAGGTCGTAAAATAGGCAGAAACTTTTCCAAATGGTGCGTTATCCGTAAATGGAGGGCTGGATAGAGTGGCGGCAATTGATGTCCTGTCAGAGTGATCATAGCTTCAAGCCGAGTCGCTTACGTCTAACCATTGGGATCCAAATGTGTTTATAAACCTCTATCCCTTAAGATGTTGAGTCTAAGCTGTATTTCAACCTGCATATCGAGGCAATATCTACACTTGAGCAATCGTTATACATTTATCAAATTTTAATTTTACAGATTCAATAGTTTCAGCCTTAACTTTGTAAAGCTTTTCCATAATGCACAGGAATTAACAAAAATTTGTAAGTTTTACGTAGAATATTTATTGGAATACCGGTGTCTTCAAATAGTCGAAATCATCAGCTCCCTGTTGATGTCAACTGTTCGACAACAGGGACTTGATGATGTCCACTATTTGACGAAGCCGGTTGTCCAATAAATATTCTAGGTAAAAGTTACAAAATTTTGTTAATTCCTTAGCAATTAATTTTACGTTCTTGCCCGTCAATGCCCATTTGGTGAAATTTATATCAAGGACCCAGGTGTACTTAAGTGTAAATCTAGTCGTCTTTACTCTAGCCGTATTAGCGGTCAAATACTTCTAATTGTATTTTACCAAACTTTGTTGATTAAATGGACCAAATTAAGGAGGTCTACCTAAAGACGACGGTTTGCCATAATAGCCCGTGTCGTTTCCATCATTTTGGTTTAAATAATTTTTTATGCGGATTAGTCTTGTTATTTTAATAATCATGAATAGCCAATCCAAAAACTTATATATGAAGCAACCGATTCTATGGTGAAAAACTTGTAGAGTTAACAAATTTTAAAAATGATAATAGGAATAAGAAAAGATACATAAAATCTGATGCTAAAAATTCTCGTTTGACTTTTCTATGCGATGTTTTTTATTTATTTAATGTTTCTATGATGCAGAATGAGGATGATAAATATTTTTAAAAAATATTCCGTAGAGATTTGTTACAATTCTTTATTGTCCGTGAGATCTTCATTGAAGCATTCATTTTAAAGATTAAATACATTAATCCACATGTTTTTTTCACGAATTGTTTTGAAATGTATCAAAACAGTCAACATAATAACTTGTCCTTATGCTAAGGCTTGAATATTAAAAAATCGGTGAATATAGATATTTTGGAGTCAAGTAATTGTAATCTTAAAGTCAAGTAAGCTTTCATGTACTTAGGGTGTTCATCGTTAACTCTCCGTATTAAGTGGACAATTACAATTTACAGTTAAATACTTTCATAGCAATGCTATATTTTGCAACGAAACAACTGCTATAAAAGTTTAGAATTTGACGCTAAGTTATAAGGATACATTTTTCTAGACACTGACATGCAGTCGATGATATTACGCAGCGCAACGTAAAACTGCTTGGTGGACTAGAGAGTATCATGAATCTAGGGTGTCCAATTTTACCTGAGACATTAGATATACTAAAGTTTTCTTTGATATGTATGTTATTTCGTTTCTTAATCTCTGTACTGAACTACATGTTCTTCAGTTTAAAATAAATTTTAGCCGTATACAAGTAAAACTTGTAATACAGGTGGTAAAATATCCTCAAAGTGCCTCAATATCCTCAAAAAATATCCTCCAAGTAGATCAATGTAGCTCACATAATAAATAGCGACAAAGAAAAAGTTAAATTATTAAAGCTGAAATACACATTAAATTTTTTTAAAAACTCTGAGCGCACCAACGTATTGGAAGTTACACAAGCCATCAATTAAAAAACCATATCCGGTATAATAATTATCCGAATCCGTTGTTCATACAATTTTTGTACAAATAATATACAAATATACAGAGCCCGAATGAAAGAGTACAGAATAATGGACATCACCAAAGTAAATTTATCGTTAATTCAATCGAAACAAATTCTTTTTCAGTAAGGGAACTGCAAAGGGGAGCGCACCGCTGTAACGTAGTCATAGGAGGAAGGGATGTTGAAAAGAAAAGAGAGGGAAAACAAAAGGAAACAAAAAATGTTCGGCGCGAGATGTGGGCGGGACTCAGAGAGAGAGAGAGAGAGGCGTCAGGGTGGCCAGAATAGCTTGGGAGTGTGCGGAATATATGAAAAGCCAACGGCGACGGTAGCGCCGCAAGACAGCTTTGCGAGTTGCGGTGGGGCTGACAGATACATACCACCACGGGAGGAGGATGAAGAACGGCGTGTGACGGAGAGGGAGGGAGAGAAGAATAGGGGAGGTGGAGGCGGGGGAAGAGGAGGAAGGGAGGGACAGGATCAGGAGATGAGTTGAGGCGTTGAGGAAGAGAGGTGGGTACATACAGTAAATGGAGCAGAGGTGGGGTGGACGGTAGGTGGAGGAGGAATGGAAATCTGCAGGCATACATAACCCCGCCGAAACTCCCCCTTCCTCCGAATACTCGGAGAACTGAAAACCTCCGTCGTCCTCCTCCTCCGCCTCATTCCCTCTCTCCGCCCACAACCTCTCTCTCTCCCTCCCCCCTCCCCTCACCCGACTCTCCCTCCCCCGCCCCTCCCTCCTCCCCCTCCGCCCCCGGTGGCACCGCTGGCGGACACACCGCCAGAGAACTCTCTTTCACTCACACATACACAGGGAGCATTCACAGTCGTTCATTCGGATTCCATTCAATTGCCAGTCTAGTCTGCGGCGGTCAATTGTTTAGCGTCGTCGGGGACTGCAAGGAGGAGGAGATGGAGGGGCTTAGGGGGTAAGGACGGATCCGATTTGAATGGGCGGAGAGCGGAGGGAAAAAGGTGGGCACTAAATATGTGTCTGCTTGAACATATGTACGAGAATATGCATATAAATTTTTCTCCGCTAAATTTTCCTCCACCTATGAACGCATATGTATGCACATATAATACATACGTCTGTGTAGTACAAGCATATGTATAAGTGCTGGTATATGTAGATATAGGAACCCTTAGGTATGTGTTTGTAGATTTGGGTTAAATACATTCATGCAAACGAATATTCACGGATACGTAAATTTTCCTCCGTCATAATTTCTCCTTGTATACATACACATATACATTTAATATACTTAGTCCATAATTCACAAATCCAAGCGCCTCAAGAAATTAAAATTGGTTCGATTTGTGAAGAATTCGAGTTCAAGAAACCTTACCAGAGGCACAGCCGGAATTTTCTTCGAAGTGGAGTTTTATATACACTCAAGTATCACCTCCTATGAGGCAACCGCAGGATTTGATACATTTTTGAAAGTTAATTGTCCTGAGGTCCACCAAAGGTGTTTCATTAGGCCCCTTTTAGATTGAATTGATTGCGATTCTCTCTCTCAAAAATAACCCAAAAAGCTATTCTCCTTTTCAAAAATCTTCCTAAGGGCTGTCTTCCAGAAGGATGTCAGGATCATCCTTCTTTTCTATTTTCCTTAAAAATACACTGGACAATAATGTAAATCTAATTCCCTTGAAATCATTGGCTTATATAACTGCAGATTCTCGAACAATAGTGGTTCATTTCTATCAGATCATATGTTTACAATTATCGCGTAGCAGGGTGTTTTGCGTAGGACTCGGGGTAGTTTGAGCGAGATTTTTGAGGTTTGAGGTTTTTTGAGGCGAGAGGTTTGAGTCATTATTGAGTCCATATTCGAATAATGTTTTAATTTCACCAGCTGTGGGACACATAAAGAAAATATCGCAATATTAATGGTGTAATAATATAGTTTCATATGACAGTAATTCTAAGTTATTAAATGAAAATATCTGCATAAGTCTTTACCTTGACTCATTTTTTTCGCGCGGTACGTTTAAAACTCCTTAACAACGGAAGGTATTTCTTGATCATGCAGAAATTAATGTAGTGGCAACATGATTCATTTTCAAAAATAGTCGATAAAGCATTCAGACCACCCACTGTATTTTATTTCATCTAAGTATTAGAAATTTCACATTTTTTCAATAAGGTCTCTTCGGTGTGCATACACGTACCATTTCCCATATAAAAGAGCTGGCATTTTTCCTCAAAAATCTTGGAAAGTAGTTCGCTAAGGGGCTAATATTTCGGTAAATTTGGAAGGGTGAGATATTTTTCTTTAAATGAGATCAAATTTATTGATTTATAGGCGAAATGATATTTCGCTCAAACTACCTAACTCAATACGGACCGCATTATAAAACATCAGCATGAAAAACTGCTAATATTAACATTTTTTTAATATGTCCTATTTGAACTGTATATATTTTATTTAAAATAATTCTTTACATAATGATATTTACACAAGTTATACTCCAACATTACCTTCATAACGTACTTTTTTTAAACTTTCCCAATTTTATCTTCAAATGACAGCTGAAACTATTTATTTCAGGGCTCCTCATGGCATGCCATTGTCAGTGAATAGCGCCACACATTCATCTATTCAAATTGTTTGTAAAACCGCCGAAAGAGACGCAACTATCCACACACTTAATCCGAAGCGTTACAATTAATTCTGTCTAGCGCAGCAACTAAATGAAAAAGCCTCATAGAAAGCAGATATTTCAATGAGTTTGAAACGTAACAAATTTGACTAGCTCGTTCATAGAGGGCTAAGATGGTGAGCGGTGGTTACGGTACGGAAGGAGGTGTTGTGGCAAGAGAGGGTGGGAGGTAACAGTAGGAGCAAAAACAGTGGTTTATGTGGTTAAAAACTAGGAACTCGGCTCTCCTTCTCGGCCCCCAAAACCCCTGCCCGTTCCACACCAACGCACAACGGTCTCCTTCAGTGTCTTCGCATCCATTTTAGTACCTCCGCGCCATTCACTGTCCACACTCCCCCATCCAGAGTCTCTCCTTTTACCCGTGTGTGGGTATCCCACTAGTTTTCCCTCAACAGTCGACAGGTGAGCCTCCCGAAAAGTTCCCGCGTTGCCCACAACCTCCCCATTCCTCCCTCGTTTCGTCATCACCCCACCCTACCCACTCTCGTCCCTTCCCCCCCCCCCCCAGGCACGAATACTTTAGTGTAAAATTTATTTTTATTCTCTCACCTGCTATTTTACCCAAATATTTATTTCGTACATTCACCGAACGATGAACTAATAAATTGAAATCGATCATTCATGATGGTCGATTTGAATTTTTTTAGTTCCTCGTTCCTCCTTCCCCCTCTCTCTCTCTCTCTCTCTCTCGCTCTCTCTCTCGCTCTCTCTCTCTCCCTCTCTTTCTCGCCTTATTTATTTTCCTTCTCAACCAACTTCACCTCTTCTCCCTTTTATTTATCTATTTATTTAATAACTTTCTTGTTCACCCAACATGATTAGCATAATAATAGGGTAAACTCATACACAGTTAAATCCTTAAATAAAGAACAACAGTCAAGGCAGGCTGAATATTACATAAAATTTTACCTAATAATTCTGTTGATAACAAAAAGTTATAATGTTTTTCTTAGGAACTATTTTACAATTTTTAAAACATTTTCGGGATATACTTGCAAAACTTTTCATTTGACAAGTCATATTTAGGTCTTTACGATACGTATTGTATGAAGCACATATTATATTTAATGGTGCGTTATTACAATAATTAGTCTTTATATTTCTTATTTTAAAAGTCTTTTTTTGCTCCCCTTTCTTTGTCGGGACTATCAAATTTTATTTACCAACTAATTCTACGAAATTACCTTTGTTAATAATATCATACAAGAAAAATAAGTCATTCATAATTTTTCTTTCGCTCATCGCTTTAAGTTAAAACTCTTTTAACATAGTTTTCTAATCTACATAATTTCAAAGATAGGATATAAATTGTAACGTTTGTAATACAATTAGCCTAAAAATATTTATTGGACTCTCTCAATCATTGCATCAAATTTCTTAAAATGCAGTTTCCAAATAAAGACCTCACGTCCATAATTCTCTCCGAGTCTTTCTCACGCATTATTGCCGTCAGGTTTTTCCTCAGCAGCCTTGATGCCACAATCTGGCGAAACAAGCACATAAAGAAAGAAACAAAGGGCAGAATATACAAGGCTGTAGTGAGACCAATCTTAGCATATGTACGAGAGACAAAATCAGTTACTTCCAAAACCAGAAGGTTACTTGAAACCACGGAGATGGAAATTTTGCGGAGAATTGCTGACAAAACATTATTTGACAGAGAAAGGAGTGGAGTGAGTCGATAAGAAGAGAGTGCGGCGTGGAAGATACTAATCAGTGGGTTCGTCGAAGAAAGGTGGAATGGAATTAACACATAGACAGAATGGATAAACAGAGGATGGTGAAGGTGGCAAGAGGCAATGCTGCAAAGGTGAAAAGAAGTGTGGGTCGGCCAAGGAAAAGGTGGAAGGATAACCTGGATGTGGAATGTGGAAATGTACTGAAGAAAACAGGCATAAGCCTAGGAAGAAAGGTGGAAGAAGAAGGTTTTCCTGAATTTTGATATTATTTTTTAAAATGTCGCTCCCCGCTGCTCATTAGTTTGTTTAACTTACTCCACTCTGGTTTCTTTTAAATTAAATAATCCCCACACGCCTCAGTTCAATTTTTGGCCGAGTCACACGCTCGTCTCATTCATGACGCGTTCGGTATGTTAATTTCTTGCTGCCGATTTGAAATTCACTGTCATATACTGTTAGATGAGGATAATGGAACACATTATAATTATTATTTCTGAGACGTTATCATGGGTTCAAATTATGATGCTCAAATTTCTATCTACACATGTTTCCTACGGGTACACGCACCAATGCGGGAGGAATAACAGGTCTTCTCGTCCAAATTTTGATGGTGACGAAAAACTGGCAGTGCGGAACTTGAAAAAAAAAGTCACTTGTATAGTTTTTTACTTCACTTATTTCATATTATTTTCTTGGATCCTGGATAACACATTGATTCTTCCAGAAATTCCCTCATAGTTATCAAAATCATTCATAGTAATCTATCTTAGGATTGAATTGCCGCATTTCCCTACTTAAATACATCATACTCTTCCTCGATCTTCCTCGGCAATTCTTTCTGTTGATAATCCTTCCATTATATTTGTAAGGGTCTGTTGTGTCGCAAGTTTTTCCCACAAGTATGTCTCCTCTTTTTATCACTCTTCATTAAGAACTTTTTCTCGTCGAATTCTCGTAGGACTTCTTCATTGGTGATTCTTTGTGCCAATTTTTTCTCACCGTTCTCCGATAAAATATTTTCTTTGCTTTTAAACTTCCTTATTCTGCTACTGTTGTCAATCTGTTCACAGACAAATAAGACTACTAAGATAAAACAATATTATGGTTTTATGAAGGGAGTCCTTATTTTTAATTATTCATAGATAGCGAGAACAACAATCATACTTTTCCACAATTTTTTGTCATTACCAATACTAAGCATTTCGATTAACACAGTCATCATCAGGTACGATACAATGAGAAACAATAGACATCGCAATTTCTGCTGTTCCTTATTGCCTTGTACCTGATTTTGATCATGTGAGTCAAAACGCGGTGTACTGTTAATAAAAAATGTAGAAAAATGTGATTGTTTCTCTCATTAACGAACTTCCACTACATTACGTCTGAATCAGTGAATATTATTCACAGCTAGCTATCGGAAAACTCTTCCCCTGATTTCTCATTTGTTTGAGCTATCCCACTCAGTTCCTCATTCTCCCTCCTTTCATCCTGGATGGTCTAACGTCTCAGTAATCATTAATCTTTCTCATGCTCCTGTTCTCCAACATGCCAAAGCTTCATGTTAACTTTATTTTCTTAATTTATTCCTAAAGCAATTATTCCAGTTTTATTTTAAGTAGTCATTCATTAGTGCGTATACAAAAGGAATTTCTCTCGAACATTGATAGTTATGGGATGGTGACCGACAAGTGTAGTCATTTGCACCGGAAACGATAGGAGAACAGGTTGGCATTGGTGTACGCCGCGGCGTTAGTATTTCGCTTTCCCATGACAGGCGTCAACGTAAACATAGTGATAAGTCCAATCAATTAGATGGAATACTCCACCAGAAGTAGTCACTAAGTACTCAAGTCAGGATCAGAATGCCTCGGACGAATATGGGTCACTTCCAATATTAAAGCCCAATCTCTATAGAGTATCTGTGCCCTAAGCCGAAGCGCTCTCGAAATAATTAGTAACCCATTTTAGCGAGCAATTATGTTATCAATATTAGAAAAAGTGAAATGACTTAGGTTTTGCATGCTTTCCACGCCATTAAAGCAATCAGTATATGAAAAATTAATTTAAATGTGTCATTAGATTGGTATGTAAGAGCCAAATTTTACTAGCATCCTATAAAAATGGACTTCGCACAGATTGCCAACCTCTTGCGATGTTGTCATCAGGAAAAAATTCCGTTGGAATTCCAACCAACATTCTTAAAAAAGTGTTTTCAGTATAAAACGAATAGAATCAATATCTTTGGTTCTGAAAACTTAGACCCAATAGATATGAACAATGTTTCCCGAAAGCCAATGTAAGTGATGGAAACTTCGAAAAGAAATACGTAATAAACTAAAGAGGGATTCTGAAACCCATAAACTAATGCTAATGTTGCACACTAAATTAATCGTCTCAGTGTAATAATATGATGACAGTTATATCAATGTTTGGTATTGGTTTCACAATTAACTTATGAGGGGTCTGCAATGACTGCGAATTTATTTACTTGCTACATTATTAGGGCCAATGATTTCTTACACTCCAAAATCTAATAGCGCATTTGCCTTCTCGGGGAGCCCATACGCAAAAAATTGTTATTTTTATACCTTTTTTTCTTTTTATCATTTGAGAGGAAAACGTAATCGTAATTTTAAGATCTGTCACTTACAATTGGCATTAATATAAGATGAACACACTGGGAGGTATTGCGTGATATAACCCTTCCTCGTTAAATATGATTTTTACCCGGCAAATATTGCATAAGACGTACAAATGATTTTTTCAAAGTTTATTTACAGGAATATAACGAGCGCTTGGTACTGCCCTAGAATCGGTATTTATCGCAACAGTTAGCAAATACACGTCGTGACTCTTCATAGAGACTCAAAATTATAATTATCATCCAATTATTTCAGGAAAGTGGAAACCGTTTCTCAGGAATCTTTCTTGCCTTATTTATTAATTACTCTTAGGCTCCCTATAATTGATACATATATGGCAACGCTCTAACTCGCTCTAGGTTAGTTGTTATGCTAAGAGCTCATGTTGACTGTAGGGTAGGGTTACGCACATAAAATTTTTATCTCTTTAGAAATGAATAGTATTCTTAATCTGAAAACATCAATTACCTCAGTAATACGTTTCTGTGCTATACGCCCGCAAGCCACTGTGATCGGGGATACATACCTATTACGTGGCTGATAGAACTTCAATCAAATAGATTAGGCTTCCCTGGATAAAATTTTTCAAGTCTATGTCTAACGTTGGTTAAAATTATATCCTCGTTATGAATACGTGTTAAAATTTATCAGGAAACATTTTTATTTGAAGTGAGTTTTCGAGTCTTGCTTTGAAAAAAACGAGTAGAAGGAATTTTTAACTGCGGGTATTCCGATATTAGCAAAAAAGGAGTATTTGTTATTTTTAAAAATGTTGCTATCGAAATTAATATGTTAAATTTGGTGATTTGGTGGCTTTTTACTCCTTGTCAGATTTTCAGGAATTACGGATAGGATTGATGCCCTTGTGCTTGTAGACCTGTGAAGGAGGTTACAGATTTATTTCTGTCAGGTTTCCGGGCAATCAGATGTCATAAGTCCATTTGGTTCATTACTTTCTATTATAGCTCACATCATTATATTTGTTTCATATTAAATTCCACTGTGCTGAAACACGGATATCAGCTATGAAAGAGATTTGATGAATTTGCGCCGTCTTCCGTCGCAGTAAAAAGTAGATTAATTTTTATTCACAGCCTATACCATCATCTA
The DNA here is from genome assembly GCA_963169105.1 of Ceriagrion tenellum. NCBI lineage: Eukaryota > Metazoa > Arthropoda > Insecta > Odonata > Coenagrionidae > Ceriagrion > Ceriagrion tenellum. The sequence continues at coordinate 93,489,141 of OY720632.1, read as the reverse complement.
TTTATTCAAATTATGTTATTTCCCACTATTCGAAATCAAGGAGAAGACATCCCATATCTCGCATTGACAGATTGGTAAGACGCCAGCCCACCGGCACATAGGTGACATATTTAGCCTGTCTCGGACAAAGATGGTGCAATATCGCCTTAGCCACAGGAGTACCTCAAAGTCAAGCCTAATTTTAGTCAAATCAGAGAACGATGAAGATAATTCTGTCTTCAGCTTTAAAGTATTTTGCTATTACACGAATTGCTCTCATCTGAAAACCGGTGAATGCAGTCATTTGGGTCCATGAACTCTGCTGATGATTATAGCCCGCTGCAATTGATAAAAAGTAGCATCTTTAATCTAAACCACTAAGCGAGGCTTAACCTTAGACATTGTTGTCATGTTTGAACTCAAAACTGTCCGTATTTGACGCTTGGTACACGGATGCTTGTCATGATCTCCCAAAAAGCAACTTAGTTGTTAAGTGGGAACTGCATTCTCTACTGAATAACTCTTCCGTTTCAACTGTCAGCGGAGAAAGAGAAACGTGAGGGTTATAGATGATCTTTCTGGAGAAAGCCACTCTCTCCACTACTTTCATCGAAAGCCTCACACGTTAGTGCATTTACAATTGGTAAAGGTCGTAGAAACATCATGCAACTTTGTAAACAATGATCCACTGGCGATGAATTAGTTTACCACTTTACCACGTTTCATAGGTACTGGGAAGCGAAAATGAGAAACGTAATCTCATTATGAATTAATTCCTACTCTAAATAGTGATCATACATTTCTCTCAAGTTAATTAAATATTTAAGCTTTATTTTTATCGAATGCTGTCATTTATAAGACGATGAAACGATAATGTTAGTCCTTATGAGCTTAATCAAAACGCAATACCCTCTGACCGCATTGAGGAGGGCTGAACAACTCATCGAGGCTTAGAGGAGCTCGCACGCTTGTTTTGACTGAATGACTTCCTACGCACGCCACTCAAAAATACGACTGTTGGTTCGAATTCACAGAATAAAACAACTTAATTGGCTAGCGAAAAATAATCCCCAGTGAATTAAATCTTCCATCCCGATTACTGACAGTGGAAAGAGGAGAGACGATCTTTCCAGCGATCGCCACACTCTCCACCGCCCTCATTGTGCGTGGTTGTCCTCCTCCTGCCCCCACACGCGCGCGCTCGCACGTTCCACCTTCCGGGCAGCGTGCAATGCAAATCAAAATGCGTCTCTCTAATTCTCCACCCCGGCTCTATCCTTCCGAACGTGCATCCTTCCATCGATAATGCCCTCGATCTGTCCCTTGGACCGTGAGAGGAGACACGACGCGCCACGGGGTCGGACGCACGCGCTACGCGTATCTATGCGAGGAGCGCGAGCGGAAATTATCAGGGAGAGCCAAACAAAACACGGACGCGGTCCGTGCATCCCGCGCGCCAAGCCGACCGTTCCTCCTCCTTCGTGCCGCCGAACCTGCACAATAATCTTCCTTGAGTCATTTCGCATTCGCATGGACATTCATAAAGATCGCGGGCCACATTAAACCCTTTCGTTTATTCATAAACCCATTTTGTTGGAGGGAAAGAATTAAAAAAAATAAGAGGGCTGAGGCGATGGAAAAATCTCCCCCCTCTATCTCTCTCTTTCCCTTTTTTATTTTCACGACAAAAGATTTTCTTTTTCCACTAATTCACTGTTTGGAACCACTGGATTATGTGACGCACGCGATTGTATTACGGGCGTGTGTGTTCGGTATCCGCCTCTAATATAGAGAGTGGGGAAGCGAGGAGACAGATCCTTTTGTTTCGAATCGATAAGTCAGTAAAGTGGGAGACAATAGAGGTATTTTGCATTTCACCGGCACAACACAGAAGTCGTATCGTCCGGGCTAAAGTTTATACGATTTCCTTCATCACTCCCTTAATGCCTCCCGTAGTAGTATATACATATATGAATGCTCTTCCAAAACGACACGGTGGAAGGGCCCTTTTCTCTGGCCATATACTACTCATTTATATGTATAAATACATTTCTGTCGAAGCGAAGGGGATGGTTTTAACCGCTCCATAAATGTGAAAGGGTTGAGCGGTCGTCTCCTTCCATCAGTCCTTTCTATTTCCATCAGTTCTCGTCAAGAGTCATCCGAAGTGTAAGGCCAGAAGCCATGTGACATAAAATACACATAATGGGAAAGTGCCCAATAAACTAGGGAAGCATTTCCTATAAAAAGGGGTCGAGGAACAGAAGGAAACCGTGAACAACGCAATGTTGGAAGGCCACAAGGGGTTTGGTTAAACGGGGATGTGGCGAAGTCAAGAATTTTGAATACTTCTAATGGTACATTTATGAACCATATAATTTTTCGCATTGTTGTTTTGTGTAAGACGAACTGCAGAATAATGCCTTTAGCACGGAAGACATCCTCTTTGAATGCATTCGCGGAGCTTTAATCAAAGAAAACGTCCAGATTTGAGGGGTTTAAGTACCCTCTTTGCTCTTGAAGTGGAAACTTGAGTAGCAAAATTTTCAGTGATGAAGATTTAAAATTCAATGGAGCCGTATTTTATATTTTTGGTTTTTCATTTTTCTGAGAGACAATGAGCGTAGTAAAACATAAATTAGATACTAGTTTCAGCATCAATTTTGATCGAGAAGAGCCGGACATGACTCCAGTTTTATTTTTAAATCCTTCATTAATACTACTATTAAGTAATTGAAGGTAGATGACCATTGATGATGAGGAGAAGAGTAGGGGAAGATGATGTCTGCTTTAAAGCCACTAAAAGAAAATACCATTAGGCATTTGGTTTCAAGATATGCTTTCAATTAATAATAATAATAATGACTTTATCCATCCATTGAATCAACCTTACATGCGCACCTTAACATTTTCAACAAAAAAGGATAAATTAGGATTACCTTGTAGGCAATGCCTGTACTTGGGATACCTAAAAAACAATTTACCTTTCGAATTATTGAGAAATGACTAAACTGAGACCAGATACCTAACAGAAATATATATATGAAAATGATAATAATTTTTTGTCTAATCTCAACCTGTCGTAAATACAATTTAGAGTGTGTTAACCATACTAATGACAAAAAACACATATTTTCTATGTCTAAAACCAACTTTTTACTCTGTTCAAAAATGATATTAAACTATTTGTACCTCTTATATAATCTGACAATCTAAGAATTCAATTGAGAATATTTGCTACCTTAAGCTATTCATTTGGATTCCCGCCGAAGCTGAATTTAAGTCGCGCGTTAAAATAATGAAAAATAGATTTATATCGTTCACAAAATTGTATGACATTATTGGAAAAATCATCTGAATTTGGTCAATCAGTCTCTCTCATACTACCGATTCATGTTACGAAGCTCTATGAATTTTTCTGTTTGACAGAAGTCACCTGATAAGCGTGTTGTTGTAGGTACGTTGTAGCCCCTCAATTTAGTAATCTCTTCTCGGTTTATAATTCGTGACTATTATTCATTACTATGGTATCTGTCCAAACGAGACAATTGCAAATAAAATATCTTCCCCAACCAAACTACATATGAACTCAAAGTCATAACTTATCGAGGGTTGCATCCAACGCAAGTGCTTCGCGTCGATCCTCTTCCCTCCTTCCCGTGAGCAGCCGAGCCATCAAATTCTCGTTTCCCTTCATCGTTACGAAGGGGGGAAACTAACTTTCCCGCCCCAAGCCGAAGGTCGTCGGTTTGTCTGAGAATCAAAATGCGCTCCCATTGCCTCCTCCTCCGTCTTTCTCTCTCTATATCCACCCTCCTCCCTTCTGCTCCACTCACAATTAACCTCTTATTTCCGCAGCAGGGGTGGCGGACCGGTGGAGGGGCGGGACTAAGAACAGAGAGGGAAAGGAGGGGGGACCCCCCTGCGAGGCGCCACTGTATGGATATCAGCGCCCCCCCTCTTCCAACGCAAACACACTCGCATCCAAAGGGGCCATCAGAAAAGAGAAGAGAAGAGACCCTCTCTTGCCTTAAACCCTTTCGTCCCGGGTGCAAGCGACAATGGAGGTCTTCTTGTGGAGGACGCCCCCCCTCGGGGCCGCTTAAAAATCTGAAAAAGGAAGAACGGCTGATGTCTCGCGCGGAGGCGAGGAGGGATGGCGGCTCCCCCGCCAGGGGGCGTGTGGAGAAATTTTGCCTGAGGAGTGGGATGGGGGCTGGAAGGGTTAGACCATGAACTGAGGAAGATATTGGCGTTGCGTTCGGAGGAACTCCTGGAGGTGGCCCCAAAAAAATGAATTTTAAGAGTGGTAATGACATAGAGGTGGGCAAGCGGGAGATTATAGATACGGTTGTTTCATCCTAGCAATTCCTCCATTCCGGAGGATTTTGAAATTTATGCAAGGACATTTTCGAGAGATTACCATGATACGGACAAATGTGTAGTGTCTTGAGACAACGTAAAACGAAAATCTACGTGACTGCCACTATTACAAGGTTAGGTGGGTGAAGTAATACTTCTACTAATCCATCAATTCCACAGCTGCCATTCTTTCTCTGTATCTTCTTCTCACCTCTCAGTCAACAAAGCCCATTCACCTCCACCCTTCCCCAGCATGTATATACTATGCTCCTTTATCAAGATCTACGGCATCCCCGAGCTATATTTTTAGGCTGCCGCATTCGCTTGCTTTGCCTCCTCCGTACCTTCTCTTAAAATTTCAATAATTTATTTCATATTTAATTCAATGAATACAATTTGCAGACTCAGGAGAGAGAAGGCTTTCTTAAGATTAAAGTGAAATTGCACTTATCCACGATTTTTTTCTGACACTACGAATTTCAGCTAACTCAGGAATCATAAGCAATTAATTGTATTCCATTTTTGGAGCTGTCACCTGAAGTTTTCTAGCGGAAGTAACAACTTTTTGTAGAAACGTGCCGTGCCATTTTCATTGCACGTTGAATATATCCTCCTTTCGGGGTGCATTTTAGCGATATTATGCATTTTCTTAAACATCAAACCTATCTCTCGATTTCTCAGTCGTGAGAGCGGGTATGAGCCGGGGGTGGGGGGCGTATTTTTATAATTGCGCCCGATTCAACGAGGGACGATCCTTGGGGGATGGAGGCATTTGTGGAGTGTGTGGAGGTTGGGACCATAGCGGTTATTTATGTAATTCCGACTCCTCCTCCCTCCATTGTCCCCTCGCTCACTCTCTCTATCCCGTTTCCATTCCTCCCCTCTATATGTACTTCCTCCGCCAGCCACTGCTTGTCTTTTTTATTCGTGGCCCCCCTGAATATGTTTTTCCTCCCGGGAACGCCGAAGGATTTTGCAGCCGTGGCTCGAGATGAATGGCTCGGGTGGACGGGGAGAGTAGGGGTGGGGGGGTGCTGGGCGTGTCGCGAGGGTATAGTGATAATCAAATGGTTTCTCGGTTGGCGAGATTCGGGAGGAAAGTTGAAACGGCTGGCAGTTGGGGGGAGGGAGTGGCGAGGGATGGCGAAAGGGTTAAGATGTGCCGCCGCCAGGCGGATATTGTTCTCACGCTGGCGATGAATATAATGGGCGGAACGTTATATACATAAATTTGAAAAAGTCTCTTTAAACTTTTGAGCGCTGGCCACGGGAATGAAAATGTTCTATGGAGTTTAAAACATCAATGAATAATTGCAGTTTCACGTAATAAGGTAATATACTTATATTAAGTAAGAGTGATGAAAATCTTTCTGATAAAATCAATCATCCAATGCTAAATGAGTCTTGTATGATTTTTTTGTAGAATACAGCGTAATTTCTAAAATAACACCTCAGAATTAACACCGTTAATAAATGGGGTCGTTAGCTTTCACAGTAGATTTCATAGGTTTTACCCACACTTCCTCCAGTACTCGCGTTTTTGAGCTGTGTATTTCTTCGTTAAGGTTGGCACTCTTTACGTTTTCCCCTCTCTTGTACATGTCTTTCACACTCTTATTTTTTGTGAAACTTGATGCATTTCTTTCATTTACCAAAATTATGAATGTGGCTACAGAATTATTTTGCACGGGTGCTACTTGGGCCGGGATTGGGTAAAAGGAGGAACTATCCTCGACCAAATAAAGGTGCGAAGTTTTGAAACGAGTATTAATAAATGACGTTTTCCGTCACTCAGAATGTACAATATTTCGTCACGAAGATCCAAATGAAAGAAAGGAGAGGGTAAAATGTGAAGATGTGAAGATCACGAATCTGATCCTCATTCATCTGATTTTGTATTATTTTGTAGTTTTTTCAGAGAATATCAATTAAAACATATTTATATTCCTCTTTGGTTTTACATGCTATTAGCTGTAAGAGCTTGAGTAAAATTAATTTCAGAATAGCCTTTCTCAATATTCTCTTTGGGTTGTATAGCTTCATCATTGGTTGTTCAATCCTAAGAATGGTTGACGGCAGCCCTCCACCCTCCCCTATCAAATGTTTGTTCCCTTATCTCCTGTTATCTCTTCCTCTGTACTTTCCTCTTTATTTGGTCCTGAGATTTCCTCTGTGGACTTTCCCCTCTATTTTTCCTTCAATTATGTTCTTCACAAACCCATTGTGTCTTAGGGTGTGTTCAATCCATCGGGTTCTTAATTTCTGTATGGTGTTCCATATGGTCTTTTCCTCTTCCATGCACTTCATCATTTCTTATTTTTCCCGTCTATTTTATCTTCAGAATCCTCTTCCAGCACAAGGTTTCGAGGGCTACTAGTCTTTTCTGGTCAGCTTTTTACAATGGTCCATACATCCGATCCGTAAGGTGTATACTAACGTGGTAATGCATAATTTATAGCTTACGTGGAAATAATTTTAAGCATTCCTATAATCACTCATGCCACCTAATGGACAATACTTTGAATTCCATTACCGTATTTATACTTTTTGCTATCTCAGAAGAGGAAATACGCTGATAAACGGCAATTGAATTCGTGATATTTGATTTTTGACGATATACTGCCTTTTCCTTCGTTTGGTTTTTAAAACCAAAATAGAGCCAATTGTCAATGCATTAAAATAAGATGTAGATGAACCTCCATCGCTCCATCCTCTTTGCTAGAAAAATAGCGGCAGCCAGACCCAGAGGCAAGAAGCACCGACGGCTCTCACAGTAGCTTAATCGCCCGATCCGAATACCGGCGAGGGTGCAAGTCCGCACGGCGTCACCACTCTCGAGTCAAAAACATTCGTCGGCGCACGTCGTCCTCCACAAAGAGAACCAGTGTCGGGGAGTCCGTGCCGGTGGGGGACAATGGACTATCGGAGGACAACCAGCTAATCCTTCGAAACAAGGGGACACTGTCCCCTCTTCCCCCGCGACGATTTGAAAAAAAATCTATCAATTCGCTCGCCCACTCAAACAAACCTCCCCCAAAAACCATTCTAGTGTGTGGTGGTGAGCGGTTTGCGACGTTTTGAAACGAGTTTGACACGCGACCGAGATTGAGATTTTATAGCGGTCGACTCTAGGCTCGCGGGCATCCGGCCCCTATTTTGGTGAGGTTAGCGGCCCGACCCGCCTGGACCCGAGCCCTAGGCACTTGTGTCCTTCGACCCCCTTTGCGCTTCTGCCACCTCGCCCGTTCACCCTGAGGGAGCTGAAGTTGGTTGCCCTTCGGGTACATCTCCATCCGCGCTCTTGATCGCTGTGAAGGTCCAGAACCATCCCTGTGACCGTGCGATATTTTACATTAAAGTATCGTTAATGCGATGTTATTTCTTCATCGAAAAACACGAAATGCATCATATGATATCTCTTATTTTATTGTATCGTATTATACAATGAAATCGCATTTCTGCCTTACATCAAATCTGTTCCATAGCAGAGATACAATATCGCTCCTCAATCCTCATTAGTATCGCATATAAGAAACTGATATTTATCATCGATGTCACTTCACTGCGCTAAATATCCTGCGTCAACGTGCGAAATGGTTTGAAATGCGAACCACCTACATAGTGAGTGCATGTTGAAAGTAGGCAAATTGGATTTCCATCCGCGCTTCCTTTTGTTACTCAAACAAAAATTTGTATTCAAGTCATACAAACATCTCATGTTACCTTTGAATTGCATATTGAGACATTTCTTTTGCTAAACTATGATCATAATCGCGATCTATCTCATCATAATTCTCGATAGCTCAGTATGACGATATATATCACAAGAATATCGCACATAGCACTCAATTCTTTGCAATAGCGCACAGACCTCTTACCCATCCCCTCAGTCGCTCACTCCACTTCCCCCTTTCTACAACGAAACCCTCACCCCCGCGGTCCCGCTCCAGACCATGACAAATCCCACCATCCCCCTCTTCTCTCGCCACCCATGCCATATTCCCAACGGGCGTGACATTTTCAAGTCGCGGGTCTGGTCTTGATATTTCAATTCCGCAAATCCGCGCCCGCGCCACAGAGAGAGAGGGAGGGTATGCAAGCCGTGGCGAGGGGTTGGAGAAAGAAAAAGTCCGGACACGGCGGTTGGCGGTAGAGAAGATTATTTTCGAATGGACGGGTGAAAAAAATTGAAATATAAATGGGAGTTAGAGAAAGGACGTTTGTGGTGAGAGAGGAGTGTGGCGGTGGTGGGGCTTGAAGGCGAAAATTGAGGGATTAATAAACGAAAGAAAAGGGATCGGGGGAGAGAAAGAGACGGGGGTGTTTGTCGGTTTGGCATTCCACGGGAAAAAATATGAATGGAGGCCTTAGAGAGAAAGGGAAGAGAGGGATTGCATTCACGAGTACGACACGGCACCTCTTAGATTTGCTGACAGCCGCGAAGCGGTGAGGGATTGACTCGGAGGAAAATTAACTAACTCATCCTCCTCCATAGCAGAAGAACAGGGTGGAGCCTAAGCCGGGAACGCACGTTTCTGGGTGTAGCCGTGCCTCCGATTGGTTCCGCTTCTGCCACATTTACTATATCAATGCTGGTTCCCACGGCGCCATGCTCCCTCACTAGGAACTTCTTAGTGAGGGAGCATGGCGCCATCTAATGCCCCAGTGCGCTGCTCACTTCGCAACAAAACAACGCACTTGCTTTCCATAGGTTTCATATACTACTACGCACGAGGCGGCGCACTTCAAAACAGGTCGAGAAGATAGTTCATATGCGTTAAACACTAAGCAAACTTCAATAACCGCATCATCTCTTGTTTTGGATGTGTTAATTTACACCAAATGTGTCAAAAGGTATAACTTTAAGTTTTTAAATAACTCTTGGTTCAAAACCTCAGATTTATATTTATTTACTTAGAACGAATTTGTCGACTGTGAGCAAAATATTGGGCTGTGACTGTTGTGCACCAGCAAAATGGTAACTATCGTCATATTACCGAATTTTTCGTTAGTGCTCATCTATCCATTCATTGTCATTCGTTTGTAAAACCACGCTTATGTGATCCGATCCGGGAAAACTTCAATGCTTATATTAGAGAGCTTCTTGTGTGAATGAATACCGATTCAAGTTTAGATATAAAACCACTCAGACAGTTGGTGTTAAAATGGTGATCTGAAACATCAAGATCATCATTTGCGCAAGTTTCAATGCGTGTTCACTAATTATTTATCAATACGCTAACGAATACAACCGGAGGCATTAAAAGATACAAACTTTCTTTTTCCGGATATCAGATTTCACGCGAAATAACAAAGCTTAGAAGAAATACTAGAATGCACTATGCCGTTTAAAGTAACCCTTTCACGCATCCGTTTTTGTACCGTTTCGACGCAGCGTCACTCTAGTTTTCCCGTTTCCGTATCTGTGACAATGCCGTATGAGAAAAGAAAATACATAGTGGTAAACAAACATTTTCGGCCGTCCGAATTCTTTTTGTTTGTTACGACGCCACGTTGCTGTCGGAGTAATGAATGCCGGCAAGAAGTATCGGCAATGGGCTGCACTGTTAATATTTGTTTAACCCTGGATGTACCGTGGGCCATTTTGACCCATTTCCATTTTAGACAATTGATTACTTCTAAATAAATCGTCCCAGCTCTTGCATATTTCTTGACTTTTATTTTTTTAAGCCGGGGAGTATGACGTGAAAACAAGAACCTCACAGTGCATATAGTTCTTTAAATGTTCTATTGTCTTTCATTGAAATAGTGTAATCAGTTCAGCTCTCGGATGTAAATACCCAAGAGTGAATTGCCGCACAAATACTTGACTGACCCAGACATCGCAAGAGGATTTGGACCCGGGACGAAAGTTACCTTCATATTATATTAATGATGAGTAGAAATGGCAACTTATATTACGTTGAGATAAACCTAAATTGATGCAGAAATGAAAATTGCAATTATTCACAACTATATTTGCAATTTTTTTCATTTATGCATCATGCACAAACTCCACTCAATACCGCAGGAATATTTGGATTTTATAAACCTTAATTGTTGTAGAATAATGTACAGTGGCGGAAGAAATTAACGCAAAATTTTTCGCGCGCCAGAATGCGGCATTTTTGGGAACTTCTAGGAGCAGCATACACTCGAAAGACTGGCAACACTGAGGAAAACATCGTCTACCGCAAATATTTGAAATCCGCAATGGAACTCACATTTGCTGGAGCGTGAAACTTAGTCATCAATCGCCTCATTTTCGAACTTTCTTCTCATATTATTCGCACATTTAGTCGCGGTGTATCGCTGTGTTTATTTCAGCATAGTTCTTACGTCGAATGATATCCTTTATACAGAAAGACTGATCATAAAAAAATATTCACTATCCCACCCAATTCGGTATATATGCTGAAATCTTCATCTTCTACCACCAAGGGATATTATTGTGGTCGACTTTCCGAGGATCTTTTTGAATGACGTGTACTGTGTCTTTTTCACCGAAATGATATAAATCGAGATTTATCCGCACCAAATGTCGATACAAAAAAGATTTAATTAAAATAAGTATAGTCTACGTGATGAAATTTTTCACGATTTTCCATTTGTAGATTGACGAAGCTCCTTAGACGGATATTTATTAAATTCAAAACGGATATTTATTAATGAATCGTTCTTGACCCAATATAAATCCGTTTTTAGTTCGTCAGAATGGGATTAAACTATGAAAACACACGAAAATATATATAACTCAAAAAATAAAAATAAATGTGCTCGCATCGATACCGAATAATCTAGGCATATTTTCCCGATATTTCTTTCATTTTATCACAAGAAGCTTGGTGACGAGCTGTTCTCTGTTAAGATTTATCTAGTAACTGCAGGATATACGAATAAACATTCGAAAAGTTTACCGAAATTAGGTGCAGTTATGGATAAACAACTCTATTACGTCTGACTGCATAATATCTTACACGCTTAGCTATAAATTCGCCGCACATTTAAATTTAACAGAAAAGCCTTTTAAAATACTTCAGTTTGAAGTAAAATGTCATTAATGAAATAAATAAATAGGTAACGGTTAATGTTGTAGCTGTAAGATGTATTTGGCTAGCTAAAGAGTGGTCCGTGTTCGATTTTTAATGAACACAAATGAGTTTTTATATACATTTTCTCATATCGGCGATATGACTGAATGTAATGTGTAGCTGCAATGACTGGCAGATAATATGATTTTTTTAAATCCAAAAGAGATAAAATTTGCCTAATAAAAATCAATTTACTTGACCAGAAATTGAATGAAAAACTCAAGAATGTCTCGACCAGGGGAGGGGTCACGGTTCTTTTCTTTTTATGGTCGTTATCGTCATCCAAAAGGCAAGCCGCATTGGTAGGGCAATGCTCAACGTCCTTGGAGCGCACTCCACTGCTATGTAGCACCTGATCTTTCTTGATGACGATCACGTTTTAGAAATCATGAGCGTACTCGAACAATATTATCATGAAGAACCATGATAGTGATTCAGGTTTGCAACCCATTAACAACTACTGAACTTTCTTATGTCAAGGTGAATTTAAGATGATATTCCGTATCCTTGCGGTGAATTTATTTGCGTCCGTATGCGTATACTGTGAACTAAGTTACTTTTGAAATGAGTGGTGGGATTGTATACGAACGTTTAAAATAACTATAAGGATAGGAAAAAGCATACTAATCTCCCGGGAATACAAACAGAAAGAAGTAGTTCTCGGATTACACCTCATCAGCCCAGACCATTCCAATCAAACGCCATTAGTTCCCCTCATGCATTGTTTTGGAGGCCAACTACCATAAGTCTGAGTTAAAGCAAAGAGCAATCTTGGAGGACTTTTGAGGATAGCTAGAGGTTCCCCTGTGTCGATACAAAGCTCCACCAATACTAATGCATTCAAAATTGGAATGTATGAAGGCCGCATTATATTGATTTGGGAAATAGTATGCCTTTAATAAGAGTTTACTTTCCCCTTGTGTTGCGGGCGATACCTTTTCTACCATAGATAATGTTTCGGACGCCAGTCGTTTAACTCACGGGAAAGAAGTGGTATTTGACTTCTCTTACGCCCTTCACAATATTTGACGGGTGCTTCCGATTTTTTCGAAGCGCGACGAGCCTTTTCTTTCTGGTGCAGCGAGATTTTGAAACCTGTGCTTTATTCACAACAACAAACCACCCCGACCATGGTGGTGACCCGGAACTTGGCTAAGGTTTACTGATGACTGCTTCGTGGAGACGAGCGTCGATAGACGAACAAGCAGAGCGGACAGCGCAAGCAGAGATATTGTTCAAAGTTTTAGCGGCCTCTCCCTAAATTCTTGGGGGAAAAAAGATCTTATTAGCCTTTAAGTATGCCTCATTTTTCTCCCAGGTGGAGGAATCGGATAGTAGGTTTTTAAAAGGCAAAAACATCCGTCGAAAAATTACCCGAAGAGGTGTTGCGCCTTCGACTTTCACCCACTGAACTTTTATTTGGTGTTTAAAAGTAAAAAAACCTATTTCTCACTACTATCAAACGAAAATCATTAAATTTATGTCTGCTATAATAATAACAACTGTATATTCAAATGTTTATCAATATTCATTTTTCGTCCGCAACTAGGAATACTTGCGAGTTCACAAATGTCAAAATTTTAGGAGATGGTTCAAAACAAATCATGTAACATAGATGGAGCGGGCTGCACGGAGCGCAGCGTTTATTAAGAGGATAATGCGAGAAACAAACGTTTTTCGACCCCCTCAGACGAAACAACCCAAAATTAAGATGCAATGAGGAAAATCGTGGAGGAAGAATGGGAAATGAAGCCAGTAAGAGGATACCAAAATGTGGACAACTCCATGTCACAAAGACTTGGTCAGGAAATCGAGAATTGAGGGGGATGGATTGATTATAAGGCTAATTAACATAAACATTCTTTATGTAAATACCAGCATATTTCTTGATGATCAATTGCTGTGATCATGTGCACACACAAATCAAATTTCGAGAATTACGCATACATTTTACCCTGTTCCACTCGTTGCATTATAGTGTCCCTTTTCAACATCCGTTAAAATACATTAATACTAAGAGATGAAATTTATGACCCTGTAAAAAGTCTTTTAATATCTTCTAGTGGCGGTACTCACAACTTTAACTTCCATTGAAGCAGTAATATTGCGACACATTTGAAGAGAAATAGATTCTTTAGGGACGTAGCAATCGTATAATCTTTGATGGTGCACATTCCTAATTTGTACTCCATTGACTACTCTGCGGATTTATGAGGAGTATACAAATGACCATAGGGAAAATATGTAATTACTGCTTAGTCGCTACATGGAAAAAGATTATTTTTAGTATTTTATCACTTTCATAGGGGGAAATACGCGATGCATTTTTTTCGGAGTATTACTTACGCGTGGGTATAAAAATGCTCCTCATAAAATTTAACTGCGTAATTTTAGCCAAACATTTTTCACTGCGAATATGTCAAAAGGTATATAAGTGAGTCATTAATTTAACTTATCCTCTAAGTATTATCCTCCATCCTATAAGTTGAACTGTTGAACTACACGGCTAATATATTGTTCATAGCAAACCTAGAAAACAATGCTGGGAAAGTTTCAAAAACAGTTTTAAAGATATTTTGAAGAGAATTCCTCACTTGTTTGGTCTTTCACTCAAATAAGTAATCGGTATTTACAAGTTCGGCAGTTAGAAACAAACTCTAATTCCTAATAAAAATAATTGCCCTCTTTACTAAATCATTTCAAAGTAATTTAAAGGTGAATGTAGCATCAGGTAAGATCACTAAATCGAGTAACTGACACAAACAGAGATCCGGTCTGTTCCCTCCTTCATGAATAGCTTTTCATTGAGTGGTAAATTGGGAAATGAGTGGATATGAGCACCATACCACAGGCAGGACGTAGAAATCAAGTGGGGTCGAGTACCCGAGAATGGGAAGTAAACATCTCATTCGACGCCCAAGGAGACCGCTCTGATTCTTTTACAAAGCCCGAATATACGTAAAATCACACACTCATGGTTGAGGTCAATATCCATTCCCTGGGCCTTCCGCGGATTCCTGCGAAGTTTCGGCTGCAATAAAGTCACATCACGTAGATTAATTATAAAGGCACTAAAAGAGGAGGCCACGCCAGGATTTGAACCCCAGGCATTCTTAACCACAGACGAACGCTCTCCCTCTAGGCTACTTCAACGATCAAGAGAAAACAGCGGCCAGTGGTTCTTACTATACAACGTAAAATGGGAACTCTAATGTTTCCTTAAAAACTGGACCAAATAAAATGCTGTGGATTTTTTAAAGTAGTTTTCAGAAAGTAAATACTATTACGTTTGGAGGAATTAAGAAATTTAAGTGTTTGGGATGACCTGAATGCACAAGGGCGGAAACTTACGTAGGGTTTTAAGGTATTGGAAATGCTTGTAAAGAAAAATTTTCTCCTCATGGAAACCATTCTATTCTACCAGATTTCCCATACTTTAACTTGAAATTCACAGGATATTACGCCAAAATGTTAATTGTAATGCATCATATTTCTCGGAAGTAGTTTGAGGCCTATTAAAACGATGTTCATCCACAGCTATTCCCTGCACGCGGAAATACATTTTATTGTTAGAGAATTTGATCTGGAGGAAAAAAAATTTTTGTCCCAACAAATTATGCTTTCATCGTATTGTTTCTTAAGTTTCAACCAAGAAATTTGTTTAAACGGTAAAAGTATGGTAAGCATCTCTATATAATCAACTACGAATTCGGAACCTCGACTGGGTGCGGGTCGAAGCAAGCTCATCACGTTTATAACTCCCAGACGATCTCGCGAACGTAAATCTTATTAGTATGACTATTTACATGACGGGTAAAATCGATATCAATTCATAGAGAGTTTGAATATTCCTGGTTTCCATATGCTGTCTCAATGTTGTCAAGTTGTCGAAGGAAAAGCGATTTCAATTAGTTCCCGTGTACGCCGCATTCAGACGCCAATGAGTTTTGCGTTAATTTTTTCCGCCACTGTACAACAGTAAATAAAATATATTAAAAAAAATAGTATATTTTTTCTATTAAAAACGTCAAATTCCCTTTAGAAAACGATCCATTATTTTGGGATCTAATAAAAACCCGTCGGTACTAATTAGTGTGACTCAAAGTCCGGTACTTCAAGTGTTAAGAGGAATAGGACAACGACGGGTGAACAGTTGGGCCTCACGTCCAATGTTTCCCCTTTCCAAAATAATACAAATGTGAACGGTTTTCGCGATTTATTCCTATCATTTTCTCCTTCATTAGAAATAATTTTGAAGCGTCACTAGCGTCAACAGTAAATCAATGTCTTAGGCGCAAATCACGCGATCAAAAAATGACAGGCAGAGTCGGGTCCATGTCTCTGCTACACCTCCGGTGACGTGGATTAAGTCGTAATTTGAAGGAAGGGCAACTCCGATTGCAAATCAGACGGTGTTAATTGCATCGCTTCAGATTGGCTACACAGTGTGCGGAAATGCAGAAATGGACGCACCAGAGCGGGATATAAGTTCAGATTCGGGCGCATTGTTTCCTTATATTAATTGCCAAATTCTCCACTCAACCTTTAATAGATACACTTTGTATATTTAAAAAAATATTTTTTCATTATAACAGATAGATATATATATATACACACACATATACATCAGTGATTCTATCACTGATGAAGGTGCGGGCGACCCACCGAAAATTTTTAACTCGTGAGTTTCATTTTTATATGTTTTATGTTTAGTGTCACCCTGTGACGAAGTTTTATATTGTTTGCCACGTTCGTGGAATCTTCGCAAGAAGTATATATATATATATATATATATATATATATACATATATACTTTTAAAAGAGTCGTTTTAACATGATTACTGCCATTTCGGGCTAATTAAAAAATGATTTATCCATCAAAAGAATAATCATACTGAATACGGCTGCCATTGTAGTGAAATATATTCCTTACCTGTGTGACAGGGAGGATGAAATCATCGAAATGACTCCACCGGAAAGATCCTAGGAGGAAATGGAGAGTGCGTACAATGGAGGCGTTAGAACACACTGGAGAATTTCTTCCGCAGCAGCACCCTCGAATCGTCCCGAAACAGAGCGTCGCGATGTCCGCAGCACACGACGACGCACGGTATGGATGCTCGACGTCCACGCCTTTGGATTATTCCACGGGCTAATGCATTGCCTCGCGTCAGCTTCCGCGATAAATCGCGCACGTGTCTGGAAACACTCCTGGCTCAGTCTCCTCATCCCTTTTTTTTTGTTTTGGCCAATTCACAATTTATTCTAGAAGGGCTGTCCTCTCAAGGTTTATCGAAGCGTTAAGTGCACCGTAGAGGAAATGTCTTGTTCCTTCTAGATTTTCATCAGTTGCTCCGAATTATGATTAATTTTAATTCGGAACTTCGCTAATGAACGATGATTTCCACTTAAATAACCATTCCCAAAGCCAATATCGACCTTTTTTATATCATAACGGTGCCTAATTTTACCAGTAGAGAAATGACTGACACGGACATACACATAATAGTATTTGGGTATTGGCTGTGCGTAGACTTGAGATGTAGCGAATGAGTCAATGATTATAGTTGTTTTTTATAGATGTGTTAGTTTTGAGCCGTAGTGTGGACGATTTTTGGAGTTTCACATACAAAGTTGCAGGTGACCGAGATCTAGCAACACCTGATTAATGCATAACTACCGTTAACCGCAAGCAACAAAAAAAGCATAACAGTGGTTATAGAGACAGATGGAATATACAGATGTAATGGACTCGAATTATCAACAATCAAAGTAATAA
This sequence comes from Ceriagrion tenellum, assembly GCA_963169105.1. Lineage (NCBI taxonomy): Eukaryota > Metazoa > Arthropoda > Insecta > Odonata > Coenagrionidae > Ceriagrion > Ceriagrion tenellum. Next base: position 93,471,930 of record OY720632.1, on the reverse strand, counting down.
TCAAATCTAGTACCTATATATTCGTCATAACGCAGCAAATTTCTTTTTATTTTCACTGCCCTTAATCAACACAACTGGAATAACATTTTCCCTTGTAATGGTGCCTATATATTTTTAGAGCAGACTTTAGTTGTCTATTTGTTTTAATCACTTTCTTTGTTTTTATTTGAGAGCATATTTTCCAGAGAATATTATCTTAGAGAATACTCACATTATTCTATGCATTCTTCTTTCATTTCTTGTGTCACAGACGGAGGAATGCAAACGTTTATAAGAAAAGCACAAGCAATTGTGGTTACATTCCGCTCTCGTTTAACTTAAGCAATTGGATCAAAATTGCGAGACCTTAAGCTTGCAAAAACTTTTGGGGGCATATTAATCATTACCATTAAAACCCCTTGTTTCCATATACACCTTCTCTCTGCTTGCTTCTTAAATACAAATAAAAACAAGTCAATTAAATGGATTGAATCCATTGAATATCCATTGAATAATTGAAATCCATTGAATGAAATGAATTGAATGAATCCATTAAATGAAATCCATTGAAGGTAACTGGTTAGAAATAGAGAGACGTTTTTTTATTGGCTTAATGCTTGAAACCCACGGGGAGAAAAAATCGTTCACCTGAACTTGGACAATTTTTTACAGTGAACTCAACACATTCCTTAAACCTCTCACACTGTACTCCAGTCAAAGTTTTACAGTTCGGCGTGACCTAGAAAAATGATGTTAAGTAAAATATTTTAAGTAGATTTACCTGACATTCCTTTAAAGCATTTACTTAATCAGTGTTATATTTACATACAATATTTAGTATATTTTCCGAAATAATACCTCTCTCCTCTACGAATAACACGCTATTCTTCGCAACAAAAGCGTAACGAAAGCTATTTCTAGCAGATAACGTTACACTATTTAATTCAAAATGGCGGCCCAAGTGGCAGTACATAAAAAATAACAGCAACTTCTCCCCTGGCCCTCACTCTCTCCTCATGGATTCCAACGTGTTTACCAGCGACTACCCATTAATCCCTCAGAATGAATTTTCATGGCATCTTGAGTCTGCAGCGAGTATATTTATTTCTAAATATTTTTTTTCTCAAACCGAAAAAAAACTACCAAATAGTCTTAGAATGAAATGTAAGGGTTGTAAGGGAAAATTGTAATGAAAAATTTGGCGATTTAACAGTTTCTTTATCATTTGGCATAAGCAATCATTAGATCATTTTATTGTCGAAAAAGGAGAATAATGGTTATCTATTGTTGGTAATACACTATAAGTAAAAGGCACTTGCGCCAAAGTGCTGTTTTTGGGACTGTCCAAATAAAAATAAAAAGTATTCGTGACCTTAAAGTAGATCAAAAGAATTGTCATGGTAATAATAATAAAGTAATTTGGATATGCTGAGTTCATAAAAATATTGCTATATAAAAAATTTAAAAAAACGTTTGCCTTCCTTCGTTCCGCGGGTCTCAGGTCCGAAACAGAGGGTTTCTTTCTCGCGTGCCAGGATGGTATCATCAACACACTTGTGTACCGCCGAATGATATTCAAGGCGGAGGTGGCGGACACGAGATGCAGAGCGTGTCGAACCAAGCCGGAGACTTTGAGTCACCTTCTCTCCGGCTGCAGTTATTACGCGGAGTCAGCGTATTTAGCTCGGCACAACGCAGCTCTGCGGGTGTTGTATTTCCACCTCCAACATCATTACGGCATCGACGAAGTACATGTGCTGCCCTATGCCCCTGGAGATATTGAGTCCGTTGTGGAGAACGACAAAATAAAAATCTGGTGGAACTACTCATTCCCCACCACCAGGCAGTTGGAGGCGAACAAGCCTGACATCGTTCTCCTCGACCGTCTATCGCGTCCTATGTTCGTAATTGAGTTTTCGGCTCCGGCCGATACGAACTTGGACTCGAAAGAGGCGGAAAAACGGACTAAATATCAAGACCTGCTGTTCGAACTTCGGCAGATGTACCCGGGACACTCTGTAAAACTAGTAGTCCTAGTCATAGGTGTGCTCGGTGGAATCAAAGGCTCGCTGATACAGAGCATCAAGTGTATTCCTGCTTGCGTGGCACAGGCGGAATCACTTGCAGTCCGCATGCAGAAGGCCGTCCTCTTGGGGTCGCTCCGTCTGCCTCGTGCGCACGACCCGAACGCAGCGTAGCCACTGATCCGATGGGTTAATCGGAAGTGGTTACGAACTCTGCACCGCCTCTCTCGAGTTCTCGGCCATTATGAGGGCAACGAAACCCGGTGTTAGCCGGGGACTCGGAGGGGAAAATTACAGAAGAAAAAAAAAGTAATTTGGATATGCTGAGTTCATAAAAATATTGCTGATCATGATTGGTACCTCTTCATTAATTTAATCGACCTCTTCGCATCAAAGAGGATAAATATCTCTTAAATACAGGCAAATAGATTCTCCACTTCATCAAAGTTTGGACCCGATTTACTCCTACTGAGATCTACTACTACCATTGGGGTGAGTTCTATATGCCTGGAATGTGTGGATCACTCCGTGCCATATACCCTAGAACGGTACTTTGTGGATAGAGATTTACTCCGTAGTCGCTGACCCGAAACACCGCTAGTGCCATTTTTGATAGAAATGATTCATTCTTAATCAATCGGCTTGAAGCAGGTAATAACTAGACAGAAAAGAAGAAGACATAGGTGTAACTTGATCAATTTGTATATTCACTGACAGACAGTGACATGTCAATGAACATAAGTGAGCAGTCGTAAGCTGTTGCTGGTTATGAATCTTTAGCTGCCACAGTTAATTATGTACGATTATGAGAGGACCTTGTTCGCATTTATGGGTATCAGTTCATTTTCCTGCCTCCAATGGTCAATATAGCTTACGTTGTCCTGATTTTCCCCATGACCCAGATTTCCACTCTACCCTAAAAACAATGGCAAATGAAAGTACTTAACTACAATTTGTGCGAGGTGGTTAAAAATATTGAAAGTTATTGAAGTTAAATACTAACTTTTAGAATTGTAATAAACTGGGTTTTCTAAATTTCTTAATTAAAAATCTACTATCTTCAAGTCAGTATATTATTTGGAAGGTGAGATAAAAATCTTGATACTCAACAGCTGATATATGGGCCTTACTAGGTTAGTTTTACTTGGTTTTGTGGGGCTTAGTAGGGAAACCCTTCACAAGGCGCTAACACTCTTGTACTTCGAGGTTGCCCAGAAAAATAACTCATAAAAACCAGCAAGTATTATCATCAAACAACCTAAATACTGAATTGCATTCCTTCACCTAATCATTCAAGGACACACAACTATCTTCAATTGAAAAGGTATACCAACTCAAAAACATGTCTGAGAATCACAAGACCACTTCCCATTCTGCCAATTTTTTTGAAGCTAAGACCCACCCGTACATTTTCCGTTTCTCTCCCATTTTTATGACTTTTGCGTCCTTCATGCCGTGCAATGTTTTCCCATCCTATTCTCATTCTTCCTCTTCCGCACTTGTCGAGCTCGTTCATTTGTATTGCAATCCTTAATATGCCCACTCCTCTCAAAATCTACTCGCCAGAAATGATATCTTGAAAGCTACCCTCACTCTTATCCTTGTTATGAATAAATGATAGCCGTATTTTCAAAAATGGTTCTAATATTGCAATTTTACACTGATAAATATTTAATGCGACCAGTTTCGAAATCTTTCATCGTTGTCAAACTGTTGTCAAAACGGGTCGAAAAAATGCAAAAATAACATTTATAACAGTGGAAAGCTGCATAGATTTCTTCTGTTGTTAAGTAAAAGGTCCATAACATCAAACCTGAAGCAACATCGCCATATCTATCGTTTATCATTTTTCGTGGTTCCTCATCACCTCCATGGTTGTAATCAATGACTGATCGGCATAATTCATTCTGTAATACATTCAAGAGAGACTTTCAGTGTCCTCCAACAATTGTTCTCGTAAAACGGTGCTTCATTCGTGTAGGAAATATTCTTAAGACTTAACATCGACGCATTTACTGTCGTTCTCAGGACTCTTAGCCTCCCAGCTTAGATACGTTTAAACATCTTGAGTTTTCTTGCGCTGCAGACAGTGAAGATGAACGATAGGAACGAGGAGGGCCTTTGGTGGGAGATAGAGAGAGAGAGCACAAGAATGGAAAGAGTGGTCGGAGTGGGAGGTACAGGTGGCCATATGATAATTTTGGCATCACACTGTGCCGAGAGGGAGGAAGGGGGCTGTTCGCTGTTGCCCACATGCCTCGCCATTGTCATCGGAGGGGTTATGGAGGCCGGGACTCGAGGCAATAAGGGGAAAATCCTTCCTGCGACTGATGTTAGGGATAACAAATACTGGTGGAAGATGAGAGAGGGTTGCGAGAAAATTGTCCGGAAGCGTTCGTGGGATCCATACCCGGGCGACATTCAACGAACGTGAGATTTGAAGAAATTGGTCTCTTTCGCTCCCCAAATTTGAGGCTTTTCCGTGTCAGTTGAGGGGGGAGATAAAGGTTATACGAAACCGATGTCTAAATGGATTGATATGAAAAAAGACGGGTGTGTTGATGCTAAATTACTGGTCCATCTAGCCTTTGAATGCACGCTAACGTCCGCATCATTTCTGCAAATGCGTTTTCATCGCTACGCACATCTTTGTCCCGGCACAGACGCTTTCAGTGTGCACAATGCCTTGATAAAATCGTCCTTTCTTTTTCATTAGCTTAAGCTTGCACATTATGCTAGTCTGTTTTCATTTTGTGTTCTATTCACACACTCGAATTGCGGGAAACCTCATGTCACGATGACACAAATATGAAAATCTATCCACAGTAACAATGTCTTTCTAGTCGGGTCGGGGGAAACGAACACGCAAAATAAACCTATCGCCGCGATATTTCATTTTTATTCCCTATAAAAATAGTCACAGAACAATAGAGGTACATAATATACAATTCATGTTGTATTTCAATGGAAAAACCCCATTTCAGGATAGTTTTTTTAGACATAACTGAGGATTATCACCTGAATACATAGGTACGAGCTTCAAATAATGTAATAAGCTAATAATATTCTTATCTGCCCCTTTGCCTTACCGTGACATTTTGGGTGAAAAATAAGATGCCCTATGTGTATCATGAAACGGTATCACAGTCAGTAACTTCAAACATAGTAATTCTCACTGTAATATGGCATATAAATATAAGTAACAAACACTCATTGCTGTTAAAAAAATTTGCTCTTCTCGTAAAACGGTGAAACTAACTCTTATCCAGGCTAGTACGAGGAAGTAAACGATTTAAAATTCCAAGGTGTAGAACTAATGTGTATCAGTTATCCACTCTAAATTCGGCCTTAAGAATATGGAATGGTATTCCTGACAACATTATTAAATCAAATAATTAACAACAATTTAAATCGGAAATGTTATCATTCTTGTATAAAAAATATTAGCTATTGTAGTGCAGTCTGAATTTCATTGTGCACTTTATTTCTTTGTTAATTTCTATAAATATCCCTCTCAATCTTACAAATACGTATTATACTAATTGTAAATATTATTGTAACAATGTATGATTGATTTTTCATGTTTGTGAGTACATCTGTTCCATATGATTAATCAATATACATATATGTAAACTGTGGCGTCCTGAAAAAAATATGTTCTTTTGCCACAGTTTCTTTTGATAAACTGTAATATGTTCCAAAGGATGTAATTTTCTTGAACAATACTATATATTATTATTATCCTACCTCCATCCTAGTACTTGTGTCTCTATGGCATAATCAGGGCATTAACTTATAGGTATATAAAATGACCGATGTAATGTTTTTATCCAATTTGGAAAAGTATTACAAACGTAAAAGAGCAATGAGCAAGGTCAAATAAAACTGCCGTCCAAACAATTTTAACTGATTCGCCAAAGGCGAAACTATTCTTCGTGGGCGCGGTAGAAGTGTGCTAAGGTAGGAATTGAATGTTTTCCAAAGTGCTCTACAGGGCATAGCATCTGCAGACTCTCGACAACGATTGATCTTGTAGCAGTGCGGGTACCGTCAAGAGTTCGTGCCCCGAAGTTTTATTGCAACGCCTGGTTCTTAAGAAAGTCCACCTCTGCAACGCACACGCAAGCGGAATCTCTCTTATTACTGAAAAATGACACCCGAGAGACCCGCATCGCTTCTGCATTCCATTCGACGCACAAAGTCTCACACATTGTCAACCCTATCCTTTTTTTCCAGTTCCGTGGCCCGTTGAGCCTCCGTCCTCATACGAAAATTTCGGCTTCACTCTCGTCCGCTCCAGAGCGCACACCTTTGTGGGAGAGCAGGTATCATGGCGACGCTACGTCCGGAACCCTTCATCCTCTCGGTTGCCCTGCCGCCATTTTGGCTCGAACTTCCTCGACCGTTGCCGGTAGACCAATTCCGTCTCCTCTTCCTCCTCCTTCACATCGAGACCAACTCCTCAGCTGGCTCCTCCCACTCGTAACCTCTCCCTCTTGCACTCCTCCCGAGTAAAAAAAAGTAAGGTCTGGACTGGGAAGGGTTAACCTCCCACGCCCTGGGTCTCCTCACTCCCACGTTTAATCCCGCTCTTCAGCGGGGCTCTCTCTTCTCAATGCCGCCGTCGCCACTCCGTTCCGAGGCCCTCTGCTGCTGCCTTCTTCATAGTCCTTGGTCCTCTTCCCGTAGGCCGATCGCCTCGTTTCCTTGCAACGATTGTACATTCTACCTACGTTAAGGAGACCGCGGGATCTTCCTGAGACCGCTTCTCTCATCTCCCTCTAAGCGTCCTCGAAATCGTTCTATTCCTCCTTATTCTTGGCAAAAAGGAGACGAGAGATGATCCATCCAATGAAAAAATTCCGATTTAAAGAATGTAATGAGCCAATTTAGACTTCAATAATTATCAGATAGCTTTCCATTATCTTCAACTCATACATTTGTATATATATAAATTGCGTCTAAAAGAAAGTATCAGAAACGTGCCAGGTGAAAAATGGATGGTTAATTACAAGGTTATTTGCAGAGGCGACCGATAGGCCACTAAAGATGGGTGGGTTTGTTGATAAGAGAAGGATTATACAGCGTGTAGAAGAAGGGTGGAAAGAAACCCAATGTTGTAATCAGCCTCATTAAAAAAAAAGCTGTCAGGGTTAAATACATCACTTAACCCTCCATCTAGCGGAAGGACTACCAACGATGTGCGCACCACATGGTACTCTGAAAAATAGGATCCGTATTCCACTGAAAACCCTCCGAGTGATGGGTATTTGCGTGATAAGAGGGACATTCGCTTGGAAGAAGATTCCGATTGAATGCCCGTTAACCAATTAAAACCCTATTCATTATCTATCCCATTAGCTTCAATTCCAGCCTCAATGTCGATAATTTTCCGTCAAAAAGCATGTATCAGGAATATACCAACTTAAAAATGCATGGGCCAGAGTCATTTTTAAACAAAATATACCTCTCCTCCACTGTTATTATGTTTTTTTAAGTTTCGTGGAGTGGACAACTTAAAAAACTATTTTCTTAAATTTTTGCAGCAAAAAGGTGACGGCATGTCATTGTTTATGCTAATTATATTCAAAATAAATGTGGAGTTTTTTCAAAACAGTAGTAAAGAGGTTCAGCTTCAATTGGAAACGCCCATTTCTTTGAATTTACCAATGCTCAGTTGATGAAATGAAAGTAAAAAAAAATGATCAAATATGTGTGGCAGAATTTACCTAAAGAAATCCACCATCTGAAAGATAAACGAAACGGGTAAATAGAGCATATAAATCTTAAGTTTTGAAATTATTTGTTGATGAGAAAATAGGAGAAGTTTAGTGTAAAATTTAAAATTGAGAAAGGGTGGAGCAATTGTGCATAATAACACTCCTGGATATATTTGGTAATATGTTTCTTGGCAAGAGCCCCTGATATTTTAATAGCAATTGCTCAAAATTCGTCTAAGGTGATATTTATACTTAGGCATTAATGCATTTACTGTGATAGAACCGCAGCAGTACCATAGCAATGTCGTTTGACATACACTGACAATCGATGCACATGATGTGTTATGGAAATATTTTTCTTTCGAGCATTACCATCCCAATTGCCTTAGTCGAATGTTCTTTGAGTCATTGAGGCAGCAAAAAGAGGTTAATACTTATTAAGGAATTTTCAATCGTGCAGCAATGGTCTTAGTGGCTGATATCTAGCATGGATATAGGTACTTTCTGATGATCATTCTACTCTACATTCTACTCGAAACCAAGAGAAAAAGATAGGCCAAGAGCTAATTACTTTACGTTTCACAAAATTGGGATAAAAGAAAGAAAATATTTCATTCAAACATTTCTTCGCAGTTGAAGAAAAATTAGCGCAGGATTTTCAAATTATGCAGCCGCAGCTCTTTTTCAGACTAAATACAGAATTTTTTATGAATAATACATCAAGCAAAATTTTCCCAGACGTCATTAACTTAGTAACATGAATTTAAATGAAAGCGTGAAATAAGGTGATACCGTAACAATACTTAAGCACAACTTTATTCTGTTTTGTGAGCAGTCATCAATTGCTTTCACTCAGAATAAGGGATTTCTCTTTGTAATCACAGTTCTCAATCGTGCAATATATAATGAGAGCGTTTTATTTGCGTCGTCATTTATTTGTGGCTGAGGATCGTTATTTCCAGCCAAAGGATTTTAGCCTGTGCACGGGCGAGGAATGGAGCAGAAGCACAGTTCCCAGTTCCTCCCGAATTCAATGTTTTTGCGAGGCTGAGCAACTGGAGAAACAGGATGTCTTCCTTGGTTTAAAGACGTCAACCTCACGCCTCCTCATCCTCGGAATAACTTCTCCCACTCTCTCTACTCCTCATCTCCTTTACAATCTCTCTCGATCTTCACGCCCACTCCCTCGTGGGGAGGGTAGAAGAGTGTGGTGTAAAGTGTTCCTTCTCTCACCTTGATTCCCGGAATATGGAAATATCCCGAGGGAAAGCCTTCAGGACATGCTCCTCTTCCCCCTATTCATGCCACATCTCTCCATGTTGTCGCGGTGTGTGGGCGTAAGAAAGGGAGGGGGGCAAAACGGGATGTTTCCGCGAACCCCCGGAGGGAACAAACCCTTTGTCTTAACCGTCGAGTCATTTCTTGAAACTCAGTTTGACACAGAGCGCGCCAATTATACGAGATGACGGATTCAAGCCTCCGGAGGGAACCCAATTAACTAGGAGCGGTTCACACATATTCTGTCTCTCTCTCCCTCCGGCTCTCTCGTTAATATACATACCGTCTGTCGCTGGCGGACGCGCAAATTACCTAGATTAAGTGAGGAGACTTGCGAGATTCGCTTGGGGTTTTGATATAAGGCGTTTCGCTCAGCCAGCGTTCACTTCCATCCGCTCTCTAGGGATGGTGAGATGTGGTAGAGTATCTGTGGGTGGTAGGAGATTGCTTTCCTGCAAACAAGAGATTGGTAGGTGCTTATTGATATCATAAACCTTATCTCGAGAACTTTTCAATTCTATTCCTTAAATTTTGTGAGAAATTCTCTCGGGATTTACACCGGGTTAAATTTTTGGCTGCTGCCAACGTTTCGATGGAAGTGTCATCCATCGAAACGTTGGCAGCAGCCAAAAATTTAACCCGGAGTGAATCCCGAGAGAATTTCACACATAATATTCGCCGAAAAAGTGCTAAACCATTTATTCCCATAAATTTTGTTTACTTTTCCCAATTCGTCTTATTTTGCTTCTTTTTCGTCGAAAATGGGTCACATCCAGTAATGGAATTCCCAAAGTTGGGGTGTAGCCTCGACACTAACTCGCATTAATAAGTTCTCTGAAGCATAAATATTTTATATATAGTTTCTGAACTTTGGTGTAGGAGCATTTTGCAGCCAATGTCGTTCAGGTTCATTGTTTACTTAATGGCCGGTCGATAGCTTGGAGTCTAGTGTCGCCATTGATTTTTTCGGTTAATGTCATTCCATCATTGGCAAATCTTTAGAACCTGAATGATCATACAGAAGTATTATATCTATCAACTATTAGCGATAAAAGTAATTATTTAAGTGTTCTTTAATAAAATATTATAACCTTTTTCATAATTTTAATAAACGTCCCAACAACTGTGAGCCATATTTTCTGTAACTCCACTTGCATTCTAATGTGCGAACATTGCAGTACAATGGTGGAGTTAGGACTGAGGGTGGCAGTTCAAGTATTTCAATGCTTTAGTTTGGGTTTGGGAATATAGAACTTCATTGTAAGCGTTATCTAACACCGAACTGAATTATATATTGTACTACGGTCAACATTTCTAACCCCGTAAATTTGGTCCTTTCGATTACCTTTTGTCATCTGCTTCACTTGTTCTCCTGACCAGGAAATTTGCTCAAATCTAATTCTCCTTCCCCAACTTAACCAAACTTGTCTGTTCCACACCCATAAACCTTCCTACTTAACTCCTGAGGGAATAGGACATTCCGAGTCAAGTTGAAAGCATTATTCTTGTATCCAATGAAGACTAACCATCATCTTTTATTCTCGATCTTCTGAATGAGATCCATGGGCATAATCATTTTGATTCTTGCGTCAGAACTTTGTGGTAGGCACTTATGGGAGCCATTTTCGTTCATGCTCTTAGTCGACCCTTTTCTCTTCATATTTTATGTAAAAACTCTCCCGCGAATTGGATGGTTCACACCTAAATAGATAGCATCGAGGAAAGTAGAAAGACGTATTAGGGAAGGTGATTGATAACTGAAGTTAGTAACGCTATTTTGAATGGGTAGATGGAATGGTAGAATGGCTTGAGGAATTGAAGAAGGAGAAACTTCAATGGGACACCTCAAAAGCGCCCAGCGATCCAGTTTCACATCTAAAAGGCGTCTGCTGACTGAGCGCGTGGCTTGGAGGGACCTGGAGCCTATTCAGTAAGGAGTCGACGCGGTCGATCCTCGGTAAAACCGTGGATGTGACGTCGAATTCCCAGAAAAATCTCAACTTTCGAATGATCCCCTTTGAATTTTACGTGGTTCTGACGTCAAAATTTCGTCACTGTCGAGACACGGAAATTCTGAGGATATACAGAATAGTCCCCCTGGTTTCTGCCTAAAAAATATCTGCTTCCTTTCGGAATTTGAATCCATAGATTGAGAAGCCACAACTCCAGTTATCGAGCTAACTCTATCTCAGAGAGTAGAAAAACCCTTATCTTCTTTCAGAACAGCTTTGGATACATCATCAATGCCGAGGTTGCTTTATTGAAATGATTATCTTCAGCTAACCAATTAGACTAATGTGCAACGTTGTTTTGAATGATGTAGTACCTTTAAAATCTTTCCAAATTCAAACCAACGTTTGAATATTCATGAAAGTCTTTTCTTTTTATGTGAGCTGTGGAAGGATAATAATACAATCTTTCCAAAATAATTCCATATATAACACTATGCAACAAATCGCAAGGTCACAAACTTTTTTCGAAAATGTTGGCGTTCTTAATATATTTTGACCTCCTGAATTCGAAAATGACACTCAAAACATCGTATCACCCACAATTTTTGCACAAATTGCATACATCTGCAACTAATGATAATGCAATATAATGATACTATAACATACACGAAAACACCATATGAAGCTCAGAAGCGGCGCATAGCTTTCAACTGTTCAACACTTGCGCCTCTAGCGGGACACAGCGAACTGTCATGTTGCAAAGGGCGTTGTCTGTTCGTCACTGTGTTGTGTTTGTGGAAGGAATTACGGGTTGGTGTTATTGTACAATGTTTACCCGCGGCTATGTAAACTCTCTAACTGTTTTTGGTTATATTTGTGATGAACTTGTGGTGAAAAAAGACCGAAACAACATTAATACTTTCGTGAAAAAGGTCTACAATGCTTAGTTAGGATTGAAACTAGGCGACATCAATAAACCATGGGCTCCTAAGGTCGTATGTGCTGTGTGTGCTCGAACCGTGAACCATGGGCTCGTGACAAACATCGGGAGCAAAAACAGTAGCTCCGAAGGTTGGAATTGGTTCCAGGGGACAAAAATATCACGTGTGACCCTCTAGTGGAAAGAGACAAAATACTCTTGCCACCTCCGCACCTCAAACTGGGCATAATGAAGCAGTTTGTCAAGGTATGACCTCGGTGTTGCAACAGTTTCAAAATATATATATGAATGCCGTGGAGCGAGAAGACTGGACTGCCTTTAAGTGTGTGGTTCAAAACTTCCTGGGAAACAATCGTAGCCCAGAGTATATAGACATAGTTGAGAACATGCTGACAAAATTGAAAATGCTGGGATGCTCAATGAGTTTGAAGTTACATTTTTTACATTCGCACCTTGACTTTTTCCCTCCAAACCTGGGTGCTGTAAGTGAGAAACAGGGTGAAAGATTCCATCAGGATATCAAGGACATGGAACAACAATACTAGGGAACTTGGGACGCTCGGATGATGGGCGACTACTGCTGGATGCTTCACCGTGATCACACGGAAATGCCTCATAAAAGGAAAAGCAGGGGCCATGCCATGACAACTAAGAATGCGTGGAATGAATGATGTTAGCGCATGTTTTGTACCACATTCCCTGTATGCATCTGTTCACTATGTGCATATTTCAGTATGTTGTTGTTTTAAACTTGCATTCTACTTCAGCAGGATTCGTGTGCCATGTATATGTTATACTTCAATATGTTACATCAATATTGCTAAAGTATACGATTTGTGCCAAAACTGTGGGTGATACGATGTTTTGAGTATCATTTTCGAATTCAGGAGGCAGAAATACATGAAAAACACCTGCTTTTGCGAAAAAAACTTTTTTCACTGTTGCATTGTGTAATTAGAAAGGAGTATGAAACACGTTGAAACATCTCATCAAATTATGCATGAGAATCAATGTGAGTCAGATTTTTGTGGTTTCATTACAGTAAAATCAACTCTTGAAAATATATCAAAAATCGGATTCCCGGCATTCCAGGAAAACCGACTGTTTCAGAAATGAATGGAGTAAATTTTTGACTGCGAGCCTTTTCAATATGTGTCAGTTTCTGAGTCTACTTTCAACGGCGTGGCTAAATTATGCAAAAGTAAGCAATAATGACAAAGTAGTTTTGGTGTTACTGTATGTGCATCCTCAATAAGTTCACTTGAATAAATAACTGCATTTCACAACGTTTCTCCTGGAAATAACACTCGTTTTGCTGAAATCCTGACCTTATGGCTTAAGTCTCCTTCATTTTTCTATTGAAGCTCTAAGAGCGGGTACGCTTCTCGATTGCCCACTGCTTAATAGCAGGGAAACGGGTGGCCTCTCCACCTTAGGGAGATTAGAGTCGTCGAGTGAAGGCCATCTCTACCTACCAGACGTGTTTGGAAATGACCGTGTTGAAGGGAAGGGTTTCATATGCACGATAATGAATCCGGACACATCCGAAAAAACCTCAGCCATCAGTAGCAAACATATTCTTCAGCCATCTAGTAGAATAATTGGAGAAAGAAGGTAGCCTATTATAACTTTTGCCATAATATGGATGGACGGATAGGCGTATCACTCTACCGCGCATTACTTTTTCCCAATTTTTAAAAACTTAACATTTTGTTGATTCACGGTATCAGCGATTTATTCTAAAGGAGGTGAGGAATCTTACGAGATAAATTTCTCCAGCCCAATTTTGAACTCTAATACTTTCACAATTTTTTGCCGGTATCGTAGCAATGAGATGTGAATACCAAGTTGAGTTGAAAAATAGAGGGATCTCAACGCTCGGTCAAAACATTTTAAGTTAACGCGGTCGATGCGAATAGTACGCTTCATCATTTGCGATTCTCCACTGCGAAAGAAAGACGTGTCTAGTTGCGCATGTATTAGAGCTAGGGTGATCTCGAAGCTTCGGAAAAAATTAATACAGAACTCAGCCATTTTGGGAAACTTGTGTATTTAAAAACATATATAGCGAAAGCGCCTGATCACATCAACTAGTTGTGACAATATAATAGTTTAAATTATTAATTCAGATTACAGTTTAAATATTCAAACTGGAATTGTTTAAAATAAAACAAATAAAAAACAAACAATTCCTACAATGGGAAAAGGCGAGGGAGACTGCGTGGATAAACAAGCACATATAGAGAGCAGAGTGTCGGTTTTTCGGTGTGGAGTGCAAAAGGTAGTGTTACAGTATCATCAGCTTACTTTTTAAGTTCTGGAATAAATTTATCAAACTTCTCTGGCTTGGTTATTGGGGAATACATTCCGGTGGCTATTAAAAAATGATACTAAGTCCTTCACCATTAGACCTTCATGGCGCACGAACACAGCAGCTATCGATAGGATATATGTATATCCCTTCGCTCAATGTTACTCTAGGAAATCCGTTAAAATTATAAAACTACATGTAACATACGTACGCTCCTGACAATTTCATAAATACGTAGCCAAAGTCCTTATGTAGGAGTCTTTAACACTCCTTGATACCTTGATAGCATAGAAAGCTTTCCATTCAAAGTTAATAAGTTGGCGCAAATCAGTGCGTATCATCGCACTTAACACGCACGAGAGATGGTGAATTGAACGATTTGAGCAAGCCAAATGTTTGCAACCTGTTGCAACTCAGAATTAACGGATTGCCCTTCTGGTACACACTCCTTGTGAATGATTCCTTTGGAATCGAAGAAAACTCTTAGCATTGTCTTCACACGACTCTTCTGCATGCGCACTTTCTTTGGTTTCGGCTTCTTTGGGCTCTACCACGCTGCACTCTGCTGCTTTGTAATAGGTTTATACTGGAGAGATCATGTTTCGTCGCCAGTTACAATCGATTTCGTGAAATTGATGTCGCTTTGGGCAGTCTTTAACAGGTATTTGCAGTTTTCGACTCTGCCTTGTTTTTCATAGACTGAAAGTGCATGTGGCACAAACCGCGCACAGACGTTCCTTTTACCCAAATTCTCGGTCAAAATTCTAAGTACGATATTTTTAGGTATTAATGACATCTCCTTGATGAGTCGAGCAGAAACACATCTATCTGATGCAATGATTTCAGCGATTTTTCGAACATTTTCTTCCGCGCGACTTGGTCGCGGCTTTGATGCTCATGGCACGGCCTTAATGTCCTCCCTGCCGTCACGAAATAGAGTGTACCATAGAAAAACATTTGAACGACTTAAGCAATCACCACTATGAACGCTTTTCATCATATCAAATGTTTCACTGGCTGCTTGGCCTAACTTAGCACAAGACTTGATGTTGCCTCGCTGCTCAACCGCCATTTCCGACGAGTGTCAGACACGTACTAATACATTCGCGGCCAGAACGCATTGTTGCTGCAATACTAGCGCTTTGAACTTCTACACGGTTTTTGCTGAAATTTCAAGGATTTTAACGCCGCAACTCGCCACGAGATAGCATTGCATTGTGAAATTTCACACAAGCAGTCCTAACGGAACTGGGACACACTGTGTATGTATGCATTTGAAAATGAAACTTTCAATTTCCATTCGGTGTTCTGCAGACAATTCTTTGCCACAAATAAGGGTCTGAATATTTACTGGTACACTCCGAAATTATGCACTTTTTCCAGTAATTTCAAGGAACAATTCATTTAATCATTACAACTGTGGTGACATTTTGACGTAAAAATCTGTCCGGAATCTGTGTCATTTTATATGACATTGTGGCATGACCGTGGAGAGGAATTTTACTAGTAAAAGGAGAGGGAAAGTTGTTAATTTGGGAAGGTAGAGAGTTTTGCCTCGTCGGATGTTGGGGCGGCAGTGCTAGTATATTGAAATACGATGAGGTTCGGAGTTTGAAAGGCGAGTAAGAGCCAGAGGAACAGTGACGGCGATAAAATGTCGAAGGGAAATTGAGAACGATGTGGGACTAACTACGGAGGATGTGGAAATTTGAGGTC
The DNA here is from genome assembly GCA_963169105.1 of Ceriagrion tenellum. Classification (NCBI taxonomy): domain Eukaryota; kingdom Metazoa; phylum Arthropoda; class Insecta; order Odonata; family Coenagrionidae; genus Ceriagrion; species Ceriagrion tenellum. Next base: position 93,456,010 of record OY720632.1, on the reverse strand, counting down.
AAACTTACAATTTAACTTGAAGGATTCATTTGCATGAACCAAATTAATCACCTTCTCCATTCAAGTGGATAATAAAGGATCAAATTAAGCTGTTCTCGATCTATGATAGACCTAAGTACCAGAATTAAATATCATGCAAAATACTTGTGTAGGCAATACCGGTATCCCGATCGCACAAATTGGTCGGATTTTGTTCATTGCCTTAGTTCATCGTAGTTATTTTATTTTTCGTGATGATTTCGTTCACCGATGATATTTAGTTAATCGTAGTCATGTGATTATTTGTTGTACATTGTGATTAGTTTTAAAGAACGAGTAATTGACATGAGTCAAATTATATAATTAGAATCATCGAAATAAACTGAAATTCCCACTTTTACATCCCGTCTCATGGAGGAGTTCGAAGCCGAAGACGATTCCATCCTGGCGCCTAAAAGTCAAGCAATCTGGCGAAGAGGAGTCAAATATCTCTTTCTGTGTATTTCTTTACAATTTTTGGATAATTAATTTTGTTTATCCCGCAATGGCTCACTCAAGATGGGCGAGGCATCGGCGAAAGGAAGCCAGGGGATGTGCGGTTGGTTATTGGGAGGAGGAAAGGGTTTTCGGATGAGAGAGTGCGTGCTCTTGAAAGGGAGAAGGGTGTGGCGAGTACCACACCACTCGACCGCGACGGGTCGAGTAACCCATTCTGGAAATTGGGAAGCGGGCGAGCGCATTGATAGCTACTGGTGTTGAAGGAGATTGGACGATGTGGTGCAGACGGCCTGTATTGGATTTTGCCGAGGGTTACAGACCAAAGAACAGAATGAAACGTATTGCAGGGACGGTGGGTTTTGACCCGGAAAATTTGGCAATAAATATCATTTTATGCTTCACGTTCATTCACATGATATTTAATGATGAAAATTAATATGTGCAAGGAAACAAGAGAGAATAGCGTCGGAGCATCAATCTTATTATAAGATAGATGAATATTTTGAACGAGGAAGTATTAGCTATAAAATCGGGGAAATGATGGGAGTGTCAATACTGTGACACCGTGGATTCGTTAGTTTATAAAATTCTTCACGCTTGAAGAATCAATAAAGGAATATGGAATCAGTGAAGATCTAACTTTTGCTGAAATTTCTTTATAACTACTTAGTATTAAAGTGTATCTCATCAACATTGCAATAAATCTTTTGCCGTGGACTAACCTCAATTCGGGTCAAGTTTTACAATTTGACTAGGCAGAAATGCAATTCTCTTTCAGTCTATTTGTAGCATACTTAGCGGTAATTGCAAAACTTTTATCATGATGTTTTGACATCACAGGCAAAGAATGAAATTATGGGAAAGATTCTGTTCCATATGAAGTTAGTCTTAAAATATTATGCGCAGAATGCTCTATCTAAATCCTTCAATAACTTGAAGACAATATCAGCGCAAAAATTCTGGCATGCGGATATTCATGACCATTACCAACAGGCATTGGTTTAAATGAGCGGAATTGGTTTCACAACAGTGCGCGGAAATAACACTTAAAGATCCATTTTATCTTCCGTTGTTTCGACTCAAACGTTTCCAGATATGAAAGGCACATTTACCGCAGGAAATCCGGTCCACGACAGCCAAAATCACGAGGGCATCTGCGGGTGAGGCTGAGAATTGTGCGAAAAGGATGGAGGGGAGAGTATCGCCGACTGCGTGACAGTCAATTTCTCCGTCTACACAGAAACCATAACGCCCGGTCTATTGTTGGATTTCCACGGGCTCCCGCATATGATGCTTTTCTCGCCTTTCTTCCCATAGAGAGGAGGATACGCTCCCGACAACTCCCAAAACCCCTCGATCCCTTTCTCAACCTCTCTCTCTCCCTCTCGGAGAACAGGGCAATATGGAAGTGGGGAGGCCCGAGGACTCCACCCTGCGGCAATCGCCAGCCCTTTTATGCACCCCCCCTCTCTCCATTCCCCCTCTGCGCGACACTCCCGAAGTCTATTCTTCCCCTTCAGCTTCACCCACTCTTCAGCGCACATGATACCCACCCACTCTACTGGTCTTCCTACCCTCCCACTTCCAACGCCCTCGACCTGTTTCTGCGTCAGTTCCTCTTCGAAAACGTGGAGAGACGAGCGTGATGGTCAAGATCCTGACAGAATTACAGCAACGATTTAGTCACCCTGGAAAAATGGATTTCACGAAACACTCTGATCGCATATTTTAATTAAATATTCGGTAGCTCAACGTTACATCGAGACAAAACGTGGTTTTTAAACGGCATCAACTTCATTAAAATTGCTTGACTTCTATTTTTTCCTTTAAATATTTCAAATATCAATTATTAATATAAAAATAAATTTTCTGGATCTGTCTGTCTGCAAGTTTCCTTCCCATTAGGAAATATGACGTGTTAAGTTAATTTTATTTGCTTCTAGTTTTTTTTTTCCTTTTTTGCGATTTAAATAGATATACAAGGCGTGAAAAGCCGAGACGAACACCAAACCAAAGGAAATGAAACAAAGATTGTTATTCTTTCAGGCGGATTTTGTTTCCATACAAACTCGTGAAACTTTGGAGGAAAAAATATTCCTAAAATTGCTTTAGGAGAACAATTGCCTTGATGACCGACAGTATTGTTAAAACCGAGGCTCATATGAAAATATAGGGAAAATAAATGCTCATAAAAAATGAATTAGGAACGTTAAATTGCATTGATAATAAGGGAAGATTTTTGTGTTTTTCCAAATTACTTGCACAAGAAATTTAAGGGTCAATTTGTGATTATTTCATTGAATCGAACAATGTTTACTTTAATAATTGTGATCGATTTTGTTCTATGCTTCGTAATTACTTAAAATTACGTTTTTTGAGTGAAAATTCCCAATTTTTCTTATTGGTATCGGCATATCGGTAAACGTAGTTAATCGATTTATTAAAATTAGCACCCAAAATGAGACCTTTGTGCTGCACCCATTATACCCTATTAGAGCTCTAAGGTTCGGAGGAATGGTTCGGTTTCCATTGGGCTCAAAGACCTCAAATCACTGCTGTCACTATAATTATTAACGAGTAGTTGCGCCTGGGAATTTGATTTGTCTTGAATTGAATTTAATGGTGAATTTAAGCAACTTTCAGCGAGATTTTAAGCTCTACCCAAAGCTTTCCATGCATATAGATAAATTTTTTATTGTATCCGGGTTTAGCATGTTGTATTGCCTCTCATCATTGTGTGGAACGATTTTAATGTTTTTCTTCCACCCTCTTAAATATCAAGGACTTACTCATGTTGCTCGTATTGCCACCATTAATTTCCGAAGTACGAATTTAAATAATCAAAAAGAGCAATTTTTACATTTCTGCTTCGTCAGTATCTATAGAATTTGCCTTTAAAAATTTTCATGGAATTAGATCCTATGATAATGTCAGGTAAGAAGATGTATTCAGCTAAGGAAATGGAAATAAAAGGGATCAAACCGTAGATCATAAGTTACATGAAAAGTATCTTGTAATCTCAGCCACGATGCTATTTGGCAATACTAAAAGTTTGAAAGTTGCACTACATATGATTCTCAATTTCTATTTTCTCACTACCTCGAAAATTCAACGGGCCCCATTCCTTTGCCCGTATTAGTATTGTTGGGTACATTTGAATCCAAGTATGTGATCATCTCACCATTTAGTGCATTGATTATTTTCCCGGAGGTGGAACGACCATGGATTTAATCGTTGGCAAATACATTCTGGTGATTATAACTCAAATGATGTAATGTTGGAACATTTATGTAACCAATACAATGGTCAACTTTACCCAAATAACTTCATGCATGGCTATCTCATGCCTGTTCGAGAAATCCCTCGCGAGGCCGTCTTACTTGAATGAGAACAGAATTGGAATCAATGCAGATGTTTCATTTAAGGAACTATTGAACCATGGCTAATGATTAAGTTATAAGTTTCGTTATTGCTTGAATATTGTGTTTTTTATTCAACTACTATCGATCTTCCAACCACTTCAAAAATAGCATTTTTTTGGGTAACTGAAGATTAGCTAAGAATGGGAAAATTCGCCCGGGCATTAGTCACATGTTGAATTTTACTTCGATACAACCTTCCACTCATCTTCTTTTTAGCATCTAACATTTTTTTTATTCATTAATATGGACATAAAAATGTCTCATTATTTTCAGTTTGTTCCCACAGTAATTATTTCCATGAATTTTAAATTTTATGTTGCCTTATTACATTGCTTTATTCCTGTAGATGCTCAATTAGTTTGTCTCTTCTAATTTCGTCCAGCTAATCTTCTTTCGAGATCCACATAAAAATTTTTCATGCGTGATTCTATCTGTTCATTCATCATTCCTTTCAAATACCCAGTGTATCACAATTTTCTCTTTCCTGTAGCTGTTGTCGTCCAAGATTAATTGCTGCGGCGGATCATAATCCCGCAATGTAATTATGAATACTCTTCAACTAACATCAAAAGTTGATGGAGAAGTATAAAATTCGGTTTAAGTGAAGTATTCGTTGATGGGTGTCGGCTTTTGGAAATATGTGGAAGCATAATGAAGTTTTGCAATTGAACTCCGATCGTGCAGAAATGGATAATTTTTTGGTTTAGCTAAATGCGTGTTTTATTTTTTTTGCATGAATACTGTCTGAAAATTAAGCCTGACATCTCGGTCGCAGACAATTTTTCGACCTCTGGTCTTCGATTCTCGGCATTTGATTCCTTCGTCACGAGCCACTCATACCGTCTCTCCTGCCCTCCACTCCTCCTCGTCCCTCTCTCCTTCCTCTCCCACTCTCCCTTCCTCCCCTCCCACTCACTCTTTACCTCCAACCGCTTCCTCTCCACGCGTCCGAAGGGAAATCAGAGAGAGTGTCAGCGACAGACGCCAAAGAGGGAGGGAGGGAGGAGGGGATATTTGAGGGAGAGCGGAGGAATATAAGGGTCGGAGGGTGAGACAGTGAGGGAGAGAGGGAGGGAGGAATAGAGAGAGGGTGTCGGGCAGGCGGTGCCAAAGCAGAAGGCGAGCGCGTGTTGTGTGCTTGTTGTATTCGCGGGAAGGACGGAGGAGATATTCCGTCGGAAGCGAAAGGAGACGTTGAGGATTTCGAGGGCTTTCGTGGGATCGAGGTGATGCTAGTAGTGGTTTTAGGGTTTGTTGGTATCCCCGGTTCTCTCTCCTGGTGAATTTCCTACATTCACACTTGCGATGAAAAGACTCGGCATAGAGATTGGAGGATAAGCCAAGCGTGGGACAGGATAGAAAAAAATATGTTCGCTTTTGAAGTAATTCTTCTCTATTCGAACGGATTGATTTTCTTCCTCCCGATTTTGCTCACCATCTTCCCGTATTTTTTGTTATTTCCCGCGGTGGCAAAACAAGGGTCTCGCTATTAAGGTGCAAATAACTTTCTCCTCGAATGTGTTTATCAATTTGTACCCGCACATCATGTTTCGTGGAAATGTTGGGTAATCCCTGGTTTCAAAGAAATTCATTAATGAATAGTCATTAGCGCGTTATCAACTGTGTTATGAATGGACTTAACATATTGATGGATGTACTATCCTTACTGAGGAATTTGATCTTAAGTTTTGCACCGAAAATGGTCTGCATAATTCACTCCGTTTCTTCATCATTTTGTAGCATCGGACCTTTATCGAACTGTGAAAATGATATTATGAAATGCTATTGAATGGGGAACAAATCATCCGGAAGAAAAGTGCTCATTTTTTGGGAACTCATTGATCATCAATTGACCATCTCTCTCGAGAATATTTTGTGGCAATCATTGTTTTGTGGAGCATTACCAGGATTGCTGCTTCTTGTTGAATAACTACGGTATTTCATAGTTGCTTGTATTGCTGGCATAAAAATCTGCCTGCACAGAAGTACGTGATAGAAAAACTTCAATTCAACATCAATATATATTATAAATGACACAGTAAATCTACATAACGTTTCTTTTAAATTCATAATCGAGCTTCCATTGAAGTACAGCTTTATCTAATCAACAAATGTATTTTCAATTAGATCTGATGATATTACCGTGACTCAACCTAAGTCATGAATTAAAAATGTGTTGACCAACAAAGAGTCGTATTTGTCATCGATATAGTAGTTCCACAGAATTGTGGCGGAAACAAGTAAGTTTACTTAATTTAAATACAATAAAACTACGTACATCTCAGCCACATCTTTCTCAAAGTGGCGAGGAAGATAGGGAACGGTTTGGCGTTGTAGGACGTATGTAGAAGCTGTGACTTGTGCTCCAAATCTCTACGATGAAATACGAGTTATCGCTGCGAGAAAAAATCTTCTTTAATAAGCTTTGACTACCTGAACTCAGATTTGCCGAGTCAATGCGAAGACCACAACACTGCCATGGCTTCTTAATGCTCTCGGCAATACTATCAGGAAATAAGAGAGCTCGAGAACTAGCCATTACGGCCCATCTAAGACGACAGCGTAGGAGAATGATACTTTAAAGAGCCAATCAATCATGAGGCTTAATTCTATACCACCTCTAACGCCGGGATGGACAGCGCATTGAAGCTGTTACATCTGCCGCTAATTAATAATTACGACGATCAAAAACGAAAAAAATCTGGCTCCCAGGAATCCTTCTAAATTTTCACGATAATTAGAATCCTGAGTAGCGTGGCAGTCTACGTATTGGCCAACAGAGGCCAAGGTCTGCGATATTTTTTCTCATGAAAATGTATTCGAAGAGATGTATATTTTCATCTCTTTAATAGCAACCAAGTATATGTCCAAAATACATTGATAACGGGATGATGGAAATAATCAATGCTCAGATATTAGGGATTTTCATGAATACTTTTTATTCGACGCAGTGAAAATTATTGAATATGCACTTTTCAGCGTGAATTTAAAAGACTTTTGATTATTTTTAATCAGACTCTAGGTAGTGCTACAGCGATAATTCAGCTCACAAAAAAACCAATCTAGGCAGTATTGTTTCATATGGCTAATACTTAAAAACCTTGACATTTTAATGAAAATACGATGGCAGTACCGTAATCTGAGAGCCATATTTACTTTTATATTTTAAGCGTATCTCGATTCTTCGTTCGACGTCACTGTTTTTCATTGGAAATGTTGTTGAATAGGCTAATAGTGTGGAATAATAAGGTTTCTCCAGTCTCAGAGTCACTGGTTGCAGATTTTCTGAAAACTTGAATATTGTAATTTTGAAGTACCTCTCATAACCTGATATAAGAGGAAAATAGGGTTTCCCGGCTAGTTTTACTGTAATTCAGTCTCGAAGGTGGAGAATTTTTACATGGACTGTTACTCCGATTACAGCAGAAAAACGTTTATTCAAACAAGATAAACATACTCAATATTTTGAATGGAACTTTTTATAAGAAGCGAAATATCCTGGGATATAGAATAAAAATAAAGTATAGGCGTCTTATTATTTATTTCTTTAAGCTATTAGCGAATTGCTGTCGTAATTGAAGTCAAAATATGGTAGTTCCATGCAAACGGCGCTGAAGTCGGCTCCTACGTCTGAACAAGTGTTGTCATTAAAAAGAGATTGAAATAATCTGCATATTGTGTCCCCTTAATTTTGGTTCTCAGTTGGTAGCCCCTTTTATCTGCGAAAGCAGAAATTTTTCAACTGAATATAGAAGAATGAATAACTCAGTGCATGTCGTGACTGGTATACTGAAGCCCAAGCCATACTAATGCAAGACTGAATCTGAAGCAACGGAGTCTATTTCAGTTCGTTCTTCGAGTGTGACTTTGCGCCATGATGCTCATTGAATGTCTAACTGTTGAAAGCCCGGAAGGAAACGTCATCCTTCGTCGTCTCTCTTAACGCAAGCGACATTGAAATGCAAAAGTAAGATCATCAGGGTCATTTCGCCCCCCTTGAGTCGTGCAACGGTACTTAATCTCGCATACAAAAGAGGTGGACCCGGACGGAACGAGAAAATTGAGCAAAGGTGCATCAGCGAATATCGGATGGTGAAGAAAATGGGAAGATGGGCATTCCGGGCGAGCGGTCAGCGGTGCAAACTCAATACCACCACCTTTCCGAATCGTGCGGTTGAATGGGGGGAAGAGAGGGAGGAGGGGTGAGTCCAAGGAGGCAAGAACACAAGAACAGGAAGTTGGCCCGGCTCAAGCAAAGTTTTAGGGCCGTGGCGTTGAAAAGTCCCTGTCCTTTGAACTGGCTCACTTCACAACGCGGAGACAGGCAAATCTTTCGCGCACTCTTCACCTCTCTTCTTCTGTAAGATGCAGGAATTTCTTCCTGTGCTTTCACGAACTCGCTTGGCTTTTTTTTTCTCCTCCTCCCTGTTCAACTAACGCATACACACTATATACGCACTCCAAACACGCACACATATTCACAAGCAAGCCGCCTCTCGCTCGAGGCGGAGGGAAGGAGGACAATGAGCAAAAAACATGCGGAAGCGCAAAGCCAAGAGAGTTAAGGCCCGCCTCTCACACCCTCCCCCTTGTTCGAGCAGCGTAAGCGGATACTATCCCTCCTCCTCCACTTCCACGTCCAAGTTTAAGACAAGCCCTCACAAGTCTTCTCGGACGAAACTCAGGAGTGTGGGGATGGTCTTAACAACATGGGAGTCCGATCAGTTACGCGAATCCTAAAAGGAGGAAAGGGAATGAGAATACTCAAAAAGGAGAAGCTGAAAAGAGGATGAATTAGAGGGAGTGTGGTTAGCGAGAGAGTGATCAACAAATGCCGGAATTATTTGTTTTTTTGTTTCGCTCGCCGATTTTTTGTTTGCTTGAACGGGATTCCCGAAAAAAATCTCTGCTTTTTGCACACCTGCGGATGCTTGTTATTCCTTCCAGTCCCTCCCGACGCTTTAGACTCTAAGGCAGGTATTTTCCTCCCGCCGAAAACCTTATTGACCTCACCTTTTCACGCCATCCGAAGTTTGGAAGGACATCGCGAAAAAGGGGTCTGAAGGCACGAAATGAGTTGGGCAGGGTGGAGAAAGGGGTTGGGTAGGATAAAACGAACCGCCCCCGCTGTTTCCATAGCTGCCTCCGGAGGGAGGCCATGGGACCTCGCAGGGCGGGGTTGCGTTTAAGAGAGGAGGGGTAGCTCGGTCGACGCTCACGAGAGCCGACCGCTGTTTGAACGTTGGAGATCGGGATCGCCGTCGAGCCGTCTCGAAATTCAGGATTTCCGATGCGAACAGCAACGACTTTGACATGCTGTGGGGGCGGAGGGAAGGATGAAGATTCACCGAAGGGCAACCACCCTCGTCCGGTGATCATTCAGTTCCCGAGTGTTTTTGTCGGTCAACTAGGCTGAAAATCCCTCCACGAATGCCCGAATCCATTTACCACTCTGGTCCCTCGAGAAAGGCTGGACTCCGCAAGGATAACAGGATTCAGGGGATGTGTAGGGGATGGGTAGGGGAACCGAAGAATGAGATGAATGGAATTAAATGTAAGGCACACCTCTCTCACTAAGGAACCTCTCGAGTTCCATTCTGTTTAGCCCACTTATTTTTCTTCGTGGTCAATGTCCACTTTCCACCTGACGTTTTGAAAGAAGCAATTTGTTCATTCCTAATAATGAGGTTGAAGAGGAAATGGAGGTATCGGTGTTTTCAGGTGATTGTTGACTAAGGGCTATTATTCTTTTCTCAAGGTGCCTCCGGGTGTGGCTTCTCAAATTTCTACGGCAAGACGTGAGCGCGGTAATAATCCTGTATTGAAGGCAGTAGCGGAATGACTGGACTTCCACTGGATATCCTGCCATTTTCACTACCACATTTTCAGTGTTTGTAGATGCATCCCACCTGTAAATTAGGAGTATATAAGAGTGTAAAGTATTTTAACACGTGCTTTAAGGGAAATAAAGTGGCTAGATTCCTATATCCATGTGAAATTATTCCTAATTGCGGCTTAATGGTACTTCCACTGGTACTCCAACATGGAGAACTGACTAACCGACTATATATGGCCAAAGCCGACATACTGATGAAAATTAAATCCTAAAAATATTTCCTTTCAGAAAAAAAAACTTTTAGAGGAGCTAAGCTTATACTATGGACACATAGTTATTGATCACTGCACACCTTTTCTCGAAAACTCGCCGATACTTATGCGCGTGCAGTAGTATATGCGTATATTCCAAGTTAGTGCTATCCTTTTACTAAGTGGCATTGTCAAGCGGTCTACTCATATATCTATTGAATTATGACATATTTATAAGACTTAATTGATAATTAATCAGAAATGGTGTTGGGTTGGAGTTAACTTTTCATCTAATTTCACAAATAGCGCTGAAACTCATCATTTTCCATAATGAGCATTGCAAGATCATGGCAATGGATCTGGCAACTGCTCCTATTTTATAAATAAATTACTTTTTGCGAAACTGTATTTTACTGCCCGGGGTTTTTAAGAGGAAATCATAATTTTTATTAGAGAACATAAAACACATTCCAAAATTCTCACTGTCTAAATGCTTTAGAAAGAATATAAAGCAAAAATTTACATATTTATCGACGAATTGGTTGACACTGCAGTCATTTTACATCACTTTGTACAGATCCGGACATCGGAAAAAATAGCATTGAATTGAATTATGGAAAGTAAGATGGCAAAGAAGCCGATGCTACTAAGACTGGAAATCAATAACTGAAATACTATAATAGAAGGATGATTTTTGCCCTCGGATGATCCAAAGAAATTCAAAAGACTACTAACCGTAGGTATAAAATATCCATCGAGGTTTCTTTGGTGGTGTAAGATAGAAAAAAACCACTGTGAGAGGAACGTTAATCGTCGAGAAAGAAAAAACTGAATTCTGGGCGGTGGTAATTTCGTGGGAGAAGGCCATCGGTATTGGGTCGGGAGACAGGCGGGGGTGTAAGACGGTGAAAGGAGAAGTGAGAGGATTGACGGAGAGAGAAACAAGGAGAGAGAAAGAGGAATTGGAGTGAAAGAAAATGGTGGTGGGGGAAGAAAACTCAAGCGCACTAAAGAGACATACTACACTCGCACGTACAAGCGCCCAGACTGAACAACGTTGGAAGTACAAAGACGGGGAAAGGGTTTGGGGAGTGAGAGTCAGACAGGCTGCTTTAAAAAACAGGAGGGGAGAAAACGACATAATTAAGAACAATGAAAGAAGGAAATAACACACAATGGAGGAGGGGAAGGGGGAAAATGAGATGAGAAGGGATTCGGGGAATAAAACTGAAAAGGAAAAAAATTGGGCGAAGCAAGGACCGGAAAAGAAGAAAAACAACACCCTTGAAAGAAGAGATAAAAACTTTTTAAAAAATAATAATGGTAGTTGGGGGTTGGAGGGAGAGGGGTGGGGGAATAAAGGCAGTGGTGGTGCCTTAGGCAGTGGTGTGTCCTTGCGCGAGCAGAACACAAGGCCTGACAATTATTGTATTGTCCTTTAAAAAAAGGAGGGGGTAGTTCGTGCTTTGAATGAGAGACGGGAGGGACGCGCGGACATCGTGTCGCTTTTGTTTTTCGACGCCTCAGTTCCATCACCCCTTACCCTCACCACGCTCCCAACGGTTCAAACCACGTCCGCTCCTAATATCACTCCTCCTGTGACACTGTGGGAAAGTGGATGCTGGATGACCTATGACGTATCGCATGCACAATAGGGGTGTGATTAGTATGAGGGAATATTTCTATCAATGGGAGGAACACAAATATGATTGGTGCAAATGGAAAGGTCCAAACATCATTGATGGTAATGAGGTTTATCATAAATCAAGCATAAGAGGTTGAGAAAAACGTGTGAAAAAAGTGAACAGAGGATCACAGAGAAATTTCCCAGAGAATTCCCAATTTTATTGGCCACTCATATTTGAGGAATAAGTGAAATAGAAATAATGACAACTTCTCCATTAAGTGAGCATGTTTGAAAAGCAGACTTTGACGCAATTGAACTTCAAAGTAGATGTTGAAAAATGAATACCTCTTGGTTAAAGTGGTCTTTTCCAGAATTCGCCTAATTTTAATCTTCTGAAACAAAATACATTTTCATTTTATTCAGGAGTCAATTTTTGAGCCAAATAATTAAGACCTATGTGTGTCCTGGATATGGCTTAGTTTAGGGTGATGATTTTTTTTTAGCAATGTACAAAACTCCGTAAATTTAATCGCATCTCTCTCGTTTTTCCCATCTCCCGTATAATAAACCGTCATGTTAACGTTCAGAAAGGGCGAATACGAGTGTGTTTCAATGTCCGTATCAGAACAATGCCTTCCTACATACGTGACTAAAAACCTAAGAGCAAGATGTAGAATTCTCGCGAAGAAGTAGTGCATGCTCTTTGTGCAAAACTCCTTAATTTAAGAAGTCTGAATATGATATCCCCGCAGTTAGATAAAGTAGAAGGGCACCAAAAGATCGAGAGCCAGAGATTTCAACGCGTGAATAGATGGGGGTAGCCATGTGCTCGGGGCTCACGGCAGAACAATAGGGGACAGATGACGGGGTGCACGGAGGGTGATCAGCGTGGAGCGTGCCCTTTTCTTCCCAGATGGGGGTTGCCGCTTTGGAGATACAAGGGCTTTCATTCTAACATTTAGTATGGCATCAGCGCCGAGGTTAATTAGGGCGCATGAATCAAGTTACCCATTGTTCGTGACGTTCCGTCGAGAGAGAATGAGTGACGCAAAAGAATAGAAGCAAGCAGAAAGAGCTTTTAGTCTCGGGATTTGACATTAATTATGGAAATAGCTAGCACGTAGTATTATTTTAAACAAAGAGAAGTTAACCTGATGGCATGATATTTAATTTGAAATAAAATATAGACGATGGTATATTTGGCAGGGTTCATTGCAATTATTTCAACGACTTAAATGTATTTTTTATGTTTTCAGCTACTAATTATATATTTTCCATAAAAATTACATCACAATTATTATAAGCTATCTTTTTGGGCTAAAAAAATTACACTTAATTTTTTTGGCTTTACCAGAGATGTTTCATTCCTGTAAGTTGGTATGTAACTATGTAGTATAGCAAATTTTTATCATTTTTTTAAATATTAAAATGGAATATCGTCATCATGGATAAAATTTTCGTCTTTTATTGGAATTAGAATTAATGTTTATTTTTCTTCAAGAGGACAGGAATCTAAGTCAATGTAATATTTATTTTAACCAATAAAATTTGCTGGTGAGTATATCTTAGGTTTTGGTTTGACAAATTATTTGCTCTTTTGCGGCCCCAGATTTCCATTTTCACATTTACTATCACCTACGCCTACGAGTATCTGGGGTAAACTTACCACCAAGTATCACCTACAAGTATCTGGGGTAAATTTTGTTTCATTCTCCCTGTTTCTACCCTGCTACCTTTTAAATTACTCGATTATAGTCATCCACCTCACATAATTCTCTAGTATTATTCTCTAGTCTAACAATATTTGACATTTTCATTTCTTCTCACGGTATACGTCACGGAACTCCACGTTCTTTTTTAATGGAAAATTTGATCAGGCACATTCCTTACCATCCTCCGAACGTCAGTAGTGATTCCTAGAGTATTTCTTAGTTAAGTCTCCAAATTTCAGGGGTCTGCGCTTCGTGAAGAATAAATATTTTTATTACACTCGCCTCTTAAATATTCCGTCAAATGTTTTTCGACTATCAACAGGTCATTCCAAATGCGTATCGTGCTCATTATTTGCATAACTCATTCCAAATGCGTATTATGACAAAATACCATTTTAGTGTAGAGACGAAGAGAAATCAATCTTGGACCCTGTCTCAGTAATTGTTTCCACAACAACCTTAGCATAATACTATCAATCACGTTAAATGGAAATTGATTATTCTGATAGAGTGATTATTGAAAAGCAAGAAATACAATACATGAGATGAGCAGACAGGATAAATGCCAAGGTAATCAATGCAATATAATTTTCCAGCTATTGCTTTTAAGCTGTTATTATTGAATATATTTGTCATCAGAAACATTGATTCTAGTGCAAAATCACAAAACTTCGATTAGAAATGAAAAATAGAACTTAAAGCGACAAATGATAAATGAATTTGACATTTTTGAAGAATCATAAACTAGCTGCCATGCACCACCGTCGAAAAGAGTGTAGGATGGGGCAGATGCTGCGACTGAATGATCGCCAGCCTGGGCAACCCGAAACTGAAACGTTGGATTTCGATTTGCGTCTCCCTTACTTTACCCCTGTTCATTCACATTCCCTGTCCAACATCGACCGTGGCCCAATCATCTCGCTCTTTATCCAGGAGTTCTTTTGTCTTTTCCATCGCTTCCCTTCCCCGAATTTCAAACCACTCTTCCTGAATCCTCCCTCCTCCTTTCCATCCACCCACACCCCTCTTCCTCCCCCGGCATCTCTCTCCCGTGTCTCCAGTTTCCCAACACCTGCAACCAAGGCAGCCAACAGACCGGCCTATATGGCCCTCCCTTTTTTTTATCTCATTTAGAGCAGCGACTCCCTTTTGTCTCTATTCCTTCCTCTGTGGTTATCCTCCTTGTCTATCCATCTTCCCTCCCCCCCGTTCCTCCCCACTCACAAAAATTCTACGCACCTGGACATAGCGAAAGCTTTGTCGCCTTCCTTTTTAACTTAACCTCTCACCTTCGAAATCGTATTTTATTCCAGCCGGAAAAGCTTTCCATAGCCTCGTCTGATGTGTTCGCGTCGGATTTTCTAGCATGTGTCCGGCGAGTGCAACATGTCATCGGTTTTCGTAAAAATTCATGATTTTATAAAAAGTAGATTAGTGAGAATATATTCTCCATTTCAATGCCAACCTCAAAATCAGCCCACAAACATAGAAATCCTATTATAGGATTTATGAAGTAATTCATTGCCTTTTCTTATTGGCAAGCCCCTTCAAGTCTCACTCTTGACAGATTTTGATAAAGTTTCAGCAAAAACAAATTGTAGCGTCTCAAAACTCGAAAAACTACCTTGAGAGTGTATTTAGTTTTCAACGTCTCAGTTATATGTTTTCCTAGACTTTTCCCACTTTTTGCAGGATTCCTTAATCATATTTTGATCCCACCTTCTTCCTTTAGCATTTAACATAGTTTTACTTGCAATTTTCATTTGTGGATGTCTCCCTTCAGGGTTTCCACTCGTTGAGAACTACAGTCAGTGAAGGTAGAATCTTTTGAAGAGCAGTCTTTCTGAAGTTTCAGGGTGCATACATAGCAAATAATGAATAAAGTGCTTCTCTGAGAGAAAGTTTTCTCTAGTTTTGGTTACCTACTTCAGACGATTTTTAAGTAGATGGAGATTGCATTTCCATTTGCTACTTTGAGGCATTCCTCGTCTAGCCATTCTCAGCACCATCTCCATGTTTCTTTAGTTGTCCTTTGTCGTTAAATATTTCATTTCAGTTCATTTCAGTTTCTAGTTGCGGTAATAAGGCGCAGTATGCAGACTTTTATTCGAATTAGTTTATATTTTCACTGAAGCCTTTCTTTTATTTTATTACTCGTATTATACATGCCTTCCTTGAAATTAAAAATGAATGCGTAAAACTACCTATTTTCACTGCTGGGTTCGATTTTAATGACAGCCACCTTACTTTGCACCCAGTGACCTTCATACTTGAACATAGCTCACAATGCGATTGGGTGATCGGGAATGGAAAGCGATCATTTTAATGGTCGAAACATCATGCTGCATTTCGTTTCCAAAAAAATATTGTTAAATTTCCCAGTTATACGTGCATTTCTTTATTGTTAATATAAACTTTTCTCAGCAGATTCTTTGTTCATCGATGATAAAGTTTTGCCAACTATATTGCAACCAATCGGTTATTTCCTTTTCCTATTTTGTTAATTAGTATTTTTTCGTCTTTTGTAGGTGCACTCTTTAATTTTTCTATCCATTTAGTTAGCATCTAGTGTTTCCGACATGATAATTGATAAGTTTTTCGTCTATCGTATGATTACTCTATCGTGAATATTTTGTTCTCACGCTAAGCCACAATCCAAATGAATCTTCATAAAATATTGCTCTAGGGATCCATCACTCGAAAATTTGGTGTCGATATATTTAGCAAGTTTAGTCATCTATGATATATGCCGCCAAATAGTGCCACCTATATCCATGAAAGTGATATTGTGTAATTTCAATTAACATGAAGTAATCAAACGGAGGTTATACTCTGGTGCAAAACCCTTGGGCGTCATCTTATCGGCAGATAACTACTTGAAGCACTGCCATTAGATCCGCGTCGTTGTAGTATCTTCGCTTGGACTACTTACCACCAGGAAACGATCCTATAAACGCCTATATTTTCAACGTGTGAGTAAAGACCGATTGGCATCTTTCTATAAAATTTATTATTCATTTATGAGTATATTCATGATAATCCTAAATGGAATCTTTTACCTCTCGACTACCTCGTATGTAAGGAAGGATGTACAATTATTTCCATTAGTTTTATCCTTGAATTGAATACACACTGATTTTGGAATTGATTTTTCTGGCATTTGTCTAGGGAACTGAGAGTGAAATATCAATTAGTTTTCATGCTGAGTGACAAGAACGGATTACTATTGATACTTAGATATCTATTTATATATTAAATTGACAAAGTATTGTATATATGAAGCAATTATAAAACTGTATAATTTACACTACATTCTAATATTGTTCTTTTTTAACCAATTAATTACCTTTATAAACAACCTCACGTTAGTAGGTAAGGATTTAAGAACTCTCAAAGAGCTCCATTTTCCATGGCTCTATTCTCAAAAGAAATTTTAGCATAGTATTTGGTTTGATTACGTTTCTTCTGAGGTGTCATGACATGATTAACGAGCCAGTTTATTTTGGACACCATTCAGCTTATAAATCTGTCCCTTACATTGGTGGCATATTCCAATATCGACTGTATTTGTTTCTTGGATGCCAGTATTTTCACCTTTGTTGTACTTTTCTATAAGTCCTCATTTCCAAATAAATATTTCGGTAAACCTTAGGAATAATTTCATCTATACGAGCTGCACAACCTACTCTTTCTATCATAATAACTCATAAGTAGTGGTTAAATTAGTCGATGCCCCTTCAAGTTGTACCCTTCTATGGACAGACGTTTTCATGACGGCTTATTTTATAAGACAAAGAACCAAGAACATTTTACCGTTTTAATTTTATTTCATTCAAGTCACGCCAATATCCAGATCAATTTGCAATAGTTTTGGCTCATCCTTTACCTTAATTGTGATTTAAATTATACGGTCACATAGAAAAATTTAAAATTATAAATTATATCCTCATCATCATCATTGATCGTTCAATCCTAAGATTGGTTTGCTGCAGCCTTTCACCCTTCTCTACTCAATGCTAGGTCCCTTACATCCTGGGAGCTCTTGCTATGTACCCTTATTTGGTCCATGAACTTATTCCTGGTTCTTCCTCGGAGTGTTTTTCCCTCTATTTTACCTCCAATTATGTTCTTCACAAATTCATTGTGCCTCAGGATGTGTCAATCCATCAGACTCTTCTTTCCTGTGCAGTGTTCCATATGGTCTTATCCTCTTCTGCTCTTCTATAAACTTCATCGTTTCTAATTTTGTATGTCCATTTTATCTTCAGCATCCTCCTCCAGCATCAGGTTTAAAAGGCTTCTAGTCTATTCTGGTCTGATTTTCAATGTCTATGCTTCCGATTTATAGATTACCACGCTAAACACAAATGTTTTGACATACTGTCTCCAGGTTTGTTGTCCTATGTGCTTTGAACTCAGCGGTTGTCTTTTTACCCTGAACACTTCCTTTGTTTGGGTTATTCTTAGCTTGAAGTTCGTCGTACTTCTACAAACCCACGTGATGGTGCTTCCAGGATAGTTGAAAGAATCCATTTACTTTCATTTCTTTCCTCGCAATGTGACTTCTAACTTCTATGTTTATACCTATAGACCATTGATTACTATTGGATGATAGAATATCGGTCCAAGAACACTACATTGTGGAACTTCGGAGGAAATGGATATATCTTTGAACGAGGTTTTTCCCGCTACTAATCTGTGTTTCCCGTCTTTGAGAAACTTGTTTACCCAGTAATTAATGAGCTGCTCCAACGTCACATTTCCTAATTAATTCGATAGAATCAAGAGAGGTATGATGTAAATGGCTTTTACGAAATCTAGTATAATCGTTCGACCATGTCGTCTTTATACAACGCATCGCCAACTTGTTAGCGTTAGGATAAACGTAGTGTCTCATTTTAGTTCCTGATATTAATACCGGATTGATTTTCTACCAGCCTGCTATTAGGAGAACCATAGAGTGAGCATATGTAACGTAAAGTTGATAAGGAATCCAAGGATCTTATTAGCACTTGTCCTAATATTTTGCACACTATTAATATTAACCTAATCGCTCTATATATCTATAGTAGTATTATTTCCTTTTTTATGCTTAGGAATGATGATGGCTATTTTTCTGCAGGCTGTTTAGTTACGCATAAAAAATTAATTTCAGATATGATATGGTCCGATGGTGTTAGCTTATATGTTCAGATTCCAATTGAGATATCATGAGGCTTATTAATTTAAGTGACCTTTAGAACAGAAAGAAGCCAAAGCTTTTTTATTATCATCTTAATGGCTTTTACCTTCTTTTGGTGTATTATACTACTTTTCTTATCGCCGCTTTAAGTCTTCTCATATGCTTGAAAAACATCTCGAATTACTCTTATTACTAATGTGTTAATCACATTTAATTTTTTTGTAAAACATTATTTTGAAGTAAATATACAAGTATTTAGAAAAAATACTTTAATTACTTATATTTATTATTTTTTATTAGTTGAAGTACAAGGCACGAATTCCAAACTTGTGATCATGAAATACCCGGTACTGAAATTCCCACGATTTTAATTCTCATTTTTAATCATTAAATACACCCTTACAGCTATACCTTCTCTTGACGTATCTCTAAAGAACCTATCTCAGGATGTCTCCTTTTGTTTTGCCTTGAGTGGCATCACAATGAGCCTTCGAATGATTTCAATGGGTTCAATGGAGTGGATTGGGAAGAGACTCTCTCCGTCGCAAGATCCATCGCTCAATTAAATCTGTTGCGTCTAATTTGTTCTTTCGATATGCTGTCAAGTGATTGGATCTTCTTATCAGTTTTTGGTTTTCAATGGACGATGTTTAATGAAAAGGAATGTCTCTGTCAACGAAGAAACTCGAGTTCCCCTTTCTTCGGCGGGAAACAGGTTTGTTCCTGAAGAAAGACCTTACAAGAACACGTTAAACTTCATCAGTCTCACGAAAAAATGTTCAAGGACTCGGCTTGTTTTAAGAGGTGAAAACGAAGGTATATGTCACTTACGCATTTCAGTTGAATACGCAGTCGAGAGAAGATTCACAATGAAATCAAAAAGCTTAAAAAGTTGAGTCTCGGGATTTTGGACTGGGAGCGTCTATTGGAAGAAAGGCTAAGATGTATCTAGCCATAAGAGAGGGTTACACATGACTAGTTCATTACACATGGCAATAGTGAAAAGGAATTTGAACTAATGCTTGCCAATAAGAAAGAGATAGTACTATGATTTTGTCGCTATTCAGTGAAAATTCTGCTAGTCATGGAGTGCTTTTGAAAGTTTAATCATACATGTATAAGTTCGAAAACCACTACGAATGCTTACTTGCGAGGCATGTGAAGAGTTACATTTTGTTGGATAATGAGATAAGAAGCTTGGTGGAGAAAAGAGTTTAATGCTTCCGCAATAATTCCTTCAATACTTATAAGTTTATAAGAAATCAGTTTTTATGCTTTTTTATGCTATTTTTTTTCAAAAGTGAAGGGTATTTATTGGCTAAATATAACAATCTTTTCATAAGCAATATTTTCCGGAAGGTTTCTGTTGCTTTACATTACAGTAAGCTCTCGATTTATGTCGGAGATGCGATTTGAAGAAGAGCGA
Organism: Ceriagrion tenellum; assembly: GCA_963169105.1. NCBI lineage: Eukaryota > Metazoa > Arthropoda > Insecta > Odonata > Coenagrionidae > Ceriagrion > Ceriagrion tenellum. Next base: position 93,436,077 of record OY720632.1, on the reverse strand, counting down.
TGTAAGTCGAAACAACGTAAAACGGATCCAGATATTCGTGACCTCTTTAATCCCAAGATAAATCAAGGCGTTAATTTCAAAATTCGCTTTTTGCCTTCAACTAGGAAAAAAGCTATTTCAGATAAGATATAATACATAATACCATACTACCCTCACCATTTCTCCTGCAAAAAACTTATCCCTTACATCTTTACACGACTGGTGTCCTAACATCCCTGCCACACTCCCGTGCGGCGGCTCGCAGGATAGTATGTAGATGTAGAATATGTTGTTATCTCTTTTGAACTTTCTCCGGTAAAATATGATCGACCTCTTTATTTCATTTAGGATGGAGACTCTCGGCAAAATTAGTGCTTGCGACGTAGTTTTATAAGAGGGCGTTTTCTAGCATTAAAAAAACAAACCAGAGTTGCATAATTTCTTTAAACGTGGAGCGTTCTAGCACCAATAAACCGAATTCTTCTCATATTTTCCCATCCGTTTTACATTGTTTTGACTCACGTTGTTCTTCTTCAAATCGCATCTCCGACATAAATTATGGTACTGAAATGGTATTTTGGGAGTGTATTTAGTGGAGCTCAGTTTTTATTGTGATTGCGTATTGTGTGCGGAAAGACGAATTTTTGTACCTATCTGTTCGGCAAAGTATTTCTCTTATTTTATCGCTTCTGTCAGACCTGGAAATGTTGTGAGGCGTCATGAAAATATTGTGTCGCTCTGAAACACACCAGTTCTGAACTTCTCAAGCAAACTAGGCCTAGCGTGTGGCCTCCGAGTCTCTAAGAGCTTCCAACTTAATTCCTCTCAGCTTGCAGCTTTTCTTTGTATGTTATTAATTTTTTCGCAAAAATCTTTATAACCCCAGGGTCCCAAATGCTCGTGGCGTATTCGAGGTGTGGCCTTACCAGAGCGAAGCAGCAAATTAGGGATAAGTGCGACAGAAAATTCGCAAAAAACATATGCATCCTAACGGAAAATAGTTAAACCTCTAAGAAATTTTGTGCAAGGACAAAGAGGAGGGAAGACGATGTAAAGGGAGTTCGGGGACGCGGTAGCAAGCGGAAAAAATCGGTTGGGCGTAGTTCTAGTCCTATAAATGGAGGAAGAGATGCTTACAGCGCGGCACAATAAAAGGAGTGTGTGGGAGTTCAGGACAGAAGAAGGGGGGAGGAGACGAGAAAGCAACTCGAGGGTTTCGCTTTAAGTGATTCCACCAAATAGGAGGGAAGGAAGGAAGAGGAGGGGGGGAATCTGTGGACGCGAATGTCGCACGGGAGAACGTAGCATGTGGAGATGTCACCCAAGGTCCTCGGTGGAGAATCTTAAAAATAGGCTAGCCATCTCAAGAAGGAGAGAAAGAGAGAGAGCGATGAACAAAAGAGTGACTGACGTTGGTAGTTGACCTCCTCTTATATAAAAATAGAAATGAGAAAGAGAATTCGTGGATAGGGGAAGAGAAGTCTTTGAGGTAGGAAAGGCATTGCGGTGGGAGACGAACGCGAGGAAAAGATACCACCCACTCGAGTGCCCTCTTTGGATGTGGTCTTCCTATTTTGTCCCCCTTTCCCACCCCATCACCCCCTTAGCCCGCACCCCGCATGTGTGCGGTGCGGGAGTGGCCCCCCGCACCACTCCGCATCCCATACCGCCAAAATAATGTCCCCTCCAAGCACCTTCCCTTCTCTGGCCCGACCGAATAAAAAAGGGAGCACATATAAAAAGAACGATGTCTCCAAAAGGTCCCCTAAAAGTGGGGCCGAGGAAGAGAGGACCACTGCCGCTGCCACTCGTACAATTACACACAACGAAAATGTCCCTGTTTGGGGGGTTCGAGGTGGGAGGGTTCTTTGGAGTGGACAGGGACAACATGTGAAACATCCCCCTTCAACTTTTTCCCCAAACCAAACCAAACCGCTCGTCTTATAAGTGTCCCCTATTTGTCCCTCTTCCAGCCAGCGTTCTTCCCAGTCCGTATCCCTGTGTCTCTGCTCGGCTGTTCCTTCCGTCCATCGTTCCCTTTAGCCGGTTCACCCCCACCCTTCCCTTACTCCGAGCAACGGAGGCACTCCGCGGTCGTCGAAACGAGCACTCGGGTCTCCTAATTCTTTCTCATCTGGTTTCTTCGCAAAGAGTCAGAATCGGCCCTTAGAGATTCGCCTTTGCTTCGATGGTGGGGACGCCACCGCATCTCTATTGGATTCAGGGGGACGGGGTAGTTTCATGTGGTCAGACGGCGTACTCCGACTTTTATTGGGGCGTCCCAGTTTATTACTTGTGGCACTCAGTGGTCATCATGGACGTGATAAATTATCTTTATTCAGAGACAAATATGGCTCATTACACCTTTGGCATTTGTTACGGCCGAATATGGTGGAGGTTTTTCAAAAATATATATAGATATATTTTGTTAAACTTACTGATTGACAATCTATAAACGGTCACAAAAAGCCTTTTTCTTGCGGACGCAGTCGCATGGATGAGAGAATCACAAATTTAAAATGTTACCGAGACAAGTTTTATTTTAGTTTCACTAGTTCTAGTTCTAATTTACCAGTACTAGTTTTAATTTGAATTTCTATATTTATACCTGTGTGTCTCGATACATCAGTACACCGCTTATATTCCCCGTGATATTTGCCTCCGTTGCTGTTGAATGTCTTTATTGATAAATATGTGATAGATACGTGTTGGGATAACTTCCTTGTAATGGTTTAAGATATAAATGTGTGAGTTTTATCGCACGTAGGCGATGCAGTGCTACTGCGAGAGAGTCTCCAGGAATAACGGAGTTCCAGGTTGTTCAATGGAACAACAACGAAGATTATGGATTTTAGGTTAAATGCCTCAAAAACAAAAATAGCATTTTTAATTAGGAGAGTGATATAAATGATTGTATACGGAGGTAGTGAATCCAAGTAGGAGGACATCTGATAAAGTCGGTTAGATTCGCGGACGATCAGACGTTGGTTAGTGGATCTTCAAAGGGACTGCAAGCATTTGTAAATGCTTTAGAAGTGCAGTGCGGGATATTCAGAATGAAGATAAATCGTAAGAAAACAAAATTAATGAGATTATCTAGGATAAAAATGCGAGGCTGGTCATTAAAGTTGGAGAACACAAACTCGAGCAAGGAGAACCTTTTAATTACTTAGGTGGTACCCTAGAAGTAAACGGACATAGTTGCTTAGACGTACCGAAGAGAATAGCGCTAGCTAAGGAGGCGTTGAGTAATGGAAGGTGCTGATAATGGGGGCTCTTGGGTAAGGATGTGAAGAAGAGGCTGGTGAAGAGCTTGATTTGGAGCGTAGCGTTGCATGGGGCTGAAACATGGACTCTGCGAATGGAGGATGAGAATAAGCTGTAGGCATTTGAGATGTGGATGTGGAGAAGGATGGAGAATGTGAGGTGGACGGAGAAGAAGGCTAACGAGGAAGTGATTTAGATTGTGGCCAAGGAAAGGAAACTTCTGAATTTAATTCGAAATCGGCAGAGTATGAGGCTGGAGGATGTAATAATAGGTTGCTCAAGAGTGTGTAATAGAGGAAATAATGTTGGGCAAGCGAGGAAGAGAAAGAAAGAGAATAGGTTTTATGGACAGGATAAAGAAGGGCAAATCGTATGTTGAGGCGAAAAAGGGTATACTAGAAATGCATAAGCCCCGGAAAGTGTAGAAAACAGGGAAGTGATTCTCTGACAAGAAAACCTACCTTAACCGGTAGAATACTTAAAATAATAAAAATAAAGAGGTACACAATGAATTATTTGAACATTTAGATCATAGTCGCATGTTTGTGAAAGATGGAAGGATATATGAAGAATTAATAAGGCGTTGTGAATACCAGTGGAAAAGTCTTAGGTAGAATGTGAAGCATATCTTGGTATTAGTGTTTATCGAAGGAAGTGAGAATCGCAGCGGATGTAAGTGCTCTACATCCGACTTCATTATAATGCAGAAAAACCTCGATATGTCAGTTTAAGCTTAAGAGTGGACTACATGCAGTGAGAAGTGTTCGCGGAATGAGTAGGATCGCTAGGGTTAGGAATGAGTGGGTAATGGAAGAATACGATGCAATGCCCCAGTAATGAACACATATGAAAGAAGTGTGCTTTGTTGGCTGGACCATAGCAAGAGAAATACGTCGAATTACGAAAAATTACATGTATAATTTTGGCGAGCACTTCAAGTGTAGTACGCCGCTCGTCGGATAGGACGTTGAACTGATGGCCCCTTGGCGCCATTTTTGATAGCAAGCTAAAACTGGTGCGGGGTTCTCCTCCACCATTCCTTCCATTCACGAAAATCCTTCCTTCTCCAACCCACCCACTTACTCTCAATGGCACAAGTGACTAAATTTGTCTATCGCCTTCTCAGATAGCCAATCAACCTCAAATATTTCGTCAGCATACCCCAGTGATTGCATGTTCGTAGTAACAACACAGGTTTATTTCCGCGTATTTTACCTCATTTACATACTCCTATTATCTTTAAAGAGTATTAAAGATTTGTTCATTATTTGCAATAGTGTATTTAAAAATAAACGGTCGTTTTCCTTAAACAATAAATATACAATGGATTTGACAAAGAATTGGGATTATGGCTAATGAAAGACAGAGGAAAATTGAGGAAATGAGGATTAGGTATTATATTTAGCTACAAATGTCACTGAAAATGAAGGCTTTCTGTAATGTAATGCACGTTAAAATCAGTGTGAAGTCAGGATCTGAATCTAAAATGAATTACGTTAGTTGAGGATGGATAAAGTACATGATGTAATTTGAGGAAAACCAGGGTTCAGTGTGCCAGATAGCTAGTGCTGGTAGTGCTGGTAGTAATAGACCTCTTCTACGAAAGGTACCCGAGTCCACACACACAACTCCTTAACTTCCCCATTCGAGGGCCAAATACATTGTGTCACAATCACAGAGAGCAAAAAAATCTGGGTCTTCTGTGTAGAAGGGTTTATAACGGTCAGAGTGCTCTCTACTGACTCACTCCTAGTCGATGGCCAATGCACACGCAAAAGTCCTAATGCCATCCTGCTCACTCTTAATCCTTACGGATAAAAATAAGAATATACTCTGGACAACCGGATGATTCAGTGACATGAAGTCAAATAATCTTATTTAGGAATGAAACTCTCAAGTCATAAATGAAAGTTGGAGAATTCATTCTTTGTGGTCGTAGAGGTTTGGGAATGGACCGTAGATCACCTGCGCCATTACCTTTTAGGAGGCCAGTTAATGATTTTACTTTTTGAGTGCGGGAAGGACATATGCTAGTAAGACAAATTGATGGAAACCGATTGGAAGACACTGCGAATTGATGATGACCTATTCCCAGGGACAGTTTCCCAGAGGTCTACAAACGTATATACAATGGACGAAGAGCGTATTTGAAGTATCTCCCTTGCTACGGTCTTGCTATCTTGGCTACGGTCCAGGGCTCCTCTAAAAAATGATTCCAGCACCGAGTTTCAATCTTAAGGTCTCAGGATAGAAGAACCGTCTTATTCAATTTAGTGAACTCTCTAGGGTTTACGAATTCAAGTCAATCTGGATAAAGTTTTGTTGAATCCTTGGAGAAGAATTTCTTAAAAATCCAATGAGGGATGTTTTTCAGGCGTCTATTCGAGTTAACTACTGAAAACACTCCTTCGAATGTTACGTTAGCCTTCGATTACAGAGTACATTTTATTGAAAAAATTCAAGTGTTTTATAGTCTCAAAGTATTACACTGTCATTGTGACTACAGCATAATGACATCTCTTTTGGGAAGGGCTTGCAGCATATTGGAGTTACCTTAATTGGGGATAATTTTAGCGATTTTGGAACACAATATTATTTAATGCTGAGTTGAGGGAGGGAGATTTTATTTTGATTAGAATTGATCCATTTCAATTGTATCTACAAAAGAATGCAAATTTTGATATGTGTACAGCGCAACTCCTCCATGTGAATATTTGTAGTTTATATCCGTATTTTTCCTCTAGGAATAACGTTTTACTTTTCTCTCCCTTTTTCATGTTTGTTGCTAATACCCCGGTGTACACCACTCTGCGGCGGCGAGCACGATAATATGTAGATATATGTGTTATCAATTGATTTGATTTCAAAATGCATTGATGGGCTATCAATAAATACCAACCTAACCATTATATCAGCATCAAAATTCCATATCTTGAGATGTCGTCGAATAGTACATATTTCTTAAAAACTCTGTCTTTACAAATACCCAACTTTCCTAATGATAGTTCTTCCTAAATACTTCTAGTCAAATTTATCATAACCACCATCCTTGACGAAGAGTTAACCGGCTATATATCTGGATAGATTAATACCCTGCTCACACTTTGACTGCCTTATCACCCACCAAGAGTTGCCGCACGGACTTAAATGAGGGCAGATAAAATTGGTTCTTTGCTATTCAGCTCTAAAAAAGGGTTACCACCCTTTAGGATTGTACCGATATACCTAAAATAACTTATGATATAAGCACTTATTTTCGTATCTTGGCAACAGGATATTTTTAACATTGGCCCATTGTTTAAGTATGCCACCTTTTTAATTTCATGTTTACTCATTAATTTCGTGTTTACGCTACCTGAGAGCGAAAGCTTAAGGTTGATCAATTATCACAATGGCTACATGATTTTAATAAATATTACTTGATATCTGATCGTAATGATTTCGTTTTTTGTTGGCAAGCTGAGTATTGAAAATGAACATCTTACATGAGGAAAACCATAGCTTAAATTAGCTCTTTGTGCGTTTGACTTGGATTAATAGCTTCTCCAATTAAAATGCAAATAAAAAAATGGTACAATCAATCCTGAATCCGTTCTGCCAAAAATTTTACTGTCATCATTTGGCCAAATTGGCAATTTTTCGATGAAAACTGGGTAACTCGACACTGTTTCCAGTTATCATCTGTCATTTGACGGGGATCTGAAATAGCTTTACGAGATAGTCGTTACGTATCAACTACAATGCAAGGACTTCCATATTTGCAGAATGATTTTACCGTAAAAATGTACAAGTTTTGTTGTGTATTTTTTAATTTTGAAAATATTTCAATTTTATAATTTATTAACTGTAAATAAGCAGTTAGAAATCAGCTCCTTTCAGAAAAATGGGAACGATCATATTCGATTCTGACCGAAAATAGTGGATATATTCAGAAACTGTGCCAAAATTTCCCTAAAAAGGAACGCTAGGTGACACCAACCTTCACAAATACCGGAGGAAGGGTAACCACGACCATAAAGAACGACCAAAGCCACCGTTTTTCAAACCGCCCTCGTCAAAGCCACCAGCCTCCCACCCGTGGCGGTGAGAAGCTCAGCTCTCGTACGTGTCAGGGACTCGGCGAGGTAGCTGGGTACGAAATCTCAAATCTGCGGAATGCGATCACCGTGCAGGTGAGGAGAGAAGATAGCAATCGCGTCCGGTTTGTGTCACTTGTTTGAGTGCATACCCACTACCTGCTCCGCGTACTCAAACAAGGATGCGGGTCGAGATCTGCGGTCGCCGGCCGATGGAGGAAGAGATCCGGGGATTGTGAGAAGGAGGAGATGGAGAGTTGGTGGTGGACCAGTTTTTGAAACGACGTTGGCGAGAAAGCACAAGGTGCACGAGATCGTGGGCGGGAGTGTCGCCACCATTCGTGGGGCCTTAGTAGGAGGAGGGCTTTGGATCGTCCTAGGGACCAGGCAGACGAGAATTTTTTCAAATGTCTTGAGGGAAGAAAACAAAATGAAAATATTAGCGACGAAGTATAACGAAATGAAATCTTGCCAAATATGCGGTGGTAGTACATTCCCCCTCCTGATGCTCTTCAATTCAAACTAAATGTCTTAAAGTGAAGATATTCTCGAATCATATCGCTAATATCAGTCGTTTTTGCGCAAATGTTGATGTCTGTTATTATATACCGACATTTTCCATTTAGTGGCATATGCTTGTTTAAGGAGAATGACTGCCATTGATATGTTTTCTCTGTAAAGCTGTTGGAGTAGAAGGTGTGATTATAATGAGGTGAGAGAGTCTACAACATCACCCCCACTCCTTTCTCTCCTGCGTCCTTGTAAGCAAACTTCGGGCGACGGCCATTGCCTCTGAAAAGCTTCCGTTACTAGAAGGGAATAGTTGTTTATAGAGGATGTACAGGGAATCATTAAAAAAATAATTGTACGATATCATAAGTGCCGGTTTCCCAAGCCACGAATTATTATTCTGTGGTTAGGTATTCTTTATTACTATTTGGATTTTAAGAATCAGAGGGAGAAAAAAACTTTTATTTCATTATTTTATTGTTTTCTATTATAGCTAAATGGATCTTCGTGTCGTATCATACTAGAGTAACTCAATTTCTACGACCTTCTCTCCAGTCTTACTTCACTTCCACAAACCTTGTCTAATAAGTGATGCAACATTTCTCCACCAATTTGTCGACTTTTCGGTAGCATTATAGTTAAATTAATTGCCATTAAGAATACGTAAAACCATACGGCATCTTATTTTTGGTGGATTTTAAACATGGAGGACGAAGCAAACTATCTATTTTAGCACCAATCACATATTTTGAAAGGTTTGATTTGGCTTTTTCGGAAGGCGATCGACATCTTAAGCCATCTGCTCCATTGGGGACCGAAGGGTAGCTTGGAGGGATAGGTTTATATGGGGTATGAGGGAAACGTGGAGAGAAACACGGCGTCGACATTAGCCTACTCTTAAAGAAAGTTGCGAATGTGTCCTTGGTTTAGCGTCCTACCCGATGGACCAAGGAGCTCTACACGTGGCAACAAAGATTTCAGGCTGGATTTCATTGAAAATCAGATTCTCTGGGGATTGGATCCTAGGAACTTAAAATGGGATGCAAATGGAAGCAAACACCACACCAACCCATTCTTCCAAATTTTTTCGAGGGAGAAGAAGGATTAGTAATCGGTGAATTAGCCCGTACTTCAAGTTTGACTAAGGTGTCGAGGTCCCGCGCTTCTGGAGTTCTGGCGCACGTATCTGATCTAATCCCTGATTTCCGACCACGGCGGCACCGAACCCTATCTCACCGCGACATTCCCCGCCCTTTCAGGACGCGGTGACCTGGGAGCACGTTCAAAGGGCACCACGAGTGAGTGAGTGTGTCAGTGGCTCAACCGGGGAGGGGGGGGGCTGGTCGGGTCCCACGGGTTCCCTCCTCTAACGCGACCCCCTCGATCCCGTCGCACTCCCATGCCCGACCCACCCCCTCCCCGCATTATCTCCCAACACTACGCTCTCTTTCCATCCCTTTGGTCCTACAATCCCGTCGTCGTGCGAGGAGTGCCCTCTGAAAAGGACGAGCCCATGCAAAAGGGTGGGGGTGAGTATTGTGGTGAGGGGTGGTTGGTATCTCTCTCTTCGTCGTTACGTCGCCGATTTCTTTCTTCCCCTCCTTTCTGCCCCCTTTTCATCGTGAGAGCCGCCGTCTACGACTGGGAAAGCCAAACAAAAAAAACAGAAACCATGAACCCGAACCGAGTGACGTTTTCGTCCCCAAAAAAAGTTCACTTTGTGGAAAGAGGGAAAGGGGGGGGGAAACACACTCGCGACCCCCTTTTCTGTTCGCAAGTCCCAACCAACAAGTCTCCCTTAGGAGCGTGTCAGGTGGGATTGAGGGGGAAGGGGAGGAGGTGATTTCCTTCTCCCCTCTTGCGGTCCCCACTCGAGTTTTGGTCATAGTGGTCTTCTCCCTCACTTCCCAGTGCACCCCATCTCTTCTGACTACCGTTTCGCAGAAGTTTGTGCATGTTTACACATTCTGCCCTTCTTCGTCCTCATCCCCCGCTGCCTCGGTTGATGGATCGAGCTGAATTGCCTTGCAGTAAGCTTTATACCTCCTCTACCTCATTCCACTAGCTATGCAGAGAAATAGCAAGAAAGGAAACGGCAAAGGAGACATCCACCCTTTGACCAATGACGTCCACTTTTTCTCCTCAAGAGGTAGAGTGGTGGCTTTATTTCTCCTTCTTTTCTCGTCAGGTACACACCACTTCTTTCTGCGCCAGGTCCTCACCAACTCAAAACGAGTTCCAGAACTTTGAATATGCATATATGTTCCCGATCACACGTCCACCTTTCTCCTTACCTCCGCTGATGCGTCGTGCTTAATTAGCCCACAGTCACAGTATCAATACATAATTGCGCGCAATTCCACAGAGGAAAAATCATCCGCCTTGACCGGAACTCGAACCCGGATCCCTCGGAGGAGGACGCCTCGGTAGCATTAACTGGCTAAAGCACTCAGCTGGTAATCGATGGATCCGGGTTTGAGTCCCAGTCAAGGGGGATGATTTTTTCTATTGTTGAATTTCGCACAATTGTGTATTTCGGGTGACTCCGTAAAGTTTATGTAAAGTCAAAATTACTGTGAAAATTGGTTTGCTTCAGGTCTCCGCTCACTCTTCTTGTCACTTAACCGCTTTTAATCGTCATATCTCCTCAATTTGTAATCTCAAATATTACAAGTTCCACATTTGTTCTTCCATGGTTATAATGTATTCCCTTATGTATTTCCACCCATTATTGTTTTCTGGAGAACGCTGTGTTTAATAATTTTTCTTTTTAGTTTGTGTCTTCTACGTCGTCAAGTTTTCACCTAGCATCTATTTTCCCCAGCTCTTTAATAGGACTTCATAGGTGATTGTTTCATTCCATTTGACCTTCATCATCACTTAAGATTGCCTCTAAAAGATACACCCTAAAATGAAACTCACCTCATTCGTTAGATCGCCATGCGGAGAAATCACAAAAATGGAAACGGTAAACATGTTATATCTTTGATGTCCTCTCTTTCAGCAAAAGCTAAATTGGTGGGTTTTTGCACTTCTTCTCGTCCAACGCTCCTTTTTTTCTTTTTCCTTTATGTACCAACCAACTCGGTACACTTTCTAGAACTTTTTTGCGTCTGCGTTCCTGATTTGCATTTCTGCATCTTCGCCTTCCCCCATTCCCTTCCCTTGTAGATGGACCGTACTGAATCAGTTCACAGTAAACTCCCTTCTCACCGCAAACTGCCATGAAGGGATATAACAAGAAAGGACACGGTAAAGGCGTCCACTCGACCCATAATGTCCTCTTTACGTCCACAAGAGGTAGATAGGTGGTTTCTTTTCGCTTCTTTCCTCGTCTGTTCGACCGGCTCAGTCTCTGCGGAGGGGGCGCGTAAGTATGGACGATCAAAAGAACTGAAGGAAGAAGAGTCATTCCACCGGCAGAAGCCGTGACTCACTCCCCCATCTCCATCTTCCTCTCGGTGAATCGTACTTTTTATCCTGTTTTGCTATTTCCGCATATTCGTCACCGTGAAATTAGTTTTATATTGCTGGTCCATTCAAAGTGTTAGCACCAGCTGCTGAGAAAGAAAACTTGCCGTCGGTACAATGCTTCTTGGCGTCTTCAGTAGCCTTTCTAGTGAAGCCTTAGTTTTTTTACGTGAAGACATAATGGCTTGCTACATTATTAATACAACCTGTGTAAGCTGAAATCCATATCAATTAATTGAAGTTGAAAAAAAGATAAGACTATGTACTGAAACTCCTTGCCTTAAAAGGATTCCAGGAAAATACTCGTATTATCGAAGATCACAGGCAGCTGGGTTTACATTTAATCACTGGTTGCTCTTGCATTTTTCCCTCTGCGTACGAGCTACGCCTGAGGTTATCATGGTTTATTTGTTGGTGAATTTCATAGACACTTATTTCATAAAATATTCGAGTCTCTCGTAGTCATTTCTGTAATAGTAACGGTTTTTTGGAGTATTGCCATAATCGCTATATGCTTGATTTTTTTCTCGCAAGCATGGTTCTTTAGATAATTAAAGCAATTCATAATCAAATGAATCCATATTTAAGTGTATTTTATAAAACAATGAAGAACCACTAAAGAGCCAATATTGCGATGAATTTGCTCTATTATAAAAACTTTGAAACCTTCGAAACATCATGGATACACATTTAGGAGTAAAAAAGCAGCTTGGTAAATAAATAAACGAGAAACTTAAGGCCTCATTGAAGGAGAATTATTAATGGAAATCGCTGTTTTCTCGAATATATAGTAATTGTATGGTAGGTTATAACAAAGATACGTTCGCCTGATTAAAAATGTTACTCAAACGCGCAGTGTCATTTTAATTTACCGATATTAATCATATGCTATTAATTGAGGGTGGGTAGTGGGAAGTTTTCATGAAATAAAATTTGATAACTTCCACTATTAATGTTTTATTATATGGCCTTCATTGGACCACTTCGGTCAACTTCTGGAATTCTTCTGTTTTTCTGTTAGTCCAGTATTTCTTCATTCGCTCGGATCGTAATTTTCTTTCTTCATCTTGGATCACCCTTCCGATTCTCTGTTTGGTAATCCTGGTTTGTAGTCGTCTGTTTGTCCTTGAGTTTCATGATTGTGTCTGTTTTTTACTTTCAAATCTTCTATTGTAATGTGTAATGAACTCATATCTTCATTAATTTCTGCAATCTATCTTACGCTGATTCCATTAACGAACGAAATTTCAATATTTAAAAGAAGAAAATCTTTGACTGTAAGCTATATTAAAGTTATTAAAGTAAGAGAAATAGTTTTGTTGTTACATTTTCACTAAGAATCTGCGCACTGTATTAATTTGTGCTCCAGCTGCAATATTCTCTTGATTATTGCCACCGTGCCAAATTATTCATAAAAAGAATCCTACCAGGATCTATTTACCGCACGGTTCTAAATTTATCGACACCTGAATAGACACTATGCTCTACAGACTTCGTGTTCCGCAGCCACCCATCCGGACAACCTGACAGCGGATGCGTTTCTGTGTGGAATGGCCCCATCATCCCCATTTACGAGTTTTCGATAAAGCCCGCCTCTCTTGATCTCGTCCCTTTTTCTCTCGGCCACACAACAGACTCTGGGAATTTATTGTCCTTCGCCACGGCAAGCTGAGAAACGGGGCTTTTTTTGTTCCTCAAAATGTCAATGCAGCAGCTTTTTTGAACCAAGTCTCATCCCAAAACAGGAGTGAAAAGAATGAAAGTCGTTTGGACGGGTTTGGGAGAATATTGCGCGCCTAAAAAAGCACATATTTTATTTTCCCCGGGAAAGAATATGTGAACGAATACTTTATCTTCAACCTTCGTTTTAACTTTATATATTTATCTTATAGGAGTATATCCGTGATCTAATATATTCTGGTAATGTTTTTAGCGGATACCTCTTAATTTGAACAACTTGCAAAGCATGAACTTAATGGGTTTTCTTTCGTAACTGCAAGTGTTTGCGCAAGGCGTGCTTATGCTAAAAGGAATCCTTAAATCTGACGTTTTCTAATGCAAGAAATCAAGTTCTTTCCAAAATTATGCATTCTTTGGGTGAAGTCTATATTTGATATCTATCGGTTAATATCGGACAGGAAGTATTTTATACAAATTTCTAATCTATACCCAAAGCTTAATGACTTTGAAGTTTCTCACTGTGGAATATTTCAGAGCATACTAAGACAACGTGACGATGCATCGGCATCAGTCGAAATAAAATCTTCCCATAAAAATAACTTTATTTTGGAGAGATAATTGTATCAGGCCTCTTAAATTATTTCAAATTCTCGTTTCTTAGGAAAAATATTTCAACAAAAGTACTACAATATGAATGCTTGGTCACTCTCTACATCACGTTTCCCATGATTTTTCCATAAATCTTTATTATATTTTACGTGATTTGCATTTCAAATTTGTACGACACTGCCTTAATGATAAAAACATCTGGGGTACCCTAAAAAAATTCATTCTCTATGGTTTCAGCGCCGGCCTAATATTGATAATTTCATGATAATAACTTTAAATTAAGCTAAAATTCAATCATATTTTGTATATTGTTAATTATAAGTTTAATATCTCTCTAAAATCATCTCATCGAGGCCTATATTTAGAGACAAAATGTATGAAAGCATTACAAAAAACTTCGAGATGAGAAAAAAAAGCCTCGAGCTGAAAATAAAGGCTTTATTAAAATAATTAAGAGATTCATTCAATTTACTTGTGACAATGGCGCAGAAGATGAAGTACTCTTGCAAATATGATATCGCCGCTGTTGAAGTTAAGCTAGGGCATAAAAACTGTCCACAATTTTGCAAATGCAAGCAAGGAATGATATGGTACACAGTCATTCTCAGAAAGGTGGGGAATCGCCGGCCAAATAGCTTAATAACAAAATGGCTGACTGTGAGATATGGCTATCCACCCGATGAGTGCACACGCATCTTCATATATTTTTTATATTTATATATGTATTCACACGTCCACTCCTTAACATCCCTACCGGGGATTTATAACGCCGTTTCGTCCGAATAAAAAAAATAATATATGAAACGAACGAACCTCCGAAAACTCTGGTTCCCCGCCGAAGTCCGGCCCTTTCCGGTAGGATATGTTTTTCCTCGCATGTGTGTGTGTGTGAATATATATGTAAAAAAATTTCACGTGCGGCAGCGGAAACACAAAATGCCGTTCACGATCAGTCTTTCGCTTCGAAATATTTCAAGGCGATGGTCAGCGAGGGGCATTTCCCGCGTCCGGACCAGATATTCCCTTCCTGGGTCCTAACACTCCCTTTAGCACCCTCTAAGGGTTTAGGGGTGGGGAGGTGTGTGGGGAGGGGCTGAGAAATTGGCGTTTTTGGTTGCCCCTGGTAACGGGTGAAAAATAGAAAATTCGCGGAGGGAACACGTTGACTGTGAGGGAAAGGTTTTTGGCGTGGGAGGGATAGTGGCGGCCGGTGTATGTGCGGAGGAGAGGAGTGTTTTGAGTGCAGGGGTCAGTCCGAGGACGGAAGAAAATGGAAAAAATATGGCGATTTAAAACGAGCCAACGGTCGCTCGGAATAAATCTCCGGATATCGATAGAGGTGGGGGAGTGTCCGAGGGTGGGAAAGGATAGGATGTGTTCGCATGGCGTGAGGAGGGTGGGATAAGGGTGTGGGATACGAAATATTTCGGATATATGAATCGATCTGAAATGATAATGGTCGCCTGTGGGAATTTTTTTTGCCTTTCGATCGAAAGGCCTGCATAGTAATATTCTCGGTTGCACATTACTTTCTTGCGACTCTCGCGCCGGTACTTCTATAATTCCGCTTTTGTGTAATTCACAAAAGCTAAGATCATGACCTCCGTAAACTAACCTATTATGTTAGCTAACGTTATACATATTAATTATGAATGTTTGTGTCCTCCTTGATGAAGGCATAAAAATTATGAAAGTTATGGTTTCACCACACGTCATATTTTGCCATCTTTGGTGTTAGAGATTAAGATATTTTTATCCATGCACATTGATCTTAAATCGGTTTTTATTAAGAACAAGACAATAGTAAACATGCATAAATTCATATTTTTCATCGTATGAGAAAATTTTTGTCAAAAAATAGTGTTTAAGAATACTGTATTGCTCCTGTGTGTTGCTAAAGATTATAAATAACAAATAAGAAACTAGTATGAAAATTCTTCCATTGTAGGCAAAAGATGTGCGAATTACTTCTCAGTATATCAAAGTAGTCCTCATTCAACCAATCAAGATATGTCTCGTTTGACTTTGAAAACTACATATAAAACCACTTTTTATAGAAAATTTCCTCATTCATCAGAGTGAAAAATTAATGCATTGACAGAACCACATGAAGAAAATCAATTTTGGTTTCAGAAAAATCATTTAAAAAATAGCTCAAAGTTTTTGACTTCATCTGGAAAACGCACAGTCAATAATGCTTACTGCGTTATCATTAGGCGTGTTACACTCAATTTTGACTCGAAAATAAATGCATGAGACCATAGTTGTCAATAGATGAAATCCGGTATATTTAGCAAGCTAACGTATCACCGATTACCTTTTGTCCATAAAGATGGAGATTGGGTGCGTTAAAGGAGATTTATAATTAATAAAACCTCTGGTACACCTGAGTAAGATCTTCTTTTTTTCCTAAATAAGTTGCCAATACTTATCATCTTTCACATGCTTATCTAGTTGATTAAGAATTTCTATGCCAAATATATACCAAAAATGAAACAAAGTATACCATTGATTAAACCACAGGCTAATCAAAGTTGCTGGGAGATCCATTTTTTCATTTATTAGATTAATGCAAACCATTTTCTCGGTGTTCGGAAAATCCTAAACTACCTATGCCAATGTAAAGAATCAACACACGGTCAGTTTGCCGATTAGGTACTAAAAAGATAATAGCAAAGCTTTTAATACATTAGACATTTTCTCATTGTGCAATGCGCAAAAAATACATCTACTATCCAAATCTATTGTATATGGCTCAATGCATCGAATACTGAAACTTTTGGGGCACGAACCCCCGTAATTAAAAAAACTTAAGAAAATCCTCCCTAAACCATGGCAATATTCTTCTCCGACTGGGAGGAAAAAGTTTGATCTCTTTAATTTTTAATTTTACTCTCAATATGGGGAGCGAAAATTTTACTCCTTTACTACTGGATGGGAATGGGAGGCGTGAAAAGAGGGTGGTGGAATCAACCCCTCCTAGGGTGCTAAAGTTCACCCCTCTCTTTCCGCCGAAGCAACCTCACCATCCGGTCGGAAAGGGTCACCCTCCCTCCCCCATTCCCCGTCGTCGCTTCATCGGGTCACCGTCAGATGGAAAAAAATAAGACCCTTCCCCACACACATCCTATTTTTGCATCCTTTTCCCTCCTCCTCCCCGGATCCACGACTCCGCCCTCCTCCTTCATCCTCCTTCCCACCCTTCCGGACCCATCTCGGTGCGTAAAAAATTATAAAACACACTAAAACCCCCTTCCCTCTTAACACTAACCCTTGTGAGCGGGGTGGTTGGGGAGAGGGGATGAGGGGGAAAGAGAGGGGAAAGTGCGTGGGATGGGAGCAAAAGGGAGTCACACAAAAGAACTGTGGGCAATAAAACGCAGACACACGAATCAAAAAATCTAATTCGTACTCTTCCCCATTCTTTTCAACCCTCCTCATCTCTTTTATTCCCCGCACCCACATCTCGCCCACCTTCACGAGTTTTCTCTCTGCGTGTGTTATTTTAATGCTAGAATTTTGCCATCACATACGATATTCGAGGATTTAGGTAGTTAGGTATGTATAAAAACACATGCACATATATTTGCCTTAGAGTGGGGGGGATGATATGTATGTACCCTTGAATGCTTTGAGAGCGAACCCATAAAAATATAAAAAAAGACAGGTTTTTCACTCCAAACCTTTTCCCCGGATACCTTTATGACTTGGAGCGAATAGTTTTGGCAGCCTCTTGTGCGTCTGTTTGTGTCCGAGTGTGTCGACAACGACGTCGTAAGATCTCCATGGAAAGGATTCCCTCATCATCTCAAACTCTTCTTCCCCCGTGCCATGTTTGTACTCCGTCTTTCTTTCCTTTATTATTTTTATCCTTTCAGTCCATAGCTTCCGGGTGACAGTTTATGCTTCCTCCGATTTTCAATTCCGATGCAAATAACGTCGCGGTTGGGTAAAATACATGGCATGGGGACTTTTTTCTGGCACTGAACTGCTCTCGGACGAATGGAGAATAGACCCTAGTATCTCCTTGGATTCCTACTTCCCTATTTTCTTCTTCCATTTTGAATTTAAATGGTGAAGTAAATGCAGCCCCTGGAAAGGATTCGGTTTGCATATGCCTGATTCTACAACCGATGATAGGGCCTGGAACGAAGGCCTCTGCATCGTCCAATACATAGGGACAGCAAACGCAGCCGCTAGGATTTGCGTTTCAAGGATAGCAATTTCCTCCTCATTCCAAAAGCCTTATTTGAGTCAGAACAATGCTGAAGTCAAACTATTGTCCATTGAACGCAGACATGCGCTGTTGAATTTTATGGAAATGGAATACAGTAAAACCTCTTAATAGTGGACACGTTTGGGCCCGGAAAAATCGTCCGTTATAGAGGTGCCCATTATTCAGAGGGGACCGGAATTACGACTTGCTTCTCTATGCAGTAACTATGCCATTACTTTAAAATATGATGGGGTTAACATATGTCAATTTTCTTTTATGTCTTATTACTGAAAAATAACACATTTTTACAAATATATGGAATGAAATCATACATTATTCATCCATAGAGCAGCTAGTAGCGCATCACCATCATAACATAAATCGATAGTGTGCCACCTGGAAAAGAGACTATACGGGCCTTTTAGAGTTTAAAGTTGATTTGTTACAGTTACCGAAATAATTCTGCGGCACAAAGGTGCATCATGGTTATCCACGAGGGGAAAGGCAGCAGGCAAGATTAATAACTCATTGACGGACAATGTATTGAACCCGCATTGCTAAGATAAGCTTTGATCTGGAAAAGTTCCTGAGTTTTTTCAAGATATAAGGTTTAATGTTTCGGAGAGGAGATATTTTTACAGAATCGCTCGCCGCGATTGTCCGTTAATGGAGGTAGTTGAATAAAAAATGTTTCTTTTCCATTGTCCGCGTCCGTTATTGAGTGTGTTCGCTATTTGGAATTATTATTTCCATAATTTTCCATGTTCTACTGCCAGAGATTGAATAACTGTCCTTTTTTAGCAGGTGTCCGCCATTTGAAAGTGTCCATTAAGGGAGGTTTGACTACATATATTTAAAGTCAGGTACTTTTATTTAAAATCAAATTGAAACGCTGGCACTCTTCTTACCCCACTCAGAATTTATAAAATTTCTCAACTACTCAGTTAAATCCGAAATATTCATTTTTACGGGCGTCTAGTATTTTCATAATCATGGTAGTATCAGTTTCATCACGCTTATTAATTAGAATTGCAAAAGAAAAATGAGGAAACTCTTTCAAAGCTTTCAAAGACAAGAGAAAGAATACTTTCACTGTAGAATAGAATAGAATAAACCTTATATACTCTGAGACAGGTTCCCAGGAGCAACAATTAGATAGAATGAAATACCAGCAAGGTAATCAACAAATTAACAAATGATTGCGTTCAAGTCAGAAAATCAATGGAGATCAATAACAAAGAAAAAGAAAGACAAAAACATCTACCCTCAGTGAAAGACAATAACTTTACATGTGTTATAATTGAATTCAAAGATAGGTGTATATATAATACAAGATTACCGAAGGGTAAAAATCTGTAAGTTTACAATACAAATGAGATTTGAAAAAAACATTTTATACAGTTAAAACAAAAAACATGAAAGGACCACGAAAGAAATTTAAAATCTTTATCTGGATAAAATTGGTAATGAGAATTTTTCTATTGGAAAGGCTAAACTATTCAGGAAAACATTCTTTAAATAACATTTCATACAATTTAGAATGAAAAATGGAATATATAATTGTATAGAGTACCATAAGTACCACTGTATGGAGTACCATAAGGAGTCTTATGAACAGAAGGGCGTGTATGAGGCACCGTATGTGGGCAACGGAAGCAGAAGAGGTATGTCAGGATATGGCAGTATTGAGGAAGTAATGAAAGCATAGTCAGCTTTACAGGTCTATCACCGGAGGCTAAACTGTTTTGAATGTGTCAAATCCGGAAGGGAACATGGAATTAATGGGTATGTATTCGTTGGTATTTTAAGATTATTTTTTCGCTTTATTTAAGATGAAAGCACTCTGCAGTTAGTCAGGGGCGAGTAGAGACGCTACTAGTCCGAAGATATTAAGTTTCACGATGCGAAAGCATAGATATAAAAGCCCTTGACGGTTTTAAGTTGCGTTGCTATCCTTCCCCACCCTCATTCACTCTGACGGGACTCAAGCGAGCGTGCTTCCTTGCCAACGCCTCTTTCTCCGCGCCCCATCCAAAAGACATTACCCTCCTCACCCACACAGTTCATTTTCGCTCATTCAGACTTCCTCCTTCCCAAACGCCTAGTCGAATATTGAATCCGTCGCGAAATCCCGGGCGAACCGGCGCACCAAAACTCCAAGCTCTCTACCTCGTTTCACTTTTTCCTCGACTCATTCAACAAATTCTCCCGTCACGTCTAGTGGGAGACCAGGGTTGTGGTTGGTGGGTTAACCAGATTTAAGAAAAACATGGAGGTAAATGAGGGATGGTGAAACATGAAACTAAGGCGATGAATGAAGGCAGAAGAGGGAATATGAGGCGTCGTGAATGGTCCAGGAATAAAGCGAAGCAAAAGTATCGCATCTCCAACTCAGGGGGGAGCTACAATGGGGAAGAAAGGTGATTTTTTCCCTGTTCCGGCCATGGACTAGGAAATAATGGTAGCCAAGGGAAGGGAAGGAGCTAAGCACAAAGCTTCTATAGTTTACATATTTTTTTTTATTTTTCAAAAGACGGGTACAGTGAAGGGACAGCTTAGTTTGCTGAGCCTGGTGACGAATGGAATAGAGGTGGAGCTGGTGGATCTGTGAGATCTGTGAAAACAAACCGCGGGTGGCAATATTGGGATACTTTCCCTCTAGATTATATCACATTCACCCTACCACAGTACCGACCTTGGCATGTTCTACCATTGTAAGCAGATAATGCGCGTTCAACCTATCCCAACTTGTAGCTTATAATTATAACAGGAAAAACGATTGCACTTTTCCATAGGATATTTTAATTGTTGTTTTAAAATTGCAATGATTAAAAAATGCAACTGGATTTTCTGTTATAATATGACGAACTTCCACGATATCTCACCTGAATCTGTTGAAATCATTCGGAATGTAGTTTATAACATGACCAACACCCCACGATTAGAGCAACTGCGTGGGCAAACCCGGAAAAATGAAAAATGGTCATCGATTTTTTTAATTGTTCAATACTCTTTATACTGGCAATGGTAGATTTTAGTTTATATGAGTAAAGACCTTCTTGATGCATTCCTGTACAAGTCCCTGTCTATTTACTTTTTCATTCATCTCAGCTTATGTTCTACTCTTATTCATTCAGTCCTCAAAAGGAGTTCAATTTCTTTACATACCTTTTCCAATCACCTCCATTGCCTCCTCCCAATCTCCTGCAAAATTTAACAAATATATATGAGAATGGTAACACTTTTCCCCGCGAATTAAAAACAAGGGGAGCCATTTTGTTTTAGGCAAAATCGAAATATTGCTGAAAATTCCTAATCCATGTGAGGGAAGCTTAAAGTTTGGCGATAGCGACATGGGATGTACTGTGAACGCATGTCGATTTGTTCTGTTGGTATGGTATGGACGAAGGAACTATGATGGGGGCACCGAACATTGTTGACCCTCGTGTCGTATTGAAGGAAAGAAACTTCTTCCTCCTCAGGCAATTTCCTCTAGTAACTTGCAGCGGAAGAGGTAGATGGGTGGGCAAGGAGGTGAACGCTTCGCGGTTTCTCAAGGGCCAGTGGCCTCTCCAGGGGCACTGGCGCCACCAACACTGGTCTGTCTGGGGGTTTACCTGGGGTTGGGGCAGGTCAGGTTCCCTCTTCACCAACAACCTCCTCCCACCTGTCCCTGTGTTTCAAGGACACAGCTACCGAGCTAAAGCTACTCGCTCGATTGATTTTTCTCGGCCCTCCGAAATCCTGCAGAATCGTTTCCCACGGTTTCTGCCATCTGCCAGCAACTTTGCAATGGAAAACCCTCTTTCCTCATGAATGGCAAGTGGCTCATTGTTAGCCTGTGTTTCAATTTTCAAGCCGAATATTTCTCGAAGAAATGACATTTTCCGTATCTTGTTTCCCTTTCGCTCAATTTATTTTTTCCAGGGCCCATGTTGATGCTGTCACATCGCTTGCTTGTCAAAAACTGATGAGTAAAATGCAATATCTGTATAAATATTATGCTTCATCTACGGGTGAATGAATTTTATATTCCAAAAGATTCAGGTTCACTTAAATACATCAAGATTGACATACAAACATAGGTCTGTCGAATCCCTTTTTATAGATCGTCATTCTTTGGATTTTTCTAAGTAATGTCTTTCCAAGCTTGTTAACTGCTTTGTTTTCTTGCAATTTATACAGAGGCCGTGAGCTACGGTTCCTCCTAGAGTTATATGAAGTGTATATCGTGATGATAAGGTTCTTGGGAAAGGGTAGGTGTACATTTGGAGACAGAAGAGCAATAAATAACTGATAGCGAAGCTATGCCTATCTAGTAACATGTAGTATGTTAAATATAGGCCGCTCTGGGATATTGGGATAGAGCAAATTCCTTTTTTGCATATGATAGAAATTTCTACTGATCCAAAAGACTCGAGTTTCCTCTTAAATTTGTGTACTTTTGTGCATTTATCCAAAAATCTAAAACAAAATGATGTGTTATACATGGAGATGGGTAAAATATCAACGGATGACAATGAAATGTAAAGAATCATCTACGCTCAAACGGCATCAGTAAGTTATATCAATTGGTAGTGTTAAAAAAGAATCTTCATCTTCCGATGAGAATTATAATGCTATTTTTTACTAATTAACCACATTGTTTTGGTTCAAATGGAGTAAATAGCAGGGTGAGATGACATTAAAGGACCAACCTGTTGCAACCTTTATTATTCTCAATCATTTTTCATTGAATAGCGACGAAGCGGAACGAGAAAATTTAGCGAAAAAAGTTGACAAGTTCAAATCGCGATTTTAAAACAAAACTCAGCTCTTATTACGCCCAATATTGGAGAGATTCAGAATGAATAGACGCAGTGCACTAAGGAGAAGAGCGGGGAAAATGGTAATAGACAGTATGAATGGACTCAGGGGTGGAGTTGGGGTAAAGCCCCCTCCCCCTCCAGCCGTAGAGAAAGAAGGTATTCACTTGAGAGCGAGCATGCAGACTTTTTATCCAATATCTTTCCCTAACAGGGCGTGCACTGGTCGCCTTCTCCCTGTCTTGTCTTCCCCTTGGGGTCTTCCGAGCGTCGCGTCACACGCAAACGCCGTGAAGGGACACAATGGCCCACTCTTGCGGAATATCGGGAGCTCTCCCTCCCATTACTGTTGAGTCCTCTTTCACTCTCGCTCTCCCCCACTTCCGAAAGCGACCGCCTTCCCCTCCTTCCTTTTCCCTCAATTTCTACGCAAGATTTGACAAAGGTAAAGGCGACCGCTTAGCAATGTCTCTTTTATGTTGTCACAAGATTTGATGTCTCTTTTTACCCTTAAGAATGTTCACTGTTACCTTAAATTTAGCGATTAACTGTGCCATTTTAAGTTATATATGTTACGAGGGCGAGTAAATCACATCTTGAAGTTCCCACCCTTCCGTGTACTACCTAAGAAAATCACGTCGGTAGAAATTAGTTTTTAGAGAGATGATTGCATCAACACTTGACGGCCCACCTTTTACTGACACCAATTCAGCGAATTTTTTTTCTGTTGAAGTTGAGGAAGTCGATTAATCCGAAAGGTTTTCTGTCGTCACCTTAGTGGGGCGAATATCATGGATGCCTCAGTTACGCGGAAAGGACTTTGGGCTCATTCTTTTGGTAGGAAGTTTTTGGATAAAATAATGATTCGTGAAACTTATCATGCATAAAGAACTGTATTATGTAACTTAGCTCCTATATATCGTTGGCAATTAAAGAGGTTCTTCATTAGAGTTCATTTCACTCAACAGTGGCCGATATTAGTTGGTTTACGAAGGAACGCTAAACAGGATATTAACATTTTGGCAAGGAGAGGGCAAATAAACGCAATAGGTGACACATTCACAGGTAGAAAAAAAGTACTCATAAAATCTATGTTATCTACATTAGCGTGTAACATTTATGGTGATGACTCTAGTAAAAGGAGTAGATGGTGAAGCAGTACTGTTTCATTTCCTATAGTGATCTAAAATTAATTCTCAGGTACCACAATTATCACAATAATATATCGTAGTTCCCTAAACCTGATATAAATCAATATTTTTTCGGACATTTGTCCGAAAAGTGGAGTATTTAAGTTTTCCTTGTACTTTAAAAGTACTGTCAATCGAAAGTAATTGAGCAACTGGTTTTAAGTGAAATGAGCACAAATTCAGGATTAGTGCGCCACAAATATTTTGTCTTTTTTAGCGCATTCAGATATTTTTTTATAATTAATGCCAGAATAAAACCATACTACAACTATTTTAGCCAAGTAATTTTGCTCGTTTATGCTCCTATGTGCTGATTCATTATAGCAAATAGCGCTTGCGAATAAAAAGACGAAATGAACAATTCAAGTTCAATTCAATTCCCTCTGGGCCGCAAAAAGATCTAAATGAAATTTAAACCATACAAGGAGGATATTGGTGTCCTTTCAACCAATGGCATTGAAAAAAATCCTCCTTTCGATATTCCAATGGAAAGTTTATCCTTGTTCCACCACGGAAACGAGAGGGGACACAAAGAAAGAATAAAAAAATTGACGCAGGAAACTGGCACCGTCTCAAAAGGGTGGGTGCGCAACGAAGGGTGCATTTGTAGGATCGATGGCACAGAAAGAAGTTATAGGAAATTGAAGACGGTGTAATTGCGAGGGAAAGCGGAGAGAAGTAATGGAGATGCATACGACAAAAGTAGGGGCAAGAGATAAAGGAGGATTGGGTGCCGCCCTGGTGCGGTTGGGAGAAGGATGAGGCTGAATGGAAGAAGAGAAAAAATTACAAGACGCTTGGCTCAGCCTGGAGGAAGAGCTACAAAAGAGAATACATCAATCGGGGACGAGGAGATGCACGACGCCCATTCTCTGCCACGGGTAGGGGTGGATGCGGAAGCCCGAGTTCGAACTATTTCTTTGGGGAGGGGCGGGGAAAGGGGTTCGGCCGAACACCAGGGTTAATGTGGGGCATTGGGCGGGGGGATAGGGTGCGGTAAAAAGAGGACAGGGGCGTTGCCGGGGTGAAAGGGAAAGACAGCGGAGGGAGATGGATTGGGAGTGCGGGGAGAAGGGTAATGTGAATAGTTTGTGGCTATTGAGTTACTCAAGGTAGCGCGAGACTTAACGGTCCGATTCATAACATTTGTGTGGGAGGCGGGGAAACCATTGGAAGAGGGGAGAGAGTTTCCTCTTGGGGAGGATGTGAAGCAGCCGCAAAGGAGGCCACTCTTTAGCTCCGCTGTTGTGTAGTCTAATACACGTACTAATCCCGTGAGTCTCTACCCGAGAACCATTCCTCCGGAGGCGTGCATGATGCAACGCCCATGAGATTAATGGGTACCACAAACCGCAGGATGGCAATGAATGGAATCAGCACAAGAAGAAACCCCCGCATTTATCCAATATCCATTCAAACATAGTATTCCGTCGTCTTTTTCTTACGATAGGTTTATACAATTTATAATGCTGGAAATCGAACCAGTGGAACAACTGTTGAACCGGATTGTGCTTGTGGAATATTGTGTGGTTCATAATAATTCTTATCAACGATTGGCATTGGTAAATCTTCTATCGGAGGTTGTGCAAACGAAAGTTTCCATTCATACAAACCTCCATTCTAGATTAATCGGATGGTAGTTATAATTGGTTGTGTGAAAATCATATATGTTCAACCAAACGCTGACTTGTCACCTAAATTTGGGAATATACGCTCAATCTTTTTAAACGTAATGAACCCCCCAATGCTATCAATTATGTGAGCTCTTAAAGACTACGGAAGTTGTTTGATGAGAAGGATTAGAGCTATGAGGTTATGAGGAATCATAGATCAACTAGTTTTTGGACTGGAAAACTAAATTATATTTCAACTTAAATGAATATGCGTTAACGAAAACTACACACTAAAGTAGGCAAATGAATGAGCTAAGCCAAAGTCTGACTTATGTCGAAATAGGTGATGAATGAATACCGAAGTTAAAGAAAACTCCTCTCCCAGTTGTAAAGTAACTACTCCACCTGTTCCAAAATAGAAGGACCCACGCCTGATTTAATAGAAATGGAAATTTCGTTGATTAGATAAAAACCATACTATAATTTTACCTTCGGTTGTGCTAAACTACAACATTACATTTCTTCTCCCCTCTTCATGCTCCTAGTTTTACTATTCAGTTTGTTCATCCCTATGAGGTCAATGCCTAAGAAAAAAAGCTTTCCATAATGAAGACAAATACTTCGCACTTTTGACACAATTCTTACTCGTTTGACGCGTTTCATCGTTTTACGACATCATCAGATGAAAATTTTGTCAAAAGGAAATGTCTAATACCTTACGATGCCAAAAAACGGTGGGAAGCGTCGGACAAATAAAATCGTGCAGAAAAGTACCAAGTACTTCCCTCCATCATGGAAACAAACGAGAAATACTTTTACAAACTAACGAGTCAAGTTTTAAAAAGCTAGTTTAGAAGAAACTTAACTCGATGAAATTGACACAGAGATCCTCTTCCTACCCATCGGTACCTCCGCTTCATCTGTTTAAGCCCTAATCCTTTCTCGTCCTCTTCCTCCTGGCAGCCCATACCGAAAGTTATGGTACACTCTTATAAATGTATTTTCTAACGGCGATGTATGAAAATAATAACAAATGACAACAAATTACTCTGATAAAAACTTTTTTACGGATCTCATAACAAGCTAAATTTCTCATAATCGCTGTATTTATAATTCATTACCGTCCCGCATAAAATTAATAAACAATACCACTGTTGTGCTTGTCTATGTATAGCATGCAATAAATAAGTTGGTATTAGGAAAAGCTATTGAGTGGCAGGTATTAAATTCTTGCCATACTTGCTTCATAAACTGAGTTACTCTTTTGGCTGACTAAATAAATATCTGCCAAGTGATGCAGTCACTTAAATCGTCATGAATTTCAAGAAGTGCGGCTATTTAAAAAGTAGTCTCTGCTGAGACTAGGAGCCGATTCGATGATTGGTCCGTTACTTAAGGAAATGATACCTTTTCAAGCAAATCATGAAAAAACCTAATTGTGCCACAAGTAAAGGCATGAATTTAGTAAGGAATCCTCAGCCGTCACAACTAGTCAGCGCACCGTAGTAAAGAAAAGAAAGAATAAGGAGTTATCAGCTCCTTGAACCCTACCGTCTCACAGTGGTCAATATGCCCCGAAATTTGGTCCCCACGAGAAATTCTATTCCAATTTGAACGAATATTTACATACTTATGTTTTTGAGTGTGCCAAAGTCAAATCCGTAGTCAGAATTCCAAAAATGTTATTTTTTTCAAAATTATTCGCAATTTTTTTCAACTGAAAGAATAGAATGGCCGTGATGTAATTAGTTGTGCATGTAATTTTCAGTATAAATAAAACCAGTCTCATTTGGAGTACGTAAAACATTTTTTGGCTAGTTTTTTTTTGTAATTTCTTAAAACATTTTCTCGACGTGTCCTCTCCCATTCAGCTTGTTATTCCATATACCAAAATATGTTATGTTATTCCCTTTGTTTATCCTCCTGGTTCTTTCCCTCTCTCTCCCACCAGAGGCTCTATCCCACTGCGTGAGTGTACCCCCATATACCCATTTCCTTCTCTTAATCTTCCGTCTCCAATCTACTCT
This sequence comes from Ceriagrion tenellum, assembly GCA_963169105.1. Lineage (NCBI taxonomy): Eukaryota > Metazoa > Arthropoda > Insecta > Odonata > Coenagrionidae > Ceriagrion > Ceriagrion tenellum. The sequence continues at coordinate 93,408,634 of OY720632.1, read as the reverse complement.
TTTTTCTGCGCCCCTCCCTCTTCTCACCATCTCTCGATTCATTCCCTCGATTCGCTCCTTTCCAAGTCCCCTCCCTCCCGTTTTTCCAATCCCACACAATTTTTGCTCAAACCAAAATATTCTGCCTTCTCTACCTCTTTTGTCTCGCTCTCTTTCCCCCTTCCCGCCCTTACCACTTTCCGCCCCCTCCCCCTCTCCCTCCAGGTCCCCATCCGAGCATCGACATTTTACGGCGAGGGAAATAAGTAAGGAGCAGAGGTGGGGAGGGGGATATTGAGGGGTGCGGGGGTTTATAGAGGGCGTTGGGGGGTTGGATATTTGAGTGGGTGGAAGGAGAAGGAGGTCTGGAAATAAGATCGCCTTTTCCCATTCCTCCCATTTCTTTTCCCATTCTCAATTTCCTCTCAATAAGCTTTCTTTTTATCTGAATGCGTCGAATGTTGGTGGTGTTTGATTTACATTTCTTATTGATTTCCTTTCTCTCTAATATTTTCTCCTCTTTCCCTCCGTGGCTCTAGCCCCCCACTCTCCCCCGAACTTCCCACCCTCTAAACCATTGACTTTCTATCCCTCTTCTATTCTGTGCGAGCATTGATAAACAAAAGTCAGTGTTATTACCCGCTTATGTGAAACAATTATGCATTGCCTGCTCTTGCAATGTCGATTCACTTCTTTAGTGCCTATGAGAAAATTTCTTTAAATATTGTTCCATTCCACCAGTGATATTTTGATGTGAGTGAGATAAAAATGATAAGAAAGGAAATTTTTCGATTCTCTTCTTTCTTATTATTAGAAAATACTATGAGTGTAGTTGAATCTTGCTATTGATTTTGAGGTGAATGCGGTAAAAATGATTAGAAAGGAAGGATTAGACTGGAAGTATCGTAAATACTTTTACGGATTGTAAAAAATAGTGGATCGTTCTCTGAGGGACCACTTAGGAATAGCAAGGCCATTCGTAATCCTGTAAAGCCCGTGTAAAACCACCGGCGACAAGGCCGTCTCGTTAGTGTAACAGGCCAAAGTATCTGGCTCGATATCGAGTGATTCAGGTGCTTTGTGTAACCCCTTAAAACACATACTTTCATGTATTATGGTAACATTTATGATCTCCCTAATTGTGTCTCACTTATTCTTGAGGTCACATATGAAACCTCAATCATTTCAACCCTATACATTTGAGGTTACCATAGCCAACTCGATTTCTTAACTATTCTCCAAGGCTGTGGAAGTTTGAAAAAAGTTACATGAAATTTTAAATGCACAGAACTAACCATAGTGGTAAGATTTTAATTTTGTGAACACATTATATGCTTCCATTGCATCTCACATATTGGCTAAATTGTGCTTTGTGGGTTCATATTCTGTTTTGTGCAACATCTCTCACCAGCTTTCACCTTTTTCGGTGGAGTATCCAGTGTTCATGTTAACCTCGCGTTCATCGTTCAGACTATCATGTAGTCACTTATTATAACTATTTAAATGCTTTGCAAAGTTCTTCAGTTTCACTTGGACTCAGGGAATGCATGTAATTCGCGCGTAATGTAGAGACTCAGGAAATAGAAGTGCTCATCGTATAACTATTCCTTTCCTCTAATTATCTACTGCTAAACCCTTTAAATTTGTAATAATCTGAACGTTTACAGTATGCAGTTATTTTTTTGACTATAGATGAAACGCTGTATGACTGAATGAAGTATTCCGAGCAGTCGCATATGATTGCTTACTCGTGTGGATTTTTTTCCCTGCTCATGTTTCAATTAATCTCACTCGGCCCTCTCTATTTGAACAGCCCTATGTTCCCCAAGCGTCCTCCTTCAATCGAGATAATTCAATTCAGCAAGCACAATTCAACTGAAGAGACTATAGGCACTCCCCAAATCAAATGGATTTCTCAAGATCTCTCCCCTCTCTTCCGTTTCCTCCCCCCCTGCTATCGTTGATGAAAATGCCGCCGGGGCGAGAAGGAGAAGGGAGCCCTCCAGTCATTCCTGACGCCTCTGTTTTCGCACATCATTTCCCTTTTCTTCGATCCAATTTATTCTCAAGTGTTTTTCAACGTCCATCCCGCAAGGGGGTTTCAAAATTATGATTTGCTCCCATGCATCATTATTATAATTTTTATCACAGCCTCAGTGAAATAGCAGCCGGATCCTAATCACACAATCGAAGCAATAGGAGGGATCATCCTTTCTTCTCTAAATTAAAAGTTGCTATTCATAAATTTGTAAGGTTCATTTTAGTAGCTTGTATGTTCCTTACACTTCTGTAGTCGGTGCTGGTGTCGGAAATGTCTTTACGTAAGTCGAAAACTGTATGGGAGAATGAAACACGTTCATATGTGAACGACTAGTCATCAACTTCATTTGGTTCCACTCATATCGGAGACTGGAAATCATCATGGCCATTTCATCTTTATTCGTCCCCCTTCTAAAAAGCTCTGTGGAGCTAGCCAAGCTGAAGGTACTTGAAATGGTTATTAGGCCAAATTATGCTGCGATCTCTATTTAAAATCATTTACCCTATTTCTGTGATCGGATGTTAATTTCTGACTCAAAATATTATCACCTTTTTCATACTAGGTGCTCAACTCATTTGACCACCATCATCAGATATTTTGATAATCCTTGGATTGTCATCCAATGTAATCAGGAAATCTGATATAACCTAAGATCCCGAACACGCTTCCACTTATTAAAAATCTGGAGATCTAATTATATTCGGAGAAAGTTGGATACTGGTTCATTTTTGAAAGACTTTATATTAATTAATTATGTAATCAGTATATGACGATGTTCTTGAGAAGTTATCAAATAATTAAGTGTTTAATATTAATGATTGAAGGCGTAACTTTGTGGAGCATAGTCACAGACATGACGAAAAAATATCTAAGTAAATTCCACACTTTACATGTTTATTGCCTACCCATGGGGAACCTGGGTCGGCAATAAGCATTTTAAAAGTGGAATTACTAAGATATTTTTACGTCACGTCTGTGACTTATGGCGTTCAGTTTGATTTCCTTTTTTGCATTTGTGCTAATATGGCGCTTACTCTACGCTACTAAGCTCAAGTTTTGCGTCTTAAATGAATTTAGCAAGACCAAGCCGGAAATTTATTTTCAGAAAATGAAATTTTCTTTTACTCTCGTGATCAGTTCTTTTATATAAAGTGCAGCGTGCAATAATTTTTTTCTAGAAGCAAAATAGATAAAACTATTCTATTTACTTCCAGAAAATAAAACTACATTCGTGCTCAGTTCTTTTATATAATTAGCAGAATGGCTTTAATATTTCTGGAAGCAAAATACATAAACATATTCTCATAATACATCTTCTCTTAGTGATTACATTTTGGTAAAACCGAAGAGACTTATCTGCCGTCTTCGCTTCATCTATCGTTGATCTACCTGAAAATCGTTCATATCGGTCCGAGGAAACACGGCCGGAAATACCGAGTTTGTTCTTCCCTGAAAATTTTCCACCCATTAGGTCACTATCATTTTGCCTCCACAGCTTCTCCCTAAGTGACGCTCGCCTTCCCCTCGCCGCTTCTTTTAACATCACGGGATGTGTTCTGTCGCGTGTACTCCTTCCACCCTCCCCGCGAGGCATTCACCCCACATCCCCTCCTTCAAAGCCACCCGTCTTTAATCCTCCCTTTTGCCAATTTCATTTCCTCCCTCTTGTCTTTGTCCGCCTGAATCCCCTTTTCTTCCCCCTTAACCTTCGACTAGTTCCTCGTCAACCCCCAGCCTTCTCCCCCAATTCCAGTCTCTTTTGCCTTCCACCGTCTCTCCCCTCGCCGCTTATTTGTATAGTCAACGTCCCCCATATGCTCCTGGTTAAGAGAATCGGATTGATTTAGTTACTGGTGTGGTCCGATTTTCCATGATCTATCCCCTCTGGACCCAGTGCCTTCCCGTGGCTCACATCAGAATAAACTTTCGAATAGAGACTTTTTTACAATGCACTTAAATCAGCCCTGCAATCATTACTGAAATCACCGCCGAATACTTGGAAAAATCGGAACTTAAATCAAATTGGATTCCTCGGAGCCTGAGAACACTTGATGATGACTTCATTGAGCATTGGTGGTGTGCGGGTATTTATCGACGCAACCTAAATTACCTGTTGTTATTGTAACGGCACATGAGCTACACAGGGTATATTTGTTATTTTAAAAATTATTATTTACAAAATATACTGATGGTAGTATTACAATAGCAAGTAAATTCATCAAGTTTCATCCAAAAGAGCGAGATTCAGACGAAAAAATTTCAAAAGTAAGAGTAGACACAGCTCGACTGCTGTTAACATTAGCAACGATACGCTTCTGCAAACGACTTGCTAAACTTCTGCTAAGCTAAGAAGTTCTGCAAGTAAACTTTTAGAGGCGATTACTAGTGAAATTTTAGTTAAAAGTTCTAAGTGCAAGCAACGAGCGCAATCAACCAGCCTGTATAAATACACCTTTAAAAAGCTCCAGTATTCCAGCCCTATTAGTAAAGCGAGCACGTTTTATCGATTACAGTCGCCACAAATTCTGCGTAGACTATGTTGGTAGATTCTAGCTCTTCCGCCGGTAATACTCTAAAAAAACTCGACTTGTCTGACTGTCTACGTTTTGTCATTTTATCAAAATATCGGATGTAAAATGACTATCGTACTCTATCCTTTCAACAGCGAGCTCTAAATGCGATGGGAAAGTGTTCCATAGAACCGTCGACTGAGATGGAGATCCTAACCTGTTCGGAAGCCCGAGAAGAGTTAAGTCAAGTTTTTTTCCGGGAAAGCATGAACTCTTTCGCGTGTCGTGCTTATTTCTCTTCTCAGCACTAGAAGGATTCACCAAGACATTCTTTACACGGTATGATTAGAAGAGTTCTGCATTTCGCTCGATTTCAACACATCGTGTACATGTTTGTTGAATGCGAAGTCCATCGGCCTTCCTCGCTCCTCCAGGTGTCGTTAGTTCCCATTATTCTCCCTGATTGCGTTATTACCTATTTAAAAATTGTGAACTTGCGATGATGACTTTAGTTGAGCGCCTTCCTTACTCCACATCCATTGTGAATGGTCTCATCCTCACCCTTTCAGCAGGGTGATAGCATTACAATGGCCTAATATTTCGAGCCGACAGTCTCCAAGAATGCTCAAGATGTAAAAGATTATGCGATCGGATTCCACGAAAGTTGTAGTAATTGTTGGAGTTAATTGTTTTGTTTGATTTAAAGCTTTCTCTCACATCTTCTTAGCTCCCTCCCTCAAAAGTTACTTTAACTCTCTAGAACTTCATCTTTTAAAGGATGAATTCAAATTCAAAGTTGTTCCGACTGTTTTGCATCCTGGCGTTTGTCTTTTGCTTCGTGCCCTCACATAATATTTTGTCGCGACATCAATTATTTCTCAGTTTTATTCTACGCTTAATACATACGAGTTCGTCCAAATATCTTACTAAAGCTATATGCAAGATATATCTTGCCACAGATTAGAACAGCGCTTGTATTTTGAGAATTTTCAGGTACTTGAAACATTGAAACTAATTCATATCCTTCTCATTAGTACTCTACCTCCATGTTTTCATATTGATCACTGCTCCAGAGAAATTGACACCCACAGTGACTAAGATAAATTATTATGAATAGCTCCGGAAAACATAGATATTTTTCGGTGATTGATTCGTAGCTATGTATTCCTCCACACTTATGAAATGGGTTACCAACTCAGCAAGAGTTGGTACATAAAAGGTGGTACCACCAGTTGGCTAAAATTTTTTTCTACGTTTATTAACTTGGAAAAAGTTCTTTTGAGTAGTTCAAAATTTGAATAGACTTGAATGAGAATAAATAATAAAATCTGTATTCTCTCAAAATAGCAAACATGAAATAATTTTGTAATATTTGACCATAAAGAATCGGAAATCGGCGAAATTGAAATAAATTAATTCAAATTAAAATTTCATTTTTTATATAATGACGATTATTTTTCAATAAGGAAAAGTCTGAGCCATCTGCATATTTTCCCTCATTAGTATCAAGAACTAATGTAACAGAAGTTTTAAATCTACATAATTATATAATGGAAATAATATCATGTCAATATTTTTTTATTTTAAACCAGGAGAAAAACGCCTCAACCTGAGAGGCGGAAGATTGTAAAAATTCTTGTCCAATGCTGGGAGAGTCTCCGGGAATCTGGGGGAGATGGCAACCCTATTTACACCCCCTAGCATGGCCTCTACTCTCTCCACCCTAAACACCCGGAATCCCTCCACCCCCCTCAATCTCTCTCTCTCCAATCGTGGAAAAAAATACTCTCTCGAGAAGGCGTCTCATCCTCGATCCCGGAGAAAATGATTTCGTTTCGATTCTTTTCTTCCACTTGGGAATTGCTCCGGCCACACGCCGTGACACCTCATCTCACCCTCTCTCTCACTCTCTCTCACACACACACATAAAAACCTCCTTGTACACACTATGCCAAAACCCTGCGCTCCATTCTTCTACTTGATTCCTTCTCCCCCGTCTTGGGACGTCGTCTTCCTCCCAAACTATCTCTCTCATCCCTCTTGGCTCGTTTTTCTTCACCCGACCGAGATATCCACCCCCACATCCCTCTCAACCCGCGCACACCCGCTTCCGATCCCGCTTCCTCATCCGACCAGCCCGCCCGCCCACCCACCCTCCTCCAATCACAGAGAGGAGTACTTCGATAAAATTCTCATTCCGCTGTGCGAGCGGTGTGGATAGACTCTGCCTCCTCCTCTCCTCTCTCCCTCTCTCTCTTCCCGCTTTTCTTTCTTATTCCCCCGCGAATGGAAACCGTTCCCTCTCTCTAACTCATCTCCAGAGGAGGCCAGGAGTTTCCTCCCTCTCCTACCTCATCCTCCTATCTCCTACGTCTCCTCAGACCTCTCTCTCCCCACCCCCGTCTCTCTCTCCACTTCCCCGTTCCCTCCCTTCTTTCTCCACCCACGCGCTTCCCCCTCTTACCGTCCTCCTATTCCTCCCTCTCCCCTTATTTTATTTCGCTCCAATTTCAACGGGGTTTGAAATTGATTTCGGGGATCTTCTTTCTTCGCCTACTAGAAGATAATTGGGAACACTTCTGAAGCCTTTCGGCAGAGTTGATTTCTTTCTTTCCGTCAGGTATAACATGCTTGGGATTAATTTTGCGTGTGTTTGCGAAGTGACGCACCATTGCTAGAGAAAAAAGCTTTGCTAATTTCGATCGAGAGAGTTTTCTCTTAATCCATTCGTATCTAAAGAGGCAAAAATATCCTAAATTTAGGTGACTTGTTTCTGTTATTTAATTAGCCGAACATTCAACCTATTTATCGAGGAGTCATTACCGTACACTACTGTGATTTGTTGCCTTAATAGAAAATATATCCTTGACCTCATGCCTTACACATTGAAAAGGCATAAAGTAATTACTCATAGACATTAAATGTATCCTTCGGGTGAGTATCTTATTACGTAAAAAAGTTATATTCTAATTCACCATGTTAAGTTGTAATTGTTCAATGAAGTTGATAGGAATTTTTGTGAGGACTCTACTCAGTCAGGTAAATATCATTATCTGGACCTTTTGAGCATTTCAAACTTTTTTCCATCATTAAAAAAGGCTACCATTCATCATAGCAAGTGACATGAAGGAGGATGAAATTATAATTCTGTAAGAGGAAGGTAAGGTCGTTACTGTCCAAAAACCTGACAATCGGCATGTAGAATACCCAATAAATGAATGAATCATAATTGATGAAGTAATATCTCTCCTCCAGTTTGAAGGTGGAGAAAATTTTTCCATGGAATGTATACATTACGAAATATATCCAGGGATGAATCGTCTGACTATATCTTTTCAATCGCTAATTATTCTCTAAAGTTAAATACTTATAAATTTAAGACCAGATTCCGGGTAGCATTATACCCTTTTTTAAAATAGTTTTTTTTAGGTAGGCAAGCGGTGTCAAACAAATGTTTCAGCGACGGATCATTAGCAATTCTCATTGATAATACGAAACTGCGGGCAACAAGGAGGCGAGCGTGGGTAATGTAGATGAACGTTTCAGAGTAAACTCTTGGACTCTTTTACTTCCATTTTGAAATTTTCGTTAGATCACGTGACCATAAATTCAGTTAATTGAGCCCATATAAGAAAAGGCGACACTTCTAACCACACCCCCTTTAATTTAGCGTGCAAATAGGAGGGTAGGGGTCGGCCGGGTCTGGAAGAGACGAGTGTTTCGCTTTTGCTGGGGTGGCCGAGGCGATGTGTGTACAAAGACACCAAGAGCAAGGAGGCAAGTGGAGGGTGTGTGCGGTTCATGCGGAGATGGACAAAATGATGAGATGATGAGAGGGCGGAAGACGCGAGAGAAGTTCCTCCACGAATGTCGCCGAGGGGCGCGAGGGGGAGCGAGTGCAAGGTGGAAACGTGGGTGTAGCATCAGAGAGGGTGCGGGGAAGGGATTTTGAAGTGTCATGTGATGGGATAGGTTGTGCATGTATGTGTGAGTGATCAGGGTTCGGAGAGGGTGTATCAGGGGAGGAGATCTTCGCCCCCTTCCCATTTGGAGAGAATGTTTTGTGGGGGAAGGGGTTGGTGCGGTGGCCCGGCCGAGGAATAGTTGGGGTAAAGGGGGGAATGGTGCAGGATATAGGGAGAGAGGCGAAAGGAAAAACCGAAAAGTGACGTCACTTGAATGTCAGCGACACTCCCATCGGACAGAATGCTCACTTTAATTGGAATCTGGTCGGGAAGGAGGCAAGCAAGGGAGGGATCGGTCGCTCTGGGGATAAGTATTGCAGGAGAGTTGGAATATTGGTGCGAGGCTGGGGGGGGGGAGGAGAGTTCCACCGCGGAGGGGGTGGGAAAAGTAGGCAGGAGGATTGAGTTGGGGATGGTATTTCTCGAGGGGGAACCCGCGGTTTAAGCGAAAGGGGCGGGGGATGGATAGAGCATAAGAGGGTTGCACATTGGCGTGCCGCGAGTGAAGGGAGAAGGGAGGAGGGCAGGAGGGATCGGATCGGTTGATCCGGCGAGGAATAAAGGGGTGCGGGCGGCAATTAGGTACCGTTGGATCCCCAAACTCGGCGTTAATTAACACTCTGTCCACTCCTGTTGCGTTGCGAATTGATCCTATATGTCTATCCCCAGGGATGGCCGGTGCTCAGTCCACGCTGCCATCGCCGGTTGAAACATCCCTGGAGACTCATTACCGCACTACCGAGAATGTTCTGGGAGCTCTCTTGATGTGATTGATTTTTTCCTCGTAGTAATGCATAGCCGAAAATTTGGGGTTACGTCACTCCGAAATTAAAATTGCATTTTACTGGCTCCCTAAGCTGAGGCGTTAGTTCTGAGTTATTCATAACGCCCATAAATGTGACAGAATCTGGAGACCATAATTAAGGACTAACAAGTACCAGATCGTGTATACTGGCCGACCTATAGTTCTTCTTGTTTTATAATATTGTAAACCCTCTGTCATTGCCTCTGGTTTTTATGATTTATTTATTATTATGGATTAACATAAGTGATTGTACAAGTGCGCACCAAAGCAAAAAACGAAAATAGAGAGGGATAGCTTATCACAGAGGCTAACAACCTTTTTTGACTAGCGTATTCCTTAGTAACTTCTTCCTCCTTAGTATAACAGTCAATTAGATACCTTGCAGAAATTGAATATTCTTGCCACACTTCCGCCATAATTTAGATTTGGTCGCAAAGCTCATGACAACCTATCGCAAATTACTTTTGGATCGGTGTATCACAGGTAGGGAGCCATTGATCAAGATGATTAATCTGACACTAAATAAATCTTATTTTGAGCTGAAAGTGTCTGTAGTATGCTACGTAAGAGCTCATTCTTTGATCTCGATCGCCAAAGATATTTCATTTTGTCATGCTGTTTACTTACATGAGGGTCTACGTTTGGTTGGACTTTCCAACTCGTAAGTGAGAGTTTAGCTTACATTATGAAAAGCTTAAAAGTGCGAGTGAAGGCTTTGTTTCCAGATATGCAAATGATTCCTGATTCCTTCTCCTCAGGTATTTCTCTGGAGCATAAAAAATTACAGGATTTTGAGAGTACCGTCTCCGAATATTTTTGCAGTTAAACCCAGGACTCTACGGTTAATGCTCAAAATTCCTCAACTTTATGCGCCAAATTTCGATTACTTACTAAAATTATATAGTTCTCATGTAGGGCGAGGATTAGTTATCACCCGTGGCATTCGTATTAGTGAAGAGTCACTAAACTTCGGAGATACACTTTCGAGTTCCTCGAAATTCCGGTCTCTTTGCCCATTTCCAGAAATTAGGATGAAATAGTTAGTCTTCAGGTAGTGAGAAAAAATGCAATAATTTGTTTCATATGTTGTTGTCATGCCATTTTATCTTTGAATGAGTGCAAATTAGACAAAATATCTATTTTCCTGTAGATTGATATTTGCTAAATTTTCCTTATTTTCCTCAATAAAACTTAGTGATATTCTCTTCAGCGAAGAGTATTATTGCATTTAAGAATAAAAATACTGATATAATAGAATAACTTATTTATATTTATCTGCTAATATTCTCCAATTGAGAATAATCAGTTATCCCTATCGTTTTCTTGGTAGCGCTTGATTTTGAAAAATTAACGAACGTTGACAAAACAAAGTTCCGATATCTGTGGTGCGTAATAGTCAGGATTTTTGAGAGTGGTTGAAATTGAGTAGATGAAATCTGAATTTTGCTCATGGTATTTTTCTTGGAGATTGCATTGACTCCGCAAGAGAATATTTACATTCAAAATTATTTATTCCGATATTAGACAATTCTTAGGGAAACTTTTGGTGATAGCCCTATATATTTAAATTATAGATACTATCAATTTTTATCAACACTATTTTCGATATTTATTATGATATCAGCTATGGGTACATGTTAGAGATTAGGGAATTATTTAGGGGGAGAACTATAAAGCGGAAGAGGGAATGAGACCATGAGGAAATAAAATGGAAGAAATAAGTGGGGTTAGAGAGACTGAGTTAAACTGTTTATGAGATTTAGGAGGAAATTGGAGTCAAAGAAAGGATAAAAGGAGGCAGAAGAACTCACCGAAGAAAGACTAGAAACGAAAAAGAGATGGAGAGGAGATATTCCTTGCGGTAGGACTAAAAAAGTAAGGAGCCCAAATATTTCACTGCCATTGGCGAGTGAAAGAGCTCAGAGCGAAAGAGTCTCAGGCGAGATGTCGAAAGTTACTGTCAAACTGAGAAATGCAGTTTGAGAGGGGAGGGAATCGCCCGTTGATAGCAGAAATTCTCTCCGCGGGTGGGATCGATTGAAAGTCTGCGTACGCAGAGTGAAAACTATGCCAAAGTATTTTTATAAAACAGTAGAGACTAATTTGATTTGAGACAAGTGTGAAGGGATCAGAGGCGAGACCACGCCGGAGGGTAAGGGGTGATCCGGACGGCACGGATCAGGAAGATAGGGTAAATGCTATGGATTGAGGGAAGAATCAGGGAAGAGGGTTAAGGGAAAGTTTCGCGTGAGTTATGAGGGTTTGTGACGGGGGCGGCTTTAGAAGATGAGAGTTCCATCAAGGGATGGTGATAAAGGGGTTTAGAAATGAGTGTGTCGGAGTCGCGGAAGGCAATAACTAAAGGATTTTTAAACGGAGCGAATATCAATAGGATCGAAAGCCTCAGAAGAGCTCGAAGCTTGTTCACGCCGTAAGGAAAGTTACTGTGTATATTTCCTTTTCTGGCTTTATTGGTCTGGATGCTGGCTCTCACCAGAATGATATCTAATTAGATTAGTTAAGTTTCATCAATGTTGTTCAATACCAATCCCTCAGATTGGCAAGCCTGAAAATTCTTCATTCACCAGTGCGTGGTCTTTCCTCAACCTCCCCATGGAGAGCTAACTAAAAAATTCGGTAAAAATACTCGCGTCTTAATCTGTGTCCAAACATTTTAATGTAAGTTGTTTAACCGTTTACATAGGTTTGGGTTGACTGCCCAATATGTGAAGGAAGTATTTTTCATCAAATGATCCACCAAAGTGATCCTTAAATGTGTCTACTGAAGCACATTTACAAAGCATGATTCTGCTCTTCAATGACCACTGTCAGGGCCTAGGACATGCAGTAAAGTTAAAAATACAAAACATTGACAAATTTGCCTTTTTAATGACAGGCAATGATCTCTTCCTATTGACAGAAGTCTAATATATCTACACGAAGCCGCGGTGTTTTCGATCCAACACTTAATCTTCTGAAAATGATCACAGTCCTCGTTGATGCTGCTCCCGGGGTGAGAAAATTGCAGCCGGGATTTATTTAGATAAAAATTATAGAAATGTCCCAAGATGAGGGGGAGAAAATCTTTTTTCAATTTATAAAAGCCGGTGAGTGATTTTGATTGCACGAATTTTAAACTTATTATGATAATTACGGAATTACGCATTGAATATTATCTTACCCTCGAACAGCTGACTGGACTAATAAAGTCAAAAGCAAGGTTAGTCAAAAGACTTCGAAAAGTAAGCACATTACACAATAAGATAATTCCATCATCGAACAGCCAGATTTAAGAGTAATTGCTTTTCATACCCAATTAATGATTACAGCTGAATGAGGAAAGACTCAAATTTATCAAAATACATTGTGTGTTATTCTTCGCATGCCCAACATATCCACCCTCAAGTGTGGAAATCTTTTTATTTGAATAAAAGTAAGTATCATCAAAACTTCACGCTTAAAACTTAGGATGTTCCTGACCAATAAGCATAAACGATTTAAAATAGCAAAAATTGTTATACCAACCCCCCAAATATAAAAAATCCGCACTTAATATTGTGTGTATGTCACCTTAAGTAGAATTCAGCCACTAGATTTGCCATCAAAGACGCTCAAAAAGAAACAAATTATGCATGAATTTCGCGTTCGGGGAAAATGATTTGGAAATTAAGATATGGAATGCATACTGTTCATGGATCCTGAATATCCTAGAATAACAGGTACCTATAATAGAGCTCATGTAAAAAATACGGAATATTCACCTTTTCTGATCAAAATTCCAAATTGCGAATGCTAAACTTTTGCAAAAATTATTTCACATCAAAATGATTGTAACTAATACAGAGCAAAGGTACTGAGTAAAACCCTTATGGTATTCCGAATTCGGCATCAACAGAGGTTAATTATTCGCTTGAAATTCGACTTTCCTGGAATCATTCAATTTCAATGCCATTAAAATGACATGCATTGTTTGATATTAGTAGATTCCATCGCGTGATAATCATTAGCTTAGAGAAAGTGCTCTGAATTATTTGCGTAAATCTCTCGGGCTCGCCACCGGGTAAGAAATTCATTGGCAGCCGACGTTTCCAATGAATTTCTTACCCGGTGGCGAGCTCGAGAGATTTACACGAATATTATTCGCCGGGAAAGTGTAAAATCGTGCTCTGAATTGCATAATGCATTCTGAAAATGTAATATATTTGTTGAGAGTTTTGTCCGAATATAAGAATGGCATCATAATCAATACAATAGCGCAGGAAACCTGTAGTATGCGAATCTTTTCAAGGGTACTTTTGGTATTTTACTATTAAAGCAAAAAAAAGGTTACTATGCGTTGCATCGCAAATCAGTCCAAGCACTTAAATCAAAGAATAATTCCTTCCTTTTGCTATGACGGCAGACGCTAAATTAAACTAATTATGTGAGATACAGATTGGGTAGGTGGGACATTATATTACATGGAACTTTTTTTGGGTATGGCCTTATTAGGTTTTGGGTCACTATTTGGAATTCACAAATACTCAGGCACATATGGACAGAAGTTATAAATCATTTAATATGAATGAAAGCGCTTTGAAGGGGTACTTTGATGAACTCTCATTACTTCAATATAAATGTGATATTAAAATGTTTTCCTTTATTTGTAGGGCTTGTGGTCTCGAATAATGTGAATTGTTTTTTATAGTGATTTATAAAATATAATTCAGGATGTAAGCCAGTAAGCCATTTAACGAGATAGGTGATGTTGTTTCCATCAGGAATTATTTTGACACGAATGACATAGGCATAAGTTGCAATAGGCATTGTTGCATGCTGAGTAGTAGAAACTTGAATTTCTGTAGAGAACAATGTTCCAGATTTCCAAAAAATAATTTACATGGCTTAAAAATTTTATTTTGTCTTACTCTCCTTTTGATGATAGATAAATAAAAGCCAGCAAGAACACTTCAAACTTTAATCGTGAAGATGACCATAATCTTAGCCCAATTAGGAAGAGGTTCAAAGTGCCCGTGATAGCCCCAAAATAACAAACGGGGTTCGGCTAAATATTTGAATCAGCCCAACAATTGGACAACGGTCTCAAAAAGATGAAAATGGTATAAAAGATCGAACAGCCCCAAAATCAGGGTTTTTTATTGGTAAATGGTGTATAATTTTCAGATTTGAGTGATCTTGGTCGATATCACATACTTATTTTTAAACCTTCATTAACCGAGTTGACGAGGCAAAGTCATTACTATTGTCGGAGCGTCTGAGACCTCATGGTGTAATAACAAACGAATTCTGTTAAGAGTTTTAATCAGTGAAGGAGTAACTCGAATACTTATCGTGTAGGTAAGAGTATAATTATTGATGCCACTGAGGTATTCCAACTAATATGATTCATTCATGCCCGTATGATTAAAAGCATTGCTTTTATCACAACTGGAGAAATATTTGCCGAAAAAAAGTAAAAATGATTTTAACGTAAAAAAGTGTCTTCAATTAAACGTTTATTGGTATGCGTTCACTGCTTTTTTCTAAGCCACTCGTTGCAAATTTGAATAAAAAATTCAGGAGAGAGGCCGACAGAACGGTTTTACCCCACCCTTTTGAGTGCATTTCTCAAATAATTTGAGCCTGTCAATATCGTCAAGACAAACATAAATGTATGACAAGCAATCTCTCCACTAGAGCCCTTCCATCCATGTGGATCCCATTTGAGGAGACAAAGGGCACTCGGGATAAAAAAACTGATCCAATTATTCGAGACTCGGACTCGAAAGCATCCAAACTCCGGTTAGAAAACAGATTTCAGAGGCGAGGAATCGAGGAACGATTTCCCCCATTGAATCAGATGCAAAGATAGTGGAAAATTTCCATACTAACTTTCCTCACTCGCGGGAAACTCTATAATTCCATCCAAGAAGAGAGAGAGAACGAAATAAAAAGAGATGGAGGGAGAAAGAGAGACAGAGGACAGAGAGAGAGAGAGGTTAAGTGAGGAGGAGATAGCTCTGAGTACAAAACCATAGCTTTTTCCCCCATCACGCCGTCTTATGCAGCTTATTCATTCGAGGAAAAGGCCTTCCCCCAAAATTTATATACTATACAGGATCACTCGCACGTTCTTGTGTGTTTCCCAAGGATTAAGTAAGGGGACAGAGGGGGAGGTTCGAGGGGGTTCTCTGGGGGCGGGGGAGGGAGGGAACAGAAGAAAAAAAACCGTAAGTAAGAAAAGGAACGTATAGGACAGAGGAGCGGCGGAGGTGGAGGAGGCAAGAGAGGAGGAGGAGGAGAGAATGGAGGACAATGTAATTAATCATTCCGTACCCTCGGGTTAAGTTCCAGAGGAGTTCGCGAGAAGTTCCAGGAAACTTGGTCTTCATTTTGGCGCGGGGATCATTGTCTCCTATCCAAGAATGGAGGAGGAGGAGGGCAAGTGGGAGGGCGCGGGAATGAGAGGAGGGGACGAGGTGTGTAAGGAGAGGCGGGAATTGAGTTGGAGGAATGGTGGAGGAAAGAGGGAGGTTGAGTCTCTGTCTATTGGAAGGAGTGGGAAGGGGGAAGTTGGGCTGAAAAGCCCTGGAATCCGATGGTCGCGAGAAGTAACGCGATTCGATTCTGACCCCCCCACTCCCTCCTTCCCCACACCTCACTTCTCCTCCCACACCAATTCCTTCGCTTCTGAGGGCCGCAGATTGTTTATTAAGTATCTCATTCCAATAGAGTATTGGTCGATCGTCGAAGTTTTCAGTATTACTGAATGCGACCTCGCCGCTTTTTTATAGCGCGATATGTTATTCTACATGAATTCAATCCTTTCAGGCGTGATCTTGTGGAAGTCCATTATTGAATAAATAATGAAAATACCAGCTACGTTGAAATTTAAATAAAAAGTTAAAATCCACAGAGTTCTTTATTGGTACAACTAGTTTCAACGCTTCTGGAGGACCTGAAGATGACGCAGTGGCGTTGAAACTAGTTGTACCAATATAGAACTCTGTGGATTTAAAGATAGATGGTATTGTCTTTATTTATGTTATTCAACACTTTTAAAAGTTAAATCCCATTCTTCTTACAGAGAATAGATGGAGGGGGTACTTATAGCATTGTACAAATTATAAATTATAATTTTTTCTGGGATTTTTTTCGGGAATAACAATGCCAGATTGGAGTAACAGACATCTGTTGAAAGATTTTTTAATTACAGTAATAAAATGGTTAAATAATAAAATTTCATATTCTGCGCAATATCGTAGCCAAACAGGTAATTTACCTGATACCCGCAAGTTATAGCACATTTTATAATCACCATGCGTGATCAAGTAGGTCAATAAAAATGAGTAGTCTCTTAGCCATTAATTTTATGGAGAACTTATTCACCCCGGTTTGATTAATTGAGTAGTGTCAAATGATGCGTACTATGAAATCAAAGAAATAATCCCTGCAGATAAAGACGCGCGTATATTCACTACTTTTTTATTCGGTTCTGTGAAGTGTAATGGACCCTATAAAGTACCTGGAGAAAATACTATCATATGACTCTATTCGTCACCAATTATGAAGAATGAAAATCCCACTGATTCGTCCTGCATATTAATACTCGTATAAAATTATGATATACAATGCTTTGCAGTGATTCAAGTTAAATTTTTTAAAATGATTACCTATTTCGATAATTGTAGTTCAAATCTCACAAAATTTGACCTAAAATCGCAAATAAGAAAGCTTTACTAGTATTTACATAACCCAAAATGAGATGATTTTACATCATTGTCTATCTGTCCCATCTTTTTTTCCTTATGCTAATGCATTTTTAAATGTTTTACTGTTCGATATCGCTATTTTTACCTAAAATGAATGGCTTGCTTTCATTCAGTTTTCAAATGGTTCAGAAAATATTTCTGCTGTTCGTATGTATAACAAACACATAACCCTCCATCGCAGGAAGGCAATCAGAGTTGTTAATCGAGAATTATCTCCGAGGTTATTTTCTCTCCTGTCGAGAGCAGACGGTAAATATATGCAGGCATCATACATATATACACACAGACATGGTCTCGACACTGAAGTTGCGGGATTAAAAGTCGACCATTTTCTGAGACGTGCCATCTCACATACACTTCCATGCGGATCCTTTTAACCGGTTAATAAGGTGGGGAGAAAAGATCCACTAAAACTTCCCATTTTCCCATCCACGAATGGGCAGAACAAGGGGTGAGGGATCCGGGGGGGGGGGTGAAAGTGGGTTGGGGTTGACGCAATGGGAGGAGATGAGATTAATCCGACGGCGGCGAGTGTGAGAAGACCGCGTAGAAAAGATGAGGAAGTCTTTCCACCCGCAATCTCTCTCTCCCACTCTTCTTTCCATTTGCGGGCAATTTCTTATACCTATTGTTTCATTAGGATAACTCAGGACGTATTGAAAAATCGGTGGTAGTCAACGAATTGAATGTAGTATTGGGTGGATGTATTAGTATATATTGTCATCTGCTCATCTACTTTTTGTATAGTTCAATCACGTCTTAAAGCTAAAAATGTATTCTTTATCTTCAGCTCGTATTTCCTCCCTCCCTCCTTTCATATAATCTAGAAAGATAAAACAAAAATTTTACGGGAATTACTGAAACACTTCAACTATACACGTTGTTAGTTACGTGTATAGTTCATTTGTCATATGCTCCGCCTCCAATTATCTTTACTCTTCCTTCAGTGCGGTGAAGATTGCCACCTTGTGGCCGAAATCCGCGTATTCGTTTTGCACCTCACGTTCACCCCATCTCTTGCCTCGAGTGTTTAGTGTGTCTGCGAGTGTTCCCCTCAGTGTATCTCTCCCTGATCACCGTGAAAAACTCCTTGGACCTTACGTGTTCTTCCCCTTCCCTTGTGTGCTTCGTGTGTATGTGTGTTCCTGTCAGGGCACCTCTATCGGATCCCAAACAGCTTCAGCATAAAACTACAGGGATGCGTGCTGTCCGTCTTGACCTGGAGGCCTGCTGCGGAATAACTCCCGGTGAGTGCATGTGTCTCCCCGCGCGAGGTGCCAATACTTTACGGCCATTTGGTGTAACTTTTATCTTTGAATATTCAAAGGCATTAGAGCTTCACCAGTTTCATTCATTAATCCATAAATAGTAATATTTCCTCCTACTTCTCCGCTTACATAAAATCCACCCCTATGTCACGCCCTGGATGAAAATTAATTTATTCGTCATTTAACCTTTTATTTACGCTAAAAATATTCAGTTTCAATTGTATCTTGCGCAAGGTATGGAAAATTAAAATTTTGCTCCGGTTAAAGATTGCTCGTCGAGTACGTATTTATGGAAAAATCTTTTTTAGCCCGAGAAGCCGACTGCAGCGCCTATTTCATTGACTAACGAAGCTCAACTGAAATAATGACATAAGATTGTCAATAAAAAGAAAACTAGAATGGAATGATTCCACTTTACTTGCTACTTGATATTTTTTGAAGTCTTTTTATCCGTAGTTACGCCAAAATGGAATTCATATATGTATATTTGCCTTTATCTCTTGCGAGTATTAATTTAACTTGTGAGGAAAAAATTAATGTAGAATGTTGTGAAAAATGTGGAATGAAGGATATTTTTGTCTAACTAATCCACCTGAGGAAATCATCATTCCCATTGGCAATATGGGTATTAAAATATAAAACTAGCTTCATTCCAGCATTCACCCTCTTCAAATACTCCGTTCTCACGCCACCGTCTCGCGGTCTTTGCCCCCTCCTCCTCCTCATGACTCCTTTCCGTCCCGCCTCCACCCCTTTGTCCGTTTCGAGAGGAGGCTTTCCTCTCCGGCATACTTCCTTATTCCTGGGTCACTTCTGGTTTCCTGTCTCCACCCACGACCACCGAAAGGCTTTCGGTGGTCGTGCTCCACCCGAGTGACTAAAAACCAATTTTCTCTCTCCCCAATGTTGCCGCTTTTGACCGAGTTTTGCGCCCCCACCATGCATCCTTTCCTCACTCTTAGCTTAAATATTGCCATATTTTACATTGCTCTGTAGAATCATTGCCAGAGTCGGTAAAAGAATACTGTTTATAATGAATCAAGCTCCTGTCATCAACCCAAGCTAGTCTAAGTTTGGAATTTTACGACAAAGCTCGATTTATTTATTTATTTTCTAAAAAATAGCACATTAGAGTCATTATACATAGTGTGTCATCCATAACAGACGAGCTCAAATAACCATATCCTAAGTGGTGAATAATCTACCCAGGTGGACCTCGAACCCTCGACCCTCAGAATAGCACTAGCGTGTACTTAGCACTGTTGCCACCGAGCCCAACAATCATTGTGCAAGATATTCATCCACCTGATCGGGAGGTTTTTAGTCAGTCTTTAACATAAATTCTCTATATCTGGATATCTTTTCACTTTCCAGCTCAGTATTTGCTCTTAGTCGGGTAATTCCTATCCTATTCCTTCCTCCTCCACGCTTATCAAGCATTCTCCCAACTCTGTCATACTTTCCAAAACTCCCCCACCTTTTGACTCCTTTTTCATTTACCTTTTCTGCCCCCTCCAAATCTCCGCTACCAATTATCTTTACTCTCCCACCATTCCCGACGCTTCACTATTCTTCTTACTTGCTATCTATCTCACCCTGATCATTCTCTTCCGAATCCACATCTAAAACTCTTCAAGTCAAGGCTCATTCTCTTTGACCTCATGACCAAATTTCCGAGCCATATAACGCCAGACTCCACGTAGCGTTCTTACCAATATTGGGAGTTACATTAGGATAATGAGTTTAGACCGCTTTTATGCAACTTTGATAGTTTTATTAAGAATCGTCCGAGAAAAACCCGAGATTCCTTGCTGGCCCCAGCCGGGAATCTCCTCTCGTCCGTCGTTCCAAGCACTATCTAGTCTGTCAATGTAGTGCGATGTCCACGCAGTTCTGGGCCCACCACTCGATCACGTGGCCAAGGTCACATACCAAACCCAGGAAAAATATTGAACGTCGTGTCAGTCAGCAGCTCCATACTGCAATTGCTTGAGCTGACAAAGCATGAGACTCTCTATTGCTGGAAATTAACAATATTAGGCGTATTTGGAGATTACAGCGCCGCCAACGATTTTTCAATGACTCCAAAAGTAAAGATTCATTGAGAGTTTTACAACTTGACTTTGGCTCGCATTTGAATCATAAAATTCTTCGAGGATTTTCCCGCTAAATATTTTTACCGCTGGACATATACTTTCCAGTTATTCCCAAAGATAGACAAAAATATTAATGATATGAATGCGGTTAGCGAGCTTGCTGTAGACTAGATTACGGTGTAAATATTTATATGGGTACCATGAATGAACTTCCATATCTTCAGAATACATTTGATATAGATAAGCGCCGAATCAAATTAAAATAGTTATTTTTTCGCAATACGCCTTATTTGATGGAATGAGCAAAAATACACGAATGCACAGGAAGGTATGAATGTAGGTGAGGGCAAGTTCTGGAGAGCGTAGAAGGTGTCATGTCGGATGACGTGTGGCGAGGGGAAGTAGAGGAAGCGAGAAGCTATGGGGCAGGGTGGAATAGAGCGGTAATTTGCAATTTATAAGCAGAAGATTCAAGAGTGCCGCATTATTCCAACTGTTAGAGAAAGAGATTCAGCGAAGATTGTCTGGGGAAGGAGTGTGGTCGTTGGAGAGCGACGAAGGGGGTGAGCGTTGTGTGTGGGGGAAGGGTGTGAGCGAGTTCGGGGTGGGGATTAGGCGAGGTGAGAAGGGGTGGAGGTGGTGCCGGAGGAGGGACAGGGGGGCGGAGTGGAGTTGGGGTGAAGGGGGTTGGGTGAGGTCTGAGAGATTGACTCAGCGAGGTATAAGTGATAAACGCCTTTCTGACGGGGCACTGGTTACGGAGTTCTAAAGAAAGTAAGCCGGGAGGAGCCGTTGAAAGTTAAGGGAAGGCTGCCTCCCGGCTGTGGAAATGGGAGGAGCGAATTGAGGGTGAAGGAGAATAGAGGAAGTTTCTAGCGCATCGTGCGAACCGTGATGAAGGCGATGAAGGTTGCGACAAGGCGAAGAAAATCATTTCTGGGCATTGCCTGGAGGGAATGGATTCTCGAGTATATTATACCTCAATTCCCTTAATATGCTTACGTGAACAGCTCGGTTAATTGTCACCTAATTAGTATATAATAATAATTTATTCTTCCAGAAACAAATAGATTGATACATTCATTAATACATTCGGAAGTTAGGCACCCTACTAAGCAATAGGCCTGTTTTCAGGGTACCGTCAGTTTTATTTGACATGCATTGCTGAGTATAACATAAAAGATATGATGTAGGTATACAGTACGAATAGATACTTGAGCGTATATGGGAAAAACAATTTTTTTAGCAGAAAGACAAACTTGTTTTTTTTAGAGACAAACAACTCAGAATTTCGTAGGAAATAAAACAATTATTCTCAACAAAGCACAATTTTGATAATGTTTAACCATTGTTTAAGTAATCTAAAGAAATGTTTACAATTTGTTACCTCTTTAATTTTCTTCGATAATGGATTATATTATTTCGGTCACGTATATAAGAAAGATCTTTTAAGGAGAGTCAAATATGCTTTAGGCACGGCAATCTTTTGTGCTCTTGTTTATCAAAAAATTATGAAGTAGTTATCGAGGTTTTCTTTCCTAAATTTTTTGTGGATAATATCGCGACAGATGTGGATATATGTGTCTGAAATTATTGCACTATGTCAATACATAAATGGTAGTTGACCTGTTGGCATATGTGAACAAAAGATTACTATAGCGTATTAGGTCTTCCATCTCTGGTTATCCCAATATGCATTCATGAAATAGTATTCCAACAGTGTCTAAAGTATTTACCACCTTAAAAAACGAGGTGTTCTTCCATCGTATAAAATCATTAGCCAATTTCTTCCCTCTCTTAGCATGAGTGGCATCTATCTAATATCAAACTGTGTGAATAAATTTCTTCCTCGACCCTTATCGGGACGACGAGCAGGGAGGGAGCAGGAGACTACCGTATAATTTGTAAGATCAGTTATATGCAACATTTACTTTTTATTTTTCCAAGAAGCGTTTCAAGAAATGTTTCTGTATTAACAACTCACTAAAGTAAATGAATATTACGCATTAGTGGGCGTCAACATAGTGATGATTCTTAAACTAAGAGGGAAGACCCTTAAAAATTTATTGCCTAACATAATAATCATTGTATAATACCATAATTATTTCATCAGGGTCCTGGCTGATAATTTGTTTCCTTCAGTGTCTTGAGCATCACATTCTCATTTAAGCGTATTGAATAATATTTGCAAATTGATATATGATTATTTTTATTTTATGAATTTTTTATCATACAGTTCCCAGGCTAATTTATAATTACGCTTCGGGGTTGTAAACGGAACAATTGTTTTGTCTTTGCTCTCTTGCTGATTTAGTTACCACAGTTTTGCGTATTTTTTTAAAATTTATGTTTTGTATTAGTTGCCCCATGGTGGCATGTATTTAGAATTTATGTTCCGAGGGACTTCGCTCCCAGAACAGTAAACTCGTTAAAGTTTTGCTATTTATATTCTAAAATAATTAGTCCCTTTATATTCGTTACTAACATTTTCTTACTGATAATGTTTGTCACTAGCTAAGATTTTTAACCTAACACTGTTAATTTTATTTGTGAAGTTTGTGTGATAGCAAAAAGTCGTGTATTAAGACTAGGCCATTGTAATTGTAATTACTGATAAATCTAAACCATCATACTTCTGATATTGTAACAGAGGTCAGGATCATGAAAAATACCAACCGTCCAAGAGTTTGACCGGTCATTTTAAGCATGAAAATGTTTGATTTGATTAAAAAATAATAACACTCTTAATAAGAGATAAATATTTTCATTATCGATCTTTCATTTTATTTTTCAATAAAATTCCCTTCGAAATACAGTCATCAATGCTTCTCCCCGCCAGTATATAAAAAGTTTCCACCTCGCGTACCGACTTATAATTGGAGAGGCATAGTTTCATCTGAAGGAATTCCCCGTTTTCTTCGGGGGGAAAAAAATGAGAATATTTTCGGTGTCAGTCGAAAGAATTTTGCGCGATGAATCCGGAGGAAGGAAATGGAGTTGGAGGAGGTAGAAAATAAAAAAAATATGAGGAAATAGCACTTAAAAATTGCAGCTTCCCACGAAATAAGACTCTGAAGGAATGGCGAAGGTGGGGTGGGGAGGGAGTAGGAGGGCGGATGGGAGATATGGGGGAAAGGGAAGTGTGGACGAGACAGCTAAGAAGAATGAAGACTGGAAAGGAAAGGAAGTGAGAGAGACAGAGAGAGAGGAACAGATGGAGGGGTTGAGGGGGTGGTATGGGAAGGAGAGGGGGGGTGGGAGGAAGAGGAGCAGAAAGGAATGGACCAAGTAATATAAAAGTCTCGCCGAGCTGAAGAGAATTCAGGACACATTTTTTGAAAAATAAAACTTCCTCTCTCCCTTCCCATCTTGCCCCTCTCCCCCGGCCGCCGATCCACTCCCCACCATACTTTTGCTCTCCCTAAGGAGAAGAAGAACGCTCGGAGAAGGAAATCTTTATTTTTCCCTTTCTTCCCGTTCTCACACCACTGTCCTCCTGCTCGAGTGGTGGGAGTGGGTCGGAGAGGGGGAGGGGGAGCGCGATAAGAGGGGATCAAGAGGAGGGGGCCGGAGAAAGCACTTGTTCCTCCTGGTTTTTTCCTCTTTTAAGGAAATTGAACTCACTGTAATAAACCTCCCGGCTTCAAAACTTATCCACGTGGAGTCCAGACACGTTTCGGGTAACTCTGGCAAGGAAGTGATCAGAAGTTCTCCAAATTTAAAGTTAGTTAGTTTTCTTTTTAAGAAGAAGTTCCCTTATCTCATGCAGGAAGTCTTTGGTCTCCCATGGTTGGCTTATTTCCAGCCAGAAAGAAGCGTATAAAAATTTAGGGAGTACAGTGCACACGTATGAGAAATTAGTAGAGACCTCAAATACCTCAGATTTTCAAAGTGGTATGTCATGAAAATATCTTATTTTGAATGGGCATTTATTGGCGATACTTGTATTTTTAGATTATGTATCCCACCCTAAATATTCCGGTGTCTGAATCTAATTATTGTGTCTTGAAAAAACAAATATCGTTTTTGGTAATTTTTCCATAGTAGATTGAAATGTGGTATAATAACATTGTCGTGCCAGCAAAGCTTATGATTTCAAGATCAAATTCCCATTTGCTAATGGTATCAAAAGTTGCGCTTCGGCATAATCTCGCCCAAAAGTATACGAGATCCTATTTATAGCCGAAATTGGTGATATTTTCAATCACAACCCTATCATCTTCCGAATAAAGCATACCTACTGACATTTTCAATTAATTTAAAAGTTGATAGGACGACTTTTATAATGGATACTCTCCTTAATTTAGCATTTTTCTTATTTTTACCCTGAAGTCTCTCCATTAAGGTGACTTTAACTACTCAATATAATTGCATTTCCAGTTTAACTGAATTTTAAGAATAGAAGAGCCTAACAATTTCGTCACTATTATTGGAGGCGATCTTCCAGTAAAGTTAGGTTTTGTTGGATAAAGGAATACCTCCTTTTATCTTTAACACGCGTGGACGCTTTTCTCCCATCATAATTTCATTATTCAGCTCGACGTACGTCCTACCTCTCTCATCCTTTTTCTAAACCCGATTCTCTTTTCTCTCTTCCTCCGTTTTGCCAAAAATATCCCCTCTATCATGGGCTACAGGTTCCCCGTAATCATCATTACTTGTCCCAAAAGCCTACTCTGCCTTTTCTTAATATTGCCCCCTAGTTTCCTCACCCCATTCAACATGATGAGAATTTTATCGTTCGTCCTCCTTTCTGCCCATAAAATATTCCCAATTTTCCTTCACACTCATTTCCCAATCACTTGCAGGCACTATTTCCATCCTCTTTCCTCAGAGGAAAAGTATTTTTTCATCTCTTTTAGAATATTCTGGTACTGGATTTTATTTCTTCAAGCATTTAAAATAACTTGAAGCAATTGATAAACTCGTTGAGTTAAGGCGTATCTTCGTGGAAATTAATCATGATGCAAGGAACACTTTGCATATTTCCACAATATCTTTTCAGTGGTACAACTAGTTGCGACGCAAAGGCATCGAAACCTGAGGATGAACAATTGTACCTGAGGATGACGCCTTTCCGTCGAAACTAGTTATACCATTGAAAACATATTATGGAAAAATACAAAGTGTTCTTTGCATCTTGAAGCAAATGCTCTAAAAAAATGAAACTAGAGTTATAATAGTGACTCAGGGGTGATAGGTTAACTTATCTCGATCAAGAATCGAGAGGCAGTCACCCCGTGCCACCTGACACTCTTACACCTTGGTCACCACAAAAAATTAATTGTAGAAGTCACCATTTCATTTTTAGGTAGCATAAAGGTTTGGCTGGCGGTAGCCGCGGCATATTTCAAGTTAAAGTTAAAAGATGTCCAGTTCACATTTCAGGATGCATCTCTGAGCACATTATTTCACCTATGATTTTTCTATTATATCCTGCCTCCTCTACATAGAAATATCTGGTCCCTCGGGGTAGTTTGTGAATGTACATATCACAATAATAGCTCGACCTATTAGTTCGTAAGGATTCTTGATGCAGCAAGTTGTTCATTGCTCACAGTTCATTCTAAGATTGATTCAAACCACGAGGTGAAAATTTATTTTTTAATATGTAATTTTACACTGAAAAAATCACCTACGACCAGTAAAATTATATTCACTCAAAACAGGCCTACCAAAAATAAAAACTGTGAGACCGCGAATTCCTTCCTCCCTCCGTCCCACTTTCCTAATCCCCTTTCTACTCCACTCGGCTTATCGTTCACGCACCCCCACCCTTTTCTCCCCTTATACATCTCATCTCCCCCTTCCCCATTGCTCCCCCCCCCCAAATCCCTCGCCGCCCCACTCCCCCTCCTCCCAACCCGACGCCTCTCACACCACCGACGAAAACTTCAAACGCTTATAAAAGGCGACCCAACTTCAAAACGTCCTCCACAGATGGCAGCGCAAACCAACCACTCTTACACCAGTCGTCTCCATGGAAACCTTGTCTGTTGAGTCAAGCTTGAAACTTCTTGCTCCGTGGCGTTTCCTCTTCGCTACCTCCACCGCTGGAGGGAACGCGGGGAAGGAGGTTGGGTGGGGCAAGAGGGGAGGTAGCAGAGGGGAGGGGCCACATCGGGGGGAGTGGGGGTGGGGAAGGGACAGGGCGGGAGACATGCTAAGTGGCGGGGGATTGGTTGGGAGAGGATTGGGCGCTCGGGACTGGGGGCAGATATCTCAAAAGGAGTCGGGCGAAAAAGCCGAGGGTGTGATGAACACAGCCTAACGGATTTCTTTTGTGCCTCTTTCTAAGGAAACGGATGGAGCTTCTATTCTCTTCGTCCCTCCTCTGGGTGGGCAACATGCGGAGACAACGAGTAATTATCTTACAATTAAAAGATAGCGTAAGATATTAACCGTTTCTCCCAACCCCTCGTGCCGTTTTGGACTAATCTTTGGAGTAGGAGGTCGAGGCCGGCCGAGGGGTGCTTCTTTGTCCGAAATTAAAAATGAATAATGGGAAGAAGGAAATTTAGAGATAGATAAGAGACCAGCAAAACCTCAAGTCGCCATTCCGGGCTTGAGATAAGAAATTCGAAGAATGAGGATTTTTAAAATTCTGATTGAGGCCGATGTGGGAAAAGATATGACGATTTGGAAGTATCTCAAAAAATGGTTACGAAATTTCTCCAAGATGATGGCAAACATTATTGCCCCATTCAGATTTAATCAAAAGGATCAGTGCAGTATGAGCTTCTTTTCATCAAAAAATGAAATAATCTTTTCTGGGTGTTTTTCAGATCCATTCGGCAAATAAGAACAATTTTGAACACCAATTCCTCTTGCTATCGGTTGATAATACTTTTTACATCTCTTCGTAGTTTTATCTACATCCTGATAGTTAAAGCTTGAAATTTTGATTCTAACTTCAATCATTGAAAAAAGTTTTGAAACATATAGTAGATTTAGAATTTTCCTGATCGATTTATTACGCGGATGAAACTCCTATTCTCTTCTGGGAAAATTATAAAAATGGAAATGGCAAAAATAAATACAATGATTTTTGTTCTCTGCAGCAGGCTGAAAAAATTAATATTAACTAAGCAAAATTTTGATTTGGGGAATTTTAAATTCAAAACACCGTTTCTCTTGTTATGTTGTGATATCGAATAACGTTCCTTTTTTCAAAGGATTATTTTTATTCATGCTTAGCTCGTCACGCTAAAGAACGAGAAAAACTCTGAGTGGGTTGGAAATTGCCAGAATGGAAACACGATTGCACTTGAGGTTACTTTTGCGGGGAAACTTAATTGCACCATTTTGTTGAAGGGCGAAGGTAATGCAACATTTGAAAAAGGTTTTATGAAAAGCTTTTAGAAATTCTCTCATTTTCCCAGCTTCTTTCGAGAAATTATCAAGGTTTTTCTTCCGTGAAGTGTGCAAGCGGCCGTAGAAACATATTTACGAGTGTTCTCTCAAGAAATGAACGCCGAATCAAAGGAAGTCGCTATTCGCCAGGTGTAAAAAAAATAAAATTTCCGTTCTTGAGAAGGGAATTAGTGAGTTTTTACGTTTCCATCGCAGCCCGTAACGGCAGCACTCGTCTACAAGAGCACTTCTCTCTAGAAGAAACGTGAACTAACAAAATGCCTAAAAGCTCCAAAGGAATCATGAATTGAGAAGAACCCTTCATTAAGAATGAGCGCTTCCAACAGCCATTATATCATAGAGGAAATATGGGCAACCCTGTCGACCGACATACTGTAATGAGATCATTGGAGGTAAAAATTTCTACTCACAACCAATCGTAGCTCCAGTTGGATCAACGTTGGCTTGTTTCCCGTGAGAAATGCTTTGGCCTTTTTTGAGAATGTAATTGAGAAATAAGTCTTTGAGAGATTTTTAAAGAAATATTTCTAAAACACGAACACTCAGCTGATGATTACTTTTAAATGTAGATATAGAATATAGCCCTTGTTCTAGTGCAATGGACTTACACCCAAATGTAGAGAAAATGTAGTTGTTTAACTTTGAATTAATATTTTGAGTGAAGTAAATGCTAAATGAACTAAACTTTGGACTCTCTCCCATTTTTAAGGCCTCAGAAAAGACAAACCACATCAATTAAGAATCCTATGAGTTTTTCCTCTCACAGCGTATAGGCAGAATAGCACCAGAAAAAGTACCGACTCAAGTCCGTTTTTCATTTTTTTAAAATAAGTATTCCTTCGACCCAGAGCATTTGCTTGTACAAATTAAATTTGGACGTAATAACCCACCAACGAAAAATTATTTGCCTTGGTGTATGTTGTATTTCTCCGGCTTCACTATGAGTCACGACTCCATGGCAGCTGACGTTTCGATGGGAGACTTTCCCATCATTTTTAGGGTAAATGAATGATCAAAGATGAATGTTCAATCATTCATCAGTCATGAAAACAATGGGAAACTCACCTATCAAGATGCCGCTCTCCATTGTTTGATGTCAACATGACCTGTTGTAAAGCCTGAGAACAATATACACCAATCATCCGCCGGAAAAAACATAAAATCCTTCAAAGTTTTCATTGCTAAAATAATCATTTTACATCTCAGAACTTGCTGCTTCTACTATTCCGGTGGATTTACTAAGGGAGTAATCTCTTCGACATAACAAAGCTGCTGGAATTAGTAAGTTCTTCTCACTACGTAGCATTCCTTTGATGTAACTTTTTATACATATGGAATTCATCCTGGATCTGATCTTCGTAACAAGGCACCAGTGGCTCTTAGGGAAACATTTCTATTGGAGAAAGCAAAGAATGTTTTAAAGGCTCACTTTGAATCCGGTGGATGCAATAGAATCTAAAAAAAAACATTCAGCGAGTGGTACTAATTGAGACTTTTTGAGGAAAAGTATTGTGGCAAAAACAGAGTGAACTGAGAGCCGAAATCGGGGAAGAGTAGTGTGTTCCAAAAGAACAAAAAGCCTCCCTTAAGCATCTGTGCCTCCGTTCGACTTCAAGTCCCCCCTCTATGTCTCTATCCTCTCTTTGATCTAGCACCGCGCCCCGGCCCCTTGGAGTGGCACTTAACTGCAGGAGCCGGCGTTCGAGACCACAGCGACGGAAAACGGCAAGAGTGGAAGGCGGAAGAGGGAATGGATAACTTGAGGGTTATCATAAGTGGGATTGATAGAGGGAGTTGGAAGAGGAGATACATGAGGTGGGTCGCTGAAATTGTTTCTACGAGTACCTACAAGTAGAAGACGATAGGTGATGGAGGGGACAAGAGATTGATCCTAGTCAACAAACCAATTCAACTGCGAAAACCGACGAGAGCATTTCCCTCTTAAATTGTATCATAAAGGCACATGCCGTCTTGAATTTCGCTGAATTCTACCTATGATTTCCAAATCAAATCCTTCTTATCCATCGTTAGGTTTCAGGTTATAATGATATTTCGTTTATCGATCTTTTTACCGAGCCATTCGTAATGTTAATGCTATCAATTATCTCAAATTCGTATTTTAAACAGTTCGACAATGAAAATCAAATGTCGTATTAAAAATTATACTGAAAAAACTGAAAAACATAGACCTACTCTTGCTTGAATATTTTATTCATTTTTTTATTAATAGCACCTCGTCTTAGACAATATCATGAATTCTTGATAAAATTTCGACTTCTTTAATCCGAAAATCTGTCGTCATTGCTCAAAATTGTCCAAAAAATAGCCACTGATATCGCGTCTCCTTCAAAGATTACCCATATTTAGGATTTTTAAAATTTGCTTAACTGTGAGTTGTAATCCAAATCGAGGATATTCTTCCTCTTAGTTGATAGGAAGTAATATTTAAGATTAAGTAGTGCGATATGATAATTAAACTAATGAAACTAATTCGTGATAAAATCCAACTATAAAAATTAAAGGATTTCATTTTTCTGCAGGCCAGTTAAAATAGTGATGACATATAAATGATATTCTAACCAAGTTTATCCAAATATTTGTTCGATTCTTCCGCCAATTTCTGCTAAACTTACCAAAGCCTCTGAAACCAATATTAGCGTTGACAACTAAGAGAAAGTGCAACTTATAAGGTGGAGTTATTGGGATCTTCGACTGACTGCTATATACTCGAGGTTCTAGCCAAATATAGCGGAAAGTAATGAAGCAGGACCTTTTAAACTTCTGTAAAATATTACGTTATATTTTGACCGTAGGTACGGGATTAAATAGCTATTGAAATTATGGTGAGAAAATGTGAAGAGGAATTTAATTTTTCACTCACCCAACCTCCAGCTAGATTAAAGAAGATGAAGTTCCTTCTTTCTCAACGAAGTCAGCATTCTGAAAAGACAAATTCGTTCACGGAAATGGAGACAAGTTTTTGCTGGTTCAGAATAACCAATAACATGTTATGTCTTATACTTTATTCCCTTATTTGTTAATTTTCAAAATTATTTCTTAAGGTATTCAAAAGTATTGTAAGTACTAGAGAGTATCACCTTTTATATTTTACCTTAGAAGTTATTATTTTAAGTCACTAAATATCAGATAAATACAACTTACTTACTTAACTTAATTTTGAAGGAAGGACTCTTTGGAGCAACGTATGGAAAAGAAAACACGGAAAAGTGCGCAATTTCCAAGACAAAGACTGTTTTAAGAACGAACATGAAGGGAAAAAAAGTGGGGAAAATCCCACGTGGAAGACAATATAGGATGTGTGAAGAGGTATTTAAGTAAGAAGAACTAAAGGGAGGTAAAGGGGTTAGCATGGGATAGGGAGAAATGGATTTATACAGAACAACAATTTTAGGAATGTAAGTCACGATGACATCATATTAATATTTTAATACCCGATTGTTTGTTTTGGTCCCTACCCAAGCCACCCAATATATGGGTAATATTTTCACCTTCCTGCCCATCATTTGTGATGCTGTTGTTAATTTGGTGGAATTTTTTCAATGAACCTTCCTTGACTGATGACAAAAAATAATGGGAAGAACACTATAAACGCTTGAGAAATTCAGAACTGGTGTGTTTCAGAGCGACACAGAGAATATTATCATGACGCCATACTATATCTGTAGGTCTAACAGAAGCGATAAAATAAGAGAGATACATTGCCGTACAGATAGGTACAGAAACTCGTTCTTTTCACGCACAATAAGCGACCACAGTGAACAACTGATCTCCACTAAATACACTCCTATAATGCACGTCAACATTTCACCTCCCAAAACCTTATCCCTTACATCTTTACTCGGCTAGTATTTTAGCACACCCTGCCACTCGCCCATGCGGCGGCTCGTAGGGTAGTATGTAGATGTAGATTATATATAAAGGTGAACTACTGGTAAAATTAGGTATAATGGAATGCTAATGCCGATCGTTTACACCTGCCTGTACCCGTCTCTTTACACTATTTTATTCTTCAGCTTTGCGTATACCCACTTTTCGTTCCGATATTGAAGCATTTATTTCCCTTCCTCGCTTGTCGATAACTTTTGATAAAAGGGTTAAGAGAAAGGGAAACGAGAAACCGAAGTGGACGCAGTAACTATACGTCCTTGTGTGTGGGAATGTGTGCTCGAAATGAGGTTAAAGGTGGATCACAATCTTCGTCAGCCTCCGTTTCCTTCCCCCTCCTCACCCGCTCCCTCCACATCTGTCTTTCTCCAAGAGGTTCCCCACCCCATCGGCAACCCTCCCATTTTCTGCTTTCCCTCCCCGCCCCCCCCGTCTCCGCCCCCGCCTCACCCGGCCCATCACTCGCTCTGTCTGGAGCAGCACCAGCGCCACTCGAACCCTTTCCACTTTCGCAGTCTTTCCATTCCGTTGGGCGCGCTCGTCTCAGCGCAGTTACGAACAGGAAATTTGTTCTTTTGAACAAAGCCCCCAGGGTGGGGAGGTGGAGAGTGGGAGTTCGGGGAGGGGGGGGAAGAGGGGTGGCACATTGGGTGAGAGCGTGGGTGGAGGATATAGGAGAGGGAGAGAGAGAGGAAGGAAAAAAATGGAGTTGGAGCTGGAGTGGGGCGGTTTCTTTAATTCTCTGGAAAGGTGCCCCCGAAAGACGATGGTGGGAGGAAAGGAGAGGGAGAGAGAGGGAAAGGAAGGGAAATCGAAGAAAGAAGAGAGAGGAATCTGAAGTGGAGGTGAGAGGACAATGGAGGAAAAAGTCTTTGCCAATGGAAGAAAATTGGTGAAACTGAGAAACTCTTGGGTATTCGATAGAACAAGACAAGCAAGAATACATATACTTAACCACGTGTGATTATATTTCCATGTGAGGCGATTAACCTTGACTCTTTCTTGAAAGGGTTTCATAGTACTCAGATAAGTATATTTCTCCAAGGTATCTCCTCTTGCCGAAAGGAACGTTGCAAAATTAGCAGGAGTATATATCTACAACTTTTGTTTCATTTCTAGTTTTATATATCTGCTTCACTTTTCATTCTCCCACGCTGAAATTCTCTTTTAACGCAATCCTCGCAAGTTGATTATGTCCCAGAGTGTGGCACGCCTATTGGAAATTTCTAAAAGTGCGACAGAGAAATTTTTTGTCTAAATTAATATGAATATTTCCTCGTTTCTGATTGTATCCGTACATTTTATCTCAATTAGCCACCTCTGGCACTAGGTTTTGAAAGTATGTGTTCTCTTTTAGGTGCATTATGTACCTTTTTGGTCAGAATCGGAATACAGATACGGCCGCTTGAGGCTAGAATTTTGCAAATTCTGGAAGAACCAATAGAATATTTATCGGTAGAAATTTACAAATTAGCACAGGTCAAACATTTCACTCATTAGCCCAAGATAGTTTTAAGAGGTGGAATATTTTCACCCTGAAAGCAATCCAACTGCTCCTCTAAAGTCTTTAACTACCCAAATCTTCTTACTTGTCTTCTTACTTATTGGTGATCGCATGTAGATTTCCTGCGAATTTTAATCCATTGAATCTGGGTACCTTGTTACAATTATTTATGATACTCACCTTGCTGATGGCTATTTTTTTAAAATGTCAAGGCATTAAAATTTTATGTAACCATGAGCGACATACCACCAAAGGCATCGTCTGTAGTTTAAAATATATTCAAGCAAATATTAATTTTTAGATTCGTATCAGGAGATAATTTATATTTCTGCGGTAGCCTTGTAGTGAGTGGCCGAAAGTTTGTCACAACAAATGATACCGTGGTTTTCCCCAGGACAATCCATTAGAGTAGGAGGTCATGGGACCACTATGTAAAGCAATTTATCAATATGCATAGTGAAACCAGCAGAATTCATTAGTGGAGTATAGATAACCAATTTCTTCTCAAATAATTTTCAGCCATAATCCCTCTACATTATTATCAAGATTTCCTTCCCTGAAAAATAACTCATTAAGAGATTAAGAGAGCCATTAAGAGACATTAAGAGAGCTGGCCTCGGTGGCGTCGGGGTAAAGTCCTCGCCTGCTTATCCGACGGTCGCGGGTTCGAGTCCCGCCTGGGTAGGATATTTACACATCCCTGGTCATGGTTGTGTGTTCGTCCATATATTACATATCTAGTAATTGGCTTCGGCTGTTAGATGTATAGAAATTATTATTATTTATGTAAAACTTACTTGTTGCTGTAGGACACATCCAAAGGTCATTGTAATAATTTAATTTCGTGATGAGAAATTAATAATTTGACTGTTATTATTATTTTATTTATAAATTCACGGGTGAAAACCCAATTAAATACGAATTTCCACAGAGAAAAAAATCATCCGCCTTGACCGGGATTTTGATCGGATGATTTTTTCTCTGTGGAAATTCGCACGTGTGCATTGCGGGTGACTCCGTAAAAGTGGAACTCCGTGGCTAGTCCCGGATAGCATGAAATTTGCCCAATTAAGTAGTAAAAACAATAGAAAATTACACTGTAATAATTGTAATTGTACTGTAATTACATTGTAATCATTAATCAAGGATCAAATATTTGCACTTAATATACAATGAATAAAAGGGGAATTAGAGACTTAATGTATCAGATTTTTTTCAATAATCATGTAGTGTTGATCAAAAGCAATATAACAATAATTTAAACTGGGTATTTATTTATTTGTTTTCTTTATTCGCTTATTCCCATTCCAAGCCATTTATTTTCTGTCTTTAAAGAAGTTGAGTAATGTATGATGATATAATACATTAAAATTGCAGTTTATCCACTAAAGAATCTAATACATCCCAATTCAATTACTCATCCAATACAATTACTATATCCCCATAAGATCATGAGTGAATGACATTTCTTCATCTACATATAACCTCGCGACCCACCGCGTGTGGAAGGGGGTGCTAGGTCACTTGCAATGAAAAGGGAAGGCTTTAG
The DNA here is from genome assembly GCA_963169105.1 of Ceriagrion tenellum. Classification (NCBI taxonomy): domain Eukaryota; kingdom Metazoa; phylum Arthropoda; class Insecta; order Odonata; family Coenagrionidae; genus Ceriagrion; species Ceriagrion tenellum. The sequence goes on along the minus strand of OY720632.1, from coordinate 93,373,886 downwards.
AATAACATTAAAGAAATAAGTTAGCGACCTATAGGCATTATTTTTAGTTAAGTTTAGCCTTTTCCCACAATTTACTGATAAAGCTATTTCTATGTATGGTCTTTGAAGGCATAATTTTCACAATGATGTATACCTTTGTGAAAGCCTGAATGTCGAATGATTTTTAGTCTCGAGCGCCAGCAGATTGATATGGATTACAATGGGTCCATATCTGTGTGTAAAGTTGGAAACCATATAGCGTCAGCGTGATTATTTTCGTTAAAAACAGCGTGATAAAGTGCATTGTGAGCCCAAGCACTGTAACATTCCCTAACAAAGGGGTCGCGTCGATGTAAAAAGTGTTCAATTTAATCTCTCTGCGTCCTTCGGGACGAGCCAAGGGTGAACAGATGGAGAACTGGCAGTCATCGTGGGGGGCGGAGGGGGGTTTGAGTAACAAGACTCGAATTCTCGCGCAGGAGGGTGTGGCTGAAGAGGGCATTTTTCATAGCGTCCCTTTTAATGGGGTTTCATGGCTGCTGGCTGCGAGTCAAGAAGGCGGACATGTAATGCGAAGAGTCCGACTTGCAGGAAAATAAATTGTGGGCGATGGAAGTGAATTAGTAGGAAAGTTGGTCGTCCACCACCCCTTTTTAGGTTCATTTGTAACTTTTCCAATTATTCAATGGCTCCCTAAATCAAATCTCTACATAATCTCTCAACGATTGCTGCAAAGTCTTTTAGAATTTTACGGCGTTGAAGCTTTTACGGAGAATATGATAATGGTTTTAATGTAAGAGGTCATTGTTGAGCGAATTGAGAAGTAGATAGTACTTTCTGCCCTATAAATTCTAAAGAATATCCTAAAAGGTGAAAAACCCAACCAATAAGAACCAAAATATGTTACCATGGGGTTCGTTGCCGAGGATTTGCTCCATCTCAAATGTAGGTGGAGCGCAACAATTGCTAGATAGTTTAATATTTAGCTAGAGTATGCATTGATAATACAGGCTTTGGATACGTTTAGGTCCCAGGTAAAATTATTTTTAAGCAGTGTATTTGATTTTTTGTATCATCACCAGCTATTTCCATCAATCACAATGATAGGTATTATAGATGTCAAGCCATAATAACACACGCAGATTCTACTTGCATGAAAAGATATGGAAAGTTATGTATTTACTTTTAGTAAATTTCTGTCTCTACTTTTAGTGGTAATTAATTTTACAAGCATTAAGTTTCCTCGAAGAGAGAACTTTTTTTCTGACTTAACTCCTCCTACTCTTACTGCTTCCGTCTCCCTACGTTCCTTCCCTCTTCCCCTCGTTCTCCCTATCCCCTAATGACACCGTGGCGGCGTAAGGGCAGCACTCAGCATCTTCACAGAGGGGAAGGGGCGGGGGAGAGGGGTCAGAGTGTTCTGGAGGGAACTTGGAACGTTTTTTTGGCTCGCTGGTTCGAGTCAAACGCTTGTCTGCATCGGGAAACACAAGCCGCTTGCTCCTCGAAGGGTTTTCGAGAAACTCTTCCCCCTCCCAGCCAGAGCAAAATACATGTGCGGGAACTCCTTTCATTCTTATGGGATAACAAACGTAGCAACGATGACAATAATAACATAACAATGGTTCTTTCTTTTCCCAACCGAGACCCCCTTCTGCAAGTTTTTTTTAATCCTCTCCCTTTGATATGCGCACGGGAAAAAACGAGAGCCGCCTACCTCTTGATACATCTTGAATCCGACTGGGTTGGCGAAGCAAGAATAAATGCCGTCGTCCTCACAGGGAATGCGCTTTTTTTCGCCGCGTTGCGCGGTTGATAAAACAATGAGAATAGCTAAGCGAAGGCTAGGAACAAGATGGCTCCGATTATTTTCATTCGTTTCGCTCCTTTTCATGTTCTCCTAATTTTATTTAGTCATTATGATATATTTTTTTAAATGCCACTCGTGAGTTGGTCATAGTTATATCCGATCACAAGCCATTCACTTCTGGAAAATTGATAAATAAAAATATTATTTTCCAACGTTTTTCTCCTTTATATGCTTCCCTAATTTTTAAACTGATAAATTTAATCATTATAATGTTACCATTTTTGATTAAGCTAAAAGTGTGCCGAAAGTCCCTTTCTGAGGGATAGCCGCATATCACAGGTCCCTTATAATTCTCTCCAAGAATGTTGGTGGAATGAAATGTCATAGTTTTCAATTGCTTTAAATCTATCCATTCATTTTCCTCATTAATTCAGTCGTTTTCATGTTATTATTTACAATCATACGTGAAAATTATGGAGGGGTTCTCTCGAATGTTTGTCGTATTCATAACATGTCAGAGTTGATTCTTTCTGGGAAACTCGATTCAATAAAAATTTCTTTAGTATTGCGCTCGGCCGTGACCTATGGGTCATATTACATGTTTTATTGCATTCATGTGACAGGACCAGGATTAACTTATTTTTGAATCCTTATTCCTACTGTGTATAGAACAGGAAATTGAAATTCCTCGGGGGATTGCTAAAACATGATGAGTAGTCGGATGTGAACCAAGACATGACAATGCAGTAGCATGATATGGTGAAAAAATGCCTTGTATATATTGTCAAAAGAACTTTCCATCAGTAATAAAAAGAGACTTTTTAACTAGTCATATCCAAGTTACCTATATTAGGAGCATGCTATTTTAACTGAGTTAAGTCTAGCACTTTACTAAGGTCTATCTAAATAAGCAAGCGTCATCGCAAACATGGCAATACAAAGTATTTTAAAGCTTTGACTGAATTAACTGCAGGACTGTGAATTATTTTAACATTCGATCACTTTCTAGACAGGAGGGCAGTAGAAAACTTTAATAATTTTAACCGTTCTGGAATCAAACTCCGAGGTATTTAAATAATTAAACTCCGAAGTATTTTAATAATTAAATTCCGAGATATTATACTTCCAAGGTATTTTTATTGTTCCACTTTCTCGAGTCTGTGCCCATCAACATTTTTATACCCGATTTTTGTGTTATTTTCTAGTATTTTGCATGTATATCGTCTTCTCATTTATTTTTCACACCATGTGTTCCATCTCGTGAAAAAAAATCCATCTCATCCCTCTAGATCTTCTTTGTATTCCGTCAGGAGAGTCACTCATCACGTATTTCATAGGTTGGTCTCTCTTACATTTCGTAGGACATCTTCCAATTCACTTATTTTCATACAAATCAATGCAAATCAGCAAAAGCAATAGCCCATCAAATTGCCTTACTCCCGTTACAACTCCTAAAATATCAATCCATTCTCCATCTCTACTGACTTTACATTTCTACAACTCGATAGCGAGATTACCTAAATTTGTCAATTTTCTAGCAATACCAAACGTTTCAATATTTGGCCATTTTTGTTGCCTTTTGAGGCTGCCGTATGCTTTTGAAAAATCTGTAAAAAGTCCGTATAATTTGTTATTGTATTACCAGTCTCTTAGCCTTAATATGGTCATATTCTGATTTATTTTCATTCTTTTTCTTTACTTATGATATCCTTTCTTTCTTATGATACATTTCATACTTCGATAGCTCATTGTAGAGAGCACTGCTTGCTCCTGGTACAGCTAATGGTCTAAGATTCCAGGTTCCAAATCCCAATAGCCTTTTAGAGATTCGCTCGTTGATCCGTATATCCCGTCCAGAATTCAATCTTTACAGGGATACCGCCCTTATTATTACCGATTCTGAATCTCCAAATATTTGAGAATTTCCATGTAATGCTCTCAAGAATGTATAACTAACGATAGTATTAGTAGTTCTAAGTTCTCTGACAGGTTTAAAGGAACGTCTACATAATATCGTGCTATAATATGTTAACTCTCCCTTTCCATGAAAGGTTTACCCTCGTGAAAAAATTCTTCAGAAAACAATAAAACGAAGTAAAAATCGTCGGGGGGAAGGATCTGAAGTAAAGTTAACAAATTTGTAATGGATTTGGACTTCATTTTTTCCCTCATCTGTCACTTAGCCGCCACTTTGCCACATTCTTTTCGTAAAATAATAAGTGCAGTAGCCACGGATAGTTTTACGGATCCTCTAAACTTCCTCAAATCCTTAGATCCTCCAATTCTACTCACATCATTTATCCACGCCACAGTACTTTGAATCTTCAAATGTTCAAAGCATTTGCTATTATCGATTGTAGGTTCTCCATTATAATGGGTTTACATATGAAAGTCCATGACAATAGTCTTGGAAGTCGCTTGAAATCGACACTTCTTTGTGTAAGAACGGACTTCTATGGCAGTGGTGGTCGATAGTGGTGGTAATCGACCACGGTTGCTACTTACAAGGAAAATAGACTGGTTTCTATGTTGCCTGCAAGTAGCATATCGATTCTGCGATATCATCGAAATATCTGAATATCTGCGGAATCTTGGTCACATGACAGGAAACGGAGATTATACATGTAAACAACGAATTACTTTGTAGGAGGAGGACTCAACGCGTTTCACGTGTAAACATTAGTTTGTACTTGACAATATTTTAAATGGTAATAAAAGCCTTAGGTAAGCTTTATGATTTATCTCTTATTTAATAATTATAATCATTTTCTTAATTCTCATATTTGATACGATTTAATCATACACAATTTATATAATTTATACAAATTTATTGAATCCACGAATGCCTATGGGATTCAAACAGCTCTAAACAAACACCATTATTGTCAAATTAAGGTAATTTTCTTAATAATTTAAATTAGGTAAAATCGTACCATTCTTTGCTTCCGTCATCCCTTTATTTGGGGAAATCCGGAAGTAATGGGTACGCTGAAAGATGCCCTGAAAGTGGCGATACGCTTCGAGATATCGCTATACTCGCTACTCCCATAGATGTCAACTTTCATGTGCGAACCCGCCTTTCGGTAGATGCACTACACGCGCGAGGATTATTAACTGAGTTTGATTGTGTTTGTTAGATAATGAGGTTTGAACGAGCTCCAGCATTGCATTTTGTTGCAATAGACCCGTATCGCAATATAAAAAAATATGGTGAGGGGAAGCAAGAACATGTGAAGGGATCGATTGCGGAATGGAATAAAAATTAAAACGAGAATCTTTCTGTGCGTTTTGTCACTAAGCTGCCGCCATACCACATTCCTCGGAAAAAACTAATCTTTTAATTAGTATCCACACGTGGTAGTGGTCGGTGGGGTTGAAAGGGTTGGGCGTTGGTTTGACCGCTGGGAGGGCTTCTGTTTGATGTCGGGGAGAGGGAGTGGTGAGGGGGGCGTCGAAGCGACGGATGGAGAAGGGGGAGGAGGAGGCATTTTGGCTAATGAAGGGAGAACAGCGTACTCGCGCGCGAGCTCCCACACTCAAACCCCACCCCTGGTCTATTCTTCCCCACTCCCCAACCATCACCCTCCCCTTCGTTCTCCCACCCCCGTCCCGATTCTTTCTCTCACCCCTCCAACCATCGTTCATTGCGAAGGCGCCGAAAATAAAAGCCCCGAGCCCCCTGAATGGCGGCTTCGGAGCGGCACTTGTTTCATGATTTTTCAGAGTTTTACTTCCGGCTGCTAGTCTCGCACCAGAGCCTCGCACAAAGGAATTCGTTTGTTTCTTTAAATAAAAAGAAAAAATTGGGGCGGCACTGGTGGATGGGGGTCTGGAAATGATGGAGAAAATAAAAGAAATCGCACAGTGTTCCGCTCGTGTTTGATTTATTTCTCTTTTTACCGGGGAACGGAACGAATTATGACCGCGTGCTCTTACATTCGCGCGGGACAGAGGATGGCGTGAGGGAAACACGGAATGAGAACATTAAAATCCTCTCCCCCCCTTCGATTTACATTTAACTCTCCGCCTCCCTCCTCCTTCCTTCCCCCTCCCTCCTACATTGCTCCCGTTGCTAATTCCAAGCCGCTCACACGAACCAGATTAGGCCGTGAGAGAGAGAGAGAGAGAGTCGGGGAGGACTGAAAGGGTAAATTGTTCCATGACCAGTCAGCCTTGACAAACGACGGTACACTTTTAATTGGACGCTAATCCCAGCGGGTGGCGACGGGGTTCAGGCTACTATTGCAAGCTCCGGCGCGGAGATGGGGTTGGAATAACACCGCTCGTGAGCCCGATATTGTTTTTTTCCCTTAGTCACCTCCATGAACTGGAGCTTAGAAAACGCTTATTAGAATTCTACTCGTCTGACCAGTCGTCCCAAACAAATTTCTCACAATACTTCCCGCTTCTGAATTCAGATCCTAAAAGAATAAGAGTTGTGATTATCATAGATATCACAGGTAAAAAACTAAGCCAATTATTAGTGTTTAACTAAAGTATTTCTTATGGATCAAAGCCGAGAAATCATCACATCTTGACTGCTCTTGTTCACCTAAAGTAACAGTGAGTTCCTTAATTACCCAGTATTACTTAATTTGACAACCAAACAACCTAAATTTATGAATAAAATCATTTGATTGAGGCGTTACTTTCTGAAACGACGAGAAGTAATAACTCATAATAAAAATGGTGTACAGTTCCACTATGTTTTAATGTCCACTCGTCCCCTCCTCTACCATGTTTCCCCATTCCTCCCCCCACTCTAACTTGAGTTACTATAAAAAGGTTCGTATTTGTAATTATCCTTCTGTTTGCCTTGAAAATGACGCTATGGACTTTGAAACCGATAGAGAGCATTAAAATATAGTGGAACTGTACACATTTTTTTATCTTGAGTTGCTCTTATGTATCAAAGGTTGCTCAGAAATAGCAAAAATCCTACGGTTGCTCAGTTAATGTTCTTTTAAAAAACCATTCCCAGACAGGAATGATTTTCGAGTAGCGTATGAATTTGAGATTTAATTGTGAAGAAGTGCGCTTGCTTCATGGTCGCTCTTCATGTAGCCTTTCTTAAAATATTTTTTTTTCGGTAAATATTGAGCACAATTGTCGCATCATGTGACCTCCATTGCCAACCTAGCTGATAATGCCAATCTAATGGCCTCTCTAGTGTTTCACTTTTGGTATCATTATGTTCAAAGACTAGTATCGCTATTTAATGGCAAAATTGCTGCCTTATACGCTGCGTATCCACGTTTAACTTTTGGCATCCTGCACTTGTGTCTTCGAGACGGCGCTGCTGATGACTTAAACTTTCGTTTCCTTTTGCGGCACAAAAGTCCTGGGGTAATAAACCAGACCCTTTGAACCTCTCCCTCGTTAAATAGCATTTAGCCACCTATTAAAAGCGCGGTACCAATCTATGAACTTCATTGAATGAAAATCTCTCGCCACTCGCGAGAATCGGCGCTTCCACAGAGGTGCCTCCTTTGATCGTTCCCTTCTTGTCATTAGGGCATTTCCGAGCGTGTGAGCGAGCGCACTGAATGCTCGTGGCTCCATAATGAGACCATTCTCCGAGTTCGCGCATTTCCTGTTTATATGATTTAAAGCGCCAACCTTAACACTCTCTCCCCTAGTGCTAATGACGAAGAATGTAAACGATGACGTTATTAATTGAAGGGCTTTATCGAATCATATGCTTCGCACAATCCACGCGACCAACGCGCTGCCACGCAAAACGATTTAAGTTGACGGAGGGGTACTTTTTGGGTAATAGCGCGCGAGATACTTAGCCTTGATAAATTCAACGAATGATTATTATAAAGTATTCTACCAGTAAGGTAGGTTTTGTTGAATGTCAGAAAAGCTCCTTACAGTTTTCTACACTTTCTGGGGACTATCTCACTCTAATATATTCTTTTTCGCCTCAGCATACGATCTACCTTTCTTCATCCTGTCCATGAAACCTATTCTCTTTCTTCCTCTTCCCCGCTTGCCCAGCATCCTTCCCTCTATCACACACTTGAACAGCCCATTGCCCATTATTACATCCTCCAACCACCTACTCTGCCGATCTCGAATTTCATTCTTAAGTTTCCTTTCCTCTCCCAACATCCCAATCACTTCCTCATTACTCTTCCTCCCCGTCCACCTCTTCTTCTCCATTCTTCTCCATACCCACATCTCAAATGCCTGCAGCCTATTCTCGTCCTTTCTGAAGGTCCATTTTTCTGCTCCATACAACGCTACGCTCCATATCAAGCTCTTCACCAGCCTCTTCTTCACATCCTTACCCATTGTCCCCGTCATCAGCTCTCTTCAATTACTAAACGCCTTCTTAGCTAGTGCTATTCTCTTCCGTATGTCATTGCTGTCATGTCCGTTTTCTCTCAACGTACTACTTAAGTAATTTAAATGCTCTACTTGCTCGAGTTTGTTACCTCCAACTTTAATGTCCAGATTCCATAAATAATCCCAATAATTGTACTTACTGACGTTACCACATTCATTAGCGATTACTGTGATCGATTCTTCTCTGAAGTTTCACGTCTGCCATATAGATGCTTTTGGTTCTTTGAGGAATACAATATTCTACTCGTTGCTCATTATAATCTCTTGTTAAATATTTACCTTCTCTCGCATTGAAACTAGAATCTAAGGATAACACCCTCGCGTCGTCTAAAGACCCATACATTAGAAATGGCGTATTTAGAGAGATGCCGAACTCTTTAGTTTTTATGTAATTTAATGGAACATTTTTGAAAAATAGGAATCGTCGTTGGGCTTTCAATGAATGATTACAAGTATGCCATGTAAACCCTTCTAACAATAAATTCGATAGTAATAAAAATCGTAAAAGATTTAATATCTAGTGGTCAGTGATTTCTTTCATTACCAATCGCCCAGAGTTAATAGTTGTTAATGACATCATAGTTTTATCGCAGACTGCATTGATGCGGAGGAGATTTTGAATGGCATTTGAAATAACAGAAATCGTCAAAACAATGGAATACGACGCTTTGCCTGAAACTTGCTATTTTTATCTTTTTTTTACGTATTTTATTAAAATTTACTGTGATTATCAGGGGCTATATTTAGATACTTCTTTTAACGGCTATCATTTGCGCCGTAATAACGCTAGCTTTAAAAATGGCAATTTGATATAACTGGTTTCTACAAAATGGACTGAAAGATGAAAATTCACTGAGTAAGAAAAGACGACACTTTCGGCGCGCCTACTGAATTGCAGCATCTCAACAAAAAGTATAGTGGAAGGAGAATGGAATTTCAAGCATTGCCGAGGAAAACAAAGATTGTAATAGTTTGGATTAATAATGAGTTTAGATGTGAGAATCTTGTGACTATAGACCTTTCAATTTATACTATACTCAAGTTGCTGTGGATTCAAGCGACGCGGGAGCTTTCACATGGGGCAGTGTTGCACAACATCTTGTAAAAGAGAAAAAACGTGCACTTTTTCCAATATCAGCGCAGTGTAACAAACTAGATAAATGGTAATCATATTCCCGTTAAAGCCACCGTACAAGGAAAAGAGCAAGGTAAATGTTGATGAAATTCCCTAAGACCTGGAGTTATTTTAGTTCGTGATGGGCTCTAACTAGAGTGTACTGTTTGAAAATCCCAAATGTTGAAGGGAAGAGGGTTAGCTGAAAATTGAATGGAATGAAGAGCTACATCAATCGAATATTGGAATTGACTATAGTTAATTATTGGGAAAAATTGTAGTTCTAATGAAGGCAATATTAAAGAGAAATGAATTGTTTTTGCTATAGGGTACTTTGGGGCAAAATCGCAGTCGAAAAGGTTTGGGTATGTAAAGGAGGTAGGGGAAGATGGTAGGAACGGCTATTGATTGCGAAGGCGGAGAAAATGATGAAATTAGATGGGGTAGGCAATAGGAAACGATACTGTACGGGACTCTGTAGTGAGCGGTCGTCAAACGAGTGCCGGTGTGGATTGCGGGGATGAGGGCTGTACACGTGACGTTCACCGCTCTCTCCCCTCTTACAATTTAGTTTTTTTTGGTTGATGAGGAGAAAGTGAAGGAAGGGGCAGGAGTGGAAATGGATAAATTTTTGTGGAAGTGGTGGCGGAAACGCGGCGAACAAAGTGTCTCAGCCTCATATGTGCCAGGTTCAGTGAAAGAAAGAGGGGGGTGCGTGGCACGAGAGGGGGGTTGGGCCGGCGACCACGTTGGAGGAGGAGAATGACTCGGCTGCGAGAGGGGAGGGAGAGGTAACGAACGAGTTGGCGTGAACGGGTCGCATTTACTGCGATGCATATAAAAAAATAAACCATCTACTATTGAGAGAATTTGAGAAGGAAAACGCCTACAGTACACAGCCCGAACCAAACAACGTTGGTGCAAGCGTAAACATGCGCACGATAAGCGTGCAGCTTGCAGAAAATATTCAGTTTTTGCGCACGGAAGAAATTTGACAAAGATACCAATCATTGTATTGCATGAGAAAAAGGAATTTCCAAAGCAGATGAGTTTAATTCCTATCTGCCACCTATTGCTCACACGCAGGAAGTCAGAGACGGTGAAAAGATATGTAAAGTTGCGGGCGTGCGATAGGTATAAGGTCAACGATTTTGATTGCCGAATGTTCATTATTCTTCAGCATCTCACTAAAGTGACTCCAGTTACAAGAGTAAGAGAGGAGAGCCAACATCTAAGCTTATGAATACGAGAAAAGGGATACGAAGAGGGTAACCACTGCACCTCAAAGTATAAGCGTAGCCAGGATTTTGTTAGGGGGAGGGAGGGGCAGGACACCCATCCATAGCTGTTGTTATGTTAGATGTTAGAGGGGGTGATGAGGACATCGTTCTATCTGACTCCATATGGAAGATTTGAAATGAAATTTCTCGTCCAGGGGGGGGGGGGATCAGCTGCTCCCCCCATGAAATATCTCGGCTTTGGCCATGCTGCGACGGACAACAAGCGAAGAATAACCCGAGCTAAAAAAAAAAGCGCTCATGATGAAAAGGCGACTTCTGTACTCAACTAACTGGCTAAGGATGTAATTTTTGTTACAAATGCAGCGTGTTCATTCGTTGGTCTATTGACACCTATGTGTGGAAATTAGCCATGGTGCAAAAATTATCTGACTTCACAGGCATTCGAACCCTAATATCTCCTATAAAAATCATCTATCTTAGCCTAGTCAGATGATTCTGTCGTGGTGAATTTTATCATGTTAAGGTCTTGTCTTGCATCCATGCAAATGTCAACGTAACTTTTAAGTTCGTATAATATAAAAATGACATATTGTACGAGATGACTTAGCTATACATATTGCATATTAGAATAACTTAGCTGCATAGTTGTATAGCTTACTTCGGATATGATCTTTGTCTTAGTTTTTGAATATCTAGTTACGAATTTTTTCTTCTATCTAGTTACGGATTTTTTGAATATCTAGTTATGATTTTAGGGTCACGTCTGTCTATAAAACTATGTACATTTTTATCCCAAAAAATTGAACTTTTGCTTGAAACAGCCTTAAAGAAGTATTATTTCGTCCCTTACGATAACACTGGAAACATTATATTCTCATTAGTTACTCTAGGAATTACTCTCATTAACCGCAGATAATAGGTTATTTTAGTGCCTTGATAATAGCGCAACGGTGACATTCATTGGGAGCGTAGTTAGATCGATATGAATTCATTACTCCCACCTTTAGACACACAGGAGCTCGCTTCTTTAAGTTGTATAGATCATTTGAATAAACCATTTAAGCTCACACAAATGATTCCTAACTGCAAACGGAAGTATTTAGATCATTTATAGCCAGTTGCAGGAACGACAAGTATGTATTCTATAAACTTATGGGACCCATTACCCATGGAAACTATGCAATAAGTGTTACAGAAACATTCGATATATTTATTGGTTTCACAACTTATGGCATGGAGTTATGAGTTCCATAAGTAACCAAGATGAGGGATGCGCAATGAACCACATGGAGTTTTAATCACTAGATAAAATAGTTGTTTTGAGACAAATGGTCAGTTTGTTTACTCTGTCTGAATAATAATTATGCGCATTAGCAAGTATACATAGAATAATCCAAGATAAATTATATTCAGCGATGGTAGATTAGATCAAACGTACAAAGCAATTAACTATTGGTTGATAAGTTATGAAACAGATGGATGTGTTCCCGCAACCCAAATATTTTTACGAGATCTATAACTTCATGGATCACAGAACAATTGATTCAATAACTAAATGTTCTTGCTATCGGCCATTAGAGACGTTCACAACTACGAAACAGAGAGGGAATGTGAGGTCGTGCCCACTGAAGTAGCAAAGTTTGCATGAAGTTGGCTTGGTAATTTAAAAGTCGTGGTTTCAAATCCTGTCTCGGTAGACGAATGCTGTGTTTGTCTCCGTATTAAAAGTTGAATTATGAGACAGTGGTATGAGAGTTTGAGCATTTTTCTCCCAAGTCTACAATTACTATTAAAATGGGAGATGGCAGTTAACCCGCAGTCGCAAAGCGGCGAACGAAGCGAATTTTGAACGAAATGGTGAATTCACGTAGTAGAACGAAATTCAGAGCGGGAAAGCTTTGAGGGAGCGCCGATATCGAGTGACTGTGTTCGCTTTCCTGTGTGTCCGCCTTTAGTCGTCATCTAATTCCGTCCAAGTGGAACGGTATTGAAATATGAAAAAAATATATATATATATAATGCGCGTGAATGAAAATGGGTGCGCCGCACGCAGAGTGGCGATGCCGACGTTAATGTCCCGATTAACGACGCCCGGCGCTCTTGTTTTTTTTTTGTTGTTAAAAAACATAAATGTAAAAGAGTTTTTGAGAAAAAATTGTCCTCCCGTATGCAGCCGGGACACATTCACGCGCGGGCGCGATTCTTTTATGCTCGTTCCCGACCCGTTTTTAATACACGCAAACCAACAACGTTTCTCTGGCGGAATATTTCAAATTAAGAACCATTTCCCCACTGCGGCCTCCAGCCGTGTTAATACTTTCTCTCTCTCCTTTTGATCCGAGCCGCGGGGCGATTTGCGCGGCCGCACACTGTTTTTTCTTTCTCTCTCTCGAGTCACCGCGGACGCTCGCTCGGGTGCGGCGGTGAAAGTAGCGCGGCCATGTCCCTTTCATTCGATATTATTTTCCCTTTTTGCTAATTTTTATTTTCTTTTCTTTGCACATTTGCTGATTCTCTCATTTGCGCCAGCGAGCGAATGAGGGAGTCGGGGAGTGAGGGGTGTGTGTAGGGGGAGGAATGGGAGGTGGAGGTTGGAGGTGGTGGGGGGGGGGAGCAGAGTAAGAGGAGAAGTTCTATTTCGCGGTGAATGTCGACAGCGGAGGAGACGACTGGAGAATCATGGTTTTTTTTCCGCTCTAGCACCGAGTTTGTGTCATTGATGTGTTATAAAGTTTTCCGTTCATTCTAATTTTTGTTTTCGTTTTTTATTAAGAAAAATGTTCACCTCTCTCCCCTCCAGTCTACTAATTCTTTATCCTTCGTGATCAAACCACCGAGTTCCTCGACGGTACGGAATCTGCATGTCTGGTTACGGCTGGTACCTGGCGCGAGTTGTATCCACAAAGGGCGTTGTCGCGGGGCGGGCATAACGGTCTGCCTAAGGTAAAAGTGGGCTGTGGCTAGGAGTAATATGAGACGATGAATGCTCCCTCGTTTCTGGGTAATTAGGCAATTAGCCTATCACAAGATAGGGATTTGCTCTCGGCTTCGTGAAATGTAAACGCAAAGGTGATGAGGTGTTCGCGATTCTGTGACTGATACGCGGCACCGTTGTAGATGTTTCCCTCAGCCGCCTCATTTTTCCTTTCTCTCTCTGACTCCCTCCATCATATAATCTCCTGTAGCTGGCCATTTTAACATAAACTTAGACCAGCCTTGAGAAATTTCTCAAGACGGCAATAGAGTTCATCCACCATTAAAAAATCGAAAAATTTAATGCAGGTGGTCGGCGGAATTGACACAAACATTATACTTTGAATTCATGTCTAAGAAATCTTCCTCTGAGCTAGCTTCACCAATATAAATGAAAGCACCTCCGTTCTCTTTTCGTTAATTTCTACCAGTCAGAATAGGTTTTTGATGTGCCGTTCCCGCTGTTTTTCCATCTTTAAACATCCCTTCCTCATCTTATTCCTCCCCATAAATCAGCAAGTCGTTTTCCTCTCTTTGTTTTGCGTTACTAACATTCTACTGTTCGTAAAAATCTCCAGCATACCTGCCTCTAATACCATGTTAATCCCTGCTCTTCTTTCTTCTCCGGTTTCCTTCAGGCACTGACTTTATTCTCGTCCCGTGCAAAGTACAGTTTTATAGTTTACGGAAAATAAGGGTATTGTTTTCAATATTTTTGGGGAACTTGGACTCACTTTACAAAAACATTACTACTGCTCGTTCCCTAGATTTTCAAATACATTGGTAATACACTACAAGGTTAGTCAAAAGAAATTAGTTTTTTCTAAGCTAATTTTTCGATCGGAGTCTCTTCTAATTTTTTACTGCTTTCAGTTTGTAATCTCTAGAGCAAAGATAGAAATGTTCAGCCCCTGTGCTATGAGACGTAACTCCATTTTAAGAACCATCTCCTTTCAGTCAATATTTCAAATATCCGTTTCTGTTAGTGCATCATATAATGTTATATAATTTTTATGATATTGATCCCAGCAGTAAAAATCTTTTGATTTAACACCAACGCATTTTATTGCACACTATTCCGGCATGTTGCAACATTAAAATTCTACGGTCCTCGGATGCAACATACGTGGAATCCGGCGAAAGATTTTGATAAAATTAATAAAAATTTTCCCCAAATTTTTTTGAAATTTTTACTATTAAAACTCTTGTACAATATTGGGATAAAGGAACTACCAATGCTGCTTAATTTTTTAGGTAGACTTTTAATAAAGTTGCGAATGAAGAAAATAATTACGGGCCCGAAGTATTAGCACCACTCTTCGTGCGAGCAGGAATATAAATTTACTGCTAAAATAATCGCTCGATTTCTTACAATTTGGTTAATTAGGCAAGACCGGAATAATTGCTCGATGACTGATTGAATTGACCGAACAAGGGAAAATAACCTAGGTATATGGGGAAAACTTCTCCAATTTGCTTACAGTGAAGCAACAATACCCAGTAGGGGAGTTGAAAGTGTTAGGCATGCTGTCCTTTTTTCCTCCGTCGTGAAGGATCGCTTCTCGCTCCCTTAATTAAGGTCTCATCCAATGAAGAGGCTAGGTGGGGGAAGCAACTCCCTCAACGAGACAGCGAGGCTTACGAAATGAGCAAGCTTTCGCGGGGGAAGAGCTTAAAAATCGTCGAGGGGAGCTGTGGGGATACGGAGAGAAGTGTACGGGGAAGGGTGGGAAAGGGGAGGAGTTGACACACCAACAAGTGATACTCCTCGAAATGAAACAACGGGAGTCTGATATTGGACGGGGGGTGGGAACCAGAGTTGCGCGAGCCGGGATTGGCTCCCCTCCTGTGATCAAACAAGTAGCAACCCTACCCCTGGGCTCGACCCTCATCATCCCCCGAGAGGGTTTAGCGTGAGAGGGCGGGTAGAATGGATACGAAGGAGAAGGGGAGCGGCGGAGCGGAATGGCGTCTTCTCACTGCTACTCGAAACGAAACAATCGCTGAGACAAAAGAGGGAGGCGTGTTGTTGGAGAGCGAGAAAGGGAAAATGGTGGTATGATGGGGACGGAAAGGAACCCATTGTATCGCCCCTGTGTTATCTTCCGAGGCTTCAACCGCAAGGGACGGAACTCTCAAGAGGGAAACAGTTGAAGAAAAAAACAATAGAGGGCAAAGTAGGCCTTTTAAAGGCCTGTAAGCAAATGACTGCACCATGGTTGAATACAATTCAAACAACATATCGTCGATGATTTTGTATTAACACAGTATTTAAGTTGAATTACAAGTGGCACTATGTGTTTGAGTGGAATAACAAGTGGCCCACTGTATTTAAGTGGGGAAACAAATGACAGCCTGAAGCCAAGGGGACTTGGATTGCATTCAACCGCATAGAGGGATACCACTTGATTGGCATGCTTGACACTTTTTTTATTCCTCTCGTAACTCTTCCCACATGAACGCTTATTCTTGAGTATAAATTAGGGAGCACTGAGCAAGCTAAGTGTATTTGACTTTGATTGAGAAATCTAGAGCAGAATAGTATGTACTCTATAATCGAAATGACGACAAAATTGAGCTATACGTGAATGTATATTGCATTATGCATATATTAGCTGAGAGGTCATATTTCATGAGGAAATATTTTTTTAGGGGTCCAGAAATTTTTTCCGCTACTAAGTACTCGAAAATTGTATATCATTAGGGCCGCTCAGTGCAGGATAACAGGTTTCTATCCGTGAGATATTTTGAGAAATGGAAGAAGTTCAGAGAGAACATGTGGCAGCAGTATTAGATTTCTCTCCACGTCGGAAGCCAAAATACCCAGTTTGAAATCCCATTCGATTATAGGAGTATATGTATTCTCTATAAGTACTCTTTATTCGTTACGAAATAAAAATGTATGCGATAAAACTCCACCAACGCTAGGATTCTTAAACCACGCTCAATTAAGGAAAAACAGCTATATCTAGTATAGCTGGAGTTGTGGTCTATAGACCACACCAACCTGATCAGCCTCGGGACCGAGATGGTCTAGAGCAGCGATCGGTAACCGTGCCAGATTTCACGTATAAATTAATTCCTATCCGGGCGTGTGCCGCCTCGTAGTGTCTTGTGTGCCACCACCTTTCTAAATTAAAAGGTTTCGGTAAGGTTTAAGAATGCATAATAACGAAATAATGTAATGAAAATTACATTAACAGGGAAAATTGCAATGGTAAACAAAGCTCCTGTAACAGTGGTACATATAACACATACATATAATTTAATCCTCAAAATAAATAATTACTACCAATATTCATTACAACTAGAGCAGTAAACATATTAAAAATAAGATTCAATGAATCAGAAGGGCATAAAACATCAAGAAGTAACCTTTAATCGTCATTTTCTTGACCGGCCACCAACAAACCCTTAGTTTTCCACATGGTGACCCGCGTGTTGGAAGGAGCTCTTTAATTAAAACGGAGTTCCATATGTAATAACAAGCGGAAGGATACCTATCCGATTTTTTACTGGTGTGTTTGTCCGCCTTGGATGTCTTAATGAGAAGGACTATTTGATGTCTGTTCATGTATTGCCTCTACTCGCGATATCGCCAAAGCAGACGTTAGCCCGCATTGACACAGAGAACGTGTGATCAAGCCTTTTATTATATTGGGTTAAATATACTAGTTTCCATAAATGACTGCATTCTATCTTCATTGTACTCGACGCTTCAATAATTTACCCTATCTTCCATCACACGTACATTAGGTAACCGATTGCTGGTCTCGAGCACCAACGGTATCAGCCATTCGACGAACCTTCACAGCATCGGCAAGATTCTGTCAGCCAACAAATCCGTCGGAATCCTCAGACGAAGTAGTCAGACCGGGAGAAAGGGGCGGGGAGGGAGGGAAGTGGGGGGGGGGCAGCACGAAGGCGTCACAAAACAGCACACGACTGGGTGAAAGAATTCGAAAGAGAAATGGAAAACGAGACGTAGATTACGAGAGAGAGAGAGGGAGAGAGAGAGAGAGAGAGAGAGAGAGAGAGGTCAAAAAACTAAAAGCGAGGGGAGGAGAGGGGACGAGGGGATGGAAAAGTGGCGGACTGCTAAAGGTGATGCGGAGGGACGAGACATAGGAAGGGAGAGAGGTTAAGGGTGGGGGGGAATTTGAGGGAATAAGGAGGGGGCGAGGAGGCGAGTGGGCAAAAATCCTCTCGCAATTATTAAAAATTTCATTCTTTGGATGCCCTGAAAAAAATAAAAAATTGAAATGTCCACCCGACCACTCCTCCGGAAACCCAGTTTAATTCCTCCACGTCTTCCAAAAAAAATTTAAAAAATAAATGGAACAAACCCTTTCGCCCTCTCCTTCCTTTCAACCGTGCAGGAGGTACACCCCCCACTCCCACCCATCAACAAGGGCGCCGTCGCCGTGGTAATCAACAATGAAAACGTTGCGGCTGTCGCAAAGGGGGCCCCACGGGGTGAGTGGTGGGGTGGGGATTCCGAGTGGAAGGGCGGAAGGAAGGGAGTGGGAGGTTGAAGGGTGGAAAAGGAAGGTTGAAAGAGTTAGTGCTTTGGAATGGGGTGAGAGAGAGAGACTGCGGATACGAGTGAACGCGAGAATAAAAAAACCGCGGAAACAATGGAAGGAAAAATGTTCAAGTGCGACAGGGGGCACGAGCTGTCGGAGAGGAGAAGTGAGGGAGTTGGTGAGGGTGGGAGGAGGCAGGGCGTCTAGTTACGTGGGGGGTAGGGAGGGAGTGGGAGGTGGTAGAGAGACAGAGAGGCAAAAAAAATTGAACTCCGCGTTTGCGTAAAATTAAACGAAAATGTAAAAATAATGGGAAAAGGCTTGTCCTTTTGGGGTTCCGGGGAGGAGGGCAAAGAGGGGAGGGAGAGTAGGAACAAAAGACCTTTTTACACCTTGTTTGACTTGCAAACTCCCAAAGGGATAATTTTTCACGTAATTACGAGACGGATTGAGAAGCATGTGGTGAGGAGGGAATTGGGAGGAGGACGCAGGGGGGGGGGGGGGGCAAAGGGTGGAGGAGAGGAGAGGGGTATTGGTGAGCGGAAAAGAAAGCATGTGCTCTATGTCATACGATAAACAGAAAATGGAGGCTTGACAACATAATAATATTGATTAACCCATTTGAAGGTGCAATGGCTCTATCAACATCTAGGTAAGCTCGTGTAATTTCCCTACTCCACATGTCCCATTTCCTCCGTCTCTTCGAGTGGAATGGAAGAAAAGATGTCGTTTCACATGCCAGTACTATAAAATAAAGTAGTAGGAAAGAAGCAAACGCGAGCTTGCTTCGAAATTAAGAATTATATTACCTTGAGGCCGCCTCTGAGTACCGAATAATTCAACAGAACTGGAAATCGTACGTTCTATTTGGATATGAATTGTCATCAGAAACTAGTTCTTCTGGTAAATTAAAATTTAACTACCTAGTTCAGTAGAGTGAGAAATCATGGCAGTCCAATAACTACTCAGTGTCGCAGAAAATTCATAATTTTATTAATAAATACGAGAAGAACTGTAAATTTTCATTTAATTTCATTTTCAAACTCTTTTCTCGGTCTTCAATAGACAAAAGTAGTTTCATGATATTCTTAGAAGAATTATCGACTCCCTTTCAATTGTTAAGTATCTTCTTTTAGATGCCATGAGGGAGAAATCTTAAGCAGATTGAAAACCCCGTTAAGTAATGAATAATGAAAATTTATTTAGCAAAGCATTTGGGAACCATGCCCACGATTTACCGTTCGGAAAAACCGCAAGAGCGTGAACTCTATTGGACTTCTATTCAACGGATCTAAACGGCCCTAAAACCGATGGCCTATTTTTTCACGAAACATGATAATCACCGATATCCCGTTTCATCAATTACCACGGAGCAATTTCCAGGAAAGGATATCCGGTCTATTTTAGGGGAAAATTTTGGAAAATCGGTGAAAGACACTGGACACCGGGTACCCGAAGAAAGGGACAAATTGCGGTGAATTCGACGCCATTGGGCAAGTGAGTGGCGTCGGGTCGATCGTGCTCAGCTTAGAAGACCCTCTTCCTGCACCAGGTCCCTTCCCAAAAGGGATGACCATTCTCAACGCTGCTATTCGTGATAAGATCGCATTACACCTCACGTGTGACCCACCCAGTTGTACATAGTTCAGGAAACTAAAATCAGGACGCTTTGAAAAGCAATTAGTGAATGTGACGTTTAATTGCGCACAGCCGGCCTCAGACGATGTTTTTTTCCATTCCATGCGTTTTCCATTGTGTTCTACGCTACGCAGCGGAAACCTTGGGTGTCTTAACTTCCACTCAGCGTGAACGCAATCTTCTAGCAGCGAAATAACGCTACGGATTACGAGGAGGGGAAGGCAGTTTGGCGCTCTCCCGTTCAGGTGACATTTTCCAACCGTGCAAACATTCCTTATAAAGTCGTGAATATATTTTTATTTTCAAACTCGTAATTGAGGAATGCCTGAATTCCATTTGTTTCAACTTTCACTAGAACCGAAACCCCATCTCGCCGCGGTGTCGCATTGAGGGAGAGCACCTACTACTCCCTTCTTAGTACATTATGGCGCCCCCCGTGCCCCTCTTGGTACACTTGGTACCCTCCACAATCTAAGTGGGGGAAATGTACCCGTGCTCTCACTTGCTGTCACACCACATCAATATTCGTTGGATATGACAAAGGCCGACAATGAACCTGATGGGTGCGCTTATTTTATATTGTCAACTATAGTTCGCCATATGCCATATTCTAGTCCTTGGCCTATTCCTAATGCAGGGGATTCATTTTTTTAACTAGATTCTAACCGAGTAAACACCGAGAAAAGTATCACTTTTAGGAAAGTATCTTTAACAACATTCATTCTCCAGCCATTTGATATGATTCCTCTCTTCTCTTTGGATCACGCTCCGTGAGGCGCCAGGAAAAAATAGTACGCTATTTATCTTGAAATACGCATTATATCCTAGCATACAATGTTAACGAAACACCAAAACGGATCTCATATCTCCAGAGCAAGGAATATGGAATGTCCAGGGAAAAATTCACCGTGCCAGGCCAACGTAATGCAATATTAAATAAACTCAATAGCGAGCAAATTGATCATATAATACCTTCGCTGAACCATCCAGGTGTTTCATTTCGTCCGCGTGTCTATGTATCTATACCTTTGGATAAACTGAAAGATATAAAAGCTCAGTTACTCTTTGGATAAAATGATGAGAACTACTTCACCAATTAGTAAGGCATTTGAGAATCATACTCACCATTCCTCCTCACTTTTAACGGAATCTCAGCAGTCAATTGCCTCAAAAAACACCGATTTTTTTTACTGTTTTTGGGTAGGTTTTTAAGGAAACTGTTCAAAGAATTTGCGTCTTAGTGCTACTCTCGAAGGAATTGAGAAGTAAAATTAAGTTGAAATAATGGTTAAGTAAGAATGAGAATTTTATCCAAAAACATCTTATTTTTGCTCATATTATAAGTCTTACGGGATAAAGGTTACCGGAGAAGCTATAGACATACTTCTCTTCGGAGATGATATCGCAATGGTAGCGAAAAATTGCGATGATGCTCAAAGATCACTGAACACAATGGACCAAGTTTTTTAAAGGATAAAGCATGAATATTAATCAGAAAAGAGATCAAAATCCTTGTATGCGTAGGAGGAAAACCGAATGGATGCATTCTAAGAGTAGAAAAATTAGTTTAGTGAATTCCCACACTTACCTCGGAAGTACTATCACGTGGGACGGAAGAAGTACAATGGGCATTAAGCGTAGAATATACCAAACTGAGAAAGTGTTCCAAATGAAAGAGCAAATACTGTGTTCACGGAAAATGGAACAACGGACGACGAAATGGTGTGTGACACTTTCGCTTGGATCCATAGAGGATCAAACATATGGACCAAAAAAAGTTAGACGCATTCAAAACCTGTAGTTAGAGGAGGATGCTGAAGACCAAATGTACGAATGATATAAGAAATTAAGAAGGATGCAGATGAGCAGAAAAGGAATTGACCATTTGGATCATGTTACAGAAAAGAAGTACCAGAAGGATTTGTTACGACCTGAGGGACGATGAGTTTGTAAAGAATATAGTTTAAGTGAAATTGAGGAAAAATGTCTGGGTAGAAAGTCAAGGGATGAATACATGGATCAAATATAGAAGAAAGCAAATATGCAGAGCTAATAGGAAGTAAGGGAACTCACATCATAGAGTGAAAGGCGTAAGGCTGCAGTCAATCAATCAATGGATTGAACCACCAATGAATGAATAATAAATATTTTTTTATTTACTGCTAACGGGAAAAATGTACGCAATGAAAATAAATTTCGGCAAACGACAAAAACCAGTGAAGTTACAGATTCCTGAATTAATTGACCATATATCTAAATGAGCTCCTCTTGATGGACTTTTTACTATTTCAGTAAGAATGATCATTTTATATTTTTCCATACCGGAACGATGCAATTTAGTCAAGTATTTTAGGCTTAGATAAGATTTGCTATTCGTAAAGAAATGCAATGAAACTACTTGAGAAGATTATATCAAGAGAAGCTTTTACTTTGTGTAACCAAAGATGCGGAAAAAAGACGGGTATTGTCAACTTTCTTCCATAGCTGAAAAAGTGAGCATTAAGTGTCATACATTCTTATAGGTCCTTCTTAATCTTATAATTAGGGTCATTTCCTGGATTAGAAGCTCAAGGGCAAAGTTTCTCATGCACAATGCCACGTGGGACACGGGACGAACCTTTTCATACCCGGTCCTTTTACATGCACCACAATAGGTACTCATACAAAACCTGCACCATCTCCCATCGCCGAGTGTTACAAGATAAAAAAGGTCTCAGATGCGCAGTGTATACCTTCTTTTTTCAGAGGCACTGTTTGCATTGTCAAGTTATCTCTTGAGGAATCTTTTCTTTGTAGTGTCACATGGGTGTTAAATTTTGTCGAAAGGAGCATTCAAGAGAGGTGTCAGAAAGGAAGTGAGTCTGTGACGGGAACCCAAACCCACAATTTGGAGTCGAGCTATCCCTCTTCCGAAGAAAACCCCGAGGCATAATATCCCCAAGGCGCAAATACCTGCCCAATCCTTGTGAGATGAGACTTATTTCACCCGGCTGTCTCATTATCATGGCCGAGGGAGTGTCGCTATTGTCGCCGCACAAGAGGGTGACGGTCGGAATTGTAGCATACCCACGTGCTGCCCAAGGCATCACCTTCAAATCCTCACTGCCAATAGAGAATGCTCCTTCCCAGTGTGCCCATCTTCGCTTCCGGTTAAAGGTCCCGTTCCTCTTGGATTGGCCGCGTTGTTAGATGGACTGAGCCTCTCTAGGGGTCGCTCATTTTGTCCTGGTGTCGAGATGTAATCTCGTTATCTTCCCTTACATCTGATTCATGCCCGAATTTTTCACCCTAATGAAATGATTGCCGCGTGCGTGCGCGGAGTCAGTTGCTTGTAAGGGACAGTGTCAGTGAATGCCCTAAGCGCCTGACAGCACCGAAAACACGGGATGTTTTGAAATAGGAAGGGTGTGCCGCAATGCCAAATAATTCAATGACGTGTTCTGATGAAATAAAATTGACAGAAACGTCTGACCCCGAGATCTATATATCCAAACTTGGAAATAATATTTACAGGATGAAAATATCGACCATTTTGATTTTATCTACATGTGAAATACGAAATCTAATGAGCATCGTTTCAAGTTCACTTAGTATCTGTGTCCAATCAGGGATCTGTAGTGGATTCCATTTACTGGCTACCTTCCAATTACACCCCTAATTTAAGTTTTGAGGACTAGTCGATTTAATCACATGGAAAAAATTTTCTATTGATAGAAATTAGCAAATATTCGAGCAGTAGAAAAGATAGCCAATGTCTTCAATTTGGTAGCGCGGCTTCATAAATATATTCACGAAACCTGGACATTGAAGCGAGAGGATAAGGGCAGCTCGACACTTTTAAGGAGTGGGTTACCTGAAGAATGAAGTAATGTGAATGACCGAAATAAAAGCGAACTAAGCGCTGACCTTGACCGGCGAGCAAAGTTAATTTAGAGAGGGTGTTAGGAAAGGACAGCTTTGGTTAATTTAGTAGGTAATTTCAGGGCTGCTGTGAATAGGACCATGTCAGAATAGGGCGTGTCAATTTGGAGGGCAAAAATAAAAATTCGTGATTTTTGTGAATGAGGGGGTCTAAAAATTTGCCTTTTGATGTATAATAACGTAATTTAAAAGATTTTTCCTTATTTACAAACATTTATCTTGGTAAATTTGTGCTTGATTATAATTTATATTGAAATTTCCGAAAAAAACGGGATAATTTAATAAAAACTCCAACAAAATTTGCTAAAAAGTGGTTTAATGAACTCAAACCCTTTTATATATATTTTGTCTCTATTATTAAACACTAAAAGCACATGAAAAAAATGTAAAAAGTTTCAACCAACAATATTCATCAAATCTTGCTTCGATTCATTCCTAGACATCGATCTTCTGCTTGCTTCCCGGCCTCTAATGAATCCTTCTCGTTTCTAATGAGTATAAACTTTGCCAGAAGCCTCTGTTACTTGTTTCACACACCTCTCTATGGACTGTCCATGACGTGGCCACTTTGTAACTTTTGTTGGCCTTTCAACAAACTTTCTTATTTCTGACATTTGAGTTTACAAGTAAGTGGAGGTTCATATACTTTTTCTGACCAGTCTATCAGTTCCAAAAGGGAAGTTGCATTTGGATTTACTGCAGGTGTTATCCTAGGCCGAACACATAAGTCTCCTGGTGTATCATCATCTTCATTCCTTAATTCAATCATCCTCTGGACCCCTGCTTTCCTTTCTTCTTGATTTTCCGAGCATAAAAGTGTCTGAAGCACCATTTCACTAATTGCGAACCACGATGCACGTTGGATTATTGGCAAAACAATATCTGCTACTGCCTTCTTCTGAGATTTTAGGAGCTTCAATTGATAAAGAATGTGGCGAGGTCCTTCCACCAAACAGAATTTCTATTTGATTTCAGACCAGTGGGGATAGTAAACGCCAACAATGTATTCCACAAGCAGTTTTATCGCCTTCAAGTTGTTGTTTTAGGTCGTGTTTCGAAACCCATATGCAACAAATCCTATTTGCAGTTGTTAACCACCGAGAGTGGCTCACAGGACCAATGTGTAATAATGCCAAATCAGTTGGAAGTACACCTGTCCTTATGGCCTGAGTTATCTGCTTGTAACAGAACTTCTGTGGAATCTTTGCGTCCATCAAAGAAGATACAATCAATATTACCTATCCGGCATAGAGCATGAAATTCTTCAAGTGATTTCATGACTTTTTCTTGTGCCCTTTTAACTTTATTGTGATCAACTACAAGTCTCCTGTCTCCTTCAGTAATTAATCCAGCATACAAAAATGCAGCTGTTGTAATGGCTTGGAAAAGCTGTACCACGTAGACCGACACCATACCTAATACTTTGCAATGCAACTTTAGGCAATTGTAATGTATCGTAATGAATTGTACTTGACGTAGAAGGTACATAAGAATCATCACATGGGATCTGCAATGGATCTTCAGATACTTCAACCCAAACATCAGTTGGCTCTTCATCTCCGTCGGAGAAAAGAACTTCATTTGGCTGTTATGTTAACTCTCCCTTCCTTTTCTGCTTACATTCAGAAATTCTTCTTAAATCATCTTCTTCCCACTTCTGCTTTTTAATTTGTCTTCCGTGCTCAGGTAGATCTGGTAATCCAATTTGATACTGTCCAACAGATCCAACCTTCTCTCTTTGACTCTAAATAAACACTAGTTCTTTTACAGGGAACTTCATATCCTTAGAACTAGAGCGGGAGATGTGCACTTCATGTTTACAGTCAGCTCCACCTGGACATGGACCCTCAAATTCTGAACATAGCTTAATCTCACACTTGAAATTTAGGATGTCAAAGAGCTTGTCTAACGTTGCTATGAAAGCCTCTTTCACTTCCAGTTTTCCTCTGCCAAGTGATATATATTTGGCCTTTTTCCAGTTTTCTTCTACCTTGTTCAGGACTGTGACAGTTTGCAGCGAATTTTACATGAAACGTGAAAATATCACGAATTTGAAATAGCTATTTACCAATCAAACCAATGTAATTGCCATTTCTTGTGAATATAATTGTGAATAGCTAAGCAATACACAACTTTTTGACCCCCCTCATTTTTGGAAAAAGAAAGTAAAAAAAATCTACCCGCCCCAATGTCAGAAAGAAGGATACTAGATAAGCTAAAAAAAGGTATAATGATTGGCGTTTTACTCGTAATTAAGAAAGCAAGGAGGTATGCTAACGAATTATGATATCGTTCGTGGATATCATTTGGTTAAACTTCGATGCATAAAGGCGTGTTGACATGTACCCCTGCAGGTACGTGGGTGAACAGATGCGTCAACAACTACTTAGAACGGATTTAATACGGCCACCTTTTCATGCTTTTGCGCAATTTTTGGTGATAAAACGGTGCAATTTAAATGAGGATTTATTTTTGCATCCACTCGCGCGGGTACATGCATCGTGTAAACAATGCTTAACAGGTAAAAACCCTCAAGTAAAAAAATTGGAATATTGAGCCCTAAATTTCATCCTCAATCAGCACGTGAAGGTATACAGGAGATGTTAAGTTATATCGCACTAGAAGCACGGTCCGTCATTATCTACAAACAGCTACCATCGATAGGTATTCAACCTGTAGTGATAGGTAGATTTTTGGTCCGTCCCTACCCTGTATTCCCCAGTTGAGTTTCGTATCTAGACTTCTCTACCTTGGACTATCTGTTTTCCCGCAATTATTAGTCATTTAAGCTCCTCATAAATTCTGCAGCAAATTAGTTCTACATAAGTTCTGCCTCTCCGAATGTCTTAAAATAGTCCTTTCCTATTGATTCTTCTTCCACACTCCAAGAATCCGTCCCTCAAAAACACTCATTCAATTGCCTCTCCATCTCATTAAATCCATCATCCATTTTGCCTTCGTTGAAGTTGTTTCTGAAATTTAGTATTCCAGTGACTTTTGGGTACCTTTTCCAAACATTTTAAATTTAATTATGCTACCGAGACTAATCCTCCAATAGACACAAGTCGATCCCCAGAAGCAGATGTATTTCTTTTCCTCCTCCGCAATTACTATCGTTCTTTGTGATCCACCTATCCTGAATAAGAAAGATGATCTCAGCAGAGGCTCTTCCCGGAGGTAACCAGAAGTTTCTCAAACTTTCATTCCCGCATTCCTGGCCATTCCCGTTCCATTCATCCGATCTTGGGTTGTCGTAGATTGGGTGTCCATTGGGTTACGATCTGAGTGGCTCATAAATCGATTGTTTGACGTTTTTGCCCGACGTCGATCGATGTAGCCACCCGAGTGAGAGGTCACTATGCAACTGACAGCTCAACTTATTGAATACGTTTGTACTCGTTCAAAATTAATGCTCCACCATATATGTGCTTGAAACAAGTCTTGTGTAAAAATCATGAATATCCATTTTTATTAAAAATACTTTGTACTTTTAAAAGTGTTAATATTCAAAATGGATAACTTTCACACCCACGAAGTCGAGCCTCGAACAATCAAAATTATTTATTTCTATTACTATTTATTTAGAAAGAGTAAATATCGCAGTTATGTCTTTTTTTGCGTAGAAAAAAGTATGGAGAATATCATACATTGTACACAGCGAGAAACAGAATCCGAATCTCAATATATAAGAGTTTCACTTACAAGTTATTGAGTTGCATCTGCTTTCACGGTCGCGATTACTTCTATACAGTATTTTGATTTCAAGCATGATGAAAATTTCCCAGTAATCTTTCACATTTTTAAGAAGCGTGATTGGCCGACTAGCCGATTGCCGACGGCCGCTTGGCCGGCCGTGATTGGTAGACTAAATTCCGTCGTAGTCAAGCTCAAGTTATCATGAAACTCGCATCGTTTTGTCACTGTATTGTGTCACTCACTGACTCAGTTTTTATGGCAGCAGCTACCCCGCATTAAAAAAGAAGACAGCGGTAAACCGTGACGTATTATTTCTGGTGAATTATCTTTTTTTAAGGCGTAGCTGTAGAAAAATGGATGTTTTCGAGGAGAAATGGCAATGGACCGCGCGTTTTTCGGTGTTTTTTTATCGAAAAGACGAGGAAAATGGCGGGCAGAAAGGTGATTCTCTTGATATGAAATTATGAGTTACTTAGTTTTCCATGAAGGAATTAATACGTTCTAACGACCCGAATTAGATCGCTGCGCGGCATCATCAGGTAAAGACATAGTAAAACACATTGCTTAAATAGTAAAAAATGAGAGGGGGGAAGGTAGACCTCAGGTAACGGGTGGCAGGTTATGGGAATATGGTGGGGTAGGACGGGGAGGGATCCGTGCCACGAGCCTTCGTTTGCGTGGCATTATCAGATACAGACTTCTCAGTGACTCTCTTTGTTTCATGCCCTTGGTGTGTGTTACAAATGAGGATGATCATCCTAAATACATTTACAAAGGTCCTCTACCCACTATAATTCATGGTTTCTGAAATTTAAAATAGAGAGTGATAGGTCATAATGTTCAGATGTGCTCACGCGGGGTCAATCGTAAATAAGCAATTCTGATGGGTTGGACGTCTTTGGCCCTCACCAATTCAATATTAACCAGCGATGTCGTGAAAATAAAAACGGAGTCTGAGGGAGACTCACGGTGCTGTGGTGAAATGGACGCATGATACCGTAGCTTTACTCGTTTCCATCGGATGCATCCGGTTGGTTGCGTGAGAAAATGGAACGCGTCCGACCGATTACCTTCCCAATCTGATTACCTGGGAGTTTGTTTGAAATCCCCTCGGGGTAAAGGTGAGGAGCGGGAAGGCCTCGGCACGTATACCATCCTCTCCAAGCCCCTCGATCCTCACACCCAGACAACGGTTAACAGTATCCACTGCCTTCACCTCCTCCCATCGGCACAAAAAGAGAAAGGAAGAGACTCGAATGCATGTTGCTCCGTTGGCAGTCTCTCGCTTTGCCTCGCCGCCTTCTAATCCCTGAGTCCTAATCCTTTTCGCAGTCCACGCCCTCCGTCCTTAGCCGGCTGCTTCATTGAGGTAGGGTAGAGGATCGCATTCTGGAGGGGAGGTCAATACCCCGTGCGTCGAGATGGCAGAGAGATAAACTGGAGGGTGGAAGAAAGGTGGCCTGGCTCAGCTGTTACGAGACTCGTGGAGGTGTGAGTCCATTTCCATTGATACCATGTGAGAGCAGGTTAGTTCCTGGGGAGAGGGGAAGTGTGGATGGGCTCGGTTGCACTGGTTGCGTGCAAAAAATAGGGTGTCAATGCGGTAGAAAACGGGCGTTATGCGACCATGGGGGCTTTGCTGCCAGGAAAGACACTCGCCATAGTAGTCTGAGACCATAGTTGACTCGCAAGGAGGAAGAGAGGGGTCGGAATTGGAGTAGAGGCTAAAGGACTAACTTCCTATTCCGAGGGCCCGTGTATGAACCCCTGAGTTGGTGGAAAATTTTCGACGTACAGCTTGTTTGAAAGTTTCTGTCCCCTATATTCGCGGAAAATAGGGGTTAGGATGAGAGGGTTCACTTGGGGGAGGTGACTTGGAGGCGAAAGCAAACCTCCCCCATCGGTTGGTTCCCTGGGGAGGGAGGTAAAGAGAAGGAAGTTTGGCAGGGTGGCCAACGGATTAGGAGGTGTCCACCCTGGGTAAGACGCGGAAGTGAAAGGAATTTTTCGAACATATGCAAAAGCAGTGAGGTTGGCAGCGAACCCAGGCGATCTGAGGGAGGTCCCGAGGGAGAATGGTCACTTTCAACCAAACCCTCTTGAAGGAGCCGTTCGCGAAATTAGCTCGTCCAGGTTACAATGGATTTCTGTGCTCGGGCCATGAGCTTTCAAACAAACTGTACCGTATTTAGGTACGATTTTGAGGAGGGAAGTGAAATATCAGAATAACCCATTAACAGGTAATAATTTTTTCCTAATAATTGTGCTCAGGTCGAGTAATTGCTGTTAATCAAACAGAAATAGTCGATTATTTAATTAACCTCCCTATTACTTCCTCTGCAATGTATTGGTGGCTTTGCACATGGAAGTTCACTTCTGTAAAAGTGGTGAGAGTATCGATGTCTCGATATGACACGCTACCTGCAGATCGTTCTCCTTACACAGTACAACCAGTTTGCCTTCTAAAAAATAACTGACGAACGTTTAAAAATTGCATTTCTAAAAGCGTCTAATTTTGGCAATTGATTTGCGTTTTTCACTTGTACTCTTCAAGTTTCAGAGACAATCTTGAATTTTATCTATTTGTAAAAATTACATTCCATGTATATGTGCATCTATTAAGCTTATTGCATATAAAAGAATTTTATTTTTCGTTATTCAATACAATAAAAATCAGATATTTGACCTTGGAATAATTATCTAGCGAAGAAAACCTTGTCCTGATTAAAATTAATATGAAACATTTCTCACCGGTGAGTTTATTTGTTGCTTACATTTTTGATCCCCATCATGTGATAAACATTTCGCCGGATGTGGTGCGATCTAATCGCCGCGTCGAAATTCTACTCGAAGGCAAAATAATCGCCGATGTAGTTACCGTGAAAGAGCGAAAAATAGATTATTCGTATGCCAAACGCTATCCATATTGTCCTGCACTGACTTGAAAATCAATGCTTACCATTCGAAGTGCCTTTTGGCAGCGAATTTTAAGGCTACTGCAATAAGTAACTTCCAACTGGAAATCCCCTTTTAAGGTAGTTCGATATCATTTTACTTAGAAATCAATGAATTTGGTCTCATTTTAAAGAAAAATATCTCACCCATCTAATGGCACCCAAAATTTAAACCCTTATCACATTACTTTTGAAGATATTTGTCAAAAAATACCAGCCTTTTACATGGAAAATGGTACGTGTATGCACTCCAGAGAGACATTATTTACAAAATGAGGTATTTCTAACACCTAGATGTCGTAAAAAACTAACAGCGTATAGTTTGTATGTTTTTCTCGACTATATTTAAAAATTAATCATAATAACCGTAGGAGGTTCTTGGGTATCGCAAAAAACCTTCCGTTTTGAAGGAGTTTCATACGCACCGCGTGAAAAAAATTAGTCAAGTTAAAGACTTACTTAGATATTTTCATTTAATTACTTACAATTTCTGTCACATAAAACTATATTATTGCACCATGAATAATGCAATATTTTATTGATATGTCCTACAGCTGGTGAAATTAAAATGTATAATTCGAATATAGTCTCAACTATGACTAGGGAACTATCTCGCTCGGACTATCTTAAATCGAGCTATTAAGCATATATATGAGGATTTTTTTTATGCCTACTAGTTATTCTTTTAATGAAATATTGCATCCTCCTTTATGACAGCCACGGAGCAACATTCTAACGTAAGCTCAGTCCTATGTGATACCAGAAACAAATCAAACGGAACATGCTTTCCTCGTTCGTCATTCCAACGCAATAATCTGCTCTAATCCGAGAGCATTATGCTCAGAATTTCACTGCCTATTTGACCGAGCGAAGCTGCTTCCTCCATAAAATTTTCATCAAAGAGCAGGGTAGTCTTGTCAATGCCAAATAACGATCTAAAAGTTACCATAAAATCAACCCTTAGAGGCCAATTTTTCGCCATCTTCTCCATATAACACAGGCATTTCTTCATTGGCAGTTAAGGTCATCTCTTCGCCGTACATCACGATGGCTCTGAATGAGGAAGGATCTTGGAGTTAGCCTGTGTGTTCTGTCTCTTCTAACGCATTGCATGAGATAATGCTTTGTCTTGAGACATGTGAGGGTAAAATCAGGGAGGGAGGGTACAATCAGGTACAATCGCCACGGCACCATTTCTCAGTCAAAGCATCCCCGAGTTCAAATAACTGAATTATTTTCATATTATAGCAGAAACAACAATTGCACTTTTCCACGGGATATTTTAATGCGTACGACGCGTTCCAGCTCACAGAGCCATCATCAGGTACAATTACTACTTGGGTGACGACCAGTCCGGGAAAGAGGCATGAGAAGAGCTGGATACGTAAGGATGTAGGGTAGCTAATAAAATCGATTAAATTCATTTTCGATGAAACGCTATTTGAGCATTAAGAGAATTAATGATAAAGTTTAATTAATTATAACAAGAGTGTAGGTAATACAATAAAAAAAATTATATTAAGGAAAGTTGAGAGGTTTTTTTTCCGGAATGGAAAAGCAAGACTGATGATGAAAGTGGTAAGACAAAAACCAGAGCAGGTGGATCAATGAAATTACCTGAATGGCACGTGGGAGGAAATATTTGTGTAAACATCGGGTGAGAATAGCGGTTTTCGAATCGCGAATAGCTTCCCATTTATTCTATGTAGTTCAGTATTTCGTCAGATATATCTTCTGTGATGGAATTGATACGTCATAAGCAGAGGGTAGTATACTGATTGTATCTCCATATATTCATATAATTATTTTTATTTTTTCTTTAGATTTCATTTACTGTTTTTGATTTAAATGCCATTCTCAAACACCATAAATGGCATTGTTTTCGCACACATGGATAGAACCGTATACCACGCCGTAATCCATTCTTCACTTTTTCCCTACGAAATACACACTTTATCACAGCCAACTATTCCTTATACGGCCCGCATTTTATTAACCTGCGATCAAGTGACTCTTTCGTAGTGTTTATGGTAGTAAAAAAACTGATATTATTTCATTCCATCAGTTGATTAAGAGGTTTTTAACGTAAACTGGCCTTTTTTCCTCTTCATCTCCATGAGGCTCAAGTTTGGTATCGCATCCATCACTCCATTACATTATCTGAAAGAGTATTGATTTTTATTTAGATATTTCTTCTAATTTATTCTACCACTCTATAGATCATTCATGAAATTCAGCACGTTTAGTATGTTTATTTCAAAAAAGTACTTCAGTTATTGCAGAATTGTCAATATTTGTTATATAAATTGTCACCGTAACAAATATAGACATGGTCATTGATTCAAAATTGAATGCGAAAAGCACGTTGTTTCACTGCGATTGTGACATTTTACCCTTTCAGAGGCTATTTGCTTACTCCTCAGTGTTGTCAGTGGAACTTCGGATATTACTTGGTAAATATAGTGGCCAATTAAGCCGAATACTCGTTGATAAAATATTCCAGCTATGTAGAATCAACTAAAGGTATATTTAGACCGCTATAATGTTGATTTTGTGAGAAACTTAGATACCAAGAGGAGGAAATAGATATAAATGTTGAAATGAATTCTTCAAGGTTGCCTCGTACAGACTGTAATACATTACTTATTTCCAACGAAAGATATCATCTGGTTAATGATGATGCCTATGTTTGTTACAATACAATCAACTGATGGAATGAAAATAATATCAATGGGATAATAAATAGAATTCACTGGACATTAGCAAAAATATCGTTTTTATGGCATAATTAGATTTTGATGAGAGTAAAATATTATTATTTCAAAGGAAATCAAGCCATTTGCGTTTATGGAAACATACTGATCGAGTTATGGCGTAGAATTCTTACACTAATATTTTTGATTACGCGGGATTTGTTTTCATATATCCTTACTAATTCTCCAAGAAGCATATTTTACCGTTTACAACTCCTTCTCAAAAGTCATTATCTACAAATTGTGTTTAATTAGTGCTGATCTTCCGTCAACGGTTGGTTTAGATGGGTATAGTTATACCTATACGAACATCTTACCACCCACGGTCCTCATCACCATGAAGTCACTCTTGTACAGAACGTCCATGGATATATCGCTAATAATCTTTTGTTCCTTCGGAATGGTATTCACTGAGTAGAAAATGGAAGTAAGAACAAATTCAGCTTAAAAAGAGGACAGCATCCGGATTAGATAATCTCGTTCATCTTCTACGTGAAATATGCGAGGAAGAAGCATTCAAATGCAGCGTCTTCCCTCTCAGGGAAAATAGTACTGATTCATCCACGAGATGTCTCTGGCTGCTACACCAACGCCGACGTTGCTTCGCAGCCAGAAGTGAGAGTCCGACGCCTGCACCATCTAGTGCCAGAAGGGCTGCACTATTGGCGTCTCCACCTGCTGCGGGAGACGCGAAAAGAGCGTCCCTTCGTAAACCCCTATGCGTCCGGTTCAGTTGAACAATTAAGGGTTCATTGAGGGCTCACTGATCGATACTAATCCATGGAGAAAAAAGGACATCGCCGCTTGCCGTTGGGAAATCAGGTTTTGAATCAACGACAAAGAGTGTGTTCGCCAAATCATTGCTTCGTAACATAGTGGGTAATACTATGCTATTTGCAGCGATTATGAACCCTCGAAGTTCTGAACATTACTTTAGATAGTTCCGATAGGTCCTTAGCATTTAGATAGGTCTATTAGACTTATTTTATACCATTAAGACTAATTCTCCAATAAAATTGGTTCTTTGGGAATGAGATATTATCGCAGGCTAGTTTTGAAGGCTAAACATCGTGCAATGCACCGCTACATCGATTGTGAAGGGCTGTAAAACCATCAAGGGTAATGAGTAATGTTCTCGTACTTCTTCCAGGAGAAGGTTCTTAAGACCTGGTGATCCACTGGCCAACTAGGAAGACTTAGCAGTATAATTACGAAGCTTTCTTATAATTTGTGCATTTCACAATCAAAGTAAAAAATAAAGGGCTAAAGCTTAATTATTCATGTTACGCATAGGAAACTAACTCTTCTTTAATAATTTCTTGGCATAACTCTTTCATTTCTATTACGTTTTCCCATTTTAACACAACCACTACACCAAAGAGAAAAGAAGAACCAGATGGATTGGACACACCCTGAGACCCAATAGGTTAGTGAAGAACATAATGGAAGTGGAAGGTAAAATAGAGGGAAAAGTCCTCAGAGATAGGATACACAGGAATAAGTGCATGGACCATATAAAGAGGAAAGTACATAGGAGGAGATACCAGGAGGTAAGGGAACCAGCACTAGATAAGGAAGGGTGGAGGCCTACTGTCAACCAATCTTAGGATTGAATGATCAATGAAAATGAATCCGCGCTTACCAATGATCCTCCACTCGATCACCCTCTTCAACACCTTCTCAATACATTCTCCGTCCATTTTAACTGAAGTCGAAATGGAAATCATTTTTCTTCCCCGCTGTATCTGAGCGCACTCGGTCGTCGTCGTCACCATTTGCAATTACCTCTTCATTCTTATCTATACCTTAATTTCTAAAGCCTTCAGTCTCTACACATTCCCTTCCCCCTAAATACCCAGGTTAATATAACTTCATGCTTTACATTAATCTTAGCTTATCTTTCATTTGTGCCTTGAATAATAGTCCAACCAATTACCTTCTCTTAGTAATTTTTTTCAGATAATATAACGATAGACGTTATCATCACACAGTTAAACTCATTCTTACCCAAATGCTACCTTTCGTAGGATCTGAGGGAAGAGCTGGAGATGAGTCAGTAGGTATTGGCGAGCAAGACAAGCAAGGAGGTAGGTAATTGGCATGGTTGGTGAGGATAGAAAACTTCTAGAGGAGATATGAAGCAGAGAGGATGGTTTGAACAAGTATTAAGGAGCGAAAGGACGCGGAAAACATTTATTCGTTGTCCAACCCTATTGGTTGTTAAAGCCCTCCACCACTTATATCACATCTATTGGGAAAAACACTTAAGCTCAAGATCTGGGCTCAGAGGTAAGACTGGGTCTAAATGCCATCTCACCAAATCAGTACTTCCCATATGGCCCCTTGAGGATGAACTAAGGAATCCATTACCTTGAAAATGTGCGCACAGGTTTATAAGAGCTCTGAGTAGAGCTCTAAGGAGCTTTATCATCAACATTGGTCGCTCAATCCTAAGATTGGTTGACAGCAGCCCTCCACCCTACCCTTATCTAGAGCTGGTTCCCTTACATCCTGGCATCTTCTCCTATTTACTTTCCTCTTTATTTGGTCCCTCCACTCTTACGGAACACCATTAGTATATTATTTATTTTTTGTCAGGCCATTTTTAATATATTGTTTCTTTTCAGATTTAAAAACCAAGCACTCCTTTTCCTAAGGTATCCCTTCCCATTCGGATTCCCGTTTGATATTAATTTATGTCTCTGCGATAAAGCTTTCTAACAAATAAATTCTATCTTTCCTCGGTCTCCGTCAATTCTTATACCTGCTTTCCAGTCTCGCCTTTTCTTGGAAATCCGTTTTATTTGGTATTTACGTACAAATTTTTAATTTTTCCATTTGTCCGCTTTTGCCTCGTTGTTAAACCTCACTTATGAATATTAATGCTCTTTTCCTTGCCTTCATTGCTCCGCGTTTTCGTCGGTGATAAAGTTATCATGTTCGTTTTCTCTAACTCTCTGATTGCAATTATACTTTTCCTTCTCATCCATTGTCTTTCATCCCATTTCCCTAAAAATACTAACTTGCGATGTCTGGTTTTCTAATTATTTTTTGTTATCCATCCTACCAATTCTACTCTCTTTCCCAGATGTCCCGGTTTCCTCTGATCCTATTTCACTCTCCCCTCGTATTTTTATCAGCCGCATATTCTCACTCACTAACTATCTTTAATTCTTTTGCGTTTCTTTTTTGCACTCAACGGCCCTTTTGGACTCTTTTGATGACAACGTAGCACTTGATTACTATTGCTGTGCGTTTCAAACTTGTGTGACCCGAGTTTGAAGCGTAGTACCGTGACAGTCGGAAAAACAGTATTTATCAGTTTTACATCAAATTAAATTTAGCTCCTTTATTATTTCCGTTGACCGATAGCAAAAAATTTCGCCAAATCGTCATTTTGTTTGGTATCATATTGTAATAGTGGAAAAGCGGTCAATTTTTCGATCACCTAAACGAATGCAGTGTGCACGATGTTTCCTAAAACCAAAACTCAAACTGTGAGCTGAATTTCGTGCGCCCAATGATACGCCTGGTTGCTAAAGCAATCACGAATGCACACATGAAACTGCATACCATTAGCTTTCTCCGTTTAACCATTCTTAAACAATTTACGGAACTACACTGTCTTCTGAACCTGCGCTCCCACGATAATTACCAATTGCACCAGTTTCGAGGTATAAACTTCTATATTATGAGTTAACTATGGTCATAAGACTGCGATGACCATGATATTTTATATTTCAAAATTATCCCACAGTTGCATAACTAGGTGTTAGTCCAAATAATTACTACTGAAATTGACCAGAAATACCTTTTTATCAGACAAAACACATCAACATCTTAAAAAAAAAACACTGCTATGCCGTCGTAATTAGAGATCTGACTCTGTATCTGCCCTTGACAAACCTTTGGATTTGATGACACTCTTTTCAAATTTACGTCTGGCTAAAACGGCACATCTTATTTTCTCTTAATATTTTCCTAGTACACCTTCGTTTATAATGGCGTTTGATCCAGTTATAGGTGATTTATGAATAATTTCTCCAGAAAAATCTATGGCTTTTACCTTATGAGAATATCTTCTCTTGTTGTTAGCCCATACCGTTGCCCCACCTCTTGCATTAGCCACTTCCACATTCAAGTTCAATTTTTAGCGCTGGAGATCATTCACAGACATACAATTAATGGTTCCCCCAACTGTTTCTGTACGCTATCTATTTCTCTTAGTGATCAGCCGTAGGCACATGTATCATAAGTTTGTAAATTGTATTTACTTGAATCTCTACTGGCGGTACCATGTCACTCACCCACTCAGCATTGATTACCCTTCCATCCAATTTTCTGTCATTACCACAGCTACCCAATACTATACATTCTTCTGCAAATCACTCTACAATAATCGCTCCAGACGTTGACGGCTCCCACTTATGATCTCCACCTATCATGGCCATTACAATATCATATCTTCAATAGTTTATATTTTCTATTCCTTTCCTGAGTGAGGGACTGAGCGGATTTAAGATAAAAGGAGAAGAAATCAACATGTCTTCGCAAATGCTATCGCAGTATTAGCTGGAAATTACGATGATTTTCAAAGATCACTAAACGTAATCGACCAAGCTATCTAAGAATACAAAATTAAAATAAGTAAGACGAGGACTAATATGCTAGTATGCGGAAGAGAGAAGCTGAATGCAGAAGTTACCCTCAGAGGAGAGAAATTAGAGCAAGTGGATTCCTTCACTTATCTCGGAAGTACCATCACGTGGGATGGAAGAGGTACAATGAACATCCAGCGGAGAATAGCCCAAGCTAAGAAGGCGTTCGTGGTAATAAATACAACTGCTGTGCTCAAAGAGGATAGGACTACAAGCTAGGAAACAGTATGTGTAAAAACCTTCGTGTGGAGCGTGGCCCTCTATAGATGGGAATCATGGACCATTGGAAAAGTTGACTAGAAAAGACTTGAAGCCTTCGAAACTTGGTGCTGGAGGAGAATACTGAAGATAAAATGGACGGAGAAAATACGAAATGATGAAGTGTACAGATGAGTAGAAGAGGAAAGGACCGATTGGAACACCATAGAAAAAAGAGGAACGAGATGGATTGGACACAATCTGAGACACAATGAGTTTGTAAAGATCATAATTGATGGCAAAATAGAGGGAAAAGTCCCCAGAGGAAGACCCAGGAGTAAGTTCATGGATCAAATAAAGAGCAAAGTTCTTGGGAAGAGATTTCAGGAGGTAAGGGACCTAGCATTAGATAGGGAAGGGTGGAGGACTGCAGTTGACCAATCTTAGGAGTGAAAAAGCAATGAATGATTCCTTTCCTTTGTCCTAATATTAGACCTAAGGACGCCGCTCAGACGAGTTTTTGTACATCACTTACTATTCGAGCTATCAGGTGATTGCATTGCTCCAGCTATTCCGGCTCTTTAAAATTCATAAGTAGTACTTGAGTTTGAAAATATTGATGGAATTCTCCTAATGGACACCACCGGCACCAAATTTTCCTTAATATTCCTTCGCTTTTTATTATGTCTTGAATACCGTTAGATGATCAAAACTTAACTGTTTCATTTCGCTCAACTTTTGAACTTTTTTAAATCTTTTGTGTTTTTCTAAGTTACGTATTTCACTGTTTCGATGGCTGCGGAAAAGTAAAAAGATGGATAGAAGGACATTCTGTTTTCCCATAACGAAGATAACGATGCAATTGAATTACCGCCAGGGCTACCACTAATTTGGGGTTGGATGAGTTGAATAAGTATTCGTTATATTCGAGATTTAGTCACAAGATATGAATTTCGTCGTCAGTAAAAATGAAGAACCAATGAAGAAAACGATGCGCAAGTAAATATGTCATTATTATGCAGTTTTCTAAAGCACCTCTGTGGATTCCTTCACTTGAAATAGACCTTGATAATGTTACTCTGTAACGAAACCATGGTCGGTAACAATAAAACCTCATGTGGAAACAGCCAAGTTGTAATTTATTCAGACGCTCCTACTATGAAGGATTTTTACGAAGTCACGCCCTCTACCATTACTTATAAAGCACCTCTGTTTTTGAAGAAATTGATCACAGGCCATGTACACATTTCAGAATACAAACAAAAATTGTCGAAGGGTTTAACAAACCAATTCGAGAACATATTAGAGGAAGAGTGATGTGTGAGGGCATCCAAATCTTTGGCACATCAGGTGCAGCTAAACGGCTGATATCAATCAGTTTTTGCTTTGGCCATAGGGTATTTTCATTTTGAAGAATGTTTTTTTTGTAAACCATTCCATTCCAAACTAAGCCCAACGATGCTTAGCTTCGGTTATTGAGCTGGAACCGCTCTTTTTATCGTGATAGACCTTTTCTCTTCCGTGGAGCCATCCGTAGCTCACGGATAAAAATAAATAAAATAACAGTAAAAACAAATAAAAATAAAGAACTGAAGGTTTAATGGTAAGAATAAGGCTTTTGTAAATATCGTTCGTAAATAAACGATTATTGATAATCTTATCCTTTTTTCGTTCATTACATTTCTACGTGGTTTTACCTTTAAGAGTGTAATTTCATAGATCATTATGTTTGTCCTTGTGGCTCTCCGCCCACATTTGCTGTTGGCCAATTCAACTTCGGTCTCAATGTTTACGTCAGCAATTCAACATCTTGATCAAAATTTCACTTCCGGCAAATACAAAGGCCTAAATATTAATACAATGAGTACTTGTACAGACGTCAACAAATTATATTTTCGGCGAGAGAAAATTCATACATTTTTTTTCATTCTTGATGAAAATAAATCTTACGGCTGAAGGATATGACACTGAGAAACCCAAGACTAAACTCGGTCAGAGACGAAGTACCGCGCCAAGCAGGGTGGTGCGCGGGAGAGATAGTTATATGTATATGCATGGGTGCGGGAGGAAAAGGAGCGGAGGAAGATATAAGGCGGTGGAGGAGGAGCGGGAGCGAGCATCTAGGGGTTTCGGAATGAATTGTTGATGATGTGGGTTAGAGGAGCGTGAATTTCGTCGTCAATATTTCACCTCTCTCTCTCTCTCCCTCCCTCTCTCCCCCTCTCTCTCACTCACTTGCTGTGCCTCGCAACGCGAAAGAGCGAAGAAGACATCGCTCCCGAATGCAAGGCACGTCTCCTCCGCCGATCCCTGGAGGACTCGTCTCCCGCCTCACGAGGCGGGAGGCGTGTGTGTGCGAGAGAGAGAGAGTGTGTGGCGGGAGAGATGCCTACTAAGAGAGAGGATCCCCACACGGACGGAACACTCACACCCGCACACACACACACATATATATAAGTTATGTACGTAAGGGTTATGGGGAGAGAGAAATATGGAGATGAGTTGGGAGGATTTGTGATGCGAGGAAATGGTTTAGGGGAAGGAACAAAAATAATTTCGGAATAAAGTGAGGAAGTGTGCACGGGAGGTATTCGAGTGTAAGGGTTTTGAGGGGAAGGTCGGAAAGGGGAAGTGAAAAGGGGGGGGCAGGGCGACAGCGGGACTCGGGTGAGGAGGAATTTCACGAGTGATTACCGGTGGTGGAAGTTGGGAAGCGTAATTATGATGACTGTCTACGATGTTCGGAAATGGAAAGAATATCCCGCGAGGAGTCTTCTGAATTCTAATTTGGCCCTATACAACTAGACTTCTGAAAAAAATTCCGTAATATTCATCCATCATACCAGTTTTCATAGATATTTCTACGTTTTTAGTTTTGTATGATACATTAAAAAATAACATGGCCTGAAAAGGTTGAAAACTATTTATGCTAGAATGGACTTAACATCGCTAAGAAGGAGGTAAATTTATCACAAAAGGAAGAAGAACATTTGCTAATGCGATAATATTGGATTAACTCATCATATTAATATTATTAAATACCAATACTAACCGGTGAGTAAATTGTACAGAAATATCTCAGAGAGACAGAACCTTATGTTATGATACTATGGGAGGTCTAATGAGAAGTGATACAATTTGAAATTAGTATTTGTCACAGAGACCACCTGCGCAAAGTTGATTGCTTGTAAATACTTACGGTTTCCATTTTAAACGAACATTAAATTATATATGCATGCACTTCCGTTTGACTCTAATTTCTAACAGCAATATTTGAATAAGGATTGCTTTTGGGTACGTAGATGACTGAGTTTATTCAGCAACATTTCTAACAGCTTATTAGTCTTCGTGCTCATCAATTTTCTTGTCTTCACTTTGCATTTAATCTGATTCATTTTATTTATCTGTGTGAATCAGATTATTTAGATGGATAAACATCTTCTTCAGATAAATATCTTTAATCTTTTCTCTGAAAACATTATTCCTCTTCTCGAAGGTCATTTCAACAAAATCGTATCTCGGACCATGTTGGACATTCTTCGTGCCGAAAAACCAGACGAATGGGAAATCTTGCAACTTAAGAATCTGGCTATATATACGAAAGCATCTTATATTCTAAGACACTCATAACCAGCCAAATGTTTGTTTTTTCATCTTTCATTCTCCGGTTGTCTTTGTCGGTCTTCCGCTGTTTCTTTTTACCGCAGGTAAAAATTTTGTTGTTATTTTATATTGGTTGCAAACTGTATTTGACTCTACTCTATGCATTCCCATCCTTACCCTTGTACAACTCCGTATTTCAGTATACGTTTACTTTAATGGAGAAATGAATTCCACTGCCAATCTATTGAATGACTTCCACCAACCAAGCGGAAAACACAGTCATACTAAATCGAACCTCACCAAATGATTATTTTCCTTAATTTCCACTTAAAATATTCCAAACTCCATCTGGATTAGTTTTCCCCGACGGTCCCGGAAAAATGAAAAGAGAGAAGCGACAAAGTTTCCTGAAAATAACTTCTGGCGTGAATCTGCGAAAGTTTATTATCAGTTCACTTAAGAATATTTTATCCTATTCTTGATTACCACTGACAAACCTTTGCGAATGGTCTCGATATTGTCACAGACTTCTTAAACCATAGTTGATGGTACTAGACATTTTGCTTCAAGTATGTCTCATGCACCTCCTCTACTTCTTTCCTCGCGGGTTAATCAGTTCGAATTGTAACACACGTCTTTCAGACTGAGTGGTAAATACTCACTTGAGGGATTGATAGTGTCCAAAGATGATGCGGTTATAATGGTGAGTGTAGAGGTAAGGAGGCGACGACGGCGGTATTTATCTCGGGGATGAGACCTCCGGGGGCCATGGAACAACTCTTAGAGCACGTTGGAGGGATCAGAGTGAGAACGAGGCACTTGGGGATGAGAAGAAGCGGAATGCGGATTGGAGAGATTGATTAGGAAAAGCGTAAGAAGGGAGAAGGAGGGGGGAGGGCGGAAGGGGTGAAAACCCAGAAAAAGAGAGTATATGTGCGAGAACCGGGGATGTTCCCAATGAATCGTCGAGTAATTTGGGCCGCCAGTTTAGCGGATGGCGTTGGGAAGGAAACGGAGTGGCTTGCGAGAGAGATAGAGGGTTTTAAGTGGGGAGAGGTTGTCGCAGTGGAGGTCTTGAGAATGGCTGGAAGGAGAGAATGAGCGGAGACAGGGAGAGAAAGGGTATCCGGGAATTGAGAGTGGAGGAGGAGGAGAAGAAGAAGAAAGAGGAATGAGGGAGGGTTGACGGGAATAGGAGGCTCAAATTCAGCGTCGCAGCAGTGAATTCTTGGTACAAGAAGAGACTGAATAATTCAAAAGGGCAAGAGATAAGAGAGAGGGGTGGGGGAGGACGAAATGGTGGAAGAGGGAGAGGAAGGGAGACGAATGGCGAAATTTGATGATATTCAGTTCTCTGGTCTGGTGCGCGGGAAAATATCCAGCACAATTTTGATTAAGGGAAGAAAGAATGAAAGCGGGGAGGATATTCAATAAATGATATCAGAGGAAGAATAAGAGTTTTTAAAACGGTTTGCCTAGATATTCAGGCACATTTATCCTCCAAATTATGATAGATCCAATTTCCCGGGTTCAACTTATATTTGCAAAATTTTATACTTTTTTTACTCCCTCTCTAATTTTAATGGGCGAAATTAATGTGCCAAAGTCCATTTGTTTCAATTCCAGAATTTTTTTATCGTGTTTCTGGTTTGTAAATACTTGAACAAGATGAAATTACTGCATGCGTGAGAACAAAAGGCATCTCTATGAAGTCCAATTTGGCGTAGAAAAGGTATATTAATAATAGTGTACCAGACTCGAAAATGCAAATGTTTTGATATAATAGAAAAATGGCCCAATACAACTACAGAATTGAGAGTTTTATAAGGTAATATAACCGCATTAATGGGGTGTATCAGACGTTATTTTAGATCTCTGCTCAACGAGACTCTTGGGTAAATAGCAGTTTATGACGGAAAAGTCATTTTTTACATTTATGTGGATCTTATGTTCCACGGTTGCTCCTAAGATCCTCAAGTACGAGAAAATGGTTATGTGTAGTTAATATCTCTGGTATTTTTTCAAAGTCCTGCGACTGGATCCCAACAAGCAATGTAACATTAATATTTGTGGGGATAAATTGAGCATACTTCCGAGTGTTGAAGTTGCATTCTTGTATAGTAAAATGCTAGAAATTAAGTTTTTTCGGTATCTGCTGGACCGCTAAGAAGAACGGATATCACAGTTTCATTCAAGTAATGCATATGCTTTCATTCTGCATGCATTTTACGTATAATGCTTGCCGTAGTTAGTTTTAGAATAAGAACACATGTTCTCCCAGAAGAGGAGTCAGTTTTATTCGAATTTAAAAAAAAATTATTTTTGAAAATTGATATGAAGAAAATTTACGAAAGTGAATGAGTAACATTTCTTTTGCTCGTTGAAAATATGCAAACTCACGCAAACAGTCAAAGCACTTCTCCTTATCATGATTCGGCATCTTTGGCACATGTCATAAATAAGGGTCACTTATGTCTTAACACGACACCATAATCACTTCCAAATCACCCTTCTTAAATGTCATCTTAGCGTAGAGCCACCTTCTTCTCCAACTGGTCTAATGACCGATGTCGTAATAATGGAGGCCTTTTTCTTCCGAAGGAATATATACATACATACGTTCGAGGAGGCCGGTGGACATCCTCTTAGCCATTTTATTGGATGGCTGACCCTCGGACGTGACTCTGGGCGTCCCTGTCCACCCTATTATACCCCGAGCAGGTCGGACATAATGTACCTCGGGAGAAATTTGGAACCACATGTAGTGGGAAATAAAAATCCTTGTGTGAGGGAAGGTAGGTTGGCGATTACAAGAGCGATAAAGGCTGTTGAATGTCCGTACATGGGGAGATAAAAGGGTTTTTGTGGGAGATCAGGGAGAAAAAGAAATTCCCATCTCTTAGGCCAGGAATAAGTGATGAAAAAGAGTGAGGATCCATTTGGAAGGGGAAGGATTAAAGACTAAGACGCTAATGAAGGAACGGTTGAATCAGAGGTGAATGAATTGAGAAATGACTTAAAAGAGAAAATAGAGGTATGACTCGACAACTTGGATGAAACACATGAAATCCTACAACATATTTTTAGATAGGACGGTAATATTTGTGGCTATGACTGTCAATAGTAGTTGAAACCAAGGAGCATAAGTTTAGTTTTCATTTTCCACGATGTTGCCATATCTTATTATTCGAAAAATTTAAAACATGCCAATATGTTTTTGTGAATAAGCGTTTAAGTAACACATAAAATTGAATTGTTATCTCAAGGAAACGGCTAAATTGAAAAAATTCTATGACCATATTTCCTGTTAACGTTTCTTAGAAACTTTCTCATTTAAATCAAAATTATTGACAAATTAATTGCATATGTAGTAGCTCTAGCTTTTGATATAATAACAACTTTTTTACAGGACACAAGGACGTTATGTGTTATTTATACAAAGTTCTTATAATTCGTTTTGTTTCTCAGACGCCTTACGTGGCCATTTGTATCATTCAGAATTATTTTGTAGCCTCAACTTTGCTCGTAGTACCATGTGTAATTTTCACCTCAGCATGTTTATGGTTCGC
Source organism: Ceriagrion tenellum (assembly GCA_963169105.1). Taxonomy (NCBI): domain Eukaryota; kingdom Metazoa; phylum Arthropoda; class Insecta; order Odonata; family Coenagrionidae; genus Ceriagrion; species Ceriagrion tenellum. Next base: position 93,328,899 of record OY720632.1, on the reverse strand, counting down.
ATATATAGAGTTAAAAGTAATAGAAACTTTGCGCATTGAAAAAAAAACAGAACTGATAGTATCAGGGAGAAACTACGGCAGTGTGATTGATGGGATTACTTTGATTGCCCTATGCCAACTGCAAAGACATGCAAATTTCATTATACGATTTTTTAAACGCTAAAATTGAGTGAAAGGATTTGTACGGGCGACTTTTTCGGGATCCTTATGCATTTAGAACCATAATGTCGTTCTCTTTTGAAGTAGGAACAATCAAAAGAGTATAGTTTCCGGAGATATGATTGACAATGTATCAATAACTTTCTCCAACTGTATTATCCTTGTATACCTCTTTTCCTTTAGCTTCACTCATTCGTTACTTCATACAAGGCCTCTTGTTCTTAAGACACCTAATATTCCTTCTCGTCCTTTTACAGACCACACCTAATTTTCCCATGACTTTATCGGTCTATCCCTTTCTCTCACATTCTCTACGCTTTTATACCACAGAGTAGAATACAATTAGCTCATCATGATCGACTCATCATCCAATATTTTATGTGTTCAAACATTGGAATCACCTGGTATAAATTTCCTTGAAGTGGAATTTAATTCTGTCCAGAGGGAAACCTCAATGTGAAGACAAAGTAAGTATATTGGGTCGTAACCCGGAGAAAAACGATCTCTTAAAAGACGAGCACAGGCGAGCCAATTTCTTGGCACTCAAGCGCCCGCGTCTCTCCACGATTCCATTCCTCGGCACACTCGTTGAAAATCCTCATATTGCGCTTTTTGAATAAATGGCCCCCTTATGAGGCTCAGGGACTTAGTATATGTCATTATATATACATATATATATTTATATGAATGCGAGTGGTTTCTGAACGACTAAAGCGTGACGCGCGCAAGGGATGTGCTTAGGAAGAAGGCCGCGGAGGGGGTAATCGGGCAAGGGAGGAAGAAAATGAGTGAAGGGGTGGGCATCTCTGAGGACGGATGGTGTGGAGTATTAGAAGGGAGAATTCGGGGAGGAAAAAGTATTAAGAAGTTTGTGAGGGAGAACGCGAGGCCGTGAGATCGGTGGGAGAGAAAGATATGCTCTTTCTTCTTCTTCGTCCTCTAAAAGAGTATTGGAACGGCCTTTCTTCGTCCCATTCTGTGGGCGATATTGTGCATTCTTCGGAAGAAGAAGAATAGAAGTTTTGTGCGCGCTTTTGGGGATGGGGATCGTGGAAGGAGGTCGAGGGAAGGGTGTATGCGTTGGGGGTGTATTGGGAAGGGCGGGTGGAGAGGGGATAGTAGTGAGAGGTATGGCGAGGTAGGGGTGGTGGCCGGGAAGGAGAAATAGTGAAAGACTTGGTAGGGATTGGGTGGAGAGAGGGAAGGGGGTGGAGGATGTAGGGAGTGAGGTGGAGGAATCCAATGGGAGGGCAAAGTGGCAAAGTCGACGTGAGGGGGATTTTTTGGGAGGCCTTTTATATATCGGTCCTTCCGTGGAATGGGGAGACTCCTATCGTCGGAACGTGAGGGAAGATGAGAGGTAGAGTGGGGGAGAGAGTGAGCGGTGGACCGGGATGGGGCGTTGAATCGCTCGCTGGATAAATGCGAGGGTCGCTTAAGATGTTGAGACAAAGCAAAGGAGTGTGAGGCACTCCTTTGACCTCACACGTGGTAGCTCTCGGCACGTTTTCAATATAACGTGATATCCTCGATCTGGTCAGGTAGGAGGAATACTTTGGAAGCCCTCACGTAAGAGCTTGTGCTTGTATGTATGTATGTACTTGGGTTGTGAATGGTGTGTCTCAAGTCTGCCCTATAATGGCAGAACGCTCTGAATGTGGCGGATTTATATTTGCGCCGTGAACATTCGCTCCCTTTTAAAGTCCTCCCCTCTAGAACTAATCCCGTTGTATCATTTCAAAACACTGAAACAGAATTTGATGACCGCTTTTTCTTGAGTCAGCAAAAAAGTAAGTCAGTATGTCTATCTTGCATCCAAATCCACAGGTCCGTCCACTTTCCGTCTTTCATTAACCGAAATTAATGATGCATCCATGATAATAAACTCACCACAAGGAATATTAATTATTTGAAATCAGGTCATCATCATTAATTGTCATCAATCTGAAGATTGGTTTGCCACCGCTCTCCATTCCACTCTCCTCTCTGCCAACTTCTTTGCTTTTACATGATTATTTACTTAAACGTTCTTAATGATTCCGGTGGCGGTGGGATAAAGTCCTCGCCTGCAAATCCGAGGGTCGCGGGTTCGAGTTCCACCGGGGTAGAATATTATCTGCCCAGGACATGGGTGTGTGTGTACGTCTCTTGTTAATGTTAAAACACCCGATGTAAAAGGCCTTTGTTGAGCTGTTTTCGGGGTTGTGAGTATAAATAAATAAATAAATTCAAATATTACTACCGGTCTTCCTCTATAATTCTTCTCATTCATTCCTCCTTCCAGTAGCGTTTTCATGAGACTTCTGTGTCGAAAAATGTTTCTAATATGTTTTTCTCTCGTTATACGCCGAGTTTTCATTGTTTCCTTTCATTCCAGTTCTTCGTAGACTTCATTGTCAAATATTCATGATGTATATCATAGTATTGTGTGAAAAGTGTGTGCGTCTAGTGTGCATGTCTAAATTTATGTGAATAGAGGGCATACGTGAGTTTTTGGGAGTTCAGAACAACAAGCCCATGAGCAGTCAAGATGTTTCGTCCGACTGTGAACATGCTACATCGGTTCTCGAGTCCTGACTGAACCAAAAATAGCGAAGGTTGTAACTCATGTCTTGCTTTGTATCTTGGCGAGAATTTAGTAATTCTTGGCACTCGGAACTTAGTTTCGTCATTGATTTCTGTCAGCGACATAACAATTCACTCTGTCCATTTTATCATCATCATTTGCGGCAACAGCACATTTCCATTGCATCCATCCTCTTTCTCTGCTGCTGTTATTGGTCAGGCTTCGCCGCTATAAAAGAGCATGATTAAAATATATGTTTTAATGAAGTTCTTCCTTACTTCCAGGCTAGAGTCACCTGCTTTCAGCAGACACCTCTTCTAATATAACACCTGCTATGTCCGAGCCCTTCCGCTCACAATATCTTTCATGCTTCTTTCACCGCTGAAGATCCTGCTTCCCAGATTCCAAAATTCTTCAACTTTCGAGTTTTTGATGCCCAAATGTGGTGGGTGTTGTCGTCTTAAGTTCTTCCACAAGCCATAACTTTAGTTTACTTAATATTAATCTTCACTCTGTATATCTTCAGAGTTTTGTCCATACAGCTCAGAACATTCGTTGGATTTTCTTTCTTCTCAGCAAGAATTGCTTTGTTATCAGGCTCAGTATGCTCATATTTTTGTTCACACATTAGTACTTTGTTTTCCATTGATTCCTTACTTCAGTCATAAATCTTTCAACGAAGGGGATCATTGGCGACAATATACACCATTGTTGTACTTTTTTCCTTAGTTCTGCCTCCTCAGCATTTTCACCACGTTTGATCACTGCCAGCTGTTACTCATTCAGCCTCTTCTGTTATTAAATGACACTCCTACGCCCTTAATTCTGTTCCAATCCACATAGTAAAGTTCTTTCTCCAGGTCAATGAAACAAATACGCACGGGCTTTTTCTTTGGAATACTCTTCTCTACGACAACTCTCTAGACTTAATTGTTGCTAAAATAGTTATGGGCTTTTTCTTTGGAATTCTCTTCTCTATGACAGCTCTAGACTAAAATAGTTTCTCTCGTGCCCTTACTTCTCCTGAAATAATTGATCTCCATCCAGGAGTTCTTCCATCTTCTGTTCCATCATCCATAGTACATGCACAGATAATTCTGGCTAGAATTTTTACATGTACTGTTAGACTTATTATTCTGAAGCATCTATCGGCTATATTCTTCTTGTGGATAGGGATAATTACATTCTTTTTAAATTACATTTTTTCTCTCTGGCTTATTCAGGGCTCTCACTTCTGCATACTTATTATGGAACTCTGAAGGACTTTCGTTAACTCCAGGTGCCTTCTTATACGTCAGATCCTTAACCACGGCATCAAACTTCAATCTTAATATGAATTACCTACCCTTTTTCATCTACATCTACAATGGCTTCATCCTCTTGTATCCTACTATTCAAAGCTTTGACACTGTAAAATTTCTCCAAGTATAAAATTTAATGAATCAGGCGATAATTTGTGGAAATTGGCAATAGATCATATGATCACAAGAAATTACCTTTGTTATATTTCCACTCAGTTTATTAACCACAGCGACCTAGGTTTCGACAGTATTTATCATGATAAATGTAGCTTATGACCTTGATAATGGCAAATATTATCATTATTAATGTAGTTTATGACCTTGATAATGACAAATATTGTCGAAACCCAGGTCGTTGATGTGAATAAACTGTGTGGGAATATAACAAAGTTCTTTTCTTGAGATAATGCCATTTTTCTCTAAGTACTCTTTCCATCTCATTGCTTTGTCCTCACATTCATTAAGGATATCATTTCCTTCACTTAAAATGACATTACCTCAGATTGGATGTTTTTGAAAGTAACTTTTTACAGTTAGGTAGGCAGTTTCAACTATCACGCTTGCTTTGCTTTTTTCCACTTCTTTACGTAGGTATTTAATCTATTATTCTCTGACATTTTGCTTCACCGTTAGTCCAGTGTCTTATTATTATATACCTCATCTGTCCTTTTCTTCGGGTTTGTGTACTTTCTTCTTTTATCTATATATTCTAAGATGTTTAGTGTCATCCATTAATTTCGATTTTATCTTTTGTACCACCCTACTTTCTCTTCGGCCGCCTTTCTTTATCTGTTGCCATCTTCCTTCAATTGATCCTGAATAATTCTTATTTTCTACGATTTAGCATAGAGTACAATGATGGGCCGATTTGTGTTCCTTTTCCCTCGGTCATTTCTCCTACCAGGGATTTTACATTGACCATCAAAGAGGGGAAACTGTTTAAGTAAATCTTCATCTATAAAGGCAACGATAAGTAATAAGGAATATACTGGTAACAGTCCATTTGATGTCTATCATTATAAAAAACGCATTTGACAGAATACAACTTCTCAATCTGCAACAAGCGAGGTAACCATGGGAGATACTATAAAAATGAGAAAGTAAATTGTTAGATTTAAATTATTGGCTAATTTATATAGCAAAGACAATTTATCCTTTTGCTTCCACGTAAATTGTACACTTATTTCACATTCTTTGGGAACAGAAATTTAGGAAAATATACAGGGTGGCTTGAATGGAAAAGGAGCCAAATGGAGAAGCTATTTGGCAAAAGCATATATCGAAAAAATACATTTAAAAATGCGATCAAACTGTTCATCCAACTTTGAGTAGATATAATGGAATGAGGACGATAGAAGAAGCATGAAAAAATTTAATGAGGGTCAGAAAGAGCTTATAAGGAAGTGGAACTTCTGCAGACGATTTTCTAAGAAAATTGAATTGAGTTTCTTATGAAATAGGAGGGCTTTTAGTCAAATTATAATGTATGCCGGGGTAAAATAGATTGTTTTGAATGGCTAATTTTTGAATTACACTAAGCTAAATCGGTCGACTCAGCAAAAGAACACTTGGGAAACGATTACGTTGTTAAGTAAAGCGTTTCAGAAAATTAGCCCAAGGAATTTATATCCTAGTTTCTGAGTAAATGTGATGATATAATTGGTTGAGTTAAAATATGGCTGGAGCAATAAACTATGTAAAATACTTGTTTTTCGTAGGGTGAGGATGGATGTGAATGGCTAGAAGCAGTTATGACAAAATGATGAAAAACAATATGCAGGATTAAATTTCTCTTGTCACAACTGACTATTACCTCATTTCCGTATATACAAGATACAAGCTATGGCGATACCCACTGACATTCTGTAATAATTGTTTTATCATGAGCAATTAAATCCATTAATTCAATATACCCATTGAACAAAATGTTATTTGAACATCAAATATTTACAATAAGAATTGCCCGGAAACGTCAGAGATAAAATGATTAATGCGAGTTTATTTGTACGGTACGTTTTCAACCTGATTATTATGATCTTCCTTTTGAGTGAATTTCTCCCTACCATGCAAGCTGTAGATGACACGGAGAATCATTTATGAGAAATTTTTGACCCAACCTCTTTCTGGTACAAATCAATTAAATGTGAAACCAATCGGTTTAAGTGGGTTTCTCAGAAGAAGAAAATATATGACACCTGGACGGAAGAGAGGAGTAGAGAGCAAAGTTAAATGATGAAGAATTCTTGGAAATCAAGAAACAATGCAGAATATTAAAAAAATGCCCTGAACAGTATTTACAACCGAAAAGATTTAAATTCCAATCGCTCATCGGGCTAGTTCCTTCCTCTTGGAGATTTAATATCTTCTTAGAAACCGAAGATGAATAAAGTTTAATAGAAATAGATTTAAAGAGAAATTTTCCCTGCATCGTTGCGCTTTTAATCAAAGAGAGAATGAAACAGCCTTTATTCGGTGTACAGGATTTATAAGGGAATATTTCTTTGCAAAGTAAACGCTTACTTGAGTATAGGAGAAAGAGAATCGTAGACAGTCAATGCTATGAATATAATCATAAACTGTGGATAAATCACCAGTTGATTAACTCACGAGATGTCTTCCAGAGTATGACACCCAAGCATGTTAGATTTTGATAAAGAATACTTTCGTAAGTCGAAAGACAATATTATGAATTTTATTAGTATTGTATCTGCTAGAACATTAGCCATTAATGTGAATAAATTTGTTTCTTTTGGATTGAAAATGCTGATGATTTTCAGTAAGGTATCCACTGTTTGTAAAGTTTATTTATTCGCTAACATAGCTCGTACTATAGACCGAAATACTGCTTCGCTTATCGTAAAACGTCAATAGATATCTCCATTGTTAATAATATTCTGAGGAAGCACTTTGGAACTATGCAATAGTAGGAGATAAGTAAGGCAAGGAAAGTTTTTACTCGTTCAAAACTCTATTCTCTAATTATAAAATATTTGGGGCATAAAATTCTCCGTTAAATCAACTTTATATGCACACCAAATGTTATTCCTACCTATTATGGTTATGCTATTACTTGGATAGGTGATACAAAGCACTCTAAGCGATAAAAAAGTGTTATAATACTTTCTAATTGTCTCTCTCTAATACTCTCTAATTCTAATATCTTTTCTTCTTCTTCCTCGTAGTTTTGAATCAATCTCCTAAACGTAGCTTTATCCTGTATCAGGTCTACAATATTCCAATAGCCTTCCTCTATTTATTTATTCCCTCCGGTTAGCAATCTTCCTCTTTTACACGGGATTCAAGATTCTTTTACTGAATCTAGTGTTATACTTGTTTATGTGTTCGAAGGACTTAAATCTAAATTTCCTAATGGTATCTGATTTGATTTGCTTCCATCATTCTTCATGAGGTCTACAATCTTCTTATGTCTGGCCTCGCCTTTCTTGGTTTTCATTTTCCAAGTGTTTTCTCGGAATTTATTGTTCCTTCTTTTGTATCGCGCTTCTTTCGCCTAAATTCTTTGAGATTGTGTATATACATCTGATAGCATCGATAATTTTTCTCGTGGCTATTAGATTTTAAAGTCTTTCTTTTGCTTTTCTTACAGTAGACATAAATCAGTTGGTGTACTAGTGCCATTTCTCGCACTCTTACATTGTGTGCTTCTTCGTCTGGTCCATTGAATTGAAGCAAGAAAGTATTGAGTGAATTTTTTTCAAAATTATTTTTAAAGAGGTTTAATAAGGAGGGAACTCGTTCCTCGTTGGGATCGGGCTCCAAAAAATATAAATGCCACCAGGCCCGAACCACGCACACTTAAACAGCATTTCGTTTCAGCCCTTCCAGGAGTTCCCTCGAGCACACGAAACACAACAACTTGGCGCTACATACTCCCGCGCCTTTCGCGCCCTTCTTCCAAAATGCCTTCGTTTGGGTGACTGCGGTGATTGGTGCGGCGACGAGGGCAGGGCTCCGCGGAAGGTTGTCAGCCAGGGTTCCCTCGAGGGGCGCGAGAGTGAAAAGATCCCCAGTGTCGAAGGGTCCTGGGTCGCTATTAGCGACGATGCCCGCACCTTTTCCTCTATTTTCCTCTTCCTCCGACGTCACCAAAAACCCAGTCAATACACCATTGCTAAACCTTAGGAAGTTGAATCCTAGCGACCTCCATTTTCGTCATATATATTCCGTTTCAGGGGTTCTTGCTAATTAATAATGGATTTATTACATCTGGATAACTCTAGGCTATGAACGATAAGGGCAAGGAATACATTTGAAATTGATTTAGTTTGTATGGCCGTTACCAGATTGGAGAAATTAAAAAAATTGAATAGATTTGATTACTTTATAGCTTGAAGATGACGCTTTTCTTTCGGGAAAGACTAGTATAAATGTAATGTAAACCAGGCGGTAAATCAGCTTCAGTATTATTTGGAAGTATCGGTGGAATTTAGGCTTCCATTAAATACTGTTGCTCATAGTTTTATTTTCCATTTACGTACCTCTTGTCGTTAAAAATAATTTCTAACTTTTATTATAGAATTTTCCCAAAAACAGGTATATGTTTTGTTTTTCTACAGTAGTTAACTCGAGAAAAAGTTTTTTCTTTGAAATATAATGAAAATTTTGTAACTTCTACTAAAAATCAATTGAATATCAAATCGAAAGCAGTGTCTTACAGTTAGTTTCAATTTTAATATTTTCACATTCATGGATTCATGAGCCCTTGGATATGATCATTCATGTACGAAATAATAGTTGGCGGCACAGATCTATGGCCACAGTTACTCTGACATAGTGCAATAATAAGTATACTTATGAATTGTACCATCTTATGAATCTATCTACTCCGTAAATAATTTGTTCTTGGTCAATACCATTGGAATGGAAATATTCATTTACTCCCCAGCAATTTTCCCTCTTGTATTCGACTACCTCACTTTTATTTCATAAATGTTGAAGTGAAACATCACAGGCTAACCAGCATCTCTGAAAAGTTGTGAAATTTAGACTTTTGCTCGTGAATAGAAGGCCCGCCATTTAAGTATTAAGTCCCCAAGTATAATTCGAAATTTCCAATTCATTCTGTTTATGTTCACTCAATTTTGAAGAACCCCTCCGCGAAATCAGTATCCGCTGGTAAATTCTTGATTAAATCGGCCGAGTTGTACGAATGTATCCGAAACTTGGTCATCACTGAGGGAGGATGAACTTGCGAACACTTGAGAAGTTTGGAATGTGGGTTTGGAAAAGAACAGGAATGGAGAGCTGAGTGATGAGGAGGACGAACGAGGAGGTAATGGATATGGTCGGAGAGGAGAGGAAGCTGATGATGGAGGTTCTGAGAAAGCAGAATAGATGGATGGAAGCATCTTTGAAAGGAAAGGGCATGTTGAAGAGGGTGATAGAGGGGAGAACACTGGGGAAGCATGGAAGACGTAGGAAGATGGTAGCAATTCCGTGAAGGCATAAGGAAAGGGGGACGACATGGGGATTTTAAGAGGGATCTTATGGCGAGACATCCATTAGGGGGAAGTGAGATGGATGGAGAGAAAGGGGGTTTGAGGGAAAGCGAGATGATGTGCCAGAATTTGAGATGAAAGGATAAGGATTGTTCAAAAATCTACAAATCAAATGGAAGAATACTCGAATCTACCATGTCTGAGATTTTCTCATAACTATTCTTTATAAAATTGTACATTAGAGATGATCTGCTGGTTGAGGTAAGTTTCATGATAGAAAGAATTCCTAGATGTATTTGCATGAATACTCCTCATTGTATCTACAGACCTATACTCTGGTTGCCTCTAATATTTTCTAGACTTCGCCTTCCCTCACCAACTATGTCGATATCTTCGTCCTTTGTCGGCCTTTGTCCGTCGCTCTTTCTCTGTTCTCCTACGCGCCCACATTGCGAACGCTTGCAGCCTATTCCCATCCTCTTTCGTCAGAGTCCATGTGTCTGTAACATAAAGTACTACACTCCACATTATACTCTTCACCAGCCTTACCTTAATGCCTTTATCCAAGGACCGTGTCATCAGCTCTCTCCCAAAGTTGAACGCTACTTTCGTAAGAGAAATTCGGCTCCTAATTTCTTTTTCTTAAAAACAGCAAATCAAAAAGCGTTCCTCTTCATCATACGTTTATTGCAGGAGAAAAGTTTTCTGAAATTTATTTTATCGGATGTTGGTTGAAACTCGCATTATCCTTCAATTTTTCACCGACTATTTTCGCATCATGGCACTGTAATTATTTCGGAATGGGCGTCACCCACCTCGATTAGCTCGTGAATCAGGATGTAAGAATACCTCAAATCACATAACAAAGTTCTGTTTTTTAGATTTTGATGTAAAAACAACCCTTCATGTCAAAGGGATAAAATATTAACATTGGCAATCAAAAATTGACCTCTCTCTTCTTCTCAAACGAAATACTACATCGGCATTTCCGGAAACGATTTCCACATCACTCAAGCTTAATAACCATTATAGTCTCTTGCAAGAGCCGTCCGCATTGTTTCTTTTTTTACATAATTGGTGAGAAAATTCAAAATTTTGTGCCACACGTTTACATAAACTTTTAAATAATATATAGCTGAGTGTAGGATGGCAAATGACTGGAAGGTCCTCGTGAGAGGTCCATTTAAACATGATTGTTTCACCTGACGGAATTTTCTTCGGTTGTGTCCATGTAATCAGAATTGTATTCAATAGGAAGTGCCCACATCACACATTATTAGTATTGATGACTTATTTTGTCTCTTTTAGCAACAGAGCTAAGTTCCCAGGCTCTGGAGGAATTCATGGCTCTCAGAGTTCATCATTACTTTAGGTTTAACTCAAGTGCTCCAGGATTAGCATGTGTCGATGTAAGCTTATATCGCATGCCTAACGCTCTGAAGTTTCTGTTTTATCCTTTCGATGAGATTAAATGTGGCCTCAGATAGGGAGGATGAATCAAAATGTGTATATCGGTGACCTTTCCTGACAGAAATCGTGACGTTTTCATCGACAAAATGTGAAATAAATGGAGAACCCCTACCTGAACATCTTCAGCATTAAGTAAGTCATGCCTTGACAAGGCGAACATCCACTTCGCCCCTCCAATTCAACAAGTCTGATTAATTTCCATTCCGCTGCCTCGTAGTATCATAGTTTCTGTAAGGTTTAAGATGACGGACGCTTTCCATTGACTTGATCAGAAGGTTGAAAATTTTGAGGCCTTTTCTTCAGAAAAAGTCAAACAGCAAGTTACCAGCTATAGACGCCTTTCAACTCATTCTTCTGACTTTAACAGCATAATTTATGAGAACTACTTATTGTTTTTTCACTAATAATCAAATCACATCCGTGGAAAACTTTGCTCGTGAATTCGATGTTCCGTGGTTCGATTTCTATCTCAGTCTCACCTGTATCCTATATTCTCTGACATTTTAATGAAATCTTTGACTTTCATAGCAGAAGATGAAAATATTATATTTCCAACCATTGATAACGCCTGTGACTAGATCGGGAGTTGACAAATCACCAGATGTCTTCGGGAGGTATCTGTTAGTTCTCACCCCCAAATGCCGTACCCACCGTCCTCCTCTCCTAATATGCGAAATTCTACCAATCGTAAATGATCAAATCTGTCTCGTGGTAAGCATGGTATTCGGCATATGCCCTTTGTGAACGACTGACTGAGGAGTGGCAGACGGAGACATCCACCTGGACATCATCGGTCCCTCCTCCGCCTTGTCTTCATTTTTGTCCGGAACGTCAGGCATGCCATTACGCAAGAGACACTGGGTTACCCCCTTGCAACTCCCAAGGCATAGTCACTGCTGCTTTCATCCCACCCCTTGGCGCCCACCCTTTGGATCTAAACATTACCACCCCATTCCACCCTCAACCCATGGTTAGACGCCCCCGACTCCACAAGACTCCCCACCCGAAGACTCCCCATCTTCCCTCCCTCCCTCTTAGTTCACCCCCTTCCCTTCTTAACCCCTATACACTCACACATCCTCACCAATTCAACCCTTCAAAAGAACCCGAAATTCCTGTCGGGCAATTTCGAATTCCTCCCGCAGTTCAATTCGACCTCGTCGCCTTCTCGAGACGTCTCCGCTACCTCTCTACCAACTTCTCTCCTCCGAAGTCTCCAACCCCCCTCCTCCTCCCGTGACTCTCCCGAACCCCCCCCCCCTCTTTTCCCTCCTCACACTCTCTTCTTCGTCGTGTTGTCCCCCCGCCATACCGCCCTCAATCCATCCGCAGTCAAGTCTATTGCTTCCGAAGTCTTCTTCTTCTCCTCCGGCGTCGTTCTCCAACACATTTCTTCGCGAGTGCATGCACCGTGCAGCGTGTGTGAGTGTAATGTGGGGGCGGGCGTGTCTCCGTGTGAGTCAATCGGTATGTGTGAGTGTACGAGTGTGCGATGGCGCGAGAAGGAGTCTGGATGGGTGGAAAATGGGGCGGCTAGCGAGTCGGAAGTTTATTTTTTGAACGGGAGTTTTAGAAAAGAGGAAAATGGGGCGGTGGGGACGGTACGTTACATAGCTCTTTAGAAAGAGGTGTGTTGAGGGGAAATGGGGGAACGAGAAGGCGATACCTGAGATACCCATTGCATCAATATTATTAATTCTGTCCCGCTAAGCCAAAAGATAGTAAATGAAAAAATTACACATTTTGAGATGCGAGTTGATTTTGATTATTTTCAGCCTTGAGGATTTCAAAAAACTAAACAAGAAAATCGTATCCGTAGTGATTTGCCCGATATTACGTCCAGCTCTCACCATATCTACAGTATAAACTTAAGTTTTCTACGCCTGATAACAGTTACTACGCGTCTCTCTCCCAGAGAATCTCATTACTTTTGTTCCCATGTGATTTGTCTTCATTCCACATTGACAATCTTAGCATCAACTAAATTGTAATCTATTCGAAGATAGACTAGATGAAGAATCGAAGAATCGGAAAACTTTTTAGCATGCAATAACTCAGATCCAACAATGATGCAGTTACTGTCTTTTAGCTTAGCAGGGCAGAATTGTCGCAGATAGACCTGGCTGCACACGGGAGTCTAAGAAATAATTTAACTGCATAGTCAAACTATGCATGCTTAATGAAACCAGGCTTAAGTCGAGATTTTCAATTTATTCGGCCAAATAAGTGCTTGGCTCTCTGTATCTTGGTGAAAGTAATTTTAAAGAAAAAAAACCTCTGCATTGATTTGAATACTTTTCTTATAGACATAAACTGCATGGAATATGGGGTAAAAGAACCCAATTTTATTATATATTGGTAACAAACTTGGAAAGCCCATTTTTCAGTCCTTTGGGTCCTAAAGACTTTCTCAAATGCACTATGTCCTCCTTATTCCAATCATATTCCTGCGTCCAATATTTCATGGTAGTTGATTCATCACCGTATCCGTAACGAGGAAACAGAGAACGCTGATTCGGGATGTTGCGCCCTTTAAGGCTCCAACCATTCCCCTGAGCTCTACGCCTTTATTATAATGAAATTGGTACACCATATAGATTTGTCCTAAGAATGTGTGAAATCTAGTTTAGCGGCATTTTACAATATATCAAAGGGCTACAGGTCATATCGCAATAGTCCTGTGGAACTTAATAGTAGGTACATACGCTGGAATCACGCAAAACTGCAGCTCAATCGGATGAGATATTCTTGAGGAGTTTAGCAGCAAACATACTTTTTGGCTGGCATCACTACATTTGTATGAGTAGTGTAGATTATTTCTTCGTTATTTCTTCGATTTGCTGCCACATGACATCACAGTTCCACTTCGCGATGATGATGCAGTATTGCTGTCTGAGAACTCTGGAATCATGGGAGTTTCTGGCAACTTGTGAGGAAACGGAGAGATTGGAATTAAGGGCATATGCGTAAAAGTATAAAAGTCTAGGAGAATTGGAAGAATGTTGGTACAAAATTAAGACTAATGGTGAATTAATTACACATGTGGATGGTTGGGTACAGTTTGGAATGCTGGAGGAGATGTTTTTGGTAGTATGTAGATCATATTAAGAAGCGAAAGTTTGTCCAGGGATGAGAAAATTGCAGATCACGAATATAAACCCCTGCCTCTGATGAAGATCGTTGAAACTTGGAAATGCAAGGATGTTGGCTGAGTACTGCGAGGATGGGATATAGGAAAAGTTGTCTCGATAAAAGTTGGTAGACTGGGGTTAGAAATGAGTGGGTCACGTATATTGAATGCTCCAGTGATGGTCATCTGTATAAGGAGGGAGCTTTGCTTGAGTGTCCATCTTGATAAAATGAATGAAAGTCAATTAGTGAAAAACATTTGTGACAAAAGAGTGAATGTTGTTGGAGGATGGACTAGACCAAGAAAGCTACGATCGAATATAATGGATGGGACGCTGGAGAGGAGGAACATTAGGACAAAAGAGTATGTATGCCTCAGAGTATGAGTGTTACTAAAGCAAGAAAATAGAATAGAATAGAATAGAAAAAAGGTTTATTGTCCATGGAGCATTTGCTCCTATGGGGCAAGGTTTAACATCTGAACATTAAATCAACATATGAAAAAAAGAAAAACAATAGTGAAACAAAATACATTAACATAAATTAAGGTCTCAGTTAACAAAAATATGGTGCAAATCAACAGTTTCTACATTGTAAACATAATAAGATATACAAATTATCAGTTACAGCGATCAAAACATTTTCAATTATCAACAAAAACAGTTACAATTAACAAAATATACAAATTGGCAGTATATTAAAATATAATAGTCGACTAATTCTTTCAGTTAATTTAATGCGATACTGTCATTTTCATTTACGTAATATAACAATAATTTTTAAAAAACATTGATCGATGTTACTTTTTTTTATATCATCTGGTAATTTGTTCCAAAAATGGCATGATTTTACCAGAAATTATCTTTCATAAGTTACCTTGCGGTGAGACGGTACGAAATTTTCGGGGGAGGCATATAAGTATAGGGCATCATGGAAGAGATTATTTAAACCGATTTAGTATCTTAGACCTCACGCTAGTGACTGAGACTATATTTAGCTCGAAAGTGACCGGCGCGATGGGTTCGTGTACAAGGTAGTCTGCATATGGAAAAGGGTTTGGATGCACTTGACGCTTTTAAGTGTAAGTTTGTGGAGCTACAAACGCTAAGACACGAAAATACTTGTACTAGAAGTTCATACCGAACAAAGTTTCAATTTTACACCGTCATTTTTAATATTTGACCACTGATTCGTAGAGCACAGATACAGTATGCCCAAAACATGGAGAGAAGCCGAAATAGGAGTAATATAATGCAATCAGATAAGAGAGATAAGTGTTTCGGTAGATGGGAATAAATGAAAAAAAAATTAAAAATCCTTATATCCAAATAATATTAAAACTTCTTGAATCAATACATTCGAAAAATTTGACTGCAACTCGTCTCCTTTGAATTCTCCCTTTCGAGCAGTTCAATACATTTTTCCTTAAATAATTGGCGTCCGAGGCAAAGTATTTTCTATTTTATCGGACTTTGATGGCTATAGAAGCATTCCAGTCCAACTTTTGTGTAACTGTCAGTTTGAGCGCCATCACACTAACTGCTTTTTCATCTCGGTATATTTCAACACCCTCCAAATCATCTCCTTGATGTAGCTAGTTCTGTTTATTCCCCTTCCTCGCTTCTTTTCGACCTCTCGTCTATGACTGTCATGAACGACCCTTAGCCCCTTGTTACGTGATTTGTGAATCAACTTAGTCCACGCCAAATATCTTCCATAAGCTCCATCTTCTCACTCACCATTCCATACAATCAGATTTTTCCTGTTTTTCTCTCCGTTCGAAGCACTTTCTCCACCCCTTTTAAACTCACATTTCAAACTCCTCAAATTCTTTTTTCTAAGTACTAAGTTTCCTAGGTAACTCTTTTTCTTAAGACTCTGCACCATAGAGAGTCGTATCTTTATCAGAACCTCCCTTTTCTTAAAATTCGTATCCAAGGTTTCTCTCAGACGATGTTCCTTTCGCCGACGCTATAATTCTCCTCCTCACATCCTTAAAACTAGAATTTAATGCGCTTATGTACACCTCGTGTGTATATATATATATATATATATATATATATATATATATATATATATATATATATATATATATATATATATATATATATATATTCTTTCTCTTTCATTCTTTCGCACAACTCTTCGAATATGGCGTTGCTGTAGTTTCAAGAGTTGGAGCGAGCGACTTAGAGAGCGGGGGGAGGGGAGATTGAAATAAAAAAAATTACACTCCCATGTAGTTCGCAAATTCGCCGCGAGAGACCGCGGGGGCACATTCCGACCGTTCCATCCATGGGGAAGCAGCCGTTTTCAGTGGGAGTGAGATGAGGCGCGAAGAAGGGGAGCGAGTGCCGGGGATAGAGAGAGAGAGACAGAGAAGTTGATGAAGCTCCTTATAGATGGCACCCGTGTCTGTTCGAATGGGTGGTTCTGTGGGGGGAGGGATTGGGGGAGAGAAATAGTGTTTGAGTAGACGAGGGATTGGGGTGTGGGGAAGTGAAGAATGGGATATAAATTGAGAAAGGGGAGCGGAAGAGAGGAGTGAGAGTGGGGGGGGGATGGAGAGGGGGTCTAAGAGAAGAGGAGGATCATTCCAGGCGCGGGTTCAGTTTCAAAAAGAATGGTTCGAAATCATTCGTGGAATACGGCAGGGATAAGGGCTAGGGGGATGGGGGAGGGAGGGGTTGTGTTAAGGGCGGTGGGGAAGGGGATGTGGAAAATCCTTCGCATCTCACCCAACACACATCGTGAGACGGTTCGATGAGTTTCCACCCTACCACGCTCCGCCCAACCACCACTTAAAGTCTCCTTCCTCTTCTCCCTCACGGTACGTACCTCACACACTCCTTCCTCCCCGCGCCCGCACCCTTACCACCGAACCCTAGACCCGTACACGGGGTCCCCTGCACCTGGGAGCAGCAGCGAGGGTACGGGTATACTCTCACGAGAGGGGTCCACCGTTTCCTTCCAGTTGATTCGGGCATCCTCATCGTTTCACGAATCACTTATCACCGTGCGCCCTTTTCTGTAGAATTTGTGAGCCAGAGGGTGGGAGGGGATGGTTTCGGTGTGATTTATTGGGGATCGTTCACCGTTCTGATGGGGGAACGGAACGGTGATCGGTGGATATCTCCAGAAGGATCCACGCACATGATGTTGACGTTATTCGCAAATGAAAAACACAAACCTTATAAAATTATTTTTGGTTCTTTTGCATTTCAGTCCTCGCACCGAATTGATACGAATGTGTTTGGCGGACATTATCATCTCCCTCATTGTATCAATTGATTCATTCATTCATTGGTCGTTCGATTCTAATATTGGTTGAATGCAGCCATCTACCCTTCCATATCTAATGATAGTTCCTTACCTTCTGGAATCTCTTCCTTTGTACTTAATTCTTTATTTGGTCCATGAACTTATTCCTGGGTCTTCCTCTGGGGACTTTTTCCTCTATTTTACCTTCAATTATGTTCTTCACAAACCCATTGTGTATCAGGGTGTGTCCATTATGGCTCTTTTATTTTCAATATGGTATTGCACATGGTCCTTTCCTCTTCTGCTCTGCTGTGCACTTCATCATTTCTTATTTTGTCCGTCCATTTCATCTTCCGCATCCTCCCCCAGCACCAGGTTTCGAAGGCTTCTAGTCTGCTCTGTCCACCTAAATTGATAATGGGATTGTAAAAAAAATCACACATTAAAGATGAAAATATCCACTAAAAGATTTACGCTGTTTTGGTGCTGTACAATAACAGTTTGCAATATTCAATGTGAGAATTACAAATGCACTTTTAAATCGTAGTTGCGTTGTGATAAATTTCCCTCTAGAGATACATGCCTCTGGAAATACATTCCGTCTCCTGAGTAGAGGAAAATTAGTCTTGTACCTTGTAAGATTATGTCGAGTTCTGCTGTTAGCGTATTTAAGTAGTCATTGTGATATTTATTCGAGCCTAACAGCAGAAGAGTTGAGCCATATTATGGCTTTTTCAAACTTTAAATCCTGAATCTCCTGACGCCGATTTCCAAATATACTAGCAACTGAGCTTCTTTATTTGTATATTTTATTCAATGATTTTGAATACATATGTCAATCATTGTTTATTTATTAGAACTCTCAATTTATGTTGTACTCGGACGGAAAATTCAATACTCTAACGTTAAATTTCTTTCGGCATGGAATTCTTCGGCCAAATTGTGAGCATTCAGTTGTTTCAATTTTGTTCGCATTTTCATTTTACTTAAACCAGAGCCATGTAATAGGATAATGTAATAACTTACTAGTTTAATAATGCATTCGTTTGTCCAACTACCTTACATCTCAGCTTATGAAAGTTCAGAATATCGGCCAAATGCTGATTGAGCACAGTACTTCGGAGGCTTTTTGATGACGGGGCGCCGATTGGCATTCACCCCATCTCTCGGCTGCTTCCCTGCTAGGCTTCCTCATGGGATCCCCTATAATTAGTGTATTCATATTTATGAAGCCGCTAGATGAAAAATTTTCGGACCCACCGCTTTAAATCATCCTTGACTCAAAAATTGAAAGCATGAGTGTAGGTGCATAATTTACTGAGTAATTTTATAACATATATTTATGAGGTTCAAAATTGATGAAGTTGCAAAAAGTTCTAAGTGGTGTTATTAGCACTAATGACGGCTTCAAAGTACATATGTAGAGAGGGGAAATATTCTTTCACCGCAAAAAATACTTGATCATTTTTTATCTCCGCCTTTTGAACTGCTAAATTACAGGAAATTTCACTCGTGAACTCCTTGGAAATATACTTTGTGGCAATCCCATATCGTATATCAAGATGATTTTGTAGGCAAGTGTATTTCCAGAGTACACATAAAGGTATTTTACGGTTTTTAATGGAATTTCCCGGAGGCAGAACCATCACACCAAGTTCGTATGCTCAAGCCACATCCACTTTTTTAAAGTTTTCTACCGGTTAAGGTAGGTTTTATTGAATATCAGAGAATATCCTCCCATTCTCTACTTTTTCAGGGGCCTATCTTGCTCTACATTATCCTTTTTCACCTCGGCATATGATCTACCCTTCTTTATCCTGGCCTTTGAAACCTACCCTCCTTCCTCTTCCCCGCTTGCCCAAAATCCTTCCCTCTATCATTCTTGAGCGATCCCTTGCCTCTTATTACATCCTCCAGCAACCTACTCTATCGGTTTCGAATTTCATTGAGAAGATTACTTTCCTCGCCCACCATACCAAACACTTCCTCGTTAGTCTTCCTCTCCGTCCACGTAACCTTCTCTATCCTTCTCCACATCCACATCTCAAATGCCTGCAGCCTATTCTCGTCCTCCTTTCTGAGGGTCCACGTTTCTGTACCAACTGCTAAACGCTAAATCTGTTTTAAAAACTTCAGGTTTGACTCCGAGGATGCTCAGGGTAACCATATAGTAAATGAATACTTTTTGCATGCCTTTGGAAATTATTTGGGTAATGCTTGCATATTTTTACTTCAACTTAATGCTGTCGCAAGAATATTCCTTTCCTTTGATTGACTTTTGTGAAGTAATCATTCTGCCAATATGATTACTATACCCACACAATTTATACTACTACTGTTGATAATTCCCTGAATCATAGGCATTGCATTGTCATCAGTTTCGTTGTAACAATTGGCTTTCGAGTAAACTAAATACCATCAACACCCGGTAATCCTTTAAAGCTATGGCAATACAAGGTTTTGGTTGGTGAAACATTATTGAGATTCATTTGTTAAATATCATATAGAGAGCTTATGCCGAGTATTACATGGTTTACTTGAATCTTCCTGTAAATTATTCAATTGTCATTGGGTCTCTTACCGAGAATCAGAGTGGGCAGTCAGAGACCGGAGTTGCCCGTTGGGCCTTTTGCTTTGGAATTTTTATTCCGAGTATACCATGAAAGAGACCTGAGATTGACCTGGATATTGGTAGCTGATAAAATCGGTAATGCACACAGACAACCAGGCTTCAGATAATCAATAATCCATGGGTTTTCTAGCATTGGTGGATGAATTAAAAAATCAAACTGGAAATAAGAAATAAAAATTCATCATAGGAAAATTAAAATAGTAGGGTTTTCTAGATTAAAGACCGTCAAGCTAACCATAAATATATGGAGACACAAAATTAGTAGGCGGAACAATTTGACTACTTGGGTAATAAGCTGGGTGGAAATGGGCAAAGAAGTAAAGCTATTTGAGACAGAATAGCGTTATCAGAGTAGGTATGCACAAAAAGGAGAATGGCATGAGCCTTGTTCAACAATGTAGAGGAAAGGCTGGCGAAGAATCTTACAAGTGTAGCATTGAATAGTGTAGAAACGCAAAGACAAGATGACGAGTGCAGGCTGCAAGCGGTAGAGATGCCAGTGTGGAGGAGAATAGCGAAAGTGCAATGGGCAGAGGAAAAGACCAACGGTTTAGTGCGCGGCAATGTGAGTATGGAAAGTAAACTTCTAGAAGAGATTAGGAGGCATAGAAGGTTATTGTAACTCCTGATAGGGAAGTGAGGGGATGCCAAAGGCCAATTTGTGGAGTACGTTGGTTAAGCGGAGAAAGGGAAGAAAGAGAATAGCCGTACTCGCGTTGGTATAATCTAGAAGATCTTGACTCTCTTCCATCTACTCCCAATTTAACCGATAGCTCATCCTTTTAATGAATTACGGTTGAATACTGAAATAATTCATGACTCACTCCCGCGTGAAAATCGATTGTCTTCAAATACTCAAATGTCACCATAATGAGGAATTTAGTATATAAAAAACAGACTTATGAACATATTACACCAGAGTGAATATATCCGATGCCCTGAAGTCCAGTGAGACCCATATACCATATAAGACTCATATGGGGAAGAAATATTTGACAGCTAGTAGAAAGTTTCAAGCTATACAGGACTCAAGACTTAGGAATGCAGAACGCAATAAAAATTAATGTTAAAATCTGCACGGCATGGGTTAAATAGCTCTTTCTTCAACATGCTGACGATTGGAATCAATCAATCAAAAGTTAGTGATGTAAACTGTTTGGATCTCTCGTATCCTCCTAAACCAACTCATTTTTTTTCTATAATGTTGCAAGCACATGCCAGTCTCTATTCATTTACGCTCTAGATAAGACAAAGTGAACCTTTTTCGGCGACCAGGATGGATTGGGTAACCCTTTTTGGTCAGGTAGACATATTATTTTTTTATTAAAGAATTTATAATAAAACTTTATATAACTACTCGGAAATAGCCCGCGGGCCACTTGTAAATACCAAGTGGCTAGCCTGTGGCTCGCAGTTTCCCCATTGCATGCCTTCTGCAAATGATACTAAAAACATTTTGGCCTCCACCTTAGAGCAGTGTCATTTTCAGGCCGTCTTCCACATTTGTGAATCTTCTGAAACTACGGTTTCGCAGCCATTGTGGCAGGTGCCATCAAGCCTGAATGGCATGGTGGTGATTTTGGTCCTTTGTATACGTTGGACTTCAGGCAAAAAGATGTCGCGGCGCCGCGCCGGCCGCAACGGAAGGGAACGGAAGGGAGAGAATGGTTTATCTTTAAAAAAAACTTTATTTTGTTTATTAAAATTCACCACGTACATAGCAGTGTAGTGATGACATGGCGGCCAATGGGATCATTTAGATGTTACATACTGCTGAATGCAGCTCCCTCCAATGAAAATACAAGTTTCGGATAGGTAGATAGGCCTAAGACATCATGCTAGAGGTTCTGCTATTGCCTATGTTATCTAATGATACAATTTATTAAACGAATTAACCCTGGAATGTGACGATAAGTCATAAGCAGATGAGTGATTGGTCTTAGTATTTTTTAAAATTAAATTATCTGAAATTTTATTGAAAAATATTTAAAACTTATCTTTCAGCACAATGATTATTGTTCTGGTCAGGATTGCATCATCTTACTGTGAATGTAATCTTGACAGAAATTTTGAATGGATTGTGTGTACTCAATCTCCCTGCTGCCGTTTTCTTAGAAATACGCGTTTTTAAATCTCATAGTTTTATTCCACAAAAGTTTTCTACGATTTGCTCTCTTCCACAATTGAGTAAAATGCCTGGGGAGAGGAATATAATTTCATTATCGTTGTTCCAATTCTAACAGTACATTTCAAATTAAGTCACTTGAATTATTAAAAAGTATAGGAGGTATGGAAGGCATGCGATGGACCAATTCTTTTCAATTTTCAATCCGTCTGAATGCCTTCAAGCAAAATCTTCCATTGCCCTGTGCGTGCACTGAAAGTGACTCGAAATGAAAACAAAAGAACCGTCAACGGAGGACAAAAATATCAAAATAACCGACCGACGATCATCTTCCGACTGAAAACAGACATTTGTATGAATCAGTAGCAAATTCTCGAAACGAGGGATTCTCCTCCCGGTCTTTCAAAAATTATCCGCGCCTTTTCCACACCCAGCGCCCGAAACAAAAAGCCTGGAAATAATTTATGATTATTAATTCAGCTGGACACAAACACGTTTCCGCAGCGTTTAAGAGAGAAGCCGGCGGCTTCGAAGAAGAAGTCGCCGCGCCGCAATTTGGGCAGCGGGAGAAAAGGAAGACGCAATAAATAACATCCATCATTACGCAAACACGCCGCGGGTCCCCACCCCATAATTACGCTTTATTGATTTCTGTGCGCACCACCGCTTTTTTTCGCGGAGGTTTTCGAACAAAAAAAAAACTTTGGACCAAAAAAAATAATTTATATATATGTACAGAGGGTGCCGATCGGCGTCCTCATTTGGTATTCGCCGGTGCTCCAATGGGACTCCACCACCTCCCCTTGATTTTTTTCATTCGTTACCTCTTCTCCCCCCGCCTCTTTCTCTCCAAATTACTCCTACGTGACTAAATTCCTTCTGTCTCCTTCCCCTCCTGGCCCGCAGAGATATTCCACTCCTACTGCAGCCCATCCCCCGCCCTCATATCACTTCTAAGACCTCAATTATTGAGCTTCCCCTCATTTGCTCATTAATTACGCACCGCATATCTCATCGTTCGTTCCACAGATAAAGCGACGGGATGGATCATTCTCGTGAGTGAGATGATGAAGGAGGAAACAAAAAGGAAATGAAGGAATATACGTACAGACGACGCGACCGATCACATAACGCGCTCCCTCATTTGGGAAACCAATGGCATGGGGTCAGATAAGGCGGGAGTGACATCGGGTGTTCCGCAAGTCAGTAAGATGGAGCCACCTTTATTATTAATTTACTCTAATATGTAAACACCATTATTATTTTTTATTTAAGTATTCTACTGGTAAAGGCAGGTTTTGTTGAATGTCAGAGAATCTCCTCCGGGTTTTCTAGACTTTCAGGGGCCTATCTCACCCTCTAGTATATCCTTTTTCGCCTCAGCATACGATCTACCCTTCTTCATCCTGTCCATGAAACTTACTGTCTTTCTTCCCCTTCCCCACTTGCCCAACATCCTTCCCTCTATCACACTCTTGAGCAACCCACCGCCCTTTATCACATCCTTCAGCCATCTACCCTATCGGTCTCAAATTTTAGTCAGAAGCTTCCTTCCCTAGCTCACTATTATGACCAGCATTATTTGTCTATTAGAGGTAACGGATAACATAGAACAGAGTATCAGTGTTGAAAAAGTAAATCAGGGTAAATGTCGGCTTCCTTCTCATCAATAAAAAGTATTTTCACCTACTTCCAGCCAACGCATCTCCACAAAATTCACGTCAATAATATTGCCAATTTTGCCCGTTTGTGCAATATTTTTACTATACCAATCTTTTTATTCTACTATTAGTAGGAAGCAGCAATCCTGCGATGTGCATTTTTTTGTTCCCACCATTTCAGACCATACCGAGACCCACCCATATAGGAGGACTATGTGCCTGAATTTCGAAGAAACTTGTACATATGAAACGAGGGGTAACAAAATGTGATGAGCAATAGAAAATTCAACGAGGACTTCGAATGCATTAAGATGAGAGGTGATTAAGGACTGTGTAACCGCATGGATACTCAACCAGATTTGGAAAGGAATTGTTATCCTGTAAGCAAAAAGAAGAGTGTAAATGAATTGAATGAACAAGGGCTGATTTCCTCCGAGCATGAATTAACAAGTGAGATAATGGCTTCTAAAAATACATAGAAGATCACACGTCAATATCAAAAATCGACCTTATCACTAAACCCACACTATAAATAGGTGGATTCAACTTAGGCCATAGTTAGATAGACAGTCATTTAGTAAAATTTAGTAAAATTTTAGTAAAATTTTTAGATTTAGATTTAGTAAAATATTATTTACCTATTAGAGGTCTACCGGTAAAGGTAGGTTTAGATTGGATTAATAAAACACTACCAATATTTTACTGCTGGATTTCTTCATTCACTATTTCGTTTTTCAACTCGGCAATTGTCCTACTTGCCTTTGCTCCATCCTTCAAGCCTATTTTCTTTGGGATGAAGGGGAAAGTATGTAAATGTGGATGGGTTGGTTCATTGTGTGCGTTATTTACTCAACAAAACCAGAGTAAAAAGTGGTAAAGTACTCCTACCCGTACACAATTCCGGACCTCGCAGGGCTAAGAGGAAGCGTCCATAAGTTCAAGCGAAACACACTTAGCTATTCTCATAATTTCATACGCACTTAGCAATTCTCTCGTTCAAAACAACAAAAAAACACCACGACTTCTAACATCTTCAGTCACTAGCTCTATGATACAAGGTAGATATATGTGTATATAGATAAAGATGGAGAGAGAGAAAGAAAGAATACAGCTGAGGTGAGGTAACGGAGGACGTATCCGTGGGTTCTGGGGTCCTGTCTTCCCCTGTTTGAGGTGTGGCGCTGAAGATCCACGGTCCCCTACTCTTCCCCTTAGGAAACCAATCCTTCTGCGCCCGGCGCAACACCACATGACATGGCCTCCTAACAGCGCACCCGCACGAACGCATTAATAACCCCCAATTACGAGGCTATGGGCGCCCTCCCGGAGGAAGTGGGAGGAGGGGCAGGGAGGCGGGAGTGTTGGTGGGGAGGGGGGAACGGACTCTTGGACCGGGCGGCCCGATATAGCCCGTCGGCTACTTGATTTACAGTTTTCGCAGGAGTCAAAATTGAAGAGTCGAGGTGAAAGTCGGGGTTTTTCGTGGGGAAGGGCGGAAAGGGGGAGGGGCAGGGCTATGATTGATGGCGTTTGGGAGTACAAATATAGATTGAAATGGTGGTGGAGGTAGTAAGGGGAGGAGTGAAAGGGGGAGGGGAGCGGATGGATGAGGAGGGAGAGGTGAATGGTCGAAACGATTAAGAGGTGAACGGGGTCGGAAGGGGAAATTTGTCCGTTCCGGGCGGTCGAAAATTCTGACTTCTCCGAAATTCCCGCCTCTCTCTCCGCGATTCCCCGAAGAGGCACAAGTTTTTCCCCGTCGCGTGTTTCACGTGACGAGGGACTCGTGTTCGTTGACGCGACCGCCCGGAACGAATGTGGCGGCGCTCCCATTCACTCAGCTTCCAAACCACCCTGCGTGATCGAATTATTGACCGCAGAGTGTTCATTTCTTCATTAATTTCTACAATCGAATGAGGATTCTAATTGATTTTTAGAGACTTATGTTTTATCTGGTCCGACTGCTCGAGCCAAATCTCGCTATATGACTTTAGAGCTAACTCAGAACTCGGAACGAACATCAATCCGATCTCATACTAATAGCTGTTCAATAACGAGTGATCATAATTCGCTTCTTCACATAACTTTCTATGCAATAATTTTTATGCCTGGTAAATTGATAGTAATGAGTGTATGGATAATCATTAGTTGTTCAATCGTAAGAATAGTTGAATGCAGCCCTCCACTCTTCCCTATCTAATGCTAGCATCCTTATCCCCTGGTATCTCTTCCTATGTACCTTTCCCTTTATCTTGTCCATAAACTTATTCCTGGGTCTTCCTCTGGGAGCTTTTCCCTCTATTTTACCTTCAATTATGTTCTTCACAAACCTATTGTGATTCTGGGTGTGTCCATGCAGTGGATGGATGAGTGAATGCAATGGAGTGTGTATACGCGGTAAAAGTTTATACATTTGACACTATACTTGCGTCATTTACAGTCGTTGCAAGTTGAAAGATGCTCATTTCGCCTACGGCAAAAATGGATGCAATACATCGCCACGACCGATATAATGCATTTGAATTTTGCCTTCTCTTGAACAAATCGTCAGCCAAAGCCAATGCAATACAACAAAAGGCTTATGAAGATTTTGTTCTTCCACAAAGCACAGCGAGAAGATACTTCAAAATGTCTCAATAGAGGGCACTATCACTTTCTAAGCAAGGTGTACCCAAACCTCCGTCCCTGCTCTTACGAAATTAATCATTAAACGCAGCTGCCATTTTGAGAGAATATCGTCAGAAAACTTTATGAGCACAAACAGAAATATTGTAAATTTCATTGAGTTTTACCTACCAGTTGTTTACAGAAAAATGCCCATGAAAGGTATTTATCCGCGGTGGGTTCTAAGGCCGATCACACTCGTACAAAGATAATAGACAGTCGCAAATCGCAAACATGGCTGAACATCTCGTAAAAATCGATGGGAAGTGTGTTCCTCGTCTTCCTTATCGTTCATTCATAGCCCAGAATGCCTTTTCATAGCTACCTAACTTCAAGAAAAATCTTCGTGAAAAGTGGTACTTTTCATCGTCAGAAGAAGTGATGGAGGCTACTGAGGCTATCCTGAAGGACCTGTCAAAAAATGGCTTTTAGAGTGTCTCCTAAGAGCTGAGAATTGGGTGGGAAAAGTATACTGCGTATAAGAAGAGCTAGTTATAGAATGATTATCAAAATAAGGGGAATAAGTTGCAAAATAATAATGATCTAGTGGCTGACTATTGTGGAAGTCGCCAATTTGATACACTTCTATACCGAATGGTGGCGATTAGTGATGGAGTGAATCAGGAACTTCCATGCGAATGCCCTAAAAAATACGAAAGCCATTCGCGAGGACGTTCAAACCAGCGAGCTTTAGCCTTAGAAGCTAAGTTAAACTTTAGTCTTAATCCTTAAAAGAATTGTTTGGCCAACAAGTTCGCGGTTTGCTGCCCCGTCTTGCTGATGCATTACCACATATTTACAAAATTCCACACCCAAAACATTTTAGAATATTGAACTTATGATAGAAGTATTAGTTATTACATTATTACTCTACAATTTTCCGCAGTCTCAATTCATGTAAAATCATATCAAAGCAAATTACAATCATCATGAAAGACAGATTTAGGCTATACAACGAGTCAATTCTTTGAAAATCATATGAAATAGCACTTATAATTTTTGATAAATTGTGAAGCAAGAGTTTATGAAAGAGTTTTAGGCGTAACTTTATGGACATAAAGTGTCGAAACCATGGTCGGTTTTCATTAAAATAGTGTGGAAATCACTACTGATTTATTTTATTTCTACCAATATGTAATGAGTAAGAGTTACTTGGCAAACCATCCAACTTATTCACATTTTGCTCTTATTATGTACATCATGATTATTATACGAATTTTATGTCTTATGTGCAAATCTAATTATGCCTTCAGCTATCAAAAAGGTGAGCAAAATGAATGAAAATCTACACATCCATTACAAAGATATTGATTGGGTGTTTTTACCACGTAATCATATCATGAGTGATTATAGCAATTTTCAAAGTTCTTACCTCATAAAGGAAAGCGTTTCATTGATTATTAGGAAAATATTCCAATTGATAAAATTAATGTGTACAACATATGATATAGAAGTATTCCTAATGTTAAAAACTGTGCAATAGAATGTCTATGGAGTGACATCTGCATACTACCCGAAGGTATGACGAAATGGAATTGGAATAAAGATAATGATGAAGCAGCGAGATTATATACCCAGGAGCTATAAGAGCCTAATTATTGTAGTACGGGTGATAGGGCCAGAAATAAATTAGTGGAATTCTAATTAGATGGAGCACTATCCATAGAGAGAGAGTAAATAGCAGCCATTTTATCCTGCATCAAAAGTTGGTTATGCAAAACGGGTGAATCATTTGTGGCGAAAAAACAAATGCAAATGCAAATCCACTAAGTTGAATTTTTAAGAGACTTAAGAATAATAAACCCTACAGAAAGTAACTATATCATATTAACAAGTTTCTTCTCTTTATATCTCTTATGATAGTTGTACAAAACTCATTCCTTTGGATTTCTCTTGCCATCAAGCCTTTTCAAATCGAATGCACTATTCTACTTCAATCGCGCTTATTTAACTGTGATCACCTCTTCCACCTGTATTTTATTTGACTCATATTTTGCGATAACTAAGCTTCATTCCGTTGCAGTCCCTTTTGTCTATCATGGTTAATATACCTTTTAACAGCTTCCTTTTATCTATACATGAAGTCTTCAATTGATTGGGATGACTAATAATAAATAAATTTGTCCTTGAATGCTTCTCCATTTATCGGGCTTCCACCGTGTAGGTTGTTTTTCGAGACAACTGTCTCGCCCGTGTTCAAACGGGTGTCAAATGTTGAAGTGGCGGGATATCGTTTTGGCCGCGTTAATTTAGGCCATCTGTTTCCCTCCGAGCTCTGTGATTGGCTCTTGTCTTCCTGCCAAATCCTCTTCTATTCACTGGATAGGCGGTAGCCATCTTCTCTGTGGAAGTTATCCTTCGTTTTAGTTATTGCAATGGATTCCCTAATCAGCCCAGGATTATATATTTTCTCATTGGATATCGATTTGGCCTGGTCAAAATAAATTTTGAGGCCAGGCTCGCTCCAGGCATGCCCAGCAATCGCCGATAACCGACTGAACTGCTTACTTCTTGTAGTCCTTTCATGCTCCTTCAGGCGTTTCTCCATGGATCTGCAAGTCTCGCCTATGTAGGACCTCCCACACGAGCATGGTACCTGGTAGACTCCCTCGAAACTGTTGTCTCAAAAGCAACCTACGCGTAGGAAACCCGAGAATTTGAGAAGCATTCATCTGGACGCCGCGGAAACTTACAATGGAATAAATTTGTAATTGACTTCGATGGGTCCTCATACTGAAAATTCATTAAAATTACTTCTCCATGCAAGTTGCATAATCTTAGAAGTCAAAATATCATAAGACTTTTGAAATATTGACGTGCGGTAATGTCAATGAGAGTATCGCGCGTGAATCCAAGATTTCACATTATCCTTGTCAGTTTAATGTAAAAAGATTTATTTACTCTTGAATTCGGTATTTCTTTTTTAATGACAATGAACTAATTCAATAATTTGTATAACCCATGATGCAATAATTCTTTGATCACTAGTTACATATCAGAAGTCATTAACAGCATTTTAATATTAGAAATATTATAAATAGTTTCAAAGGGTAATAATAAGAATTGATCTTTGCGTGCTCCACCACTCCTTCCAAGTGTTATCTTGCATTTAAATAATAATTAGACTGATTGAGGTTTCAATATATATCCATTGGTCCATATATATTTACTGTTTATGAGTCTATTTCCTTTTTACTGATTTAATTAACGAAAACTAAATGAAGACTAAAAAGAGAGCTCATTATGAATTATGGTAATGATGATTCTATTAATAGTTGAAGCATAAAATTTCAATAATAATCCCAAAAAAATGGGATTTTCCACTAATCATGTTCTTTATTTAGCCTCAGTAGTGTTGTAATAAGAAAACTTCATTCATTATTGTCCTTTCAAAATATTAATTCTGATATTAGCCGGTTTTATCCGTTAAGCCCGTCTTTCGCGTGTAAATTCTCTGGATAGTCGCATTATTAGTACTTGTGACATGCTTTTGTCTCTTTCAGCGCAAGAACCCAGTTGCCAGGTTTACTCTTGAAGGAAATCATGGCAGTCAGAATTCATTATTACTTTAGCTTTACCTCAAGTGCTCCAGGGTTAACATGTGTCATTGTAAGCTTGTGTCGCATGCTTAGCACACTAAAGCTTCTGTTTTATCCTTTCAGTGAGATTAAATGTGGCCTCAAATAGGGAGGATGGTTGAGCACGTGTGTACCGGTGACCTTTCCTGACAGAAATCGTGACGTCGTTTTTATCGGCAGAATGTGAAATTAATAGAGAACCCCCAACCTGAAAATTTTCAGAATTAGGTAATGCATGCCCTGACAAGGCGAACATCCACCTCGTTCCTCTAATTCTACAAGTCCAAACAATTTCCTGATGCGTTCACTGGTATCGATGTGATGGTATCGATGAAATATATTAAATAAAATTCATGTCAGTTTTATCATGGTACAGTATTTTCGGGCTGAAAATGCTTCGTGTGTATAGTAATCAAAATATAATTTAGTTCTTTCCAAACAAAGTGATTTACAAAATAAGCAACGGCCGGCCACTAAGAAAGCATCGGCCCCCGATCGAACACTAGCAGGGCATCGTTGGTCTCGGCTTAAATTCCGAGAGGTAACCCACATATTCGTCCATTTGAGTGCTGTCATCTCTGTCTGTAAATGGCAGACAGTAAGAGCAAAATTACCCTCAGCAGGCGAGTACGTTGAGCTGAAATGCTACAGCTACTACTAACTGAAATAATAATCTGTCCAAGATTGCACTAGATATATATAATTTTTACCATACAGATGACAGTCGTGAATTGAAATCTTGGTAAATTCATTGTTAAATTAAACGACTTTAGAAATATAAGTTTTTACCAAATGATGTTGCGTTTTCACAAGGAAATCCTGCGACAATTCCATACATGCGTTAAGAAAATCACTCCACAGGGTTATCGAACGCGTTTGTCTATAGCTGCAGGAAATAAATGTGTATCTCGTTTAAATAAATTGGTCCAAATATCAGTTGTTTAGAGTTTAACAAATTTATTTAATTTCAAAATCACGTATGTATGTACTTTCAATTAAATTCATCGAAATCCATGAGACACCGTTTCCCAAATTACCACGAAAGTCCGAGTTCAAAAATAAACCTAGCACCACTAATCCTCTCGGAACGATCATGAAAAGGCTAAGTGACGGTAAGATTCACGGAGATGGAACTGAGATTTCAGTTCTTTCTCCGTTCCAAAATTTCAGCGTAGAGGAGCTCGGAATACGATCATGCAGCCTCTTCTCCGCCTCGTGAGGAACCGATTGAGGAAGAGTAAAGAACAAACACGGCCAAATGAATTACTGATGGTCCCCTCTCAACTGGAAAAAAAAGGTCCCGAAAATATTATTTATCGCCATCCTCCTCAGGAACCCACCCTCCTGAGCATGGCCTCAGTCACCCCGCTTCCATAACAAGTCTGAAAAAGGGGTTCGAGTGGGAAATAAATTGAAATAAAGCATCCGTTTAGGAGTGAACGCCTCCCCCGCTCCCTAATCCCCCCTCTCCGCTCTTTAAACCTCTGTTCCCTTTTCTCCAAGCGTCCTCACGGTAACCACCCCTCGTCACCTTTCGGGGGAGGGGGGAGGAAAGCTCAGGGGTCACAAGAAAAACCCTTTTTCCCCCCTACACTTCTTCTTCCATGTCCACCCCCCGCCTATTCGCTCACACCCCTTCAGTCTACCCTTAAATCCTTTACCCTCAATTTGACGCCCTTCCCACAAGTGTCTCCCCCCCTCCACCAAGGACTTCTCCCCCTCTCCCTCCACGTCACACGCGGGAAAAAATAATAATAAGCGGATGTAAAGCACTTCATTTCCTCCCGGCGATCGGGAAACGTGAGCGCTCTCAAAACAGGCGACTCAAGGAACGCATCCGTATCTCACTCGCTTGGTTTTATTTTTTTTTGTCGTCGTATTTCGGCGCGAACGGCGTTTTGACCCCGCTCTTCGCTCGTCATTTCCCGTCACTGGAGCAGATAAAGCGGTTTTAATCACCTTGCCTTCCCCCCTTCCATCCGTCCACACGTCATATCAAGTGCCGAATCACGTGCGTCGGTTGATCTCGATGATTCTTTTGGATGATCTTTGGGGACCCGAACATTGATTTTTCGTGGACCCAGAGTGCGGATACTCTTCCACCAAGAATTGCTTGGGGGTGCATTGAAAAATTACTCTCAAAAGATGTTAACCACTCCGGGAATGCCCTTCCAATATTGGATCTTCATCTCCTGATACGAACCGCATGTGAATATGGTTGAGTACCCATCTATTAATGTCTCATAGAAACCAAATGAAATGCAACCAAAGGAAACTAAGAGAGTTCTTTGGAGCGGCCAGTTGAGACTCATTTTATATATTCTCCACGGCCCTGGAGATTGAAATATATTTTCCGTACGTATACGTCTTGTAGAAACCCAATCGACTGTATCCACTGATGAGAGTGTGTTTTTAAATCAATCGCCATCATCATCAAAATTAGATAAAACGCCTCCCTTTTAAGTAGTTTTATCTATTAAGAAATCATTTAAATTTAGTGCTCAAAACTTCTTCAAAATTATAACAGTTTGAACAATAAAATATAATCAAATATATTTTCACATATATTTAGGAAGAATAATCAGCACGCTAACAAACATTCGAAGGTCTGAGGGCATGCAAAGAAAATTGAGATATTAAAAGTTATATCATGAGGTTAAGTAGAACTTCAGTTTAAGGTGCTTCTATAACGAGGGTCATTAAGCCACAACCACCCATCACTTGTGGACAGGGACAACAACACAACGGCAACGACGATTCTTAGCGTCGACGATCGAGTGGAAACTAGTGTTTCCATCGTTGCTCGCAGTTGCCAAGTTGAACTTCATTTTGTGCCAACTTATATCTCATCCTAAATTTAAATGCGTTATTGGAACTGATCCACTCCGTAGAGATTTTTATCTACTGAGCACCCAGATGAGTTCCATTATTTTTCTAGTACAATCTGAGACAAATTTATATCTACGGAAACGAATTGTTATAAGCAATATTTTAGAGCAATCAAAAACAAATTGTGTAACGCTCTCAAATAGTTGAGCACAGTAATTTGTTTACTCTTTTATGCTACTGCTAACCAATGACTACTTTTTTAATTACGTGCTTCAGAATGTAAAGTAGATCGTTTTCGGTAAGCTATTTAACTCAACTACTTTCAATTGAATATTCAGTCTAAGGTATCGTAAACTTAAAAATTTTGAAATGACCGTTACGAAATTATGAAGCATTTTTGAAATAAAAAACATTACATGAAGACTAATCACTGCATTTTTTTAAATCGGAATTTCCATAAAATGAACGAGTTTTTAACGCAGTGGGTAATGTTGTGCACATGCATTAATGCGGTTCTCATATTTCGAATTCGCGGGGTCTGATATCGCTATCACCACTCCAAGTACACTTGTTGAAAATTCCTCAATTCATATTTTATGTGTACACTGAATAAAACCTAATGGATATGTAGTTTAATTGAAATGTACAAAATTCGTGGCCGTGGAAATGAACCGTTTTCAAAAGTCGTTTTGCCGAACTCTCATTAGTGCCGAGCCAGACTTTGAATTAGAAAAAAAGAGATTTTCAACCTCATTTCGTCAGTGTGCAGTCCATGCATGAGATGTGCTCGCGTAGAAATAAATGCCCCGCCGCAAAAATGTCGAGAATGGCGGCTTTTTTTCGATTCAGTCACTCCCCCCTGGCCGAACGCGCGACGATGGACCATTGGAGGAAAAACCCGAGAGCCCCGCATTGAGAACTGAAAAATAAATATTAATTCATATCAACTGGTTTTATTTGATGACGACATGTTCCTTGAAAAAAGGCGATCGGGTCACAGCGGAAGGGTTGGCAAAAAAATCTATATAACGAGCTGCTTCGTTAAAATGGAGGAGGGTCAGACAATCGGTGAAGAGAAATCGAGGGGGAGTTAAAAATGAATCCCAGAAACTAAACGATTATAACGTGCGTTGATTTAAAAAATCTTCCCCTCGATTAATCAGGACGCGATGAAAATGGGGAGGCTGTGTGTATCGCTGTGGCGTTATCGGAGAAGGGATGGATGAAGGATTAATGGGGGGACGGTGGGAATGAATGAATTGTTTACCTCGGATAACGTCGACTACTTACGATACTATGGAATGAGAGTATGGGGATATTAAAATGAGAATACTTAGTATCTCAATTGATGTTACGTTTATTACATAATTGACTTTAAAGTAAACCGTAAGTACTCTATTTTAAATAATAATTCCTTTGTAACTTTGTGGTATTCCATATTTCCATAGTGAATCGAATAAGCCAATCGACGCGATATTCCTTGATTTTAAGAAGGCATTCGACAAGGTACCTCACAAAAAACTCATTTATAAATTGTATTCATGCGGAGTTATTAAAAAAAATAATGAACTGGATAAGGTACTTTCTCAGTGATCGAAAACAAAAAGTAGTTATCGATGGTTTTAGCTCTGACATGGTCGAAGTAACATCCAGTGTTCCTCAAGGAAGCGTTGTTGGCCCTCTTTTATTCATTATTTATATTAATGACCTAAGTTCTCGAATAAGTAGTAAATTAAGATTATTTGCAGACGATGCAGTAATCTACCGTGAAATAAGCGAAGACGAGGACTTTGAAGTTCTGTCATCTGGCCTTAACAACATTCATTCGTGGTGCCAGAAGTGGGGTTTAGAACTTAATATTAGTAAATGCACCACAGTTCACTTCCTGCGAAAGTCATCACACGAAAGCCATACCTACACCGTGGGTGGAGTAAACATAAAATCATCAAATACAGTAAAATATCTTGGAATTACCTTAACTTCAGATATATCGTGGGGAACACACATACAAAATATATGAGGCACAGCATTAAAGAAACTAGTTTTTGTTAAGCGTATAATAGGAAGGTCCTCGGATGAAAAAGTAAAAGAAAGATTCTACTTCGCTCTGGTTAGGCCACACCTCGAATACGCCGCGAGCATTTGGGACCCTGGTCATAAAGATGTAACAAAAAAATTAATGAAGTACAAAAAAGCAGCACGCTTCGTTAAAAACTGCTACGAACGAACATATAGTGTTACACAACTGTTAGACGGATTAAAGTGGGAGCTCCTAGAGATTGGGAGGCTGCATGCTAGGCTTAGGCTGCTTGATAAATTCAGAACTGATATTTTTCAGAGCGACACAAAGAATATAATCAAGAGGCCTCACTACATTTCTGGGTCTGACAGATGAGATAAAATAAGAGAGCTACTCTGCCCAACAGATAGGTACAAAAACTCGTTCTTTCCGCGTACAATAAGCGACCACAATAGAAACTGAGCTCCTCCAAATACACTCTCATAGGACATGTCACCATTCAAACTCCAAAAATTTTACATCTTTACACAGCTAGTGACCTACCACCCCCTGCCACTCGCCTAAGCGGCGGCTCGCGGGATAGTACGTAGATCAGGGGTGGCCAACCCGCGGCCCGCAGGCTGCATGCCTTGAACATTTTTCACCGCGGCCCGCGGAGTTATGATGCATCTCCAAAGTGGCCCGCAAGATCATTTTGGTTGGCCACCCCTGATGTAGGTGTAAATGTAAATTTCAAAAAATTTTATGATAACATTTAAAAAACCACATATTTAAAAACCACACGTCCCAGGTTTCAACCTGAAGATGAAGCTTAAGCGTTGAAACCCGGGCCATGTGTTTTCTAAATTTGTGGTGGAGTATATGTTATTATTAGTGTATTTTATCCTGATGCTGATCTAACAAAGCTATGAGACGCTATGGTGCCAATTTCGCTAACAAGGAGATACAAGTTAGAATATTTGAAATAAGATACAAGAATATAAAAAATGCTAATAGGAAAACCCTCATTATGTTGGGATACTTTGCAAGTAAATGGACAGGATTAAGTCAGAATTCCATCCGAGACAGGATCGCAAAGTCTTTTATTCAACGTTCCTTTGAATATTATTTCATAGCACATTAGGAATTGTAGTTGCTCCACAAAAATCCCAATCTTTCAAAATTTACTTCACCTATTGGTATCTTCTTTATTTATCAATATGCAAGTTGCGATAGATCACTGAAAGCAAAGATAATAGATAACGGCAAAATTAAAGATTAGGAATAAATTTTCTGATTGGTCAGAAAGTATAAAACTTTTAATACACCGTGAATAAATGTTATTGCCGTAGAAGTGTACATGAATTGCAAATATTCCACTGAAGAAAAATTTTCAAAACGTGTGCAAGGTAACTTTAGTGGTAAAAGCACTCAACGCGATATTGAGGGATCTGAGTTCGCTTCCCGGATAAGTCAGATGATTTGACGGACGTAACGAAGAATAATATGCGAGAGCACTACATAAAATGCTGATGGGTATGTTCCCTACCTCTTATGAACACAGGATAATATTTTTTTGTCATATTGCTGTCATGATTTAAATGTTTCCATGAGAGTATAGTATTTTGCGAAAAAACCATGGATTTTTAAGCATATTATTCGTTCATGTGCTACAGCGTAATATTATTTCAATCATTCAATGTGCCAATCATAATTATTGACTCTCGAATTATTTAATTCTTCTAGTCAGAAGTGAATAAATAAGTACCATGACTGCGAATCATTCTAGAGACCATCACAGGTCTCTTAAATATGTCTCATCTCAAGTCATTTTTCTCAAAGATTTAGTTTCCGAAAGATTTAATTCCGAAAGTTTCCATACGATGCACCTCTCCACCAACGTTTAGCCCATTTTCGGTTGTTATTAGATGATGTCTCCCTCACAATCCCTCCTTTGTTTGATTCCATTTTGGTATAACTCTTCCCCTTATCATCCTGGGCCTATTTCATTGCAAAGGGCAACCTCCCTCTAGACTAAGCTACTCATTTTTATCTCGATTCATATTCACCTTTAATTAAGCCCGTACGTAAAAAAATTACTGAAATCTCGATTTGTATTACAAACTGACCCTCAATCTTACGCGTTTGGACTTAATAAGTTATTCGTCTGCTTTCAGTCTTACCTCAATAACATCCAACTAATAGATGGCCATTTCCCTCACATGTTTGTGAACAAATAAGACGGCAAGGCTACTCGTCATTGATAATCGTCAGCCCCAACTATATCACTCAGATCGTCGTGGTCCATCCATGTTTTCCATTTATTACCCATACTTGTTCGTCTGAGTAAAGAACAAAATTCAACCCTCTATAGACGAGCAAGTCAAATTTTTTACGTTTCAAAATCGTTCAAATATGTGCTTTCTAAGGCCTTTCCATTTTGTTTTTACGCTAGACAGAATTGTAACGCTTATGATTAAGTGTGTGGAATGTTGCGTCTCATTCGGCTGTTTGTCAAGCAATTTGATGCAATAGATGGAAGCAATATATGATCATGTGCCGCTATTCACTGACGATGGCGTGCCTGGTGGAGCTCTGAAATAAATAGTTTCAGCTGTCATATGGAGAAAAAATTTGGAAATTTTAAAAAGAGGTACGATATGAAGGTAATGTCGAATTATACCTTGTGTAAATATTATTATGTGAAGTACTATTTCAATTAAATATATACAATACAAACATATTTCAGAATAAATGTTATTACGAAATCGTTTACAATATTTTTACTTAAATAGTACTTTGAAAAAACTAATATAGTAGCAGTATTTTTTTCTTCCTGATGTTTCATAATTCTGTCCACAGTGGGTTAAAAAAGATATTTATCGCTTCAAGACTCAGTAATATGATGTGGTTTAAAATAAGACTATTAATTATTAAAACATGCGTACAGTTCGCATTCCATATTTATCACCGGCAAAAATCCAAAATGAGTTCTTTCATGGTGCCCCAAAGTGCAACTACCTCATGCCTGAGACTATTATGACTTACCATATCTTATGCAGTGCGATGAGTTTGTCAATCTCATCTGATCCAAACAATCAACAACGGCACATATTTCTTCGTACTATTTTAATGACTTCCACTGATAACTTTTAAAACTAAACTTTTCCAGGTAGTCATACATTTCACTGTAGTATTCGCTCACTGCAGATAGAACTCGTCCCCAATCTAGCCGTGGGTATTGTTGGGGATGAAATAAATAGAGGGACGGTTGAACTCGTTGGTGGGATGGGCACGCGAGGATTCGTAACCGGAAGAGATGGGACCCTCACTAAGTGGAACTGACTACTCCATCGTGAAATAAATTAGGAAAACCACATGAGCGAACAACAAGAGGTTTTGAGGGACGATAAATCCAGTATGTTTGTGGGATTAATATCTTTTCTACGCTAGTTATGTGTTTGGAATTTATAGCGAAAGGGTTTAAATAACCGCTCGTGAATATATTCCTAATAAAATCTGAGATATCAAGCGAGACACTAGTATGCCACTGATTTCAAGTGTTTGGGAATAGATTAGTATATTATGGAGGTGAGACAAAATGAGACAAGCAATGAGCTTTTTATTAAATGTGGCTCATTGCCTCATTATTATAGAGGCAGGTAATTAAAAAAAAGCATTATACATTTCGGGCCACGTACGTTAATGTATAGATTGGTCTCAACATGAACCCTGCAGTGGTACCTCTCCCAATCATACTAGACCAACGAAATATAGTGTTGAGTGCTGCTGACTCAATTGATTTATAGCATATATTTATATAAAATTCTTGTCTATATCTGAGACTGATATGAATTAACCAAAAGAAATTTGAAAGACAAAATATTTCCAGCATTATTAAAACCCAGTCAGCGGCTCCTCCTAATCTCTCCTCTACGAAGGTGACCTCCACTTTGAAGGACCCAATTACAATCGAGAGACGATCCTTCTTGGCTGCTTCGTCCGCCTTCTATTTACAAGTGGAAGGTAAATGGAAAGGAAAAAAATACACACGGAAAGGAGTTCTCTCGCTATTCTAAGAAATTACTCAGATAAGTCCCCGTGGTCCTGATTGAGCAAAGACGGCTGGCGCAGAGTCCGCACATACATACAATGACACTGAGTGTTGCGCTAATTTTGCTCAGAATGGTGCATGCTTGCATTGGTAATAAAATTTTTCAGCACATCTTTTGCATTTTGGTACCATGGAGAAAGAGCCAGTCCATCAATCGTCCCTCAGAGGTTAGCAACCAAGCATTCTCATTCCACTTAGACTAAGACAAAGAAATTGGGTGTAAAAAATAGTCGAATACCCCTTGTTGACACAGCTCAAAAGTTTTTTGCGCCTTAATTGGCCATGCATCAGTTTAACCTGGTTCAGCAAAGGATTGGCAACAAGCTTTCGTATCATTATTAAGCATCGTAAGAAGGAAATCAATCCGATAATATCAATAGATATTCCAGTGACCTGACTTGATGGCACCTCGCGAGAAATGTCACTAGACCTAAAATTCAATAAATTTATTTTATAATTTAGAAAAAGGCCGCGGCCTTTTATTTAACAATGCAAAAATATCAGTCACTTACTGCTCTGCTTTTCCAAATGTTAGTTTTAAAGGAGCCACTTGCTATGAAATATGTTTGGGATTTGAGCTCTAGAGAAACATTATTTAATAAATAAGGAAGATTTGACGCGCATATCTTGTAATAAAAATAACGGTGTGCAATCCAAATATTCTCTCAATTTAAAAAAAAATTGAATAGTCATCGAATTAATTTTCATGAAGTTGCGAGAAATTTATTCGTCTGCGAAGGCGCTTGCCGTGAACAGCATGATTGATAAAGGTCATGATACTGCCTAAAATGATTGAACCTAGTTATTAAATGATAACATATGAAGCAAAAACATTTTTGGCGACTTGAACCATACTATATTAACTTAGTGCTTCTTCCAGTTCCGGAAATTTCAAAATAAAATTCGAGTCTCGTCTCCATAACGGCAATAAGAAAAATCTCATAATTGTGTGATATTCACAGAGGAAAAATCAATTCTCTGGACTGGGACTCAAACCCAGATCCCTCGATCGAGGCTGGCCTGTGTAGTTTAATTAGTTAGAGAACTCGGCGCGATATCGAAGGATCTGGGTTCAATTCCCAGTCCAGGCGAATGTTTTTCCGCTGTGAATTTCACACAATTGTGAAATTACTTGCGGGTGACTCCGTTGATGTAACTGCGCGGCTAGTTCCGTAGTTCTTTGAAAAATAAAAATCTCTCTCAAGCCGCCCAAAAAGTCCCAGAAATGTCGCTCTGAGTTTGGCGGTGTTTCGTCGTGACTCGGTTCGGGAATTGCAGAGCATTGAGTCGGTATAGTGACTCCGTTAGGTGTAATCGGAGAGAGAGAAAACCTTAGCTTGGTGGGCGTGCCTCGATGAGAAAAACGATAGGGATCAGAGGCAATAGAGAGGAGGAAGGGCATATACGAGACACTGAGTTTATTTGAGAGGGAAATCTACGGGGTGCGAGATGAGGTGGAGAAGGGAGGAGTGGCTCGGGGGAGGCACGAGGGAATGGAAATCATGGTTTCCGAAGAGGAGAGGGAGAGAGAGAAAGAATGAATGAGTGAATGCGGCGGGGAGGTGGAAATTGAGGGAGACACATCAACCAGAAGAATAATGGAATCGGTGGAAAATGGATGGGTTTGGTGTAAATTGAGGACCTTTCGAGAGAGGGAGGGGAGTGGCCTGAAAAAGGAATGAGTCTGAACGACGCAGTCGGAATGAATCCGTAAGGGAAGAAAGATTGGTCTCTGGGAGATACGGAGGGGCACGGCGGTTAAGGGGAGGGAAGGTTTTGGGAAGAAAGAATAGGGCATAGGGACGGAGGTGTAAGCATAACCGTTGCATATGGGGGATGATCGGATTTGGAATTACTTCTCTGTCGGTACATAGCTGCTACTCATGTAACTATGTAGATTAAGAAGGGGATCGAGTTGATGTGGCTGATAGAATAATGTCTTCCTACTCCAAGGTCCGGGGATTAAATCCCAACAGTTGTGAAGATATCGTATAGAACCTTCATCCCGTCTTGGGCGCAATGTGGAAAGCATTTCGGGGGTAGCACTCCGACCGTAGGGATGGAAATAAACCTTTGAATCATTAGACACCTTCCGTATGGAGTCTGCTAATTTCGACACCGGGTTTCCCTTCCCTTTTTTTCTCCTTTTCATCAAAAACCCAGAATATATTTTTAAGTGCTGTTTATAACTGAAGCTATTCCAGTATATTTACAACTGCTTATTGACTCGGATAGTTCAACAGTGATATATATTTAAATCCTGCACCTAAAAGTATGACGTAATTAGGTACACAATTTTACACATCATCCTACTATCGAAGCAATAAACTTGATTTGCTCTTCATATTGCTCCCAAGAAGGAAAAGAGAACACCCCTAAAACTCATTTAAAACGGGACACGTAATAGGTCAGTTTTATATATGTACCAATGCTCATTTTAAGTTGCGCGCATAATAAGCGCATGCGCAGACTGCAAGAACGTATGCGCTAGTGCATGAATGAGAGATAGCAAAATAGCCCCTGCACTAATTCATTAATTATTGCATGCCAGATTGAGAAAAAAATGCTGTTTTAAATCGTGAAATATCGAAACGGGCTTAATAAACCCACGCCACCACTGCGATTTATACCTCGGCCCTCGACATTAATTTTCAATTACTGTTGAAGGTAATTCATCGGTTAAGGTCGGTTTAGATGGAAGCACTCTATTTTGCAGCCGCATTCTCTAGTCTCCTTGCACAATTTAATTCTTCAGCTCGACGTATAATATGCCTCTCTTCATCTCATTCATAAAGCCTATTCATATGCCTCTTTTTTCTTCCCCTCTTACTTTCACTCTCTTCCCAAAAATCTTCCACTCTATCGCGGCCTTCCGCAGTTCTTCGCCCCACACTGCCTCTTTCAGCCGTATACTTTTAATCGTCTCCTTAATTCCTTAAGTATTTTCCTCCGCTCACCCGCCATTCCGAGCAAGTGCTCGTTCATCTTCCTTCCTGTCCATCGCATAATTTTCCCTCTCCTCCCCACTCTCATATCACAAACGCCTGCTAGCTATTTTCATCCTCTTTCCTAAGAATCCATATTTCTGCGCCATCTACCTCCTTTGGTAACAATTTTCTTCTTTCAGAGCCTAGCCATCTCCAGCCACCACACCAACCCATCCAAAGACGCAAGTCATCAAATTCTCGCTGTAATAGTCGTATTCATTCAGTATAAAGACTGTCCAATGACAATTCACTTCATGTATCTACATTGCCGTCTTCAAACATGCTCATGATTAATTCTAATGCTTTTCCGCACTTTCCTCCATCACGTCTCCCTCGACCCTTAACAATCTAGTCGCAACTTTTTTTCAAAGGCAGCCGACTTGAGGTGGGCCCATCTCCTTTTGTCTTTATTTCAGAAATTATATTTTACACCACCCGGTGGAGTTTTGAATATAGTGCCGCCCTTGCGGGAATCATCAGGTTGAAACTCTAACCTTTGTATATTAAAAGGCTTGAGGAAAACCACCTTCCAGCTGCTACATTTTTTCATGTAAATTCCTCTCGGGAATTTAATGGGCTCAATCAAGGATGATTTGTGGGAAGAAAACAAGCCATTACACTTGATTTATTAGCATAAATCCATATTTAATCAATGCGTGATATGCGATGAGTCACGGAGATGTGACTCATCATATAGGAGCTTAGGCAGCTTGGAGGCTACAACGGAAACTCGCAGGAGGCATCTCCGTTTCTTGCCCTTTCCTGAATGACGTTGACTTGAAATAAAGAAGAAAATTTTGGAATTTGTGTAGCAGTTCAGTGTTCGGTAAGAAAAACTAACCCCTCTAAACGTTGAATAGAGACTGAATAGAGAATTGATTCTGCCTTCACTTCTTGCATCTATGTTGTTGAATCTTGAGGGTGATATGTAATAAAGAATAACTTAACGGACTTGCAGATCTATTACTCTGAATGAATATTACTTCTTCACCTAGAGTTATAATGAAGAAATCTTCTTTCAGTGGTGTTTGAGTGCCTATGGTTCCAACTACAAAATGTTAACTCACTTTTTTAATAGCTCAAACTGGCCTACTGCTCTCAGTGAAGGTTGTCCTAAAAATGCAGTAGATTTTGGTGATATAGTATGGAACTTACACGTAATGGATGGATGAGATATGCACAGTTTTCCACTTATTAATTGAACTATAAAAGCTATCTTTGGTATTGTAATATATCAGATGCGAGGTCTTAATTAAGTATTGTATAGTTTTTTGAAAATTCTGTCACTCTTTTCCTAGAAGAATTTTTCAAAATCTGTTTTTAAATGCTAATTTCATGTATTTGTGCGTGCATACATTTAGAAATAATTTTTTTCATGAAATAGTCAATGCAATAGATATGCGTGCATCAAATATAGATTAGGACTCATTTCTTTGCCTAGTTTTCCAAGAAGTCCATCTAGTAAATGACCTTTCTAGGTAGAAACAGCATTAATCTGGATCATTTTCGTCCTCCCAAGACGATGTCATAGGGTAAAGAAGTCAGGTATCCGTTCTTCAAAGCCACAAGTAATAATATGATAATAATAATATTTATTATTTCACAAAAATACATTTGAATATACAATTAATTAATACATACATTTCTTGAAATTAGGCACCCCAAAAGAAACCTTGTGTTGGGGTTGCCATCAAATGAATAATTTGTGCTCGGCAGTATTATATTTATACATACAAAAGTTTAAGCATAAATAAAAAATCAACAAAAAATGAGTGTTCAGTGTAACAAAAACAAACAAAATTCATTTTTATGGTGCACTTTACAGAAGAAGCAACATGGCGAAAACTATGCAGAAACAACGCACATTGGATATTATAATAATATGACATGGCAAGAACAAGCAAGTAAAGAATAAATGAAATTTGGTATTTAAATATACAGAAAAGTGAGAAGGAACTCATAATTAGGTGGATGGTACATATTTATACAAGATATTATCAATGTCCTTTCCAGCAAACAACCATTTTCTTAACAAGGTTATAAATTTTACTTCTCTCCTAACAGAATTCATTTCTCTAGGTAACTGAACAAAAACTTTAGATGCAACATAAAGGTACGAGTTTTTAAATGCTAAAGGTCTTAGAATTCTAATATTAGCG
This sequence comes from Ceriagrion tenellum, assembly GCA_963169105.1. NCBI lineage: Eukaryota > Metazoa > Arthropoda > Insecta > Odonata > Coenagrionidae > Ceriagrion > Ceriagrion tenellum. The sequence goes on along the minus strand of OY720632.1, from coordinate 93,284,806 downwards.
CTATTTCTGAGCATTGATTTGTACTTGTACGGTTTATTACATTGGCCTCCTCGTTTATAAAAGACATGGAGAGGTCAATCCAATTGTTCTCTTTTTACACTAATTAGTAAGTTACTGACCATTCTAAATCATACTAGGTAGAATGTGGGTAAATTAATCAAAGTAATCGCTTTTATCTTATAGATACTAAAGGAGTTACTAATTCGGGGATAGTTTATTGACCTGGGTATTACTTATTGTTAGTGGAATTTTGAAACATGAACATCTAAAGAGATTAATAACTTTGCACAGTTCGACGCAACTCATTTATGGTGCCTTGATTTCAACGGGTATGTTTTTCATTGTCAAGCTTTTGTTTTATCATCTTGATAAGATTGTGTCATTCGTTGAATCAAGCTTTTAAATAATACTCTTGTAATGATTTGTTTGGTGATAGCGTAGCAAAAGAGGCAATCAGTATAAGAACGATATAAGGTTAAGTGAAGCCTGCAATAAATCACCAAGAACAAAACTGTAAGTAACACGACAACTGGTGAATAATTATTGGAGTGAACTTCGTGCCATCATTGCGGTCTTCGTTAGCGAGGAAAGACTGAATAGAGAGAAAAAAGATATCACACATTTAAAAATTGGACACATTCATTTCTTATTACCAGAGAAAAACATTCTTACCGCTTAAATGCCACGCAGCTTTGGCATCGAAACACATCTTGCCCGAGTAAGGGAAACATCCGGCCATGAATTAATTTGCGTAATAACTTAAGGTCATTTAAAAGGGGTAATATTGTAATCCAAATAAGAGTAAGTGATCGACATTTCAAAAGAAATGAAATAAACTTATGCGACACCTCAGCGACAATCACGGCCTGGGGCTACCGTTTTCGGACACTTTCGTAGCATGGGCGTATTTGCGAGGGGGGGAGGGGACGAAAGGGACTGAACCCTCCCCTCACCCCTGATTCAATTTTTTCAAACAATTACCTTAGTTAATAGTAATAGCATTAGTACACTAAAAATATACGACTAAAACAACGAAATATCTTTCAACACTTCAAAAATGGCAAGAAAATTCAGTTTTGTTGCTTTATTTTTAAAATTTCCCGCACGCCTTGGCACTCATATCGAAGTATTTTTGGACCGCCCACCCCAAAGGCCAAATTTTAGGACATTTTTGTACCTTAATAGTTGAGTCTACGATTACATTTTCCTCTCGAAAATTCCCTAGGAAGGGGTTTAGTGCAAACTTTAGCAAACTACTCTACTGCTAAGCTAGCACCAGAAAGAGTATCTGGACGTGAGCGGGGAAGCTGGGAGCCGTTAGCGCGCGTCATTTCACCCGCGAGAAATCGAGCATTGCGATGGCGGGGGTAGGAAAAGGGAGGGAATCCACGACGGGGGCGGGGAAAGAAAGGGAGTGCAGCTTGGAGTGGGCGAACAGTTGATGGGCGGGAAAGAGAGAACGGGAACGTGAAATTCAAGCGAGTGGCTTTGGATGATCTTCGCGAGGATGATATCGGAAGGAAAAGGTGGGTATATATATATGAATGATTGAGGAAAAGGATCCCGTGTTCGCTCTTTTTTTAGCGTGTGTGTATGTGTGTACGCGGGTAGAGGCACGAGGGTCTGAGGATGTTTGAGAGGAGGTCGGTGGGAAAGAGAAGAGGAAGAACGAGGGAGGGATTCTTTTATTTTCGGCGGGAAGGGAGCAAGGGAAAGGAGGTAGAGTTAAATAAATTGAGGAGGGAAATGAATATAAAAATAAAAATCGCCGTGGGGGAGGGGATTTTCGAGTATGGTGGGGGTGGGAGGATGATATTGGAAGATGGGGGTGGGAGGGAAGGGTGAGAAAGTGGGTCCTATGAAAAAGGGGGTGCGTTGGGATATCCCAGGCGGGACTTGAGATGGAAGAAGTGGAGGGAGGGTTGTGTGATGAAAAGGGGAAGGACAGGGTATTCTGGCAGGGGCACTGTGTGGAGGTGGGGAAGAACCCAAAGCAGGGGAGATGGGTCGGTAATGGGTCTTTTCAATGTGTTCCCGATCGGAGAGAGAGACTTATGAAAGTTTTGCCCTCACGTGCTTATTCATTTATTTTCTTATTATTATTATTATTATCATCGTCCTCCCCTTCAAAATTTTTCCTAAGTATATATATACACATCTCGTCGCTGCTGAGGGAAAAAACGCCAAGAGGACGAGCAGATGAGAAGAGGATCATCTCCTGGAAAATTTACTCCAACTTCCCCCTTGTTGAGCTCCTCAATAAGTACATACATATCTAGAAATATATGAAGGTTCACATACATACAAAAATAAATATATAAACTTTTAATATAGCGTTTATTTCCTAATATCATCTCTCATTCTTCAGTTCACCCTTTTGCGCGGGGCTGAGTGAAAGGAAGGAATCCATTGATGCCATTGATGAAATTTTCCTTCCTTTTATAAAATATATGTATGTGGGCTCTCCAATATTCTATCTCGTTAATTTCTCGTCTTGGGAATGCACTGCGTATCTGCTCGCTCCGTTCAAATGACTCCAGATGCGAATATCGTTCGGAACGTGTGCCGTTTGGATTGATATTTTTTGCAAAAGTTCTTCTCTTACTCGTCTTGGTAAGAACCGATGCTCAACGGTCGGATGCTCTCGGTGCAGATACCGCTAAGGGCTTTCTATAATGATGCAAACAAATACAAAAATTCGAGAGGGCACACATAACTTAAAGATTTTATTTGGATCAGGCCGGAGATCTCTTTCTTACTAGGAGTCATTAAAGCAGCTAGCTACTGGCGTGCCTTAAATAATGAAGGGATATGGAGGAGATAACAGCAGAAAACTCTACTATGGGTACAAAAAAATTGGATAAGATATAATTGAAAGCAATATTACTAAGTTGCATAGAGTTGCATAAAACTCAAAATTGACTGCTTTTATGGGTATTTTAGAAGGTATTAAATGATTAGAATTTTTTAAACTATGTAATTCTACTCTTGTTTTGAGAATATAGCATTTCTTTTCAAATTGAAGTATTCATTAATTCCCCCAGTAGACGGTTCTAGTCCCAGAAAAGCATGACAATGGATGGCCCGAGATTTAGAAAGTTAGAGGATGACTGCAGCTATACATATAAAAATCTCCACACCAGATTTTATATAAATCAGATTAAGGACCTTACGTTTACTATTGATAAATCTTCAGTTAAGTGAATTTGTTATTTCTACTGCTATTGTTTTACTAAATGGTCACATTATGTGATACCTCAGGAGAAAATAGTAGAATTAATCATACTGAAATAATAAAATTAGTTTTGTAACTTTTTAATTTTTATTTAACTTCAACTCTTATTACAATTATTCATAGTGCGTAGGGTTCCACGGCGCGTGGACAGTCACAGCTGCATCTTTCGGGTGCCTACTGTGCCGTATTTTTTGAGTCAACCTCAAAGCAACCCCACAGTAAACACCCGAAAGATGCCGCCGCTATAATTATTCTTCAGTTCCATAGGAATGTAAAGCTAGCGTTTGTAACCAGTACAATTCATGTACCCTTCTTCCGTTTACCTTGCCGGGCGCATTTACTGAAAGAAGCACAGAATTCATTCGGTCGCTCATTGATTCAGATCCATAGTTGCATCATCACTGCTTTAGCAGTTCTCAGACTGGATTCTGAAGCACCACACTTAGGCCGTTCCTTTCAACTTACGCCGACAGCAAAGGAGAGGCACCACAGCACTGGTGACGTGTCCATCTATTTTCCCCTTCCATCGCCCTTCACAAGATAGTAAACTTTTTCACCGACCAAGGAAGCCTCATGGGGCCGACGAAGGGCCTGTAGGTGGTCGTCTTGTAGTGATGGTGCTTGATCGATCCCTCATGTGGACCGCCTGGGTAGCGGTTGGAGCCATACTTGTGGTGCGAGTTTGGCTTTGAGTGGTGGTGATCATCCTTGTGCGGGTTCAATGCGTGGTGGCCCTTGTCGGAGTCGTGGTGCCCGTGGGTCGAGGGTCGGGAATGGTGCTGACCACCGCTCGGCCAAAGAGTGACGTGGGGGGACGAGTGCGAATCGTCTCCGTGGTGGACGACGGATGACGCCGTGTGATGATGGGGTCCGCTGGAGTGGCTTCCGCTGCCTTGCGGGGCTCCGTGATGAACGTGTCCAGCGGCTCCGTGGAGGTGGCTGGCGAAGGTCGCTTCTCCGTGGTTAGCTCCTCCATGGTGTCCCGAACCGTGGTGAACTGATTCCGGCTTCGTAGATTCCACAGTGTGGTGGTGGCTTAAGTGTGACTCGGAGGAATGGTGGCCGTCGGTGAAAAACAGGGTGCTCTCGTGGAAACTTCCTTTGTCGCCGTGATGCGAGCCGTGGCTTGAATGGTGAGGCTTGTGCTCTTCGTGGTGGTGTTCCTCCTTGATCGGCTTTGGTTTCAAAGACCCCAAGGGTTTCACCAGTGAATGAAGGAGGTCGGCCACTGTTGATAAAAGTTAAAAGAAACTTTATCTTAATCACTGGATGACGAAAATAGACCGAAACTCGTATAGTCAAAATGTCTCATAATACTCCTTTGGGTAATTGCAAACCATTTGTCACGTTATAAAAAAAAGTAGCCAATCGTTTTGCGGAATATGAGCTGAACTATACCACCCTTTTTCTCTACATTATTATCTGAAATTATTATCAAAGAAATTCGCGGCGCAAATTCTTAAATTCCACTACCAGAGTTATCCAAAAGGTAATAAAATGTGTGATGATTATTGGTGGAAATTTATAAATATTAAGTTAATTTGATTTCTATTACTTTATAGCGGCTAAAAATAACAAACCTTCTGGTTACGGTCATAGAACAAGGTACTAACAGTAAATTTAACAGTCCCAAGGATTGGATTAACCAGACTTGTTATATGAGAGATATTAAGCTTTTTGTACTTTCCTTAATTTCTTGTCGCTCTAGTGAGTTTCATCAACTATTGGTGACTGATGACAAAACATAACTATTCTTCCTATACCTTAGCAGTTGATATTTTAGAGGTAAAATTACAGTCAGAGGTATATTAAGTGGTTTTGGTCGAAATACATGCCAATAAAAGTATTAATATTATAAATGATAGAAGAATACAAGTTTATGAACTACGTATATTTAAAATGAAGGTACCCAAGGATCTCTGTGCATGAGAATGAAATTTTATGGTGCTTCAAAATGGAAAAAAAAACTGAGTTGGAAAGCTAAACTTGTTGAGTACATTACAAGCCGTAATCGATTAAGTCTCATCCCGTTTTAACTTACCTCCATGGTTTCCAGATGGCTTGTGATGAGATTCACCGTGCGAGGATAGGTGTCCGTGACTATTATCTGAGAAAATGGAGGAATGGATTTTATCGTGATTTGGCTTATGCGATGATTGGTGGTGGTCATGGCTTTCATGATGATGGTCGCCCACATGATGCTTGTCGTTATCATGATGAAGGCCGGGTTTGGTCATTAGATGAGGAATCCGGTGACTTTCCTAAATAAAAGATATTTATAGTGGTGAAAATCGACAGAAATTCCGACAAAAGTCATGTTAATAAAAGTTCTACTCCTTATTTTATTGTGTCGCAACTAATACGGCAGAAGTGTTTTGGTTTATATATTTATGGTTTATAGAATTATGGCCACGTTAGAATTTGTAATTGTCATATCAATAAATTCGGGTTGGAATCTAGGCTTGCTCATTTATTTCCATTGAAAATTATCTGCGTTTACGTTTTTGCAACCACGCAACGTGAAGAACGGGGTTGAACACATATACGGGAGAAGTAATATCGTTAATAAACTAAGAAATTTTATATTTTTCCTAATTAAAGATGTGACCGTCTGTTAGCTGTAATGAAAGAAACTCTATTTTTTGACAAAGGAGAGGGTATGTTGGTTTACTCCTCATACTAAAATATAGCAAAGAATATTATTGTTACTAAACAAAAGACAATTTATCAATTATCAATACCGAGTTTATTAATTTTAATTTTTAATTATTTTATTATATTATTATTATTATATATTATAATTATTAAAATTAATTATAATAAAAATTATAATTAATTTTAATAATTAATTTTAATTAAAAATTTATCAATAAAATACCGACTTGGGAAGAAATACAGTTTTCAGAATCGAACGATGCATGATAGGTTTCCATTTTCTCTGTCTGTATGACTAATTGGCAGTCCAATGATTGTTAATCACAGTTGCAGATCAATTCACTTACATGCGGTTTGGAAGAGAAGATGGATGGTGAATCATGGTCATCGTGCCACCCTTGGAAAAGCGACGATATCTTCATGAAAGGTTTCTTCATGCCGAGAAATGCGTCCTTGTCGTACTCCGTCTCGAAGTGTGAAGTGGAGGGAAAGGGAATCGGCCCGGTGTTTGATGGGTATTCTTTCTTGGGGAACGGCATGCACCAGCCGAATTTGTTGCACAAACCCAGCCGGAAAGCTTGACTCATGTGAGCGAGGGCGTCCGAAAACGATGGCTTGTGTGCATGTTTGTCAGAGTGGTGGTGATTTGGCTTCGGATCGGAGTCCTTGATGCCGTGATGGTGTGATTGGTGATGAATTGAGCTGCCACTATTAGGAGGACCCCCATGCGACTTTGAGATTTCGACGGCGGGTTTCAACGGAGTCTCCGCGTCCTTGGAGACCTTGACACTCGGAGAGACCTCTACAGACACTTTTGGCTGGACCGCTGCACTTCCCGCCGAAGCAACCACTGAGTCACCGGCAGGGACAGCAGCGGGAGTAATAGGTGACAAGGTAGCCATCAGGATGGCCATGCTAAGAAGCGATATGAGCTGAAAGTGTATCAGGAAGGAAATTAGGTAGATATTTATTTTATCAACGATAGTTTTATGTTGAAAACTTAAATAGAATATTTTACGAATTATTGACAGCGTTTAATAATTATAGTTTATATTATTATTTTGAACTAGCATAACTTCCTGTTCCCGAGTATTCTCCGTCACATAGATATGAGTTATAACTCAACTAAGTTACATATAAAACTTTTTAACTCTATAAGTTGAAAGGATTGCTAATTAATTAGAATAATCCGTATGCGACCGAGAAAACATTTTGCGTAAATTGATCTGATTATACTAACTGAAAGCATTAATGGAATAGCCTCAGTCTTGAGAGATCCACAAGCGTAACCAGAACTATGCAATTCGTAAAGTACGTTTTTCCCAAAGTGATGGAACATTCTCACAAACTTAATTCTTCACTGCGAATAAAGGATACATATATATATTGAATGAACGAACGATTATTTATATATATATTTTCTTGTGTCAATCTGAAAAAATCATCTGGTATGAAGCTAAAAAGTAGGGAGAATTAATAAATAATAAAGAATAAAAAAACAAACTGACACACACACTAAGAGATTGAAAGAGTTAGTTTTACCGTCATGATGTGATGATCCTTGTTTCTTCTTCCTAGCAATGCGGCCGATTGTACGTTGACCACGGAGTGGTCTCCTTAAGTACTCTCAAAACCCAAGGAGTTTGCTTGTGCTGGTCTATAAGTGGAGATTAGTTTCACCAAAATGCTTTTAAAATTACCTCATTAGCACAACAGCAAGTGTCGGAGGGGTAATTTACGCAGTCATTGGTGAGCCTCTTAATCACTTTTACCATATTCATTATTTAAAAATCCGATAAGATACCGTTATATTAGGCATTAAATTGCCTAACGGCATTGGCGCATGTTTATGTGGGACCATTCCGGTACGAAATTTATGATTGGCAATTTGCCGCATATTTACTTCTTGCCTATATTTCAATTTCAATATGGAAAGCTTTGCACGTAGGCAGCATGGGTTTCAAAATGCTTCACCTTTTTAGATCTTTCTTAAAATTAATACATTCTATTCGTCGCTGTAACTCCTGATAAATATTTATAATGACTTTACTCACTCAGAGAGAAAAAAGTATTGGAATAGTAATCGCCATTACAATCATAAATACTGTCTGTTGAGAAGTGATGAGCATTTGAAGCCTCGCGAAATTGTGTTTATCGTCTTCACTCACTACTAGACGAATGAGAAAATATATTTTATTATATCATATTAAACCCATTCATTAGACTTAAAAATAATGTTAGAATATGTCACACCCTAGTGTCAAGCCTGATTTTCGAAGCCATTCAACGTAAAAACTCTCTTAAGGAACAATGACTCAGAATGCAGACGTTAGTATTGCTAAACCCTGTTAAAATAACGCAATTCATCGTTATATCTGACACATTCAACTGACACATTATACTTAACAACCAGAGAGCAATATATTGCATTGGCTGGCATCAGTTTAATTGCTCACAACAGCAACAATCACTTTCAGCATCACTTGTATCCATAACAGTCAACGTCCCTTGAAGTAAACGGCAGATGAGTCTTTAAATCTGATGTAGTTTTTCCAACTGTCATTGGTTATGGTATGGCTAACCACCCTTCGCAAAACAAGTCAGAATGCCGGTTTCTTTCATTTTCGGTGGAGCTGAACTAGTTGTACATTAAAATATATTAATATAATTGAATGTGGGACGTGTTTTATTAATAGTTTTTGCCACTGTTTCGACCACCTACAATACAATAGTCCACTCCTTTTACCTCTGCTCAGCTTCTTTCTAAATTCCCCCAGCTCTTATGAGTTCTTCATTCAAACGACCGACTCAGCAAGGTAACTGATCAACAGACAAGTACGCATCGATGTGTATTTTTATGGTGGATGAGAAGCCAGACATTAATCGCCATCACGTCTCGAGGATATGCACACTTGCAGAAAAACATCCTCGGGGCAAAGTGGGAGTGGCTCCCAATAATTTGTCGCAAAAGAGAGAGAGAGAAGGGAAATTCGCGCTCGCCGCTGATTACATCTCACGCGGCGAAACCCTTCCGCGGCGGAGAGACAGACAACACGCCAGACCGCGGCGGGTGGCCGGCGAATTGACGTCCGCTCCCTCGGTCGTTAGCGACGGGCGAAAGAATCCCGAAATATGCACCTCCGGTGCGCGAGGCGTCCTCACACAGCCCTGAGGGCCCTTCGCTGTCCTCATCTCCGAGGCTTGCGTCTTTAAGGTTGGTGTCCTCTCTCCGTACATTTTCCACTTAACCCTCTCTCCCCACAGTGCGTGCGGCTAAATTATCGTTTACCCACGGGAGGATGCATGCACCAGTTGATCTTATCGTTGCCCCCAGTCCTTATTAAAACTCTGTCTCCTTCGGTAATTTCGACCGGATGAGGGAAATTATTTTTATTGCTCTCCTTCGTCTTTAATTATTGTTTGAAAAGATACATGCACTGCGTAATCTCCCTTTTTATGGGACGTTTGTGACTGTTGAGAGGGTATTTTCTAGTGCTGACGGAGAGGTTATTGACTATCGAGTGCAATAAAGAAAACTAATAATTAGCCCTTATAAAAGGTTTTCTTGAATTGGCATTTGCTCTTCTTTGTATTGTGAGGTTTGCAAAAAATACTAATTGAATGAAACTGGCTGTTGGAAACTAGCAGTTCATGCCTGTTTTTTTTCACGGGGAGGGAAAGTGAAAAATCTGACGAGATGAAATTGGTTGAAAGTAAATTCAGAGAGAGAAATTATTATTTTTAGTAACACCATATATAACTAACTTCGATATTTTTTTATCCTAACTAAAATTTTATTTTTAGTCCTAACTGCAGATAAACTCATGAATTTTGTATACCATTCACGCATTAAAAAAAAGTCTTTATTAAACGGTGTAAACAAGGTCCAAATAACAAAAGGTGAAGACTGAGATTCCAGAAAGAAAGTAATGAAAAATTTCAAGTTGGAAGAAGCATAAGTGACATTTTACTTTAAGAATAATTTTTTTCACTCGGTTATGACCGAATGACCACACGTAAGTTTTATGTATTTTATGTTATCATTTATGCATTTGCACTTCTTGTGGGGCAATAATATTTCATTTGACGCCATGTGTTTGCGCTCTTAGTCGATTTTTAAATAAAACAGATAATCCAATTTTATTATTTATATAAAACACTTTATTTAGATATTCCACAAAACATACATAATATAAAGATACTAAGTCAAACTACATAACAGCGTTCACATAAAAACACAATATTCATAATAATTAAACCCTGGTGTGTCATAATGATCATTTAAAATGCGTCATTCTTTCATCCTACAAAAACATTTCTATTCTACAATTTTAAAAAGACATGCGAGGATGGAAGTTGTAATCTTCACATTTGCCACTCAAGAGACGGCTTTTATCAAGCTAGGCTCGGCTTGATTTCAGTAGAAATTTCTTAAACCTTTGGAACCACGTCTTAACGAAATTATAAAAAAAACACTGCATTTATTTCAGAAAGAGCCTCAAACATTTCATATTGTTGATCTTTACAGAAATATACAATAAATTGGACAGTAAAAAAATTAACTAAATAAACAACTGACATTACTGTAGATTAAAGTGCAAAAGAAGGGAAAATTACCTGGGGCTTTTAAATTATGGAGGTAATCACAACATTTTTAGGGCATTTAAGGTGCTGATATTTATACCCCGAGACACTTCAGGGAAGAGAGTCTCTCGAATTACTGTTACGATAACCGTTGAATAATAAGTTGGCCATTCTATTAGATTCAAATCTCCTTCAAAATCTCTATCACGAATATAGTATCTGTACTGTTTCTAAAACAAAACCAAGAGTCACTCTTTTGCACTCACCCGCATTTTTCATCGCTTGAAGTACCAAAATTAGCAATGATTTGTTCAGGTATAATGGCAATAACCTATCGCACACAGATTCCTATGGTTGATGTGCCCACAATGATGTCTCGATGGTTGACTTTCAAAATTTGAACCTGGTTCTAGTCTCTAATGCTTCACCTTTTTTGATTTTCTGACGTATTTACGTCTAACATTAAGGCGCCATCATTAAATGCAGTTAAGCTGTTTCCTTAACAGTCAGTCATACTAGCTGTCACTCGAAATCCCTGTCGTAAAAGGTTGTTCGTCATTGCTCTTGCAAGGCATTTGCTTATCAACGTCACACGAAAAAATAGACTCACAGAGTATAGTTCTGAAGCAGTAAATTATCCAAAAAAGAGTGTATTATAAGTATGTGAAGAGAGTGAGTTGTTATCTCTTTCCACGATCACGAGGTGAGTACTTAATCGTTTCAAATAAACGCCACTTTCAGATGCCCTTAGGTTCAGTGAATGTATCTCAATCTCTACTGTTGGGTGTTTTAGTTATATTGCTGTTTCAACCATCTCCATCTCAATCTATACCTTTGTAAGTCCCAAACTCTTGTTGCGGATTGTCACTCGAGGTGGGATATCCTCAAATAAATGAGTTGTGCTCATTAAATTGATCGAAAACATCGACCTAAAAGTAATGAGAAACTTTCCATCTTATCAAAAGTGTAATCCATCCACCTTCCAAGCGTAAGTTTTACCTTGACCCCCGATACGGTTTTGCCATTCTCACCACTCATTATATGATCCCTCCTCCAGTTAAACACCATAATTTTTTCAATAATTTAATTTCAATCATATATCTGTTAACCATGAGCGTTATCACGAAGACTAGGTTCATTCATGAAGTAAAAACAAGATAAATTCCTCCGGCTGACGACGCATACCTCATTTTACCGCGCTAGTTGTTCCGGACACACTACCTTTCTACAGGGTTATTTACGCGCATTACACCGTGGGAGGAACCGATTCCCAGTTCTAATCTTTTGTCCACATCGGGGGTTGTAGCAATCACCCCTTTCCCATCAGTCTGGATATTGTACGGGGAGCGGGGGCAGCGTCGCTCTAACGCCCTTCCGGCCGTCGGCGTCGTACGCCTTGAACCTCCGTGGGCGGCACTCGGGCAGGGGCTGTGGGCACGGCCCCTCGGGCGGCGGCAGAAGACAGAAGCGAGGCTCCTGGACACATTCCTCGTCGGCGCCGCCGCACTCCATCGTCGAGCAGTTTCGAGCCACTTCCGCGTCGGGGCAGGGGATTGCTGCGTCTGCCGATAGACGGGGTACAAGAAAAACATGAAAGTAATCGATTAGTCATAACACTGTCGGCGCGTCGTTTGTAGCCCCTAAAATGGTTCGCCGTGATGGGTAAGAGCCGCTGGGCTAATATTCACTCTCGTCATGGAAAGTTCCTAATTCGATTAGGTTTGTGAAAAACTGAAATAAAGAGCACTTGCTAGAATAAGCTGCCGAACAACCAAGACGATTTTCCTCACTCGTTACCCTTATATCAATCAGTGGTGTTTCGAGTGAGATGAATTTGCATTGTTAAATTTCCAATGGATTTTTCGATCCGATTCCGTGGAGTGTTACGAGAAACTTTCCCCTAAAGCTGGGGGGTGGCTTAATATAATATACCTTTCGCATTTCGGCTTTAACTCTGCTATCAGGAAAGACGTCGGGGATAACGTTGTCACAATAATGCTTTAATGCAACTCTTTTATCAGTCTTCATGGTTAAACTTTTGAGGTAAATTAATATTTCTTATTAAAAATCTTCATTCTAATTTTTGACTGCGTGGAAGTTTGCTGGTTAGGGTATGGGTGAGCTATAGCTAGTTTGACAGAAAAGGAAATTCAAAGATCGTAGAAACGCTATATTACAGTGAGTGGATAAAGGGCTGAAAGAGTTAAAATTTTATTGGAATATATGTGTCCGGCAAAGTGAGGTAATTAAAAGCTATTCACATAATTTTTAATAAAACTAGAAATAATGATAAAAAAATTGAATTTTCCTCTTTGTAATAAATGATTTTTCCTTATAAATACATGCAAAATTAAATGTAGACGAAGAGAGTTTCCATTTTCAATGTAATTTTCAAATCAATAGTCGAATGAAAAAATTCTGTGCTATGGGAAAAGCTAGAAATGTTGAGTTTTTACATGTGAACTGAATGCTCTGTGTCTTCTCTCTTACCATAATTTTACATACTTCCTAACCCATAATGGTATCTTCAAATAGTATTGAGTATATTTATTTGAAATTATTCGCCAACTTGCAGACATTATAAGGAGTGGAGATAATAATAATTATCAAGTTGTGTTGACACAACGGAACCTGCCGACAAACTTTATGAGGTGTGGTAGGACCGTATTTTGTGATCGATTGGTTGATTTCTGAAATTATTATTATTGTACTTCATGAAATGAAATGAAATAAAACTTGTGCAACTGGAGCGTAAAAAGTGTCGTAAAAAGTGTACTCATGTGACCTCTGATATAGGCGTGCAATCGTTTCAAGTCACTCACCTTCCACGCATTGCGACTCAATACAGCATCCGAAGCAGCAATCCAGAGAATGGTAGCACTGCAATTTAGAAAGGATATTTTAGAGTGGGTATCATTGCTGTAAAGTAATGCGGAATATTATAGGTAACGGTAATTAATTTAATTCCCTCTGAAACGAGGGTTGCAACGAGCTAGGACTTTTATTACTATGGCTTGAAGGGAATATATTTCAACCCAGTCTTATCTCAGGACATCGATCTCAGATCGCTGTATTATTTTATGGTAGCGGGACACATTTCTTCTTTTATGGATTCGAGGAATAGCTAAAACGACGAACACCTATTATAAAAGCAATTCTTGACAATATATCCTTTCATCATTATTATGCTATATATGTAAAAATGCGTGATTCAGATAACAGATCGTAATATTTGCATGCAAAGAGTCAGATTTATTAAAATTCTAATAGCAAAGGGCTGATGAAAAACATATGGATGCTGTAGATTACGGTACCAATAAATCAAAGACAAATTATTGATATAGTTTGATTTTGATGATGGCAAGTAAGAGAGGTGCTTTATAATTTATCATTGTCCATATATTATTAATCTTCTTCCATATGACTTATTATCCCGATATGTATTCGAAACAGCTATTTATATTCATGTACATTGTATTGAATATAACGGAATATAATATTGCTTGTTTCCTTCGATATCAGAGACATTTCCTCCGTATTTTGCCGCGATCGGCTTTAATTCTAAATGTTTATCTGTACTGTAACCATATTCAAATATTATTTTTTGCATGAAATTGGATTTTTTACTTAACATCTTCAATGGATTCCACAGAACTAATAGATTCATGTTATCAGTGAATTCTGACTTTTACGAAACTTTCCTTCGCCTTTCAGAACATTTTAATATTATTCTGCTCTCGATGCCATCAACCCAATCCTATTACATGAAGTGAGAGATGGCTAAATGAAAATATCAAGTCCATTAGAGTCAATTAAACTGCAGAAACTGGTATTTTACGCACTTTATCCCCATTTGTTTATGGTTTCCTTCATTTTCGTGGCTAATGAAATCTATGGAAGCATTTTACGATGCCGTAATGCTTAGGTGTTCTTTTTTGTCGCTCTTTCCTCTTCTGTTCACTGATCGCCCTCTGTTATGACTAACAGCCACGCGGGAACAGGATGTGAATAAAACGTAACTCAAGGTGAAATCTTAATATCCAACAAAATTTATGACTATTACATTCTCGGTAAGCTATTCTAACGAGTAAAACGAGTTTCCAGTCGCCAGTTACGAGATAGCCGGCCACTTTCGCTCCGTAATTTACTGGAATGTACGTCCCGGCCTAATTGATGCCATTCATTAGCATTGATAAGCATTTTAATGTGCCCCGGCGATGCAAGGGAGATTGGTAAAACGCCAGGAGTGACTCACCAAACTTTGTCTCACACAATTGGATGTCACGGCGGTTGAATTATCGCTCCTCTCCGCTGTCAGAGATGCTGCAGACACCGTAGCAGCCACAGCCATTAGGTGGATGAGAACGCTGTTTGCTTGGAATTTCATATTTTAATCTGCAAAAGACATAATTAAAAAATATATTTTTTCACTGTACGGGAGCTTAGAAATGATGTAAATTTTACAATCGAATCAGTTATTTTAATTCTACATGAGGTCATTTTGACGAGCACGACTGATGGTAAAGGAGACTTCGCCTGGTTGTTTCCGCGTCTTCATGGTGAACAATTATGCAAGATTATTTATCGATTAATACTCTCCGGGCAAATTTTAACGGGAAATTTTTAGCCCAATATGTACTCAGAACTTGTTGACAGCAATTGTATTTGTAAAATACATACCAGCTTTCATTTTTCAGGAATTACAGCTATTGTCAAGTACCTTTAACAACTATTAAATATCTAACAATGCCGTGGGAGAACTTGAATGATGGAATTAATAATGCACTTGAAGCCCCCAGTTTTTAGGAATGCTGTCTTTTACTTGTCTATTAGCCGAAATGGTTTTGGATGCCAATTGATTACCAAATACGGTAATAGATCAGCAGAGAAAAAACAGAAAATACTTTTCGAATAAAGAATAAAATGATTACAAATGCCAACTCCATCCCCGTGATATGAAAAAGAAAATGACCAGAATTCAAGCCACTACTTCCGGACCTGAATTTTGAATTAAAAGTCTATAAAACCACTTGGTACACATGTCTTTAATGACTTAGATTACCATTTTAATATATAACGAGCGGAAAAATGTTATAATACTATCTAACGTGTTTTTCGGTCGTTGATGAATTTTATAACTAAATCTCAATGCTTTCCTGTTGAATCCTAGGAGTAATAGCATTAATAGGATGGTTGACTTGAATGGCTTGTAGGACAATTCCCCCGAACTGATCAGGCACGATCAAAAACCCACAATCAGCATTGTAAAATGCCTTCTCCACACCGCACAACAATTTAAGGAGGGATGTTATGCTGGTTTTGGGATTTAGGTCTTAGGCTAAACTATGAGGTACAAAGTTGGCAGGTCATACAGATGGAACCCAAGTAATTATAAAGTAACACTGAATGATTGAAACAGGACGCTATGCGATCACTCACCTCTTCGTCTTTCCCTGTGGTGTCGAATCCTTCAACCGTCTCCCTGATCGTCTTTAGATAAACCTTCCGTCAAGGATAAAGGCGCCAAATCCACGGGACTGAACTAGGAGCCTCTGTCCTATCGATCCCTATTCGACTTCTTTGGTTTGACAGAAAGGGAGGCAAAGGCACCAAATGTCTGAGTTGGTCGACCGCTTCTGAGACTAAGCGGCGAAGGCTTTCGGGGATATTGGCCCCGCTAAAAGGAGGGAGGATATAGAGAGTCGCGAGAAAAAGGCGCCAAACTTCGACACACGCGTGAACACAGCCTCCCCACTCGCTCAAAACAAGAGCTATAAGCCTCAAACGCCGCCTCCACCGCTGCGCTCTTGCCGTTTGATCCTGCTGCTTCCTAGGCTCGTCCACGAGGCGGCCGGGGACAAGCTGCTGACTCGAGTGCTGAGATCTCCGACGGATGCTCCACGCTTTATACTTTTGGTCCGGGGAAGCAAAATATTGAAACCGCGCGGGGATCTGAAGAGTGGTCGTGTAATGGAGGGGTCGGAGAGGAGAGGGATGACCAGGAGAGACAGGGAGAGAGGGTAGAGAGGCTCGAGGCGAGAGAGTAAAATAAAATGGAAATAAAAAAAACGATCGAGAGGATCCAATCCTCGATGGGAAGTAGAGATAAAAAGAGTGCGGAGGTAGGAGGAGGAATGAGGAGTAGTAGGAGAAGGATGAGGTGGCGAAGAATAAGAGAAGAAAAATAGGCTCTTGAGTCGCGTCGGGCGGTAAAGTGAGGTGGGAGGAGGAGATGAGGTGGCGGGGGAGAGGTTGGGTCGCTTGGATTTTTTTTCTCAGAGAGGGGAGGGATAGGGGAAGAGGAATGCGAGTGTGGAGTGGGAGTGGTACAGGGGCGGAGGAGACCGTCGCCGGGACAAAGGGAGTCGCACTTATCGCGGGCGCTCTCCACCCACGGCCGGCCGCCGCAGCGTCCCGGGACGCCCGCTACCTCTGTGTGGGTACACTCCTTCCGACCGGTGTCTGCTAAGATACCCACCCACGCTGACTGCCACCCTCCGCCGTCGCGTTCGACCCATTAAACGACTCCCCTCCCTAGAGTAGTGGTATAGTTGCGTTTATAAGGATGTGTGGACGTCGGGATGAGACCCAATGAACTCTTCAGGTATCACAACAAAAGGAAAAACGCAGAAGACCAAGTGAGTCTGAGAATAAGTCAGTCAGATTAAACGAAAGTAGTGTTTGTGGCGGAACACACGAATGTGGCTACACGCTAGGCTTAGCTTCCTTGAGAAGGTCAGAACTGGTGTGTTTCAGAGCGAGGCAGAGAATATTATTATGACGCCTCACCACATCTCTAGGTCTGCCAAAAGTGATAAAATAAGAGAGATACATTGCCGAACAGATAGGTACAAAAACTCGTTCTTTCCACAAGCACAACCACAATGAAAACTGAGCTCCACCAAATACGTTTCCATAATACACGTCATCATTTCACCTCCCAAAAACCTTATCCCTTACATCTTTACACGGCTCGCGTTCTTGCAACCCCTGCGACACTCCCATGCGGCGGCTTGCAGGGTAGTATGAAGATGTAGATGAAGGAGGGAGGATATCAGGAGGTAAGGGAACTAGCATTAGGTAGGGAAGGGAGGAGGGCTGCAGTCAACCATTCATAGGATTGAACGACCAATGATGAAGATGAAGACATGCAGCCAAAACGTATTGCTGTCTTAGTTTAGCTGAATCAGCAGATTTATAATTAAAGCTATGCCCTACTCAGTGCTCTCATAAACCTTCGTGCAAATCTTTAGGTTAATTGATTCGTTAGTTCCTCGCCAAGGGGCGACATGAGAAGCCTGATTTGGTGCCTTAGGGCCCATTTAAACCCTTTCCTACCTCTGAGCTTGGAGCTAGAGCTAATTTTTTTTCCCCAATGGATATGGTTGATATTTCTCTAGTGGAGCACTAAATTCTAGTTTAGCCATATTCTGTGCATAGCGATGGGCCCATTTTAGGCATAATATCGCTGTGATTCCATTCAAGATTTTAACCAAATAGCTAATACTTAATTGCGCACAAAATTCACCGAATTCCTCATTCTATAAGTTCAGTCATCAAGGCCATGCTTTACTTAGAACTATTATCGCCATTTGATAAAATTCTAGGCATCAACAGACAATGCAATGTGCGTCTCATAACGATTGAAATAAAATTTAACAGCAAAAAAAATCACGAGAACGGAATGAGCTCAACTGCAAATAGCTTTTGATTAGTGAAATATAATATTCTTTGCGGTTTGCCAACTTTAAAATAATCTGTTTTTTTATTGATTTTACTTTCTATGTCCGAGAAAATCTCAGTACTTATGTCCTCCATGAATACCCGAAAAGTTGAAAGATATGTCAGTTGGTAGAGGCCATTATCCACTCCAGTCTCTTATAGTTTGCAACTCCAAAGAACGAAAGCTGGCAAAACTACTTTTCGTTGAGTTTGGTAGAAGGGAGTTTATTGAAGTTCAGACTACTTCATATATATATTCTCGATTTTTTGGCCAACCACAAGCGCGTTATGAGTTCAGGATTCAAATATAGTCAATAGATGTTTACTTCCGCACTCAAGAAAAATACAAAATAACAAATAAAACGAGTTTGGACCCTATTATCTTTATTACTTCTTGCTCTTGCTTCTCTTGGCTTTGCTTCCTCAGGGATCGATGTTTCACTGGATGTATAGCTTCAGTGGTACAGGAGCGGTATTGGCCCTTTGGCCATTAGCCTTCGGACGGTGGAAGACTCCTAAAACTACTGACGGGACACCAAATGTAACAAAACATCAGCAAACAAGTGATTAAATAAATAAAATTAATAATAAACAGAGTCTATCAGGTACACCGCTATTTCAGATGCGCACCATGTGTACATCGTATAAGTCTCCCAATACCCTCCATGGTAATCAAAAATTATTAATACCTTGAGGGTCTGCTCCATGTTGCGGCAGGTAAAAGGCCATTGATCTAATTCTTAGCACAGGATATCTATATCTCATCAAAATTGTCAAAAGACCTCGCCATGAATTTATGAACCGATATATTTTTAAACTGCTTTACTCAAATTACTCCCCCTTTGTCACGGCTTTCAGCAACTTTCCCCCGCTTTTCACATGTCTCAACAACCAGAGATAAGAGGAGAGGGAACTGCTCTACCTCATTCTGGTCACCTATTGTAGTTTCCTGTACTTACCAACCAGGGGAGGGGAATAAGAGGCAGAATAGGCGGTAGGAATATAAGGTAATTAGCGGCATATGAAACCTAATGCCTTGATAGATGGATAGTAGGTTGGATGTGAAAGGGAACAAAAGAGTAGGCTTAATAGATGGAAGATAGGGCGTAGACCGAGCTGATGATTGATGTACTTGTACGCTAAATGGGCTTTCAGGTGTAATGGATTCGTAGAGGTATCTCTCCCTCAATCTAAATATTCCCTAAAAGGTCCATGTTACTATTTTATTTGGGTCCTGCAGTAGGTAAAAAATGTCTGCAAAGCTTCCATGTGCGGTCGTTGTCGTATTTAAATACCTTAAACTCAGGGAACTGTTAAACTTTGAACTTATCTGGGCATACTTCTAGCCAAGGGCATTTCTTCTTTGGTTCAACTTGTAGCTCTCTAATTTTTTTTCATCGTTATGAGAAGCAGTCGGATCATTCGGAACACGCTTGTAATCCAATATCTTGACCAACACCAAATATACACTTTGACGAAAATGGTTGAATAAGTCTTTCAAGTGATACGGTCATACATAATTGCGATGATTACAACAGCTGATCAATTTATCCTCATTCTGTCGGAATATTTATGGCATTGATTCTGCCTCATAAATACTTGAGGAAACGTCTTCAGTCTCTCGTGTAGTATGTGATACCCAAATAATTTCACCTTCTTCTATAAAATTATCCTTATGCTTTTTATATTCAACAAACCTAACGGTGAAGTCTCAGATGGTCCACACTTGGAAACTGTGTGATCGGCTGCTACAAGTTGCACTCTATAGTTAGACATGGTCAATAAGTTTCCAAACAAGCGAAATAATCTATCATAAAAACTCAAAAAAGTAAATTTATTCGCATTTACGAGATTACATGGTAAAATTACCTCTGCCACTTTGTACATATTTATACAACTCATAGAAAAAAAATAATCCGTAAACTGCCGCATTTACAGAATCTTTCCGGACCACGCGGTCTTTTCAATTTTGGAGACTATCAATGATTATGTATGGTATAGCTCTACTTCACTTGTTACCGTGATGTTATTAGTAAAGCCTGGGTACCGTAGTGGTCTGAGCATTGGTTCGGCAATTAAAACGTCCTTGGTTCTATTCCCGATCCTACATACCTGGCAAAGAACGACGATTTTTTTCTCGTGGCTCTTTCAACGTATTGGTGGGTAACGGTGAAACAGGCATTTACCCTCTACCACAATGGGCCTAGCAATTTGACTTCATGGAACATTGATTTCATATATTATGTTAGCCGTTCCTCATTTAGCACTCGTATTGCCTATCAACCCCCACATAACATGAGGATATAAACCAGAGCGTGAAGGACGGTTTCGAAGGGAATCTTGAGTATGTCGTTACCCACTGCAGTCAACCAGGATCACCTTAAGATAGGTTTCACCTGATTGAAATATTTAACGGCGATATAAAATCGCTGGAGATCTCACTCGATAAAAACCCTCCCATTTTTCATATTTAAAACTTGCAACGGACTTTTAAAAGAGATTTTCGAACCTCTTACAACCGGAACTGGAATTTGAGACTCGACCATTCACCCGGATGTTAAAGTTATTACGACATTCAAAAAGAGATGGAGTTTATGAGGGATACATTTATAAGCATAAAATTTACGACTCTCTGGTGACGTCAGCGACCTGGCCATCTGACAGCGAAAGAAGACAATCCTACGAAATGATCGCTCGATTCATTCATAAAGACAGTTAATGGCTATGCGTGAATCGATTTCAGTAACCATGTAAATTATTAATCCATTAATGGGCGAGTTGAAACTGAGGTGTCCCTTTTTTATCACCAATGGAATGATTTCCTACCGTATCCTTCCTTGGAAGAGATCACGCCTTTCAAGATAAATTTTAGTACGGAGGAGGTCAGATTTTTAATCGTGTCGTATTATTTTATTGACATTTTCCAATTACAGATTATTTTAAGGAAATTATCATAAAAATAAAAAAATGATTTCCCGTCCACATCCTGCTCGAATGTTATCTCTCTCTGCTGGTGCTAATTTTTAGTGAAAATAACACTACCAAGTTTTCGTTTTTACAGTAATATTCCGGCTCAAGCGAATTTTGTGGAAATAAATTCTGTAACTTAAGAATTTTCATGAAATTTTGACTGAAAGTCAGTTGAGAAAGACATTCATTACGGATAATAATTAAGAATTATATTCAACGCAGTAATGAATGAGGGAAATAAACTATTAGAAAAATGGGCACTACAAAATTTCTCTCTCACTCACCCTCTCTGCTGGGTCTAATTTTCAATGACAATGATGCTACCAAGTTTTCGCATTTACATTGATATTCCGGCTGAAGCAAATTTGGGGAAATAAGTTCTTCAATTTAAGGTGTTTCATGAAATTTTCGCTGAAAGTCAGTGAAGAAGTTCATTCAGTACGGTTAAGAATAAATAGTGATATTCAATATAGTAATAAATGAGGGCAATAAACAAACTTTTGAAAAAACTGGACAATGAAAAAAATGATTTATCACTAACGTACATGGACATATTCGTTTCATCAACTCTTGAGTGTGCCCCTCATAAATAGTTTCAGGGAAAAGTTTCCTTTAGCGCTCGTTAAATCGACTTTTTACAATCGTTCGACAAGTCATCATGGAAGAGAAACACCGATAACAGCCCCAATCAGTCCAATCCATTCATTTCTATCCACCTCGATCTTTGATGCTGACTCACGTCTCTCCCCCCACTCCCACTGCCTCCTCCCCGGCGTCTCGTCATTCTTAATTAAAGTACAAGGGCCAACGCGGACTCGTTCCGTTAATTATTCTTTTTCTTTCCTCTTTCCCTTCGCTCGACTGCCTTCGTCGACGGAGTGAACTCAAGTGCACGGAGACGGCGGAGAACGAAGTCCAGGTTGAAGGACTCTGAAGATGTCAGTGGGACAATGAGGTGGTCAAAAAGAGATTATAAATGAGGAGGAAGCAAAAGAAAGGTTTTGAAAAAATGACTAAAATAGGAAGTAAGCGGGCCGGAAGGAGGTTTTGATATCAGGGAGTAAAATAACTTGGGTTGGCCCGATAGCAGTTTTTCCCGTATAATCCGATATTAAACTTCTTGTAATACTAGCACATTGCTATGGTGCACTAATGTAGACTTAATTTATATGGTGTGCATTTCATAATACTTTCCTTAGTAACATGAATAAGATATTGCTACAATAAATCGTATCCCGTTCATCTTATCATCTTTAAACATACATTCAATTCTTATTCATTCATTCCAAGTTAAATACATTATTATATTTTCTTTTGTGGTTAGGGTATAAGGATAATCATATCATTTCTTTCTTATTAACTAGGACTTTGCATTTTCATTAACGCATCATCAGGCTCTGAGAGAGTGCCTTGGGAATTTAAATTACAGATGATATAGAATTATTATATCATTAAAACTTACAAGGGACTCTCTCATAGCCCTGATGATGGAAAAAATAATAACAATAATATAATGAGCCTTCAAAGTCATCAAACAAACAATATGGCAATAACATAAACAAAGGCAATATGAGGACGATCAACTCTTGGAAATCGAAGAAGGCATCCAGAAGAACAACACAAGATACTTCTAAAAACATACTGGAAGAAACTAATGGGGTACCATTCCTATAATTTTTGCTTCAGGAAGCTTCAGCAAGAGAAATCAGAAAACTGGCACCATCATACCAAAATAATTCTCAGAAGCAACAAAGCGTCTGGTGAAGATGGAATCATAGCATAACCATTGAAAGCAGCCGGCCCGAAAATCATTAAAAAATTACAAAAATAACTCAAAACATTTGACCAACTTAACACACTTAATGACTGTAAAAATGCCCCAATTCATCAGTAAGATTAAAAAAGAGAAACGCCATTATTATTATTCTGTTAATACCGTTTATATGAACAGTTTAGATTGATGAGTGCTACTCTTCCATTACACTAGCTAAGGCTGCTGGATTTCTTCGCATTATTTGTCAGTTAAGCATACTCTCTAACGCACTATTTCTAATTGATTATTCCTGTGTCCCAAATACCCCATTCACCTCCTCCTTTACAGCATTCAACCATCCAGAGGGGCTTCATATCCCATTTCTCGCTATAACTTGTTCCACCCACCTACTTTGCTCCTTCTTTATTTCCAGGAGCAACTGTCTTTTCTCTCTCCATATTCCTTATGCATCGCTTACTTTCATTCCATCGTATTTTATCCTCCGTTAAACATAGATGAATATTTGTGAATAGTGGGGAGAATATATGTAGATAGATCCTTCAAATAGAGATGTGGAGGTAATATATTTTGTTTTTAAACTTTTTATGTGGAAATGATATCTGGAAAAGTGATTGAAAATGGCTTACGTCATGTCATATGTATGGTTCCTTACCATTCCATCAATCATATTAGGCCTCCCTTATCCTCTCCAATCTCTTTCTATCGTTCTTTTGCTTATTTTCCAAGTTTTGAAGAGCTCTATTTCCTCGAGGTTGTCAAAAAACTGCCTTTGGAATAAGAAGTCCCGGGCTTCAAGTAAATACTGAAATTTCGGAATGTCCTTAATGTATAAGACCGACTAGATGTATGATAAATCATCATCAGTCAATTTCAAGCTTCTTCATCGGCCAATATATATCGGGCCACTACTAATTAATATGATCCTTGGGTGTTGGAGCGATGGAAAATATATTAACCCCGGCCTGCGGCGTCTACCCCGCTCAAGCTTCCCCGATGGCCCCATGCTGAGAGTACCGCTTTCCCCTCCCCGTCGTCCCCATCTTGGCCACAGAATGAAATCAGCCAGAGCGGGCTCTCCTCTCGGATTGCCCCTGGGTTCGTCATAGCTCCGGAGCAGCCCGGTCCCAGTAACTCCGCTACTCCACACCCCGGCCTGCCCCCCCCCCCACCCGTCTCCCTAACTTCCTTTCCCCCACGCTTTCGCTCTGACGATGCGATTTCCCGCACCGCAGAGGTTTGAGTGGTGGGGGCGCAGGAGGAGGAAGATTTTTCGCCAACTCCCTCCACCCACCACACCAACCGATAGCCGGCGCCTCCGCCTCCGCTGCCTCCCACCTAACCATCCTCGGAGGTCTAACGTTACCAACTGACAGTCTCTAAGCGTGGCTCTCTCCCGCCCTCCCGCGATAGTTCCCCTTGGCCGGTCATGCTCCCTCTTACTACCCCCGTTTCCTCATCGATATTAATTCATCAAGGGCCTCTAGTTCGCAATTTAAGAAGCCGTGAGTTTATGAGCTAGACAAATGGTGGGCCACCCCAATGCCAAAAGACGTCGCAAGGATTGAATCGTGCATAGAGAAGGTGTCGCTTTGTTTAAGTGCATCTTGTATTTTCGAGTTGCACACTCTACAGTATTTAAATATCCTTGAAATTCCATATTACAAAAAAATTCTAAATGAATGATCCATGAGTATATGTAATAAAAATTATCAAACCCGTAGCAAATGACACGCTTTGGGTCCACATAGTCTATTGCTCACATAATGGAAGAAGTAAACAGGAAGAATTACCGAAAGTCCACGATAGGATAAATAAGGTAAATCATGTTGTGAAAGGGATGACCTTTGGAGGAATGAAAGGTTAGCTGAGAGGTGGAAGGAAAATTTTCTTTCGAGCGATAACCTCATTAACTTAGTTAGCAACTAAAATGCCAACTTTTTTTTCAGTAGAGATACCAAATATCTTCCAAAATATTGGAAATATTGTCATTGCAGTCAAAGAGGAATTACCGGTAAGGTTCGTTTGAGCATTTCTGCGGCGCTCTGAGACTAAAAAGCGACCAGATTGAATATGCAACGGAAATGTGTTACTTGTATATTATACTAGATACTCCTACTTCCTTCGCTGATATCACTTATTCAAACTTATAAATTTTAACGCTTTGTCAGATGCTCCGCGGTCTCTTGAAACTCTAATGGTGGCTTTCAAATCATGGCGATCTGCAGCTGCTGGTTAGATAGCAGTGGTATGGACCTGATCGCAACCGGATCTAAACACCAGTCACTCGTCCTCTCTTTTTCTCCCTCTCTTTCACTACCTTATTTTATTTCCTAGACATCGGTCAAAGTACTCAGGGAATGCGACACGCATTACAGGCTACCTGCGGGTTATAGGCAGTTTAGGTGGGCCTTTACAGGCTGCTCTGCGATTAGGCCCTAAGCTCCGTCGAGTGAGTGAGATGGTTAAGTGAGGTAGAGAGAGAGAATGCTATTCGAAAACGGTGAATAATGCATGACCGGGGGTTATGATCACCATTCGCGCCCATTTCCTTTCGAGTGAGACACGGAAATTTTATTACCAACATCAATAAATACGCCTTGCTACCCTCGGAAGGCCAGCTTAGTCTTTTTTGTCCGGACACGTGGAAAATTGTTACAAACAAATCAGCTTAAGCAAAGACAAGTGCAAAGATAAAATTCACAAACAGACAATATTGGCGAAAAATTTCTTGATTATTTCCTTAAACATGTAGAGCAATTGAATTTATTAAAGAGAGGATTTTAGCAACTTCATTTCTATTCTTCTTGGTCCTCTTCTGTTATCTATCTTACGATTTTAACTTATGAGAAGGGAGACGAGCACGAATAAATTGATCTAAGATAAATATTTTAACCAATAGTTCAGGCACTTACCTTGAATGAAATTCTTTATCATTAGGAGATTATGAGGAGCATTGCTGAACTTCTATAGACAAAGTAATCTTCATTAATACGTCTGGTTAGTACATGTATTTACAGGCGTTGAAGTCTCTATTCTGAATTGATATGAATATTCAATTTATTAGTTTCCTGGAGAGGTGAGGTGCATGTTTTTTTTCCGTGATAGCAAAATAAAGGAATGCTTGATTTATTACGGTGTCAGCTGACTTGGAGGTGACTAGTTAATACTGAAATGGAAACTTCTTTAATGTGGAGACGAAATTCCGTTCGGAGGGTCCAGCTACGGTATTCGTGAATCCTATAGCCGTCAACACCCATATCCTTGAACTGATCATCAGTTCAAATTTTTAGCCGCTGAATACTGAGGTATTAATTATTTTCTTCATTCCTATCTTCGCGAAAGAATTCCAACTGAAGACCTTGAGGGGTTTCAGGTTATTCGATGAGTCTGTTGTCGTAAAGTCTGCGTCTTAGTCCTGCCACTGCCTTAAAGTAATTGTTTTACGGTTTCTTTCGTTACATTCCTTCCTAGTATAGAACACACTTTCCGGCTGCCATTGCCCATTTAAAACAGTAGCCATTCTATTTATAGTATGAACAACTTCAAGCGTGTCAGAATACTGATTAAAGTTAGAAACGTATCATAACGTCTATGCAAGATTTAATCGGGAATATAGGATTCAAATTATGAATCCAAAATGGTTACTTATGCATTAATCATGCATATGCATTAAGAGGATAACGTAAGGGGAACGTGGGAGAGGAAGAACGGCTGGGGAAACGCTGAAGACGTAGGAATTTTGAATACCATAGGGAGAGGCAGAGGTGGAGACGAATTAAAGATAGAATTGATGGAGGGACAATGGAAGGAGTGGGTAAAGTGGGGCAATAACCCGGCAACTGAAATTTTTGGAATCTACTTATCAGTTAGTAAAATACCCAGACGAATGAATACGTTACTTTTTCTGCCCTCAGTTCTTTCAGTACTTGAAGTGGTAAATTGTTTAATCATATTTAATGTAACAACTCGAAAAATAATTTTGTACCTACAAATTTCCCTGGCAATATATTGCGGAAAGCAGAGAATCGAAAGGAAAGCGGTTAGAGAACAACCCTCAGATTGTTCGCGTAAAGTGTCAGTCAAAGAAGACTAGTTAACTAGCCTGTGGAATTATCTGGCTTGTGGTGGTAAAAGAGAGTGACAACTGCTCTCGATTTTCGTGATGCATTCTCTTCGTTGACTTGTTCTCAGAGATTTTTACCGCGTTTCTTACATGCAAAATATTTCTTCTGAACGGGTCTAAAAATGAGCAAACCGAGCTGAAATCTCGAAATTCCGCGGAAGTAACTAATTTTTGCATGCATTTTTGCAATGATTTTGTGGAACCGCTGGTATGCATATTTCACACCGACTTTATATTTCCATTTCGATAATTGACGCATGCTGGCAGAAAGGTATAAGATTAGATTGTTTTAACCATGAAACAACGGCATAATATGTTGTTTTCTCACGTAATAGTTATCATAGACTTTTTAGGATTTCCCTCCAGGAGAATTGATGTTTTTTCCCTGAACAAATCTTTCAAATTTCTCTATTAATAGCCATTCCACTAGTATGCGTACTCTTTATGTAAGTTATTAAAAACTTGGATCATGGATTTAAAAAACATGGACCAAATGTGACAGCAATAAAACATTGCAACCACAACAGAAGCACCGACAGAGCTTGATGAAGTTCAATAGGAGTCAAACATGATTATTCAAACACCTTTGAGTGAAATTTCATTAGTTACGTTATTCCTCCAGTGAATCAATATTGTGGAGGGCTATTTCGGTTGCCCTAGAATTTTTTACTCCATGCAACATCGCCTCAGCAGACGCTGTCCAGGACTGGCCGGACACATGTAACAACTCTAACGACAATTTTGTACCTACAAATTTCTCTGGCAATATATCGCGGACAGCGAAGGAAGGAGGGGAGAGCGGTTACCAAACTCCCTTCAGACTGTTCGCGTAAAGTGTCAGTCGCAGAAGCTTTCTCTAATCACTGTCAGAAATTTAGTTACCTGATATGTCTGTTTTTGTCTTCATTAGACGCAACGCTGCAAGTATACAAATACTCCTCTTCCCTGAAGGGAGAACTGCCACTCATAGCGACTCGACAGAGAAGAACAAGGATGCTTTCCTTTCGTGGAAGACCGCAAGCAAAGCCCCGCTCCTCCGACCAAACACCTTTGACTCTCGACGAGCAACCCGGATATAGGTGGCCTGGACGAGTGGATTATCACAGTAAAATAATTGGATTCCGTTGGTCTAGCTGAAAATTGAGATACTATTTTCAACAATTTTATTGAACCTGCATGACTCAGGTGTGAGTGGTGACACAGCTGAAATATACTGGGAAATATGAAGCGATATTTGTTAATAGGTATTCTGTCGAGACGGAATTTTAGGCAAAATGCAAATTTTTCTTCTCCTAATGACTGCTAAGATTCGGCTTCAAGTTTTTCGATGGGTTATCTCCCGTTTTGACGACCAAAATGGGCCAGTGCTTGGAAACTTCGGTTTTCATTCGCGTTGAGAGCCACAATTCGTACAATTGAATTATTAAACGTAACAATTTGACTTTAAATAGCCACAGGTTCATTACTAATGAGTTTGAAACAATAATCATGAAACAACAATCATGACCGCCACGCGTAGGAAAAGCTTTATTTTTATATATTTGACCCATTAAACGATACGGTCCGTGAGTATTTTCTGCTGACAAGAGTGAAGCACAGAATTGTGTGATTGACTGACAACAACATGCATGCTTTAAGTCCCGGAGCTCTCAGCATACATTTGGAAACGACCATTTCTTTCCGACAAGAATCTCATCTCCGTGTCTTACTTGACCATCATTGATCGTGGATCGGTTGCAATTTTCTAAACAGAGAACTCATTCACCTCACCGTCTGTGGACTCGAAAACCAAAGTGAGGTCCAATCGAATGTTTGTGAATTTCCGAGCATTGAACAACTAGGAAATAAGACCGACTGATATTTATGCGGGCAAATGAAGCTTAAAATTAAAGCCATTACATCCGATTATCATGAGGCCTTCAATCACATCGTGCATCACCGTTAATTAATGAATGCGTAAGTGTATCTTCACCACCAGTTTGGAAACATTAGAAAAGGCAAATTTTGCAAACATTATTAGTGGTGAGCTCTTTAATGAAAGAGAGTGAGTAATAATTTTTTATCTGTAAAATTTGGTATCTGGGCATAAACTTCAATTTGTTGACTGATACTTAAAACTTCGATATAAACCACTGGAGTAGTATCTATGGCAATGGATTTAAACTAATGGATTTCAGCGAGACATTTCAAGTGAAAGCCATACTCAAAGAAAATATCTGGTGTCATTTTTTTAAGTAACAAACTTCTCGACGGATAAAATATGTTTTACGAGAGAATAACTGTTATGTTTAAACACACAGCGTACTCTAGCACCACGTGTTGTTCCCCATCTTTGTTGACTCACCCGAATCCCTGGAAACAGAGAGGAGATCGAACAGGAAATCCGCGAAAACCAGGGAGGATTCATGGAAACGTTGTCATTTCTCATGAAGTTGCCTGCGGCCACCGAGAGGGAAAAAAATACAAAAGAAACACAGTCACCGACGAGAGCAAACCTCCGGTTCCAAAAGTCATTTACGCACTCGGAAAGTTCGATTCCGCTCATCCCGCCCCCTTCCTCTCTCCTCACTTGAACCATGGGGAGGCCCTCCTCTTCCTCTTTCCAATGATGACCCCCCCCCCCCGCCACTCCCCCAAACATCCACCCCATTCCCTCTCCTATTCCAACGACCAAAGTTCTTCTCCCCACCCCATTCCCCCCGCCTCGCCCCGCCCCCTCGTCGAACGCGTGCTCTCCGCGATCAACTCTCCTTTTGTTTTATTCCCCCGGGACCAACTCTCGCAGCCTGGCGCCAGCTTATCCGCGGCTGTCCTTGCCTTCGAACAGGTTTCTCTTCTCCACCTTGCTTTCTATCTCTCCTTCGCGCCTCATTCTCCTGCCTTCACCTCGCTCCTCTTCATACTCTTCTTCAGCTGGAGGAAGAATAACCCAAGAGGATAGTGGAGAACTGCCTTTTGCTCATTTATTCACTCATCGCCGGCGAATTTCATTACTTCTTGAAGATGTTATTATTTTAACCGCGCGCTATATATCCTCAACTGGTAGAAGTGACAAAATAAATCGAGGTGTAATCACTTTAAAAAAAACGATAGCAAACAATACGCCTCTGTATTTTTATTCCCTCCTTTTCTATTTTGCTCCCCCGACAGCTGACGTAAAGGGATATGTTGGTAGGGTGGTATTCCACCAAATATATTTTGAAGTTTAAGAGTGGAAAGTCTTTTCTTCTCCTACCCTTTGGAGCGTTCTCTAGTATATATTTTTCCGCTGTTAAAATTTTATAACTTTTGCCGACAAGGATCCAAATTTAAAAAAAAAAGTGAATATTCCTATTCTACTTCCCCCTGCCCGACACTAATCCAATAACCTCGCTATAACCAACGAGGATATGTCGTGACCTCTCATTATGTCTTCCGTCCGCTTTTACCGCCGCCTCCCGATCTCCCTCATCGACCTCCATTGCTCATTTAATATGTCTACCACCACTTCTTTGTTTGTTTTTCTCTACACCCAAGTCATTCTCGCCAATATTTTTACGATTGAATTCCCGCTTCAAAGTCTTACGCTACGCTCATCTTTCGCGCAAAACCGACAAGGTATAACTACTCAAACTCAGGATTCTGATTAGGGTTTGAACTAATCTTTTCATAGTTCTGTTTTGCATATTTTACCTTATCAATTCCCGCATCTTCGTGAATGATTTATTTTCAAGCTCAGTACATGCATTCTGCTTCACTACTAATCCCATTCTCATCCGGAATACTGCATAGATGTATGAGTATCCATTAAATCTGGTTCAAATTCCGATTTTAAACCTCGATATATGCTACTATAATCGAGATTATCTCTTTTCCTCTACCTTCTTAACGATAAGATTAACCTCAAACCTTTCAAACTGAACATTTATAGTGCTCATTATTGGCTAAATTTCCTTGGTTAACTCATGAGTAGATGCTTCTATGCACAGGTTAGGCCAAATCTCGAATACGCTGGGAGCATCCAGGACCGCGCAGAGAAAGGCTTCATCCGCGGAGTAAACACAAGACAAAGGAAAACCGTACGCTTCGTTAAAAATTACCAGCAGCGCATAGAAAGTGTAACACTACTGTTTGAAGGACTAGGACGGGAACAGTTTGAGACTCGGAAGCTACCTGCTAGCATCAGATTACGTGTATAACTCCAATCCGGTGAATTTCATTACTTTTCGAAGATATTATTATTTCAACCGCACGCTATATCTCTTTAACTGATAGAAGTGACAAAATAAATAGAGATCTTCCAAACTTACAGGTACAATAATTCCTTCTTTTTTGTAAAATTGATGAAAATAGCGTGACAGCGTGATACTCACTTTAAATACAACTATGACATACAATTTGCCTCTGTCCTCCACCCCCTCCTTTTCCCTATTCCCCAATTTCCGTAGGTGGAATCCTAATATCCCCTGCCACACTGCTACTGCGGTGGCTCACAGGATAGCATGTACATCTACATACTATCCTGCGAGCTGCCTCATGGGCGTGTTAGGGGGTGTATGGGCGTGGCAGGGGGTGTTAGGACATCAGCCGTGCAACGATGTAATGGATAAGATTTTGGGAGGTGAAATTGTGACATATATTGTGGGAATGTATTGAGAGGAGCTCACTCTTTATTGTGGTTGCTTATTGGGCGCGGAAGGAACGAGTTCTTGCACCTATCTTTTCGACAGTGTAGCTCTCCTATTTTATCGCTTCTGTCAGACCTAGAGACGTAGTAAGGCGTCGTGATAATATTCCATCTGTTGCACTGAAACACACCAGTTCTGAATATCTCAAGCAAGCTAAGCCTAGCGTTTAGCCTCCGAGACTATAGGTGCTCCCACCTCAATCCCTCTAAATGAAATGAAACATTATATGTTCGCTCGTAGCAGTTTTTAACGAAGGGTGCTGCTTTTCTTTGTATTTTATTATTTTTTTTTAGTTAAATCCGTATGACTCCCCAATCCCCATCCCCAAATGCTCGCCATGTATTCGAGGTTTGGCCTAACTAGAGCGAAGTAGAATCTCTCTTTAATTTTTCATTCGAAGACCTTCCTATCATACGCTTAACTAAATCTAGTTTCTTTAATGCTGTGTCGCATATGTTTTGTATGTGTGTTCCCCGCGATCCCCGCGATATATCAGAAGTAAAGGTAATTCCAAGATATTTAACTGTATGTGAAGGTTTTTTGTTGTTTGTAGATGTATAAATAAAAGTAGGAAAAGTCTAGAGGGTGATGTAGGACACCTAAGAAAGGATAAGGAGCGAGAGGGATCAGAATAGAGTAAAGGGCATCTTGCGATACAGAAAGTGGAGGTAGGGCAAGAACCAGGGGATGACTCAATGAAATACTTTACGGAGCTTTGGAGTGAATTATGGCTTTACGATGGTTGTCCATTCGCGGGCTCGTGACGACATCTCTTGCGATAAAGCCCGTAGAATGGAAGCCGCCGCGCATGAAGTGAACATAGTTGTGGTATGCGACTATTTTTTCTACATTTTCAAAAGTGACGCCATTACGATTGATTCAGTTGCCAAGGAGTACATGTATATTTAAAGCATGAATATCCACTAAAAGCTCCTTGCAAATGCAGAGGAGAGTTTCCAAATTATATTCGAAGTCACTTTGTCTGAGCCGTCATTTAAGCCAAAATATACATGACTATTTTCATGCATCTGATTCCGGGGAAATCGTTAGAATGGCCGAGCCAGGTGTTATGGCTGGTTTAAAGTTTACAGTCGCATTTGCGGTCGGTAATTTTTACGCACCTGCCATTTCTTCGTTGAATTTCTTCATTTACGGGTCATTTATCCATAATCTCAATTCAAAGGATTCTAAGTGACCTGAATTCTTGCGAAAGCATAATTTATCTCGAACGGTTGTGATAGTAATTTTGACTGGCGACTGCTAAGATATTCCTAGCTTCATAATGATTTTCTGGTCAATAATCGAGATGCATGAATGGTCGATTGTACAACTTTAGATCAAAATAAGAGTGTAAGCTATGTGATCTGAATGAACAGAATGGGATATATCTCTGCTCTAATGCGTATATAATGGGTTACTCTTCAAGCTAACATATTTTATCTTCAGGTAATTACGGAAATGAAAGCTAAATTCAACATTTTAGGTGACCAAATAACGAACGCCTTAATGGAGCTTCATCACAGGACATGGAGTAAGATTCATTGTGACTTATGCTTATGTTACTCATCCTAAACATAATCTCAAGGCATATTCCGATGAGGAATATAAAACTGAATAGCCAAAACAACTGTTTCCACACTCACAAGAACAGCTTACGGCCTTTGCAGTAACATGTTTTAGTTGTGTTAATCTCAACTTAGGCATAAAAGGGTAGACTACTTAAAATATGTGCTAAATACATTAAACACCACAACACGTGCATTTGGTTAATCCTCCACTCACGTTTGGTCTGCGTTTTCCCTTACCAGGTGCCCATCGGCGTAATCTAATGTCGTGACTAAACTAAGACTGAAGCTTTGGGGTTAATGTAACGATGGATTCAAATGAATGGGTGAAGAGCTAATTTAAACAAACTTTCAAATATTATTTCATGACTTATGAACTAGTTTCTCGTGAAAATAAAATTCAGAAATTAAATAACTCTTAACTATTTTCCTTTTTTATTTCTCTTGTGGCATACTGGCAAAAATGTGCCAAAACTGACCGGTAGAGCGCCGTAACCGTTAGCAGGGAAAGCTGCACGTGGTGCGGGTACTGCGAAGGCTGGTAACCTTGCATACTCTATTGCAACTTACTGCTAAACGTCAAAATGTTGCCTCGGACAGCCGAAGCCACGATGGGCGGCGGAAGCTGAATAAGTTTGGCCCATCAAGATACGGACGGGAAACGAACTGGACTCTCGGTACTTGGAATGTGAGAGGAGTGTATGGAAAGGAGCATGAGTTGCTGAATGAAATGAAAGTGAGACGAATGGATGTGTATTTGTGTGTATGTGAAGCTAAGCGTAAGGGGCGGGATGCTGTTACATTAGATGGCGGTAGTCTGGCATTGTGGTCAGGAGTTGAAGATAATGTACACGGCAGTCAAGGTGTAGGACCTATTCTTAATGAGAGAGCTAAGTTGCTAGTAAGGAAGTACGAGTTAGTATCCCCTAGATTGCTCTGGGTTCGCATGAAAGTAGGTATTAGGAGAGTTGTGATTGTGGCGTGCTATGCACCAGTGGATGGAGAGAGTGACTGCGTGAAAGATGAGTTTTGGGAAAAACTGAGAGAGGTTTTGAATGATTGTGATCCTGGTGAGAGAATAATTTCACTAGGTGACATGAATTGGTGGGTTTGTGTGAGGCGGGATGCATCTGAGAGAGTGGTCGGGCCTTTTGGTGACCCCTGAGTGAATGATAATGGTGAAAACTTGGTGAGTGTGTGCTTGGAAACAGGATTGTTTGTGTCGAATACATGGTTTAAACATAAGAGAATACATATGTATACTTGGCAAAGGGGCGATTGTAAAAGCATGATTGATTTTATTGTGTATGATGAGAGATTGAGGGAGTTAGTGTGGGACACGTGAGTGATGAGGGGTGCTGAATGTGGAACAGACCACTATTTGGTACTCTCCAAAGTGAATCTGGGCAGAAAGTGGGTGTCAAGGAAGAATGTTGCGCGTAAGAAGTTGAGAGTAAAAGTGGAAAGGTTGCTAGACAGCGAGGTAAGAATGCGGTATGGTTGCAAGCTTGAGGATGCTCTATCGTTGAAGCAGAGAGAATGGAACGAGCATATCAGAAACGAGAACGTAAATGATGCGTAGGAGTGTTTAAGGGATTGTGGAATGTGCTGAAAGTGTATGTGGAAAAGGAGTGGTAGGAAGAATGAAAGGTGATGCTTGGTGGAATGAAGAAGTGAAAATTGCAGTCAGAGAAAAGAAAGAGGCGTACAAGAATATGATTGCTGCCAAATCTGAGGAAGAGCGTACTGAGGCATGTGAGATTTACAGAAAGAAAAAGAATGAATGCAAAATCGTTGTGAAAGAGAGCAAAGAAAGAATGCGTGCGGATGAAGCTAACGAAATGCAGAGTGATTTTGAAGGTAATAAAAAGCTGTTTTGGAAGTGGGTAAAAAGGGCTAAGATTGGTGAAGGTAGGGGAATAAATGCGCTAAAGAACAAAAGTGGAGAGATCATTTGGAACGAGAGCAATATCAGGGACTGCTGGAGGGAGTATTTGGAAGAATTGTACAATAATATTGTAGGCGTTGAGGATGAGCCTTGTGAAGTGGTATGTGAGAATGTGATGATGGAAAATGATATCAGTGAGAAGGAGGTCACAACGACTATGAGAATATTGAAAAATGGGAAGGCTGCAGGCATAGATGGGATATCTAGTGAAATGTTGAAGTGTGGGTGTAAATTACTAATTTGTAGGCTGCGTGAACTATACAATTCATGCTTACAGGTTTCTGTTGTTCCAGCGGATTGGAAGAATGCTATCATCGTTCCCTTGTACAAAGGGAAGGGAGGAAATACCGAATGTAATAATTATCGGGCCATTAGTTTATTGAGTATCCTGGGAAAAGTGTTCAGTAAAATATTAATCGAAAGAGTGAGGAATATTACTTCCGACAGAATATGGGGTGTGCAGTGTCGGTTTATGCCTGGGAGAGAATGTAGTGACCAGCTTTTTTGCACTTCAGCAAGTGATAGAAAAATGTATGAGTGTCCGAAAGAAAGTGTACTGTGCGTTTGTCGATTTAGAGAAGGCATATGACAGAGTAAATAGAAAGAAGTTGTGGAAGGTTCTGAGATACTATGGAGTGAATGGGCAGTTATTGACTGTTATGATGGCGATGTATGACAATAGTAAGGCAAGTGTAAGAGTTAACGGGGCTCTAAGTGATTGGTTTGTAATAAATTGGGGTGTAAAGCAAGGATGCGTAATGTCTCCATGGCTGTTTAATGTATTTATAGATAAATGTGTTAGAGACCCATGTAGTAAAAATGACGATGTTTTGATTGGAAATGTAAACTTGCGAATTGTTCTGTATGCGAATGATGCTGTTTTGATCTCAGACAGTCAACAGGGATTACAGAAGCCTCTAGATAAGTTTTGTGAATCAAGGGAGAGAATGGAATTAAAGGTAAATGCGTGCAATACTAAAGTAGTTAGTTTTTGATAAGGAGAATGGGGAGAAAATCTATAGGATGAGGACGAATGGTGAAGTAATTGAACAGGTGGATGATTTTGTGTACTAAGGTAAGATGCATGCGAAAAATGGAAGAATAGATGAGGAGATAAAGAGACGTGCGAATACTGGAAGGAAAGTGGTAGGTAGGATGTGTAGCATATCAAGGAATGAGTGCTTGTCTAAGGAAGCGAAAATTGCCGTGCAAAAAAGTGTACTTCTTCCCACTTTGCGCTATGGTAGTGAAACATGGGTATGTCAGGATAGACATAAGAGTAGACTAAACGCCGTGGGTATGAGTTATCTGAGGAGTATTTGCGGCAAAAGTAGGATGGATAGGGTCAGGAATGAGTGGGTCATGAATAAATGTGGGCTAAATGCTCCAGTAATGGACGTGTATGAAAGGAGTGTGCTTCGTTGGTTTGGCCATATTGAGAGAATGGATGAGAGTAGAATAACGAAACAGATATATGAGAGTAGAATGAATGGTGTGAGAGGTAGAGGTAGGCCGAGAAAGTTGTGGTTGAATGTGGTTGAGGAAATTCTTAGGAGGAGGAATATTAAGAGTCTTAAAAACAGGAGGGCGTGAATGAAACAGTGTATGGGGGTACATGAGGCAAAAGAGGTTTGCAAGGATAGGTCAGTATGGAGGAAATTATTGAAGCACTTTTAGGTGTACAATTGTGTATTAATGAGTGAAACATTTTGACTGTGCCTACCCTGAAAGGGAACGGCGTGATGGGTATGTATGTATGTAACTATTTTCCGTCAGTCTCTGGAGCCCCCATGATCCTCGGAAGAGCATCTAATTGAGTTGTTGTCACCGAGTCAATTAAGACCTTGAATTAGTCCAAGCAAGCTATCTACATATACTTTGTTTGTTCACTGACAACCATTAGTGTAAAGATCCAAAGATGGGAATGTTGGAAGAGACGAGGATACTCCACATTACATGGAAAAATTGCTTTAAAATTTGAATTTATATAAGGGCACTAGAAAAGTCTCGTTGGAAATTAAGGTGAGGGAAGCCATGTGTGCACAATAAAATTCTGAAAAAGGTGAGATTATGTGGGAGAATGGGTCATGACATGGATACGAGTGTCAAGGGTGGAAGGTAAATGTTCAGTTGACACACTTAGGAACAAAATTTATGGCGAAAATATGTTAGGCTTCATTGGATTCAAACGTCCAGCCTTCTGATAGGTAGCCAAATGAATTTGCCGATAATTCCAGGTACTAGAATTGTAAGTGGAAATCCCCGAGAAACTACGTTTAAAAAATATGGATAAAAGAAATTTAATATCTAACATTCATTCATTCAACTTATGATAGTGTTGGAGAATACCAAGTGAAGAAAAATTATTCTTGAGGAAAAATTACCTTATTAAGCTTCCTCTAGAGTAGAGATCACCAAACTTTTTTGCACATTGGTCCGGATAACTGACAAAATGACGATCGCGGGCCGCATAATCATTATGTACAATACTTGCAAGCCAGAACGAAATATTTGGAAAAAAGACAAAAAACTAAGTTCAGCATTCCGTGTTAATCATTGACGAGTGGCATACAATGCACAAAAAAACAGGATAACCAACATATTTATCAACTAAAAAGTTGTCAAAGAAGGCGAGGTTAGAAAAAAAGATAATTACCTACGCCCTAGTGAGCATAAATGCGAATCTCAAAAACTAAGCAGCAAAAAACGTTAGTGAGACTTGTTAAACTGGCGTTTGGCTTTCAAGATATCATCAATGTTTGGTTTGACATTGCTGCATCCAATCCAAAGAATTGCTTTCAAATGTTAATCAGTCAATCTCGTTCGATGTGCTGACTTCACAAATCATTTTTGAAAACGTTTGCTCACAGACATATGTTGTTCCAAACACTGATGCCAAACCAGTAGCGAATTTCTTCAGTTTCGGAAACTGAACATCAGGTAAGCAACGGTAAAATTCAATAAGTTTTCCTTCTCTGTGCTTCTCTTTCAACAAGTCATTTGTTTGCAAATTAATGAGCTCCAACTGTAGTTCAACTGGCACATAATCAAGGTCACAATCAAACGGAGTCTGGAACAGAAGAATGTCACTCTCAATTCTGTAAAGATCTGAAAATATCTTCAAAAAATGCTTCTTCAAGTCACGAATAATTTTTTTCGGAAAATCGAGGTTGGTATCTTCGGCATTTG
Source organism: Ceriagrion tenellum (assembly GCA_963169105.1). Lineage (NCBI taxonomy): Eukaryota > Metazoa > Arthropoda > Insecta > Odonata > Coenagrionidae > Ceriagrion > Ceriagrion tenellum. Next base: position 93,246,374 of record OY720632.1, on the reverse strand, counting down.
TAGCACAAAACTCTTTGAAGCAGTGAAAATGAGAAAGGGTTTTTTATTTTCAGTTGTGTTTCAAACAATTAAAGCTTTCTCCGATATCCTTTGATGATACCTACTGTAGAGATCATAGACGAAGTTATCCTTTCCCTGAAGTTTCAAGTTCAGTTCATTCATGTGGAATATGATGCCGACCAAAAATGACAACTTTGACAGCCAGGTAGGATCTGACAGCTGTGGATCAGCTCTATCGTTTTCAGTGAGAAAAACATCTATTTCGATTCGGAACTTATAAAACGAAACAGGACTTTACCGCAGCTGAGCCACCTCACTGCTGTGTGTTTTAATGAAAGTCACAGAATTCAGAACCAATGTCTTCAAGAAAAGCCTAGAACTGACGGTGATTGTGTGCATGTCCCCAAATGAAGTTCACAGCAGAAAAGGCTGGTTTCAGTACACAAGAAATATCCAAGTCTTTCCCACAGAGTGCTTGCTGATGTATAATACATTGTATGAGCATAGCGTCCGGAATTTGCTAATCTCTCAACTGAGTTTTTATCTGCCCCACGAGACCCTTTCTCACTCCAGCCATGTTATTTTCTCCATCAATTGTAACACTATGAAACTGATTTCATTGAAGATTATAGTCTCGCAACATTTTTTGTACTTCCATGAAAATGCCTTTTCCAGTTGTTGTTCCATGCATGCTGCAAACGAATACCAACTCTTCCATTATCTGAAAGTCTAAATTGACACCACGAATGAACACGAGAATTTGTGACATACCCGAGAGATCAATAGACTCATCCAGCGCCAGAAAATACCTCAACAAAATCCTAGCTTTCTCGCGTATCTGTAGCACTATGTTCTCTCCAATTTCTCTCCGCACAACTGAACTTGCCGAAAGGCTGATACCTCCAAACAAATCGAATTTCTTGGGACACAAGTCATTTGCTGCTTCCATCATACACTCTTGATGAAGTTGCCATCAGGAAACGGTTTTCCTCGTTCTGCCATCTTATGTACTATTTTGTATCTTGTACGAGTGACAGATTCATTTCCAGCAAACTTTCTCGTGGAGAAATTTCTTTGGGTTCATAAATTACGTTTCATGAACTCATATTTCTCAGAGCGTTACTATCCAAAAAACTTCGAATATGTTGATACATGTTTTGTTTCATAGTGATGCCGAAGATTGTACTCTTTTAAAACGACTACACTTTCGCTGCATTTTATGCAACTAGTTTTCTGGTCCTTTGTTTTCACAAAGAAGTGCTTTACTACCCATACTTCACTGAAAATGCAACACTCGGCGTCCACTTTTCTTTTCTTAGTAGCCATAATAAAGGGTGAAGTAAACGGGGTTTGAAAATGAAAAAGATATTGAATTATAAACATTATAAAATCTTGGGATGGTGCGAAGTAATCAAACATTACAATAAGCAAGAAAATCTAGATACGATTATTTAAAATTGAAAATAGTAAATTTAAATCACATAGCAGCGGCCAGAAGGCGCGCGCGCGCGCGTGGAGATCTCCAAGTATTCTAACATAATATTAAGTTTTACCTGTATCACAATGTCACGTGTTCCATACGTTTTATCAAGCAACTTCGAGTACCGTCATCGGACCTGATAATTTGGCGTCGCGGCCCGGATCCGGCTGCCCTGGCTCAAGACCCCGGTTGTGACCCCGGCTCTAGAGAGTCAGATCGTCTTTTTTAGTCTTTTTTAGTAAACTCAATCTTATATCTCAAATGCTTTCTCAAAGGTATTACTCTCAAATTAAGCCACAATACGTAACTGTCCAAAGAGTATCAGCAAATTTAAATTTTGAAAGCTCTAACTGTAGTAATGCATAACTGTCCAAATATTTGCAGCCATTATAGGTTTTCAAAGTCTCTCCTGGAAAGGCTGTATCGCAGCGTCTATCCTAAGTCTGCCATACATGCATCAACAGCATTCATTTATCTGACTGGATATGGACCCGCGACCTTTGATCTGCACGATTGGGTTACCAGGCAGCGTTTGCAAGTTACCTTGTACCAGGAAGCTTAAGCATAATAAAATATTTACGCCGAAAAGTAAAAGTATTTTCTTTTTAATGTTAAATCGTAATAGCTCATACGGCCAATAGTTTATGCAATAGTTAGAATAGGATGGCAAACGCGGAAGTACTTGGTGTGGTGGGTAGAGGGAACTTCTTAAGACTTGCGGAGGAGCCAAACAAGAGATTGGAAGAGGTAATGAGGAGCGAAGGGATAATGATGGCCTAGATAGAGGGGAGGATGTTGGAAAAGCGGGAAATAATAAGAAAAAGAATGCGCTTTATGGGCTAGATAAAGAAAGGCTTCATGCATACTTAGAAGAAGAAATAGATTGAGTAAGGAGATGGGGTTCCTAGTGCCTGTGATGACGTAGATTTTTGAACCTAACTAAAGCGGTTGATTACCCTAAACCAGTGGTTCCCCAAATGGGCACTTGTTTAAACTTCATTTTAACAGTCTTCCTGATTTTCCCATGTAGTCCATGACTTAAAATCTTGCGGTTGGTAGGCGTTAGAGAAAATCTTTGGGAACTAGGTGGCTGGAAAAAGTCTGGGTAACGTTGCCTTATGGCCAGTTGCAGGAACGACCCATATGTATTCTATAAGTTATGGGACCCATACGCCATGGCAACCGTTCAATAGGTGTTGCAGAAATATTCGATAAATTTATTTATTTCATGAATTATGGCATGGAGTTATGAGTTCAATAAGTACCCAAGATAGCGGATGCACGATGAACCGCTTGGAGAGTTAATTACGTGATAAAAGAGTTCTGTGGGACAAATGACTAGTTAATTTACTCTTATTGACTAATTATTATGTGCATTAGCAATCATTCATAGGCTAAACTTTCATAAATTTTATCCGGCCATGGAATAATAGATCTGATATTTGAAGCAATTAACAATTGGGAAATAAGTGAGGTAACTAGTATGTGTGTTCCTGCAACCCGAATATTTTTATGAGATCTATAAATTCATGGATCTCAAAACTATAGATCCCATTACTAAATGTTCCCGGCCATTGAACAATCAATGATAATAGGGAATTTAGTCACCGTTTCTTCGTTGGCCATGACAACTGATATCTAAATAAATATTCTCAGCGATAATAGAACCTGAACGTGATCGGCAAGTCGACCCTTTGAGCCATTCGACAGTTCGGCACTCGTCAAATTTGCGGAGAGAAGCGGAGCCTAGCGCGGTCAGGGGACCCCAGAGAAACGAGACCGTGTGCCCGGGCGATCACGTGGTTTCTCCCTCACTCAAAAGCCGCGGAACTGCCGCTGTGTAAGTGCCTTCGTTTCGTCTCCTCCTCTCCCCACCTCTCTTCCGCTCCCCTCCCCTCCCTCCACCTTTCTCTCTTCACGCACACATCCCTTCCCCTCTACACCAGGACGCCACTCCCCTCCGCCCCATCCCATTTCCCCCCCTCCCTCCGCTCCGTAATGCCTGCAGCTCGACGCTATTTTTTTGCTCTCTCCCTCATTCTCGGTAGCTATTTTTAGCGACCGTCTAAGGTGTGCAAAATGAAACGCATGAGCATTTTGAGGTCCACTCGTCTTCTTTCTCTCTCTTTCTCTCTCCATCTCCCCTTTTTCCTTTCTTTTCTTCCTTTCCCTTGCCATTTGGAATGAGGATGAGAGAAGAAAGATTGTGGATGGAGTAGTGGAGGTGGTTAAGCAGTTGGGCAAATACGGTATGACAAAAAAAAGGGGTTGAGGGGGACGGGGTGGGGTGGGGGGATAAGGGAGGGAGGGAGGCAAGGAGAGGGAGGAAGTGGTCTAAACGGTCCCGGTTTCGTTCTCATCTCCACGCTGGAAGGGACGCGAGGTCGGATGATGAGCGCGGAACGCGGAAAAAATGACGAATTCGGAAGCGAAAATGAGTGTGTAGTGTGCGTGTATTTTTTTATTTCGATGTTCGGTTCCGCGATACGGTTGGAATGCCTTCGAATGATGATGACTTTTTTACTCCCGATGTTCCAGTTATTCGAGGTCACTCTGCGACACATTCTCATTGGAATTCCGATTCAATGCAAGAGTCAGAGAGAGAGAATAAAAAAGGTTTAATCGATGATATATTTAGCGGTAAAAGAGACTCCATGGATTTCCTGCCAAGTACATCCCCCTACCCATTACACCCCCCCTACTATTCACCTCACTTCATCGAATTCCATCCCGGAAAAGTATAAATATTTTTTTCAGTTCAAACTCCACATTCCACTCATTCAATGCCAAATCGCCCCCCAATTTTTTTTTCAATTGCCATCTGATGGATTTCGTACCAATCCGTTCGGCCAACGTCCATCAAGCATCCATCGTATTTCCGTAAGGTTTAAGAACATCAATTCATTTTTTCCCCCTGTATGATTAGGGGGTTGAATACTGCTTTGCTAGGTAATGTGTTCATGTGCTTTTTTCATTAATATGTAGTTGAGATTTTTATAAGTAGTGAATTTTTCTACCAATTTTTTTTTTAAACATTTGCCTTTTTCTTTTAATTAGTATAGAGCAGGTTTACTTCCGCTATCCATAATCCATTGCGGAAACACAAGAGGTAAGAATAACGCAGCGGTCACATAACAGGTACACGTTTCTCCCAGCAGTTAGCCAATGCATAAGTAAAATGCTCCGTGACAATTTTTCAAAAACCCAAACAGAATAATGGCATTTCCAGAATCGAAAGTTTTATGAAAAAAATGTTATGTAATGTGTCATGATATTTACTGTTGTTTGGGTATAAAATTTACGGTCACTTCCATATCTTCCATTATTTTCGCTTACCTCTTCAACGTAATGGCAAAACTTCAACTCTGTGTCCGGGTGCTACTCGTAGTGGGTTGAAAATTAGGTTGTGGAATGTGGGATAGTATTAGTGGGTTGAATAATGCTTTGCTGGATAATGTGTTCATGTCATTTTTATTGGTATGTAGTTGATAATTTTTAAATTTGGGAATTTTTCTTCCAATTTCTTTTTTTTTAACATTTGCCTTTTTCTTAAAATTAGGAAAGGACGGATTTACTTCCACCATCCGTAATCCATTGCGGAAACACATGAGGTAAGTGTAACTCAGCGGTATGAAAGAGTCTCAGGTGCAAATTTGTGGAAATATTCAGTATTCATATTAGTAAGAATGGAAACTCGATAGTAAATGTCCACACTGTTTTAATAAACACCGACCATGGTTTCGACTCTTTATGACATTATCAAGGTACAAAATTAACTTTCCGATTCTTAACCACCTTGTTAATATGGATACCTTCTTACCAATATGGAAAGCGCAGCGGTGGCATACCAGGGACACGTTTCTCCAAGCAGTTAGCCAATGCATGCATAAAATGCCCCGTGACAATTTTTCAAAAACTGAAGCAGATTTATGACAATTCCAGAAGTGAAAGTTTTATTTTTAAAATTTTATGTAATGCGTTATTATATTTACTGCAGATTGGGTCTACATTTTACGGTCATATCCAGATCTTCTATTATTTTTACTTACGTCTTCAAAGTTATGGCGAAACTTCGGCTCTGTGCCCTGTTGCTACTCCAAAAAATTGAATAAATAAGTGCTGATTGCAACGTGGTGACCGCAAAAGAGTCAAGGAAAATATGTGAGTGTACATGGCAGGGGTTTCACAAATTTGGCTCATGCACGGCAGTTAAGGTTATTAATCATGCTAAATACTGAAAAATTCTCGCTTAAAGCAACTTGCTAACGGTGGAATTAGTATATACATTGAAAATTTCCATTAGGTAAATTGACCCGGACTGGAAATCAAACCATGGACCTTTTTCTTTTAGAGCTAAATCCAAATTCGCTGGTCTACTTGTAGGCCAAATCCTCATTCCACGAGAGGATTACTATTGCGATATTTCAACTCATTTAGTAATTAAGATATAAAAGGAACGGATATCTGCCATTTTCGAAGCTCAAATTTCCCGTTATGGATAAGAAATTATGATAAACGAATAGAAATTACCGTTGATTCTCACCAAGAAGGCTAAAAGTAAGAAATAAATATTGTAGTTCTACTCATAATGAAGAGAATCTGACAATTTATTTCTCTTCTAATTGTTTTTAATCAGGGGAAATTGCCCCTTTGTCACTTAGTCATGTAATGTATTGAGCAATTCCTGTGAAAAATTATTGTTTTAATACCGTAAAATTAAAAAATTAATTCAGTTTCGCGACGGGTCTTGGGGAAAGTCGCCATAAACTTTGAGTATATACATATTGCCTTAAGTGAGTTTTTTCCCAAACAATCGAAAACATACTCCAATTTTTATAAAGAACAACCACAATGTAAATAAGTGCTTAATTTCAAGATAAACGGCTCATTAATTCATTCATTTCGAGGATTAAAAAATTTGATTAATTAGAAAATTAAAAGATATGGGGAATGAAAGCCTATTGGAATCCCAATTATTCCTCTAAAACTCTGGGACTGTTTTTGTTTCTTTTTCGAACATGTTTCACTGATTCAGGCGTGATGTAGTGAAAAATCGTCATAATGGGAGCAACAATCACACTTTTCCACATTTTTTTATTTATTAATTTTATTTTTTTATTACCAGTACTACATTTTTCGACTCACAGAGTCATCATCCGGCACAAAACTTGTACCACCCTCACCAGCGACGCGTCGAAACGCGTAGTAAAACGCGTAAGTAAAACTGGTAATAAAACAATTGCGGAAAAGTGCAACTGTCGTTCTCACTCGGGAATTGTATTACGGTTTAAAGGGTGTAGTATATAAGTCTTTTCGTCTTTGGTGGAAACGTAGTAGCAGTATTAGTAGTTTTGGTGCTGTAGGGTGCGCCGACCGCTGGGTCATATTGCAACGCTACACAGTCCGTTGATTTAACAAATAATATTCACAATAGTGTCCGGGTCAAATAGATTTAAATAAGAAATAAAACGGGCGGAACCGGTCAAATTTTATTAAAAAGTCCAATCTCTTTAAGTTATAAAATTATTCGTTTTAAAATAATAGGGCCGTCTCCTAGAATGGATTCTAGGTCTCCCCCTATGTTGAACCGTCCTCGCGCGTCACGATACTTGTCACACTCCGTCAGGAAAGGCCGAATACTAAGAGGGCACCTGCACTCATCACACTGAGGAGCTTGTTTCTCTTTGGTGGAAACGTCCTCTTATAGGTTTTATCTAAACCAATCCCTTCATGATGATCTGTCCTGTGCTCATAATTACTCCTCCCCATGTCCTCTATGTCCGTCATCGTGATTCATATCATCTTCTTCCTCTCCCTCTCTTTCCCTCGGTCTTTACTTCCAATATTCTTTTTATAAAGCAGTCTTCTCTCAAGATATCAACATGTATTCTATCGCTTTCCTTTTCCTTGCTGTTCTCAGAATGTTTTTTTCTAATTTATTCTTTCTAGCTCTTCCTCACTACTCTCTCAATCACTTCATTTGATCCTCTCCTTTACTCGCTACAGCAATATTCCATATCCATCTAAATAGCTCTCATATTTCCTCTTGACTTTCTCCATGTTTCTACTCCATTACTCAGTACACTTCGGATAAAACGTATTGTATATCTCATTTCTAAACCTATGTTAATTGCTTGGCTGTTAGTGGTCGTTTAATTTAACTGAAGCCTTACATTCCCTTAATGATTCTAATTCTTCTTTCCTCCGTGCTACTTCCATTTCAAGAAATGTAACTTCCGGGGTATCTCAAGGAAGATACTGTTCCTGGCCTTTCTTCGTCAATAATGACCATGTCGCGAATATCTAGCAGTGTACAAAATTCTACGTAGTAAGCAATACTTAAATAATATAAATGGGTCCTAATTATAAGAAGCATTGTGAGTTGCAAAATGTAGATACGATGTAAAAGCTATTTATCGCACATAGAGAAGTTAAAGAACTAAATATCACAGCTGAATAATTAATCTAATTTCCTGATACTGACCATTTAATATAATGTGAACCGTAAAAAGCCCGGTCAAAATCTCGCGTTCTTAGCAATTGCTCCGTATGCCAGAGAACTTTCCTATTGTTGAAATTGTCGAAGAATTTATAAGTTTGGAATTGAAAACGTGTTTTAAAAACGGGGCGTATAACAAAACAATTTGCAAGATTTGAATATTTCATTCTTTCTGCCGTCATGTATTGGAAATTTCAACCCTGTATCTTGATTACAAAGAATTTAAACACTAATTTCAATGCTTTATAAGGGCCCGTTTTTGAGCCTTCAAGCCTCAGTGGTCTCGAAGCCTTGTTTATATGGCCTACAGCTTAAGTTATCATATACCATAGAACCGTGATAAATTTTAGATCAATCGGCTGAGTAGTTTTTGAGTAGAAGAGTGATGGACCTGCAGACACAACGGCATTCTTATTATGACACTTTTATTGTAATTGTTTGATAAACAAGCGTGGACGGGCGAAGTTTGTTTCTTACTCTTACTTAATACAACTTTACCTCGGTCAGGAGGTAAATAAACACGTGACCTACTGACTATCCGCTCGTTGAAAGCTATAGTTCAAACGTTGATACGATGATCGGATTCATTTTTTAATGAATTTAACTAGGAACTACTTGTGCGAGGTTTTACTTACAATTAGTGAAGCCTACTGAATGCAGAAAAATAAAAAGTGCGAAGGGATACAAGGGATTCTATTGTAATCACTTCGGCACGACTTTGTCCCAATGTCACACGACTGCCTGCAACCTGCCTGCCCACTACACAACTGCTACACGTCCTGCAACTGCTCGCATCATAGTACGTAGTAATTGCTTATATGGACTCTGGCGCTTGTGAGGCTTACCTTATTTTACTGTCGAAAGAAGAACCTTGGGAGCACGGGGGGGGGGGTGGCAATCGGATCGGGTGAAAGGCCCAATCGATGGGCTTCATCTGGCCTCCCATATTCACGGGAGCGGAGGTGTATTTTTGGAGGTACGCGCATGGAAATGGTCCCTGCGGGCACTTGAAAACGGGCAGGGCGCAACAACTCCGAAAATCACCACCTTCCGCGGCGGATGGCCGCAGTGGGTGCAACGCAATCGCGGGCGTTCATCTCTTTCTTAGGATGTCTCCCGCCCCACCCCACCCCCCCACTTGCACTATCTCGCTTCGATCGCATTGACTGGTTTTTCCCTCACCACTCACCCTAGCCACTCCACACGCCTTTGCCTGCGCCCTTAAAAACTCACTTCCCCTTTGCCCTTCTCCGAGCCTTACTTCCTGTTGGGAAGGTGATAACGTAGCTGGGGAATACCTGAATAGCTTCTCTTTGCACCATACTTACAGGATGGGTAGTATCAGCTGGTGCATTAAAAATTTAGAGCTATCACTCATTTTTACCTACTTCTTTTTTAGCTATACAGATTGCATCGCAACTACGAACTTCTGTCACCTCGAAAACTCTTGAAGCCAGTTTTTTTCCTTTGGTACGAGTTATATCTCCAGTTAGCTATCGGAATCATCGGAGTTGAAGTCATCACACAAATTCCATACCGACACTGTGGGTGGAGTACACATGAAATATTCAGACACAGTTAAATATCTTGGAATTACTGTAATTGTATTGTAACTTCTGATGTATCGTGGGGAACACATATACAAAATATATGCAAAACAGTATTAAAGAAACTAGGTTTTTCTCAGCGTATAATCGGAAGGTCCTCGAATAAAAAAGTCGAATAGAGATGCAACTTCTCTGTGGATAGGCCACACCTTGAATACGTCGCCAGCATTTGGGACCCTGAATATAAAGATATAACCAAAAAATTAATGAAATACAAAGAAAAGCTGCACGCTTCGTTAAAACTGCTACGAACAAACAAATAGTGTTTCACAACTTTTACAGGGATTGAGGTGGGAGTTCCTAGAGACTCGGAGGCTACACGCTAGGCTTGGGTTGCTTGAGAAATTCAGGAGAGGTGTGTTTCAGAGCAACACAGAAAATATTATCATAACGCCTCACTACATCTCCAGACCTAACAGAAGCGATAAATAAGAGAGGTACATTGCCGAAAATATAGGTGCAAGAACTCGTTCCTTACCTGCGCAATAAACGGTCACAATAAAAACTGAGCTCCACTAAATATACTCCCATAATACACGTCACCATTTCTCCTCCAAAAACCTTATCCCTTGCATCTTTACACGGTTGGTGTTGTAACACTCCCTGCCACACGCCCATGAGGTGGCTCGCAGGGTAGTGTGTAGATATAGATGTTGATATCCCTAACAATTATATTAGTTGTAACCAACGGTTTAAGGTAGACCCTACTTATCTTTCACAGTGCCAGGTTACTAACAACTTCCACGCATTCAGCTCGTCATGTCCAACCTCTCCTCAACCCGTTCATTTAAGCATACTACCTTCTTTTCCCGTCCTCGCTGACCCAACACCCTCTCCGCTACCAGAATCATTAGCACCCATTTGCCCCTCATTACCACTTCGAACCACCTACCCTGCCTATGATTACCGTATTTTCTCAGCAATTACGCCCAAGCAAGCCGGTTACATATCAAAGCCGGTTCTTTTGAAAAATCAAAAATTTATAGATATCACGCATCTGGTACGTTACTAATTGTATCAAAAAACTGTGTTGACATAATTTAGGTACCTTCTGGGGCTCTGGGAGCTATTATTCATAGCAAATGTCCTTACCAGAGATATCATGTGCGCAAAATTGATAAATCACAAGTTAAACATCTTATCTGTTTCGAGGTAATATAGAAAGCTTCACATGGGGCCGTTGGGAGTATCAGGTTTGGGCCCTTGCCTCTGAGATGCCTTGTTTGCCTACCAGGGGCCTACACCATTACCTCTGAGCTCTTGGGATTTATCATGGCTATACGAAAGTGTGTGTGTCAGAGTGTGAAGCCCAAGATTAGGAATATTCTACAATCGTCAGGGGGCTCACTTTGAGGCTCTAGAGACCCTGAGGCGTTCATGATGGAGACGTCGTCATCCCCATGGCTATCTTGTCCCTGCAAACATACAAAATTGTAAGGTAAATTTTCATAAGATCAGCTGATACGAGTCAGCATTGAAAGTAATAGATTGGGGCCCCAGGGTCTATCAGAGCCTCTGGGCTACTTCTGAACTCAATGGCCTACTACAAGAGCTTCAAATGTATAGCGCAGGTATGTTCCACAATAGAAAAAGAACTCTAGTAAATATGAATAGCCTGTTACTCGAGGAGGGCCAAATTTGGGGCCTTACAAGCTCCGGATAATTTCTTATATACCATTTGTCTTCTCCAGGGCTTTCGCGTACCTGCCTGCAAAATTTCTAGATAAATGCAAGTATTTTATCCGTTTGGAGTAAATGTAGATAACAACAGTTAGGGGCTCCAGGGCCCCAAACTTCTTTCCGAGCTCAGAGGTCTTTAAAGGTAGCAAAGTTACCATTATTTCCTCCAATTATATTCCAAAAGTGAGGAAAATTCTATACTGTAGTTATATTGCACAACACGCAAAGGGTCCACTTAGGTTTGAAGACTGTATAATATCACCTATATGGTTTGAAGACTGTATAATATCACCTATATGGTTTGAAGACTGTATAATATCACCTATATTTATCCAAGTTCTATCATAGACATGTGTCCAAAATTTAAAGATTTTTTCATCCATTCGCAAGGGATGCTGGAACATACATACATACAAACATTAACTATCACGCATATAGATAAATACACTTTAATTGATAACGCTTGCGTTATCGCAGGGAAAATACGGTGGTACTCCTTCCAAGTAGCGTATAAGATCTACTCTATCGTTGCTATTAATTTTGGTAATTCCTATCCCACTAAATTTTCGTGACACGTACGTTTCTACCCACACTGACTCTTGGAAGCATTCGGGGATTTGAGCAAGAAAATGGCGGATGCCTGTATCCTCACAGTAGAAGTGTTTACGACGACTAGACTTTGTTTGGAGTTGACGCAACATAGAGGACTCTATATTGTAATATTCCTGTGGCCTAACTTCTATGTTCAGTTTTTATTATGTGTCTATTTAAATATTATCTCGGCAAGAAACTTGATTCTATTACGTTCTCCCATCGATGATGTTAACATCATCTAACCGTCAGCACTATCTTATATACAGAACTCAGACTCTCCGTTAATATCAAGTTAATGTAAAAATCGTAACGTAAAACATTTCAGTTAAAGTTAACTAGGCACCATAACACCGGGATCTAGAGCGTTAAAATTATACTTTTATCATTAAATAAAACACTTTTAAAAATCATTATTGGATCCATTTCTTTGTCCAGCTTATTTTCTTGCTATCCTATTCAACAGCCAGCCATGTAGCGCATTTAGTGGTCTTAAAAGTGTAATTCTTAATTACTAAAGGCGTTTGTACATCGTCGATCGAGATTAAGAAATCCTTTTCAACAAAGCTGCATGCCTTCCCTATGTACCACGTTCAAGGGTATAGAAATTATACATGTAATTTCGAGAAACTGCTTTGCTCTTGCTAGTTCGGCTCGACTCCGAGGGCTCGACTAAGGCCCTCCTGACGCTCTTCTACAACATCAAGAGACCAAACCAACTAGAAATAACTGCTCAAGCTAATAAGAAATTGAGATTTATTAAATGAGTACTCGCCCAGTCTGACGAATAAGTCAGAGAAATCAACTACTTCTCCCTTGTTAAACACCACTTGAAATACGCTGTCAGAATATGGAATCCATATGAGGAAGATTTAAAAACAGAACACATGCAGCAAAGAGCGTAAGAAGCTGTGATGATAATTTCGTTAGTATTACTGAAATATTTTCAAAAATTGGAAAAAGACACGCTTTCGGACCGTCGATTAAAATTTAGACTTATGTCAGGTTTCTCCAACCTTTGATAGACGGTCAAGGAATTGTTAATTAGCTGTAAGGGCACATACAAAAAATATAATTTCATCGACACACCATATACCTAACGTTCCGTTTAACCACTCGTCACTTTAACGGAGAGGGGTATGTCTTTTAAAGAAAAAACGAGTAGTTAATGGAATCCGTCATGGCGGCTAACAATTTCGATGGCTAACTCTTGTACTTGAAAATGTTAGAAAATATTGGCATATGACATCCACGACAAATGAAAGCGGTCGCTGATTACTTTTATCAGTTTAGACGAAAGCAAATTACGTGAAAGATACTGTCTCAGCAAGAGTGTGGCGCAGAAAATACTTGCCGAAATAGAGAATAGGTTACAGTTAACAACGAATCGTAACAATGCTCAGGCACAAATGCAAGGATTATTAGTGGCACTTAGGTTTCATGCTACAGGATACTTCAGATTGTGGTAGATTTACATGATTAGGGTGTCTGAAGCGACTGCAAACAGAAGTTATAGGAAAGTGTCTGATACTCTTGCAGCCCTTCGGCCCGGGTATACATATTATGTTTCATACTGGCGATGTAATTTCGCAGGTTTTACTTGAATTCTTTCGCGTTGGAAATTTTACAGGTGTTCTTGGATGCATTGATTGTACCAATATGCAATGTAGACTTAAGAAATATTTGTTGGTGAGCGATTTCAGAAAAGGAAACACCACAAGTCCCTAAACGTGCAAACAATATGTGATGAAAACCTCCCAATTAGAGATGCTGTATCACAGCGGCCAAGTTCAGTACATGGCAGCGCCATCTTCCAAAATTGTGAAAGAAGAACTACTTTGAAACAGTAAGAGTACCACCAGGATAGTGCCCTTTTCGGGGATGATGACCACCCTTTAAAAACTTACCGCATGACACCACATATGACGATAGTTTCCTGACGTGGACAAAAAATGTTGTAGAACGCCAGGGAGGGGATTGGAAAAGACCCTCTCCCGTCCTAATCCATATTATAGTGACAACCGCTGATTTGCATAACATTGCAGTATAGATGAAAGAGGATGAACCACCTTTAGACAGTGTTTTACATCGACTCCTTCAAACTCCCAGTTCATGAGGTGTGATAATGCGCCACGTATAAACTTACAGTCAAATGAAGTATATGCAGCAACAGTAAGAAACTGTGTTATTCAGGATCATTTCAATAAATGAGGGCATATAATGAATTATTATATGCCCTCACATAAAAATACAATTAAGTATTTGAATCTTACTCATTTGACTATGTTTACTTTATAAAGTTAGGTAGCAATACTAAATGCTTCAATTTTTTCGAGTTATTACCCCTAAATCAATTAATTATAGGTACGAGAGTGGTCTGGATTTTGGGTAAAATTGCAAGAAACACCTTGCAATGCATAACATTCCTAGAGTAGCAAGCATGAATAAATAACGTACAAGTGTGTAGCAGCTTAAAAAAGCTGGTTCCTTGCATTAAGAAGTGCCTTAAAACCTTCATTTTATACTTGAAATTAATATTTTAATACTGCCATTTTCATCGTATATCCATTAAGCATATATTTCCGTATTGGACACGTACCTATTTGGTATAAGTTTTCTTTTACCATTAAAATTCAAAATACATAGCATTTCTTCCTCTAATGTTATGTACAATCTCTTGAATTCTAATATACCTGTAGGTCACTTTGTTCTCAAAATCTCAACAATAAATATTGATATTAGAATTAGAATAAGGAATAGAATATTTGAACATAATTAATATTTGAACTCCTAACCCACTCATCCTCGGAAGTCATGCCGCGAATTCTTACATATATGTTTATTAACAATGATGATTTGTTCTTGGCTTGATATCGTTGTATAAGTTTACTGAAGTCATAATTGTGCATTCGGTGTTTTTTTGTGTTTTACATGAGTTTGCCAGAAGAAATATGCATGGTTTCTTTTAAACGGAATTTGAAAGCCCTGGTGAAGAAATATGAATAATTCAAAATGTTAGCCAGAATAACTGAGTTAATCATTGACCAAACACTGCAAAAAAATACAAGCGAGATCCCTTTGCACAACTGCAATAAACTATGTACATTTTTCGCTCCGAGTTCCGAGACAATGGCCGCCGAAAAGTGTGAGAACGTATTCATTCATGATTCCGTGAAGTAAACACAGCGCTTACTAGTGGATCGTTAAAATACAGATTCAGTCCTTGGTGAAATTACGCATCAAATAACATTTTTGAAAAACAAATTAATTTTTAATCGCGCGTTAGGTAGTGGAATGTTTGTCTTACTTTGACGAATG
The DNA here is from genome assembly GCA_963169105.1 of Ceriagrion tenellum. Taxonomy (NCBI): domain Eukaryota; kingdom Metazoa; phylum Arthropoda; class Insecta; order Odonata; family Coenagrionidae; genus Ceriagrion; species Ceriagrion tenellum. The sequence continues at coordinate 93,231,199 of OY720632.1, read as the reverse complement.
TCGGATAAATTTACCGTTATTAATCTGTAATGTAAGTTCCTATCCAATTCGTGATCTAATGATGGAAACAACATTTTCCGAGACGTGACATACTACGGCATGTCAGATCATGAGAGCAAAATTAGGGAACTAGAATGCAGAATGAACAAGTTAAAAATGTCGTTTTCTCGCGAATGATAACAGACCACAAAAGCTTCCAATGAGATTTTTAACTATATTTTTGGATAAGTATTTAGTTTGTTAGTGGATGCACTCCCTTATTCTTATCTGATACTCAGTACTAACAGCAAGTACACGTTTCTGGTGTAACCCTCGTATCATTGCCCATTTATGTATTTGCATAATAAATTAATAAAAATAGCATCCTAGCATTCGTTTTATACCTATTCATTGGTTGTTCAATCCTAAGATTGGTTGACTGCAGCCCTCCACCCTTCCCTATCTAATGCTAGTTCAGAAAGCAGGGCTCCATCTGCTAGGAAGATTAATGTTGTGCTTTCCCCGTTGCCTTCCACATCTCAGAAGCCCGTTCGATTCTATAAAATTCACTCTCGCCCTAAGCTGTGACTTTTGATACCGGTCCGATCTTCATGATCTGCGCCTTCTGCTGAGACTGTTTCCTCTCAGTAGTGGGTCAAATTCGGGAGAGCGAGCAAAAGTTGGTTGGCCAGCGAGGAATATTTTTTCCATCGCTTGGTCTCGAATCTGCGACCCTCGGAATAGGAGTTGAACAAGATACCACTGGTTAAAACTGGAACCTGATATACTGATATTCCCATGCACTATTTTGAAATGTCACCTCCTGATAATTATTAGCATGTTTATTTCTAATGTGCATATACTAAGTACTTCATTTACTTTACTGTAGTACAGTGTAGCACATGTTTGTGATAACTCCTACCACGCAGAGGAGGAGGCTTGCAGGGTAATATCCAGATGTAGATAATCTCATAGAAATTTGTAAAATGGCATTCATCGTATTATCGATGTGAGATTAAATAAAACGGGAATAAGCCATATTCTGACTTGGTGTGGTAACTAGCCTTTCGTATTTATTGTTGTTCTCACGTCACACCATTCATTCCCTGCATTTTATGCCAAGGTATGCCATTATAGTAATCACATTTCATTTTTACATTTATTATTAACCTCCTCTCTTACAGCCAGTATTAATTAATACAATCCATTAACTTTTTTTAAATTGATGGAATATCCTAGTATTTAGGTTCATTATCGATCGCGGTGTTAAATTTTAATGTCAGAGTAATGTGTCATGACAGTGGTCATATCATCAAGGGTACCTTATATATCTACGCGCTCATTATTTCCTATCCTCAATATTTCTTTACTATACGACTATTTAAAGTACTTATTTCTCACTAGCTAACAGTTAGAATAATGCTAAATTATATTTTTACCATTAAGTTATTTTTTTCTAATCAACCTAAGCATATCTGTTAAATTCCACGCTATCTGATAAATGAATGCTATATGATGCACAAAACTACTTTAAGCTAGCACGCCAATCTTCCGAGAAAGTGCAGTCTAATATTTATAAATATTATCAAAAAATTCTATGGGACCAGGATATTCGATCGTTCATGGAATAGTGATAGCGCTACTAATGCTCTAATACCTTGGAATATTATAACATGAGGATGATTTGAATCCCCTAGTTGCGAATGGGATAGCTAATCATAAATTGGCAAATACAGGCTGCATGTGATCAGTTGAGAGTATAATCGCCTTTTTAAGAGACGGTCATAAATTTAAACGTGTTAGAATTTCCCATCATCTATGGAGATTTTTTTTCTCTCACTCATACCGTTCAACTATCATTTTAAAACTTCATTCATATTCAGACTTAACTCATCAGATAATTTTCGTGCTTTGGCATTCCATTGCATATACTCCTGCATTTAGTCAAGAATAATATCTCCTTAGCCTTAGGAGTATCTCATTATCATTCGTTTCGCTCAATTTGAACTACTATGGTTCGAGAAAACTTGATCATAAAATTAGTAAAATATAATACACTATAATTATTTGTGCATCAAGATTCCGCAATTGGCGAAAAAAATCTTTATAGCACTGCGTGACTTAAATTTGCACTGATGTCACGCTATTCCTTGTCAAAAACAGCCAATTATTGGACTGCACTACGTAGACGGCAGATTTATTATTACACCAGAATTCACTTAAGTCACGCACGAGTAATTGACAACTATTGATTACAAGGAGCATAATATTGTTACAACCCCAGTTAAGTCTACAGTTCATGTTTTACTTATACATCTGAATATAATTTGAATCATAACGAGCTTGAATTATAGCTAGTTACAAACATTGAATCTGTTTACTTTTTATCCTTAGACTCATTCCTTATCATCAGTCTACACAGTTTTATTAGTAATATCAGATGAATTAAATAATAACTTATGTGCACCACCATCTATTATAGCACTATATTAAGACTTAGGCTAGACTAGTAGAGACTTGTTTGAATTTACATCAATATATCTTGTTATTCAATAAGTCAATATCAGGATTTAAGAAAAAAGATATTCTTGGTTAAGGTGATATTACTCATTGAATTCGATTAGAATTAAATGACGTTTCAACGGTGGTTTTCCACCACCACAATTCATAGTAATTGCTATGTTTTATTCGGTTCATTTTATGGGATGCGATGAATTTGATCAAATTTAGATGAAGTTTACTGGCTTAATTGTATCTTCTAAAACATCTTTAACTACATTAGTAATTTTGACTTGTTTTTCAACATAATTCCGGAACTTGTTGGAATATTGTGTTGCAATACGTTGCTCAAATTATCTTATCAATTTTAAGACAATCTTCTACCATAAAAATAAATGAATACCTTAAATTATTCAGAGAATAACTCATAACAGAACTCATAAAGCTCTCAAAAAACCTAAAACTGAAGAGTTAACAGCGGTAGATATATATAGCTAATAGAGAATTTTGATTTATAATACTCATACTCATTACATTGTTTTACCGCAGTGGACGGCGAATTGAAGTCACACGAGCTGTAAATTAGCATATGATACTCGTGACTTAATTTGATCCTATCACACAGGATGTAAATGCCCCCTATTTGCTCTGGCGCTAACTCCACGCAGTATAATAATGAACCTCTTAAGTAACTAATATCATGATGTACTATCTTGCATGTCTTTTTCCCTTAAATATTGATAATATATCATCAGATTGAAATATTTTGCTGTAATGGAAATTAGTTACACTTTTCAACGTATTCAATATACTAAAATTAAGTTTCTTGCAACTACTGAAGAACATGAGTCAGCTTCTGAAGAGCTATTACCAGAGGTGATGAAGGGCTTCGAGTGGTTTTGTATGACAAGTCATATTCAGTGCAGTTTTCTCAATTTCAACGAAATTTGAAATTTATTACAAAATGCTTCTGTGTATAAATCGTCATTATTTCAAAGAACTTCAGACAGTAAATGACTGTCGCCGTCCCAACTGTGGTTTTCATACTTGTATAAGAGAATGGGAGTCGGTTGGTATATTTCTCCAACCTACAAGGAAACAGCCCAGGTAAAAAGCAGTCTTCCTCATATTTGTCCAACAGTCACACTTTGCAATTTTACTTCGATGTTTTTTCCTGAAAGATTTGACTTTAAAATTGGCCCAACTACCGAAGAAATAAAATTTATAGTCGAATCAAAGACATTCGGGTCTGTAAAAAGCTGCGATTTTCCCAATTGGCGGTAGAAAACCGGTTTAGCAACGTTTTTTTTTTATTTTAAGTTTAACTCATTGTGCGTAGTTTTTTAAGCTCAGCCATTTGTGACAAACCACGCATTCTTCTTGTCCATATTTGACTCCTTAGGGCCGATTGAGTATTATACTTCGAAGGCTGCTTCGAAGGCAAGACTGGTGGAGGTGGGCGCCTTCACGGCCGCACTCCCAGGCCTTGCGTGACCAACGTTAGAAAGCCGAGCCCCAGCAATTAGCATCAGCTCCTTTTCCCTGCACCGGGACTTGGTGGGGAACAGTCATGAGAGAGTAACGGCATGTCTGGAGGCGCCTAATGAGACTAAATAAAAGAAGAAATGTAATCTTGACCATCACTAGTGTTCGTATTTTCTCTTTAATTACCTCACCCTTAGACTTGGGGGCACTGAACTCCGCGAAATAGAGAACTCTGAACATGATATTTTTTTACAATGCAATCAATTACTTTCAGACAAAGCGAAAATTATACATCTATTATAAAATATGTGAGGTTACAAGACTAAATATCACTATGTAACAAAAATTAGAGTAAGTTCGGGGCCTGGAAATTCGCAAATTTATTTCCATTTTTACATCAAATGACAATTTAATCTTAAAATGACACGAAGCATATCGATCAGCTGCTACATTATATTCTGCTTAATTGTGTTGTCATGGATAATTATATTAGAATTTTTCATATTCCGACTGTTATCTTTTCATTCTACATGTAATCCTAAATTTATTGAATCTTTTGAAGAACCCTAAATTGCATAGGTATAAGTATCTTTCAAAATCCACGTCTCGATGTCCTTCCAGTTAACCTTATAATGTACATCACTTTGAAATTAACTCCGTGTTTGTGAGGGCAAATGGAGGTTAGCTATCATATCTCATTGAAATGAGTTAATTTCATATTACATACTTTCGAACTTCCGATTTTTGAAAGTTGGCTTTCAAAGTAAGATTGATTACCGAACGTTGAGCTTCGTGGAAATGTTTGACGCTGTTGCCAGATTATTGAGAGCTTCTAATGAGCTGCTCACCATCTTCTCCATAAATGGTATCCCAGGGATGATCACTTCCTCCTCCGTTTTCAGCATTCCCAAAATTCCACCGCCGCGTCATCGGCAGCGCGAGGAAAATAACGGATTGGCCCGACATTGAACGGATGGTTTCACGCACAGACTGGCCTTGAGGTGAGAACCTTTCACTATACGGATGAAATCATGAAAGACTGAGAAGAACTACGTTACCCTGCTTTGTTTCTACTCTGTCGACTTCCGAAGAGGAGAGAATTAGACGCCGCTTTCGTAATAGAACTATATATTCTGGAATGCATCGATGAGAAAAAAATATTCCCCTTATCCGGTCTCACGGATCATTATTTGGAAATCGATCTTTCATCTTGGATATTTCAGGTGGGCAAATATCTTTTATACAATTTAAGTGTTTACCGATCTTTGAAAACATGTTCAATTTATTTTTAACTTAATTTACGTTCATCCTTCGGTTAGTAACGTTTGCCCCATTCTCCATCTATAAAATTCAATTTATGCGTCTTCCTGGAACTAATTTTGTTTCACGCTTTTAACAGTTTAACTATTCTGTTACCGGCGTTCTCCAGGCATTCAATATATTTTTTGATATAATTTTGACATTATATTTGACATATTGAGCATATATTGTCACCTTTGACAAACATACGCGTATCGCTAATGATTGTTCAAGTAGATATCACGTCAGTATAATCCTTTTTCTACTCCGTTGTGTTGGAAAGGAAAAGGATGAATAAACTTTCATAGCCTCGTAGAATTGAAGTGTAGACCTAAGAGGAGAGGTGAGTTGCTAGGCCCATTTAAGTCGTAAAATAAATCCAGTAATGGAAAGAAAGCAAATAATGATTGTTGTATCTCGACTCTACGGCAACTCTATCGTCTCCAATTCCCTTACATTTCCGTTAGGGGTCAATGTATCAATCAGTCATGTCGTGGTCGTTTTTTTCACCAGTGCGCTAAACCGCAAGAACTGTAAATCAATCAAATGTTCTCTTTCCTTTTGTTCCTATCCTCCAGACGGTTACAATCGATACGATTTAATAAAAACGACACCTTTAAAGGTGTCATCGACTAAAAACGGGTTTTCCGGGTGACTTATAAATTGGAAGACTATTGCCGTAGGTTTTTTTTTCTGAGTATAACCGCTGTAAAGACAATATATATCCTAAAAGTTTTCACTCCATAAAATTTCTCCATTCCATTTGAACATTTCAAGTTCAAACACACAGTTCTACCGGCCAATAGTAGAAAAAAGTAACACTTTCAGGTGAACAACAAGTCGCCAAATGATAAACATCTACTCAACGAAAGCTCTCTTTTTTCCATATTCCGTTTGGCTAAAAGATCCTCTTGGAAAAAAACAAACAACTCGCGGTAGATTTAGATTTCCATTGCAATTCGTGCATCCTCGTGAAATTAATAGCACATTGCTTCTGTTTGCGAATTGCGTCGCAATATTTATGGGATAAGTATGCTTAATAAATACATGCCAATTTTCCAGCTTGGTAACGCTACAAAATTTAATATTAGTTGCACAGTTTTTTTGGTTAATCTTAATTGCGTTTCTTCTTGTAATCTTCGATGAGTTATCAGCAATGGGCGATTTAAACTTTTCACAAGTCCCTCGTCTTGAACGCAGATCAAAGGATGCATCACTACACAATCTGGCATGCCTAACACAACATAGGTAGGAAAGGCCACCACTTCGAAGACTTGAAAGTATTACGTGGCAGTTGCGACGTTTGTTAGACCGCCCAAAAGTCTCATGTTATCAGCCCCCGGGACATGAAGTTGAACCGATTTCTCGACGGGGGAGAGCCCCGAGGTTATGCCAACAGTGCGAGTGTACGACAAAGAGGGTTGCCTACTTATCGACCTCCGAAGAGGACCGAAGAACGGCTCGACAAAAAAGCGCCGTCCGTCGCTGATACACTGCCGCTCGCAAATCGTCTCCACCTCGCTCTCCAGACCGAATTTCTTGGCTCAAGTCTGAGGGATATCATGCGCATAGCATCGCAATCGACCGCAAATGGTATGTGTGTTTCAAAACCATACAAATCGTCTTTGAATAGAAACATAAACCCGAACGCCCACTCTAAATGAGTTATTAATTAAAACCCTCATTTTACTTGTATTGTAAATTTTCTTTGAGGGTCAAAGTATTTATGAAATGAGTTTAAAACTATAAGGCTTCACTACACCAATTTTACCTCCAAACTATTATTTGTGTGAGTTTTTATCTCCTTCTCTGACGTTCATTTTATAACACAGCATATTAAATTGCCCTTTATGTACTTGTGGAAAGATTATATAAAATTTTTAACATTTTCTTCCATGGACATAATACATTTTCTTTTTACAATGCTATCATTTACTGTACAGAGCAGCCAATTATTTCATTTATTTACTTCTGATATGATACTTGTAACCTAAAATTACTAAGATAAATAGTGCTTCAGAAATGAACAGTGCTTCAGAAATGAACATTGTCCTATTTGTACTGACAATTCCAGAAAAACTCACACGGACATCAAATTTGATAGCTTCAGAGTAAAAATAGTTTTAGTTATTATTTTTGCTCACATGCCGCACGTGCACACAAGCGACCGTAATTTCAAATAAGTGCAGGTGGAAATGTAAAGAAAGATTAAAAATATCGCCATCTAAGCAAAATATGGGTTTCCCGATAGCTGTGTAATATCAATTAATGTTGAAATAAAATAATAGTAGGCTAAATCACTTCTTTTGCAATACTGGTACATAGTTAACGATATGAATATAAGCCAATGATAAAAAATTTCATTATTTCACCCCTTGATAATTTCTGAAAAGTTACTCTTGTATAATTTTTAGTACGACTTTCCTACGATGATACCTCACAAAATCAATGAACTCGATTTGAAACTAACCAAAACCACTGTAAGAAAGCATATTATTGGGCCTAAAACGACTTTTACTTGCCTCAGATGTAAGAAACTTGAATGAAACTTTGCGATATCAAAATATATAGCTAAGAGACTAAATTAGCGCTAGATCCATTGCTCGTAAGGGTTTTTAGGGTTATTTTATCTCAAGAAAGATCTGATGCTTTCTCGCCGTACGCTGTTTGTGAAAACTGACCGGGTTCTCTTCCGGGTAAAACTCTCTAGCATTTCTTCCAACGTTTTTATGCGCAAGTCGTTCATTGTTATAAGGGCATTCAGCTATTCACTGTTTTCATCATTCTAGCATTGATTTCTTAGTTTTTAACTTCCAAACGCAGACCGAATGCAATGTAGACTTTTAAACAAAACTTAAGGTACCTATACCATTGGTAGTAATTCTGATTTTGGATTTTTATTTAAATTTTTAAAACAATTTTTTTACTTTTTAATAATAAACCTTGAAAATTAAATATCTAATCATGAAAATGAAATTTGATTGTCGATAAATAAATGTAATTTATTTCTAAATCTCCTAATTTATAATTATCTGCTTTACTTTGATTTTTTAATTAGTGAATAATATTTTCATTTTTCTACCAAATAGCTAGGATAGTTGTCTTTTGCTGAACCAGACGTAACCTCCCGGTCATTTATTAAATAAGCTGTGGATATTTTTGCTTGATTAAATAATATACGTCCGGTTTCATCTTTGAAGCGATATAATATGGTACTGAATATTTCAACCATTTGGTATTTTAATCCCTTTTTGGAAGGGTTCTTTCCGTTTACAGAAAAGTATGTTGCTTGAAACGTATATACTAAAGAGCTTAGCTATAGAATGGTATCGCCATGAAAGTAAATTTAGCAAATCTGGTCGTACATCAAATAAATCAAATTAAAGTAAAACTGTTTGATTGTTCAGCGGCCGTATATTTTCGCATAGTTGAGTCAGAATCAGCAAAAGTATCCTCTGGAAGCAAATTGGCCGAGAGAAAAGATTTGCAGAGATCGAATATGAGGGCGGAATCGATCGATGGAGCCGGTTCCTAGTGCATTGACGTAGAGGTAAAAGTGGCGGTTGGAGGACCTGTCGATGATTGGCGTGGAATCGGACACTTTGAGCTCAGCAATGGGAGAGAGGTGGGAATGGCGACAGCGGTGCTGCGCTTCTTGACTGATGTGGCGTGCGGGAGGAAGTTGAGCGAGCGAGCGAGCGGGCGGTGCGTGGCTTTTCAGCCGTCTCGGGTGGCGAACGACCGTGGCATTGGCGCCGTCTGCTCCCGAAGGAGGTCACGTGATGGTGTCACACTGGCTGCCACTCACTCTATAAATAGCCCAACGAATAACACCACACTGGGTTAAATTACGAGAGGATAATTCAATTTCTAACTTTCATCCGCTTACTATCTCTTTTAATACTATAGGTGCCTCGACCAATCTGAATTTTTATACAGTAACCAATGATAAGCATATTGTTTCAATGCTCCTGAAGTGTACACAAAATTGAGATACTGAGTTTACTCTAAACCCAGGCTAATGTAGAAGTTTAATGCTCAACAGCAACAAATAACCAACTCATTTTCCCGTCACGATTCTAGTTTGCATATGTTTCCTTTCCCAAAAAATGAAACTCAATTTACTGTCTAGATAATATTAGAGGGTCAAACTTTCTTCCCCTTAAATAAAAAATTATAAGTACCTTCATTCATTTAAAATGGAATGTTTGCACATTAATATCTGATGAAAATTCAATAAGAAAAAAAAACAGATATTTCAGTCAACGAATACGAGGAAAGAAACTATTTTCGGTTACATAGAAATAATTAAGAAACAATGGTCACCATTCCCAGGAAAATATTATGTCCGATAATAAATAGCAAAAGAAAAATGAATGCTTTGAATTTTATTTTATATTTCCGCAGTTCACTTTTGGGAATTTACCTCAATAAGCCTTTTCTTGAGAAAATGCATCGGTACGTATCAAGCTGTACTCGGTGGAGCAAAAATGTATCTAACTTCAAGATACATTTTTCTTTGACTTGTATTCACAAAGGAATCTCACGCTTGAACATTCAATAATGATCCTCGGCAAAGAGATTGATTATTTCGCTCATGTGACGTGATAGTATGATGGCTTGAATACATGACATGGAGTTTTGGTTTAACCTCTTGCTATACAGAAAGAGAGTTAAATAATACGTAAATGACATTGGAGCGCTTTATTATATGTATTTGAAAGCACATTCATTAAGGGAAAAACGTAGTGAGGCTGGCAGAAATCTCAGATATCCCAATGGGTAGATCTTTCTATTTTACACCTACCTACTGCATATAAGATTCTGTTCACATGACATGTGCTCTCCATTATTAATTTTTATGACAACATATTCCTCGCATAAAACATTTTTTTGTGAATTATTTCACACATTAGTCATATATAAGTAGCAACTTATTTTAACTTGAAGCATATATCATTTTTGCGACACAAAAGTACTTTCAAATATAGTGATGAATGAAAACAAAGTCTTTCTTTATTTTTAGCCATTCTCCTTAATTATCTCGTTTAGCCATTCTCCTCGATTATCTCCTTGATTATCTCTTTAATTCACTCATAATTTCCTACCAATGCTTTTGCTTTCATTATTTAAGAGTAATATCTTGTTTTAATTATTTTAATGCACTCCCGGTATAAGGAGTCCCCCCCATTACCAAGTGCCAGCGGTCTCGTAGAGAGCGGCAAAGCAGGTAATGGGATCAGGGCACTCCATTGTCCTAGGGGTAGGAAACTGCCCCTAAAAGCGGAAGACCTCGTTGGAAAGGCAACGGTATTGGAATACAGAATGCAACGGAAAACCACTGTATTAAAGATCCTAAGGATATCCCTTGCATTACACCATGATGATGACTTCTTATGCTAAATTTTCCGGAGGTAAAATAGCTTCCCAGTTGGATCTCCGGGGGAAGCAACAAAAGGAGCAACATCGAAACAAAGAAAAGAGATTGCGAATAGGAACGTGGAATGTAAAGACTATGCTACAATGTGGAAAGCTGGAGAACCTTACAAGAGAAATGGAAATAAATAAATTGGATTTGACAGGGCTTAGTGAAGTGAGGTGGGATGGACAAGGGGAAATGAGGAGTGATGGAGTTACCACATTCTATTCGGGAGAACAGAGGGGAAAAAATGGAGTGGAAATAATCATGAGAAATGAAATAGTAAAAAGAGTACAAAAGGTAATGTATGTAGATGATAGATTAATAGCAGTAAGAATTGGAATGGATCTACTCATTATACAAGTGTATAAGCCGGCATCAGCTTATGAGGAAGAAGATATAGAGAGGATGTATGAGGAGATTAAAAATGTATTAGAAGAGGAAAAGGGCTACTGTAAGGTGATTATGGGAGACTGGAATGCTGTGGTTGGAGACGGCGAAGAGGGAACTGTAGTGGGAAAATATGGTTTGGGAGTAAGAAATACAAGAGGAGAAAGATTAGTGGAATTTTGTAGAGAGATGAAATTGTTTATAGCCAATACATGGTTGTTCGTGCGCACCAGCGTGAGCCCTTTTTTGTTTGTTCTTTTAAACCTCCCGCTATCTCCTTTCCTTCGTTTTTCCTTTTTTCGTCCCTGTTTTGTTTGACGAATAAGAGGGCGCTCAAGAAGGTAGCGCCCAGAAGTTTTTTTTATGCTCCCGGAGACAGTGAGAGACTAGATCGCATCGGCAGCTGTGCATGTGTGCTTCAAGGAAACGCGTTCGCTCCGGCGATGGTCTGTCGGAGGTGCAGCGGCGGCATATCAGGTGAGCGTCCTCTTATTCCCCATTCTTTTTCTTTCCCCTGTTTTTTCATTCCGTGTACCCTTCCTTCCTTTTATCACGCGGTGCGTACGATCCTCCGTGGTCCCGTATGCGTGAGCGTTCATGGTGCCGAAACCCGGGAATCAGGAATGATAAGGGGATAATTCATAATATAGTTTAATAAATTTGAAATTCGTGTGCAACTTAGGTGCCGGTTTTAACTTAATTAACCGAAATGGCCGTCACCAGAGAGGCTTTTGACGCTCAAATCAAGCTACTTCGCTTCAAAAGAGACCAGTTTAAGGTAACTATCTTGACCGCCTATTCTTTAGCGGGCGAGTTAAGTAGATTGCAACTGGCTGAAATTTCTACCCATGCGAAATATGCAGCGTTTCTCATTCGGTGTTCACATTTGAAAGAGGTACATCAATCTTATCTGGGAGCGCAGAATGAAATCCTCGAATACTGCTGCATTAATAACTGGATGGAAGTTTTTTCTACTGATTTGGAAAACGCCAAGGAGGTAGAAGACATGTTTTATTTCATTCTTTCGGTGTTTGCCCGTATCTCTGAAAATCGAGCTGACGATGCAGGTGCTACTTCCCATTCAGTGCCGATGCAGAAAAGTAGGCTTCCAATAATCGAATTGCCTAAGTTTTCTGGGGCAGTTTCTGAATGGCCCGCATTCCGCGATTTATTCAGAGCAGTCATACATGAACGAGAGGACATTTCTCGCATTGAGAAGTTTTCCTACTTGAAGTCAGCCTTGCAAGGCAAGGCTCTTGCATTAATTTCTTCCGTCCCATTTGGCGACATACACTATTCATCCGCGTGGAAGGAATTGAATGATTATTTTGATAATCCCAGAGTGCTCGGGTTCAGTTATCTCGATAAACTTTTGGGGTTTTCGACAGCATCTTCCAGAGAATTATCTTCGTTGCAGCTATTTGTGACCACATTTTCTGAGATGCATGCCGCATTGAATACTTTAAACATTCCAAATTTGGGTGAATTTATTCTTTTCCGATTGGCAGTTCGGGCTGTGGACTTTGATACATTGTCCCATTTTGAGGAAACATTGGAGGGGGAATTATTTCCTTCGGTGAGTCAACTAATTGATTTTGTGAAGAAAAAAATTAAAATTCTCCAAACCTCGGGTGGTAGCATTTCAAAGGATATAACCCCTCGCACTAAGCGACATTTTCCACAGTTTTCGCTGCCCGTCTCCGTTCGGGAAACGTCACCTAAGAGGCACAGTAATGCATTCGCCCGTGATAAGTGCTTATTTTGTTCTGGCTCGCATTCGTTGTTCCAATGTTCCCAATTTTTAAATTTGGAGTTTGCTGCCCGCTCTGATTTTGCTCGTTCCAGAAAATTGTGTTTTAACTGCCTGCGCCCAGGCCATTGGGCCCCGAAATGTCAAGAGAGAAATATGCGCTGTCAAAAATGTAAGCGTTATCATCACACGACTCTTCACCCGCCTGGTGAACTGCAGGAGCGCACCAATTCAACTCGGGTGCTCCCCCATTCAGCTCTTGAGAACAGGGGTGGTCGTGAGCCACATGGTTCTGTGACTAATTCCGGTTCAGCCATGCCTTCGCCTCTTGAGTCATCTTCACGGGCGGCCTCGTCTTCCCGGGCGGCCTCGCCTTCCGCGATGTACTCCTCGATCGCTCAAACTGATCTTTCGCGGACAGTCATCTTGGGAACAGCAGTTGTATTAATTGAAAAATGGGACTCTGAAGCCCATTAGGGCTTTGATTGACTCCGGGTCGCAAATCTCCGCCATTTCCTCCGCTGCCGTCGAACGCCTGGGGTTGACCGTAGCTGATTATCAGGGCAAACTTTTTGGCCTAGCTCAAACACCATTGAGAAAGCCTGAAGGACTTGTCTCCTGTGCGCTTATTCCTAGGAATGCGTCATCGCCTATGCTACGCACAAATGCCGTGGTCCTTCCGAAAGTAATGAATAAACTTCCGACCGCTCCTCTTCCCTCTTCTATTTTTCAAGGTTTTGTCAATCTTCCCCTCGCAGATCCGGCGTTTGATAAACCATCGCCCGTGGATTTCTTGCTGGGGATGGATTTATTTCCCCACCTTTGCCTTGGTGGGCGGAAAAAATTATCAAATTCAGACATAGTTGCTGTTGAGTCAATTTTCGGATGAATGATTATGGGAAGTATCCAATCTATATCACAATCACATTCGGATAACGCTGGGTCTTTCGCTGTGTCTGAAGAGAGAGATATTCTTTATGTTTTGAAAAGGTTTTGGGAGGTAGAGGATGTGTCGGCTGAAATAAATCGTGATCCGGAGGAATTACGATGTGAGGAATTATTCAAAAGCACTCATCACCGAGATTCTAGTGGAAGATATGTCGTTTCACTGCCTTTCAAGGAATTTCCTCCTCCCTTAGGGGAATCCTATTCTCACGCGGCCTCGCGGTGGATTAATTCGGAACGCCGACTCAATCAGAAATGGCAAGGCAAATATTCTGATTTTATGAAAGAATACGAATCACTGGGGCATATGTCTAAATCGCAAGGTCGAGGTTTGTATTATTTGCCGCATCATGCTGTCTGCAAGTCTTCAGCAGACGGCCCAAAGATTCGAGTGGTATTTGATGCCTCGGCGCGCACATCATCAGGTAAATCACTGGATGATGTATTGTTGACCGGCCCAAAGCTTCAGGGTGATATCTTTGATATATTAACAAGTTTTCGAACGCATGATATAGCGTTTATAGCTGACATCACTAAAATGTATCGCCAAATTAGACTCAATCCGAATGATTGTCGTTACCAACATATTTTGTGGCGAGACAATCCTTCTGTTTCACTCGTGGATTTTGAATTGCAAACCGTTACTTACGGGATAGTTTCTTCGCCTTTTTTGGCCATTCGTGTTTTAAATCAATTGGCTGAGGACGAGGGACACAAGTTCCCACGTGCTGCGGCAGTACTCCGACGCGATACATATGTTGACGATATAGTTACGGGAGCTGACTCACTGTCTGATGCTTTGGAATTACAGCGCCAACTAATTGGTTTGCTTTCCTCCGGCGGATTTCCTTTAGGAAAGTGGGCCAGTAATTCCTCAGAGTTACTAGCCAATCTTTCAGAGGAGGAATGCGTGACGAAGTCTTATTTTGACACTGCAGAACTTTCCTCCTTGAAGGTTTTAGGTTTGTTTTGGTCACCCAAAGATGATACACTGTCTTATCATGTGAATTTTGATACTATCGTCAACTCGAAAAGGAAACTTTTGTCGAACATCGCAAGGATTTTCGATCCTATAGGGGCCTTAGCTCCCTTAGTATTTTGGGCCAAATCATTGATGCAGTTATTGTGGCTTGCAAAGGTGTCATGGGACGATCCTCTTCCGGAGGGAATAAAGAACCAATGGGATAATTTTGTGTCACAGAGCCATCACCTAGAGCACATTCGAATTCCCCGTTACATTTGTTCGCAGTCGCCTTCCGATTACCACTTGCTCGGATTTTGCGATGCATCCGAAAAGGGGTATAGTGCGGTGGTTTATTTGAAAATAATACAGACTTCAGGAGAAAGGAAGGTTAATTTCCTGGCAGCCAAGACTAAAGTAGCTCCTTTAAAATCGTTGACCATCCCAAAATTAGAATTGTTGGGAGCCCTTTTATTGGCAAAATTATTGACCCGCCTATCATCCTCACTGCGCGAGAAAGTTAACCTTACTAAAATTTATGCTTGGACTGACTCCCAAATTGTTCTAGCTTGGCTGCGGTTGCCTCCACACTTGCTGAAAACATTTGTGGCAAACAGAATTCTAAAGATTCTTGACACGATTCCGCTTTCGTCATGCAATCATGTTGATACCTCAAGGAATCCCGCAGATTGTGCATCGCGCGGACTTACGCCTCGACAGCTGCTCTCGTGCGATCTTTATTGGAAGGGACCAAGCTTTCTGAAGGATGATGATGCTCAGTGGTCATTTAAATGCTCTAATCAAAAGGTTGCACCTGATCTTCCTGAATTGAAAGCACCTGTTTCTGTGATCTGTCTGGTTCAGGATCAAGAATATCTTCGGAATTGGATGAAAACTTATTCATCCTATGTGAGACTAGTTCGGGTGATGGCGTATATTTTGAGATTCATTGGGGCGACAAAAGGGGAGCGAAGAAGTACAGAATTGCCGATTGTAGGATCTGAGTGGACTAAAGCTCTATTTCGGTTGGTGAAATTGGAACAACTTTTTCACTTCGAATCTATTATTGACTCACTTCATAAAGGCAATCGCCTGCCGCTCAGCATCGCTCGTCTTCGTCCCATATTGGATGACGATGGAATAATTAGGGTGGGCGGTAGACTTACCTATTCCTTGTTACCGTCGTTAGGCAAACACCCTATGCTACTTCCTAAAGACAGTCATCTTTCACTTCTTATCATTCGCCATTACCATTTGGTATCTCTGCATGGTGGTCCACGTGTAGTGGAAGCCTTAATTTGTAGGCAGTTCTGGATTATTTCAGTTCGGACCCTCATTAGATCGGAGATACTAAAATGTACTATTTGTTCACGCTATCGTGGAGCGACTTTGCATCCAATTATGTCGGACCTTCCGACTGCTAGAGTTGTGCCGCAACCGGCGTTTTCTTATGTGGGAACGGATTATGGGGGTCCATTCTCCTACATGCTTAGTAACCGGAGAAATGCCTCCTTGGGAAAGGCCTACTTATGTTTATTTGTTTGTTTTGTTTCAAAGGCGGTACATTTGGAATTGGTTACGTCGCTATCCACTCCCGCATTCATTGCAGCCTTTCAACGATTCATTGCACGCCGAGGAACCCCGCGTGTAATACATTCTGATTGCGGCACCAATTTCGTGGGAGCAGATAAGTTTTTAACGGATTTGTACCACTTGATCAGATCAGCTCCTCATAAAGAAGCTTTGTCTTCAATATCTCCTGCGTCGGGTATTCAGTGGAAGTACAATCCTCCTTCGGCGCCACATTTTGGCGGACTATGGGAAGCTGGTATAAAATCAGTAAAGTACCATTTGCGCCGATTTCTTCATGGTCATACTCTAAACTTCGAGGAATACGGGACGTTATTTTGTAAGATAGAAGCTGTTTTAAATTCTCGACCGTTAACTCCCATATCATCTGATCCCTCGGAGATAGATTGCCTAACGCCTGGTCATTTTTTGATAGGCCGTCCACTAATAGGCCTGCCTGGCCACATTTCAGACGAATATACTCCGCTTCCCGTTAGGTGGCGACTGGTGGAACAAATTTATCGCCACTTCTGGCGTCGATGGTCGCGGGAATATCTACATACCTTACAGCAGCGAGCGAAATGGACGCAAATGCCTCCGAATGTTAAGATCGGTGAGTTGTTTTTAATACGCGATCCGAACCTCCCCCCTTCTCAGTGGAGAATGGGGCGTGTTATTCAAACATTCCCTGATTCCACGGGCGTTGTTAGAGTCGCGGAGTTACAGTGTTCATCGGGTAAATTCAAAAGACCGGTGGTGAAGTTGGTGCCTCTACCAACTTCAGAATAGTTTCGTTTAGTGTTCAGAGTTAAGACTTGATTTTCTTTGTCGCAAGTAGCGCGTTAATTTTCAGTTATTACCTTCTAATTTCCTTATTCCTTATCCATGGCCTAACCCTCATCCTGTAGTAAGTCTTCCAGATGGGCCTCTGGAAGTGAAGCTATAGAACCCCATACCCAACAATGGATAGGACTTAGAATAGAATTTGTTTAGTGTTTAAGTGAATTTCACCGAAATTCAGCTGGGCGGGATGTTCGTGCGCACCAGCGTGAGCCCTTTTTTGTTTGTTCTTTTAAACCTCCCGCTATCTCCTTTCCTTCGTTTTTCCTTTTTTCGTCCCTGTTTTGTTTGACGAATAAGAGGGCGCTCAAGAAGGTAGCGCCCAGAAGTTTTTTTTTATGCTCCTGGAGACAGTGAGAGACTAGATCGCATCGGCAGCTGTGCATGTGTGCTTCAAGGAAACGCGTTCGCTCCGGCGATGGTCTGTCGGAGGTGCAGCGGCGGCATATCAGGTGAGCGTCCTCTTATTCCCCATTCTTTTTCTTTCCCCTGTTTTTTCATTCCGTGTACCCTTCCTTCCTTTTATCACGCGGTGCGTACGATCCTCCGTGGTCCCGTATGCGTGAGCGTTCAATGGTTCAAAAATCATAAAAGGAGAAGGTATTCATGGATGTCACCAACAGAAGATCCTTATCAGATTGATTATTTCTTGGTTGAACAAAGATATAGGAATGCAATTAAGAAATCAAACGGGTTGCCGGGAGCTGATATAAATAGTGACCATGTCCTAATAAGGATGGAAATTCAACTAACATTGAAGAGAGTGGAAAAGGCCAAAGTAATCAAAAAATGGAGCCTGGAAAAGATGGAGGAAATGGGTAGGGAAGATATAGGGGAAAAATTGTCTAAAGTAATTACAAAAGATCGAAAGGGGGAGGAGGGAAGTGAAGAAATTTGGATGAGGATAAAAAATTCTATAGTAAGTGAAGCAGAAAAAGAAATAGGATACTATGGAGGAATCAGAGCAAAGAAGCAATGGGTAACAGAGGAGATGTTGAAGAGGATGGAAGAAAGGAGGAAGTATAAAAATAAGAATGGCGAGCAAGAAAGAGAAATGTATCGAAGGTTGAATAATGAATTGAAGAGGGAAACTCAAAAGGCAAGAGAGAAGTGGCTTGCGGAAGCATGTGATGACATAGAAAACCTCGAAAAGAAAGGAAAGTATGACCTGATGTATAGGAAGGTAAGGGCAGTAACAACTGATAATAGGAAAATGAAGAGTAAAATGAGAGAAATTGAGAGTATAGACGGCAGAATTATGCATGAGAGGAAAGAAATACGAAAGATGGACAGAATATTTGGAAGACCTGTATTGCTCAAAGGAGAAGCCAGTGGATTTGGACTTGGGGGCAGAAGAAATGGTGCCCCCGGAAGATAGAGGTTGTTCAGTGTTGAAGAGGGAAGTAGAAAAAGCAATTGAAGAAATGAGAAAAGGGAAGGCAACAGGAATGGATGAGATCCCTATTGAATTTTTCAAGTGCTTGAATGAAGAGGGTGTGCAGGAAATTGTTAGTATGTGTAACAAAATATATCACACAGGTGAATGGCCTCAAGATTTTGTAAGAACAGTGATGGTACCAATTCCTAAGAAGCCTGGTACACGGAAATGTACTGAACATAGAACGATAAGCCTAATTACACATGCAGCCAAAATAATGTTGAGAGTTTTGAACAGGAGATTAATAAGAATAATGGAAGAAAATGTAGGGGAGGAACAATTTGGTTTCCGGAAAGGGAAAGGAACAATGGACGCCATTGGCCTGTTAAGAATAACTGGAGAAAGGTATATAGAGAGAGAGGAAAAGGAATGGCACTTTGTTTTATTGATCTGGAAAAGGCTTTTGATCGGGTTGAATGGAATAAAATGTTCAAAATTCTAAAAGAGAAGGGGTTGGTATGGAAGGAGAGAAAACTCATTAGAGAGTTATATAAGAGGCAAAAAGCTGCATTAAAAATAAATGAGGATATGACAGAATGGGTGGATCTTGGTAGAGGAGTAAGGCAGGGATGCTGTCTGTCGCCAATCTTGTTCAATATATATGTTGAGGACATGATCCATAAATCTTTTGATGGGAGAGAGGAAGGAGTCAGCATTGGAGGTAGGAAGATAAGAAGTATAAGGTTTGCAGATGGCATGGTGATATTAGCAGATGATATGCAATTTCACTTCAAAGATTGATAAAGGTTTTGGAAGAAGGGATGAAGGAATATGGGATGAAGATAAACCTAGGAAAGACAAAGGTGATGCCAGTAAACTGTGAAAATTATACGAGTGTGAAAATAAATGAAGGTGTAATAGGAAAAGTTAAAAGCTACCGGTACCTAGGAACGATGGTGACAGACGACTGGAGAAGTATTGCAGAAATACAAGCAAGGATAGTAATGGCAAAAGAGGCCTTCAGCCAGAAGAAAAACTTGCTATGCAATAAAAGCCTGGATCTGGAGCTGAGAAAGAGACTAGCTAAATGTTATTCATGGAACGTTTTCATGTATGGATGTGAAGCGTGGACATTAGGTAAGAGGGAAAGGAATAGAATAGAAGCTTATGAAATGTGGATGTGGAGAAGGATGGAAAAAGTAAGATGGGTAGATAAGATGAGAAATGAAGAGGTTTTGAGCAAAGTAAAAGAAGGAAGATCGCTCCTAAAGGAAATAAGGAAAAGGAAAGGAACTGGTTGGGCCATGTGATGAGAGAAAAAAGTATAATAACTGTGGCACTTGAGGGTTCAGTTGAAGGAAAGAAAAGGAGAGGAAGGAGAAGAATTAAATTGGTGGATCAGGTGAAGAGCATCAGCTATGATGAAGCAAAGAAGGAAGCTCGGGACAGAAGCGGATGGAGACAGCAGTGGTGTACGGGAACTGCCAGCAGGCAGAACACCAGATGATGATGACTCACCAACTAAGCGTATTATTGACATTTACACGACGATTTATCACTACACAAGTTTTTTACCGATCGCCATTCCAATTGTGCTTTCAAAAAGGGAATTTGACACTACTTGCTATCTTATATCCCAAAGCGTCAAAATTCGTCGTGCGGATGGGATATAGGACTTGGATAGAAACATTTATAGCGATTTAAGCCAACTGAAGTCAACGATGTACTATGGCTTAGACATGGAAGTTATTTGGATGCAGGCGCTACATTAGACAATATTGGTACAGCTATCAGAGGCTAAACTCTTAGCTCTGAGACCCCGTGATAATCCATTACTAGTCTAAAAATACTCAGGAGGACCTCACATCATTAAAAACAACATGCTCTATGGGTTCTTGTTTCAATTCGAATGAAAAACTTCAATCAACAATGGTTTAGTTGTGACTAAAAATAAAATAGGCAAAGAAAATAAAGATGAGGTAAGAGAGCGGCCAATTCTGAGTACCTACTCGAGATAACTAGAATATTTTAGATAGTTTTAGCTCAGTAATGAAGGCACTCATAAATTTTAGCGTAATCGTTAAAATAAAAATGCATTTGGCTAATTTTTCAAGGGATCTATTACAACGGGTGTCTATGCGAAGGTATGCGGACAAAAAATTTGGAATGGAATGAATAAATTTAAGCGTAATCATTATAATAAAAATGCATTTGGTTAAGTGTTCAAAGGGTATATTAAAACGGGTGTCTATACGAAGGTATACGGGCAGAAATTTTGGAATGAAAGCTGTATTTCTTAGGTTCTTCCCCCAAAATAAAAAAATCCAGGAGAAATAAAAACATTCCTACGCCCACCTAAATAAGGTGACATCTGCGATGTTCCGGTGGCGGAGTAAGTTCCAGCCAGCTGTTGGCATAGTTTCAATTCTTTTGGGGAAATCCTGGGATTTCCAAAACCGTTTTTTTCTCATGGTGGAAAGTCACAAAGTTATGCGGAGACCGTGAGAAAATGTTTACTGAAAAAAAATCGCATTGATACATTCTTCACGGTGATTAGATGGTACAGAAAACCAAAAAGGCAGAAGATACGTGCCAAAACACTCAATCTGGGGATGGAATTTCGAAATATCTGAAATCAAATCCTTCAGTGCCATCTAAATTTGTCCTTACAAGTGGTCTTTCACATATGCTATTCTTTTCACCAACAAAAGCTTTACATTTTGGTTCTTTACGGATTGTTATTACTTCCTGCTCTAATTACATTGTATATATAGAGCTGGAGAAGTATACTAATTACAAAACGTCGCAGGTTTTGGAATGCAAAAAGATTTATTTGAATTTATCATTACCCTCACAATTTATTTCCATTTATCTTCGGAAGGTGAATATCAGAAAAACTTTCATGCATCATCAACCTTCTTGATGATCTATGAAAAGGTTTAATATTATATTATTTAGCATTTTAACAACTATGTTATCTTCGTTTTTTTTAGTGCGAGGACGAGATAATCAAGCAACAGATACAACGTCTGAAATTCCAATGGTAACTGTGCATTTAAAAATTGCAACGGGGCAACGAATTCACTTTTATCATGTAAATATCATTTTGGGGAATGTAATAAGATTTGATGAGATCGTATTCTAGAGATTTCCTAGTTCATCAGCAAATTCCATCGCTATTTCAAGGATAAATTGCTTATAAAATAAGTGATCCAGTCGTGAGTCAAATATTGGCCAAAACTTCGATATTCTTACCCACTTTTTCATTCTTCCCTAAAAAATTTGGTGACGCGGCATGACAAACTTAAAACTTTTAACAAATAGGTATATCAAGCTGCTAAGAAAAATATTTGTGGATACTATGTTTAGTCTGCACCCCCCAGTTACGCAATAAATGCTTCCCCGAATAACACTAGTCCATCACTCACTGTAATTTCCATATTTTCATATAGAGTTTGTCTTAGAAACTCTAAAAGTACTGCCCAATTGGCGTCGTTATGGTATTATATTCGCATCATCTCATGAAAATACCTAGTTTCTCTAAGGCTTTTATGAAATTCACGGCGAAAAACATACCATAGGGGCTTAGTTGACGGGACTTTGTGAGGTCTGCTTTACTGATCAAAATCTGGATATATGATTTTCTGCATCATGAACAACGCACATTACAAAACCATCATGCGCATATATTCTCAGCGTATAACTGCGTTATGATTACTATAAAGCGTGTATTTCCATTCCCATGTAAAGCATGTGAGGAGAGAATTGTTTGGCTAGACGCGTGGGGTGATGCTCACACAACGAGAAGCAGCGCCAAACTGAGCAGAGGAACGCGTGGGTCTCCCTTAGTATTCACAACATTAACAACAAGGTCCCGTGGGCACGCCGACAAAATCCGTGGAAACGACACATTTTTCTGAAAAGCGACTTACGAAAACTGAAACCGACGATAACCGAGGTCAAGGTAAACCGAGGAATTACTGATCTGTGGCCCCCTAAGCACCTTTCTGTACGATTAGGCTTAACCGACTACAGATTTCTCCTCACCCTTACTCCATTCTCCGTGTGAATTTCCCTCACCAATATATCCTCTAGTCCTAAGAGTCGCATATGGCTTAAGTTGTCAATCGCTTCCAAAATAATCAACCAACCACGGATCTGGCCGGGCCGGCAGATAGTTACCTATTCATAAATGAGACCACATCAGAATTTTACTCTCTAATGCCAGCAGCTGTCGGAAGCATCAAGTAAATATTGTTATATTAGTTGTGCATTAATATACTTTTCTATGACTGAAATTTTCAAATTAAATAAAAATATCTACATAAGTCTTTAACTTGACTAATTTTTTCACGCGGTACGTTCAAAACTCCTTCACTATGGAAGTTTTTCCCGTCATCCTGAAAAATACTGAGGTCACCATATGACTTGCATACATACATACATACCAATTCAATCACGTCGTTCCCCTCCGGGGTAGGCACAGTCACAAAGTTTCGCCCATAAATACATATCTGTACACCTAACTCTGCTTCAATAATTTCCTCCATACTGACCTCTCCTTGCAAACCTCTTTTGTTTCATTTACCCCCATACACTGCCTCGTACATGCCCTCCACTTTTTATGACCCTAATATTCCTGCTCCTAAGGATTTCCTCAACCAAATTCAACCACAAATTTCTCGGCCTAACTCTACCTCTCGCACCATTCATTTCACTTTTATATATCTGTTTCGTTATTCGACTCTCATCCATTATCTCAACGTGGCCAAACCAACGAAGCACACTCCTTTCATATATGGCCATTACTGGATCATGTAGCCCACATTCATGTATTACCCACTCATTCCTGACCATATACATCCTACTTTTTCCGCAAACACTCCTTAGATAACTCATTACCCCGGCGTTTTGTCTACTCTTATGTCTGTTCTGACATACCCATGTTTCACTACCATACAACAAAGTGAGAGCCACCAGGGATTACAGAAGCTCCTAGATAAGTTTAATGAATCAACAGAGGGAATGGAATTGAGGGTAAATGCATGCAAGACTAGTTTAGTTGGACAAGTAGTAGTTTTTGATAAGGAGAATGGGGAGAATAACTGTATGATGAGGGCGGATGATGAATTAATTCAACAACTGGATGATTTTGTGAACTTAAGTAAGATTTTTGCGAAAGATGGACGGGTTGATGAGGAGATAAAGAGACGTGCGAATTGTGTAAGGACAGTGGTAGGTAGGATGTGGACCATATCAAGGAATGAGTGCCTGTCTAAGGAAGCGAAAATTGCAGTGTACCATATGACTTATTTTTAAAAATAGTAGAGAAAACATATGTTATAAACACTGTTATTTTTTTGAAGAGTCTTGCGTTTGAGAACTTCTTTATTTCTTAAATGATTTGTCACTAGAAAAAATTACTGAAGTGACCATATGATTTATTTTCAAAAATAATAGAGAAAAAAACAACAAACTACTACTGTTAATTTTTGTCAAGATCCTGGAGTCAAAAATTCCTCGTCTCTCTTGAGCGCATACACATAGCATTTTCCACATGTAAAATGCCTGAAAATCTTTTCCAAATGTCTGGAAAATAGTGATGTAAGGGGCTGATATATTGGTATCTTTGAAAGGGAGATACATTTTTCTTTTAAATGTGACCAAATTCATTGATTGCTGGGCGGAATGATATTTCGCTCGAACTACCTTAAACCGGTCATCGAACAGCTGATTAGAACTGGCCCAAAGTTAAACGGAAGGTCAACATCCGAGACATGTAATGCCATGTGACAGTTATAACTCACTCAGGTCCGTATCTTTTTCGGAAGCAGACCAACCAACACACGGAAACGGACGAGACTAACAGAGATGGAATTGTTTTGTTTTTTACTTTTCTCGGTACTCTTGAACCCCGTCTGTGAACGCGCCTTTTATCCCCCCAACCTGCACAAAAACACATCCCTTATGGTTCCCGGAAGCTGTTCACTTCATCCCGCGCGATATCGAGTGACCTCAAGGCACGCGGAATCGAGGCATTCGCGGCGGCGCCAATGAGGCGCGAGGCAGGCGCCTCTCCTTCCCCAAAAACATCCCGCCGCCACCGCTATCGATGTCAACCGAAAAAATAAAAGTGAGGAAACCGACGTCCCCGTCCGATTTCGGAGACCAATTGAATAATAACGGAATAAGAAATAACTTAACTTAAAAAATAAGCGGAACGAGAAGCGGGAACCTCGCTCCGGACGAACTCGACTCGTAATGGACGACATGGGAGGGCGGGTGCGGGGAAACGGAGGTGGCGGTATAAGAGTGGAAATATGGTGATTAGGCACAGGCAGAGATGGCGGCTTGAAAAAAAATGTTTCCCGACCTCTATATCCGTCTCTCTCTCTCCCTTGCCAGTCATCCTTGGAAGGGTGGGATGAAGAAGGGGAGGCGCAGATTGGCCCAGAGTACTCGCATGGAAATCGAATTTCACGCTGAAGAAGGGCATATCTTGCGGATCCCGGAAACCCCTTTGCCCCCATTCACACTCCTCATTAACGGTCATACATCCAAAGTTTAGTTTTCCGTTGCTCTCTACTCTATTGATTTACATCTCAGTTTGCTTCATCGTATCTCAATTTTACACGCCTTACGATTTTCTCAGCGTAAACCAATGAGACTATAAATTTCACAAATTACAAAACTATTCACCTGGTCACGCCCACGAAAGCAGAGATGTATTCCATATGGATGGTATTCGTATTGAAACAAACCATTTGAATTTGCCGACATTCGAACTTTTTTCGTATTTAACCTAATCGATAATGTCTTTTCTAATCGAAGCTGATACACCTGACCTGAAGTTGGGAGATAATGGTTCTCATAATCATTGGTCGTTGAATCCTAAGATTGGTTGACTGCAGCCTTCCACCCTTCCCTATCTAATGCTAGTTCCCTTACCTCCTGGTATCTCTTCCTATGAACTTTCCTCTTTATTTGGTTAATGAACTTATTTCTGGGTCTTCCTTTGACGACTTTTCCCTGTACTTCAACTTCAATTATGTTCTTCACAAACCCATTGTGTCTCAATGTGTGCCCTATCTCGTTCTTCTTTCCTCTATGGTGATCCATACAGTCCTTTCCTCTTCTAACTCTTCTGTACACATCATTTTTCTTATTTTGTCTGTCCATTATATCTTCAGTATCCTCCTTCAGCACCAGGCTTCGAAGGCTTCTAGTCTTTTCTGGAATGGATCCTATTAGTATTAAAACAAACCATTTGGGTTTTCCATAATTCGGACTTTTTTCGTATCTTATCTAATCGTAAACATCTTTTCTAATCGAAGCTGCTTCACATGACTCGAAATTGGGAGATAATGATTCTAATTCCAGTCAATTAAGAAGATTTTTTACGACGGATTTTATCTCATATTTATACTGCTTAGTATATTTTACCCTTCCAAGAGAATTTCTTCCCTTTTTCCAACATTATTTTAGCATATTAGTACAGAAATTCCCTCTTCCTGCGCACAAGTAATGAATTTAAAAAGAGTGACACTCTAAACCATCAAAATTAACGTCTCTTTAAGACCTTTCTCTCGTATTCTCCATGATCCCCATAGTCAAGACTAATATTCTAACAATCTCCCTTGTTACGGCTGGCAAGATAGTTATTATATCGCTGAAACTATACAGTTACTTATATTTTTTGCCGTTCATTTAAATACGACCTCCGCACATATTTAAATAGAATTGAGAGATACATTGCCGAACAGATAAGTACAAAAAATCGTTCTTTCCGCGTACAATTAGCAATGACAATAAAAACTGAGTTTCACCAAATACACTCCCATAATAAATATCACCATTTCACCGTCTTAAACCTTATCCCTTACATCTTTTCACGGCTGGTATCCTAACACCCTCTGCCACACGCCCACGCGGCGGATTGCATGGTAGTATGTAGGTGAAGCTGTAGATGTAAATATGATCATGGAGCGTGGTGTTGTATGGAGCAGAAACGTGGGTTTTGAGAGAAGATGACGAGAATATGCTGCAGGCGTTTGAGATGTGGGTGTGGAGGAGAATAGAGAAAGTGCGATGGACAGAAAGAAAGGTCAATGAGGAGCTGCCATGTATTGCGGGCAAGGAGAGGAAATGTCTGGAGGAAATTTGGATGTAGAGCAGGAGTTTGGAAGAGATAAAGAAGAGCAAAGGGATACTTAATTCTGTGATATCGGGAAGGTGTTGGGGAAGCGGGAAAGGAGGAGGATAGGTTTATGGGCGAAATAAGGACGGGGCGAATAGAGGTAGGACTTATACTGAGATGAAGAAAGGCAATGAGTGCTGGGGTTGGGGGTAAGTTTGCAAATGCCAAGAAGACTTTCAATCTCTTGCACTCAAACCTACCTTTACCGGCTAATAACCTAAATAAAAGTAAAATTGTGATTTTCCAAAATCAATAGCTTATTGATTATATAGATATAATAATATTGACTATATTATTGATAGATGCAATAATATTGACTATTTAACACCTGAAATGAGATCAATTTTGTTTCTCTTCCAGGAAAGAAGTGTTTTGGTTACGCGGAGACTTTTTTCCTTTTGGCATTTCTCTCTGAGTACGTCGAGAGGAAATTGGCGTACCTTCCTACTCGCGAGAGGCGGAGACGGGAGTTTTTGAGAGGTGAGTGAGGGAGTAGTCAAGTTTCGGTGAGGTTTTTGGATAACGGGAGGAGGCGGGGGACGTTACCTATAAGACGAGTGAGCGCGAGGGAGGGGGAGGATGCCAGGAAAAGAAGTAAGAGGAGGAGGTGGAGTGGAAAAGAAAAAAAGAGACGAAGAAATCCACACAGGTCAGAGAGATTCGAAATCGCCTCTCACGTCGATTCGTATGCGGGACTGGCGCCCGTTTAGATGGGGCGTTGATGGCACTTTGTGGACTCGGAGAGAATGGTTGAGGGGATGGATGTCCACTGCCTTGCTTCGTGTGGGCCATCCCGCTCGATGCCTCCCTCCTTACCATTGCCTCTTCACCCTCCACCCCTTCACCCCGACCCTCTCCCCCACTTCAATCTCACCGTTCCTCTGAAACCTCGCCGTCAACAGTGACCACGCGGTGTGTCTCCCTCCCGAAGCTAGCCTGACAACGCACACGTAGGCCTCTTCCTTTTTCCCGAGAGATACCGTGCGTGACCGGAGTTCGTCGTTCTAGTGTAAAGCCAGAGCGATGAGGAGAGGCGTGGGATATGCTTCGTTCACACCACTATGGTCCCTTCGATGGTAGCCTGATTTCGTAGCGTGGATGCACGTGGTACCATTGTAATCCATAGTTCCTAAAACTGTCACTTTGCAGTGGTAGCGCTGGTGTCGCGGGCGGAGCAATGATGCAGAACGACAGTGAAAAAATGCTACCATTTAGGTGAAGTAGATGATGCTAGTTTAATGAATAAGCATAGAAATGAGTCATATGCTTGGAAAGCATTTCCAAACCAAGGTATATCGTTCGCTTGCTCTTTACTTGGCCGTCATGATGCCCTGATGATGGATGAGGTAATGCTGCGTCTGCGATAGTAGTGTAAATGAATGCAGGGTCACTACGTTGGTGCATACGATGGTAGTCTGAACTAGGTAATACTCTTTTACTTCACATGACGTCCATTTTTATTCTCATCTGATGCGGAATAGCAAATAACCGTGGACAAGCCTTAAGATTCTTGCCGGTCGACATTTTCCAACCGTGGAGGATCAGAAACGTGGGGTCATTCCAGGCTCCCCTGATTATTTTGCTGGATTTCCTCTTTCATTAATGAGTCTTATCATTTGCCGAAGGATACGTTCTTCAACGAAGCGATTATTCTAGCGCTTGGGTCAGCATCTAAGCAGACTACTTATTGGATTGCTCTACGCTGCAGGATGCAGTTGCTTCTAGTCACTCTGGTGTATCGATTGAATCAGTAGTGTTTAAAAAATGGAAACATGCAAATTACGCTATTTGGAGGGAAAATATTGGAATGAAATTAAAATATATTTAAAAATATGGAAAAAAACCCTGGTGTAAATGCATATAAGTATATCGAGTTCGAAGTTCTGTCTTAGAATGGAATTTGAGGACAAGAAGATAGAAGGTAGTCATCGAAAAAAATGTACGCAGTGAAGATAAAACTACTCTTGCTGAAAACCAACACTTAAGGCAGGAGGCGAATTTCCAAGTAATGTGGCAATTTTGTGTCATTTTCTTCAAATTCCAGGGCATTCTTCCACTCCTGAGCCACCAATTGAGTTCATATATGTTATTAACCGTTGTTTTGTCCACAAAATGACTTTTCTATGTCGCATTGGATTCAAATCTTAACATTTGTTCTGGCAAACTTTCAGAGGGCTCACACAATGGTGGGATTGGTGAAACCAAGGTAGAGGTTAAATAATTTTCTACGAGAACATACGAGTGTCCTTCATAGTCACTACTGAGATTCCTGAGGCATATCATGATAACTGGGGAAAATTTCCTTGGTAGCTTCAAGCTACAGCAAATAAAAAGCTTGTATCTTCATCAGGTTTCTATGTACTCGGCTGACTCGACAGACAGACAGTATGTATACTAATTATTAGTTTGATTCCCCTTTACAGAACCACTCTATAATAAGATCTAAGCACTTCTTTCAAACATTTCACGACAAAAAGATGTCTACAAACAAATATTAACGGAAGAAATATTTTTATTATGAACAATTTGACAATAGACAGCTGCCAGGAGGTAATAAAAAATGTGGAGAATGTTAATCTTTGCTCTCCTGAAGTGTCTTATTGAATACCTGAAGGCTTGTAGGGAAAGGGTTTTAAACTTCTTCAGGTTTAGAACCTCTTTTTATCACGATAAGAATGAAACGGAACCAAATAAACCACTTTTTAGGTTCTTGATACTTAAAGATTAAGCCAAGTGAACCGAGTTCGACTGACATCCGATTCCCATGCGGTCACCGTTGCAGAAGCGGAGGCACCCGTTTGTGTGCGAGGCTCGGCACCGGGAAAGTCGGTGAGGGATAGGAATAAAGCGGTGGGAGGTTCGAGGTGAGGGTGTGAGGGAGACAAACGTCCGGAATTGACAAATAGGCTGTGGGAACGGGGCAGACAAGGAGAGAAAGAACCAACAAGGGGAGTGAGTTCCTTTAAGGGTGGAGGTGGGCTACGAATTTTTCGGGCACCTGAAAAACATTTCGAATTCTTTTTCTATCGCCCGCGAGGATCAAGCCGAGAAAAAAAATAAAGGGGGGGAATCGATGGCTCAAGGTCAAACGTGCCACGGAGGAGGAGGCGTGGGCGGATGAGATGACGTACTGAGGAATCGACGGGTAATGCCGAAGGGAAAACAAAAATTCGATTGCATCTATCGCGACCTCCAAAGCGTCGGAACGGCAAAAAATGATCAAGAAAGCGAGCGCAAATGAGAATCTACTGGGAGACTGCCCTTGGGTTGCGCGGAGAACAAAAACAAAGTTTTACACGCAGATTAAGGAGAATAATAGATGGAATCACACTATGCGATAGCACAGAGAGAATATAGAAGCCATTAATAAGTGCAGTCGACCATATTGAATGGGTCACCTATGCCGTTGATACGCCCAAAACATAGTCATTTGCATGTAGCGGAATACTTGCAGTGCCACCGTGATTTCTCCATAAAAGTGTAAAATGGAACAAATTTCCTTGACAGCCCTGCATAATTCATCAAATTAAGGAAAAATTCCTCCCGAAAATCATGTAGGGTTGATGACTATTAGGAAAAAAGTTTGCTTCGTTGCCGCGCGTAAAGACGCCGTTTCCTTTCTTCAGTAATCAAAGGTTTTACACGCCGTTGTTCACTTTCATGTTAGAAACTTTTACTGACATGGTTATATCGCACTTACTAATATATTAAGACCTCAATCCTGTATCAAACACGATATCAATACAGCGGGTAGATACAAACATCAAACTTTGGTGTTCCCTGCCAATTCATTGTCATTCATGATATCGCGGTCAGCAAGCTTTATTAACCGCACAGCAAGATTACCTTGGTAAATGAAAATGCTTCTTTCGAATAAAATCAAATGTAGTATTTTTTAACGGATGTTGCACATGCTCTCTATTTTGAACGATATTCTGGCTGGCCACAAGTTTCCACAGTTGTATAGCCCCAAAGAAGACGTGTCAATTAATCCAAGCGTTGGGAAAATGTATATAATTGTTTCCAATAAATTGAGAAAAGCCAAAACTACCACTGCGTAAAATTTTAAAATGAATTATGCAACTGATAACAAAATAATATTTAATTTTTTTAACTATATTGATTACGTTTAACACTATGGTCTACTGTATACCTATATAAAATCGACGATTCTGGAAACTGATTATCAAGCGAGCTCATTACATATTTTTCACTCTAGATAATGTCACCAGTGCACACTTAACCAAACTTTTACGTCTCATGGCGACGACCATAAGAGCATTTTGCGGTACTTTAGGCATCTTCTCTCAGATGAAATAATTGTTTGAGAAAAAGGAATCGTGGAGGGGCTTAAGGAATGACGAAATCCACATGTAGCCTTGAGGGGGGAGAGGGCAAGGCCGCACGCATCCCTAGACTTTCTTAAGAGGTGAGCCAAGTCCGCGGAGGAAATCTCGATATTCCCACGCCTCCTGTGGCATACCTTTCCAAACCAGCAACGCGCCTGCCAATTCTTCGAACTCACTGCGCCATGCTGACAAATGAAAAAAAAACAAAACCAAAGCAGAGAATCCGGGGATGATTGAGTGATTATTAGGGCGATACGTGGAAGAAATTTAGCCTCAAAGGTCGCAGGTAGTTCTAAATATTCGCAGTGAGATTTAATCCATGTCTCCATCTTTTACTGATTGTCCAGTAAATGTTCTGAAAATTCACAACTTACTTATGCCCTTTTTTTGTAATTTTATAAAGTTCCATAACCGCCTTATATCTGTTTGTTTAAAAAAAAACTCTCAAATTCAGTCTTTGCCACGTAGCTGGATATAAACTGGATTCCCGTAGGCAGTATATCCATTATAAACATCGGGCAAAATTTTACCTCGCCCATTAGGACGAATTTTCAAGCAATCAAAGAATCTTAACCGATGGCACTGTGTTTTTATCTGGAAATTTAACGAAAGTTTTCATTATTTTTTGAGAGAGAAGTAATCAGTGCTCACTAAAAATTTATAATTTGATGGATTTCACAGAGCATCGCATTATCGTCCTCCCAGAAAATATTGGAGAAAGACGAGTAATTTTAATTTGATTCTTCATTAATTGTAATATGGCGCTGCTGGTCATTGGAGCCCATTGGAGCCTTGAAGCCTATGGAGGTAATGTGGGTTCTTGTCTCGACAAGTGGCTCATTTAGAAGGTTCCCGCCTCACGAGCGTATTCAAACCCTGTACTCGACCCCTTTACATCGCTAACCTGACATTCCTAGCGAGAAGGTACGCTTCCGATATCGACCTAATGCAATGTAATTTTTAGTTTTCAAACCCTTCCAAATACACAAATCTAGAAAATCCTGTGGAGATATCATGAAAAACCTGATCCACGGATTATTTTTTATCTCATAAATTCAAGCTATGCCTGTTTATTGACATTCGGAGGATCCCGGGAAATCGCCTGGAAAATGATCAATAAATTGACCTGCATTAAAAAATTTCGCCCGCAAGACGTAGTGGGCTTGGTTCTTGAACTTCTTTCGAAGAAATAAAGAAAGTAAGAGGAATTAATGAAAGGAAACCCGGTGGCGAGTGTTTTATGTGAGATGATGTCCATTTAGTATCGATAATGTCCAAAACGCACATTTAGTTTCTTAGTATTTATGGCCCTTGGAACAAGGGTTACCGATAACTGAGAGCGATGAAGCTTTAAAGCCTCAATAAACACTCCACAACTGTCATTTTGAGAGGTGAAAAAACATTACTTTTCTCAATTCTTAAAAATAAGGACCACCCTACTGCGAATTCAATTTTATGCGCTACCGCCACTACCTCGTAACGGCTGGAGGATTGGGAGTGGCGCGAACCTCAAACTCAATGGGGTCCTGCGTAACCATTCGCGAGCGTGTCAAGCTGCTATTTCACGCATCTTACGCACAAATTGAATCGTATGCAAGATTTATATTATTCGAATGAAAAATTGAATCAGATGTATTCACACTAAGGAGTGGACTGCTACCAAATAAATTATTGAAACTATGTATGTCAATTAACTCAGAAGTAGAAACGAGACCGTAAATATACCGCCAGCAAGGAAAAAGTAAGTTATTTGATAAGGAACAATAAACCTTAAGGACATATACCAGGTTGATGAGAAAATAGTAAATGTAATGAACAAAAAATATTCATACAGCATTTTAGGTTACAATTCATTTATTCAGTCACCTCAATACATAATTTTATACAAACATAATTTCTTATTTATTATTATATATTTATATTATATATATTATAATTTATGCACACATAATTTATAAATACAAACATAATTTGTGGAGAACCGTGATCGCTCCCCAGAGTCATGTGCAATAATCAGTTGCTACAACAATTATCAAGTGGAGTTGTTGCCATCAACCATTATTGGAGAACCTCCACCGCGTGTCATTTTGCTCACCACATCACTTTCCCATTCTGTCATATTTCTGCCGCTCCCGCACATTTTTCGAAATCTAATTTTGTCTTCTTAGATTTGATAGTTTCAAGCTTAACATAATGTAATCCATTCATACTAAAGGAAACGTCGTGACTTGGTGACTTCACTAAGAAAATTTATCATAACAAGACACGGATTTCTCGGAACAATATCACCTGTACATCGAACCCCCTGTCGTTTCAGTAAACATTTTATTTGACGCAAAGTTTTGTTTTTTGTGTTGATTGCTTTGGCTCCAAAAGTGAAAAAACACCTTAATAATGGTATTTAGTGCCAAAACCATGGGCAAAGTTAATCTAATAAAGTGTGGACTCTAACCAGGTGAAATGTTTAACAATATTTGATGTTTAGCGTTTCCACTAAGCTACACATAAGACTTTCTTTTACGTAAAGTCGCTAAAATAACGATATTTTTTTTCTTTTCGTTCATCAAAACGTTTAAAGAGATTTTATAGTTGCAAAAAGACAAAAAAATGATTTTTATTAAAAACATTTAAGCTTCCCTAAAGTGCTCTACGTGTACGGAAGAGTTAGTCAACATGCACACGAAATATTTTGAATATATTACAGATATTTTAATATCTTCCCTAAGGACCTCATAATTACTCTCAAATCTATTAAACCGCATTTATTAGCCTTTAAGTCTAATGAAAGCTTAAATTTTTCAACACACTCAGAAATAACCAGGGACTTTTTGGAGACTTTTTTTCCAA
The DNA here is from genome assembly GCA_963169105.1 of Ceriagrion tenellum. NCBI lineage: Eukaryota > Metazoa > Arthropoda > Insecta > Odonata > Coenagrionidae > Ceriagrion > Ceriagrion tenellum. The sequence continues at coordinate 93,197,292 of OY720632.1, read as the reverse complement.
ATTATTAGAGGCATTTTGGGCGACTTTTTCCTTCAAATTGAGGATTTTTTCCGCGCTCCATTGATCACATGCCAATATAATTAATTTTTTTCCAAAGCAAATTCTTTAATGAATATAGTTCTCACCAGAGATCTTGGCGCTGTGTAGTGAACGATTTTGGAACATGGGCTATGGAACATTCTAAATTCTGTGAGTAGGATGCCAATATAATTTTTTTCCAAAGCAAATTCTTTAATGAATATAGTTCTCGCAAGAGATCTTGGCGCTGCGTAGTGAACGATTTTGGAACATGGGCTATGGAACATTCTAAATTCTGTGAGTAGGAAGCGATAGGAAGGTTGATTAGTGCGGATAGAATGCGCACACTCACCATGTTTACTTTCCATTTTGAGCCTTTCCGTGTGAGAGTGAACCTCTCCACTTTTTCGCATCTTTTTCCGTCCGAGTGAATCCAACATAAGCGCTCAACTTGTGGGTGATTCACCACTATCTGGATTCCGTTTCGGCCCGCTTCGCAATTAGCCCTCAAGATTGTGTCCCTGTATGTCATAAGCAATGGATAATATAAACCATTTCATATGCGTAAATGTGCCTCGTGCCTTATTCGTGAAGTAGTTTCGCTCTACTGCCTGGCTTTTCCTGGATACCTCTCTCTCTACCTCTCCGTCATTTCCCTTCACATCCTCCACTTACACCGTCCCTGCCTTCCGCGTATGTTTGTGCGAGGAACTTTTGCGAGAGCTAAAACTTTTTGCGTTCATTGAATTCAATCTTGACCTATTTTTTTTCTCTCAGCGACCTCTTGGACTGGTTTCTCTTAAAGTTCACTGAAGGGCATTGGGAGATACTCTCTGTTCGCAGCTGATGGAGAATGAAACACTATAATGGAAACTTCTGCAGTAGGAATGCGCCAAGCAGATGTGTCCTTTGCATTCATGTAAGATTAAATCTTTTATAGCTCCTCCAAAATCATGCCCTTATCATGCATTTGTGGCAGATCGGAAGATCACGACGTAATGTAGTCCCAATTCAAGATAGAGCAGTTGACAATTAAACTAAATTAATAATATATCCAGACTACGAGGAAAATCAAAGGAAATTTAACTCTTATGCATGCATTGCGGTCATCAAGTTAATCATCGCCTGGGAGATTTTTCTAATCTCGTGAATACATACGTGTTGTACGAGGCTAAAACATCGCGTTGAAAATATAATGTATTTATAATTTAAAGCAATAAAAGTTATGAATGTTTTCTTAAAGTTTCTGCCCGCCCACTCCGTAAAAAATTGGACTTCGGCGACGAGTTTTAGAATTATTTGCTGATATTTATCAGTGTTTGCCGAGTTTCTGATAACCTGGAAATCCACCGTCCTCCACCAAGCTTCCACCAAGTTCCTGCTTTAGCATTGCGTTGCGATAAAAATCAATCCTTTTCTCTCACTACTTTCTCAATACTTTCATATGATTTATTATCTATCAATTTTGATTATGTAATTCGGACAGAAACACTTTCTTTTACTAGGTTTTGAGCTTTTTTTGCTTAAATTTGGTTTTTTATTCTTTTGTTATTTATTAATGTAATATTTTGCCATCAGATTTTAATTTCGTCAATCTCTTCATTTATTCAAGTACAATTCGCAATTTCCAGGTTCAGTTACTTGATTAGGTCTGCATTACTTATTTTTTTCGATTTTTGTTCAGTAAACGTACGAGTTGCTATTGTAAAGAGAAGTGAATCCGAATCCAAATTAATATTTCTTAGCATTTTTTTCTGGTTTATAAATGTGAACATTGTTTTGATTGAACTTTTGTTTTAGTATCTTCATATTTAGTGTGCTCGATTTTAGTGGTTGTGCGTCTATTATGCATGGTTACTCTGTTCTGGGTGTCTGATAGCTGGTGCTAGAACTTGAATGAGATTGGAGAATATTTTTTTAGTCGTATAGCATCATATAAATTCCGACTCCAAAGAGGTACGTCTGTTTATTTTTTTTAATTTACACTGGAATGTTTCCATGATATTTTACTCAATGCTGTTTTTCCTACTAGATTGAGAGCCTTGGATTTTTACTCAGCGGTTAAATGTTGCTCGAAAAGACCACTTGGAACAAGAAGCTTTTCTACAGAGATTTAAATGAATTGAAAACAATTTGACCGTTACGCTTGTGATAAAATTTAGTCGTGAAACTATCATTTTTTACCTAGTTGGAGTTTGCCCGTATGATTACACAATACGTTGAAATCACCACGAGATAAATACGGTCTGGACCGGGATTTGAACCGCAGTCCTTCCTCAGTCGGACGAATGCGTATACCACTACGCTATCCAGCCTTCCGTATTCCCATGACAATTTTGGCGGATTCAAGGGCGGATACTAGTAGTAGATCTTAGGCCCTTGCGATCCATCCAAGATGCCAACGCAAGGGATAAGTTCTTTGAAATTTTGCTGATGAAGGATACTGTCTCTTGGGTGTGGCTTCTTTGTAGCCCTCTTCTCCCCTGCGTTGCCATCTTTGATGGACCACAAGAGCCTTAGATCTAGTTCCGTTGTATCCGCCAAATTTGTCATGAGAATTAGGAAACCTGGATGGCGTATTGTGTGCGCCTGGATCCGGCAAACCATGGTTCGATGTTCGGTCCGGGCCGAATGTTTCTCGTGGCAATAAAACGTATTTCACCGACTATGTTTGAATAGTTCCTCTGTGAAAATATACCAAAAGGCCTTTTTATCTTCTTTAAATCATAGCAATCAAATATCTCACTTTTTCGCTTGCAAAAGTGACAATAGGCTTTCTGTTTTCGGAAGCTGAACTAAAATTTTATATAATCTTTTTTTCAACGGCCGAAATGACAGTAATGCTTAAATTTTTGCGTTCGTTACAGATACGGATAAATACAGTAACTTTGTTATATTGGGAGTTGGTAAATACAAGTATGAAGTTCTCATACATTTTGGTGCATCAGATTTATACACTACCCAGTTAAATTTGCAGTACATGATATGGACATTGCAATAGGTTCTCCTTAGTTCAGATGTTAAAAATTATGGCTCCTTGCCTCAGGCCTATTAAGCATTTTTCGGTTGGTTGGATAATGTTGACCATAGATATAACTTTTAACTATTTAACTTAATCAATGCTGCCAGCGCCTAGAGTCAATTATTTTATACTAAAGCTGGTGAATTAAATAGTCGACTTAATACGCAGGCATTGTTTACTGAATAAATTATTTAAGAATAGCGATTGGAGTAATCTCATTGTCTATAGTATTTTATCTACAAAATGTAGAATATAATTTTATTTACTTCTAGCTGCGAACATTGCATTTAAAAATGATTAAACATGTCAACAGAAGCATAAGATTTAAATTTAGGTAGGCTCCGAGTTCAAGACCTGAATTGAGGCACCATCAATGTTTTACACGTTCCCTTCACATTCGATTTGCAGTGAAATAATGTAATTCCTATTTCACTAATACGAAATCAGAAAATAACGTTTAACATTTTCAGTAAACAGAACCTCTAACCAATTTCAAAATTTCAATTTACATTTGATTGTGGTAAAATAAAACTTTTAATTCAGTAAATAAAAGCAAGAAACGTTTGAATATTAGAAAAACATTCAACATTTTAATTTTACAGAAACTTTCTTTGAACATTTTACAAAATTTAAATTTTCACTAGGTTAGCTGCGATATAAAACACTTCTAATATCATCCTAAGGAAACGCTATTATTTTGAGCCATGAAACATCGTCCTTTACGCCTTAACAGACGTGGCATTAAAAAAAGGTCTCTGTCAATCTTGAAAAATTTACTGTCTCGCGTTTTCAATTATAAAACATTGACTTACATCTTGCGGTAAAACTGCTAATTTTTTAATCTTGTTTTTAGAAAATTGTAATAAATACCTTCTCTAAAAATGCCTGATAATATTACATGCTCAATTTCTTCTAGGTGAAATTAGTTGTAACTGTCTTCAGTTCAGCTAAGATTAATACTTCTACAAGTCTGCAGAAAGATGTTAGACTGGTTATATGTGCTCTTTGTCTGACAACCAGTTTCATTTTCTCTGTGAAGAGAATACTCGGGAAATACGAGGAACAGTGGTAACTGCCAAACCCATGATGATTCACGAAGACACTTCTAAACTTTAGAAGCTGGTATGGACAAAGCATTTGTCCTTTGTACTTAATAGTAACCCCTTGTAATCTCGACGAGCTATGGTAACGCAAACACATTATTTGGGGAATTTTTTGCAGAGAACATAATATTGTTAGAAAGGGAATCGAATGGCTCCTTCTAATTCAGGAGACAGGCATTGGTTAACAGAGGTGGCAATTACCATTGCCAAGGGAATACTATGCATTTCTTGTTGGTCTTAATTAAAAGAAATTTATACGGAAATGAAGGTATTTTTGTGAGTTAAATAAAGCAAACAAACAGGAATAAAGAACCCAAGCTGTAATTATTATTATGTATGATTGAAAGAAAACATAAAAATGTCTAAAACTACCAATGCTAACACCCCACGATGTATTGCATTTTCTTTTCAAATCGTGAGTTTCATTTTTTCCTTAACTTTTACTTTCAGGGTACAACAGTGCGCCCTTAAATCTTGTTAAACTGCGCGACATGGCGAGAAGAGTTCAGGGAGACATGATCACCTTAAGGATTCGTTCGGATCGCTGCCTGTCATGATATGGAGAGTGAAGAGTGCTCACAATACATGCTTCCAATGAAGAACACAGATGATGTCCGAGAGTACTTTCTTTAGTGTTATCAAGAAAGATACCCGAATAAATGAAGTGTTTTTGGGAAATGTTTACTTTGAAAATAAGAAGTTAAAACCCTATTAAAATGATAATTTTATTGACCGAAGGAATTGATTTTTAGATTAAGTTTAATTTCATAATTAACTCTTTGAATTATTTTCTCATTTTGACTTTAAATCTTTGTCGATTAAGACTGATAATGATGATAGTGACGTAGTGGTCCAAATACTTTGAAGTCAAGGATTTTCAGATGAAATGCAAATATGTGAAATCGAAAAATAAAAATGGCCCAGTGTGTGTGCTTATAATCGCTATAACCATACTGGAAAAGCAAACCAGAGTAGCAAAAGGCATCAGTAAAGGTGTTTTCTTATTAGATAAATAAAACGTTTATGGTATGAGAATGTGGTATTGGTAGCAAGTAATATTATTTCCAGGTGGATAAGGCAAGTAGATACAATGATTCAAAATCAGTCCGCGGGGCTAAGTAACAACTGCATAAAATGTTACTATACTGTATGTACTGACGGACAGTAGTAATGTTAGATTCATGGGTATAAAAGATATCTTAGCTTCCATGGTATTAATCTTAGAACATTTGGCAAATATAAGATCGAAAACAGGATTTTTATAACTATAACAGAGAAAGTATGTGAAGGAATATGAGGCATACGAATATTTAATTCGTTCTTCAAAATTTTCCCGTGATTATTTATTGTATGTGCAGAGTGCTAATCCCAGTATGGGATCCCAATTCCTCCACCTTGCGTGTATATACTTCTCTTGTTTTGTTATTTGTGCCTGATGATGATGTAGTAGATCGATACCTAGGTCGAATTAAATTTATCTAAGTGGAAAATTGCCTTTACTCTCATTCTTAATTGTGATATCATTGTTTCAATTCAGCATTAATAGATACTTCATTCCAGATGGTACGGTAAGAATGTGATGATAGATGGGGATCAGGAGTATCACTCCCATCTCCCTTGGAAGCATGGGCAATACCTCCTGTCCAGAAGGTAGGAGGCACCGCCTGGAGTTGATCCTGTTGACTCGTGGACATTCATAAGGTACCTAACCTACATGGCTACCTCATTCCCTCACTGTGGCTCAAGATTGGCTCTTCATTGTTATCATTAGAAGTGATTTATCGCTCACGGTAAGTCTGAATGGAAGAATCAGTACCTACCCTTATTAATCCAAGGAAGCATTCCAAGGATTTCTTTTTTTTTCAAGTTTGGGAGTAGAACGATTTTCTTAATTTCTCCAGCCATTCACCCTCAACGAAACGCATAAATTTCAAAAATCCCCAACTTCCGTTATTTCCTCGGTTCTTCGGTAACTCTGAAGGTAATTCGCCTCTCACACAGCGTATTATAGCCTTAGCTTCCCATTTTATGATATTCTATTCTCCACAATTTCTCATTGCCACTATTGGTTTCTCATGAAAGAATATTTTATAAACCCATCGTACTGATAACACTTCATTAGTTTAATTACAACGTTTCAATTCCCTCCTGTCCAGTATTTGTGATGTACTTATGATGAGGTTTATAGACGTCTTTGAACTGTAATCCTGCGATCAGAGTTAGGCAGGGAACGTATTTTCGGCCATACCCTTGCTGTAACTCTGGATCCTCTTTGCCAAATTGAAAACTTGTTACCACAGTTAGCTAATGATCGATAAACTCGGATATTATCCTTTATCATCTCCAAATTGACGAAATTTTTTTGCTCGTGTTATTTAAATGATTACACCTGCGCAAGGCAGCCCACGCGACCTTGTGCACACACTCGAAGCCCGCGAAGTGCTCGGAGGTGGTTCACGACAACTCAGACCGCTAATAATATTCCATTAATTGACCTAGGAGGTATTGCTTACCTCTTGTCTTGCATTTGTGATGTACTTAAGATGAGGTTACCAGACGTCTTTGAACTATAGTTCTGAGGCCAGCACCAATGAAGTTACATATATTCCTCCTGTGACCTCGCTGTGAGTAACACTATATCCTCTCTGCCAAATTGAGAACTTAAAATTGTAGTCACTTAGTGCTTGATAAACTCAGATATAGTCCTAATGCCTCTCCGAAGTGACGGAATGCAATTGTTAATGTTTTTTCAACTATTACTCCAGCGTAGCATTTCGCAAGCCCTCCACGTCCGCGCAGAGCTCATTGATGATTCACGATTACTCCGCACGCTAATAATATTTCCCTAGTTTACTTACAATTAATTACTTATTTTCTATCTGGTATTTGTGTTTTACTTAACATAAGTTTACGGGCGTCTTTGAATTGTAATTCTGAGGTCAATATTTACAATGTTAAGTCAAGTAGCCTAATTCTTTGCTTTTAGAATTGTAAGATATTCTCTGACACGGTGCAATGTTATAGCAGTATCGACCTCAATTAGGGCTCAGGTATTTTCCTTGAATCTCCCCCGAGTAAGAGAGAGTACATGTTTTGCGAGAAATTTTAGGGATAGCAAGCATGTTGACGGCGTTGCCGCTCTCACTCGTCATAATAATCCCAAGCTCTATGAGTAGGAACACCTTTTCTCGAGGCACAGAGAATATTGTATAAAACATATTTCGTATATTCATCATCCCCTTACTTCATAGCCATAATGTGCTCAATTTGAGATAGCTACACTGCCGCCTTTGAACTAATATTCTACATTTAGTTTAAACAAAAAATTCTCACACACTTGATCATCCCACTCAAAGACGATTACTTACATTGTAGATATATTATATATTTCATAGCACATCTAACAGAAAGCTGAAGTTCTGGATACGTTTACTAATGAGTTTTAGGCGCTTTAGGTGACATTCAATAACCGGATCCTCTCAGTTAAGTTCTCCATAAAATGAATATCCATTATTTTTTGAAAAATGTTGTGAGTTCTCTTTAGGAGTATAGCGATGCCGTGGGATAAACAATATACTTTGCTATTCAATAACTTTTGCCAGCTGAATCTCAAAGCTTTACACCTTTCTAATTACCTACACTGCGGCAAATTTCCCTTAGATTACTATACATTTTACTTAAATACTCTAAATTAAACTTGGAGATATTAATATTCAGTAAACGCCGCGGTTAAAATAATTTATTTTCGGTATAGTCGCTACTTATCACTTAGATTCCTCCTTAAGGGGGTTGGTTCGCGACTGAGTGAGTCATAACTCCTTCGGCATCCCGATTATTTTAGTTATGTACATGCGCCTTTAAAAGAATACTGCTTTGATTTGTACTATGTCTAATGTAGAAGGAAGCTGAAATATCGCATTAAAAATGAATATTAGGAAGACCAGTCTACGAAAAGATTTTTTAATCAAATGCCGAGAGTGGAGTCGTGCAGCGATTATGCCTAAATAAGTAATTAGATTTATGAAACTGTTTCAACAATATATATCCCCAGAAATATCTAAATATTCATGTGATTGTTATATTGCAATATTTTCTCAAGTAAACCCTACATTTACATTTATTTCAAGGTAAATTAATTTCTAAAACTTTGGCAATGCTGTACTGAACTTCGCTAATGGCCTTAGTGACTGGTGTTTGATGTGCGCATACTGAAGTGCTTTCCTACTTTAAACACATTGAATATGTTCTCTTTAGAAGTTCTCACAATACATAAAGTCCTTTTCAGGACTAAATTGATCACCGAATGGTGTTATTGTGAAGATCAGTACTATAACGCACTTTATACGTTGTTTTTGTATAATTTTATTGCTGCTACACTGAATATAACTCAAACCTAGCGGTGGACGAGAGGAAAAGAAGCGGATTGTGCAGAGGAATGTGTGAGGTTCATTTCTATGAAGTGGAATATATTTTTATTCTTTTTTCATAGTTTTTTTCCCTAACATCTTTGAAAAGTTTTTTTTCCATCATCGTAACTCGCTTTAAAAGTATTTTACCCCCAAAAGATAAAAATTGAACGTTTGAACGAACGATTCGTTGCCTACAAAAAATATAATGTCAGAATTTCGATCAGGTCGACCGTTCATATTCTATAGCTCAAAATTGTGAGAAATGATATTGAAAACAGAGTAAAGAAAGTAATTTATATAGATGATGGGCTAATGGCATTAAGAATAGGAATGTTACCTAAGGTCATAATTCAAGTATATATGCCTACTTCTGCCTATGACGATGAACAGACATGAATTCAAAATCACCAAGATATTACATTAGGCTTTAAAAACTACTAGTTTGTATTATTCAGAAATATTTATGATAACAATCGTTCATTAAAGCCGTAAGTGCCGCATTTATCAGTCGCTTATATGTGATGTTAATTATTATTATGTGACAACAAAATGTTTTAGGAATATTTACCGGGCCTGTTTGGGTATATGAAGCCCTTCGTTTTTTGACCGATGTTTGTCATTGATCGAAGTGGTACTATGTTTGCAAACAAGCAATTTACAGCTTCTGAAATGTGCCTCTCTGTTTGAATTCCCACGGTATGTGTAAGTTCACTTCCAACGCTGCCACATGTATGACTGACCCCAGCGCCCCGATCAGCTAACTACTGTGTCTCGGATAAAACTTCGATAATAATCATTTAATTTCTCAAAAACTAAGTCGGTGACCTACTGCCATTTTTGCACTAATCAATTTCTTAAATCATTGTTTATGTCATATCCGTTTTTTGTATAAACGACATGGGCTTCAACACTAAATCTATATTTAATGTACCAAGGATCTGCTCCTACTGTACTGCGTAATGTAAATATAGCTATTTTCCAATGCGATTATTGGAAAAACAAGGACGGAAAGGTTTATTTCAAATTAATCCAATCGATTGAAGGCCTTTCATTCTATAATTCCTGCGAATATGAAGAAAACGACATGGACTTCATTTTTCGGACAAACCTCCTTAACACGGCCCAAGTTCGAGTTAGAGAAGGGTAAATACCCCTTATGTTATAACTATTGAGGGATGTTCCGATTGTACGCGCCATATAAATTGCCTTTCATCACGTTCCTCATCCAATAACCGCGTTGTCAAGGTTTATCAGACAAAATCTAAGTGTTCGAACAGCTACCGACAAATGATCTGCTTTTCAGCGTAAGCATTCTTACACCATTTACTATATATTTGTTGTAAGCTTCATGTTATTTAAACCCATAGAATAATTGTAAATTTGAGCTACGTGATTGTGAGCGAAGGTAACGGGTAATAGCGGACACCAACTTTCTCTTTCGTCCCGACTCCAGCCGGCGCGGCGGCTCCGCACTTGAGAAAAAGCTGGACGTCGAAATAGGAATTGTGCGCAAGTGATAATGTAAAGAAAATTGTATTCATTTCGAAAGGGCCAACAAGTCAAGTTTGGAACCCTTACATATGAGAGTAGGTATTTTTATCTTTTCAACAAGGCATATATTTTGCCTCTACGATCCCTGGTTGCTGAGTTATTGCGCTGAGAAAGTTATGATACAGTATTCTCTCACGTCACTTGTTTTACCCTCTCCGGTTATATGGAACTATCCCCGCTGGCCCACTTGACTCTCCGCAGCGTCCTCGTCATGCCCTTGAAGCGTCCTTGAGCGACTATTCGCTTGGCAAATTCCCCACACCCTTCTCACTTTTGGCCTTGAACGGTCGATTTCCGCGTTGAAATTGGAAAATTTCGTTCTCATAAAAAGTTTGGACTTCGTGGTATTTCGGGTGAAGAGTTAAAAAGGGTTAAAAGTGCCCGAAGGATTAAGGTTTCGCGGGGAAATTAGGGACGATTTTCGCCGCAGCGCTACCTCCGCCATTGGCTGTTTTGTGGCGCTGTGGTAACAATTGAGCCAGGCGGATCCTTTGAAACGGAAAGTCGTCGATATGTCTATGCTCCAAAGAAAGAATAGCACAAGGCACCGCCGTGAGATACTTGACACAATTAATATCAAATTTCCGTATAATTTACCCATTTGGAATAATATTTAGTAATTTGAACTCTAATATCAATTACACCTCGAGCGAAGTTTATTCATCACTTCTTCGTTCTTAAACATTTTTACACCCAAGTTCATATACTATTGGGTGTTTTAGCTGTGGAAGCATTTTTATTAATTCGCAAAAAATACTTCAGGAAAAATACTAATAACTTTATAGAATATTCATATTATATATTATATTTTTACGCGATCAACTTTTTCTGGATCTACCATATGTTCAAATACCGTGATTAATATATTTATTCTGATTGATAAAATGCAACTGAATGCTAAGCTCTTTCCTAAACTGCACATTTCGTGGATGTAAATGGCGGAATTATCAATTTCCAAACGACTTTAATTGTATTTTTTTAGCATATATTTGACATGAATAATGACATGGATAATACAATCAATCGCTTTTTTCTATTTACCATGTGTACTCTAATGAACACCCCAAAAAATATTATACCTGAAGATTTACCACTTCCGCTACGATTACCATAAGCGTACTTCTTACCTAGGATGGGCTATCATCGAAAGTAGATGGCTCCTTAACGTAGTTGGGGTCGTTGAGAAACTCATTATTCCAGATAAACACTGCAGCTTGATTAGAGATTACTGTAGTCATAGATTACCCTTTGTTTCCAAGATTCCAGAGTCATTGTTCTCCTTGCAAGCACATTAGCTTGGTATCAGAAGGGTTGAGGGGATTACAATATCCAAGAAAATAAGAATTGGCCAAAACACATATTTTTATTATAAATATCTTCCATTACATTTCATGCAAATGGTAAACCAAGCATTGAATCTCATAGGAGTTCTCAGTTGATTATTTCTGCGGCTACATATCTGTCTCCATTGCAATCAAACCAAATATTATGACCAAATATTATTTTCTTATGCACCATTATATATCAACATTCAGAGTTATGTCTAAAGAAACTATTTAAAATTTTATTATAATTATGTTTGATCTAAATAGAAAAAAATACTTTGAAATTCTTTAGACAATTAAATATCTGGGAATGAACAACAATACTTGATTTTATCTCTATGAAAGTTTAAGAAATGAAGAGTACATGTGATTGAGAGTTTCGGTCAAGTTTATAGTTACTACCTAGGTCCATGCCATTGCAAATTGGAAATACAAGGTGATCCACTCCCTGCTGACGAATGTTTTCCGTTTCTTGCTAAAAGAAAGTGAAAAAAGCATTAAGATTTTAACAATTAAATAAAATGTTTAGTATGGACCTAAAAAATTCCAAAACAAATAAAACCCCAAAAAATTAATATTTTAATCTTTGGTTCACACATGCTATGGTGTCATTCTGAATTATTCAAAGTAATTTATTCACTACTGACATCAATTATGGAATCACTGATCTATTCCATAAAAATATATTGAAAATATATCCGAAAGTAAAATTATGATAAACCAAAGGAGGTAAGAAAAACATCAATTCAATACTTAAAAATCATCGCCATGCATACAAGATAAAATGATATCTAACTTTCTAACTTATATGCTAGCATGTATGAAATGAAAAATTATAAATGAAATTAATAACTTTGTAACCATCAGCAAAACTAACAATTTTATTTTCTTATACAATTTCAAATAATCATGACTTCAAAAACAAGAGAGCCAATGATGTAGAGCTGCTACTTCTTTGGACTTTCATCATGGAATAATCAGGCATTTTATCTCATGAAACTTGGAATTAAAAATATTACGTAAATGATGATCGCAGTGTGGGTAAGATACTGCCTGACTACTCCATTAACAAATCACCAAGAACTTAAACACCAACAAGTACTCGAAATGACCCAAACCAAATCACTCATTAATGTTTAGCATATATCTCACCATGATTACAGCATAAAAACATATCACCATGACCCGAGTCCAATTAACCTGATAGCATCTGTTCCTGGCCAGTTCCTGGCAAAGGATGGAATTCCCGCGATGTTATCCATGAATCGCATATTTTCTTGTTAAGCTCACATCTGGAAAAGTAAAAGTTACGAACACGATTAAAATTCAACTAAAAATTTTTGCGCTATCCAATATAAAAACATGATAGCACAACCAATAAAAGTAATTACACAATATTGAATCATTGCCACCTATTTGTAGCACTGATACTCTTTTATCAAACGATAAGGGTTGCAAAATTACAGCATATTAAGTAAGATCCTTTTAATCATTTCAAGTACTTACAGTTATTGGCCATTTTACTCTTACTGATTCTGTTGGCAATTAAGTCCATGCCCAGATCAATTAATTGGATAATTTTATTTGGACTACTGTTAAAGATTGTAGATTCAATATTTAAGAAACTTAAATTCCATTTAACAAACCATGAGTGCGAAGCATAAATACCTTAACCAATTCCTCCTGCAAAAATGGTCACCATTAGCAGCCTAGCCAATTATTGTGGAAACATCAGGCTGTCATGTCAGGAAAAGGATATTACCTTGCAATCATCAAAATAAAGAGAGGATTCCCACATCTCCAGGTAGAACAGAATTTATCAGGTTATATCAAGACATGTGAAAAAAATGTATCATTTCATATGAGAGCCGTAATACCATAGCAAAAAAACAGAAAACAGCAAATCTAATGGTTTCAATCGGTTATTTGGAGAGGCGACTGATAATGTAGTTCATAGAGACATAAAAGACAGTTTGGTTAAGTAGGTTACGTTAGAGTTAGGAGGGTTACATAAATTACGTAATGTCCAACCATTGGAGAATGAAGGAAGGGCAGAGATTGTTAGTTCGCTCTTGACGAAAGGCGTCAAAGGGACCACAATTAACGTCCCATCCCACAGATTGAGCTTTGTATTTGAAGTGCTTATCTCATAGCACCCAGACACGGATCCGTTTTCCAATGTAAACTAGCCCTCCAGAGGCCAATACTTAACCCATCACACCAGCTCAATCACCTGTTAATTCGGAGGGCATTAAACATTGTAGAAATAGGAATATTACCACAAGTACACTTTATACCGAATCCATTCTAGAACCTCTCCCACTGGGCTGCTGCTGTATTGAGGCTTTTGCTCGTTATTCGTGAGACGCAGGTGAATGACGATAATCAACTTCTCTGTCCTTACTGCAATATCTGGCACTGCTATGTTTATTCCTACGTTGAGAAGAATTCAGGCGAAACAAAGCAATCATTATAAGTCCTTCACGAAGTTCTATGACGTGACTCCAGGGTGGCTCTGTTTTACAGACACGAAAAGTCACGGCACTCGCTAACCTATCTCGGCCATATTAACATCCAGGAATCGGGGAATTGGCTGATAAAACCAATTTTTTTATAACTGTCTTATTTTTTAATCCTATTATACCCGGGTTCATTTTCGACCAGGTTCATTGGGAAACTAGGTTTTTTGTATTTACAAAACCGAATATTATTTCAATTGGAATATTTTGGTGAACAAATGGAGGACTGCTATCTTACGGCAAGTAAAGGTACTAGGAGAGACTGATCCTCATTGAATGGTTTACGCACGGAATACGAAGCCCTAAACGTTGAGGAATTGCGCTGCTTGCTAGCTGAATTAAGTGAAAAAAGGTCATGGAAAATATATAAAACCTTTATGGCTAAAGCTGGAATGCTACCATAGTCCCCGTATGCATCACGTAGGTAAAATCCTTCCGGAGCGCAATGTATATCTATAGTAGAGGTATGTTTGGGGAGTTGTGTTTTTCATTTATTTCGCATGCGGCCATAAAATTACCAAAAGCGTTGTGAGAGGTTGTGGGACAAATGTGAATGCATGGATTAATTATTTCACCTTTTTTACAAATGAAATCTGATTTATGGCTTCAATTTGACCTGATTAAAGATTTCTCTGGCAAGTGAAATTTCAGTTCTTTGCGTAATCACTAGAGTTTAGCTATGAAAATGAAACTTACTTGATACGGCTCAAATCTCGATGATGTCAAATACTTCTTTTCTTGAGGAAGTCCCCCAATTTGTAGTCCAATTGCTCTAAGCAGTTCTAAATGGAGAAGAAAATGACCAGAGGCCGAGGGTATAAAATCTTAAGCTTCATTTTCTAATTTCGACAGTTATAGTAATTAAGTATCCTCGACAGTCAACCAAAAAAGTTATGGATTAAGAAAAATAGTAGATATCATGTCTGAAAAATCGGTAATGCCACAAGGAGCAGAGGAATCAGACTCACGGCAATGGATGGTTCTACCTCAAATCCAAGTACTACTGATGTCATCAGTAGTCCTTGAGAATTGTAGCCAAAGAAGAAAACGGTGAAATACCAGTTACTACACCAATCAGGCCTGAAGGCTATTATAATACACCTTGAAGCCTATTAAAATATATAGCATTTAGAACAACCGTCAGATTCACTGACTCCATTACCGCAGCCAAGAGGTGAAGAAAACATATCGCATGTAATTAAAATGCTAGCGTAAAAGTGCTTTTTAGTTGGCGAAAAGGCATGTTATTGTGCAGTTTTATGCATATAAATTGCGAGAACGCGGACACAGAATTAACGCAGGGGCTATTTTCCTCTCTCTATTTCTTTCATACATTTGCGCAGTCATTATAGAACTTCTCAGCCTTGCACGATGCAATTGTCATCACTAATTGATCCGTATATTGGACTCTCCTGGAGAGTGCCGCGTTAGAGATCATGGTTATATATTTTACATCTACATACTACCCTGAGAGGATGTAGAGCATCCTCTCAGGTACTATCAAGGACGTATTGCAAGGGGTGAGTTTTCACCCACATGCTATAGTAAATTTCACTATATCCTGCTGAAGTTATCGCAACAACGACAAGACAGCATTAACAAAAATTTGCAGATATATCTCCATAGATAAAGACCATGTGAGCGACAGAATACAAGTGGTAAAAATAAAAGCACGCCCGACCAACTTCTTATTAGTCCAGGCGTACATGTCCACGAGCAATCAGAGGGAGGAAGATGTGGATAGAGGTACGAACAGCTAGAGGAGATAATCAGAGAAGTCCCAGGCAAGAAAATCCTAATTGTAACGGACGACTGGAACGCCACAGTGGGGAAGGGGGAGACAGGTATGAAGTGAGAGTATGGAATAGGAATGAGAAATGATCGCGGTGAGAAGGCAGTCAACTTTTGTAGGAGAAATAAATGAGTAGCAACAAACACTTGGTTTAAATGCCATCTTAGGTGGAGGTACACATAGAAAACGCCCGGAGACACTGGGAGATATCAAATTGATCACATTATGGTTCGACAAAGATTCACGAACAGTGACAAGAACTTGCGGAGCTATACGGGGGCTGATGCAGACTCGGATCATAATTTACATGATCCGAGGATTTGTATGATTGTAAGTAGTGATGAAATGTGATGTTAGATTTAAAAACCTTAATAAAAGCAAGAGGATCAAGAGGTGGACCTTCGAAGCTTTGAAAGGAGAAAAGGAGGGAATACCAGAAGCTAGTGGAAGGAAACATGGCGAAGCCAAGGAAATAGGGACTATCGAGGAAGAATGGGAGAATATGAAAACAGGCATAGTAAGAGCGGCGGAGAAAGGAATAGGATCAGTGGAAATGAGGAGGGTAAAGAAGCAGTGGGTTACAGAAGAAATTTTAAGGACAACGGAGGAGAGAAGGAAGTGGAACGACGTCAGTACCGACCTGGGAAACGCGAAATACAAGGAGTTCAATAATCATCTGCGGAGAATCAGCAACCGGGCGAAGAAAGATTGCTGGAACAGGCACTGCGATGAAATGGAAAAACTGCTCAAGGAAGGGGAAGATGGTGCGTTATACGCAAAAGTAAAATTGCTATCAGGCGGTGAGAGAGGGAAAACGGTACCAAAGATTAAGGACAGAAGAGGTAGGATATTAATCGCGCTAGAAGATATCCAAGATGGGTAGAGAGAAAACGTGGAGGAGCTATACGACAGCGATAGTAGACCAACTAATTTAGACATACAGGATGATGGAACACTATGAACATAATCTCGAGCCAATGATACTCGACAGTGAAATAGAGAAAGTATTGAAATAAATTACGGAGAGAAAAGCTGTAAGAGTAGATAACTTACCTTCAAAGTTGCTCACGAATTAAGGAAATAAAGGTAGGCAAGCTTTTTTCGGACTTATTCGTAGGATCTACGATGACGGAGTAGGGTCAGAGGACATCGTGAAAACAGTCCTGATTCCTATCCCGAAGAAGAAGAAAGCATCGAAATGCGAGGACTATAGAACAATCAGTTTGATTTTACACGCAGCCAAAGTTTTACTTGGAATAATCAATAGTGAGGCCAATTACTTCTTGGGCGATGACCAGTTTGGGATCCGGAAGGGAAGGTCAACTCGGGATGCAACTGCGGAGATGAGGGCACTTATAGAAAGAAATATAAAGTACAACCAGGATGTTTCTCAGGTTTCCGCGGAGCTGGAATGTAGATCTCTTTATGTTTTCCGGGATTTCTTCCGTGTCAGTTGTTTGTGGGACAACAGTTTCTTCGACCTGAAGACACTGCCAGGACTGCCAGCGAAACTGTTGTCCCTCAAACAACTGGCGCGGAAGAAATCCCGGAAAACATGAAGAGATCTACGACCAGGATGTTTTCGCTAGCTTTGTTGATTTCTTAAAAGCTTTTGACAGAGAGAGTTGGGGAAAAGTAACGGAGATACTCGGGAAAAAGGGCAAAGACTGGCGAGACAGGAGATTAATCCGAAACTTATTTAGCGCTCAAAGGGCACAGGTGAGGGTGCCTGACGGTGAACCAGGGTGGACAACTATTGGTCGCGGGATAAGGCAAGGGTGCCCGTTATCGTCTTTGCAGTACAACATTTATGCTGAGGACATAGTATGACAGGTATGAAAAAACTTGATACGAGAATCAAAGTGGGAGGGCAGCTGAAAAAGTCGGTTAGATTCGCGTACGATCAGGCGTTGGTTAGTCGATCTTCGAAGGGACTACGAGCTTTAGTAGATGCTACAAAAAAGCAATGCGGGAAATTCGGGATGAAAATAAACCATGGTTTAGGCCATGTATAAGAAATCAAAAGTAATGAGATTCTCTATGGCAAAAAAGCGAGGCTGGTCATAAAAGTTGGAGGGCACAAACTGGAGCAAGTACAGCATTTTAATTACTTACGCAGTACGCTAGAAGAAAATGAGCATAGTAGCAAAGACATAAGGAGGAGAATAACGTCAGCTAAGGAGGCGTTTAGAAATAGAAGAGAGATGATGACGTGAACCTTGGGTAAGGATATGAAGAAGAGGCTGGTGAAGAACTTGATATGGAGCGTAGCGTTGTATCGAGCAGAAGCATGAATCCTCAGAAAGGATGATGAGAATAGGCTGCAGGCATTTGAGATGTGAGAGTGGAGAAAGATGGAGAAGATGAGGTAGATGGAAAGGAAGACGAACGAGGAAGTGCTTAATATGGTGGGTGAGGAAAGGAAACTTCTGAATGAAATCCTGGGAAGGCAGTTTAGGTGGCTGGAGGAAGCAATAATGGGTTGCAATGGGATGGGTTGCTCAAGAGAGTTATAGAGGGAAGAATGTTGAGCACGCGGAGAAGAAAGAGAATAGGTTTCTTGAACGGGATGAAGAAGGGTAGCTCGTATGCTGACGCGAAAAAGAACAAATACTTGAGGTAATCATGTCCTTGAACGTTTCGAAAATCGGGATGAGATTCTCTGACTTTCATTTAAACCTACCTACTTTTAACGGTAGAATACACCAAAAAAGAATAATAAATCTAAAGATGACCTATTAGGTTGAGACCTCTGTCACTACTATCAGACGATTTTTCATCGCAGTTGATGTTTATACCCATAAAGGCTCCAGTTAAACGCAAAATGACAAAAAATATCAAAATCGTGTTTTTTTATTAATACCAAACTTCGCGTGAAAGCCATTAAATCGCATAAAAATTCGCGGTATTTGCAAATGCGGAAAATGTAGACCCCTTCCCATTACCGCACATGATTAACTATTCCGCCTCCTCTTAATCTCCAGAAGAAGTTTCCTCTCGTTAACCACTATATACCACTCCCTCGGTCGTCTTCCCTTTTTTCCAATTTTCTCCGTCCTCCTCGACATCCGGATGTTATACGCCCGACGCCTATTCTCTTCCACAGGGTCCAGAATTCGAATTCGTTGCCGAAACAGTTTTCGAATTTACAAAATAGCCCCCCAGGTTTCTGCACCATGGAACGCAACAATACATATCTAATTCTTCAGCGTTTTCTTTAGACTATGACACAAGGTTCCTATCGTCAGCTCCTTTCCATTGCTGAACGTTTATTTTCCTTGCGCAATTCTCCTCTTTGTCTCTACTAATGAACGTATTTTGCCACAACGTTCTACCAATGTAATGAAGTAGCACTTCATACTCTAGTTTGTGCCCTCTTACCCTTATCACCACCCTTGTATTCTTTGTACTGGATTATCCCATTATTATATCTTAGGGCCTATCATCACTTAGTTTGCCATTCCCTGATATCCCAATGCATCTACCGAAGCCTGGAAACCCCTTGATGATCGAATAAATAACGCCTAGTCGTCATTTAAGTCAACAGAGCTTATCAGCTGTCCTCCTACTTTACTCCTTGGTTTAAATGAGAAAAATCAATGGGAACCCTCTTTTACCCCGCGACCAATAACTGCCCACCCCGATTCTCCGTCAGCCATCCTCGCCTATATGATTTCTACATCGTGTGAAGGTTTCGAATCGGGACAACGAGAGACCTAAAGAAAAGGTGAAAAGAAACTTCGACTTGAGACTTTGTAAGGTGCAAAAAAACTTGCGACTTGGGACGCCATTTTCGGCAAGAGGATTTTCGTAGGCATCTTAGACGCGGTGGAAAAAGAATAGATTTGGTAAGCTGTGAGCAGGGGATGACAAGCTAACGGTGAAACATGGTATGGAAGAAAAAATAAATCGATGAATAAATTTCGAAGGCAGTAGATGAGGATGAATAGCTTATCACGAGGAAATAGCTTAAGTAGACTTTATGAAGAAGTCTGTCGGGCAAATATTTTGACCGAATAAATTATTTTGTTCAAGATGAGGTGTTAGTTGCCAACAAAATCGAAGGAACCTCGGACAGGAGCACACAAGAAAACGACCGAGAAGAGGAAATTAGCCATAGCAATAGGAACTCGGAATGTTACGGCAGGAATGAGTGCACAGAAGCTATTAAATATCAAACAAGAGATGGGGGAGGGAAATATTCACGCTTTGGGGTTGTGCGAGGCTAGATGGTGGGATAACGGGGACTATTGGAACGATAATTATAGGGTTAGATAAGATGGGGGAAACGAGTTAACAAGGGATAGCTTTGGAATGAAATGAAAAATAGGGAAGCGGGCAGTAACCATTGGAAAGGAGAGCGACGAGATTTTAGCGATTGAAATAAGCACATCCTGCCGATGTCTTTGTAATCTAAGTACCAATATATACCTACAAATTATCTTAGGAAGAAAGAGGTGGGTAAGGAGTAAAAAGGGAAGAAGAGGTAATAAGAGAAGTCACAAGTAAGAAAAACTAAATGGTGATGGGCAATTGGAATTCTGAGGAAGAGTAGAAGATAGGAATGGAAATTACGAGAAAGGGTAACGGCTAGGGGCAAGAAATGACCGCCGTGAGAAGGAAGTTTAAGTTTGCAGGGGAAATAAGAAGAGGGTAACGACCACTAGGCTCTAGCATCACCTCAGACGTAGATATTTGCTCAAGGAAAATTACGGGAGGTTTCAAATTATTAACATCGCGGTAAAACAGGGGTTTAAAAAGAGTCCAAAATATCCGAAGCTATTTGAGGGCGGATGCGGACTAAGATCATTATTTAGATCTCTTGTAATGTTTCTCACTCTGAGACAAAGACTTCGTAAAGGTAGGAGAAAAATGAGATGGAACGAGAAATAGCCGAAATAAAGGAAAGAATACCAGACGCTGAACGACGGAAGCACAAGTGAAGCAAAGGAAATGAGAACCGAGAACAGATGGAGAGTATGAAAGCAGGAATAGTAAAATGGGCAGAGAAAATTAAAGTATCAAGGGAAACTAAAGGGATTTAGAAGCCATGAGTCACAAAGGAAATGAATAGGCAAATGTAGACTATAATGAAGGGGAAATATGCTTATGTGAAAATTTTCCCAGGTGACAAGTGAGGGCTGATTATTTCATAAATGAAAGGAAAAACTGGGACAATACTAATCGAAAAGTAAGGGATTCAGGAAGGTGAAAATAATAAATGGCAGACCAATGAGATTGATACAATAGGACATTGAACTTAATTACAGAGAGGGGAGACTCAGTGGAAAAGGATTACCTGAAACCAGGGGTACAGAGGTCAAAATATAGCAGGCACTATGAAGGGCAATGAAAGCAAGGTAATCAGTGGGAGTACATTGCATCCCACTAGCACTAGCTTCAAGAGCTTAAGAAGTGGGTGAGTACAAGAATGGAGAAGCAATGGATGGAAAGTAACACAAATGATGAAGGGCTTGGGATGGTGGGTGAAGAGATCAGGAAGCGGGAAGACATTAGGAAAAGACTAAGTGGTTGGAATAAGCAAAGAAGGGCAGAATGGATGCCTAAGGCCATGATAGAAGTGAGGATGCTGGGTAAGAGTAGAAGAAAAAAAGAGCTATAGAGATGGATTAAGAGGGGTAGGGTACATATCAAATTGAAGATTGGAATTAGGCCAGGAAAAAAAGGTTAAGGGCTGTAAAAAAAATAGCACGGGTATTCCTACTTTGATTAAACCTACCTTAACTGGAAGATAACTTCTTAAACAAGAATAAACAAATAATGCACTTATGTTGAGGACTAAGCTTCAATTATAGGTTTGGAAAAAAAATTCACAGGTATCTTAACAAGTTTTTAACATTTATCAAAATTGACTAGAGAATTAATGTACACACCCACCCAAGAAAGTGGGCTAAGAGATAAATTTGATATCTAGCTGTTTTGAGAGTAAAAAGTCATACTGCAGAATTACCACTACATTCCCACAGAAAAAAACTGAAATCATAACAAGTCACTAACATATGAGTCATTACAGCCTCTTAAGTTTGGATTTCCTGTTTAAGAACTCTACTATTCAAATCAGGGCACACCTATAATGTTCAACAGCATCCATTATTAATCATTGAATGTATTGTCACATAGGTGGGTGGCACTCACGTGACATCAAGCAGAGGGAAGCATGAGAGGGTGGTGGAATGTAGGGATCGAAGATCCCTTCAGAGGAACCTGAACACAACGTTACTCCATTCCATACCTTTTCCATTAATCCACACTAGTAGCAACATCCTTGACCTCAGGTTATGCCACCAAGTTCAGCCATGACCATGGCCACTGTGAAATTTGTATAAAGTTTCGATGGAGGAGTCTTTCCCTGAATCACAAGGAAAAGATACCACAGCTTCTTCACAGAAAAATATGTTTCTCAGGTAGTTTTTTTTTCCGCTCAGCCGAATGATTCCTACCAATTTCCAAAGCTTTATACAAAGCTCCTTCACATATTTCACAAATGTGGCAGACTAAGCTGAGCAAGAGGGCATCTGGCTTAATTGAAATTAAATAATGTTCCAATGTGTATGTACGTAGCACTATCAGGAATGTAACAGTTCACACACCAATCAACTGCAGAAAGATGGCATACTATTATATTCCCTTGAAGTGCTTCAATCAGTGGGTGAAGAATATAATGTGATAGACTTCCCAAAGGCAAAGAGATGCAGAGGCAATTTCCTTCATTACTACAGAGAATAGACATTTAAAGCCTGAGGATACCATGGGCATTACTTTAAAAAAAGGAAATTGTTCAGAAAAATATGAAGCGGGGCAAGAAACATGCAAACCATAAAATAATAATAACTATGCACCAAAGGACCAGACCAGAAATGCCTCAGTACCATGAACTTTTAACAGCCATATCTACCCAATTCACTACCTAGTATTCCTTTGTTTTCCTTGTATGCCTCATATTCTTATCTTGCTGTTATCCTATCCTGTCAGCTAAATAACCCTCTTCAAAATTTCAGGTATAATTTACTTATAACACAGACCATGTATTGCCATGGACGACTCTTTATGAGTCACCCTGTCCAAAGAACAGAGAGGAATTGGTATCCCTAATGGGAAATTAATTGTATTCCATTCATCAAATTTATGCCAGTTACTGTTCCTGTAGTATGTAGCAGACCTAGGTATTTTGTGACAATAATTTTTTAGCCCTTTTAATAGAATAGCCAGGTCCTCAAACAATAAAATACTAGCACAAAAGTTTCTAAAGACAAGTATTACTCACATTTTACTAGTTTATCCTTCATGATCCTAGTTTATCCATTTGCCACATTGTATGTATATGTGTTGGATCCTTCTGACAAGCCATATGGCTTAGATGGACCGTGTTTGTTTACTTAAAAAGAGTAAGAAAGAGTACCAAGTGCTTCTGTGTAAAGACAACTTATACTCATGTTGAATAAAGCGATTGTGGATTTTTTACACAATTTTAAGGCTATTTTAAATTAGGCATTTCAATGCACAATGTGGTTTGCACAAATTGAAAGAATTATAAGGCACAATAATTTAATAACATTAAGGCACATAAAAAATCGGGCTATTTCCCCATCAGTGGTTTTTGCATCTGCCCAAACATTCTAGCGAATAGCCACTTAAAACGATGTAATATTCAATGCACACCCATACATACATCAATTGTGCCATGAAGCCCCAAAAGGAAAATGCCCTTACCTTATTGAGGCAATGATGAGCTGAAGCTCCACCAAATAATTCCATGAGAAAACCACACAGTAACTTCATTCAACACAAGGTAGTTATCAGAGGAGTTCATATGATTATGCATGGTAGTCAGATTTTGGAAATAGTCAGATTCCAAAGAATAGATTTAGGAACTCACTGGCCACAATTTACAATTCTAAAAATTATGAAGATACCAAATGCTTCAGCAAAATTCACCTGGTCAAAAACTTTTAACATAGGAAAACCTACAAATGAACTTCACGTGTTTTCTCAAGGAAATCATAATCTTTTTCACCGATTTTTGGTCCTTTTCTACAAATAATTTTCCCCTTTAAAAAACAAGGTTTTCAGACAGTAATTCTCTCACTAAAACATACAAGGAGAACAGTAACTGCTAAACCGCAATACAATATTTTACAACTAAGTGTGAACCATATCTTTCCTTCAGTCCTTTAAACTGCTGTCATTTACTGTAGTTTAAAATATAGCCATTATGTTCAATTCATAGCTTATGGAATAGATTTTTTTCAGCTTACCTGTGGTTGTCTTCCTTCCATAACTTAAAATTTTCAATGATTTATCTCATACATACATTTGAAGTCCTCATTTGCCCCTATTTCCCTTCCATACGATCAGAATCCTTTCAAAGTGTACATTGCATGCATAATTTTTCTGGGCTGTAACATAGATTTATCCAAATGCCATAAAAATGCAATTAATGAAGCAAAAAATATATATCCACTAAGAAGATGTAACACCTATGAGGATAAATAAAAAAAGGCGCATCAACACTACTTCTTAAAGGTTTCTCTAACGAATCCGGAGGGAATGTCAGGCCATGGTTACTAATCAAGGGCTACTGAGATGAACTGGTGTCCAAAAAAGCCTTCAAAGATTCATATTTGGTTATTTTAAAAGTAAAACATTTATTCATGGGGGATAAAATTCATACCTAATCATGATTACAAAACAATTGAATTTTGATTGATGTAAGCACGATTCATAAAATGCTTAGTGTAAAAACCTCAATACACTTTCCACTTTTAACAGAATGCAAATCAATATTAGAGAGGGGATCCAAACTTTCAAAAAAAATTTCAATAATGACTCAACACAAATATCATATTATAACTATCTTCACAATTGTGCAATCATTCATCTACATCAAAGTATCAAAATAACCTACGAGTCACAATAGTATATTATACACACTTGTGGAAGAAACCGAATCAGTCACAATCACAAAATGGCATCTTTTTTCAACCAGTAATTTACTTTTTGGCCAAGAAAATTCAATGTTATCATCAAAAGGCTTGAATTGAAACGAACCACTGTGAATGCAATACTTAATTGAGTCAATGTACAACCCATTTGCTGAAGGTACTGGGTTGTAAATAGTAGTCACTTAGAAGATTGAAAAAAGATGCCAACTTCTCTCTAAAGATATCTTTCAATCTGTTTTGAACAAATCCCTCCCATTTTCTCAAACACATTTCAACAAGACCTTACAGCTATGTTGTTTATTTCAAGGATTGTCTGTTGTAAAAAGGTTTCTGCACTTAAAAGTATGCTACATTAATAAATATCCTTTTCTTTCACAAGAATATCAAAAGGATTTTATATACAACCACCCCTCTCTACATTGGTAAAAATTGAAATCTGTTATCTTTGAAAAGACTTTGTTTTTCTATAGTTTTTTTTTACATTTGAGGAGAAGGAAAACATTGCCTTTTCAAAGAGCTCCTGAAAAAGGCAAAAATATATTTTTATAAACCTTAAAAATTAAAATAGTGGCTCTCAATGCAGTATACTTGTGCATAGAATAAGGAAATCCAACAATTATCAACCTTCATTGCATCCACTCCAGGCTAACATGCAATTTTACAAACACACATACTTTGCATCACTGTTTGAGAGGTAAATATCCAAAGTTTTAAAGTGACAGAAGAAAGAAGAAATGTTAGAAATGTGTAAGCAGTAGTGTCTAAACAGAGGTTTGGCATTGTTTGGTTCATTTGCCTTCAAAATTTACAGGACATTACAAACACATTTACTGCAGTTAATTTAAATTTTAATCCCACAAAGAGAGCTGGCAGTGCAACGTTATAAAATCATTAGGCCTAATCAAAAATTTCCCAACATGATATAAATAACAGCTTCCCTCTATCTTTTTGGTGTGTCATTTCAGATTTTTTACTCAATGAAAGCATTGATGCCATTATGACAGAAATTTCCCAGTAGTGTTATCAAAAATGCCGAAATGAGAAATGTATCGTTCAATTAGTCCTGCTTAATAAGTGTCTGATATCACTAGTAACATGTTCCATAAGTTAAAGCTTACTCATAGATTCACACAGAGAGCTGGCAGTGTACTTTTTTTTATCAAATCATGAGGGCTAATTAAAACTTGTCAACATTATATGACAATTTTCACAATAACATCATCTACACTTAAAACATCTACAAATTAACCAATACAAAAACTGGTTTCATCACAATGTTTCACTGAAATATTTTCACTTTAGGTGGGTATGAAGGAAGGCATTGGGGAAAACAGTTAACACGAAAATAGAATGCTTTGAAACAATAGTGAAGTTTGGAAGTCAAATTGTTCACATAATATTCTCTCCTGCGCATCTTATGAATCCAGGTTTTAGCACACACAAATAGGCATACCGTTCATGAGCTTAAATAATAGTGCTCTCAAACTCACACCCAAATAGAGGCACTCGTGCATCTGTGCTTCACATTCACATTTATGTATATATATATATTAACATTCACAGGCTTTTTCCACACTGATTACGATCAATGTAGAACAGGAATTCATGTAACAATAAAATAGCTATCCACAACTACGACCCACATCAATCACTCAAAAAAAATATGTCCACACAAATAAAATATTATTTGTCACATATAACATACACCCTTATCATGCACTTTCTAAATGATCAACATATTACTGCAGAGAGAGTCACAAGTTTCGGTGTTGACAGGAAGAGATTTCTGTGTTTGTAGTGTGAGCTACTAAGTGGAAGGCTAACTTTTAATGGCCTGAGATGGAGAAAGTTACAAAGGTCTATCATACCCCTGGACCGGGCAAAAAAAGCAGATGAGCATTTTAATCACAAAAATTTTCACTGCTATCAGCATCATTAATACGTCTCCTTAGCTCCCTTTTTGTCAAGGACTAAAACTCACTTGCATAATAGATCTTTAAAACAGTGGGTTAATTAAATTGAATGCCCCCTAATACAAATTGATCCTGCATTAATATCACTGATTTCATTAAATTTAAAGCAAATGATAATGCTTAGACATTGTATCAAAAAATACTTTATAAGCCATAAATCTATTAGAAAGGTCATACCCCTATTTCCTCATTACTACAGACAATGAACTTCTATAACCTAAAACCAAGAGCACTTTGTAATTTTATCACGTAGTATATAATTTCAAACCTATGAATTTTAAGCTGATGCAGGCTTTATGCTGTTTTGATGTATTTACACAGGTACGTTTAAGCCAACTGCGAACAAATTTCATCATTGTGAAATTCACCTGGCCGTAAGCAACATAAATTACACCAATCCTCATATCCCAGTGAGGAAAGACACAAGGCACAAGAGCTAAACTAGCTTAGAGTAAACTATGGTTAGGAAAAATGCCACTGATCCAAATGAAATCACTTCCAAAATTGGATTAAAGTGTGCAAAATGATTCAATGTAAATTATATGTTTATGAATTCTGAATGATTTGTGAGCCATGAGTGAGATTTAAGGCAATATTTAAATTCAATATCAGTTCCAGAATAGTCTATACCTCTATTACTATCTATAAGCTTTTAGCAATTTATAACCTTCCCATCACAGTCTCTAGATAATTAAAAATTTCAGTTCCCTATATATTTGCCTAGGTTTTGTTATTCGAAACATCTTTTATGGACCTTACTACTAACCAGTCATAAAGAAAACAAGCTTTTTCCCAACCATTTCTAAAAAAACCATTGCCATTTCAAAGATAAAAAACTAGTATCTTCCCCAAAACAGCCCCTCCTAAGCACAAGATATATGAAGTACCATGTTCTACCTATCCTATTCTCCCAAAAATAAGTCTTACAATTAAACACTTATACATACATTAATGCACACATATATGTAAACATATATCAGGGTGGCCACTCAAGTATCAAGCTGAAATTCCCAGACTTTTCCAGATTTCCCAGACTACTTTCACAATTAACCAGTTTGAAAATATGTATTTTATGGAATATTAACATATTTACACATGATAAAAATGTGATTAAAAGCTATTACAGATTAACCCCAAAATTAAATTAAGTAAAATTATGATAAAAAATGTATTTTAACAGTTATGGAGCATCATCTGAATGATATAACATTGAACATATTTACGAATATTTGATACATTTTATGACAAGCATCTAACTTCAGGAATAAACACCAATTTCTAAATGGATAATTCACTGTTTTATTTAATAAGCCCCCATTGGTTGCTTCCACCACTACTGGATTGATGGCAATGACAAAAATGTTGTCGGTAAAATTCGTTCCGAGTGTAACAGGCCATATGCACCTCTTTGGTTGAGGGGAGCATTTCATGCAAATGCATGGTTGTTCAACTTGGATTGAGATTGGACTAGCTCTACATTAACTCAATGATTGCTTGTATCAAAATGGCTATCAGCAAAGCGTGGGATGTTCAAATATCTAAGATATACCTATGCGTAAGAGGATGAAGAAAAATCACCATTTGACTTTTACAACAAGGATGATTTTTCCAATTTATTTTTCATTTTCCCTGACATTCCATGACTTTCCAGACACAATGGAATTCCCTGACTTTCCAGGTTTTCCAGAAGTGTGGCCACCCTGATATATGCATACATATTTGTACACGCACATACACAACAAATTTCAATGCAGTTTTTCAACTTTAAATAATCATATGCATTCATCTTGGTTCTAGGTTATGTTCATGTGATAAGAGGAAAAATCAGGAATATACAAAAAGATCACTTACTCTGTCTATCTTGTAAGTACAGTGCTCCATCTGCAAGGCATTCATGAGTCGGGAAATGTGAAGAGCTTCAGATCATATATATATATATATCGATTAATTTTGAGAGAAATTTAAGGAAGACAACATTTTTGAACATTAACCGATGAATTAATTCACAAAGCAGCAAGAGAAACATGCACTTTGAATCCTTGCCGAAACTCAATTTAAGTACGAATTATGAATACTCAGATATAACATACATTATATTGGCAACCAACATCTCATCATGTGCACGATATCTCATAAGACAGTTTCTCCCTCTTTCACACAGGTTTGTAACATTAAGTACGATATATCATAAATCTTCTGATTTGTACAACTTTAAAATGTACAGTATGAAGGTAGATACGGCATCAACAACAACAGCAAGTTTTTCTTCAGGGGAGAGAACAAACTATTAAAAAATATTGAAAAGTTTGGTGGAAGTCATAATGACTTAATTAATAAAAAATAAATACAAACCATTTCAATTAAATTTAAATTTCTGGTCAAATACATCATTGCACCTTCACAAAGACTATGAAATTTGATTTTAAATTCATCCCATTACCTCCTTTGTACTTGCATATCAGCGATAGTAATAGTTAGAAAACATCAGAAAATTACGATGCAAATCAAAGTTGCAGCTTCCGAAAGTTACGCTGGGCATTTCATCAAAGCTGAGTAATAATTTATGGTCAAGAGCTCGAAAGCCTTGCATTACTGATAGGCATTTTAGGAAGAAAAGCAAAGATTAATTAAAGATGCAATCAACTTACCAAATTCCCAGAAATCTAACTGCAATATTCCCATAAATTTTTACTGAAAATGCATACTAAACACTAGTGGCTACTGTCAATAACATAACCAAGTACTTAACAGTTTACATTTGACAAGACATTGAAGTGATTTCTTGAAATATTAAGGAAGCCATTAAAAAAAACAGTATTTCACCAAGACTTGAACAAACCTGCTACATAAATTTTGATAAAAGTATCACATAATTTTAATGTCTTAATTAAATCACCAAACTAAAAAGAAATACTAAGTATATGAGGTATTGTAAAGAGAAAATCCAACATGCAAGAAAAACATGGCACTCCATCCATGTCAATTGAAATTTAAACAAATAGTCCATTCAGTATGGACAACTGAGATGTGAGAGCTAGAATGAGAAAATAACCAAGAGTCATATGAGTACAGAGCCTAAACATTGTAAGATCCAAGTTGAATAATGGAAAAATAAGAATTCTCAATAACAGATCCATACATCAGGCAACGTCTTTATGAAGCAAAAATCACACCACCTTCCAAGTAATGGAAACTGTAATTAAAGTGAAAAATTCATGAAGTAAGCACTGCATAGGCAGATAGATTAATGGCTTTGAAAAATTTCACCAATGAGCTCGACGTCAAGCAACACACAGCCAGTCTATGTATCGAAATGCAGCATAGGTACTGGGAACAAAACTAAAGCATTAGAGATAATTTTCAATTAAGCAACATCAACTTGGATCATGAGGATCATTTATTGTTAAAACTGGATTACCTCTTTCTTATGATACTTTTAATATTATTGTCTAGTTATTTCTTAACTTGGGCCCAGACAATACCATCCAAAGGAAAAAAAATATGAAGACATTTTAATTCTTTAAATAGAAAAATAAATGATCCTCAGCTAAACAATGCAAGCAAATTTTGATTTTCCTCCCTAGAAAGGCTGAGTCAGATTGACTAAGTACCTGAGATACGGCCATCACTATTACAAGGTCATGATAAGAGATGGATTTTTTCATAATTTTTAAGAATATCATCATAACCCTTTTAAGCATGGCTTAAAAATTTGCAGCCCTAGGCAAAGCCAAACTCTTTCAAGGAACAAAATTATGATGAAATATAATTTCAGCAAAACTTGATCGTTCATTATACTGGAGAAAGTGCTTCGGCTAATGATTCAAAAAATTGACCCAGTATTGTTGTACATTCATCAGATAAACATATGCAAATTCTGCATAAATCACGTTAGAGGGGTTAATTTGATTTGATTCCAAATTGAATGTTTATTTTCAAAAGATTCAATTAGTTCAAACTCACATTTCAGCATACCTAATGAGTTAGACATACCATTAAGATCTGATTTCCATCCCTACTCATGTTTAAATACATAAACACCATGCATTTAGTACCCTCAAGGATTGGGCTATCAATAAACATCAGTGAGCAAATAGTATCTCAATCCTATGAGGTGGGCAGTAATGAAAGTATCATTGCTGATGACAATAGAGATCAAAATGGCTGAATAATGGGAGTCACAATCCATGCTGAACATGAAAATGAGTAATGCATGAAAAAAAGTACAGATCCAAATGATACATGAAAATATACAGTTCCATACACAATACATCAAATAATATATGATATTTCTTTAAAATGATTGATTTTTTAAGGTAACACTTTTCAGTAAGTACAAAAGTCTTAATTTTAAGTAATAAATTAGGTTTAAATAACCTCAAACATTTAAAAAATAATGCAGAGTATTCATAAACTCATTTTGAGTTTTGAGCAAATATAAAACATGGAATACAAAGCGAGGCTAAAATGATCAGTTCTTCAACTTAAAAAGAGTTGATGTTTAAATAAATAAATAAAAATTTATAAAAGGCAAAATAATACTGATTGGTTGCAAAATACACAAAGGAATGTCAACATGACAAAAGTACATGAACCCATTCACAAAAAAATTACAAAAAGCACCCTTTCGACTGAGACATTGCTGCCAGCTATTTAACCACAGACGGAGCAACACACAGACAACATAGCCATTAGTGTCCCAAGTATATTACCAACATATGTTGACGACGCACATTTCCAACAAGGCAGGTGGCCAGTTTGATTCTAACCAGCCATCTGCCATTACTACTTTCTGAAAATACAAGATTACTTTTATGCCTCCAAAATTTTCCTTTAGAGCCAACACCACTGATATCATATCATCACGACAAATTCTGACCGCTTAGCTACCACTAAAGAGCAGCAACACGGCCCAGTTACAGAAACATCATCAGTGGCCCTGATTTGCTCTTAATTATTTTATAAGAGCCACAGGGCAAAACCAATGACCCAAGACACCGATACAAAAGAACAGCAGATGGAAATGACTTCTTATTTAATTCAATTTTTTTCCACAGTCCCCCCAGAGACCTCGACACGAGAAACTTGATCTATCCCCACAAGGCACCTCTCTCTCATTCTCACCGGTCTGTAGTCCCCGCCTCATAGAGGGCTGCCTCGTCCGAGTGCTTGGACGACCCCGCCCTCGGCTCCCTGTCTGTCCAACGCGAGTGGGAGGGACCTGCCACCGGGGACTCCACTGAAACGGGTGTCTGAGAGGTCCTTCCACTCATCCCACTCGAGTCCTCTTTCCGCCTCTTCCCCCTCCGCACACCGCCACCACCACCACCCTGTCCCACATTGCCACCACCTCCTCCCCCCCCACTGACACTCTCGTCCCCACCCCCACCGCCTCCTCCTCCTCGGGGGCTCTTCCCCCTCGCCTGCCCTCCCGATGCCGCCCCCACAATGCCCTCCACCTCCTTGTCAGCGGCCGCCTCCTCATCCTCCACGCCCACCACCACCTCCATCTCCTCCTCCTCTTCCTCCTCGTGGCTGATCCCACGAAGAGCCGTCCTCTCCTCCTCCACCGGTGCATACCTCGGTTGATCGCAACGAGAGAGCACGGCCAGGAGTAAGGCTTCCAGGGCACACACGTATCCCAGAGCCTGGAAGCAAAACCATTGCTTAAAAAATTAGAGGTCAACAGATAGATGGAAAAAGATTCACAGAAATGGAAAAGCAAGAGATCAAGTATCTGAGAAAAATACAGTAACCAAATACAGGAACAGAAACTGAAAACCCTTTCCACTGCAGATAAAATCAAGAGTTGTACCAATAGTTTGAGAAGACCATGATGAAGAAAACACCAATAGATTTCTATTGACACCACAGAATGATAGAGGCAGAGAAGATAGCAAGAAGGATCTTATTTCTAAAACATAAGTCATCCATGACAGTTCCCCACCTAATTCTAGTTTTGTTCCACAAAGCTGTCAACTATTGAATTCACCTGCACACACCATATGAAATGACCATCATTTTAAATACTCCAGTAAAAAGACTACACAGAGATATACATTAACAAAAACTGGTACGTATTTTAAAAAGTCTCAGTCCTACTCATCCACCTTGGGCCATGTAGTTTTAACACTAGAAAAGCCGTATTTTCTCCATACCTAAAAGCGCCGGCAGCGGTCATTCTGACTGATAGGTGTTTTATCGCGTTTGGGTGGTTTATGGATAATTTCACGTATATATTCTATTTTGAGGTGAGATTACTTTATTTTTAACTCAAATTTACATTCTTTTAAAGTAATGAATAAGATTTACAAACAATTTAGTTTTTCAACTTTAATACAAACTTCGGGATACACAGATGTACCACCAATTGTGCAATATACAATTAAAGATGATGGTAGCTCAGGGTATAAATATTTTACAGAGTAAATATAAGCATGTTATTTACAATCAGAGAGTAGTGCTGTAGTGTAAGTATCAGCATTGAACCATGTGTATTGCTATCAGTTCTACCGTCCCAGACTTTATTTTTCATGACACATAACACATTGAATAAATTTTTCACTTCTTGATGTGCATTTTCCGCAAGTATATTTTTGGCATTTTGAACATTTTACCATTGTTTTATTCCCTACACATACTATTACCTGACACTGATGTCTTTTTCTAATTTGGGTACCAGAAACGGAAGGTGCAGGCTCTGGCTGTGACTTGATATACTCACTACGTAGATCTTCAGCTAGCGTCAAAATGAATTTATGGTGACTGACATTTTGTGAAGTAACCTCTTTGTATATCACCCATACATTAATTGCAGCTTAATCTAGGATATTATATAAAACTTGCACAGGCTATTGGCGATATTCAGCACGCGTGTGGTGTATTTCCTTCCCATTTTGTCCAGTATATCTACCGGTTTCACTCTGCAGTCCATTGCACTTTCTCTTCCACAACCTCTCCGTTGTCCTCTTCCCCCTTGTCTTCTTCCCCCTCTACCAAACCTCGCTCCCTGAGCACCATCGTGACCGATGCCCAAGGACAAGTGAGGAAATGTATGCAAAAACTACCAAAAATTAAGAAGAGAAAGATGGCGAATGATTTTTTAATGATTTTCATGTGCTTAAACCCTCATTCTAATATACAGGATCGTAGTTACATCAAAAGATAATTCTCGAGTCAGGAAAGGGTGCTTTTGTCAGATAATCTAGCAAAGACGCTTGTGTCGAGACAAAGCTGTCTGAACTACCGCTCCCTCTTTCAGCAATGTCACTTTAAGTATCAGAGAAGAAAGTATTTCCATCATCTGAATCAGAATGCACTGGGTTGGGTACGTTAATATCAGAATCGTTTTCTGAGAAGTCTTGCAAAATTTGCACAAGTTCTCCCGAAATAAGACTGTATCACCGGGACATGTCAGAGCGTCGAGGTTTTGCTCCAGTGTGGTCAAAGCTCGACTATGGATGAAAAATGGGACGAAGTGTGCTGTGGAAAAGAGCACATCTCGTGTCCCTTAGAATAAAACTGAATTCTAGACATATTTCCTAGTGGTTTGATGTGTATTTCTTGAGAAAATTCTGAGAAAGTCTATGCAATAATTTCGAAATGTAATTGCGTAAGAATAAAATAAAAAAAAGAAAATTCCATGGAAACATGCATAAAATTAGTTTTGGATTCAATCCGTTAATGTGACTGCTACTCATCGTACCAGAAAACATTTTAGTTGAATAAACAAAAATAATAAGCTGAAAATTTAATAAAATGAAAATGACCCTGAAAATTACCATAATTTTCAGCAATATTCACCTCAGTCACAGATATTTTTCATATCAATATATTCCAAACATATTATTTTAAGCCGTCTATATATATATATTTAATACAGTCTTAATTATAAATAATGGCACGTACAACTCATTTGTGGAATATCTGTGGGGCTATTGTTTTTAATGGTTTGAATGCAAATTTCTCACACCAAACATAAGAACTGTGAGCTGAATTGCATGTGGGTTGCTGTATTCATTATTAAATTTTCTTTATTTGTAATACATAGGGACATGACAATTTTGCAAAAATTTTTTGACACAGGATTCATGAAATTAGTGGCTTTAGGGATTTCTCCCGAAATACACCATGTTTTCTTTGAAACATGATTTTGTCAATGAAATTTGAGATTTTTGCATACACCAAATTTTCATAGCATAAAATATTTTCTTGCTTCTAACAAATGATGTACAATCATCATTCAATTATAATTATAATATTTTTTATGCTTGATATTGCTGATTAACCTTTAAACAACAGATTTTCTATGTCCTTCAAAGTCCCTCCCAGCTGAATTTAAATCAGCCCTTTAAATGTAATGAATGAGCCATAAATGGCACTTACAGCAGTGAGAAGCACCAAACAGCATACCAAAATGGCACTTACGGCATTGAAAGATTAATAATAAACCCAGATTGTCTGCAAGAAGACAAGAATCATCATGCCATGAATGAACATTTATTTAATAAATAACAAGTGATAATGACAAATGAGTCATTCGAAGTATCTATTTTCATCCTCTTCTAACCACATTTGCAAGAGTTTCACTGAAGAGATATACAGAATGAATTTATGCATCGTACCTCATTTCATATCGTACCTACAATACATCAATGAACCAAATCGAGCAGGTATTGGAGCAGGTATCAAGTGTGTTTGACGCATCAAATCGTGTCATTTTAGCACAGTAGCACAATTTGTAGCAAAGTCTATTATTGGTCTGTCATGTCAAAGGCTGGCACTGACATTTCGACATAATTTCCATTTTAGATGAAATAAAAAATAGTGAAGGTTCTAGTGCGCGAAAAAATAGTCAATTACTATTCGTAATGGCAACTGGCTAGGGCCAATTGGGCCTTTGTAAATGGCATTGTAATTCTTTATAAAATAAAGATTTGTAATAATGGAAAAAATCTGAATGAAGTTCTCAGAGGCTTAATTAAATTAATTCTATCCGCGTAATAACATAGTATTTAAAGTAGCTCATTTCTTTATTTATTGATACAAAATCTAAGAAATGATGAGAGAAAAGACAATGGTGATGGGCACATATTATACATATAAAATAGATTTTAATAGCAATAGCAGGCTGACAATGGAAAATCGGGATTAATCTGTTGAGGAGAATAAAGAAACATTGTTTCTGAAATTATAGATTGTTATGTCCTTTAGGTTCTAAAAGAACTTCCTCACAGACTATAAATGTTTAACTTCAGTTTATTTCAGTCAGATATTACTCATAGCAAAGTCAACAATCATCAAGTTTTTCATAAAGAATATTAAACAACTTGTCGTTACGTTTAAAAAGACATTTGAAGTACTGGAAGCAACAAGTTCAAAATATAAAATGTTAAATTGCAATCTCAACAGAAAAGTATGCTGCCCAGTTGGTGACTGGCTCATCGAGATCATGGTAACATTTAGTTACATTTACTTCAGCAACTGGTGCAGGTGGCCCGGCAGATTTTTCAGGGCTGCACCTATTTATGTAAGATTATCTTTTGAATAGATTGATATTATCCATGCCAGCCCTGGTGTTGCTGATAACTTGGTTAGTGGTCATATTCAATGCGACATAAAAAAGTCAGTGAAATGCACATATTTGCTCCCGGATAGATTAGCAGCCCAGATTGATATGATGAAAGTAAAGACAATGTTGCAATTAGTTCACACATGATATTTGAAATGTACTTCTTTGGGAGTGCCGAATTTATTCCGCTAGTTCTGGATGCGACTTGCATGGATGGAGCCTTGTCTCATCGGTTGGGGTCACACAACAGATTCCAATATGTTGCTAAAAACAGGTCAGTTTCCTGATTGTGCCACAGCCTGAGTTGATCTCTATGCTGTACAGTGGCAACTGATAGCGGAGGCAGACTGCTTCATCTTCTATTCTGTTCCAGTTGCACTAAATGTTAGGCTGTTGTGATTCATGGATTTGAACCAGTAGCAGGTGGTTGCTGGTTTATTTAGCCAACACTTACCAAATCCAAGCAATGACTCCAAAGGGAAAGCATGATAAATTACCCCTCAATTGCTTCAGTAATGCTTCAAAATGGGAAATGGCCCCACTGTACAGTAGGTAACCAACCACTAATTCACTCCTACTCCTCTCCTAGTAAGAAGCTTGATCAGATCCCTTATACAGTAGACACTCGCGTTATGATATTAATCCGTTCCAGAGGACCAATCATAAAGCGAATTCCAACATATGTTGAATTCGCATTATTTCCGGACGAGGAATCGGTTTAAAGAGCATCAGCACCAATCCATTCACTGTACGCGACAGAGTCAATGCCTACGAAATATCCTGGATTAAAATTATTTAAAATATTATTTAACCAATATTTAAAATTAACATTAAATATGCATTAATTACGCAGTAAATTGTCACATTGAATTTCCCTCCATGAACACAATTGCAAGACGTGCATCCTCACTCCTGTCATCGGTGATGATGGGGGTGAGGAAGACGGGGGCGGCGTGCTGCCCTCCTATGAGTCAATTTCAGTGACTTCATATTTTATCGTATTTTGAAGCAATGGAAAGATAATGTGGATTAGAAAGTACCTAACTTTGGCAATGAGGCAACTTTCTTTTGATCCCACTCAATCATCCGTGCATTGCAATTACTTCAGCGGAAGCCTTTCCATAAATAATTTACATGCTCATTACTTTGTCAATCAAAAATTCAGTATTTCTAAGGTGTCCCGACTGGCATGACCGTTTGAGTGTACGTCAGGCATCTTCAAGCAAAACAAACAATGAAATGCCTTCCTAAGACAAGTGCGCCATGCTTGGCCGGCGCCGAGCGTCCTGTAAGGGTTTGTTGTTGACATAATCCAGGCACAGGGTAGCATGGGTGTCTGGTGAGGGTCCACTGGATTTTGCGGCAGCTTGTAGGCCTCTTAAGCTGACTTGGCTCTTCAGGATTAGGAAACTCAGGCATCCATGCAGCAAGAAACACGAAACACATAAGAAGGGGTCATACCTATTTTAATGGAGGCTTAACTAAAAACAAGCGAACTTAAAATGGAAAACAATGATAACTTCTCTTGCAATGTTTTCATAAGCGCATTGATTGTTAAAAAGTGATTTATGTGCAGGCTCAATCTGAGAGGAAAATTGTAGATTTTACTTGAAAAATTGATGTAAGGTGGTTTGTTTAACCCTATCCAGATGAAGTGTTTTGAAGTGTCCAATGACTTTATCTTCATAGTCGCAAGATTCAAGTTCAGTCTGTTCTACATCAGGAT
Source organism: Ceriagrion tenellum (assembly GCA_963169105.1). Classification (NCBI taxonomy): domain Eukaryota; kingdom Metazoa; phylum Arthropoda; class Insecta; order Odonata; family Coenagrionidae; genus Ceriagrion; species Ceriagrion tenellum. The sequence goes on along the minus strand of OY720632.1, from coordinate 93,159,320 downwards.
GTTGCTTTACAATCCTTCTCACTGTACCACAAGCAGTGAGCAATTCTTTAATGTCCTCAGAAGTCACCATATTCCCTTCTTTTGGGGAGTCGTCCTCGCCGCTACCTTCATCATCTACCATTTTCTCCAATTCTTGGAGTTCGTCAGTGCTCAGCACTCTTCCGTGGTTGGCGTTTTCTGTGTCATATGAGCAAGGGTCACAGTTTAAAGTCACCTGAAGCATTAGCTCCCAGCAAAAGTGTGAGTCAGTCTTTCATGGACTTATGTCCAGGCAAGGCATCCCCTTCCTTCATAATGTATGTCCGCTTGGGCATTTTTTCCAAAAGAGGCCTGTCTCATCGGTGTTGAACACCTGCTGTGGGCAATAACCTTCATTTTCAATAATTTCATTGAAGTGCACTACACACTTTTCCGCTGCTTCTGTATCTGCACTCGCAGCTTCGCCATGCCTTACAATACTTTTAATGCCCGTTCTTCCTTTAAATCATTCGAACCAGCCTTTGCTCACTCTAAATTCTTCGTACGGTGTAGCACGCGTTGAAGGTGTCTTGCATTGAAGATCTTCAAAAATTTGTTTGGCCTTCTCACATATAAATTGCCCAGGCACAGTGTAACCTTTCAGTTCCTTCTCTCTGATCCACAGTAACAGGAGTCTCTCCATTTCAGAAATCAACTCTCTTCCTTTTTGCAAAGAAGTGGATTCATTGGTCACTTTAATTTCTCTCAGGCGCTCTTTCTGTTTAATTATCATTGATATCATTGACTGCGAACAACCGTACTCACATGATAAAGTGCTAAACCGAGCACCCTCATCATATTTTTTCACAATCTCCTGCTTTGTTTTAATAGTTATTTTCTGCTAGGGATGCACTTTGGGGGGCATAGTCAGTACATAAACTCCTTGCAATAAACCAAAAACTTCTCATAATAAACCACAAACTTTTCACAATCTGGAAGAGTCAACGCGGTTCAAAAAGAGAGATTCACAGTATGAACTACATGCTCTTCACCCATGTCACTTCGCGCGGAAGACACTCGAAGACTGACCTTGACAATACAGAAGAGTGCAATTGGCGACCCAGATGGCAGAGCGACACTGCATCTCTATGTAGTGGATGGAAGGATCAAAAGAAGTCATAAGGGACTTAGATTTCGAAGCATATTCACACATATTAGCCACCTCATTACAACCCTGTCATTCATCGTAGTGTTAAGTTATTATTTAGCTTGTTTCATTCGCCTGATTTATTACCGAGCTACAGCTATATCCATTAAGGTATTGCATCACTTCATTGGTAGGTAATACGCTTGAACATGAAGTTACTCTTTGGGTGAAGTGTTAGTTTTATAGAATCTCTCAATGGTAAAATTTTGTAAGTATAATGACTAACAAAAGCATTATTTTTCTTCCTAATATATTTGATACTGACTACCTAACGAATGTTGCGATATCTCGTCAGAGATGATTTGTGGTAGCGCATCGCAACATCAGTCCTAACCTTGCCGGCAGCTTTTAATTACCAGTAACATTGAATATGTAAATGTTGTTATTTTTTAAAATGTGTTTTGTTAACAAATATGGCTCAGAATTATGAATGGACAACACATTGTGCGAGAGGAAACAAAATCTACAAAATTTGAAATTTTAAAAAGCGCATGCAAAATCAGCTCATATCATCCGTCGAAACCATTGTAAGTCGAATCAATCGTAATGCGGGGGTCTACTGTAATCAGAAACCCCTGAAATGTCACTTTTAAGATCAGATGATGGAACATTTGAAACCTCAAATCATAAGAATCTTGAAAAAGATTCAAGATTTGAAAACATATGCACCGAATTAATTCCAGAATAAAATCATTAATAATAATTTTCTCATTCTAAAATTTATGGGATTTAAGATTCAAAGGAATCAATTGATTAGAGGGATTTGACAACATTTTAGGGATCCAATTAGGAAAAAAAGCTTTGTTCCAACATTTGTAATGTCTTACATTTCCATTGCTAGGAGCTAATGCAGGTCGGCATGGGACAGCAGCATGATCAAATCATCATCTCACACACATTGAGAAAACCTTTTGCTCTGAGGTGGTGAGGTTTACAAACAGACTGAGAAATGAAAAAATTAACAATGATGAAGAATGGGTCAGAGCTTATCCATGGCATATAAAAAGCTAGTACCGTACAATGATTTGACTATTTTTCACACTGCTAAACAAGCTAATAGCAATATTTAAAAATATGAATTAAATAGCATAAACCAAACATATTTCTCTATTGATAAAAGAATGTGACCTGAATACTGATTTAAATACAAAACACTCATGGCAGTATTCATAGTCGCTACCTGGGTGTCCCCTAGGTGTGGGGGAACCCCTTGGCTCAGAAATGGTATTCATAGTCTTTACCCAGAGGACTGTCATCCCCTAACCCTCCCCCAGGCCATCGATTTCCTGATTAAGGCATGAAGCTTACCCAAACCTATGCTCATGCAATACTGCTGCCCACATGTGGGACAAATCGATACTACTATACTAAAGGCAGTACACCATAATATCAACAACTTTCCATAGTAATGTCTTCTGTTTACGAACATGGGTACTTATTGAACCACCCTCATATTCCTCACCATTTATATTACATAAATATTTAAGTAATATTGTAAACATTCCCTCATATTCCTTCAATCATTTTCCATCAACATCGTGTAATGGTATAGTATATTATTGTTTATAGCGTGCTTATTTACAGTGAAAAATGATCATCGAAAACATTGAGAACCATTCAGCGAAACCGTTCATATGTATTTTTCCGCAGGATTGTTGCCAAATCTCTTACCCAGGCATCCCCTGGCTGGGTGTTACCCAGGTAAGGTTTATGAATTGCTCAGCATAGGGGACCCCTAGGTGTTGCATGGCTAGGGGATACCCAGGTAACCCCTAGGAATAGGACTATGAATACAGTCATCAATGTATAATCTTGAAGATTACATAATCCATGAGGTAAACATTGAACACTGAAATTACCATGCTGTCAAAATTTGTCATTACCCAATGCCTCCTACCTACTAATGAGTTCACAGCATCATTGAAACTTACCCCAGTAACGATGAGTTGGTCTCGAGTATGCTTGGACACCCAACCATATGACACTAAGTAAATGTGAACCAGGTGTAGAAGCAAAGATGAGCTCACCAAGTATGCGACACTAACCAAGACAAAGAACCACCCATTCTGGAAAGATAAAAAAAATTAATAAGGTAAGATCACATATGGGTAATTCCACATCAAACGACCAAAACAAGATTGAAAATGCCCTTGAACATACAGATTTGGACCATATTTGCAAGGTACACTCCATTTTACTATATTGTTGGTAACATGCATTTGTTTAGTTAAATTCGCATCTGTTTCCTTGCTATGGGAATATGGAAAATTGAGCTTCTTAAAAATTTGGGTTTGAAATATCTACAATACCTACAGAGATACATAAGACTAAGTATTTATGTTTCCATCTTATTTCAAAGTTTTGATAGAGCATTTCAACAGCGAAAATGTATTATTAAACTCTTAAGATGTAACTTTTACGACTGACTGCTTTTTCACTGATGACCCATGATGCATTGCCTCAACAATGGCATTGTTTCGATGCCACTGCTTTAACAACGTGAGATCTCAGTGGACACAAATTGTAAATATCAATTGAGGAAAAAACAAAGTTGCCAAGGCATTGTTAGGATTTGATACCTTCTGAAATTTTCATTTTGAATAGGTGCTTTTGGTTTGAATAATACATGAGAGGTATTTCATCACACAACGCAGTAAATTAACCACCCCAAAGCCAAAGGTGTTGCGATAGTGCAACACAGAGGGATAGCATGCCAACAGAAAAAAATTATTTACTATATTAAAAGGAACATTAACGTAGCAATTGTTTAATAATGAGCAGCCAAGGTATTTAGCTACAAAATACCAAAAAATGAGCAAAATTGACAGGGTATGTGTTTGGAGAAAAAATGTTTAAGTTTTCATAATGAAAATAAAGACTTATTGCCATTATGTTTTCCACTGTAGTTTTATCATTCAAATAATTTTGTTTTCTTCATCATTGGTCTAATACTGCTGGAGACATCGTTGATTAATCAAAAGCAAATTTTCAAGATGCTCAAATTATCATACGATACTGTAACTAGGCAACGGATATAAATTTTACAAAACAAATGCACATGGCTAACAGAGGAGTAAAACGGAGTGTAACCTGAAAATTGAGTCAAAATCAGTGAGGTGAAGGGCAACTTCTTGTTCGAATTGACATGGAATGATCCATTTCCATAAATAATATTATATACTCAAAAACAAAGCTACTGAAGGTATAACTAACCAAATAACTACTTCCACAAAATAGTTAACAATTCTCCTCTTAAGAAAGGCATTAGAATCAAGACGACTTTAAATTACAAGGAACACTTGAAAGATTATAGCTGGATACTAGAGTAAAAAGGTGAAACACCATTTCACCACTCTGATATTCCTAGCTTATCACTCATTTGTTCAACATTATTTTGGCTGCAACAAACAGTCAATCATGAATGAATTCACTCTGAATGACCCAATTTCTCATTTTAACATGATAGCTGAATTTTACTTGATTACATTTTGGTAAGCTCCAGTTACCATTCCCTTCAGTTTCGAGTATTGTAAGACCAGCAGGCAATACTAAGATGATTCAAAGTTATCTTTATTAAGAAATTCTAAATCATAAATTCATTCAACGTTGTCACTAGATGTTAAGATTGGTGCAGGCATAACAATGGAAGGACAACATTGCAATTCCTTAAAACACAATTCTCATGGAGAGCTTAAGGCATTATTAAATAACAACCGGCTATTTAACATACCTCATACTTTGACAGTATGCCCACTTGGGATTCGGGACTAAGCATCACTGGGGAGAAGTTATGGCTTGCAATGGTTTGATGAACATGAGAATGGAATTTGAACTACAAAATTTTATTTCATAATGGAAGCGTACTCAAATGCTAACCCACTTAAAGGCATCTATGAGAAACATTAGCAATTTCATGTCTCCGAATCACTGTACTTGAAGGAGAGAGGAAAGAATTGTATCAAATCACACACTAAGCAAGATTCGTTCCTTATTCATCACATTTCATCATAAGTAAATTATGATCCGAGTCTGCATTGACCCCCAGATGGCTCAGCGAGTTCTTGACTCTGTATCTGAATCTTTGCCTGACCATGATGTCATCAGTTTGATATCTCCCAGCATCTCCTCCCATTTTCCAAGTGTACCTCCACCACAGAAGGTGATAAAACAAAATGATTGTTACCATTAATCTACTTATCCTGAAAAATTTAACTGCCTTCTCAACACAATCATTTCTAGTTCCGAATCCATAACCTCCCACTTCATACTCATCTCTCCCTTCCTCCACTACAGCATTCCAGTCGTTAGAGGTGTGCAAATATTCAAAATTTCGAATTGAATTGAATTATTTTTTTTTGTTCAACGAAAATTTCGAACCGAATCTAATTTATTTTGTTCGACGAAAATTTCGAACGAATCGACATCTGCAAAGCTTCAAATTAAGTATAAATTAAAGTTACAGAAATTGTTTTCATTGCTCTTTTTTCTTTTTCAGTACGCATAGCTCACATTAATGGAGTTAACGGCCATACTGGGCCATACGACCATTGGAGAATCAGGATAGTGGATGTATTCATGATATTATATGTTCATGGGCGCAGTATTGCTGTGTCGAGCACGATAATTAAATTTTATTATCAACGTGTCGAGCATGACATGCATGCTCCTTTGATACTTAAAACACAAGCCCTCTTACAGTGCAAGGTTTATATACACATTGCTTCCAACACACGATTAACATTTTCTGGCCAGAGACATTTTCGCGGCAAAAATTAGGAACATTTTGAAAGTATTATAATATAGGAGGCTTCGTTATGACCCATCCACACAGCCATCGTAATTACCTAAGTACCAAAGTAACAGCCTATACGCATACAGATGACACTGCCTCAACCGTCTTAACTCAGTGCTACCATACTGCCTGGAATCGCAATGATCAAGAGAAGAGCAAGGGAACACAATTCCACATCCCTGTTACGTTTTGAATCTTTTTATGTGAATTTCAAATTAAATGTCAATCACCTTTGCTTATTTATCCAAACAACATTGCATTCATCTCAATACTGATTGCCTGGTGTGATTATTGTACTTCATCTACTCTGACTCCCACCAATGAAGATCACTGGTTGTTTCATATGTAAGGAGTGTGAACAAGAGATACCTACTGCTGCTGGCATACTTAAAAGAAAATCGGTATACAGCTACATTATGGCACCCTGTAAGTGCAAAATTATAGTAGATACTAACCCGTAATATACCGTTTATCTGTTCTTACATCATAATGAAATTTGTATGGCACATTCCACGCTTCTAGCCAAAACTAATTTTCCAATAAAAGTATCTATAACTACGAAATTGTATCTATTCAGAAAAATGTCACTACTTTATACATTTGTGATTCTCTTCTAGCAGATGACGACGATAATGGGACGACGAAAATACAAGCTCCAGTTTGGGAATTTTTTGAGAAGCAAGTGGGCAAAGTATCAAGTATAAATTGTTTGAGGACTTTTGCAATCCCAACTGGTACAAGAGCTCCCTTCGAAGCCACCATAAGAAACATTCCTCTATTTATATGAAGTTTGAAGCCTTAGAAAAACAAAGAGAGAGGCGTTTAACACGTCGAAGTACCAATGCATCATTTTTAGAATGTAAAACCATGGAAAGCTTTGGGTTTATTAAATATTCCAGAGACAACCCTAGGCAAATCAAGATAACAGATCTATTAGCGAATGTTATGGCAATGGATTATCAACCATTTTCAATTGTAAACGACAAAGGATTTCGTGCCTTACTGGAATATCTTGAACCCAAGTACCAAATTCCGAATAGAACCACCTTCAGTAGAACTGTAATACCAAAGTTATACAGTAAAGTGAAGGAGGATGTTAAGAAGAAGTTGGAAGATGATTTTATTGGTGCAAAAGTGGAGTCCTTTTCATTTACAAGCGATCTTTGGACATCTAAGGCCAACCATAGCTACCTGGCTCTCACCCTCCATTACATTGATAGTAATTTTTCTATGAAGGAATTCATATTGAATATCTCAAAATTTCAAGGTACTCATTCATTTATACAAAACTGCAGTGTTTCCATATTGTCATTTTGTAAATCTATGAGAAATTGGGTTATATACCTATCTTATGAAAATTTAGGTGACTAACCACTGATAGTCTTTTTACTTCACTTAAAGCTTAAGTGAGTTGCCAAATAATGTTTTTTTAAACAATTAACATTTTAACAAAATTATCTAAATGCTTCCTCTTATTCTCATTGTTATTGTCCTTGGAATGCAAACTATGAGTGATGTTTTGTTGTAGGTTCTCACACTGCTGACCACATCTTAGAGAAGATTGACTTCCTTATCAATGAATGGAACCTTCCTTCAAGTTCAGTTTTCATAGTGACAGATAATGGGCCTAATATAAGTGCTGCCATTGCCATGAATGCCTGTGGATGGCAGCATGTTTCATGTTTCAATGACACTTTACAACTTGCCATTGAAGTTGCCAAGAAAATGTATTATCTGGGAAGTATTTTGTCTAAATGCTGCAAGATAGTGTCACACTACCATCATAGTTCATCTGCCAATGAAAGGTCAGTGAGCAGTGTCAATTATAACAACATTACAAATACAGTGAACTAATGAAGTTGTAATGCTTATAATACTCATTGGCAGGCTCATGAAGTATTCACATCAATAAAATCTAGGTAATACAGGTTTAAAAATGATATGCGAGACCAAATGGAATTCACAATTTCTTATGTTAAAAAATTTGCTCTTAAAAAAAGCAGCTGTGAATGAGGAATTATCTAGATTTGGGAAAATTGACTTATTGACTTCATGTCAATGAAAGCATATTGAAGGCTTAGTAAAAGTTCTGGAGCCTGTTGATGAACTTGTGAAACTATTTTCAGGTGAGAAATCCTTGATCTGTTGGCATTATTTTATGTACCTAGTGGCATCATTGCAATAACGTTTAATGGTTATTTCAGGTGACAAATATGTATCAGCATCATCAATAGTACCAGCTATTGATGGCCTCATTATAACTTAAATGAATATGATGGAGAAGGAGTAGCCTTTTCTAAGTATCTGGCAGTATCACTGAGGAAATGCTTCAGCAAATTTAGGGAATCATCAATTCATCTGAAATCACTGTGTTTAGATCCAAGTTATAAAATTGTATGTTTAACATCAGAAGAGCAGCAGGTAGTTAAAGATATGATGAATGCAGAAATTGATAGTATTAGAAAAAAGCTCCAGTAAAATGAGTGTGTCACAGCATCTACTACAGAAATTTGCAGTAAATCTACACCCTGTAGGATTACTAACAAGAGCGTGAAGTATTATGCCTTTATTTGTGAATTGGTAAGAACATTTATGATACTCATTCCTTGTATTTTTTGCAGATGTTAGACTTGGTATTTGGAAAAAATTTTATGGTAAAGAAACTTTGATGAACTAGAAATGTACTTAAAAGAAGATCTGGCACCAAGATTAACCAATTCTCTTTCATGGCAGAAAATTAGGGGTAGAGATTACAAAATGATGTGTATTATGGCCAGAAAATATTTAAGTATTCCAGGGTCTGAGACTTCTGGTGAGAGAGTCTTTTCTGCAGCCGGAAATGTCATTAGATAGACGTGGAAATTTAAGCCCCATTCATGTAGAGCAGCTTGTATTTTTAAATGATAACTTAGGAAGACTGTGAAGAAGAAGAAGTTGTGAAGAAGTAATCTCAAAAGCATTTTATTTATTTGTAGCACAACTGTGTAAAACTTGGAAAATGAATAAATATAAAATAAAAGGCAAATAACTATATGTACACACTACTGTCTCTTCTTAGGGGCATGATATATTGCAATTTAATGTAAGAAATGTTATAATTATTGTGACAAATATGCAGTAATAGCTGCTTTCAATACCAACATGTGAATGAAACTTAAATTTGGATTTAAATCGAAGAGCATACAAATATTAAGTCGATTCAATTTGAAGTTCGAATAATTTTGCCAATTCGATTCGAAGTGAAATAGCATGACTCGCACATCACTACCAGACGTCCATTACCATTAAGTTTATTATGCCTGGGAATTCTGGTTATCACCTCTAGCGGTTCACACACTTCATCCACCTCTTCCTCCTCATGATTGCTCATGGGCATGTACACCTGGACCAATACGAAGTTAGTTGGGCATACTTTTATTTATGCTTTACACTATGCTCACTAATGATGAATCAATAGTAGTAAGTAGCAAGCTTCTGTTAATAACCACCATTGTCAATTAGATTGAATCTTAATAATCTAACAAAATCTAACCACTAAAGCTATTAGAAATGGCAGTATACCTTCCATACAACAAATTCTCCAGAGAAAAATATTCAATGGTGTAAGTCTTCATACTAACTAACACACTAACAAGGAGACATCGCGTGATGGATGTTAAGGAAGCAGATGAAACAATTTTTATCACAAAACTGGAGTAAAAATGCCATGAAAGTGTCATGGCTTGCTACTCTTTAAGTCCTGAGTTCATAAGAAATTTACCATTATACTATTTCGTCCCACTCAAATACTTTACATTACGTACTTTCAGCAGGCGTCATGGCCACGGGCATTAAAGCGCTTGCACCGAAATTATGTTGACATGATTGTATGGAAACAAGGTTCTCTGTCAGTGATTTTTTTCCCTGGAATATGGTTCAGAAACAATGAAAGATGTCTCATGCTGAATGTGTACAGTAGTAACTATGATTTTTTTTTCGTTATTAACGTATTTTCCCGATTTTCAAGACTCCTTGAAAGACATAGAACCTAGGCCTTCCCATAACATAATAATAAAATCCATTTTTCTCTGGTACTCAGGCACCGCTTCCTATTTAACCCTTAAGCTGCGGCAGCAAGATTTTTCGCCTACCACTCTGTGCGGAGGAAAGCGACTCAGAGCCTGTCCCTCTCCTCGTTAGGGATGGGGAGAGCAGGTAGAAGACCCTTCTTATCCTCTGACTCACTTCCTTCCCTTTTTTCGACCCACTCCCCATGGCGGTTGGCTGGAAGTTGGTCACAAATTAGTTGAGCAATGAACAACAGGGCTATTTTATTTATTTATTCAAAATTGTTCAAATCAGGATCTTAACAACTTTCCTTGTAATTTTCTGATTTATACGACACCAAACACCGTGCATATCCTTGATTTTTGCCTTATTTAATACGTACATAACGATACATTTTTTTCAACGTTTATTTCCTGAAATTGAAACTCCAAACAAAATAATAAATGGTTTTCACGGGAATGAAGGTTAAATTAAAGTAAAATAATTAATTTTATACTTTATTTTTCTAGAAAATACTTAAAAATTATTCACAGAGTGAAATTCCTTGAAACATGGATCTAAGCATAGCACCGTATTACATTCTCGACACCAAAATCTAGAATATTTTCTTTTATTTTCTCTCTTCTGAGAATGTTTACGTACAAAACATTGTCTTTGAGGATCTTTTGTCTTTTCACTACGTGGAATTTTCTCAATAAAATGCCTTGAAGTTAATCTGTGTGGGAAATTTTCCCTCACCCCCAAATTTGCCCTTGCTAAATCGCATGATTTATTTAGAAGTTGATCAATTACAACTCTGACAAATTTCCTTTAGGGACTTTTACTCCCAGTTTTCTTTTTGTGTAAATAAAAAGCATTCAGCATGGAGACATCAAGCAGATGAATAAATAGTTTCTTATACCACTTCACTGATTTTCTCATGCATCCTACTGAGCCAATCATCATATCCGATTTGTCAACTAAGCGCATGTTCTTTATATAGTCCACAACAGCACCTGGTTTCTTAATTTTTTCTCCAGCCTTACGGCATTTTTTTCCCACTGTCCATAATTTTCCCTGATGTACTGTCGACAAAACACAAATATCTCTCTTATCATGCCATTTCAGCGCTAGTACACTACCATTTGAATGCTTTTCCAAATCGTCTTTTGCCATTCTTTTAATTCTGAATTTTGGCATGTTTTTTCTCATCATTCTTACGGAACCACAAGAGCCAGTTTTATTTTCATAAAGAAATTTGCAGAAATTAGGACTGGTGTAACAGTTATCGGTGAACAAGACATGGCCTTTTCCTAAGTAATTATCCATTAACTTTTTTACCACTCCACCAGAGAGTCCCAAATCACTACACCGAGTAACTTCAGTTCTTACTACTGTATAAACAATCATGTCCAAAATCACATCCGTCTCACAGTCACACAAAACACAAAGCTTCATACCAAACCTATGTTTTTTAGACGGCATGTATTGCTTTAAAGCTAAGCGACCTTTACACAGCACTAATGATTCATCAATCACTAGATTTTTAAAAGGATAGAGAGCTTTTGTAAAACGCGATTTTATCTCAGAAAAAAACATGTCTTACTTTCCACAATGGGTCGTTTAAATCAGGCTTGCTGTTGTCAGCATAATGCAAACAACGTAAAATTAAAATAAATCGATCCCTTGGCATGCGCAGAAAATTGGTGTTCGCACCAAAGGATCCATCAACCAGTATTCCTGAATGGAGTTCTTTTTCATGTGTGGCATCAGGAAACACAGAGCTACAAATTTATATAATTCCTCGCAATTTACTTCCTTCCACGACTTCATGCGGCTTTTGGGAGAGAGGGCACTTGAGCTACTAAGGCTGTCACCATACTTGTTCGTTTCGTTCACAATGTGTGTCACTAATTCGCGGTCCAAGAAAAAGGTGAAATAATGACTCTCTAAGCTCTCTTCATGTGCTGCACTAGATATTATTCCTGATGAACTGGCATCAAACACAAACTTATGGGGGATAAAATCACAAACACTGCATCAAGATGTTTCTGAATGAGTTGCACTGCTGTCTGTGGGATTGGTTGATTCGCCTTCATCGGAATCACTTCCTTCATTTTCAATTTCGCTTTCACTGGAAGAACTGGATGATTCTGAAAATGTTTCTTTCTCACTGTCTGAATGAAACAAAACATCAAGAACATCTTTGTCAGCAATAAGTTTCCTCCTCTTAGCTCCAGATGGAATGCATCCATCTGCCATAATAATTGGGTACTAACGATTCAAATACACGAAAAATCTAGAAATCGCAACAAAATACGCTCGTCACAAGAGAGCTACTGAAAGGCAACTGCGGCCTCCAAAACTCATCGAGTGAACAATTGGAAGGGTCACACCACATGGCGATGGAAAGCGACCCATAATGAGCAGAGGAGGGACTGGATTAGGGTAGGAATGGGGATGGCCTATTGTTCCCCCGTGGAAAGAGAAGGCTGGGGTTGTAAAAATAAGGGAGGGTTCTAGGCTCTGGAGGCAGGACACGGTCAAACGTTTAAAAAGTTTTTCCCGCAGTTGCCTGTGAAAATGTTGACTAAAGTTTCCTGCAGCTAAGAGGCTAATGATATCAATTGTATCTTGGCAAAAAACTATCAACTAAAAATGCAATCTCCTGGCCCAGAAGACTACATCAAAGTCATGGCCTCGATTAATTAGAAGACGAAGCCCACTCCAGAGTAGTCAACATACTGCAGAAGCATCCTCCACAGTTTTGCATGCCCACTATTCTCATTGGTTTTTAATTATGCTGAGCTATAAAGACATCTATTCTACTGTTAGCCATTGATCCTCCATTACAAGTTCATTAAATGATGTTCCATGGGTTATAATTATCAAACGCAGCATGCTTTCTTCTTCCCAAATATTTAGAAACTTAGACGGAAATCTTTAAGACAGAAATCAAACTAAAATAATTCAAATCCAAAAACAGTAAGAATGAGCAAAGCCATCTAGGAGCAACTGAACTGAGTACTAACCACAGTGGGTTGAGGGACCCACAGTTCTCTTCCTATAACAACAAGGAAAATTCTCACCATTAAGACCTTGAGATAACATCTGTTACATAAAATATGAATATATACTCACGAGTCTTGACCAATTGAAAGGAAATAAGTAGACTAGATGGGAGATATCAAGGAAGAGCAGAAGGCATGTGGCAAGTATGCTGAACACAGTGACAAACAGCATCAGGCGCAATCTTCCAGGGAGGGGAAGCAGGAAGAGGCCACCAGCTGCTGCTGCCGCAGCACTTCCCCGCCCCCCTGCAGCAGCACCTGGCCCACCCCCACTAGCACCCGCAGCACCAGAGGCACCCCCTCCACCACCACCACCACCAGAGGAGCAGAGACACGCAAGGCATGCAACAGATGAGATCTGCAACACGAATGAGACGGTTATGAAAAATATAGGGAATGAATTGAATATTTTTGTGTGCGGCCATGTCATACTAACTAAACTAGAAATCATTCACTCAAAAATAAAATAATATAACTAAAGCACTAAGTTTATTAAATCAATTGCTCTTTTCACAACATCAGCAGTTTGTTTTAAACCTACATGCATCTGCCATTGCCATTAATTATAACCCCAAATTTATTTTACTTTAGAGAGGATTACATTTCATTGTGGTTATTCTTGAAATTTCTCAACTGTGCCACTGAAATGCAGATGCTTTAGCACATAGGGCTTTAAGTAAGAATCAATCAATTATTAATATTACTTGGTGTTCATGTTTATGTGTTCCATCTTATTCTCCTGCTTCACAATATCTTTATCTGCATCACATTGATGGTATCATTACCTACATAACTATATTACAGAAATCAGATGCTAACTCAGTCAACTTTGCAAAATTGAAACTCAAAAGGAATTTTTGTTGACACACTGAAAATTTATCAATGGCATGTGATTATAATGTTCTGTGAACATTATTTTGACAATTTTAGACATTATAGCAAACAAAAATGTAGGGTATGGACATCCTTCACCTTGATTACATTCGTGCACAGATGTACAGTAGTAGTGCTACTAATGCCACATAACTACCTTTTTGGGTTTCTTTACAAATGATAACTATGATCAGCCACATTATTATTCACTTATCTTGAATGGACTTTTAGAAGAGAAAGAACAGTATGAAAAGGAAGAAATTAATTTCCCAGGGGTTTCCAAACTTATTCAGCCACAGAGCACTTTTCACAGCAAAAGGTCCCGTGGAGCCCCTAGGAATATTAAGCAGTTAGTTCTATCTATATTCTATGAGGCATTATTAAATTGCACAAAAATATTATTAAACTGCACACATGCACAGAGGTATGAATTATGAGGTATATGCATTAATGGAAACCCAGAGAATCAAGGGCTCCGCAAACACAGTACGGGAAACACTGTTCTAGCCCAATCATTTCATTATCATCGGCCACTGAAGTTCAAAATATTATCAAAATAAGGAGCACTCCCTGATCTATTTGGAACACAAGTAAACACATTTGGAACACAAGTCTTACTAACACTTAATTTGCTTTAACCATGAAAGGAGAAATACAAGAGGCACAGCAAAGACAGCTCAAGTAAAGCAATACTTGGTCCTACTGCTGGATTAAAGCAACTTCCATAATGACTCTCAGTAAAAGCATATGTTAAACAAGTTAGGAGCTTAGGCCTTGAATCGCAGAGACCTTCGAAGTCAGTAGTCATCCACCAATGTACCAGATGTTGGATGCATCAATCTAAAATTTTATTCCGTTAGGCCTACCTTATGACATTTTCAAGTTTATAACATCCAATTAACATATTCTAATCATTAAATAAAAACATTAGGGGAGACTTAGGAAACATAAAACGTTCCCATAAGAGGAAATGAGTTTAAAGCAATGATATGCAGAGGGTTAGAGAGCATCCTATGCCACAAAACTTGTTAGAAAAACACAATGGCCACTAACAAAAACTCTCAGCTACATTCCCCATCCCTCATACAGAATAAAAAAGATTCATCAAGGCAAAGGTAGAATATTAACATATTATTATATTTCAAAATTATTGAATCAAGGAATAAAAAAGTAAAAAAACAGAAGTTTCCCAGAAGAGAATGAAAGCTTTTCAAACCTCAATGGGAAAACACATGTAAAGCCAATCATGCAAGCAAGGAATTCCTATGATCTCATGTTTTCCCAAAAGGTAAGAACCTCTTTCAAAGACTGCATACTACTTTCTAGTTACACAAAAGCAAATAAAACCTTAAAACCTGATGGCTCGATACCCAAAAAGTCAATTATAATGGACAATGAATGTCCTTAAAAGGCTTCACTCATATTTGTATCCAAGGCTACCATTCAGTAATCATCAACCTTTAAACAGACACATCAAAGAAAAAACAAAAAAGCAGACAACAAGGAGGGTTGATGAAAATTGCATGCATAGGGATTTATCATAAAGGAAAAGTTGGTTATTCTTTCGATGAGTATGTCTTTCAGTAAGCAATCATTCAAGTCATTCCACTTTAAAAAACCTATCAACTAACCTCCATCCCCAATCAATGATGAAGACCAACAAGAAAAATACAATTGAGTTACATCCTACGCCACAGGTCTAGCAAGTTCATACAATGAGATTTCTAATTCCACATTCAGAAATGATCATATAACTTAGGTTGGGGCTCGTGACTTATGCTAAACCCCTCATTGTATGGTAACTGCCTCCACTTGAAACAAGTCAAGATTTTAATAAGAAAAAGTTGCCATTCTATCCACCTCAACTTTTCACACAAATAATCAGACATTATACGAGGGTAAGTCAATAAATAAGTCGCAAATGTCAGTATTTCATCATCAAAATCAGTCGTAAACATTTCATTGGGAACGCTTGGAACATCCACCGTACAGTCCCGACTTAGCCCCCCAGTGGTTTTCATCTGTTTGGGCCCCTAAAAAATCATTTGGGTGGCCGTCATTTTGATACAGATGATGCTGTAATCTATGAGGTTACACGTTGGCTGCGACAGCAACCAAAGAACTTCTTTGCTGCTGGCTTTCAAGGACTTGTAAAGAGATGGGATAAGGGCCTGAATGTACAGGGTGAATATGTGGAAAAGTGAAATAAATTTCAGAAAGTTACTTTAATTATTTTCACCTCAATTCAGTTTTGCGACTTATTTATTGACTCACCCTCGTACGTGAAAAGGCGTCCATCACCCTTATTTACTAAAAGAAGTATTTACACAATATTTACAATGCACTTAAAAAACTACTTACCACTAGCAAGACCCGTACAATTCCTGTAGGAGACTTGAGGTGGGATTCATCACAAAAGAGCACAACTCCAGGGAATGGGGCACCTCCACCATCTGATCCATCTTCTAACCCATAAACTTGTTGATAGTTTGTGTGTGAATCCCAAGAACCAATGGTACCCAGGGATTCACACCTATCCCCAGTATTTGCACCCACATCCCCATCTTCAACCCCTTGGTTGACACCAGACAGTCCCTGACCCCCAGTTCCAGCCTTTTCTACACCTCCACTGCGACTGCCATCAATCTCAAAGTCCTGCAGATACAAAGACAAAACTGGTATGTATGAATCTGACCTAAAAATGAAATTTTTAGGACCTTAAAAGAATACATACCAGTGATGGATCCCGAGAAGTCGAATATTATTTATTTTTGCCAGCAATGGCTAAATAGCAGAGCAATGAAAATAACTGTGAAAGACAAGCAACTTACTATGCATTTTAGCAGACTTCTAAAGTGGTTTCACCATTAGGATTAAACTATAAGATCTATAAAACAATGCTCAGCATTTTCATCTAGCTGTATTTAGGGTAAAAGGGTAACAATATATCATTAAATGGTTCATAATAAATTTGAAGATTGGTCATATTAGCAAATAAAAAACACAGTCCTAAAGAGTGCAATGCATACTTTGACTATTCCAAACCATAAAACAACTACCGTGGTAGGGGTTAACAAAAAAATGCCTCCACTGATTTAGAAGAGTAAAACTGACAAGGCAAAACTTATGCTTAAATTGAGAAATGCATGTATTTTACAGGCTTTTAATGCATTTGCTAACATTAAGAAAAAGAAAGTAGTGATTTAGCTTTCATTCTATTGCAAAGGAATAAAAAGCATGGTTGAAAGTTGCCAGTTTTCTGTATGCATTTTCACCTGGAAGTCCTCAGCTGTGGAGGGGGGTTCCAGGTCTCGAATCTCTTCCAATAATACCTCTATCTCATCAGCGCCGTAGAGGTCAGATACTGAGTGGACGTATCTTCCTGCATTGGCCCTTGGAAGAGTGGCCCCACGCTCTCTGTTTCCCCCTCCGCCACCAATTCCAGCAACCCCTCCACTTCCCTGCATGGTCAACCGATCACCAAACTCTCAGCCCCACACTCCAGCTCCTCTCAGCACGACTTATTCCGATAAAACAAAAGGTTGAGGAAGAGCCACAATGAAACGGCTGACCACTCCAAGGCTGATGAGTTAGAGTAATAAAAGGTTTTGGAGGACAACAGAAAACAGGGATGGGGAATGGATGTCCTAAATACTCCCCAACTCAACCAGTTCATTGTGGTAGCCGTGTCCTGGCAATGAAAAGAAAACATAAAATTGTAAATTAACCACAAAATCTTTAGCGTTACCTATGTTAACCGTTATTAACAAAGATATTTTTTCATCTTCTGCAACCCCAAATAACAACCGCATCGTGTTTAATACATAACTTCAAAGTTACAATAACTCTTAAAATGCTTATGATGATAACGAAAAATTACCGCTTAACGAAAGGATGGATTCACAAATAACTATATTACAATCAATCCTTACATCAGATTCATAATAAATTTAATCACTAAATGCACCGCACTCACACTAAGTACTTACAGTACGTAAGGCGTTGTTACAGGAACAAACCATCTTTGAAGACCTAGCCCATTTTTTTGAAGATATGAGCTACGGCGAGCAAGATGCGTTGAAAAAGTCACGAGGAAATGTCAAATTCATCTAAACATATCTATTTAAAACCATTAAAAATATAGGATTACAAAAAATATAGCTGTTTTCTTGACCTCCCGCCCTACTCAGTTCCCGTGCACCTCTTTCAGCGTTGCACTTAGCGTTTGAGCATGACCGTTCGCCATGTTTACTAAATAACTGACTATTTCAACTGGAGAATCGAAATCTCGTATTTACCGTATAAAAAGATAAAAGCCGTTTGAGGCATTTAATGCCATTTATATAATTTCCTAACTCATATAACGTGATAAAAGTACTTATTTAAAGTGTCGGTCGAGAGAAGTCGATAACATGTCCGATATTATTGAATTATTACTAATATTACTACGGTAGTAAAGTACACATGTGTATGAGCTAGAGGCGTCGGTTGGAAGATATTCGATGTCCTTTACCCTCATTACGATTGATGATTTGAGAAAAGCCTTGCCTTTCAATAAAGCTTAACGTCTAGTGCAAGAAAACATATTTCAATTAATATTTTTTTAAATCGCGTGTGGGAGCGTGATTGCAGAATGAGTTTCTCAGGGTATAAAGAATTCATCGAGGAAGGAGATACCGTAATTTTATTTCTCAGCGTCAACAACATGTATGCTATTAAGGTAACTGAAATTCGTTCTAGATTGAAAATGGCATGCATGATATTATTCATGTTACCCATGCGGAAAACCTTTTGGCTAAATGCAATTAATCTATGACGCTGAATTCCGTTTTGACATGAGTAATGCTGACTTGTCAAATTTCAAGAAATCCTAGAAACGAAACTCTGAAGATGTTAAGTCAGCTTAGCCAAATATTCCTATGATTTGCTCATGGTCGTTTGACTTAGCTGGAGATGACTCAAATGGAAATGTGCTTGCTTGAGCTTACCTAGACCACCCTTTGTTACCATTTTCAGGCTGTGCCTCATATTCGTTCTCGTAAAGGGAATATCGTGGAAAATGTCATGCAAACAACATGTGGAGCTCTTAATGTACGCTCATTAATTGGCCGTCGATATGGATGTCGAGCTCCCCTTTCTCGTGGAGGTTGGGCTATCCCTCTACATCCAACCCCAGAGCTTTGGACTCGTACATTACCCCATCGAACACAAATAATATATACTCCAGATATAAGCCTTATATTGCTTAGTTTGGATTTGAAACCTGGGAGTTTGGTTATTGAGTCAGGTTGGTGTGTTTCTCAATTCATTACCTAAGTATCTCTTACTTTAACTGTTCGTCAATGAAGTCACTAAGCTGTAAATGTCACTCATCTTTCATTCAGCTCATGCTTACCATCATGTGGTCTAATATTTGTGATTGATTAAAATATTTAGTAATATTTCTTTTTCTGCTTTCTCTTTTCACCCTTTCAAAATCAACATACTTTTTGCCTTAGCATTCTCATATAAATTGGTTTCTCCTTTTTAATTACCTTCTTGGGATATTTTAGAGAAAATATCATTGAGAAGTCTTATCCAGAAAAAATAACTCGGATATTATTTGTCTTCTTAAATGAAATGCTTTCTGCTTTACCTACCTATCCTCAGCTTATTTCTTACATGTGATGGCTCAATCTAAACCTCGCATACGACCCTACAAAGGTGTGCAAAAGTTAACTTCCTATTTTATATCACTTTTCCTTCCTGCCCCAAGGGCAAAGATGGAATGTGATTCTTATCAATATATTTACCTTTTGTAATGTACTGGGCGCTAGTTTTACTCTCTTTAATTGCCTTCTGTGAATGTAGAGAAACTACTTAAGCATTTCTTCAAAACTCATTAGCTGAAGTATTCATCCCCCTGAGCTCTTTTCTAGTTATTGTTACCACATCTTTTTCTGAAAAGAATTCATTCTCCCTTCATGGCCTTCATTACAGGAACTGGAAGTGGCTCTCTGACTCATGCATTGGATCGATGTGTCTCACCTGGTGGGCGAGTTTTTTCATTTGATTTTCATCCCTTGCGAGTTGAAACTGCCAGAAGTGAGTTTAAAGACCATGGTATTCTTTACGATGGGAAGGATGGTACTGTCAGTGTGGATGTAAGGGATGTGTGCAAGGAAGGCTTTGGCTTAGAGAGCATAGTAGATGCAGTGTTCTTAGACCTTCCCTGCCCCTGGGATGCCATTCCACATGCTGTGACTTCAATGAAAGAGTCGGGTAAGTATGCCACTCTCGTGAATGCTTAATAAAGCCTTGAAACCTCAACTTTAAATACTTACATTGGAAAGGATTTACCTTTTGGTAGACATGAGGCTGATTTTCTGCATAGTTCTTATCTTAGCTTACAGTCCTTGGCATGCAGAGAAAACTTAATGGCTCTCTCATTGTAAAGGTAGGTGTCATAGGTACTTTAGTTGAACATACTTTGCCAGTCTTGGTCCAGTCCTTCTTATGGTCTGTCATTTGCTGCCAGAGGCAACAGCACTAGGGTGAATCAGATGGATAACTGTCAGATTTTGAGCAGAGCCCAACAATGCCTAACTTTGGTCACTGAGCTGGAACCAATATTCCATCATGAAAGTATGTTACCCCTCTCTCATTGGATTGATGTAACATTAATTCTTCCATTAATTTGCAGTATTCTATAAGTAAAATAGAATACATCTATGTATTTATCTATACAAATTGTAAAAACAAATGTTGCCCTTGAAATCGAAATCCTAGGATTCACCGAAACTTGAGACCTTTTATCTGATGAACACTTACATAACATTTATTGCACTACATTAAGGAGACAAGGATTTGGTGGTGTATTGTCGGAAGGACCTCAAATATACTCCCCATGCAAAAAGAAAGCTGAGTAACTTATGTAATCCAGCAGCTGCCAAAGAAAGTGAAAGATGTAGCAGCACACTTAAAAAACAAATTCTGTCTTACTGATCGATTGGACTACTCGAGGCTGAATAGACTTCCGAAAAACTCCACAACTCGCAAAATAATCCTTCATTAATCATAGAGTCTGAAAAGTTTTCCTAATACTAGGTATATTTATACCTCAAGTCCAGCAATTCATTGTCCTCATCCCAGTGTGTATTCCAAAAATCCAGATCTGCCTCTACAGCCACTAAATGTATCATCAGTCAAATCATCTCAGATCTTTACAATAGAATGGAAAAATTGGGCCTATTTTATTACTCTTTTCAAAGGATTTGATATTGTGAATTGCCAGCTCCTACGGTTCAAATTAAAACACGTCACTGGACAAATAAATGCAATATTATTAATATCATGAAATTGAAGGGGAGATGTTATCATTCAGTCATTAGGCCTCACCTTAAGTATGCCACAAGTATTATGGTTTCTGGGAAAGTTATAATCCAAAATGTATAGAAAGGTATAATCCATGAAAAACTATGCTAAGGTGAGCTGTACATTTTGTTAGAAACTGCTATGCTTGTACAGAATGTGATACGGTGATAGATGAACTTAATTGAGATTCACTATGGTTACGTGCTAGGCAAAGATCAGTTGAAAAATTCAGATCATGAGAGTTTCTGGGTGACAAGGAGGATATTATTTTTCCCCACTCTACATCTATAAAAATAATGAAAAATCAAAACAGAAGAGATTCTCTGGTAAACCTAGAAATACAATTTTTCTATGCTCTATTATGGACTTCAACTAATATGTGAGGCACTGAGACCCTCTGGCAAAACAATCTTAACTTTCCTTATTCAAATTCAATTTTCTTCTACCCTCAATTCTTTATGGCTGGAATCCAAGCACTCTTTTTTAAGTCCTTGTGGCCACTTGCTGGATAGTATATGCTTGGGTATTTTCCGAGCCGTTTCGAACTCTTACTTGTATAGTTTTTATTTAATCTTGCTGTTTCCCCTTATTCTAGGTGGCCGCCTATGTTCTTTTTCTCCATGTGTGGAGCAGGTGCAGAGAACTGTGACCTCATTGATGAATGAAGGTTTTGTAGATGTTTCTACCATGGAATGCCTTCAAACAGAACTTCATGTGACCTCCAAAATAATGCCTGACATATTAACTGCCCCAGTAAGTAATCACTGATTGACTACCCATACTCCAGTGTCATAATTATAACATGAATCATAGTCCTTTTAATAATGGGTGTCAATGAGCACCGTTTTCCACTTCCATCAAACTGGTCATGCCCTGACCTACATCCTTTAGGCTCTAGTGTGAGATAAAACAAGAGTTCTCAAGTTCTGTTGAACTTTCCCCAATTTAAGTAAAATCAACTACTCACTAGTTTTATGTTATGTCACTGATTTAACTTTTACTTAAACTTTTAGTGACTTTGGCCTCTTCAATAGCTAAGGAAAAACTCATGGTGTGTTTGCAAGACATTTTGCATGCTGATACCTACTGTTTTGTTAAAAATTGTAGCAGTGGAGTTTGTTAGGCATCAGTACTTTGATGTTGACTTATCTCTTACCATGCTCTCGATATTCATGTCCATACTTTAACTATGCTGCTCATTGTGTAACTGTGACTCTGTCTCTGTTATGAAATTATGGCCTTCCATAGCTTTATCTGAAAAGTGACCTTGCTATCTCTCTCCTTTGGGTTATCTAAAGCCCCTTGCATGTGGGGCTTTAGATAAATTAAATTGCATCATCCAAGTGTGATCACTACAAATGTGCATTTCAATTTACATGGCGTAAAGCAGCGAATTGCAAGGATGTATGCACCAATGTTAGAAGGCAAAATAGTCCCTGATCTAATTCAATAATTATTTCATGCTAGATTTAGAAAAATGTGCAGTTATAAGTTGTGCAATTTCATGCCCCGTTTAAAGTATGTGGGCTTTATGGTAGTTGTGCATGCCTTTGTTATGCCAACCGGTCAATGCACCCATTGCCTAAAAAAATACCTATGATGAAGAGAGCTGAATGGTTAACTCTTTCTGTATCTACTATTGTTTTATATTTAGGAAGCAGAATAAATGACTGATATTTTTAGTATTAATTTTTAGAGCAGTTTATTTCTTTATTAGGGTTAAATTTCAATTTTAAGCTTCAGTGGAAATATTTTTCAAGGATTGATTTGTTATATATGGAATTTTAATTGAAGATGATCTCCTTCCTCTTTTCGTATATTGATACCAATTACTATGTCAATTACTTGATTTTTAGCCTTAAAATCTTATACCAATGTCACTTTGGAACGATAAATCTTCTCCGAGGAACATATACCTACCCTCAATTATCCTCGATTGGAGGACCCTCTAGTGGAACAGGAAAAAAGTGAATTCATTCCAACCTTTCTTCAGAAGGTTGGAGCATACAGTAAGCATTTGGTTATAATTTTTCATTCAACACTATGTTTATATTTTTTCACAGGAGGGTAAAAGAGGAAAGCAGATAGCTAGTACACTTAAAGACAAGTCACCTGATGCCTATGGACAAAACACTCATTTCCTAACTGGTACAACCCCTAGTACTCAGCCAGGTCATACGGGTTACCTTACCTTTGCTACTTTACCACCGAAGAGGATCCAGTCAAAACGGAAAAGAGCCAAGGAAACTTTAGATTGATGATTGGTGTGAATGTTTCATGAGATAAAATTCAAATGCTAACTTAGTATCTTGTGATGAGATACATTTGTATATATGACCCTGTTTTAATAGGTACTTGTTTTTGTTGAAGGACTGGTTTCAAGTTTTTTTGTAAATCTGGAAAATAATATTTTTATACTCAAATCTATGCTCTGAACTATTTATTGAGTAGGTACCTATTATATTGATGGATTAAGAACATTCTCTACCACAATTATAAGCCCCTACTCTCCAGTAAAATTCCTCAAACTGGTTGATGACTTCAAGAAAGTCACAGATGTGTCTGAATTCCTCAGGTTATACGGAACAAGCCATGTTCAATTAGCCATTGAAGGTGCCCAAATTTATGTATGGCTTTAAGTTTGAATTTTGGTGACAATTTAAGGACTAATGTCATCTTTTTCAAATCCAGCCTCATATGCACACTTTTTTCATAATATGCCTTATGATTTTGCCTGGGAAATATGGTCAAATGGAAGTCAATCTATATTTATTTCTCTAGGGGCGAATTTAGGTTGTTTTTGTGGGGCCAATTGCTACTTTCCAGGAGTCTTGCTAGCCTTTCTAATAATCACATATTTCTCATCATACCAGATATCTAGGGGGGGAGAGGGAACTCTTAATTTGCCACTGACTTACTCATTGCTCTCACCCCTGACACCTATAATCTTCAAATAGAACATTTCTCTATCCTTTGGACAAATTTGAGCACTTTTCGCCAAATGACAGCGTGTGAGAATGGTGCCTATTAGTTATATGCATTCACATGAGTCAGCTAAGAAAGTAAATTATTTTCCTAAGTTGGTAGCAGAAATGGACTGAGAATGAATGTTGACTAGTAAATAGTTTATGACTCACTACTCTTCTTACGCAGAGTTTTTGTTCATTTTATTTACACAGCACCTCCTGGTTTTCTTATTTGTGATGATATTTGCCATTCATTTTTTAAATTGAATTTGTCTTCTTCTTAGGTCATTTTACTGGCACAATGAATTAGCTGTACATGTGGGCTCCACCTATAAATGTATTTTCATGGCACAAGAATTGTTACAGAGATCAATGCCAATCTAAGAAGTATAATTAGGAAAAGAAGGGACAAAAGGAAATGACTAAATAACTTATTCTGACCTCCAGACGAATGGAGCCAATGCATAAGCATTTTTACATTGAATAAAGGATATACTATTAAAATTTAGATACATAAATTAGAATTTCTTGGGTTCTTCCCACGTTGCATTATTTTAATAGACAACCCTTTCGTTGGAATGCTGGCAAAACAGTCGTCCATTGAATGCTCCAACTTGAGAAGAACCCTGAAAATTTCAATTTGCAAGAAATCCATGGAAGCCTCTGTAACATGCTAGCCCAATGTTCAACAAATAGTTCACGACTGCATTTAAAAATTACTATGAATAAGATTGCATAATCTCATTCTGAATAATTGTTTCCTTAATGAGTCTACAAGAAACGAGCAAAATTTAATCAGAAAATAATTCTAAACATTAGGGAAGTTAAGCCTAGTGACAATCTGTGAGACTTACACATTACTATCCAAAGACTTGCAATGGTTATGGCAATAATGAATATGCCAAGCTGCCTCACACCATAAAGAGCCATTTGGTTCCCCACCCTTGATAATTCCTCATTAACCCTTTCCTTCCTTCTACAGGCAGAGGATTTAAGACACAGGAAGAGAGGAATATCTTGCCAGTTATACCATTAGTATATACTAAGAAAAATTTGCATGGCTGGGTAATTTAAGTGGCAAAACAGAACTGGCAACCTCAACACTGATTAAACAATAGGTACTATCGCTTTTATGCAGGCATAAACTTTTTAGCCAGTATCAAGGTAAAAAAACCTCCAGTAAAAGTTGCAGATTAGTAACACACACTAAGAGTTGTGAAACTAATAATTGAGAACTTACAGATAGTTTAAAAATTGGCCACAAGTTGAGATTACAAACAAGATACATCATACAGATATTAATAATTTTCACCCATAATGGCTTGACCTCCCAAAGTAATCACCTATTGTAGAAGAAGAAAAGAGAGGAAATCTTACTGCATTATTACAGCTCTTGACCAAGTGAATGATAGCAAACAATAACTCTGTTAGTGCAAGTAAAATTTGGCTACCTTCTCAATGAAGGCCAGAAGGGAATCATGTTACTAGACTGACAAGGTTAATTAATACTGTCACCTCAGTTGGGGATTAAGTATGACCACTATCAACTAACAGTAAAAGCTATTTTACAAAAGGTACTTGATTGTGCAATTTGGAGTACAGAAATTGAAATAGCACTGCCACGGAATTAGAGCAGGGGTTATTTTTCCATGCAGTTTACTTATTTGTACACATCCTAACAATTCACTGCTTCACATTATGTCACTTTCAACGCATTTTCAAGTCAGAATATTCCTATTTATAAATTGAATATAGCTTACAAAGTATAATATAAATTTTCTCTTGTATACTTTTCCTGCACTCAACACACCCTTCATCCCTAGCAAAATTAGGACATGTTTATTGTTCTTATAAAACCTTTTTACTAATTCAATTATTTCAGGACTCAACAGCTGTTAGGATTTCTATCGGTTCACTATAATTACACTCCTAATAAATACAGCTAGGGTCGGATTAGGGAAGATATAAATGACTATGCATCCGAGCAGCAGAAGGAACATAAAGCATTGAAGGTGTCCAGGAGGAATGTTGGGAGTAATAGGCCCATGGCTGTGAATCATGCACCAGAAGGTAGGAAACCGGAGCAATCTAAACTGAAGAATTTTTGGTATTATGCTTGAGGAGAAGGGTCACATATCCCGCAATTGTCCCAAGGTGGCTGCAGAGGAGGGAAAGGAACTCCTTCCTCTGCCTCTCAAGCAACCTTGAGTCACTCTTCTTTCTCAATTCTAGGATAATGTTTCAACCTTCACGCCAGGAAATCTTAAGCGAATGTAAAATGATCCCAACCCCCTCCCCCAAAAACGTCTAACGTAATATATACTTGAATGGCCCCTTAGAAGTCCGACTTGAGTAGATCTAGGGAGTAGATTACAAAGTGTCCGAGTGCATAAGACAAAGGCCCTCACACCCTCCACCTCCTACGACTTTTTCGCTGAGGTAGCAGGAGGAGGAAACAAATTTGTAACGGCACAGTGTCCAAAAATAGTTCATTTTTATCGAGCAAGGGTCCACAGTTTTATAGATTGCGACCTCGAAAACGAGTAATGATGGATTTTATTTACGTATCGTAGAGAAGAAAGAGGCTGACCGTCTTCAGATTTTTCAATTTCTGGCTGAGAAGTGAGTTTTTGTTAGCCAAAGTTCAGGTAAGTTTCCTCATCGTATCATAGAGAAGAAAGAGGTTGACCGCCTTCGATTTTTCAATTTCTGGCTGAGAAGTGAGTTTTTGTTAGCCAAAGTTCAGGTAAGTTTCCCCACTAACCCAGAGGGATAACAATTTTTTTTTCACATCGCCTTTTGGAATGATATCTTACAAACCAAATAAAGAAAACCCAAAGTCAATATCTTTAATGGTTAACCCGTAATTGAGTGATAAGTAAACACGTGTGGAGTGAAAATGAGGCCTGAAACGCTCGCCTTGGCCATCACTACCATAACGCCTTAGGGGCAGAAGGTTGTTGTCTGTCAGGATGTTGTGTTTGGGGAGAACTTTTTTCCTGGTGATATGAGGACTGGCCCTGAGCACCAACTTCCTGCCAGTGGGGTGAGTGGAGTTATGCCTGCTGAGTGGCTACAAAAAGAGGACCAGCTGTTTTTGTTGGAGGATGGAGTCTCAGGGGAAGAGACATCAGTTCATGGAGGCAGACAGCAGCATATTGCAGGAGATGAACAGCCAGCTCCGAGGGAGGAGGAGAGCTGTGTTCCTGCTGTTGCAGGGGAGGGAAGCCATGTTCCTTTTGATACAGGGGATAAAAGCTGAGTCCCTGCTGATGAGGAAGTGGTGGGAAACAGGATATCCAACAGGGAGGTGATACCAAAGAGATGTCCATGCTGCAACCTTGTCTACAACATGGCCACAAATAATCAGATTCCAGAAAGTGTAGAGGCTCTTCAAGGGGCCCTAAGCCTCAAAGTGGAAGGTGTCAATGTAAAAGAAGTTGAACATATGAGGGAGCAGGTAACATGGGAAATTGTAAATAGACCTGTGGGAGTAAATGTAATAA
Organism: Ceriagrion tenellum; assembly: GCA_963169105.1. NCBI lineage: Eukaryota > Metazoa > Arthropoda > Insecta > Odonata > Coenagrionidae > Ceriagrion > Ceriagrion tenellum. The sequence continues at coordinate 93,131,568 of OY720632.1, read as the reverse complement.
CAGCGTATGGATAGAAATCCTAAACACTGTTTCCTATGCCTACAATCTGGTTATGCCAAAATCCCCTTGTCTCTAACCATTTTTCTAGCCTAGCAAATAGAATAATCAGATGCATTAAAAATCTCATTTTTCTTCTAGACCTCATTATTGAAGCTGGAATTGGTAGCACAGGAATCTATTTGTGCACAACTTGTTTCATTTTGAACTGTATCTATGAGATTATTTGCATCTTCAGAGTTAAACACCTCACTTTTTCCTTGAAGTCCTGTTCCTCCAATGGCAAATCAACTTGAAGAGTTTCCATTATTTCTCATAATTTCATTCACTAGTTTTTGTCTACAGTAAGATGACCAGTAGTGTTCATCAACTGCATGTAATTTCATTTGGAAGCATCCAACACTGTGGGATGAAAAATGTAGTAATTTTTTTCTTCAAGTTGATTATATCATTTGTACTTAGAAAAATGCTCAACACTTCAGTGGTTGGGGAGGTGGAAAAACAGAACTGGCAACCTCAACACACTGGTTAAACAATACCATGGCTTTTAATAACTTCTTTCGCCAGTATCAATTTTCAAAAACCTTGCTTAAATCTATTCTTCAATTGCCCTTCATTTTTGTAATCGGAGTAGTTCATCAGGAGTGAATGTCAAATCAACTCCCTTGTGCAGGTCATTTAAGCTATTTTTACCATCACCATTATCAATTTCTTTTAGTTTGAGGGGGCTGTTCCAGAAACGAAGTTTTTCTTCTGGTTCAACTTATGGCCCTTTTCTAGAATTTACAGACCAAAAATTCACTTTGATGATGGAGACAATGTTTTTAAAACATTTCAACCAACAGTAGATTTTTAAAATGGATTGAATTTTTATATCAAAGCTCTGTTTAAAATAATAAAATGGGCCTACCTGCAATTATATAGTTTGAATTTGGTAGACATGAAAAAATTTTTCCCCCAAATTTGTATGATATTTATGAACTTAAAATAAAATCTTAAAATTTTCAACAGGATGTAACAGACAACCTAATTGAAACAAAAAATATGTAGCATGTTTACCTAAGTCCACATGCAGAGGTTTGTCAACATCTGAGATTAAGGGAGTCCCGGTATGGTTGAACTGGCATGGGATGACCCACAAAGAAAAACAAATTCCCACTCACATCATAAATTCAGGATCACAATATTAGGAAAAAATTTAAATTTGTTCACCCTGTAGAATGTTTTCTTCCATTGTTTGAAGTATGAAACAGAGGGGGACAGGTTAGTTGAAAGCACCACCGAGTGAAGACAGCACTCCTGATGTGCATACCACTATAAATAGTACATGCACATTTACGATGCTCTTGTTAGTATGTACAAAATGCACTTACATCCAATTCACCTAAATCCTCATCCCATTACCAGAAGTCTGTGAAGCCTCCTTATTGTGGCATACTGACCCCGCAAACTATGTGGCAGAGTATATTTTTGCATCCATCATGCTGTGAGAGACAACTTTTTCTGCATTGAAGGACAATTTACAGGTTTCACTTCATAGGTTAATTGCTGCCAGGACATTTTGAGTCCATTGCAGGGTACCTCCACGAAAATTTCATCACCACAATCATGGACTTACACAGTGGAACCCAGAGGCCCTCTGTCCTTAAAAGGGCTGAGATTTTATACTTGGTGGTGTGATTTTCTTCTCTAGTCAATTACCTCACAACACCCCTCAACTTTGATTTTAAAATTTGAGGAGAAACTCAATAAAAATCTCAGAGTTGCAGATAACACAACTTTTGCCATTTTCCATTCATTCTCTATGAGGATAAATCTGGTTCATAAAAGACCCCACCTAACGTCTGCTCCAAAGTCGAGTAAGTGTGACACCAAAATGTATGAAACAAGATGTTAACTTCAGCATCAAGGAACAATTTATCTCCTATCCCTGATCTGCCTATGGTTTCTCAGAAATATCTGTGGTTGCCAGAAAACCACAGCTTGGTGATGATCACACAGGTCCACATAGGTATCATGGCAATTTTGGATCTTATATCAAAATCAGAATCCTAATTCTCTATCAAGAGGACTGTAGCACATGAAAACACCCTTCATGACATGAACAACTCTATTTATTTACATATGAAAATTAAGAAATATAGCAAAGGGATAGAAAAAGTGAGATCTAACATCCTATACTTCTGGGACTTGAGAATTAGCCTCTAAGTCTGTAAAAAAAATAATAATCAATGTAACACTGGCATAGACAATTCAAAAACAGATGACAATATGAGCACAAATAATTGTAATAAGTTTCAAATGCAACTTATGTTTTATTAAGAATTACATCTGGAAAAAATGGGTATTTCTGACAAATTTAAAAGCCTAGAATAAATCTACCCCTTAAATTGCTGAATTGTATAGTCATAGCTTTTACATGACTATCTACTATTGCTAAAATAACAACATCAGTTCACAAATGCTTGCATGAAATGCCTTGTAATTGTGAGTAAAGCCTCAAAGTTGCTGAGCCACCAATGACCTAGTTTTAGAACTTTCACAAAAAAGAAAATAAAAGCATATATATCACATCATTAACACAAATCATCAAAAAAGTGAAAATAGACAAATCTCACAAAATGAATTAATGCAAACTTTCAGTAAGTCAAACACTTCCACAACAAAATAAAAAAAGTACAATCTCAAGTTATATCACATTAAGCACAGTTGTTATTGAAACATGATTACACTTCGAAAAAAATTATCTCAGGAGCAAATACAATCAACCGTGCAAATATTGCACACTTATTGCTTTAAACATGCCTAATTTTCAATGGTGGCAATGACATAAGATAAAGAAATACTGATATGTTTATGTACACCATGAGATATAACAACGTACTATTCACATAGCCACCATTATGAAAAAATATTTCAAGAAATAATACAGTAGGATTTTTAAAGTATTAAACAATGATTAAGCCCACAAAAAATCATTTTTAAGGTACACTCAGAATTTTCACTTCACAAAATAATTGTTCGGCACATAAATATTAACAAAGTGGGCATTATTAAAACCCAATAACTGAAAATTGATTCATTGGTTGCAAAGAGTCATATTGGTACTTTCACATTAGATTGACCCAATGCACAAAAGGAGTTCAACATAGCATTACACAAATATGAGACTTTGTGGTGTACTACTGCAATGCTCAAATTCAGACCTTGACTAAATGCAAGAATGTTTTTTTTGTGTACACTATAATGCATCACTTCATTATCTGACAAAATGCAAGAATACCTTCCCATGGCATTCTGAATCTGTGACATAACATTACGACAATCTTGACAGAAATAATAGACTAGTCACAGAAAAATGCTATAAACCATACTATGCCACCTATGTCATGCATCAGTAGAAAACTAAGTAAGCAGCCATACGCTAGTTAACTATTCTTTTGCAACCTTCAATGTTAAACAAAGTAAGTACAGTGATAAGATTTCTTCAGGATATCACAAGCAGTCCACATTAATTCTAGTATCTAAAATCTCCGAAAAATAAATATCTATCCATTGCAGAACTATTTTTGATCTGAAAGTTCATCATCACCACTATAGCTTCAACAACAAAAGAATTTTCTCCTAAATTAGAATAGGAATGTCATTTCATTAAACCCAACTAATTTTATTCTGCACAGTTATGCAAAAAAAATACTCTGGATGTATTTCCAACTTAATCTAACTACCCAGATTTACTTGATCAAGTTTCTTTATTTCCGGCAAGATAAATTGTTTGAGTTCTTCATATGCTTTGTCAATCAGATCATTGACTAATACTAAGTCAAAGTTGCCAGGGTTCTCACCTGTAATGAAAATAGGTATTGATTAGAAAATATAAGGAAGATCGTGGAACATAACATAAGTTTCTATGACCGAACCAAGGTACTATCATTAAATATTGATCATAATTATCATAAATAATAATCAGAATATCAGTAACAACCACCACATCAAAACAATCATGATAAATAATTATATAATTCACGTACATCTTTCTCCACAAGTTGTGGTGACGGGTTATGAATTAAGCAAATTTCCAGACCCTATGGCCTTATTTATACCAAAGGCTTCAGTTTGGTAGAACAGACATGCACCTATAATTTATGATGGTAATATTGGCCACAACTTTGACCCTAGATGGCCACCAACCTCGTGGAAAGGAGTTAGAAGTCCTCAGTACCTGATGATATCTTAAATAAGTCAGTTTCTCCAATTGAGAATTCAATGGATAATCCTGATTTTGCTTAATCCCAAACACTCCTTACCACACACACTCCTATTTAATGAGAGGCCAGTGAATTGAAATTTCAACATAAGTCCTACATACACATTCAAACTTTCTACACTCTCAGAAAAATAGAAGAGAAAAATGAGAATACAAAATACTTATAAGAATTAAAATTTTCAGAGAGATTGAGACCCCTTCCTTAAACACAAAAGTCACCAATGAGGTGGTTGAAACAAGGAAATGGCAGAGAAGGGATTTAACCAGAGATGGTAGAAAGGTGGAATATTGAAAAATCATTACAATGCACTTGGTCACATTGAATGGACCCGTTTTGCAAGTAATAAACAAAATGTATAGATGCAACTAGTAGAATTTTCACAGCAACAAAATGATTCAAGCTGAAAAATGCAAAATGTACTCATTTCCAAAAAAGCACCACATAAGTCAAACAATTTGCAGACAAAGAGTGATAGAAATGTGTGGACAATTTTTGCAAAATAATGCACTTTCATACATCAATAGGCCATCTACTGATTTATCATAAGACTGCTTTATACAAGACACGTAACAGAACAATATGACGCATGTTCAGATTCACACAGCTAATTGTAGGATTTGCATGGGTGCACACGCAAATGCATGACAACATACAGTTAAATAGACCCTTCTCTAATTTCATGTCCATATTCTTGCCATTTCTGCACATCAAATTGTGCAATTAAGTGCAATTTAACCTCATGTAAACCAGCCCCAATTTGGGGCTATTTTGCACAAGCTTAAACCCGTACCTTGAGTGAAGGTTCAAGTATTGACAATTACCCAAGGATAGAACCATTAATCGTATCGATTTGTCAATGAATAGATGTATTGAATAACATAACTACCCAAATGGTAAAATAAGTAGAATAAGAAAGAATAAGTAGAGAGAACATGAATCCTTCTAAGTCAAAAATTATCAAGCATGATTACCAACCATATTCAAGCTCTGTACGAGCTGTTTCCAGACGACGTGACAGGCTCTCTTCTGTTTCAGTGGCACGTAGACGAAGCCTTTCTTCCAAAACCTCTAAGGAGGGTGGTCTAATGAAGACCAAGAGAGGAGGGGGATCAAGATTTTGCAGGCGTACTTGTTGAACTCCTTGTACATCTATGTCCAGGACACAGATCTTACCCTTGGAACACACAGCACGCACTGCAGATTTGCTATGAAAGATGTGGTAAGTGAAAAAATTGATTTTGATTGATGATAAATAAGCTTTAGTAAAATATCAATGAACATAATCGAAAAATTCTCTTCATATTAGGTTTTCTCAACAAACAGCCCAGTAGCTATGAGGCTCAAATAGGAAGTAGTTTCACAAAATACAGATATTAACTCTTACCAGACAGTAAATTTTTAATGATTTCGACCCTACGAGACAAAAATTCCCTATAATCCTTTAACATTATTGCCATTCAATAATTACAACTACTTATGCAAAAAGAAAAAAATCAGAAAAAAACAAAAATGTAATAGGCTTCAACCATATACTCAACTAATGAACTCAGATGTTTCAAGAATGTCTACGAAAAAAATGCTTATTAGAATAAAAATGTATACCTTGTTCCATACATATTTCCCGAGAAAACCGCGGATTCCAAAAATTCTCCTCGAGAAATAGCCGCTTTCATTTCCTCTGGATCACTGACAAAATGATAATCACGACCATCAACTTCACCTTCCCTTGGTTTTCTTGTAGTATGAGACACCGAGAACCCAAAAGCCGAGTCGAACTCGGACAGCAGACGCTTCAGTAACGTTGATTTTCCAGACCCTGACGGACCACAAAGGATAAGCGGTCGTGGGCCTTTACCAGGATCAAATTGAGAAGTGTCCGAGCCGTCTCCTGCGGAGGTCATGATCCTTAAATTTCGTAACTGATGAAACGAGTATCCAAATGATTTTTGACAGAGAAAAACCAATGGAACCGTGGTGAAGAATACAACCGAACTTGCTCCTCTGCAGGATGGATGGGCTCTGTTGAAAGTCAAGAAGACAGCGGTTCGAGCAATTCCAATTATCGATAATAGAGCCACGAAAGAAATAAGACCCCAGCTATTGGATGTATCGCGTGATATTGCTGATCACGGCCTGTCGTAATATCCAGAAGAAGGTCTCCCTGAATGGCTTTATTCAGGAGATTGATACATTAGCTAATTTCCCCGTGTGGCCGAAAAACGTGACGCAAGCTCACTCAATTAAATTACTAAAACAACGTAAGTAATGAAAAACACATTCTCAAATATTGCCCCAAATGTTATGTTAGGTAAATATAATTAAACAGGATAGGAATTAGGTTGAAAAGACCACACACTTTAACAATGAATTTTCATTTTAATGACATCAATTCATTATCGACGGGAGGGCTATATCGGCAAAATAACACAGCGAAAAGCGCAACTACCTTATCAATTATCAGCTACTCACGTGTTTCACAATTTTTTCATTGCCTACAAAGAGAAGTCACAATATCACTGAACTTTACAGCCGTTCTCATCAATGTGATTCGTTACACATCACTTCATCTGGTGTAAATACTCAACATCGTGCATCGTTCCCAGCCATGGGCAGTAGGGCGCCAACCCGAACAAAACAACTACACACCGCAACACAATCACACTGTCACTCGCTACAGAAACTTAACACCTTCATTCTCGTCAAACATAATGATTTCAGCTTTTCTCTGCTGCTCGAGGTTTCTTAGCGCCTTCATAAGGAGACTCATGTCCAAGCCATAAAATTCTGAAAAGAAAAAAAATCCATTAGTTTCTCACGACAAATAAGGTAAATAACAACAAAATCAGAATTCGGAAAACAGCTGGCGTAGTAAGAGGTCATGACACTCCTCCGAGGGATCTTTAAAACAACAGAAAAATGTTGTGAAATGGCTGCATTACCTTCGTCGGCGGTGTTGTCGCCAGAAACTAATTCGTAAAGCGTGCATACTGTATTGATCATTCCATTGTTCTGAGCCCATTCGTAAATCATCGATGCCCATTCTTCGGGGGTATGCCAATAGATGAACCACCTGAAATACAAGGTAATTTAGGAGAATTATAAATTAAATTTCCTTTCATGAATGGTGAAAATAGTAACTCAAATGATTGTGTCAACGCCTCGTAAACTTTATAAACGTATTCCTCACTCAAATGTTGCATTGAAGAGGTAGATTTAATTAAGGGCTGCAGACGAATCAGATTGAAAGGCCATTTACTAACTTGTTTCCCAAACCTATACCTGTTGGCAATGGCAAAATTACTGACAACGTTACAGCTCAGAGGAAATGCATTCCAGTAGCATTAAAAGTTGAATACAAAATGACTATGAATTTGATGGTTAAAATGCAGATCCAAAGCAGACGATTCACAGATAGATAGGATAAAATCAAGAACCCATACAGCACAGGTGTTAGCGTACATTATGTATTTTTTTCTCGTAATAGCTGTATTACAGCCGGGGCTGGGCAAAATACAGGCTGAGGAGTATTTGAAATACAAAATACTTCTCTTTTGAGTATTTGAAATAGAAAAGTATTTTAAATACTTTTAAAAATACAAAACACATTTGAAAGGAAATTACGAATCTTTTTAACAAAAAATATTTCTCAACCGTTTTAGCACACTGAACATTGCATGTGAAAAGTAGATGCAAACATGAACTATATTTCTTATTGTTAATATTTTAACATTTCAAATGTTGCTCTCTCTGAATGAATTATTCCCCTTGAGGAATACCAGTTTTTCAAAAAGTGTGTCACATATAGTATATACATATTTGCCATTTGTTAATAAATATACTTTTTGAATGACTTAGTTGTCTTTGTTATTTTATTTCAGCCAATATTTGAATTTAAATAATAGTTGTATGCTACTGGTGTATCAATATCCCACCTATGTTATTAGGAATAAGAATTGACGGAATCGAGAATTGATTTGAAAGAATCAATATCGGAATCGGAATAGAAAAAAAGTGTAACCGACTCGTCCCTAATACTAATGGACATAAAATACTTGATTGAGAATGCAGCCTTCACATTCTGCACACATTGCAAGGTGTTACACCTAAATCTGACTGAGATAGGTGAAGTGATGGTCCTTGGTGAATAACTGAGATCATCAGTGATTTGAGAAGAAGAGTAGCTAGGCAGCCAATTAACACCAACACTTACAACACAGATGCTGTCATACCTATATTAAAGCATATGATGGGAATTAATTTATTTATAAAATCATAGCTTGTTATGACTCGGCATTACCTAGCCAGTCAGCACATTACAGGATCAGCGTGAAAGGTTTACAATAAAGATCAATTATTCCACAAATGAACAAAAGATTTTCAAGGCTAAAATGATTGCAAAATAGGAGAGAGAATAGTGAGCACTTAAGCATATCTGCTGAATCAAAGCTAGTCCCTCAGTAAAATATCAAATCCGAATCTTAAATCTAATAAGATAAAAGAATTAATGAAACCCAAAGAATGCCTTCTCAATATATTCTGTGGTTTGATTTTTATGTCTATGTTTTATGGTTTTGGTGTTTTGATTGTTTGATTTTTATGTCTATGCTTTATGTTATGATGCTCAAATATGTGGAACCACCACATAGTTGAGCCTCATAACCACCACCATAGTGGTAACTGCCATCCCTTGCCTTGCCCCTGGTTTTTCCCTCCTCAGCACCCCCTACCTCCCCCTCCAACCTTCCCCCAAACCCCTTATTATATATACACCTCTTGAAAAGTTTTTTGAATTTGTACCAGATGATGACACCATTTTGTCAAAACATGATGTACCAAGAAAATAAATCAGTGGAATAAAACAGTGATTTGTTCATTTGTGAATGCTTTCTCAAATTTCTATCATTCTTCAGTTTCATTCAGAGCTTGAAACTCAAATATGATATTTGACTCCTTCAATAACTAAGCACCATTCAATGAAGATGAGTTTCCCCATAGAAGCCCCTGATGACATTGATGTATGACACTTAATAAAAGATTTCTTACATGTCCTTTCAAGCAGGGCAAGCTGTTTACTGAGAGCAAGTTAAAAAACCTAAACCTAGGGATACTCCCTTCTAAGAACTTCTCATAATTCAACCATCGAGAACATATTTTGGATGACTACAAGATGGCCTACATTATTATTTTTTAAATGAATTACAAATACCATCAAATATCCAGAATACTTCAACTTCTTTGCAGCTTCCAAAAACTTAACACAACAATAGCTTATTAAGTCAGTGAAAGAGTCCAGTCATGAGTAAACCTTTTACCATGTGGAATTGCAGAGTTAATTTTTCTATCCCAAACATCAAGGAATTCCACCATGTAAGGCTTGAAACTATCCTAGCTTATTAAGTGTTTACTTTTATAGGAAAAGTGATAAAATAAAGAAAACTTTACTTTTAGGAGTGGTTTACAAGTCAAAGTCATTAAAAAACTTGGCTATTTCGCACATGTATGGAACATAATGAGCAGACTTATCTACAGGAGGATGGAACAGAAGGTAGAAGAATTGCAGAATGAAAGCCAACTTGGTTTAAAGAAAAATTTGGAAGACAAAGGAACTATCTAAAGCCATCAGACTTATCATACAAGAGAGGATTCATAAGAAGCAACCCACATGTTCATCACTGACACAACTGAGTTTTACATAATGAGGACTGAAGAGAATGCTGAATACATCGAAGAGCATACCAGTGTCATTTAATGACATAAAGGTAGTATACAGGCGACATAAAGTACAGTTGGAAGAGATAATCCGAGGCAATGAGGCACACGTAGCAAAATCAAGGAAAGAAGTATGACAAAACGTGCTTCACCGCCATGATCTTCAATAGTTACACTGCAAAAGCATGCATAAAACAAAGAAAAGTTAAAAACAGGAAATCAAGATAATCTGGATGCTATACTAATGACAAGAATTCAACCAGAGAAAAAAGATCTATTGAAAACCCTAATTGCATTGACGAACTATGAAGTAAGTTCTATTAACATATATTGCTACTTGAAAATGGTCTATTACAAGCTAGGTTTACCATTTTCTCCTTCAAATGAAAACAGTTACCACAGCGAAAAAAGTTCATTGACAGCTCATAAAGAGAAAGGGCATAGGTAGTACATAAAGGTGCATCCTCAGACCAATGCTGAACACTATCACCAACCCATCCCCTTACTGACCTTACAAATATTGTCACATACCTTTTACTTTTTAGTCTTGATATGGAAAGTAGCTGCAGCAATGGCTCTGTCCCTATATGAACAGGCGATTAGGCAACCCTTCCCCCCCTCCTCACTAGGTCCTTTCAGCAGTCTTCATACTACTTTTACTGTGGTGACTGCAGTATCAACATTGCAAACAAACATTTGCTCCACAGCTCGATTGCCAAAGCACCAAAATGGTGAAAAGAGGAGAAAACCTCAACAGTCAAAATGCAAAAAGCCTTTTCCAGCATAGTGCCCATTCCTCTTTACCAAAAGGATTGCAAGCAATGCACAAAGCTTTGGTAAAAAGCTAGAAATATGGTAGGTATAGACTTGGAATTCAGTATATCTATCAGCTACCAGGTGATAGATTTACAGGTGATGATGAAACAAACTTTGATGGCTAGTCACAATTCATAGTTCAGGTTAAAATTTAATCGGAACCTATTGCCCATGGTTTTGATGATAAATTTTCATTTCCTTGTGTGAGATCATTTTTCCTTGTACCACACTATATGAGATGTGGGGCATAAATTACTAACACACTGCATGATTAAAAATGATGCCCGTCGGAGGACATCCAAAAATAATTATCAATTGAATATTTAACCGAACCCCAGAGGCAGACCAGATCAGTTTACCACACAGTGCCCATACAATTCGATTGCATTAAGATACTCTATCGAAAGTAAATAAATTGGTTGGTGATATTAATGATGATGGCTAAAACACAATGCACTCCGACACCTATTTATCTGAGTGTGAGATTATGAACTGTTTTATCGATTAAGATTATTCAATAGATCAATCATGCGATGTATGAGCCCAAATATGCACTTAATTATGGAGAAGCCAAAGGCAATGGAAGTGATGAGGATTCTACACCATTGGAACAAGTAGAAAAAGAGTAACGTTTTGTGTTGTGTGCTTAGGTTCTTTCCAGAAGTTTGACTGCCAGCTCTAAAAAATAATACTTAAACATACCAAGCTGTTTCCTCGTCGTAATATCCCAATGTGAGGTACCACAATCATTATAACGAAGCTTAAGCCAAATATGTAAGTATTGAATAGAGAAAGTTTCTGGCAACTACGACCGACTCATGGTTTGAAGTACTGTCATGCGACTACTAGGTATACGCACCTGTTCCTTGACTTGTCGCATGGTTCTGCATGGCCTGACGTATGTAAATGCTCCAAAATCTTCAAAATACCGTCTTGAGGTAGTTTTCCTGATTGTAAAATTAAGGAAGACATTTTCAAAGAGTAACACAAAGGGCATTTCAGAAAACCAGATTGTGATTAAGGATACTGTTTATTTTAGAGTTGTTGAACAACGGCGTATTTTGTGACTCTCTCACATCAAGAATATAGCTTTTGGTACTTTTGAAGTAGCATAATATTAGACTTTGCCATGCTGCGATCTGCTTATTTTGAGTTTCCAGATGAGGTTGGATCCTGGAGAGTAAATAAAAGGGTTCGTAATGGCATAGCATGGACTATTCTGATAGCCAAATTACATCACTTGACAAAATGGAAAAGGCTAAACATTCTAACTGAAGCACAATCTGTATCGCTCAATAATCATAATCGATACCAATGCAGAATTTTGTGCTTGGAATTCATAAAGGAAATCAGTGAGACGGTTTCTTTCAATAAGCCTCAACACAATTTACCAGCTATTAATGAAAAAATCACGATAGGAATAATGTCCACAAAAAATAATTTGCCTTCACAATTCAACTTAAAATTTTAACTCTAAATGGAAACGTACGGAAACACTTACGTAAAAAACGGAGGAAAGTCATACTGCCAGGGCCACTCAATATCTGCCATTGCTTTCACTATGTTGTTTCTATTTTCGTAAAGTCACCGATAATCCGAGGCCTAATATCTTCATTCAGAGCATGTGTAACTCACCAGGCACAAATTCATCTGGTACCAAAACAACAAAATACCAAAACAACTTCCGCAAGCGTATTCAAACTCATGCGACATCTGTCATTCCCGAAGTGTACTCATAGACTTTGCCGAAGGGTAAACGTCACCGTGAGTCATCGAGTATTTTTTCCATTTAATTCGATTTTTATTATTTTTTCGTAATATAACGAGCTACAGCCACTCTAAATTGTATTCAAACACTGCTACAGGACTCCAGTCTTTTTTTCACGGATATATTTACTCATAAATTAGAATTTTATTTCAGGCAATATAAATTTCACAATTCCCGCTTGCACACTAACATCATAGTTATGAAGTCCAGCGTCAGAGGGTATACTTAGCGTCACGCCATCGCAGAAAATTTTGTATGACAATTGAGTAACAAATTGCCCGATGGTGTGTATTCGAGAAGCCAGGAAGATGCCGATTCTGAAAACCTTCAAAAACTAACAATTAGTCGAAAATTACTTTGAACCGACATGTCAAAAATTTCATGTTTAATCATTTGCTGAAGAAGAGGTATATTGTTTCCGTAAAATCTCGAGATTTCATACAAAATTCGAATATTTTATGTCGTCACCGTATGCTTGATTCCTATCTTTCTGTTTACGTCGTAGGATTAAAGATGATCACTCTGACAAGAAAACTCAAGAAAGATAACAATGATCAGCGTAGTTCATCTAGTCTACCAGAGCCAGTGAAAAGAATTTCCATTCGTGATAAACTCTTAATAAGAGAGGTATTAATCTATGTGATGCTAAGGCAGTGTATAATCTGTATGTTATTAATTGCTATTGGTACGAGTGTTGTAAAGGGAAGTCTAGTAGTACGTGAAGCCTACGGATTGTATTACCGGTCATTGACTTGACTTTAATTTTTGAGTCTTGGTGATTGTGTTAAAAGCTGATTTCATGCTCAGATCTTACGTTGAAAGTTTGAAGCGTACGTCAGGTTATGTGTTTACAGAATAAGTGACTCCTATTGTTAACTCATAGTAGTCCTAGAATACACTAGGCCTTCATTTTTACTATGCCTTTATTATTGATGTGATTTGCCGACAGTTTTATAGCCATAAAGTCAAATGGTAATGAACTAGTTCATTCATTTATTTCTTGTATTTCTTCTATGTCATTATAATTTACGTAGTTTAAAACTCCATTTATAAGTTATAACTTCTCTTGGCAAATCTCTATTAACTCTACATTTATCATTTGGAGATGACTATGACTGCATCACATTATGTATTGTGTTAAATTTAAATAAATTGTAAAATGTTGCAGTGTGTTTGGAAACCTGAAATCGTTTAGTTGGTGATTTACTTGTATCTTTTTTTGAAAATAGGTGCAAGAAATGGAAAGTACACTACCTCCAACCTGCCAGACGAGTTTCCTAGATCCTCATACTTTGTACGACTTCCACTTGTGTGTGACTCCTGATGAAGGGCATTGGCATGGAGGGCGCTTCCGGTTTCATATTTACGTCACTGAAGAGTATAACATGGCTGTATGTATGCCGGGGGCATCATCCTCTCGATCCAAAAAAACCTGGACCAATTCCTCGATATTTATGCCTCATTGAATGAATTGTTGAAATCTCCATGGGGTGAATATTCGCCAAGTTTCTTATAGTACAGCATATTGGAAGGGTATTATTGTAAAATCGGTAATGTGGTAGTCCCTCAACTGATGCTAAAGCTCTGGCTCCTTGTATAAGATCATGGGAAAGTGCTTAACAATGGGATTGAATGACAGGCTTCTTTGTGGTGTCACTGCCTTTGAAAAAATTCTCTCTGGGAATGCAAACAATAGTGTGAGCTACTGATTTGTTGTTCCATGTTGAGTCAGCTGTTACATGTATCTTATTACTTATTATATGTCTCTTTTTATGTATATCTTCATACATCCCTTACCATCTCTAATTCCATCCCAGTACTTGTGTACTGTGTAGCATGGATGGTCTCCTTTTATCCCCTGATACAAGCCCTTGTGAGGGTTAAAGGGTTATTCATAGGTGTTAATATGGGTGGTCGGTAAAATAAAGTGGTGTTTAGGCCTGGTTACACAATACATTAACTTGTTCATGTACAAGTTCATGTACAAATGCATGAACAAAAAAGAGCAGGTTCTATTTTCCTGTATATGTATTCGTACAAGGTGGTGTGGTTACACGGTGAATTTTCGCTTTCATTCGTGCGTTCACGCATTAACTCATGTGGTTTAATTTACCATGTAACCAGGGCTTTTGACTCTGAAGATAGCAAATATTTATTGATGAAATTTTCTTTTCACAATCATGAGGGGTGTAACTAACAAGGAATGATATGCTTGTAATCAGTAGACATGCAATCCTTCATGTCTTGTTTCATGTCCCAGTTCAGGTGACATTAGCACCATGTTTCTTATTCCATAAGGTGCTCTATATTCTCTTAAAAATTTATCCTAAAATGAGCTGAGGGCATATCTTTGTTTTTATGCATCCAATTTTGCATTGCTGTTAGAGGTTCCCATCTCACTCATTTGTTTTTTGGATTCAGTGGTGAATGTTACCTATATAGTGGTTACTTGTGGAAGTTAGAAATGGGCCGTATTGTCTTTCCGTGATCATTCTATCTCTAATTGCTCATTCTATATTCAAATGTTGTGTGATCATTGGTGTGTGTACCATTAAATTTTTGGCAAATGAAATTATCCAGAAAATTGATTATGAAGCAATTGAAACGTTGCTGAAGAGTTTAGGATTGAAGGGGAAAAAATGAAGCAGTCTTCAGAACCATCCTAGTGTTAAAATTGGATGTTGTATGCCCAGGAATTATTATTTTTATCAGCATTTATTTCTCATCTGTGATCCATGGAAATATTGAGCATGTATGTACGTATTTATCTTTGCATGGGTAAATTACCAACATTTTTAATTTTCTGCAATTTATACCCTGGCGAAAAATTAGTGTAACAAATGTGTGTACAAATATGGTACATTGTGTAACATTACACATTTATTACACTTATCTACTCACAAAGTTACACAAATCGTACTGTTGTTACACTCTGTACACTTTTGATACCACAGCAGTACACAATTTGTTGTACCACATGTTACACAGTTAATACCGCTATGTTACCAGTGTCTCATGACTCCTGGATGTGTACACAATATGTACACAGTGATTACCATTTTTGGGTACTCAAATGTCATCACTATTGTACCACTGTCATGATACCAATAATTTACACTAATAGTACATAAATATCACCCTCGAAGTGTACACATTGTATTATTGTACACCTGTACACTAAAACACACTCTGTGTACATTATGTACTCATTGTGTACCACAACAGCCTCAGTACACACTGTACACAATTCTGCTCCAATTGTTACACAAAGCCTACACAGATTGGGCCACTTTACCACAATGTTACACAGATTGTACACAGGAGGTATGAATATGTACACTATAGTTACGCGGAGTATACACAGAGTTTACCATTTTTGTACACTAATGGTACACTCCAAAGTTACCATTAGGTTACACAAACATTACCATTCTTTTCTGCCAGGGTAGCTACTAGAGGATTTAATATGAAAGCAAATAGCAATAGCAAGACGTTCACAGCATCCCTCTTCGTACAGCGGGCCGATATATCGGCTCATGTGCAAATATTGTGCAACTTTAGTACATTAACGTATATGTATAATTATTTTATTGATGATGTAAAAGTATTTCATCTTTATTAACTATTTCAATTTTTATACAATGTGAGAAACTGCATATGGATAACTTAAACAATTACTTCATAATATTTTTTTCCTAGGGTGATACATTTCATTAAATTAGCCTCTGCACTTCTTGCAGTACTGGTGGAAGGAGGCTGTACTAAGAGGGTTAAACCATTTCTATTACTAAATTAATGTATTAGAATTAGGGATGAGTCGATTCTACTTTTTTCGATTCCGATTCTTTCAAATCGATTCTCGATTCCGATTCCATCGATTCTTTTTCGAAATAACAGGTGTGACATTGATATACCAGTAGCGTACGACTATTATTTAAATTCAAGAATTGGCTGGATTAAAATAACAATGACAATTAAGTCGCCCAAAAAGTATATTTATTAACAAATAGCAAATATATCCTCAGATTATTGAGGTGGTAGATTAAAAAGTACAAATTGATAGTCTACACCCAAAATTAATGAGGCAAATATGATGTGATAAAAAAAAAAGTTAAATATGAATTAAATGTTGCAGATTTGAATTAAAAATTACAACACAACAATGCATTACTATATTTTATTTAGGAATTTGAAAAACTAATAGTTTCCAAGTGTAATGAATTAGTTGATTGGTATTTTAGGTTACAACTGTACAACTTTTTCAAATTGAAGACCTTTAAACGATGAAAACGAAATTTGATTTGAATATTTATCAATCTGGAATCGATAGAATCGGAATCGATCTTAGGCGATCGATTCTGGATACCGATTCTATGCCTCAGAATCGGTGGAATCGACAATCGACATTTGCAATCGACTCATCCTTAATTAGAATAAAGAAAATACGACAGCCCACTTGCAATTTGGCATTCTCTTGTTTGGTGTGAAAAATTTCATTCAAATGGTTAAAAACAATAGTCACCCAAATATTCCACAATTGAGTTGTATGTGACTTACGTGTAGTGGTACGTAAAATTACCATGGTAATTTTCAGAATGGCCCATGTCTAACTATGCCAGGTCATTTGATATCTCAACTGTCTTTCTCCTTTATTAGAGTAAGATACTATATGTTGAATCAAATGACCCTGCTAAACATGTTTATGCTAGTTCCCTCTGCTTCGTATGAAGTTAATAATAATTTTATTTTGCAGCCTCCTCAAGTGAGATGTCTGACAAAATTGTGGCATCCTAACATCAGTGAAGATGGTGATGTTTGTTTGAGTCTACTGCGAGCTTCATCTGTGGATGGCATGGGGTGGGCACCAACGCGTAGATTAAAGGATGTTGTTTGGGGTCTTAACTCGCTTTTTACCGTAAGTAGAGACTTGAATGTGAAACTATTACAATTTTTTAAACATTGTTAAAAGAACGAGCTGATATAATTTATGACCATTGTATGCTTAATGACAAAATCACTGTCAGGGGAAAAATGCTCAGTTTGATGGAGCACTTTTATAAGTACTGCCATTGCCTAAAATGACATAGACTGCTAATTATCGAGTAGGCAAATTGGGATCAATAAATTGGTTTATAATAAATAAAAACTTTGGAAGGGACTGTAGGTAAGGTGACCAAATTTCTGATGTGATTGTTTCTCATAACAAATGGAACATTGGAAGTCATAACTCTTCAAGTTGTGCCTTCTTCAAGTGATGCATGGCTCACTTTTTCTAAACCTCAATTGCTGCCTCTTCCTTAAGCCTATAATATATTATAATGTGGGAGTTGTAGCAAAACGACGATCCATATGTAAGGTTGTAATGTTATGTTACCAAGTTATGAGGAAAATAAACAGCTGCAACAATAACAAAGGAGAGAACTGAAAGAGGGACGACCGGAAAAGTGAGACGAGAATTTGTCTTGGTGTAAAAAGAAAAAAAGTGAAAAATAAAACGTGTGCACAATGAAATGTTTGTTACATTTTGGCGCCACAACGGGCACGACTATTCTATAAAAAGTTAGACCAAGAGATTACCTGAGATTATTATTACTTAATAAAAAATCGGGAGGTTCCAAAATGGCAAAGATAGAAGCAATGCTAAGAGAGATGAGGGAAGAACAAGAGAAGAGATGAAGAAGAGAAGATATGAAGAACGAGAAAGAAGAATGAAGGAAAACAGCTAGTGAGTAACAGCAGGAATTGTTGAAAGAGATAAAGAAGGTGCTTAAAAAGGACCTCAAAGCCCATAAGATAGAAGGTGAAAAAGGGCAGAAACAAGTTTGGGAGGAGATCGAGACATTGAGAAAGAAAGCGGAGGAGAACGACAACGTGAATCGAGGAATGATGAACCGAATCCACGACCAGATATATGAGAACAAAGAGATAGTGAGACAGTGGTCATCTACAATTAGCGAAGATGAATTAAAAATGGAACAACGCATCCAAGGAAAGACGCTGAAAGAAGTGACTGAAGAAAGATCGACGGGAACACCAACATCCATGGTCCAATTGAGGGTGCCCAATTTCGATGGACGGAGGAGTTTGAGGACAATGCGGGCAGAGGAAGAGTTTGAAAGGAAGATCACGGAAGAAGACGTAAGACAGAACATAGCAAGGATACCCGAATTATCCGAAGACGGAAAACGGGAATTGACAGAAATAATAAATAAAAATTGGGATCTATTTCAAGAGATGCCCGGATTAATGAAAGGGTACCAACACCAATTTGACGTGGAAGTGAAGGAAGAGTTCTGCACCCAAGGATATAGCATCCCAATAAACAGAAAACAAGTAATATCATTCATAGGCTTGATTAATTACCATGCAAAATTTTATCAGAACCATGCAGAACTTACCAGTAGTTTAAATAATTTAACTAGAAAGGACCGGAATTGGGAGTGGAGTGAATGTGGAACGTGACAAAGAAAATGTGCTGGATAAAAAGTGAACGACAAACATGTTAGAGAAGTTGATAGTATGAGTGACAATACTTTTGAAATCAAAAGTTAGAAATTTGTTATGAGTTATGTTACAGTTTTATTTATTTATTATGATAATAATGTGGTATACTAGGTATTGGTTATAATAGTATAATACTGGGTTGTCAAAATGAAGGCGTTGGGGCAACTTCACTTCCAAATTTTCTTCCAAAGGCTTTAAAAAAAAAGAAAGACGCCATGTCATTTCAGTTTCTTTTTTCAATGGGGCTAATGTAGCAGAACGACGATCCCTAGGCCTGGAAGGTTGTAATGTTATGTTACCAAAGTTATGAGGAAAATAAACAGTCGCAACAATAACAAAGAAGAGAACTGAATGAGGGACAACCGGAAAAGTGAGATGAGAATTTGTCTTGGTGTAAAAAGAAAAAAAAGTGTAAAATAAAATGTGTGTTACAGAGTGAATAATATGTATTATTCATTCACACATCGCTCAACAGTGTAAACATACATAAAATATTCCAGACTGACAGAAGGGAAAAGACTGTGGTTAGTAAACACATTCATGGATTAACATCATGGTGGGGTAAAGATAGACTTATGACCCATCATCTGTGAAAAAATAAACATAAACTGACCTATGGCTAAACTGCCTTAAATTACAAAGGAGGCAGAACATTTTTAATAAAAAATGTTTGTTTCTTCGACAACCAATGGTCGATATTTAAATTTTCATTTGGTGAAAATTTGTAATGCTGTTATTTTCTTAACATTACTTAAATTAGGCCATCAAAATCAATAACTTTATCACAGCTAATCTATCCTTTAAATAATTGAACAAAATTTCTGAACTTCTTCTGTATAACAGCTACAGGTTTTCATTTGGTGAAAATTTGTAATGCTGTTATTTTCTTAACATTACTTAAATTAGGCCATCAAAATCAATAACTTTATCACAGCTAATCTATCCTTTAAATAATTGAACAAAATTTCTGAACTTCTTCTGTATAACAGCTACAGGTACCCTTGTCTATCCATCTCTTACAGTTCTTAATGATACTTTTTGTTAATATCTCTGGAGATAAACAGTCTAAAGAGAGAATAACTACTTTAGCTAGTGCTTGTAAGAGTAATGAAAAGTTACAATTGTGGGCCATGGTGAGGTACACTGTGTCACAGACTTTTAAAAGTGTGACCAGGATGCCAGTTGAATTGTGAGCCAATGATAAGCATGGATGACTTCAGCATTATTTGAAAAATTGGTTAATGAAATTTAGCAGAAGAATGATGTCTGAAAATCAGAGTGGCTGGAATTTTAGATAATTTTTCTGGACACTTAGATGGCAAAGGCTTGTTATAAAACATAACAGCTTGTTTCCTACCCCCTAATGCTTTGTCTGAAACTCAACCTATGGATGCAGATGTAATTAAAACATGAAATCAGCATGAAAGTGCTCAACTTTGCGGCAGCAACTTAGTGCATATAGTGAATCATTGCCATTTTCAGTAGATTCTTTGCAAATTTTGTGCCATGCTTGGAAAATTGTGACAAAAAAATCATAACCAAATGTTTTATGCTTGTTGGGTTGGTGAATAATGAAATAGAAGAAGTTAGTGACCACTCTTCAAATAGAGTTGTATTTGATTTGGATGATACTGACTGGAGTGCAGTTCGGCTCTCTCTCAATCCCTGAGGTTATTAACTTCAGTGATTATGTCTCAAGAGATTAAAGAACACAACCTCGTGATCATCTAACTTACACAGTGTCACTGCTTCAGCTTTGTGTTCATTGAACACCACTGAAACTGATGAAGAAAACAGTGGAGAAGTTTGTGATGAAGTCATTGAAAAACCAAGCATTACATCAAGTTAGGCATCAGATGCTCTCAGGATTTTATCTAAAATTTATGAGGCTCGAAATTTCGATGTTGAACTAGTAATTTATCTATTTATGATTGTAAGTTACCTTCAAAAGATGATTATCATAGCCAAAGATGTTTTTGACGTACATAATCAGAAAATAGATGGGCTGGGAATATGTATAACAAATTGCCTTATTTTTACAGGCTGAAAGCAGTTCCCATCCTTGCTGTTGCAGAAGGTTTATAATGCTATCTAAACTTACGTAGTTGCCTTTAACATATCTTGCCGCTTCAAGCAGGCAGCCTGGATCCGATTCCTAGTTCCAGAGTTTACTATTTGTTAATGCTTTTTTCTCGTACTTTTTCAAATGTTCTAGAACGTTGCTCTGGCATTTTCCTGAAATTGTATAGCATATTCTAGAATGGTCGCTTTCAGTATAAATACTGAAGCCCTTAGCCTTATGAGCCAGTCTTGTATCAACATCGGAACAAGAAACAACAGTGAAACTTGTGAATCACTGCCATGACTGACTCCATCTTTACTGTTATGACATACGCTCATATTCCCTCAACCCACTTATATTAATTAGCCATGTTGTGCTTATGTTTCAGGACCTTCTTAATTTTGATGACCCTCTGAACATAGAAGCTGCTGAGATGTATCAGAGGGATAGAGATGCCTTTCGCAGTCGTGTTCGTGATTATGTATCTCTGTATGCAAAGAGGTGATTGTCAATCTGTAGTTGGATATGAACTTAAAGCTGAAAGGTTTTTAGCCTTCTAATGGTGAATATACTGCAATAGGCTATTTATATTAAAGAGAGAACAATTGGTTCTGTGGTTTAATTTCATCTGAAGTGAAGGATGGCTTTATTTTGGGACAGCATTTGTACTGTGAGATAAATATGGAAGCTAGGAATGATGCTGGTCAGTATTGCCTATAAAATTGAATTCAAATTTTCTGATTTGGTACTTTTACTGTGGCATTAGTTGACCATTCTTCATTTTGTTATCCTAAATGAATGAGCTTTTACGTCATCAAGGATTGAGTGAGGCATTCAATAATCCCCATGTATGAAAGTCTTGTATTTTATGAGATTGTGCCACATCTATAAATTATTAATTTCCCATTTTCATTTGTATTTGCATTTGAAGGTGAATTGACAGGTTGTATGTTTCAGAGGGAATAGTGAAGCCTTAACAATGTCTTGCTCTGATCATTCATTGAAATTTACGTGTGATTAAGCTGCTACCTGTATATGAAATGCTGGTTTAATTCCCATTTTCATTTGTACTTGCATTTGAAGATGAATTGACATGTTGTATCTTTCAAAGGGAATAGTGAAGCCTTAACAATGTCTTGCTCATATATTGAAATTTAGGTGTGATTGAGCAGCTACCTGCATGTGAAATGTGGTTTAATTGTAGAATCCTAGTTTCCTTATGATCAATTTGATTGATATTATTACATGACCTAAGTTTATTATTATATGATCTATTGAGTTGTTATTATTATGCTTGAACTGAATTTTGTTATGTTTTTATTAAGTTCCATACTGTATTATAACCATAAAACTCAAATGAATTTAAAGAAATGGTGGAGATCATGAAGAAATAATTGCAATGGACTTTTCAGCTAGCTAAATAAGCATAAAACTTAAAACAGTTGTGCGTGTATGTGTGTGGTAATGATTTGTCATGGTTTCATATCATTTTCATGTAAATAAAAATTGTTAAAAGAGAATTTTTGTCTCAAAGCAGGATAAGAATTAAATCTTGAATTATTTGCCCTCTTTTCGGAATTGTCCATGTTTTTATATTCTGTGTAGTTTTCGTAAGCTTTATCTTAAAAACGTTTTAGGGAAAATATTTTAAAATCTTGCCACACTTCCATGTATTTCATGGGTTCTTTATGTTCTCCAGATTTTATAAGGATGCCTCTCTCCCTTCATTGGAGGAGAGGAAAAGATTAGTGTGGATGCAATAGCTCAGTGGGTACGATGATTTCAATAAACTGTAAGGACTTGTTAAATGGAGGTGAAACCCATTAGTTAGCCCATCTCCACAAATCATAGCTGTGTTATGATAGCATGCCCAACTTTGCTATAATCTATGGAGAATGTGGAAAGAAAGGGACTCTCATTCTACCAACCTGTGTATGAGTTTCATATATGTAGGGGCAGGGGCACAACAACGGGAAAGGGGCAGGGAGGGCTAGCCCCCCTCCCCCCCAGAAATCAGAGGTTGTGGCTTATTTTTTAATGGACACTGCCCGATTTGCAAAATTATTGCACTTTCATCCCTTTGTGGGTTGCAATTTGCAGACTCTCAGGCCCATTTGGGTGAAAATTTATTTGCAGAGTCTCTTCCCCCCTCCCGCATAGCTAGCTTATACAGATTTTACAAGGAGTTTGCCCCTCCCCCCCCCCCCCCACGATTCGGGGGGTTGTTGCGCCCCTGTCTAGGGGTTAGTATCAGGTACATACTGTGTTGATATTCTCTCAAACTAGCCTTCTGGCTGGTTAATAGGTGAGTGGTGAATGTTGCTAATGTTGAGATGTTGAGGCATTATCGTGGTAGCTGGGTTATTGGCTTTGAAACAACACCATGACAAAACTTTTTATTGTGAAGTTGTGGTTAAATTTGTTAAATTGTATCATAATAAGGTCCTGAACCTTGGAACATTGTAAAGCCAAAACCTTAGGCCACACGTCCACACCCCAAGGCTGCTTAATGAGGCTGACTCATGCTGCAGCTTCAATAGATATATTTCCTGCTGATTTTTTTCCTTATGGAGCAAGACAAGGGGGCATAATTGGTGGAGTCATAAGTTTCTACAAGGCAACTATCTGCCTCACACACTTTAAAATGATTACTTAGCTTGTACTCCTGCATTGTTTGCAAATGGAGAAGTAAGCCTAATCATGATTTGTAAACGTATTTCAGTATTATGAAAATGGTTTGCTACAGTCACGAAAAGGTAAGCAAAATGATTCAAGAGATTTCTAGATGGGAGTGGTATTCTGCTGTAAAAAGAAGGCTAAAAATATTTGCCTGTGAATGAAAGTGTCAGGTTGTATAAAATTCATTGCCACAGTGGCCAAGTTTCAGTTCTGGATAAAAATAGACAGGCCTCACGTTTCTGCAAACTGAAGAATGATTGGATTAGATTTTTATTCATCCAAGAGACACATTACACAGTGGCTACTGGTATGTGCATAGGATATGTCGATATGCAAGAAATATTACATAATTTACGAAAAGAAAATATTAAAAATTCAGCTCCAAGTATTCTTTAACACTATAAAAACATCAACCAGATATTCTTGGACCATTTTTTTAAAAACAGGTATCCTC
This sequence comes from Ceriagrion tenellum, assembly GCA_963169105.1. Classification (NCBI taxonomy): domain Eukaryota; kingdom Metazoa; phylum Arthropoda; class Insecta; order Odonata; family Coenagrionidae; genus Ceriagrion; species Ceriagrion tenellum. Next base: position 93,107,311 of record OY720632.1, on the reverse strand, counting down.
ATTTCTTTTTTAATGCATTCTAGTAGGTTATTGTATGATTTCACACATACACCTTGGACCATTAGAAGCCATAGATAAATTATTTGGCTTAACATGTAGGTTATTACATTGGCTTGTGCCATACATGTGTATTTTACTATTCAATTCAAATTTGGAACTATTTTGTTTCTCAAGTAATACACAATGATATACATATATACACACAAGGAGCAGATAATAATTTTAAACTTTTAAATAGAGGTCGACAATGAGCATAGTAATTTTTATATCACACCGCTCTTACCATATTTTTTTTGTATTTTAAGTACACTGTGAAGGTGAGTAGGCTGTCCCCACAATACAATACCATAGGAAATTCTTGAATAAAATAATCCGTGGTGTAAGGTTAACAAAATATTTTGGCTTACTGAATGTCTTCAAATTGACAGTAGGTAGAACACAGAATTTAGCTTTTTTATCATGAATGTGATATGAACATTCCATTTCAGGTTACAATCAACATGAAGTCCTAAGAACTTACAAGAATTAACAGTATTACCTGATTACTAATTGTCAAAGAAGAGTTAATGTCGGTAGTGCTATGAGCAGTAGAGAAAACCATAGCTTGGGTTTTATCTATGTTTAAAACCAAATTATTATCATGACACCATGAAGTGATACTTTTCAGCAATAGCTCACTAGATACAACCAAATCACTTAAATGTTTACTTCATCTCAGAACACTTACATCGTCTGCATACATAACACTTTTGTGTGTGACACTACTGCAGCTGCCCAGGTAGCTCATTAATAAAAATTAAAAACAATATAGGGTCAAGCACTGATCCCTGTGGAACTCCTCTGTTTAACTCCAGAGGGGTGGAGAGATAGACATTCCCTTCACGATGATACATAACCCTTTAGCTTCGATTTTGAATATAGGATTTCAGCCATCTTAATGCCACACCCCTAATGCACACATTTTGAAATCAACTTACAGTGATCAACAGCATCAAATGCTCGGCTCATATCGAAGAAAATGCCCATAACCTAGCTCAAATCTAATAGCCTTTTACAAAAAAACACACTCAAGAATCTTACCAAATTGTGGAATAATAGATATGGGTCTGTAATTACGTAGATTGTTCCGGTCACCTTTATTCTTGTAGACTGGTATAACCTTAGCTATCTTAACACTCTTAGTGCTGACCCCTGCCAGCGGTTCTAGTGAGAAATGCGGAAGGTAACTAGAATGAAATGTATCAGTCTAGGAAAATAAATATTATAAAGTTATTGTTTAAAATGTCCATATGCAGTTTTTCTTATTGTGTATGCATTGAATTAGGTACCTAATAATAAAAAAAACACTTATACTTCGTACAAAAAATAATTGTAATTATATTTGTGTGCAAAAGTTAAACAATATTTTCCCTATGAGCCGATATATCGGCCCGCCGCATTAAAAGGGTTAAGGGCATCCGGATAAGTGCCTTCAGCTAGGGATTGGTTAACCAGCATTAGCAATGGGGCAAGTATACTGTCCCCACAGTCTTTAATTAATTTTCCAGATATACCATCAATGTCAACAGATCCTTTTTTACCAATCTTAACAAGATAAGAGCATAATTCTCTCTCACTACAAGGTTTAAGATACATAGTTGCATGTGACTTTCTAATGGATGGCATGGGCCCACATGGCACAAGACGTTGCGTATTTGGCAGAGACAGAAAAACATTGTTAAATGCATTAGATATTTCGCCTGGTTCAGATATACTGATGTCATTATCATTATACACCTGCAGTGGCAATACAGTAGTATTTGACTGACTATTACTTTTTATGATATCCCAAGCAGCTTTTGAAAAATTTGAGGCATTCTGAATCAGCCAATCATTACACTCCTTTTTAGCATGTTCTAATCAAACTCCTTTTTCTGCTGATATGTAATGCTGTGTAATGTAAGTAATGCTGGTATAATGTGTTATCACCAGAAGATTTTATAGAAGAGAACATTGTTTTCAAATTCTTGGATATGGTACGGATTTAAGGAGTTAGCCAGCTTTTCTTTTTACCAATTCTATTTTTCTCTGGTTGAAATGGAAAAGCAAGGTTTTAATAATTAATAAAATAACTATAAAAAACTTTGAAGTTCTCATTAATATTGGCCTGCTGAAGTGTCTCCCACTAGTTATGTTGGTAGGTATAGCAGTACTCTAAAATAATTTACATTAGATTCACTGAAGAGCCTGTGATGTTTGAAAGCTTTGGATGGTGAAACTAGTTCATGCAGATGAAAAGTAGACATTACAGCTGAATGATCAGACAATGTCGGATCAAACACTTTTGTTACAATTCTGCTTTCAGGATAATCAGTAAAGACATTGTCTAAAAGAGTTTTACTATTAGCAGTTATCCTAGTTGGAGACTTAACTAATGGTATCATGTTATGGGAGTCAAATATTTGTAGAAGCTGTCTTTGATCATTTCCATCAACCAACAGGTTACAATTAAGTTCTCCTGTTAGGATAACTGCATGTCTAGATGAGTGATTAGTTAATATCTACAACAAAAATTCGAGTTTTTCACAAAATGATGTAAAACTAGCCAGGGGAGATCTATATAACACCAAAATAACCAATACACTGTCTGCCCTCGTGAACCTTCCCAAGTAGCAAAAGAATATTGAAAAATGATTTTAAAATTATTTCAAATGCTTTTAAAATCAAAATGTCATAAGATGGCTAAACTCATGACTTTTTCAAGATTTTAAAATAATTTTAAAATAATGTATTAGGTATTGCTTTTTTAAAGTTCAGTATCATGTCGCCTAATGTTGTTGATAGCACATATATGGATATGTAATAAGTAATGACTTATTGTTTTGCATGAAATGTTTTTTTTTAATTTCACAGAAAAATATTATACAAACCTATTTTAAAACAATTTCGAAATAATTTTGACAACATTTTAAAATTATTTTGAAATCATTTTAAAACCCTCATATAAATTTGCATAAGCGCATAATCTTAGTCATATCAAAGTGTTAAAATAAACCAGTATACGAGTTCTCATACTTGCGAGGTGGAAGTGAGGTGACTGTGGCCGTGGCTATAGTCATGCATAAAACTTAACTGATCTGAATTGAATTCCCAGTGAATTATATTTTGCGAATTTTTAAAATACTGGGAATAGCAATGTCATAACCTTTGCGAAATCACCAAAAAGTGCTCGTAATTGAAAAAAAATCCTCAGGGGAAATCATTTGCCTTCATCAAGATATTAGCTTGTTGACAAAAGGTAGGTAATAATACTAAGTAAGTAAGTACTAAGGTAAGTACTAATTAAATGTATTATTCAATGGTTGGATATAAAATATATATACCAAAGAAAATGAAATAATGTGGAATTCCCTCTTTCAACATGCAACTGCCTATAACCGGTTGAATACCAGGTGTTTCGTGAAACTTTCCTGTCTTTGAAAGACGCGCCACGTAATGGGATAAAACAAATGAGTAACGTTTATCGCATTGCCCTCGCATGCTTTCCATGCTTTCCCTCCTTTTTCTGTCATTTCCTTCTTAGCTGTTGATGTGAGCGGTCGTGTGACGACGTGTGGTTCTGGCTGGAAGAGAGATAGAGACGATTGTGTACCTAATTTTTAGTGGTCTTGATTGTGAACAGGTATGTGCCCACCATAGATTAATAAGGTTGTGTGTGAATGGATATAAATGTTAAGAATTAATGTATTTATAGGAATGCAGTAAATGTTTGGCGGCTTTTTGAGTGGAGATTTAAGGCATCAGGGATTGATACTTTGAAGGCATAGATTAACGAGGTTGTGCATGGATGAAAATGTTAAGAATTAATGTATTAATTGGAATGCAGTAAATCTTAAAAATAAATGTCTATCTCACTCAGTTTCTTAATCAGTGCGCTCTTTATTCTCAATATGGCAACTCTGACAACAATCAACAACATCATTCTATACTTTGTAAATAAATAAAGTAGCAACAAACCAATGCCCGGCACAAACATTTTAAATTTAATTTCTAACAGTAAATGTTTGGCGGCTTTTTGATTGGAGATTTAAAGCATAAGGGAATGATACTTTGAAGGCATAGATTAACGAGGTTGTGCGTGAATGGATGAAAATGTTAAGTAATAAATTATTTTTAAATTAAAAGTATTAACCTATTAAATTGCGTGAGTCAAATTGTATTTCTTTGAAGAACGCTTGCGTGAATTACAACGTTAAATAGAACCTGCTGACTTTGATTGAGACAAGTAAACAATTTGGGATTCATACTATCGTACAAAGACTTCATTGTGTAAAATGGCTTCTACAAAATTAGATTGAGAACATGTTAGAGCATTAGCCAAGTGCGACATACTCATTGATAATTTCTCTTGTTGTAATATACTTTAACCTCTTACAGGTCCAAAATGTCTAAGCGGCATAGTAATACACCATATCACTTATTATCAAGAACGGGCAAAAAATGGCGATTGCAACGTGTTAATGACAAAGTTGGTGTAGATCAGTGTGTGTTAGAAGGGGGTTCATCAGACGGAAGTGATTCGTGTTGTAATGATTTCCTTCAATCCCAATCTCTTAGCTATTCAAGTGGACATGTTATGGTAAATGACGATAAATTATCAGATAGTGAAAAATCAAGCGTTTCCATGTCTTCATCCGTATGCAGCTACGGTGGAGAGACTATTTCAGACCCCTCTGATACTGAAAATGGGACTGATGTAGATGATGTCTTGGACAATGTCTTCAGTGAAAATGATAACTATGATGAATTTGATTCTTCTGAGGACTGCATCTCACCATCTACAGCCACAACTCATTTTTTGCGTGAATGGGCATTAAAAAACAATATAACTTTGACAGCCTTAAGTGCTTTATGTACCGGTTTAAAAACATGTCACCCATCTTGCTTTAGTGATTTGCCAGTAGATGGAAGAACAATTTTGAAAACTCCATCTCAGGTTAACCTTCATTCTGTTCCACCTGGTGATTATATCCATATTGGTCTGAAAAAGCAATTGTCTGTGGTAATTGCTCAGCTATCAAAACCAGTGGACTCATTGAATTTATTGTTTAATGTTGATGGGTTATCCTTGTATCGTAGCTCAGCTAGTGAGGTTTACCCCATTCTTTTCTCTCTACCAACCTTGAAAGAATTTAAGGGCAAAGTTTACCCGGTTGGTCTTTATTATGGTGCATCTAAACCTCATAACCTTTCTTCTTTTTTCGACTTGTTCATTGTGGAGCTAAATGATGTTTTGCGGAATGGGGTTTGTGGGGATAATAAGAAAGTGAATGTTACTCTCCTGGCTTTTTGTTGTGATGCTGTTGCCAAGAGCTACATAATGGGAGTAACATCTCACAATGGGTACAGAAGTTGTACTAGATGTAATGTACATGGAAAGAGAGTTGAGAAGAGACAAGTGTTTCCAGAAACAGATTGCTCTGCAAGAACACATGATGAATTTTTGAACAGAGTTGACCCGATCTTTCGCAGTCGTGACACACCACTTGTAAATGTTCATGGTATTAATTTTGTGTATTCATTTGTAATTGATTATATGCATCTTGTCTGCCTGGGAGTTATGCGTACTCTCCTATTTGCTTGGTGTTGTGGTCCATTATCAATGAAGATTTCACAAAGACAAAAAGCCACTGTCTCAGAAAGTCTTCTTTCTCTAAGGGATTGTTTTCCGAAAGAATTCGCACGGAGGCCTAGGGACTTGGCCATGTTAAAATATTGGAAGGCAACGGAATACCGTAATTTTCTCTTGTACTTGGGCCCTGTAGTCCTGAAAGATGTTCTGACCACTGAGAAGTACAATCACTTTTTACAGTTGCATATAGCAATATCGACTTTGATGAGCCGACAAAAATGTACTGACCGTAAACAACTTGAGCGTGTAAAAGATTTGCTGAAGTACTTTGTGACAAATGTCATAAGTTTATATGGAGAATGCTTTGTAACTTATAATTTTCATGGACTTATTCATCTTGTTGATGACATCAACTACTTCTCTGATGCGTTCCCTGGTATTACTTTGCATGATTTATCAGCATTCCCATTTGAAAACTATCTTCAGATAGTCAAGAGAATGGTGAGAGGAAGGGCCAAACCTTTGCAGCAAATTGGTAGGAGGATGGGAGAGATTTTTTTATCAAGTAAAATATATCCACAGCCTTCTATTCTACACAGTCCATCATTTAGAAACATTCACAACAATGGACCATTGCTGGCATTTTGTACAGATCCTCAATACAATACCATTACTTGTGAAGATTTTGAGTTAACAACCAGCTCACCCAACAATTGCTGTAGTAGCAAAGGTGGCTCAGTTATAATTATTGAAAACGTTGCTTTTTCAAAAGAATTTAATGAAGTTGTCATTATTGGTCGACATTTTGTACATAAGGAAAATTATTTTTCAGTCCAAGATTTTCTTAGTTCAGAACTAGGAATATTTAAGGTGAGAAAGCTATCGTCAATGAAAACATGGCTGTTCTCTGATATTGTTGGGAAATACATTTGCCTGCCACAAGGAAATAATTTTGTTGTTTTTCCACTACGTCACTGTGATGTTGCTTAACTTCGATCGTCATTATTGTTTGTAATAGGATCACAGCCAGTTGTATAGAAAATTGTAATCAACGATCCTTTGTAATTTTTTTTTACTACTGTTATTTCATGATGTAAATACATTTCAGTATTCAAATTTTGCATTTAGATTATTGCAAGATCACTTCCTCATCTGATATAATTTCTCTTGGTTACCATGAAAGGAAATATTTTAAGATTCATGATTTTGGCATGTTGCACAACAGTGGATGGAAAGAGTGAATGAGTTTTGAGAAAACTGACTGAGCTTTTGAAAGGATGTGATGCTGGGAAGAGAATAATTGTACTTGGTGACATGAATGGCTGGGTTTGTGTGAGGCATCTGAGAGAGTGGCTGTGTCATTGGGAGATACTTGTGTCAATGATATTGAAGAACAGTTCATGGCTGTGTGCTAGGATGAAGGATAGATTGTTGGGAATATGTTTTTTCAGTACAGTGAAACACGTACCCTGGTAAATGAGCTGAATGGTTTACTCATATTTGCTGTTAATATGTATGAATCACTTATATGTGCACAATTTAAAGTGTCTTTTTCTTTTTCTAGGTTATTCAATTATCATGTGGACCATTATTTTAAAACATGATGTGAAGGAGCATGACTGTGTTCCAAATGTGTGGTTAGTGACAGCAAACAAATGTCTTTACCCTGACAAGAGTAAGGCCACGATAAAAAAATTAGCAAAAGAGTGTGCTCTTCCCGAAGATGATTGGGATGAAATTGCCATATCTATTGTTAAACGCGATCTTGGTAAGTCATTCACAGCAACAGTTGGTAAACTTTGTTACTGCAGCTACAGTGATGTGAATTCTGTCTCTCGGTAATGCATACTTAAGATTAATGAGATAATAACATTTTTGGAACTTCACATGCTATTTTCATTGTTTTACAGATGTTTTTGAGAGGGCATTTTCTGATGTGGTGCGATTGGAAACGGGAAAACGGTCCATAACCAGTTCCGAGAATGAGGAAAGGGGGAAAGGGAAAAGGGAAAAACGGAGGAGAGTCCACTCTGATGAGCTCTCATCAGAGAGTGAGATAGATACGAGAAGAGGCAGCTTTTCCATGGATGCCAGTCCTACAGGGCAAAACAATAAGCAGAAAAGTGCAGAGTCCCTAAATTCCCATAGACAATCCTCTTCCCTCAAGCAATTGAAAGAAATGACACCTAAGGCAGCAAAGTACCTATGTCCCTTGCCTAAGAGCAGGCATCATGTCTGCACTTTCACACACGGGGAATCGATTGATATTTCCATAGCCAAGCAGTTATGCTCTGTGTCTAGTAAGTTAAATTCATAATATAAGACATTTAAAAAAATTCACAAACTCCTACCTTTTCACGAAGCAGTTTTCTCAGATTATGCAAAATACTTTTATTATGCCTGTTTTCGCTTTCAGGAACCTTATTAGCGTTGCAAAGTGCAGTGAGGGATGTTCAGGAGCAGCTAAAGGATCTGAGGAAATCAAGAGAAATTGAGCAGAAGGAAGACGTGACTGTGGAGGGGAGTGATGTTGATTTGCTCGATGATAAGATCGTTGAGATACTTAATAATTTTCCCTTCAAAACTATGGAAGACTTCAATAAATTTGAAGAACGTTTGAAGAGTGAAACTGAATTAAGAAACTCCACTGTAAGTATTTTCCATACATAATTACAACTTTTACTATTCCCAATCCAAACAAAAATTATATTACTAAAACTCTTAAATGCAACTCTTGAACATTGTGACAAGGTCTTGCACAAGCACAGCTTGCACACTAATAGCTAAAAAGTGCTAATGTGCTAAAAAGATGTTAAAAATGACGTGTGGTCTTATGGCAATTGTCATAGTTATTCTTTAAACTCTGCTCATAAAGTTAAAAGATAAAGTAAATTGGTACATTGTTGCAATCATTCATGTAGTAAAGAGATGAGCTAAGAGGAGGATAATTTCCATAAGGAGGATAAAACCGACATCTTAAAATTATTTTTATGGGCTAATTTATCTTTATCTTTAACTATTTTTATCTATTGATAATCTAATAGTATGCCATTTGTTATAGGTTTTAGCTCTCCTCTCTGCGTCACAGAAGACGAGTTATACGAGGACTACTTCGAGCATTCTTAGATACATTATTTCCAATGAAATAATTTTCAACTTTACTTGGAAGGGCCAGAGCCGCAAAGATCACACCACACCGAAAATGGCATTCCATAATTTGGCCATCTGCTCGGCGGTGATGAGTAAGTAAAAAATCAGTACTTTCTGTTAATATAGATACTCTTCATTTATTCTGAGATCCACATTTCTGGATTTTCAAACTTCAGAGTCATTTACTGAATTTGTAAATTTGCATTGTATTTAAAATGTAATAGTAATTCATGGCTTATTTGGGTTGCTTCCAGGTGCGGTTAAAAAGAAGTGGAGGGGTGTGGTAGCTGACTTAAGCAGTAAATTAGAAATGTGTATTTCTGGCTGGTTTGCCCAGACTCAAAGCAAACTAAATAAAAAATAATTTTTGTCTGGAAAATTTCTTGAAGATTGAATTATTTTAGTCCATCTCACCCATTCTCTTTTACAAAGATGCGAAATATTTATAGCATATTTAAAACAATTTTAAAATAATAGTTCATATCTTCTTCAAGGGTTAAACATATTTTAAACTTGTGTAGAAATTATCTTAAAAGTATGCTGAAATATTTTAAAACAATTTAAAAGTAATAATTCATATATTCTTCAAGGGTTTAACATATTTTAAACCTGTGTAAAAATTATTTTAAAAGTATGCTGAAATATTTTAAGAATATTTTAAAATGATTTTAAAGTAATAATTCAAAACTTCTTCAAGAGTTAAACATATTTTAAACTTATGTTAAAATCATTTTGAAATAATGAAAAAAAGATTTGTAACATTGAAACAGAGAGAGCTAATATGTTTTCAAAATTATTTTAAAACCATTTCAAAATAATCTTGCAATATATTTTAAAATAATTTTTACATTAGATTTTGCTACTTGGGTTACTGCCGAACATTCGAATGTTAATTCCTCACAGATATTCGTTATGTCACATGAAATGGTATTAAAAACTAGAGCATTCTTTACATAGATAATCACACCCCCATGATGATGATGCTGACGGCAGAATATGTCTCCAATTATGTAACCTGGTATTGTAACAATTACATCTTTTAACCAATGATCACATAGATTAAGTCAGGTTTTTCATAAGTGGCCAGAGCTTCAAGACCCACAAGCTTATTACTCAGACAATGAATATTCAATACTAAAATTTTTATCATTAGGCTACCACTATCACATGAAACATCGGTTTGTTGTCTCGTCTATCCTTTTGACGGGTTCGCCGAGATTTTGCGAAAAAAAAAGGCCTCACAAATATATCAGTGGGCCAAAACTCTGGATTTGATACCTTTTCATTTCATGTCAACTGCCACATGGAAGGATGCATAAGCATCTTTAGTGACCTTGAGTTCCTCAATTTCAACATCATAATCTGGGATTCTAGCACAAACATAATCTTTAACCAATTTTGCTGCCGTATTTTCTTAAAGTTCCAAGCATGTATATAGGTTTTTCTCGGATTACCACAAAGTGAATCGTCAGATTTGGTGGTATCAATAACTGGGGGATGTTTCGCTCTCCTCCTTGATCCAGCAATGACAACCCAGTCCTTACCTGTCGACTGAGACGGTCGATTGCGTTGAGATTGGCATTGAAAATATGAGAAGTCATTCATTATTTAAAAGGATAAGCGTGGAACAGATATATTCTTATGCTACACTTACATACTTTTTTTAAAGCCAGAATTTGAACATCTTTTAAGCTTTGTGCTCCTTTTGCCCACCATTAGTCTGTGAATTGATTCTCCTGATCCAGATCATCCATGTCAACTTCCAGAAGAATTGCTCAGCTTTCTTCTTTCTTACTGTAAAATTTTGTTCTTGGTTCAGAATTGAGAGAACTTGTCTCAACTTTTGAAAATATCCTCCAATTCAGCATTTTTTTTGCAATCCCTTTGCAACTCATGCCATTGTTGAAGAATGTATGGGGCAAAAGCCCAAAAGAAATCATTGAAGAAATACATTTGACCTCAGTCATACTCAATGCTTTATGCGAAATGAATTTGAAATAATAATTATACTGTACCAAAACAAGTAATATGGGAAAGAAAATTCAATACAAGTTCGAGTATAAATAGAGAAAAATATTTGTTTCTTCCTAATTATTTGTGTACACACTGTTTGATGAAGGTGCGTAAAAATACAAAATTCGGATAATGTTTAAGTAAAATTTGTGTGGATATATGTCCTCTAGGTTAGGTACTGTTCCTTACCAGTTAATTTTCTTTCTTAGCATGGATGGAGGTGGATGGTTCAAAGTCAGGGTTAGATCACAATAGGTGGACAGAAGCCACTTTAGTAGGTAATATTTTAATAATGATTTGGATGAATATGGGTTTGATAAATGTGGTATCACAAGCGAAGAATCGCTGGTCAAAGAAACTTCTATAAGTTAAGTGAGGAGAGAATTGGAGGGGAGCACTAAATCAAAAATGTATGAGTAAATAATTATATTAGCACTTTTATTGTTGGGAAACTTTTTATTTGAAACATTATTGCATGATAATTTTGTTCCAATGGTTTTACTTTATCATTATACAGGCTCTTAAAACAGGGATAAAGCTTTATTGAGTTTTGCTAATGACTATTTTCAGTGGAACTGTCAATGGTCGCTCAATTCAGCTTTCTCTTTGTGTGTTCATCAAATTAACATGCATTGAAATTTCCCCAGAGCAACTGAATTATGACGGAATAAATGCCATCTGTATTGGTTTTAACCAAACCATCACTTCAAGAGATTTTACCATTTTTTTCAAATCAGTCACCCATTCATTTGCACAATATGTACTCTTAGAAACTGAGCCTGTGTCGAACAACCACCCCTCTTAATGGCTATTATTCATCAGAACTGTCAGTGGTTATGAAAGATCTTAGGTTTCCCCGGCATATCTGCTGGATGTGTCTCGGGTATTGCATGGGGTAAGAGAGTGCCAATGTTTCGGAGAGTAACTTGATCTCCATCTTCAGGGGGTTCTGATGCTGTGTTTTTCATTTTGGCTGGTATATATACTCATTGTACCAGGTTCATGTGCCATCTGATTGGTTATGGTGTGTGCGAGGTTCCCTGCCTTACCGTATGTATTTAAGGGTGTTCATGATGGGTCTCCAGGAGTTACTTAAATGGAAACCAGCATCTCTGTTGATGTTTTTTGGCTGCAGACGGTTTTTTCGATGGCTTCCTTGGCAAGGTGATCCCAATAGCTTTGTGTGCAGCTGAGAACCTTGGTCCCTTCCCACTGTATCACATGGTCCTCATAAATGCTATGCTCCGCTACGGCTGACTTCTGTGGTTGAGCCAATCAGAAATGTCTCCGGTGTACTTTCAGCCTTGCCTCTATTGTGCAGCCAGCCTCTCCAATATACACCTTCCCGCACTCACAAGGAATTTGGTAGACCCCTGGTGTCTTCAAGCCAATCAGATTCTTCGCCTTTACCAGTGTATCTTTTAATTTAAGTGGTGGTAAATGTATGGTCTTGATGTCGCAGCCCCGTAGGATGCACTGAATCTTTCCGGATATGGTAGGAAGGCCTTGGCTACTGGTCTCTCAGAGGGCTCTGGTGTGGTCCCAATTGGACCAAAGGCCCTTCTCAGGGCCATGGAAATACTCTACTTAATAAAGCCGTTCTGAAATAAGGTTCTTCTCAAATGGTTTAATTCCTTAGGGATGCTTTGTATGTCGACTATGGCTGTGGCTCTAGTGAATAAAGACGATAAAATTGAAGCTTTGTGCGAAGGATGATGATGGCTCTGACTGTTAAGGTAAAGATCCATATGAGTCGGCTTCTGGTATACGCTGTGTGCTAGGCTTCCATCCTTTCTCCTTCGGATTAAGATGTCAAGGAACGGGAGCTGCTCATTTTTCTCCTTCTCCATTGTGAACTTAATACTTGGATGCTGGCTATTCATTTGAGTGAGAAATAGGTCTAGATCAACCGTTCCATGTGGCCAAACTAAGAATGTGTCATCATAATATCAGGAATATAAACTTTGGAGCAGCTACCTTGTTTATCTGTCTGTGTGATTCCATTTGGAATTGTTAACTTCCCTGGATATCACATCCCAAGATTTCCTCTTCTCATATTTTTAACTGCTATCAGGGCCATGTTTTCAGATGGCAGCACCATAGGCCAGAGACTTTTCGTAGCCCCCTTAGTTTGTATTAGACTTTTGATGTTTTTATAAATTTTTTACTCACTTTTCTCTCAGCACCTGAGTTCTCCTTTTCCTCCTGATGCAGCACCCTACGCTTGGGACTTCCTGTCCTATGCATAAACCTAGCCGTGATTGCTATTGATTCTGCAGACGCATCTTCCCCAGGTATTATATCAAGTGATAGGTGGTTTTTTTGGATTGTCCACACCCCAATTTACCTTTTCCTGGGACATCTTTTTGAAACTCTTGCATAATACTTGCTCACCACCAAGGGTGTGATTACTATTCTCCAGAATGCTTGCTCTCAAATCATTATTTTTCAGATGTACTCATGAGGGTGAAAACGTGATCTTCATTCTTCTAATTTTTCTAGGTGCTTCAAATCACTACTTTGAACTGGCATTGTGTGTTCCTTAGACAGTTACTGAGAGCATTGTCCCTCTGCAGTGGTTTGAGTTTTGGATAGCAAAAATGACAATGCGTAGCAGGGAATCATGATCTCACCCCAGGTCTCTTGTGAGTATCCCAAACTCGGCCTTTCTTAATGTCAACTAAAATGCCACCTTCTTCCACTCTTCCCCGGCATTCTCCCTCTCAAACATATCCTCCATCCATTTTATGCCTTCTCTGGATCCCTGAAACCAACTCCACCCCTCTTCCACCAAATTCAACACCGCTGCCTTGTCCTCCATGCAACCGAGCTCTCCATCTCGGTTATTCTCCAAACTCTCATCTTGGATTACTCAAGAATTATTAATTTCAGCTATTATTAGGTAATGAAAAGTGATACTCTTAAAAGAAAATGATTGGTAGTATATGAATCATAAGTAATGATTTAATTTTGCTGGTTTTATAGTTTCATAAAGATGTCTAGGGTATTGAAAAGACAGCAGGAAGTGTATTGTAAATTATTTATTGTTTTAGGATTTGAGATGAACCACCTACAGAACCTTTATTGGAATCATACTCAAGAAAGTTATATAAATTACATAATTATTGTAGGAACAGCCAAGAATTTCCAGAGAACATTCAAAGATACTCTCTCATGACCATTCAAATTCTATCACCAGTATAAAAGTATGAAAATGGATGAATACAGATCAATACATTAATTGGACATAAGAAAACATGTATACTTTAATGTATCACTGCAGATGAAAATGCATGTCTGTTGCTGATGCTCCTTCAATAGCTCCCCTCCATGACTGAGAAAATCTTTCACACTTAAGTTTGGCTTCATTCCATTGAAATCTGAATCAGTAGTTCATTTTTCAATAGTTTTCTAGCAGGTCAAAATTTCACTCAAGGGCAAGAATGGGTGGAAATACCTCGGTATTAACTTCCATAGAGCATTTATCATGCTCAGCGATAACAGCTTGCTCATTAAAAATATTTTTAATAGTTCTTTGATTTTGTATACTGCATTACATATACATAACATTCTCTAAACCTATACAACTATTTAATCAATCTTGCAATGGAAGGATTTGTTGGTTTCTTTTGAAGGTTGAATTTCATTAAAAGTGACATTAAGAAGACCCACACACACACCAAGGACATATCTTTCACAGGAAAATAAGTACCTCATCACGCAAGTGTGGCACACTTTTGCTGATCAAACTGTATTCATAGAAACCAATTACCAACATCACAAGCTAACTCATCACATTCAAATATTTTACCTCATTTTTACACTGTACAAAAAAAGCATTACTTTGTGCTGATGCAGCATAGAAAATTAAATTTTGGGAGTTCATTATGACTCACAGGCATAATAAGGTTATCCAAAATATGAAGACGAGAAAAAGCACCCAATACTCTGGTAATTCATTTTCTTAATAATCAAGCAACTTTCATCTTTGTGCTAATTCTTCCAGAGTGGACTTTCTTCCTTCCATTGACATATAAATGTCCCCATCGCCTGGAAGCATCAAATGATTTGATGAGTTCTCTAGCTTAAGTGTAGAATCTGTTTCATCATAACTCTCCCGAGATACCTCTTGCCTTGACAAGCTGCCCCCATCCATGGGCATATACAGGTCCTCTTCTGGTACCACACTCACTCTTTTGTAAGTTCGCCCAAGATAATCCACCTGATCAGGAGAAAGAGGCAATGAACCAGGTTGATCGTCAGTCTCTTTCTTATTCAAAGGTTGCATAGGAATGTAATCAGGTTCATCAGAGTCTTTGGCCAAGCAAAACCTCTCACACATCATTTCTTGCTTAGCTAGCCGCTCAATGTCTTCCACAGTGTAGCCACTCACTTCACCAGATTCCTGCAGGCGAGTCTTATGGTAGTCACAGATGGCACTGTCCCTCAACATTCTAGTACTCATCATAAATTCTTCAAATTGGTCACCACATTTATCGTCAGTTTCTCTCACCCAAATGTCATCACTCACAGAGTTGGGTGGTAGCTTCTTCCTCACCTTTCTCCTCCCCAAAGTCGTGGTTTCGTAACTCCTTGAGCACCTGTCACTGTCAACAAGCCTGCCAAGAGATGGACTCTCATAACTCCTGCAACACCTGTCACTATCGATGCCGATAGCCCCCGACACTTGCCTTAGTGCTTTCTTTCTGTCCACTTGCATATCCACCCCCGTACATGTTGCACTGCGATAAAAACTACTTGCACCAACTGTCAAATTTTCCCCATCATCAATGTCATCTGGCTGAGCTGGTGAAAAGCTCAACCGACTCAGAGTTTCAAGCGAGCGATTTATTGCTTGCCTTGTTCTGTTCTTTAAACTTGGAGTGTCCTGTTTGTTGGGCTCTTTTGAGAGTAGTCTCATCAAAGCACTTCCAGGTTTCATCCACGGAAGCCGTTTGGATATTGAGATAGGACTTTTGGGTGATTGGACATTCGCCTCAGGAGAGTCACTTTTGTCTGAGAGGAAAGACTTATCACTTCCACTTGATACAGAATTGCACCTGTGTGTGCCAACAGTTATGACTGGGGTCATATTTTCATTTAGATTGGTAAATTCAGTCACTTTGGGGGAAGATGAAGGTGACAAGTCACTTTTAGAACCCCTTTCAAGCCCATATTCTGGAGGTTCAACTTTGATAACTTTATCAAGAGAACTTTCCTTACACGTGGAGTCTTCCTGATCAACAATTAATGTTGGCACATCCTGATTTTTGCCCATTAAAGGTGATGTGCTTGTTAATAAATTCCTGAACATGGAATCAGAACTACTGCATCGTTTGGCATCTTTGAACATAAACATACTATTCCTTGTTCCAGCGGAATCAGTGTAAGTTCTTCCTCTACTCTGAAAACCTTCTGTTCTTTCCTCAATATCCTTTTCTCCTTTTATCTTTCCGTTCACATCAAGAGCTCCCATAGATTTGTTAATGATATTTACTCCTGGCTTACATGATTCTTTGGGTCGAGACCCGAATTCTAAAACCCCCAAAAATGATTCTAAATTTTTCCTCTTCGAGTTTCCACTAAATGAAATAGCACTTTCTTCTGAGTTTACTCTTATCCCAAATGGTTCAGATACCTTCCTTTGTAGTTTCCCTGGTGCTGTTCTGCTTTGATAACTAGAGGGACTACCTTCTCTGCTGCCATCATCATCTTCATCATCAGAAGCTGGGCAACTGTTGCTGGTCCTAAAAGTAAATAATGACTTTATATTAGTGTCCTTAAAGATACACATTTTTAAAAATAGGTGAAGACTAATGTCTTTGTATAATTACAAAATTTATACCCCTTAGCTAAGGAACCACCCAATTGGTGTATATCAAAGAGCCTATACATTTCATTTTGATTTTCGAGACTCATTTCTCCTAGTCTGCCTCATAACTCATTTCTACAGTTAATGTCAAAAATCATTTTTTGTCATCAATGAGCCATGATTGGCTACCTTTCTCACATAAAAACATAGGTAATTTCCTGACTCAAATGATACTCCTTTCCTATTGGAGAAATCATGCCACATTATTCTACCACTGCTTCAAAATTATAATATCTTATTTGGATGTGAATGTGGTTTATCTTATTTTTTTACAAGAAAATATTCATATTTGCTAATGTTGTCCCAAAGTTGAAAATTTCATGGCAATGCTGCACAGTCAAATTTTGTCAACTGTATTCCAATCATTAAGGTTTCAACACACCTGTGGACTCCTAGAAACCATGCCAAATTCCTTTGTTTTCCATTGTACAAGGGGATGAACTGAGAAGGGCTTCGAGGAGGCAGGGGAGGTGGCGATTGCCTTGCTTTATTCTCAAACTCTTCATCATTCCTCTGAGATTCACCCTCTGCATTTGAAGGATTCAACAGCAGATAGTCCTCTTGAATTTCCTCATAAATTCCAGATGCGATGGATTCACGTCTATCAGTATCCACTGGTATCGGTTGAAAATGTGGTTCGTCTTCCTTCCCTCCTCCACCATCTTCTTCCCTCCCATTGCCAGGTAAACATGCTAAGTCTGGCACTCCTTCTAAGGTAACTGGAGTGGATAGCATCAATCCAATGCCTGCTGTTATGAGACTGCTTGCAACCTGCATGAATCATTTCTAGGATTAATGGTGGATACTCACTCACATTCACACAATAAATTTGTCTGGTTTGAGTTGGACTGTACATTGAGTCTTAGGCAGCCGACTTGTGGAAGCAAGTTTTTCTTGTAAGTATAAAATGACAACAATTTTTAGTGAATACTGACATGTTCACATAATTAGGTTTTCTTTTCCATGAAATAAAATCATTAGTTTCTTTGAAAAAATAACCATATTACGTATGATGTCCAACTCCAAGGTGTGTGGATTTATTCATCATTCTAAAATCTAATTCTTCTAGCTTGCACAAAATCATTTACCTTGCTGGGATTGGTCTGTTTGATTATCACCCTGGGTATTATACTTGAACTATAGAATTAAGGTTGTAAATTTTCTGCCAGGTCAGGAAATATTAACTAAGAGGTAAATTCTGGTCAATGCTAGGCATAGAGCATGAGAAAAAATTAGGGATCCTCTGTTTATAAAAAACCCATAGGTATTAATATTTGATATGGTATTAGTTAGTGCATTACTTCAAATTTACCATTTGGAAAATAGATTAATGCATTAAACTTTGATGCTTTTTCTTAACAGACTGGCTAATTTTTGCAGAAAACTTCTTCATTTAATTGCATTATGAACTATAAAATATAACTCATAATGGACTACTTGTAATTCAATTACAGGAATTAAATCTAGTCATAGTTGTATAGGAATGCAACAACCTAATATTGAGATGTAAGCATGAAATAAAGTTGAACCTGCTCAAATTGCCAGATTTATTGATGAGAATTGCAAAATTTTGCCACTGATTACCAATTTGCAATGAGCTTACTTTTCCTCCAAGTGCAGAAGTTTCCTCCTCTTTATTCTCGGATGGTCCATTTGTGCTTAATGCACTAGCAGGGTAATCATTGATGTTTGACCTCAAGAAAGATTTGAAGCCCCTATCAGATGCTGTGGCGTAAGCATACATCCCTGATGATGAAGAACAGGAGGATGAAGAAGATGACGACAAGTAACTCCTTGAATCATTGGACATTGAAGAACAAACCCCAGAATCTGGAATCCCCGCATATATGTGCTGAGAATCATAGTCTTCAGTGAGTGATGATTCTGTTTTGGATGATTCTGGATCCAGGGCTTTAAAGATAAATAAATTTATATTTAACTAAAAATACATTATGGAGTACACATCTTAATTTGTTTTTAAGAGATGGAAAACCTTTTTAACCATTGAAACAGAATTACTTGCCAAATAAATGTGTAAGAAAAGGTTGAAAATTTAAACTAGTGGATGAAGATTCAACTTTTGAAATGTTTATGACCAAATTATGGATGGACCAATGCCAGATAAAACAAAATACACCAACCAATAATACTTTGCCGACATTTCCGATGCCTATGATGGTGCTCCAAACCAGATGCTGTAATTTCACTGTCACTCAAACTACGTCGTCTATCCATCAAAGTTGAGGGAACATCTAATGACTCAACAGATGATCGTCTGCGAAAGCGGCAGCGTGATGGTAATGGAGGCAATGGAGGGAAACAGATATGTGGATACTTTGATGATAAGCAGCTGTTCTTGCAAAACTCAGGGGATGACGATGAAGGTGAACCATGTTGTGGTGTCGCTGAAGAAACAAAAAAATAACGAGCAGGTTAGGCTAAGTCTAGGGAAGCATGGATATTTGAGGATTTTATACCAAATTTTACTTGTGTTTTGTTTCGGGGTCAATGGGAAGATGACTGTTTTGTAGATTGCAGATAAAATACTACATTGGGACTGTAACTAAAAATTACTTTTATAGCCTATTAGACTAGTGAACTACTACCCATTGATCCATTATAAAAAATGCTGCTTATGGCAAGGGGTTAAATTCTTGTCAATTATTAAAATTAACTATGTAGTTAAGTACTGATCTGAGCATTTATCAATTATTTCAATATTGCTTTGGAGATACAAGGACTAAAATAAATAAATAAAACGTGTCTTAGACCAGCTCTTCTTCCTTAAATTCAGCCAATTTGCATCAACAGACTGATCCAACCAGCCACTATAAAGCTGGTATCTTTTTCTCCAAATGCCTTGCCAATGTGGGAAAATGCCTTGGGGGCTAGGAGGCAGGAACAAATTTAGAGGTGGTGTGAGCCTTCCATGCGTATCAGGAACAGTTCAAGGGCCTATGCTGCGGGGGAGTGGGAAAACTGCCATCAAAAGGGGTGGCTCTAGTCCCATGTTGCAAAAGTAATTATCCCTCATCCAGGAAATCCACATGGCTCACAGTAAGAGAAGCCCTGTGGGACTATGAGGTCAACGCCCATAGCGCCTCTTTCACTGACATCCCTCAGTCTGTCTTCCCTTGTTACTATGGGTGACTCGCCAATGCCCAGGTCAAGAAACAAGAGGGGGTGACCAATGCATTCTTTTTGTTCAATGAGTTCCTTTTCTTGGCCTTAACCTTGAGTCATTGCAGGAAAGAGAAGATCATGGAACACTGATGAGGCTGCATTGGTTTGGCAACATAGTGAGTAGATTCACAAAATTCACACAGATCTCTGATCCACTGAATTTTCAAGGTACTAGATCATAGCTTCTGTATTCTAATTAGTTCTGGGAAAGTCACGTGCAACTATATTTCCACTCATCCCCATAAACTTAAGTTCTGCCTCCAAACCCCAAAGACATTGGTAAAAGATAATAGGTATGGGAATGGCACACTTCATGCTGAAGAGAAAGTGAGTGGAGAAATTTAGTTTTGCTTTGCTAGATATTTATTGGTATGCCAGGAAAGTCATATTTCATGATATCTATAACATATAACATCCAACTGTCCACTGTCTCCTGGATGGTAGCATGTGTTGAACTTTTTCTTAAAATTACGACACGTCATAGCCCAGCCTTCCAGCTATTTGAGTGACATCAATGTAACAATAATTGTTGAGGGAAACAACCATTTCATGTTCCCAGCAAAAAATGGACACTTAAACTGTTATATGATGGCCAAAGGAATCCATTGATTTTTGCATGAGAATCATGATTGAAATTCCCTCAGTTGTTATTTCGCAGCAATTACAAGAGATTGTAAATTTGTAAAACAATAATGAAAAATATACTTTGTACTTACTCTCAACATCATCACTGCTATTATTTGAGTGTGATGAAAGTCTGTATAATCTTGGTCTAAAAGGTGGCAAAAGGAGGGAACGAATGCTGGCAAGCCATTTTCGAGACTCTTCTGCCGAGCGCCCAGATAAAAATATTATGGGCTCACAACCAGGTTGTGGGAAGAGGCCAAATGCATATGGATGAGACCTAATAGAAAATTGTGATTAGTTGACTTTACAGAAATATCAATAAATAGCATTTCATTTCAGGAGAACATTAACCAGGTTCAAATGGCATGCATGGTCATTCGACTATATTATTTTGTATTGAAGTAATTCCTTACATAGACTCCATATTTTTTGTTTATTGCCCATTCAAGGCAATATATAAGGTATAAATATGTACTCAAATCAAGGGCACTGCCTCAAAGCATTCAATAATTCACCTGGACTGTGTGGGGCAGACCAGGGCATCTTCTTGCCATTCCTCAACAACTACTACTGGGCAAGGGGCTGATATACTGCTTGGGCTGCTGTCCCCTGTGAGTCTCACTTCAAGTCTTCGACCCAGGATAGTTGTTTCTTCACCATTGACCAAGGTGGGGTCGGATGAGACTAGAAATCTACGCACAACCAGCCACTGTCTCCTCCAAGCCTAGAAACGATGTAGATTTTGTAAAGGAACCAAAATTAGAATGAGTAAGATATAAAGTAACAGTAGGTACATGTTGGAGTTTTTTTCAAGCTACAGATAACTGGGAGAAAAATTTAACAGCATCGATGAAATTTATTATAGTATTCTAAAAGATTACGCATATGCCTTAAAAACATTATGGAACAATACCAAGGGCCCAGGCCTCATGTAGATAAGTGAGAAACTACAGTTGAAGAAGTAATGGTTCTCACCAGAACTGTTATACAAGTGGCCCTTGAAAAATATATATTAGGCTCAAAGTAGCCAACTTGGTCACTCAAAGTGTAGTCATCCTTGGGGAATGAATAATAAAAAGTTTACTGTCCACAAAATTCTACAGAATAAATAATTATACCAATATCACCCAAAATAAACTATGTACTTATCTAATAAAGTGTTGGTTCATCTTAAGCTATACCTTTGTCATTGCTCTCTATGTATACACAATACCTTACACATTACAGCTGAAGTCCTCTTATCATAGTGATTCCCTGCCAATAAAGGAGTTGAAATGAGGTATGGTGAAGAACAAATTTATTGTATTACCTTCCATTGTATGAGCAAGCCTCTTTTCCGGGCTGATGAAGGCACCTTTACATCCAGGTATCCCCTGAGTTCATCGCATGAACGCATTCCAAACATGTTGTGGGTCCAATGACTAGACTATGAGCTCTGAAAATAAAAAATCATTCCAAAGAATGAGTAAATTATTTGCTCTCTGAAACTGGCATTCAATATATACATTATTTTAAAGTGATCTGATGTTCTTGAAAAAAATGATGTAATATGTTTCTGTGATTGTCTTGAAAATTCTTAATAATATTCAATTCATATGATGACAAATAAGAATAGTTAGCAGTTTAATTATATTATCACTAGGGTTTAAAGAGATGCTTTTTTAACCAACTAATAGAATAATAGTTCCTTCAGTGGTGTTGGAGGTCTCTTTATATCCCTATATCAATTTTAACTGTGTGAGCGTGCTTCAATAGTGCTTTTAATTGGGTGAAGAGGCTTGTTTGTAATAGTGTGGGAAATATATTACTCATTTAGCATTGACTATAGTGGTTCACCTATTTAATAGAATATCCTCCGGGTCTAGAAGGAGTAGGATGGGTAGCGCAGCTCTTTATGAGATTACTGTGACCAGGGGTGGATTAAGGGGATGGTTGCCACCCTCAACCCACCCCTAGCAATAGTCATAAGAGGGTGACCACTCCCTTATGGTAATGATGATAATTATATGGCAGGCATTCTATACTCCTTAGGCTCCCATGGCAATCCACTACTAAGACAACTACCTTAATCTGCCTCCAATTGCGACACACACATATGCCCCTTCAGTAATTTTAAACTTTTGGCTATGACTTAAATGTTTTCCTTATCTTGAGCTAGACTGAGAATCCATAGCTGCCAATTAGGGAAATGAAATACTTAAATTCATGCAGTATTCTCCACACCTGAAGGAGTGGGCTCTCCATTCGGAAAAACTTTTTTTTTTAACACCTCAGGCAAAGGTAGTGATGCACAACTTTTTCGAGCTAAATCGTTACATTCCCACAGCTGGAGGAAGTTCCTTTACAAAATCTACATCGTTGCATATATTCCGCTTTTTAAAACCGACGCTTACAAAGGACAATTAGGGTCGCACCCAAATAGATGTCTACGCCGAGTTTCTCGCCTTACTTCCTTATCAATTACGTCGAACTGGTGGACGTCAATGACCTTCGAGGAGACTCTCAAGGAAAACTCTTCCCACCCACTCTATGTTCCTCGAAAACCACGGAATATATTACTACGATAAAATGAGGAAAAATGAACAATTTTACGTAGGTAGGTAACTACGGTTTTGTAGATGTCATTGCTTTGGGTAAAGCTGTGGAATACACAGGTATACCTGCAACCGCCTATGGCGATAAATGGAAACTTTAAAAGAATGGGCAATGGACTTCTAAGGATCCCACAGGGGAAGGAAGGGCAAATTTCCCGCGTGGGAGAGAGGGACTGCTGCCAAGGCCTGTAAAAGGGATCTCCTAGTAGCCCCAACAGTTTAAAGACGGAGTGCCCCTGAATTCCCCCGTGCGGCAAAATAGAATCTCCCCTCATCAACGTAGAGATGGTCAGGAAAAATCTAAGCAGTCAGCTATGACGCACCAATTCATATAAGATTTGTACTCTCACAGCGTGCACGGAAAAGAGCTTATGTCATGCAGGTAATTCATTAATAAAGGAATCTAAAAGTATGTTTTTTCTACAAAAACGCCCTGAATAACGATAAACTGATTGTCATGTGCCGTTGGGTCAGATGATATTGACGATTGAATCGTAAATTTTCAGCGGGGGAAAACAGCTTATGCATAAACAGATATTGTCCATTCAATTATGTCCTCACTAAAATCCGAGATAATCACCAACTGACCGATGCATCGTGTAGTAAACGTGAATATCCCCGCGCGGGTTAATGCATGCATGTCTCGTCGAAACGCAGCGACTCTCGTGTACTTTTTATAATATATTCGTGCATGAACCCGCGCGGGAATAGGAGGATTATGTTTTGGATTGGGACTTGAATGCATTAACGAGTGGTTAATTGAGGAGAAATTACCTCATCCAATGACACTCCAATACCACCGAATTAATGTCCGTCGCACGGATAATATTCTATAGTCCGTGGTCCGTCGGTGGATTTTAAAATAACAGCACGCTCCACTTCCTTTTGTCAAACTTCTTCCATTGAAAACCAAACCGGCGAGAAGCGGTATCCGGTGAATACAATGGCCCCCTCAATCTCCATATTAAACGCCGAGATGACCCTTTAAAGTTCTCATCGCCGTTTTTTCTTGGTGACTGGAGAGTGCGAGGTCATGAGTTACGCTCGGAAGCCAGTTGCAGTGTTGCGGAGTCGGAAGAAACACGGAAACAACAACAGATTGAAGTATCCGTCAGTAAGAAAAGGGGGAAAAATAATCTCAATCTTAGCGAGTCGGGCTGTAAAAACGAATGTTATAAATGTGAAGTTGAAATGTGAAAGGAAATTTCTTCACTACCTATGCGTCAAAACTTATAGAGTGGCTGTCAACCTGAATCATAGCCTAATTTTCAGCGCCAGATAATTTTAATATTCGAAGAGAGCGTTTCATTTACAGCACAATTTTACCATGGAGCAATTGTTCCAGCCTTTTTCTATTCCAATCCAATTAAGTCCAACTTAAGGGAAATATTACATGGGACGGAATATTAATTACTATTACTTAATATTAATTATTATTACTAAGGTCATACACCCAGATATCCGCTTGACGAGTATGTGGCAGACATAATTAGAGCAGCACCTCACGCGAGGTTCTAAGATATCAACAGTAAACATGATCTACGACCTTGCAGGATGTATTTAGCCCTGGTCACAGAATTTCCGATTTCATTGTTGACCCCAAGGGAATAGCCCCCCTTCTCTGCACGAGACATATGAATCCAAATCTGATATATGGAGCCAAACAGGATGGTAACAGGTGGGCGTCCTGCCTCCCCCTACCTAACATATGGCTCTTAACGATCCTGGCTACACCCATGGTTGACCCTAGGATACCTTTGCTTGGAATCAAGTTGATGCCAAATGCGAGGCAATTAGGGTTTCCGCTTTGCTGCTTCTTTGCCTGAATCAATCAGTAGCCTATTATTATACGAGTTTAAGTAGACCTTGATTGGCTCGTGCTACCCACAATTATTACATTGCCGTGGTAATTGTGGGAAGCAAGCGTTAACTGAAGGCCATTTGCGTAAATTAGGATAGACAATAACGTTGAGGTGGGGATCTCGATGAATAGAGCTTGGGAGTGTTGTGGAAGCTGACGGCATTGTTGTGTTTGTCCTGCGCAAGACGAAATATGGCTCTCCTTAACACTGTCACCAGGCTAACTAGGCAAGATATTTTTTAATAAATTATTCGTTACTTTTTCAGATATATGCTCGCGCTGCATGAAATTGTATTCCTTGTTCATCCGTATCAGTTGTTAACCTGTCTGTTGCGCTTAAGCATATAATTATGTCATTTCTCAGAGGTCCATCACTCAGGAATTTGCATAAATATCACCGCACAGTACTAAACACGATCTAAGTGTTACTGTCTAAAGGTTCGAGTCAGAGCGAAGCGAAGGCAACGTACATAGTAATTGAGCCTATTTCCTTTGTACATGACTATAATTATCAATAAGTATTTCGTGCGGTAAATATATTCGGGAAATAACGGGCCAAGAAAACTGAAAATTACGATTCATTCAAAAGTTGAACGGTCAGGGGAAGAGCCAGAATTAATGATGGAATTTTGCCTCCTCTCCCTAATCAGATCTTAATTAGATTACGACGCCGCGACGGAATTTTTGGGATTCTTCCGACGCAGGCTTGCATGCCCATCCAAGGCGTGACCTGCAAAGATAAGCTATGAATGTAATAGGTCGTTAAGGTAATTTTGTCGTAATCAAAAGCCTGCTACAACAACTAGGATGGGATTCATTATCAGAACGTAGGTTAAACGTAAAGTCAAATATTTAAGTCCGCTTGAAGCAGATCTTTCTACATCTACATACTACCCTGCGAGCCGCCGCATGTGCGTGTGGCAGAGGGTGTTAGGACACCAGCCGTGTAAAGATGTAAAGTTTTTGGAGGTGAAATGGTGACGTGTATTATGGGAGTGTATTTAGTGGAGCCTAGTTTTTATTGTGGTCGCTTATTGTGCACGGAAGGAACGGTTTTTTGTACCTATCTGTTGGGCAATCTCTCTTATTTTTTTGCTTCCGTCAGACCTAGAGATGTCGTGAGGCGTCATGATAATATTCTCTGTGTCACTCTGAAACACACCAGTTCTGAATTCTGAAAGCTAAGCCTAGCGTGTAGCCTCAGAGTCTCTAGGGGCTCCCACCTTAATCCCTGTAAAAGTTGTGAAACACTATATGTTCCCTCGTAGCAATCTTTCTCGGATGTTGAAAGAAACATTCTGCGGGCCCTCGACATCACAGATCATACACCTATGTCTAATTACGGAATTTGAGAACTGAACGGATTGGTAGATATTTTTTTTCTGTAAACTCTGAAGGATCTTCATAGTTGTCGTTAGGATTATAAAGAGAGGTTGTTCCGCCTTTATAGGAGACCAAAATGCTGGATGCTTCGTAGTATGCTTTTGTTCAACATGGACGAAACCATTAACATCTCGCCTTGAATGTATGGTTTCTTATGTAGTTCGACGCATATATGCGTGTATTCAATCTATTACGACAGTAAATGCAATTATCCCCTTAAACGTTCATGGCATGTTATGTTCCACTTTTCTGGTGATAACTCATTCCTTGCGACCCACCCTTAAGATGGCTTACACGGTACTTACTATGTGGATGAGAGTCGTGTGGGTGAGGCAGTCAAAGATTCAACGGTCACTAATCTCATAGGTGAATTCATGAAAAAAGCAAGTTTTTTGAAGCAGCACTGACTTTTACTTAATTTCCACAATTTCGACTTGGGGCTGTCTTGTGTCATGGAAAGTCAATTCGTCGACCATGAGTAAAACGAGCGTAGGCCCTGACTCGATCCCTCCACGTGAGAAGGCATTGCGCCGATCGACGAATCAATCTGCCCCCGAAACGAATACTGAGATTGCCAGAATCGAGGATTTCCTCCGCGAAGATTCCGGTGAGAACTCTGGAGATTCTTAGCTTAAAACAAACAATTGCTTCTTAAAGAGTCCTTGATGTTTGAACGAGGACAAAACTATTTTGATGATGCAACGTCTTGAGGCCTGCAGTGGTCGATTAGCAGTAATTAGAAAAGTGAACGGAAGGAAAAAGGAATAAGGAGGACACAAACATGAAAAGAGATGTGTTTGAATGTTCTCAGCTTCAACAATCGTCCTCTTCCGCGGATGATTTGTTTTTCACGATGCCGTAGTATCTCTGTAATACTATCTCTCTCTCTCGAGTAATATTATTTACTCAATTGTAGCCATTTAGGAGTTGGAATCATATTTACGACTATTTTTAGAAATGTTGTGAACTTTTCACCGATCTAACTTCATCACATCCTGAGATACAAATATATTCGGCACTGTTTCCTCGGGACAAATTGGTACGACTACATTCTCCACTTCAAAAGTCATAGCTCAACACAATGGTGGATCTATCATGATGTTGGCAAAACTCGGCAAAAGGAATCAGAATAACACCAGAAAAAATCTATTGGTATGGGTATCTACCATGGAATACAGATGGCATAATAGGAGCAGATATCCGCAGCGATATACTGAAATACACTATTCACCTTGAAAATGAGAGACTATAGACAGCCAAGGTCGCAACGCCAAAAAAGGTGAGGTGGAATAATCCAACGATATCGCTGAGTGCCATTGGTCGAAATCACATAATTAAAAAGGTTTGTGTGCCCTAATTCCCGCTAATACAAATACCCTCTTTAATTCTTGCCGTGTATTATGTGGATATGAATGAAGGATTAGTCTGCAATTTTTACAGAAAACCGACCACATCAAGGTTCCTTATGAATTGAAAACTCTGCAAGAGTAGATAAACATTTTAGCCGGCATTTTCTATCTCCCGGTAATAACACTTCAGTCTCTTGTTCATTTTCGCACTTAGCAAAACTGACGGGTAAATGCCCGCGGGAAAATCCCGGCCAGCGCAGTCATCTTCTTCACACCCACTCGCCGCCTAACTTTTGGAGAAGCGACCACCTGCGAACGCGTCGGCACGGTGTACCAGGTATATGCCTGGCTTCGCGATGAGGCGATTTCCCTGCTACCACCACCTCCGCGTGAACCGCAGTCAAGGTTATTTGAAACGCAAAGAAAAGGAGGTAAAGGCTTCGCGGAAATCTTTTTTGTGAAGCTCCAATGTGGGGGTCATCACCTCGGGGAAGGTTTCAAATGCGGAGGCTCCTCGCGCGGCGTGTTTCTTGCGCCGCAAACATTACTTTTCACCTCCATTGTCAGCGATTAGAATCTTGAGGAAAAAAGTAAACAAAGAAACTGACGAGCGTACGGCTCCCCATTGGTGGCTCCACACTTAGCATTCTCCAACCAGGTCCCTCTTTTTCACAGTGGGACGAGCATCTTTTCGAGTCATTGAATCACCTCGTATCAAACGAAGTATCGCGTATGGGATACTTTAATCACTACTCCTACATCAAATGGCAGCAATTTCTCTGTATATATCTCTCATCAAAACGCCGAACGTTCACGATAACGGAGTATTTTGGGACCTCAGGCGTGGGGATATATTTGCAAATTTGCTTCCAACTTTCTCTGAATAACTATAGTAGTAGTTGCCCGAGCATCTTTTCAATCTTAGTCATAAGAATCGCCGAAATATTTCTCACCTCCATTGGGGTACTGGGAAAAGCATACGCAACATATGGAGATGAAGCAAGCATACATATGTGAAATGCTAAGTTAAGAAATTAACGTGAATGAAAAACTACCTACCTCTTTTGCAAGCTCATGCTTGGTGTACATTTGCCACACCCACTGATACCCTCGAGGTGCCTTAGTCAAAGGTTGCAAGTACACGTAGATCTACGCTGCCCGGCAACTCGGATCCATGAATAAAAATTGCACTGGTATTTGAGCACTATAGGTATACTGTACTTAAGTAAATAATATGAATTTAGTCGCAAAGAAAAATATCTCACCAGTCCAATGACACCAAAAATTTTACGCCGACTTAAACTCCTTACCCCATTACTTTCCCTGAAATTTGCCAAAAAATACCAGCCCTTTTACATGGGAAACGGTACGTACAAGCACTCCAAAGGGTTTATTTAAGAAATGAGGAATTTATAACGCCAACAAGTCTTCAAAAAATGTATTGTGTAGTTTGCATTTTATCTCAATTATTGTTGAAAATTAATCATATTATCACCGCAGTAAATTCTTTGGGATCACAGAAAGTCTTCCGTTTTGGAGTTTCAAACATACCGCGCGAAAAAAATGAGTCAAGTAGACTTATTTCGATATTTTCATTTAGTTACTTACAATTTCTGTCATATAAAACTATATTATTGCACCAGTAATAATTCAATATTTAATTCATGTGTCCTACAGCTGGTGAAATTAAAACGTATAATTCGAATATAGTCTCCATTATGACTAGGGAACTATCTCGCTCAAATTACATTAATACACGTACGGTTATTTCCACCGTATAAACTGATGTATTTTGTAGAAGTGTTAGCTAAGTATTATTTTCGACAAACTTAAAAATTTATCATATTTCAAACTCAACGACTTATGATTTCCGCTCCAGCCACCTTAAGCACGTATCCATTATGAAGTTTTAAGCATGGAATCCCCTATTTCCACGCATCATCATAGTATGGGGACGATACCAAAGGAGTACAATTCTTATTTTATAAGTCTAGTATTGTAAGCAGCCGGAAAACATTAATTATTAGGAAGAAACTATATCCGTTTACCTCAACCTCTATAGGAAACAAATGCATGGATTTATAATGCATGAATGCATGGATAAGTCCATGACGTATTCGCGTGGACAGTTAAGCAGAATTTTCCCATCGAATATCATCCGCAGCACAAAGAGCAGACACACAGGAAATGTGGAAACTCTGATACGAGCAAGAGGCAATTTTTCCGGGCTCCTATCAATTAAGATACAAAAAGCGGAGCATCCACGCCAGAACGTTCCGAAAAACCGCTATTAGAGGTCAATTGTCTCACAGATGTATTCATGAAGTTGCGAAACTAGAGATCGCGGGGTCAGTGACTAAACCCAACTGGAGCGTGGAACGAACTCCCATAATCTATGGCAAACGCGTAACACCATGTGTCAAAGTGATCTCACGGCTGTTCGAAAATGAAAGAGAAAAAGTAAATCCTTCAATCAAAATTTCCAAATTCGGGAACGCACAGCGACATGGAAATTACGAAATTAGAAAAAGTCTAAAAGAATTATCAGCTTCACGGTAAAATGGTGGCATTCTCATATCTTCACCAATGAACAGAAAATGATGCGAATATGATATTTTAAAAAAAATTTCTAGTAGCTACTATCGAACTACGGATCTTCGGATTGCGGGACCAAAAGACCAACGAGATGCCGAGATAGCCGATGTTTCGAGTTTCGAAATGACTGAATATCGACAATATAGAGGTCGTGAAATCACTTCCCTATAGACTGGATTGTTGAAATGTCAACGATTGAAACAATTGAAGATCGCGAAGTGAAAATGTTTTAATTTCTATGGCTCGTAAATGCTTATTCGATTGCATTGTTGGTTGTGTAAAATAATAGTCTTTTCTCAATGTATACAGCATTCCAAGAAATACTTTTGCTACAGTTTGGGCTTGCCCATAACTTTCTATCCATCTCTCTTAGTAAATAAATAAAACCCTTAAGGTAGTTTGAGCGAGATATTTCCCTAGTCATAATGGGATCCATATTCGAACTATACAGCAACTTTAAGAAGAAGGAATTAAATATTGAATTAATAATGGTGCAATTATGCTTTTATAAGACAGAAAGTTTTATTAATTAATTTAAAATATCTACAAAAAGTCTTTTACTGGACATTTTTTCACGCGGTATACGTTCAAAACTCCTTCATAACGGAAGTTTTTTTGTGATTCTGAAAAAAATACTGCGGTGAATTTGTGATTTGTTTTTAAAAATAGTCGAGAAAACATTCAAACTACGCACTTTCAATCTTCTGACTTGATCTATGTGTTAGATATTCCTCATATTTTTAAAATAAGGTCTCTCTGGAATGCATACGCGCAGCATTTTCTCTGTAACAGAGCCGCTATTTTTCGTCCAAAATCTCGGAAAGTAGTGTGGTAAGGGGCTGATATTGTGGCATCTTGGGAAGAGAAAGATGTTTTTCGTTAAAATGAGACCAAAGCAATTGATTTCTATGAGAAATGACATTTCGTTAAAAGTACCTTAAAAGCCAACTCAGCGGTGTATGGCAGGAGGTTATTTATCACTAAAATGCACTACACTATCTATACCCTACACAGGGCATATTATCAAGAGGCCTCACTAAATCTCTAGGTTTGTGAGAAGCGATAAAATAAGAGAGAGACACTGCCGATCAGATGGGTACAAAATCTCCTTCCCGCGCACAATAAGCGACCCCAATGAAAACTGAGCTCCACTGAATACACTCCCATAATTCACGCCGCCATTTCACCTCCCAAAATCTTACATATTTACACGGCTGGTGACCTAACACCCCCTACATCTACGTCATACCCTGCAAGCCACCCAGAGGGTGTGTGGCAGGGGGTGTTTCCACACCAGGCATGCATTAATTATACGGCAGAACACCGAAACTACATTGAAACCAGCGTACCACACATGCAACGCGCCCATTAAAATCTACTAACCAAGAAACATTCTATCGTCAATCGTTCCAACATGCAAGGGGTACAAGGACTACTACTACAGATACTAAATCTCATGCATAAATAAGAACATCAATATTTACATCATACTTTAATAAGAACGTAAAAAATATAAAGAAAGAGATCTACAATCTAGCTATTTGCTGTGTGTGACAATGTCACTATTTGCATTATTCATGACGACGATCACAGCTGTTATGGTCCGAATGGTACGCGGAAAACTACTACCCGCCCATGCGGCGGTTCGCAGGGTAGCATGTAGATACGCCAATAAAGCTGTGGAAATAGTGACGAGTATCAATAACAACTTGTTAGTACTTTTCAGGATGTGACATTTCACGTCTGAAGTAGACCCAGGACAGCATTTTTATCTTCGTAAATTTCCAACCCTATGGATAAAGCATTTCCCTCTTCGGGCATCCTCCAGCCAATCAGCCGACGAAAACGAATCGGCGCCGCGAACTCGAGACACGAAAGACAGCAGCAGTCTCCTCTCCCGTCCTAACTACCGACTCCCCTGGTTCTTCCCGACGCCCGTGCGACTTGTAGGCATCGCGGTTAAGGTTAGGAAAACTACGGCGCCGGGTGTAAGGGATTTCGCAACGAGTCGAGCGACGCAAGAGCCCCACATTCGTCCAACCAATCGACGTCTACACCTCTCCCCCCACTTCCCCCCCCCACACCCAACCTCTCTCCACCCATCCATCAGTAACCCTTCCGCTAAAGGCTCAAAGGGGGTTGGGTACGTGGAGGAGACGAGTTTTTGCACATTTGGGGACAGCGATGAAGCGGAATGATCACTTTTATAGAGAGGGGGACCCTTTTTCACCATTCATTGGTCATCAAACTCGAGGGTCGATCACTGGCGATCGATGTCCACATTAAAAAAACAAACACCTCCACGGATCGTCTCTCTCTCCATCCATCACTTCCCCCGCGACTGTTTGGCCCCACTACAGTTCTCAATCAATTCGACGACCAACTGGACTCTTGAAAAAAAATCTATTGAGAAACACACGCTTACAACACAGCCTGCCGATCAACCTATTTTATCCCGTTTAATGAAAGCTGCCACTGTCTCTAATGGGGAATATTAACTAAGGGTATTCCCCATTGTAGAGTGGTGCACGGGAAATCAAAGTTTCTTACAAAGTTGAATACATTATTCAAACGAATGTGTGACGCTCGTAAACTCTTGCTTTTAAAATTGTAGAGTTAGAACGCGTGCAGAGAAGATCAGCAAGATACGTGATATGCCGTTATGATAGTCTCGTTAGTGTTACTGACCTCTTGAAACAACTTTGATGGGAATCGCTTTCAGACCGTTGATTGAAATTAGACTCAATCTTTTATGTTAATTCAATACGGATTCATTTTCAGAAGTCATCAATATCTTACCAACTCCAACATACTACGGTAGATCAGATCATGATAATAAATTTAGGGAAATAGATTGTAGAACAGCCAGGTTTAAAATTTCGTTTTCACCGCGAACAATAAGAGACTATAATAGCTGCGTTGAGACTTTGAAGTAGGTT
Organism: Ceriagrion tenellum; assembly: GCA_963169105.1. Classification (NCBI taxonomy): domain Eukaryota; kingdom Metazoa; phylum Arthropoda; class Insecta; order Odonata; family Coenagrionidae; genus Ceriagrion; species Ceriagrion tenellum. The sequence goes on along the minus strand of OY720632.1, from coordinate 93,074,134 downwards.
AATTGACAGGTAGTAGTTGATTAACTCATATGCCCCCTAATGCATGTTTCTAAATCTGCCGAGTTGTACTGACACCAGGTTTTGCATGTTCCCTGCATGACTCTTGTGTCACATTAACATAATTACATTATAGATTCTTTTAGTAGTTTCTGTAGCATTTGTAGCATACCCACTATGTGGTGCATGTTGGTGAAGTTAATTTCTTCACTCTAGTTCATGTTGGTGATAAGTCACCCCCTGCCAAACACCACTGTGGTGGCTTGCAGGGTAACAAGTAGATGTAGATGTAAAACTGCACTCAAATAAGATAAAAAATAACTTGTTCCAAAACGGCATCTCGATGGCCGCTTTTCTGATCCGTTCATTCCAACAGGAAGATCGAGTGACGCCGACTCCTTGCCTTCCACATGGGATGCATGAAGATTATCCTCAGCAAATTAGAGTAAGCCCACTGAACTGAATGCATCGCATGACTGAAAGCATCGCCGTTCCGTTATGTCATTTACCAGTCAAAGACATAGGAACTTGACGCCACTAATCGCTCATGACCTTAAACAATGAATAATTTCATGGAAAAGCTGTTTAACCACAAATTTTCTACCCTGCATACATCCACGTATTACCCTGCAAGCCACCTATAGGGTATTTGGTGGGAGTGACTTATCACCAGCATGAACTATAGTGAAGAAATTAACTTTCAACAACATGAACCACACTCTGGGTATGCTACAAATGCTACCGAGACCACTAAAATAATCTATAATTTTACTATGTAAACGTGACACATGAGTCATTCAGGGAACATGCAATACATGGTGTTAGCACTACTCGGCAGATTTAGAAACATGCATTCGGCTGCAGATGAATTAATATATACACTACCTGTCTATTTATCTTCTATCAAATTCAAAGTCTTAACGCAGCCATTATGGTCTCTTATCGATCGCATGAAAAATGACATTTTAAACCTTTCTGTCCTACAATCTATTTCCCTTATTTATTCTCATGATCTGATCTACCGATACATGATAGGTACAAGAAATCGTTCTTCCCGCGAACAATAAGCGATCACAATAAAAATTAAGCTCACTAAACACACTCCTATCATTCTTGTCACCGTTTAATCTCCAATAAACTTACACCTTTACACGGCTGGTGACCTAACTCCTGCCACACCACCATGCGGCGGCTCGCGGGGTAGTATGTAGATGTACCGTAGTATGTTAGAGGTCGTTAGATATTGACAACTCCGTCGGAAAATAATTCCGTCTTGAATTTAAAAAGTTTAAATTCACAAATTTTAAAAAGGTTGAGTCTTCTCTGCGCGCGCTCTAAATCTGTTTTTAAGCCAACATCATGAGAATCCCAAAAACCTGCAGCGTATTCTACGTGGGATCTGAACGTTTAATAATATCTAATTACATGGAAAAAAAAGTGGTTTAACCACAAAATTTCCGCCCTGAGTATTGTGAACGCTACGCTCATATTTAAAAAACCGTATAATCCCCATTTTTCACGGAAAAAATTATGTCTTTCATATGATAACCTACGAAATGTCGTGCGAGCCACCTCCAAAGTGCATCGGATGGGCTGATCCCACGCCAAGAACGCAAATTCGTCCCAGTGCAAGGTCTACACCCCGCAAGCGCCGACTTCTCATGCAGTAGTACTTTGTTAGGGCGCGCCAACAACTTAGGTCATTTTGCACCACTTCCTATGGTTCGTTAAAACAAGGACCATCAACTATCAGGAGAAAAATATTCTATATTACCTGTATATTTTGGCAGTCCAATTTTTTTAGCGTTGTCCCAATGGACAAATCGAAATGTATGTTTCAGGGTTCTCAGAATATTTTAGAAAACTTCAGATAATAGATCAGTTCCAAATGTAATTCGATATCCTATGGTCATAATGCTTGCCAAAAAAATTATACTTAGAGGGCTTGAGTATTGCACGACAGACAGAAATCTAAGAAAATAAGATTTGGTTACAAAATATTGATTGATTAATTATAATCACATTACATTTTATTCAGATTCTGCCGGTCATGACATTTTTGAAAATAAAAATTTGACCATGAGATATTGGCTGAATCTAAAAGAACTTGTCCAAATTTTACCTTGCGGTCTGGTCCCTGATTGTGTGCAAGAATTTTGAAACTGATAAAATCATTTTTACTCAGTCGAATAAATGCATTCTTATAAAGGTCGAAATCCCTCGGCCACGGGGGCTAAAGTCCGTCGCTGAATTGCCGGAGGATCAGCGATGAAAATCCAAAGCAGCTTGATTTCACAGATAAACCATACAAGGCACCGGGAAGAGAACTGGTACACCCACTCTGAATGTGCGAGTTTAAAACGCCTTAGGGGCTCACTAGTAGTTCTAGGCGACCTCTACCCTCAACTGTCAGACAGCAGACCTTCGGATTGGAAATTGTGGTTTGATCTGATATGATTATGAATGCGAAAAAAATAACTAGGTGAAGGAGACGAATTCAACGCTCCGACCGATGCTTACATAATGCATTTCCCTGGAAGCGATCCGTTTCGGCATTCGCTAAACAGGAGCAGGTTATCTACGGACCTTAACACCATAACCACCGGATGAACGAAGCACTTAACAGGGCAATACATAAAACGACCGTGAACGGCTGAATAAACGAGTTGACGGTTGGAAATCATTCCCTCACTCTTGACATATCAATTGTGTCTGGGATTCCCATCTGATAGGAGAAGCGAGGAGGGAAAATCAGTCGAATACGCGAGGAAAATCCACCGAAAAAGTCATTCACCTAGACCAGGAGTAGAACCAGGATCCCTCGATATCACGCTGATAGGTTCAGCCAGTAAATAGGTTCCTGTGTAGGATTTTCGTACTGAGGTGTTATAGGGGGTGAGTCAACTAAGGTAAAATCATGGGCAGTCCCATAATCCCCAGAATATGTAAATTAAATACATTTGAAAATAATGCAATACACATGTATATCTCGTACATAGAATAACTCATCCGCATGAAATTTCCGGCATGATTAAGTTTTCTGCATGATTACTATCTTGTATTATTAATAATCAGTCGTATTGATAATAATAACCAGAAGTTGCATTTTAACTAGAGTACTGCATGGCAGTATGTCCGTCTGGATAGTACTTTCCTAGTTTCTGGTCTTACCGGGCGCTGTTGTATTAGCTGCTTTTGGCCTGCACCTAACGGCTGGGGGAACGTACGCGGTTCTGATTTGAACTGGGATAAGTGCTGCATGCCTGGTGTGGACTCATTCCGTACCACACACCCAAATGGTGGCTTGTGCAGTACTCCGTAGATGTATACCTATGTAGATTCGCAAGTTTTTAGGCACATACATGGCGCTATGTACAGCGAATCACGTGGAAGGAAATCATTTTTCCGTTGTACATTTACAAAGTACCCTTCAAGACACATAGGGGTGGTACTCACGATTACGAAAGACCGGTGACAGTTGAGGGTATTTCCACTGCTTGAGACAGGTGGGTAGGCCAGTATACGTATGATTATTCAGAGAATGGAGAAGGAATCGATGGAAATTTAGCGACGGCATTTTCTGCGGTCTATTTTCTTAACCTTATGCCAGTAATCGTTTCTACCGTAATAGTTTGACCAAAGGAAAACAAGTTGAATGTCCGGCAAGAAATAGTTTATCTGAAATTTGCGTAAAAAATTTAACATATATTTTTCGCTAAAATCAGTAGCCTGTTCCAGGACAAATTCTCTGAGCAATTTAGTAACGCTGTTAATTTTATCGTTACAACTTTTAACGGTTCTTGCAGCTCTCCGCTGCATTAGATCCATTACTGAAACTAAGCCTAATTCGTAAGGGTCCAACATACTTGCGGTACAAGGCTTCCGGGCGTACGCTTAACTGATCCTATACCTTCGGTTACAAAGAAATAAGTGAACCATAGACCATAAAAGTGAACGAGATGGGGTAATCTGACGCAAAATATGTTTTAACTGTTGGCGAAGATTAAAAAAAAAACAGTGAATCCTCAGTTGAATGGCCAAATAACAAAAGCTCACGAAATACTATCAAGTACACTTCACCGGCAAAGGATCCCGAGAGCCAATGCAAGCTAATATTTAGAGAGGATTTAAATACAAACTGAAGATTTTCGATCCCAAAAAAAGTCAACGAAAAATGCTCTCATAGAGAAAAGACTGCAGTTTTTACTGTCTGGTGTAATTGAAAATTTAATTTCGTCGATCAGACACCGCTTTGACTCACCGTATGGAAGAATACAATATGGATGAAACGGACTGGAGGCAGAAAAGTCATCTACACCTACATCTACGAAGTACCGTGCAAGCCACCACTGGGGTGTGTGGCACGGAATGATTCCACATTTATTATTAATGCAACTGATAAATAACACTACAAGGTACTATATCATACAAGGGGTATATCATGCCGGAGATTACATGCGAGGTTCGTAGCTAATAATCATATTAAGATACTTAGCACTACTGAAAAAAACCTATTTAACCTAGCCAGTATCCTAGAACTGATCCATCGCAACTATTATGGTCCCTTATTGTACGTGGAAAAAATGGCATTTCAAATCTATCGGTTCTGCAGTCTAATTCCTTAATCTTATTGCTGTGATCGTTTTTACCATAATAATTTGGCTGTAGCAAAATATTTTGAACATCCGGCAGGAAATAATCTACATTAAACTTTCGTAAATGATTTCACCTATATTTTTCCCTTCGATCGGACAGAGATTTCCACCCTAATTCCTGCAACAATTTAGTAACACTATTATTTTTATCATGACAATTTTTAACAAATCTAGCTTCCCTCCACTATATTCGATCTATATCTGAAACTAGCCCTACTTCTTAACGGTCCCTTATACTAGCGGCGTACTCCAAGTGAGGAACACAAACACGGGTCATCTGGTGAGCCATGCGGTGATATCAAACTTTTATAACCATTAGTGCTCTAACTCCGTTAGTGAACATTAAAATTAGATTATTTGCTGGGAGTAGAGGGATAAAAAGCAGGATTGCGAACCCAGCTGACGGAGGAATATCACGCTAGGCAGCTTGAGGTTAGAGCACTACATAATGATTAGATGTAAGTAAGGGTTTCCACAAAATCGACAAGATTATGTAAGCAAGAATTCCAGAAAGATAGTTTACATCTATGATCTCTTTCAAGGGTGAGCTACATGGTGTAAGAACCCCAGCCAAGAAGATCGGAGGGAATATGAAAAAGGAATTTGGAAAGATGTGATCAGAGAAGCGTGTTAAGGAGAGTTGTTCTCACGCTGTTTCTTGCTGAAATCATTTCAGGAACCTGCATTACACTAAACATACTATCATTGTACCCAGCGAGTGAATGCATAAGCTCAGCTATAGATTTCCGCTCTCGAGAAGTTGTAATACAAAAAGTGATTACAAATATAAATACCTAAAATACATGGCATCTGATTTCGGAATGAATACAACAGGAAACATGTCATTTACTTTTACGCTAAGGATGGAGTTATATGTGTTAATTCAATTGAAACATATTATTCGAGATTTACCTTTATTATCAACCGTAATAACAGGTAGAAAAGGAGTAACTTTGGGAATGCTTAAAATAGTTTTTTTCTATTACTCGGATTGAAGATAGGTGTACTCAAAATTACTGAACATAGGTTGTGTACCTTACAGGTTGGACCACATTAAAACATGTGGCTACTATTAGAAGACCACCGTATGAGTGCCTGTAGGGTATATTTTGCGACAAAAAAGCCTCTTAAAATTAATAATAGAAGGAGAAATTAGTGGATAGGAGAGCATAGGAAATCCAAAATGGAATACATTGGACATATTACGGATTTATTTATTTATTTTATTTTATCTTCACTATCCCGAATACAGCACAATGTGCCAATTTATTCCGGGTGGATAACATTAACAACGGACGAGACACAGACACCCATGTCCTGGGCATATAATATTCTACTCAGGCGGGACTCGAACCCGCGACCTTCAGGGTAGCAGGCTAGGACTTTACCCCGCCGCCACCGGGGCCGACAAAGTGAAAAATTAAGTACAAACGAAGTAGTTGGCTGGTAGGAGAGTGAATTGGAGTGCTGCACAAACTAATATTCGTATTAATGACGATATAAACGTTACAATATCTCACTGACCATTCATGAGCTGTGCCATATGTCATACACACCCTCCCGCTTCAACAGGAGTCGCGGGTTCCATTACCGCCTATAGGTAAGAGTGATGGGAAAAACCATCACGGTACGTTTGCGATATGATGGCAACGGCGATAACTAGCAGGAATATCCACGACCGCCCCCAAAGCAAACGACCTCGTTATCTATCTTGAGCAGATTCCATTTACACCTGACCGCGTTTACAGAACAGTTTCCAATCAATGCTCTCACAGACTCCCTCGAGGCAGCTCGCAGGTTAGAATGTATAAGGATGTGTCCTGTTATATGATTACCACCCGCAAAAGCACTCTTCATGTGGCTTGCAGGGTAATATCTACATCTACCAAATACCGTGCAAGCCACTACTAGGGTGTGTAGCACGAGGTGATTCCACACCAGGCATGCAGCACTCATCACAGTTTAAATCAAAACCGTGCACGTTTCCCCGGAATGCCAGACGTGTGCCAAAAGCAGTCAGGACAACAGTGTGGGGTCAGGCCGAAAACCTGGAGAGTGATACGCAGAAGAACATGCTACCATGCAGTACACTACTCAAGATACAGCAACTGGTTAGTATAATTAATGTGACTGATGAATAGTAATACAGGGTACGAAATCATGCAAGAGTATATCACGCTGAAGATTACATGCGAGTAGCTATTTATCATGTTAAGATGGATAAATGTTTCTCGGGTCTTCCACCGGGTGAGCAGGTCCATGGGGCCCTTGGAGAAATGGACCTGCTCACCCGGTGGAAGACGGGAGAAACCTTTATCCATCAGATACGCCGGGAAAATCTGAAACCCTTCATCATGTTAAGGTATTTTACACCACTACAAAAACATATTTTTACCTAGTCAGAGTCAAAGTATCTTCTAACAGATCTATTGCAACTATGGTCCTTTATTGTACGTGGAAAAAAATGTTGATGTAGATGTGGTGGCTGTTACTGTAACCAGATAAACTTAGCGTCAACTGCGGAGCAAGAAATTGGTACCGTAAAGACAACTAATGGGTATAAAATGTCATACGTATTCTGAAATTAAGAGGGGGGGTGGAGATGAAGAAAACCTAGAAGTATCACTGAAATTGATTCTTATTTGTTTCCACATTTGTATGGCTCGGAAACCTGAACCCGAAGGAAGGAGGATGAAAATAAATTAATAGCGTTTGGAACTTTGAATGCAAAAAGAATAAAGAAAAAATGAGACGTGATGGCAGGTAAACGAACGAGGTAGTGACAGTCATGGTGGAGGGATGAACTTGCCGGATCAAATTATGACGAGACCGGCTGAATGATGAAGGACCTAATGGGCACAAAGTCAGTGAAAGACGGGATAATGCTTAGTGATCAAGGATTATAAGACTTTTTGGGCAGGATTAGCCGAGGTATTACAAAAATAAGAAACAAACATTGGAATATTGGGCACTTTTGGAATAATAGGTAGCGTCTTTTGAAAGTTTTATGCCCAATTCAAAACAACAGACTGTTAGAATACACCGGGAAGGTGTGGATGGCATCTGAAATCGCAAGAATAACCAGGCTGAATGTATATTTGCGTCGCGTTAATGACATGGAAATGCTAACATCATCATTCTCTCTATCCTTAAGTCTTAGTGACAGGTATCGGTAAATTTTCCACTGCATTTAGAGTCGGTAGGGGAGGAAATGAGGGTGACGGGACGAGAGGATGAAGAGGAAGGGGAGGAAAAGATACGCAACCGAGACTCCTCTCCCGCTCTCCGTGTGTATATTGATGGTGGCAGAGCGAATAAAGAAAACGGGCCCTCCCCCTAAGAGTTGTGCCTACCACTAGTCGTTTCGAGGTGAAGGCAATCCGGTAATATACCCTCCTCCCAGCGTCTCAACCTCCCACCCCCCCTCCCTCCACGCCAAGCTATTCTCTTTAGCTACCCTCTCATCCTCCTCATTCGACCAGCTCGTGCTCCCGAAGCCACGTGACCACCGGCAACCGCAAGCCTGGACACCGGGAGTCTTTACGGGCATCCACATGGGGCACTCATAGTGCACACAACGCCGTCCAACCCCGCCCCCTCATCCACTCCTCCCCTCAGGGCGTTTTACTGAGGTTTCTGATCTCCTTCGAGGACGAGATCCCATTACGGAACGAGAAATCTCGGACGACCCACCGCTCTTTATCCTCGACACATGGCACACACGTTAGCGGGGAGAGCATGGAACAGGTGTCACCCTCGCTTTTCCGGGATTTCGTACCGTCATAGGATATACCGACCCTTACGTAACGCACCCATGTACCGTATGTAACATCCCTCACCCGTAACTAAGCTAAAGAGATGAAGTAAAATAAAACGGACGGACGAGATTTTTACGATTTGAAAGTTGCACTGCCCTCATGGCAAAACAAAGGATATTTTCTTTTTAGATGAAAAGGCGCCCTTAATACGAAACGAGTGCAACCCACACTATGTATTTTGTGAAATACACAGATATTCATAAAACCTCATATTCACTTATAAGCAAACTCTAGGGCAAAAATAAGACAGTCGTGGCAGAATCCCGAGGGATTAATTTTAGATTTGGCTCTAACCGACAAGCTATGAAGAAAGAGTTATAATTATTAAAATTCACACAGAATTCGGAAAAGAATTTACCTTGATTCCCAGGATTTCATTCCATTTTTTAGTCAAGATAATTATATAACACTCTTTGTTCATTTTGAAATACACTGAAGAGTAAAAATGAAATGACACTATTTTATGATTAAAGTGCTGGCAGTGCCTGAAATCTTTGTAAAATCCAAGAGAAATGCAAAGGAGAAACAGTTTACATAAAAAATTATGACTAAGTGTTCGACCTAGCGTTACGTAAACATAGTAACACCTAAAATACTAAAATGCAAGCGCTGAACCTGATTCCCGACTAACCAAACACTTTGAGAGAAATGTTCCAACGGATACCGTTCCACATCTGAAAGAAAAGGAAACGCTGAAGAAATGTTTGGCGAAGAGCCGTTCATTGGAAATGGAAACAACCTTGTCTGAATTTTTACATTTAAAAAAAATCTCTTTGGCCGCGACCGGTTTATCCCAAGGAAGGCGTCGATTGTTTTCGGGTGCTAATCAAATGCGAGCCCGTGGGAACAGGAGAACGTGGAAGAGGGAACGAAAATATTTTCAGAGACAGGGAAAGTTATCGTTTTGATCCCTAAGCGTTGACGCAGTCTGTTTTCGCATCCTTTTATAATAATATCCCAACAGACCTGAATCTATTCAATGATTTTCACTCATAATAAGCCGCACGCATGCTCCCTCTGAAGTATCTTAGAATTGTTTTAAATAAGTGTTCTCTGGTGCCGCGATTGCTTTTGTGTATCTAACACGTAGCTTACATACAGCGCCAATTTTTTTCGTTAAATAACTCCCAAAGTTCTTATGTTTTTTAAAGTCCATAAGAAACAATGACAGTGTGTTATAAAAATAGTATAATCTTCAAACACTGATGTCTCGACCGATGGTCTGTCATTTGCTAAGTGATCCCGTAGTGTTTACATTAAATATTCTCATCGTGAACGCAGCCCTCCTATGGTCGCGATTAAGGACAAATACAACGTATTGTGGTAATGTAAACATTTAATGACAAAGAGTCCGCCCATGAAGCAGAAACGAAGACGCACCGACGACCGATAACTCCGGATTAGTTTTCAGTGTAATCGTAAGAGAAAGGACAATATATTTGGTATCCAATGTTATAACTCTTCCCGCTGTAAAATTCCATTTTCGGACACTATCATAACGCTTCCATTCCCGAAAGGGGAAATTCGACCAAAGGAAATATACTAACGATCGCCGCTAACGATGTTCGGAATCTATAATTTTCTGGACGGATGCGTGATAAATCCTCGCGGGGAAGTTATCTACGCCAGTATTCCATGAATTAAGGGCAGCAATTCATTCGACTCCGCCGGCATATAAATCGGAAAAAAGCGTGAGGAGAGCCTGACACCAAACAATGCGATTCAACTCCATATTGACAGTCCACCGACTTGTGTTCCTAACTGTCGACCCGAAACTGATGAAAATACTATCTTTTTCATTAGTTGTTACAATTATAGAATGCTTTCCAATTTTTCAAATGGATAGATGATATACCCTACAAAATGTTATATATACGCAAACGAAAAGTATTATATTCAGCTTTACATATTCATACTCCCTCAAATATTAGTACCACTGGTGAGTTTTTAGCACCGATACGCAACTCAAACCAAGACAATGCTGTGCTCTTGTATTGATCAATTCTCTGAAACAAAAAAATCGGAATACCAATGCATAGTTGAATTTTATCCGGCGAAAAATTATGGAACTCCTTCATGAAGGTTAATGAAGGAAATACACTGGGAGAGTTAGACAGATATTCATTTGGCGACCGGTTTTGATAAAAGATACCATCATCACGTCATTGTGGGCATTGCTTGTATCATTGTGAGCAAACCTTCTGTATCATTGTGGCCATACTTTGTATCGAAACCGATCACCAAATAAATATCAGTGGAACTTTGCCAGTGCATTTCATTTTTGAACAATCGATGAGGGTGGTCAGCAATTTCAAATATATATAAACGGCTGATACCATGTATTTACCAAACAGTGCCTCCTACCATTAATATAATCATAAAATTCGTAATTCTGTCACATGCAATTCCTAAAACACATGATAGTTCATTAATGCTAAAGTAACTTATGAAATAATATAAAACGTTAAAATGTCAGTTCATATAATTAATGAAACAGTTCTTTTGATAAGAGGATGGTCGTGTGACGGACCAGCAGAGTCCGTAGGTTAAACATGCCCCCGCCGACGGAATGTTGAGTTGGCGATTACAGAAAAACCCAGCTAATCTAATGGTAAAAAGGCATATCCCTCTACCAGCGTCGTCCAATAATTACTCAGGCGGTCGCACCTAGCAGTTGGGAAGACTCCACGAAGTTTGAGTGGACTACTGTCTAATATTATCTCCGCGGCGAAATCTTTCTTTTGGCGGACTGGGAATTCTTGACTGACCCTTTCCCCTCTCCAAGGGCTATGCGAAGGTTTTCGCGGACCTTGGATGACTTCGGAGTCAGCAGTTGCGAAATTTAGGAACGAGAGCAAAAAATAAAAGAATCAGCAAGCCGGCCGAATTAAACTGCCCTTTCTTTTTTCGGAATGGCGAGGGCGCTCACAAAAGGTAACGACCGCACCTTTCGAAAAAATATAAGATGCCCGCTCCGGGGGATGCGCGGCCTGTCACGCGAAGCATTCGCGCGTAGGTTAATGCACACGCCTCGTCACGCAACGAACGATTGTGATTCGTCCATCTCATTCCCTATACAATACTATTTTTTACGACTTCAAGAACCTGTCTAAGCTCCGACCGAACCGCCATACCAATGTCAAAACTGTTTCCCCAGAATTTCTTGGGCTATGGAAAGGAATACGGGAGTAATAAAAACCGTACGAATTTTTATTGTACCGACTAGGTGAAGAGGAAAGCTTCCAAAAAACTCACTTGAGAAGGAACATCACTCGATAAAAGCAACATTTGATGGGAGTATCGCCCGATGTAAGTATAATTCAAAAGAATCTATCCAAGAAAACATTACTCAATGAAATGGACTTTCGAAAAAAATTAATTATAATTAATTTCACATCAATTCATGCAATGTACAGAAGAGCAGAAGAGCAGAAGAGAAAAAGACCATATAGAACACCATACAGAAAAGAAGAACCTAATGGATTTGACACACCCTGAGACATAATGGGTTTATGAAGAACATAATTGACGGCAAAATAGGAGGAAAAGTCCCCAGAGGAAGAACCAGGAATAAGTTCATGGACCAAATGAAGAGGAAAGCCATTAAGAAGAGATGCCAGTAGGTATGGGAACTAGCATTAGATAGGGAAGGGTGGAGGGCTGCAGTCAACCAATCTTAGGATGGAACGACCGATGAATGAATGAATCAATTCATGCGACACCTTCATTTTATATTTTCCCAAGGAAATAAAATCTGAAGAATAATACATTTCCGTATGTATGAGATTCCCATCAACCTATCGCAGCAGTTCTTATCGTAGCCTTAAGCTCAAATCTGAACCGTTAGACAATCTACAACATTTTTTACCTCGCAGGACTCCAGCTTGTGATATACATACGGAATATTCACATGACCTTCATGAAGACACGTCAGGCCGGCAGATATGGGAAGTCGGGAAGCGTGATAGGCCCAATTTTATTTCTTCTCCACGTAAATGACTTGAATACTTTAGTAAAAAATAACAAGCTCCGTCTTTTTGCCGATGATACAGTATTGTATAAGGAAATTAGAAATGAAGAGGACTGTCAGTATTGCGCTAAGGATTTAGATGCGATTGATGATTGGTGTGATAGTTGGCAGCTAGAATTAAATTTGAAGAAATGCGCGGTAATGAACTTTTGGAAAAAGATGGCTTTACCCGGAATAATTATTGCATCAAAGAAAAGAAAATATCTATCGTAGAATCTATTAAATACTTAGGCGTCACCATCACTGAAGACATGTCATGGGGGAAACACATCAGGGAAATAACTAGTGTAGCAAACCGTAGATTAGGATTCGTAAAAAGGGTTCTAGGCAAATGCGATGAGAGAGTACGAGAAAGAAGCTATTTTACACTTGTCAGGCCTCATTTAGAATATGCCGCTAGTATATTGGATCCGTACGAGGAAGGTTTGATAAAAGAATTACAGCGCGTGCAAAGGAGATCTGCTAGGTTTGTTAAAGGCCGTTATGATAATTGTATAAGTGTTACGAGTTTAATAGAAGAACTAGGATGGGAATTACTATCAGAACGCAGGTTAAAATTTAGGTTATACTTTTTAAGTGAATTCGAAACAGACAGATGACGTTAGATATATATTGAGAACCCCTGCGTATTATGCTAGGTTTGATCATATTAACAAGATTAGAGAGATAGATTGTCGTACCGATAGATTTAAAATGTCATTTTTTCCTCGTACTATAAGAGAGAACAACAGGCAGCGTAGCAAAGGGATAGGTAGGTGAAATATAGTTAGAGTAGTCTGTAGCGAATGAAGAATGTAATAACAACCAATAATCCCTTCCTTATTAAATATCCTACTTGCATGGCAATAGTGCATGTTTGGTGACCTTCACCCCCTGCCACACACCCTCGTGGTGGCTCGCAGGGTATTACGTAGATGTACGTAGAACTGCCAAGGATAAACTTACGCCTATGATGTTCACCTAACATATAATTCCACTCTGCAACACACTCATGAGTTGGCTTGGCGGATTGTATGTAGATGTAGATGTACACCGGGCCACGAACGAATGATGAGGCTAGCATGGTACCCCTTGTTAATTTTCTCTCGTGAGACCTCACTTGGAGTACACCGCTAGTATATGGGGCCCTTACGAAGTAGGACTAGTTTCAGATATAGATCGAATACAGCGGAGAGCAGCTAGATATGTTAAAAATTATTACGATAAACATATCAGTATCACTGAATTGTTGAGGGAATTAGGGTGGGAACCTCTATCCGATCGAAGGGAAAAACATAGGTTAAATCTTTTACGTAAGTGTGACGTAGCCTATTTATTGCCGGACTTTCAACATATTTTGTAAGAGCCAAACTATTATGGTAGAAACCATCACATGCATAAGATGAAGGAAATAGACTGTAGAACCGATGGACTTAAAATGCCACATTTTTGAAATTTTTTTCCACATATAATAAAGGACCATAATAGTTGCGATGTATCAGTTCTAGGATACTTTGACCCATACTAAGTAAAGGTTTTTGAACTTGTGGTAAAAATTTTAACATAATAATTAGCTATTAAACTCGCGTGTAATATCCGGCATGATATACTCTTGCATGAATTAGTATCTACCTTTTAGTGCTATTTATCTGTCGCAGTAATTATAACCAGTAGTCGTATTACAGCTGTGATGAGGGCTTCATGCCTGGTATGGAATCACCCCGTGCCACACACCCTACTGGTGGCTTGGACGTGATTTCGTAGATGTAGAAACGGATGAAATACGCTGGTCATTCGAGAAGCACGCAAGGTAAATGGTATACAGCGGTCCCATCCTCGGCATCGATCGTATTAGCGTGAGTAAACAATTCCCGCCACTTCCCTAATGAGTGCGCATCGCGTAATGACCATCCGAAACAAAATACCACTTGGTCGCGTAATCAGCCCAAATAAAGACAACGCGTATGGGCCAACGGGGAGGGTTGGGTGGCACATGGTGTCGACGACCCTCCAAGGAATGCCAGGCATCGAAACATTTCCAATTTCTCCCAAACATTCGCCTAAAACGAAGGGGAAGGTGTGTATATTGATTCATCAGTCACGCTCTTCCTCTCACGACGATTTGCTTGCCCCTGGATTTGAAGACGGTCATAAGTTTTTGTATCGTTGGTAGCATACATGTTGTGTATCGCATGTTGGTGAAAGTTCCATGTACATTACATCTACGAAATACCGTGCAAGCCACCACTAGGTGGTGTGATAGGGGGTGATTCCATACCAGGTACGAAGCCCTCATCCCAGCTGAAATACCACTACTGGTTATACCTAATTACTGCGCCAAATAAATAGTTCTACAAGGTAATAAACCATGGAAGAGCTATATCATGCCGGAAACTGCATGCGTGGTTAGCAGATAATAATGATGCTAAGATTTTAGCACAAGTGTGTCCTATATATGTCCTATAACCTATGTCACCTAGTCAGGGTCACAGCATCCTAGAACTGATCTATCGCAACAGTTATGGTCCCTTATTGTACGTGGAAAGACTGACAATTTAAATCTATCGGTTCTGCAGTCTCTCCTTAATCAATTTCCTTAATCTTATGCCTGTGATAGTTTCTACCACAATAATTTGGCTGTGGCAAAATATGTTGAACGTCCGGCAAGAAATAGTCTACATCAAACTTTCGTAAAAGAGTTAATCTACATTTTCCCCTTCGATCGGACAGAGGTTCTCACCCTGAGTTCCTCAACAATTTAGCGACACTGCTTTATTTATCGTAACAATATTTAACAAATCTAGCTGCCCTACGATGTATTACATTATAGCGCGTGGGTGATAACTCACCCCTAGCCGAACACATCAGAGATTGCTTGCAGGGTAATGTGGGTGTTGTCCCGCTATCACGTGAGCTTAAAGAAACGAACCCTTAAAGTGAATGATTATTATAATAAAGGAAAGTATCACTGAAGTTCTTCGCAAGAATCGAAACAAATTAAAAATCAAACTGCGTCGTATAAAACGCATGGTATTTAAATATAGGCTCATTATTCGGAGAGCCTATGATACAAAAATGTTAGAGATCAACTCCAATGGTGAAAAGTTGAAAGCATACATAACCACAACAGATTTCATACGCGAGCAGCTCTTGATTTTTGTGATAATATCTCCGAAATGCATCTAGATTTTTTTCACAGACCTCCATTCCGGCGTGCTGTCTATTAACCACTTCTTGGAAGCAATAAAATCAATTTTTACGATTTGAAATGAATGTGATTGACGCCTTATAAATAATTCTTATCGCAGTATGTCAGAATGTCAACTACGAGGGGAGACAAAATTATATCATGGTTTAATTTCACACAGAATACAGTACTTCCCAGGCGGCATGAACTTGCTCGTGCGCAGAGATTGACAATAATTAAAATTCAGGTCACCTAAATTATTCGTGCGTAGAGATTGCTTCGTAAACAATATTAGTCGCTCGAGGAGCGTCAAAGGACGAATACCAACATTCAAGGTTAATTGGATCTCGCCGCCAAACGCAAAAGCATTATTCAAGTTTAACTGAATTCATTTTAAATTCAATCAGAATTTCAAAACACAGTAAACTCGATTATGCAAAACCAGCATCGTACGGAACGCCGTTAAGTGAACCACGAACTATAGCCTTAAAAAATAACGGAATGCGAATCTCTCTCTATGGAAGACGACAGGGAATACAACATCAAAATCGGGAATAAAACATCTCACATAAAAGTTCACCATAAAAATGAGTACAGGCTGCTTCTGGAGCTGTGAGGGGATTAAAAACGGTTAATATATTTAACGAAAGCAATAACACATTTTTTTAACACTTTCGAGACTTCAGGACAGGGACTATGCATTCCATGAATATTTCATTTTGGCTTCAACCTCACACCCAAAACAAACAACCCCTGACATGCAACCTTACCGTGTTTATTCAGGTTACCGAGTAGACTCTCCCATCGACGAAATCCAATTATTGGTAACCAAGATTCGCTCACACTCACTGTAGGTATATCCAAAACTCGGACGGACGCACCCACAGAATCGAACCGGTCCCCAGCGATCTGCGAAATCTTCCTCTGAGGACGGAGACACGGTGTACTGAAGAGTTACGCGATAGTCCCGTGTGAAGAGTGGGAACGAATGAACACAGGTGTGTGGGTGGGTAGAGGGCTCGAATGGGGGACTGGAAAGAAATTTGGACTTCCCTGATCCTCGTAAAGAGTCGAAAACACCCACTTAAGCGCGCCCTACCGTCGACGCCCGCAGAGTTGCTGGTTCGTACACAATGGAAGGCAGAAACAGGACTGTCCGTGGGTGGGGGTTAGGAGATAGGGAGTTTGGAGGGGAAAGTGAGGAGGATGAGGCATAGGACGCAATGGACTCCCGATGAGTATCTCACATTGTTATAGCTGGACTCCTCGCGTAAGCGGACAAGTTTCCGAAATAGCACGGAGCGACCGGGCGTGCGTCTTGCGTGACTGGTAGGAGGTGAGGACTGGGCGGGGTCGTATCCTACCTACCTATATCGTTGCGAAACGCTTTGCTTACCGATTGTGACTGACGTCTATTGACCCAGTCCTCGTGAGCGCCCAACAAGCGTCTCTATCTCCTTACAGTAGATGTAGATGTATCGGTTCTACAATCTAGCTCTCTAATTTTATTGGCGCGAACTAATCTGCTGTAGAACGAGGGGGTTAATAGTATGTTTTTTACGTCGTCAGAAAAATGATTTTCCTGAAATTTAGTTAGGAGGTTAAGCCTATAATTAAATCTACGCTGTGATAACGATTCCCATCCTAATTCTTCTAACAGTCCAGACACACTACTCAACTTATCGTAGCATCGCTTTACAAACCTAGCTCCTCTTCGCTGCACGCGATCTAATTCCGATATCAACCCCGTTTCGTATGGATCCCCTACACTAACAGCATTTTCCAGATGCGGCCTAACGATTGAAAAATAACAACGTTCTTTCACTTTCTCATCACATTTTCCGAGTACTCTCTTGATAAAGCCTAGCTTCCTGTATGCTTGACCGCATATTTTCCGAGTATGTTTTCCCCAATATATATCGTGAGTAATTGTAACCCCTAAGTACTTAACAGACTCGGCGTTAATAATTTCCGTACTATTAATTCTGTAAGCCCTACCTGGCCGATTTCTGGGGTCTCCGTCGGTAAGGACTCTGTCGAGTCCTTACTGACGGAGACCCCAGGATCTACGGCGCGAGACTCATGACGGCGCTCGTCTCGCTCGAGCTGAACTGAGGACTAGCAAAGAGATCGGAATAGACGCTTCAGGATGTCACTCGCCACACACTCCCCCCTTAGACATAAACCCTTGCCTTCTGGGAGTGTATCTACATCTACGTTCACCCCCTGCCACACACCCTCGTGGTGGCTCGCAGGGTATTACGTAGATGTAGATGTACGTCTACGTCATTCCCTACAAGCCACCCAAAGGGTGTGTTGTAGGGGGTGCTTCCACACCAGGTATGCATTAATTATACGGCAGAACACCGAAACTACATTGAAACTAGCGTACCACACATGCAGCGCGCCCATTTAAATCTACTAACCAAGAAAAATTCTATCTTCAATCGTTCCAACATGCAAGGGGTACAAGGACTACTACTACAGATTCAAAATCTAACAATCCAGACACACTATTAAACTTATCATAGCAGGTATTGGGGGGGGGGAGGGAGGGACGGAAAAAGCTCCTCCTCTTTCTGATTTTCCGCGTGATATTCGTGGAGAAGCACGTGCGACTTTTTCTCAATCCACGGACCTACGCCACCGTGGAAAACGGTCGCTTTCTGGGTCAAACGGCTTCGTTATATTACGCTCCAAACAAGTGGATTTCCGGGTCAAATTTTGATCTTTATTTTTCGTCTCATCAAGAGTGAGACTATTTCTTTTTTTTTCAATGGCGGACGATGGCCGTAAAACGAGACCGGCTGTGACATTACGACGCCCGCAACCTTGTCCTCGCTATCAAACTCGCCACCATGCGTCGGGCCAGGGCAAAAAACGAGTCACAAAAGATGCAATGGAAAATGTTTTGCGTCAATCAGTAGATTTCATTCTCGCTGTGTAATAATATCTCTTTAAAGGAAACTTGATCACGGACCGACCGCCGGAGGAACGCGGTGCCAAAGAAATGAATTTCTAAAGCTGGGATGTGTACAACCAACCCATTCCTAAAACTCATTCTAATGGTGGGAATGTATTATGCTGAATTATTTCAACTGAGAAGGGCATTTAATTGCATTTTTAATAGAAGGCGAACACGCATGCTCATTAGATTCTGGTGGAAATTTTGCCTGTGGACTAGTATTTACATTTTCTATTCTTAATGATGATGATAACTTATAACTTTATTTTTCCACATGTTTTCAGAGGAAGATGACGTCGAAACCCGGGTTGTTTCATATAAAAACATGTGGAAAAATGAAGTTATAAATATCATGTTTATAAATCATAAAGTCACGCCTGAAACCACCGATGTTCTATCGTTCTTTAACTTCTTTCATCGGGTATCATTGATAAAAACTTTTTTTTGATAGCTATCAGTTAAAATGTTGAGTCACACGATGACTGTAACCAGACTACCAACGCAGCCAATTTCGATGCTCCAGTCGATATAAAATGTTATATAGGTTATTAACATACATAGTATATCTACGTCTACATCATTCCCTACAAGCCACCCAAAGGGTGTGTTGTAGGGGGTGCTTCCACACCAGGCATGCCTGAATTATACGGCAGAACATCTAAACTACATTTAAACCAACGTACCACCCATGCAACGCGCCAATTAAAAATCTACCAAGCAAGAAAAATTCCATCGTCAACCGTTCCTACATGCAAGGGATACAAAGACTACTACTACAGATTCTAAATATCATGCATAAATAAGAACGTCAATATTCACATCATGCATAAATAAGAACGTAGAGAATATAAAGAGAAAGATCTACAATCTGGCTAATCTCACTATTCACACTATTCATGACGACGATCACAGCTTTTATGGTCCCGAATGGTACGCGGAAAAAATGACATTTTTTACCTATCGGTTCTACAATCTAGCTCTCTAATTTCATTGGCGCGATCTAATCTGCCGTAGTACGAGGGGGTTAATAGTATGTTTCATACGTCGTCAGAGAAATGTTTTTTCCTGAAATTTAGTTAGGAGGTAAGCCTATAATTTAACCTACGCTGTGATAGCGATTCCCATTCCAATTCTTCTAACAATCCAGACACACTAGCCAACTTATCGTAGCATCGTTATACAAACCTAGCTCCTCTTCGCTGCACGCGATCTAATTCCGATATCAACCCCGCTTCGCATGGATCCCATACACTGGCAGCATATTCCAGATGAGGCCTAACAATTGAAAAATAACAACGTTCTCATCATATTTTCTCTTGATAAAGCCTAGCATCTTGTATGCTTGACTGCATATTTCCCGAATAAGTTTTCCCCAAGATATGTCGTGAGTAATTGTGACCCCTAATTATATTAGTGGGATTTGCGATTAAGAAAGACTGGTGACAGTATGTCATGACTGATTGTGACCTCTTAAGTACTTTACAGACTCGACGTTCATTATATCCGTATTATTAACTCTGTAATCCCTACCTTGCCTATTTTTCTTTTTCTAAAAAAGCCCCTCAACGGCCACATAAAAGTTTTTACGCGGGCAAAAAGGCTTGTAACTCTTCTACCAAAGTATTTTAAGTCACTCCTCTTCCGGAAATATACCCTCGTGTATATTAGGGTACCGCCATGATGTAGGCCAGTACAATACCACAAGATAATAAGTAATGATGAACGAGCACAACAGAATCCACAATAGAACACAATTGAATTTTCACCCCCTGCCACACACCCTCGTGGTCATTCGCAGGGTATTACATAGATGTAGAATTTTTATAGGAGATATAAGCCTGATAACATCAGCATATTACCCTGAAAGCCACCTCAAGGGTGTGTTGCAGCGGTGAGTACACCAATCACCAACATACGCTATAATGTACCAACAACTTTCCACGCTACACAATAGATATGCTACCAATGCTACAGAAACTATTTTTACGTATGTATATTCCAACTGCATAAACAAGACACTTTAGTCATGCAGGAATCATGCAAAATGTTATTTTAATTCACATTGAAGGTTACAATAGGAAGATCGTGGGAAAAACGACGTATAAAATCTCTCCGTTTCTACAATGTTTCCCCAATTTTATTTTTGATCTAACGCAGAATGTTGAAGTTCGTAAGACGTTAGTGACGTCGTCAGAAAATATTTTGGTTTCGCATTTACATAAAAGATTAAGTCTTATTTTTAATCGATGGTCTGAAAGTAATTCTCAACCCAGTTGTTGCAAAAGGTCAGAAAAACTAACAAATATATCATAATGGCATTTTACGGATCTCACCGATCTTCTCTAAACGCGTTCTAACTCCGTATTTGAGTTTACTTTAAGAGGATCCCAAACACTGGCTGCGCATTCCAAGTGGGGTCTAACAAGGGAGAAGTTACGGATTTTCCGACTTAATCGTCGCACTTTGTTGTAAGTTTGACTCCGAGATATTCAGCAGATTTTCGAGTCCCTAATTGCGTACGTTGTACACCATAGCTGTACCGAGTTTTTTTTTCCTTTTCCAGAAGTTCATTGCAACACATTCTTGTAGATGTACATGAACAGAAGTGGACCTATGACCTTCACCCGTGGGAAATCCGTAGTGAATGTGACTCCATTAGAGATGGCGCCGACTAATACAACCTTTTCAACGCGATCGCTTAGGAATTCCCTAATTCAGGAAATTACGCCATTACCTCACAACACACCCTTTTCTATTCCTTGATGACTCCTAAGCGACTTCTTTACACGTGATGAGTAGCTTATCTGTTCCCTCTAACCGAATGTCTGAATTACATAGATAATCATAACTCACATATACATCTACATCTACGTAATACCCTGCGAGCCACCACGAGGGTGTGTGGCAGGGGGTGAAGATCACCAAACATGCACTATTGCCATGCAAGTAGGATATATAAATGCATATCAGATATGACATGTACATCAGATATGACAACTCAAATAAGGGTTCTGTGAAGTCATAATTTTTAGGTAAACCGGCTTTTACATATCCCTCTTTGCCATTAATTGTTACCGTCATGATTTCCACCGTTAAGGACGTAAGTGAATTGAGGTACAGCCCATCTGAGAAGCACGGCAGCAAATAGCAACGGAATGAACTGACGCCGAATGTGACTTTTAATCATCTAAAGATCGTGCAGACAATGAAAATGATGCTTATAGTAACAGCAAAAAATGACCGTGGGATAGGGAAAATGATGGTTCAAGCAATCGCTTTCACTATCATTAATGAGCTGTTGCACAAATGATCCCTGAACTTGCACCGGAGGAATAACCGTTTGCTTTCGACCAAAAGCTTTAATTCAGGTTTATTTAATGCAATTATCTATGCATAAGACTAGTTTTATGACATTGGTAGCATATCTATAGTTAGTGCTTGTTGGAGAAATTTCGCCTCCGGATGGGTATATTCAGGTTTCCGATAGTGCAATATTGGCTGCAATTCTATGATTTTTATTCGAAGTCAGTATCTACATCTATTTATTACCCCGCAGACCTCCACAAGGGTGTTAGGAAGGGGGTAATCAATATGAACTACAGTGAAGAAATTTAATTTCACCAACAAGCACCACACTATCGGTATACTACAAATGCTACAGAAACTAATAAAATAATCCATAGTGAAACTATGAAAACGTGACTCAAGAGTCGTGCAGGGAACATGCAAAACATAATATTCATAGTTGTTGATTACCAACACCCTGCCACACACCCTGAATTGGCCTGCAGGGTATGATATATACTCAATCTTTTAAGGATATCCAAAACCGATTTATTTTCAGAAGAAGTTTTCAATATCTTACGAACTCCAGCATACTACGGCAGATCACATTCTGAGAATAAAATAAGGGAACTGGATTGTAGAACAGATAGGTTTAACATGTCATTTTTCCCACGATCGGTTAATTTTGTGGTTTCTGAAGCATTTGAAGCATACCCATTATGTGGTGCATTTTGGGGAAAGTAATTGCATTCACTGTAGTTCATGTTGGTGATAAGTCACCTCCTGCCAAACACCCTTGTGGTGGCTAGTAGGTTAATAAGTAGATGTAGAAATAGTTGAATGCACCTAGCACGGATGAAAAATACCGCTCATAACAGGCGACAACAACGGAACATGTAACTGGTTGCTTATAAAGCGACGCATGAAAGCAAACATTTTCTTCAACCCCCCCCCCCCCCGCCCTGGCCCATTACACCCCCATTGTTACGCTACATTCTGGTCACACGCGCTCAAAGTGTACGCGGTGGCTCTAAAACAAAAAGAGAGCATGTGATTTCTCTGCCGTAATTACTTCCCCGAGAGAAACTGAAAATAACCAAGCACCCAAGCCGAACGCCGGGCGGAATATTTCTCCCCACTCATCAACCACCACATTATGCCACCAATTAATTAATTGCATCAAAATGTTAGCAATCATTTAAGTCTGCTTCACAGTTGAAAGTATAGGTATTCCATTCATTCTGTCATAACTGAAATACTTGCCGTTTTATGCACGGCGGAATGGCTCTCCGATTGACTTTTTCTCTTACCAGAGTCAGAGTTTTACGACAATTATTAAAACTAGTTCGAAACTGGTATTTTCTCAGTGAACTTGTCGAACTAGTGATATTTATTCCCTGAATAAAAAGATTACGGAATTAGACGGCGGAGTTAGGTAAATGGTATTTTATACCGCGAGCGATATCGTAATAACTTCAGTAATGTTGGGAAAAGAGGTAAACCTCTTGCTGCACAAGGGCTTGCTTCATACGTCAACATATTGTTGCCAATGCGTTACTCATTCATACGGAACACGAAAAAAGAGAACATTTCCTTCCGTCAACGAGGTGCTCCTGCAAGCCACCCCACAAATTTCCTCGAGGTGACCAACAGAGTATTCATTGTATGTACGCTATAGTTAACACCAATACTAGGTCCTTTCCTCCTTCGGCACCAGGTTTCGAAGGCTTCTAGTCTGTTTTGATCAGCTTTCCCAGGCGTCCATGTTTCCGATCCATAGAGTACCACGCTCCACACGAATGTTTATACATACCGTTTCCTGGTTTGTGGTCCTATCTTCTTTGAGGACAACAGTTGTGTTTTTCCCATGAACGCCTTCTTGGCTTGGGCAATTATCCGCTTGATATATCCGTTGTACTTCTTCTGTCCCACATGATGGTGCTTCCCAGGGCATCATGATATCAAAGTCGAAAAAAGACACCGCCCTATCCAGCAACCAGCGCGATAGGGGCAAGGGCGATGGGGAGAGGGGAGAAAGGGTAGACGGGTCGGGACAGCGGGTTTGTGGCTGAAAAAAATCTGAAAGGAGCGAGAGAGGAAAGGGGGCGGGTATGAATAAAAGGAAGACATCTCATGAGGATGGTGGGAGGGAGAATGGCCCGTGATTTCAGAAAGCGTGCCACGTTATGAAAATACGGGGAAGAAAAGAGCCATGAGAAATCAAAACAGGATTCCATGTTCGCAAACCATCTCAGTGTCAACAACCACCAAAGCAGTTTTGCGCCAAAAATCCTCCACTTTGAAAAAGACGGAAGAAGATTAGTCGCCCTAGAGTCGCTATAAATTGTCCAACATTCGTTAAATAACTTCCCCGTAGCTGACGAACAAGTGCTCCCCTCCCACTCTCCCATATTCTCCATCCCCCTGAAAACCCCGACTCAAGGGCAAGTGAACAAAAGAATTCTACGTACTTTGTAAAGGTGAAGTGACTCCTCACCATATACCCAAGCCAGACCTCCCGCAGTGAGCATTGTAGCAGAATTTCCCAAAGCACAAACCATCCCCCAGCTAACTAACAAGTGATCCCCTTCCACTCTCCCATATTCTCCACCCCCTAAAAATCCCCTAAAAATTGTATAAGTGTTACGAGCTTAATAGAAGAACTAGGATGGGAATTACTATCAGAACGCAGGTTAAAATTTAGGTTAAACCTTTTAAGTAAATTCGAAACAGAGTTGTTCACAGATGACGTTATATATATATTGAGAACCCCTGCGTATTATGCTAGGTTTGATCTTATTAACAAGATTAGAGAGATAGATTGTCGTACCGATAGATTTAAAATGTCATTTTTCCCTCGTACTATAAGAGAGAACAATAGGCAGCGTAGCAAAGGGATAGGTAGGTGAAATATAGTTAGAGTAGTCTGTAGTGCATGATGCATGTAATAACAACCAATAATCCCTTCCTGTAGATACTATCCCTGTATGTAGATACTAACCATCTAGCTCCATGTGACCCTATTATCTAGCATATCTCCCTTAAATATCTTACTTGTATGTCTATAGTGCAAGTTTGGTGATCTTCACCCCCTGACGTACTTTCTCGTACTCTCTCATCGCATTTGCCTAGAACCCTTTTTACAAATCCTAATCTACGGTTTGCTACACTAGTTATTTCCCTGATGTGTTTCCCCCATGACATGTCTTCAATGATGGTGACGAATCAAGTTTATTCATTGTTTTAACAAGGTAGCATACAATAAAGTGAACCTTAATGAAAGAGGAGAATGAAAGCTAATCAGTACACTCCAAAACAAAGCATTACAATGAAGGATGAAGGCTTGGCAGAGTCACGCAAAATGTTCCGACTAATTTAAAATAATATGCGATGTGCCTTTGATTTCGCGACATGACGCGGGGTAATTAAGGCGAAGTAGACGTCGCTGGAGAAGCCTGTCATATTCTGGCCACTCCTTAGAGCACCGACTCGGCTAACTGGGTCTGTGGGGCGGCCAAACTCGTTAAACTTCGACAATGGCCGAAACACTGATTCACCGCAGAGCGAGAAGTCACCACCTTGTCCCGGCCGCACGCTTGCAATACGCGGAGTTATGCTGACCCGTCGCTTCTGCGTGGATTTTATCACGTCACAGGAGTTACAGTCACGGAGTGAGACACGCACGACGGGTCAGAGAGAATAGGGTTTCGCTGAGGATTGTTTCCCGGACGATGTCATGACTAATGCAAAGGAGAATGTGCTTGGGTCGGTAGATCGGTTATTTCGGGGAGGAGATAAGCCAGTGAGGTCGTTTAAACCAGGGTTGGTAATCGAAACGAAACTTAAGGTAGTCCGAACGAGATAGTTCCCTATTCATAATGGAGACCATTATCGAATTATATGTTTTAATATCACCAGCTGTAAGACATCAATGAAACGTTGCATTATTAATGGTGCAATAATATATTTTCATATGACAGACATTGTAGCGTAGATTCAATTATAGGCTTAACCTCCTAAATAAATTTCAGGAAAATCTTTTTACTGACAACGTAAAAAACATACTATTAACCCCTTCGTACTACGGCAGATTAGATCGCGCCAATAAAATTAGAGAGCTAGATTGTAGAACCGATAGGTATAAAGTGTCATTTTTTCCGCGTACCATTCGGGACCATAACAGCTGTGATCGTCGTCATGACATAGTATTGACAATAGGCAGGCAGTAAATCTTTCTCATTATATTCTCTACTCTCTTATTTATGCATGATGTAAATATTGATGTTCTTATTTATGCATGATATTTTGAATCTGTAGTAGTAGTCTTTGTATCCCTTGCATGTTGGAACGATTGAAGATTGAATGTTTCTTGGGTATTAGATTTTTAATTGGCGCTTTGCATGTGTGGTACGCGGGTTTTAATGTAATGTCGGTGTTCTACCATATCATTCATGCATGCCTGGTGCGAAAGCACCCCCTGCCACACACCCTTTGGGTGGCTTGCAGGGTATGACGTAGATGTAGATGTAGATGTAGGTCAATTCCACAGAGAATAAATGAACTGGCTCTTCACGGAAACGATTACATGGGTAACTATTTATTTTAGATAATAAATAGCCGTCGATGTAAGATAAACACATTCAAGCTTCGATAAGAGGAAGGTTTCTTCGGAATTGAAAAATTCTTTAAGTAATATACGGAAAATCCAACGAACCGTTTGCCGGAAAATGTGTCTGACTGAGATTCAACTCACGTAAGTTCAAGACGTAAGTCCATGTGACCCTATTATCTAGCATATCTCCCTTAAATATCCTACTTGCATGTCAATAGTGCATGTTTGGTGATCTTCACCCCCTACCACACACCCTCGTGGTGGCTCGCAGGGTATCACGTAGATGTAGATGTAAGTTCGACTCCTACTATTCCATTTGGAATACAAATCAGTTTTACTGCGTTAATTTACTAAAAAGCTATTCACATATATATCCGATTTTATTCATTAGAATAAGCATCGACTATTTATACGCAATCGCTCAGAGAAACTAGAGCTTAAGAGTTTTTTTTCCCAAAGTGAAGCATATTACGAAATAGTTGGAACTTGTTTAGCATGTTTCCAAGTCCGCGGCCGTGGCGACCATGAATCACGGCCCACACGCGGGGACGGCTCATCCAGGCGAGAGTGACAAGCGCTCTCCGTAAGTCACCGTCCGCTCGAGAGCGCATGCATGACTCAAAAAGAGAGAAGACACGAGGGCGCCGGCGACACGAGAAGAGAGTGGAAAACGAGGACCATCTTCTTCACGGTCACAAAGCAGGCCGACATGGACAGAAAATGATACTCATTATTTAGACAGGGGACATCTTTTCACAACAAAAATGAAGTAAAAAAAAAAAAACAAACTCGTCCCGCATGTAGCCCGTAAAAGGCTAGGCACGAGTTCCATGAATTTGCACGAGAATTCTCCCATTAGGGTCAGCTATCACATTATCTTATCTCTCTTTCCTCATTCGCATGCAATTAACCCGAATCTCACTTTCCATCTTCGAGTGAGGAGGGCATCTCAAGAGCCCGCGAGTCCAAGGCGAGAGAGACAAACCTGGTTATCATTCATCGTTGGCGTTTTGTTGACGGCTCGGTGAGGGCGATCGGTGACTTCTTCGGAGAGGAACATGCTCGCACGCCTTTTAGAGCAATTAAACGACTTTTTATTACTGCTCGCTGAATGGAGAATAAAAATCCAATTTCACACTTCACATTCCAAGTGTGATTGCGAGTCCGCATGACGTAATGGGGAACGAATGGGAAACCATCTTCTCCTAAAGAGAAAAACACACAAATGGGATCCATACGTAGGCTTAAAAACAGAGAACGCGCGCAGAGAAAATCAGCTAGATACGTAAAAGGCCGTTATGATAGTCTCGTTAGTGTTACTGACCTCTTGTAAAAACGAGGTTGGGAATCGTTTTCAGATCGTCGATTGAAAATTAGACTCAATCTTTTACGTAAATTCAAAACCGATTTATTTTCAGAAAAAGTTATCAGTATCTTACGATTTCCAACATACTACGGTGGATCAAATCATGAGAATAAAATGAGGAATGAAGATTGTAGAACATAAAGGTTAAAAATGTCGTTTTTCTCGCGATCGATAAGAGACCATAATGGCCGCGTTGAGACTTTGAATTATGTTAGTTGACAGATAGTGTAACTGATTAATTCATATGCACCCTAATACATGTCTCTAAATCTGTGAACGTTCCCTTATTTTATTCTCATGATCTGATCTATCGTAGTATGTTTCAGTTTGTAAATTATTGATAACTTCCTCGGAAAATTAATTGGTTTTGAATTTACAGGAAATGTTGAGTCTAATCTTCAATCGACGGTCTGAAAGCGATTCCCATTCACATGTTCTCATGTTCAATATCATACGGTGTTATTCTAAATCTGGAGTAAGATAATGTTTATATTTCTCCGATAAATCAGCGTACACACGAAAGAAATACTTTATCCGTGGATCTAGATCTAGTGATCATTTCCACAGCGATGTCGACCGACTCATTATGTGAAAAAAATCGAAAGAAGATTCTTTCAAAGGCTTTCCGAAGGGCATTGCCGAGAATGATTGTTGCCTAGTAAGGAAGAAGAATATTGAGAGATAAAGTGACGGAACTGAACGAAAACTCACGCCTAACACTCAAGCTTCCGCATATTCCGGAGAGATTGCTGATATTTCCGGGTAACGCAACAGACTTCGATAGAGATGAAAACATACGCGCCACCATAATGCTTTCGAGGACGAAGGAAATGATGTTAAAAACATATCATGAAGGCTATCATTCATGACAAATACCTAGATAACATTGATGCGGAACGAACATTCTCTATTTTCGAGTGTTACCCTGAATGAAAAGTAAACTTGGTATTGCATCCCTCATTTGATACGTTTTCGTTAAAATTCCAAACTTCCCGAGCATGAATAAAAAGTACTAAGAGAAAACCTCCCGATAACTGAAGACAAAAATGGAATATTCCATACCATTTCTCATGTAAGTTTCTGTTTCTCAATTAGTTGCTTCCATATGTTGTGCATGTTTGGTGATCTTCACCCCCTGCCACACACCCTTGTGGTGGCTCGCTGGGTATCACGTAGATCTACATCTACGTAATACCCTGCGAGCCACCACGAGGGTGTGTGGCAGGGGGTGAAGATCACCAAACATGCACTATTGCCATGTAAGTAGGATATATAATGTAGACATGCTAGAAAATAGGGTCATAGTTTATTAGTTACTACAGTAGATTATTAGTTATTGCAAGTAATTGCAGTAGTTATTACAATAGAATATTAGTTACTACGGTATAGTACAGGTTAAAATATACATAATAAGGAAGGGATTATTGGTAGTTATCACATGCATCATGCACTACAGACTATTCTAACTATGTTTCACCTATCTATCCCTTTTGCTACGTTGCCTATTGTTCTCTCTTATGGTACGCGGGAAAAATGACATTTTAAATCTATCGGTACGACAATCTATCTCTCTAATTTTGTTAATATGGTCAAACCTAGCATAATACGCAGGGGTTCTTAATATATATCTAACGTCATCTGTGAACAAATCGGTTTCGAATTTACTTAAAAGGTTTAACCTAAATTTTAACCTGCGTTCTGATAGTAATTCCCATTCTAGTTCTTCTATTAAACTCGTAACACTAATACAATTATCATAACGACATTTAACAAACCTAGCAGATCTCCTTTGCACGCGCTCTAATTCTTTTATCATACCTTCCTCGTAGGGATCCCATATACTAGATGTAGATATCTACTATGCCTACTGCAAATAAATACCGCGCACGACACCTCCTAGGTACGTAGTGATTCCAAACGTTTTAGTAGTTTGAGCGAAATATCATTTCACCTAGATATCAATGAATTTTGTTTCATTTTTCAGAAAAATATCTCATCCTTCCAATGACACCAACAATTCAACCTCCTACCATACTACCTTAGTTTCAGATATAGATCGGATACAGCGGAGGGCAGCTAGATTTGTGAAACATTTTTATGATAAAAATAGTAGTGTTACTAAATTGTTGTGGGAGTTTGGATGGGAATCTCTGTCCAATCGAAGGTAAAAATATAGGTTACATCTTTTACGAAAGTTTGATGTAGACTATTTTTTGCCGGACGTTCAAAATATTTTGCTACAGCCAAATCTCATGCATAAATAAGAACATCAATATTTACATCATACTTTAATAAGAACGTAAAAAATATAAAGAAAGAGATCTACAATCTAGCTAATGTCACTATTTTCACTATTCATGACGACGATCACAGCTGTTATGGTCCGCGGAAAAAAAATGACATTTTATACCTATCGGTTCTACAATCTATCTCTCTAATTTTATTCGCTCGATCTAATCTGCCGTATTACGAGGGGTTTAATAGTATGTTTTTTTACGTCGTCAGAGAAATGTATGCATCTACCTATTCTCCCAACCTCAATGGCGCAAATAACTTCAGTCTTCGCTACTATGTACAAGTACCTTTCACTAACATGTACTACACTATAGGTATGTCACTTTTGCCACAGCAACTGCTGGAATAATGTATATTGAAACTATGAAAACGAGATACAATAGTCATGCAGGGATCATGCGAAACGGCATCATGAAATTATCAGTACTTAGTGTCACACAAGTTGGTGATCATTCATCCCATGCCAATTTAGGAGGCTTGCAGGGTTCGACGTAGATTATGGCTATGTAGAAGCTTATAGTTCACATCATAGCGTCCCAAATAATTCATAAATTGCACGAATGACCTCAAAAATCGTGCATCCCTACAACTCATTCATATTTCGCGACGGAATTAGGTCTCCCTTCGAATGCATGCCCAAGATCCGATCAAGATTTATGGATTGGGGCGAACGAAGAAACAAATCGCAGGAAGCCACGTGCGCTCCTTATCCATTGAAAAGAAAGAAGGGATATTCAAACCAACTTGGCGTGCGGTAAAGGCATTTCATCTACATCTACGTAATACCCTGCGAGCCACCACGAGTGTGTGTGACAGGGGGTGAAGATCACCAAACATGCACTATTGACATGCAACTAGGATATTTATTGCATGTTACCGTGAAACCTTCATTCAGAGGGATGTAGGTGATGGACTGGAACTCCTCAAGTTTCGACGTTGCAGAAGTTGTGACGTCAAAACAATATTAGAGAATGCGGGATTGTCATGATGGTGACGTCAGACCTCCGTCATTGTCGACGCTCGCCGAATCCTCGCGAGCAGATGCAAGGTGCAAATGAAAATTTGAAATCTCTATGATAAATTATCTTCCCCGCTTGACGGTAATTTCAGCCCCAGGGAATGAGGCACAAGATGGAGCCAAACCAAGCAAAATTAAAGCTTCTACGTCAGAATTGCGTAAACTCCCTCCTCTTTCACACGAAAGCCAGGATTTATCGTGGCTGGGACGAGGAACTTTCGACATTGTCTTACTTCAAAGACATCCCGAATTCTTCCTCAACGAGTCCCTTGAACTTCAGGTACGATGGCACACAAGTTTAATATGCCGTCTTTCCACGTACTATTAGGGACAATAAATACCATGCCCGATTCCGCCAATACCGTTAACGGTAAATATAAATGATTTGTTTTTATATCATTTATTCTATTTTTTCAATTTATGATGGGAATTCTGATGGATTTTGTTTCGATTGTCTTTTATTTTCATTGTCGTGCCAGAATGACTAATATCTAACAAATGGTAACCGTCATCTAATGATAAACAATGATGACGAATATATTTTTGAGCGAGCCTAGGACTGTGTAGTCTTTTTTTACATTTAACCCGTACACATAACTACACCCATGCCTTCACTAGTGAAAAACCCACCCACGCGGGAATTGAACTCGCGAACCTGTAAGTTTGTAGGCGTGGATGTTACCCTGCCGCCATCTAGGCCGGTTTGATTGTCATATAATGATGAAAAAATAATGACTGGGTACTAAAAAGATTATCCAAAAATAAACGGACGGAAAGTATATCGCGTAACAAGCAGGGAAAATAAACTATTTACGGGGTGAATTTTAATTCAGGAATTGTTCCATAGACTGCTAATCAGACCAATCGATTTATTTGCAGATGAAGTTATCAAAGTCTTACGAACTCCAACATACTATGGTAGATCAGATCAGGAGAATAAAATAAGGGAAATAGAATGTAGAACAGAAAGCTTTAAAATGTTTTTCCCGCGATCGATAAAGGACCATTTTGACTGCGTTAAGACTTTGAAGTAGGTTAGCTGACAGGTAGAGTAGCTGATTAATTCATATGCACCCTAATGCATGTTTCTAAACCTGCTGAGTAGAGCTAACACCATGTTTATATGTTCCCTGAATGACTCTTGTTTCACGTTTTCATAGTTACAGTATGGATTATTTAAGTAGCATTTGTAGTATACCCATTACGTGGTGTTCGTTGGTGAAAGTAAATTCCTTTACTGTAGTTCATGTGGGTGGTAATTCACCCCCTGCCAAACATCCGTGCAGTGCCTTTCAGGGTTATAAGTAAATGCAGAAGTAGATGTAATCACCTCAAAGAATACCCAATGTTGGTAAATCGGCTGATTTTTAGGTCTATACCCCAAATCTGAGGTTTCATCCAAGCATAGATCTTTAAGCCAACACAATCAACCTTTCTACGAATCTACATCTACGAAAAACCGAGCAAGCCACCACTAGGGTGTGTGGCCCGGGGTGATTCCACACCAGGCATGCAGCACTCATTCCAGTTCAATCAGAACCGCGCGCGGTCCCCCGAATGCCAGGCGCAGGCCAAAGCAGTCGGGACAACGGTAACCTTTCTTGTCCGATGCAAAATAAACCCTTAATAGGACCTTTTGATTTATCAGACCATTACATGCCTTAGTACCGCAGCCATCAAGACCAACTGCGTAACCACAACATACCGCGAAATTTAAAACTAAAGGTATTTCCGAGGTCCCGACTTCACGAAATTTTGGCACTGCAGGGGTTCGAGTCACAAAGTGGCCTCTCAGAAAAAAAGGACAAGGAAAAAGAAGGAAAATAAGGAAAAACAGCCAGCTCAAGGAATGGTGAGCAAAAAAAACAACCTGAAGCGTCCTCAGAAATCCCCGTTGCGACGAAACTGCCCACGGAACAGCGGGAGGGCGCCACGATGTATCCATTGAGGGATCGGGAAGTCAGCAAGCCGGGGAGGATAATGAGCGGAGCGTGGGAGAGGCCCAAATGGAGTTTGAGGTCCGAAGTGTAGGAATGGGGAAGGGTTGACGAAAACAGGATTTAGAAGAGGAAGAATGGATTGGCGAAGGTGGGGTAGGGTTGGAATTCGAACGGGATAGAAGAGGAGCAACAGCACATTTGACTAAAGGACGGTGCAGTGGGGAATTTTCGGGGTGAGAGACACGGTCCAATCTCAACCATGCAGGGCCAGAAATAGCCTTGGCACGTTATTCATTTCGAGAGTTATTTCCTTCGGCATTTGCTCACGCAATATTCGTAGCAGAGATTCGATTAATTCCTATACTCGCCTCGCTAAGTTTTGAGCCAGGCAGATATTGTGAGATAAATACTAGAGTGAGAATGTCATACTTTGGGATCTTGCTCGTCCACGCTGAGTTAAGGCCGATTTACACTGTACATTTTTTGTAAAAGCGAATGAAAGAAGGCTTTCATGATGAAAATATTACCGTGTAATGCGGCTAATTGTATGATTGTCGAATAACTGAACGGGAAATAGAACCTGTTCTAAGTCCATTGATTGTCATGTACATTCTATGATACATTCGTTTGTACAATAAAATGTACACTACAAAGCGGTCTTTACAACTTCGAATAAAGTAGAGTGCGACAAATAATTCCTACAGTGACGAAAAGTTGCAATTAACTACAGTTTTGTTAGAATTGATTAGTGTAAGCGCACAATTCATGCTAACCAATTTCTACTAATATTAAATGCGATAACTAATATTAAATGACATTGCCTAAGGCTTTAGAACTATGCAGATTTAGATAATGAATGAACTGCGAAGAGAGATGTGTAACATACTAGTTTTTAGACCCTCGTACCTCGGGCAGCTAGTTAATTTCTCCCATATTATTTGTGCGCTCATCAGAAAAAACTTCGGAAATTCGGAATATATAATATTGCGACCACAAATTCCACCAACCCCCGAAGTTGGAATGACAGCCTTTAATAAAAAATATTGGCTTTTATAAAGGAACGATTGCAGCCAAAGATCTCACCCCATAAAATTGAAATAGCACTGTTTTCATCAACTTAAATACAATCATAAGCACCAAAGTACCAACTAGAGTAAAAATACGACGCTCATACTTTATTTCGAATCATCGAAACATGACTCCGTTGTCTTCCTTCGTGAATCGAACCAATCCAACGCCAAATATACCGATTTAATGAGGGCCGTCAACGACGAGAAGTGAACGCTTATGGCCGTCCATGCCCTAAGAAAGAAAAATAAGAAAAAAAAAATAGCACATCTATATCTACATCAACAACCCTGCCAGCCACCACAGGGGGTTTGGCAGGGAGTGACTTATTACCAACTAGAACTACAGTGAAGAAATTTACTTTCACCGACATGCATCACATAATAGGTATGCTACAAATGATACAAAAACCACAAAAATTATTCTATAATGTAACTACCTAACTATATCTGCGTAATACCCTGCAAGCCACCTCAAGAGAGTTAGCAGGGGGAACTAAATGTCTCAGAAGGGAGAGAGGAGTTATCACGTGGATTTTCACCAGTAAAAAACGTACGAGACTACAAAAAACAACTATAGACAACATTGGGGGAAATCGAAATCGCTTCGGGCATGTCAATCGCAACTGGAAACGGGATCGCTATTGGAAATCGCCCAGAAAATGAAGTCGGAAGCTCTTACGCGACGAAATTCCCTCGTCCGATAAGCATACCCCGACGCCAAGCTGCGAGCGACCCTGCGATAATAGCCAATCCTGTTTATTTTTTTCGATTTCCTCTCCGCAAAGCGTTTCCCACCCGTGGCCAACGGCTCCGAACTCCAACCACTGCGGCTGCGAAGCCGCTAGCACACCTGCCAGATAGTAAACATGAGATCGGAAAAGGCACTAATCGAGGTGCGATCTGTTTCGATCGTAGTCAGATGGCACACATAACATCACCGCGGGAAAGAGGTGGCGCCGCTTCAGCTGTGGCCAATATTCGTAAAATCAAAAATCTCTGCCTTTGTGGCTGGAACATCCGTTAACACGCGCATTTGGAATACGCTGTAAGTTTTTGGGATCCTCATTAGGTATGGTAGAATTAAAAACGGAGAAGGCAAACAGAAATGATCAGCAAGACGCGGGATTATTTTTATATATATTACTAAGGTTATTCGTCATTTGTAGAAATGTTTTCCAGTTAACAGTAAATTAAGATTATTTGCGGGCGATACGGTCACCTACCGCGAAATTAGCTAAGACGCGGGCTTAGATGTTTTATCTTCAAACCTTAACATGAGAGAGAGAGAGAGAGAGAGAGAGAGAGAGAGAAATGCGATGAGAGAGTCCGAGAAAGAAGCTATTTTACACTTGTCAGGCCTCATTTAGAATATGCCGCTAGTATATGGGATCCCTACGAGGAAGGTATGATAAAAGAATTAGAGCGCGTGCAAAGGAGATCTGCTAGGTTTGTTAAATGTCGTTATGATAATTGTATTAGTGTTACGAGTTTAATAGAAGAACTAGGATGGGAATTACTATCAGAACGCAGGTTAAAATTTAGGTTAAACCTTTTAAGTAAATTCGAAACCGATTTGTTCACAGATGACGTTAGATATATATTGAGAACCCCTGCGTACTATGCTAGGTTTGATCATATTAACAAGATTAGAGAGATAGATTGCCGTACCGACAGATTTAAAATGTCATTTTTCCCGCGTACCATAAGAGAGAACAATAGGCAAGTAGCAAAAGGGATAGGTAGGTGAAACATAGTTAGAATAGTCTGTAGTGCATGATGCATGTAATAACTACCAATAATCCCTTCCTTATTATGTATATTTTAACCTGTACTATACCGTAGTAACTAATATTCTATTGTAATAACTACTGCAATTACTTGCAATAACTAATAATCTACTGTAGTAACTAATAAACTATGACCCTATTTTCTAGCATGTCTACATTATATATCCTACTTACTTGGCAATAGTGCATGTTTGGTGATCTTCACCCCCTGCCACACACCCTCGTGGTGGCTCGCAGGGTATTACGTAGATGTAGATGTAGATGTAACAACTTATATTCGTGTTGCCAGTAGAGGAAGCTAGAACTAAGTTTTAGTAAATGTACTGCCCTATACTTCTGGTGTTTTTCAGAGCGACACAAACAATATTATTTTGAAGCCACACAATATCTATAGGCCTGACAGAAGCAATTAAATAAGATAGATACATTGCCGAACGGATAGGTACAAAAATTCGGTCTTTCCACGCACATAAAATGACCGTAGTAATCACAGAGCTCCACTCAATAGACTTCCATAATACACGTCACAATTTCACCTTCCAAAACCTTATCCCTCGAATCTGTACACGGTTGGTGTCCTAACACCCCTGCCACACGCCCATATGGCGGCTCACAGCGTAGTATGCAGATGTAAAAGGTCGTTATGATTGTCTTGTTTGTGTTACTGACATCTTGAAACAACTGTGATGGGAATTGCGGTTCAGTATTTTCGCGTGAGAAAAGGCGGAACACTTCTACAAGGATGGTAAAAATATTATCAGCAATCTTCTCGATTTCTAAATCATATATTTCCTACACTTAATCCTTTATCAGGTGGAAAATTTTCGCACAAGTTGATATCATTAGATAAGGGGCCATTCGATTTCCGATTAATGCAACTAGCGATTCGCATGATTGGTTCATTCGAGGAATAAGTCGAGAAATTACGCAACGAAACGTCCATCATTGGGATCGGTGTTGGTCATCCATCGGTTTGTCACAGTTCACTTTACGGGTGGCCACCGAATCGTCATCGGCTGTCCAAATTAACTTCAGCCCGGAGGTTCTCAGTAATATTCACCCCTCGCCGTTTTCCCCCGAGTTTGCGTGGGTTTACAGCTGGATGCTTGCCCAGAAGTCACCAAAATGTGACCGGCAGATGAAGGAGAGCAGTACGCCAATCGCCAACACCCGTCAATGATTCCATCAATCGCTATGACGTTCCTAATACCTTTCGACACAGAAGAGCGAAACCTCAAAACCTCGTTGCAGTACCGTCTAACTCCCGTTACGCATGGTTGAAGGAGGAGGGAATTTAAAAAAAAGTTCCCTTTAGACAGGCAGTTTAACAAAGTTAGTTCTCTTAAACAATGAAATAAAATTAGGACTTACTCAGTATTACCCTTCCTGTATATCATCACAGCCCTCTATACACTGGTTATTTCGTCCACCATGTGCAGTCATTTCAAATGTTACCCCACTTGCGGGAGAATCAGGAACAAAAAGTTACGAATGAGAGATATTTTCGTTGCCAAGATGTACAATATTGATGTCACGAAGGCATATACACGTAAAGAAACCTAATCAGAGACAAAAAATTAAGTCTTCTATATGTTACCTCCAGGTCATACAGCGTGATAGAGGGTTAAGACCTAACACTGAACGCAATCGCTGAGATCATCATCATAAGAGTTCATCTTTTTCATAATTTCCAGATGGATAAGTGAAAGAGAGGTACAACCTAGCCCTGGTCATGTCACATTTATAATATGTCGCGAGCATTGGGGACTTCACACACAACAAGGTTTAATTCACGAATGAAGGAAGTAAGAAAATAAGGAAAGCTGCAAGTTTCTTTAAAACCCTACGAGCTACCAAATTGCCACATAGATGATGAAAGGGCTTGCAATAACAGACATCAGACGCTACACATCACGCTTGGATTACCTGAAAATTTCAGAACAAGTGTGTTAGAGAACGATACGGAGTATAATATTTTGAAGACGTGCTATTCCTCTAGAACTGACAGAAAAGACAAGATATTAGAGATACACAACCGAATTGGTAAATACAAAAATTCCTTCTTTCCACGCACAACTTGTGATAATGACAAAAACAGCGTAGCCATAACATAACCCAAACCGTTAACACATTCCTCCTCCTCCTCCTCGTAGATGTAGAGGAGTCACGTAAAATTTCCATCAGAGGAAGTTGCCGGGACAAGAACTAAGTCTGTCGAATAATCAACTCGTTAGTTCCTTTCGTATATCTACCTATCCGTCGTTAGGAAAGCTTTAATAATGAATTTAAATTGAGCTATTTATGAGGTGCTGCGAATAGGGAATACGAAACGTGACAGCGGCCAAGTTGGCAGAATAAGCTTTGTTTCTCGACATGATATCCCGAATCGAAAGAAATCTTAAATATAAGATGATACACAAACAGTGCATCAAGCCGAAGGTACGTACACTCAAATTGAATGGAATCGGTGGCCAAACTTTAATCAATATACCGCTTTAATATTAACTAAAATTCTATTGAGCTGATGCCACCGCAGAAATCATATATCAGTAATTTCCCTTCCGAGCTTTACGGAGTCCATTCTTAGTTTAATTATTTGCATGTTGCTGCCCGAGCGGAAGCCTGTTTATCAATTTTAATTAACTCTCAGCCAGAACTCATGACTATTGTTCTAGAAAAAAATTTAAGAGCAAACATGCAAATCTAACTTTAACCGAAATGTCGAAGCGTGAGAGAGCCAAGCAATACCTACTCAAAACTTTATCATTGTTTTGTTAAATGAAATTCAATAGAGCAGCCATTGAGAAAACTCTAACTTCAATTCTTTTCTTCGAAAAAAGCTTTTGTTTCATGATCGAATACGGCTTAATTAATTTCCGATGAAATTCAGTGTGGAGACTGGTGCCAAACGAAATAATTAATTTCAACGGAAACGAATACACAAATCCTCCAATACCAACGAGGCGTGGGGCCCCCGGGGAGGAATCCAACAACGACTACGCCCAAAGGTCAACGAATGACTTCTCTTCCGAAAAGTTGTTTACAGACTAATTGATAGTAGCTAGTACTATCAATATGAATTAAAATCGCACGATTTCGGTAATAAAAAAACAGGAATACAACGCTAATTCCGTTGATAATATGACTTTTAGGCGATCTTATACACGTTACAACTTGATGCAATAGCCAGATAATCCGATATAATAATAAGATCTTAATTCCATTAATTTATTTTGAAGAAAAAGAATTTTCTTCAATCAGGAAGAAGGCATAACTATGATAGCCGATTTTCAGTGCGACGGAGTAAATATACAGAGCATTGAATTGGAGTTTATTGACAAGCCAAACAATCCTTCGAGTGAATCACAGACCAAATCCCGAAAATTCATTTCCAAAAGAAGGCATTTTTTTAGTAAGGCTGCCCATGACGACTAACAACAAAACGGGGCGGGATATAGCATGACGCAAGACATTCATCCTCGAAGACGAACGAAAAAGAAAGTCACTTTCTCCGCAAAGCAGCCACGCTCTTATTAACACGTTTGTAGTTACGGTATTCTGTTATCTCAATTTTTCCACGCAGCATCTTATTGTTTCCCAGGACACCAACTCGACTGAATTTAGAATCTTGAAGGGGTATTTCTTTGAGGTTTTAAGGAAAGCATATTAAAGGAAGTTGGAGCGAGGTTTTCTTCATTCATAATACAGACCAAATATGAATTTTAAACGGATATTATGTATTTTATAGTAAACAAATAATTTAAATTAAAGCAGTAGTAATAAGCATAGTAAAATTGATGACACTAAAATTAACACGACTACTTCCAATAATTAAACAGTTATACATACTTGACAACTGAATATGATTAGCTGATTTGTTTTGCGTATTACGATAACAACGTTATATTACGATAAAAATACGATAGACGCCTACAAAACCCAAGTTGTTAGCGATAATATAAAAAATGGAGTAACAAGCGATTTATTCATTTGTGAAAATCATAATAAAAATATTAAAAATCCCTATCTATTCAAACTCTTAGCAATATACAATTGAACGATTTTTTATTTTTTTTTAACCATTTCCAATTTTTTAAACGATATCCCAATGAAAACGGCTTCATCAAACTAAAAATATCTCGAAAAGTACTGCTGCAAAGGAAGGACAAGGAAACAGACTCACATTTTGGTATTATTTGAAGGATGAAATAATTATAATTTTATGCGACCAAATTCATTAAATTCTATGAGAACTGATCTCCCTCTAACCCAAGGAGGTAAAGGGGGAGGTACTTTTGTATATTCGCATTACTTGGAAAACGCAGTTACCTCAAGTTAATTTCGTACACAAATATGTACTCTTTCGGACAATCGAAATATATACGTAAACATAACATAGGCTTAAAAGAAAGAATGGGTGGAACGGGTCAAAAAATTCTCTGCAATAAACGAGTGTCGTTTATATGCTATCAGTAGCGAATTTTCACAATAAATCAAAAGATAATATATAAAAAAACCAAAAAAATCTTAGTTTTCGTTTGATAAGTAAATCACTGCAACTATAGACGATAGGATGAGGGAGTTACTAGAATTGTCACAGCGGTAGGCTCTTCCCGGAAGCAATATTTTTAGAGTGTGTACGTCGATTCACCTTCATGATAAGGGGCATATTTTTACATTTGAATAGTTTTGGAATGCTGTCATCATTAGTAGTATTTTTAATGCGGTATAAGTGAAAAGGGAAATTTCTCTTTTGACTCCGGTAGTCATGTCCGGACCTCATTAAGTCCTAGGCTAGCGAAAGAAAAGTCATGGTCTACGGCTTGCCGCGCAAAGAAACAATTCTGGAAAATTCTCGGAGGGTAAGCAGCCGAGAAGTTTTCCAAGGAATGAATGGCGACAGCAGAGTGCTGACGCCGGAAGAGGAATATTTCGCTTGGGGTATGCGAGGAATAAAGCGTCTGACATGGAAAAGAAGAGCCCGAACTTCAACTCTTTTTCGCAAGAAACGTAAATGAAGGGTTGCAATTATTTTTATTATAAAGGGTTTCCCACATCTTTCATTATTTAGAGGTTCCAAACCTTGATTATCCAATTGCGCACTTCGTGTTCTTCCGAAAAACTCGGGAAATCACGCAATTTTTAAAAAATAGAACGACGATAGTTCCGACACAACAG
Source organism: Ceriagrion tenellum (assembly GCA_963169105.1). Lineage (NCBI taxonomy): Eukaryota > Metazoa > Arthropoda > Insecta > Odonata > Coenagrionidae > Ceriagrion > Ceriagrion tenellum. The sequence goes on along the minus strand of OY720632.1, from coordinate 93,032,952 downwards.
ATGTCTAATAATTCACCATGTTATTATCTATAAGTACACAAATTTTCTCATGTATAACTAGGAAATTGACATTATTCGAACGATCGATGCTTAGCATTAGATATTGAGGGAAAAATAATTGATATCATCTCTTTAAAAATATTTTAATACTTATATTAACATATATATCTAACTGCTGCCGTGAGAGAGAAAACCAGCTGATCCAAGAGAAAATATTGTCGCAATTAACAGGTCAATTATAAAGTGTCGTATTGACTTCTAATTACAGATTTCCATCACATCACGACTCATTTGGCAAGCACGTTTGGGCTAAATTATTTTCCGCTCACCACCAACTTCTGCCGACAATAAATTTCAGAGTGAAAGCGGATTTCGGTAATGAGAATATGCATCAGAACGTTCAAACGAATCCGCACCTATCCAAACGACAACACTTGGAGAAAAAATCGACAGAATCACGATTCTCACCACTTTGACGTCGAATTCCCACCCGACGACGTTCGGAAACATTTTACGGGCACTTTTCCTCACATTCTCTTCCACGTGCCAAGTCGAAAGAATCCGTCCACGGTGCGTCGCACTTACCAAAACACTCTCGCCATTGCAAAAGGGGAGCGTAACCTTCAGAGGTACCTTCCTTTCCCGCTTTTGAAGATTGGCGCCCAAAAACCGGAGCTCGAAATACTTGCCACGCGCTGCGTTAGATTAGGAATTCCTAAATATATATTTTATTGCGCAGGACGCGGCCAAAAGAGCGTCCTCTTCACGCTAACCGCCTGTGTCAACAAAGGGATCATAAATCCAACTGGGCGCAAATCTCCGACAGGGAATGTCATTAAGTGATCTAGCGGTCCCGACACGTGTAACAAGCACACGCTCTGCACAATTAGTTCCGAGCCATATCTCATTATCGCTACGCGTTTGTTTTGCTCTCATGGAGGTGTGCGGACGGAAAATTGATTCCGGAATGAGAGTCTAGAGGCATAGATGTCGTTTGGACATTTTTAATACTTCCTCCTCCGAATAGTACAGTCCAGGAGATAATAATGCAGCAAAAATTATTGTTTAGGATAAAATAATATATTTATCTACATCTACATAAATGCGAGCCGCCGCATGGGCGTACGGCAGAGGGTGTTAGGACACCAGCCGCGCAAAGGATAAGGATTTTGGAGGTGAAATGGTGACATGTATTATAGGAGTGTATTTAGTGGAGCTCATTTTTAATTGTGGTCGCTTATTGCGCGCGGAAAGAACGAGTTCTTGTACCTCTGTTCGACGATGTATCTTATTTTATCGTTTCTGTCAGACTTAGAGATGTAGTGAGGCGTCATGATAATATTCTCTGCATCGTTCTGAGACACATTAGTTCTGAATTTCTCAAGCTAAGCCTAGCCTGTAGCCTCCGAGTTTCTGAGGGCTCCCACCTTAATCCCTGTAAAAGTTGTGAAACACCACATGTTCGCTTGTAGCAGCTTTTAACGAAGGGTGCAGCTTTTCTTTCTATTTTATTAATTTTTTGGTCAAATCTTTATGACTTCGGTCCCAAATGCTTGCGGCGTACCTGGTATGGCATCGAATTTATAAGAATTTTAAGCCTTTTATGCAGCAAATAGTGATGAAAGTGACTGTGATCGAGTCCATGGTGCCTTTTTATAATTTTTTTACCGAACCAGGGTGCGGGACTATTCAAAAGATGACTTCAATATAGAATTCTCTATTTATGTTTCCTTTCGCCACTGCTAAAAAGTCTTTCGATCTACAATAATAATAGAGACACATTTATTTTTTTGGTTAGCACATACGGCTCAGAAAGATGAAAAATAAAAAATTAATAAATTATCAGATGCTTCCAGATATATTTATGCCATCTAAAAAAATTAACGTTATAATTACATCAATCTAGATCCCAGTCAAGTCAAATGATTTTTTTATGGCGAATTTCAACCCTGGTATCAATCTAAATATTTTTCTAGGGTACAAATATTCTTTTTAAAGACTCTGCATTTGAAGGGACCGCGATTGTCATCGACATATTTAGTGGGACGGGAAAGCTACGACTGAGATGGAAATTTACAATACAATATTCACGGAAAAGAAAAATGAAGTATATGACACCTAGACAGAGTGGAAAGGATCCCTATTTGTATATACCTATAGCCAGAACTAGTTACGTAAATAATTGCCTAAAAATATGGCTTTGCTTCAAAAAGAAATTTTCTGATGTGCAGGAATGGAGACGAGTAACTTAATACGGACTTAGGAGTATTTAACATAAATATACAAACTCAAATTACTGAAATACTTATTATTTAGCGAAGGGAAGAATTGGAATGAAATATGAAATTAGGCACGCGGAAATGACACTCGCTTCATCCATCACAGGGACTGAAGTTAAGCATCAGGATAAAAAGAGGAAACTTAAACACAAAGAGCCAATAATTACCAGCGTAAAGAAAAGTATACTGATTCGGTACTAAAAAAGTACAATAGCGAACATTTTCTGAGAAGAGAAATTGAGGCGCAATATCTTCCCCAAAAAATTCTAATTATATTTTTCCCTCATGTATAGAGTTGGGTTAAACGTTCTAAAGTTTCATCGCACGCTTTAACAAAAGGACTAGATCTGAGCACAATCGCGACATCCGTTACTCATTGAAGTTTGAAGAAAACTGCGAAATTTGGGTTTCCAGGCCGGTGCGTTTTTTCTCATCTTCCAGACTTGCAAATTGGAAACACAATCCCGTTTCTTAGCCTGAAAAAATTGTACGAACGCCATCGACAAAGGAGTTCTTTGAGAATTAAAAAAATCTCAAAATAGTGGTAAATCAAGCCGTAGTTCGCAAGAGGTTTTTGCTCTCTTTACCAGAGGTTAAACTATATTCCATACATCGACACAAAAGACGGCGCTTTGACTGTCCCCCCTCCTCTGGGTACCATTATCTTTCAAGTCTCTCCAAAAATCTCTTAAAGGAGAGACACGGGAATACATCCATACAAAGCGGTGAAATCTTCTTTTTTAATAAGACCCACTTGAATGGATATATTTTATGATGCCTCACATAAAATCCATTACATGGTTACGAAAATATTCACTGGCCTTCCAACTGCAATAAAACATGAGCTTGAAATTACGACAGGGTTAAATTGTACGCAATTTCGGTTCAATTCAACGGAATTAGTGACCAAACCCTCATACGTAAGTAAAAAAGGTATTGATGGGGCAGTTAAAAGAAAAACTGTATTGTTCGTTATGTAATATCTAATTATTGCGCAGATCCATTAAAATGCACCAGATCAATAAGCAGGATTTATTAAGATGTAAGAAGAAGTACCTGCAAACGCTAACAGATTTAACATGAAAATGTCCCGTTTACGTCTATAAACAGTTACTTCACCGAAGTAATAGAGAAAATTAATTAATAAAGATGATAATTACCCCTGCACGTGTTGAGAGATATTTCGGAGTTACTTTTTTTGCTGCGGAGAATCCACCAGAAGCTTGAAGTTTCTTCGTTCAGAAAGACGACGCACACTTTCCACTAATTCTTTTCAGTTAAAGGGACAAAATAAGCTCGTGCAAAACAAACACAGCCGACCTAGCAATTTAGAGATCGGTACACGCTATTTGCTTCTAGCAACAGCGGCCGCCCGGAACAACAAACGAACAGATCGTTGACCGACTCCCCTGGCGTTGTTAAGAGTCTCCCCATCGGGGCCATTCTAATTTGGCAATCGGCCCGTCTAAAAATAAGTGGGCCTCGTGTATCATGACTCCACTCTGGCGGAAAACTGCTTTTAATTATATCTCCATCCCCTCTTGCCGTCGACGCACCTCTCCCATCGTCCATCACGAGACCGTCAATAAAGCGGAGCGTACCAAAATCCAAGCGGGAAACCAATGCAGCACTCCTTGCGGCCGATGCTTCGATGAAATGACCCTTAAGATGCCAGGGCGTAGATTATTTCAGATCCGGTCCAATTATCCTGAGACTCGAGCTGAAATAATTCCCGTGAAACATTTAGCAGAACCCCATGACTCTCCTATATTTTCAATTCGAGCGTCGTAGTTGCCAAGTCTAGATTAGAATCACGTTTGAAGTGCTCTACTGAGAAAAAAAAAACTTTTCGCACTTTTACTGTAATGCAAGAAAGTGACGGGGTGCGATCCATGGATCGAAGCTTAAAACTAAGTGGGTCTCTTCAGCTAATGCCGGGAAAATAAAGAGGTGGACTGCGCATCCCATACAAGTCGTTGACTTGGGTGCAAATATTCTGAAATTGAATCCATCCCAAGCAATATTATAATGCTGGGTGTGTTAAAAATTGCTACGATTAATTAGCAGTGTTACTGAATTGTTGAAGGAATTAGGGTGGGAACCTCAATCTGATCAAAGGATAAAATTTACATTAATTATATCACAAAAGTTTGATGAAGAATATTTTGCCGGACGTTCAACATATAATGCAAGAGGCAAACTATTAAGGCCGCTTCACACGGTAAATTTTATTATACTAACGAATGTACGAATTCTTTCATGAAGGAAATTGTACCGTACAAAGCGGCAAATTGTATGATTGTCTGAATGACTTAACGGGAAATAGAACCTGCTCTAATTCCATTCAGTTTCTTGTAAATTCTATGATTTCATTCGTTTCAATCGTTCGTTTGTACAATAAAATGTACCGTGTAAAGCGGCCTTTACAGTAGAAACGATCACAAGCATAAAATTAAGGAATTTCCTCGCAAAACCGATTGATTTAAAATGCAACTTTTTCCGCATATAATAAGTCCCTTGTAGTTGCAATAGATCATTTCTATGAAACTTTGACCCTCACCAGGTAGTTTTTGTATTTATGCTTAGTACCTTACCATCATTACAAACAGCTCACCCCATATGAAATTTCTGGCATGATTTAGCTTTCTACATGGTTGAATATCTTGTAGGACCACCCATCAATAGCATTAGTGATACAAACTAATAGTTTTCTTATAAATAGTTAACTGCATGGTAGCAGTTTAGTCTGCATAGCGGTCTTCTGGCTTCTGGGATGGCTGTACATTGTTACCCTGACTACTTATGGTCTGCGCCTAGCGGCCGAGGGAAAGTGCGTGGATATGATATGAACTGGGATGAGTGCTGCATGCCTGGTGTGATACACCCCGTGCCACACACCATAGAATGTGACTTTCCCGGTATTTCGTAGATGTAGATGTATGAAAATCCTCCTCAGAGAATTTAGGGGAAATAATAGCTCCTTATTCTCGATTTTTGGTATTATTTTTCACGACAAAATTTTCTTTGCAAAGTAATTTCATCACTCGACGAGGAATATTACATAGAAAGTCAACGGCTACCCTTTGAAACTATCGTTGTGAAAAAATAAGCCATCATGGAAAATTGCTATTTAGACTATCGATTATTTCCGATTTTTCCGATTATATTTCATAAAATCAGAAATTGGGTTACAAGTCTTTTCAAAAATCTATCTCAGGTTATTTCAAGTGTCAACACCAAAATTTTATGGCATGAATTTCTGGGAGTGATAGTCTAAAGGAAATGATACTCTTCGCGTTTGTTTTTGCTTTTATATATCCCTTTGGTCTTAAATGAGTACGCCAGATCGTATATATGCATCTATTTCCCGCCGAGAGGATCAAGAACAGTCGGGCGAGAAAACTCAGAGAGAGATAAGTGAAGTAGTGATTAATAAAATTTTTACGCGAAGCTGGTCAACAAAAGCTATAAACGCTTGGGGAGTAAATTTTCTCAAGGCCTTCCCAAGCCGACCGTTCGGCATTTCTCCTCTCCCGTTTGAGAATTTCAACCTCGTTGACTTCGATCAAAACGTACAAAACTTTGATCCACAAATATTAAAGCGGACTATATAACATTAAATAAAGACGATTATCTTACTGCATACTAATAAAAATTGACCTTCACTACATTCATATTAATCATATTTTCAGTACGCAAAATGACAAGTCGACTATTTGACCTAATTTCTGAAGTTTATGCTTGCAAACTGTCGGAATGTACGGCGGACGGCGGTGACCTCAATAAGTTCGCCTACAGACGGGCTATCAAGTCGATGGATAATGGGATAATAGCTATTCGATTGATATCGTAGCTCCCATAATGTCGAGAACACCCACGCTAAAGAGCTGGAATAGGGGCTGCGTGATCTTATAATGCATATACCCTCATTTTAGTACGAAAATAATTCCTTAGAAAGAGTATCGGACGGTATACACGCTACTGCAAAGCCATGGTAATCATTTTTTGAACTTAAGGATTTTGAACTTAAGGATTTTTTGAAGTTTTACTGAATTATTTGTGCAGCTAAATCTCGCTTCTTCCCGTTGTACAATGTACCCTGATTTCCCATTTGCTGTGGATCAGCAAAAAAACCTGTCTCTTAAGATCTGTCCACACGATCCATGCCCTCGTCAAGAAAAGCTGCACGTTTCGTTAAAAACTACTACGGGCGGACACGGGCGGCGGGCGGCGGGCGTGTTTCACAACTTTTAGAGAGATTAAGGAGGGAGCCCCTAGAGACCCGGAAGCTACACTCTCGGCTTAGCTTGCTTGAGAAATTCGGAACGTGTGCGTTTCAGAGCGACACAGAGAATATTATCATGACGCCTCACTACGTCTCTAGGTCTGACAGAAACGATAAAATAAGAGAGTTTGCCGAACAGATAGGTACAAAAACACGTTCTTTCCTCGCACAAAAAGCGATCACAGTAAAAACTGAGCTTCACTAAATACACTCCTATAATACACGTCACCATTTCACCTCCCAAAATCCTATCCCTTACATCTTTACGTGGCTGGTTCCTAACACCGCCTGCCTGACGCACATGCGGCGGCTCGCAGTGTAGTAAGTAGATAGAGATAAGTGAACAAATATTTATTCAAAATTACGTCGCTTAAGCACGTGCGCTTGTGCGTATCAGCTGACACAGGTATTTCATAAACTCCTAATTTAATTCTGTGAAATCTTTTTGAGACTTGTTCCCTCACTTGGGAACAAGCATGACATGTAGTATAGTTACGAATCAAATCGTTTAGAGATACATTTTGAGGAGTAAAACGAACGAATGTGGACAAATTTTCCTCGTATACTAGTAATAGTCCTTGTTTAATGATATCATCTTTCTAGCTAAGTTCTCGTGTGGAGTGCACTTAGTGAAGATTTCCCGGCACGGTTGCCCAGGAGAGTTTTATTAGAAGGCTCCACTGCAGTCAAGGTGAGTTATTAAATTGGCACCAACCGCACCAAGCGGGAAGTGTCCCGCCAGCTCCGAGAAAAGGGCGAGGGTTCAAATTCCATTCCAGTCCTGGCTGTCACTTTGGCATCACAAAACAGACAAATCTCTGAACTGGCGCCGCCATGGCAGAAAAAACTTGTCATTCAGTTAAATTTGCACACCGCGAGCCCGTCATATGTCATGAACCTCGGCCTTTATTCGAGAAGGACACCGAATTACCAAACGTCAATATTTATAACCAACTTAGAAGTAATTACATCTACAAAATGCCGGGCAATAGGGTGTTTGGCACGGTGTGGTTCCACTCCAGGCATCCACTCATCCCAGCACTCATCCCAGTTTAAATCAGAACCGCGCACTGTCCCCGAATGCCAGGCGCAGGTCAAAAGCAGTCAGTACATCTACGTCATACCCTGCAAGCCACCCAAAGGGTGGGTGAGAGGTGGTGCTTCTACACCAGGCATACATGAATTATACGGCATAACAACGAAATTACATCGAAACCAGCGTACCACACATGCAACGCGCCAATTAATAATCTAATAACCAACAAACATTCTATCGTCAATCGTTCTAACATGCAAGGGATACAAAGACTACTACTACAGATTCTAAATATCATGCATAAATAAGAACATCAATATTTACATCATGCATAAATGAGAATGTAGAGAATATAAAGAAAAAGATCTACTGTCAAGCTATTGTCACTATTCACACTATTCATGACGACGACCACAGCTGTCACAGCTGTTATAGCTGGGATCGTCGTGAAGCGCGGTCAGACCAGAAGCTAGGAGAAAGCTACGCACAAGAACATGCTACCATGCTGTACACTAATTAAGATACAATTACTGGTTACTATTATTAATGGGACGGATAAACAGAACTTTATGGTTCTTAATCACACAAGGGTTTATCCTGCCGGAAATTACAGGGTTGATTGCTAATAAAGAAAGTAACATTCGCGAACAGATTCCGGATATTCTATTTAAGCCATTAGGATTTGTACAGAACGTGTTTTCACATCCTCGATAACGTCGAGGTTGGACTAGTTCGAGGCCTTTCACAATAAACTCGTGTGTAGTGCTATTCTTTCGATTTCTTTTGATATGCTTGCAACATCTGTCAGTTTGCAATTCGTCTCTCAACAAAGATAGATTTTCTGTAAGTTATATTTGAAGACATTCGTCGATTAAATCATCCCAGCGATCGCCTGTTGAAGCGACATCCTGCGATAAATAATAATTGCTCGGATGCGAAAAATATTCCTTCGCTGATTTTTCCACCAGCATTGTGCTTTTCTGATTGGTGGAAATTTGTAGTATTCCCCCCGTAACGAAATATAATTAATTTTGTCCCTAAGAGCCGATACGTCACTATAGCAAGTGTCACGATCTTTTTACCGTAGTTCAGAATCGCATTGTCGGCACGAAAGATTCGTTACATACCTCGAGGGATTTGCGCTAACGATGAACTAAGGATGAGTTTTTCGCGAGTTAAGGAAACGCACTACTGAGGTCAAACATTCATCAAGGAATACAATAGTCGTCCTCGTTTTTGAGTACAAAAATACACTTCGAGACCACTTCGACACGCATTTCGAAACGAATAAGCAGGCCGACAGAAACGGCGTGTTCGGAGTATTTACTAACCGATGGAAATGAACCCAGTGGTACTCACACGGTGTAAACAAACAAGGCGATTCAGCAGATACACATCCAACATGGAGACCGGTCGACCTCCTGAGTCTTGTATGGAGGAGCTCAGACGACAGCATTTCCTTATAAAAATTCTCAAGAGACACCTCTTCGCGCGGCAGTCGAAACTGCAGCGCCTTTGCAAGTGCATTGCCTTTGCGACCATTGCGTAACTCGAAACCAAAATATTTCTCTCACGACTTTAGCCTTCGCTTTTGTTTACGGATACGTTCGAGCTTACGACTGCGTTCATCGAGATGGAATTCGAGGAGCGACTCCGACGACGAAGCCCCCGCGGCCTGAGGTGGCTCCAACCGATTCAAGAACGAGGATATACCCGACACTTGCACAAGGTGCTCACGGCCGCTCAAACATATTTAAGCACATGAGCGAAATAAAAAAGCGTTAGGTATGCAAGATTAGAACAGGTAAACGTCACGGCTAAGGCGATACGCATCCACTTCGCTATTGTTTTAAACTTCGAGGTTCTATTATGACTGAGCAGCCAATCCATTCGTAACGGATGTTACGGTATCTTTTATAAAACGTAAATATGCTTTAAAATACTTTCGGCACATCCATTTTAAGACTAGAAATAGACTAAAAGGGGTTGTCTTACTAAGTATGGCAAAATTCGCGATCATAATTGAACTTTATAAATTCAGTGATTACTTATGGTGTGTAACGGTCGTTACACAATTTTCAATATGCAATTGTGGTTACAGAACAATGAAGAAAAATTCTCTTCCTTTCATGCACCTGTGATAAAAGTAAAACTTTTTCTGCTCCTCTTAACATCAATATTATTTTAAGGTAGTTCGAGCGAAATATCATTTCACCTATAAATCAATGATTTTAGTCTCAATTGGTTTTGATTTGATTCGAATTGATTTTGGTCTGATCTTATCCTTCCTGAGGTACCCAAATATCAGTCCCATACCAAACTACTTTCCGAGATTTTTGACAAAAAATATCGTCCCTTTACGTGAAAAAAGGTACGTGCATGTACTCCACAGAGACCTTATTTTAAAATTAGGAATTTCTAACACTGATCGTTATATCTCGTCAAAAACTGACAGTGTAAGTTCTGACTGACAGTTCGTAAGTTTCCTCATCCATTTTTGAAAATGGATCATATAGTTACCGCAGTATTTTTTTCGGGATCACAAAAAAACCTTGCGTTGTGAAGGAGTTTTAAGCTTACCGCGTGAAAATAATGAGTCTGTTAAAGACATATCGATATTTTTTTTAATTACTTCGAATTTCAGTCATGTAAAAGTATAGTAATGCACCATTAATAATGCAATATTCATTTAATACTTCCTACAGCCGCTGAAATTAAAATGTATAATCAGGGAACTATTTCGCTAGTAATAACTAGGGAACTATTTCGCTGAAACAGCCTTTCTTTATTTAAATACTTCCTTTGAATAAGTTTTTTTTTTTGAAATTTTGATTCAGTTTTGTAACGGGCGTTACACTGATTTTGTAAAGGACATTACAAAATTGGCAACCCTCATGTGAAGCTCCACAAATTGTTTATTTCATCATTTAATTACCTATGTTATGCTCTATTTATGTACGAAGAAGTATACCATTGCATTAAATCCACATATCATGCACGCTATTCACAATAAATGACCATAAAGGATTTTTTGTTTTCTTGTTTTTCATTATTTATTATGCCTACCGAGCGACCGTGATTTCAGAAATCAGGGTAGTTAAGTTAAATCATAGTTAAGGCATATATAGTAATTTTTCTTATTATGTAATCAAGGTTTCATTATGAAACAATCTTTAAACGAGACATCTCCTATCAATATTATAATATTTAATGAAGTTTTATCTTCTTACCTAAATTCCTCTTTTAATCGGCTTGGCTGCGAGTTGAAACACCATCAGGTTGAATGGAGCTGGACGAAAACATGAACGATATATTCATTCAACTGAAAGAAAAAGTAAATCATGATTTTATTGCTTGTTCGACAGGTCCCAAATAAGTGGAATTTAAAATCAGACACAAATCTCCATAAAATTCGCTGACCTCATCGCCCCAACGCATCCATTGTCTCATCTACGCATAATAAATACCTTTCATGCTCGCTCAAGGGCGAGTGGCAGGGATTGACGGGATAACAACCATGACGAAGCAGAGAAGAGGCAGACATAAAAAGAGGTGGTGTGCTATTATTAGAGGACGTGAAATTCGGAATAGGAAAAAAAAGAACGCCTGAACACAATTTTGTAACCAGGCAACTTTTATACGGAATGAAATGATTTACGTTTCATCATGTCCACGCAAGCGATATCCAATATAACTTCAATGATATTGCACATTCATCGCAGAAAAAATGAGTAAAATGTTGATATAGGGGAATATTAGCAAGAGGTAGACAGCAAATAACAAATTGATGTGCTCGAAATATTGTAAAAAAGATGAATTACATAAGTATTTAATTTATTACAAGAGAGAAATAATTAATAAAATGAATAAAATGCACGAATGTAGAATAAGTAGAAATCTATTTAATTACAGGGAAAGTGACTATGAATACATTGAAACCTGGCACTCACTGCATCCTCATAATTTCTTCTGCTAATATTTCACTTCCCAAATCCAGTTCATTTATTTATACCCTCACCTCAGTTTAAATTCCCCTCACTTCACCTAATCAACATGCCATATGGCCTTAAAATTACTTTCATTCGTAAAATATTGTTTCCCATCCTTAAAAAATCGTTATACACTTCAAAGTCTTCATCATTTCCTAACGTATACCTCAGGAGTTGCCGTCATCAATTCCCAACATTTTTATTTTGAATCAAACTCTCTTTTTAATAACACATTTCAACTGATTTCTCCGGAAATATAAGGCATAATACGCGAAAAGTAACTGAACATCCTCCTATCTCATTGTTCATGGGCCCCTAAAATTAAGTTTTGGGTAGATTTACCAATAATCTTTTTACTTTAATCAAAATAATTATATTTTATGAAAGAATGTTGACATCTCAAGCTCTCAGCAAAGGTTATATCGCTGAAGGGACGGCGATTTAATTTCCGTAGGACTACTTTTAAACCCAAAATAGTTGTAGCATCTCATGGCGCTTTAAATACACATTTTGAAAACTATATGAAGAAATTTGTATCGACGATACGGGTTTAAATTTTGTCACAAAGGATTCGCGAGAAAGTAGCCACCGCAAAACTACTCTGTACAAGTAACAGTTCTTAAGCTAAAATTCGATTTCTAGTTCGGAGTGAAGCAGATAAAAAACGTGAGGAAGAGATACGTTTCATTTCTGTTTCACCATTCAAATTATCAATTTCTAAAATGTTCAATTAACGAATTCAATGAAGTATAATCTGCCCAGCTTCAGCTAGAAGTGATCAAGAGGAGCGAAGACACTTAAAAGTTTCACAGCATTACGAGAAGAAAGTATGACGCTCAACATGATGGTTGTATTTAGTTAAGCTACCGTTTATTAGTTGCAATAAATACACAAAAATAGCAAATTTACCATTACAATGAAATATTTCCTTAAAACATGACCATGGTTTGGACGTACAACGTCATCATTAGATGAAGACAGCCATCTTTCTTATGAATGCATTCAGGTTGGTGAAGGAGAGGTAAGAAGGGGGTAGTCACGGGTACTATGGCCTGTAAGAATCTTTACATGAAGATATACCGTCGAGACAAAAGTCATTTTCCAAATAAAAATGTGTAAATTGGATCAAGAAGTTATTGTTTTTCAATTCAAAGTTTCAACACGAATCGATTCCATAAAATTACACCATAATTACTAATTATATTGTAATGGAATTAGAAATACTTGGAAGCCATTTCAGATGACCCAAGAGCGGGTATTGCACGACCAAGGATATAAAAGAGGCTTTACCATTCGGTGCAACCGGGCCAACAGGGATGTGGATGAAAACAATTTATCACGGACCACGGCAACCTAAAATTCCCCGATCGATAGCGAAACTTTTCAGCGACAGGGCAAAAAATTGGGGCGTCAAAGAAGCGAGAGAGGGGGAAGGAGGGCAATCTTTGCTGAGGGGCCGGGTTCGATGACGATATTGCCCCTCTATACCCTCCTCGCCCCCTTCGCTGCCCCGCTTGTTGATGACGTCTTCTGGCGGCCACATTTTGGCTCGGAGCCCGCGTGGAGGTCTGCTGATCGCTTCCGTGTGACGTGTGGCGTGGGAGGAGAGCCGATAGTGGGAGGTCGACCGCCGTCGATTACAACTCGGGAGTGGGAGGAGAGAGAGAGAGAGAAGAACTGGACCGAGATGCCGGGATACGGCGGGGCAGGTGCTAGTGAAAGTGCCGGCCGCCGCTCCAAATCCCTAAGACCTCTCCCCCTCCCTTTTACATTGTCCGTTCCGAATGCGGGAGTGACTCGGTCCATTTTGCAGCCTCTGCGACGCGACCCCCATTCAGATGCTCCCGATTGGAAGCTTGGGTTGAGTAGATCGACCGTAAAGGGCGCTCAGAATCTGAACGGGCCGCTTTTTGTGCATGTGTTCCCAGCATCCGCGAAAATTGATGATGCGTTTACCCGATTCAAATTGTGGGAAGCACATCCTCACGCATCCACTCTTCAAGTAAATCTCTGGAGATCCTGATAAAGTTCTCGTGGAGAAAAATGTTCTTCAAGGTTTAGGTTACATCGATTCGCGAATCCATGATTGACTGAGCGAAAAATGGCTCCGGTTTCAATGAGGTGCATTCCTCTTCGCAGTTCCGAGTCTACGCTAATCTTCTCTATCTACTTCTCGCCATAATGCCTGCCGGCTATAAAAATACAAGCTAATACTCTTTGACTCTTGCTCTGAAAGAAAAGAAAGATGACTTAAGTCCCGAAGGATGGAGGGAGTTACAGAGAGCTGAAGAGGAGAGCAGAGGACAGAGAGATGGAGGCTTCAAGGACCTGCGAAAGCAGACAGCTAATGATGATGACTGCTCTTTCAGCTGCTTTAATTGTTATCTCACAATTGTCAATCTCTTTGTCGAAATCAAATCCGTTGCTTTACACATGGTACTAGTGCTTTACAATGATAGTTATGCTGCGCGTCAGGAGCCTCTTACGCCTAAACGATCAGTTTTTAATTTCTACGGTATGACGCCATAAATTAGAACTTGAAAAAAGGCTACCTCATATGAATGGACAATAGTTCTTTGCACCCGTTCAAGCAGTAAATAATGTCACTCTGAATGCGCGAACTGTGGCTGTTTCGTGCTGCGAGGTGAAATGAATCATTCTAAATGGCCTTTATCCTTCCCTGCTACCTCATAAAGACATCGCACTCTTGCGTTCGAACTCCAACATCTATTGGGCAACCTTTCCCTTTTTACAGGCAATCTTATAGATTCGCAATTTTACGACTTAATTTCCAAACAGAGAAAACTTGTTCTTGCAATTAAAACAGAACTCTAATAAATCCAAGTGCATGATGTAAGAATAGGAGGGAATCTCGACAACCGGCACTCCACATCGGGGAATTGGAGGGTAAAATGAAGCCTCGTCAAGACGACCTTCCATTGATCAAACCATTCACGATGGCACAATGCTGAGTTAAATAATCGTGGAGCATGCACTAGTACACGCAATGAAAATTAATTCCTTGCATTGCAATCTTTTAGTTTTTTTTTACTTTTTTTACTTTTTACAACAATATTTTAGTCCCCTACGAATACACTCAACGTATCAAAAAGTATTAAATCTTAAATATTTTACGAAAGTTTGATGCAGACTTTGTTTGCCGGATGTGCAACATATTTTGCTAGAGCCAAACTATTGATAAAACTAGAGCCAAACTATATGGTAGAAGCGATCACAAGCATGAGATTAAGGAAATAGACGGCCGAACCAAAGGATTGAAAATGCCACTTTTTGACGTACAGTAAGGGACGATAATAGTTGCGATTTATCAGTTCTAGGATACTTTGCCCCTGAATAGGTAAAGTTGGTTTTTGCACTTGCGCTAAATATCCTAATATCATTATCAGTCACTGACCTCGCATGCAATTTCAGGCATGATATAGCTCTTGCATGATTTAGTGCCTTGTAGAACTATTTATCTGTCGTAGTAATTGTAACCAGCAGTTGTATCTCAAGTTTTGTACTGCA
Organism: Ceriagrion tenellum; assembly: GCA_963169105.1. NCBI lineage: Eukaryota > Metazoa > Arthropoda > Insecta > Odonata > Coenagrionidae > Ceriagrion > Ceriagrion tenellum. The sequence goes on along the minus strand of OY720632.1, from coordinate 93,017,835 downwards.
TGGTAGCATGTTCTTCCATGTAGCACTCTCCTGGTTTCTGGTCTGACCGCGCACTGTTTTCCTGACTGCTTTTGGCCTGCGCTTGGCATTCCGGGGGAACGTGCGCGGTTCTGACTTCAGCTGGGATGAGGACTTCATGCCTGGTGTGGAACCATCCCGCGCCACACCCCTGAGTGGTGGTTTGCACGGTATTTCGTAGATGTAGATGAAAAAGCTTCATGAAATAAAGATCTGATAGTAACTATATCGGTGCAATTTTCTAAATTTCTAATTGACTTTCTTCTTTTTTTAATGATGTAGGTTAGCAACACGTAAGCAAGCATTAAAATTATACTAGGTCCTACATATTTTTCGTCAAAGATAATCCCGTTCAATTACATAAATTAAATGTGATTAAGGTATGCTATACAAAAGATCTATTCACATCCTTCAAATTACGCTCACTTTCCGAATCGATCGAAAGCTGCCGAAAGATAACATCCCATGGCTACCCAAATTTTCTCGAATATCCACTTCGACGGAGCAAACAATCATTCGCCATCATTTTTAATGGCAACTTAACCTTTCTCAAGCGAAGTGAAATATTTGGGACACGATCGATGGGACAGGTTTAGATAGACACGGGTTGTTGGCGGAAAAGCATCGAAGGTTAGATAAGACTGAGGAGGCGGAGAGCCTGATGAAAACGTGAAGTCAAGTAAAACCGTGTAGAGGGGGAATTTATAGGGATATATCCCGACGCCCCACGATAAGTCGCAACATCTAATTCCTGGCGTAAGGAGTGAGGTCCAGTCTTTCAAAATTCACTCATAGAGTCAAGAATATTTACACGAGAAGAAAAACCACGGTTGTCACCGTTTCATAATTTTGAGAAGACAAGCTTGCTAAAGCATTGCTTCCACGATGTACCACTTCCGCCACCCACCGCCATTGAATTGAATATTAGGATACCAGCCACTTGCACGTTAATGTGACTAAAAAGAGTCTTATGTGCATGTAATTGTGCCTTATGTCAATGCATATATGCTTTACTTTGGTCCTGTTGTGATAACTAACTCCACGAAGTTAATATGAGTATCTTAGCCAACTTTTCCTAAATAGCGACCATAACTGAGGAAAAAAGAGCCTTCATCCTACCTCTAGTTTACCTGATTGGTCGAATATACCAAAATAATGAGGAGGTTAAGAGGAACTCATAATTGTCGGCATTGAAATTGAACTTTTCCGTAAATATTCCTCGAACTTGCTTTTTGTGTGTATTGAGGGACAACCATCTTCGTGAATTCATAATCTCATTTGCACTTCTCAATTGTTCAAACAATATTTTTAGGAAATGTGATATTTATCTTTGATGAACATCAAATTCTTTAATGAAATCTACTCACAATTGGAACATAAATACTTTTTTAAAAACATTCCAAGTGCAACCTAGCCCAAGGTGTAAAGACCACCGTTAAAGCATTAAACTCGTGCATTATCGTCGTTGCACCCATAAAATCAATAACTTGAAAGTCATCGCGCAATGGGGTGAGCACATTGCCCACGTTTCCAGTTGTATTCCTCTCCTCTCAGTGAAAGCCCCTCCGCTTGGCGGCGTTGCCCAAAGCGCTTTTCTCACATCAGACCGGTAAGGCCGAGACGAATGTCCGCGTGTCCAAAACGATCGCATGTGGGCTCAAAGGAGGCAGTTTCTTAGAACCGCGCGATCAATTTCCCTTGAATATGTTTTGTTCGACTATTTTCACTGCACGCGTAACGTCAGAAAAGCTGCACAAACTTGGTCCTCAAGGATACAGTGAGATAGGGGCCACTGTGTAAGTAATAAGACGCCAGAGACGCTGCGTCATATCCATCATAGAGAACATGTGCGATAAGTAAGCGTCAAAAGGAGATAACCCCGACTATTATTTACAGTTTGGACAATCTTTCAACCCAAACTTGACAGTGGTTGAAAGATGGGCAGCTCCAAATGTCAAACTGTCCGCTCATCGACGATATCCTTGTCCTCTCACAAAACTTAGACATTTATTCGACTTCTTCGAGAGTTTCGCAGAAGCACCCGAACCCAAAGATACACCCCTCTCTTATCTTCACTAATATTGACTTTATTATCATTATTCGCAGTCGCATCAATGATATAAGAGCCTATTTTTACGCCAACTTTATTTTTTTAACTCCTTACCTGCTGACTTGCGTTTTGTTGACATATTTACTTTTCGACTACCAAACCCTGATTAAAAAGCTCTGTCCATCTTCATGCTAGCCTTCCAATTGATCCATCCGTTGGTTTCTCAAACCATCTTCCTCTCTGGCATGTTGCTTAAAGTTCCGCTCTTCGAGTCTTTCCACTTCCGGTGGTTACGTTAAACAAGATTTGGCAGGCAACAGACTGCTAGTAAATAACGACTACTCATGGATCAATGCTTCATAATTACTTTAAAACCGAGGATATTCTTTACGATATTATCCGATATTCCTTTTTGGAGAGATCTGACATTTGGAAAGAATTATAATAATTCGGAGTGATGTTGAATAACGGCGTTAAAAATGTTACCTAAAATTAGACGAGAAATTCTTGAGATTATAAATAAGTTTTTGCACAGATTGAATACCCAGTGACGTCGTATTTCATTGAGAAAACGGAGTTCTTCCTGCATACAGAGCTGGGTGGTATGCATACATGAAACTTTAAAACTTTAACAGGAACGCAAATTCATATATCTTCACTCCACCCTATTGGCCTTTACGAGGGCGTATTGTAAGCAGTAAAAGAAAAAGGGGAGGAAGGAATATATGAAAAGTACTAAGAAAGAGGGAGCTTAGTTTTTGGTGAGTCAGTATTCTCTCCCTATGTACATTGTCAGTCATGAATAGAGTGAGGGAAAAACGAATCCTTGAAACTATTTGTTTGACAGCCTGCTTTATGTATCATAATTTCCCACGATTCTGTGGCCAGTTTTCATGTCGTGAGAAACAATACCTATCATACTCATAGACTCACAAATAACATCAAGCCAAGAAGTTAAGCAATGCATCATCGAATCTCGGGGGAAGCAAGTTTCAAAATAACCGTGATGAAGTGTGTGCATTGTCTTTAAATTTTTATCTGAAGATTTTCACAAACTGGACGATTTTTCTCTGGAACTGCTCAGTTGATTCATCAAAGTTTTTGATCGAATATGTGCAAGATATTACATTAGATGTTAGGCAATATTGATTTCTCTAACTCTCACAGTTTTACCCCCTCCAAATGTTCCAAAGAAGCCGCCTTCTTTGGTGGCATCATAATTAAGAAAATCTAATATACACTTAACTACTTAAAGCGCAGACAACATAGTTACGTTAAAATTTAGGCATCATTATGAATAAGTGATGAATTACCTCATGAAGCGTTTCTTATTTAAAAAATTGTCTTGAGACAATTGTGTTATTTCAAAGGTTCTCAAAGGGTGTGCCGCGGAATTGCGAGACACGGCTGTGAAAAAAAGTTCCAGTAAACTGCGAACTCTCTAAAATAGGCATCGGTAAAAATTATTTAGTATTGTTACTTATTGATCTTTGGTAATTGAAAATACATGCAATTCAAGCTCGGATTTGAGAGTGATCAACGTGTTTCTCGAGAGTTTAAGTGGTTCGTGGAACCTTCCCAGGGTATTTTTTTAATCTTTCGGGACTGCTCAGTAGTGTTCGAAATTCCTGTAAAATCACGATGGTTGCGTATAGTACATTAGGGTTGTGCCACAAAATTCTGTACGATGAAATAGTATGCCAAGGAACTACTACATGTATATATGTATAGAGCTGGCGTCATTGCGGTTACAACGGTAAAACTCAAGCCTCTATCACATCTTTAGTTTCGGAATCCGCTGAGATTTACAACTTTTACAACAGCTCGAGTAAAACTCAACATAGAAACAATTTTTTTCATTTAGTATGTTAAAAACATATTTGGCTAACTTATATCAAAATCTTTAATCTCTAAAATAAATATTAAGAGAATGGCGATAACAAAAGCCGGGCCATCGGGTTTTGAGCGCCGAAAACAGGACCTTTTTTCAAAGCAAATATCGTAAAAGTGTAGATCATGATAGAAAAAAATTATTTACTCAAATCAGTAAATGTAGAAATGATCATTCTATCGTACGCATTTCATTTCGTCAAAATCGGCTGACCCTACTTGAAGATACAGTGCCCTAAACTCAACGGACTTGACTTATTAATGGACAGTAAGAAGTTTGAGAACCCTGGGTCTAAAGTATGAGAGTTTAACTGAACGTCACTCCCTTGGCTCGAGGAAAATATCTCAGACAATACGTTATAAATGTCCGTCGGTTCATAAGATTTGAGTTAAAGATAAAACCTCATCTCACGTTAGATTATGATGTGCTGACAGAAGTCCACGAGAGCGAGTGATATCGAATGATTGATTGCAAGGGATGTTTAAAGTGTACGGAGCAGCACAGTCCCAAAGAGATCGCTGCCGTAATCGCATTCTTATTGAAATATTACCTTCAATTTGGAAAAATAATGGTTAAAAATAAGGGACTCCAAAAGAATAAACACGAAACATGTCAACTCTTATATGGAAAGGTTTAAAGACTACCAAGTGGAATTAGAACATTTTCAAAATTAAATGTTATATACTTTCAAGCTAATATTTTTTATTATGACGGATAAATTATAAATACTTTTAAGTAAGTTCCAAGCCCATCTATATGCTGACGATGTCAAAAACAATTAAGTAATGAAACTAGGCACCTTACGAAATACTAGATCATGCGAATGAAATAAGGGAAATGGACTGCAGAACAGATATTTTTGAAATTTTATTTTTCCTGAAAACGATAAGAGACCATTACGCCTCTTATCGAGACTTAATAATTACGTTTTTGATTGGTGGTGTGGCTAATTATTCGCATTTTCTCTCTAATTGTCGCGTCTTAATTTGCTAATTAGTGCTATCGACACGTCTCGTAATCTTCCTGTGATAAACCTTGTATTTCCGTGAATTTACGTTGTCGCAAAATACAATAATACACATGGTTTCTATAAATTTGGTATTACGTGCAGCAACATCTGATGGTAAAAATTTAAACTCTGGATGGATTATAGTAGGTTTCTAAGGATGAATTAATTTTCGCAGTTTCTTTTTATTTTTCAACGGAAATAGTGTTCGATATGTTCGTGATTCTCACCCAATGTACTGGGTAACAGTAGATTACATTTTCAATACACCATCACGTCATCGTCAAGTTGTAAAGGAAACTATGAATGCTATCGGAGATGGATAAATAATAGCGCGGAATCACTAACTGTTTACTTTTTAAAGCCATTCAACCCGCTTACGCTACCGGAGTAAATATGCGCGCAATAACAAAACTTGACGAAAACAGCGACGCTGGTCTGCCACGTTTGACCAAAATGTGGTGGCTCCAAAGGGTCAATCGTCAGTCGATATGGATCCGTCGCCACTAAAGCACAATGCACGGCAGTGGCGATTGAAATCGTGATTCCCGTTACGCAACCATCGGCGAGTGATTCATCGGTGCACGCACGGACGGCGACGACGAGTGTGTGGAGGCGGAGATGGCGTGCGGGGGACGAACGCCGGGGCCCCACACAACACCCACTTCACTTCCCATTCCAAGTTCCTTGAACAGACTTAGTATGCATTTGCTGGTGGTCTAACACCCTAAAACTGCCTCCTTACTGTATAATTAGAGATATATTGCTCAAGACTATTCGCAGAATTAGAATATTTCTCAGTCACAATGACAAAGTCCTCGAGAATAGTAGTGTAGCCAATTTATTCATATGCCCCCGTTATGCATGTTTCTAAATCTGCCAAGTAATGCTAGCACCATATTTTGCGTGTTCCCAGCATGACTCTTATGTCACGTTTATATAGTCACATTATAGACTATTTTAGTAGTTTCTGTAGCATTTGTAGCATTCCGATAGCGTGGTGCTTGGTGAAAGTAAATTTCTTCACCCTAGTTCTTGTCGGTGATAGGTCACCCCCTGCCTAAGACCCTTGTGGTGGGTTGCAAGGAAATAAGAGGTGGCGGATCTAGATGACAATATATTTGAACAGTCGGTCCTAACCATAATAAATTAAGGCCTCTCTTTAACTTTTGATGTTGTTTCTAAGCTCCCATTGCTAATCAAGGGGCGTCCTTTTATACACAATGAATAAATTTGCCTGGACAGAGCAGAATGGGAATAGAGGATGGGGGCCCTAATACAGGGGCGCCAGCTTCCGGTATGAAAGGGCCAGCTTTCGATACCACACGGAAGCTGTCTCCCCTCTTCCCCCCAGCCGCCGGTGTTTTTCTGTTCATTGACCTCCCCTGGGCGCGTGTGTGTGTCACGGCCAGAGGATAATTGCACAGGGCCACGATCGATCAGCATCATGAGGCATGTTCCACCCGTGCTTCACGTTGCTTCCCAATGGTGTGAGCTGGGGATTCCATTCTTTCTGTGTTAAAATTGCTCCCATATGTAATTGCATCACGACTTGATTTAATGTAAAATAACTATTGACCTCATGAAAAAATGAAGGTGATGAAGAAAATCAGATAGGATATTCAGAGAGGTGTGCCAAACTAATACTCAAATGATCATAACAAACGTCGCACTTAATGAGAAATGATGAAGTGTACAGAAGAGCAGAAGAAGAAAGAACCATATGGAATACCATATAGAAAAGTAGAATCCAGATGGATTGGACAAACCCTGAGACACAATGGGTTTGAGAAGAACATAATTGCAGACAAAATAGAGGGAAAAGACCCCATAGGAAGATTCAGGAATAAGTTCATTAACCAAATAAAGAGGAAAGTTCATAGGAAGAGATGCCAGAAAGTAAGGGAACTAGCATTAGATAGGGAAGGGTAGAGGGCTGCAGTCAACCAATCTTAGGATTGAATAACCAATGATGATGTCGCAAGCGTCGTGGAAAGGACATGAGGCAAGCGCGCTCTGAGTTATAGTGATATTGAGCGACTGGTGTTTGATGCACGTGATTATGTTTTACTTGCGAGAGAATTTCCATATTTCTGATGTGGTCACGAATTTTACGGCGAAATAATGGAGTGCATATAACTATCTAGTCTCCTAATTCGAGTCTGTCGGAACCGAAAGACTATTGTAGGCCATGCCATGCTTCCGAAAATCGGCATATCGTCTTAAACGTAAAACTTTCAATTACTATTTGGTGAGAGGCTTGCTTTTTTATTTACGTATTTTTAGCGAGTTCTTTTGCTATTCACAAAACAATTTACCGTGACTGTGATGCAATAACAGAATACTACCTACCGTCATGTTATGCTTCGTTCTGACATCATCGTACTTACCAACGTACGTAGGATTGAAGCGTGAACCCGCATCACCCCCTTCGCCAGGATATCGTGACGAACAAGTAAAGAGTGAGCGGACGAAATAAAGAATTCCATATTCCTGTGGCATTTTGGAACTTTTTAAAAGCAAATAACACTTCTACGCTCATTAATTAAAGTAATATCATCTGCCTCACCTATATGATTGTCTTTTTTTCATCATCGTCATTCTATCGTATCCATTTTTTGCTCGCGATACCAGCGCTACCACTGTAAAGTGACGGCGTTAGGAACAATGGATTTCCATGATTCGGGCATGCATTCACGTGATGAATTCAGCCCACCGATGTACGGACCATCGTAATTACGTATAAGAGTGAACGGGCTATTACTGACCGCTTCGCCAGCGCACATTGTCCGATTCACCCTGCGGAGCGATGTGGTGTTCCGTTTTGCGCGAAATTCAACACCTTGAATGGAAAGGTTCTGAAGAACCGCAGTCTCTTGTCACACCACGAGTGCGCCATCCGCCAACTTTAAGAGGACACCGCCGCACATGCAATCACCTGCCAGCTGACGTCAGCCTCCGCTTCGAGGGAGGAGGGAAAAAAACAGATATTTGAATGAGGAGTGAATTAGTTACTGAGTCCGCGGGCCACAAAGGAGACACGCACGACTGGCGTGGCTCTTCACAATGCAGAGTCGCGAGTTCCGCAAACACGACGATCATCCTGCGTACAATGGCGAAGATCCCCGTCGAAAAAAATACAACGGACCTCTGAACGCGCCGAGGCGTCGAGGTTCCCGCTTGCTCCCTGCGTCATTCGAAGCCGCAAACACGCTCGTGCCTCTACGCAAACATATTCCACTAAGGCGGGCTTAGCCACGTTGATGGAGAGGCTAAAATAATCTCAGGTGAAAGCGGAAAGCGATAACTGTCAAAATAAGATAACACAGAGGGACTGGTAAAAGAATAATGTCGCAGCTTCACAGAGTAAGCATGTTGCAGTATATCAAGGATGCAAACAATAAAAACACGTTAGAGGAATAGACTGAAGAGAGTGCGGTATATTCCTCTGGGGTTTCCAATGGATTCAGGCTCATCCTGACTGTGATCGACGTTCCCATGAAAGATTCCCCACCATTAAAACGTCGCGACGCATCGGCCAAAGAAAAAAGCTGCTCACTGGCTATTCCCGAAAGGAATTTGCGGAGAAAGGGAAAACTAAATCTTTAAAAAAAGAAAACATAATACCACAAAAACATTGCAAAAAATGATATTTCCACAAGCAACATATTTACAAGCAAAAAACCCGTGCGATTATAACCAAATTCGTTGGTCTATGCAAACTGATCAAAAGGTGTTTAAGAAATACATAGCAGGGCAGCCGCAGAGAAATTTAATAAGTTCCCCAAAATATTATGATAGACCGAGGCGAAAGGATGCTGGTCACATGCCATCTAACACTTAACTTCCGTTCTATTGGATTCCAAGAGCTAGCATAAAATTGTATTGCGAAAGCCATCAAAGCAACCATTTCCGGATAGTTATCCTCTGAATGTAGATGTCTACACTTCAAAACTCATAGCAAACTCCATTTCAGGTAACTTAACTAATATATGAGTTTTAATGGAATAATTCAAAGAAGTAACAATACAACCCACTAAACTTCCAAGGGAATGATACCCGGCCGGACTTCCCGAGGCTGACTCGAACTAAACATGAGACGAAAGTCTTCACGTACAGGCTTGCTAGATACGGCTGTTCAAGACAAACACTGATAATATTAACCCAACAACGGACCAAGAAAGGGTATAATGGCCACACTGCTGTGTTTAGAATTCGGGTGTGTCTCTCTCATGTGGCCGAGATTCGTGGAATGCTGAACAGAAAAGAATATTGTACTGGTTGTCCGTACAAATGCATCAGCCTACAGTGATTCAACTGTCGGAAAAATAACACTGGAAGTTGGGAAACCAATACGTACATGCCCATCGCTTCCGATAATTTATCTTTTTTCTTGATGGAGAGAGACACTGTAGTTTTCCTCTCGGTAAGATTAACAGTGAGACAAGTTTAAATTGAACTTCAGCGCGTCGCTGCAATTGTAGATACCGAATAGTCGTATTGTATAGTCACATTAAGTTATTACCAGCACGATAAGGTGATGTAACTGAGTGGGAAATGGTTTCTGTCGCAACTTTTTAGAAATCCTCTTTAGACATGAATTTAGAAAATGAATAACACCGCTATTGCTTCAATTATTTTTTCCACAAACTTAAGTTTCACTGCACCTTATGACGCCACTTTTCAGCTGAAGCATTGCTATGAAATAAAAAATTCTAGTGGATACTGAAAGGCTTTCCTTTTCCTCTACATCAATTATACTGATTTGGAGAAAATTGCAATGCAGAGGAATCGCACCATATCGGCTATCAAACAATGAATTATTAAAATTAGTGTTTTGTCGCCGCTCACGGGCCACAAACTTCCCGGTATCCATTTCGATTTCATAAACTTTTGGTGGAAAAATAACGAGGCTTCCTAGGAATAAACGTATACAGAAAATACCCGGATTTCTCATGGCTTTCCTGGCCTGTTGTGGATTCTAAACATCGGTCACAACAAGATGACCAGCATCCAAATGGTAATGATTCAGACAATGTCCAGGGTTCAGTTGCTACAATAGCCTATCGGTTGCTCGTAACAACACGGTCTCCATATCAACAAAACTTGTCCGTTGGCTGCGGAAGAATCTCGACTTAGGCATGCAAACAAAAACATCAACAAGTCATGTTAAAGACTCCACGAAAACTATTCAGATTATCTGAGAGAACTGAGAACGGCGATATTGTGACTGATAAAGTAAGTTCCTTCGATGAACTCAGAGATTAAATTAATGACTTTTAGATTGGGTATTGCCTCCACCGCACGAAACCCAAGATCCGAGTAAACTTGCACGCCCAAAGAAACTGCAACTTCCACTGTCTAAAGGCAACTTGCTATACAGAAGTATAGAATAGTGGAACAAATACTTATGAAATCTGCAGAGAAAAATATCTCCAAGATAAAGCCATGGAATAACTCAGTCGAATCAAACTACCCAATATTCTCAACTTACAATCCCGCAATCTTTCTGCCTTGGGAGGGAAAGCACACATTATCAGATAATACAGGGGGATTCCCACTTAGAGATTGGCTGTGACTTACAGAGACGTTCTTCAAAACATCGGGATACTTCATTCAAAGAGGCATTCTTCAAAGGGCAATATGTATCTCATTACGTAAAATTTGCGAAGAAAATATATAGTCGCGTAAATGAATCTGAAATATTGAAAAATATAGCGGTAATAAAGCGGTATCTAAAACGTACACACTAACGCCGGTAGAGCGAAAATTAGGAATGCACCTTCACGTAGTTTGTCAGTCGAAAACGTTCCAAACGCTTCGTGGTTTCTTGAACACGCTTTTTTTCCTAAATACTCCGTTCCTTATTAAGTAAGGCAGAGCAAAAATGTTTTAATCGGGTAAGGAGCTGTGCTAGCTATATGACCGATTTTAACAGGTTTTTATAAACCTTTAAACACAGCCATAAATACAATCAGTATTGTGTTGTCCACTAATACTTATTACTCATTTTGCAATTATTTTAAAATCCCATTCTATAAAATTCTACAAATTTTTTCCATAGCGACTTCACTCTTGGCAGCATGTACAAATAAAACTCACTCAGTAAATCAATCAAGTAGCAGACACACGTCTTGACGTTTGCCGTGATATGAGAAAGAAAGGAGGAATCTTCCGTGACTTTTTTTTCATATAATAAGGACCTGAGTACAATAACAATGAAAAAGAGATAGAGAGAAGCTTAAGAGCATTTTGTAAATCAATTGGTCCATTACAATTTGCAACGCCATTCATATAAGCAAGTTTAAATCCCACAGATAGACTACCCGAGATAAACCTATGCTGTATTCGGCCATGTAGTCGCTTGCTTGATGCTTGCCTACGAGGATTACCATGTATCTACCTTGATTTTTACGCCTTGAATTTAAAACATTACCATAAGTTCCGTTTGGACTTCTAGGCTTCAAATGACGATGGACCGCAGTTGTACCGAAAGGGCATTTCGCTCCAAGGAAAAGAACACTCATCGCCTTTCATGAGTCGTGACACTGCACTAGTGATTTTTAATCCAAAGCAATTTGTCACTTTCATTTCCCTGCGGACACTAAGTAGAAACCTGCGCAAGAAAGCGTGAAAACAAACCAGTTAAATGGGCTCCCAGCGGAAGACGGGGAACGCCGGACGAAAATGGAAAGGTGACTTGAAAGATAATTACCTTTCTTTTCAATCAATTAACCTCTCTATAGTTTCGCCGAATACTCTAGGGACGCCATGTTACTGAATTGGATGCAGTCTCGACGAAAATAACGTATTTATTTGCCTCATGCGCTGAAACGGACTAGAAAAATTCACTGATATCGCCTTTAAATTTAGTTCATAAGCAATGGAGAGCCTGTGCCAGTAAACCACGATTTGATTTGGTCTGATGATTGCACAAATGGTGCGGCAGTTAAAAGCAGCGAGGCGAGATCATGCTCTGTAACCGATCAAGCAGAATCGACCGAAGGTAATCTTGTCTCGAGTTGCACCACGTCGTGCTAGTACCGGTGATTGTCACGGGGGAAGGAAACTGCTCTACTGGCACTAGGAGCGTGGTGAACAGCGCTTCACGGGGTTAAGTCGAACCGAAAATTTTCGTGCGCTTCATCACTGCTATCTGAATCACTACACAAGGAACGAATATAGAGCTTGGCGTGAAATCACGAGAGAAACGCACAATGGTGAAATATCATTTGGTATGGGCCGATGCTTACCATAATTGAGTTAATGTTTTTTGTGAATCTCGACACCATATTGGCATTGACTTTTTAGGAGGGGGACTATAGACTCATATCTTACAATACACTAAACCACTCACTAATTACTTAGTCATATGAATACAGCTATCTGCAATATAATTTCCTAATAAAATAATCCCAAACACCCTCAATTTTACAATAATAAACTTTATAGTGGATTAGAGATACAGCAGTTTCCATATAATACTCCACATGGATTTAAGTGTATATATGCATGGAATGATTGGGAGCACTTTTCAGCGAAGAACCTGAGCTATGAGATGGTTAACCTATAGTTAAATAGGTGGAAAAACTATCTAAGAGCGCCGGCAGTAACTTTTGTAGAGACCGTGACTCCTTTGTCCCACCTTCCCAATATGCTATCCTGTCTTAGATGTCACACTCGTCACAATGGAGTGCCACCAAGTTTTGCTGCCTCTGTAATTCTCGACAACGGCTACGTAAATAAATTTAATAGCTGGGTAATATGAATGTGCAATATACCATCGACCATTGATAAAGATTCCTCGTTTCATTCCCCTGCCAAACTCATGGCTGAGATGTAAACATTCATTGCTGCATCCATTCAACTGCATTTCTCCCATTCCATTTCTTTCCGTATTCCCTTCCAGCTAAATGAATGAAAAACATTATTTGAAGTAATACCTCCTTTCTCAGAAATTTCAAGCCCTAAATCGTAAAAACCTGCTGTCCCGTATGCCCTTGTGACAGCTAGCGTACTTTTACTTGAATGAAATATTCTTCACTATATTGTAATACGTAGGTGATAATGAAAATATGTCAAGAAGAATTTTAATACACGCCACTTTTCCTAGGCTAACATCGAGCATTTATAAAATTAAATTAATCACGAGAGCCAATGGCACCAGCCGACCCACGATCAAGCGACTTCTGCTAATGCAATACAGGGAAAGATGGCGTAGAGGAAAAGGGTGTCATCATTAATGTATATTATCGCGCCGGAGTTTGCAAAATAGGCAACAAATCGAGGAGATTTTCATATTTGAGCAAACGTACTCGTGGATAAATCCACCGAACTTCGTGCGTGTATGCCGGAAGAAAAAGAAACTAGTGGCATTAATAATATGCAATAGTTTAGTGTTCACATTTTAGAGTATAAAATACGTCACTACTAACACAGGCTACTTAAATGATGGTTCAATAGTGTCACAGAGAGCATTCGGTCGCGAGCAGGCAGGCATTTTTAGTTTCTTCCTTCAGTAGGTGAGGAGGTGGAAGTACTTATATATGTACATCAAGTGGGCGGCGATCGAATCGTATTAAGTGCTCCAAACACGTCAAGAGCGAGGGGAAAATCGTTTCAGATTCGATTCCCTTATAAAGATCCCCGTTTTGAGAAATGGGAAAAATGTCATGACCAATGCGTCACTGGCTAAAATATGAGAGAGAAGAGAACACCAAATGGAACACATGAGACTGAAAGTAGTCATCTCACGAAAGTGAAACAATTCGACGTCTTTGACTTTTCCTGCTTTAGCTGAAACCATTAATTAATTGCGTCAAATGACCAGCAAACTGATAGGGTACTTGAGTGCTTTTTAGGTACGTATGGGCGATAAGATTGTTTACCGAATCATAAACAACTGATTTGAATACAGATATTCGATTAGATAAATGTCATTTCGCTTGTCAAATTACTGTATTTTAGAATTGAAAGAAGCTGAATGAAATGAGGTTTTTTCTTTTCAAATTAAATGAAAAACAGAAGTTTTTTAGAGATATCACACAGACGTGAACATTTATGAGTTATTATGTTCTTATGTGCTTCAATTGCGTAGAAGTTTCTTTCAAGGGTCTTTCATTGAGCTTTCATAGTTCCGTAGATGAATTGAGATTCAGCAAAACACGGTAGAATCATACGATTTGAACCAAGCGGAATCGAACCCCGATCCTCACATTGGAAGACGAGCTAATGACCAATGTGCCAATAACTTAACAACAGCGGTGCCTGCAAAAGATATTGATTTGATATTTTCGTTAAATAGACAAGAAAAGAGCAAAAGAAGATGACATACCATGTACCCGTAGCATTTGTAGTATACTGATAATGTGGTACCATACGGGTGCATACCATGTACCCGTAGCGTTGGTAAAAGTAAATTTTTTCACTGTTGTTCATGTTGGTAATAAGTCATTCCCTGCCAAACACCCTTGTGGTGGCTTGCAGGGTAATATGTAGATGTAGATATCCAAGGACTGGGTAATAAGGCTGACGTGCTGAAATTTCGCACCAACGCATTTCGCATCGCTACGGGAAAGGAGAGCTGGCTGCACTGCTACGGACCCAAAAACCAGCCACAACAACGATGCCTATTCTTGAACACTTTATTATGATTTAGAAGGACTTTTCCATTAATTTGTGGCTATTATAAGTCCATCCCCAAGCCTAGAGGTCAAATTACTCGTAATCAGCAACCTCCTTGGGAAGTCTCCAGGTCTGTCCCTGCCAAGGATTACTTTTTCCCAAGGAATTGGCCACAAGGCCAGGAAAATGAAACCACGATCCCTATGCAGTCATGGAAATGGTTATTCCTTAGTTAAAAATAAATCGCAATTGATTTTTTAGGAACACCCAGTTAAGTATCTACGATAGAATATTTATGTTAAATGATTTGGGATCAAGGCATCGACCATTATGAAACCAAATTGTTGCCACACGATTCAAGCAAGTCGGGCAAAAAGAGCGATTCGCCGTATTACCCCCATAATTTCCCTGCATTTTCTCGTTGATAAGATACATTTCGTCATCAGGATCATGGTACGTCGTACGAGTATCGCTAAAATTCGATTATAGTTGTAATAAGAATATATTTTCCAGCTATAACTGTTGTTTAAAAAAAACGCTCCTCAACGTTAGAACAATACATCCTTTCGCCCACGGAGGCTGAAACTCTGGTGTATTGTTAACGGACTTGTTTTCTCTATGTCCGACGAAACTATGTTCCAAAACACTCGTCAATTGTGTTAGGTTAGCCTATCATGGCTTTTTAACTAGGACCAGTTTTAAAACCTGCAGGATTCCGGGCCTAAAGGCTTCTATTCCTCTATTGTCAATTTCGGACACAGTCACCCCACCGGAATAAAGCAATAAATCGCAGCTTCACAGACCAACTGTGCCTGATCATTGATCCTTGCAGACAAAATACGTGACTCATGATGACTCCTCATTCCAGCTTAATCTGGTTCCAGTTTCAAGAAATTATAACAGCTGCCACAAAAATTCAATGAAAATATATTCATTCAGCCATTTCTTCGTATTTTGGGAAGGAGACGCCACTTAATGTAAGTTTGTCAGTAGGAAGGGTAGAAATATTTACAAATAAATGTTTGGAATAAAAAGTCAACATATACGAGGAATCATTTCATTCATTGTGAAGAGGATCAAATCAAATCATTGTAAACGATAAATCATTTCTAATTCCCAGATAAATTAGACTAGGGCGGGTGCAAAATCCAGCTCCGACTATCGGTACGCATATTAACAGTAGCTACGCTCACACGAAAGAGCCGAGAGTGAAGAACATGTTATCAATGGCAATAATAAATAAGCGATCCTCAACCCAAAATCTGTGTTCAGAAAAATAAGTTAACTTGCCTATAAATATTACATACCTTGGGCTACCTTACCTTCGAACCATACCGTCAAGTGAAAATTAGACTCAATATTTTATGTTAATTCAAAACCGATTTATTTTCCGACGAAGTAATCAATATCTTAAGAACTCCAAGATAGTACGGTTGATCAGATCATGAGGATAAAATAAGATAAATAGATTGTAAAACAGAAAGATTTAAAATGCCGTTTTTCCCACGATCGATAAGAGGCCATAATTGCTGCTTTAAGACTTTGAAGTAGGTAAGTTGACAGGTAATGTAGCTGATTTATTCATATTCCCCCTAATGTATGCTTCTAAATCTGCCGAGTTGCACTTATACCAAGTTAGCATGTTCCCTGCATGACTCCTGTGTCACGTTTGTATAGTAACAATATAGATTATTTTAGTAGCATTTGTAACATACCCATTGTGCGGTTCTAATTGGTTAAAGTAAATGTCTTCACTGAATGTTCATGCGGGTGATATGTCACCTCCTGCCAAACACTTTCGGTGGCTTGCAGGGTAAAAAGTAATGGAGATCTACCTTAAAAGTTAGCCACCTAGAGGTACTAGTACGGGTATGCGTTTTCAGATTCTAGTATCGGCCTTTTTTATAATCAATTCCTTCTCGGTGACCATTCCTAGACCTATATTCGTGTCGCACAGCCCACTCACCCTCGGCATTTTCAAGCGCGTCTTGCATGGCTGCCTGGTTCACACAGCGTGTCGGTAGGAAGGGGAAGTTGAGGATTTGGAACGATAGACAAGGAATACGAATATGCCAGGGAAAGATAATAAAATCGGCGAGGAAAATGTTACTCATGACATGGCTTCTGGCACTGAAAATGAAATATTCAGCATTTGTCCAAATTAAACCTGCAGACCCTTTTGCGGGGCATGAGATCTTCTCGCATATTGTCACACGACGGTCATTGTATGCTCTTTCACACCGACTGCAATGACTCCAATTTTAAGAAAAACACGTATTCCGTTAAAACCGCAATATTATGCTGCACAGTAGAAATAAAACTGAATATAATTATCATTAATTCCACCTGTAGGTAACCACCCTTGTTTATATCTGAACATTCCGAAATACACTCACGTGAATTTCGAGATCATGATATAATTTGAAGCTAAGTCAAATTATACCCTCGAGATGAATTACCACCTCCGCAAGTATTATGGTAGTTTGAGAAAAATATCATTAAACCGAATAATCAAAGAAATTTGTCTCATTTTAACGAAAAATATCTTACTTTTCACAAGATACCAAAATACCAGCCCCTTACCGAATTACTTTCTGACATTTTTGACCAATCATACCAGCCCTTTTGGATGGGAAATGGTAGGTTACGCTCTCCAGAGAGATCTAATTAAAAAATGAGGCCTTTATAACATCTTGATCTCACAAAAAAAATTAACAGGGCGTATTTTGTATGATTCCTCGACTATTTTTGATAATAAATCATATTGTCGCCGCAGTAATTTTTTTCTGAATCGCAAAACATCTTCCGTTGTGTAGGAGTTTCGAACATACCGCGTGGTAAAAATAAGTCAAATCAAAGACTACAGCGGATATTTTTATTTGACTACCACGAATTTCAGTCATTTACAAGTATAAAAATGCAATATTTAATTATTGCTTCCTACAGCTGCTAAAATGAAATTCGAATATGGTCTCCATTATGACTGGAGAACTATCTCGCTCAAACTACCTTAAGGTACTTAGGCAGATTAGTTTGTGAATCTTTTTTCAGTAAACCCATTTGCTTGGTCATATGAGCCGCCTGCAGGGCCATTTGTACGGAATTTATACAGAAGTCAACTACGGCAGTTATTTGCTGATAACTAAAAGTAATGAGACAAGCTTCCAAAACCCTATTTTAATGTCATTTCTTGGGAGATATTCTCTGTTATTAACTCTCTCATCTACCCGCGCGGGTAGATACATGAGCACATTTACCGTTCAAATTGAACCGCCAAACACCCAAAATTTCGCTAATGCATGAACATTTGGCCATAAAGTAGCCCCTGGTGTAATTGGGTGCAGTTATCCAGGCATCTGTCCAGCCACGTATTTGCGCGGGTACATGCACCACGTAAATATGTCTTAAATCATGCCTCTTTCCAGCCAAATTATGAAGTTTTACCAGTAAGATTTAAACACGAAACAATTGAATGTCTAAGTGCGATCTCGAGCCATTCCAAAAATTGTCAAGCTGTTTGGCCCATTCAGAAAATTGATCTTATACACAGGTTTAGATGGCTTGAGACAACTTTCTTCTGTGTGCCCGGAGTAATTCGTCAAATCGTATCTTAGCCTCACGGCGATAGTACACCACTGGCTCCCTCCTCATTCGCAAGTCTGTCTTTATATAGATCAACTTTATACACGCTATATGACACTGAGAATAAGTTTACGAACCGGACGACATTGATGAAGTGAGCCCATGGACACAGGAGAAGCTGATTGCCAACGCTGAAAGAATGCGCTCAGCCGGCAAAGATTGATGCAAACTATTCCTGGTATTTGGGCATTCGTTTCCGAAGGAAACTCGAGGTATTGTTATCTTTCACTTCTGCCCCCTCCAGCGGGCGCAGACTTTCACCTCTTAAGTGGCTCAACCACGTCTACAACCGACGAATTATTCAATCAATCAGTCTCACCAAAAACGTGCGAGTTACGACACCGTCTGAAAAAGAGAAGAAAGGAACACCTGGGGTCGGAAAAAAAACTGACTGGCAGAGTTCGGGGGGAAAGGGGGGGGAGGGGAGGGGGCGGGTAGAAATCCGCGGCGTTGAAAGGCGCGATGCCACGGAGACCGGCCTGAGGCCTCCGATACTCAGATCGGCCGTCGCCGTCAACACATGGGTGAGGACGCCGGGCGATAAGGAAGAGGAAGTCGACGGAGAGAGGGGTGGAGAGTTGGGAAGCGTGCCCATCCTCGGGCAGATAAATTTGGAGCGCGGAGGAAAATGCAACCGCGTTCGGCGCAATTTGCGGAAGGACGAAAGAGGCAGAAAAAAGAAACAACGGTCTACACCCACGTACCACGTGGCAGTCGTAAGCCGGCGAAATGCTAAATCTTCACCAACATATTTCCCTGCATGCCACATTTACTCTCCATAAGAGACCATAATAGTTGCGATAGATCAGTTTTAGGATACTTTGACCCTGACTGGATACAACAGGATTTTTTTGAACAAATGCTAAATTTCTTAACATCATTATTAATTCCCACATCTACATCTACGTCATACCCAGCAAGCCACCCAAAGGGTGTGTGGCAGGGGGTGCTTCCACACAAGGCATGCATGAATGATACGGTAGAACACCGAAATTACATTGAATCCCGCGTACCACACATGCAAAGCGCCAATTAAAAATATAATACCCAAGAAACATTAGATCTTCAATCGTTCCAACATGCAAGGGATACAAAGACTACTACTACATATTCAAAATATCATGCATAAATAAGAACGTAGAGAATATAAAGAGAAAAATTTACTGTCTGCCTATTGTCACAATTCGAACTATTCATGACAATGATCACAGCTGTTATGGTCCCGAATGGTACGCGGAAAAAATGACATTTTATACCTATCGGTTCTACAATCTAGCTCTCTAATTTTATTGGCGCGATCTAATCTGCCGTAGTACGAGGGGGTTAATAGTATGTTTTTTACGTCGTCAGAGAAATGTTTTTCCTGAAATTTAGTTAGGAGTAAAAGCCTATAATTTAATCTACGCTGTGACAGCGATTCCCATCCTAATTCTTCTAACAGTCCAGACACACTAGCCAACTTATCGTAGCATCGTTTCACAAACCTAGCTCCTCTTCGCTGCACGCGATCTAACTCTGATATCAACTCCGCTTTGTATGGATCCCATACACTAACAACATATTCCAGATGAGGCCTAACGATTGAAAAATAACAACGTTCTTTCACTTTCTCATCACATTTTCTGAGTACTGTCTTGATAAAGCCTAGCTTCCTGTATGCTTCCTAACATCAGCTTTCGACATGATATAGCTCTTGCATGATTTAGTACCTTGCAGAACTATATATCTGTGGCAGTAATTATTATCAGTAGTCGTACCTATCTTAAGTAGTGTACTGCATGGTAGCATGTTCTTCAACGTAGCACTCTCCTAGTTTCCGGTCTGACTGCGCATTGTTGTCCTGACTGCTTTTGGCCTACGCCTGTCATTCCAGGGAAACGTGCGCGGTTCGGATTTCAGCTGGGATGAGGGCTTGATGCCTGGTGTGGAATCACCTCGTGCCACACACCCTAGTGGTGGCTTGCACGGTATTTCGTAGATGTAGATGAAAAAGCTCCTTCAAATAAAAATCTGATAGTAACTTGATCGGTGCAATTTTCTAAACTTCGATTCGGCTTCGGCACGGTATTTCGTAGATGTAGTTCAATGATGTAAGGCAGGGAGTAATTCATCGCCAACAAACAATATAACGTATTTAATTTCCATCAACATGCACTGCACGATAGGTATGCAACTAATGCTACAGAAAACAATTAAATTAATCTAAATCCAACTACGTAAATGAGTTACCAGAGTCATGCGGGGAAGAGGAAAATCATGATGTTAGTGCTACGCGTCAGATTAAGAAACAAGCATTAGGGAGCAAGTCTCGTGACCAACGGGACAATAGACTAGACAATATAGGTCAAATGCGTTTATAAACGATTGAAAGACCCTAGCATGAACGCCATTCGACACACGCAACTGAAATTCGAAATTTGACGACGCCTGACTCCTTTCAAGGGCAGACAGATACTGGGACTGTTTGATAAAGGAAACCATTGAGATCCAGATAGAAAATATCAACCTCGATCGAGGCTTAAATAACGAGCTTTGCTAAACTTGGAGACCCGTACTTGAGGAATCAACAATGAGGATGAGCAGGTGTGAAAACCAATCAGAGAAGCCTTGACTACGATCTGCAGGTATTTACATACACAACATGACCAGGGGGCATATCCCAGCATCAATGCCCTTAGCACCTTGGAGGTGTCATCCATTGAAACGTCCGCTGCAGAAAAACGTCTGACCCAGTGGAAATCCTGATCGAAATCCACATTCAACATACACCGGGAAGTTAATATATCCTTCGCTGTCCGGAAACTTCATGCTATTCCATATTGTCAGTTCACGATTAATGAATGATCTAAATGCCTGCGCAGTACTTGAATACATTTTTCAACAGTTTGAGTCAACTCTTATCAAAATTATTATCAACGTGATATACTGTATTTTATATAGGTTTAAATAGAAGATAGTCAAAATTATCCAGATGTTTACCGGCGCAGGCTCCTCTCTCCCTACGCGACTTTTCCTTTACCTAACCATAAGTACGCTCACCTCTCTTCATCCATCTATAAAGCCTGTTCTCTTTATTCCCCTTTCTTATCCAACATCCTTCCCGTCTATCACAACCATCATCGTAATTTCGTCCCCCGCTACCAGTTCCAACAAACTACTTTGCATTAGGTGGTAATAATGGTACTCCTTTCCGCCCCAACGATGATTATTCACAGAAGTATAATGAGCTCACAACTGGATTTCGCAGTAGCACATAATTTAGTCCTTATCTGGAGGAAATTTATCCCCTTCCTACGCTCTATTGAGGTGGCTTAAAGGGTATTCTATCGATGTAGATTTCCACACACACAGGCTAGAAAAATACAATGGTAACTATTGATTACGAGCGAGATTGGCATGGAAGAGTATGTCCAAAATAATTTATTAGTACTCTTTCATTGCAAAAAAACTAGATCAAATTGCGCCAGTTCACTGTCAGTGCTTTTATCAATTGATTATAATGAGTTTGTTTGGACAAGCACCACCTTAAGTAGTTTGCTGATAGTAAGCTGGAACACTTTAAATTTTTTCCGATACGACTAATTATCTACCTCGCTTCCTTATTAGCTCTTATGAGATACTTCCTCGCATTTCTGCGGCAAAAATCGCCATTTTCTTCTCATCACTCCGCACTACTTAAACATACTCCACCAACTCCCCCGCCTTCACCCTCAATACCTTCCCTCTCAATACCTTCTCCAAAATTTGCTGCTTTTCTGAATTTCCACCACCAATCTCTTTCCTCCTCCAAATTGAAAAGGGAAATATGATAAACGGGTCTCGGTCCGCATTCACTTATTTTAATCAGTGTAACGGGATGGGCGAACGGACTGTTGCACCGCCTACTAGAACCCGACGTAGTCTCCATTTGTGGATATGTGCTTAAATTTTTGTAGTTTAAATATTTTGTACTCAAACATGCTGATTAAGTTGTGTCAATGGATTTATTTCATTGAAATCATCAATTATGTTGATTGACTGCCCATTTTATATGATAAGTTAGTCCTTGATTTTTTGTATCTTTTGTATAACAAACCACAGTGAAATGACGTTATGCATTGATCCATTTACAGGCCAAAATATTTTAAAGGATAATTTCTCCTAATCATTACATAATAGAGGTAAAAAGACAAGATTAACATCATATAAAATATGAGGTTTTCCCGACGATTGACGAAAAGGAAGATTTATAGGTTTTCCCAACCGATTCTGGTATCGATCCGCACCGACAATTCGATGACATCTATCGATCAGCTCCATCGGGTTTAAGATGAGTTTCATAATCTTTTCCCTTTTCCGCTCTGAGGCACAACACTCCTATCACAGGAATGGTAATCCTTTCCAAGTAAATAGACTTAAAAAAAAGACCAAACTTTACACATTTGCATTAACCGTAGATCGCAGAGCTTTCACCGCAGATGCTCACCTCAACCACAAGACGAGACATGCCACATGTTTGAGGTGCAGGAAGTCCTGCTTACCTGGGGCGTGGTAAAATTCTTAGAAGAGAACACAATTGTGATTTTGACCACAGGAGAGAGAGATGCGGAACAAAGGCATTGTGGTGGGCTCTAATTCCTTAATTTATATTTGAATAGTGAGCTCGTCGCTAAGTATGAGGATGATAAATTGTTTTTGACCGATAGGAATAGGCAAGTGATAACATGAAGTGCGAACGTGTGAGATGAGCATCCGGTAACAAATACAGACAAACAGCGCGAGACATTGCGAAACTTATGGGCAAGATATTTTATCAGAACTGTATATCAGAAAGTCTCTTCTCAGAAGTTAAGACAAAATTTTAATGTCTAACACAACTTTGTTTACATGTTCCAATATTTTCACATTTCGTGACCCTGTGACATTCGAAATTGATGCTAAAAATCAATTGTGTATAATTGTAAATAAACAAGGGAAATAGGGTAGATTTTCAATGCATGAAAGTTGCAAAATCCTGACTCGAAGCATTCATTCTCATTAGAATATCTCAAAGTTCATTGACCAATGCATTAAGTATAAAAACCAAGCGAATGGCTTCCTCTCAAATTGCAGACCACAGGAATCAATATAGTATAAAAGATGACAGTTAAGGAAATGTGCTGCCTCCATATACTTGTGATACCTAGTGTTTCAGTTGATTGCCCAAAATTTCGCACATATCGTGTAAATTACGCTAGCGATTTGCAGTTTTAAAGAATGATGAATCTTACCGCAAAAATAATTATGCAGCGGAATCGCCAGCTATAAGCAATTAAAGAGCATTGTTAACTCTCAGTCGCATGGTTTGGATTGGAGAAAAGTAAAAACCATCAGAGTTGGTTAAAAAAAACTGCCTCCAGCATCATACCCTCTCTAATTCCTTCCGCAGAAAATTACCCATTTCACTGAACTACCACTTCCCAAAGGTACTTGATGTTGAGATTAGAATTTTCAAGTAAATCCGGAGATTACGATTTGAGAATTATAAGCGATGGAAAAGTAAACACTATTTTTAATGGTGGGTTCTATGAATCTAAACTCTACGAGTAGGATAAACCAATCCTATTGTGTCCCAAAAAAATGTATTCTCCGCATCATCAGTCATAAAATCTTAGGTATTTTGATTGCGGAGATTTTTGTGGCAATACCATTCTGGCAGTATATGCATTGAAGAATAAGAGAAAATACATCCTTTCCGTAGTTGCTCAATAAATGACGTTAGATCAGCCATGTGGCACAGAGGTAGAACCGATGCCTGAATTCATTACAACGGATGAGCGAGGTGAAGTGGAGCTTCACCACCAGATGACGACAGATAGCGGATCGAAGCAAAAATTGCTCACGCGTGAATACACACATTTAGGGAATAACGAATAGATAGTCTCTTATTGATAAATATAATCGGCATGAGAGGAGATTGAGGGGGTTAAGCAGGAAAATCCATTCCCAAAAACTATTTTATCCCTTTCTTATCATTTGATATAGTTGGCATTTCCATTCTCAACATCATCTTACATTAAGAGAACATCATCGATACTTCATAATGAAGAACATGAGGCGCAAATAACAGCGCGGAAGTAACCTCAAAATAATTGTACTCCACGGAGTAACTAGAGCGGAAAACTCTTGTTGGTTGTGTTGTTGTTGGCAGGCTGCTCTCCTCAATCATTTCCATCGTGCCTCCGCCACCATCCTCCCATCCAATTCATCCGACAAACCCGGCAACATCTAATTTCATTCATCCCGGTACAGAAGTAATTAAATCTCGGCACACTCAAATACATCCTCTTTTTAATGACGCGGACTCGTGGCAGCGCAACTTGCCCCTGTTCCTTGTCTTGTGTTTGGAGCCAAAGACGTGAACGTCCTTACGAACGGGTCCGATTTAAGGTGGCTGGAGCGATTTCCGCCCACGTGAAGATTTGCGTTGAAGTTTTCATACTTGTGATTACTAACACTTATGTATAAATGAAATGATGATGGTAGATGACCGCCGCGAAAGAAATACAAAATACCGATTTGGTTTATTGGCAGTTTAATTCTATTTTAATACTTAGCCTCATAGAACTTGACATATATTTCGAAATAAGTTGATTACACTTGCATAGATTTTCTCCTAAACACAAAAACATACGTTTCAAAGGATTATAATGGTTCCTAATAAATATCAAGGTATCATGCAGAACAAAATGCGTTTTTATATACGGTCTCCGCTTTTGTTTTTAATTCCACGCCGTTATCCCAAATCATAACAATGCTATAATGGAGACGAAAATTTAAAAATATAATTCTTGAATCATTGTATTAAGAAATTAATTAACAAACCGAACAATGTCAGAGATAGCTTTTTGAAATTTCTCCATGATGGAAAAAGAGCACACTTTGCAAATTTCACTAGTAAGTTTTATTCACGACCCGGGTTTCGACAGTGTATGTCATCTTCAGGTGTAAATTACAGAGTTTCCGTCCAATGTATACTGAAAAGGTGGGAGTAGTGGCCAAGGGGCCTCACTTACTTCCTCCCCCTTGGCCACCACCCTGAAACCACCAAACCTGAAGGGCAAATATATCCGTTTAAACTTTCCCGTTATTTCCAAACATGCTATTTCTCTTTAAAACAAAAATCACATATCACAAATACCGACGTACTCCGGAAGAAACTATCACATGTAAGAAAAACGAAATAGATTACAGAAGGGAGAAATTTAAATGTCATTTTTCTGCGGGAAATAATAGTTCGGCGGTATATTATGTTCGTACATATAATTTTTGCCCTCTTCTATTTGTTAGATTGGACTTTTGATTAGTTTTCTTGCTATCATTATAAAACGTTTCATTACAAATGACACAGTTTGTGGTAAAGCATTTCGCAGCTCCCTTGAAACCTTTTGTACTCGCTTAGTTCTCAGAAGAGCAATGTACATACATAAGGTTCGACATTGAACTGGAACATATGGAGTAGGTCAGTCGACTGGTAGTCCAGCTGATTAGTTGATTAGCTCAATAATGGTTGCTTTTTCATCTGTAACGCTGAACACACAGCACGCTTCGCATGATCTCAGCATGAATCTTGTGTCTCGTTTACGTAGTTGCTGCATACATCAATTCAATAGTTTTTGTAGCATTGGTAGCATACCTATTGTGTAACGCATGTTGATGAAAGTCACATGTACATCATTGTGAATGTTGATGATAGCTCACCTCCTGCCAAACACCCTAGAGGTGACTTGTAGCATAATATGTAGATGTATAGTGCAGGTTCGGAGTGGAATCAACCCGTAGCATGGGAGGAAACGTGGTCGTTAATTCGTGGATTAAATATATCCGTTTCAACTGACACTCCACTGCCTGGTCTCCAGAACAGGGAGTCGGAGCCACCGTCGGTGGAAACCTCACCAAAATACATGCGCTGTCAATTATTTCCGCCTACGCACCGTGGGACCATTCCCAAGATCTCGCCCTCCGTCAAACAACCCCTGGCCGCAGACTAGAGCTGACGTAACGCAGCATCTTTGGCCTCTTGGCGACGCTCAGGAATTCACTCAGCGGACAATGATTGAGTGAAATTCGAGTGAATCACTCGTCGTGCACTTTCTCCGCCGCATCCCTTTGCGGGTCCAGGAGGACTCATCCGCCCGTCCTCACCCCGATCCCAACGTTGCCACATGGAGAAGGTATCACAGATAGGGTCACCATGGCGTTATCCTATCACGGAGGAGTGGCTCCGGGTAACCGATGATTTAACCTTCCCATCAACGCATTAACCATTTAGATAACGTTTTGAGCGTTCATCACACATACTAAAATCCTACAAACTTAAAAAATCAATCAATAATCTTTAGAATGGGACATCTCCAACTCCGTTCTCTGTGGAAAATTCCTCCCAGTTCTTATATTAACGGAAATGCTTTAGCCTTATCATTGCATAATCGAAAGATTGAGTCTCAATACTATTGCTATCACCAGTAAACCATCCCATTTCTAAACCACCTAATTTTAATCAAATGGCTGAATTTTTCTTATTTAAAATTCTTTATTCCGCAAATTCTACCAGACTAGATACAAAGGAACTATTTAATTATCGTCATAAGTTAGTATTATCACAAGTAAGTCCAGAATATAATAATGAGAGCGGTATATTGGAACATGGTAGTCTAAGAGATAGAAAAAAATCATTGTGTAAACTCAGCAGTGACATTTACCATTAGCGCAAAATTATATAGCTAATTGTGAGACCCGACTCAGTACTTTTTCTTGGGTTACAAGAGATTTGTTCGATGGATAGCAACACATCAGAGCAATCATCGACGGGGAAATTATGGATTTAATCTTTTACGAAAGTGTGATGTAGACTACTTAATGTCGAAGTTCAACATCTATGGGTAAAACCCAGCTAATATTGTAGAAAAGATTACAGGCGTTAAAAAAAAGGAAATAGACTGCAAAACCGATAGATTGGGAATGTCAATTTTTCCACTCACAATAACGAAACGAAAAAGTTCTATGAAAATTTGACGTTCACTGGGTAGACAGGTTTTTGTACTTGCGCTTAATATCTCACCATCATTGCTAAAGAATCACTCCGCATAAAATTTCTGGCATGATTTAGTTTTCTGCATTGTTCATTACATTGGAGGATTATTAATCAATCGTATTAATAATATTAACCACTAGTTGTATCTTAAATAGTGTACTGCATAGTAGCATGTTAGTCTACGTAGCACTCTCCAATTTTTGGTCTGACCGCGCATTGTTACCATGACTACTTTTAGCCTGCACTAGGCAGCCGGGGGAAAGTGCGCGATTCTGTGTTAAACTCGGGTGAGTGCTGCATGCCTGGTGTGGAATCACCCCGAGACACACACCCTAGTGTGGCTCGGACGGTATTTCGTAGATCTAGATGAATCAATATTTATAAATACACTCAAACGATGAAGTATCCGAGGCTTTCCCGGCGTGAAATGTTGAGAAGCTCTATTAGGAAAGTCAACCAGGTGAGAGACTCCATAGGTGCCGACGTTTCGATGGCCCAGTCGTCCATTACGACATTACGATGATAGCGACCGTTAATATCCGGTATTTTAGTTATTGGTTTTGACTGGTTTCAAAAACGTCTACCGCTTAGAAATCGCATTTACATGGATAACTAATTTTAAATATAACAGAAGGGGATGGACCAGAGCACAGCGCGAGCTTAGCAATTCCATGGGACACGTGAACGGAAAGGGGCAGACAAAAACAAGTAGGGATGACTCCGAAATGCTGATATCCAGACCGCATCCTCCGCACACCATCAAACAGCCCCAGCGAGCTACATGAGCAAGCCATTCGAGTCACGGAAAAAAATGAATCATCAAAACTGGAAGATATGCGAGCATGAAATCACATCCCCGGCGAGAAGAGATTAGAAAAGTTTTTATTATTTATTAGGCCAACAGTCATGAACTTTGAATCACGACGTTAGTTGCACTCGATTGCCAACAATATGCGTTGTACATTCATTGACAACGATTTCATGAGTGAACGGCCGCGGCCCATTACGGGAAACGATAATGCCCGTAGTGAGGTGGAATGAACTTCACAAGACCTCGCTATCGCAGATGTGCTTGCGTAGTAGACATGGTTACCTTATTAGAACTTTTGCAGCGATAATCGGCAACGCGCGTAAACGATTGTTACGATTGCTTCATGAATCTCACACGCGTGTGCCAAAAATAGAATGGGAACCAAAGTCAGACGAGTTATTAAAATTCAGACGAAAAATTTAAAGATAATGAAATTCTTACATGCCGCATTAAGACGATGAAATTCGTTGCACTTGCACAAAAAAATCGACTTCTAAAAGAATGAAAATTAGAAACACTTTCAGGTTTGCTCGAAGCCTTTTGCTCTTTTGACTACGTCAAAAGCATTTGTGTATTCCATTTTACTACTTGAAATTGGATCGTAGGTATAAAATTATCACCGATTAAAAGGAAATGTATAACTGATAATTTTACCACGAACAATAGCGTCATCGTAACAGCTAGTCTGGCCCGAACACAGGTCGTCCAGTAGTGTAGGAGCCACAGCATGAAGCATTTTCCTTGACTGGCTAACCATAACTAAAAGCACGTTTCGCATGTCTTCATTAATTTTCTAAATGTCGATACATAATTCCAAAGAATTAATAATCGCATCAACGACATCGCATATGGCCTAGTATGCCGATAGAAAATGGACCTACGTGACAACTTGACTATAGTCTCGTAGGGAAAATAGCTGAAAACCAATTCATGCGTAGAAAACCAATTTTGACAGTGCGTAGTTCAACGCATGTAGGTATACAATAGCTCAATTCATTACCAAAAATTAAGTACCTATAGATATTTACTGAAACTATCATTACATATAATGTGTGGCACGTTTGGCGGGTGTCAACCTCCTGCTTTATGCTAGGGATGGACCAAATGTACTCATTTACTGGTAATCGAGTACCCGAGTGAATACATGTGTACCCGGCCAAGTACACGAGTACTCATATGAATAAGTGAATTCCCGGTCGAATTGCATGGGCGAGTACAGTTGCATTGGGTACTCGTATTCAATGGTATTCACCTAGGTGCTCGAGTCATATTTGCGGCATCAGGTACTCGAATGAAAAAAAAGGACTTGTGTAATCAATGAATACCTGGTATCAAGGTATCCGAGTACTCATGTAATCCTCCAGGTACCCAGATATTCATTCGGGTACTCTGTGAATGAATACATTTGTCCCATCCCTACTTTACACTCCTGTGACGCTGCTAGCTCTCACGTTTATACGAAGACATCGCTCTCAACCTCGAGGATTCACTCCGCAGGGCGACGCGATAGAGACAAGGGAAAGGTCATGCACCAGCGCGCACCGAGATGTGGTTCCCTGTTTGCAGTAACGAAGAACCAAGTGGTGTCGAGAAATCAATCCCGGCGTTCCACTTGCGCTTCGATCTGAGAATACATCCGCTGAAAGAGGCACACCCTCCGACGAAATTCCGTTCTCCCCACCCCCAACTAATCGTTCGTCCCTCCCATTTCGAGGCGCATGAGATGCAAGGAACCGAGCACGAGGGGGATTAGAGAGGAGAGAGATAGAGAGAGCTAATTACCGTGAAAGATAAGCCGCCAGCCGGTAATTAAATTCAACTTCGTCCTCTTTCCGAAAAGCGTAAGTTACACTTGAAACCAGAGTTTTGGAGACCGGTATCAATAGAGAGAGACACGACGACATTACTCAACATATGAGAATATAATTAAGGTGACTCGATTACACAGTCTTGAATGAAATTGTCGATGAAATTTCATGGGAGCAAAGATATGTACATACATTTTCGTTTATGTGCGATAAAGGATAATCCACGGGATCAAGTTAATGAAAAACCTCACTAGAGAAAATATTTGGAGACCAATAAGTTTTAGAGTATCCAATTCCAACGCCAGTAAAACGGGAAAAGCTGCATCCGGTAGAAAAATCGATTGGTCGAAGCGGCCATTAAATCCCACTCCACCCTCCTCCCGAAAAGCGTATTTTACACGTGAAAATAGAGTTATGGAGACCAAATTAATAGATATATGGCGACATTACTCAACTGATGAGCATCTAATTAAAATGGCTCGATTACACAGTCTTGACTAAAATTGATGATGAAATTTCATGGAAGTAAAGATATTTTCATGGTCGTGAATAAGCTGCAAAAAATTATCCGCGGAATGAAGGAAATCCGCAATCGAAACCTCACAAGGGAAATAATAAGATACATATTATGAAACTTTGAAAGATTCAATTCCAACGGAAAAGGTTGCATATACCTACCTAGAAAAATAGAAAAAACCGCATTCGAAAACCAAGAGCACCTGATATTTTTTTTAAAATTCTTATACCTGCCTACGGATGAGGTTTCAACCCTATATGCACTAACACACATTAAATCCATTTATTAAAAACACACACCATCGTTGAAATCTCATGTGGGTCAACAAAAACTATTGTCATAGTGAAAATATATTCTCAGTGCCCGAAAACGGAGATAGCATCATCTGGTCGCACTCGACAGCTCTCCCTTTTCCTAAAGTCAACTACGACCTCTTTCCGAGACAAATAGTTCTAATACTGCCATCCGTTCGAAAAGCTTATAATACCCTATTTAAAAACGGAAAAATATGACAGCAACCAATACATTTCAGTCAACATGCAGACATAAACGCATCGCCCGTACTAATGAAAAACGTAACCATCTGTTCCTACATAAATTTTCTCGGCGACCGCCAAAACCAGCCGGCCTTGAGAATCGCGGAGCACGGTCTCGTCGCCTTAACCCTGCAGACCGCAGGCTATAGGACAGGGAGACGATGCGATCGGAGGGAAAGTACGGATAGATGGACGAGTAGATGAGAGGATATGTAAAGAAACGAAAGAAAAATAAATAGGCCGCAATTGCAAATGCATCAACCATTCCATGTATAGTGCATTTGCCGGCGGCTACAAACGGCCTAACTCCAATTTGAGATATGGATATCACTTACAGAACACCCAATGCAACCTTAGGATTATTTATTTCCTTAGGTTAACCTTTTTAACTTTTGACAATAAAGCAATCAAATATCTCGGGCCAATCAGTCATCTCATAAAAGATATGCAAGTACTATTAGCAAGGATTTCTATTAAAAATTGAAACGATTGTATAACACAAGGGCCTTCAGCCAAAAGAAAAACTTGCTATGAAATAAAAGCCTGGATCTGGAGCTGAGAAAGAGACTAGCTAAATGTTATTCATGGAGCGTTTTCATGTATGGATGTGAAGCGTGGACATTAGGTAAGAGGGAAAGGAATAGAATAGAAGCTTATGAAATGTGGATGTGGAGAAGGATGGTAAAAGTAAGATGAGAAATGAAAAGGTTTTGAGCAAAGTAAAAGAAGGAAGATCGCTCCTAAAGGAAATAAGGAAAAGGAAACTGGTGGGGCCATGTGATGAGAGGGAAAAGTATAATAGCTGTGGCACTTGAGGGTTCAATTGAAGGAAAGAAAAAGAGGAAGGAGAAGAATTAAATTGGTGGATCAGGTGCAGAACATCAGCTATGATGAAACAAAGAAGGAAGCTCGGAACAGAAGCGGATTGCGACAGCAGTGGTGTACGGGACCTGCCAGCAGGCAGAACACCAGACGATGATGATACGAGGGCACCACTATAAAAAAGTAAGGGGACGCAAGATATCCAAGTCACTAATTTTGTGTCTCTAAATCAGTGTCGGCGAATGATAAATTGATAAGTACCACCGTTCCCGAGCATGTTGCTCCGTACTAAGGGGAAACGTAAGGTTCTGATAATTAAAATGTAGAGCACCTATTTCCTTACCCTAGCCAAACCTGACGTTATTCAAACGATGCTTTTGTACATGGGACCTAGAGTGTATAATTTATTACCTGTTTCATGTTTCAATCAAAAATCCCAAACACAACAATGAAAAATATACATGTGCAGTAATTCCAAAATGCTGTATTCCCTATGAGTGCATAACCCATTCTGTAAACGATGGTGGCCATAATTCAGGTTTACCAAAAGTTACTCCCCGATTTAACCAAAGCCTTTTTGTTGTAAGTATTCTCTGTCGGAGTAATAAAAATTATTGAAGAGCAATAATAAAACTGTATTTCCGAGTGTAAAAATGTGTGCCCAGATGGAGGTTGTGACAGAACTAGACCTAGGAGATAAAAGAGGCGCTACAAAAGACAATGGCAACGTGGTAAATTTACTCAGTGGAGTCTAAAAGTACTGCTAAATGGAGCCCATATTCATTGGTTGTGGTTCTGCGAACATCAAATACGGAAGTCGAAAATTATACACCTATTTCATAGAGGTCACCCACCTCTAAAGAATAGCGGTTATTTGGGCAAAACAGCATCCATGAGCACTCTTCATTAATCCTTTTACCAGTCATCAATTAAAATCCTCAATCAAAACTTCACAGGAAATCATGTACACTCGTTAAAATGCAATTAACAGCGACACATGTCGTGGACAGAAGCACGATGAGGGAAATTTCACAAATAAAAAAGAATTTACCCGTAATGCCCAGGTGAGTGACTTTTTAACTGCGAATCACACAAATTCGAAAAAAAAGCAATCTAGTTTGAGTGAAATGCTGGCTGCACCATGGGGCCTATGGCTACGAAACAACCCCAGAACTCACGATCCTGGTACGGATATTAGGGAATTAATTTCATGGTAGACTACTAGTAGAGGCGATCAACTACAGAGGAACATTGAGCCATAGAGGACATATGGATAGTTTGGTAAGAAATTTATTTCCGAAATGGAACAAGGGAGAATAGAAACCTGGCATCAGTCTACTCCTAACAAGAGGCTCCTATGGGACTACTATTTAAACTTCCATCCGAGGTACGGAGTGCTCTCCTCATTACACTAAAGTAGGGATCGGAATTCCACTAAGAATCGACGCCAACACCAGAGTCAAAACCTGGACCATCAAAATGCACCCCAGCCACCATTACCAACTCGATTCCCGTGAGTAAAATTTTCTGTAGAAGGCATAAAAATGAACTAAATACGAATCACGTTTGAAACGAATACATCCACTCCGGTCCTTCTTTGTCAAAATTGTGCGGGTCTTTAACAGCGAGAGTAATGTCCTCCGCGTGCGAGTAGTCACGGAAATTTCATTGGTGCGCAGACTACAGGCTTCCAGTCCTTATGAGCTGGGTTTGGATCCCAGCAGTGATTGAGATTTAGCGAAGGAATACCGGTGGTGTTATCAGGAAAGAAATTCAATTTTGGTGCCTCGTCCGTCGAATGGGACCTCATAAACGATGAAAGAGCAGAAATTACAAAGAAAAACCAAAAAGAAAGCTCTTTGAATTAAAACTATAGTAAAAAGTAAATATTGACTCAAATATGACTTTTAATAATCATACTTTATGCAATACCATGTATGCATATAAATTAATAGGTTTTCTTTATCGTGTTTCCAAACATTTAACTGATGAGAAAGTGCTAAAAATTTTGTAATTTGCATATGTAAGAGTAAAATTGGAATAAGGTTCAATGATCTGGAACCCACATTCGAGAAAATCTGATGTAATGATTGATGGGAGTCCAAAAAGATTTTTGAGGCAATAGTATTAAGTGCGCTACAATTTCTATCCTATGTTTGAAAATTATGAAGACTACAAAACTATGCTGGAAGAGTTTAAACTTCAAGCAATGAGTGAAAGAAGAATTTTGAATGATTTACTTTTCCTGCATGATATTATTAACAAAAGTAATTGAGGAGAATTAGTTGGTAAATTAAATTTAATAGTCCCAATAAAGAAAGGGAAGTAAAAAAGGACTATTTGCATAAGAGGTGTAGAGACTAATCATTGTAAGAACGCACCATTAAATAGAATATGCGCTTCATACAATACATATTGTAAAGAGCTTAATATGAACTCGTCAAAAGATAAGTTACACAAGGATATACTGTATATGTTGTGAAATAGTACCTAAGAAAAAATTATCACTTTTTGTTATCAACAATATTATTTTGTAAAATATTATGTAATATTCAGCCAGCCTTGACTTTTGTACAATATTTACGGATTTAACTGTGCATGAGTTCACCCTATTATTATGTTTATCATGTTTGGTGAACAATAAACTTATTATAAATTAACTAAAAAAATAAACATTTGAATCCTCGGAGACTGTCATTGGTTCTAATTCCAACGCCTCTCTCTCCAACTTGAAACAAGTGTGCCTTCACCAACCGTTGTTCCTATCCTAATTGACCCCAATGACCTCAGTTGCCGATCGCCTCCGGAAAGAACCATTCGAACGTCTAGAATCCCGCAGTGGTGGGAGTGCACGCACATGTCACACGCAGACGGGCAGCACAATGGATCTCTGCCGCCGCACGCACCCTCACACCCCCCGCCACCACCCGAACGAGAGGGAAAGAAGGAGACGCACTCCTCCCGAGGCTGCTAGTTAGCATTCGCGGAACTCGTCGCACAATGCGCACAAATGACTGAGGCGGATGCGCCCCTCCTCCCCCCATCCCTCCCCCACTCTCCGCGAGGTAGTCTCGCCCGTGCGACTGTCCCGTGTTCCTCTCCCTCCCTTCCCCCTCGGCTCCACGGCCGCGGCCGTGAAACGTCGGATTATGGAAAACAATTAGGGCCAAATTAAGGTTAGCGGCGACTAATTGTGAGTTTCCACAGCGTTTCCGGAAAACGCGGCTTCCAAAAAACCTAGCGTGCGCCCATTCGGAGCTACGGATAAAAAAAATAGCGTGAGATTCGGTTGGGTTTAATTAACAAACGTTTAAAACGAGTACAAACATCAAAACGTTCGTCAAAATTCGCCAGGGGAGCGTGTAATACAAAATATATTAGACAGTGAAAAATCACTTCCCCGACATCGCACCTCAGTCGTTTTCACCATCACCTTCCTCTGCAATTTGCTGACATTTTTAGCAATTATCAAGCGCAAATGATAAAAAATTAAGTAGGTGACAGCAAAATTATTTATCGTCAATAGTAAACTATTCTAAGAATAACAAAGACAATAAATACATTAGTCATGATTTATCAAGAGCGAACTGATTGCACAGTCTGCGCTGATTTTAACCATGAATTATCGTCATTCGGGACTTAAATTTCAAGTACTATCGTTAATTCAATTGAAACTGAATAGATTCTGAAAACAGCGCAATCGATATGAGCGTATGAGTTTGACGCGTTTCACTTACGCAATCCTCCTCAGTCGACGAAAGGGTGGCCACAATCGAATTAAAGAAAGTGTGCGCCTCGGATATGAGATATGAGAACGCCAAACGCGTCTCCGAACCCAACTGCCTTTTTTGTTTCATCACGTGAACACAGCCAGAAGTCGCAGGTTTTTTATGACAAAACACGTCCCGGTCCAGAGACGTCATATCTCCTTCCTTTCCACCCGCTCATTGATTGAACAAGGAATCAGGTGTTCAAACAGTAGAATCGACGTCGTTCAAAGTTTTTTTTACCTTGAAAGCGAGAGAACAGAGAACGCTGAGCTATAAAAATAGCAGCCAAGTAGCTGAGAGACAGGAACCCGACTCAATATGGTGAAATCAACAGTATGCGGGGATATTACGTACTCACATACACATTAATTTTAAGACATACCGTACCTAAACACCGTGAATTTAAACTGTCCTCCTTTACGTCTCTGAAGACAATAAATAATTGAAGAGCGCTTCTTTGGCTACTAAGCTCACCATCGTGTTCCCATAGGCAGGTTAAAATACGACTCGTCGTGTCGGGTGACGTTGACGCGGAGCATTGCCACTTATGAACTCCGAGAATATTATTGAAATTATTTTTTCTCCCACATCAAATTCGAGCGAATTATTCATAAATAATATATATAGAATGTAAACAAATACTTACCGAGACAAGTACATTTGTACAAAATACAAACGCCTGTCTTTTCAGGTCGTCAGGATTAAGCCGTTTACGATGGTATAATATGAATTACGTTTTGTTACGAAGGCTTTCGCGGTTTTCTTGTCTATTGGTATTTTTCAGATACTCCCCGCATTGAAACATTTTTATGGACGACCGTTTCCCCGGCATTCCAGTTGTCTTCAATTGGACTTGATGAAGCCGATTGGAATGCCGGCGAATAGAACCTGATGGAGACGACTGGAATGCAAGCGAAACGGTCGTCCAGGAAAATGGTGCAACTTGGGGAGGACCCGAAAAATACAAAAAAATGAATTAAGTTTTATTCACGAGAGAAAGCTCCGCACTTACGTACGTCATTTAGAAATGAGCGTTTATGTATTTTTTTCGAATTCAACCATTAATACGAGGGTGCAATTTTTAGCCCGACAAGAACAACGCAGTCAGCGTATCTACTTCCTTAATGATAGCGTTACAGCCGATTAAGGAAAAACAAGCTCCAAGAAATAGAATCGTCTCAATAATCAAGTGCACCATGGCACGAACCGGATGGATGGTATACCAAGATATGAAGAGGGAAAACCCAGCCGTGAAAAGAAATTCACGCACCTAACTTGATATTAATAGAAACTACTCACAGATTTAAAATATACGCATGGTATCTCTTTCAGCGAGAGGGGATGCTGTCTGTGATGAAAGAGCCAATACGTAAGGCGATCTCCAGAAAATGATTCACTAGACTAAAACAAAATAACTCTAATCACTAAATGATTTTATATCACGAGCAAAACCAAGAAATTGCTCGAGACTGCCATATAATCCATGGAACCAGATCGATAAAAATTTACAGAAGAAGGGATAAATTTACTGAATTTTTAAATCATAGGGTCATTCGAAACTCTTACGCCATATATGCAAATAGAAGGGAACTCACATGCGCCAGCTAAAAAAGTGGGTGAAAGACAAGCAGTATCGAGAGTGAACATTTATTTATTTTATAGCAGATTAATCAAAATTTAAACTATACCAGGAAACCGACTTTACCAATCGGCCTTAGGCCCGATCGAGCACTATTCTAAAGACAGATAGAGGGGAGCCGGTGATGGAAGTATCTCATGATGACAATTGACGTACGACGTTTAAACAGCTGAAAGGCTTCTTTTGATTGCAGTCGTGCATCTGAGTAAACAACTAGTCGCGTCATCCTCGACAGAGGTATTGCTCTCACTTTACGACGTGCCCGCGGTTAAAAACGCCACGCGGACGGCAGGCACCTTCGTACGATGAGAACACGGCGGGAACGGCACAAAATCCATTAATAGCGAGTTAAGGGGACTAGAGTGAACATCCCGCTCGTCTTTAAGGAATGTCTCCGCAGTGCATGATCATTCTCGATGTTGGCATCCATGGTTTCAGGCTCAACTATGGGGAAGTTTATTTTCACACATGACGTCCATTGAAGTTCATTTTCTCGTAGTTACGGTTACTCAGCGCCTGAGGCACCATGTAGCTAGGAATAACCAAAAGGGGCAACCACTGAAGGAAATGATAACTAGGGTGGAGAAGTTTATTTACATGAAATCGAGATGGTTTCATAAATACATTCATACATGGCAGCAACAAATCGTCAAATATGATCCAGTAACTCACAGGAGGTATGAAAAAGTGAGCATAAATGAAAAAAAGGTAGTTAATCATAATTCCGTAATTACAATGATATTTGAGGACAATGAATAAGAAATGTCAAATATCGAGAACAAGTATGTCCATGTATTTTCTACACATTTCGGCTCTCAAAATCTTCCTTTATAGTAATGCATAGAGAGATTTCTCTTTCTAGTTCGTGACATATTTTTACTTTGAATTAATAGCTACGTTCACAAGGTCCTAAGCGATTCACATTTCGTTTAACTACCACTTAGCGTAGTTTAAGAGATATTTAGTCATTTTGATCCACGGCAGAAGCTCAGAATGATCCAAGATATGATAATGGACTCAGCATACAAAACTAAGAAACTCATACCAAAAATTAACTTATCCACGATTACAGCCTGAGGTAGATGTAGAAATGGGAACCACTAGCAATGCAATAACCTGAATCGTAAGCGGCTCGAAACACTGAAGAAGTGGATTTAAACATTATTTATGTAGAGAAGTATGTAACTCAATATAAGCTTACTCTTGATAAATCATGATTAATAAATTTATTGCCTGTGCTATTCTTAGAATGGATAACTATTGACGATAAGCATAATAACTCGATAATCCTTGGGAAAGAAAATAGACCGGCCGCAAGAAAAAACACGGTGGGCAAACTCGTATTTCCCGCGCTTGTATCCATAATTACTCTCATCCATCCGTGGCCATAATTGTAATCTTCCTCGAACTAACTCGGGACAATTGTAAGACATCGTGGAAGGCACCACGGAGTTGCAATTCGAGGAAAACTTTAGGCCGAGGGAAACAATCGAACGGCGGCGAACGTCCGGAGGAATAAGCCGTGGCCGGGCGTATCGGCTCTTACGAAAGGAGGTGTTGGATGGAGGCGGGGAGGGAGGGTGGGGACAAGGACGAGGCTGGATATTCGTGCCGCTGAACTTGACAACCGCCCACAGCGAGCTAAGTGGGTTTGCGGGGGGAAAGAAAAAGGGGGCGAAAAAGAAAAGAAGAGCGAGGGAGTGACAAAATAGGAGAGAGAGGAGGCCAAAGGCTTCGCAAATATTATAAATGCTGCCGATTATCTGCCGTATCTCGGTCCATTTTTGCAGTAGCAAAATACATTTTTACAAATGGTTTCTCTTATACTGGTGACCTGCCTTTAGTCCAGGGCATGCTAGTGGAATGTCACTTCATGACAAGTAGTCGCATGTTTATATTTTCGAATGCTCCAATAGTGATAGTTTCATTAACATTTTTAGTAAGTTGAGTGTACTGCGTAGATGTAAATGCTACTTCCACACACTCCTTACCATATGAATTCCGCCGTCTCGACCTTAACTCTAAGAAAATCCACGTGGAAAAAATAAAGCAAAATGTCTACCAATTGATGTCTTTCAATAGAAAATAGTTTTTTAAAACGGGTGTAATTTTCAAGAACAATGTTTTCCGTCTCTTATAATAGATATGTACCTGGAGAATTCTGCTGAAGATCTTGACTCGTTACCAGAGTTGAGTAAACTAGCTCATAGAGAAAGAAATCGGTGTTTGAAATTTACAAAGTTTGTAGCATTTAAATACCTTAATTTATCCTCAGTTTACATTGCTTGGGTCAAACAACGGTTAAAGTGATGGATTTCTTGGCCAAGTAGTCACACAAATTCCCAATTACCGTCTCTAACAAGCTGATGACCTACGACGGCTGGCGAATAAATGCTAACAAGCCCAAAGATTTTTTTGTAGAAGTATAGTAATTCCATCCTAACGAGCGCATATCATGCCACGATCAAAAACCATGGACAGAAGAGAACCGATCAAATATAAGCGTCACACAATAAAATCTCACACCAATTAGCACGAGCTAATATATGACAAGGGCCATACTCCACCGTAAAGTAAAGGCATCGATCACACAATTATCATCACATAATAACATCACACACGCTAGCACCATGTTTTGCATGTTCCCTGGATGACTCTTGTGTCACGTTTACATAGATACATTGTAGATTATTTTAACAGTTTCTGTAGCATTTGTAGCGTAGTCATCATGTGGATCATGTTGGTGATAAGTCACCCCATGCCAAACACACTTGTGGTGGCTTGCAGGTAAATAGATAAATGTAGATCAATACCAACAGTACGTAGTTCCATAGGTAAGCAAGGTTGGTTGAGCCCCACTCAAGGCATTTTTTATTAAATGCTAACTAGTAATAATATCGTGCCTCGCATTCTTCTCTCTTTGTCGAATTTATTATTACGCTATTTTGAGTGTATTTCCATAATACATCATCAACGAAGTCCTCCGTTCATATGTAGCATATACCATAAAGGATATTTTAGAGAAAACTATCCTGCACCCAAAAAACCTTGATATGGTTTGCTGAGTGCCATGTAGACGCAGAACGCTAAAGGAACGCGCATATCTAGATGTAAGATGGAAAGAAACATGACAGAAAATTGAAGACTAATGGCAAAGCTGGTTTAAGACACTGCCTCTATCCGAGGAAGACATTTAAGGAGAGTGAAATATCATGCTTGCACCCCATCTGTTCAAATTACCCTGCCGTTCACAAAAGGTTTTGAACCCACTCAGAATCAAAGAATCGTTTCGATCTCTTGCGCCA
The DNA here is from genome assembly GCA_963169105.1 of Ceriagrion tenellum. Taxonomy (NCBI): domain Eukaryota; kingdom Metazoa; phylum Arthropoda; class Insecta; order Odonata; family Coenagrionidae; genus Ceriagrion; species Ceriagrion tenellum. The sequence goes on along the minus strand of OY720632.1, from coordinate 92,977,344 downwards.
CGCCCGGTAAGTGACGCGAGTGATCTCTTGCATCATAACATCTCGAAGACGACGAATCTCGTCACGGAGGAAGTCCGCATTCGAGAAATGGGATTCGGGACCCGGAAGAGTTGCTGCATGAGGTTTGCTAATTATCCGGGAAAACCAAAACGATAAAGAGATTCCCTAAGGAAAACCCGCAAAATTCACTCAACATCAGAAAGAAGAGGGAAAATTTACATCCCGTGGGCGATGTTAATGACTGTCGAGACGGTACGATTAGGAAGGCGAGAGGAAATATATATATAAGCGACTTCTATACAGACCTCGGCCGTCTCTAGCATCCTCTTCTCTAAGCCTCATTGTCTCTCCAGTCTTCGTTCTCTAATTGTCTCCTTTTCACATCTTGGGTGACTTGCTTTGTCCAGTCTTCTGGTGGTCGTCCTCTCTTCCTCCTTCCGGGTGGTTGCCAATTTAATATCTTTTTTGGCCAATGTTTCCCCTCCATTCATTTTACATGTCCATACCATTTTAGCTGTCTTTTCTCTATTTTCTGTATGATGTTTTCTTCTACCTGTATCATTTTTCTTATATTTTCATTTCTTATTTTTTGTAGTCTTGATTTTCTGCAGCTTCTTTTTAGAAAATCCATTTCTACGACCTCCAGTCTCTGCCTATCCCTTTCGGGAATTTCCCATGTCTCTGCTCCGTAAAGGAGTATACTCTGAATAACTGTTTTATATATTTGCAATTTTGTTTTCCTACTAATGTCTTTTGACCATAATATGCTATTCATTTTATTGATTCCTAGTTTTGATTGATGTATTCTGTTTTTTATCTCATATTTACTGGTTTCTTCTTTTCCAATCGTTACACCTAAGTATTTATACTCACTACAGACTTCGATGGCATTTCCTTTTATTTCCAGATTCCTTTTCTTCTCATTTATTACCATATATTTTGTTCTGTTAAAATTTACTTTCAGGCCCGCCTTACTGTATGTTTCTATCAATTACCTCATAATATATTCCGCATCGTACTTATCTCCTGCAATTACTATTTGATCGCCAGCAAAAAATAATTATATGGTGAGTCTCCGCCTATTTTTATTCCCATTTCAGCACATTTGTTCTTCCAATCCCTCAGAGCTTCGTTAATATAAATTTTAAAAAGAGTGGGCGATAGGCAACATCCTTGTGTTAGTCCGTCATTGGGTTTAATCGATGGAGATAGTTTACTTCCTATTTTTACTTTTGTTTCTAGGTTTTTATAAAGACTATTTATTGCTTTAATGTATTTTCCGTTCATATTACTTTCATCTAGAATACGGTAAAGATGTTTGATAGGAACTGTCGTACGCTTTTTCTAAATCTATGAATACCAGATGAATTTCTCCGTTTCTTATTCTTATTTTTTTCTGTTAGTTGTTTTAAAGTAAATATGTTATCTACACAGGATCGTCCTGCTGTGAATCTACTTTGATCTTCCCCGATAGTTATTTCATGCTCTTAACCTCCCTTAAATAATTAGTCCATACAGTCTTCCACAAGTGGCCGTCACACTAATGCCCCTATAATTTTTACATTCCTTTTTTGAACCTTTTTTATGTATTGATGTCAAGTAAGCCAACTTCCACTCATTTGGTGGGTCCACTCCGTGAATTAAACACCTATTGAAGATTGTCGTCAACATTTCTAATACTATTTCAGGAGTATTTTTTAACAACTCGACTGGAATAACTCCCGGACCTGGGGATTTACCATTTTTCAATTTTTAAAGTGATTCTTTAACTCCTTGTATCTTTATTTCTGGTATTTCTACGTTTCCTAAAATTGTCTCAGTTTGTAAATGCATAACTTCAGTTCTATCCTCTAAGAACATATTTTGGTCATATTTTACCCATTCATCCATTTTAATCATATCAATGTTTATTTTGGTTTTATTTTTCTTTTTTAATTCGCTTACGAGAGGAGATACTAATTTTAAATTAAACAGAAGAGGATATTAATTAATCCGATAGCTTTATATGTAGCGTGGGGTGGAATTGTTTAGATCTTGCTATCTCTCGTATAATTACTCAGAACCTGTTCGTTCCCCTCTGCCTACACGCTTAGGTTGGCTCGTAGGGAATTACGCAGATGTCGATAGATGAGGATCGACTGAAGACTTTACTTCAATCCTGAGAGTGAAGCAGGAGGGAAAGCATAAGCTAATTAGAGACGAAAAATATGAGGAAGCTCCATATGTGGCAGATGGGGCTGAAGGAAAGCAGAATGAATGAAATATTAGGAGAGAGTAATTATGGCTGGAGGACGTAAATAGGGGTAACGACATGCTAAAGAAGGTGAAGAAGGAGAGGACTATGGGTAAGCAAAGGAATTGCAGTAGAAGAATAGGATACCGTGCACTGTGTAGGTAGATAAACTGTACGAAAAGTTTCAGAGGGATCACACACTGGAAAAAGTACTTCGTAGGGAAAGCACTAAAGAAGGTTCGCGCCGAGGTCGAGAAGACCATTGCTCAGACTTTCCATTACCCATCATTAGATTATCAAGTACCTACCATTAATTTGGTGAAATAGCTACCAACGGATTTCTATTCAATAAAATGTGGAATGACTTGGAGCCGGACCGGACACAAAATGCTGCGGGGGAAATAATATACATATCTGCTGCTATAAAATAAATACACCTTTCTCCAAATCAATGCATTCCAGATATAACGCTACTTCCGGAGTCCAAAAATGAGTGTGTCCCTTTAAAATTTCTTTTCCCAGAGATGGTGAAAATAAAAATTCCTCGGTCTTAACAATTGGAAAGAGAGTCAGAGGGTAATCATCCAAGTACCTCGGCGCACCTGAGAGAAAAAGCTATAATGCCGAGCGGTCACACCGATACTTTAAAAATTGCAGTATTCACGATATTTTTTACTTTTTTATTTCATATTAAGGTTTAACTTTTCATGCGTATGGGTTGATAATGTACGAAAAATACGCATGTAGATATTGTTAACTTCTGCGGCTATATTTACTGAAAATCTAGCCACTAAAATTAGGCAATCCATTTATTGCGATTGAAGAGGAAACATTTTTAACCCTCCATCAATTTATGTTGCATATGACACTAATTCTTATCGTTCTCAGTCAAAATATCGATGTGCGTCGCCGAAATCATCAGGTAACCAATTAGAATTCAGTTTAGAATGAAATAAAACAGCTCCCGGCCCCCATGGTATTGGAAACCCCTCGGATAACATTGTCCCTAATTAACGTAATCACGTCACTCTACTCAGCTTAATCTGGGCAATTACATGTCGCTGAAGTTTCTTCCGGGAAAAACCAATATTGTCCACCAGGTCTTCGAAACTTGGTTTCCACACGGACTTCTAAAGCGAAATTGTGCGATCCTTTAAGCGACGGCTCCAGCAAGGCCAAAGTACCCGCTATTGACAGCGTCGCAAATCAGATACGGCTTTCGAGTGACCGCTGGCATTTAAGAAAGGCAAGTTGAAAACGACTTGTTAATTTACCAATAATCTTATCGCTAGAAGGACAAAAAACTAGAAATCAGACAATCTGTTATCACAATTTTATCGGAAATCCGTTTTCAATACCAAGTATATTAATATGCCTTCATATAAGAGTAAAATAATTATGTCACTGTCGCAGAGCTAATAGTTATCACAGGGAACATATAACATTAAATTTGGGAATAATTCATCTGTAACTAACTGTACTTGTTAAAAAATCATTACTTTTAACAAAATCATGGCGAGCATGTCATTATTCAATTACTGCTCACTTTTGCTTGCGCTTATAGCCACGCCGCCACGAAAAATATTAAACGCTTGGATTCAATACTGGAAACCAAAAGAGATAACAAGAAGAAAGAATCCAGGATACAGTTCCTTCCTTCAACGGCAAATCATTCCCAGGACACAAACAGGTCTCGCCCACCTATCACGTAAAAACTAATGAACTGAGGATACATGTCGCACTCACGGAACACCTGGTACTTTATTTGTTAAATGTATAATTATGGCGACATCGATCCTGTCTTGAATGAGAAATATACAATTTATAGAATAGAATTTATCTCCAATACCTTGAATTTCTATAATATGAATTACCGATGCGTCAAAAATAGATTGATTTATATTGGTTCTCTCCATATTTTCCCATAAGTTTAACTAAAATTTCTCTCACTTGAAGTGCCAACATGTCTAAGCACCTTTCACGTTTTGTATCACTCTCACATATCTAAGGTCAAGCGCAATCGATGCATTTTCTTTAACAAGGATCCATACCTACCTGAATGATACCCTACTGGACGAGCTTACTGCTTTAAAGGCAGGAAGATGTTTCAATGAAATCTAGACTTAATCGCATACGCAACTCGTTGACCCTTATTTAGACCAATTTATATCGGCTTCTGCTTAAGGAGTTGTTGAGAAAGCGACCGACTCGAATAGTGGTTTGATTTGCGTAATAATGTTCTAGGCGCGATCCGATGCTAACCTTGCAAGGCCCTTGAAAGGAACGAGGCAGCGAGTGGATTTTCTCCTTCCATCAAGATTGAGGAACATTCAATAAGTCACATCAGCATGATCCACTCATCGGCAGTGGAGCGTGATTTCAACCGTGTATCACTCAAACGTCCCGCAGAGCTGCATTCAAGCTCGGACAAGCGCGCTCGGAAAAATATTTCTCTTGCCGTGCCCTCTCGGAAGAACACCCTCCCTAAATGTTAAATCGATACTCCTCGTACCTGCAATCACTGCGAGCGGTGCATGAGCCAACTCTTTTTCGCCAGTCCTAATATACTACAAAACAATGGACGAACATCCACCGTGTGACAGCAGGAGTGCGCGACAGAATGAGACCAGGACATCAGTCCTGTTCCATATATTCTATCGAAGAAAAAAATGGACACAGTCAAATTCGCCCCGAAATTATTAAATAGCTTGTGAGGACTCCTCTGTGGACCTACTTCGGTTTCCAAGCGTGAGAAAGGAAAAGCGAGAAAATCTCGAACGTTTGTGGCGTATTCCGAGTGCAGACCCTCAAGTGATGAATGACCTATCTTTCCCGAAAAGAATCATTTTTCTTTACACTGATCTAAAATAGAAATCAGCATAATTTTCAATTTTATCGCCTTAGAAGGGGAGATTGATTCCCAAGTGCTTACCTGCACCCTTGGTCGGAAACATTCTGTTGCGCTAATGCATGTCTCGCGTACTGAAAGTGCGATTTAATCTGCCGATGAAGAGAGGGAGCCATTTGATCGATCACAAAAGTAACCTTGAGTCTCCTGTGTCTTTCTCGTAGTCTTCTAGTTTTCCTGGGTTCGGACGGAGCTCCTTTCCCGAAGAATCCACTACGGGATGGCACTTTCAACACTAAAAAGTTTCACAATACATTTGGCAGATATCGGAGCTTCCTTGATCTCAAGCGCTTGCTGCGTACTCTGAGTGTGGACCCTGAAGAGACGAATGACTTATTTTCCCCGAAACACATCAGTTATATCTCTCCTCTGAGCTAATATAGAAACCACACTTGTTAAAATGTTTAAACCGACTTTAACACCTATAGTAGGAAGAGGAGAAATACTCAGGTATCTACCTTTTTCGTTCTTGATTATAACTACACCTGTTAAAATGTTTAAACCGATTTTAACGCCTATAGTAGGAAGAGGAGAAAGACTCAAGAATCCACCTTTTTTGTTCTTGATTATTTCGTTGAGCGGAAGACAACAGAATTAGTTGGATAGGATACTTGGAGATGCGACCGACAGCTAAGGTCATTTGCGCCCTAGGGGACAGGTAAGGGAGGAGTGGTGTTTGCAAACCCTGAGTCGGTATTAGCCTGCTTTTAACAAGCTGCTGCTTGTCGGGATGTCGGGTTTTCTCTGAAAAACATCCTCCTCTGCAGGGATTTTAACCTTGGCCGTTCGTATGGTTAGTCAATAACCTAGCTACCACACCAACACGACCCCCAACTGAATTAGTTCAAGTCACTACGGATGAGCCGCCATGACGATATATTATGGGCTCATTTGCGAAACGTAGCAAGGTCGGAGAGAAACCCGGCGTCGGCATTAGTCTACTCCAGGGGTGGCCAAACAAAATGATCTTGCGGGCCACTTTGGAAATGCATCGTAACTCCGCGGGCCGCATATAAAATTATATATCCCCATATTAGATTTAGACCCACAATAGATATTTTTTTGGAGTGAAAAATTGAAACAATGAGTTATTATTATTGTGTTAAAGTTATTGTATTAAAATGTGATGAATCTCGCGGGCAGGAAAAATGTTCATGGCGGGCCACATGCGGCCCGCGGGTTGGCCACCCCTGGTCTACACCGTCCATATCCGCGGTCAAGAGAGACACCGAGGGGTCCATGCGTGTCCCTCCCGCCTCATGAACGAAGTACTCTCATGAAATGATTTCAACATGGCACTCAAGAAAGGCTTAGTGTTCTGCAGAATAAAGTTCTGCCACTGCCGAACTCGCACCGGCGTCCACGAGATGGAAAGAACATTCGCTCTCAGACTTTATTAATTGGTAACGATAACAAATTTATCTGAATGTCAGTCGCGATCCGTGAATCATCTTTGGGATGATTTCTCCGGAATTGTACCAGTCACTCTCAAAAGTAAATACAAACAAGGCTAAACTAATCAGTGACGTGGGCCACCGATTAATAAAAATCCAAAATCCTCACCGATAGACTTTATCTTAAATGTTATCGGACGTAAGCTATTCTTAAAGACTCCCTCTTCAACGGTACAATCCCCGCCGGTAACAAACAGAAAAAAAAACGCCTTGCGATAACGGTCGAAAATATTTCGTTGATGACATCAATGCCGTGAATTGAATGGCACCAGCAACTTTGAACAACGCATATTTTTAATCATGCAGGAGTCTGACACGTTAACGGAGAAGGGTAGTGGTAACGGAGGGCGGTATAACATTGAGCAAAAACACCCTGCATAATTCACATGAAAGCATTTTCATGACGCTCTATGTAGGGCGGAAACATTCCGTCGCGCCACCGAATTTCGAGGAAGCCAGCCACCTCCTTGCGCACTCGGGAGGCGAACATGGAAGCACCGGCACCGGCGGAGAAAGCAAATTACATCGGCCTCAAAAGCAATTTCACACCAACAAGGTACACCCGTCTCTCCACTCCAAGCGTATAAAACTTCATATCAACATCACAAAAAAACAGCAATGCGGGCCGCCGAAAGGGCGTGTGGCAGAGGGGAACGCGGGAACGGGGGTGATTCATGGCAGGGAAATAAGACGATCGGGAAGAGTTCAAAAACTTAAAAGAGAAATCTGACTTGACGCAGAATTTTCAATCACATATACGAAGTATCTCGCAAGCTATCGCGAGGGAAGTGCTACCGAAGTATCGATTTTAAAAATTAATATCTTTATTTGTGATCATTCAAACGCATTGCATATTCAATTAACCAAACTTTAGAATGTAAAATTCTGTATCCAAGTATCCAATCCAATGGACATTAATTTTTAAACAAGTAAAAGTTCCATATAAAATGCTGCCTCCACTGCTATACAGTTATCCGAGGTACGCAGGTGTCATCTAGTCACATCTTATGGCTATAATTTATTGCCAGTTAAATGATGCAACTTGATACAGTACGGGGAAAATTGGTAGCCATAAAAGTATGCTGTATTGGCAACTCCTCCACAGCCAAATACTGCCCTCAAATTTAGTGAGAAACGGAGTTTACTTAACGCACAAAAGGACTTAATTGTAGTTCATTGTGAAACATTACAACTAACATGATCTCACCGCTACAATGTTAAATGAAATATTTCCGAGTCCCACTATTAATATCCTTGGCTTTTCACATTCCATTATCGGCCTTGCGAATGCCTGATCCTAGCGCATTATATTACATAAATGTTTTGACACCCCCTACTACGCACCAATTATATACCTGCCTCGGAAAAACATTGACGCTTTAAACCATTGGTCTAAAATTCTCCGAAGTTAAAACCACCAAGGTGAGCATTTATGTCCCTTTAAGGACGAGGGATCTCGTGAGTCTCCCCGAATGCCCACTCCTTTAAACTCAACCGGCTAAACTTGAAGTGATAACCAAACAACTGAAGGATAATTCGAGTCAGGGTGTGTAAGGATGTTCCCAAATTATCTCCATCGATCCTCACGTCCGAAAATATCAGATTCGCCAATTCTTAAGCGCCACCTTAATATATTCCTGATATGCAAATTGACTGTATTTGCTGACGCGAGGAGGAAGAGCCTCTCACCTGACCCGTGAGTTAGGGAGAGCAAGGAGCTGTGTAAAAATCGATGACACCCTAAGGGCAGAGTTGAAAGGTTACGTCCGGTCTTAGTCGCTCCCGAGATGAAATTTCGCGTCTCCATGGAAATTCGTGGAGCAAACAACTCATCAACGCCTCTAAAGTGATGCCACTAAATAGCCGTCAGTAAAGAGGAAGAATATTTTAAAAACAACCGCAAAGCAACTTTTCTGTAATCCCATCAGAAAACTTCCAGATATCGCCAATTTTCATGGTCGGAATTTTCACACAGCTGTGTTTCCCATGCCTATATGAAAGACACGAGAAATGAAATACCATTGATAATTTTATCTTTGTAATCACTTTAACCCCTTACTATATCAATAGAACAGAAAGATTAAAAAAATAAAGAGAGGTACTCAGTGAAGCACAACTAGGAAAGTGCCCCCAAACACTAATTATGACTTGAGAAGGTCACTGAGAGGCTGCCCACGTACATTTCACTTTCCGTTCTTTACGTCTTCCTGTTCCCAATTTCCTCCCTCGTCGCAACTGTCCTGACAAACCATGGCATACATACCCCTCACGAACTGCAAGTAGGGTATATGGAACGGGGTTCTTTGACACCAAATTGTTAAAAGGGATGAGGATTCAAAAGGAGTAAAGTGGTAATTAATTGGTAGGAGTTTTCAGGTCGAAAAATTAATCCTGTAACAGCAAGATACACCCGGGAGTCGCGGCGGATAGACTGAAGAAGGGACAGAGAATACTGGCGATGGGCGCACCTTTTCCAGCCGTTCTCAACATTGAGGTTACCTTACCAAGTCGCCTATTAGTGTATAAACGATTATCATTAAATCGAAATTATAAATCCTAACGAACCCCAAATAGGCAATGCAAATTCACGGTAAGATTTGTAACAGGGCACAAGATGAATGGGAATTGATAATGGCCGTTTTCCACGCAACCTCCGGTCATTATGTTACCGGGAGCGGGTCTTTTGAACAAACAATGGTACCCAGGTGACTTGACAGCAACTCATATTAACCATTGCCATTTCATCCGTACAGTTACTACCCACCAATAAAGCCATACAATTATAGCGGGGTAGTGGCGGAATTTTCTCAAAATATATACCAACATACCAATCAAATACTTGGAAACAAGCGTAACAATCGGTTAATTAAATACATTTACGCCGATAAATATAACTAATAAGGAAACTAAAACGTGCAAACAAGTGCCACAAGCAGTGTAAGCATTAGAGTTGGAAAAAATCTTTTAAACATCAAAGTTACTTTTACTTATATTAAGTACTCCCTCTCTCGCTAACAACTAAACCAGACATAATATTAGCGATTTCTAGCTTTTATAAATATTTTGTGGAAAATCCTTCTGATACAAACGTAATTTCATCACCACCGAGTGGAGGGAGAGCCAAAACCATAGGCAACGACAGTTGAATCTCGTGGGACGAGAGAGCGCGGGATGTCAATTTATGTTGCTCCAAAACCAAACTAGCTTGAGCTAGATGTTTACCTGGTAATGCAGGAGACGGAATTCGAACTTAACGTTTTAATGTCAGCAGCAGTAGGAAGCACTAAGTAAACATTGTTATATTAATGTTGCTATAATATTCTTCTTAATAACTGAAGTACTCATTTCCAGTATTTCAATGAGAATATCTACTTAAGTATTTAAATTGACTCATTTATTTCACGCGGTATTTTTAAAACTCATCCACAATGGAAGGATTTTTATGATTCATAAAAAAATTACTGCGGTGACCGCACGATTTACGATAAGAAATAGTCGAGAAAACATAATAATCACACAATTTTTGGATGAGATCTACTATTAAAAATTCCTTATTTTTTAAATATGTCCTTCTGGAATTTACTCAGGTTCCATTTTCCATGTGAGATTGCTTATAATTTTGGCAAATATCTCGGAAAATATTTCGGTAAGGGGTTGACGTTTTGAAATCTTCGGAAGGGTGAGATATTTTTCTTTAAAAGGATCCTAAACTCATTACTCTATGGGTGAAATGTTAATTCACTCGGACAACCTTAACCGGCTGATACACCAAGATATCCGGTCGTACTATATCTAGGCGACTGCTCATTCTTGCACTATCGCCACTGATATTATCATTAATTAGGGAGAATGGTGTAGAAAACCGCAAAATCTTACTCACCCACACGAAAAACGGTCGCAAATACAAATGTGTGAAATCCACGACGAAAAAAAATCATTCGACAAAACTAGGAATGGACAGTGGAAGAGGGCGCTTGCGTGGCTCAAACATAAATCTACATAATGGCCTAAAAGTGACCTCAAGGGTGTGCGGAGCGGAAATGGGTTACCTCCCACATGCGCCGCACCTTACGCACAAAAAATGTTACTGAAATTACGAATGAAAAAAGTAGAAAAATAAATTTCTGCTACATACAAATTCACCACAGTCCACTTCCTACGAAAGGCATCACAAAAATGCTATACCTATACTGTGGGTGGAGTAAACATAAAATCATCAGATACAGTAAAATATCTTGGAATTACCTTAACATCTGATATATCGTGGGGATTACACATACAAAGCACATGTGGCGCAGCATTAAAGAAACTAGGTTTTGTTAAACGTATAATGGGAAGGTCCTCGGATAAAAAAGAGATGCTACTTCGCTCTGGTTAGGCCACACCTCGAATACGCCGCGAGCATTTGGGACCCTGGTCAAATAGATTTAACCAAAAAATTAATAAAATACAAATGAAAGCAGCACGCTTCGTTAAAAACTGCTACGAGCGTACATACAGTGTCTCACAACTTTTAGAGGGATTAAGATGGGAGCCCCTAGAGACTCAAAGGCTACACGCTAGGCTTAGGTTGCTTGATAAATTCAGAACTGATATTTTTCAGAGCGACACACAGAATATTATCATGACTCCTCACTACATCTCTAGGTCTGACAGATGCGATAAAATAAGAGAGATGCACTGCCGAACAGATAGGTACAAGAACTGGTTCTTTCCGCAAACAATAAGCGATCACAATAAAAATTAAGCTCACTAAATACACTCCTATAATTCATGTCACCATTTCATCTCCAAAACACTTACACCGTCACACGGCTGGTAATCTAACACCCCCTGCCACACGCCCATGCGGCGGCTCGCTGGGTATTATGTAGATGTAGATACAAAAATACCCTCCAATAATTGCCAGGAGGTGAATGCTCTACACAATAGGCATGCGACCAAAGTCATAGAAACTACTTGTATTAACGTATTTTTCAACTACAGAAATTGATTAAAGCATTTGTCGTTTTCGGAAGACCCGGGTCCGTATCCCAGTCCCGACTATCAGTTTTAATCACTCTAAATACCACTCATCTTAAGTGTCTCCTCAGCGAATGAGGCCCTTTAATGAAGTCACAATGCTCTGGGTCACGGCCCGTATGACGTCCACGCTTGTCGAGTGTTCCCGAATTCACGGGCGTAGGATAAAAAACAAATCTCACCGAACCCCCCAACCAACGGCTTTCACTCGTAGACCTCCAAGCCACAAGGTACCTTTTATTTCTAATGAGTGGTTAGTTATTTGGGGGAGACGACCGACAATTGAGGTCAGTGGCGTCGGGAATAACTGCTGACCAGGACGGCAAGAGAAAGATTATTTGGCGAAGGGAGGAGAGAAACCCAGCATTGGCTTTATAGAGCCTGCTCGGAACGAAAGGCGCCAAAGGGTTCGAATCATAAAGTCCAATTATACGGACGGAGTACTACATTTGAAGCACTCTCCAAGTATCGCCCAGTAAGGACCGAGAATACATTGAAAAATCTCCGTCACTAACTGGATGAGAATCCAAGAATCCTCGACGTAACAACAACGGAACGGAACAACAACCTAATCTCCTAGTGACTGAACTGGAGTGAATAAAGGCATTAAATCCGCTATCGAATTACACTTCCAAACCACAAAGTAAAATCACAACGCCATTACCCACACCGCGAACAGCTAACATTTTACGTCACCAATTAAATACTGGCACTTTTTTCGTATACGGAAATGAGTTTGATTCCAGGGAGTCTTGGGAACAAGCGAATAGCGACGATCTATGGGTTCCAAAATTAGCACATTACACGTATTTCGAATGGGAGAGGTAGAACTTGCAGTGGAGGAAACAACTTTTCAAGGTGACCAACGGAATTCCACGTGTGGCGCACGTCAATATCGACGGTGGGTTACAATCCACCCATACCCAATCTCTCCCCACGGATAGGAAAGAAAAACGCTAACCGGCAACCCGACGAAATGATCACCCTCTGCAAATGTCAGCATCCCTCACAAGCACCACGTATCTAGCACACGATCGGTTCCTAGCGCATGAACTGGGGGGCGGCCACGCTTAGAATACGCCGGCCTTGTTCACCCCCAAATGTCTAGAGTTCGGACCCCTCCACAAACGTGGAAGGTGGGTTCATCTTGAAATTAAGGTGGTCGGAGCGTGAATCGTGCGTCGCTGAGTGCAAATATTAATAACTTCTCAAGTCGAAAAAAATTCTTGTACCACACTGCACTTAAGTACATCAATTTAAAATTTGGATAAAACCATACATGTAATATAAACGATGCAAGAATTATATTTAAAGATTTACGTCTCCATTAAAGCATTGTTATGACTTGGGCTTACGGCGCGGAATTCGAAACTTGGAGAAAACCATATATTAATACGTTTTTTTATCCAGCATGATACCTTGACATTCAATGGGAACCATTGTAATAATATGAATGGTATATTTTCGCGTTAAGGAGAAAATCTGTACGCATGTCATCGAATTATTTCGAAATACATGCCTAGTGCCATGAGGCTACATGTTATAACGGCATGAAATTAACAAGAAACCTAATCGGTAACACCCAATTTTTCGCTTTTATTTTTACATAGTACAAATGAGTTCGCGTATGAAGACTCTCACGTAAATCTGTACGAAAACGAAAATCCCTCCGACCACCTTAATTTCGTTTCTTATATCGCGTACATTTAGTGAGATATACAGTGAAAATAAGAAATAAATAACTATAGGTAAGCAGTGTTACGGAGGTAGTTCCGAAAATGAATTTACATTGAAGTCAAATACAAGCAATACCTGTGCCGAGAGAAATTAAATTCGCTAATCGCGAGCTCGCCGCAATGCAAGTCTATGAGCAACCGCAGCGAGAGCCTCTGAGGAACATTCGCGCTGCCTCGAATTTCGCTACCAAGTTTCGCTGAAGGTCGCGCCCTCGATATCACCGCTACGAGCAAAATAAAGTAAAAGTGAGTAATCATCCAGATCAATAGAAGTCATAAAAAAGCACAGGGCGCAGCTTGTAGTACCTAAGGCTACGGTATCCCCCATAAATTACGCACCAAGGTATTGGTGTGGACCCGTTCTCCGAGCGCCCGTGACTATTGACGGGGCGGGAACTAAAACACAGCGAATGACCGACGATCACGAACTCCAATCACCGACCCAACAACGGCTATCAACGTTCAACCAGTGCCGCTCCACACACCAGTGTGGATGAGTTATCTTCGAGAGGCGAAAGCGTTCGTGACATAGACACAGCCCGTCGATCGCTTTTCCATGACAGCTGTGGCTATTAAGATAGGCACTTCGCGAGACAAAACTTATTCGACACATCATGGTCAAATTAAAGAGCGATTTCTTGGATCTGAATTCAAATGAGAGTGGACTAAAGAAGAGGATTGGTTCGTTCGGGTAGCGTCACTTTCACTTCACAATAGGTCCAGCATCGAATCCCGGTGGAAGCGGAGATTTATTTAACAGAATCCCGACCCTTGCTCGGATGTTGTTTGCCGAGCGCTTCAGAGGATTTCTAGGATGAAACAGCGGACCGCTTATCACATTTCGTGGAGGCTAGCGCAGGATAATATTCTGAGCGGGTTTCCCTCCACCCTTCCCCATTCTCCAAGCAGCCCCTTTCTTACCAACCTAGTGTCCTGTCCGTTTGCGCAAATGATCTCAGTGGGCGATCTCTTTCCCCCTCCCAAAAAACTAAGAGGATAAGAACTACGGGGGGCTATCATTCTACAACGTTACCAGTAGTTCGTTTCAGGAGTAAAGATCCTTCTGTAATCAAATGTCGAACATCACCACCTGAAGTCAGTCGAATACATCGCAGACTGGGCGCCATGTAAACAACGACCATCAACTCCATTTCACTCACGATCAGTTGGGCTCGATCGAAGATCTTCGCAACACGCAAAAAGCATAACTATATAATTAACATTGGATCAACTACGTGTAGATATTGCTCAGTTAGAATGCAATCCTTCACATTTGTCATAACAGCTTCCGTGAAGGTACAGACATTCGCATGTGTAATAATGACGTGATTTAAAATTGGTTGGGAGCAGTTCATGTGAAAAGCATAGCCCAAAAGAATGGCAAGAAGACGACATAGAAACAAAATAATCAAAAAAGAGTACTAAAAAGTCTTCTCTGCACATACTTGCATAACACGCGATTATCAGGGAACCTTTGAAAAAGTCCATGGCCAAAGAATGCATAAATATAGATATTGCTCCCTACATATTCCTGTGGTTTTATCTCCGCGTGAACTTCAAATTTCAACTAGGTGTGCGGTGAAATTCGTCTGGGCATCGACGGTTTTATATATGTAAACAAATTTAAGCGAATGGAAATTATATGAGACGTACCAGCAAGGAATGGGTAACAACCTATCTAAAAATTTAAGACCAATTTACGTGCAGAAATAAGTCTGCAAAAACGAAAACATATGTTGACAGTCAAATTAATGTACTGAAGGTATGCCGATAGCGGAAAGGAATACAGACGAAATTAAACAGGACTTAATTTCATTCAAGAGACCGCACATAGTGAAGAGATAATTGCGCGAGCTAGAAACAGAAAACGGAGAATAAGCAGCAATGCACTTAACAAATACTTACCCAATATATTCCGTGCGAATTTCTATACAGAATCCATTCACTGACAACAAACACTTCCAATAACACCACACCATAGGCTCAAATCACACCGGGAAATGTCAACTGGCCCGCGCCCTACGACGAGAAATGAACGACTATTTCCATTCGATGATTTTTCGTACTTTGTGCCAGTGCCCAGAATCCCCTGTGGTAAAATAATGAACTACATCAGTTACCTCGACCTCAGCGTTGGCGACAACTGCGACATCTACTGAATAAAATATAAACACGTTCCTCTTGTTTCTACTCTTCATTCAAAACGTCTTTCTTCGAAACTATTTTCCTATCTATTACCAAATATATCGTATTCCCACTTCATGTATTTCAACCCTAGGTATTTCTTTTCTTTTCAGAACATCGAAATTTATGTACATTTCCTTCAAGAAAATGTGATTACAAACATGCGATATCGTAAATTTCAATTCTGAAATAAAATTTCCGTAAATAATGTTGTCAAATAAATTACGGATTTCACACACCATATCACATGACTGCTTCGCCACTTACGAGATTTGCATTACTAAATGGATCAACTCCACGAACTATTTACGACACAACGCCAGAAAACATTTTCTTCTCTTCCATAGAAACTCACACCAGCCATCGGAGGGTACGGTTGTCTTAAAGTTTGATCAATATTATGTCGTAAATTGCAGCGTTGAAGAAAGGGTCGCTGGCTCAAAATATCCTTGTAGATACTTGTATTTTAAAGTCACAAATCAAGAAATATAACTTTTTCGTTCATTTTTAACTATTAAAATATAATATTTCCACTTTTCTAAACATGTGAGTACCTATTACTGCAATTTTCACTAACATTCGGCACTCAAATTGGTCCCGTTAATTTTTAATATTGAAAATATACAACATTAATGTCAATAGTTTTGGATTTATTAAGTAGTAAAAAATTACATTAACAATTACATGAAACTTGGAATATATATTTTTCTTCACATTTGGGTTTTCAGGTCTACATTTTTTGAACTTTGATATCTGAGTCGGTATGATGACATATGAATAACTGGAAATGAATTATCAGAGAAAAACGAAGAAGACAGCCTTGAAAAACAAACAACAAACAATCAGGTAAATTCAAGGAGAATATAAACAATTTCTTTAAAATCAAAGTGAAGTTGATAAAATTTGGGCCACCTCTCTAAGGGAGAACAGTACTGTAACAGATGCACGACATACATTGCGATGTTCCAGTAATTATGAGTCCGTAATCAAATTTAGAATATCATATTTGTTTGTTTATGATTGGTAATTAACTAGGCAAAATACCATTAACCAGAAAAAATATTACCCTTCATAATCATATCAATTGATGTCACTTTTTAGTTCTATGGAGTTTTCCCAGATATGAGAAACTCTCATTGTTACAGACAAATTGACGAAACAGAGAATTTTTGGAATTTGTAAAAATATTTAGAATACAATATTTTAATGAGTACAAAACAATTTTAGCTGGCTAAATTACTGACATAAATTTATAAATTCTGATGGGAACATTTGCTGCTGTCATTCTAAAAAGCATCACTCCTATTGTTTGTTAAATTGACATAAACCAGTCTTTGAAACACATCGTGAAATGACCCTTTAAATTTGTGCATGCATACATTGTATTAGAAATATTGGTAACCAACTTACACAAAGAGTGTACTCAGACAGAGAGATATTAATTTCCTTAGCTTTGATTGCGGAATGTTGGAAGTGGCTTGAAAATTAGATGGAGGATGATCCATTAAATTTACATGTGCCAAAGGTTTTCCAGGAGATTTTGAAATTATAAAAGTTCTTGAGTGGTTAGGGCCATGACTATTTATTATATATATACCTGTCATCATTTGTCATTCAATCTTAAGCTAGGTTGACTACAGCCCTCCATCATTCCATATCTAATTCTGGTTCCTTTACTTTCTGTAAGTTCTTCTCATGTTCTTTTTTCTTAATTTGCCCAATGCATCTGTCTTTTCGCCTTCCCCTGAGGACTTTTCCCTCTATTTTTCCTTCAATTATATTCTTCACAAAACCCATTGTGCCTCAGGGTGTGCCCACTGACCTGGTTTTTCTTTACTGTACATGTAGTGTCCGATAGGGTTCTTTCATCTTCTACTCTTGTGCACTTCTTCATTCTTTACTTTATTCATCCATTTGGACTTCAGCATCCTCCTCAAATATCAGATTTTGAAAGCTTCTAGTCTTTCCTGGTCTGCTCTCTCAATGGTCCATGCTTCCAATCCATAGAGTGCCACGCTCCACAGGAATGATTTTGCATACTATTTCCTCATTCTTTATCCAATCTTCTTTGAGCTCAGTAGCCACCTTTGCATCATAAGCCTTTCTTAGCTTGGGCTATTCTTTGCCTGATGCCTATTGTACTTCTTCCATCCCAGGTGATGGTACTTCTGTGGTAGGTAAAGGAATCCACTAGCTCCAATTTCTCTCCTCTCAGTATGACTTTTTTGCATTCAGCTTCTCTTTTCTAGAGACTAGGATTTTTGTCTTGGTCTTATTCATTTCCATTCTATACTCTTTGAGGACTTTGCCTCACATTAAGTTGTCTTTGAAGATCAAAATGATATCCTTAGACTTATATATGCCTTCAGTTCAACTCTGAAAATATATACTATCAGCATAAAATGAGTAAGACTTTCAATTTCTGGTGATGGCATTAATATTTGTTTAATAATAAATTGTTTTAAATCTTTCAAGCCTATTTAATGGGACTTAATGAAGCTTTCAGGAATCTATTTTCACATCCATTTCATAGCGAAAATGAGGAGATCAAGAAACAATCTGAATATTCATCATCAGAATCATCAACAGACAGTGATGATGGTGAGGATTCACAAGGGGAAGAAAAGGAGAAGGTTGAAGCAGAGGCTCCATCTTCAACGAGGCCAACAGAAGTTTCATCAGAATATTGGAATATTCAAAAACTCGTAAAATATGCTAAGGTGTGCAATACTGTAGAAGTATGATAGATAATGTTCTAGCATAGTTCAAGGAGAAAAATTAATCGTTATGACCAACAAAAAAGTGATCACTGACTGTAACAATGAGCACTAGCTTTGAGAGCAAATTGAATTCATATGAATGAAGATAATTGGTTTTAATTTTATTCTTTCAGGCTGGCAATCAAACAGCAACTATAATTGCTCTCTGTTGCCTTAAGCAGCATGATTTGACTCAGCATGTAAACATTTCTCCTATTATTGATGTAGGTGGTTTGGAGGTCCTAATTAACCTCCTGGAGACCAAGGACTTGAAATGCAAGGTACGCAGAAGGGTACTTATTTTAGAGGGTCAGTTTACATTTGGAAATTTCAACTAGTTTTAGATATCCTTAAAAATGAGCGCATCACTGAATGATGAAGAGTTTGCTTGTATCAAAAATGAGCTTGCGTTTATTTTTTTGGGCATTTACCAAAAAAAACCTAAATTTTTCAGATTGCTGCACTGAAAGTTCTTAAGGACATATCTGGACATGTAGATGTGAGGAAGAATTTGACTGATTTAGGTATTGTCCCTTTGTTAGTTGCGACACTTGCTCAGCCATACAAAGAACTGCAAATTCTAGCGGCTGAAACATTAGCAAATGTAGGGCGAGTGAAGAAAGCTTGCAGACTAGTTCGACAGTGTTACGGAATTCCTCGACTGGTAAGATTAATAATATCTCTCAAAGTATCAGAATGATTGAGTTAATAATAAAGGAAACTACTTAATATATAGCCTCCATTTACTCTATTTTCATATAAAATCCAAACACAATCACCAATTTTTGCATGGAGACCTAATCTTTAGTATGGCATGAGAAAAAATGTAATGGTAATCTCCTTCATCTGGATGCACAACTGAAACATACCAAAAGTCAAAATGCTGTCCCCAAACTATTAAACTGACTATCAGGTGAATTTTTTAAAAGGCATTAGAAAATTTTCTCAGTGGCTTTTTTTAAGGCACAGCATTTTAGAGAAAATTTATGAAGACATATCCCATAAATCATGTTTAATTGAAGATTGAACATGGTGAACTTCACCAGGGCTGGTAAATTTGTCACCTTCATAATGGTATATTTTAATAAATACCCGGCACACATTGAAACCAGCTGAGTATTTATTAAAATGGTATTGTAATTAAATAATGTATTTTCCCTTGTGCATATGGAGAAAGAGCACCCCTTAATGATATGCTTCATGATAATGTGAACTCACTTCAAAATGACTGCTGAACAATAAAATAGCATGAAGTTCTAATAATTTTCACATTTGCTACCTCATAATAGAGCTATAATAGGTGCAAACAATATCTGGTATTTTTAGGTTGAAGACTGATGGTAAGATTTGCTCACACTTTAGGTTGACTTACTTGACACTGCCTCTGCTTCGATTTTGGCTAAAGACCCAAAAGACCTAACCCCTCTAGAGCTTGACTCTCTGGCTGTTTCAAGAGCTGGTGCAAGGGCCCTATGGTCTCTCTCGCGAACTGGCCGAAACCAAGAAGCTATGAGACAAGCTGGAGTCGTCAGGTTACTGGCAAGGTTATTGAAAGCCAAACTGCACCCAGATGTGGTTGTACCAATTGTGGCCATTGTTCAGCAATGTGCTTCACAGGTGAATATATATGCTATTTACTTACGGGTGAATCATAACATTTGATTAATAGCTAAGGTATTACTACTAAAAACTAAATCATCAAATATGTAAAGAAGCCTCCATTTGCTGGGAAGGGTTATCAAAATATGAGTATAATTTCATTCATAGGTGAAAAGTGTAAGGAAAGATATTAATATGAATCTTAACATGAAATTACATGTTGAAAATGTGTCTTTTTGGCCCAAATGTTGAAATTCCATTCAATTTTTTTTTTCAGAAAAGTTACCAACTTGCGATCCAAACTGAGGGAATGATTGAAGGTTTAGTTGAATATCTTGCTGATGGTACAACAGAGTTGAAGAGGCACTGTGCTTCTGCTATATTTAAAGTAAGTATATTAGTTACATATACACAGTGATTAGGGGACATGAATCCCACACTGGCCTGTAAATGTACATACATGCACACCAGAAATGCAACTCTGCTTGATTTTCTCCAGTTAATACTTAAAGCTGGTGATAATAACTCATCTTCATGCTTTTTCATGCTACGTGCCTATCATTTAGCTTAGTGAAGTTTTACCTTACAGTGTGCTGAGGATGAGGTGACTAGAGATCTTGTCCGGCAGCATGGGGGACTTGAGCCACTGATAAAGATTGCCAGTGATTCATCTCTAAGAGGATTAAAGTCATTACTGGCAGCTGTAACTGGTGCAATATGGAAATGTGCAATATCTCCTGAAAATGTCCGCCAGTTTGAAGAACTTCAAGTGATGGATACAATGGTTGATCTCCTAATGGTAGAAGAAAATGAAGACGTAAATATCAGTAACACTACATAGCAGCTAGAGTGTTTAATGCTAGTCAGATACATCATATTCTGTGGCATTTGTTGACTTACCTTATAAAAAATAAGAAAGAATTTTTTCCCAATTCTCATCCAGTTTTCCTAAATAGCATTGCCGAAGAGCAGAAATTAAGAGTCACAATTACCAGCCACAGGTTTCCAAAACAGAATATTGTGCTAATGTTTATCATTATGGAACACCATGTTAAAGTATAGTTAAATCTAAAATCACTTTCCTTTCACTCTGGTAACAACCATGATCATTTTTTTTTTCAAATTAACTGAGGAAAATGTGGAGCTCTCTTTTCTCTAGTTTGTTATTCATACCCACTTTAAGCTCAGGAAATAAGATAGCGAATGTTGACACTTGGAGAGAAGTTGTGACTTTTTAATTTTTCCAGCAGTGTTTATATATTAATTTACTAGGTGATGGATAAGGCATGCCCTAAATATGATCTCATGACAGTTGAAATGAAAACATTGCATGCCATGAAGTGATAGATAGTTCCAGTTCCAAGAATAGAAATTTCAGTTACACTTACTGACATAGGCATAGCCAGAGGCTGCAGTCCCCCTAGACAAGACACTACATACCAAATCTGCTAAACGGATCCAGAAGGATGATGACCTTGCGCCCCCTGACATAAATCTACAGCTATGGATGAGTGTCTTGCCCCCCAACATAAATCCTGGCTACGCCCATGCTAAGTGAGAAGGAATATGAATTATGCAAGCTTTGAAATTGATTTTTTCTAGCAAAATATGGTGGAAATTCACCATGTAATCAATAAGACCCACTCATAGTTTTCCACAAACTTATTTTTAAAATTCTCTATGTATCTACCACCATATTTTGGAGAGTATGAAAATAAAATTAATGGTTGAAGGCGTAATTTTGTGGAAATTTGCGACAGATACAACTATAAAATATCTCAGTATATTCCACACTTAAAAGTTTATTGCCAACCGAGGTTTCCAGTCGAAACCTCAGTCGGCAATAAACTTTTAAGTGCGAAATATTCTACTATATTTTTTCGTCATGATAGTATGAAAATGTTGAAATATCAAGCTAAAAACATTGTTGAAAATTACTGCTGAGACTAATTGATTATAAGTGCTTTGATAATACATTGGTTGGCATGATACATTCCAGTAGAAACAAGACATTTATTCATTCATCTCCATATGCTTACAGTAAACATGCACCCCATCTCTCAGGTCTCCCTATAATGGCCTGTCAGTATGTAGTCACAGCTACTTCAAGGAGTGAATCTGACCAGCTACCTTCGGATCACATGATAGAGTATTGCCGGGGATACAAAAGATCACTTTCAGTGCTTTTAGTAAAACACCTAATTGATGAAATTCATTTCTCTCATCTTCTAACAAAAAAAAACGATTACCTCCCAGTAATGTCACTTGGTTTTCAACTCTGATGTGGTGATTGGAATTGTTTTTTGATTACCTATCATTCATTTGTTCAGCTAAAGGTTTATCCCACTGCAGCTGGAAAATAGTAAGTAGATTGTATTTATTTTTGCCTGGTTAATGCATAGCACAAGGAAAAAATTACCAGTTATGTACATCTCAATTGATTGAAACTTGCTGAATATTATAATACATAATTATTCAAAATCAGTCAATTGGTATTAAGATTATATTTGGGTTTTGAGGACACATTGGCGAGCAAGGAAAGCTACAAAAGAAATGATTGCAGGAGGGCAAATGCTCTGATTAAAATTTTTTATGGATGCTTTCATGAAGGTCTCCAGTGTTCTCCTTTGCATCATGAACTACAGTTATCACGAAAGCTGGTGGTGGACAGATACATAGATGGGCACATCATTCAGGTGGTCATTCAAGTAGAAGGGGTAAAGAGTAGGGATAGAGGATAAGAAATATATGCATTTCTCTCACAGATTTTCCATAAGTATAACAGGTATCTGAATGTCCCATCTCATACCCCTTGGTGGCATGAAGATGAAATAAACTAAGACACTAAGCTGACATCCACTCATTCACAGTGATCATGTGTTGGTATACCTACCCATCTATTTCCAAAATTATCCACCCACCATGAGTTTCTGGGGATCGGGTTGGTGTGGTGGCTAGAGTACTGGCTAACCACACGGGCAGCCAGGTTTCAAATCCCTGCGGAGGAAGATGTTTTTCAGAGGAAACCTGGTCCCTACTTGAGTGTCTTGTACAGTACTCCGTCTGTAAGATGAGACGTTAAACCGTGGTCCCCTTGGCGCAGGCTAATGCTGATGCTGGGTTTCTATCTACCCTTCCTCCCTTACCAGTACCCTATGGCGCAAATGACCTTAGCAGTCGGTCGCCTCCCCTAATATCCAATCCAATACAACCATTAGTTTCTGCACTCTAAAGTCAGCTAAAATCTTGATACATGCATCAAATCCTCTCATCTTCAATCATTTTTTCCTCATGAAATGATAATAGGTATTTCCTTATTAGGTCCTAACAAATGTGGTGGGGGCTGTGGCTGAGTGTGCCCGATTCCCTTCAAACAGAGCCTCCCTGAGGGCGGCTGGTGGAATACCTCCATTAGTGAGTCTCTTGTCTGGAGGGACGAATGCAGCTCTGCTTGAGAATGCAGCCAGGGCATTGGGAGAGGCAGCTAAAGAATTGGAGTCCATGGAGATCATAGAAGAGCTGGATGGCGTACGCATGGTTTGGTCAATGCTCAAAAGGCCATACCCTGCTGTTCAAGCTGCTGCTGCAGCAGCCCTTTGCCCATGTATCCGGAATGCAAAGGAAAGAGTATTTATTCAGAATCCATTAGAACATAGGAATGGAATTTTTTATTATGTAAAACATAGTAAACTCTCCCGGGCTTCCCAATATCATAGGTTTGCAAAATCATTCTATATCTTTATCGCCTATACATGAAATCGAGCGACCCTGAAAATTTTAGACTATTGGTCATAAATAATTTCATTTTGATGCTCTAGAAGTAGTTGTGAGAATAGATGAGAGTGAAATAATAAAACAGGTTATATAATGCTTGTGATGTAGACATAGTGAGAGAATAGGATAGACCAAGAGTTTTTGATGAATATGGTTGAAGAGACGCTTGAGAGAAGGAATATTAAGAGTCTTAAGAATAGGGGAGTGAGTATGAAGTAAGTATAGTACTTGATGAAAGAAATTACCAAAAGAGATCCAGTTTCTATAACTAAGAGCACAAAAACCAACCTAAAATAAATAACTAAATTCTTTGACTTTGCCTTTCCCAAAAGGGAATTTTGTGATGGGTACGCAGGTATGTACATATGGATACAGTACGCAATGGAGACCATATGCTCCCCAGATGAGCAATTAACTGACTAACCCGGGTATGTTTTATTAAATCATTCCATACCTGAGGATTTACAGAAGGCTGAGGCAATTTGACTAGCCAATAGATTTGATCTGTCCTCCAAAAAATGTGTATTTTTTGCAACATTTACTATTTGCTTCAGACATAGTCACATCATCCTTTATTATTCTTTGCTCATGTTGGAAATCATTTCTCAGAAAAATTAGTAATTCTTTAACCATCCAAGCCATTTTTCCCAAAAAAATAAAAATAATGGTATGGCACTCTTGAATGTTTATAAATAGGGGAAGTAATTATTTTTCCACCTAATAGAAAATTTAGTTCGGAAATCAGTCAAATTATTATGTATCACTCAGAAATTTTGACTGATTAAGACTTTCTTTAAAAAAAATACAGGACTCAGGAGAAATGGTGAGGAGTTTTGTTGGAGGTTTGGAGCTAATTGTTGGACTGCTGCGTTCAACTGATAACAGAGTATTGGCATCTGTTTGTGCTGCTTTGTCAATTATTGCTCTTGACCGTGAAAACCTAGCAGTGATCACAGATCATGGAGTTGTTCCTCTTCTGTCTGAACTGGTTTTATCAGTATGTATTATCATCTTACATTGAATAACTATTTAAATGCATAGTAGTAATTGCCAGCCAATTTCTCCATTCATAGCCCAGCAACACATTGATATTATCCCAAAAGGTATCAAAGATTTAGATAATGGAATAATTGGATGCCTAACTGCCTGTCTACCTTGTTTTGGTGACCAGGTGAAGGTGGTAAAGGGGAACATGCCAAAATGTTTGCTGAATAGCCCACCTTCACAATCAGGAGGCTGTTTGCAGATCCTGTGACTCTTATCTGTTGCAGGAAATTCGTAAAATACCCACTTTAAACTAATTTTTTTAAGTAGTCAATTTTCAAGAGATTAAATAAAATTAAAAAACAAACATCAATAGTATCAAGCTAACCTAATTGAGTCTGATTGTATCATTAGTACATAGAATAAGTAACCATTTTCAATAATCTACTACTTTTCACCATTTCTTGATTACCTTTTGTTAACATGTCAGACAAAGACATGAATTTTTATAAAAAAGCCCAGTTTTTTAGTTTTCTAATAGGAAATATCTTTTAAAAATACAACAAAGCCTTGAGTATGATTTTCTGCTTTGTCATGTATTAATCATTATGTACCTTAATTATTTAAAAGTGGTGAGCATTTAGTGGTTTTGGTGCATATTTTTGGTATGTACCTTAATTATTTAAAAGTGGTGAACATTTAGTGGTTTTGGTGCATATTTTTGGTATGTACCTTAATTATTTAAAAGTGGTGAACATTTAGTGGTTTTGGTGCATATTTTTGGTGGGGTGATTTTCTCATTTATGTGTTTTCATCTTAAGGGGGAGGAGTGCCAATGTTGTAGATTGAGTGGATAAATGATTGCTGTAGATCGGATGGATAAATATAACTGTATTAACTACTAACATACAATCGCACATGTGCCAGGGATGCGTCCTACATCCCGGAAATCGTATTGCCAACTGGCGTCCCGGAAGTGGGGTGCCAAAGGGGTGGCATAAACAGAAGAGCACTGAAACTCGCAGCAGACAACACATAACAATTAATACATGACATGCTTCAATTTAAAAAAATTTACAAATTCAAGTGGCGATCCCAAGGGACTGCCGTCTCAACCACACTAACCATTGGTCTCCTGTTTGTGCAGCAATCCACAACATATCATTTATTTCTTATGCTTTTACTGTATTTTATTCAGAATGTGCCTAATGTTCTTTGTACTTAGTAACATCTGTTTTGCCCTTTTCTTCATTTTTAAATGTCTCAAGAGTCATTCACGCCTCATTTGCTGATATCCTACCCTTCCATATAGCCCTACCTCCTCCTCCCCACTCTACACCTTGTTCTCCTTCCCTTGTGGTATGCTCTCATTCTAGTCTTACTTTGTACCTAGTAAACTGAAATATGAGCATCAGAGTTTATCAAGCATATCTGCATCAATACTTTCCTGACTCCATTACCTTCTTCTTCAAAATGAAACCAGTCAGAGATACTTGGATCTTATATTTTGTCCTAACTACTGATTTTGAGATGTTTAGTCCCAAAGTCCCAAAGACATTTTATATGCAATTTCTTCTCATTCTAGTCTGTACATGTCAATGCCATGGTGAACATTATTAAATCGTATATCAGATAAGGAGAAAGGTTCAATTACTGGTATCTCGGATAGGATTTGCTCTTGTGATAGAATATACATTGAAGCTCTAGAGTTATAAATTTTTTAAACCTCCCTTGCTCCTAGAATTGGCCTCAGGTAAACATAGTCACCCAGCAACCTCTTTACTAACCAAACTTTACCAACATTTAACCTAGTAACAGGATGCATACATCTAACAGTAAAATTTGATATCTTACAGCATAATTTAACCGTTTCAAGGGTAAATATGATTTTTTTTTAATTAAGCCAATATCTCTCCTGCTGTTTTATGGTAAATTCGGTACATTTTTCAAGCAAAATATTTATTACATAAGGAAGTATGATTTAATGAATTATAATTGTATATCTTTCATTTCAGACCAACCAAAGTGAGTTAATTATAGCCGTAAAATTCATGGCATGTGAAATCAATGGTTACTTTTAATTTAATCAGCGATTAGTAACTTTCATCAATACCAAAGGAATAATGGCGTATCAAGGGTTCAATTACATTCACACTTTTAGGTAATCATAAACGGTAAAGAAACTGCTTCCAGAGATCCAAGTTTTGCACCACTTGTATGAGGAAGAAAAATATGGGCCACACAGAGGATGAATATTTTCAAATCTTCTATGTTTCCGTTGCTAAAAATCTCATATTTATTTATTTGTTAATTTTCTGAGGTGCTTGTAAGTCCATTCAAATAATAAGAGCACAATGCCTCTATTTTTAGCATGGTTGAACTTATTGCTGACAGACCATCTGCTTAATTTCTCAATGAAAAATAAGTGTTGTCAATAAATTCATGAAGGAACTAACAATATGCTCACTATAGGTATCAAGTAGAATGGGAAAGGACCCAAGGAAAAGCAGAAGAAAAAAAGAACAGGTTGACAAGAAGAGGGATAAGCAAGACTCCCGGGAGGTGACAGGGAACTTCTCCAATTCTAATTACTAATATTGTTTGGCCTTCTCCTTATTTTTAACTACTTCTAACGAATTTTTCCTTCAATTTATGCACAAAAATGATCCGCATGTACATACATGATTAGCTTATTGATATAACTGATCTTGATGAGCTTAATTCATAATCTATATTTTCCTGGCTTTATATTACCTCTTTGGAACCCTGTTACAGTGTTTTCTCGTAGGTCTTGCTAAACTATACATAAACAGAATTATTAGATCGTATAGAGAGCTAAGTAACCTGACATTGGTATCAGAGTCATTTAAAGCTCAAAAGGATATTGTACATAGTGGGCTGGAGCAGCAATAGTTAAGTTTTAACTTAAGTTTTGGAATTTGATTGGACAAAATGAGGTGCTCCTGAGGCAGTAAAAAATCATTTTTGGAGAACGAAAGAAAATTATATATTCACTGATACATTCTACCATATCCTATGAAATTTCAAAATTGGCTTATACTTGAAATTCCATCCAATTAGACTTGTTAATTACTCGCACAATTGTCTGAAAATAATCAATTTCATGGAGTGAATTTAAAAAAATGACTTCATATCAAGAGAACAAATACAATATGTAACAGGGTTTTATGTACTATTAATCAGTAAGTTAGTTCAATATTTTTCCCTTACTATTTTAAAATATTTTAAATGACTGAAACCTGAGCTTGCCTTGGAACCATACTTGTCTTGATGACTGCTTCAGAATGAAATACTTTTTTACAAAATGCTTCCTTGTTCAAACGAGAGATTATGTTTATACTGTGCTCAAAGTTGGTGTCAGGAAAGCTGACTGAGTACCAATCCATGACACATGGTTGTCACAACAGCAGGAAATGATAGAGCATCAAGTCTTTTTCTTTCTTGTAAAGTCCATAATTTGACTAGAAAAGGCTATAAACAAATGGTAATAAACTCTTAAGGAAGAACATCAGACATTATGAGATTATTCTGATACACCAAATTTAAAGTTCACAAAATTATCTCAAGCTTGTATTATTTGAATGTTCATTCCCAAGAAATTTGGTCAAAGGCTACCCAAAAATATTGAATTATTTTTTTTTGAGGAGATACTCATGAACTTTGAGCACAGGAATAAATTGTGAGAAAAATTGAATCTTCTCGGGTTTTGTCTCACTTCTTGGATTTTCTGCTTCATTGCCAGCTTTCCTTGAATCTTTATATCAAATGTTTGAAATAACTATTGTGAGTGCAAAGCTTTACCTGACGTACTGTCAAACATTTGTACATAAGCATTTGAAGATTTATGAATACGTAAGCCTCTTTTGAAATCAATAACATTTTAAGCACATTCACATAAATCCATTGCCAAAGCACAATATAATTTAATTCATGACATCTTTGTCCTCGGATTGTTTTAATGAACAAGTTTTGCTGTGCAGAGCTGGATGATTTTCTATGCCATGGCATAAGGTAGTTAGAGAATAAATTTACATGGAATGTGTTGCCTGCGTTCGTATGATGTAATGCTGCATTTTGCTTGGTTCATTGAAATATTGAGTTTGACTAATACTTTGATTGATATATTTTCAATGATGTACAGAAATGAGAAAAATCAAAAAGACATAGCCAAAAAGAAAAGAATTAAAAACAAAAATTATTGCAGGTGCTTTAAATAGGTTGAAGTGATATAGAATGCTCTGATTAGGTACAAGAGAAACTGATGAGATAAATTGTTAAGCTAAATACTTCACCATGAATACAATATCTGTTAGCAATAATCAGAATCAGAATTCATTTCATGTCAAAAAGCATTCATGTCACAGACTTTCTCGCCTATAAATCCTTAAGAACCTGTATTCTGAGTCCTTCTCTTTATGATAGGTTTGGAAGACCATGAAAATTATTGAAAAATAAACCAAGTGTATGAAAGCTTCTAAAAATGAGCTACATCAATTGTTTTCTATGTTTCATCAGACAGATGATCTTCTCCGTCAACATCTTGCAGAAGCCATAGCAAACTGCTGTCAATGGGGAAACAACTGCCGGGAATTCGGACGCCTGGGAGCAATCACTCCACTAGTAGGATATATGGCTTCATCTGACCCTTTGGTCCATCGATCTACAGCACATGCTTTGAACAGCCTTTCCGAAGATGCATTTAACTGTGTGACAATGCACCAGAGTGGAGTGGTCCAGGTAAAAATACATATATATTTACATACAAAGGTCAGTTTAGAACAATCAAGATTATTCAGACTCATTAGCAGGAATTGTAAAATGTGACTTTAAAATATTAATCATCTAGCCCTCAAATGAGGATGTTCAGCCTATTGAAAGATAGGTGATAAAGCCATTCAGAAAACCATAATTTGAGGTTGACGATGGACAGAGAAAATCAATTTTGCTGAACACTTCGTCTGCAATTCTAGATTTTCTTATGTGGCAGATGGAAATATGAAGAATGTATTGAAAATTTCAAAATAATTTCCTGGACCAGGAATTAAGCCAGACCTCCAACTTTAGTCAATAAGCTGGCTATTGCACATCCCAGGATAGCCAATTCCAGGAAACAAAAATAGTAATTTTTTAACAGACTTCAGTAGTGCATTTTTAGTCCTGATGGACACCCCAAAAATTACCACTGGAATTCGGAACCCTGGGTCTGTGCATTGGCTTGAGAAAGCCAAAGATCTGACGTCTGATTCCTGGTCCAGGAAGCCCTATTCCCTTTGGCGATGCTCAACATGTATCTCAGGTTTGATACGCATTGCCAGTTTTGATTTTCCCTGTCTTTTTCCTGACTTTCCAGACCAAAACAGATTTTTCCCTGACTTTTAAAAATCACCTCATTTCAAGAAAAGTAAAGAAATAATGAGCACTATGGTTTAAGACAGCTTCTTTTATTACCTTCTTTTCAAGGAAAAATGTGAAGTATAGGTACATCAGTTCTTGAACATAAAATAGAGCATAAATAAAGCATCACATACAAATTTATCTTGATAGTAAAGGTGTAGGAAAAGGGAACATATTTCGAATTCGAGACGATGGGAAGGAAAGAGGCTGTGTGGAATATAACACTGATTCCGGATACTTGATGAGCTTTCGTCTTATCTTTTATAAAATACAATAAAATTTATATCATTCCTCTAGTAAATGTTAATGCAATACTAACCAATTGCTAACTTGTATTGTGGTTAAGTTTACTAAAATCTTACAAATAGGATGACATGAAAACAATGTGACCAGTGTGGAGTCAATGCTCGAGATCATATGTCATCCGAAAGCTATGCTAATGGCGGATAACTGCCCGCACATCTCAGCAAACAACCTTCAACTTAGAAAATAAACCTTGTCTATAGAGTGTATTAAAAAATAAATGTTAAATGCAGCTTTGAAAGAAAACAACACTTACTTTCTTTTCGGTTTTTGTTCATTAGAATTAATGATTATATATCTTCAACTTTATTATCATATTTTTCATCATTTTATTAATAACTGGAAGAATTCTTAGAAATATGTAAAATTAACAATAAATAGGGTCAGTCACGTGCCGGCCAGCTAACCCGAAGATGGCTGGTTCTCGCTATGGTAGAAAGTGTTTAAAATCTTTGAACAGAGATCGTGAAGCATATACTTAAGGGAGCTCCCTACCTTGCCAAAAAAAGCCACTGCACACCATCTCTAATTCCCGGGATACGCTTATGCAGTGATATTTTTTTATTTTGATTTGAACAAAAGTTCAATCTTTGCTTTCCTCGGGGCATTTTTTTCTATGAAACTCCATAGTTAAGAAAACTCTTGTCAAAATTGATGAATTTAGGCTTTTTTTCAACGTGGATTGCCACGGCACAAAATCTTATTTGGAAAATTCATCCGAAAAAAGACTAAGAGAATCCCTAATCTACAAATGGAGACTCTTACATTATGCACATATCCTACTACTAGGCTACGATTTGGGTAATCCTTAGCCCTAGCACGCAGTTTCACGAGGTTCGCTCATGCCAAAGCATTCGAATCAGGCGGCAATGCCTTCTCCTCCAATGCTTCCCTTCCCCTCCACCAGAATTTCCCTCCTGTGCCTCCCCACGGGCGACTCGACATTTCGTAAAGCATACACGAAATGAGTAGATCAATTTCACTCTTGTCCCGAGGGGAATTTTCGAATATGAGGTCGGCGAAGCACTCTGATGTTTTAGAAACAACTGCTCAGTCCAGAGCTTTGGGGATCTTTCAGATATGTTCTGTGAAGCAAGGAGAGGGTCATGTGTTTCAAGCTTCGAATCCCAGGATTACTCTTTCCTCCTTTTTTGAAATTATCTTTCTCAGTTGATATTCTGCATTTTTGGTCTTTTTGACGCTGTATCCCTGTCCCCTTACCCAGTTATTTGGCAGAAGGCTCACGCCTCAGCACAATGAAGTATGGGATCTGTAGTGCAGAGGAACAAGTCACATGCCGAATCTAATTCGAATGTGGGTAATTTTTTCCTGACCAACAATAAAACTTCCTGACTTCCAGACCAATTTACCAATTTTTCAGTTCCCTGACTTTCAAGCTGCGTACCAACCCTGTATCTGCAGCAGACAAAAGTGATGGGCAGAAACTGTCAAACTGATAGATTATGGAATGTTTTTCCTGATATCCAGCAGCACACTATTTTGTGGCTTCAATCAGGATATTATGTCTAAGTAAATGCATTATGCTAATATGTTAGGCATGCACATTTCCACAAAGTGCAGTATGGCAAATTCTATAACTTCTGGCAAAATGGAGGTAATAACCATATTCATGAAGTATTCAATAATAGTCCCTTAGCCTTCAGTTGCCCAGCAGAGAAATCAGGAGAGGGCGTTTTGTTTGAAACATAGGAGCAAAAATATTACCTTCACCACTGGCAGCATAGTAGTGATGAGATGATTGGTGTCACAATGCTGATTATGCATCAACTAATACAAATACAATTCATAGCTATTTAAGAGCCTTTTCAATATGTAATTTATAGATATGCATTAACATTTTTCCCCAGATACAGATGCCTTAGATACCAGGGGCCACAGTCTGTAAGTAAGAATAACACTAAGTTTAAACAAGAAAAATGCCAATTTTAAACAGCCTATGGGTCTGCCTCCTCACAAAAGTTTGTAATATGAAATAAAACATTCTTAGCTTAATGTACATCAACATGAGGATAAAAAATTCAAGGGATCACAATATCCTCCAGTAAAAGATTGAAGAAATGATATCTTTGGCAAATACAAGGGTTTTTAAGATTTAAAAAATTAACTGCAAGAGCAAGGTTCATAGAATTTTGTGGGAAAGTGGCCATCCCTAGGAACAAAAATACATTTTTGTGCAGCAACACTATGGCCTGCAGAGTCTCAAACACAGCTGTGTAAAGTTTTTTAAGTGTTCAATGGGACAAGATATTTTAAAGCGACTTTGGATGAGGGAAATGCCACCAATTCCATGGATATGTGCAAAATTCACCATGTAAATACATACACTTTCCTGTAACAGGATTCAAACCCAGACCCCTAAAATCACCTCCAGACTTGAGGATTGAAGTGAATATTCAGTAGCAGTTTCATGGATCTTGATACACCAATAAGAGCAGTGAGACTTAAAACGAACTGGGTGGTTGATAAGGGAAGTTCAAAAATGTATTCCTATATCAGCCTGTCATATATGGGTCAAGGCAGGGTAAACTACATTTTCATGCACCTGAGTTCACACTACTGCTGGAGGGCTCTCCCAATCATTTGTTTCTGGAATTCTGTGACAAATGACTTCAATATAAGTAGCTGCTATTTTTGGAAGATGATAATCCTATTTTCATCTTACCATAAGATTTTGATGATAACACTTTTCTGTAAAAATATAACTTGAAAAAAGTGTACCCTTAGAGCTAGAAAACACAGAACTATACTCATAGGACTCCTCACCCACCCCTCAAGTATGGACCAGGATTCCACCGAATTTCTCAGAATTCAAACCTAGGGTCTTGGGCTCTGAAGGCAGAACTCTAAAAACCCCAACAAACTTATCCCAGCAATTTAAGTGCTGTATTGGCTTAATTCTAACATACGGACATATTGTCTCTAAATACATCACATTATCAGAGTAGTTATTCTTTTTTTGACTTAAGATGATGAACTAAAATTCAGAGGACAGGTCTCTTTGTTTATTCAAACAGCACAGAATTTAGATAAACAAAATAATATGAAATCCATCTTTTTTTCTTTTTCTCTAGTATTTGCTGGAGACAATTGGATCAGAAGATGAGAAGTTACAAGAATCATCAGCTGGGTGCCTCAGTAATATACGAAAACTAGCTCTGTCAGCAGAAAAATACAAATATGCTCACTGATTTTAATGATGCCTACGAACAAAAGAAGGATCATTCTTGTTGGGTTATTGGTGAAATAGTAGAGTTATGTAAAAGGATATAAATCAACTGATTATTGACTGTTAAAAAATAGTATTGCTGATATGAAGAACACGAGTAACAATTTTTTAAAATGTTACTTTATGAACGTTGAAAACCACTCAGAGTTTTAAAAAAATTGTTAACTTCCAGTTAAATATTTATGCACAAATTATTTGCATTCTATACAATTACGCTTTATGAGAAATTATAGGTCCTGTACTGTATGCTGAACACGGTACTTTCAAATATATTTATTTGAAAAAAATCTAGTTTTTTCATTTGCATATACTTATATCTTTTTGGTTTCAAATACCAAAATTGTGCACATCTCTTGCTCCCAGAACATTCTTAAGCTGGATTTCAGCATCATCACCAAAGATGATCTGGGGTACAACACCCCCTTGTAGATGTAAGCAATTACAGAATTCTACATACTAATGGTAACCTGTAGTGTCAAATATGATCAACAATACTAGTTAGAGGATGATCAAGGTGCCATAGAGAGCAGGATATAAATCTAACTATTTCATAAAGGGTAGTCTCCTGAGTCAGGGAAGTCTGTATTTCAGTTTATCTCTAAAATTTTTAATAGTAATTTAAGTATGTACCATGTTTGCCCAATAAGACAAAAACTGGCAAAATGAAAAAAACAGCCAATGCGTAAGGTCATGAATCTCATACTTAAGTTTATTGCATCATACAATGACATTGTGGTTATAAGACATAAATACAGAAACAACTGAACATTTAAGGGCATCTCCTCACAAATATTATAACATTTCCTTTGAGGTAATAACCTATTTTTGAGCATACATACTATCCAACGAATCCATTTTTTCATTAACTTGGAACACCAAAAGTTTTCATGGAAATCATATCATTTATTGTTTCACCAAACATGTAGGCAAATAATATTACACTAGATATGCAGCTCTTTTCAGACTTTGTGAAGTATCACAAAATGGTAATTAGACCACTCAGTACATTAGCAAAAACCTAAATGCAAATAAGAGGCACAAAAAGACATGGTACGACCACAGCTCTACTCACTTGCACAATCAAATAGCCTTTTTTTAAAATTTCACATCAGTAACAGATATATTCAATGATGTAGGGAATTTCCAAATGCTCCACAACAGCACATTTTATTAGTCAAATACTCTCATTAAATGAAATATGCCAACAAGTCTAAATGGATGCCATACATCTTGGACCAAAATATTCTCAAGAAAATTTGTCACTATGCATTATAAACTAACTAATCAGGACTACATGATTCAGTTTTTTATTAAATACCTAACTTGTAATTAAATTCAATCATATCAATTGAATTTTCATCAGCTTTTAGCCAGAGAGCTATAGATTTACAGCCACAACACACATAAGTATTGGATATAAAATTTTGCCAATTAACTTTTTGAAAGATCAGAGCACACCAAGAAACTCTCACACTTTCATCATGAAAATCTGCTCTTATTAAATGGAAATCTGTTTAGTGAATCTATAGATTTTTTATAAAAATACTAAAATAGAAGTTACTGCATTGATTTCATGTTGTGTGTGCATAGTGATAATTACTGATGCCTTAAGGGTAAAATAATAGGAACTGGCATCTATTACCTTGTACACACAAATTAGGAAAAGGTACAAAAATAAATCCTTTGAACAAGGGATTGTGATTCAATTATAAATGCAATAATATCAGAATTACTGGCTCGTATACTTTGAACTGAACTATTTTTACGTGTAAGTATTTCAACTGCAGTTGTAAAATTACAAGATCTAGCATTGGTATTTGGTACTCTGGAAGCTCAACTAATAAGAGCTTGTTACAAATTTAAAAATATAATTTAAATTTAATTTACAGAAAATATGGACCTACTTTACCAATTAGTTCATTTTCACATTCTTTATTTGAAACAAAGGCACCTATATCATTATATTTCATCAAGAATACTTGAAAGAAATACAAGTGGTTCTATAAACATTGAGCTTTTTAAAGTCATTGAAAAATAAATGACTTATGTAATCAGTCTTATGGCTCTTTCAAGTCTTAACGTTACATCAACCTCATTACAAGGGTACTTCAGAGATTAGAATTATAAAAACATTAGAAAATGCCAAACAATAGCAGATCAGTCTTAAGTTCAACATTTACAGTCTATACCCGTATACTTATTTGTTAAAACACAAGTTTAGAGACATTATCAATGCTATATGTAAAGCAACACCTCAAATGGAAAAAAATGATATTTTAAAATTTCACTCCTGATTTAACCAGGGAGAACAGCAACATTTTTTGCATATATTGCCTGGCCTAAGTTCATTTATTTAAGTTTATCCTTTAGCATTCCTAGGAAATTAAGCTTTGATCAGGCACAGGAACTTAAGATAATATCTTTTTATGTTTCACAAAAAGACAGGAACAAAATATAGTTGCCTCATCAATATGGTAACGACAATGATTCAATAATATCATAGACATAAAGTGCTACCATACAATTAACAAAAATAAAAATTACCCATGATTTTTTATATATAACCTCATAAACACAAAAATGTTTTTTTAAAAATATCATTTGAAAATACACAATTTGTAATCAGATACTAAGGCGTTGCAATGTTACACAGGCAAAATTCACCTTTGAAATTGGAATTTTGAAAAAAAATTAATCAACGGAAAACATAACACTTTAAGAACATAAACTATCGCACAATTAAAAAAGAGAATCATCAGAAAATGAATGAAATACAAAAAGCTCTAAATTAATGGTTCAAACAAAATTCATCACACTTATAATTAGCAGAGCCTATGGAATGGCTCCGCATCATTTCATTTTACACAACTGCTGCCATGAGGACCCATCATTACTCAAAAAAACTCCCTGAGGTAATAGTATCAACAATAGGGTAGAGGTAGCAGCTTAAAGCGATTCAGTAACCTTAGGTTTCTGAACATTCCTATTCTCTTAATCACCCCGTTTTAGACAATATGGCAACTATGCAAGGAACTTTAAATTCACATACACTCCTATCCTTTATCATCACCTATTCTATTTAAAAATGACAGCTACATTCATATTGCACACCAAAGTGCTGCAATTTTAGGATGATAATCACAATAGAATAAAATTTTTTTAATATGGTCTCAAGTAATTCTTTGCTTTGAATATTTAATAAATATTTCATTCTTGGTAGGACCTTAAAAAAGTTAATAATAACAGTTCCTGAGATATGATTAGTTAATACCAACTGTTAAATCAATGAAAAAAGATACTGTTAAGGAAAAGGTTTATGAGATTAGTTAAGGCTGAGACTACAATCATTATTGCTCATTGAAGTCATATTAATTCACAGATTACCTTTCAATGAATGTTTTAACTAACTTTTTTTTAACGAATCATCATTAGTCAGCTATAACAGTCTCTCCACCTTTGCATTCATCGGTTCATAAATGTAAAGGCCTCTAAAGAAATTTTAATAGGAGCACCAATAACTCTGTTGCAAGCTTGACTAAGTGGCAAATAAATACTTGCTTGGAGGACCACTTCCTATCAATGAAGCAGATGGCCTTGGGGAGGACAGAAAACATAGCACCTAAAATAATTATCTCACTACTAATTATAGTTTCCGAATTCATTATTAAATCATGTACTAAGGTAACGATAAGGATTTTAGTTTGACAATCACGTAGAAAGTAATGGCACTTCTGAAATCTCTAATCTCAAAAACAAATTGATCCAATTCTAGCAGTAAAACTACATTTCAAAATAATTATAGAAACCAATTTGAGTAGTTGATCCAAAAAAATTCAATAAAAAAAACATCACATAATAATCTACTAATTTATAAGAAATCATATTTAAATATCTGAAAATATTTTAAAATATAAGAAACTTTCAATATTTAAAAATAAATGTTTCATGGAAGACAATTATCTATAATTATAAAAATTAACTCTGACAAAGCTGTTCTGAATCCATTTCCATTGAGATTGCAACATCATTAGGCGTATATTTGTATTCCTGGCTTTAAAAATGGAAGATAATTTTTTTACTTTGGAATGGAATGGTGTTTCATCAAAGATGCATTTGAGATGCTCAGGTTGCACCCTATGATCTTTCCCATCTTTGACAGCAAAATCTACTAAAGTATCCTAATTCTTAAATTATTCACCTTGTTGGTTCTTAAACAATCCCAAAGCCAAAATAATGTCATGTAATATGATTTCAAAAAGGTGATTAAGACAGAATACCTAATATTAATTAGCTATTCAGTAAAAGCAAACACATGGGTTAGTGGCAAGAAATTTGATACAGCCATAGAAAACAATAACTGAGTATTTGTGTAATTATTTGTTAGAGGACTCATTCAAAAACAAGATAATTGACACAAATGGATAAGAGATTATTCAGACTATTAAGACCATTCTTTTTGACCCCATGGGAACTAATTTAGCCATGAGATATTTGGACTAAAATAAAGAGTCAAATCAAAAAACATGGCCAAGTACCAACAGGATCTGAGAACTTATCAATACATGGAGAGATATTTTTTGAAAAGGAGCTCTCAACCTGTAAGACCCAACGAAATGAACATTTTTTCTAATTACACTTTAGTTTTGTTAGAGGTTTCATTAAGGCATGATATCATTTTCAACATTTCATGTGAACAAAGAGTAATATGATAAACTCAAGCCTTAAAGTATTAATTTTAGAAAACCTGTACTCGATTGTTGCCGAAGTCCACTACCACTACCCGACCATTAGGAGTCACACAAATTCCTGATGGGCGGTCTATCTCTCCTGGCTTTGTCCCAAAAGTTCCCCACTGCGTAAGGAAAGTACCATCCGGCTCAAACACCTGAATACGATTATTTCTTGAATCAGCAACGATGATGCGGCCCTCTTCATCGACAGTTACACCCTATTTAAAGTATAAAAGTGCACAGGGATAAGAGAATGGTCAAGATCAATCAATGGTGAATTGAAAAAATAGACGATTAAATCTCCAACAGTGAGTCACATTCGTTACTAAAAAAAGATAGGAGGAGGCGGAGACCAAGACACGTGAATTAGCCATGCTGCTCTGACTCTAAATTAATTTTGATTAGAGAACATTTCAATGATTTTCGTAAATCCACCTTTTCATTTGAGAGCAACTCAAAAAATAAAACCCGAATGTTTGGTTGAATTTATTTAAGTGTTACGTCATCTACCATGAACTCCGATAGATGGAAGTTTGTATTTGAAGAGATTTCAATAAATTCACTATAACAACAGATTCAATGGCAAAAACTTAGAAAACATTTCGATTATTCATAGCTGTCACATAGATCGGACAAATAGGTAGCCTAATTTATTGCTTTGCAATAACTCATTTTTACCATCATACAAATGGATCACTTTCCTACCTTACTTCTGAAATTCTTATACCCATTTGCATTCTCCTAATCCATTAACACAGTCCTCAAAATGCAGGTATAACACAGAAGTGCTTATTTTGATTAATACCCACTCCCTGACACACACCCTTGATGTTGTTGGAAGGGATAAATCACGTTAGATATAAAATCAACCACATACATGAAACAACTAAGACGAACGAGAATAGCATAAGGTAGTTTTCCTTACCTGAGGTCTCATAAATTGCCCTTCACCATTTCCTGAACCTCCAAGTGACCTGGCATTCAGAAAGTCAGGATCGATGACAACAAGAATATGATTATTGAAGTCTGTTACAACGACATGGTGAGTGGTCCAGATGACATTATTTGGGCTGGTATCACCACTCCTAGCACAGCCATTACCATCAGAGGCCATTGGTGGCAAAGACCCCACAGCAGGTTGACCTTCAGAAGACAAACACTGCTTTCCCTTCAACGCAAAGCTATCATGACGAACGGCTGGTTTTTCATTAATTTTGATTTTCCTGCCATCCATTTGAGCAAAGGGTAGTGGAGCCGAGTTGAGAGAGTTGGGGGAGCGGTGCCTGAAGAAAC
Source organism: Ceriagrion tenellum (assembly GCA_963169105.1). Classification (NCBI taxonomy): domain Eukaryota; kingdom Metazoa; phylum Arthropoda; class Insecta; order Odonata; family Coenagrionidae; genus Ceriagrion; species Ceriagrion tenellum. The sequence goes on along the minus strand of OY720632.1, from coordinate 92,937,703 downwards.
AAACACCTCTTGGGGAATCAAAGTGCTTCCACATTCCTGGGGCACTTGAGCCTTCAAACCCAAACTTTTGAATAAATACACCAGCCGGAGTGAAGAGTTGTACTCGATGGTTTCTCGTATCTGACACCACTATGGCACCTGAGTCAGGTGCACAATCTAAATCCCATGGGTAATGAAACTGGCCAACTCTGCTTCCTCTCTCACCAAACATTAAGAGGAAAGATGTATCGGCAGCTGAAAATACCTATCAGGAGAAAACACAGGTGAAACTTAATCAAATAGACAGTGCAAGATCATTGTGACAGGCCTTGCATGAGCATAGGCTATTGCATGCATACTAGCATACAGCAATAAATCTAGAAAAGTAGTAATGGACACAATAATTATTTGGGATTTTAATAGCTCTATTGCACTGAGGTCATAATTTTCAATCAAACTATTTCACCAACTAGGGTATGAATACAGAGAATCAATAATGCTTTCAAAGAAAAAATTTCACAAGATATGGTGAGCAAAGAAACTAAATTTTTCTTTCAAGTCTTTGCTGGTGGAGTATGTGCCAAGACAACCACAAGTTCTTTCGTAGCTATCCTAGTCATATGCAATGTATACTAGATGAGGAATAAAAAAAGCAACATAGGCAATCTATTGATATAGGATAGAATTAGCTCAACATCATCATCTATCTTCAGATACTGAACGGTACTCATTCAAAATTTCACTGCATATGATGTAAAGCAATAATTAACATTACCAATAATGCTTATTATTTCACTGTCTTTTTTTTAAAGGATGCATACACAAATACACTTACAGTAGAAACTCTATAATATGAAGCAGAAAAACACAAAGTTTTACTAATACGAAGCAAAACTATCAGTCCTGGCCAGAAACCCATACTAGGTACATTAGAAGGCCAATACACAGTGTGTCCCAGTTCCGTTAGGACTGTTACTATAAGAAATAAAAGACATGGATTATGTTAAAAAATCACTGTATATATTCAAAATAGTCTCCCTCTGAGTCAATTCACAGCTGAAATCGATTTAAGTGTTTCGAAACAGTCACTGTAGTCCTTTTTTGGAATTGCATTTAGTACTGCGGTACAATTTTCTTAGATGTCTTCAATGGCATCGTAACGGTGTCCTTTCATTGCCAACTTCAATTTTGGGGACAACCAGAAGTCTGCTGGGGTGGCGGGTGATCCAGAACTATGACCCCTTTTCTGGCCAAAAACTTGCGTACGATCTTCACTTTGTGGGCTGGAGCATTGTCGTGGAGAGGTGACCAGGAACCTGCATCTCAGTTTTCGGGTCGAATCCAACGAATTCTCGCCCACAAATGATGGAGGATGCTGAGATAATACTCAGAATTAACGGTTTGCCCTTCTGGTACAAACTCCTTGTGAACGACTCCTTTGGAATCGAAGAAAACTGTTAGCATTGTCTTCACACGACTCTTTTGCATGTGCACTTTCTTTGGTTTTGGCTTCTTTGGGCTCAACCAGGCTGCACTTTGCCGCTTTGTAAGAGGTTCCTTCTGGCTAGACCATGTCTCGTCACCGGTTACAATTGGTTTCGTGAAATAATTGTCACTTTGGGTAGTCTTCAACAGGTCTGTGCAGTTTTTGACTATGCCATGTTTCTCATCACCTGAAGGTGCATGTGGCACAAACCGCACACAGACCTTCCTTTCACTCCAATCCTCTGTCAAAATTCTAAGCTCATTATTTTTAGGTATTCCTGACACCTCCTTGATGAGTTGTGCAGAAACACATCTATCTGATGCAATGATTTCAGCGATTTTTCGAACATTTTCATCTGTGCAACTTGTTCGTGGCTTCGATGCTCATGGCACGGCCTTAATGTCCTCCCTGCCATCACGATATCGAGTATACCACAGAAAAACATTTGAAGACTTAACCGCTTCCCTGACATGTTTTTTTCCAGGAGTTCGACAAAACAAAACTTTTTTTATTTAATGTTTTACACATTCACCATATATGAAAAAAGGACTCGTGAAAATTTTTGCTCAAAAATGTATATTTACTGTGTTGTATTACCCTTTAGAATATCCTACATACTAGATTTTTGGACATCAACTTCACTGCTTATTCTTGAATTATGAAATCAAAACAATTTTAAACTATTTTATTTAGAAAATTCATAAAATATAAAATCACCATCCAAACACTTATAAAATCACTTCCTAGTTCATTCAGATGTTTTTAGTGGTGTGATATCAGCGGAAGCAAGGGGCCACACATAAGGACACTTCACACTGAGGGCAAAAATATCTTAAGTTTCCCGGCGCACTTTTTTCCCCCTAGCGTCGCGCTTACTACAGCACATCACGTACTGCCTGGTTGGGTTGGCTGGTTGGCCTTCTTCTCACTCGGGGGGATTAGGTCGGTAAAGTGCCTCTCAGTGAGTCGGCGAGGGTGGGGCTGTGCAGGTGGCCTACCCCACCCTTGGGGACACTATGTCGGGATGGTACGTCTCAATCAATTGTTCGATGAGCTCGAGACGATATTCCAAGTGCACAAGGGACAAGGCACCAATCAGTCTTTCACTATGTACAGTCTCTAAGCTCAACTCAAACTCGATCTACCACATATCCGCTAGTTGTATTTATTGTAATAATGGAACTATACTACCGAAATTTTCTTGAAGTAGAAATCCTATTTCCGTTAGAATTTTACAGTAAAAATATCAAGAAAACCATTATTCAGTTAGAAAGTTTGAAATTGTATTTTTTTTTAATTTTTTTTTCGCCAAAAATTTTCAAAATTCGTAGGTCATTTATCCAACTAAATAGCCGGATTTTTTCACCCAGAAAAATTCTAGATTGCCTTTTATGACCCTTCAACTCTAGGAAAAATCCTAACAAGAAACAAAGGCAAAATTGATCCCCTCTATCAGTCTGTTATCTACCATATGAAATGTGGCAAGTGTTATATCGGACAGATGGAAAAGAATTTCATCACCCATCTGAACGAACGCAGTAGATAAAAATCATATACTGGGACTAGAAAACTAACGCGAAACACCTCAATTATCGCACCGAGTGTTTGAGTGAATCCTCTCTCATGGCAAAACACCTGCTATAGACGACCCGATTCATGCGACTTTTCTGACGATATTCTTCACCTGGAGAATAAGGGTCAAAGACTGGACATTATGGGGCAAGTTGAATCGTGCAATTGAATGTAAATTGTTCATTGAGTGAACAAATTTTTGTAACCCACTTCCCCCTTCCTGACCACCCGTTTCCCCAAACACACTACTCAGACCCACTCCGTTTTACAACCCCCTTATCCATTTTCTCACACCCGGCAAAATGCCCGCTCCCACCCTCCTTCCTCAACCCACCCGCCCTCCCTAATCCCTCAGCAGCACACCGCCAACCAGTCCCAACCTTTCTTGCCCACACTTTTCCTTCCCCCTTTCTCTCAAGGAGAGTTGGCCTGTACTCTCCGTATAACCCCTCCACGCTTTCCCCGTATTTCTCAAGCAATCGCATCTTCTTCGATTTTCTCAAAAATTGGTATCACTTTCTTCTAACTTGTCTTGTACCTAAATATGTCTCTGTGAGTCGATTTTGTGTTGTCGCATTCAAAAAGAATACTTGGGGAACGAAACCAAGACCAGGAAAATATCGCACCTTTGGGGTGGCTTCAAGTGTTCGATGTGGATGTAAATGAATAAACATCTCCCTCTAATCAAATATCCCACACTCTTCGTCCATCTATCTGTCCTTTCTATTTCCTCTGTCCCCAATGGCTGGTGCCCTAACAATCCCTGCCACACGCCTTTTTGTGGCTCGCAGGGTATCTTCTATATTATTTCTACTGTATAGATACCTTTTTCTCAACTTATAGGCAACCAAACTCTACAAATGAGGTACCAAAATGCACAGAATTTATCAGAGAACATGCGACGGCATATCTTACTTCCTAAATATTGCTATTGTTTCATAAAATTGGTTTTAAAAAATGGCCCTTGATATTTCTCTTAGGGGATGAGGCGATCCGCCATCTTGACGTCACGCATTTGCTCCATGGTGCAGAGCAAACCTTTATTTCAGGATATTTAATTGATACCAATTTAGTTTCAGATACATATTATTATATTTTTTGCAATATAACGCGCTTTCAACATATTATTTCAAGTTAACACATAAAGGTCTTGGACTCAACACGTACTCAGTCTATGGCGAACCATTTTCTGTCTCTCTTTCTCTGGCACCCTCTTTTCTTTGTTTTCGTGTCTTGGTTATGGCGGAATGTTCGAGAGGTAAACCGGTAAATATTCCTGACGTTAACGGCGCACAAACTGATACATTTGTTCATTTGCAACAATATCTCGCATTCTTTAAATAACTTTTATCAAAATGCGGCTGATTCCACATTCAAGTCTCCTGTTGATACGTAAGTATGAGTCATCATGTGCGTCTAACCTTGGTGTTTCAACGGTCTAAATGTTTCCCGCGCAATACAATTACCGCGAAAATAATCGATTCCGGCAAGATTGTCCTCATCCCAAGAATACAGTTAACGCCGTCGGATCCCACCATGCCTTTTCATTTGACTCGCAGACAATTTCCCATTAAGGTTTCCTATGCGATGACTATTAACAAGGCTCAGGGTCAGACTTTGCAAAGAGCTGGCTTATTCCTGCCTGACCCTGTATTCCCTCATGGCCAACTTTATGTAGCATTCTCTAGGGTAAGATCTTTTCAAAATATTTTTGTAAATATTAAGGAAAACGCTAAACAAGTATTAACAGAGGATAGTGTAATTACTTCCAATGTTGTGTTTAAAGAGGTCCTCTGACCTCAATTTGTACATGAACATTCCAATTAAATTTGTACATAAGACCCTGCCTTTTTTTTCTACATTTTAAAATTAGAAACGCGCCTATCTCTCTGTGGACCTGCATTGAAAAGAGCGGGGGAAGCCCGCTGGGAGCGGGCGCATCACGCTCGTCATATACATATCAGTGAAAAATGAACGATTTGGAATACTAATAAATATTACAACTATAAAATATCATTCAAAAGAAATAAATTTTTATTCATTATAAATAAATAATTACGCGTTTAACGTCAGTAAATTAGTTGCCCTGAAAAACTGAAATCGTTATTTTCGTAGAAAAATGTTTGCGTAAATATTCTTAGAAAAAAGTTGAAGATAAATCATTATAAAGAATAATAGAATTAACAAAGAAAAAGACACTGAAATTTAGCAATGTTAGGAAATAATTCATTTGCCATATTTTGAAGTACGTTATGATTTCCATTGCTGAAAGGAAAAATAAAATTAACGGCATTATGTATTACGGCATTTGAAAAGTCTGTGCGGGACATACGTGCGGTCGTAGGTCCTCCAGTAGCTCTAGAGACAGCAGAAACGTGAGACAGAAAGGAAGTTAACTCGGGCACGTCAGGGAAGCGGTTAAGCAATCACCACCATAAACGCTTTTCATCATATCGAGCGTTTCACTAGCTGATTTGCCTAACTTAATACAAAACTTGATGTTGCCTCGCTACTCAACCGCCATTTTCCGACAAGTGTCAGACATGTACTGTTACATTCGTGGCCAGAACGCATTGTTGCTGAAACTTCAAGAATTGTAATACCGCAACTTGCCATGAGATACCATTGCATTTTGGAATTTCACACAAGCAGTCCTAACGGAATAGGGACACACTGTGTATAATGAAAGAGTAGCCTATAGCAAGGAGGGGGGCATTTTGAGTGTTTTGTTGGCCATAGATGATCACAATGTAAACAGCATGCAGGGTTTTACAGGTTATTACAAGTAAATATTTCTACTGGACTGCCATAGTGAGAATGTTTTGCTGTGATTGTCATCTCATTGGCATTACTTAAGAATATCATTTATCCCAGGTCTGATGACGATATGCAAAGATTAATTTATTCATGACAGGCTATCACACTGTAAAGCAAAAGCAAACCAGAAAATTCAGCTAGAAATGCTTTGCAATAAATCGTTACGCTTGTTCATGGTCCACTTTTAAATTGTGAGCATTAGGATGGTGAGGAAAAGAGGGCCTTAGATTTTAGCTGAGAACCTTAAAATTATTCAGGAATGTCCAAGACAGAACACAAACAACACAGAAATTCACGTCATTGGCATAAAAAATGGAAATCAGCAAAACATTGTCGACCCCTATTACCATTTTAAAAACATTAAAGAAAAAAAAAGAAATAAAATCAAATACTGCCCTGAATTTAGAAAAGGCCTTGGGGAGTAGTAAGTCATGACTGGCTGATGGTATCACTTTGGAATAAGCACGATTTGAGTGGTTTACCCAGCTATGATATATTGAAAACCCTAGCAGTGGCATGCTGATGAAAGCCAATGACAGAAGAGCTTGCTCAACGGATGCACTATCAAAGATTTTCACACAACTGATGTGTACCTAAAGAGGTTTTAAAGGAAGAAGGAGGATTTCTTTGCATCATAAAAGAGGCGACTGCTAATGTAAGTATCCAGACCATGGAAGACAGGATGTCAATTCCGAAAGGCAATTAATGTGCTGGGAAAAATTTTGGTGGTAGCAACTTTGTTGAATTCCTTGATTTTTAGTAGACTATTGCAAGTTGCATACAAATTGTTTAAATCTGTTAAGGATGAGTACAGTACTGGTGAGACAGCCCTATTTTATTGTGCACATTAAGCCATATTAAAGGTAGTCCTATCTATACAAAAAAAATGTAACTTTAGGTCCTTAAGCTATCACTAAAATTGCTCAGTATTAAAAAAGTACAAAATAATCAACAGCTCAATTTGTGTGATTGTTAATTGAAATTAAATTCTGTAAAAGAAATTGAGCATATGGAGGTGAAAATGATCTTTACATATATATTTTTTAAGGAATCACTTTGACACATTTCGGGACAACTTAGGAGAGAGAGACATCACTACATTTTCACACAGTGGAAGAGAGAACTAAAAATGCACCCATGAGTGAAGTTTCAAGATGAAAAGGTAATTACATCACTCATTTGGAAGCTGAATAGAAATCAGTACATATTTCAGGATTCAGGACCCATTATAACCCCAATTATCCCTCTTCACCTCTATGACTGAAATAAGGTTGAATAGGTGTAATATCCTGGGACTCTAAAAGTAAGCATCATTCAACATGGTCCCTGATTATAAGAATTAATGTGACATGCTTACTACACATAGTACATAAAAGCCATTTAGGGCACAATGAGGGATTGGGGTATTAAACACCCCAACTGAAATCTCAGTGATATTCACTACTTGTGATAATTGACATCAGTGTAGCCCATCGAAGTCCGGAGTAAAATTTCTCATTTATGGCCATTGCTTAGGTTGCTGAAAAAATATTCTACAGCTGAAATCAGAGAAAAATTGATATTTTTAGGTAAACTGCCTAAAATTCATATTTTTGGGTGAATTCCTATTTTACCAGTAGGAGAAATGCTGCCCAGCCGCCATCTATTCGCAACTTCCATGGGCCCAGCCTGAAGGGTGTTTGCTCATATAAACCCCCACCGATTCTCCTGGTTCTAGGACAACTAGATAGCATAGTGGTCAGTGCATCTGATGCAAAATCAGATGGCCCCTTGTTCAATTACCATTTCAATCAAATATTTTTTCAGCTGGAATTTGCCATTGTTCCATCTTTTCACCATTACTGTGTTGCGTGTTTTTTGCATTACATATTCTACTTCCTTCCCCTTCTATCTGGAATTTTATATTTGTTCATCATGGAGCAGTTTGCACGAGTGAATGAGTGATATTATACATATATTTGCATAAAGTAAGCCAGCATGCTGGCTCCACATCACACAATATGTACTCCTAAGCTATCATGCAGGTGATTATCCTAAAACCTTTGCTGGTTCAGACACTAAGTGAAATAGTCTGGTTACCCAAGCTGATTATCCTACACCAATGAGAAATGGTTAATTCATACAATGAAATTGGAATCAATAAAATGGATAATAAATTACCTGTATTCTATGGTTGTCCTTATCAGCAACAACAATGCGACCCAAACAATCACAAGCCACCCCCGCAGGACGCTCAAATTCTCCTCGTCCAGATCCCTGCTTTCCAAAAGCTCGAATGAATCGCCCATCAGATGAAAATATCTGAAAGAAAGTATGTACATGGTAATACTGAAGCATCTTAATGCAAGGGCAATAGATAAATTAGGGAAAAATAAATATTAATTCTAGCTTTATCATCAAATGAGAAATTGAAGGCTTAGCAAGGCTGTCCAATCTAACAATACATCTGGAAGGAACAACTTCACAAATTTAAAAAGCAGAATCAGTTGCAGATCACTATGCGTATTCCCTGACAACATTTAAGTCAAACATAATATCATTGTTTAAGTTCATAGAACAAAACTTAGGGTAAAATAAAGGGTCATGAGCCAGGTACTGTATGAATTAATTGCTGGTCTTAAAAAAATGGCCACTACCTTTTTAATTCAGCACTGTAATACAGAAAAATGATTGAAAAAAAAAACAGGGCACTCAGCCATGGCTTACTTGAATTCGATTATTACTTCTGTCAGCAACAACAATGTTGCCACGCTTGTCCACAGCTACACCCCAAGGCCGGCAAAGTCGTCCTTCTTCCTCACCCTCCCCTCCCAAAACCAATACTGGATTCCTCACATTGGTATAGTCTCGTATTCTGAAAGCCTGTACCACGAAAGGGCTCCCTCGGATATGCTTTCCTCTCAACAGCACATTGACAGTGTGCATTCCCTCCTGTGATGGCATCCACGATGCATTGATGGTACCACTTACATCTTGTTTAAACTTTTCCACACTTCCATTTGTCCAAGAACCTTAAATAATTGATGAATGAAATGACAATCAGTTATCATGTCATGAACTCTCCAACTGGCTATCTCAAAATTTAAATCTAAAACAAAGATCTACTCTAAACATCAAGGTGAGGAAAATCACCAAGAAAAAATTATTTCTCATTATTTATGCATTCCACATGAGGATTGATAAAAAAGGTAAAGGTAGTATATAATATTCTGATTATAAGATATAGTGATCTTAACCATCAGATCAAGTATCACTACATAAATACACAATAGTTAGACAGTGGACTGCTCTTTTAGGCAGCGGATAGTATGCTAAACACCTTTGAAATGTATTTGAGTTCATTTTTGAGGAACATAATGCTGTAAAATGATTTTTTTGAGCTGTTTAAATGCAGATTCTCTACTTTTTGACACAATGTCAACACCAGAAGAGGTACATGTGATTGAGATAAATTAACAGATGAAACACATGATAATCATTAAAAAGCATTTCCAAAATAAAATAAAAATTTTGTGGAGAAGAAATCCAACATATATGGACATAATTGATCTTTGTCTATAAAGCATGCATGCTTATCATTTCATGACTTCCCAAACAATAAGCATTTTGATATCGTTCCATTGATTTTTACAGAAAAAATAATGGTCTTTCATTATTTTCCACGCAATAAACATTTTGATATCGTTCGAATAATTTTGACAGAAAGTAATATAAACTGAGAAAAAAGGGATAAAAACCAGGAAATATCTACTCACCATCAGGATTTTGAACTTTGATGGTGAAGGCATCACTTGGGATTTCAGATAACTGACCCAAATGATCACGCATGCGAACTTCAAAAGCTGCAGAGTGACCGACAAGAGCATGTTGAAGGCCTTTTCCAGTTGCCACTGTGAACATGGAAAAGGCAGATGAGACCACCCGGCCAGCTGTTGTTAGAGCATGAAGAATGACAGAGCTATCCACTGGTGATTGAAAAGAAATATAATCATCTTCACATGGCTTCAAAATTTCCTCCACCGAAACAAATGCTCTCTGCTGAGGTGATACAGCATTCATTGCTCTGGACTGCGAGCCAATATGGGATGATGTAGGGTTCAATATGAAGTTCAGGATGACATGAGCATCAGGGGTGGAGAGGGGAGAACCAGGGGATGACGGAGGAGGGAGAGCTATGAGACGATTAAGAGCTTGTTGCAGTTGATTGGCTCGCTCAGACAAAGAGCCCTCTTTCAGGGTCCTCACTTTTTCCACGGATGCAATTAAGTCATTCTCATGTTTAATTACTGCTTCTGAAAGACATCGGGCAAAAGTACGAATCTGAAAGAAAATAAAAATTACAATTATAGAAAACAAATACTTCCAGTCGGACCAGTCCTATCATTAGCAAGCTTGTTCCATCTCCATTAGAGGGATTCTACTGATAATGATAGGTAAGGGTGGAAATATGAATATATATCTGCTAATATTTTGGAAGGGGGAGCTTGTCCCCATTGACCATTTAATCTTCAGCTTGGCATACATCTGACCCATCTTCATCTCCATCTTTCACTCTCTCTTTACATTCACTTCACACATCCAACACACTTTGCATATGTATCAGCATAGGTTAATGCATCTACCAAAGCATTCACTCAATTACCACCCATATACAAACATGAGGTAGAGAAACATTAGGATAAGGATGCAGCTACTAGAGTTTTGAAAGAAACTTCAAATTACCAGTACCAAAAATATTGATAAAACCCATCAGAGAGAGAGATAGTATTAAAAAAGAACTATAGCACTAGGTGATGGCTTGAAATACACAAATCAGGCCTTGGGACAGGAGTGTATAGCAGGTATTTCAAAATGTATTGGATGAAAAAATTATATAATACAAAGAATCATGCTTAAAGTGTGGCCCGGATATTGTGTTTTCCCTCTTTTAATACTTCACAGATTGAAAACCATTTAACACAATACAAAATACACAAAAATTCAGCATACAGTTTTTCCCTTTCGTAACATATTCCCACTTCTAGCATGTGAATTTGTCACATTTTCCCACTAATAAAATGTTAAAATCGGGGATTTCAACTGAGCATAGTGCATATGTTACTCATCTTCATGGAAAGCACTTTTGGACACATCAAGTTGGAAAGTACTTTTGGACACATCACAGACTGTCGCCTTATAATGACTGCACTGTACACTCACTGTGCTAGTTGCCCCCCCTTCCCCCAGCATTCTCATCCTCCTGTCTGCTGTCGCATTAACACATTCAGCGCGGAGCACGTCAATAGACGTGGTCCTGTCTATCCCCATCTACGGAGCACGTCAATTGACATAGTCGATTTCTCAGCCGTGTATTCTTTTCCTCGCCCTCGTACGAGACTAATACCCTTCCAGCTCGCTTCCGACTGTGCGGTTGACCGACAGTTGGGTTCTAGCAACCGTATTGTGTGCATCGTTTGTAGATTGCTCGTGTTGAGCCTTTGGAACGTCTTTGATTGGAAAAATTTTAGATAAATTTCATCCGATTCTGTTGATCTCCATCAATATGTGTCCCGCATTGAATGTGTTAAGTCCTGTCGATGGCTTTTGTTGCCTGCTTGTCTCATCAATACTGGTCACTGCCTCCGCCAAATAGTCTGCCTGTGCCAGACCCGACGAGAAGCTCACACTTAGCCTCCTTTGTCCTTACTCACCCATATCAGTCAGTCACTCTTGCGAGTCACATAAAGCAACTTTTCATGGAAGTGGAGTAGGTTTCTATGCTCCCGAAAAAGTGTGCACGTCCAATCATGGAGGTGCCCCTATGGAATAGCCTGTGATGCTTCCAAAGAAGCAGAAACATGTTAACTCACCAAGCAAAGTTAACAATTCTGTAGGAAGTCCAGGACTCACCACCACACACCAAGAAGAGTCAAGGTCAATCAGCTGGGGCTCGCTCCTTCGACTTTGCACATGGTACTCAAGAATAAGTCACATTATACAGTACAGAAAGAAACCCTACGAATGAATAGCACAAGCACGGCCCATACCGGTAAATGCTCCATCAAGTAGAGAGGCCCTTAAGGAGAAAGTCAAAGACTTAGTGAAGGAACTTGGTGTGATTGGATTTACAGCATCAAATGAGTGGTAGGATGGATTTAGGAAGAGACATGTTACTCTTCCACAAAATTTTTTAATTCTTCTTCTGGACAAGACCATGGGTTTGGCAGGTGAAAATCCTAATAGAAATAAGCTAAGTAAGGCAGAAATCACAGTCCTTTTGGCAACAAAGAGGATGGCTCTCATAAACTTTGACAACTAGCGATAAGAAAACATAAGAAACTAAGGTGTTTGTCCTAATTAAAGGCATAGGAATGGATGGAAGACCATAGAAGAGCTAAAATAATGGCTGCAGAAGTTCAACACTCACATGAGGGCTCAGCAATTCAATATGATTCTCTTCATAGATAATTATATTCAGTCCTGTCAATAGCTTTCGCAACCTTATGATGTTTGCTTGTCTTGTCAATACTAGTAACAGTCTCTACCGAATAGTATACCTGTGCCAGAACCAACAGAAGGCCTGGACATTCAGTACCTAAGACAACTAATAGTTTCTGCCCAAGAATTATAACTTGCACTTCCAACTCATGACCAAGGCCTAATCAAGAATGAAAAGCATTATAACCAAGGAGATGCATTAAACTGCTGAGGGGCCTGACCAGGAATAAGAAGCTGAGGACAGCGATGGTGTACTCTGCCACCAGCTAAAGTTATCTCAGAGGAAGGCCTCAAGAGCCTCAATGTCATCCGTCATTCTCCTGCTCACATATTGACAAGGGCATTCTGTCACATGTAGACTTTTTTCCCACTTCCTCACTAAAGAGGCAACAATCATCAAATTCAACATCATTGAAAGAGGATATTTTCAAATGTTTCCCTTTCATGTACAACATCTGTCTGATCTCAAATCAGGGTACACTCACTCAAAATGACAACTACCACCAAAAATGTTATATCCTAATTAAACCCTTGAATCACACCTAATCCTGCATTTAATGATTCCAGTTTGTTATGTTTCAAATACTCATTCCCAGACACCAATGCTTTAAGTGGGTTTCACAGTACATCAGACTCAATGAACTAATTGTACACCATGCATGAGAAGACGTGCTTGCATACCTGTACAGTTGCTAAGGCAGCTCGTGCTGCAACACGTTCTGAGGTAGCTCTAGTTGCTGCAATTGCTTCTTCAAGAGCAGCAATTGCAACATTCCTGGATTCTGAAAATATGCCATGTTTACTATGAAAGCCAGATAAGCTTTCGGATGTTGTGAATCCACGGTGATTGATAGATGAGTGTCCCAAGGGTGCACCTGATCTTGATTCCTTGAGAGAAGATGCTGAAGGTGATAAGAGAAGATGTAGCTTGGCTCCTATATCTGATATTGGATGGGAAAACAGTGACCCAATGGAAGTCACTTCAACTGGAGGCTGAATATCAGTAAACTTTCCCCCTTGGTCTAAAAGTATAGAAAATACAGAAATCAAAAACAATTGAATCATAAATACCAACCTTGTCATTAAAATTGGAATTAACAATTACTATAATTATAAGTAAAAATGTAAATGAAAAGGCTATGACATGCAATAACTTGATTGTGAAAAAAATTCTCTTAAGAGAATAGTAACAAGGCCAGCATCGGTTATAATTTCCAACAGTATACGGTTTTCATTATTTTAGGTACTAAAGAACAGTAACAACCACAAAGTAAAATAAAAATTGAGGCAACTCCTAAAAATGGCCAGAAATTGTACTCACCAGAACGATGGTGGCCAGATACGTGCTCTTTACATAGGCATACCCTTTGATGGGCTATTAAACAGCTTTCACAAAGTGCTTCATCCCCACAATCCCTGCACTTGTCAATAAACAATGTGCTCTCGCTGCAAACCGAGCATGTATGCATGGAAGACCTTGAGGGAGAGTTGCCACGATCGAGTGAAAGACTGCTAAATGATGCCATTGATGAATCTTGGAAGCTGGGAGGCGACTGGCCATGGAATGAATGCACTGGTGTCATTGACCTACCATTGTCATTCAAGTGTGTTCCCAAGGAAGAAACGGGACTTGGGGGAGATGACTGCTGGAGAAGACTGAGAAGATGATGGTGATGGATGAGGGTGGAGCCATTGCTGCCATATGATGAGGATGCAGTGGACGAGGATGAGGAGAGTGGAGGGAGAGGGGGCGATACAGGAGAGGAAGAAGGACGTAAAGATGATGCTATTGGCTCAAAAGGACTGATGGAGCACCCCATGCTAGAAGTTGACTGAGCCATTGATTTGGGGTGATCACGATATGTAGTCGTCATCCTGTAAATTAAGAGCAAACAAAATTAGTCAATTATAAGTTTCAGCCAAGAAGAAATTGTTATTCACTTACATACTACACAATGCACTGCCATAAGGACATATGGGTAGGGTAGTTGGGATACCACAAATGAAGGAGGAAGAGTGAGAAATAAGGAGGAAAAATGGATGAAAAGTGAAATGAGCAGCCACAGGGTCTAATTGTCTCACCTACTGAAGTTGTCAGGGTTGTTATGACACATATCCATGAATAATTGAAGGAATAGGAAGACAATAAGGATGTCAAGTGAAATTATATTAATAAGTGCCTTGGTGTTTGTTTTTGATGTAATCATCAGTGATGCATCAGTCGAAGGAATTTTTGAACACATCTGTTCAATTCTCTGGAGTGCATCTCTCTTATTTTATCACTTTAGTCAGCTCTGAGATGCAGTGTGGTGTTAAAATAATACCCTACAATCCTTAAACTCACATTATCTGAATTTTTTGTATCTCCATTACTCCTTCCATCAGCTTTATTTTTCTCTTTTTAAGGCATAGCAGTTCTTAACTAGATAATTTGTATTTGTTTTGACTATGTTTTTCGGCAATATTGCCTGGTGTGCTTGTCATTTGTCAAGAGTGAAGTTAGTGTGGGTGCAGGTTTCTTTGTGCAGAGCAATACCAAATTTACAGATCAAAAGGTCAAGTATCCTCTTCTATGTGATATACTAATGTATATCACATACAACAGGGCACTTGTATATTGTGGGTTCTAATATATGTATATCATTTTCCACACACAACATTCTTCATTTTACTCACACAACATTAATGAAGCATGCAACTAGCCAATGCACTTTTTTTCATTAGAAAAATCTTCCGCAAGCTCCCCTATTTGGGCATTAGAGCTCCTCTTCATCAGAGCATTTTTGATTAATTCTAATTCTACTAATAACTGAATTAAAAATCAACATTTTGCTATTTCACAAGAGGATATTTAATAAAGAAACAATGATTGTTTTCCGCTAGTATTATTTGTAGTGAAAAACCACATTAAATTTTAACCACTGCTACATCTTAATTACTATTAATAAAACATTAAAATTCAAGGAAGAGGTTTTAACAGTAACCAAAGCTGGGAAGGGAATTTTTGTACAAATTTTCTACTATCTGTAGGAAGTACAACCATTTTCAAAGCAATTGTACTTTGCCTTAAATGAAACCAGAGAATGATGGATAGCCAACATTTCATTCCCACAACCCTTGAACACTGCTCCACCAATAAAAAATAAAAAGCCAGGCCTGTCATAGAAGCAGAGGTAGAAAGGAACAAGCACTAAAACAAGCAGAAACCAAAAAAATACCAAACTGCTGAAAGGGGAATCTTCAAACATTACCATGTTATATTGGATTTGTGATACAAAAGGCTATCACTAATATTTGGCATTCTGAGAAGGTCATCAGACACTTCACAGCATCTACAGTAGGACAGTATGATGCCCACATTATTACAAACATTCATGAAGTAAAAATATCATTTGGAGGTAACATCTAAGTGGTAAAACAAGGGGTGGATTGCAAAAATTCTGAAGAAGAAAGACTAAAAGCATATGGACATCTTTTTCAACCACCATGGGTCCAAGTCTGTAACTTGGTTTTCTCCTGAAAACAGGATAAAAGAGATTGGTGGAGTGGCCTAACAAGCATTTTCTCCCATTCATATTCGGCAACATGTTTCCCTTGGATAAAAGAGAAACACAAAACACCAAGAGAGAACTCTGCAAACCACATTCCCATGCCCAAGATGTGAGATTAAAAGACGACCCTCTAGGTAGACCAGCCTAAGTTTTCTCCCGAGGAAAAAGCTACACATTACGACAGTTGTTTTACATTTCAACCAATGGCATGAGAGAAAACATGATGATTAGCTTTTGTTTAAAAAACAACACATCTGCTATTCATATAAAGTTTATTTTTCACTTGTATACCCTAACATGAGCATAATATCCATATCAAGTCAGTTTCGAATTGGAAGAGCAGTGAGGGCAGGTAATATCCTTATTCATATACTGATATAAGGGTCAGAAGTCATCAGTCCAGTTGTTCCTCAGACAAATAAAATGCATTTTTGTAGCTGCTCTTATTGTGCTTATTTTCCAAGCTGCATATGGATTTCAACAAAGCATAACAGTAACAGAGCTCAAAAGGTGCAGGCAATATCATTGGTTCTCAGAAGTAGGTCCCTGGAACACTTCCCATAATCAGCTTTGGCTTCAGAATTTTTCATACCCTCACTTTTCTCATGCCGCTTCAGGTGGCTGAATTTTCTCTACCTAGTTAGGGACTAGGGTTGGGAGAGAACTTTTTCTCCTATATAAGGTGCCCCAAGTTAGAGACTTGGACCCTTGGCCCAAAAACATCTTTTAAATTGACCAGGAATGACTGCTTGGCAGCAAATAAAAAATGCTCATGCTTACTCCAATGTTATTCACTATAACCACCACTAGTACATTGCTAAAAGCTTTTTTCATTAAATATCTAACTTATTCGTTATTGCAAACGAAAAGTTGACTTTTCAAAATATTGAATGATAAAAGAGGATTATAATTTAAAAATCTTAACACATTCAGACCAATATATATAAATAATGCCATGTGAACATTCTCTGGGCCTGAGTGAGAATTTATCAACTAGAATGATTTTTAAGTTACTTTAGCTGGTAAACTAACACTAAAACCACTATTGTCTTCCTCCTTCAGTAACAGCCAAAACTTTCTGATTTTATCAAAATATTAGGAGTGAAATTTTTTTAAACCTTGTTTAAAACAAACCTAATTTAGTTTACAGACCAAAATAAGAGGAATATAAAAATATTGAGCAACCCTTGATTATGTTTCTTAATGATTTCACTTAAGCTGACCCATAGATCAACCTGAACACAACATTAAGAGCTAAGTATTATATCATTACCGGAGTTGATTATTTTAAATTTTAGCTCTAATAATATTTATCTTCCAACAGGGGGTGAGATAATTACTATACATGCCTTCCGGCAGACCAAGGCCGAGTACTAATCATAGATGTACATCATAGCGTTAGTGAGTATATTCAGCATCCACGATAAAACTTATTTGGCAACTTTTGATGCCTCTTTACACAATGCATATTCCCGATAGAGTGTAAGTGTGAAAACTTGTGAGATCACCTGTTCAGAATTGAAACAAGATATTCTAAGGATATGTGTTAGAGCATTCTCCAGGGCAAACGAGTCTATTATGATAAAACATTTAACTGGGCATCCACCCACATAAGCACAAGCACCATATAACTATCTTTTACACTTAAATGTATGTCTCAGAGCATTCTGTAAGATTTCTCGATCAACTGGCATTTTGCTGGCTCCTAGTGTTTCCAACCACCAGAATATATTCCTTGTTTTCCCAATGTAAAACCATATTTCTGTTAATATGCATGCAAATGTCGAAAAGGAATGGTGGAAATCCACCCCCATTGATGTCTTACCCTCCAAGCAATTCCATCCTTAAAAGCCCTGAGAAGAATTCATAGTAAATTATGGGCAACATAAACTTACCACCATTCTCATAAAAGGCAGTACAAAGGAAAGATATAACTTGGGACTACATGTTTTAAGTGAAGGATAGTCACAAAACAAGTAGTCCCAGGATTAACTCTAAAGAATGTTTTCATATTCAAATAAAGAAAGTTAAGTCCACACACTTTTTTATTTTTCACATCAAGATTTCTACATCTACATACAACCCAGTGAACCACCACATTGGTGTGTGGCAGTGGGTGTTAAGACACCAGCCGTAAAAAAACAAAGGATCAGAGGTGAAATGGTGAAGAGAATTATGAGAATGTTTCAGGTAGAGCTCAGTTTTAATTATGGTCACTTATTGTGTGAGGGAAGAATGAATTTTAGTGACTATCTGTTCAGAAATTTATGCTATTATTTCATCAACTCTGTCAGACCGAGAATGTATGTGGAATCAAAATTATATTTTGTGTGTCGCTCTGAAACACACATGCTCCGAATTTCTCAAGCAAACTAAGGCTAGCACATAGGCTCTGAGTCTCTAGCATTTCCAAACCTAATCCCTTTATTAGCTGAGAAACAATATAATGTGTTAACTCATAGCAGTTTTCAATGAAGCGTACAGCTTTCCTTAATATTTTATTTATTAATTTGGTCAAATCTCTCCGTCCAGGGTCCAAAAGGCTCACAGTGTATTAGAAGCCAAACAAGAGCAAAGTAGCACCTCCTGATACTTCCTCATCAGAGGATCTACCAGTTATATGCTTGATAAATATTAGTTTCTTTTAACACTGCCGCATATATTTTGCATGTGTGTTCTCCACCATCTGTCTGAAGTTAAGGTAATACCAAGATATTGGACTATCTGTGGTCTTGAACCTTTAAAATGACTGCTATTCACAGGAATCTGGGTCAGTAAAATAAAAAGTGAGGATGAATGCAAGTGACTGCTTTGTTATTCTATCATGAAAAAGAAAACTCAAAACTGGAGAGAGAAATAGCAAAAATCTGAGCTGCAAAAGAGCACAAAAAGCATGGATAATCTCAAAGGTTCAAAATTATGTGGTTTATTAATCCAACATCTGTAGGGCGATTAAGGAACTCATGTCCTGAAATCGGCGTTAATGAATGCCCGTCCGGAGGCATGACGTCGGTCGCGATTACAGATCAGATGTTTTTTCTTCGCTGGCGGTGAACAATGCCAGCCGTGTTGTGGAACGCTTGGGAGCGATTACGGAACATCGAATGGTCGCTGCATAAAGTTGCAAACGGGATGTTACACACCACAAGCGAGGGACCCGGTCTTTCACAAGGCCTAGTATTTTGATAGTATGATTATTTGCTTTTATGCACCAGTGGCTTAATATTTCGCATTCTAACATCAGAAGTTATATGTAATTGATACTCTGGAAGACTGTCATTGGAGGCATTTCAGTCAAAAATGTTTATTTTTTGATAAATTTTACAATTTCTTCGAGAGGTCGCCTTGAATATTCCATCTGCTGCGGACAAACTATAATTTTTGGACGACCCGGCATTACTCCTACATATTAATGATGGCCAAGGTTGGCAGTTTACTTGAGTGAGATTTCATTAAAATTAAGCGATTTTTAATGTAAGACTAAAATTAGAGGGTGTAATTGTCAGGTGAACAGTTACCAAGAAGTACACATTTCAATGGTCTCTTTGGATGGCATTTGCGAATTAGCAAAGTGCACTGAAGATAATTTTATTTACATAAGTGTTTTGTTGTGGTTTCTGTTCCAGAGAGATTCTATGTCATAGTTGTGTAGTGTTGGTTGTGTTCTTAAGCAATGTGCAAGCTTGGTGCGTGTTGGAATTCTTAACTGTGGAGTACAATCATGTTTACTGCTTGATATACTTGGAGGTGATTAGTGAACAGCTAAGTGATTTATTTTCACATTAGCAATTTTGACATACACACGTGCCATGTCAAGTGGAAGCTCGTCTTGCAGGTACAAATTCCGTGACAAAGGAGTGATATGTGGATGCCATTTGATTTATCGGTGTTCTGGTGATTCTTTGGGTGTAGTGTATTCCGAAAAGATGATAATGCAGAACTTGATGGAAGCTAAGGAAGTGCTAGAATTCTACGCAGACTTTAAATTATGTACAATTACGGAGTCGTGCTATTTATATCCCTCGTTTGAGGTGAAGTAAGTAGTTGAAATAGGTGAATTTAAGTTGTTGAAACAAGTATAGTAATTACTGCCAATTGGGTTCACTACTATGAATGTGTATCCAATTTTTGTTGTTAACTTTGGTTTAGCTGGTCACAATAAAATTTATCAGTGGCACGATACTCTGGTCTTCTTGTTATAATTCCACAATCTCCAATTATTGGTCATCAGAAGTTATTGACTTTTTGATTCAATGTTACCTTGGTATAACGGTAAATATGTTTAATAGCTAAAATCTGACAATTCACTGGTGAGCAGAAGTATAATTACAGCAAATGTCATGCCTAAGATGATATTTTAACGTAATGTATCGGGAATGCTTTTCAGTTTTTAGGGATGGTGTACTCTAGAAAAATATTGCATTTCATGCAAGATATACCCTCTGATTCTGCCAGCCTCTCAACAACATCATGCTCTTGTTTGCACTTTAGCCTATATGTACGTTCCCAAGATCTTCAAGAGAGCATTGAGACAGAATAAGCATCCTCATGATCTTGTTTTTCATTTAACATCACATGGAATGATAGGTTGGAAATAATGCTGCTAACTTATTATGCCTAATCAAAGGTAAAATCATCAATTCTGTAAGAAAACACCTCGAATTAACCATCTGCCGGCCGCTATTCTCATTAATATACTATGGTCATGCATCGTCATTTTTCCACGAACAATGTCATCGGGTTAATTTAGAGGAGAAAGTTAAAGACCACTATATATTTAAAATTTTGTATTGGTATACTCTTCCTCGACTTCCTTTCTCGTCTTCTGCTTTCGAAACCCAGTCACGAGACTATTTTCTCTCATTCGGATCGGATAGAACGATTCGAACAAGGGATGGGTCGAGTGAAATAAAACTGCAATATAAGTTTCTCATACTTTCGGTAGCGCCCCATCACACCGACGTTGAGGTCTTTGCCTGAAGATCTGTAATCGCTGAGGTCAAAGTTTTCTGGCGTTCCAGACCGCAGCGGTGTGTAACGCCAGATTTTCTGTAATCACCCTACTGGATGCTACAACACAAGCCCTGTAGTTAATACGCCCTAGAAAAAGGATTCCATTTATCAAATGGCTGATTAAGAATGATGGCTCCCAAGCTTTTTCAACTGAGCTCACTACTCTCCCACTTACAAAAATTATATCTCAAGTTCATCATTTCTGTTATTACTACCGTTACCTGTCTGCCATAAATATGTCACCAAACCAGCTCTACCCAAACAGGTGCATCCCTTAAGGTTCTTGTACTGTGGTTTGGCAGCTATAGACTTACAAGGGCACTTCACGAACTGAAGATAGCAATACTATTGATAATATGTACAGGTATACTTCACTTCGTGAATGAAGTACAAGACCCACTCATGATATCTCACCACTGCTTTTGCATAAACAATGCACCCAATATTAACACTAAAGCCATTGAATCATTTTCTCAACTACTGCACAAGAAAAACTTTTTATAATATATCTTAAAGTCAGAAGCTCCTACTAATGGCCCTAAAAAATGGGACACATGACTCAATAGACAAGCTGTGAAACATTTTGTGAAAGGCTCAGCCAGAGTGAAATGGAAAATAGCAGTTTTAAATGGCATGGGAAACTCCTTACCACTTCCAACATCTTATATTGCATGTATTTAGTTTAACTCTGCACACTCATTACCACCTCATTTCAGAAGTATATTTTGTCAATTTTCAATGGTTTTACTCGTACTTTGCTAATCTATACAATATCTAAACTAAATTATCAAAATGACACAAATTAACAAATTATTGTTAAGCTCCAGAAATTTCCCGATTAATTTATTACCTTTCGTTTCCACTGAGATATAAAACTAGATATATAAATCATTACTCATCCTCATGGGTTTTACCGAACTGAAAACATCATCATACCCATGCTAGTGTTATTTTCTAATTAATTCAAATGTCACAGCTTAATGTTTGAACTGAAAACTGCAATTTCAAATATTTGGTTTTATAAATACTTTGAATAAATTCTTGAAATATAGACTTTGCCCAGAGAAGAGGTTGCCTATAGGTCATTCATCCGCATGAGGAAGATTCGAGTTATTGGCAACAGAGATATCTACTCGAGTATCTCGTTTGATAAATAGTTTGGAGGGGAAATCTCCGAGATCAACGAAGATAATGATAGCAAAAATCAATTGCCACCTTGAGTTCACAAAGGAGGGCTTAAATTTTCACAAACTCAGTGGTACGACCCAGGCACATTTCAGTTTGTTCTAAGGTATAGCCAACCAAAAACACGAGACCTATGCCCTTATAGGGAACCTTTGAATGAGATTCTTTCAAGTATGAGATTAATTTATCGCCGTAATTTCTGCTGACGATCATGGAAATCCACATAATGGGCTAGCAGATGTTTTCGCCACATGTAACCAGCAGTCGTGAGATGTTGCCCATGCAAAGAAATACAATCATCCTCCCAACAAAAGAGTATTTTTCAACTTCAACTATGTCCTGAGTTGATACGTAAGTACGCGATGCTACATTCTATTTCAGGAGAGCAACGTAAACGATACACTTATGGATCCTCGAAATATCTCATTCTTCGAGGAATACACACGTCAACTACCGCTGCCCTGGCAAAATAATTTTGTCGTTTTTAAAATATTACAGATAACTACCAGGAATAGCAAACAATGTGGTTAAGCTCTGGTTTCGTAGAATTAGTCATTCTCAGGGGCAAATTCCAGCCATGAATCAGAGAACGCGACATTACTGCAAACAGCATGTGAAGCCAATCAATAATGGCTACCCCGTCAATCATACAAAAAATAGGTCGCTGTAATTTCCATCAGACGAAGTGTTTTTACAGATCACATGAGACCATAGCTTCAAATGAAATACATCTTAAGTGAAGTTAGCAATTAATATAAAGTTAAGTAATTTTAAAAAAAATTAACGCCAATAATAATTTAATTAAACACATGACTCGCAATGAAACAATCTGCAGTGGGCTATAAACACACAAAATCACAAAAACTAGCATATCCGAGAGAACTATTTTCGGCAGTATGCATGGATTTTGGTAAAAAATATGGCAGACCGCAAATTGGCTTCATTCTAGTTTGGGGTAGTTGCGTAAGGTCAAGGACCGCGAAGCGTCAAAGAAGGATGAATAACGGCAAAATATTACGAAATTTGACAAATAGCAATTTCTATCGAAAATATTAAATTCACGCAGTGCAATTTCAAAGTAAAATAATAATGTGGTAATTACCTTCAAATGGTCCTTTTAAAATATGTCTTCATTTCATTAGCTTGCAAATGTTTGTGGTTCTTTCTTCGGTAGCAGTGACTTCTCTGCATAACTTTCGAGTGACTCAGAAAAAATTTAATTCTAGGAACATTAACTGTAAATAAAACTTTTCATTCGAACAACTAAACACCGATACATAGGAACAGCTATTTAGCTACCATGTCCTGGGTCAACAAGTTTACCATTACGCCATATGCTGATTTTTTTTCTCTGACGTAGATGAGAAAAGTGCATGTGACCAAGCTCAGCCAATTGCAGGCCAGCTTATATTATGGGACCTAACCAATGCCCTTTGTTGTATTACATTGAGCAAGGGAAAAACACATGAAGCGGGAACGGCCAAATCTCCTGTTTGACAATTTTCTGGGCGAAATAAAACGATAAAGAGGCATCATCCACTTCTAAAAAGCTTGGAAAGATTTATCTACGACAAATATTATGTTTTCAAAATATCACATTGTAAAACTTATTTGCATGAATTACTTTTCCGCAAAAACTTGGAAAAAAACTTTCTATCCTCAGACACATCCACATGATTCTGTTTTAAATCGTCTCGTAAATTTCTGAAATAGTTTTCCAGCATTTTGACGGTAACAGTGGTGGAGAACATAAATCACAGGCACATTATTTCCCTAGTATATTTCATGATCATCTGATTCTCAATCCAAAGATTAGTTTGTGCCTCTCCTCTCCACCCACCAACAATATTTACAGTAGTAATTTTACATACTTGTAACGCCCTGTTCATGTTACAAGGTTCTAACCATGGAATAAAACGTTTATAATTTCTACCCACATTCCCCCCTAGCTTTAGTCATCATGCTATAGCATATAATTATTGGTATAGGTACATTTAACATGCACCATATTTGTTTTTCATCACCTATCAGCTATTTAAAGATGATGAAAGTTGACCAATAACTATTACAACTAAAGTAAACATTCAGATGGTAGAATACAACAATTATAAAGAAAGAAAACAATGGTAAGTTTACCTTGGAGGAAAAAGTCATCACAGACAATGCTAACTAGGGTTCATATCACCAATTCCACCCTCTGAGATTTATTGCCTCAGAAAGAAGCAAGTAACAATGCTGGAGCAATGGGTCAGATGTTTCCTCTTGCGTAAATATACTGAAGACAATGGATGAAAAGTACACCACTATGCCTTGTTACTTTCACTACTCAAGCTTTCTTCTCATAAAATGGCCACATTTCATCACTACTGCCGGATGTTTTCATTCAACCTGTTTACTAGAATTTTGTTCTTGAATGTAATTCAAATGCTGTTCTATGCAGGGAGCATTCTGATCTGATGTACAGGGGAGCACACTCCAACTGGATGAAGTAATTGTTCCATTTGAAAAGATTTAAGTTTTTGCTAATATTTTCTGAAAATCCCATACAAATCAATTTTTTATTTTAAATAAAACTATTTATCATGTAGGCTAGTCTTTATAAACTATCTTCCTCATGAGAAGTCCAAAGACTTGACTCCAAGAAGGGAGCTCATATGGAGTGAACAGAAACCTTAAGGGTTGACCTCCTCGTATGCTATGCTGCCAGCGAGTCTAATCTCAGAGGGTATATGGCAAGGATACATACTTTGTGGTGTGAGATGCATCCTGAACATAACCACCTGTCACAGCAGAATCTGCACGACTATGCCAACCACCTGTGAAAAAAGGAAGCTCCCCAACAACTGCATGTTCAGAAAAATAAACCACCGGCCAGAACACCCTCCCCGACACAATCGGTCTCTCCACCAGCTGTTTTAACAGCCACTGCACTGTCGGTACCGCCGACAAGTAGGGAGGAAGTAGATCAGGCTGACTCTGAACTCTGAATGTGGTGAATGACTGAAATCATCTATGATGTAGGACGGGACAGGCAGAGAGATATCCATCGTAAGATCTCTCTGCGGAGCAACCTCCTGACCAGGTTGAATGGCTTTATCGACAAAATCCTTGCGGAGACATCAGACCTCTGGACGGTCAACTGCATGGTCTACGCCACTGCCAAAATAATGGCTCACTCCCAAAAGCCTACCTCTAGGGAGGACAAAGCGGTGAATCGGTTTGAACAGATGGAGGCCAAGATTACGCTGGCGCGACGGCAGGCTTCAAGGATTCAGTGTGTGATGGAATACATCACATCTGGGCAGGCTTTCACACCCGAAGTCTGGCGCATAGCATGCAGCCTCAGATTTCACCATCACACATTGAGCAAAAATGTGCTGCTTACCATTAAGCAGCACATAGTCGAGTTCGGGCACTCACCACGGCCTGGAAAAAACTCCTCAAGAGGAGCAAGGCCATGAGGGAGAGCTCAACCTTCCTCCTTCACCCCTCCCGTCTCTTTCAACCACCTCAGTCTGTCGTCGAATCTCTGCCACCCACCAATCAAAGTTCTGTGACTACCACCAACATGATGTGGATTGACCTCTCTCAGTCACAGAGAGTGACGTGAAGAAGGTCTTCTCTGGCAAGAAGAATTTATCGTCTTCAAGAATGGATGCTGTGAATAACTTCTGGTGGAAGAAGTTCACTTCCACCCACCAACACCTCGTCAGAAACTTCACCTCCTTTCTCTTGGGTAGTGAAGAAATTCCACCGACTGGCTGGCTGACTGAGGGACGCACGGTTCTAATACCTAAGAAGGGAGACTTGTCCGATCCTAAGAACTACCACCCTGTAACTTGCCTCAACACTTTATATAAGTACAAAAATTTGACCCCAATCCACCTGTGGTGTCGGCCTCAACGGGGTTGTGGCTCGCTAACTTTCCCTTCCCTTTCCTTTTTCCTACTACCACCCATGCTCGGATATAAGCGAAAGCTTCCTGCCGAGCCAGAGGTAGTTACCCAGCGGGAGTAGATGCCCAAATCCTCTGTATATAAGGCGATCAGTGGGTGGGTACTACCGTGGAGAAGGGTCTCATAATTAACCAGAATTGGTCCAAATAGACCATCCATTGGTCCGGTAGGACCCTGATCCTATGACGTACTCCAACAGACCGCTGTCCACCATTAAAGGGAGCCAGGGGATACCCTATCCCAAATTTTGGGATAATGGGCTTCTCCGGTTCTCAACAGATGTGCAGAAAGTCTTCGGGTAAGTGAGACTGATGGCGACTCGTCCAATGTTGTTGGGGGAATCCAAAGGCTACGAGGACTGCGGGGAGGCGGGAGCCCATTGTTGTTCTTTTGATGTCAATCTGCCTCATGGTGTCAGCCTCGCAGGGGTTGTGGTCTACTAGCCCTTTCCCACTCCTATTACCCTTTACCCACTGCCACCTATTCCCAGGCGATAAGCTTCTAGACCGGGGGGAGTGATTTTAACCCAGCGAGGTGACTTGTACAAGATATGGCGTTCACCTCCATCTCTTGAGCGACCTTATCCTCCAACAGGACCAGCCTGTTTGGGAGGTGTATGAGCAGAGGGGCACAAGAAGTGGAATCGTGGCATGTAAAGACAACCTGCTCATTGACAGGTGCATAAGCCAGGGTGCCATCCAGTGTAAGCCTAACTTATCAACCACAAGGAGGCATTTGACACCACATGAGATCATTATAGCTATGTTGAGTTGATGGAAGTCCACCCAGAGGTTATGTCCTGCATCCAATGCCTGTTACCATTCTGGAGAACACACTTTGTGCTGACCGCAAGCAAGCAGTCAGTTTCGACAGAGTTGGTATCATACCACCGTGGCATTTTCCAAGGCAATAGCTTCAGCCCCTGGCTGTTCTGTATTTCTGAGCATCATTCACCACCTTGAGGGCGATGACAGCTACGAATACCTTGGCGTCCCCCAAAGCCAAATGCAGCAGGTTGCAACAGTGAAGGAAAGGGTACCCGCCAAGTACAGACAGACTCTCAGGAAAATCTGGAGGTCTGAGTACATACCGATAAGCCCAGGCATGGATGGTTCTATCGAAACATGGAGAAGCTTGGGCTATCAAAAGAGCTGATGTTTGCCTTCCTCTGCTCTGCTGGTCTAAAGTTGGAAACTGAGGGTTTCGCCCTCGCATGCCAGGATGGTGTCATAAACACACTCGTGTACCGCCGCATTATATTCAAGACAGAGGTTGTGGACATGAGATGCAGGGCGTGCCAAGCCAAGCCGGAGACTTTGAGCCACCTTCTCTCAGGCTGTAGCTTTATGACAAGTCAGCATATCTTGCTATGCACAATGCAGCCCTGCGGGTGTTATATTTTCATCTATGACACCATTTTGGCATAGACGATACCCCTGTGCTGCCCTATGTCCCTGGAGATATTGAGTGTCATGGAGAACGATAAATGTACCATCTGGTGGAATTACTCCTTTTCCACCACCAGGCAGTTGGAGGGGACCAAGCCTGATATCATTCTCCTAGACCACCTCTCACGCTCCATGTTCGTGATAGTGTTTTCAGCTATGGCTGAAACAAACATGGAGGCAAAGGAGGCGGAGAAATTGGCAAAATATCAAGACCTGCTTTTTGAGCTTAGGCTAATGTACCCAGGGCACTGCTAAACTGGTTGTTCTCATCATAGGTGTGCTCGGCGGAGTTAAGGGCTTGCTGTTGGAGAACATCAAGTACATTCCGTCCTACGTGGCACAGGCAGAGTCACTTGCAGCTCGCATGCAGAAGGCCAAATCACTTGGGTCTCTCCGTCCACTCCATATGCACGACCCAACCGCAGCATAGCCACACGTCCGATGGGTGTCAGATGTGGCTGCGATAACTGCCCGACCCCTCTCGAGTCTTTGGCCATTATGACGGCAATGAAACCTGATGCTTGCTGAGGACTTGGAGGAGAATATTACTAAAGTAACGAAAATAATTTTAATAAATTGATAAAAATAAATCCAACACTGTCTATATGTGGTTGAGTTAAGGGGCCATTCAACAACCAAGTGGCCAATTTTAGGCCTTTTTTCGACCCTCCCCTCCTCCCCCCTTGTGACCAGACGTAGCCATGGTCTTGACCCCCCCCAGGGGATCACGTGGTCGTATACAGAAATTTTCCTTTTCTCTATTTTTGAATATTTTCACCTCTAACTCTGCTGAAAAATTAAGAACAAAGAAAATGAAGCTGAAATGTCCAAGGATTGTGTATTACTTAAAATAACGGTAAGACTAGAGAGTAAAAATCAGCATTCGTCATCGGGTTTTTGTTCATCCAAATCAGCCACGTTGTACGCCGCCAGTACGCCCCCCTCATGACCAAGACTCTAACCCCCCCAAAACGACCACGTGGTTGTTGAATGGCCCCTAAAAACAACCCTTGTCTTGCTTAAAATGAGTGTGATATTTTAACCACTTTGGGGGAAAGTGAAGAGGCTCATAAAATATACATTGGCTCCTTGTACATAAATAAAACAACATTGGTGATTGAATAATGTAATGAAAAATTAACAATGCTTTATTAAGGAAAGAAAATTATGTAACATTCCATACAAAATCATTGAAATTTCCATTACGGAACTAAATAATATTCACAGAAAACTTCTTATGCTATTCATTAAAAATTATTAATTAAAAATAATATCAATTTAACAGGTATCAGAAATAATTTTTACTTTTTTGATAGGTATCTTTGAGGATGAGAGTTAATGTTGATTGCTCTGTAACCACAATAACATGTTTAGAGTTGTGTAATGTTTCTAGTTTAACATATCATAATTATTTACTGTTGTAGCAGAACGATGATCCCTAGGCCCGGAAGGTTGTTATGTTACCAAATTTACGAGTAAAACAAACATTGGCAACGATAACAAAAGAGAACTGAAAGAGGGACGACTGGAAAAGTAACACGAGAATTTGTCTTGGTATAAAAAGAAAAAAAGGTGAAAAATAAAACGTATGCACAAATAAAAATTGTGTTACACTGTTCTTTTATAAATTTATACATGGCCACGAATCAAGATTGATACAAAACACTTCAAAATGAAGTGAATTTTACAACTGGAAAATAGCTTCTTTTTTCAAGAGATCTTGGAAAGAGTGAACTAAATTTGTAATTTTTCCCTTTTTTACATTAGGATTGACTTTTCCTTGAATGCTCATGGTGTAATGACTGTTTGGTACGTGCCTACCAAGCCTAATTATTACCATCATTGATGATCCTGACTTTAGTAAACTTGTGTAACACTCATTTTATTTCTTTATAATGCTACACTCATTTTTCTCCCTTTTTTAATATTTAGTAATACACACTTCCTTTAACACCGTCTTACATTCAACACCGTCGCACACTTTTTTTTCCTTCCACACAATTTCACTACAACTCACTTTCACCTCCTGGCTCGACACTGTCCCCACGTTCTCCCCCTCTTTAAACAAACTCCTCGTCGCCATGGCATTGTTAATACTACAAGGGCTGCCAACCCAAGAGTGATGGATATGTTACCCATTACACTAGAAGTCTTGATTAAATTTAATTCACTTAACATTAGGATCCCTTTAACGGTGTATCACAAAAACGAGTAAGGTTGAAAAGTTTCTTCCACAATGTTGCAATACTGAATTTGGAGCTGATGAAGCAGATAAACTGAATCTCTGGTTATCAATGCAATAGTCATTATTAAGATTCATTTGTTTGAATACAGCTTGAACACTTGATTAATTTTATAGCACCCATTCATAGGCAACATTACCAGTGAAAAAAAATTCACCATTATGCTAGAATGTAGTTTCAATACATACTACACAAAAGAAAAGCAAACAACTTACCTTTCTTTGTAAGATCTTTGGACAAAATAAAATTAAAAAAACAACTGTGTTCAGCATGTCTTCAAATGGTACTTAATTTTTCAACTGACAAAAGCAATAGGTTTTAAAGAACCTTTGTGCACACAATGGATACATGTATATCTATAAACAATATGAAAAAAATTTAGACACAAATTTTTTCAAGAAAATTGTACAGGCAGTATACTGATGACTGATCGACAAAGAGTTATAGCATTAAAAGGCTAGAAAAATTCAATTTTTTGCTTGTGACTAAAATAGTACCTCAGTTATGTACCATAGATTTCTAAGTGATTTTTTTTGCCCATTTTCTTTCTTGTTTGTATTTCTATTATGGATCAATATAAAAGGAGAACATTAATGGGAAGAACAGAAGAACCATGGTAACATAAAACATTTATTGCAACTGAGGTTTCCATCAGGGAGACATAATAAGATTACATACCTCAAACCAGACAATAAAACACACTGATGATTTAATCATACATTTTTGTGATTTTATCTTTCTTTACTTGAATTATTACTATCCACAGGATATTAGCAACTTAAGAAATAAAAAAATAAACATTCTCGGCCATAACAAAAGACCACAGGGTTCATAACATTTAAGTAACAACTCATGATGTAGGTAAAATCTAAAGCTTAAGGAGAGCTTAAAAGACATCTTTCTTCTAAGGCAACAGACAATTATCCAAACATAAGTGTCGTATAGTATGTCAAATAAACTACACAGTAAAAAAATATGATTCATATAACACTACAGCATTGGATATGAATTACAAAACACACGCAGACGATCACTATCTCCAAAGAGACCGAGAACTGTTGATGATGGGGTTTTCACTTCACGATAGTGAGAGCACCGTCCCAAGTAAGTGAGCACTCTGCCCTCTGAAGTTTTTGAATGGTTCTCATGTATACAACTTAACTGCTCACTATCTCTGCCTTTGTACATAGCCATTTTGCACCTGAAATTATTATTTGCATTATTTAACCAAGAAAGAATGAGTTGGAAAAAATTGTAGAATGGAAAAACACATTGGTACATAAGACTCTTACCCATATTTGCTCCATTCATCAAGCTTTTTACCACCTTCTTCAGAGTCTTTCACTTTATTAGTGAGTCTTGCCACCACTTTACCCACCTGAAATATCGGCATAGATTAAAGCAATTATCATAAAAATGATTTGGATAACCATATAGTTTGTTTGAGTGATAACCACAAGTTAGCTTGAGCAAAATGTCATTGCACCTAACTGTAGATACCAATAAACTGTAGATAATGAAATACTGCAATAATCTTAAAGGTGTTATGATGACTGGATCGAACAATGTAATCAGCGGAAAACTAAGCCTATTTTCTGAATTTACTCTGAATCCAATGCAGTTTGCAGTTTATAACACAATGGTGCTAATGCTACTTCCCATGCAATTTAGTGAACTTGAAGTCATAAGGGTCTGATCATTACAGAAATCTTCTATGTTATCTGGGGTAAACTAAGACAAAGTTGTAATGTTGCCCTGAATCCAATGTGCTGAGATAAGTGTAATTTATGCAGCCTTTTTAAAGTCCAATTTAGGCAAATTATAACCATATGATCAATTATAACCATATGATCATTTAAAGTCCAATTTAGGCAAATTATAACCATATGGTCATGCTTGAATTTCTTCCCCGTTTCTGTCACCATGACAAATATGCAAAGCAGCACTAAAAAACTTAAACATATAGAATAATTTGGAGTTGGTGAATTACATATTTTTGTACTTTGAGAAAGACTTTTACATTCTATTTTGAAGGGTCCTGGGTCAAGCATTGTGGTATGCGCAATGAAGTCATTGGTATGGTTTAAGATTGCGACTAGCAAAAAATGCTGGATTATCGTGTTTTTGGTGCATCACAACAGAGCCACCAATGGACGCTCCTCACTGCTTCAAGAGGCGCTTGCCACTGCCTGTGTGCACGACAAGAAAATTATCACTTGCTCAACTCATAATGACAAGACTGGTCGTTGAGAGTGCTCACACTTCACCTCCTCAAAGAGAGTCAGACACCACCTGGAGTTTGTTTGTGCAGCAACAGAAACGTGGAGGAAACGCAAGCAAGAAGGCAAAAATGCTTTCTAACTTAGGTAGGTTGTAACCATAAGGCATCATTAATGTATTGATCTATGTAATCTGTAGAAAACTAATATCTGTTTGTAGCAATGACATGAATCCAATGCAGTGACAATATTTCTGTGTGTGCTGCAATTGCAGTGATGATTTCTACAATCAAAGGAGGGTTAATTGCAACCAGCTAGAAGAATATTTTATGAGTTGGGATAAGGTTGATGAAATTTAAACTCAAACAGAATTTTACTGTGCATGTACCACCACTGGTGGGCGTAAATATTTACATAATGCAATCCGACTGAAGTTGAGGATATTGTTTCTGTTAGCAAGACAAACGCCCTTCTCATCTGAAGTCCAGAAGAGATTAAACATCATTATTAACTCATTCTTTTATGTTACACCATTTTTCCAAGAACTTAAAAGTGGATAAAAAAAGAAGTTGACTCGAATTTTGAGTTACTTGCACATCCCAGGTGATAATAAAATTCTTGCTATAGATATATAAAATTTTAGAAAACCTAGTAATACCAGTTCAAGGTACATAAAGGCGAACTATGTCCTCAAAAGTCCTTATTTTTTAGACAGTTGTCTTCATTTTACTGAAAGAGGGCTGGCACCAAACCTTTAAGCTATAAAATTCAGGACAGTATGTAAGACCAGAAACAATTAATAACTTAGGCACTTCAATATGGATGATAGATACTAACCTCTAATGAGAGAGTGATAGCATCCATTAACAATGAGACGTTGACTATAAAAATCATTTTATACTCCAATGGCTCTTTTTTCACGGTTGGTAATTCAGGGGCTATGACAGTGGATTCAGGAGTAACTGATTTCACTTCATCACCAGAATGAGTCCTCTTGATACCTCTTCTCGCTTCCCATGAAGATGATAGAGGGGATTCCCCTGAAGAAAATGTCATATAAACAAGAGTCTGAATTTGAATAATCTGTTGAGTTTTATTCATAAAACATTTTAACTGTTTGGCAGTATGTGCAGACTGAGCAGGTATTTTTATTGGCTGATTTAGGTTTTTCCTTCCACTATGATATAATTGGATTGCTTTTTTTTTTAGCAAATCGTCTTTAAATAGCTTACATCAATAATTTTTATAATTTTGTTTTTTTCCTTAAAAAATCATATTTTATGGCACACACTAAGGATGCATCTTACATTGATTTAGTTAGATTTTAAATTGGACTACAACATGAATACATTTTTTCAGTGGGGTCAGGTCTTTCTGCAAACACAATAAGTTCATTGAAAAGAATTATGATAAAGTGGTTTTTGCTCAAAGCTTTAGGCCCAATTTGTGGACTAAAGATATTATTTCATAGGCCAAATATTTGTTCTCCCCAAACCAATAAGGGAACTTTTGAGACATACCCATTTTTGATCAGATAAAGTTGAATTCCATCATCCCACAGTCGTGGAGAGGAATGGTTGGGGGGAAAGAGAGGAAAGTCGGAGGGCGATTTGGGGAGACCAGTGCATGGCAATCCACTGATAAGGGAGACTGAGCAGTAGGATGATTATGGCAATGATGTTCTGACGATGGATCACCGGGAGGTAGAGGGAGGATTTGTTCAATGAGAAACTATAGAGGTAGACTATAGCATCTTCTCATTCCGTGAGGTGACAAAGCCAAAACCCAGGAATAAAGATGTTCAATACACATTTTCTTCTCAAAAACACAAGGGCAGTAACTTTTGAGGATTTTACTTTCACCTTCAGTGATGCTATCCAGACAGAATTGGAAAATCTTTGCCATAGAAATATGGTTACATCTAAGGATTTTTTATGTCAAGGGCACATGAGTGACTTGGACAATAACAGACAAGAAAGGTTCACATAATGTTACAGAAAGACAGCCTCTTCTGTTCCATTATGCAAATTTAGGATCAGCTTACAGACTCTGCATTCTCCTACTACAGGTTGGCTTTGATTAAAAGATGAACTACTGGCATGAACAGCATTGCAATTCTATTAAAGAAGACATTTGAGCTAATAGATCTAGTGTCACACACCACGGTGCCACAGGTTTGAATGCTTCAACCCATTCTTGAACTCACATGGTATGATCATATATGCCAAGTCTTACAAGGTAATGAAGAAAAAAAAATTGATGTGCTCGCATTACCAAACACTGAAAGGCAGCCCCCATCACTAAGTAAGGTAAGACACACCACCTATCAGTGGCACCCAAACTGAATGCATAAATACAATTGCTGAATGTTGTAACCATAAAAAATCTACCAGGTATCCATTTCTCTCATTGGGACAGAAAAATTCATGTTATCATCTCAAAAACCCATTCATTAATGAAAGATATCCCAGCGATTGAAATATTCAGGCATATATAAAAAACATCTTTTTATGTCATGCACTAAAAATAGTTTTTATAACCTAAAACAATGTTATCAGCCACATAACTGTGAAACTTGTGAATGCCTTTACTTCAAGACAACTTACCCCGAGCAATTTCAACATCCTTTGGAAGATTGCTCTTCTCTTCACCAAGAATTTGTCCAGCCTGAATTAAGTTTTTATTAAAACAATCATCAGGAATGAATGGGTCAGTAGAAGAACCATCATCAGATAACAATCCCTGGCTGGCCTCCTCTATTTCCATCTCACCATCCCTTGGTAATGATTGCTCAGAATTTTCATCTATTTCGGGCCTCGCAGGCCTAATTTTCTTCAATACCTCCTCTCCTACTGCCATAACCTCTTCTTTCGTCAGCTCTGTAGGGTTTGGATTATCCTTAAGGTATGCCACTGCTCGAGAAACAGAATGATTGTCTGTGTAGAAGAGTGCCTAATGGGAAAAAATACAAATGATTGATGGCTTGATGGGAGCATTAGCAACTTTCATAGGAGGTTTTTTTAAACACATTAAAGCCACAATAGCATGATACCTGTAATATCTCTAAGCTAATACACAAGGTATAACGTGATATGGAGGCTACGGTTAAGTAATGATTCTACATTACTTGACTATAATAGACAACAGTGGGTAACTCGCAATAATTAACACTGAAGAGCAGAGACATACTTGGTACAAAGGAATAATGATTGCATTTTAAATGTTTTTCTCGTAGCATTATTGATAAATATCATAATATGCATAAACCCAATCCACACAAGCACATAATGATTCTTAGTCCATAAACCAATGTAATAATAAAAAAGCAAAGGTAAACCAATGCCAAATTTAGGCATGTTAATTATGATATAAGCTAAACAAGAGTGACTAATTTCAACCTCAGTAAGTTTTAGGATGGCATATAAATTGCCTTCAAATTTAATGATTCTCAATACAATCCCACAGACTCAAATGAACAAGAGGAATTACATTTAAACCAATAAACCTCCAATCCAATTAACCTTTAATTTCATCAGAAGATCCGATTCCTACTCGAGGAATTCATTTTAAAGTGTTAGTGATAAAACTCTAAGAGGTACAATAAAATCCATTTACGTATACATCTATCTTGGAAGTAAATAACTTGGTGAATTAGTTGGAAAGTCAGGCCGGTACTAAACAAGAATGTTAGATTTCTCACCCGCTATCAAGTTCAAAATAATAAGAAATAAAACTGTTGCATTTGGAAGAGGAAAACTTTAAATAGAAGAATTAATCATCTCACTGATGCACTAACTGTTTCTGGACTAAGGAAATACTTAACCTTGACAAAAAATTATAATAACCTTTTCTCAACCACTGATAGAATTTATCCTCTGATTAAAAAAATAAATACCTTGTCTATGGCAATCTTCGAATACCCCAACAGCTTTAAATGCAGGGTGAATAAAGGATCTGGTTTCCAATAGTAATCTCGAGTATAATATTCCTTCTGGAGTTTGGCATATTTCTCATACTCAGCTCGTTTTATCTTCCTCATGGCTTCCTGCCTTTCTGCTTTCTCTCTCTTAATTCGCTTTTGTTTTTCTAGCCATTCCTTATATCTCTCAGCTTTCTAGGATGATAAAAGTGAGTGGATGGGTTACAAATCTGTGCGTCATTGTCAAGTGACATCCAATAAATTGTTGAACAAAAATATTGAGCTATCCAATAAGTATAAATGCACCGTGAAATTACTCAATTATATTGAATATTCCTTGGGGAAAAAGTGAAATAAAATTACACGACAATGGATATCATTTTACTTAGAATAGGAGAGATTGGAATGGTTCTCTTAATGGTGAATAACATACAAACAAGGGCACAAATGATGTCCATCACCCACTTACAGCTTCTTCAATTTCTCTAGGTGTAGGTTGAATCTCTGGGACATAATCGTCGGGGATCTTAATAGGTTGTCGCGCTCGAGCTATCCTATACAATTCTTTTTCCTTCTCTACCCGCAACCGATCACGCTCGTCAATCGATATCCTCGGTTTGTCCTCCCATTCATCTTCGTCAAATAAGTCGGCCCATCTTGGATCTTTTTCCATAGGCACTCCTAAAATAGCCTTGCATCTTTCCTTGAAACTGTCATCGTCAGAATCAATGTCAGAATCCTCTTCGGACACAGTTGCCCAGGAAGAACTCATGGTTTCTTGCAACTGATTTACCATTTTATCACTCTGATCCTATGAAAATAAAAAGGATTACTCAACCCTTAAATGTATAGCTCCATCAACCAAAATTAAACGAGGCAAAAGATGTCACTCAATTACCATTTTCTAGAGCCCTTGAATTATAGTCCGTGCCTTGAATTTTCATTACAGTTCACGACAACAGCGACAACCTCAGACATCCTATCCGACTGCCGCAAAAACAAATGTACGACGAAATCCTGAAATCCTACGTACGCGCCAATGGTGAATGCTTCATTGGTAACTACGGTGAATGTAATATTCTGATTGATTGATTGATTTAGTTATGGTAAATTTACTGAGTACAACATCTCCATACTCCAACTCGACTCCATACTCCAACATCTCCAAGACCATACGCTTGCCATGAGTATTGATACTTGTCAAGGAGCTACAATGGCAAAACATTTCTCAAATTCAAAGCTGGATATGGACAGTTGTGGAAAATAACTTTTGATTTGTAACGCAGTATGTACGTGTGTGAATATGGAAAAGTTTCGCTATGAACTCTGTTTTTCTGAGTTGTATGAATAGCATCAATTCAATTGAAATGGCCACGCTAGTGTCCCTCAACGTGCATCGAAATTGAACGTAAGTGTGAGAATTTCAAATTACGCCAATATTCCAGTTTGATTTCGTTGCTGATGGAGTGAAATTATCGTCAGCATATTTCTTGTACTTAACAGCAGTCTATGTTGCCGTTGAAGCCTTCGCCCTTGCGATCTGGGAGACCAGCTACACAACTAGATTTTGAATTAATCGTCCATCGTAATGTAAGCCAAGTACTTATGCCTCATTACTAAGCTAAGTGCTTAATCCTAAGCCTATGACTGTCAAATTTGTAGTGAGCCGGAACCTCGTGAAACTCTGTGTTCGCCCCGAATGCCCCAAAATGATCCCGGGACAACAATGGAAGTGGAAGCTCCGGAAAATTTTGAAATGCACTGTCGTAAACGATTTGGGTTAGCTGCGAAATATGTAGTTAAGTCAGGGAAGAGAGTCTCTTCTCTGGTTAAGTCATGGATAGCTCTAGCTGCCCGGCGCCTTTTCCATGCTGAAAATAAAAGTGTTTACGCTTTATGCTATTGATGAAGAAGGGTAGATATGTTACTGACGGTTCCTCTTAACGTCTCATCACCGGCGATTCAAACACCGTACTCGGCTACTTTATACCTCATTTTGAAGATGACAATTTAGGATTTATTAATATATAACGTTCTTCAACTTATGTGCTGTACTTCCTCAGAAAATTGACCTCGAAAGTCACCACCAAGTTTTTTACCCTTGCGCAACAACGCCATATTTCCGC
The DNA here is from genome assembly GCA_963169105.1 of Ceriagrion tenellum. Taxonomy (NCBI): domain Eukaryota; kingdom Metazoa; phylum Arthropoda; class Insecta; order Odonata; family Coenagrionidae; genus Ceriagrion; species Ceriagrion tenellum. The sequence goes on along the minus strand of OY720632.1, from coordinate 92,899,712 downwards.
GTTTCCAACGTTTCCACCAGAGGGACACTACTTATTTCACCTCTTCCACATCTTCCAATTTCCCCTCCTCCCCCCGGTATAAGTTTTTGGGCCCCTGTGAAGTATATGTATATGCTTACTCTCTACCCCTGGAGTGAAACAGGGGTGCTGGGGTTGGACGGTACGCCATTACCAGTACCATTTTCGAAGCTCTACATGCCATTTTTGTCAATTATGAAGTCGCTTTTCTCCATTTCCCCACGTTCTCTATCTCGCTTTCTCCAACCGTCCCCAGAGAGATTTTTCAGACGAAATATACGTCTTCACATGGATCCAGGTTCTACTTTCCCTTATATTCACCAAAACCGTCTCGAGGGAGATTTTTTTTAGAAAATATAAGTTTCTATATGCCACCACCTCATATTTCTACCCTTAACATCACCAGCCATCTAGAGGGAGATCTTTTTCTAGAAAATATACGTTTCCACATGCCTCCGCCTCCTAATTTTTACCCTTAAAATCACGTGGCGTTCCGTTCCAACCCTGCACCCCTATTTCACTCCAGGCCCGTAAGCTTCTCTACGGGGTTGGGATTTCCAAATTTTGTTGCTAGCGTATTGTAAGCTAATCGCCATTTGCTATGCGTACTATGCGAGATGTTCATTCCCCTCGATCACTGCGCCACCTCGTGAAATTCTCCGGAAAATAACCAAAATGGCCGCCGAAAGCATCATCTCCCATAGTACCGAGAAACTTCCGAGAAAGGTCCACTCCCCCGTGATGCCTAACGAATTGGGACACTTCAAGATGGCGTCCTCCCTAAATCTGCCGATTAAGCTGCCTAAATGGCGAATTGGGACACAGCTTTACCTGTTAAAACCGTATTTCTGCACTTATCTCACTTCTTTTTTCACTGAAAATCACTAGCGACTATTCTATGTTCTATGCACTTCCCTCCTTAAAACTTTCATTGAAAACCACTTTTTTCCAGGGGTTGAAAAAATTTTTTCACATACATTTTCACTGTCAGTAAAAAATTAACCTGAAAAAGTGTACATGTTAAAACAATCTTATTTTACGGATTGATGGAAATAGCTATAGAGACGAGTGGTGTTGGCTCTGTATGTAGGGTCGTGGAGTGGAAAGGTCGCATCAGGAGGAATATGAGAGGCATCGGAGTCAATGGTGGGTGGGTGTTGAACGTATTCCCTGGTTTTCCCAGTCCATTAACACATTCTCTGCCCATTTCCTTAAGCATTAATGCTGAGAGGTACTTCTTATCATCATCATCGTTTGTCCTTCCAGTTGACTAGTATGATTTTGGGCCGACCTACCCCCACTTCCCTCTTTGTGGTCTCTGTGTCTTTTCACTTACAAGCGCATCACATTGCCGCCATCATATATGTCGTACTATCCGAATGCCGACTCATATTTCATCCAATCCCCTTCCACGCTTCCGTCATTCCTATAACCCATTCGGCTGGGAGGTATTCCCCTCAGAGCCCCAGTTCCCCCCCCCCCCCTTGGACCAAACCTAGATCCGCCACTGACCCATTCCAGCACGTGCTAACTTATCAGTCCATTTTTGTTGTTTTATCCAAATATTCGCCTGTAGGTTTGTAATTTGATTGAGAGTTGGAATATAGCGAAGAATACTTCTAATGGATTGCACTGTACAATAACCGGTCACTTGGAGATCTTTCAAAAGTTTAGTAGCTTCAGATGTGGTTCAGAGTTGAGATGTTTACTCTTTCCGAAATTTCGGTAAATAAAATCCGTATGAGGTTATAGGCTCTTACCTCTTTGCAGCTAGTTCTCACACTCATCTGACAGAATCAATAGTGGCTAGAACTATCACGACTAACGCGTTAATCACTGGCTAACGTTAGCTTCGATGTTGATGCGATTTCTTTTACTAATACTCTGTAACCACGGCTACGTACCTCCTTACATGAATTTGGGATATCGTTAAGATATTTCCCTAAAATTTAATGTATTTTATCCATTCCAACAGTGGAACGATTTGTTTAACCGAATCAATGAAAATATACGCGCTCGAGAACGTGAGACATTTGTATGTCTCCGATCGTATAGACGGGGTAATCTGTAAACTTCAACTTTTCATGGTGGCGTGCAAAAGTATTCGCATGCAAGAATGGGGCTTAGAAGTCCATAAGCGATGTTACATAGTAGTAGGATTTCAATGACGTTGCCTTTTTCGTGCATGGGCTGTGATTGTTAATCGATGTAAACATACCTGTGAACACGGTAGTACGAATACTTGTGAAGAGGGAAACACCGCTGCATGTAAGCTGCAAAACTCGATATCTATAACCCTGTTCATGCTGATGGTTGGCAACTTTCAATGAGGCGTCTATTGTGATCCCTAGCCCCATTCACCTGAGAAGTCGTACTTATTCGCTTGGGGATTATGACTCAACGGAGACCAGACCGCGAGTCCCCAAGGAAACAGGAACCAAATCTGAGAGTTGAGGACGTTAAAAAAATATCCACTTTCTGCGGCGACATCCGCCGCAGAAATAGACCCAGGAATGGACGTATGCGTAAGTTCATGCGGTTTTTCACGACTGGATGTATAAGAAAATGCATTTTAAGGACCAATTCCCACATTTTATTGTACAAACGAATGTATCAAAGAATGTGAAGAAACTGAATGGAAATAGAGCAGGTTCTATTTCCCGTTAAGTCATTCAGGCAATCATACAATTTGCCGCTTTACACGGCACATTTTTCCTCCCGCAAGAGTTAATACATTCGTTAGTACAATAAATGTACCGTGTAAAGCGGCCTTTACAGTACTGATATAGACTGGATATCTGACTCCGGATACTCTTTGGTTTTTAGATTTGTGACTTTGCCGGCGAATGCTTAAGCTCTCGGGTTCCCAATCGGGATTGATGGTGTGGTGTATCTCTCCATCATCTCTTTGTTGGCGACCAGAGAGCTCTGCATTCTACTCTTAGGTTGGTATTTTGGGAAAGCAACCCACTGCTGAGGTAAATTTTGCCATCAGGGAGAGATTGATAGATTATTTGGAAAAAGGGTGGAGAGTAACTATATCACATCAGCGTGGCTGCGATCAAGTGTTCCACAGTTTTACCCCTGACTGAGCATGGTTGATCCACATTACTTCCGAGATCGTAATTCCTCGGAGAAAATACCTTCAGGGATAGAAGGATTAACTTTGCAATTCCACATTGTAAAAGATTTATTTACGACCGGGTTCGCCGCAGTGCAGCATCATCAGGGGTTTCGAAAATCTCAGCGGTCCTAATGTTAAACCCAATCCATTGTGCTGTTTCTCCTTTGCCTCCGCCTACTCAAGAAAAGATTAGCGTTAGCGTTGATTAGTCAGAGCATAATTAACCAAATGTGACCAGATGATGCTGCACTGCGACGAAACCGGTCGTAAATAAATCTTTTACAATGTGGAATTGCAAAGTTAATCCTTCTATCCCTGATATAAAGGAAATCCAACGAGTGAGGTCTGAAACCATCGTTTGAAAATACCTTCATTGTGTTCCAGATTCGTTCCCTGTTGCTCTATCTCTGTTAGACTCGTAGATAATTGGGATAGTCAAGACCGTATTGCATGGCACCATGAGAAAATTTCACCTATTACGAAATAAAGGTGCATTATCAACTTTGGTGAAGACCTTATGTAATGGGCTCCATCTTCTGGTTCAGCCGAGAATGTCGAAGCGACGATAGTTCTTCCCCGTTTCAGGGGGCGTCTTCAGTCGAGCAGATGATTTCGACGTGAGGACGCCTTCCGTGGTTGAAGAGAAACTGTCCTTACTCCCTCGGTGACGTGCACAACTGAACCGGAAGATGAAACCTGATGGATTTCACAGACCAACAAGGGTATGCTTTTTTGATGCATTGAGCCATTTTCGACGCAATTTTGTGCGCCGAATCCGAATCATTCGGCGCACAATTGAATTCACGAACATTGGCTATCACGTCAGAATTTCGAGATATTCTTACCATAAAGGGTAAAAGTGGCAATTTTTAAGTCTTTTTGAGCTTGAATATCTCATTAACCAAACGCGATAGATTAATTCTGCAAACGGATTCTAAGTCTGCGTTTAAAATGTATAGAATACAACTACGACGCCTAGCAATACTATTGTTTACATTACCTGTATCTTATTTTTCAAATTTGCGTACCTACTTAAAATTATAGTATAGTTGAATTATAATAAAGTTGTATATTGTTGAAAAGTTAATACAGGTTATGGTAACTACATTTTTTCAAGGTTTCATAGATGCATTCTATACATTTTTTTTAACGCAGGCTTCAAACCCGTTTACGGAATTACTCTATCACCTTTGGTTTATGAGATATTCAAGCTCAAATAGACCTAAAAGTTGCCATTTTGATCCTTTAAGGTTTGAATCTCTCAGACTCCTGACGTGGTAGCCAATTTTCGTGAGTAGATTCGGATTCAGCGCACAAAATTACGTCGAAAATGGCTCGAATTATCGTAAAAGCATGCGAGACCCTAAAACTTGCAGACCTGTGTTATCAATGATGACACAACATTCACATTTAATCTTACCAGGACTGAGCGAGAAAAAGCATAGATAAGCCTATCGAAAATGGTAAAGTGTTTCAAATCTTATGAGTTATTTCCAAACAGAGTGCAACACCTCTCGGTCATACCACCTCAGGAGCGAGCTAATATGAATAATAATAATGAAATAATTCGGAGAATTTCCTATGATTATTGTGCGAAATCGCGAATACTTGCTATAATTATTTGGTGAACAGTTGGAGCTATTCAAAACTCAAAATTACCACCATAGCACAAATGGGGAAAGCTCTCACACTCTAAAATGCTTTTTTAGCACTAATGTGCTAGAGTCAGCGATCGTTTTCCAGCAGAACGTTTATTTTTCTGTACAAATAGCTTTTCATGTGCCATCAGGATATGGCGTTAAGAGAACATCTCGTTTAGATTAACAGTGGCACCTGTTTACAGATCTTTTATAAACATCAATATCTCCGCGAGCTGTGGATTAACGTCGGGCATCGAACGCAAGCGGTTCGGCAGCTTCTCAAAATCCACCGTCTCGATTTCGTGCGGCGGGTCGACGGACCTCGGGGGCAGGAGGCCGGGCTGACCATCATTCCCTTCGGACCCCGGCAGTCTGGCGCATCCCCCGATCAGCCTCTCGCACACGGCCGCAATGCCGCTGAAAGTCCGGAAGTCTATGCACTGCGGTCGAGCGGCGGTGACTTGGCCGACCCGCTTACTGGAATCCTGGTCGTTCTCGTCGGATCCGCACATCCGGAGGAAGTACTGGGCTTGAGTCTTCGTCAGCTCTTTCCCCATCACTTCCGTCAAGGCACCTATTAGACGCTAGATGTCGGAAAGGGAAAGGGAGAGAGTGTTAATAGAAGTCAAACCTACAATTGCACACTGTGATCCTGGTCTACATGCCTTAGTCTAGAAGTGCCAGAGCTCTGAAGAATCTTGGTGGTGTACGATTCCCTCAGTTAGCATGATTGAAAAAACAATACAAGTTCCTTGCTAACTTTGTGGTATTCCATATTTTTTTCAGAGGATTTAATGGTTATATTTACAAAACCACATACTTAAAAACACACACGACCTGGGTTTCAAGTTTTGTAAATGTAACCATTAAATCCTCTGATTGAAAAAGGTGAGAAAAATTTCCGGAGCTCCGTGTCGGTATTGTAGGAAATGTCGAGACAACGTTCACGGCCCTACCGCTGAAATTAAGCCCAGTAGTCCATTGTGCATGTAATGTTTAGTTACGTCTTTGTCCAACTATTCTTATGGCGACAGAGGTACAAGAAAGCAGCGAGAGTGAATCAGAAAGAAATACACACGTCGGTAGCATCCTACGTCTCCTTTGCATGTGGTGCAAAGACTCCGCAATTGTTCGGGGAAACTTGACAGTTTTTACAGGCAGTCCAAGGATTCGTAGAATTTTTGCGCTTTTTTATGAGTGTTCTACCGGTTAAGGTAGGTTTCATTGAATGTCAGTGGATCTCCTTCCAATTTCGACTTTTTCAGGGGTATATCTCGCTCTAGAATATCCTTTTCCGCCTCAGCTTACGATCTACCCTTCTTCATCCTGTCCATGAAACCTATTCTCCTCCTTCCTCTTCCTCGCTTGCCCAACATCCTTCCCTCTATCACATTCTTAAGTAATCCCTCTGTCCTTATTACATCCTACAGTCACATAGTCTGCCGGTCTCGAATTTCATTCAGAAGTTTCCTTTCCTCTCCCACCATCTCAAGCACTTCCTCGTTAGACTTCCTCTACGTCCACCTCACCATCTCCATCCTTCTCCACACCCACATCTCAAATGCCTGCAGCCTATTCTCATCCTCCTTTCAGAGGGTCCACGTTTCTCCACTATACAACGCTACGCTCCTCATCAAGCTCTTCACCAGCTTCTTCTTCACATCCTTACCCAAGGTCCCCGTCATCAGCACCCTTCTATTACTAAACGCCTCCTTAGCTAGCGCTAGACTTCCTCTAGCGCTAGACCTCCTCGTTAGACTTCCTCTACTTCCACCTCACCATCTCCATCCTTCTCCACACCCACATCTCAAATGCCTGCAGCCTATTCTCATCCTCCTTTCAAAGGGCCCACGTTTCTACACCATACAACGCTACGCTCCTCATCAAGCTCTTCACCAGCTTCTTCTTCACATCCGTACCCAAGGTCCCCGTCATTAGCTCTCTTCTATTACTAAACGTCTCCTTAGCTAGCACTATTCTCTTCCGTATGTCTTTGCTACTATGTCCGTTTTATTCTAGCGCTCTACCTAAGTAATTAAAATACTCGCTCGATTTTGTGCCCTCCAACTTTAATCACCAGCCTCCCTTTCTTTGCCCTAGAGAATCTTATTACTTTTGTTTTCTTATGGTTTATCTTCATTCCGAATATCCCGCGCTGCCTTTCTAAGGCATCTACCAAAGCTTGCAGTCCCTTCGAACATCCGCTAACCAACACCTGATCGTCCGCGAATCTAACCGACTTTATCAGATGTCCTCCTACGCTTGCACAATTAAAATAAAGGTCTCGCATATTTCTAACGACACCGTTAACATAAATGAGTTTTGCGATATGGGTGCCCGATGGGGATAAAATTGAAGGAACTAGTTTTGTGAAGTGAAAAGTCAATAATAAAAGCGTAAAGAAGTAGTTCCCTTATTGTAAAAAGTTGAGTTGACCGATTTAAAATATGATGAGTGAATTTTTTTGTTATTGATAAAGTTTGCTAGGACAAAATGCAGCGACTTGAGTTTTGCCGTGTGATATAATTAGCAAAGATTACCAGATAATATACTAAGACTAAATACAGTGTTTTCATTCAGTACATTCACTTACATCGATGCTCATCATTCTCTCCTCCGGATAACCGGCGTCATCATCCTCATCAGGCTCCTCATCTTGCTTGTCTTTATTGCGGTGACGGTTAAAAACACGGTTATACAGCATACGCCTCCCGCTGGATAGGATTATGTTCTCTTTGACATATTGTAGTGGAGTCATTACTGGAAATATAAATAGGTAGTATTAACTAAGAAGTGACTGCGGGGGGAAATATTTCACTCCTCCACTTTCACAATCCTCCACTTTCGAAATATGCGGAGACGGGACACACATATTCAACGACCAAGTTATAAAATATCTTTCGCCACAGACACTTTTTAACGGGTAACTATAAGTCCTTTAAAAAATGAGTGAGTGAAAATAAGTTCCTCAGGCTTGTTAGTTTCTCATCATCTATGATCTTTACAATGACGGATTAATACCAGTAGCATTTGTTTTCGATAAAATTTCAAGCGTAATTTTATGCTACTCCTCTGTAATAAATAATTTCATTGGTATAATTGTCAAGATTTTTGCTTCAGTGGTTTTTTCCCGTTGGGCATATGATATATTACCCAGGGTCAAGGGTGCGATTTCATTAGAAAATTTTATCGTCAAACCTTGGACCATTGAAGAAATGATAGTTTGTATTCTGGAGTTGGTTCATATGGTTGACTTGAGTTCCTAGTAGTTTTAGGTGTGTGTTTGTGAGGGTTAATGGCTGAGTGGACGAACCCTATTATTGAAGACTTTTTTAAGGAAAATTTGCCCATTTTTTAAATTGAAATATAGAATTTGTAATGTGTTCTTAAAATTTTTGTGGAGGTATTTTCGTTTCACTTCCATCCACGTTCAGTAACAATTCGTTCTTCGAACTTCTAGCTCCGCAAAGTGGCCAGTACAACAAGGATGGGACCGTCTAAATTGCAAAGAATCTATGGCAGTCTAGTGTTTCATTAAAACTACTTTTTCTGCGGTTCCATTGACGGATTCGCTAAAATCACCCCATCATCGTGTCTCCTGGAGTGAGCATTTTCATTGACAATCAATGGAGGATAGCGTATTGAAAAAATAGACAGAAAATTCGATTTTATCGACATGATTCGCGCCTACGGCAAAAAATGTCTTCTAGATAATCCGGTTGCGGTAAAGGAGGTCAGTGATCATGGAAATATATTAAAATTTTCATCGTGGAACTATGCGAGAACTCTATATAGCCTCGTGGAACTAATGCACAAATATTACTTTTAAACTAAATTAGCACACAGCTCCGCGATGGCGTGTGGCAAGGGGACGGCGAGGGTGAGTGGCAGGATGCGAGTCATTTAAAGGAAGATCACATGGTAGTGTATTGGAAGAGGTGAGATGTATTTTGACAGATTATTGTCCCATTTCGTTCTTTCGCAGTTTGTCAATGTCGCGAAGAGAAGAAGATACGGCATTGGATTTCTCTCATTTTGTCGGTTTTGCCTGCCTTACATGTTTAAAATATAAGTAAACCAATGTCGTATTTATTCCTCAAGGAAATTCGGGCGAAATTGATAGTACTTTCTTACAAGTCTAAAATAACAATGCAAAAAATCTTGGCTCTAAACTCACATTGATGGGACCCGAACTCAAGACCTCAGGGATGGCAGGCAACGACCATCCCGCTGCCACCGAGGCCGACATGCTGTGCGGATGCAAAATTATTGCCGCTGTAGTGACCTGGATCTCGTGAGATGAGAGGGAAGTTTTTTTAAAAAGCTTAGCGTAGCTTGCAACCTGTGTATAGCATAGATATATTTCTCTAGGTCGGCAGCGGCAAAGGGGAAAAGGGGGGGGGGTGAAACCGCGACGAACGCATGGCGGCCATATTACCTTCTCCCAAATAGGAGCTTATATCGTATAGCTTATACAAACAACTGGAGATAGACCACGGTATTAAAAGATATTGACGGTTTTATTAAGGCCATAACCTATAGGAAACGTAATAATTATCGTCATATAGTTGGCTAATCGAAGATAAAGAATGTGATAATAATAACTTAATAAATATTCCGATCCTCAGACGTTATATAACCGAGACGAAGATATAAAATTGGCAATGGAAGTAGAACTAAGAATGATATCACTGTTTGGTTCTTGTTCAATATCCTAGGCTTTAAATGCGCACAGCAGAATCATCGCAAAAGAGAACAGTTCGTGTTGAGGAAAGGGGCGTGGCCGGGTGGGAAATATATACCTATATCTGTGTGGTCTGTAGTCTCTCATGGCTCTCATCTAGGTACTTATAATAATTTTCTCTCGCTCTCTTTAGCTCGTGGTAGATTTCAAACGAAACAATGCATCTTTTTAGGTATTTTTCTTCGGATCCTCACTGGTATTTCGTGCCCATTCAGATTCTATGTATCTTTGCACGATGGTGCTCCGCTACCTACTCACCTCTGAATTTCCTGCTGTCGAACGGTAGCTCGAAACGGGCCGATTGCCTCGAGAAGGTCCGCGGGAGGTTTAGCCACAGATTGGTCGGCTCCAGGCACCAGCTCCGGGTGTCCAAGCCGTAGGACTGGTGAGAGCCGCCCATGCTCGCCATCTTCTCCTTCTTCCGGCTGTGGTGGTGCAGTTTCTGCCACTTGGATTTCAGGGCCTCCATGAGGGCTCGCTTCCTCTGCAACATTGGCGGATTATTTCAGGAGACGAGGGGCAACTGAGGTCGCTTTCGCCAATTAGGACAGTCAGGGGTATGTAATGTGGGGAGGGTTATACGGGGATTAAAGAGAGGGTGGAAAGAGACATGGCATCGGCATCAGACATTAGATGCAAGAGCACTGATCTACATCTACATACTACCCTGAGAGCTGGCGCATGTGCGTGTGGCGGAGGGTGTTAGGACACCAGTCGTGTGAAGATGTAAGGTTTTGGGGGGTGAAATGGTGACGTGTATTATGGGAGTGTATTTAGTGGAGCTCAGTTTTTATTGTGGTCGCTTATTGTGCGCGGAAAGAACGAGTTTATGTACCTCTCTGCTCGGCAATGTATCTCTCTTATTTTATCGCTTCTGTCAGATCCAGAGGTGTAGTGAGGCGTCATGGTAATATTTTCCTAGTCGCTCTAAAATACACCAGTTCTGACTTTCTCAAGCAAACTAAGCCTAGCCTGTAGCCTCCGAGTCTCTAGGGGCTCCCACCTTAATCCCTCTAAAATTTGTGAGACACTATATGTGCGCTCGTAGTAGTTCTTAATGAAGCTTGCAGCTTTCTTTGTATTTTGTTAATTGTTTGGTTTAATCTTTATGACAATGCTCGCGTCGTATTCGAGGCGTGGTCTAACCAGAGCGAAGTAGCATCTCTCCATGATTTTTTCTTCCGAGGACCTTCCTATTATACCTTCCGAATACGAGGATAACCCCTATGCATACGAGACAATCCCAAAGATGATTAAGGTAGGTTGAGCGAAATATGATTTTACCTAGAAATCATTGAATTTGGCCTAATTTTAAAGAAAAATATATCACCCTTCAATCATTTACATCAAAAAATCAACCCCTTCATTGCTTCCCGAGATATTTGCCAAAAAATACCAGCCCTTTTATATGGGAAATGGTACGTGTATGCCCTCCAGAGAGACCTTCTATTAAAAAGGAGGCATTCCTTAGATTTAGGCACTTAGATCTTGTAAAAAAATCAACTTATGTTTGTGTTTTCTCAACTATTTTTGAAAATTAAGCATATTGTCACCACAGTAAATTCTTCGGGATCACAATAAACGTTCCTTTTTTGATGGAGTTTTAAACGTACCGCGTGAAAAATTAGTCAAGTTAAAGACTTATTTAGGTATTTTCTTTTGATTACTTACAATTTTTGTCATGTAAAACTATATTGTTACACCATTAATGATGTAATATTTAATTCGTGTGTCTCTTAGTTGGTGAAATTTAAACGTATATATCGAATATGGTCTCTGTGATGAGTAAGGAACTATCTCGCTCGCACTACCTTTAGGGAGTTAGAGTGAGGTAAAATTTCACCTGGAAGTCGATTTATTTGTTTTCAGTCAAAAGAAACAAATCTCACCCTTCCAAATATACCAAAATATCAGCCTTCAACCTCACAATTTCCGAGTTATTTGCCGAAAAATACCAGCCAATTTACGTAGGTGATGATACTTGTATGCACTGCCAAGAGACAAAACTTAAAAAATGAGGAATTTGGAGCACATAGGTTTCGTCCAAAATAATATTGTAGTGTTTGTGTGTTCTCTCAACTATTAAAAAAAAAGAAATCATGGTCTCAATGCTGTATTTTTTCATAATAAAATAAAAATGTTTCGTCTTGAAGGATTTATAAACGTACCACGTGAAAAAGAGAGTCAACTTAGAGACATTTTTAGGAATATTTCTTTAATTACTAAGAATTTCAGTAATATGAAATTATATTATTTGACCGTAAAGAATGAAGCAGTACATTAAGATTATTTGCAGACGATACAATTATCTACCGTGAAGTAAGCGTAGACTCGTACTTAGAAGTTCTGTCAAAAATGTAATATAGGTTTCGAAGTGATTAAATTATGTTTGTAATGTTCTTAGACCACTGTGCGCAGTTCGAGACTTCAGTTGTTATATCTAGGTTGCGGGTATACTTGTCAATCGGGGACATAAATTAGAATTTTTTGTGCTGTACAAGTCACCCAATGCTCTAAAAAATATGCCGATTCATTGTAAAGATATGGTGGACATTTTGTGAAAAAGAGGTATTTATGAACTCCCCTATGGCGATTGTGAGGGGGTTTCGTGGGACAGACATCGAGAAGCGCCTGGACAAGGACAAAAGAACACATCAGTGCCTTTAAGAGGGTGCTGGACTGGGTTAAAATTTGTGAACGGTGGTGAAGACTAAAATTTATAATCTATCAACATGAAACTTGGTATGAGTATAGGTTAAGCAGTTGTTTAGTCACTGACAATATTTATATTTCAAAATTGTTTATAACTTTTATTTTTCAATATTATTTAAGCAAAATTAACCCTAAATTTAATAAACCTATATTGTCAGTTTCTTGAGAATGTTGCCAAATATTTATTTAAGAAAAAATTAACGTCCTGCCTCTAATATTTTTGGTGCCATCGAAGCTCAAAAATTGAGTTAAACAGCGACCTCGAGCTGCTGCGCCCTGGCGGCAAAAAGAGAACCACTACGCCAAGCGCGACGGCTGATCCCGCCTCATTCTCAGGCAACGCCCCTTTTGGTTTTTGTCTGGTGGCTGGTGACTTACGGTAGGGGCCGATGACATTTTTGCTGTTGGCGACAGTCTACTAGAGCAGGGGCCTCCAAACTACGGCCCGTGGAGACCTTTCTATCTACGGAAAAAAATTACGGAAACCTACGTGTATCCTGCCAAGATCAGCCGCTTACGTGGACGTTACGTTTTTACCAAATTAAAATAGAGGCGCGCAGTAGTGCGTTATGTTTTCCAACCGATCACTACATTGCAAAACCTTATTCGCGGCTTACTTTTTCTACTTCTGCTCACAGTCAATGAGATGATATAACGTCATCTAGTGGTAGAGTTTTTAAATGGTTTGCTGCTTGTTCAAGGGTTGATTATTTTGATCACAGTTTGCCAGTTGCGGTTGACTGCTGCGATGAGGTGTTGGTGTCAGTTAGCGTCTAATTGCGAAACATGCTGTACTCTATTTTATTTAGTGATAATTTCCTTCGCGTAATTAGTTACCAGAGTGTATAAAGTATTGGGAATGTCGTTAGTTTAACAAGAATTTTCCGAATATTCTGAAGAGGAAACATTAAATGCAACAATCTCTCTAGCATAAGTGGATATATTTGCAGACTACATTCATGTAAGTTTAACTTAAGAAATCATAAGATTTTTATAAATTGTTTCGGGTCATTTGCAGCTATAATTGCGACAAAATTAGTTCGCAAAATGCGATATTGTGTGCAAGATACTTTCAGTTTCACTATTTATTCATGTTAAAGTCACTTTATTTTAGTGCCCAACGATGGACGAGAAAGGAAAAGAAAAACAGACGATGAGTGTCGCCAATTTCAAGAAGAATGGAGTTTGAAATACTTCTTCATCAAATCCGGCGAGAAAGCATTGTGTGTGATTTGCAACAAAACCGTGGCTGTGATGAAAGAATACAACCTGTGCAGTAACCATCGAAGCACACATCAGGAGAAATATAAACAGTTGGAGGGTAAAGTCGGTGCCGGAAAAAAATTTAAATTAAAAAATCAACTCACATCTCAGAGGACATTGTTCAGTAAATCCTCAAATGAAAATGAATCCTTAATTAAGGCCAGTTATAAGTTGCCTGCGTCCTGGCTAAAAGTGGCAAACCGTTTACAGATGGTGAAGTAGTGAAGGAATGTTTGCTGGAGGTGGCTGAGGAACTTTGCCCAGAAGAGTCGAAACAACTTAAAAATGTAGCTTTGGGTGCAAATACTATTGCCCTCCATGTTGCAGACATGGGTGATCACGTTTTGACTCAAATAGCGAAAAATTCAAGCAAGTTCCGCCATTTATCAATTGCAATGAATGAATCGCTGGACAGCTATTCAACCTCTCAACTGCTTGTGTTCATTAGAGGTGTGGATGAACACATGAGCATAACACTAGAGCTCGTTTCCCTACATAGCATGTATGGCACTGTTACTAGTGAGGAGATATTCAATGAATTGAAAAAAACATTTCCTGATTATAACATGGACTGGACTCAGTTGCCTGACTGTTGATGGAGGACATAACATGAGAAGAATGAGCATAAAGAAAGGCTTGGTTGGACTAGTGAAGCAGATGTGTAATGAGAAAAACATTCCACAACCAATGTTCAGCACTGTATTATTCACCAGCACGCTTTGAGAGCTAAATATGTGGACATTAGCAGAGTACTGAATCCTGTGGTGAAGATGGTGAATTTAATAAGGTCATATTGGCTCAACCATAGACAGTTCAGGGACATGTTGAAAGATACAGACACAGAATCGCAAGATTTACCATATTACACAGCAGTAAGATGGCTAAGTTGTGAGAAAGTTCTGAGAAGAGTATTTGAATTGAGAAAGGAAATAGGTAACTTCCTGGAAAGTAAAGGCAAGCCACAGTTATTACTGTCTGATGAAGAGTGGGTATGGAAATTGGCCTTTGCTGCAGACATAACTAGTCATTTAAATTTTCTGAACCTAAAAGTACAAGGAGAGAAAAATCTAGTTTCTGATCTATACACCCACCTAAAGGTCTTTAGATCTAAACTTGTCTTGTTTTTTAAACAAGAACAGGCCAACAACTTGACGCACTTTCAGCAGTGCAAGGTCTTCATGCCTGAAGCAACAGCGGAGTTCCCCACGCCATTTGCACGCGAGATCATCAAAGACCTCTAGCTGCAGTTTCAGGAGCGGTTTTCTGACTTGGATTCTAAGGCAGAAGAAGTGAGACTGTTTCAAAACCCATTTGAAGCAGATGTGGCCAGTTGTCCAGATGAACTGCAGCTGGAGGTCATTGAGTTGCAAGTAAATGACCTCCTTAGGGATAAGTTCAAAGGAGGACTGGTGGGTTTTTACCAGTTTTTGCCAAAGGAAGACTTTCCTTATGTCAAAACTTTTGAATCCAGGTACCTTTCAATCTTTGAAACAAAATACTTGAGTGAAAAAACATTTTCAAGAATGAAATACGTGAAGAACAATTTGAGATCAAATTTGCCTGATGATAATCTCAGGTCACTGTTGATGTTAGGGACATCAAATCTAAAGCCAGAAATGTCTGCTATATTGGCATCCAGGAAAAAATTTCACCATTCCCACTAATACAGGTGTTCATGCGTAGTGTATCAATGTGTTATCAAATAATAACAGCATAAAATAATATTGAATAAGGTCGTTGTGGGCCGACGCTTCGATAGCTACCACCGCCATCGTCCTCAGGGCATGTCAGTATCGAGAAAGGTGCCTCCTTATATGCCTGGCCGTTTTCGCGCCAAAAAGGTCAGGTCGGCTCTGATTGGCTAGCGATGTTCTTCTTCCTCTCCGCCTTTATTCTGCGAAGGGCTGGGTTCCAAGCCTCGCTTAGAGCGTAGCCCGTGTCCCGGTTAAAGTTTTTCTTTTCCATCCGGATCTCTATGGATTCCTTCGTCAGGCGTTCCCAGTATCCGTTGGATCGGCTGAGTAGTCTGGTGTCGTCAAACATTATGCGGTGGTGCTTGCTTAGACTATGTTCTGCCACCGCGGATTGTTCCGGATGGCATAGTCGAATGCACCTCATGTGCTCCCTAACTCGCGTCTCAATGGTCCGGCCCGTTTCACCAATGTATACTTCACCACATTCGCAGGGAATTCGATAAACTCCCGGTGTTTTGAGTCCGAGGTCATCCTTAACACGGACAAGTTGGCTTCTTAGTTTCTGAAGCGGCTTGTGGACGGTCCGGATATTGTACTTCCCTATAATTCTAGAGATTTTCCCTGAGATCGTTGCGATGTATGGCAGACAGGCGCTGGCAACCGGCTTGTCGTTGTCCTCAGGTGTTTCTTTCCGATCCGTGAAGGCCTGACGAAGGAATCCATAGAGATCCGGATGGAAAAGAAAAACTTTAACCGGGACACGGGCTACGCTCTAAGCGAGGCTTGGAACCCAGCCCTTCGCAGAATAAAGGCGGAGAGGAAGAAGAACATCGCTAGCCAATCAGAGCCGACCTGACCTTTTTGGCGCGAAAACGGCCAGGCATATAAGGAGGCACCTTTCTCGATACTGACATGCCCTGAGGACGATGGCGGTGGTAGCTATCGAAACGTCGGCCCACAACGACCTGACCCGGTGGAAAACCCGAGAAGATTTCACCAGCATAATACGCCGGGAAAGAACTAAATCATATTTTAATATTGAATAAATAATAAATAACAATATCTATGTTTTGATTATTTTTTATTTGAACCTCGAGTGTGTAGTCGGCCCCCAAACAGCTGTTTGATAGTTAATGCGGCCCTCGGGCTGAAAAGTTTGGAGACCCCTGTACTAGAGGAATGCAATGATTCCCTCCGTTGTCCCCCGTCTCGGGAGACGCGTGGCTTCTCGCTCCCGGGAGCCCTCCCTCTCGGTAGTCCAGTCGCGGGAGGGAGCGGGACTCGTCACTCGCGGTGTATTGCATAGCCGATGGGACATCTGACTGCTGCAATATGCGCACGAGGAATTCACCCGCGCTCTTCTCGAAGTCCAAAATTTCTAATGAAGCTCGCGACTGCTCGCTCGGCTCGGGAGTGACGAGAATGTTTTGCTCCTGGCGAGAGCGGACGAGGGTTCACGCCTTTCTATCGCTTTCACAGTCTCAAATGCAACGCAGGTCTTTGCCCAGCTAGATCCCACCACCGCTAGGGAGTAGAGCGAGAGTGAACCGGGTTTTGCACCTCTCAACGGTCGACCCTTTCTCGCCCAGTCGAGGGAGGCTTTTATGACGAAAGTTTTTGATTCTTGTTCTGCGCTTTGATAGTCTTGCACCCACTTTACGAGTATCGCCTTCTATCATGTACGTATTATCCTCTTGCGAGGCAAATATCGCGAGGCGGTCTTGCGATACCTCTCTCGTAAAGTTAATACACACGGTAGCCTCGCATGAGTGGACGGCTGCCTCATCGGCATGCCAACCCAAGTCGGTTTTAAGTGTAATCAAAGGTGCCCCGCGTTGATTAGTGCGCGGTGTGTACGGGTTGTTCATTCCGTGAGGGTGTGCTAACCCGTTCAGAGCCTCACAATGATGTTAAATATGGTAATAATTTTGTAATTATTATTTTCGTTTAGCACTCATTTAAAATACATTTTGCTCAGTAAAAAAATCTGCTTTGATCGCTTAACCTTTTGGTCCGAAAATACTTTGTGACTTTTCAGCTTATTTCTAATTTTGCCGAAAATCAGGTCCAGTGGTGTTTGTTAGTTTCGCCGTTTGTATCTTTAAGCACCTGAGTCATTTTGAGGTCCCATAATAAATCACGTAAAATCAGGATGAACTTTTACCCTCTTCCATTCAAACCTACCTTAATCGGTAGATAACTGTAATAATAATAATTAATCACGATAAAGACGTAAGAAAAGTTTCCTTGCACTAATTTGCAGAACTTGATTCGCACCCCTTCCTCGCGACATGAGGATAGAACAGACGAACCATCAGGTGAGGATGTCGCTGTAGGCGGCATGGCAAGGTAGTCTCACTCTGTGTATACGCGGCTGAATATTTTTGTGTTCTACTCTACTCGATGCTTTTTCACCCTTATATTTGAATGCTTTGTCCACCTCGCGGTATAATATTCCTTGGCTCAGATTTCGTCCCGAATTATTTTTTCCCCGTAATCTGAATCTTTTCTGCTTCTAATAATATTTTCCTATCTCATCTTTATTATTTGCAATCTTTTTATCTTTCTTATTTCCTAGAAACACATTACCATTTTTTATCCTCTATAATTTCGTAGTTTTTTCATTTCTTCTCATTGTTCTTTACACCTCGCCTCCTTTGTTTTATTTTTTTCTTGACTCAGTTGTTTAATTTTTTTGTTCATGCTTTTGCGTTCCGTGATATTTACATGTCACCGAAAATATGCCCCCTGATCAGTTATGTGTTTCCTATTTTTGTCGCTACCCCCTCGACTATCTGCGTGTCCTATCCTTCATTGCTCCTGTTGAGTAATGGACAACCTCCCTTATAGGGATAGATAGGCTACTACTTTTTTTCCCATGGCCCCCATGTTTGATCGTGTATAGTCTTTCGAAGACTCTCTTGCTGAGCGCTGGCTCGTTTTCCTTTTCAGTGAAACTCTTGGCTACACATTAACACGCAGGTCCCGAGATATATTTAAGGTAACGATAGTGATTTCTTTCTTCCCTTATCTTCTAGAAGGTTACCCAGCTTGTAGTCTTTTTTTGGTTTATTGTTTGTTCGGACGTATGTTGTTGTGGACGTTGTTCTACAAATAGATGAATACGCTAGTTGCCATTTTTTCGTCTAGCAACCCCATGTTGAAAAAGAAAGTTGTACGTTATCTAGAACCGAAATATGAAGGTGAAAGAATTCTGTAAATAGGTGTTATACGGATGTTTTTAAGCGATAATGAAATATCGGCGCTGCAAACAGAAATATTCACAGCGATGAGTCTAGTGCTGACGACTCGAGCGTGATACACATCACAGCCACCAGCCGAGCTCTGTGTGAGCCGTGTCATCACGCCTTCAGGTATCTTCGTCTATCTTCGGAACTTTTAATCCCTCCTTGGCAAACACACTTGTCACTCATCTTTGGAGGAACGTTCATTCGAAGTATGAGAGTTTTGAAACAACCATAGCTATTTTTAATTGCAATAAAAGAATTATCGAGGGAATATTAGAAATATAATTCTTCCATTGTCCTTACTTTCTGCTACTTCTACTGCAAGACGGATTTTGGTCGGTCGTGGCCTGTGTTCTGACTTATTCACCTTATTGTCTTTTTATTTAGTCTTTCTACGTTTCCGCATCGCTAGCTACTAAATAATTTATTGAATTGAAATAAGCGGAATTGGTAACATTGTGACTTCACCATTTCACTTCAAGGACGACATTCGTTGATATTTAAAACAGTGCAAAACAAAACAGCACACCAAAATATTTTGTTTTCGGAATAATTAAACAAAGCGATTGATGAATATACATACTTATTTTTCCAGCTGTGGTATGTGCACTTTTTAATCATGTTATTTACGGTTCATACTTATAACTTCATTGATGAAATTCAGCTGATGTTATGACATGGTTATTTCCCTGAAGAATGACTAACTTGAATCATTTAAGATACGTATAAATGCGCAGATTTTGCTATATGTATGCACGAGCTTTGGTGTCAATAGCATAATTCTAAGATGATTTAGTAGTCAATAGCATAATTCTAAGATGAAAAAGACATTTTGAGCTGCCGGGACGAAAGCCAACACTTACCACTAAAAAATTTTAATTTCTAGTTATGGGATAACAGGACTAGATAATGCTAATAACAAACTTTCGAATGGAAAACTATGATAACTTACAATATAATACACCCGCAGAAAATTAGAGACACTACTTCCTCGATGGCCAATTCATCTTACTTGCCTCTCAAAGGATTGCCGCAGCAAACAAGGTAGATTACTGATGGCTTGCGAATGCAGTGCGGCAAACAAGGAACCAAAATGCAAAACGCAGTTGAACTGGAAGAATCTGTTCAAGACAACGGTATTTGAAGACAATTGATATTTACTGGATTATCATTCGCTGGTAAAATTCCATTTTCATTGGCAGAGTCTGTAGAGTTTTGATAGGATTTGAAAATTGAAACAAACGCTAGATTTCACTTAAATTATTCGAGATCGTGAAAAACCACTGGTAAACAACGTATTCATATCGGCCGAATGTTCCCTGTAAATTTAAATAAGTATTGTTTACTTCGGTTTCTACAGTGACTTACTAAGATTATTTTAAAATTTGATGTTTCCGCGTGAACGTGTTCTGTGATAGTGAAACCTTATAGTATTTACTTCACATAGTCGCGCCCTATATGAACAATTTGAGAATGTAAAATAAATTTTTAAGATTTATGGAAGACTATTTTCCATATCATGTATTTAGAATGAAGATAAATTAATCATTTCAAAAGATATTTAATGCTAGTAAATACATATATATTATGAACAACAATGATTGAGCATTAGTCTGTATTACAACAGTAGTAAACAACAGTAGTACACAACAAAAGGCTTATGATCGAAAATAATTTTTCTCTGATTGTTTTGGAATAATGTTTTAATGTTATATTTCTGAATTTTTTGAAAATTTGACGTTAACGAAAATCAATGATGGCCATTTACGAGACGACGGAGAAGACAATTTAGAGGCAGCGTGAATAATTGGGTGAACTAAATGTAGATATTTAGGCAAAAGTTCAAAATATTTGAATTCATTATGTATATTCATGGTTCTTGGAACCGGCCATAAATGAATGAAAACTAAGGAAAGAATATACACGTCACATTCTCCTCTAATAATCAGTCAGACAAAGTTCTGTGACATTGCGTATAAACCTAACCACTATAAAAGACTCGTGTGCCAAAATATACTCAAAATACTGATTGTCGCTAGTTTACTTATATTTTTCTGGTTATCCTCGCGTTGCACCATTCTTGAGGACAACTGTTACGCCGGCATTCCAGTCGGCTTCATCGGGTCGTAATGAACAAGGGCATTGTCTGCAACAATATATAGGTCTCTAATCGGTTAAATGTCCGTTGGAATCTAGTCCGGAGAGATCTAATTGTCTGGGGAGTCGAACGGCGTTGGATAGTTGAAAATCCGTTTAAAAGAAGTAGAGATCTTCCGGCTTCCTTGTTGACGTTATTTGGAGCAAAATGTTCTTATTTAATTCCAGTTATAATTATAAATATAAGCATTGCTAGAATGATATTTCTCCAAAAATAAATAATAATTTGGCAGATGCAAGTGCCAATTTTCGTTTTCTGTCACAGAATTATGATAGTACAGTGAAAATCACTTCGAAAAGACATTTTATTCCAGATATCATCATCAATTAGGCATTACTAGAAAGACATTTCTCCATAAAATAATAATCGAGAGGTCAATGACACCATATGAGGTCAATGACCGCAGAAGAGGTCAATGACCCCTACAGAGGTAAATGACTCCACCAGAGGTCAATGACCCCACAAGAGGTCAATAACACCCCATAGAGCCTTAATGACCCCACCAAAGGTCTACGACCCCATCAATGACCATACCAGAAGTCAATGAACCCCTGCAGAGGTAAAGTACCTCATCAGAGATCAATGACCCCTAAAGATGTCAAAGACTTATCAGAGGTCAACGACATCCTCAGAGGTCAATGACCTCCCAATGGTCTTAGACCCGAAAAAAGATCAATGACCCCACGAGAAGTCAATTATCCCAAAAGAGGTTGATGACCCCACAAGAGGTCGGTGACCTCACTAGATCATAATGACTTTCGGAGGTCATGACCCCACCATAGGTCAATAACCCCTTTAGAGGTCAATGACTCAGCCAGAGATCAACAACCCCTCCAGAGGCCAATGACCCCATAAAAGGTCAATGACTCTATCAGAGTTCAATGACCCAACAAGAGGTCATTCACTCAACCAGAGAGCATATACTCTATCAGATGCCAATTACCGCACCAGAGGTTAATCACCACACCAGAGTTCAATTGCCACACCAGAGGTCATTGACCCCACCAGAGGTCAATAACTCCACAAAAGATAAATGACCCCACCAGGGGTCAATGAACCCACCAGAGGCCAATGACCCCACGTAATGTCAATGACCCCACCAGATGTCAACGACCCCACCATAGGTCAATGACCCCAGAACCCCAAAAAAGGTCAGTGACCCATTCTGAGGTCAATGACGACACCAATAGTGAATGACCCGCAAAAAAGGTTGATGACCCTTCAGATAATAATGACCCCAGGAGATATCAACGACCCCTCAGAGGTCAATGACCACTCTAGGTGTCAATAGCCACACCTGAGGTCAATGACCAGCAACGGAGATGCATGACCCCTTCACAGGTCAATGACACCACTAGAATCAATAACCCCGCAAGAGGTTAATGACACACTAGATAGGTCAATAATCCCACCAGGGGTGAATGACCGGCACAAAAGTGATCACTTCAGAAGTCAATGACCCCACCAAAGGTTTTTGACCCAACCAGAGGTCGATGACTCCCTAAAGAGGTCAATGATACCTTCAGAGGTCAATTACCCCTAATAAGGCCACCGACATCGCAAGAGGTCAATTACCGAACCAAGGTCACATATCGCGCCAGCGGTCTATGTCCGCACCAGAGGTCAATGACCCTGCCCCAGATTTCAATGACCCCTTAAGAAGTCCAAATTTCAAAATGATTTTCTACCATTATTTAAATTCCTGTGAGAGAATACGAATTAATGCGCTCACGTCAGAAAAATGTTTATTATTTGTTGGAGAAAAACATTATAGACCTGCAAAAATTGATATAAGCAACTGAAATTAAATAAGAATATTGGTTTTCGAAATTATTTTCTCTAAGTATCTGAAATCCTGTGAGAGAAACAATAGTATTTGCTTACGTTATTAAACATTTATTAAATTCTGGAAATATGTCAATCTATTAATGCATATTTAGTTATAACGATCACTGGATTTAAATAAATACATAGGAGTTTTCTAAAAGATTTCCAACCTGTATGCAATTACTTTAGGAGAAAACAATAAAATGCGCTCACCTCACACATAAAAGATTATTATGTTTTGGAGAAAAGACATTAAAGACATGCGAAAATTGATTGGAGAGACTGTAATAAATATGAATATATGGCGTTTCGAAGTGATTTTCTCTAAGTGTGATAAATCCTGTTACAGAAACAATAGCATATGCTTACGTTAGAAAAACATTTCTTTAGCGCTGGAGAACAGTCGTTGTATAAATGCAAATTTAACTAATTACGATAACAAGATTCAAAAAACTCCATTGAAATTTCCTAAAAGATTTTCCATCTAGGTATAATGTAATAACTTTGAAAAAAAAAAAAAATAAAAGCGCTCCCGTCTGAAAATTTTGTTGAGGTAAGACATTATTAACAAGCAAATATTGATTTTAGCAACGAAATTAAATAATAATATTTAGCGTTTCGAAGTGATTTTCCCTGAGTATTTCAAAGCCTGTGTGAGCGGAGGAAAATATGTAGCAAAATACGTTAGCAAAACGTTTATTTTAATCTGATGAAAGTCATTCCTGTAAATGCAAACTCATTGACTGTATATCTGTAATTTCAAATGAACATTGGGCGCTTCTAAATAACTTCTCATCTTCAATTCAATTCCTTTAAGAAAAAACGAATATATGCGCCCACGTCTGAAAAAAAGTTTATTATTTATTTGAAAAAGACATTCTAGGCATGCAAAATTTGATTTTGTACCTGGATGTAAATAATAATATTTGGCGCTTCGAAGTGATTTTCCCTGAGTATTTCAAAGCCTGTTAGAGATATCGAAATTATGCCTTTACTTTAGCAAACCTTTTATTTTAATCAGAAGAAGAGTCATTCCTGTAAAGCAAATTGATTGACTATATCTGGAATTTCAAATGAACATTGGGCTCTTTTAATAATTTCCTATCTTCAATTAAATTCCTGTGAGAAAAAGCGAATGTATATGTTAGCGTCTGAAAAATAATTATTATATGATTGGGAAAAGACTTTCTAGACATGCAAAATTTGATTTAAGTACCTGGAATTAAATAATAATATTCGGCGTTTCCAAGTGATTTTCACTGAGTATTGCAAAGCCTGTGAGATGAAACAAAAATATGCCTATAAGATTGCAAAACGTTTACTTTAATCTGGAGAAAAGTCTCTCTGTAAATGCAAATTGATTGATTAATAATATGGAATTTCAAATGAACATTGAGCATTTCTAAATGATTTCCCATCTTTTATTCTATTCCCGTGAAAAAAAATAATATATATATGCTAACGTTTAAAAATGCCTTGTGTTTGTTTGAGAAAATATATATTAGACATGTAAAAATTGATTTTAGTACCTTGAATTAATGATAATATTTGGCGTTTCTAAGTAATTTCCCCTGAGTATTTATAAGCCCGTGAGAGAAAACGAAAATATGCCTTTATGTTAGCTAAACGTTTATTTTAATCTGGAGAAAAGCCATTTTCTAAATGCAAATTGATTGACTATATATATGCAATTTCAAATGAACATAGGGCTCTTCTAAATAATTTCCAATCTTTAATTCAATTTCTGTAAGAATAAACGTATATATGAGGCCACGTGTGATAAATGGTTACTATTTGTTTGGGAAAAGACATTCTAGACTCGCAAGATTTCAATTTAGTACCTGGAATTAAAAAATAAAATTGATGGTTTTGAAGTGATTTTCCAAGAGTAAATCAAAACCTGTGAGAGAATTCTAACGTATGCGCTTACATTAAAAATCGTTTATATTAATCTGGAGAAAAGCCTACCCTGCATATGCAAATTGATTAATAATATATCTGCAATTTCGAAAGAACATTGGGCTTTTTTAAACGATTCCCATCTTAAATTCCATTCCTATGGGAAAAAACGAATATATGCGTCCAGGTCTAATAAATGATTATAACTTGTTTGGGAAAAGACATTCTAGACGTGTAAAAATTGCTTTTAGTACCTAGATTTAAATAATAATATTCGGCGTTTCCGAGTGATTTTTACTGAGTATTGAAAAGCCAGTGAAGGAAAACAAAAATATGCCTTTACGTTTGAAAACAGTTTACTTTAATCTGGAGAAAAGAGCTCTGTAAATGCAAATTAATTGATTAGATATCAGGAATTTCAAATAAACATAGAGCTTTTCTAATTCATTTTCCAACTTTAATTCAATTCCTGTGAGAAAAAACGAATATATGCGCTCACGTCTTATTAATGATTATATGATTGGGAAAAGACATTCTACACATGCAAAATTTGATTTTAGTACCTGGAATTAAATATTATTTTTTTGCGTTTCGAAGTGATTTTCCCTGAGTTATTTAAAGCCTGTGAGAGAATTGAAAATATGCCTTTACGTTAGTTAAACGTCTATTTTAATTTGGAGAAAAGTAATACTCTAAATGCAAATTGATTAACTATTAATCTGGAATTTCAAATTAACATAGTGCTCTTCTAAATAATTTCCCATCTTTAATGCAATACCTGTGAGAATATACGAATCTATGCGTCCACGTCCAATAAATGATTATTATTTGTTTGGAAAAAAAATTCTAGACATGTAAAAATTGATTTTAGTGTCTGGATTTAAATAATAATATTTGGCGTTTCAAGGTGATATTCCCTGAGTATTTCAAAGCCTGTGTGAGCGAAGGATAATATGCCTTTACGTTAGGAAAACTTTATTTTAATCTGGTAAATAGTCATTCCTTTAATGTCAAATTGATTGACTATACATTTGGAAATTTAAATGAACCTTGGGCTCTTCTAAATAAATTTCCTTATTGAATTCCATTCCTGTGAGAAAAAACGAATATATACGCTAACGTGTGATTAATGATTACTATTTGCTTGGGAAAAGACTTTCAAGACATGCAAAAGTTGATTTTAGTACCTTGATTTAAATAATAATATTTTGCGTTTTAAGGTGATTTTCCCTGAGTATTTCAAAGCCTGTGTGAGCGAAGGATAATAAGCCTTACGTTAGCAAAACGTTTATTTTAATCTGGTGAAACGTCATTCCTGTATTGTGAAATTGATTGACTTTATATTTGGATTTTTATTTGGACCTTGGGCTCTTTTAAATAATTTCTCTTATCAATTGCATTCCTCTGAGAA
Source organism: Ceriagrion tenellum (assembly GCA_963169105.1). Classification (NCBI taxonomy): domain Eukaryota; kingdom Metazoa; phylum Arthropoda; class Insecta; order Odonata; family Coenagrionidae; genus Ceriagrion; species Ceriagrion tenellum. The sequence continues at coordinate 92,873,974 of OY720632.1, read as the reverse complement.
AAACGAATATATACGCTAACATCTGATTAATGATTATTATTTGTTAGGGAAAAGACTTTCAAGACATGCAAAAATTGATTTTAGTACCTGGATTTAATTAATAATATTTGGCGTTTCCCAGTGATTTTCACAGAGTATTGCGAAGCCTGTTAGAGTAAACAAAAATATGCCAATACGATTGGAGAACGTTTACTTTAATCTGGAGAAAAGTCACTCTGTAAATGCAAATTAATTGATTAGATATCAGGAATTTCAAATGTACATTGGGCTTTTATAAATCATTTCCCATCTTTAATTCAATTCCAATGATAAGTAATAGTTATATTTGCTAACGTCTTGGAAATGGTTATTATTTGCTTTGGACAAGACATTTTAAAGTTGATTTTAGTACCTGGAATTAAATATTATTTTTTAGCGTTTCGAAGTGATTTTTTCCTGAGTTATTTAAAGCCTGTGAGAGACTTGAAAATATGCCTTTACGTTAGTTAAACGTCTATTTTAAATTGGAGGAAAGTAATACTCTAAATGCAAATTGATTGACTATATATCTGGAATTTCAAATGAACATAATGCACTTCTCAATAATATCCCATCTTTAATGCAATTCCTGTGAGAATATACGAATCTATGCGTCCACGTCCAATAAATGATTATTATTTGTTTGGAAAAAAAATTCTAGACATGTAAAAATTGATTTAAGTGTCTGGGTTTAAATAATAATATTTGGCGTTTCAAATTGATTTTTCCTGAGTATTTCAAAGCCTGTGTGAGCGAAGGATAATATGTCTTTACGTTAGCAAAACTATTATTTTAATCTGGTGAAACGTCATTCCTGTAATGTCAAATTGATTGACTGTATATTTGGATTTTTAATTTGGACGTTGGGCTCTTTTAAATAATTTCCCTTATTGAATTGCATTCATGTGAGAAAAAACGAATATATACGCTAACGTCTGAATAATGAATATTATTTGCTTGGGAAAAGACTTTCAAGACATGCAAAAATTGATTTTAGTACCTGGATTTAAATAATAATATTTGGCGTTTCCAAGTGATTTTCACAGAGTATTGCGAAGCCTGTTAGAGGAAACAAAAATATGCCAATACGATTGGAGAACGTTTACTTTAATCTGGAGAAAAGCCACTCTTTAAATGCTAATTGATTTGTTTAGAAATCAGGAATTTCAAATGAACATTGGGCTTTTATAAATCATTTCCCATCTTTAATTCAATTCCAATGAGAAGTAATAGTCATATATGCTAACGTCTTGGAAATGGTTATTATTGGTTTTGAACAAGGCATTCTAGACATTCTAAAGTTGATTTTAGTATCTGGAATTAAATATTTTTTTTTAGCGTTTTGAAGTGATTTTCCCTGAGTATTTTAAAGCCTGTGAGAGAATTGAAAATATGCCTTTACATTAGCTAAACGTATATTTTAATTTGGAGAAAAGTAATACTCTAAATGCAAATTGATTGACTATATATCTGGAATTTCAAATGAACATAGTGCTCTTCTAAATAATTTCCCATTTTTAATTCTATTCCTGTGAGAATAAACGAATATATTCGTCCACGTCCACTAAATGATTATTATTTGTTTGGAAAAAACATTCTAGACATGTAAAAATTGATTTTAGTACCTGGATTTAAATAATAATATTTTGCGTTTCAAATTAATTTTCCCTGAGTATTTCAAAGCCTGTGTGAGCGAAGGATTATATGCCTTTACGTTAGGAAACGTTCATTTTAATCTGGTGAAACGTCATTCCTGTATTGTGAAATTGATTGACTGTATATTTGGATTTTTAATTTGGACATTGGGCTCTTTTAAAAAATTTCCATTATTCAATTGCGTTCCTGTGAGAAATAAACGAACATATAAACGCGAACGTCTGATTAATGATTATTATTTGTTTGGGAAAAGACTTTCAAGACATGCAAAAATTGATTTTAGTACCTGGATTAATATAATAATATTTGGCGTTTCCAAATGATTTTCACAGAGTATTGCGAAGCCTGTTAGAGTAAACAAAAATATGCCAATACGATTGGAGAACGTTTACTTTATTCTGGAGAAAAGTCACTCTGTAAATGCAAATTGATTGATTAGATATCAGGAATTTCAAATGAACATTGGGCTTTTATAAGTCATTTCCCATCTTTAATTCAATTCCAATGATAAGTAATAGTTATATTTGCTAACGTCTTGGAAATGGTTATTATTTGTTTTGGACAAGGCATTTTAAAGTTGATTTTAGTACCTGGAAACAAATATTATTTTTTAGCGTTTCGAAGTGGTTTTCCCTGAGTATTTTAAAGCCTGTGAGAGAGTTGAAAACATGCTTTTACGTTAGTTAAACGTCTAGTTTAATTTGGAGAAAATAATACTCTAAATGCAAATTGAATGACTATTAATCTGGAATTTCAAATGAACATAGTGCTCTTCTAAATAATTTTCCTTATTGAATTCCATTCCTGTGAGAAAAAACGAATATATACGCTAACGTGTGATTATTGATTACTATATGCTTGGGAAAAGACTTTCAAGACATGCAAAAGTTGATTTTAGTACCTTGATTTAAATAATTATTTTTGCGTTTCAAGGTGATTTTCCCTGAGTATTTCAAAGCCTGTGTGAGCGAAGGATAATATGCCTTTACGTTAGCAAAATGTTTATTTAATCTGGTGAAACGTCATTCCTGTATTGTGAATTTGATTGACTGTATATTTGGGTTTTTAATTTGAACCTTGGGCTCTTTTAAATAATTTCTCTTATCGATTGCATTCCTCTGAGAAAAAACGAATATATACGCTAACATCTGATTAATGATTATTATTTGTTAGGGAAAAGACTTTCAAGACATGCAAAAATTGATTTTAGTACCTGGATTTAATTAATAATATTTGGCGTTTCCCAGTGATTTTCACAGAGTATTGCGAAGCCTGTTAGAGGAAACAAAAATATGCCAATACGATTGGAGAACGTTTACTTTAATCTAGAGAAAAGTCACTTCGTAAATGCAAATTGATTGATTAGATATCAGGAATTTCAATTGAACATTGGGCTTTTATAAATCATTTCCCATCTTTAATTCAATTCCAATGATAAGTAATAGTTATATTTGCTAACGTCTTGGAAATGGTTATTATTTGCTTTGGACAAGACATTTTAAAGTTGATTTTAGTACCTGGAATTAAATATTATTTTTTAGCGTTTCGAAGTGATTTTTTCCTGAGTTATTTAAAGCCTGTGAGAGACTTGAAAATATGCCTTTACGTTAGTTAAACGTCTATTTTAAATTGGAGGAAAGTAATACTCTAAATGCAAATTGATTGACTATATATCTGGAATTTCAAATGAACATAATGCACTTCTCAATAATTTCCCATCTTTAATGCAATTCCTGTGAGAATATACGAATCTATGCGTCCACGTCCAATAAATGATTATTATTTGTTTGGAAAAAAAATTCTAGACATGTAAAAATTGATTTAAGTGTCTGGGTTTAAATAATAATATTTGGCGTTTCAAATTGATTTTTCCTGAGTATTTCAAAGCCTGTGTGAGCGAAGGATAATATGTCTTTACGTTAGCAAAACTATTATTTTAATCTGGTGAAACGTCATTCCTGTAATGTCAAATTGATTGACTGTATATTTGGATTTTTAATTTGGACGTTGGGCTCTTTTAAATAATTTCCCTTATTGAATTGCATTCATGTGAGAAAAAACGAATATATACGCTAACGTCTGAATAATGAATATTATTTGCTTGGGAAAAGACTTTCAAGACATGCAAAAATTGATTTTAGTACCTGGATTTAAATAATAATATTTGGCGTTTCCAAGTGATTTTCACAGAGTATTGCGAAGCCTGTTAGAGGAAACAAAAATATGCCAATACGATTGGAGAACGTTTACTTTAATCTGGAGAAAAGCCACTCTTTAAATGCTAATTGATTTGTTTAGAAATCAGGAATTTCAAATGAACATTGGGCTTTTATAAATCATTTCCCATCTTTAATTCAATTCCAATGAGAAGTAATAGTCATATATGCTAACGTCTTGGAAATGGTTATTATTGGTTTTGAACAAGGCATTCTAGACATTCTAAAGTTGATTTTAGTATCTGGAATTAAATATTTTTTTTTAGCGTTTTGAAGTGATTTTCCCTGAGTATTTTAAAGCCTGTGAGAGAATTGAAAATATGCCTTTACATTAGCTAAACGTATATTTTAATTTGGAGAAAAGTAATACTCTAAATGCAAGTTCATTGACTATATATCTGGAATTTCAAATGAACATAGTGCTCTTCTAAATAATTTCCCATCTTTAATTATATTCCTGTGAGAATAAACGAATATATTCGTCCACGTCCACTAAATGATTATTATTTGTTTGGAAAAAACATTCTAGACATGTGAAAATTGATTTTAGTACCTGGATTTAAAGAATAATATTTTGCGTTTCAAATTAATTTTCACTGAGTATTTCAAAGCCTGTGTGAGCGAAGGATTAAATGCCTTTACGTTAGGAAACGTTCATTTTAATCTGGTGAAACGTCATTCCTGTATTGTGAAATTGATTAACTGTATATTTGGATTTTTAATTTGGACGTTGGGCTCTTTTAAAAAAATTCCATTATTCAATTGCGTTCCTGTGAGAAAAAAACGAACATATAAACTCGAACGTCTGATTAATGATTATTATTTGTTTGGGAAAAGACTTTCAAGACATGCAAAAATTGATTTTAGTACCTGGATTTAATTAATAATATTTGGCGTTTCCAAGTGATTTTCACAGAGTATTGCGAAGCCTGTTAGAGGAAACAAAAATATGCCAATACGATTGGAGAACGTTTACTTTAATCTGGAGAAAAGTCACTCTGTAAATGCAAATTGATTGATTAGATATCAGGAATTTCTAATGAACATTGGGCTTTTATAAATCATTTCCCATCTTTAATTCAATTCCAATGATAAGTAATAGTTATATTTGCTAACGTCTTGGAAATGGTTATTATTTGCTTTGGACAAGACATTTTAAAGTTATTTTAGTACCTGGAATTAAATATTATTTTTTAGCGTTTCGAAGTGATTTTCCCTGAGTTATTTAAAGCTTGTGAGAGAATTGAAAACATGCCTTTACATTAGTTAAACGTCTAGTTTAATTTGGAGAAAATTAATACTCTAAATGCAAATTGAATGACTATTAATCTGGAATTTCAAATGAACATAGTGCTCTTCTAAATAATTTCCCATCTTTAATGCAATTCCTGTGAGAATATACGAATCTATGCGTCCACGTCCAATAAATGATTATTATTTGTTTGGAAAAAACATTCTAGACATGTAAAAATTGATTTTAGTACTTGGATTTAAAGAATAATATTTTGCGTTTCGAAGTGATTTTCTTTGAGTATTTCAAAGCCTGTGTGAGCAAAGGAAAATATGCCGTTACGTTAGCAAAATGTTTATTTCAATCTGGTGAAACGTCCTTCCTGTAATGTCAAATTGATTGACTGTATATTTGGATTTTTAATTTGGACGTTGGGCTCTTTTAAATAATTTCTCTTATCAATTGCATTCCTCTGAGAAAAAACGAATATATACGCTAACATCTGATTAATGATTATTATTTGTTAGGGAAAAGACTTTCAAGACTTTAATTGAACATTGGGCTTTTATAAATCATTTCCCATCTTTAATTCAATTCCAATGAGAAGTATTAGTCATATATGCTAACGTCTTGGAAATGGTTATTATTGGTGTTGAACAAGGCATTCTAGACATTCTAAAGTTGATTTTAGTATCTGGAATTAAATATTATTTTTTAGCGTTTCGAAGTGATTTTCCCTGAGTTATTTAAAGCCTGTGAGAGAATTGAAAACATGCCTTTACGTTAGTTGAACGTCTATTTTAATTTGGAGAAAAGTAATACTCTAAATGCAAATTGAATGACTATACATTTGGAATTTTAAATGAACCTTGGGCTCTTCTAAATAAATTTCCTTATTGATTTCCATTCCTGTGAGAAAAACGAATATATACGCTAACGTGTGATTAATGATTACTATTTGCTTGGGAAAAGACTTTCAAGACATGCAAAAGTTGATTTTAGTACCTTGATTTAAATAATAATATTTTGCGTTTTAAGGTGATTTTCCCTGAGTATTTCAAAGCCTGTGTGAGCGAAGGATAATATGCCTTTGCGTTAGCAAAACGTTTATTTTAATCTGGTGAAACGTCATTCCTGTATTGTGAATTTGATTGACTGTATATTTGGGTTTTTAATTTGAACCTTGGGCTCTTTTAAATAATTTCTCTTATCGATTGCATTCCTCTGAGAAAAAACGAATATATACGCTAACATCTGATTAATGATTATTATTTGTTAGGGAAAAGACTTTCAAGACATGCAAAAATTGATTTTAGTACCTGGATTTAATTAATAATATTTGGCGTTTCCCAGTGATTTTCACAGAGTATTGCGAAGCCTGTTAGAGGAAACAAAAATATGCCAATACGATTGGAGAACGTTTACTTTAATCTAGAGAAAAGTCACTTCGTAAATGCAAATTGATTGATTAGATATCAGGAATTTCAAATGAACATTGGGCTTTTATAAATCATTTCCCATCTTTAATTCAATTCCAATGATAAGTAATAGTTATATTTGCTAACGTCTTGGAAATGGTTATTATTTGCTTTGGACAAGACATTTTAAAGTTGATTTTAGTACCTGGAATTAAATATTATTTTTTAGCGTTTCGAAGTGATTTTTTCCTGAGTTATTTAAAGCCTGTGAGAGACTTGAAAATATGCCTTTACGTTAGTTAAACGTTTATTTTAAATTGGAGGAAAGTAATACTCTAAATGCAAATTCATTGACTATATATCTGGAATTTCAAATGAACATAATGCACTTCTCAATAATTTCCCATCTTTAATGCAATTCCTGTGAGAATATACGAATATATGCGTCCACGTCCAATAAATGATTATTATTTGTTTGGAAAAAAAATTCTAGAAATGTAAAAATTGATTTAAGTGTCTGGGTTTAAATAATAATATTTGGCGTTTCAAATTGATTTTTCCTGAGTATTTCAAAGCCTGTGTGAGCGAAGGATAATATGTCTTTACGTTAGCAAAACTATTATTTTAATCTGGTGAAACGTCATTCCTGTAATGTCAAATTGAATGACTGTATATTTGGATTTTTAATTTGGACGTTGGGCTCTTTTAAATAATTTCCCTTATTGAATTGCATTCCTGTGAGAAAAAACGAATATATACGCTAACGTCTGATTAATGATTATTATTTGTTTGGGAAAAGACTTTCAAGAATTGCAAAAATTGATTTTAGTACCTGGATTTAAATAATAATATTTGGCGTTTCCATGTGATTTTCACAGAGTATTGCGAAGCCTGTTAGAGCAAACAAAAATATGCCAATACGATTGGAGAACGTTTACTTTAATCTGGAGAAAAGTCACTCTGTAAATGCAAATTGATTTATTAGATATCAGGAATTTCAAATGAACATTGGGCTTTTATAAATCATTTCCCATCTTTAATTCAATTCCAATAATAAGTAATAGTTATATTTGCTAACGTCTTGGAAATGGTTATTATTTGCTTTGGACAAGACATTTTAAAGTTGATTTTAGTACCTGTAATTAAATATTATTTTTTAGCGTTTCGAAGTGATTTTTTCCTGAGTTATTTAAAGCCTGTGAGAGACTTGAAAATATGCCTTTACGTTAGTTAAACGTCTATTTTAATTTGGAGGAAAGTAATACTCTAAATGCAAATTGATTGACTATATATCTGGAATTTCAAATGAACATAATGCACTTCTCAATAATTTCCCATCTTTAATGCAATTCCTGTGAGAATATACGAATCTATGCGTCCACGTCCAATAAATGATTATTATTTGTTTGGAAAAAAAATTCTAGACATGTAAAAATTGATTTAAGTGTCTGGGTTTAAATAATAATATTTGGCGTTTCAAATTGATATTTCCTGAGTATTTCAAAGCCTGTGTGAGCGAAGGATAATATGTCTTTACGTTAGCAAAACTATTATTTTAATCTGGTGAAACGTCATTCCTGTAATGTCAAATTGAATGACTGTATATTTGGATTTTTAATTTGGACGTTGGGCTCTTTTAAATAATTTCCCTTATTGAATTGCGTTCCTGTGAGAAATAAACGAACATATAAACGCGAACGTCTGATTAATGATTATTATTTGTTTGGGAAAAGACTTTCAAGACATGCAAAAATTGATTTTAGTACCTGGATTAAAATAATAATATTTGGCGTTTCCAAATGATTTTCACAGAGTATTGCGAAGCCTGTTAGAGTAAACAAAAATATGCCAATACGATTGGAGAACGTTTACTTTATTCTGGAGAAAAGTCACTCTGTAAATGCAAATTGATTGATTAGATATCAGGAATTTCAAATGAACATTGGGCTTTTATAAGTCATTTCCCATCTTTAATTCAATTCCAATGATAAGTAATAGTTATATTTGCTAACGTCTTGGAAATGGTTATTATTTGTTTTGGACAAGGCATTTTAAAGTTGATTTTAGTACCTGGAAACAAATATTATTTTTTAGCGTTTCGAAGTGGTTTTCCCTGAGTATTTTAAAGCCTGTGAGAGAGTTGAAAACATGCTTTTACGTTAGTTAAACGTCTAGTTTAATTTGGAGAAAATAATACTCTAAATGCAAATTGAATGACTATTAATCTGGAATTTCAAATGAACATAGTGCTCTTCTAAATAATTTTCCTTATTGAATTCCATTCCTGTGAGAAAAAACGAATATATACGCTAACGTGTGATTATTGATTACTATTTGCTTGGGAAAAGACTTTCAAGACATGCAAAAGTTGATTTTAGTACCTTGATTTAAATAATTATTTTTGCGTTTCAAGGTGATTTTCCCTGAGTATTTCAAAGCCTGTGTGAGCGAAGGATAATATGCCTTTACGTTAGCAAAATGTTTATTTTAATCTGGTGAAACGTCATTCCTGTATTGTGAATTTGATTGACTGTATATTTGGGTTTTTAATTTGAACCTTGGGCTCTTTTAAATAATTTCTCTTATCGATTGCATTCCTCTGAGAAAAAACGAATATATACGCTAACATCTGATTAATGATTATTATTTGTTAGGGAAAAGACTTTCAAGACATGCAAAAATTGATTTTATTACCTGGATTTAATTAATAATATTTGGCGTTTCCCAGTGATTTTCACAGAGTATTGCGAAGCCTGTTAGAGGAAACAAAAATATGCCAATACGATTGGAGAACGTTTACTTTAATCTAGAGAAAAGTCACTTCGTAAATGCAAATTGATTGATTAGATATCAGGAATTTCAAATGAACATTGGGCTTTTATAAATCATTTCCCATCTTTAATTCAATTCCAATGATAAGTAATAGTTATATTTGCTAACGTCTTGGAAATGGTTATTATTTGCTTTGGACAAGACATTTTAAAGTTGATTTTAGTACCTGGAATTAAATATTATTTTTTAGCGTTTCGAAGTGATTTTTTCCTGAGTTATTTAAAGCCTGTGAGAGACTTGAAAATATGCCTTTACGTTAGTTAAACGTCTATTTTAAATTGGAGAAAAGTAATACTCTAAAGGCAAATTGATTGACTATATATGTGGAATTTCAAATGAACATAATGCTCTTCTAAATAATTTCCCATCTTTAATGCAATTCCTGTGAGAATATACGAATCTATGCGTCCACGTCCAATAAATGATTATTATTTGTTTGGAAAAACAATTTCAGACATGTAAAAATTGATTTTAGTGTCTGGATTTAAATAAATATATTTGGCGTTTCAAATTGATTTTTCCTGAGTATTTCAATGCCTGTGTGAGCGAAGGATAATATGTCTTTACGTTAGCAAAACTATTATTTTAATCTGGTGAAACGTCATTCCTGTAATGTCAAATTGATTGACTGTATATTTGGATTTTTAATTTGGACGTTGGGCTCTTTTAAATAATTTCCCTTATTGAATTGCATTCCTGTGAGAAAAAACGAATATATACGCTAACGTCTGATTAATGATTATTATTTGTTTGGGAAAAGGCTTTCAAGAATTGCAAAAATTGATTTTAGTACCTGGATTTAAATAATAATATTTGGCGTTTCCATGTGATTTTCACAGAGTATTCCGAAGCCTGTTAGAGGAAACAAAAATATGCCAATACGATTGGAGAACGTTTACTTTATTCTGGAGAAAAGCCACTCTTTAAATGCTAATTGATTTGTTTAGATATCAGGAATTTCAAATGAACATTGGGCTTTTATAAATCATTTCCCATCTTTAATTCAATTCCAATGAGAAGTAATAGTCATATATGCTAACGTCTTGGAAATGGTTATTATTGTTTTTGAACAAGGCATTCTAGACATTCTAAAGTTGATTTTAGTATCTGGAATAAAATATTATTTTTTAACGTTTTGAAGTGATTTTCCCTGAGTATTTTAAAGCCTGTGAGAGAATTGAAAATATGCCTTTACATTAATTAAACGTATATTTTAATTTAGAGAAAAGTAATACTCTAAATGCAAATTGATTGACTATATATCTGGAATTTCAAATGAACATAGTGCTCTTCTAAATAATTTCCCATCTTTAATTATATTCCTGTGAGAATAAACGAATATATGCGTCCACGTCCACTAAATGATTATTATTTGTTTGGAAAAAACATTCTAGACATGTAAAAATTGGTTTTAGTACCTGGATTTAAGTAATAATATTTTGCGTTTCAAATTAATGTTCCCTGAGTATTTCAAAGCCTGTGTGAGCGAAGGATTAAATGCCTTTTCGTTAGGAAACGTTCATTTTAATCTGGTGAAACGTCATTCCTGTATTGTGAAATTGATTGACTGTATATTTGGATTTTTAATTTGGACGTTGGGCTCTTTTAAAAAATTTCCATTATTCAATTGCGTTCCTGTGAGAAATAAACGAACATATAAACGCGAACGTCTGATTAATGATTATTATTTGTTTGGGAAAAGACTTTCAAGACATGCAAAAATTGATTTTAGTACCTGGATTAAAATAATAATATTTGGCGTTTCCAAATGATTTTCACAGAGTATTGCGAAGCCTGTGTGAGCGAGGGATAATATGTCTTTACGTTAGCAAAAATATTATTTTAATCTGGTGAAACGTCATTTCTGTAATGTCAAATTGATTGACTGTATATTTGGATTTTTAATTTGGACGTTGGGCTCTTTTAAATAATTTCCCTTATTGAATTGCATTCATGTGAGAAAAAACGGATATATACGCTAACGTCTGATTAATGATTATTATTTGTTTGGGAAAAGACTTTCAAGACATGCAAAATTTGATTTTAGTACCTTGAATTAAATAATAATATTTTGCGTTTCAAATTGATTTTCCCTGAGTTTTTCAAAGCCTGTGTGACCGAAGGATAATATGCCCTTACGTTAGCAAAACGTTTATTTTAATCTGGTGAAACGTCATTCTTGTAATGTCAAATTGATTGACTGTATATTTGGATTTTTAATTTGGACCTTGGGCTCTTTTAAATAATTTCCCTTATTCAATTGCATTCCTGTGAATAAAAACGAATATATACGCTACAAAAATTGATTTTAGTACCTGTATTTAAATAATAATATTTGGGGTTTCCAAGTGATTTTCACATAGTTTCACAGAAGCCTGTTAGAGGAAACAAAAATTAGCCAATACGATTGGAAAACGTTTACTTTTTTCTGGAGAAAAGTCACTCTGTAAATGCAAATTGATTGATTAGATATCAGGAATTTCAAATGAACATTGGGCTTTTATAAATCACTTCCCATCTTTAATTCAATTTTAATGAGAAGTAATAGTTATATATGATAACGTCTTGGAAATGGTTATTATTTGTTTGGGACAAGACATTCTAAAGTTGATTTTAGTACCTGGAATTAAATATTTTTTTTCAGCGTTTCGAAGTGAATTTCCCTGAGTTATTTAAAGCCTGTGAGAGAATTAAAAATATGCCTTTACGTTAGCTAAACGTATATTTTAATTTGGAGAAAAGTAATACTCTAAATTCAAATTGATTGACTATATATCTGGAATTTCAAATGAACATAGTGCTCTTCTAAATAATTTCTTAATGCCGTCATATTAATGATTATTATTTGTTAGGGAAAAGACTTTCAAGACATGCAAAAATTGATTTTAGTACCTGGAGTTAAATATTAATATTTTGCGTTTCAAATTAATTTTCACTGAGTATTTCAAAGCCTGTGTGAGTAAGGATTATATGCCTTTACTTTAGGAAACGTTCATTTTAATCTGGTGAAACGTCATTCCTGTATTGTGAAATTGATTGACTGTATATTTGGATTTTTAATTTGGACGTTGGGCTCTTTTAAAAAAATTCCATTATTCAATTGCGTTCCTGTGAGAAAAAAACGAACATATAAACTCGAACGTCTGATTAATGATTATTATTTGTTTGGGAAAAGACTTTCAAGACATGCAAAAATTGATTTTAGTACCTGGAGTTAAATATTAATATTTGGCGTTCCCAAGTGATTTTCACTGAGTATTGCAAAGCCTGTGAGAGGAAACAAAAATATGCCTTTAAGATTGAAAAACGTTTACTTTAATCCGGAGAAAAGTCACTCTGAATATGCAAATTATTGATTATATATATTTAATTTCAAATGAACATTTGGTATTTCGAAATCATTTCCCATCTTGAATTCAATTCCTATGAGAAGAAATAGTTATATATGTTAACGTGTTGAAAATGGTTATTATTTGTTTTGAACAAGGGATTCTAGACATTCTAAAGTTTATTTTATTACCTGGAAATAAATAATATTAATTAGCGTTTTGAAGTGATTTTCCCTGAGTATTTTAAAGCCTGTGAGAGAATTGAAAATATGCCTTTACGTTAGCTAAACGTATATTTCAATTTGGAGAAAAGTCATTCTTTAAATGCAAATTGATTGACTATATCGAAATGATGCATTTACTGTAGCAAACCTTTTATTTTAATCAGGAGAACAGCCGTTCCTGTAAATAAAAATTGATTGACTATATACCTGTAATTTCAAAGGAACTTTGGGCTTTTCTTTATAATTTCCTATCTTCAATTCAATTCCTGTGAGAAAAAGCGAATGTATATGCAGGCGTCTGAAAAATGGATATTATTTGTTTGGGAAAAGACATTCTAAAGTTGATTTTAGTACCTGGAATCAAATAATATTATTTAGCGTTTCGTTTTTATTTCACATGAGTATTTTAAAGCCTGTGAGAAAATTTAAATTATGCCCTTACGTTTTCTAAACGTGTATTTTAATCTGGAGAAAAGTCATTCTCCAAATGCAAATTGATTGTTTATTAATCTGGAATTGAAATGAGAATTGGTCTTTTCTGAATGATTTCCCATTTTTAATTCAATTCCTATGAGAAATAACGAATATATGCGCCTACGTCTGAAAAATGTATTTTTTTTGTTTCGGAAATGACATTCTACACGTGCATGAATTGATTGTAGCAACTGGAATTATTTAAGAATATATGGCGTCTCGAAGTTATTTTCTCTGAGAATTTCAAATGCCTTGAGAGAAGCCGTGGTATATGCTGACCTTGGAAAAACCCATCTTTTTATCAGGAGATAAGTCATTCTATAATGGCAAATTTATTGATAATGATATTTGAAATTAAATCAGAACATTCAGCTACGCTAATATTTATAATTCGAACTGGATGTAAATAAGAACATTTACTCCAAATTATGTGAACTTTGCATCACTTGGATATATGTACTCCCTTACTTTTAAACGGATTTTCAGCTATCCAAGACTGTTCGACTCCGCAGACAATTCGATCTCTCCGGACTACATCCCAACAGGCATTTATCCGATCAGAGCCCTATATATTGCAGCAGACAACTGTCTTGTCCATTACGACCTGATGATGCCGACTGGAGTTCTGGCGAAATGGTATTCCCCAAGAATGGTGAAACGAGGGGAGAACCTGAAAAATACCAATAAACTAGCAACAATGAGTATTTTAGGTATATTTGGGCACATGGATCTTTTATAGTGGCTTGATTAACGTGCCCACCTGATGTCAAGGACCACACAAGAGGTTAATGACCCCTTCAGAGGTCAATATCCAAACCAAAGATCAATGACCCCACAAGAGGTCGATGACACCCTACAGAGGTCAATGACGACCTACAGAGGTCAATGACCTCACCAGAGGTTAACGACCCCACCAAAGGCCAATGACTTCTGATGAGGTCATTGACCCCACAAGAGGTCTATTCCCCAAATAGAGGTAATGATTGTATCAGAGATAATTGACCAAACGAGAAGTCAATGACCCCTACAGAGTTCAATTCTCCCTTCAGAGGTCAATGACACCTTCAGAGGTCAATGTCCTTATCAAGGGCCAATAACCCCACCAGAGGTCGATGACCGTTTAAGAGGTCAACGACTTCTCGATTGTCAATGACCCCAAAAGAGACCAATGACCTCACAAGAGGTCACATACCCCACAAGAGGTCAATGTCCCCACCAGATTTCAATGACTATCAGAGTTCAATGACCACACTATCGTTCAATGACCCCACCAGAGGTCAATGACCCACAAATGAGGTGAATGACCCCTTCAGTGGACAATAACCGCACTAGAGATCAACGACTCCATTAGGAATCAATGGCCACTCTCGGTGTCAATGACTCCATAAGAGGTCAATGACCCACAACAGAAATCATTGACCCGTTTAGAAGTCAATGACACCACCAGGGGTCAAAGACCTTACCAGAGGACGATTACCCTCAAAGTGTCTCAATGACCCCTTCAGTGTAAAACTACTCCACAAGAGATTACCGACCCCTCCAGAAGCCAATGACCCCAGAAGAGGTCAATGACTACACAAACGTTCAATGACTCCACAAGAGGCCATGGAACCCACCTGAGGTCAATTAATTAATCAGATGACAATGACCCCACCAGAGGTCCATGACCACTCCAGATGTCAATGACCCCCCCAGAGACCAAGGAGCCCACAAAAGGTCAATGACCCCACCAGAAGTCAGCGATCCCACCATTGATCACTTACCCCACAAGAGGTCAATGTCCCCACCAGATCTCAGAGATATCTGAGTCCAATCACCACACTAGGGGTAAATGATCCCACCAGAGGTCAATGACCCGCAAAGGATGTCAATGACCTTACCAAAGGTCAATGACTCTATCAAATGTCGATGACCCCGCAAGATGTCATTGGCCCCACCAGAGGTCAATTAATCTATCAGATAACAATGACCAAACCAGAGGTCAATGACCACACCAGAGTTCAATGACCCCACCGGAGGCCAGTGACCCCACAAATGTCAATGACCCCACCTGAGATCAATGAACACACCAGAGGTCTATCACCCGTAACAGAGGTCAATGACCCCACCGGAGGCCAGTGACCCGACAAATGTCAATGACCCCACCAAAGGTCAGTGATACCACCGGAGGTCAATAACCTAACATGGGGTCAATGACCCCACCTGAAATCAATAAACACACCAGAGATCAATGACCCGTAACAGAGGTCAATGACCCGTAACAGAGGTCAATGACCCCTTCAGCGCGATACCATCGGAGGTCAATGACAATTCTAGGTTTCAATGACCCATCAGAGGTCAATGACCCACAAAAGAGGACAATAACCCCTTCAGAGGTCAATGACACCACCAGAGGTCGAAGACCTTACCAGAGGTAAATGACCCCACCAGAGGTGTATGACCACACCAGAGGTCATTGACCCTGCAAGAGGTCATACACACTCTACGGAGGTCAATTACCCCTCCATAGATTATGACCCGCAACAGAGGTCAATGATCCCTTCGGAGGCCAATGACCCCACCAAAGGTATATGACCCTACTAGAGGTCAATGACCAATGGTGAAGTCAATGACCCCTTCAGAGGTCAACAAAATTGTAAAGGTCAATGACCTCCCAGTAGGAAATAACCCACCAGTGGTCAATGACCCCATCAGAGGTCATTGACATCACCAGAGATCAATAACCCACCCAAAAGTCGATTTCCGTACCAATATCATTGTCAATGGATTAGAGTAGCAAAGTGATAATCACAAATCTAAGCCTTAATAATTCAATTTTGATTCGAGATATCATAATTAATATTTGCATTTCTAAATTGCCTTTTCTCCAGTAAATTATAATCATTTTCGGACGTGAGCGCATATATTCGTTTTTTCTCACAAAATTTAGATTGCGCAGTGTAAATTTCATTGAAGTGCCTTCTATATATCCATATAACATAATATATATTTGCATGTCTAGAATGTCTTTTCTGCATCAAATAATAATAATTTTTCAGACGTAAGCGCATCTATATTTGCTTTCTGTTACAGGAATTGAATAAAAGATGGAAAATCACTCTTAAATGCCCAATGTTCTTATTTAATTTCATATATCATAATCAATATTTGCATTTCCTGAATATCTTTCCAGCAACTAATAAAAATCATTTTTCAGACATCATGAGCGCGCATATCTGTTGTACTCACAGGAATTGAAATAAAGATGGAATATAATTTTAAAAATTTTACCTAGTAAGGGGTCCTTGAACTCTGGGACAGGGGTCATTGACCTTGGTTTGGATATAGACCGCTTGTGCGGATATTGACATTGGTACAGTAATTAACTTCTGGGTGGGTTAATGACCTTTCGTGATGTCAATGACGTCTGGTGATGTCAATGACCTCCGGCGGGGTCATTGACCTCTAGGAGGTCATTGACCTCTGGCGATGTCGTTGAAATATAAAGGAGTCATTGACCTCTGGTAGGGTCATATACCATTGGAAGGGTCATTGACCTCTGAAGGGATCATTGACCTCTATTGCGGGTCATTAACCTCTGGTGGGGTAACTGACATCTGAAGGGTGTCATTGACCTCTTGCAGGGTCATTGACCTCCGTTGGGGTCATGCACCTCTGGTGGGGGTCATTTACCTCTGGTAAGGTATTTGACCTCTAGTGGTGTCATTGACTTCTGAAGGGGTCATTAACCTCTGTTTTGGGTCATTGTCCTCAGATGGTGTCATTGACACCTAGATTGGTCATTGATTTCTGGTGGGGTCGTTGTTCTCTGGTTTTATCATTGACCTCTCTAGGGGTCATGGACATATGTTATGGGTCATTGCCCTGAGCTGGGGTCATTGACCTCTGGTGGTATCTTTGACCTTTGGTGGGTCATTGACATGTGTGGGGTCATTGGCCTCTGGTAGGATCCCTGACCTCTGGTGTGGTCATTATTATCTGATCGAATAATTTACCTATGGTGGGGTCAATGACCTTATGTTGGGTCAATGACCTCTGATAGAGTCATTGACCTTTGGTAAAGTCATTGACCTCTTGTGGGACCTTGGCCTCTGGAGAGGTCGTTGATCTCTGGTGGGGTCATTGACCTCTGAAGGGGTCATTGACCTCTAGTGTGGTCATTGGACTCTTGAAGTCATTGAGATCTGGTGGGGACATTCACCTCTTGTGGGGTCATTGACTCCTTCTGTGGTCATTGACCGATGGTGGGATCGTTGACCTCTGGTAGGGTCAATGACCTTTTGTGGGGTCATTGGCCTCTTGTGGGGTCATTGACCTATGGTGTGGTCATTACCTCTTGTGGGTATTGATCTTTGAATTGAAAAAAACTTCACGAAATCGGAGAAGATCAGATTTCGACTTATCGATCTCTCCTTCGCAAAGGTGGAGGACTGAAATAGACGTGTGCGCAAGATGAACGTAGCCCAGCCGAGGAGTAGGTGAACCTCTGTTTTGAACTGTGTCGGATGGAGGCATTTAAAAAAAACGGATGGCCATTAAATGCCCGGATAAAATGTTTGAATGAAACTGAAAATTAGCGATACTTCAGGTGAATAAAGATTGTGTTTTATGCCTTTTAACTATATTAATCAATGTCTTTCATTAGTTTCCTCAAGGGATAATAAAACTCAGTGATATTCTAAGGGTTTCGTAATAAAAAATAAATTTTGACGAATTTTCAAACACAGTTGCTTCGGCAAATTTCGCATGAAATTGTCGGAATATCAGAGGTGGGAAATGTGAAGATAAATGAGATATTACACTGATATTTTGGAAATGTGAACTTATTTACAAACTTGTAAATTATAATTGCATCGTGCATTATTCTATGCCTTCTATATTCACTATTTTACAAGAACCTTAGGGTTCGTCGAATCCTGTGAAACCGATTCCGTGCAAGTTGATGGAGCACCCTAGCATATCCGGAATGGAGAGGGATAGTGAACCTACTGGAAGTACACCGCGGGTGGTGGTATACAAGAAGTTTACGTCCGGATTTTCCATCGTGTTAACCCAACTGTTTGCAAGGAATACTCTAGACGATTCCAGTTTCAGTGGATTTTGGGTATCCGGTTAGACAAAGAAAAGTAGTCCCACAAATGCACTCCCTGTATTTATTATGTGTATATATAATATTAGTATCCTGCCGATGGTTGGATTAATTCTTCATGTAATGATTCTATTGCCGTTTAAAATATTCCTTAGAGGTATAATCATTTCGTATGTAAGCGGTAAAATATTCCACTTCCTTTGATGGCTGAACAATCTAACATCTTTTGTTTAGGTTAGGATTAATTGTGGAATCAGATATAAAAGAAAACAAAAATAGATGAAGTTAGCTTGTGCTCACAAGCTCGAGAGTTGAAGACTCAACCGCCCCGGAGCGAAATGCATGTGTGCCCTCACCAATAATCCTG
The DNA here is from genome assembly GCA_963169105.1 of Ceriagrion tenellum. Taxonomy (NCBI): domain Eukaryota; kingdom Metazoa; phylum Arthropoda; class Insecta; order Odonata; family Coenagrionidae; genus Ceriagrion; species Ceriagrion tenellum. Next base: position 92,855,120 of record OY720632.1, on the reverse strand, counting down.
ACTTCAGGCGAGTTTCTCTTATATATTATATGCCCTCTGAGAAGAAAAGTATAATTAAAGCGATATTTGCTACGTCAAAAAAGGCAGGAGGCCTGCTGAGATGAGCCAGCCGAAAGCACTCGTCTGGTCGACGCGAAGCGCATGGCTGGTGATAGCCTTGTCTTAAAATTAATTTATATTCAAATCTTACTCACTCTTCAAACTTTATTACTAAATTTTTGCATGTTGTAATTACTTTTACGCATTTAAAGGAAAACTCTATGAACTAAGCCCTACATTAAAGCACTGTTTTTTCACAGAAATCTAAAACCATCCTTTTTCCAAATACCTCTTCGAATTATATCTCCCCATGAAATATTAATATCTTTTGATTTTATCTCGTCCAAATCTTTCTGAATGCATGCCTGAAAGATGTCTCAGACGATAAACTTGTAGCGTTTGTCGAAATATTTTGGGTCTCCCAACTCGTGAATAATTAATCGGTAAAACTAAAATGAGTTGCCGTGTAAACGCAATCCGAGATACGGGTTCCTTTGAGATGTGCGAAGGAGCGTTGCTTATATCTCATAAACTGCATCTCCTGCCTACCTACTCGTCTTCTCCAGCTCCTGAATATGTCAACACTCTGGAGCTCCCGCTGGTTTCAAGGACGGTAAATATATTGATAGGTATTACTAGGAAAATCGGCCTTCAGTTCTCTGTTCACAGCGCAATGCGGCCAATACTCGGTGGTTTTGCAATTAAAAGTAGTTGGATAGCATATAGTCATCATATGACAACATAATACCCGTTAACATCAAATTCGTGTAGCTAGGGGTAAAAAAAATGTTATACAGAGAGGAAACATCTTGAGTGTTTGAAAACATTTACAATGCTGTCATAAATTATTTTCACCTAATTTTTACATGTTACACCCGCTGAAATCCTCATTATACTGAATTTTTTTGGCTTTTTCCTAGCAAAAACATTGCGCAAATAGAATCTTTCGCCTTTATATTAAAATCCATTATCCTTAGGTGGAAAATCTGCCCCTCCTCTATTGCACCGCGCTGTTTCCCCTAGCTAATCCCGATCGTTTTGCAACGTTGTAACCTTGCATAGTCCCTTATCAAAGCTGTGATTACCTTTTTATCAAGACCGCGATTTCCACCTTAATCATGCAAAAATTAGTATGAGAAGGAAGAACTGCTCCTTTGGAATGGGAATGAAGAGGTATAACCACGCTGTATATTACTCCATGCTACACCGTTCAAGTTTCATAATTGTATCTGTGAAAGGTACTTCATCGATTTATCATATTTGTAATTTATATAAAAATAGGTAGATGTATTCAATGAAAATTATCCAACGACATCTTCTTAGATAGCTGACAATTTTCATTTTCAATCAGCTTTTACCATTGCCCTTCTACCTACACCTTACCTGCGCATTTCCCAGAACACCTGGTTCCTGTAGCCACCTAAAATCTTTCCCTGAGAACCTTCGCTCACTTCATGTTGTCAGTGTATTTTTTCCATGCCAATCCATAAAAATTGAATATAATAATATTTAGTAATTTTTGGAATATTACATATATATATGAGAGTACGTTTGGCGCCGAGGATAGCGCGTGGGAGTTCAATCCGAGTTTTTGACCCCCACAACGGATAATTTTTTTATCTTGAGACTGTGGGTTTATTTTTTCTTGCTGATAAAAGGCTGGTTAAGATTTCATGCTATTGTTTATCAATATTGTCCATATTCGAGGATAATTTTACCTTTCGGAGAAACTTCTTTACCACCCCACGCAAAAGATAAGTACTTCCTCGAGCCTTTTTTTGTTAAAGCAAAGGTTTACTCTTATATGAGGATTATAAAAATTCGATTCAAATTTTGCATCAAAGCCAGTATTCCCTTACGTCTTTATTAGTGTTATGATGCTGATAATTACTACGTTACCATTTCACCGCAAGATAGAGTCGTGATGTTGAAAATTATATATTATAAATAATGGCATAGAGAAGTCGATTTTAAATCGTCCAATACTCGAAAAGTAAAAGAGTTATTGATTTCGCTGTGGTCTACATGGGTGAGGCTAAAATTACACGATCATCATCAGAGACGTACCACGGGTCGGAATTCAGTCTCCACCGTCTCCCGGTCCAGTTCCCTCTCCAAGTGCCGGAGCAGGGCCGGGTCGAGGAACGAGCCCTCCTCGTCCCAGTCATCGTAGTCGTTCCTCCCCATGATGATGGACCCCAAGGAGTAAGGGGCGGCCGGCGAGGCCCTAGTCTGCGATGTCGAGGGCCTTGTGTGCGGCTGCGTCGACAGCTTGCCGTCCTTGGCGTCGTAGGCATAAAGGGCGTCCTCCGGAGTCGCCCTCGACGGACCGCGGAGGCTCATCGAAGACGTGCCGTCTCCCGCCAGCGTCGATACCTTTGGAAAAGACATCGGAGGAGAAAATCATCTTAAGAGCACCTTTCGGGGAGTTTTAGTGGAGTCTCGGAAGACTGGGTTGGTTTTGGAATATGGAATTACGCAGATTCACTTGCTGAGTGGAAGAAACTTCCGATTCGTGCCTCGTTGCTGTTACATACATATTCATTCAGTGGAGCTCGCTTTTTACGTAAATAGAAGAAGTATGGTAATTACCCTTCCTGACTCATTTTCAGTAAATTCTCGGTAATACGGCGCACACTCGATTGTTTGTGTTCGGATTATCCAATTTTCGGATTTACCGACTCTCTTCTCCTTACTCCTAGAAATTTCGATATAAAAACGTTATAGCGTATATATAACGTTTAGCCATTCATTTTTTCTTTTTGATTTTTTAAGTGCTTTTATTCGCGCGAAATGAATTGCGTAATCCATTTATATCACCAAGACATTTTCCGTGTTTTATCGGTTGTCCGTATTTTTAGGTTATCCATGTTTTCAGTTATATGCGCTTCATCGTATATTCATAATCATGGATAATCGAGGGCTAACTGTATATCTTACTTATTCAGTATTTAAAAAATATCCTTATCTCTATGCAGGCGAACCATATTTAAACGGAAATATAGGCATTCCGCAGGGCAAATAAATCTTATGATACTCTTCTTACACTAAGGATACCGAACAAACTCATTCGACTTGTTAAGATGACGCTAACAGGAACAAAGAACAAAATAAAGATATCGGGAAGTTTGTCACGAGAATTTAGCGTTAATAGAGGACTGAGACAAGGCGAAGCCTTGTCATGTACACTCTTCAACCTGACATTGGAAAGAGTTCTACGGAAGATTGAGATTAACCCTGTTGGAACATTATTAAACAGGACAGTACAGTATGTGGCATATGCTGATGACGTGGATTTAATCAGCAGGAATGAGCGGGGACTGAGAGAAGCCTTTCAGCAAATGAATGAAGAATCAGAAAGGGCCGGCCTCATCGTAAATGAGGAAAAAACTAAGGTTATGGTCATGAAAAGGACTGGAAATGAGCCTCCAGCACATTTTGCAGTAGGTGGATACCAATTTGAGAGAGTGCCTACCTTAGTTAGTTATTAAGTAAGTTAAGTATTTAGGTTCATTGATGTCAGAAAATAGTGATAACAGCCTGGAAATCAAAAAAAGAGTGAATGCGGGGAGTAAGGCCTACTTTGGCCTCCAGCGCCTATTTAAGTCGCGCTTATTGAGTCGGAGAACTAAAGAAAGATTATACCGAACAGTTCTTCGACCCGTGGTCCTATATGCCTGTGAAACCTGGGTCATGAAAAGCCGGGGTGAGCTGCTGCTCAACTCGTGGGAGAGGAAGATCCTGCGAAGAATCTATGGAGCAATTAACGAAACAACGTTTGGCGTATCCGCACCAATGCCGAGCTATATAGACTATATGATAAACCTAGTCTGGTATGTGAAGTCAAGTGTGCCAGACTGAGGTGGCTCGGTCATCTAGAAAGAATGCCTGAAAATAGGGCAGTGCGGAGAACATTCAGCCAAAGGCCAGAGGGTAGAAGACTTCCGGGGCGATTGCGCAAAAGGGGGCTGGATGATGTGGAAGAGGACCTACAGAAAATGGGAGTAAGGAGATGGCGACCTCTTGCTTTGGAGCGAGATACCTGGAGAGGAATGATTTAGGAGGCACGGGCTCTTTTAGGGCCGTAATGCGAGTGGGTAAGGTAAGGTAAGTAAATAAATCTTACATCACTGTACTTAAAAGAGTGAAATTCTTATATCGTTGCGAAGAGAGAATTTCTCAGTTGTATTTTAAGTGTAGCAGTGATCAAAATTAACTTAACAAGATAGGTAGAGACGTATTGGCAATTACCTTATGTACGGGGTGATGTAAAATCCGATGTTAATGTAATATTTGTAAAAAGATTTCTTTTATGCCACGAATGTTTCCGGCGAAAAAGTGATGGATTAGACCTGTAACAAGGGATATTTCTTTATAAGCGCTCAAATATCTTTGAGTCCCACGGTACTGATTCACCAATATGATCAGTTGTCTACTTTAATTGGTGCAATCTTTTCATGTGATGTCGTGTTGTATTTCACTTCATCTCTTCTTCAGTCGTCGGTAATAACCAAAGGAGGGAATAATACTTGTAGTCCATTTATCATCAAACGTAATCTGATTCGGTGTTTTTCCCTACGCGCTCCGTCACCACTCAAAGCCATCACGATTCACGTTGGCCGTTGGACCGGCGTGCCAACTGAGGCCTCTCTCACCTGAGTCTCCCTTGGCTCGGGCATCCCGCGGAATTCTTTCTCGGGAGTCTCGCCCCTGCCGGCCGCTAGTGCTCCCGCCTCCAAGCCCCCTCCGCCCCCAATGCTCTTCTTCTTTTTCTTGTGCGGCCGCTTCCTCGCGCCTTTCCTCTCCAGCGTGGGCGACTGCCGATCCTCCACCTCCTCCTCTCTGGGCGTCGGCGGCATCACCTGGAGTGGTCGAGAGAAAGTTATACGCCGGTTGGGAACTTATCCCTGCGCATGATGTCTGTAAAAGTCTACGAAAATTTCATTTTTTCCCTTTGTATTGGGTAGTGGAAACAGTACTCATTTGGGCAAGCGACTGGAAACTGTGGCCATTTCTGGATGTTTGGTGCTAGTGGATTTTCAGTTTTGTGTATCCGTAAATGCATTTAAATACCGGTATTCCAACTTAACAAGAGGTGTACAAGGGGTAAAGAGTATTAAGAGTGGATAAAGAAGATACAGAGGATATCAGCATAGGGAGGGGAGTAACACAAGGCTGTTGTATGTCTCCAGCTCTATTCAGCATCTACGGTGAAGAATTAATTGAAGAAGCCATATGTGATGTAGATTGAATCCTTTTGGGAGGAGAAAAAGGGAACATTATAAAATATGCAGATGATCAGGCGGTAATGGTAGAGAGTGAGAAACAGTTCCAGGAAATGGTGGATAAAGTCGAGAGGGTAGGAAAACATTTTGGAATGAAGGTTAACTTTGGGAAAACTAAAGTAATGAAGGCAGGAAAAGAGGAAAGTGTTGTACATGTCACCATCAATGGAAATGTAGCCATTTAGATACCTCGGAAGTGTTATAACATGGAATGGAAGCTGTACGGAGGAAATAAGAAGTAGAATATTACAGGGAAAGGCGGCGTTCAGTGAAGTCAATCAACTACTTTCAGCCAAAGCATTAAACATAGGCTTTAGGAAAAGAATTGCTAAATGTTTTATTTGGAGTGTTGTGTTTTATGGAGCAGAAACATGGACAGTCCGGAGGAAAGGGGAGACATATCAAGGGGGTTTTGAAATGTGGCTATGGAGAAGAATGGAAAGATTAAAATGGAGTGATAAAATGAGAAACGAGGAAGTGCTAGCAAGGATGAATTAGAAAAGGAATAGTTTAGGATCAATAAGAAAGAGGAAGGCTAACTGGTTGGGACGCGTCCTGAGGAAAGATTGCCTGCTGAAAAGAATATTAGAAGGAAACATCGAGGGAAAGATAAAGAGGAAGACGAAGAAATAATATGTTGACTGATATTATGAATGGATGGAGTTAAGAAGAGCTGTGGGAGGCAGCACAGGAGAAATGAGCATGGAATGAGCAGTTCAATTAAAACCTATGCGAGGACAGATCCACCTTACAAGAAGATGATTCCAACTTTATGTTGGATTCATTTTTTCAATTCATTGTGCAATGAAATAGTCGTAACGTTGTAGCATGTACGACTTTTTTTTAAATTGGGGGTAAGGAACGGAAGACAGACAAGGAAGCACTTAGTAATGTGGATGAGGAGTGCTCAGGGCTAGACCAGGTGGAGGCAGAGTCAATGGTTTGAACTGGTAACGAGGGGCAATGAGGATGCTGAGAACAGTGATCGAGAGGATGATGAGCGGGGAAGGGGAAAATAGAGAATGAGCTTCGTGGGCGGAATGACGAGAATTGGGGCGGATACTGAGATGAAGATAGATATTGCGCACCGGGGTTGGGACCCGCGCCAATAAAAATCTGGAGGATTTTCACTTTAGTCCATTAATATCTAACTTTACTGGTGAAGTACGCTAATAATAACAGGGGGTCAGTCGACAGCAGAGGTCATTTGAGACTTAATGGATTGGTGGGTCGGCTGGTTAGGGCACGGTATGGTTCTTTGAGGATTTTGAAAAGGAGGTTGAGAGAAATTCGTTGTCACCCTGAAGCAATATTCGTTAAATAATTCGTTAAATGTGCCTGGAGGTTTGTAGGCTGATTTCCTATCCGGCAGGCGGCGTTTAAAGCTTTCAGCTACCAGTGGAGATGAGTAAATTACCGTAATTATCATTTGAGGTCAATTACCATGGTAAATTGCGGTCATTTTTGAAAATTACCATAATTTTCCGGCAATTTTTAATTTTCTGTAATTAACACCTATTAGAGGATTGAATAGGAAAGCCAATAGCCATAGCAAGGTGTTAAATGCATTTTGCCATTGTTATTGCTACGTTAATGCATTAGAAATTTAGAAAACTTAAAAACAAACTCGGCAACCCACACGCAATTCGGCGTTATTTTTTTGACGTGAGAAATTTTCGTTCAAACCATTCGATATGATATCCCCACAAATATTCCATTAGTAAAAATATTCCACACATGAGTTGGACATGCCTTTATTAATAATTACGATTGTATTAAATGTATATACACTTGACTTAAAATAATGTGTATTTAATATATCGGTATTGAAAATTTCTGTGACGGAAGTGTATATTACCAAAAATTACGGTAATTTTCAGAAGCTGCGGTAAGTTACCGTAAAATACCGGGGTAATTTTCGGAATTAGCTAAGTTTCAGCAATTAGAGCTTTTTAATTACCTGGGTAGTATGATAGATGAATATGGACATAGTAGCAAAGACGTAAGGAGAAGAATAGTGTCATTGCAGGAAGCATTTCGTAGTAGAAGGGAGCTAATGACTGGGACCTTTGGTAAAGGTGTAAAAAAGAGACTGGTGAAGAGGTTGATGTGGAGTGTAGCGATGTATAGGACAGAAACGTGAACTTTGAGGAAGGAGTATAGATTGTTGTCGTTCGAGATGTGGGTGTGAAGGAGGATATAAGAAGGCGAGGAGGATGCAAAGGAAGACAAAGGAGGAAGTCTTTGCTTTGGTGGGTGGGAAAGGGAAGCTTTTGGCAGAGATCAGGAGGAGGCAGGGTAGGTGGCTGGTAGGGGTGTTGAGAGGCGATAGTTTGCTGAAGTTCATGATTGAGGAAAGAGTGTTGCGCAAGCGCGGAAGGGAACCAGAAAGGTTTTCTGGACCGGATGAAGAAGGGCAGACTTAAGTAGAGATGAAGGAAGAAATAATAGATGCAGATAAGCCCCTTTAGGAGTGGAAATCTGTATGAACTTCTTAGACATTCAATAAAACATACCTTTAACTGGTAGATTTTTTCAATGCTATGTAGTAATCATTGCGCTTGCGTAATATTTAGGAGTCTAATGTATATTTAAAGTGTTCCGATACAGTATCAACTGCCTGGCAACATCAAAATCTAAGCAAATGTAGCGACAGGCCTTATACAGTGCAGCGTCTGAGCGTTTATAGCTGCGGAATTTGATGTAAAGCTTGAAATTTATTTCAAGCTTTACATCAAATTCCGCATCGCGTCATTGAACGATTATTTTGATAATAAGTGTTGTAATCTTGTTTATAGCTGACTTGACATATCAAGTACCTACTTCAAATTGTTACCATTAGTAATTTTTGTTCAGCATGAAGTTTCGATTCGAGTAATAAAAAATATTAGAACTCAACCTTTTTGGACGTGTGCTCACCGTCGTTCCAACCTGGCCTCCTTGACCCCCATCGCCGCCCGCCCCCGCAGCCACCGCCTCCGCTCCCCCCTTTCCTTTCTTCTCCGGCTTCTGACCCGCCTTCTTCTTCGCGGCGGCCGCCTGAGCTGCTGTCGGGGTCGCCTTGGACACTGCCTCGGCGTCTGCTTGTTTTCCCGTCCGTGCTGCACCCTGTTGCTGCTGTTGAAGTTTCCTGCTCGCCTGCGCCGCGATTTTCGACTCCATTCCTGCTTTGGGAGCGTTCTTGGGAGATTCTGATGAAGCCGGGGATGCACTCTGCCCCCCTCCTCTCGATTGTTGTGACTGCCAAATGCCAGCGTCCTGGCTCTGACTTCGTCTCAAGTCCAACACGAGCATCGTCTTCTGGCGCTGAGGCGGTTGCGGTCGGTAAGGTGGATCTGGCGTCTGAGATCGTCGAGAGGGTGGACCATACCTATTAAAGAATGAGTTTTGTGTGCTATCACGGCCCCAATGTGTTCTCACCTCTATTTATATTAAATACCGTGTAGAAAGGGATCTCCTATTGCAAATCTCTTTAATAATTATGAATTGTCGTGTCAGTCGCTACTATCTTTAAGAGATAGGATGTTCTTCATAACACCCCAAAAATGTATCTGCTGATACTGGCGGTGTAAATAGCAGCACTTTCCTTCTTTATATAAATTAAACCTTTTTACGAAACCATGTAAAAAGCTGATAATATTACCTTCCATCTTTCATTTTATCTCATCCAACTTTCTTAAACGCCGTCATTACGGTTTACTTAGTATTTCTAGGTTTTTTATCATTCATTTAACTCCAAGAGCATGTTAAAAATAAAAAAAAAACATGACCACCAATAATAAAGGAACGGCGAACGAGTGAAATGGAACGGGTCCCGAAAAGGACCGGTCCAGAGTGAACGAGTTCCCAAAAATGAGCGGCTTTGCCCAACTCTGATCCATACCTCCGTCTCGCGGAGCTGTTGGCGGCGGAGAATGACGGAGGCGAGGAGACGTAGAAGAGGGAGTCCGTGGGGCCGGATCGAGTGGCCAGCTGAGTGTCGGAAGCCGACGAGGAGAGGGCGGGCGTCAGGGGCCGCGAGTCCGTCTCCGTGTACCTCCGGAACAGCTCCTCGGGCACCACCGCCTCCTCTTCGTCGTCCTCATCCTCCGCACCATTTTGCAAACGGTCTCCCTTCAAGGAAGTAATCACAACCCGATGGAATGAGGCAACGTCATGTATTTCACATTTGGATGTAAAAAAAAAAGATATAATGATGAGTAAATCATAGGAAAAATGAAGGAAATATTCTGGAACTGGGGATGTTTCCGCTGGCAAGAATGCATGGGAAAATTTAGGTGAATAAGGTTGGGGGGGGGATTAATTAGGAAATGGAGGAAGGGTGGATAGAAATACTGCGTCGAACTAAGCTTACTTTTTAGCGTAGTGAAATCATTTCACACACTGTGAAATATATTCCCCAAAATTTGCTGAAATAGTTGTACCAACTTTTAAGCAAATCTGTAATGCTTTAAATTTTAGCAAGGAAAACTGACTGAAATTAAGCAAATGTTACTGAAAATTTTAAGACAGCAAATATTGAGTGAAAATTATTAGGCTAAATTTCGTGCAGGGTTTTGCTCACAAGATAAAAGCTACAGCATAACTTCCAACAATATTTTTGAAAAGTTAAAAATAAATGCCATTCAGCTTTAATTGTATCTTTAAAAGTAAATGTAAAAGAGTGCTGGATTAATTACATATTAAGACACAAAATAATTTTCTTGTACTCCGGTTTAAGAGTGTTTAAAAAAAGAATGACCAAGTACACAATTACCCAGAGACTTAATTATTTTTAAACATGGAGAAGTGAAGAAAATGACAAAAATGGTTGTTATATTAAGGTAACTGTATCCTGTGAGACGTATTGGGAGTGTATCATAATGATAAAATTAACTAGATAGCACTTTTCCACTGATTAATTTTTGTGGGAACTAAATTATTTCATTCAGATTTTGAGAGACAAATAATGTATAGGTTTGCTGATCTCTACGACTAAGTTAAATTTAGAAAATGTGCTGAATTTCAGCAAGTTTTTTTCTGAAAAAGTCTGGAAAGTTAAATTCCGAGAACTCTGAATTTAAGACATTTTGCTGAATTTTAGCGAGTTTTGTATGAACTGAAAATTTCCAGGTTTTGCAGTGCATAGGATTCAATAAATTTGGCCTCAATCTAGAGTGAAATATAAAGCTATTCCAAACTCCATAACATCCGCGATTTACCGCTGTAGTTTAAGAGATATTCGCCATAAAAATCCGTTAAAAATAATACGTTTCCATTGAATGTGGTACGCTTAGCATTCCAGAGAGACTTCACGTATAAGGTGAGGAATTTCTAAATGCCGATTTACTCGAGGCACTTAATGGCATCTGATTTTTGTTCGGACTTTCATTAAAAATTGCGTCTTGTAAAGCGGTGAATTCCAAGAATGCATGGGCAAATGCATAAACGACGTGTGGGAAAATTGCCCCTGCTCTAGTTCAATGTCCACGCTCTTGTAAGTTCTACACTTTAAATTGTGCAATTTAGAGCTTCGTGTGAAACAACCATAGCGCCTATATACTGTCGGAAATGTAGCAATAAGTAGTTTTTATGCTTTATGTTAATCTACATACTACCCTGCGGGCCGACTCATGGGCATGCGGCAGGGGGTGTTAGGACACCAGCTGTGTAAAAATGTAAGGGATAAGGTTTGTGAAAGGGAAATGGTGACGTGTATTATGGGAGTGTATTTAATGAAGCTCAGTTTTGACTGTGGTCGCTTATTGTGCGCGGAAAGAACGAGTTTTTGTACCTATCTGTTCGGCAATGTATTTCACTTATTTTATCGCTTCTGTCAAACCTAGAGACGTAGTGAGGCGTCAAGATAATATTCTCTGTGCCGATCTGAAACACACCGGTTCTGAATTTCTCAAACAAGCCATACCGAGTGTGTAGCCTCCGAGTACCTAGGGGATCCCACCTTAATCCCTTTACAAGTTGTGAAATACTAAATCTTCGCTAGTTGCATTTTTTAACGAAACGTGCAGCTTTCATAGTATTTTATTTATTTCTTTCTGTCCAGAGTCTCAAATGCTCGCGGCCTATTCGAGGTGTGGCCTAACCAGAGCGAAGCTGCATCTTTCTTTTACTTTTTCATCGGAGAACCTTCCTATTATACGATTAACAAAACCTAGTTTCTTTAATGCTGGGCCCCACATGTTTTGTACGTGTGTTCTCCCAATATTTTTGTTAGAAGTTAAGGTAATTCCAAGAAATTATCAAATACATTTTTAAATAAATCGATTACACGCCGCAGTAATCTTTACCGAATCCTAAAAAGACTTTTTTTAGAGGGCTTTTTCACCCTACGATGTGAAAAAAAATGACTCGAGCATATGACTTATGTAGATCAATTTTTTAATTTCTGAGAATTGAAGTCGAATAAAACCATATTTTTGCCATTAATACTATAATATTTAATCTTGGCTTCTTGCAGCATCTGCAATTAGAAAATAAAATTTGAACGGGGTCTCCACCATGACTTGAGAAAAATCTCGCTTAACCTGCCTGAATTTTTTGAGTCCGCAGTTAGATGTCCCATCCAGATAAGAGAGCGTAACACCTTGAAATACTCATGGGCGAAGTCAATAAATTTTGACCTCTATTTAAAGAGAAATATAAAGCCTTTCCAAACGCCGAAATATCAACGATTTACCGCCATAGTTTAAGAGATATTTACCATAAAAATCCGCCATTAAGAAGCCGTCGGGATAACAGTTGTACCTGATAAACAATTGTACCTGAAGATGCAGCAAGCTCCGAAACGCGTTGCACGTTTACGATAAATAACTATGGAAGGCTTATTTTCAAGATGGATTCGAATTGAAAAACTCCCTTGAAGCACGAGAGCAGGGATCAGGAAGAATATGTCAAATTCTGCTGAAGATTTTGGCGATAAAATTCGAATAAATTGCCACGAGACAGAATTTAAATTAATTTAATTGCTTCCAAAACATATTTCTTTATCAAGTAGGAAATTATTTAACACAAAATGAAGCATTTAGTTGGCCCCCAAGGTGCGCCTGTTTTTGGGCCACCATCAGTTGCAATAAATGCATACATTTTTGCTGTGTAGTATATTTAAGTATTTAAAACCGTTTGAATACAAAATAATCATTTTCTATGTATCTTTAGATGAATTACACGTAGTTTACTAAATAGAAGTTCAATATCAGTTATACCTAATGACCTTTATAAAATACATTGTAACTTTGAACAATTAAATACGTATTAATTAAACTCTGTTCGACATGTGACAAATTACATGCAGAATACTAAAGAAAAGTTCTATTTCACCTATTCCTAATAACCAATTCCTTACCTCCCATAAAAATCTTCTGTTGTTTTTCCTTTTTTAATATAATCGGGGAGAAAATTGAACATTTAATTCTGTCCTGGAAATAATGCGGTAAAATTCCTCTGGAATGTGAAGCGATCCACGGACAGATGGCTTACCGGTCCAATACGCTGCCCATCAATCTACCCAGGCTTCCTGATCCCTTGGCTAATTAAATCTTAAGTGATTATTAGTTTTTTTCCTCACAGGTGGTGGAATTATTCTAGTCCCCTTTTCCCAGTATGAATCAGGGAAACGTTGATTGGACGGCGGTCTGTACATTGGCCCTTGGAAAATCAAAGGCAAGGGCTTTATTTCATCTTCAGGAGGAATTTTTCTCGTTGCAGTTTCTCGAGATTATGATTCCATTTAATAATTTCGAACCTAGACCCTCGGTATTGGAAGACAGTACTTCAGCCGCTATCTACACCGATCCGATAGAACCTATGAGTTAATTTTGTTAATTTCTCAGTTTTTGTTTTGTTTAGGTTCTCAGTCTCTGAGGACTTACTTTAGCGACCTGCAGCAGTCCTTGCACTGCGGAGGGTGGAGCCGGATGGTTGCAAAGAATTGAGCAAGCGCCTCCCGTCCTTCGGAAAGGGTTGGGCAGATCAGCCAGGGGGCGGTGGGTGAACGGTGCTGGAACGGCTAGGGGAGGCATGGTGTGCACCAAACTGGATTCCGCGTCCGAAGAATCTGCTGGCTTTGTGTCCAAAAAAATTCGGAAAATTTCTTTGCTTAGAAAACAGCAAGCTCGATAACTCTATCTTAAAAAATACCATCGCTCACCTCGAGAGTAGTAATTACAACACTTGGCCACTCATTGCTTTTTTGTTGGTAAATTAAAAGTGCAAGAGAGGATTAAAATGTCGGAAAACCGTTAAAGATTAGTCTTTAAATATTCGTTTTGTGGATACCAAAGTCATGTGATGAGTGGAGAGCATTTAAAATCTAATTACCACATTAACAGGAATGCTAGCAACAATGAAATAAGAATTAACAATATTAACTACTCTTTCACGCAATGATTCACCAATATGTTAATGTTGAAAATTGCCTAAAGATCTATGAACGAGATGTTTCATTCGTGAAAAAAGCAGCGTATAAGTTGAGTTAGATATCTTCGGACGTCTGAACTTACCGATAAGGTAGCTATTCTGGTGGGTCTTTTTTCGCTCTCCTGCAATCCAGTCCGACTGATGAGAACCATGTCAGAGACTGCCAAGGCTGCTCTTATAGAAAAACAAACCCAGAGCTGGCCATACTAGAGTCCGGCGGGAAGGATGTTTTTTATGTGTTGCCAAGACGTTGCTGTTAAATCGATAGGCATCTGCCGAAAGAGCTACGCTGGGAGTGTATAAAGCCAAGCCGACTGAAAGCGATCAATTAGAAATGTTATGCTTCTGACAGTTCGCCAGGGTTATCCGGTTACCTTGAACACCGATTTCAAGGTTCATTCTCATAATCTTTGGAGCACTCCATTTCATAACTTCCCTCGTCTCCCTTCTTCGGCTAATCGCGCTGGTGTAAAAGAGTATGCGCCTCTTCTCTTTTCAAATTATGTGACTTAGCCGCTCTGGAAATGAAGATAATATTCTTTATTCTGTTAAGTATACTTAGACATATTTTTCCACCACAATCCACGTAACGAATTGTCGAGGTTATGAATGTATCAGAAAAGCGAAAGTCCAGGTGAAGGAAAAGCATCGTTCTTCAAATAATCCGATTCTTTCTCTTACAAGTTACATGAAAATATGATGTTCTGGGAGAGGAATTGACATGTTCAAACTTCTAATGATAGCAAAGGGAATCATTTTGATGTAGGTATAAACATCACGAACTATTCAGTAAATAGTGGGGCTGCAAATCTAAGTTATGTGAAATGAGTGAAGGAAAGAAAATCCAAAGATTGAGTGTCGAATTAAGACTGATATGCCCATGTCGAGAATGGGGCCTATCCTCCGAGAGAGATCTGTATGAATTGTTTTCCTCCTCATTGCCATCCGACCATCCTTGGCTCAAGTCGTATCCCAATCAACAGCGTCGAGAGGGCTTTTTCACCTGGATACCTTAGAGAAGGTCACTTTAAAGCGGAACGCAGTTGAAATTCAGTGGCTTGAACTTAGTGCGATTGTTTTTATAAAGCAATATGTTTCATTTTTACTGGTGGTATTTGTATTTTCACAGTGCAATGAAGGTGAGTAAAATAATACTTCTGGGATGTTTTGTATGTTCCCTGGATGGGAGACATTAGCTGTTAACCGAATCTCAGGGTAGAAAATATTCCGAGAGTATCATTGTCCTAGTGCGCGACAATTATAATGTTGTTGAGGGTCGTAAAGGTTACCCTCTTCCGCAGTTACTACAACTCGGAAAATTTTTCAAACCCCGATGCACTTCGACTTTCCAAAATTTTAATGCATATCTAACGGCAAATTTGGTTGATATTTCACCTACAGTCAACTACGGGGAAAGGGGAAGAGGATGGCTGGCCCTGACAAGTGGCCCCGACGTGTAAAGTACGTAACGATAGGAACCTCTGCTTAACGATCATGAGCTTTACTCCGTCACAATTGAAGCTGACGAGCACCGAGCGAGCGAGCTTTATCTCCTAGATTTGCGATTTTAAAAAGTGAATCATCAACACTAGGCGAAAGGTTGAATTCGGCAACTACGAGCACAAACATTAACAAAAGATATTAATCAAAATAAGATCTTTAGCTGTGACATAATCGGCCTTGTAGATGTCTGTTGCGTCCTTTGTCCCGATTGTGTGACGAGGAGGAAGTTACGTAATCGTCATGTTTTATGTCGTTCAACTCTTACGTTATATTGACGGCGACGGCACGTAAAAAGAGCCTCAAGGTATTAATCATTGCATATATTTACGTGGATTTACGGCTCCCTAGGTGCTGGTTGCAAATCGGGAAATCTTAGAACTTTCGAATTTGTTATGCGATATTTTTACTGTACTACCGGAATTTTGAAATGAATAAATATCTCCAAGCGGAAATATCAAGTGAATTTCCAATGTAAGACCTCATAAGAAACTTATACCATAAGTCTGACGCATGCATCGGCGAATGTTTTCCTTGGCTTATTCTGAGAAGAGATACTTATGATATTGTGCAGCCGATACGCGGGAATATTGGCCCTGAGAATGTGACCGAACATAGTAAATAGGCTATAAGCCAAGGGTAGGTTCTTCTCTGCCTGAGAATGGTGGAAATTTCTCGACCTATGCACAAAAATTAATGCGGTAAGTAGATATATGCTCATAAAGTCGGAAAATACGGAAATTACAAACAGTCCTGAGAATTGAATCTAAGAAAATCCTCTGTGGATAGTAATGGTCCGTGGTTAACCATTACTTATGTATCTTAGAGAGCATTTTGCCTGGTACCCATGATGGAGTTGATGTTTAGTGAAAACTAGATGGCTCACAGAACCAATTGAGGTCTCAAAACCCAAAGTCTTTAGTGATTGGGCTAATTTTTGTTAACCTTCATTACAAGAACCCTGTTGGAACAAGTTAAACTCTCATATGGATTGATTGTCTACTTGTCCCAATGGCCCCCTTTTTTGTGTCTGCTCCAGAAACAACAGCAACTGTTTGGACTGATTCATCATCATCATTGGTAGTCTGCTGTTTAGCAAGTCTTCATTAGCCTCTCCTCCAGATAACTCTGTCTTGTACCTGCCTCTTCATCCCTACCAGCCTGTCTCCTCTTCTAAATCATCTGTCATTTTCTTTCTTCTTCTTCCTTGTTTACCCTTTCCTTCCACCATCCCTTATAATACCTCCTTCATCAAACAATCTCTTCTTAATATATGTCCCAGCCAGTTTTGCTTACTTGTTTTAATTGTCTTTATCAGTCCTCTATCTTCCCCCACTCTGGTCAATACCTCTTCATTTCTCACTCTCTCTGCCCAATTAATATTCAACATTCTTCTCCATATCCATATCTCCAATGCTTCAATTTGTTTAATATCCTTTTTCAAAGTCGTCCATGTCTCACAACCATACAGTAAGACGCTCCAAACATAACACTTTGCCAACCTTTTCCAAAGCCCAATATCCATTTTGCTACACAACGACTTTTCTTTTTATTAAAAGCATCTCTGGCCATTGCAATTCTACCTTTAATCTCCTTGTCACATTTCCAGTCCTGTGTAATTTTTGTCCCTAGATACTTATATCTTGTCACTTGTCCCAGTCTTTCCCCTCCCTTGGTAACTCTTATCTCTTTTTCTGTACCTACTTTTGTCACTCCAGTCTTGTTTTTATTTACTGTTAGCTCATATTCTTCTTTCATCTCATTGAGGTGCTCTAACTTGATCTTCAGTTCTTCATCACTTTCCTAAACAATATCATGTCATCCGCAAACCTGATGCACACAGTCTTCCTTCCTCTAATTGCAACCCCTTTATCATTCATCCAACATATCTGTACCATATCTTCAATGCATATATTAAAAAGGTTGGCAGTGAGACAACATCCGTACCTCACTCCCCTTCCAGTATCAAACCATTCTGTTCTTATTTTGTCTCCAATTCTCATGCTCACTTTCTGCCTCATATACAAGTTTCCAATCAATCTACATTCTCTCCAGTTAACACCTTTCTCCTGCAAAATCTTCATCAGTTTCTCCCAATTCAGAAAATCAAATGCCTTCTTCAGATCGACAAAAAAGACATATACTTTTCCAAAGGTAATAGGCTAAAAATAATAGGGTAATGCGGCAGTTTGGGGCGCGGCTCCAGGAGAGGTCGAGGTGGCGCGGGCGATGGGCCATTTCGACGAAGAGGCACTATTTTCATTTTTTTTTCAAGCGGTTCCTGCTTCATGGCCGCACGATTGGCTGTTTCCATGGTCACAAAGCAGAAATGCGCGTACTTAAAATTCCGACGGCCTTATGAGAGACACCAACGTATCCGGAGGCGACGCACTGCAACCCTTTACTGGACATAAGCAAATGACCAGATGAAACAAAAACACAATTTGCGATATTTTGAAGCTGAGCGTCAACTGAAAATTAGTCCATTATTATATGGATGTGAAACTTGGACAATGGGAAAGACAGGAGTCTCGTCTGGAAGCAGTGGAAATGTGGAATAGGTGAAGGATATCAAGAACAAAAAGTATAAACAGGAAAAGCAACAAAGAAATTCTGAGGGAGATAATAGAGGAGAGGAATTTGATAAAAGAGCAGAAGAAATGGAAAATTAAATTTCTTGGACATATCATGCGGGATATGCGGGTATTAAGGCAAAAAAGACTTTTCCTTTTTCCAAATATCTCTTTCCAATGGTATGCACTACTCCCATTGCATCTCTCGTTCCCATTCCTTTTCTGAACCTGAACTGTTCTTCCGCTGTATTCTTCTCCATGGATTTGTTCAACCTTTTGTTCAAAATTTTTAGCAAGAATTTTTGCTGCGTGTTCAATCAGGCTAATTGTGTGGTGCTCTTCACATTTCTGTGTTCCCTTCTTCTAGGGTATAGGGACCATTTCCATTTTCAGAAAATCTGACGGCCATTCTCCCCTACCATATAATTTATTGCATAATGATGTTAGTTCACCCAATCCCTCTTCTTGTAAGCATTTTATAAGTTCAACTGGTATACCATCCATTCCTTGTGCTTTACCATTTTTCATCTCCCTCAGTGCCGCTCTCACTTCACTTTTTAATATGTTTTCCCCAATATTATCCTTATCCATCTCATGTTCTTCCTCAATTTTTAAATATCTTGGGTTTGCGTCCGTATTGTATAACTCTTCCATGTACAGCTTCCATCTCTCACACACTTTATTCTCATCTTTTAGGATTTTTCCTTCTTTATTTTCTATCTCTGTATCTGTTGATCTGTATCCAGATGTTTTCTTACCATCCCAAGTTATATTTCTTACTTTATAACATATTAAATCATGTCTTCTCATGTGTTCTAATTCCTCTATTTCTTTGCATTCCCTTTCTAACCACTCTTTCCCGGTCTTAGGCATTTCTGTTCTTTGTTCACTGTTTAGTCTTCTATGCATCTTCTTCCCTCCCTCACTTTTTTTTTTTATATTTCCTTCTTTCTTTCATTTTGTCAATAATTTCTGATGTTATCCACATTTTCTTTGCCTGTTTCCTTTCTGATACCCAACGTTTTCTTTTCCTATTTTTTTAATGCTCCTTTTTATTCTTTCCCAGTGATCCTCGACATTTTCTGTTGTGGTGGTAACAAACATATCTTTCATTTCCTTACTCATCTTGTTTCCAATCTCTTCTTTGTCTACTTCCTTAAACTTTTCTAAGTTCCACTTCTTTACTATATTTGCTCTCTTCATTCTTTTCAAACTTATTTCAACTTCCACAAATAGTAACATATGATCACTATAGATATCAGCTCTTGGAAGCCTGCAAGCATGTTTAACTTCATTTCTGTGCCATTTCTCTACCATTGTAAAATCTATCTGCTTTCTGTATAAGTCACCTGGTGCTTTCCATGTGTACATCCTTCTTTTAGGGTTTTTAAACATAGTGTTGGTGACTATAAGTTTATTTTCTATACAAAAGTCTATAATCACTCACCTCTTTCATTTTTTTCCCCAGCCAATATTGTCTGACTATACCGTCTACAACTCCTTCTCCTACTCTCGCATTCCAATCACCCATCAAAATATTGCAACATCCCTTTCCTTCGATCTTCAATGAACTTTTTATTTTGTCATACACTTCCTCCAATTCTTCATCTCTGCTATCACCAGATGGCATGTACACTTGGATAACTAGTAGCTTTTTAGGTGACTGAGTCTATCTTAATGCCTATTACTCTATCACTTTCTCAAAATACTAGCACAAGCCTTTGTCTTTTTATTTACCATGAATCCCACTCCATTTCTTCCTCTTTTATTACTGCTGTAGTAAAATGTATCATCTCCGCATTCTTCTTCCCCATATCCTTCCCATCTCACTTCACTTACTCCAATAATGTCCATATTGTTTCTCTGAATCTATCTTTTCAAGTTTTCTAATTTCTCATGTTTTAGAAGTGTTCTTACATTACATGTTCCTATCCTCAATCTATTCTTCTTTCTCCTCCCAGCCTCATTGCATGGCGTCTTTGTACATTGTCCCTCCTGGAGATCCGATTGAGGCACTATTCTGGACAATTTCATATTCAAAGAATCCATGATTCATCTTTCTTCACTTCTCTGAAGCCACTTTTGTCTGTCTTTGTTTAGCACTGATTAGAGGTTGGATAAGCACCAGAACAATCAAAGTGTGACAGAGAAGGTGTGATGTATGACTTCATTACACCCTCACTAAACACATTGGAAATGAGGGAGGAAGTGTTATGGTAGCTTTCAACAAGGGATGCAGATAAGGTGTGAACCAGTAACTTTCTTGTAGCATTCAGAAATAAAAAGTCATAAGCAAATGAAACCCTATGTCCATGGTGATTTAACTCAGAGCCTAGACCATATAAGCTCCCACCTATTTATGATCACATATTATTATAGGCCCATACTATTTATTTTTCTAATTTGATGTCCAATTCATGTTCAATAATTTAATGAAGCTATGGTTGCTTACAATACCTTCTTATCCATCTTTTATGTAGCATGGAGGATCCTGGCCTCTGTGTATTTAGAGCTGTGTCTTTGTCTGCAACCCTAAGGTACAGGCTTAGCCCTGCCTCCTTGAGTATTTCATCACCTAATACATAGATATTTGTGAGTATATCTTATTACTAATGCAAAGGTCTACGAGCTGATTTCGGGGAGGGAGGGACAGAGGCGGGAGGATATAAAGTAAAAGTTTGATCAGAATCACATGTGGACTAGCCTCCTCATGCAGTGCCAGAGGTTGATTTTATGAACCATTATGCTCATCAAGAGATAGTACTTTGAGATGGATGTAAGACTGCACGTTTCTTTTATTAGGGAGAAATATGAAAAAGTTGCTATGATGAGCTGAAACTTTTTTTTTCTTTCACCACCTAGAGAAAAAATTTTCAAATATTCTTCTTCAATACTGCCAGGGATGTGAATCGATAGGATTTTTATAGGATTGTCATTCCAAACCAAGGAGGTGAATATCAAGTTACATACCATAGATGTGAAGTAAGTAATTATGTAACATTTTTCACCTTATACATGGGTGTAATTTGGGCAGTTTGATTTGAGGGCAAGGGATCGAGGAATCTGGGGGATGTGGAATGCCCTCCAGGTCAGAGTGGGGGCCTTATTCTGAAAAATTCTAAAATTAACATTAAAATGGTAGATTTTTGGTAGGCTTAAATAAAATGGTAGGCCTTTAGAGAACAATTTGCAACCACAAAATTATTGCTAATGTTCTCTAGTTTCCCTTCAATATGCCATGTAAATAATTTCAATTTAATAATTTAACTGAGATAAATTATACAGTATTGAAATATATAATTGTAAAATTTCATTCTCAGACTCATAATATGAGTAATGAGTGTGAAAATTTGTTTTCCCTAAAAAATTGTGGGTAAATCTGGAAAGTTTTCACTCTAGTTAGGGAAAAAGGCAGTCAAAGCTAAATACTTGAGCATGAGCAATTAGTGCTCCATACTTCTCCACTTAAATCTCTAGGTGTCTTTTATGGGGTTATTTATCACAAGGAATAAGAGACTATCTATTAAGGTTGTAGAAATTTTATGTTTAACACTTTTGTACATTAATTATACATTGCTTTAATTTGATACATATATGAGTTATATATGTATACTCTTTTGCAAAAATTAAGATTGTAAGTGACAACTCTATGACATAGCTTTTATTAAAAAGGGATATTTTTTCCATTTTATATGTTTTAATAAAAAAAATACTATACATTAATGACCCGTGACATATATATTTAAGACAAATTTGGTAGCATACAATACATGGTGACTATATCCATTATATGTGAGTGCCATGACTGCCACCCTGAAGAAAAATGTAGAAACATAAATAATTTTGAATTGTGGTCAAGGTAATGAAAATTAATTACCAGGTACTACATAAATAAGCATCAATTATTTTTTACAATACCTGTAAAATCCGGGAACATTGAATTCCTTCATAGAATAAAGAATTCCATCAGTTCCCTCCGAACGGACTCGAAATAACTGTAACACTTGCCGGTTTGATGACCCTGAAGTTAAATATTATATAAATACTTGCCTAAAGTTGCTTCAAAAGTAAGAGATGTCATTTTTTGCCAAAACCAATCAACCAAGGTTTTTTAGTGAGAAGAATGTAGAAAGTTAAAACAATACAATACTGAAATTAGCAGTAGATGTCTGAGCTTCATGCTAGAGTAAAAGAAGTTTCCAAGATGATTAGCAAGATGAATGATGAAGCATTGGTTAATCAGTTAGGAAAGGAGCTGAAGCTGCCATAACATGTATTTCCAAATAATGGCAAAAAAAGATGTGTGTAATTTGATCAAAATCACCAGAAAAGTAAATTGAACGAAGATGTCATAAGATAAATAATTTAAGGCAAATATCTTGGAAAAAAGCAAAGAAACACAAGAAATGCGAAAGAAATTGGGATTAAGTTAGAAGAGACACAATTATGCTGTGATTTGCGTAGCATTTTTGGTATAAAATGGATATACATAGCAACTAGGATATTAGGACATGAATCAAACTAGAGGTCCTGCCGGTCAGATCTAGTGAAAAGAAGAAAAGGTTATTGAAATGTAACATAAGGATTGTCATTGGATGATATTGAAATCTAGAGGGTAAGAAAAGTGAATGAAATGAGATTTAAGGTTTTTGAGATTTTTCTAAAAAAGGTTGTTGGAATCACACCATAAAAAGAATGAGACATGTGAAGTGATGCTGGGCACAACTTAGGAGAAGAAAGACATGCCTGGAGGAATTAAGAGGAGGCATGAGTTGAGTAAGTAAATACTTGAAAAGAATTACAGCATTAATTAGTTGATTACCTGATAGAAGAGATAAAGGAGTGATGAGAAAATAGATTTATAATAATGTTGGAAAATGTATCTTATTTCTACTTTTTATACTCCTGCTAACACATAATGTACCTCATTTAATTCTACTATGTCAATACTATTGGTAGAATTGGTAGAATACTATTGGTAAGTGATCCACAAATTGTGGAAATTATTTGAGAACACCACTATGCCAAATCCATTTCTTGGCCTACCTGTTTCATCCTCCAGCTTGTGGAATGTGGTCCTTGTTGTTGATGCTAATGTTTTCGTCTCATTGTGGGCAATCCGGGCAGTGATAGGAACAGAAAATTGTGCTAACGCACGCCTTGGCTTCAAAGAACTGATAGTTATGATGGAATTTATTACAATTTGAGCAACTTCAGCCTTTTCTTGACATGGTGGGCCACTAGTATCACAAAGCTGAAGGCAATATCTGAATTTTGAATTAAAAAATATATAATCAATGATAAATTCAAGTAACAGGAACATTGTGAGATTAATTTTTCAATTTAATTAATGAAAATGTGGAAAAACTAACATTAACGACTCCTTCTTTGCTGATATATCCACTTCCACTTCATTGTAGCTTGATGAACAAGACATTTCAATGCAGTGGTAGGATCCATTGGTATTAACACACCGTTGGCCAGGCAAAGGACATGGGGATTGCTTATGACTCTGATGCCTTATCCTGTGAATTCTATGAGTATTCACACATTCATCAATATCTATAAGAAAAAGAAATGATAGAGAAAACTTAATGAACAATTTTGGAAAATAATTCAAGTCACATTCATTTATGAAGTAAGTGAAATCTGTATTTATCAAAGTACCAAATAACTTTACTGAATCTTATATTTTATTCTGTGCTATTGACTGACCAGGGAACCTTTAATTGATTAAAATGATTTACATTTGTATTTTAAGTGAGGGATTGAACTTCACCGGAGTAAATGCACTGCAGTATACATCTTACAAAATAAATCTCACATATGCTGTATCTGTTAAATAGGAGGGGCAAATATTAGGAGTCAGATGAAGTGAAACATGTGGGAATCATCTTGACAACAGACAGCATGGGGAAACCCATTAGAAACATTTGGGGCACCGAATTGAATAAACTAGGGTTTATCAAGCAAATAGTGGAAAGGTTCTCTATTGAAAAAGTGAAAGAGAGATGCTACTTTGCTCTGGTTAGCCCAAATCTTGGAAATGCTTCAAGCATTTGAGGCCCTACTTGGAAAGATTGAATTTGCAAAGTAAATCAAGAACAAAGGAAACCCACAGTCTTTGTTAAACACTGCTTTGAGCAAACAGGAAGTGCCTCACAGCTGATGGAATAGCTAGGTATGTAGCTGGTAGAGTCTTAGAGGCAACAAACAAGATATTAAAAATCAGGTCAATGGTGAATGAGTAACTCCACTGTTGTAATGATTGACTCCACTTTTTATTGGAAAAATATGAACTTCTCGACATTACAACCTCCAGCTTACTGAATCGGTGTGCTCTGACATGAGCGCAAGAGCATGAAAAGGAAACAAAAGACATGGGTAAAACAAAACAAAAAAATCTAGAGATGCTCTCTAGACAAATAAACATATGATACTTTGACACAAGACTTACATTACTTGAAGAGATTCAGATCAGGCAAGTTTCAGTGAAACATGGAGAATGCTAATTATTTTAACCCTGCTCTCTATCTCTAGAACTGACAGAAACAGTAAAATATGAGAGCTACCCTGCCAAACTGATAGGCACATATATTCCTTCATACCACGCACTTTAGTGATTATAACAAAAACAGTGTGACCCTAACATGAGACACATCGTTCACATACAATGCACCTCAGCTCTCTCCCCCAACCATATCTCTTTCCTCCCTTTCAAGGCTGCTGTCCTATCCCCTCCTGCCACACACTTCTGTGGTTGCTCATAGGATTATATGTAGATTTATATGTCAAGGTCAGCCTCGTATAACTGCATTGAAAATGAATTGAAGTTATATATGTAGAACTCGCACTCCCCTAGTTTCTTAAGCTGCAACTTAAGTTGGTCTTAACTAAGACTATTGGCAACCTTATAAAAATAGAAAATTTTGCTTTGGTATTTTTAAACGTAATTTTGAAAAACTTAAAATAAGCTTTTTTTGTATACAATAGCAATTGTAATAACCCAGGCATTACATCTAATTTATACAGACCTTGGCATTTTCCACCAATGAATTCAAAGCCAGAAGAACATTTTTTATTGAACTCATCATCAGCCCATCTTGGTTCTTGGATTTCTTCCATGGCATCTTTTGAATGGACACCTAATCCTTTTTGTTTTTGATCAACTGAAGACCAAAACTTAGCTGGAGGTTTAAGAGTCACCAGTGGAATAATATGGTAGTCTGGCAGCAAATCCAACTGTTGCGTGCAATGAAATAAATTAAGCCACCTCCTGATTAATCAAAAATACATGGGGTAAAATATGTGTCCTGTTACCAACAGGATATAGGGTATAATTAATTCAGTTATTTTTGATAGTTGAATTTCTTCAACACTGCTAAATCTCAGTATGATATCATCATTCCTGTTTATACGATAAATGATGATATCCTCCCAAGAATGTATCAAATGGTTTATGATTTCGTTTAAAGCAGTTGTGAAACAATGGAATGATTACTGAGAACTTTTATAAATTAAGAAAATGACCTGACTTAATGCAAGACTTAATCGCTTATGACAACTATCTTACCATGGGTAATTTTGTTTTCTCAAATGCAGATGGTGAAGCATCTTGTCTTTCTGGAAGGAACACAAGAAGTCAAATATGATATTCCCAGCTGACAGCAAATTTAATTATTCATGAAAACAAATTTAAAGTCACTTCATAAAAAGTTTATACCGCAAATCCCATAATAATTGGTTCAATAAATAACTTTCTACAATTAAATAGAGTATTCTTACCACAAGTGTGCTTATCTGAGTGTAGTTCCAATCCTTTTGGACAAGTACAGTAATATGAACCTTGAGTGTTGTAACAGTCATGTGAACATGGATTTTTTCCCCTGTTGCACTCATTGATATCTGAAAGGCAAAATTAGTTCAATAAAGTTAAACTCTTCAATTCGCTGAAATGATGCCCCATTTAGCTTTTCTACAATCGTTCTATTGAATTAAATACTCAGCTATATTATGGCATATGTCAAATGAGGAAATTATTTATGCTCCCATGTGTAATAGTTGGTCCTCAAGCTGAACCTGCATTATGCTGTAATCAAACTTTGGGTAATTTAAGGTTATTTTTGCAAACACCAAGTTTTCAAGGGTAAATAATTTAGAACCTTCAAATTGATTTTTTGCTAAGCCTCTGACGAACATTTTTTATAAATGAAATATGTGAGTAAAAAGCTACTATATCACTCAGGAGCCGCGCTCCTTGAATCTTGCGGCGCCCCTGTGCTGTCGCACAAACCTTCAGCCGACCCTCGTTATCACACTACGCTCACCCCTTTTCAGTTCAAATTTTCAACACGTCATGGTTGTATTCCGAAACCATCCCGAAACATACGCAACCCGCGAATCTTTTGTGAGCATGCTAGTTAGCCTACATTGCAGGGGATTCATTTTCACTGTTATCCATAATAAAACTTTTCCTAAAACATTACTCCTCAAAAAAGGACAAACTCTCCAATCCTCGTTGACATTTAAGGATTGGAAGCTTCATTTGACTCGATTTGATAATTTATCCAAAGCATTGAATATATTTTTAGCTAAAATTGTTTTTAAAATTTTGCGAATTCTCTTTTACCTGCTTTATTATATTTGATTATTGTTAAAACTAATATAATTACCGATGCATGGGTGTCCAAAAGACTTTGATGTAAATCCTTCGGGGCATACACACTGGTAGCCACCTATTTCATTTTTGCAGCGTTGGGATTCATGACATTCACTCAAGCCATCAGCACACTCATCTATGTCTGCAAATAAGGCAAAGTTAGTACACGAATTCCTATGTGAAACAAAAAAGAAAATGGAAAGATGAATTCAAATAGCAGCAGTTTCAAGGGTAGAATTTTCTGCCATTTATTTCAAATCTGATGTTGATCGATCATTCCTAAAAACATTGTTCTTTGATTTGAGTGAGTTTTCTGTATAATAAGTGTAGTAGCATGAAGTTTCATGAAATTCTTACTTTTCCCTCTTGAATGGAACACCGTAACTTTTCTTTGTTTTTGCTGATTTTTGAAGGTCAGCAGACTTCTTTTTGCTTGTTTCTCAATAGATATTCAAGATAGGAATGAAGTTTTCAGAGATTAATAAATGCTAACTCAAATGTGGAGCATTGGAACTCAGCCAGGTATTAACATGCCTTAAAAATAACACACATGAACCCACATGTTGCACTTTGTTTTCTCCATAAATTCATGGCCATTAAAATATTCAAAACTATTCTGTGAGTCACATTACTGTTCCATGATTTTACTAGGCTATCCTTATTTTTTTCAATTTCTACATACTGTGATCACAGCACATGTGATAACCGTTGCTATTTATAGAAGTAGAGACTTCAGTCAGTGAACATATGCAAGAAAATGATCTTTTCTTGATTGGAAAAGTTCATTAACTCATTCTGGGAGATAATAACTTCAGTTACTTGGAGTGAATTTTTGCAGCTAAGGTTTGAAATTGGAAAGATAAATATAATATAGCCTACATGATGTATAGATCTCCAATGCAGGATTCAAATTTACAACCTTTAGAACTGTAGGTTGCTTAGCATTCTCCAAAGTTGATTTAACTTGACAGAAAATAGGATTCTCGAACTATTGACAAACATAATTATACATAAATAAGAACTTAGAGCACTCCTTACCAATACAATGCAGGTTTTCTTCATCAGAGTTAAATCCATCAGGGCAACGATTAGTTTGATACTTTTTGCTGATTTTTGGCGATGACGAAAAAACTATTTTATGATTGTCATAGTCATTGTAAGTGTTCATATCTTCCAGTGAAAGCTGCTCTGCCAAATAACTGTAAATGAATGTATTTCCAATGCATAAATTCTAAACACAAGGTATAATTCACCTAATTGATCAAGATACATAATTTATGACTAACCAGAAGTATCAGATCATGAATGGGATAAACACTAACACCAGGAGAGGAAAATCTATAGATGACATGTAATGTGAAGCCATGTTACTCATGACTACTTGCTACTGTCATGGTAAATAAAAGACTATTATGCCATGAGATTCAATTTTAAGGCAGATTTTCAACTGCCAAAGAACTTTCAATGTAGCTTGAAGGTCATATCCAAGTTATTTTTTTGTATTTTCATTAAATTTAGTCACTTTGTGTTTCATCATCATAAAAGAATATTACCAGAGTTAATAATTATACTTCAAGCAAACCTCATTGTTCCCAGGCTACTATCGTAATGAAGAGAGCTGTTCCACTTGTAAGGAATTTTTTTCCCGTCAACATTCAAGTCGTTTTCAGTCCAAGCATACAAGGAACTGGGGCTGGTTTGGACGTAGTTCTCTGAAACAGAAATTGGTGAACATAAAGATCTAGTATCAACATAAATAATGCAATTATCTCTTGGATATCCATTGATAGGAATTTATTTCACCTCCAACTTCAAATATAATAACATACTGATACCTAGTCAAACTCATCTTTACCATGCAAATGTCTCTTGCACTTGTGATGGGTTCCAAATAATAATTTTTTAATAATTTTCATGTATCATTATGTAATTTGAATGGCTACCCCATCTGATTTCTTGCATATAAGAGCCAATTAATACATACAGTAAACATACTATTACACCGTTCCCTTTTGGGATAGGCAAAGTCAAAGAATTTAGTTATTCTGATAAACCTTTGAAAAGGGGCTCACTTTTAATTATTTCCTCCATGATGCCTTATCCTGACAAACCTCTTTCATTTCTCCTACTGTCATTTCTCCTACTGTCATTCATTGCTTCATATAAATAATTAAGAACAAGTGACGATGTAATTAAATTAGATGAGTGGTTCCAAACATTTTCTAGCTTGACTACCTCTTTTTGCACCATTTATTTTGGAAGAATATTGCCCAATTTGGTGGACTCCTCCATGAATAGGAAAATGGTTCCCACACTTCCAACATAATTCAGCCTCTCTTGCCTTCATATAAGCCTCTAAGCATGGACTCCTTACAGTAGACAAACTCCAGATTGGATTGAATTATGCAACAAATTCTTGAGCTACTCTAAAACTATTTTTCTTATCCAATTTGATACTGGTATTTTACTAGCTCATACTGCCAATATGATACTAATGTTGCCCAAAACTAGATTTTATATCAATGGTAAGCATTTTAATATAATTTCTTATTTTTTCTCTAATATATAAATATTGTATGTAGTTATACATCCCACTAATAGATACTTTTGATGTTAAATTCACTGTTATATCATCTAACAAACATCCTATACTCTAATAAGCTCTTAATTTCATTTGTCTCTGTGATTGAACTTCAAGCATTTAATGATGAAGGATGATTTTAAGGAGAAATGATGAAGGAAGAAGGAAGGATTTAACCATGAAGTAGACATCTCCATTTCCTTCTAGGAGGATATATGAGAGGAAGAAGCTATTACTATACCATATTGCTGAGTTTGTCATGACATCAAGAGGTGAAGTGAGAGCTGGTAGATTGACAGGAATCTGTCTCCAATTAGGTAAAGTAGAGGACATGGACATTAGGACAATGCATGGCCATGACTAATTGCTGGCAATCACTGCACATTGGAGAATGAAAGGAATTGCTTAGGTTCGAAGGCAACAGGAATTCTTGGCGGCAACACTTCAATAATAACTGCTAATGCTAACTGATTGACAAGCCAATTTAAATTTAACTGGGATGCATCAGGTGTCTCTTCGTAGCAGTATTGTACATTAGAATCCATTATGAAGAGAAATAATTTTTACTTTTCTTCAAAGTTTTCTGCTTAATAAATTTTGTTGTAAAGTGTGTGGGAAAATGTCCCAATAGTTCACTTGTCTGTCTCATTACTTTTCATCTTGCTTTTTCCTTTCTTTCTACACTGAGTAGCTACCCTGTTCCCCTGCATCAAGCAAACCGGGAACAGGCTGCTGGGCAGATCCCTGAGACCTCTTTTAGCATTCTATTCTCTCTCTTATCCCTGTAAAATTATTTTCATGATGTAAAGTGACCCTTTATGCCTGAAAAATTAATTGAATTTCTTTGGAATTTTTTCCGTCCTGATCTTTGTGGCAAGGTGGCAATTAACCTTGCTCAAGTACTTTGATGTCAAAAAACTTCCATGTGTTTAAAAATTTAAACCTAACCGCCTTCACTTTTTTCTTCAAAATTAACAACACCAACATATTGACCAATGTTTCATAAAATAGTGAATCAGCAGATACCATGAACTTTCAGTTTTCTCAGGATAAGCCAATATGCATCAAGCCAGCCCTAATATTTCTCAGGTACCTTGATGACATAGTCTGTTTACATAGTTTTGATACTCTAACAGTCCACATTCTCTAAGGATAGATGAATGAGTTTCCAGTTTCCCTTCCTTAACCCTTTGAGTAATACAAATGTACATGTACGTCCTTGGGCTTCCTGTTCATCTGGAGTATGATCGTACATGTATGTCCTGTAAGCTTGAGCTAGAGAAGTAATGGTATACATATATGTCTCCTTTTCAGAAGCATAGTAGCACTAGTCGCCATCTATGCCGGAGTCTGGTGAGCATAATTATCACTGTAAAGTATCTCTGAAGAGTGCTACCATCTATATTATAATACTAGTCACTACGTTCTCAAAAAAACTCACTACTGGGGGTCAGCCAGCAGAAAAAAACTCACTACTCAAAGGGTTAAGGATTAATAATGGGACTCAGTTACTTCCAAGGCTACCATGCTGGGGTCAGATCCCTTATTGCTGCCACTTCATTAAGGTACAGAAGCTGCACAAACTAACATTAATTTTACTCCTACCTTTTGACCTATTTGGTATGGGTTGCCCTACCAGAAGCAATTGCTTTCATTTGTTCAGCCTTGTGGACCATAAGAGCATGCAAGCAATGCCAAGGTGTCCACTGGGAGGGTGTGAAAAAATGATTGAATTCACACATTTCAACTTTATAAGAAGCTCTTTGCAACCAATTCTAGCTACTAAGTAGATCTCTTATGAATATCTTAATGTCTTAGAGAGTTCTTGCTTACCTCAAATAAATGATTCAAGGTACCTTGGGTAAACCCTAATATCCTGCTCAAAAACTCAGAGATAACTTTTAGAAATGTGATTGGAGAAACAGCCATTTAAATATTAAATAATAACCATTATAGGGAAGGAGTAAAACATTGCTATGCTTACGTGAATATGGTGCTAAATATACCATGGAATCAGATTGGTATTGAGGCACTTCTCCTTCTACTTCTATTTCAACTTTCAGCTCTCCTGTGTTTGTATCCACTCCTTGTCCCTTATGAGAAAGGTACAGAGTTTCACCTGAGAAAAGAAAGGTTAACCTTAATTTGTGTCCAGTTATTGTGACATTAATGTAATTAGGGTGAGAATAGCTGTAATGGTGACCATATACATTCATTTTATTTAAACGTTAGCAGGATGCAGTTAATACTATCATATTAATGATACCGAAAAATTCATTTGTTTGACTGAAATTCTTACAAATTACTTAAATATACAAATTTAAACTAGTGTGTAGGCCTTCCCAGCTATTGATAGATGCTGATGTGGCTCTAGAGTTTGCTGATTTGAGCATTTTTGGCATAATGTTTCCCTCGTATTGCAGCAAATGTCTTTCAGAGCAAAGGACTTTGTGCCTGAGGAGAGGAAGACACTCCCTGTAACATGAGCCAAAAATGTTCCATTTGCAGGAAAACTTGAAAGCCACGTTAGGATATGTATCTAAGGCTTAAACTTGTCTTATTTATCTTATGTTCAAATCTGAAAATGCCCTTACAATGAGAGTTTTTTGTGATTGTATAAAGAGTATTACAATGAGCAATTGCTTGTTTTTAAAAATAGCTGAGAAATAATGTAGTCTGCTAATTGCTACATATCTGATGGTATGTGTGCATGAGAACTTATTTTTTATAAACTACTGGAGCATTATTCCCAAGAAAAAGAGCTTATACTTTGGCTAGTACATTTGCATGAAACTAATGTGGTAAGTGGCTGATGTTTGTTATTATTTGAAAGGAAAGACTTTTTTCTTTATAATGGGGCCAAATTCATAGAATTTTACATTATGTGAAATCTATCTCAAATAAACTTAAGCCAGCATCATTCTTGTGACACAAAATTATTAATGTCAGAATAAAAATATGGTAGTTTTCCTTTTAAAGCTGAAAATATAGTTTCCATTCATTAATTTATCTGATTAACGATAAAATATCATCTCCTCAAGCAATAATTGACTATTAGACACATGTGGTCATTACCAATTCGGCTTAGCTAAATTGAATAAGATGCACCTTGCTATTAAAACATACCTGACGTAAATTCCAATTGTGAATGCTGCTCAAAGACACCATCAGTCAAAGAATATCCATTGCTGGCATCATCAATTTCTCCAGCTGCACTCCACGTCAGAGGGGAAAGTATGAATGGAAGATAAGGATGCATATTTCCCTAAAAATGACAAATAGTAATTCAATGGAGAACAGCCTGAAAAAAGTTGATGACCTGAATTGGCATGTTTGAGATATTACATTTACATTTTAACTCCTCCCCTCTTTTCTAGCTGACAAGTACTTCATCATGATGCTAGAACAATAAATCATTGATTATGAAGTGATTTTGCACAATATATTTCTCTGTTATTTTTCTTAAATGAACCACCTTGGCTTCAGTTTTTGACAATATGGGGATTATATGTTCACAGTGGGAGGGTAGAGTAGGTAAGTTTTCTGGTGAAGTCAAGGGAGGCTTTGAGGAAGGGGGAGGGTAGGGTGTCCCATTTTACATCGATGTCTGAAAGTCATGGATATTAGGGTCTCAGATGGTGACATTTGATAAGAATATGATGTGTGTAAAAAATTTCTGCAATCTCATTATATTTAGGAGTTGCGCACACAGCTTTTTGTTTAACATGGGGGCTCCCATAAGCAAGCACCGCCTGCTTGAAAAGCCTGAACTCTCGAGCCTCCGCGCTGCCCCGAACATTTCTTCCCCTACCTATCGAAGGTTCTGATGTGTAGTCTCAAATTGGTTACCACTTTGGGCTGGGGTCATTAATGACCTTGCCGAGCGTGGCATTGCTCTCATCAAGGAGTATTCTCAGGCTGGATTGCTAAATGCAGCATCTACTCCAAATAGTCTCCAGGCAGTGAAAAGTTATGCCAAAAATGATCAAAAAGGCACTCACTGCTTTCAATGCAAATATTTTTTGAGCAAAATGTATTCAAAATTCTCAAATAGAGAGATATTACAATTGAGTTCTCGTCCCAACCATGGAGCTTCCTATTTCGTTTATATTAGTATATGCTCTAAATACAAGGCTTTCTTCTTTACATACCAATCTCACCTCCCCCCCCTATGTTACCCTCTCTTTGTACAACTGTGACCACTGTGTCAATGTATCACTGAGGGCCAAGGACGAAATTCCTCATTAACTCTACCAGGGAGTCTATCAAGTTTCATGCTTGAGCAGGGAATCATACATAAGTGAGATATGCTGGTCCAAGAAGAAACACATCAAGGAACATGAAGGGACCACTTTACACAAACAGTTCAGTTTGTTGGCATTGGCAAGTCACGCCTAGAGCATACCAGGACTTAAAATTAATTTTAATGAGGCCATAGTAATTGTCAATGAAAAATTTGACTTAACAAAACTGATCAGAAAATTCCGTGAAATAACCAAAATAAAAGGGAATTTCAATAGAGAAAATGACTACTCTCAAGTAGTCAAGAGGACTTGGAGGGAAGGAGAGAACCAATCTGAGAACATGGAAGGGACTACAAGGTCTCTGTTCACATGGCCAAAATTCTGTCCCAGCGCTTCAATCTGAAAATACCCATAGAATGGGAGAAACTGTAGTCTTCAATGAACCAATGAGGTGAAACCCGAGCATCCAGGAACATTTGCTTTGATGCCATGGAAATCTTTAAGGGAACAGGAAGTAGGTATATGCCCTTCACTAGATTCAAATCTTTACAAAGTCTGTTGGGCATATTGCAGGTCTTTGATGACCAATATGGAGGTATCCTGTATTTCTGTTGAGCCAATTAGCTAGTTACTTAATCCAGAAAGATCGTATACTCACTTGCTGATAAGGGTCCACTTCTACTTCTGCCTCTAAGGTAGGACCACTATTCCATGGGTTGAAACTGGCAGATGCATGGCTAGAACTCAGTGACTGCCCATTTAGTTTTCCTTGTAAACTCAGTGAGGCTCTCTTGGGAACTCTCTTCACCTTCTTCTTCCTGCTTCTTACTCTATATTCTTCTGGAGCTGGCCTCGACTCATCTGGGGAAGGGCATGTTTCAAGAACACACTTTTGAACCTGGACATCCTCTCCAGGGCAAGATGCTTGACCAGACAAATCAATTTGATTATCACTTGTACGATAATATGAAGGGACTAACTGCTTAAGGTTTGGCTGAATGATGGAGCATTCTCTGTAACGTTTTCTAGTTCCAGAACCACAGGATGATGAGCAAGCAGACCAAGAGCTCCAAGGGGACCATTCTGATTGCTCATCTGTGTCAAATAAAAGTTAATATTTCACTATTAACACCATATTTTATTAGGCATTTGAGTCTAATTAAGTACGTGTGCAATGAACATTGCATTATAGATTTCAATCAATTTATAGAAGAAGAAGATAAAGGATAAGCATAAAATCACTTACCTAAGACAGATACTTTGTAGTTTATTTTCTTTGTTCCAGCTTCATTTGTTGCCACGCATGTATATTCTCCTGTGTTTTCCACCTTTGCTTGCATTATAATGAGCCTCCGTTTGTCTTGACTCATTTGAAACACATTAGCATACTCCTCATCAATCTCTTCACTGTCCTAAAAATATAATTGTGCAGGTTACCCTATGAAAATCATAAATTTATATTTTTTGACAAATAAATGGGTACATTTACCTCCAAATTTATGGGGGCATATTAATTATTTTCTACTTTTACCATGTATAATTTTGACTGATTCTCCTATATTAAATTAGATTTTAAAAAATACATGGACGAGTCTGAATTTTATATTATCTACAGATATTCTTCTTTAAAGCATCCAATTTATACTATATGGGCCCTTTATTGATTTCTCTCTTTGTTAAAAATGAGTTTATTTTGGTTATTACAATTAGCATTACATTAACTATTGGTGGAACCACTGCATCTTTAAGGAACAATGTGCCAGAAATTTTGCATGACTTGACATTTTTTATGATTATTTGTGCATCCTTTCTCCATTTCTAGCTGGAGTAATTGAGAGTTTATGGTCTATTAATAGAATCATCGAATAAAATTGTATTGGATGTGTTATTTTCATGACCATCTTCTTCGATGCTTACCTTAAACCATTTTATATCAGGTACTGGATTTCCAGTAACAGGGCATACCAAAGCAATAAAAGAATAAACTTTGACTGAAAACACTGTTTCAACATTTGAGCCTTCTTCCAGGGATGGAGGCACTATATAAACGAAAGAGAAGTTTATTTTCCAGAATTCTTAAGGATATAGGTAGTTCAAAAATCATGATCAAATAGGAAAGTTTACCTCATAAATGGTTAAGGATTTGAGGTATAGTTACAAATTAATTTGATTTTGAAATATCACAGTTTTTTGAATATTATGGAATTATTCACTTTCTTCATGAACTGCATGAAAACATTACTCTCAAACTTCCAAGTATGGCCTATGTCAAATAAATTGATTGAAATCGATCATAAACCTCATTTTCAAAGGAAAACAATGATCAAATCTTAAGATGTCTCAATTTCTGTGAAGATTCTGATAAAAATATTTAATAAGTACATCTCCATTCTCAAGTTTGCCTCTATGCCAAAAACACAAAATAATTGTAAATTATATAACAGCACTGTTAGAAATTACTATCCCTTTATGTATCCTCTGTCAATGTCTGAAAATGCTGAAAAAATAAAAGCTTGAGGATGAAAATGCTCTAAACATATAAATCAGACCTCAAACATATAAAATTAATTTTTCTAGGCAATAACATCTCCAGGTTGCAGTTTTATGGTGGTTGGGAATAAACATGAGAGAAATATATCTTAGAAATGACAGCTCTCCTTTGAGTAGTTGACACATGAATTTAAGTGTTGCTGTTAGACTAAATGTATATGACAAACACGTAAAAAATATAATTCTTTCTAGAAATCCCCTATGAAAACCTGATTACAAGTATTTCAAATTTACGAGTAAGAATGTTAATGGTGATAAATTCAAAACCTGCATGACTAAAAGTTCCATACATTTTTTACTACAGATGTGTAATATTAGGACCAGTGATGGCCCTGAAAATATGTTGTCAGTTATTTGATAGTAATATTATGATTGTCAACAATAAGATTGCTTGAACATTAGACCATCGTGTCAGTTTACTTTTCTTTAGCTGAGAGTCTCTCTCTCTTTTAATAAAAAATTCAGTGTCTCTTTGTCCTTACCAAAAACTTCAACATTAAAATTCACTTCAGATGTTCCCGCCTCATTCGAAGCGGCACACTTATACGGTCCAGATTCTTCCTCTGTAATGTTTGAAAGGACCTGAGAATAATGGAAAAATGTTTGAGTCAGTTTTTCTTATGGGATGCTTCAAATTAAATGCAAAAGTCATTTAGCAATCATTGTATACATAAATTCATATGAATTAAATCTAAAGTTATTCAGGTATTGTTTGACTGTGCACAAATAGCACTTCATATTAATTACCGATTAAAAAAAAAACTTCTTACATGGTGTTTGACTTAATTTATACATGGAAGAGCACACCTTGAACTACTATGCGAGATATTCTGGTGTATTATCAGCAAGCATGGCATTGGTTGTTCTATGTTTTTGTTAATTTGGCAGGGCTTTTATATTTGAAATGGAGCCTTGTGCCACATATTTGAAGATTTCCTTGGGTATGCAATGGCAGTAAATGCTCAGAAAGCACATTAATGGTGGCTGTGGGGTGGAAATGGTTGCAAAGACTCTCATTGATAGAGCTATGGATATATTGAAGCACACAACTCCGGGGAAAGTAAGGGAAAAGTTCATTGTGACCAGGGTTTGAATACTTCACTACTGAGTGGAGCTTACCAGAGTTTCATCTGAATCGATTACGTAAACACCATGAGTGGCGATAGAGGTCTGGTCATCAACAGTATATCTATATGGGTTCCTTGACTGGTGTATATTTTTTAAGATCTTCTTTCCATTCCTCAGCCAAAGCAGATGAGGAGTTGGGCGGCCAAATACTATTCTACAGCTGAGTGTAAAAGTTTGACCAGCAACAACTTGCACAGTAAAGGACCCAGGCTGCTTCTTAATGACTCCTATTCTGTCAGGTTCACCATTTTCATCACCGGCATATCCTTCCACCAATGGAGGAACTGTAAAATAATTAAGATATATGGCAAGAATGCATTGAAAGAATAGCCCTCTTTGTGACCGATAACTAATGAATTACTACTTTACTAGAAATATCCAGAGCTTAAAGAATAAAAAAAAACTATGGGCAGTGATCATTTATCATTGAGCCTAATAAATGGTAAAATTTGAACTCTTACACTGCTGGCAAATTCAAGGTAAGGTTAACTGATATTGCTTAACCCTTTCTGTGTAATTTAAATGTTTTTCCAAATTTTTTATTATTAATACGTTTATTTTATCTTATGAGTTGACTGGAGTATATTTTTTGAGATCTTAATTACTTCTCAAAGATAAAGAACTTCTCAAAGCTCATGTCAGAATTTGGGCATTGAGTGGTTGAGAATGATGCATTGTATTTTCATTTTGAAAGCAATGAAAATTAGCCAAGTACCGTTGAGTGCTGATTATCTAAGAACTTGTTAACTGATCATTGAATTATTTGGTGATCATCCCTCCCCTTCCATTCCTTTCATAACTCCCTCCTTCCCCACCTACCATGGATTTTGATCATATTCACAGCTAGCTGCTGCATTCAAGTCTATAAAATTGCTACATTTTGCCCCCACACAAGGCTTTCCTTGCTGTAGGCTTTTCAATTGCTCATATGGTAGTGAGTCTCCTGACTTTTGCTCAGTGTTTGAGCATCCTCGGAGAGTGAGGTTATAGTGCTTTTGCAGCTCTTTTGTGTGTACTAAGTTTTCCTCGGCAATGTCATTGGTTTAAAATGTCTAGTTCTTTGAGAAAGAGAGAGCACTTTCTATAAGCCATTTCTGCAAAGTTGAAGATTATTGAAAGGGCATCCTAGGGGATCTTTGCTTGCAGTGGTGCACAGTAAGCACCCCAGTGAATTTGGGTGTTTGGTGACTTCAACTTGTTTGCTTCAAGAGTGGGCTGAGTAAACACAAAGGTATGAGATTCAGACCTCCTGTGGACCACCTCTAATTGCTGAAAAAGAGACATGTGCCTGGGTCAGCATAGCTTACAGTGGAGGAAGCTGACTCTGAGGAGCTGTAGTCATGCATATAACCATCAGCTACCTTGACATGAGCATGGATATTAGAAATTCTCTATAGCTTGTGGACATGTTTCTCAGAAGTTAAAAAAAAACAGGAGCAAATTTTGCATAGTCAGCAAATCATAATCAGCATACTCAGATTTCTCACACTGAGCCAAATATGTTGAGATCATGAATTAAAACTGTTTAATTATGGGCAAATATCATGAGTAGGTGTATAAAAATATAATAACATGTGTGTAATATTAAAATATATATGTTGGGCTTCTGAAAATAAGATTCAGTGCCGAATGTTCCACAAATTGATGAGGCATATAAATTACATATAACCAGCCTACAGTCATCTTAGCTTGCCACATGTTTCGGAGAAGTAAATGGAATGAACAATTTTCTGACAAATGAAGTTACATAATAGGAATACTAGTATTTAATTGAGTGAAAGATTTTGAGGAGGCATGATGTTGAAATCAAGGTTACAACTACCATAGAGTTGAAAATGAATGGATTTTCCATCGCTTTTGAATGTCTGATTGGGCTTCCCCATCCATTTGTATTGATTATATTGGTACTCAACTGTATTGTTTGTACTGTACTGTTTGTCAAAATTCCGGGTGGTATATCACTTGGCGGTAGATTTACACACACACCAATGGCAGATAGTTCAGCCAATAGTTGTAATGTCCATTGTAGCACTTATCCTGCAAAATCATTCATGTTGCTGTGAAGATGTGCCTTTGTCATTTGCTTTAGGAAACCAAATAAGTATACGAAAAGTTAGGCCCTATTGAACAAGCCATTGACCACTACTCATGTCATTTGCTTCAGGAAACCAAATAAGTATACCAAAAGTTAGGCCCTATTGAACAAGCCATTGATCACTACTTATGTCCCCCATGCTGAGTCATACTCTGAACTTCCCAATACTTCAAGTACATCATGCATGAGACTGTAATGTTTTCACTATTTATAATACATAGTTCACTAACCATGAACATCTAGGTGGAATCTTTTCAATGTTGACCCTGCTTTGTTTTCAGCCTTACATATGTAAACGGCTGAGTCTTCTGGTTCGATGCTTTCAAATGCTAACTGCACTGTTGAAGCAGTAACTCCTCTGGAGTCAACAAGTGGCTGATTCTGTGTTTTATGTACTGTCGTCAAGTTGTCTTGCGGTGATATTCTGGTCCAGTCAATCTTGGGAGTTGGTTTTCCAGTGGCAGTACAGTCAAAACTCACCTTTGATCCATTGAGAACCTTTACGAAATCAGGAATATTCCAATCCAAAAGCAATGGTTGAGCTATGGATAAGAAAAGCAACAGCAGAGGATTTAATATTATGTTTTAGTTGGTAGTAAAGTTCTAAGCGTAAAACTGAGATTTATTTGAAAAATAATTTAATCTAGGAGCAGTTATTAGTTCTATATATTCAAATAATAATTACACCCTTTTTAAATCTAAATACATTATTTGTTTTTATAAAAGTAACAGGCACTGGATATTTCATGAAATATGACGTTATGTATTTTAATAGAACACTGATGTCTAAAGAAACTCACCAATTGTTTCAATATGGAAAGTCCTTTCTATTTTTCCAGCTTTATTGTAAGATATGCACGTGTAATTTCCATCATCATCTTTACTTGCATCTTTTATTAACATATCCTGACCATCTTTGGAAATAATTATGGAATTTCCATTTGGGACATTTCTCTCCCCATGAAATGTAGTTCCTATTAAGTATCCATTTTTGAACCATCTTAGTGTTGGGATGGGACTTCCAGATGGAGAGCATTTCAAAGTTATGTTTTCTCCGACAGCCACAACTTTAAAGACAGGTGCACTGCCTTCCAATGATGGCGCCACTGAGGATAAAATAGTATTGAAATAAGTTCAGCAAAATGAATTTCTGACAGTGAGAGCAATTATATTTTCTTGAAGACATAGACAAGATGTGTGATAAAATTTACTAATCCAAACTTTTAGGGATAATGTTAATCAATGTGGAAATTTAACAATGGGAGGGGATCGATGTGCGATACACTGATGTCCCTAAGACTTTTTTGTAGAATTAAAAATATATGAAATTCTGTTGAGTTATATTGAATGCTGAAGATATTATAAAATAAATAAAATCAAAAGAACTATCTGATGTGTATTTCAAAGTCAGCTAGTCATGAGTTGGTCTAATTAATTTTCCAATAAAGTTAAAATTATTAAAAATAAATTTTAACAAACATTTTGGTCATATATTCTAAAACCAGTGGGACTCAATCCAGCTCAATATTAAATGTCTAGAAAATGCCTTCTGCAAAACATTATGTAGCTCAATTCATTGACTAGGGGCTCTGCCATATGTAGTTCTATTTTTTGCTGGAACATATTAATGTGTGTTAAGCCTATGGTGTAAACATCAGAAATGAGGGAATTTGATAATTTATAACCTCCTAGAGTCCTGGTGTGGGTTGGGATTTGGAACTATAATTGCATAGATACTTTGTATATGTAATTTTCTTGAGTAATAATCACATTATCAGTTGCGGATGCTAATTTTTTTATTTCTGTCATTTACAGATTGGAGTTCCTCCACCTTGCATTCACTTTGTGTTAACTTATGGTTCATGTATTTTATTTTGCTGAAACTTAATCCTCATTATACAAAGTGATGTCTGCTCCTCCAATTAAATCCTGGTAGGGAGGGAAAATTTCAGTGTGATGCAAAAAATAGCTTCTTAACCTCATAGCAGTTATAGCTAACCAACTTGTATGCCCTTCTGTGATTCAACATGACTACATACAGTAGACTCTCCTCATAACAAAATTCACGGGACTGAAAAATCAGGACTTCGTAATAAAGAACTTTGTTATAAAGACGTTTTTAACTTCCTTTCGCTAAGAGTGCAGTGTTTTCATGGAGTAAATTTGTGTCTCCCCATGGACGAATGCCATGCTTTCACGGCTTTGAGGCCAAGCGAGGTGATGGCTGGTTGAAATGGTCTGAGGGTTTATAAATGACCCCAACCTGAGGGACACTGGACTTTTTCCTGGCCTGCGGGAGCGGATCATCTCTACCCTTTCTTGCTGTTTCCCTCTGCTCACTGCGTGACTCCGCAGTCAACTTCTTGTTCAGTCAGTCAAATATTTTAAAAAATATCTGTTGCTTATTATGGAAATTCAGTCATAAAAGTGAACTCCTTATTTTTCACTATGCATTTGC
This sequence comes from Ceriagrion tenellum, assembly GCA_963169105.1. Taxonomy (NCBI): domain Eukaryota; kingdom Metazoa; phylum Arthropoda; class Insecta; order Odonata; family Coenagrionidae; genus Ceriagrion; species Ceriagrion tenellum. Next base: position 92,813,593 of record OY720632.1, on the reverse strand, counting down.
AAATTTTCAACGGTTCTCTACCGTTACATTTAAGGAAGTTCTTGAGTTTGGGATAGTCTGAACTAGTATTTGATTTTTCAGTTTTCAAGGATAAGAAATTTTAACAATGTTTTCACATGTATTGATTGCCATGATTTTCATTCCTTTTAAGTTTCATATTTGTGAATTTTTATGGATAATCAAACAAGGTAACAGAAGCAGGTTAGAAACAAAATTATAGCCGCAATATGGAGAGATAGTTTTCGATGGAAGACCCCAAATGTATTTTTTGTTATATTAGAAACAATACATAATTATTTTAATTCTTCGGCAGAGCAGGAAAACTATGTATTCATTTAGTGAGATTCATGTGAGACTTTCATTAATATCAATGGGATAATGACGTTTAACAATTTTAAACTGACTGCTCAGCGTAAGAAATTAATTTCTGAACTTGTATTATGTGAATGTTCAACAACCATATTTAAAAAAAATCTAATGCATATCCCACACTTTGAAGGTCATTCTTACAAGGCTGGAGCAATGACTTGGCAGAATTTAGTGATCACCTAATATGTTTTGTTTATAGCTCTGCATGCAGCATTGACCAACGTTGATAAAAAATTGTATCAGATTTTTTCCTTCTCGATTGCAAATTTTTATTTCAATTTTAAAAGTTGAAAGACCTAATCGTATTATTTTACATAGAACAGAAATCCATCCAAATTGTGTCAATGTCTGTTTCATTGAGACTTTTAGAGCATTCCCTTCCACTGTCAAAGTTCAAGTCATACAGTTTTAAAAGTAAATTCAGAGAAAGAATGTTTGTTTTCATTGCGAGAAGACATTCGTAAGTTGTTTCGGGAAAAGTAAACTATCCATGCCAGTGAGTTTTCAGTCCCCAATATCATGGGGCAATGGTTTCGTGAGCTCATGTTTCATTAGGATGCTCCGGCATTTGAGATATCAGTTGGACTCGGCAGCGTTCGGCAGTCAAATGACGGTGACAGTGTTGTCACATCTCTGATTTAAATGGCCAGTTGGCCGGGTTGCGCTGAGAAATGGTACGATTTTTTGTGAGTAGCATACCTCGTCCGAACAGAAGTATTTCTCTACGAAAATGCCGGCGGCAAAGGGTTAAAAAATCTTCATATTTAAACCTTATACTGATTAACCGTTCAATTCCAACATTCGTGTGTTAGAGTAATGCATTGAAATGCATTTAGAATTTCTAATGAAGTATTAATTATTCACAGAAAGATGTGTATAGTCAACTCTCATCCAGAAAAGATCCTTTCGTGGCACCTCCACAATCATGTTTTCAGCGACCACAAGTGGCCATTGGGATGCCCCCTTCCAAAATAAACACACCTACAATGAAACTGCCACTGCAGGCTCTTTCCATTTTCACTACATATTACGATCCTGTCGAGATTGACCCTTCGACGTTGGTATTCCCATCCTTCCTGTCTTCCATGAGGCTTACAATTGAAGAAATAGCTTGTTATACTTGACGAAGTTGGGCATTTTGAATGCCTATTTCAGCGGTGAATGCACCCAAAGTGAAAATTCCTTTGAAAATCAAAAACAATAATCCTTCATATATACATGATGCATATCATGTATAACAAGGAATGTTACTATGCATTAATTGAGCATAATAGCCCACAATTTATAATATTTTGATATGACACATTGCGTTTCCTGAACTTATGGGTTGAAGATTTCATTTTATATTTTTCCCACTCAATCCAATACATTTCCCCAGTCTTGCTCTCTCCTCTGAAGGCAAGAAAGATAAGGCTGTATCTCCATGATGGGATCAAGTTTCATCCTCCCTAGTAGTGGGTAAGGCCTGAGGAAGGTCTTGGTGGCAAGAGGAGTTCACTCGGAAAAAGAAAACAGATATTTGATACGTTTTGGGAGCTCTCAAAACAAGATAACTCCCAGACCTAAGCTCCCAGGTAACCTGATAGCCGTGGGTCATTCTGCCAAGACCTCAATCATCCTTCCCTCCTCCCACTCCATTTCCCATGTAAGCGACAATGGCAGTGGTTCACAGATTCGATGAAAAATTTCTCTTGTCATCCAACTACTCTTGTTGAAATCGTAGAAAACAGGAAGTTTTTCTAGTCGAACATTTTTAAAGTACCTAGGCTTCTCGTGCTTGCCTAAGAAAATAGGCTTGATTTTGTTGGTGCCAGTCTGATTCACACAGAGACCCACTGTCACCCTCAGTTTACTTTTGTTCTCTCCATGGAATCTCTCTCCTTTCAGCCCTAATATTGTATCAGGTGGAGCATAGTAGAAAAGTCCTGTTACATCAAAATGAAAGTGGTTTTCTGGGAGATATTCATTAACGAGTGCTTCATTTTCCAAATGCCACTTCTCTACCGCCTCGTTGTCGACTGCATCTTCTTCTCCACAGATCTTAAGAGACACAATGTTGTACCTTGCTTTAAACTTTGTCAGTCAATCTGTGAAGTATTTGAATCCCTCGACATTTTTTCTCAAGGAAATTGCTTCTGCCTTCTGCTGTAGAATTGGGTGGCTGACAGGATGGTTCTCTCGACGACACTTGCAAAAAAAGCGTTAACTTCATTTTCGATTACAGAAAACTTAGCACCATGCAAATTCTTTCTTTTCAGCGAAACTCCTCCTCCTAATTTCTCAAGCACTTTTTCACGGCTAGAGAGAATCGCAGAGAGTGTCGATAGCGAAACTGCGAATTGTTGAGCAACGGGAGTCTTGTTCAATTTCTTTTCTTCAACTTCATGGATCATCTTCATTTTATCATCCAATAATATGGCTTTTCTAGATTACTTAGGCATCGATCAATCCATACTCCAAAAATTCCACGAATATTGTTATGCGGAGAGTAGGTATAGAATAAACTAGAGAATAAGAATTTCATGAATTATTAGTTCGTCAGCGGGCTTGCTTGAGACGCATCACGAAGTCTCATGAGTTCACGGGGTACTGGAGAGTTCCAGGTTAGCTCCTTGAGAGAAAGAAAGGGGCAAAGGAAATAGAGGTCAGATCTTCACCACCGCAAACGAGTGTATGGTAGGGGAAGTGGGGAGGGAGAAAAAGAGTTGAGGATGAATATGGTGTTGCTCAACCCTTGAAATGGATATGAGAGTTGGAGCAAGCAATACTGATAATGTGGCTGCGCCTTATCTTTAGTCAGTCCAGCAAAAATAGGATCATATTTTGAGTTCCAGTTGCATTATGCTCCTACGCTAATGACCGCACCAAATCCATTGATTTCGAGTCAGTATTCATTATAAAGAGTTTTTACTTTCAATTGGGACTGTGACTACGGTTCGTTATATCGCTATTGCAAAAGTTTCATTGTATCATTTCTATTCCTGTACATTAGTGTGCGTTTTTGGTCGGGACCAAGAAAATCAGTTCATCATAGAGATATTTGATGATAAGGACATTCGTTATAAGGAGAGTCTACTGTATATATCATGTGCTACGGATATAGACATTCATTGTTGAAGTCAACATGGGAGCTAATGTCTTGATATTTTATCACAAAAAATAATTTCTTCTAATAAATAATGACAAAAAATGAATTTCTTCTAATTTAGCAATGTCAGTAATTGAAGAAAATGCATTCATTCACCCAAGAATGAATACAGTGAAACTATTTGCCTAATTTTCTCTCAAATTCACTTGATTGGTTGGTGCATTTCTTCAGTAATTTGCGTTTAGTGAAAGGTGAAAAACAAAGCATTTGAAAGCACATAATATCACATTCTGATAACTGTCATTATCAAAATGTACAGGCAGTAAGTCCTTGTTTCATGGAGTTACTCAGGGATCTAATTCAATTTCATGAATTCCTAATAGGATAATAATGGGATATAAAAGCTCTACTTAGCATGAATTTGTTCTATGTGCATATTTTGCAGCATATACATACCCAATACACTCACATTGAAGGACATTTTGACAGAACCAATGCCATTTGTGCCACTGCAAACATAAATCCCAGTGTCATCTTTGTGAATATTAGATATTTCCAGGGAAGAAGGATTTGGTATTCGGTTTTTCCTGTTAAAAACATAAAGCAAATCTTTTATTTTTTTATTACTCCAATCAAGGGATATTTCTACTCTAACAAAATTTCAGAAGAATATATTTACACACAAGTGATAATGACAAATATTGAATTCACAAAACTCAAACATATATTTTAAAATGGTATACACATGACACAATGTCAAAGTAATAAAAAATAACTATGAATTTATCATTTAAAATATTTGAAATGAAAAGAAAAGTTGTGTAGCCCGAAATAAAATCATCATGGATATGCAAAATATTTTATGTAGGTAAGGTCTGAAAAAAAAAATAGTGACTTACCCTCCAAGCAATTAGAAGCAATCATTTTCTTCATTTTACAAAAATGAAAATAGTATTCAAGGTAAACTTGGTTTATTCAGTAAGCTAAATGAACACGTTTTATTAACAGTTTATCTTTTACAGATGATTGAAGCTCTGGAGCAGACATCATAGGAACAGTGATTCCATCTATCATTTATGCAGCTAACTGCAGTACAACTAGCTCTAGAGACAAGATGAACCACCTTCCCACTCCTTGGTGAACTAGAGGATCACCCAGGATATTCAACTGAAGATACAAGGCGTATGTATTTCCAATAAGTACCAAACTGCTGTTTATATAATGTCTTTCTGATAACTCAACAGGTCAAAGCTCACCAGGTCATGAAAGGGGTGAGAAAGCTTTGTTTATGAAATTTGTTACTAAGTTCAGTCATAGGTATGGCAAGAAGTGAGATGTATCTTGGGTTCCCCTTTTTGAGATGGTGTTGCAACCCTTTCAATTGAACTCCAAGTCATTTCTTTGCCTCCAGTAATCTGCAAAGTGTTTGGTCGTTACCTTGGTAAAAACCGTCAGCTGTTAGAGTTAAATATGGTGCCATATTCAACGCATTTAAGAGATGTTCTTGAGTGACATGGTTAACTTATAGGTTACTGGTAGGAATATCCATTGGTTCAATTACCTTGAAAAAGTCATCAACAAAGAGGCTACCTTGTTAAAAGTTGTTTTTAAGTCCAAGATTTAGATTTATTTTACAGACAGACTGTGATTACATGGCCATTAAGTGGATGAAACAATTTTTCCCTTCATGTGTATCCTGTGAAGTACCAAGCATTCTGCCATGACTTACATCATTTTGCTATGGTAGTTGTTGGCTTTTGGGGTAGCTTCCAAATTGTGTTAATTTTGAAGATGACAGTTTTGCAAGTGTTTCAGCTTAATTCTTTAGGTTACTTCAGACCTGACATTCCTCTAAGGACACTTCAGACATTCATCTAAAGCAGGCTAGGCTTACTTGAGTACAGTTATGGTAATACCTCTGCCTTTGAGTACCTATCTACAAAATTTCATGGTCAAGTACTAATTTTATCCCCATGCAAATGGATGGATCAGTATTTATGCACTGGCAAGTATGCAACAACTTCATCTGACCACTAAGTCATAAAGGCCAGTGCAATGACTTGCATTTTCACAGCAAAACTCTACTATAATGATGGAGATCTCCGATCTCTGCCATAATGATGGAGATCTGCAATTGAGAGCTGCCGGCAATCATTTTGAGTGGATGACATTTTAAGATGACTGAATTTTCAGAGTCCATAATTTTTATGGCATTGAAAATGGTTGTACAATTAATGTTAAGAGACATGGAAAACAGAGAAAAGGTTGCTCCCTGACTTTAAAGCTGATTCAATCATAACTTTATGAAGTGAACACAAGCACAACATTACCTTCCAATTACAACAATCTTCTTCACAAAGCATGTAAATAAAGCATAAAGTTAATCTATGACACAGCCAACTCAAGCATTAAGTGGGGGGTCAACAAAAAGGAACAAAAGTGGGAAATAAAGTCCTGGGATACTTTCAAGATACGGGGATGCATATCAAGAATAGAAAAAATTGCCAACGGTAGAATAAGAGAGATTATTGGAATAGCAAAAACACATTATCAGATGAAGTGAGGAACAAGCAACTAGTATGGTATGGCTAGGTACATCAGATGGATGAAAATAGGCTCCTAAAACTGATTCATAAATTGAAAACCACATAGTAGAAGAAAACCAGGCAGACCTAGGAGAAGTTGATGTAAGGATTAAAAAAAGAGCTAGGGGAGAAGGGAATGGAGGAAGATCTATGTCAGGATAAAGATAGGTGGAGATAGGAACTCAGAAGATGCCAGAAAGAGTCATCAATTGATATATGTATATACAGTAGACCCTCGCTTTACGATTTTAATCCGTTCCGGAGGACCGATCGTAAAGCGAATTCCATCTTATGTTGAATCGGCATTATTTCCGGACGAGGAATCGGTTTAAAGAGCATCAGTGCCAATCCATTCAGTATACGCAATCGAGCCGATGCATACAAAATATCCTGGATTAAAATTATTTAAAATATTATTTAACCAATATTTAAAACACTATCAATATTTAAAACAAAATGGGAGAAATTTGAAATTTTAAAAAGCGCATGCAAAATCAGCTCAGATCGTAAGTCGAATCCATCGTAAGTCGAACCCATTGTAAAGCGGGGGTCTATTGTATATATTTTCAAATCGACATACCTCAGTTTTTCATGATGCTCATCATTTATTTTATACCATGTGATATTTGGTTTTGGATTGCCAGTTACTGCACATGCCAGAGTAACGGATTCTCCTTCACCAACTTCTAAAATATTGTTCTCCTGACCAAGCACATATGGTGGAACTGGAAGGGATTTTATAAAATTAGATACTAATCTGACAATTGTAAATTAATAAATACAGTTTGAGCAAAGATAATGATAGACAGATATACCTATGGTTTAGCAATGCTATAATTGTTATTCAACCTTTTACATACCTAAAACACTGAGATCATACAAGATAGATGACTTTCCCACAGGATTGTTGGACAAGCATTTGTATGAGCCAGCATGATATCCTTGAACATTGATTATGGTAAGTTGAGATAAAATTGTATTTTGTTCTTGGGTAATGTAGTTGTATTTTATGTCTGGCTGATTCTCGGACAAATAATTTCCATCTTTGGTCCATATAACCTGTAATAGTAAAAGATTATCTGAGTGCTCTCTTTACTTGTAGCTTAGAGAAGCAAATGCAACTTGTGATCAATCATGATATACAATATCAGTATGCATCAATCTTGACCTTGAATCTATCACCTAGAGCAAATTCCATGGTAATTCATACCATTTGAAGTTCAGCAGAAAGCCCTGAAATCTGACAGCCATAATTTAACGAAGGCTTCCAAAGAAAGTCATGGAAAAGTCATGGAAAAAGCATGAGAAAGCATAAAAAGCAACTGTAGAGTCATCTTATAGGACCAATGGCAGCAAAGTTTCTGATGCCATCTGTATCAGCTCCAGTGATTGCTATGAATTTTTCAAAAAGTTTGGAAAATTTAGGAGAGAGCTATTGTGAAGTGTCAGTATTAATGAAAAAGTGGCATTTAACTTTAGACAGCATTAATAGCAAAGCAGCACTAATTGAGCCAGTACTATCCAAGGACTGGGTGTGTTTGAAAACCATGAATGTTCTTGGTACTTATAATCTAAGAATTTATTCTATCATAAAATGGAATCCACTAATATAATACAAGGGTATAATGCACTTTGTGCATTATTTTCCTTTCCTCATGCTCTTTCTTGCATTATAACAAACTTCAGTAAGAAATTAAACAATGACTTGAATAAAAACGATTCAACCACTAATCATAAACAATCACCATTTGAATGGAATTCATTAATTTCTCATAACTTAAGCTGCTCTAAATACCCCAAAAATATCAGTTTTTTCGATTCTTGCTCAAAGGTGTAGGTTAAATGCAGTTATGAAGTTAGAACACTCTTGATTAAACCAGAAACCTGTTGATTATGTATTGCCGTAAAACTATCAAACAAGATTTCTACAATTAAAATTTTACTATTCTAAAACCTTGTATATATATATTTGTTAAAGAAAATACCTTGGGTTTTGGAATTCCCATGACAGAACAGTTGAAAGTTATATTTTCTCCTTTGATTGCGTCATAAACAGAGCTGTTCCTGACATTGGCCATATGTGTTGGAGCAATTGACACAACCACTTCTGCTGCAGGAGATATAACTCTCCCTGCTCTATTAAATCCAACACAGGAGTAATTTCCAGCATCATCCAAGGTAACTCTGTCAATGTGCAGGTTTTTCCCATTGTTTCTAATCTGCAGATGGCCTAAGGTAATTCCATTATCGGAAGTTATCACTTCCTCTGAATGCAACATTTTTCCATCCTATTAAAAGATATAAAGTCTTCAGTCAGTTATCACACCTTCTAAGAACAATATTAATGGCACTGGTAATCTAGCATCCAGAGTGTGGCAGAACTCAAGTCTTCTCAATTTTTAGGGAAAATAGATTGGAAAATAAGGAATTTCCCTCAGGAAATATGAATTACTGTTGAAACTTGATAATACGAAGTTGGTGGGACCGAAAAATTGGCTCTTCGTATATTTGAACCTTTTCAATAAATCACAAAAAATATTTCTCCTCCCCCCTGACTTCTCTGGTCTTTGGAAACATTTAAAATATGATTTCTAGATGTTATCTGTGAAAGCATTCGAAATAATGCCTTTATATCATAAGTTAAATGTCACAAAACTATCGTGTAATTACTATCACCTCTTAGTTCCCTATGCAAATGATTTTTAGTTGGTGATTATTTTCTTTGCAAAATTTTGCCCTGTTAAGAAGACATAAAAAGCAAGTTCTGCATTTGTATGAGATTCCAGCTTTCTCAATCTGCGGCTAATCATGACATGCAACTGGTATGGACTTTTAAAAGAGACATTTGTTACTAACATCTACGCTGTTAAGATGGTAGCTGGCCTGACCGAACTTCCAATCACACTTCCTTTATTGCTCAATCATAGGTATAATGAGCAAAGGACTCAGTCCATTTTTAAAAAATCTTTCACAGTTTTCTGATTTCTTCCACATCACCTGCTTGATATACGAACTTGAGAAGTAATTTTGTTTCGCTCCAATTATTAATTGCTTGACAACAAATTGGACGTGATTCAGACATTTTCCATATCTTTATCAGCTCAGAGTACACTAAATGTTCTGTTCTAAATGGGGAGATTTTTGACAGATGGAATAGTAATGTGGAGGTTATGGAGAATGATACCGAAGAAAATATAACCTCAGATCTCCGTTCGTGGAGAATGAACGAACGCCTCAACTTGTGCCCAGGAAATGCCTTCACTTGCAATGACCTCGCTTCACCGATCCAATTCTTGTTGATGTTTCTAACATCTATGAACTTAAGATGGTAGCTGGCCTGACCATGCTTCCAATTGCCTTTTCTTTATCACTCAATAATTGGTAAAAAGAGCAAGGAATCAGTCAATTTAAAAAATCCTCTGGTCATTATTTGTGATTTCTTCCATATAGCCTGCTGGATAATCGAACTTGGGAAGAAATATTATTTCGTTCCAAGCCATACAGTTTCACTGCTCATTGAAGATCGAGTAAGAAATGTGAACTCATGACCAAGTTCCTTTCCACTTTGATGATTTGTGCTTATAGTTCTATTCTGCAAAACATTAATCCAGTGAATCAATTAAGTATTACTTTTTTATCCTTCTATGCATAATCTCTTCATGTTGTGGGTGTGATTGGATTGGATATTTGAGGAGACGACTGATGGCTGAGGTCATTTGTGCCATAGGGAATAAGTAAGGGAGGAAGGGTGGATGGAAACAAGGTGTCGGCATTAGCCTGCTCTTAACGAAAGGCGGCAAGGGGACCACAGTTTAATGCCTCATCCGACAGAGGGAGTACTCAATTTGAAGTTCCCTCCATAAGACACTCAAGTAGGGATCGGGCTTCCTCTGAAAAAATCCGCCTCTGCAGGGATTTGGATGTTTTTCAGAGGGAGGCCGATCCCTACTTGAGTGTCTTGTGGGTGTTGTGTTGAATGCTGTTTTATCTGATTGCATCCTTATATGCCAACTTTGGTAAGCTAAAAAATGGAAGCTAATGAAATGACTCATATTTAAAAAGTGATTATTGAATCTCTCCACGATTTTGGGAACTGTTTATCCACAATAGTGTGAAAGAGAAACTTCATCCCAAATGGGCATCGCAGAGATATTCCAGATCCAGCAACCTCCCATCCATTATTTAGCTATTTTCTTTCCCCTCTGTGACTTACACCTTCAATACTTCACTGTGCTGTGGAGTATAAAACATGAAAATGAAATAAGATTAACTATTTGAAGCATAACTTTGTAAAATTAACTCAAGGGGACCCCTTGCCACACACCCTAGTGGTGGCTTGCATGGTATTATGTAGATGTAGATGAACACTTAAGCTGAATAAGTCACGATGTGACAAAACTTGGATCATAGCCAGTAAAATCAAAATGGATAACCATATTTCTCTATATTTAAAGTCCTATGAAAATGAAAGAAACTTCTCCAGGGTTTCTCTGGCTGGAAACTTGCTTCTGTTGCACAGCTTAGTAAGCTGCGCATTTCTGGGACTTTAGATCAACTCGCTTTGAAATCTCAACTGAGGGGAGATCCCAGGCCACTGGCATGTTGTTTGGACCCTAGCAAGGTACTGACTAAGGGCCTCTGCATATTGAGTCACTTTTGTGGTTCATGCCCATTCCGCCACTTTTGTGGTTCATGCCCATTCCGGGTCATGGCAAAAGACGGCCAAGGAACTCCTTCTCGGAGAGCTGAGCAAGGAGTAGTATTTTAAAAGGACCATAGGAAGAGGTAGGCTGAAACCTAATTCCTCCCGATGGTAAAATCCTGATAATGACTTAAAGTTTCTCGCTGAGTAGTATTTCCGTACTTCTTCTTCTTCAGTATTCAACCCTGAGGTTGGTTTGCAGCAGGTCGCCATTCCTCTCTTCTGTCTGCTTTTCTCTTCATTTCTGTGTATGTGGTGCAACCCATATCATTCACAATCTGCTGCATGAATGTACTTAGTATTTAGGTCCTTCTAAACGTCAGGTGATTTTGAAATAGAGCACTTCTGTATCCAATTCACACCCATGTTGATGTTGTGTCATTTCCACTTTTTAAAATGCCTAGGGCTCAAAGTGACTCATGCCATCACAATGAAATCTGATTCAATCGGTCATTTATCTCGTGGAAATCAGGGATGGCAGTGATGATAGATCAACTGTAATGTATCAAGGCCTGGTTACTCAATGAATTCACTGTAGTAATTCATGGATGAAAGTTTGCTCCTGTAAAATTTCATGGCGTTACCCTAAGAACATCTTGGAATTATATTCAAGAGAAAACTTCCGTGGTGATTTTATTTTAAAGATTTCAGTTTTTCTGATGTACTCATGCGATGAACTCTATTTCATAGGACAATATTTTGCAGACCACAGCTTCTTCAGATTGAAATGTCTTAGCGGTTTATTCACTGGTCTTATACATTATAATGTTATATTGCTGAGTCTCTCCTCCAATTGGGTCATCTGTTAAAAAATTTGAAATAATCCATTTTAAATGCAAAATTTTATCAATCGCTGGGATGGCAATACCCTCGCAAATTCAGTTGGAAACCTTTTTTTCTATTGTCTCATGAAATATGGACAATGGTGGGAGTAAACAAACGCTGGTTTATTCATAGAGAAGCCATGGATTTTGGGGATAGTGACTGCGACAGGTATTCCAGTCCTATTTCCCATAATTTAATCGTGTCATTTTTCCGGTCGAGTGCTTAATAAATTAAAATTGCTGCTAATAGTGAATGGCAGTGAGTTGGTATGTGGAATCACACATGAGTTATAACCAAAAGAAAATTATTTACATGATGAAAATGCAGCTAACCATTAAAACAGGTAAAGTAAGGGAAAAATAGTCTCAAGCTACTATTTTCTCTGTCACTCAAGATCTAAATTATCCACGGCTTAAATTTAATAAATAACTGTGACTCAGGCACTTGTGAGAGATAAATGCCCTAAAATGCATGCATTTCATACTACTGATAGATTATATTCGGCAATGCTGATTTTTTTAGGTGTCTATGTCTTGCAAATGGAGAGATTTTCTGATGCAAGTTCCCCCCAAGGTTTGTAAAACTGAACTCAGTTTCTCTGTGAGGACTGGGTACGAAATTTGTAATTTAAAAAATTTCATATTCTCAAAACTTTGTATTATCAATAACGCCATTTATTTAACATATGCTCTTCATCAGGACCGACAGTTTTGCTTCATAAAATCTAAACTTCATATTTTCGTGCTTCGAATTATCAAGTTTCTACCATCCATACTCATAATTGTGGGGAATATAATAATATTATACATTCCATGATTCTTTTTGTCAAAAATGGAAAAAATTTCTTAAATCCACTCCATGATGAATCGACTTTTTCTTTTGATGGTAAATTGATTTTTTTACATTAAACAGCCAAATGGTTCAGAAAATGGAAAGTAAGAGAATGTTACCTTAGACCAACCATATGTAGGTGCAGGAACTGCCAAGCCAGTAGCTATAGGACATGTGATAGTCAGTGGATCATCAAGTTTTACTCGTAGAGTTGCCACATTTCTGCCAAAGTGGCTATTACCATGGGCAGGAGGAACTGTCAAATAAAGGAATAATCTTATTTAGCACTCGTGAATATTATAACCAGGGAACCTTTTCCACCTGATAACCCTGTCTCTTCAAAATTACCGGTAACAGTAGCCCTTGAGGTAAGAGATACTTGCCACACTTCTACCATTATTCTAATTCTTTCATATGGTACTCATAAGCTGTCAAATGTGTATACCTCACGATGCATACCACACAATGAAAACTACTAGTTTGGATTGATGACGAGAGCATCTCATTTCTTTCTAAACAAGTTATTCAGACATAAGTGATGAATGATCTTAGATTTTCTCAGCATATTGGCTGGATGAGTGTCTCTCGGGTATTCCACTGGGGTAAGCAGGTCCATGTCTCTTGATGTTTTGGAGGACAACTTTTTCTCCATCCTCAGGGGTTCTGACTGGTGTTGTTATAAGTTCAGGACCCCTGAGAATGGAGATCAAGTCATTCACTAAAATGTCGGGCGACATGGACCTGTTTACCTGGTGGAATACCCGAGAGATATTTATGCAAGTTATTTATCATCTGTCAGGTCTCTCATAGGAAATTGATTTTAAACAGTTGAAAATAGTTATGCCCCTTCACAGCAGCAACCACTTGCACTACATTTAAGTATCCATGGTGGCGTGCCCACAGCAGCGAGAAAAGTTAAGATTGTGTTCTTCTGTCTTGTGTGTCCTTCCTTCTGTGTATATATATTCCACTGATAAAAGAAGCTCAGAACATGTCCCAGGACAGGTTGGCCAAAAGAACCATTCAATGAGAAAAGGCACTAAATGGCCATTTCCTCATATCCTGCAAACCTCTTAGCATTCAGATTATTCAAATCAGAACACTGAAATACCAATTTTGCACTTTTCCTCATCTGTTTATATTTTAACAGTCTGCATAGCTTTTTCTAAAAAAAAGAGCCTTAGTTATTGAAATATATTTTAAGCCATTTAATTCAAATGAGAAAAAGCAAATTAAATATTGGATACAGTTAAATGTTTGGATTTGATTGGAGAGCTTGGTGACTCTTGGATGTCACTTGCAAGATGCCTACATCAATACAACCTTTTCATCTCTGATATAAATGCTCATTGATTGGTGTTGCTTTAAATTATCATCATCATAAAACTGAAAAAATATTTAATCCTGTAAAGTGTTAATTTTCATTGGCAGTGAATCTCACAACAGTAGAATGAGTTATCTGTTCTGCCTTCTTCATGGTACTTATTTTCAATTTTTTCTGGACAGTAATTGAAATGCTTGGTTTTATCATTCCTAGAAATGGCAATCTTTTTTCTGAGGGTGAGGCTGTCGTAGGAGGAAAGACATGACGAATCTATCCCCGCCCTTCAAAAACATTACTATGCATTTTAAATAAGTAGTTTTTAGGGATTTACTAATAAAATGTAAAAGTTGAGCTTATATATTTCATGTGATTATCACTAAGACTTCTATCATTAATGACACTAGGTCCTTAACAATCTGGGTTATATGAGGTAAGTGATGTTCCGTACCATGCTAAGCCCAGGTAATTGAGTCTTGGAATTTCACGAAAGGAACACTTATGGTGTTTGTTTTAGTCACTTGGAGTTGTTGGTGACCAAGAATCTAATTACATTACTGAACTTTGGAACAGAAATTCAGCTGGATCATTAGTATGGCAGTGCAGTGTCAGTAAAATGAAAATAAGAACCATGAAGAAGGCAGAAGAGAAAACTCATTCTACTGTTGTGGGGTTCACTGCAAATGAAAATCATCACTCATTAAAGGAAATATGTAATATATTTTTCAGTTATATGATTCTGACAGACTGTCAATGAGCATTTATAACACTGGCCAGTAGGCATTTGTATCTTTGATAAAAAAGTCGTGTTGATATTGGCATACAGGGGCATAGATGGAGACATTCAAAATGAGACTCAGCTTTGAGTTAACTTGAGTGAACTCTAAAAATTTTCTGTTTTCGTATACCTAAAAAGTAATAATTTTGTTTCTGGAAATGTACTGCTGCATTTTTTCTGTGATATTTTCTGAAATAAATCTACGCAAATATCATAGGTAGCGAAATAATCTTGAAGTCCCTAATGAACTTTTTTCAGCAGTGTCAAACAATACAGTGCCATTTTTACATAGAATTATTGAATTTAATATTTTACCCAGAATCTTCACTTTAAAGCTTTTCTGAACTCTTCCTGCAGAGTTCTCTGCTGAGCAAGTGTAATATCCATCAGATCTTCCACTCTTTGCCATCAATATCTCCAGGACTGCTCCATCTTCCACAATATGATAGCTACCTAAGGTTATAAAAGAAACACAAATAATTAGTTAATTATTAAAATTATCCCTACAGTAAAGAACTTTAGCATATTATATGGGGTATATCCTTATGAAACACAGATAATGGCAGAATGCCTCATTGACTGCCCAAAAAGCTATGTACCATACATTAGACATTTATACACATAGGCTGTTCTTTCTGAATAGAGATTATGTGCAAGAATTTATAGTTGTATGAATGAGCGATTGATTCAAAATCTAATCTCTTTGGTAATGCTTTCTTAAGAATTTATTCCTGGTTCCAGAATTAAGGTTTCCCCAAGTTGTTCATTATGTAATTATAAGTGACTGTGTTATTTTTTTAAATCAAAAGCTGCACAGATGCAGCTGTGTTAAGCTTAGGGAACTTAAATACCTTCTTGGCACAAAGTTTCCAATGGATGTATTTGGTTGAGGTTTGGAAGGGTTTATGGGATGATGTAAAGGATTTCAATATTCTCTACTGATCTAGACCAAGCCAACCTTGGGTCATGACCCTTGAGGTTAATCCTTTTAGTGGAAGAGGAGGGACTTAGTGGGTTCATATTTCTCATTTGATTTATTTTGAAAAGCTGATTGTTTTTCATTTGAAAAAAACCACTGGGTAAGGTGTATGAGGCCATAAACTGGGGCAGGGTCACAGTCCCCATCCTGGGAGGATTAATAGCTCTTAAATACTCTTAGTAATAACCCATATTTTAACACCCTACGACAGTGATTCAAGAAATGCATTATATGCTAAACCTTCTACTCTTGCCTTCCTTTATATGAGATTGAGTAAAAAGGCAAATCTTTTGCCTTTGAGATGTCTCAAAATTTTAGAAAACTATGCATTAGAAGAAGTAAGTGTGTTGCCTATAGTTTGGTGATGCTAATTCTCATGATTTGCTTGGAAAAGTTCTTTAATAAAAAAAACTGACATGCTGAAAAAATTCCATTGGGTGTATATATTCAATAGCTTACCATCAAAGCTCTCTTTTGGTAGATCTATGCCATCTTTGATCCACTTTATGGTGGGCTCTGGTGCACCTTTAGCTGTACATGACAAAGAAAAACTCTCTCCTTCCACTAAGGAGATATCAACAGGCCCATCATTATCCATCAAAACAGGAGGTGCTGGAAGAAAAAAAATGAAGATATGTTTCAAAATGCTTCAGTATTATAGAAACAGACACCAAATTGGACCCCGGCTTTACGTAATTACTCTGTTCTAATGGACCATTCGCACAGCTAATTAAATTGTAAAGTGAACCAATGCTATACCAGATGTCATTAAAGGGCTTTCTACATGCAAAACTGGCTATATTTTAGCATATACCACAGTTTTTTGGGTAAGAAATGTCTGATATAATGAATGATAAATTATATAGGTAAAATGATGTGCTTACTTCAACTATGGAAAATATGGTTCTTGTAGAAAAAGTTTGGTAATAGATCCGTAGGCCCCCTTTAAAAATGACTAATTACTGGTCTCTAACTCTGCTGAGCAATTACATTATAATTGAAGCTGATATTCCTCAAATCAACTGTACTAATTCAATACTGGTGTAGAATTTACGTCCTGATGGTGTATTTATTCATACCTTTCATATTTACATAATGTATCCTTTCAGTAAACCCTGCATCATTTTCAGCTGTACAGCTATACAGTCCTTGGTTATCAGAACTAGCATTATGTATTGATAGTTTCCCTCCTGTAATGCTAGAATAAAAGGAGAATGTGTTCTATTCAATGTATCATACAAATACCAGGGCATATTTAAAGGCTCTACTGAATATATTGTAGGTGACTACCTCAAATGGGCTGAATTGATTGAATTTTATAAAATGACTACAGTGAACTTTGAATCATTTGGAAACATTAACCACAATTGGCTGTACCTCATTCCTTCAACATTGTAGTACTGTTCTCCAAGTCTTTCCCAACCTGACATTCCTTCTTTTTTATAAAACCAGCTAATAGTTGGATTAGGCAATCCACTGGCATTACACCACAAAACTACAGTTTCTCCATCTAGATAGGTTGATTCTTCATCATCGTCATGAGCCATCATTGGTGGCACTGTAAAAGTAATACCGTACATCTTTGAATAAACATCAATTTGAGTATAAGTTAATCTTATTTTCAGCATAAAATATAGAATTATTTTCATTTTGATTTAAATATAAATTTTTGTACTTGTTTTTTTAATGAGTATTTTGATTTAAGTATAAACCAACATGCGAAACATTTGCCCAATCTTCTACTTTCATTATTAAAACAGGGAACTACCAAAGATGATAGTGTGAATGTTGGAACGAAACCCAAAAATACATTAACCCTTTCGGTCCAACAGAAATTTCATTTTTCATTCCCAGAAAACTCATGATATATTTAACATGCTGAAGTTGGAGCCAATATATCGGCACCTTGAGCATTTTAGGGCTAATGAAATAAAAGTCAAACTTTCTATAAAGTTCATCATGAAGCTGTTTAACTGACTTGGGCTTTGCTTGTTTACACTCAAAAAAATCCTACAGATGCCATTTTATAAAGTACTGAACTGCATTTTTGGAGAATCAATGTGTCAATCCATAAATCCATTGCACTTGTAAGAAATTAAAGAAAAGTGATAACATATAAAAACAACTTCATCTACCAAGAAAAACGTAGAATCAAATGCCAGATTATGTCAAATGAAAGTTTGAAAACTTAATTCTTACTTACCCAACCCAATAATTTCTAGGTCCATCTCCAAATCTATCTTCCCAAAGTCATTTTCCAAAGTACATACGTAAACCCCATCATCAGATGTTGTTGCATCTAAAAAATTAAGAAGTTTTTTATTGTATTTCACAACTCTTTCAGGAGTATATATATTCTAATGGTCTATCTAAGAATCTCAGAGCTTCTTTTATCATTAAAAATAATATCTCTTTTCACTTTTATGATCTTTGCTTGTAATTCTGTTCAATTGAAAAAAAATTACTTGGTAATGAAATTAAATTATTACATACTATCAATCTTTTCATGCTTAATCTTTTCGTCATCATTTTGTTTTTTTTATTAAGTGACCAGCATTACACTATTTCATCTATTGTTTCCTTCATTTTCATACTTTGATGAGCTATAGAGCAGAGTTCCTGTAATAACTTCATATTTAGATGCAATTATCAGTTTACTTAATGATTTTGAGAACTTTTTATCCACCCAAAGAGGTGTTAAATAAAAACTTTATCTCTAATGGGCATTGTGGAGATTATCCGGATCCCATGAGAGGGTAGGAGGAAGAACGTCTTGCCTGCAGCTGAGTCGGGAGTGACCTTGTTTACTAGGTCAACCCCATGGTCAAGGTCACCTTTGTAGTTTGATTCATGTAAGTGTCATAGTCAGAAAATGGATAACCAGCAATTCTTGGAGGGTTGGGATAAAAAAGTTGGGCATTGAGTGAAGGAGGTGGTAGGAGATGGTATACAGAGATTTTGGATGAAGAGATCTCCCAGGATGGAATGAATTGAAGGTTGGAGGAAAGTTCATGGAGATAGTTGATGGTTCCTTTTCTTCAATAGCACAAGTTCATGCTTGGAAAGCCTGGCTTCTAGGGTCAAGAGCATATTTTAGGATTAATGGCTATGACAGGTTTCCATCTTATTTTCTATAATTCTACTGCGTTATTTTTCCAATCCTTAGCATGTGTGAGAATTTGAACTGCCACCAATGCAAGCGCATGGCAGCAAGTATGGTATGTAACACTGCAGGTGAGTTATAACTAAAAGTGAATTGTTTAAATTATAGCAGTGCTGCTGAGTCAAAACAATAATAACTGCATGTTAGGCTACCTTTTTCCATGTCACTCTAGGTCTGACCAAAATTAGGAGTTATATATACATGAAAGATGAATGGGTGGGTGACTCAGGTTTTTATGAGAAAAAAATGCACTATCATTCACAAATGTTACTCATTCAATATATTATATTCATCAATGCTGATATGTTAGGTGTTTACATGTACAGAATAGTTTTGCTGAAAGTTTTTCACCATGTTGTGTAAAAACAAATTCCAGTTTTTCCTTGGGACCTGGCCTGTGGTTCATAATTTCAAAAGTTCTGTATTTTGGAAACGTGATATTTTTGAATAGTGCTTTATATTTTGCATAGGCTTTTTGTCAGTACTGAATATTTTGCTTTGTATAGTCGAGACTTGGAATTTTCATGTATCATATTATTGAGTGTCTTCTGTAATAGTTCTCAGAAATAAAAAAAAACATCTTAAATGACTTTTTGATAGATTCAATGTTGGCAATGAAGGTAACCCCTCTTTGGTAGATTTGTGCTCTCAATACTCCCTGACATTACATTTAGTTCATGCTTGCACTCTGGCAAATTTCCGACTGCCTGAAGTGCAAGTTCCCTGGGATCTTCTGTATGTCCATCCCAGACACCAACAGTTATCTTTTGGTCCTCATTCATTGGCATTTTCTTTTGAAGATACTAATCCCATATCTTAAGGCAACATGTGGGCTATAATATTAATGATCCCAGCTTCTCCTGGCCTTTATGCCCAACTGAAGTGACATCCTGTGCAGAGGTCCTAGTCATTATTGTTTGTCATGCTCTAAAACCTACTTAGTTATGCTCGCTATAGCACTAACAGCAATAAAGGCTGAATGAAGATGGTCTTGGCTGACTTTGCACATCATATCTAGAATTTGTTGCCAATGAAAGGATTTAGTAGTTTATTCTTCAAAACTTGATTTCTCAGCACCAGTTTATAATTCAACTGGTAACTACTCCAGCTCTCATTGTAATTACCCGGGAGGCAGAGTTAACCTTAGTACCATCTTGCCTGTCAGGCCCCTGTTTGCGATTGTGTGATAGTGTTTCTATGGTCAATGATTTACTTAGATTTCTCAATGATTTAGGGACTGAACAAGACAACAACAACAAGACGGATTATTTGGCCACAGCTGTGAAAGTCACTTGTATGCATTCAGAATAATTTATTTAACAATTAAGTGATTGTCCGAACACCACCCGTGCATCGTGCGATGGTTATGCTAAGGAAGAGATGTAAATGTGAATTCCTGCTGACATATGTATAGTCATTTAGCATGAGCCAGATATTACTCCAAAAGAGTATATCATTAACTATGACAGCAAAACTGATACTCACTCGTAATAAGTAGAGCTCCAGACTCCGAAATGGAATGCCTCTCAGAATCCAGAGGTTTATTCTTTCTTTTCCATGTTGATGTACTTGCCATTCCAGGGAACAAGCTTATTTTAGACTCATCTTCAACTACACAAGGAAACAGACCTTCTTCTCCAAATTTTAGGCTAGCATCTATAAAAATAATTGTACATCATTGTTATAAAATACCTAGGTTCATGAAAATCGCAATGACTATTCACATAGTGGGCAGCGATTGTTCCGGGTTTCCATCCGCGTGTATCCATTATTTCGGACAATATTTCGCCAACGTTCCAGTTGGCTTCCTCAGGTCCACTGAAGCCAACTGGAACGTTGGCGAAATATTGTCCGAAATAATGGATACACGCGGATGGAAACCCGGAACAATCGCTGCCCACAGTCAGAATCTCCGCGGAAGCCTACTGGGAGACTATTCACATATGTATTCAAAGATTCCATTGAGCTCAATTATCTCATTGAACTTAAGAATGATTAGCCATTGACTTTATTTTATAAATATGGTACAACTTGTAGAAAAAAGTGATCAGTGATCCATCCATTCACATCTCAGTACATATGTACTAACACTTGTGATAACACGTATGTAGTGCATTAGTTTAAATCTACTCTTGTCTCTAGGTACATAGGAGATCCAGTTTAAAATTTAATTGGCAAGCTGTCTTTAAGGTAGATTTGGTGTAGAAGTATTACTTTCCCATTCCAAAGGCTTGGGTTGAAATTTTAGAAGTGACAGAATTTGATTAAGCTCAATCCCAGCTTCTACTTGGTTGCAATAAGGAGAGTACTTCGAATACTTTGTCCACATACTGTTGATCTCTTGGAACTTATCTTTAAGATGGGAAGCTTATGCTAAGAGTGAGTTTCTCTCCACTCATCCTCCTTCCCCTAAAATATTCTCACCCACTTCTCTTACCTACCTACCCACCTATCCTCAACTGTGTAAATTATGTCAGTTGCCTCCCTAAACCCAACCACATTATTTGTAGAACTCACCTCCCCTCACCGATACTTACATGGATAAGGCTGCTTTGGTTTTGGTGGTACCCCAATGATCATATCAATTGATGAGGCACTCTCTGAGTTTCTAGGTCCTTCAACCACACATTTATATAAGCCTTCATCTTTTGCACTTGAATCAAAAACTTTCAGTGATTCACCATCAGAGGATATCTACAAGAGAGTTATAAAGACAAATTGTACTTGGAGGACAAATTGCCATCATAGGATATTTACTAGAGATATTGAAAGACAAATTGCGATGTAACTTGGTGACCAGTTTTTAAAAATACATTGTTCTACATATAATGATACGTGTATCATAGTTATGGAGAAAAAGCAGAACTAAAGTCATTTTTCATGCTTCAATAACCTGAGTTTTGAAAAATCTTTGCTGTCTTCATATTTGCTGAAACCCAGCTCATCGAATGAGGGAGTTTTCAGTGAAGTAACCCAATTGCAATAGTGATTTCTTTTTACTGCAAAATAATCAAGAAATTCCACCAAGTGTCGTCAACACTATGAACTTGATTTAGTTTTGTTGCTATAAATAGTACCTTAATTTGAAAAGAAGTTAACTACATACTCTGAATAAAATCAATGTATATGAGTAAAACCTCATAAAAATAGATAAATGTATAACCTGATATTTTGATCCATTTGTGAGAATGTGGTCATTGTGAAACCAAATAATGCTGGTACTGGATTTTCCATTTACGGTGCATCTCATTTCTGCTGTTCCTCCCATTTTAACAGCCACATGCTTGCTTTCAGGAATTATTTCAGGTGGCTGAACATATATCCCTAAAACTTCTTTCTGCACTAATTGAATTATTAAAAAAATGAAAGTAATATAAGTGTGTGTTAAAACAAAAGAACCATAGCTTAAATATTCCTCTCTTCATTTGAGCATTTAGACTGGTTTGGATGCTGAGCATGAGTCATTATCTAGGGAATTCTTCTTGGCAATGATGTTGGAATAGCATGGAAACCTATCTAGGCTCTCAAATGAAGTCTTGAGCAAATGAAGCATAAATTGAAAATTTCAACGTTCTTTGGACATAATTGTTCTTGGTAGTGAATTGCGTAAAAGGACTACTAACTTAAGAATTGAAGAAAAAACCCATAAAGATTATCAGGAAATACATTAACAATGGAGAAGCAACATTAGAATAAATAGAGATTTCTATGTGATTTTAATGAACACAGTTCAGAAATTAAGCATTATTAAGTAGGAATGGCTGGAAAATTACATAGTCACACTCTGGAAATAACTATATCCCACCTTTGATGTAGGATATAGACTTACTTAACAAATATAGTTCATGGAATAACACCATGGTCAAGAAGGGCTAAGTTTTTGCCCAACTCATGGGGAACAAAACAAGCTCATTTACGTAAAAAAATTATTTTTAGTAAGTCTTACCTTTACCAGCCTCATTTACTGCAATGCACATGTAAATTCCTTCCCATTCCTCATCTGTGTATGGAATTGTAACACTTTTGGTGTAGTTATTTTTTGACTTAGATAACTTATTTAAACTTAATCCATTAAATTCCCAAGATATATTGGCCAATGTATCATTATTCACGGAACAGTCAATTGATATGCTTTCTCCTTTGAAGAATTCAAACTTGTGGTCTGGAATGGTGCTTATCTTTGGGGGTGAAATAACTAATAGCTCCATTTCTTTAGTTGTTTCTCCAGCTGTTAAAAGTGAGAAAAATTAAAAGTGTGTCATTATTAAAAAGCGTTATTTTCTAAAGAAATTTCAGATTTTCAGATGCTTAGGTCTGAATAGTAACTTGGAGCATCAAAGCAAACTCCACAAAAATCAATTCTCATAATAGGGAAACTTCTCAATATTTGCAATTGGGTTGAAAATTGTCCCACATATAATTAATGATAGTGCATGAAGCACAGAATTTTATGGGGAAAATTCCTGACATCTCACCTCTATTTCCAGCACGGCACTCATATATTCCTGAATCATCTTCTCTCAGATTCAATATTAATAAGGATTTATTTTCTAACTGCTGTACTCTTTCATCTTCCCATAATGGAATTTCCTCTGTGAATGAAGGGAAAAAAGGAATTTAAAAAATTATTCATGAGTGTATTTTCAAACAAATTACATCTTTAATGTGATTTTCACCCACTGACTGCCTATTCAAAGAGTCAACCATAATCAAATGTGATAATTTACTGTAATAATAACAATAATGTCATCTTAATTTTAAGTGAAATTAGGTCTACAAAGTCCTCTCTTACTATTAGCTGGTAAATTATAATAGACTGCCAGCATGAATAAACCACTCTGTTTGGATTTGAACATGTGACCTCAGAGTAATCAGGTGAGGACTTAGCCCTACCACAACTGAGGCCGTCAAGGAATATGAGAAAAACAATTGTCATGATAGAAATATGCATGTACCTAGTTACATGGTTTGAATCTAAAGAGGAGTTTCTTTTATGCAAAATAATGAGATCACACTCACCGTGTAGTCCACCTCGATGATGAATCCATCGCACTTCATACTCAGAATCACTTATTACAGTGCAGTTCATCAAAACTGATTTATTTTCAGGCACACTCAACTTTGGTTGAAGCATTCCAGTAATTAAAGGTGGTGCTGAAGAACAAAGTAAAAGCTCTCTTTGATATCATTAAAGTAATTGTCTTAAGCTTTATTGTAGGCTGGTTCATATTATAAAGTTAATTTTTCTTCCTTCATCCCTAAATATTGATTAGTAATAATCCTTGATTGTATGCTGTATACATAGATACCTCGTGTTTATCCAATGTGTGACTGATTTATACTCAGTGCATGACTGAGCTAGTTCTCAAGTAAAAGCATAATGGGTAGTATGTGTGATTTACAGCAACCCCTTCTACTGGCTTTACAGTTTGGATAGGTCAGAGAAGGATATTTATTCAATCCGATGACAATTCATGCATCTACTTGCAGATACATGTGTGTCATATAAACAAAGCTTTAGACCTTCAAGACCATCCTCTGAAAGTTTGCTGGATATTCAGTAAATGCTTTGCACTTACTTGTCCCACTAAAGTCATATTAAGAAGAAAAGTGTACTTTAATATGCTTGTAGAAGGAATGATTTTAGATTTCATTTTGAAGGCAAAGCAAAGTATGAAAAATTAATGCTTCATGGGTAATAAAATATCAGTCACTAACATTTATCATACTGGCTCTAAAGAATGATATGTAGGGAAAGTGGTGGCTAAAGGGTCAATATTATATTGATTAATAAAATAAATTGCTTGATTTACCAAATAAAATATAAAAAATATTTAAATAAAACTCACTAAATCCTGTAAGCTGCAGCTCCATTTCATGGTCAATTTTGCCAAAAGCATTTTCAAGGGAGCAGATGTAAATTCCTTCATCTGCGATGTCAGCATCTGTAACAAAAAAATCACTGCTTATAATTATCTCTTGGTCTGATCTCTTGTAACAGATGTGTACATTAACAATCATTCCACTTTCAAAGAGGGACAGTAAATTAGAATGAATCCAAAAAAAAATAAATTCTCAGTGAACCACAAAGATATAAGTATGTATGTGGAGCAATATTCAATAATCCCCAGAATATTTGTTTTATTTTTTTTTACAGTTGAATCATTGGCAAATGCCAAAATTTGGAGTAAAATGGAGCTAGGGTTCTTGAAGACAACTCAGACTGAACACACTAACCAGAGTGACAGGGAAGACAAGTACATATACATGTAGTTTAGTGGAATTCAGCTACGTATTAAGTTGTATAAGTTCACAGTTATAAATTTACTGCCTAAATTTGACTAATTATTGTTTAAGTGGTGGCACTATGTATGTAGTTTAGTGAGAGAAAACACAAGTAAAGAGAAGACAAAAAATAGAATAAAAATAAATAACCTATTCCCATGGTTTCATTGAAGTCCAAAGTATTGGTTCGTAATCCATTGCATTCAAAACCTGAGATCATGTTTTCTTGACCTCCTATAGTTGTTTATTTTATTTGTAGATAATGAATATGCCTCTCTTAAGCAATTGATACCAATTTAAATCGATCATAATTTCAAAAGATGTACCGTGAAACCAGTGAGTTTTCTCCAGTTAACCATTAGCAAATGTTTCTAATTAAAACATTTGAAGTACAGTAAACTCTCAATTATTCATACAGTACTTAAGAAATGAATCCAGAATCAACTTTTAAGAAATCTCCCACACCTTTAATATTTCTCTTTTTAGTTATGTACTCTATCAAAGGAAAAACCTGGTACAAAAATGATTGACTCTTATCATTTCTTATGTTTATCCATGAAGAAAATAAGTTATGTGTATATATGTGTATGCTATAAGTTATAGTTTAGTATTACAAGAAGCTGAGTTCCTAAAAAAATCATATGATGATGGTATACATAGAGTAGACTCTTGTTATTAAAAACCATGTCCGTAGGAAGTTTTGTTTTTACAAAGTAAAATTATTGGTCCCAATTAAAGGAATTTCTAAATGCATGGTAAAAGAAAGGATAGTACAAAATTTTTGATATGGCGAAATGAAGAATCTTAGTCTCAATTGCCATTGACACTAAAGAATACTTAGTTATGAATTTTGATGCACAAATAATGGCATTCATACCAGCATCCACAACACTGCTACCTCTGTTAACCATGAAGCTTTGCCACCCATACTTTGTCCAAGAACTTGAGATCGACCTTGTAAACAATTGATACTTCATTTAAGCTACTTCTCTGGGCTGAGGTTACAGAAAAACCATTGAGAAAGTGAACTTTGGAAGGAATAAGAAAGCATGGATGATCAAGGAGAAGTGAAAGGGAAAGAAGGAAAGGTATGGACTTTTTGTTTTCCCTTTCACTCCTCCGTACATCTGCTGCTTCTATTACTCCTCTGAAGGTCTCAAACTCAAAGGGGGGTCCTGTACTCCCTACCTCGCTAATCCCTCTCCCCCTGCCAACTTCCTGCCTGGCTTTGGCTCCAACCCCTCCCTCCCACCACCCACACCCTTTTCCCGTCCCTAGCACTCCCATTCTCCTTTCCAATTCCTTGCCCAATTATATTTTATTCCATAAAATCAAACTTATACCTCCCCCTGGGACGAGAGAGCCTTTACGTAAATTTGAATAATAATTCCTAAAGAATACCTATGGAATCAGCAGGGAAATCCATAAAGTGGGTGTACTTAAATCAAAAATCTACTGTACTAATTTTGCTACATAATAACTGTTGAAGCATCAGAGCAGTTATTCCATGGAAATTTGTCTCCCGGCTAAATTAATTTACCAGCTTGCGATGGTTAGGGCAAGAAAAAGTGTGATGCATAAGTTTCTAGTCAGAAATTAGAATATGTATGTCCGATTTCATATCATTATGCACAATTCGCTTATTAATCATATGTACATGTCTGAAATCATTCGACAGCTTGGATATAACACACAAAAAGTTGAACAGACCAGAAAAATTTCAAAGGGATATTTTTTGCAATTTTTATTGAAAATATACATTGATACGGGTCCAATATTATGAACAACTGAGTTTTTTATCCCATGAACAAAGTGATAACAAGAGTATACTGTAATTCATTTTTAAATAATCACAGGGATATGTTCATGGGAGAAAAGAATGGTCACAATGGAGGGTGCTATTTTCACTGTGTGCCCTCTTAAAGAGAGTATTTAAGCTCTTTGCTCTCTGTGTTGCTTAAATAAATGCCATTTATAATAATTTTTGTATCAGGTTTTTTGCATATGGTTCCATGCAATGACTTGTTTCAATAATGTGTTCTACATTTCTCCTACTCCTCAATCATGGTAATGATTGTGAAAAAGATAATTTTGTGCTTTATGCAAGGATTCATCAACATAATGTAAATTTTGCAATCTTCAAAATATTTTTCAGTGAGGCTGAATTTTTAAACATGATCAATAAATTGAAACATTAAATATTTAATTTTCACTGACCAATAATATGTAAGGTTCCAGATTCAAGGACTTCATGTCTCACCAAATCTAAAGGAACACCATTCTCCCGTTTCCATGATGTTTGCACGGCCATCTCAGGAAATTGCGTATTGTCTCCCTGATCCTCAGAAGAGCAATTGAACCATCCATCCTCTCCTAAATTAAGACTGGTATCTAAAAAATAAAATTTAGGCATATGTGTAATTCAGTCAGTGTGTAATAGAATGAGAACTGAGCTAGTTTAACATTAAAATGTTGAAAAATCATAATCAGCTTCTAAAGATTGTAATTTCATCAAGTGAGTTTTCTGAAAAGCAAACCAGCCATAAAACAAAGCTGTGGCATATGTGTTAAAGTGGTAACTTTGTGTATGCCTTGTGTGTGCTTGCCCAATAAATGCTAAAATTGAAGTAATGTTGTGCAAACTGGACTCCAGTGAAGCCACAGATGTCCCTATTGTATTTACATGGAGCTGATTATGCTTTCCTAATGAAAAGGCACCGTAATTTTGCAACCTTTGTTTATCAATTTAAGATTGTTGCTTGATAATAAAGATGCACAGACAATTCACTACTCTACAAAATGCAGCTTCGGAGATGATATCTAAATACAGTTTGTTGAAACATTATGATGAGCAATGCAGGCAGTAAAATACCAAAATAAAGAAAGATGTCTTTTGATACTTTTTTCATGTACATGGATGGAATTAAAATAACGTAAGAAATCTGAAAAGACATATGACTATGAAGTGTGAATTTTTTAAAACGTAATTGCGGACATATTATTACTCAACTATAAATGTGTGCATGTACCAAGCGAGTGAGGATGGTGCATGGAAATGAAGAGTTCCAGTATGATTGGCAAGCAAAAGCTTGTGAACACAGTCTCATGAAACGCACACCACAACGTAAAATGTAAATAAGTATGGAGTTGTTGAAAAAAATTGTGTACATAAAAAACTGATGAAAATGCTTGTTTAATTTCTAGGAAGTAAAATCAAAAGTTAACATTAATGAGTTATTTTTTAAGAAATGCTGATTTTTTTCAGGAAAAATTATGGTATGCAATAGCCACCAAAGTCAACAATGTAGAAGTGAATCAGATTCTTCAGTTAGCAAAGCTTTGTAGAGATTTGGTTGCTGCATGAAATTTAATCCAAGTGAAAGACTGCTGCATTGGAAAAGTTTCACTGTATTTCCATTGTATACTCTGGATAATCATGGGGAAATCTCCTTCTGAGATATCTAAAACTAGTAGATATGTATTCAAGGACTGCATTGATTCAGGAAACTTGTACACAGAGAAAAAAAGAGTGAAGGGTAATAATTAAGTCATCTGTAACCGAGTGAGACTTAAAAAATTACTAACCCATGAGTACAAGGGATGGCAACAAAGATGACTTGATGAGGGATTAAGATATATATTTTAAAGACATTGAAGACGTTTTTATCGTGCAAGTGAGTATGTGCTTCTAATGGAAATGGAGTCAATATACCACTAAGGTATCTTCAATATCTGCAGAAAAAAGAAATGCAGACCTTACCATATTAATAACATCTATATAAAATTTCATTCTTTGTTTTTTTTGTAGCTTGTGTGATGCAATACCAGAGTGAAATAAACCACTGAATAAATAATAGTTGTTGAAAGTTAACTTCAAACATATTTTTCTATATCTTTCCGCACACCTATCCTCCCACCTCTGTCCGGCTTCCGTCTGCTTCCTACTGTTTTTTCCGAGGGGTGTGCATACTACGCCGTCCACCTCCGTCCACCAAAACTGAGCGACAATGGACTTGAGACCACAGTCTCCAGTAGGAGACTGACCAAAGCCTGTGCATATTATTCCTCCCAGCTTCTGTCTGTATCTGCCAAATATTCTCGACCGAGAATTCCGGGCGGAGCGGACGGAGATGGATGGAAGCCGGGAAGAATAGTATGTGCCAACGCACGCAATAATCCATTTTTCAATTAGCCATATATTTTGGGAGGGAGGAAGCGGACAGAGGAGGAAGGATAAGTGTGCACTGGGCTTAAGACTTCCATCTGATGTTATTTTGTGAAGGTTTGCATATTTAAGTTACACTTGGAAATTCTCAATAGGTTACTCTGTTTACAGATGGCATGAGCAGGTTTATTATTCTTATAATGGTGCTCTGAAGAACGTAATTGAAGGCGAAATAGTGGGAAAAGTCCCCAGAGGAAGACCAAGGAATGAGTTCATGGACCAAATAAAGAGGAAAGTGCATAGGGAGAGATACCAGAAGGTAAGGGAACTAGCATTAGACAGAGAAGGGTGGAGGGCTGCAGTCAACCAATCTTAGAATTGAAGAACCTATGATGATGATGGTACTCTTATTCACTTTACTACGTTTTTACCATTGTAGAATATATTAGTAAGTTCTGGATGCATTTGCACTTGTCATAATCACCATGGTGTAACTGATGTTTACTCTCTTCATCATGAACTATATTTGTTTCTCATGGCCTCTCTTTTGTGTGGTAGATCACATGATGCTTATCACTAACATGTGCCTCCATATGGCAGAGAATAGCTCTTGTAGATAGCACCAGAGAAGGTTTTCTACAGTAGAAAAAGTTACCATGGCTTGTGCCAACTGGGCATTTACATTACTCATTTTTTACCTTATAATGAATCAGGTACCACAGATACGAGGTTCTATAGTGAACAAGGCTCGACACACATCATTACATGCAATTTATCTTTGATACATGTGAAGAAGAAACCAATGTAATACTCAATCATGATAGAGAGTTGCAAGGAATTTGGTAAAATAATCTTGAAAACTTTCTACTCAAGTTATTCTAGTAACCTAAAAAAGATTTTAGCTGATATAAATTTATTATGAAATAACATCTACTTTTACAGATAAGAGCTTTTAATTACTGCAAAACTTATAAAACTAGGAAAATTATGCTTTTCAATTATCATTATATTCCCTGGGTTTTTCTGTCTGTTCTTTTAATTATGGAATCATGGTCAAAAAAGGAGGTCAGTACCTCTATTGTATCCATATGAATGTGCTCACCATAGGGTATCAGCCTTGGTTTTGGAGGGGTGCCCAAGCGAACCTCAAATGTGGAACTATCCTTTGTTCCTCTCATTCCTAAAGCCTCCCCAACATAAGTACCTTCATCTTCATGATTAAAATTGTGTACTTTCAAACTCAATCCATCTGGAGATATCTGGTGATGAGAAATTGTAAGGAAAAAAGGTGCCCATGAAAATATTTAGAAACACTTGAATGTCTAATTTTACGTATTCATTTGAACACAACCCCATTGTCATTACATTGACCACCGGTTTCTTATGTTAAACCTTATTTACAGCAGATTTCAAATCAATCTATAGTTTGGACCTTAAATTTTGATGTTTTAGAAACTGAAAGTATAAGTTCAACCTTAAAAACAAATTTTTAATTTATTTGTTGGGTAAATTATTACCAGTGAAATCACAAGCAATGTAGAGTTATAGAACAGATGATTCCAAGAGGCTTCACCATTTGACTTCACTTTCAAGATTTAACTACCCATGACATGTTCAATCTATACCGTTCATGGTAAGTTAATATTCTTTAGCAATAGTCATCCATGAAGCAATTACTTAATATATAGAAGTTAATATTCTTTAGCAATAGTAATCCATGAAGCAATTACTTAATATATAGATCCAACATGAAATTTCACAGCTACAGGAAATCAAAATAGAACGTATTGCCTAAATTTATTTGTATTCTTATGGCTTTAGAGGATGAAAATAACAATAAATGCACTTATATCTCACAACTAATTCAATAGCTCTCTCATGAAAATCACTCAGTTATTACCCTGTTCATTCCTTGATATTCATGAGACATTTAGCTCATCAATATCTACTACATGTTGAATGCTCTTGTTTTGCACAATTTTAATGGCACTAAGGCTCATCAGAATGCCTCTATTGCCTTTGACGAAGCATGGCTGTATTTTCACTCATGGACTCCCTAGCATTAGAGCAGAGGCAGATTATTAAATGGTTTGTGAACCTGCTGCCCTTATCTTTGGGAAGTCACCAGCCTGTGGAGGACTCTAAGGCTACTTGGGTGCTCATCCTCTCTCTCTCTAGAAGACTGCCATAAATGGTTGGTGGGAACCATGGCTGTTAACCCTTCGAGTGCCGGGAAGCGCTATCGCGCTCCTCCTGTCTCTCGCGAAAAGTGCCTGGAGTGCGATAGGTCTCCTCCTGCAATGTTACTCTTAGATGCTGGTATTTCACTGATTGTTCACAGATGGCACCTAAATGCAGATTACTTATGAAGCTTAAAGCAAAAATGCCTCAGCAATTTTAGCATAGTACCTAGAAAATCGGTTGGCACTCAAAGGGTTAAAGTGAACATTTAGCAGACCTCATGACTCGCCTCAAGTCTTGAGCTAGATTCTTCTTCTTGTCAACTTCATCATAACTGTTCAAGCACCCTGACTGACTGCTCATCCTTTGTGTAGATACACTAATCAGGGGAGAGGTCTTAGTATTTATTGATGAGGGGATGCTTTCTGGAACTCGTCATGGGAAATGAGATATGATACATTCCAGTATATAAGCCTCAATTTTCTTCATGGGCTTTCTCTCTTTTGTAGACCATGGCACCTTGTGCAGCTAAAGGTTCCACTTGACTTTTACTCTAGACTACACCCTTCAAGAATTATTAGTATTTATATTATCTCGAGAGGTGAATGACAGCTGTGGTTGTTCAT
This sequence comes from Ceriagrion tenellum, assembly GCA_963169105.1. Classification (NCBI taxonomy): domain Eukaryota; kingdom Metazoa; phylum Arthropoda; class Insecta; order Odonata; family Coenagrionidae; genus Ceriagrion; species Ceriagrion tenellum. The sequence goes on along the minus strand of OY720632.1, from coordinate 92,781,695 downwards.
TCTAGTAAGGATAGGTGGATAAGTTGGGTAGAAACAGCAATGCTATGAAGGCTTCTGCGGTTTTCTTTTATATTGGTAATTTTCGGGTTCTCCCTGCATTGATCTGATGAAGTCGACTGGAATGCTGATGAAACAGTCATCCTTAAAAATGGTTCAATGCAGGGAGAACCCAAAAATTACCAATAGGAATAGCATTATTTTTGGAATGGAGAGAAAGCCGACATCTGCATTATCTTGCAATTTACAGAATTTCATAATGGATTTATAATTCAATACTCCCATCTAATGGAAGAGGCAGTACACCTGAAGTGCTTTCCAATTAATTTGTCTAACCATGTAGGCATCAGGATTCCACTGAAAATTTTTATTGCCACCAGGGTGTGAACTCAGGCCCTTGAGAAGGGAATCCAGTAATCTAACCACCTCTCAAACCCAGTCTCCACATTGAGTGTGATGCTAGAAAATTCTACATTTCCTTTCGTTTGGTAAAAAAAGAAATTCTCTTTGGTGTGTATTAAGCCTATCACATTATACTCCAATCCTAATATTAATGCTTGATGGCTACTACCCCCTGTGCAACCTGTGAACATTGATGAATTTAAGAAGCAAAGAAATTTACATAAAATGGGCATTTAACTGTGATTCTTACCTGATATTTTTCACTGTTTATAATTGGTTTACCATCATGTGTCCAATGAACAGTCATATTTGGTTTTCCAACTACAGAGAAAGACATTGTGGCATCTTCTCCCTCTTTCAGTGCCATGAAAGGACTGGTCTCTGGCTGAACAAGAGGAGGTTCAAAGTATATTCCGATAACTTCTTTATGAGCTGAAATATATAAGAGAAAAAAAAATTACATTTGAATCTATGTTCTATCCACCCATGGACTTGCCATTCCAACTTCAATTCTATGTATGTTCAGCAACTTGAAAATTTGAATTCATTCCAATTTAATTTGGTATAAGAAAATTCTACAGGCTTCATACGTGATGAAATATAAATTATATTGTCAGATTCAGGTTTTTCCAGTCACTCAAGCATGGGATATTTTTTTCCAGAATATTTTTTAATCTATTCCATTATTCATTACATTCTTCATTTTTCTTACCTACATTCATTTTTCAGGCAAAAATATTCTTATGACAAAAATCTACATCAAAAGTATAATTTGCTCAAATGGATATGGTTTGTCACTGATTATAATTAAGATGTGGGGTTGTGCGTCAATTAGTCATTTGGAGTGTCTTTGCTTGAGAGCATCCAGATACTAACTCTGCCTCCATCTCACAGTTCACTGGGGCCTAGTTCTTTCTGTGGAAGGGGATAAGCGTAGAAATGACCATACATTGACCTTATGCCACATAATTTTAATGTTTAGACTGGGCAACTCAACATTAATTCATCCCGACCTTCATACAGAGCATCCTCGGGAACACTGTTCTTTGTAAAATCATTTAAAAGCAAAAGGTCTGGATGCCAGCTAAGTGAACACCAAAAGGTAACAGGAAATTAACTTTTAAGAGAAGCAGAAAGGGCAACTGGGAAGATGCATAGCAGAGAATTCAACCTCTATTTATGCACAATATAAATGTGAAGGATGTCAAATCAAAGCCAGCAAAAAATGCTTTTGTGGTGAATACAAGATGCCGTAGAAACATCCAAAACTTCTGAATAACTTAACAGGAAAGATGGATATCCACTCTCCACTGCTTGAAAATGAATACTCCACTATATCAAGCTGATCATGGATAGCTAAAATGGACTAGACTTGACAACCAATACAAGACTTGAGACTAGTTCATGAGCTCTGTATGCAGTGGGTAAAACTCTTTGCTAGTTACTTTCGAGCAGGAGATGCTGACTGGAATGATGACTAAATTGCTGTCTGCCACGGAGAACCAGCATGGGCATCTGACAATGATGGAACCTTTGCGATCATCTTCAAACTACCATGGCAGCCTTTCTAAGAGCATAAGGTGAATTCTTCTACCAGGCCGATTATCAAGTTTTCAGTAATTACTGAGCATCATATTCTTCCATAGATGAAAATAATCTAAAATTATACTTTTATTTCTAGATGGATGAATTTTGCTCTTACCTTTTCCAGCTTCATTCACAGCCACACAGACAAATCTTCCTGCCCACCGATTATCCACCTGTGGAATAGAAATGACACTAACAAAGTCATGTACAGGCTTTGAAAATTGTTCTGTAGTGACTCCATCAAATTCCCATGAAATATTTGCCGCTCTGTCTCCAACTATCTTGCACTCAATCACAATATCTTCTCCTTTTGTGAAGTAAAAGTTATCCTCTGGAGAGGTCACTAATTCTGGGGGTGAAAGAGTTAGGAGTTTGATTTCCTTGGTTGAAGTTCCAGCTGCAAAAGAAAGTTTTCCAGCATAAACACAGGTATTTTCACTGGTATTATTAAACAATAAATACACTATGGTAATGCAACCACAGTTTTCAAACAAATGAATTATATTGAAAATTTACATTGAATTGAAGAGTTATCTCACAAAAAACTGACCTAAGTTTGTTGCCCCGCATACATATAATCCAGAATCACTATTTTTCACTGACAAGATTAGGAGGGAGTTGTTTTTCAGCTGCTGATATCTGTGCTTATCTGGCAAGCTAGTAATATCCACTGTAAAAGAAATAGTAGCAATAAAAATCCCATGGAACTAGTAAATAATCTTCTTGAAACATTTCACCATTTACTCTTTATATACAATCTTTTTTTGATAGTGAGTATAGAACTGGCTTTCATTTCTGTGTGATAAGCTCAATAAAATCAGGAATATTTCCACTAGAAAGACTTAAACATTAACAGTAAAATCCTTGTTGTGCATATACTGAATCCTGCCTGATCATTACCCTGGAATTGCTGACAAGAAGGTAACCCTCTACATTGTGGTAAATATATGGCATTGGTTTAGGATCTTGCTTTTGAAATACCCTGTGAAATTGACATGCTTGTTGAATAGCAAAACTGACCTATGCCAGTGAAACGTTGTGCAACTGTTGGATTTTATCTGTTTTCAATCTTCTCAGTCATCCACTCATCATGTAAGTGACCCATTTAAGAAATGTGCTCAGAAAGCACATTACATTTCAGACAATAATTCAGAAACATTATATCCATGAATCACAGTTTCAGCAAATACAATTTCTATTGCTATGTTTGTCCAGCCATTGTGAGGCTTTCACTTTGTGCTGAAATGATTGAATAATGTGCACTGCCAGTGTGTTGGTTGCGTGTTTTGAAATACCAAACTTACAAGTGTTGTCAATTGGTTCAGCAGGTTAATGTTGGTGAAACGTTTTGCAACTGTTGGCTATTACTCTGTGTTCAATCTTCTCAGTCATCCACTAATCATGTCAGTTACTCATTTAAGCAGTGTGCTCATTAATTGAATTGGATAGTCCATAATTATTCATTATTATATCCTTGAATTGCCGTTTCAACAAATGCAATTCAAATGAAGTTTGCCCAGCCTGTGTAAAGCTTATGTCTTTCTGCTTAGATGATTCAATGATATGCACTATCAGTGTGATTAAAATCAAGATATAGTGTAACGGAAATTCGAGAGTACATTTGGCATTATTTATATAACGCAAGCAGATTTTTCAGCAGTGGAAATGAAGCTGTATTACTAATCTTTGTCTTATAACTTTTTGTAAACAAAGTGGAATGATCACAGTGCTTCCATCAGAATGAAAATATAAGGGCAATTTCACTGGTTCTTAGAAGTAGGTCACTGACATATGTCAGCGTTGGCCCCAGAATTTTTCATATCTTGACTTTTCTCCTGCCTGTTCGGGTGGCTGAGTATTCTGTACCTAGTTAGAGGATAGGGATGGGAGAGAACTCTCTCTCCCATCTGAGGCACCCAAAGTTATAGACTTGGGACCTACAGTGGGGGTGATTAGAACACAAGCCCTTTCATTGTATCATGGTCATAGCCCAAGGGAAGGGTTTATCATGTAAGCTAATCATTGTCTACATGAATAATAATTACATTAGTTAATACTCGGAGAAAAAATGAGAAAGCAGCCATATTTGGAAAATATACTCACCAATTTTCCCTTGGCGTTCATGTGACCACTGCACACTGTGATTTAAATCACTTTTTACTTCACAGTCCAGCACAGCATTAGAGTTTTCTGGAATAATGGCTTTAGGTGTGACCAAATTGGCAATGACCGGTGGTTCTGAAAAAATTACGATTTTTGTTCTGAGTTAATCTTACCTACCCTAGAATAATGGTATGTATGTGTAATATTATTTGGAGTCCACAAATCTAATGATATGGAAGTATAAGGAAAGAACATATCATCACTTGTTTTATTTATTAACCCTCTTAGTGCTGACCCCTGCCAGCGGTTCTAGTGAGAAATGCGGAGGGTAACTAGAATGAAATGTATCACTCTAGGAAAATAAATATTATAAATTTATTGTTTAAAATATCCATATGCAGTTTTTCTTATTGCATATGCATTGAATTAGGTAATAATAAAAAAATGCTGCTTCGTACAAAAAATAATTGTAATTATATTTGTGTGCAAAAGTTAAACAATATTTTGCCTATGAGCCGATATATCGGCCCGCCGCACTTTACGCCTGAGATGCCAAAGCCGATATAGGTATCGGCCCAACGCACTAAAAGTGTTAAAGTTGTATTTCAACGCCTGAGCATCATCTTCAGGTATAAACTGATGTCACTTAGACATTGCAATGCATTGTAATAAATGAAAAAATTAGGCTGTACAAATTGAAGATTTTTATCAATACAAGATGTTATCCCACCTTGTCTAGCCTGGGACAGTTGAGCTTATTTGAAACCTGAGCATCAATCTAGCTATCAGAACACTCAAAAATCCATCTCCTACAGCTCTAATGGCAAGAAATTTGTCAGGGTAAAAAAACTCCCTGTCACCCCTTAACCCTTTCGCTGCTGTGAACGTAGTAGCTACGTTCACCCGGTTGACTGCTGTGAACGCAGCTCCTACGTTCCATTGGCAAGTGGTTGTTCCTACCCATGCTACTGAACTTCCTCTTTTTCTGCGAATGCCATTTACCAAGTTCATTGCTATACACATTGTACTAATCCCATCCCGGGAGCTTCAGTGACTATTGAGTTGCAGGTGCAACGAGAGGCATGCTTTCTGTGCCGACGTAGGTTAGCGTTCACTTTTTCGCTGCACAGGGGCTGGAACAACTCTGCAGTTTTGCCGCAACGAAAGGGTTAAGGTATAATGTAACTTTCATCCTCATAGTGTTAATTACATGATAAGCAGTAGCTTCTTTTAACAAGTGCATTCCACTTGGGGACTTTGGATTAGGGTTAGGCAACTCCATATTGGAGATGTTAGGATTTATGGAAACCCATCCTCCTCACAAGGATTTCATGTAATGGCCATCTAATGAATGATAAGCTTACCAAAGGACCAAGTAAGATGCAAAAGAACCTTAACCCCTTATTGCATGATTTTTTCTATTTTCATGCAAAAATTTCATGGCATAGGCTATAGTGATTAGAGACTGGGAAAAGTATTTAAGTAAATCGTATGCACATTTTACATGATTAATTGAACAATTTCAGGTTTGTGCCATATGTGGCACATCATGCAATACACTATGTGTAGGCACATCAGATCACAACCTTTGCTGCATGGTGGGTCATATTTGGCACATACATTATTTTACATTCTATGAAAATTGTGAGTGCTAATTAGAATGAAAATCATAAAAACAATTACGCTCCTTATTTAAACATAATGCTGCATTGCATTTCTGGCAAAAAATGAAAGACTTGAATGCACAGTCAGGTACTTTATAGCGTGAGCAGTTTTCAACCCAAACCGACATGTGATCGATTTTATCAACCGAACATCTGCTTGCAGTAGTTTTGCAGTTGAGCCCTTTTTCTTTCTCAGTTCTATCTTTCTTTCTAGAGAAGAGCTAGGTCACCCATGCTTCTTTCCCAAACTTTTACCGGCATTGCAGAGAGCATCGGCAATTGCTACTTTAAAATCTCAAGTGGCATGTAAATTTTATTGTTCCTTCTCCAAAGCAGCCAACTGTTTACACAAACAAGGTCAAGCATATGAAAAAATATTTTTAAATACGATTTCTCTGATCTAATTTGGATCCTGTAATATCCTAGCATTGAATCTAACAAACCAACACTGCCTAAGTATTCATTATAAACCATAACATAGTTTGGACAAGGTATGACTTTACAGCATTTTTCTTTTCGGAACATTCTCATTTTTTCACCCAATGGCTGGCTACCAGCATATGTAGAGAGGGTATTTACCAGCTTGTTGTCATACCATGACACTAAAGATAGGGTGATACCATCAATAGTCACGGTTTTTACAGCAACACTACCCCTTCCTTTCTTTTTATTATCTGAATCTTTCGGCATGTAGCAGTCAGGGACTCTATTCATTCTCACTGTTCCCAAACATAATATCCCTTCTTTCTGAAGATAAATTTGTGGAGGGACACTGGTAAACCAGTTACCAAAAAATAGTTAATTATTCACATTGCACTGCACAGTCTGAACAAGTCTGACAACTACATTGCTACTTGGTCCCAAATCAGGAGCACCAGAAGGAACGACATTGCTTTGACCACCGGCAAATATCTCATAATCATAACTAACTCTCAACATGCCACTGAGGACAAATGCTTTGTAGCCACATTTATGAGGTTTTATTTGGGTTGTACTGCTTCAAGGATGTTCTATATTTGGTAGGAATAAGTTGCTCATCCACTGCTAGGTATTCTTCCGCAGAAACGAAGCTGCATGACCAAGTACGGGAAAGAGACTGGATAATGTAGGATTATTCTTTGGCAGACATTGTATCATTTGGACATTTGACTCCAAGAGTGAAATAGGAATTCTGTATCTACTAAGTTGCAGTATGCACTTATACAGGCAAAACAAATCATACTGAAGGAGAATTTATGCTCCCAGATAACCACTCTTTTCTTCTCCCGCGTGTATTGTTACAATGTTATGGGCGCTCAAGAGGAAATTCATGTAGGTATACAAAGAGAGTAAATTCAGGAGAGAATGACAATGTAATCAGTAGTTCTTTCTTATGAATAGATTCGCCAAAGTGTGGCACCAAAACAATACAAGGGATTCTCTTCCCTCTTGATAAACAGAAAAACTTCCAATGAGTATGCATCCCTCTGTTGCCTACTATTTGTACTAGTAACTGCATGGTGGGTCAAATATGGCACATTCCTCTTTATTACGATATCATCACAAATATTTCGCCAAATTGACTACTAATTTTTTGCCCATAAAATAATTAAACATAAGATTTTTCCCTGAAAATTTTTGTGACATCATATTTAAAAATTAATCATCATATTTATATCTTAACTTTGTTTGGATTCACCATTCCCAATAGAATTGGCGCTAATGACTTTTAAATTTAATAAAACCCTTAATTTCCCAGTTTTTGCAATGAAAGTTGATATTTTAATAAAATACCATCACAGAATGGCATAGAGATATTTATTTGTGAGCTGATTACCTAATTTTTAGTGATAGATTTGAAAAATTGGTTCGTGCCATATATGACCCACTATGTTGTACTTATTTTTAACTTTCTGAAATGATTTGTCATAAAGGTAAAGATATTCACATTGGAATCATATCCTTTTTGTGTAAATGAAACATCCACTATGAAAGAGTCACTTCCTGATTGCCACTCATAGATAAATCTGTATTTTTAAACTACTGCTCTGCTTAATGGTAAAGCTGAGGCATTGACAAAGCCTTTAATATTTACTCACCTATGACATCAACCATTGTTCCCAGTGGTGACTTTGTTGACCCTCTCTTATTGGTGGCACTGCATATATAAACACCCTCATCTTCTTTCATCAAGCTACCAATCACTAAAAGGGCATCAGCACTCTGGCTAAAGAAAAAGAAGCCTCATTTAATCACCCATCTGCCATAAATATTTGCACAAATATGATGGAAAAGCATTCATTAAGCATAACTTGTTAATACTGTGATCTTTGACTGAAAGTGCCATGTGTAGAGCTGCCAACCACATCCTCTTTCCCTACACTTCACATCTTCATTTTTTCCACAGTATGTGCGGTCCATGAGGATTCTGTGTGGTATTTTGACTCTTAATAGCCAGGTTAGTAATGTCATGGTGAGGCCAATCAAACCTCTGGAATTTCGATATGTTTTTTGGCATGGCTATTGAGTTTGTCCCACTATTAATGTTTTGTGGTTGGTGGTGCAATACAGCCCAATCATTGTGATGGTAGGGAGGATATCAGGTTTTTGCAGGAAAGGGAAAGTAAGAGCAAATGGGCTTTGCAAATGCAATGAAAAAAGCAAGAACATATGCAGAGCTGAAGAAAGAAATCTGTCAAGTGTTTAAGGCTTGAGAATTTTATATATAAGTAAAGTTAATTTTGTTCTCAATCATAATCTACTTAAAGTGGTACATAGATTGAGAGCCCAGTAATGTCAGAAAATGAGTCATGATCTAACAAGAGACTAATACATGTTGCTTTTGGCCAGAGTAGAGAAATGGAGACATCAAGAACACATTGGGCACACATTATGAAGATTATTGACTGAGTTACAATAATAAAAGAGGTACTTACTTATAGCTCATATTCCCTTTGAAAAAAATACCATTTTTATACCACTCCAATGTAAATGGCAATAAACTCTCAACCTGGCAATGTACGGAGAAATTTTTGCCGGATACCCCTTTCAGCGTAGGTTTCATAGTAATCAAGGGAGGAGCTGAAATAAAAAGTTTGTGATGAAACTTGGAAGGTAAGAGTGATCAATTATTTAGGAAAATTATTTATTTTACTACTATGCTTTTTCACTACTGTGTACATCATAAATTTCACTGGATGGAAACATCCAGTAGATCCACCAAGAACACTTGTGTGCTTGCAAGTTAGCCAATTATCACATCATGCCAGGTCATCCTAATAAATTACACCAAACATGTACCAGAGGTAGGGGGTTTTTTCCTTTATAGCTATTAAAGAAACAGGATGTACCACAGGGATGGTATTTTTTATGCTGTCATTCATTTTTGAAAATAATTACAAGGTGATCCTTATGCCTTGAGAAAAATCTTTCACAAAATGAATTTTATACATCTATCCCAGAACCCAAAGATAACGTTTTATTCATCCATTTTTTGGTAATAGATATACCAAACAGCGTAAGTAGCTATTTTCAATGAGCAATTTTACATAAATAGTTATTTTTGCAACACTGCAAAATGAGGCATGAACCTTAATACCAAATTTAAAATGAACATGAATGAAATAGTGAACTGCTAAACACACAACATTTTAATCTAGGAATATGCTGTATTTGTAGTTCATAGCTTTCTCGTACCTTCTTTTGGCACAAAATCAAGTAATCAATGCATACTACTGGCATCAAATAAATTGGAGAACATAAATGAAAGTAAATGCCATGCATTCATTCAAGAAATATCCACATACATAATAACTTAGAGCAATTGTATCACCATTAATGCTCTACGATGAATGTTTACCCTGGTCTGCAAGAAAAGGTTGACCGTGATTATAAGGATGCACCACCTACTACTCCCTTGAATGTGCTTGAATGGAAGAATACTCATATAGTTTTTCTCCTGCATGCAGTGCAACCAAGCAAATGAGGTTGTCAAAGCTGAGGTAATGGGAAGGAAGTCTTGAGCCATGCAAAGGAATACATCCTAGTCTTTCTTGTTCAAATACTTATGTACCATCTATTCAAACCACTTTAATATCAATATAATTCATCATAATATATACCACCTTATCAATGATAAAGTAAGATATTAATCATCAAGGTGTAAAAAACTGCTAAGCCTGAGAAAAATTCCTAACTGGTCTTAAAATTGGGCAGATGTTGCTTTCTTTGGTTATCATTTTTATTTATCTTCAATGCCCTAAACAGCACATTTGGCCAATTTATATCGGGTGATAAACAATAACAACAGATGAACATAAACACCCATGCCCTGAGTGGTGATAATTGCACCCAGGCAGGATTTGAACTCATGACCCTTGGGTTAGCAGGGGAGGGCTTTACACAGTCGCCACCAGGGCCGGCAATCTACTTGCAAAATTGATACATGATCTATCACTTGCATAACTACATTGACATGGGTGTAGCCCAGGGGAGGCAGCTGATCTCTCCCCCCCCCCTTTGATGAGACATTTCATTCCAATTCCAATGCCTGCCGATTCCAGTGGTTTCTTAGTAGACTGGGTAGCTCAGTGGTCAGAGCAGTGGACGCGAAACCTGATGGTCTGTGATTCAATTCCCAGTCCAGTTGAATTTTTTCCGCTTGGAATCGGCCATCATTACATCTTCACACCACCATTGTGTTTTTCAATTTTATGCGTTCCTATCCACTTTCTTTCTACCTTTCTGTTTGAATATTTATTTGTATGCATCTGCCGCTATGCGGTCTGAGTGAATGAACGATTGATTGTATGGCCTGAACGGCTCATTTCCTCCTCGGGTTAGCGTACCCTGAAACGCCTGTTCTATATCTTTCACCACTGTCTGTGTGCTTGAGTTATTGTTTCATTTCGCCTTCTGTGTATGTCATTCTCTCTGCTGGTGGGTGAAAAGCAGCCCTAGTGCCATCAATTTGCTGCTCTTGTGGATCATGCTTTGGGGAGTGTTTGTTTATATAAACCCCCGCCGATTCCGGTTGTTACTTAGTAGACTGGGTAGCTCAGTGGTCAGAGCAGTGGACGCGAAATCTGAAGGCCCGTGGTTCAATTCCCGGTCCAGTTGATTTTTTTCCCGCTTGGAATCGGCCATCATTACATCTTCACACCACCATTGTGTTTGTCAATTTTATGTGTTCCTATCCACTTTCATTTGCAATGCAATTAAATTACAGCACCTTTAGCTTACAAATGCTTTTATATAAATAGTTCACTGAGATACTTTCAAAATGAGAGTATTAAAATTCAGAATATGATGACAAATGCACATGGTAATACATACCTGCAGGTTGTGGACTAATAGCATTTGATGATAATCTGGTCACTGGGTTGGCATCTCCATCCATCCCATTAAACTAGGAAAAATGATAAATATTTGGTAATTATGTCCACATGTAAATACTTTTAGCAGTTTATCAGTACCATGAGCATACTTGTGAAAAAACTTGTCTATCAGGAACCAATAAAAATATTATTATTATCATTGCTAACACATGGGGCATGTCCAATCATGCCTTAAGGTATAGAAATGTGGTTTAAAATGGCCATCATTGTTACGATAAACTGTAGGTGTTTTTGATTTCTATAATTTGAAATACTGATAGGATGGATGAAAGAAGTCCCAGAGCTTGGGCATTCATTTCATGAGTCACCTGAAACAACCTACTCTTATTGGAGTTCCATTGGAATTTACAAATTGTGATTCCAGGACTTTTTAAACAATAAAAAAAATTTTAAAAAATAACTCAAATATTTCCCAATACAATATGTACAGTTGAAGGTCACAATAATGAGGGTGGCCTGTAGAGAGGAGGGCAGCATAGCATGTGACTATTTGGCCATAGTTGGTCACAATTTGAGAAGCGTACAGAGTTCTGTAGGTTATTAAAAGCAGAAATTTCTGCTGAAGGCCATAATGAGGCTGTTTTGCCATGGCTATTGTCTTGGTTGCATAACTGGAGGGTGATTTTATCTAGGGTCTGATGACAGTTTGCAATATTTAGTGATTTGTGATGAGTTATCACTCTGAATGGCAAATGAAATACAGGACACTTGGCTAGAAGTGCTTCACAGTTATTAGATACGTTTTCCCATAGTTTAATATGTTCGTATGCTGTTTCTTAAATTTGAGTGTTAATATGAAGAAGAAAAGATAGCCTTTGTATTTACTGAAGAAATTTAAAATTATTCAAGAACGTGAAAGAAGGAATGTGAAAAAATTGAACTTGACATCTCTAAAAGGAAATCAGCAAAACATCTATAACCCTGAATTCCAAAAAAAACAGAAAAAAATTATGATTGCCTTGAAATTAGAAAATGCCATGGGTAGTTGTAAGAAGTCATGACTGGCTGAGAGTACCACTTTGGAATCAGTGCTATTTGAGTAGTTTACTTGTCAACGATTTATTGGAAGTTCCAATATAGAAGCCATTGCAGAAGAGTTTACCCTATGGATGAACTTAAAAGATTTTCATTCAACCAATGGTAGCTAAAGAAGTTTAAAGGAAGAAGAGGAATTTCTCTGCATCAAGTTAGTGGCAACTGTGCTAATGTGAGTGTTCAGGCCATAGAAAATTGAATGTCATTTCTGATTGGTTCAGCTTTGCTCACACTTGGTGCTAGGATTCAAGGCTTTGGCAAAGAACACTGCATGCAGTGTTCTTGGCTTTAGTGATGCCAAAATAGCATGTCAACTACAGCGAAAGTGGCCAGTTACGAGCGATTTTTCAAGTTTTGTACAAACTCGCTAAAGTGAACTTCTGCTGTACTTTTAAAAATAATTTAAGCATCTTCAAATTTCCCAGAAATTTAGATTATAAATTTAAATTCTCCATGAAAAAATAAGCCCCTATTTGGTTTTATCCCAAAGACAAAAAAGGGACTAATCACAGATTGAAAAAGTTATGACAGACACCCCTGGGTTCAGAAAATGATAATGTTAAACACATAGGTGCATGCATTTCTCAGAGAGAGAAATTATGAACACACAAGAATTTGATTGAATGTACTCATTAATATCTCACAGAGAGAGAGAAGAGTTCATCTGGAGGAGAAAATGGCCCTGCAGTGAATTTTAACACTTTTGATTCTTCATCTTCTTCACTTTCAATTTTCTTCAAGGGCAATGACCAAATAACTCCACCATCCATTTTCAAAAAGTCCACAGATTTCCAGTCGTATTTCTTCAGCCAGTTAGTGCTTTCTGACTTTTCTTCAAGAGGGTGTACTTCAACAGTCAAATAGTTCTCTGTCCCTGGAAGTAGACAACAAGCAAGTGATGAAAGAAAAAGGGACCATTTAATTCAAAATGTCTAACCATCAGAGCCATGATAAAATCATTAATAATAACAGAGTGGTTTTGTATTTTGGCTAAACATAGGAAAGGAGGGCAATATAGTCACATTCTTGTAATTAATATGCCCATGCTTGAAACAACACAGACTTACTAACTTTAGTTTCTGCCACAGTTTTGTTTATGTGACAGTCAAAATATCTCTCAGTAATTCTACACTGATATAGTTTATGATGATGGGTTTTGTAATAGAATTGAACCTTTGGGTGGTGATGTAACCCTGTTAGAAGAACTCTGTTACATCAGCATCTGACAATAACTCTGTTAAAAAACAGTTTGTTACCAAACAAATCAGTTTGGTGCAGCAAAATGATATTTGCAATGTTATATGATGAAACAATTCCATGAAGGAGAGCCAAAGGGGGTGTATTATTGTTATTTGTTATAGTTTTAACTTTCCTAGGTTCTAGCAAGTACGTATGTACAATTTGCAATGGGGGTTTGACTTATAGAATGGTTCATAGCTGGAAAAACCTAGGTACACAAATTTCCATTGAAATAAATAATATGTATGTATATGTTACCAAAAGTTCATATCTGGGTCTCAATCATTATAGTTCTTTTTATATTACCCTCAAGAGGACGTTTGGCTGTTTCTTTTATATCCCCAGCAGGCTGGAGAGAGAATCCATTGACGATTTGGTAAACGCTTCCAGTCCCCTTTGCTACCAGTGTGAAACCATCTGGTATCGTTTTTGATTTGGAACCTGGTTCCTTGGGTTGAACTGTTATGTTAACATTCCATGTGCCAGCTGGTTTTGGATCATCAACGTTGACAACAACTGCATTAGGAAGGTCTAGGATCGTCTTCACATCTTTGGGTGTTTCACCTGCAGGATTCCTGACATCAATAGTAGGTTGATTGCCTGTTAGTATGACAGTCAACTGATTAAGGTCCTTTTCAACTGTGATATTAAAGTCTTCAGAATGAGGCTCTTCAATCAAAGGCTGGGGTCGATTCACACTGTACACAGTTGCACTTCGTGAGCGTAGAGTCTGCCGAAGATAATCCATAGCCTGATCAAATAAGTAGGAACAAAATGTTAGTCTAGAAAATGTGAGAATTTTCTTCACTGGACTGTTCACTGTTAAAAGAATTCCTATCAATATGAAAATTGTTTTTAAAACCAAGCAGTACAGTCATTAACCAAAATTTGACTCTCAAAAACCATTTCAAAAAAAATATTCCATTTAACAATCGATTACTTACTCTGTTTATGTCATCTTTAGTCATGAGGAATACCTGGCCTCTGCTTGTCACTGCTACTTTGTCATAAACTTTGTATGCTTCCTCGTCAACCATCTTTCCAGAGCATAAGCCACTTAGAAAAAAATTAACCTATTGAAAAGAAAGATGAAATAAGCAGGTATTAAGCATAAAGATGAAAAAATACAAATAGTGAGCATAGATTGTGGTGAGTCAGCTCAAATGTGACTAGGTGTAATAATTCAACTGAGCCAAAAACATCCACCTCAACTTGTATGGGAATGTATATTTATTGATGCCAAGCCGGGTGCTTTAACCAGTTAAGTTACCTGGGGGCTATTCTCCCCTGCAGAATTTGGACAACTTTAAAGAATGAGATTTTCACAATTGCTGGGTGATGCAGTAATACTACAGGTTCATAGTAAATACTTTCAAATTTCTGATTGGTGCTTCTATAAATGTGAGGTTCAAGTTTTCATAATGAATATAAAATATTTTGATGTAATGTACTACCTAAGTGTATTTAAAAGTATGGACCATAAAACATTTTGGAGTTGTTGTAAACATTTACAAACTAAGCTGAGTTTTGGTGAAGAAGTTGCCGTAGACGTTCCAGAGATTTGAAGAAGCAAATAGCCCAGGATCTATACCATTGATATGCTGAGTCCCATTTTTCAGAACAAGTTAGCTATTGCATATCTGAATATATAACTGGCCTTTAGAATTTTTCTAACTCTACAATTGACAGTTGCATCAGCAAAAAGGTTAATGAAAGCTGAGAATTATAATAAATTATTCATGGACAGCAATGTTATATGACGGATTAATGGGTCTCACTCAACTTTATTGAAAGTGACATTATACAATCAACGAAGTCTGAAGGCACATTGAAAGACTTTGCCTTAAGAATATGTCAAAGAGCAGCTGATAAATCCATAAAATGAAAATATAATTAATTTTTTTGGAGATATACTTCAAACAACTGTAACTATTTCCTAACTAACAAATAAAGTTGTGTTTGTTCACTGTGGTGACATAATGTGTATCATACATAAATATATTGTTGTAATAGTTTTATTGGTTAGGTTTACAATTTATAAATATCTTTTGGTAGTTAGAGATGCTATTGGTTCAGAAAAAAGTGTTCATTTGTGATCATTCCAAAGCATAATTGTGATGGGCACAAGCAAAACTTTCCTGCCTCAGAGCAGCCAAAAGTCTTAAGCAAAAAAGGAAATCACTGATGGTCAAGTTCTTGTGATACCATAGGCATGAGTCAATTGAATAGATTCAAAAATGTACTAGCCATGCTTATTTATTTAATTATCTACCTATTATGCTTTTAGTTCTCCCAAAACAAGAATTACTGGTCACACATCAACTCACTAACCCATCAACTTGCACCAACCTTAAAACCTTACCTGTGGCTACTCTTTGAAGTGGAATGTAGGAAGTTGAAAGGAGATTTGCTGCAAACTTTCAGACTTTTTCTGTTTACCTTTTTGGGCTCTAGGTTTTATATGTTTCTTTGAACAGTCGGACAGTTGACAGAAGTCTTATTAATGGGAGACTGCCTCAACTTTGATGCATGCACCAATAAAATATTTAACTGGAGATAATAGAACATGATCTTGAAATTCTTGGAGGATGTTACTCTGGAGATGATAATGACTTATGACAAAAACTTAGACTAATTTTTCATTTAAATTAAGAGACAAATTAAAAAAAGGAAAACTAGGGCCTAACCTGTGAGTGCTTTCTTTGCACAGCGTCGAGGACTTCCTTGATTACATTGTAGTCTTTAGGGGGAGCATCAGTAAATACATATAGAAATGAATTGGGATGAGCTTTCTCAAGAGCTTGAAGAATACCATTGGTAGACATTTCAGGGCAATCATCTCCTCCTTCGATGGTCAACTGGTCCAGAACTTTTACAAAATCCGCTGGATCTTCAGTGACGGTGATTGGTCCAATTACTGCATGGAATGGAAAAAAATAACTGAACAATATTTTTTACATGTTGAATAAGCATTTTTTTGCCTGCTTAGGTAAAGCTTCCACCCAAGCAAATGAATAACTTGAAGCCCAGACACCATATACCTATCATCCTACACAGCGGATGGTTATAGGAAATGTATTTTATAGGCCCGCGAAAAGGTTTGTCGGTGACTCGTCAAAATAATGACTTAACTTATGATTTTTTTACTCTTCTTATATGTAGAATCTTATTTATTTACTCCAGAAAAGTCAACTCCTGGTCAACAAAGTGTATGACTTGTGATTAAATGTTATTTAAACAACGACACGCGTACGCATATAGGTGGTCGACCGCTGTTCTAAGGAAAAAATCGTCATCGCTCGTCTTTGAATTTCCTCGTAAATCAAAGAATCCTGTGATGTACATTTTTAATTGGACTTTGCGTAAACCGTTCGAGTTGGGGACACCTGCTCTGATGAACTTCCTTTACTTGAGTTAAATCGCACTGTTTAAACATGTTTGCATTCTCGGAAGTCGTAGCTAGCGGGGCTGGTGTTTCCCGACCTTGATACTAACTGAAGCAGCGGAGGAGGCAGGCAAAAAAAAGCAAGTGGATCGCGGCGCGTAGCTAATTCTATTGATGGACAATGGAATAGGAAGAGTGGGGTAGCTAAGGGGGAGAACACAACGATCATACTTGCTGAAAGGGGCATTCAGATTTGAAATTGACTTCGAAATGACATGATGATTTCTTGCGGATTGATAGATATGACGGATCACTTATTTATATTTTTTTACGGTATTCTTCGCAAATATTTGGCATGTAAAATTGATACTTCAAAATGAAAATGTTCTGATTTTTCTACTCCTCTTCTCTGTGTAGAAATAAATCTAAATACGAGGGAAAACTGGACGTATTTCTTCGATGCGACGTTTCCGATAATGGAGATATTTGGGATTACACCGACCATCAAGGAGATGGCCTAAAAGTACTTATTAACCCATAGTTTCATCCTCGGGTTAATTATTCCCCTCATAATTTTATTCTCCAGTCTAGGGTAGTTTTGACCTCCGATCATCAAATCCAACAAAGTTAATGAACATGCGTATTCGTTCTTCCCTCCTCCGCGTGCTGTAATTCCGACATTCACCGCAATCCACGGTTGTTAAATGAGTGCCGCAATGAGTCGAAGGGATGGCGCGTCGGTCGCTGAAAGTTACCCAGTCTTGTTTTTTCTTTGAATCACCTCAATTTCTGGGCACAGCATAGTTTGATTTTATTATCATGTTTTTTGCTGGAAACCGGGGAATAATGTTCGAAAACTTTTATTAAACATAATAGAATTTTACCAGTGAGAAAATCTATTATCGATTACGAGAACAAATGACCGTATCTTAAAAAAATCGATATTTTCTCATCCATAAAAACATGAATGAACTGCGAGCAAATCTTCTGCTGCATTTTATTAGGTAAAAAAAAAGTTAATCCAAAAACAGCTTATTATGGCACTACGACGGGCACGACCATACATAAAATCGAAACAAATTTTTCAATGTCACCTCGTTACTACGGGACGAATTACTATTAATAATGGGATTATATTTCTAGGTGAAAAAATACATGCATATATGTCTGCAATTAATCACGAAAAAAACTGGGAAAAAATGAAAAATAAACAGCGCAGTTAAGTGATGGAAAAGAGTTTTTTTCACGCGAAAGTTTTGATACGCGCAAAACAAATTTTAATCGAAAATACGTTTTTTTTCCTCGTATCATTCCTCTTATGTTTTATTTTTACAGGTAAATGTAGAATGACCTAACATTGGCTCTATAAATGTACCTATATATTCCAAGTAAACTTTTTGAAAGCGAAATTGTAATAAATTATGGAAGTTTCTAAAGTACATATCAGGATTGGGTCGTGCTGAAAATTATATGTTACACTCAGAACACTCAGTGATCTCCAACACAAATCTCAGTCACTCGTAAGTTGCCATTGATGCACATAGTCTGAGAAGAATGATTAAGAAATGAATAAGACCGGATTTAAGTTCGGTCCAGAAAAGATTACTGAAATAAGTACGCTCATAAATTTATTTCAATTACATTTACTTGTTAGCTATTTACTACAGCAATCACCATTTATTTCGTTCGGTGTTTTACAGCAGATTTTATAGGATATCATATGAACTGCTTAAGACACCTTTCGTCGACGAATGCTGCGAAATTCTCTAGTTTTCGTACTTTCGAGAAAAATACCAAGTCCATCATTCTAATTTAATAATGAAATTCAACCTTAATCCACAACATATTTTTCATTTATTTTCCATTATGTCGAAATGGTTTTATATACAATACACAGCTAGCGATAATATGCAATAAATAGCGCTTTGGGTTTTTATGAAATGTAGCTCGTCTCTGGCGGGTGATTCAGCCACCAGGTAATCAGCGAAACTACCACAGTATAAACCAGCGATCGGCGTTGCAAACATTAAGGAACATAATTGTTTCTTTAAGTATTATTTTTAAAATTGGAGAAAAACAGGCGAATCACAAGGACAAGCCACCCACAAGCAGCCCTCAAGGACAGGCCAACGTAAAAAAAATTAATCGACCATAGTATGAAGGACACCACCTCTCAAGTTAGTGAAAAGTTAAATTTTTTCACGTTATTTTCGAATCGAATGAAAAAAGAACGTTTTATTTCTAACGCTTAAAAAGTTTCGTTTTTTTTCGAGCGGTCCATCTCTAGAATAATTTCTCTGTCACTAGAGCGATCGCTGAGTATAAATGTACTCTGTGGGACGGACTCATATAAATCAAAATTAGGTCTGTTTTATTTCATTACAAAAAATAGTATCAGGTTTACCACTGTTGTAAATCGCCCAATAATTAATGTAAAATATAGCACAGGGTACACTCCTCCGGGATGGTTAAATATCTTAAAATTCTAAAGAAATGTTCTCTGGATTCTGTGACGAGAACGTAAAAGAAACAAGCGTACTTCCCACTAATCTCCTTCCTCCTACAAGAAACTGTTCAATGCCATTACCGCCCTCATCCTCTTATATATTAGGGCAAATGAAAAATCTTGGATTACTGTAATGATAAGGTATAGAGTGGGGTTATAATTCCGTAGCATACCTTTTCCAGCAATGTATGAATAATCAAGCAAATATAAATAGATGGACCATGAGTCATCAGGAAGACTTCGGGGGCGGAGAAATAACCTTTTCCTACGAACCTTACAACCGTGTGTTAGAATCTCATTGGGATTTTTCTCCTACTATGGCAAGACTATACAAGTCCAAAATTTGCACGTAAGCTTTGGGTTGCATATTATATTAACACATGAAATTACAGCAAATAGTTTTCTTTTTTGGCTGGGTATACATAAATGTAACATTACTAATGCTTTCACCGTCCATACGTCAGCAGGAGAACTAAAAGGAATTATATAGTGGATCACAGAAATTAGGACTTTTACATAAGTACTTTCCAAAAACCAAACTATCAGCTGGTAGAGTCTTGATCCCACACCTGATTATTATCTTAAGTTTCTTTTTATAAGTGGTTTCATCACCGCAGCCCATGTTGCCTTTCCCTACCTGAATCCAAACTGCTTCAGGTGATGCTTGTAACATATCGAAGGGTTACGCGCCCCTATCTCATCCAACATTGTTTCGCCTGTCCTTCCCCTCATTCCCTATCCTCTCTGCTGCGATAGTCAGTAGCTGCTCACCTGCTATTCCCTAACGATTCGCTTTCTTGTTTGCCTTCATTCACCATCTTCTAAAAATCTACATTACAAATATCTCTCTTATATTTCTCTTTCCTCTTAGTGAACCGTGTGACTACGCTTACAATAAATCTCTCCAATCATGCATTTTAATTAGCTTTACTGACTGCCACATAGAGTATGGCTTAAAATTTTTTGTCTCCGATTTTCAATAGATATTCAATAGCCTAAAGGGCATTCAGTAAAGATAATTTGAACGCATGATTAGAGAGATTTGTTTGAAGCATTGTCACACGGTTCCTAAAGTGGAAAGAGAAACAGAGGTGAGATCATTTTAAACTTATATGTTTAGCAATTATTTTGTTACAATTAGGACCAAGGAAGATGTCATCGTCTTCGATATTTTGAATATTTTGTTCGTTGTGATGTTTTTGACTCAAATAATTCATGAAAGAGTTCCTGGCTCTTTAAAGATCTAAGCACTGAGTCTGGTCCGATTAGCTCACGGCAGATATTACATCATTAATTATTCATAATTTTACACATATCCCTGCTAAAAAAATTCCCTCTGTTTGATAGATATTAGTATAATTTAATTCTTTTTCACTTCGTTTGGTTCTTTGCGTTATTTTTCTGTCTCTTTTCTCCTAATATCTTTCTCCCTCGGCCACGAGTTTCCTTTCAGATGTAAACTGATATTTGCTACAGGTAATAGGAAATGTTTGCTTTAATACCTGACTATTTCACTTGCAAAATATAGTTTCTAGCATATTAATAATTCATTAATGTATACGGTGCCATTGACTTGAAGTAGATGAGGTTCCACTGTTCATTGGTGCCTCTTTTTCATAGACCCTTCCTTGGTAGCATTTGATTGGCAAGTACTATCTGCAGAATTCCTGTTTTCTAATTCCCATTGTAGTTATAATTCCTTAAGCATGCATCGTTCAGTTTACATTTGAAAAATATGTGGATCTGTAATTATTCCGTAGAATATGGAATGTATTTACACAGAAATGTTCCCATATTAAATTAAAACGTCGAATCACTACTTTATTTCATCCCTCTTCAATCTTTGAGCCTTAGGTTCGTAACCAAGAGCTCCTGAACCGAGGTAATTATAGCTTCTGTTTTTGGGAAAAGCCATTCTAACCTCATATTTTGCCCACCGAAACACACCGGCGTAGTAAACGGTCTTATGCTCAGAATAATTACCATTACACGTCTTTGAGTATTCTTACCGAGCCTAAGTATTTTATTGGAGAGAACTGGTGACAGGCCGCAAGTATTACTATATCCAGACTTATTCCACTTAAACCGTAGGCTTGATCTTGGAACTCGATATGTTTTTGCCCCTGCAGCATTTGCAGCCTTGCCAAGCAATTATTGGCAAGTTTCAGCATACTAGGAGTTAAAACGTTCAATATGGTAATTAAAGATCAGGTGAGTTACATTTATTGGCCGGGCAGACAATAACTGTTTGCCCTATTAAGAAATAATAATGAAGCAAATCTATTGAAAACTGATAACCAAGAAGAAAAATGAAGGTAGTTTTTGCGTAATTTTTAAATTCTAGTTTAAAATAGTTATTGGCCGGGATGGCCAAAAACTGGAAATGAAGTTAAAGTAGACTTTTTATTGGCCACCGTCAGTTTTCTGCTCCTTCATATGGAAAGTTGCTTTAATCCTAAATAACTACTTAGGCAGTACCCTGAACTAAACCATCAAAATGTTATGCAAGTGGCTGTGTATCTGAGAGAGCAATAGTAAAGCCTAAATATATTTTTTTTCCGTAAGAAATTGTGAAGAAACTCCTCCCTAAAAGAACCCGCTCGGAAAAATCACGGTACGCAGTAATGTGGCATGTGGTGATCATTTCAAGAAAGCTGCAGGAACAGGAAGATCTGTCCATCCCATTTACCGTGTTTATTGAGAATTGGGTCCAACTGTGGTCTAATAATGTTATTCATTACACCAAATGGCCAATAACTATACTGTTTACCCTATATATCTGGTTCAATATTAAAATGAGGAAATGATGATACTCACGTGGGTCGTTGAAAGGGACGAGGATGTAGTTGCTCACAGGGATCGTGTCGTGCTCGAGGAAAGTTCGGAGTATGGCCTTAGCTCCGTCCTGCGCCTGCATCAGGTCGTCGTGCATCGAACCCGTGGTGTCAAATACGAACGCAAGACTCGCAGTTTCCTTCTCCTTCTCCATGAAACTCTTCGGCATTTCGAATTTCTCCCCCCTTTCACCGCTCGTCCCGGCGGCATCCCTTACCTCCGCGTTGTCGTTCACGAATTGCTCGCCTTCCCCTTGACTCGAGTCTTCTCCTTGGATCTTCGAATGATCGGGTACCGAAGCGTCTTCCATTTCGTGACGCGAAGATTCGGATCTGCATCCTGAAGATTCGCTCGCGTCGCCAGAGCATTCCGGGGCTTTCCCCTGCTTCAGACTATTTCCGCTGTGGTTGACCCCTCCGTCGTCTTCTGAGGACGTTGTATGTTTCGCATCCACCCTCTCTCGCTCCACAGTTTCCGTCCTATTCTCATTGTGATTCAGGTCTTCTTCACTTTGTTGATCCTCATCATCCTCCTTTTCCGCAGCTGTACGTTCGATCTCTCCTTCCGTTGACGCTACCCTATCGTCTGTAGGGACTTCGTCGTCTTGTTCGACGTTTACCGCCTCTTCGCCTATTAAGTTCCCAACATCTTCCTCTTTTGATGTTGCCTCTTCATTTACTTCGTGAAAGTCAAGAGAGGGCTCTAGATTCGGTTGTCCATTCTTGTTTTTACCTTTCATATCTGCTTCTGCAATCGAGTCCGACAATGGCAGATTGCTCTCTTCCCATTTTGGCCCCCTGGCCTCTTCATCCAATTCGTCTTCTGTGGATTTCTCTTTCAAGGAATCTAAACGGTCGGTTTTTTCTTCGTCGTCAGATATCTCCGGAAATTGCGTCGTCGCCACTACAGCGAAATCCTCTCCTTCGTTGGTTTCCTTCGCCTTTCTAGGTTCCTCCTCCCCATCTTGTGTCTCGGCTGAGTCGGTTCCAAATTTCACCTTGACGCCGACGGAGTCCTCATTTGCTTCTGTCACTTTTCCTGTTTTCACCTTAAGCTCTTGGCTCTCCCCACCAACATCTGGAGCCGGTTTGTCTTCGGCAACAGCGACTGGATCATCATTTACACCACCAAAGGGTGCTTCCTGAGAGTGTCCATCCCCTTCCTCTGCCCCAGAGCTGGGGTCTGCTTCATCGCTTTCCCCGTGGAGACTTGATTTGTGAATAGCTTCGTCTCTAGGACTCTCAGCAGCACTGTCGTCAGATTCAGACGATGTATTTTTGTGAGCATCCTTCACTTGGTGGGTTGGTTCTATGGTAGGTTTAGCCTCCTCCACAGTATCCACATGAACGGAATTCCGAGTTTCCCCAGCATCTTCGTCTGGTTCCGCACCATCTTCGAGGTAATCCTGGTCTTGCTCACCGGAGAGTTCTGTTTTATATTTGCCATGGTTGTAGCCTTTATCAAGCTCGGTGTCGTGTTGGTCATCAAGATTAGCTTTATCAGATTGCCCACTCACCATAACTTTCCCTGGAGACCCAACTTTCATCGCATCTGATTCCTCAGCTTCCCCCCGAGCTGAGAGCGGCTCTGTTTCCGGGACTTGAGAATCGCCGTTGAT
Source organism: Ceriagrion tenellum (assembly GCA_963169105.1). NCBI lineage: Eukaryota > Metazoa > Arthropoda > Insecta > Odonata > Coenagrionidae > Ceriagrion > Ceriagrion tenellum. The sequence continues at coordinate 92,757,949 of OY720632.1, read as the reverse complement.
GTTTATTTCCGGATTGGATCCGACTTCGACCTCCGACGGATGGCTCTCTTGAGCTTTGGAATCGGAAGGCGGGACTATATCCATTTCATCGCCCCCATTATCCGGCTTGCCGGTTTCATTCGTTTTGGAAGTATCTTCTTCTTCTTCTTGACTCTCCTCTAACTCTTCCAAAACCCTGTCATTGACTGTATTTTCATTTTCCGTTAAATTTATCTCGTCGGCAACGTTTTGCTCCTTTGGATCGGGGTCTTCCTCCAAAGTGAGTCGTTCGTTGTTCGCGGAAAAATTTTCCATACTAGTTTTTTGTGTGTGATTTTCAATAATCGTTTTCAATATTTCAGTCTCCTCTGGTTTCAATATTTCAGAAGAATCAGATGCGTTGACAATGGACCATGGAGGTGTTGCCAAAATTAGCAGGAGAATGATGCAGAAGCATCTGCAAAGAAAAAAGAGACGGTACTGTGAATTAATTTGACATTTTAAATCTCAAGAGTATAAATAGGTACAGAATGAACACGAAGCTATCGTCTCAAGGTGGCGAAACAACTCCTCAGTTGGTTTCCATGAGGGGCATAAACATCACCATTCGCCAGTCCGACATCACTTTTATGTGGAATGGTACTAAACACTCAATTACAATAATAAACCATGTGCACTGGGGAGCGACAGCTGGTGTTCTACATATTTTTTCTCGCGAAATGCTCTCAGACCTCCAAAGACATGAGAATAAGCAAATGATTTTAAGTTCCGATACTACATGGAGGCTGCATTTGGACCATTACCTACTTATTTGTAAGTTTATTGAATAGCAAGTAAAACTTACTTGAGATTTAACAAGTAGGATAGGTAGGATTTGTTTTATGAGGTGCTTGGATGGCTACGGTCATTCGCACCTTTCTCTATTTTAGATGTTTCTAAAATATACTTTTATTGAAAAATAGATTTTAGCAAATCATTACACGATGTTAGTACATATTGGAAAGGAACGTCATAATTTATTAAAAAGCTTAGAGACGCGTTGGAAACTTATAACAGTGTCTATGTGCTCAGGGTTGTCGTCTAAAACCTGTTTGATGTCTCCTGAAATGTTTAGCATCCCTCGTACTGCTCTGTATTTATCACATCCCGTCAAGATGTGCTGTACACTGAGGAATGTGTCGCAATCCTCACAGCGAGGTGGGATTTTTTCCTCTGTGAAGAGATATGAGTGCGTTAGAACGCAGTGCCCTATCCTTAACCGCGTAATGGCGACCTCTTCTGCGGTGTTCTTTCTGATAGAAGAGGGCCACGATGTGATTGACGGTTTTATTTCCCGGAGTTTATTTCCAGTGATATTGTTCCCCGAGTCTTTCCCTTTTCTCAGGGCTTCGTTTCTTAACACCTTTCTTCGGTCGTTAATAGGTACCGAAGGGGATGGTTGGTCTACCTCATTCGAAGCACCCTTAGCCGCTGAGTCAGCCTTTTAATTTCCAATTATTCCAGCATGTCCAGGAATCCAAAGAAAAGATACCTTGACTCCTTTGTTTGAAAGGGATAAAAGAGAGATCTGGATATCTTGCACAAGGGGATTGCTGGAGGAGAAATCTTGAATTGATTGCAGAGCGCTAGCAGAGTTGGAGCAAATGAGAAATGAAGCGTTGGTGCATGCGATACTTGGTAAGGCTAATCTGATTGCACTGAGTTCGACAGTAAAGAATGAACAGATTGAGTTGAGTTTCAGCTTTCGTGTGCCGTGGTAGGTAGATACCACAGCGCATCCGCACGACGTATCCGACTTCGACCCATCTGTATACACATGGATGAAGTCAGGATAGCATCTCGGGATTTCTGGGATAGAAGAATCCTGGTATTCTGAGGGCAAGGTGGACGATTAGGGTAACTCAATAATTTTAGCTGACAATTGGGTCTTGGTATCGACCATGGCGGATATTTCATACAGCCAGCAGGGTACGTGTCAGGTAGAGTAAAATCGCAGTTTGCAATAAAACTGTGAAAACGCACACACATTGGTTTAGGAATCTTCGTCCTACTGTTAAAATGTCTAAAAATTGTGGGTTAAAAATAATATCGAAACACGGGTGGTTTCTAATAGATAAAATGTTGGCCACATAGCTTAGTATCAGTGTCTCTCTACGAGTATATAAAGGCGGTTCTCCTGCTTCGACATAAGTACTCGGTATAGGAGATGCTCGAAATGCGCCTGTAGCCAGCCGTAGCCATGGGTTATGCACAGTTGTCAGTGGTTTCAGTGTGCTTTCTCGGGCAGATGAGTACACCACGGATCCACAATCAAGTCTAGATCGTATCAGAGCCCCATATAATAATAACATCGTGGTGCGATCAGCACCCCACGGATTTAACAAGTTTCCCAAACCTTACTTAAGGTGACACAATCGTTCAAGGCAATCAACTTTTTTTAAATCATCGCGATAAAAAAATGGATATTAAATCCATCCTTAACACATTGAAAATTACTAAAAACTACTCGGGTACTATTCTGGAGAAAAAATATACGACAATTCTAACCAGTAAGGCACCGATGGCTGAATTCCTAAAAAATTCAGCAAGCTCTTGAAAGGAAGAGTATTTTATAATCGCCTCTATGCCGCATAAGATTCAGACGAAAATTCAGTCAACTACACATTCTCCTGTCCTCGAGGAAACAAGCATTCCTATTGAAAAAAATTGTTGCCGTATCCAAGGAGAAAATGTTACTCAGTATTTGCACAATCCAACTAACCCCTTATCAATTAAGGTGGGTAATGGTGATTCGAGTTTTCTAAATTTCCAAAAAAATCCTCAATTTCACCGACAACTCATGATTGGGTCTCCCAATTCTCCTATAGACACAATATTGGGAGGGCATAGTCGAGAAGCATGCAAAATGGGTGAAGTTTGGGATTATTTTTCATATAAATGATATCTTTATGGTAATGATACTTTTCATTTTTACTGATAATATATTTAGTACTTGAAAAAAGGTTTTATATACTGAAATAGTTGCAAAATGGCGGTTGCTTGGTGGTGGAGATGTGATTAACACTTGCGTGATACTCGGGTCTCTTACTAATTGGACTGCTAAAATTTCGGCTGAAGGATATTGTCACACCACGAATCGCTCGCCCTTGATTAATATCAATCATAACCTTGCAAAACAAGAGAAGGAGGCGGCGGGAGGCGAGAGACCTTCTCGGGACTATGTGATTTGACACCTTGGATTACAGCACGGGAGTTGCACTTAGCTTTGAGTTATTTCAGTCACCCTTAATGGTACTTAAACGTAACCAAATGAGGTCTAACAGCGAGCTAATAAGGTGAGGTCACATTATACGTGGACTTTCAGTGATACAAAACCAGGTTTGTACTAGTATGACCAAAAGTTAGGCTTATCAAATTATTCGGTCACGATTTCTCTTGATGGTATAGATTAATAATTCGTACATTTCCGTATATTTGTTTAATTTTAATTAAGTTTTTCCCTGTTATTATTCATTAATAATTTTCATCCCTTGTGACGCAAGAGTCACAGATAAAGCTTGAGTTAATTTTCACTACACACCGAGGAATTTTAATATAATCTAAATCGAGGGAATTTCACCTTGAAAAAATCATTTACTTTTGCTGGGATTCAATACTCGAATCCCAATATAGAACAATACAGATTGTAACACTCGTTTCTAGAGTCATTTTAGAGATGTCTCTTGAAAATTTACTGGTGATATTTTTTACTCATGAACTCGGAAAATTGGCTTGAAAAGACGTTAGCGTTTCGCGCGCTGAAAATTTCGCCCCCTCCAGTGAATCGCTGGGACGCGAAGCAGCTGCCTCAAAGCCATCAAAGCAGGTTTCTGCTCGTGTTTCACGCTAGTTCCTTCGTTTTCAGGCATGTCAGCTGGGATCTTAAATGTTTATTTACGTTAATCCTTAGGCACTTTAGCTGTCCAAGCCCTTAAGACCGGCGGGTAGTATGCCCTGGAACTGATGAAAAATGACGACATGTGACAAAGTGTTTGTTTGCGGCCTCACTATGGGAAAGCGTTGAGATCGGTGGGAAAATTTCGATAGATATTATTAGACGTTGTAACGATGCTTTAAAACATGGAGCAATTTCTTAAGATGCAGAAGGGGAAACAAAAAAATTCTCGTTTATGATTTACTAATAAATAAATACTCTCGCATTGGTGTAGGGCGAAAAAGAAATGTCGCCGTCGTATTTCAGCGTGTGAAGAGAAATTGATAGAAATGAAATGGAGAGGCACAATAATACAACTTTGCCTTGTGCAATGGCGCTTAAATTACTGAAACATCATGCATTACGAGAGAAAATATGATTTTAATCAGAAAAGTCATGGAAGCACGCATTGTGGCCGAAAGTCTACAAGTGATAGATAATATTATTAATCGAGGTATGGTGGGTTTAGAAGAAATAATTGCTTCTGATCTATTTTTTAGCATCTGAAACATACTCCACATTTTTGCCGCAGATCCTCTCCTCCTCGGACAGAGCCGTCCACCTCGCGAACGAGCGCTTTGAAGGACTTCCCCCGTGCCAGGTCGTGGCTGACCCGCAATGGAAAGGAGCCGAATTCACTGTGAATAGGGTTCCCGGTAGTGGAGACAGGAGTTGCGGAGGCTTCCTGGCGTGGGTGTGGACAAAACGGTCTTGGACGCCCCGAAGCTGCTGCGAATCCACATTAGCTGCTCCGTAGGTAATGTTGCCGCACCTTTTCCTTTCCCTCTCCCCTCCATTTACCATTTATTTTGGTTTAACCCTCAACCCGTACCTTGGCATGCTAAAATATTTATTTCCTAACCAACAATAGAGACTCATCCGGTACTTATTTCATTCTATTCCCCATAATACGGCGCAAATGGTAGTAGAGCGTGGTTTTGAAAAAAGTGATCGATTTAGCTGCCTATTTTTACCTTAGAACAGCTTGTTAATTATGAGATATTCTGCCGGATCAATGGTGTAGCGTTCAATGCCGTTTTTGACCCTTTATCCTGGACTCGTAACTTAGCTTTTGGACTATGAAAGCAGAACGCGTGCATGTGATACCCCCTTATGAATTAACCGTGCATCGCATAGGCTCAACAAAATAAAGTGTTGAGGAATTAAGGAGCCGAATTAAAAATGAAATTCTGCTGACGGATGGAGAAGAAATGAAATAAAAACAGCTCTACAATTATCCAAACCTTTCCATCAATCGAATCCAACATTTTTTGACATATTTAAGAAGGGGAATATGCTAGAAAATAGTAACTACCATAGCTACTTTTAACAATGGCAAGTGAGCAACAGAAACCCCTTTCATGTCTTCTAGTTTGCATTCATCAAAAACGATTTCGAGAAATAAAAGAGGCTTTTAAATACCATTTACGACAACGCTAAACTTATATTCAATGTGCTTATATAATTTTTAGTTAAATGCAAATGCATTGACTTTTTAAGCGCTTGAAAAACAGATCACTGCCTATTTCATCAGCTCCCATCTCACACGTCAGTTCCGTTCGGCTTCTCGAGATCTCCGACTCAGTCTGCGTGTAGAAGTCTTCCCTAAGATAATTCTCTAGGGTGCCTCCATCTTAATATATCATCATCAGTTGAAGTTGTTGTAAAAAATAACTAGCTCAAGTTTCTAGCTTCCCTCGGAAACAAGATGATAACGAATGACAAAAGTATATCGTACCTAGACCAGTGCTCAAACCCTTGCACACATCAGTAAATGTCGTCAAGACTCTTGAGACTAGATGATCTGTAAATCACGGCCTATCTAGACTCTTGGGTGAATTTTTTATCATTGAAAGCCGTTTCCCTCCGGGGAGCAATGCCAAACGGCTTTCTTGAGTCCTGTGAGATAACAGGTGATAGTAAATCATAAAAATAATAAGATGAAGAATGAAGGTTTCATTTCATTGGGCTCAAATATTTAATACGTGCATAAAATTAAAGTATCATAAGTGTGAGTATCCATGACAAAATGAAATTTAATTACTCCAGTATCCGGGAAGGATATGGTTCCTCCTTTATTGCAAGGGATGTGTTTTCCAAAATCATATCAATCAAATCAATCAAAATAAGATATCAATCGATTAGGGACCATTTAGCCACTGGCCAAAATTCACTTCCTGAGGATCACTCGCACGATTAGAAGGGCATCGAAGGTCAGCTGAAACTGTCAGGTAGAATTTTTCAGTTTTTTTGAGCATACTTATGTGATCTATTCATTAGGTACCAAAGGTTTGATAGTTGAAATTTCCTATTTTATTTTTCATATATTGCAGACAACATTGATTGTGACTTACTAGAAGTATTAAGAGATATGTTGAAATTCTACGGAAAAACTGTAATACTCGTAGAAACTTTTATATCCAGTATAAAGCAAACGACTTTCGTGTTATCCATAATAAGGAGCCTGCTTTCGAGGTTAAATGCATGGGGGACACTTCGAGAGAGTGAAACTTTTCTTGAGTTGAAACGATCATCTTGATGGGAACGGCTGACGACTGGAAACCAAAGCCTTCAACCATCGAAGCTTGTCAGTTTCTTTAAGCGTAACAGAATGGACCAATAACTCACAAACGGGTGACAGTGTATTTTCACTTCAATTTAGAAGCATACTATTTGAGATAATTGCGTTATTAAACAGTCTTTAGAAAGTAAAAACTACGCCGATAATCCCGTGAACCTCTAAGTAATTACTTCTGGTAGTTTTCAGTACTTCGGGACTTCAGATGGCTATTGAAAATGGTCAGGAGTGAGGGATTGATGATGGCATCCAAAAGCATACGAATAATAATAATACACGGAAATTTTTAGGCATCGTTCACCAACGCAATGTAAATTGTATATTCTATGTTGTTCTATTCTTCCAGTTCGCATTTACTTGTCAATTTATCCCTCATTCTAGGAGCCACGTGAACATTGATAAAGATTTTCTTTAACCTTCCCCCGTCTCTTGAGAAAATAATTTTACGGTTCTGAATATTCATTTCTACGAGGCTTTACATCCAAAAGTAATCGTTTCCATTGTTTAATTTGAAATTCGAAGGTATTACGGAGAATTTACATAATCTATTAACTAGTAAGATGTTAGCAGTTGTTTTTGCATAACCAAGGGACGTTCCGCAATACTGAACGGATATGGTACATATTAAAGATAAGCCTGTTTCACGATTTACTATTCCCGATGGCTTTCATAATATATCATCCGCTAACCGAAAATCAAGGCCAATATTATGCCAAGCACCTGCTGCCCAAAATGTCCTGTTACCACGGCGATATTTGGTTGTATCATCCTATCAATCTGATATTCCTATAAATAGCCTTTTTCATCTCAAATCCTTTCCTTACTTTTTAACTTTTGTGTTTAATCCCTCAGTCGGCGATAGTCAGCCTTAGCTACGTAAGGTTTGTAATAAAAGTGCTTTTTCTTTACTTGGAGATAGAGGGGATAAATGAGACAAACCCAAAAAGAGAAGTATCCGGCGTGATACGGTGGAATTTCATCATAATGAATGACAGAAATGGGACTTTTTCACTTAGATCAGATTTAATTTGACCATAGTTTTGATGTACTACATCATCAACAGGTCTGTGATGATGATGATTGCTTTAAACTTACTTTAAAACGTGAGAATCATTTAAAGGCAATCGACAAATATTATGATGTCCCCCAACAACAATATTATTAATTTGAGAATACGGCAAACTCTGTATTTTACAGGAAAAAATAATTTTACATAATTGTCATGCATTAACCTCTCAAAAGGGTTGAATTGCATGCTATAATTATAGTATATTTTCGATAAATATATATTGAAGTGCTTCCTTCCACTCACCTTGGATGGATGGAAAATTATTTCACAATTTTTGAGAAAGGAAAGTAAGATTTAAATCATAGAATATGTTGCTTTTATCTACGAGGTCGTAAATTTCTATTTTTGCCTCTTGGAACCTAAAAATACCGTAGCATTTATCCAACAGATTAAGCGGAATATTAATATTCTCTAGTTCTCCACCTCGTGGCTGAATATTTTCGAAACAGCTCCAGTTTGTGCAGGAGAAAATAAGTTGACACTTTTCTATCTGAAGTAGGAATAATACGACGACGAATGAACTCGATTTGTTTGTAATATAGCCTTTGTGCTCTGTACATGTGCTAATCAAAACGTGATTGCTTCTAAATAGTCATTAATTAAGATAGAGTGTTTGTTTTACACTGTATAGTTTACTCAGGTAGATGAATAGCCTCAGTTACCTGAAACCGACTAAACGCTGTTTCGTTATAAAATGAAACTTCCAGTTTACACTGAGATGAAATGGTGAGCAGAAAGGGCTCATATCAAAAAAACCGATCATGTTTTAGCAGATTCCCTAGCATTTGCATTTGAGTTGAGTAATATTTTCGGCTAAAGACAGCTTTACTCTTGGCTTTACGGAATCTGTCCCTGCTGTCAGTAATGTGCGTGTGAAGGTGTGTCATAATGTGGAATACACATTATGTTATTAGCCCCGACATTCATTCGCAAATGCTAACCTTTCTCCAATCTGTATAGGGGTGGTCATCATTGAAGTCTCTCTCATCCAGACGACTCCAGGGTATCCAAATCACTCGAAGAGTCTCCGCTTACAATGTGGGCAAATCCAAGGGTGGCTGTCTAAGCGCGAACCATCCCTTCGGGTAGGGGACACTTGGGGTGAACAGGTCGGATTAGAGCACTTAAAATCAGCGATATGAAAGCACTAGATGACCGGAACGCAGCACGCACTCTTTTCAATGGGTTGAATGCAACTGCCGACTACTCGTGGCCTCCGCCGTTGCCTCTGGATCATCCTCCCCGCGCGCTCGCCCCCGCCCCCATTCGCTCCCCCCGGCCCCCGTCCCCGCGCCGCAGATCTCATCTCCTTCCTCCTTCAACCCTTTCTTATCTCACTCCACTGCCGTTTCTCTCACTTCCCCTCCCATCACCGTCCGCTCATACTGACTCCTAAGCGTTCTTTTTCGCCATCAGTGCGTATCTGAGGCCTCGGTACGGGACGGAACGACTCAGCGTGCCTTTGTATTGCTGCGCAAAGGCTGGTCGATACGACAAATTTATAAATTACCGTTGTTGTATTCTTAACTCTGGTTTTACAGCATATATACCCAGCTCACCATTCCCTTTCGGGGTAGACAAATTGAAAGAACTAAGTTGTTGTTTTTAGGCCTCGGAAACTGGCGTCGTTTGAATGATTTCCTCCACAATTCCTTATCTTTGCTTACCTCATTCCCTTCTACTCTATTCGGGAAGTCCTCCGGGTGAGAGATTCCATGAGTGCCGTTTCAATGGCCGAGCCGTCCATCGTCTTCTGGGCAAGGCAGGGCAGGGCCTTCTGTCCATCGTCGTCAGGGCAGAAAGCCCTGCCCCGCGTTGCCCAGAAAACGATGGACAACTTGGCCATCGAAACGTTGCACAGTGGTCCCAAATCGAAAAAAGCTGGCCAAAATGAATACCGCTCTTACACGTTTTTACTAACTAGATGTGCAGATACACCCTTATTGCTTTTGGTCCGCTAAATCCAAATTTGAAGTTATTTTTGTTATATATTTGATATTATTGTTTTTAGAAGGCCAATTATTAAAACAATTGAATGTTACAAATTGAATTGGAATGTAAATGGCTATTCCACATGTTGATAGATCCGCATCAAATGAATTTGAAATTATTTATTTGGAAGCTCCGAGTTTTTTTTTAACTTTATAAATTGTCAATTTATATTGACCTTTGGAAATATATTAGTAATATCTGTTCCAACATATATTCGATCCGCAGAATCTGAAATTCAAGTTATTTTACTGCATTTTAGATGGTTTCTATTTTTACAAAAAAATTGTTTAAACAATTAAAAAACATAGTAAAGGTTTCTATAATCTCAGGGGTACCAAGAAACTCAAGAATCGGTCCACTCTCCTAAAAACCATTTCTGCCTATATTGGGAGTGTCCGGAACCACCATCGAAACCATACTTGTAGATAAGGGAGCATTGAAGCTTGTCACCTCTCTTCTTGAGTTATGACACGCTAGATATAATTCTTTTTGCCATGTTTGCTGGGAGAGATTGCAGACTCATCTCACACTTCTCATCGGTGACGATTATATTTTCAGGATAAACTGCCTTTTTAGCTTCTAGTACAGACTTATAGCTGGGATAAATTGAAACACCATGAATTTTTAAGTGTTCCTAATTAACATATACTGATATTTCGTAAAATGTCGAAACAAAATCATGTAAATTTCTCCTTCAGGCGATACTTCGCTTTTTTTATCTCCTTAGCCCTCTATTTAGGTAAAACTCGTAGCGCTCTAGTAGGTTTAGTGGTTGTTACCCCCGAAACTTTTGTAATTTGTCCTGAAAACTATCATATCGTGAACTTTGCTCCCACTTAATAATTTATTTGGATAAAAAACATGTCCTCATGAAACGTGCCAAGTATTTTTGGCATTCATATCTCCGTTTAAATCTAAGATTTTAACCAAGTAATCTAGCTCATATTTATTCTTGAAGGAATTTAGATTCTCCTCTACGTTTGTTAAATTTTTCATGCAGCTCAAGGTGCGTAAGGTTTCTCATTTCTTTCGATCACTTGACACGATCTCTTTCCGGCAGAAACCTGATGCGCAAATCAAACTAATAGATACAGATTACCAGCCATGGTTGCAAAATTCACCGAACAGCCCTTACAAGAGGTCACACACAGCATAAATATACACCGAGGATGGCTCTTGTATCCTGCCATATATCCTGCCATATGTTGTTCGTTGTATACGATGTAGATGGTACGCACTTCCTCTGATGTGAGAGGGCTTTGAAGAGTTCGCTTTCCTTATAGATGCCGACGAAAGAGTAACCTGCCTATTTACGGAACATAATGTTCCAGGAATGCTTGAAACCTATTTTTCCACGGTATATAACTTCCACTATATTCGCCACCGTTGCTGTTCTTATTATTATTTCTAACGGATATCGAGTCTTACTACGAGTATTTTAATCGAGCCAGATTGATATACGCTCGGATGATTGGAGAATCTGTAATGCACGAAACGAGAGAATAATGTATCATAAAAAAGACTGCAATATGGAAAAAGGAAGCACACAACATCACGGGAACTTAACCATAACCTTTCCTCGGTAAATACCACGCGCTGGTCCGGCCGCCGCACAGCCGCGGCAGCGTGGTACACCGCTCAACTTAAATCAATCTTGAGGTCAAATTCGCCTACAAATGCAAGATTTTTCTTTTACTTTATACTTTATAGACTATACTCTTTCAATCCATGTCAAAATTTCCGGGAAACACGGTGAAGATAAAAACGATATTGCTATTTTTATTTCCAAAAACATGTAAAAATAGCATAGAGTTTAAACATTTTTATTAACATTTAAAAAATTATTGAAGTAAACCAAATCATTGGTAATTGTGTATAAAGATACCAATTTAAATGCAATAATTTTTAAAGAAAATACGCTATCTCAACGTTTTCTTTTATGAAGGTAAACTTCTCTAAAATTGACGGAGTTCAGGCTATAAGGGTTTTTGCCCCTAATTACCCATGTTTGACGGGATCCACAGACTACTATTAGCAGCGCAATTGCTATTATAGTTGTCTAAATTGTAAATCATATAGTGTAGAATACGAATAATACTTTTCGAACTTCCTTGAAGAAAGTTGAAAAACGACTTTTGGCCAGCTTTTTTCGATTTGGGACCACTGTGCGTCGGCACTCATGGAGTCTCTCATTCAGTGGACTTCCCGAATAGAGCTACTTGACGTCTCACGTCGGAAAAGCCTCAGATCTCACTTCTCGTTCCCTTCTATTTCTCACATGAATTGCATCGTATGTAGGCAAAACCGAAAAATCTTGATTTTCGAGGATAGGTCTTTAAAGCTGACTCAGTTTTGAATAACTTTCTCCATACTGCCTTATTAATGCCTCCCAGTGTTGCTTCACTTACCCTTATGCATTGCCTCTTACTCGTCCTCCAGTTCGTAAAACTCCTGATATTCCTTCTTTTAAAGGGTTTTACTGCCATACTTACCCATATCTTCATCTGTCTACTCCTTCCTATCACGCCATGCAGTCCAGTATGATATATCAGATTAATTATTCGATTCTCTTCTATTTTCTCCGCATAATTAAACCAGCGATGCTTACTCCTTTCATGTAGGTATGTCAATTACTGGAGCATCTGACCTTTTTTTTCTTGAAGCATTCACTCCTCAACTTATCTATCTTACTTTAGCCGCGAACACTTCTCAGGTACCCCATTCCCTCTGCATTGAGACTCTCCTCATGCTTATCCTGGCATGTTTCACTACTATATGATAACGTCGGGGGAAAAAAATTATGTACACTGCGATTTTCGCATCCCTAGACTAACATTAATTCATATAAATGCTCCACCATCTATTTGCTAATTTCTTATCGGCATTTGCACGCATTAAATTTCTTTATTTATCCATCTTTTGTAAACATTCCGCCAAGATACGCAAAATGATTTGTTTGTCCAATTAATTCACCGTTTATCGTCACAATACAATCCTTCTTACCACTTCCACTATCAAAATCTCTCGTTGTGGACTTTATTGCAATCATCCCCAAATGCATTATCATTGCTGTTCCATAGAAGTTATCCAAGAGTCACGGTAATTCATGTGGACTCTCAGTCAGCAACTCTGAATCATGTGCGTACAAAATAACTTGCGCATTCATCTCTCCAACTCTTACACCGTATTTCCAATCATTGCATTTAACAAATTATGTGGTACGAAGTCATTGTACGAAGTACGAAGGCATGGGTGCATACACTAACTAGTGTAACTGGCTAACACACCTGACCGGAAATTGGGAGATCCGGGTTCGAATCTCGGTCAAGTCAAATGATTTTTTCATGGCGAATTTCAACCCTTGTGTGTCTTACATCGTAGTTATCCCTATTCTCATCTCTAACACGTTTATCCATGACAACATAAAATAGCCATGGCGGCGTTACGTATCCCTGCTTTACTCTGTTTCATTTCAAACCAGTCACTCAAGACCCCATGAAATCTCTCATTTACCGTACTATTATCATTAATGCTATGCATATGGTAATATTAAAATCCGTGATGTCATGCATATTAAAATAAATAGGGAAGTAATAAAACATGAGCGATCTGGAAATGACTGCTTCAAACAGTCATGCACGTAAGACAAGTAAGAAGGGAATTCCCTTGCCCTATTTCTGTAACGGCAAAAAAAAAGTTATTCGCAGTCGGTAGGATTCGAACCTACGCTCCCAGAGGGAATCTGATTTCTAGTCAGACGCCTTAACCACTCGGCCACGACTGCCTGGTGAACGGGAAAGAAAACTTATACTGCGAGTTCATAGTTTATCGTAATATTACTACTAGCTCTGCAACGACTTCCTACCAAAAATAACGTTTAATTTTGAACTCATTCGCTGCTAGTTAGCCGGAAAATTACATCCATTCGTTTCAGATCGACATTTGTATAAGAATTGTGGGCGAATCTCCGAGTCAAAATTTTTTTTATGGATGTGTGACGGGGGCGGAGATAAACCAATAACCAAATTAAGAGTCAGAGAGAATTAAGACGACACCCATCTCCGAGCTGAATCTTAATTATTGAACTCCTGAACCCTTGCTTTCAATACAAGGTCATCATCATCACTAATCATCAATTTCTTTGATTTATTTGCTGCAACTCACTGTCTCTCTCCCAGCAGCCAATCGCTTCACTCTTATGTAATATTTCACTTTGACGTCATTCATGATGTCTGCTCAATACTATTCCTTTAGTCTTCCTCAGTAATTCTTCCCATTTATTTCTCCTTGCATTAACTTTTATAACAAGACATTGTGTCGCAAAAATTGCCCAATTAGATCGTCACTTCTTTTTCTTAGAATTTTACCATACTTCCTTACTCGTCAACACTTCGTTGTACTAGTTCAACGATGATTCTCTGCGCTCACTTGATCTTCATCATTCTTTGATAACATCATGGTCGAAGTAATTTGGGAGGTTATAAAACATGAGCGATCTGTAAAGGTCTGCTTCAAACAACCATGTATTTAAAACCAGTAAAAGGAAATTCCCTCACGCTTTTTCTGTAACGGCATAATATATAATCGCAGTTGGTAGGATTCGTGCCTACGCTCCCCCAGAGAATCTGATTTCTAGTCAGACGCCTTAACCACTCGCCCACGACTGCTTCATTTATTGGTGCAGAAAATTATTACATACGATTATTGCCTACAGTTTCTTCTGCTCTGCATCTGCTCTTGCGGAGAAATTTTGCCTTATGAATCTATGTTCCAGATCAGTTCAAGATAGTTTTTAATATTTTCCATAGCGTACTTTTACGCTCCTTATAAAAGAAGCTTTCGACGCTGATAATTGTCAGATGAAGCTTCATAAAAAGAGCTTCAAATCACTCCTTATAATTGAGTATAATTCCGCTTATGGTTTACATATTTTCCCACTTAATATTCATAGCGCTCGATTTTCTGTCTTCCAATGATAGATTTCTTTCTTCCTCAGAGCCGCTCTCATTTCATTCACGCTCCACTTCCATTTCATTCACGCTCCACTTCCATTTCTTATCGTTTTTTATTTGTTCCTCCAGTTCCCACCGGACACTAACGCGATCCTGTCCCTCCACAAGAGTCACGATTTATCGGCCTCCGTAATCGGTTATCGCAAGAAGCAAATAAGGTCTCCCAAGGACGACGATCGGGGCGTGTAAGTAATCTTTGCGTATTTCCTCCCAGAGCCATTTTGCCAAGGTGCATGCAGCGGTTATTCGCACACGAATGTCCCCTCGGATAAAAAGCCGAATCGTCGCGTTTTCAACTCTTCCGTGTATCGAAACGCTATGAAAAATATTGGCGCTTTGTTGTTCCGTCCGCTTAATCATCCTGATTCTATCTCCACGCGTCATTCACTTTAGCGCTCACTGTATTCGTTACGTTGAACCGTAACAAACGTTAATCCAGTGAATACCTGGCTAAGTCAAACTAGATCTAAGACGGGAATAATGAAGTTGGCTCGGTGCTTCAATTAAACCAGTATTCACAGAGTCATTTTAGTGCTTACTGGAATCAGTCTCCATAAGACCCCTTACTTCCAACTAGTTTTAGAACCGACTATAATAATTTTCTGGCCGTGAAATTAGCTCTAGCTAATGTTCTGAATGTTGATTTGGTCGCTTACTGCCAGAGATTGATTAGTTTAAAATAGTGGTAGATATGCGCTACGAATCGAATGAGAACACCGCTTTCTCACCTATTCACGTTCATTGACACTATGAAACCTTTTAAATCATCCTTGATTCCGTTCATGATACCAAGTGAGGAGGAGAGAGGAAGGGGATGGATATTTGGGCTGGCACAGGAGAGGCAGAAGGTTTTGGAAAGTACGTAAGGACTAAATACAGGGCTAGTAGATTTCTGCGGAAGGAATGTGTAAAGATGACCCAAAATTGGGAAGTCATGATAAGATCTGTCAAAAAACTTACCACTCGGCTGGTTGAGTGTCCAAGAACGAAGGGTGGCTGAAATCATCGCGTTGAATTACAAAAAGAACTCAGGCCCAGCTGTATTAATAGTTTTATCAGGCGTCGTCTTCAGTGCCAGTGTACATAAACTTACTCAGCGTGTCCGTGTAGCCTTACGTGGCGTCGTTTTTGTAATTTTGTAATGTAACGTGCCCTTTTTGTAATTCTGACGGTACTCGCGGCATATTGTCTGGAAATTTTTTTAAATAATGAGCTGTAATTCGCGGCAAAATCGAGTGTTACTTGGCCCCGTGGTACTTCTAAACAAGGTAGGCCATTTCGGTGGACGAAAATGAGCACGGGCTGCGCATCGACGTCATCTAGATTTCATGCGGTGGCGCCTCTTTGAAATCTCCCATATGCTTTTGCGAGTATTGACACATCAGCCCACAATAATTCTTTTGCTGTCCTATGACTGCCACTTATTACTTCTCTGTGAACAGCTCCGAGACCAATGTCATCTGTTTCTGACAGAAGAAGGCTCTTTTTGAAATATTGTATACAGGGAGCTCCGTAATATGTCCAGCGTTGAAGATATTATAGTACCATGCTTCTTGAAATTCCGCTGTCTTCAATTTATTAAAGCTTCCTAAAATCGGGATCAACTTAAAATCTACGAACATGATAGAAGAAAGCAAGCACTGGCGAATTTCAAGGAAAGTTACTACGTTTATTGAAACGGAGATGGATAGGAATTGGTCAGGAATACCTAGGCGCCAGACACCGAAGGTCTCTGGATGAGTTTTAACTATTTCATGACGGCTGAAGATAAGAACTGAATCGCGTCTTTGTACCTTCAGCAGTCTTAGACGGTCGTGGGAGAATTGTTAGAATACACAAAATCAACAGCGGTTGAAGAGGACTATTGACTTTTGAATTGAGTAGCGGGAGAATATATCGTAGTGAAGGCCTGCTTCTGTGCGTTTTACTTATCAGGATAAGCTTCTAATCCACGGCGATTCGTAAATCCGTTTGCACTCTTGGAGACGTTGTCAACGACCCAGCACGGAGGGTAACATTGAGAATCGTGGTACACAAGTAACGAAATTTCGTGGCTGTTGAATTCGCGAATGGCGTTATCAAGGAAGGGAAGGCGTGTGTGGAAGGAGTTGGCAAATGATTGGAGGACAGAAGGGGGGCTCATGATAGAAAACGCTGCCAACATGTCTTCATTTAACTTGAAAAGGCCGGAAAGCGATGGCAGCGTGTTTCAAGACACTGTTTACGAACCAAATACTGATGCGTTGAAAAACGCTGATTGTGTTCGCAACCCATATGATAAGCTTGTAAAAAAAACAGTTTCAGAGCCATTGATATCACATTTGTCCATGTAACAGACCGAGCGTTTTTAATGTCAGCAACCCAGGTTTGCGACTCTGGGAACCATAGTGACAAGTACGATTACCCCATTTCTCCCCTGTACGTACCTGGTATGTAAGACTCATCCGCTGAAACGTGCCCTCTCTGGGCCGCTGTTGCCACGTTTCACTACCGTTATGCAGGAGCTATTGCTCACAATACGATGATTCGAATTAAAAATATTCCTTAGTGACGTGGGAATAGGGGATTTAAGATGAGCGCTGCAATTTCCACAATATACTTAAGGAAATCAGGGAAATAAACTTGGGAGCAAACGGTTCTCTGGGGAGGCAGGATAGGTTTCCCATAGCATACCTGCCTGTAGAGAAATCGGATTCGAGCCCAAGTAACCTTTTATCATTTAAATCTCCCCAAAATTCAATATGAACTATGCGGGATACTGAATCAATGAAAAAATACCCAGAAATTATTCCGTGACGTTATAAAACCTATGAAAATCATGAATAAATTCCCCAACTTTACCAAAACCAGGGAGAATAACCGAGTTTTAAAAGAAACTATCGATTCCGTGGAGAAATCTCAGCTTTCAAGAAGGTTGGCCAGCCTGTGTGGTACACTTCCTTATAGAAGTGTAATCAGGAATATTCTAAATATATTTACGATCACTCCACCAAAGAATGATGCTGCCAAAACAAAAAGACTTCGCATGCAAATAGCTAAGGGAGAAAACTCTTCCCAAAATATGCCAGACCCTCTGCATTTCTCATCGGAAAAAGAAAATTTCCCTTATTGGTCGCTTCCATGTTTCAGGGGATCATTAAACGACCATTCCAGAGAGATAATTCAGTAGAAGGTGGGGACTGCGACACTGGATGCTCATTGGTACCATCGGAAGATGTGCGCGTAACTTAACAGATAACGATTGTTTCCGGCAATAACTACACTTGTCAATCTAAGGCTTAGCTGTAAGCGACGAATGTATACATATCATTCAAGGAAATCGGTATGAATACCAACTAGACTCATAGATCCCCGAATGTAAAAATATGCATTGGCTTCTTCGCGACATCTTAATTGCGAACTGCGGAGGTCCTCATTATAGGTTGATTTATCAATGGTATTGGTGAAATTCTTGCGTAATACTCCCAGCTGACGCTGGGCCGAGTAGGATTATAGACCGATCGAGTAATAGGTTATTCTTCGGTGTCGCGAGCGGTTACAATTTTACTCATCGATTTCACACTCTGACGGCTTTGTAGATTTTCGAGGTAATACTATCTTAGGGTCTCTTGGGATTCATGTGAACTATTTGAAATGCGAATCGCAAAATATTGCATAAAAAGAGCATCCTGCATTTTGAAATAACAATAGCACTTATTGTTAAAACTGCAACAAATTTCAATGTTGTCGAGGCATTCTAACGATTCTAACCATACATCTACATCTACGAAATACCGTGCAAGATGCCGCTAAGGCGTATGACATGGGGTGATTCCATACCAGGCATGCAGCATTCATCTCAGTTTAAATCAGAACCGCGCACGTTCCCCCGGATGCCCGGTAGCAGGGAGAGTGCCACATAGGCGAATATGCTACCACGCAGTGCACTACATAAGACACAGCTACTGGTTATTATTATTGATGCGACAGATAAATAGCACGACAAGGTACTAAATTATGCAAGAGTATATCATGCCGGAAATCAAATACGAGGTTAATAGCTAGTTATGAAGTTAAGATATTTAGCACAAGTGCAAAAACCGGTGTTACTTAGTCTGGGTCAAAGTATCCTAGAACTGATTTTTCGAAACTATTATGGTCCGTTATAGTGTGTGGAAAAAATGAAATTTTTAAATTTATCGATTCTACCTTCTGTTTCCTTGATTTTATGTCTGTGATCGTTTCTACCATAATAGTTTGGGTCTAACAGAATATATTGAAAGACGGGCAAAAACTGCACGTCAAACTTTCGTAAAAGATTAACTCTATATTTTCCCCTTCAATCGGATAGAGGTGCCCACTCTAATTCCCTCAACAATGCAGTAATACTGGTACGTTTATCATAACAATTTTTTAACATATCTAGCTGCTTTCCTCTGTATTCTATCTATACCTGAAACTAGTCATACTTCGTAAGGGCCTCATATACTAGCGGCATACTCCAAGTGAGGCCTCAAGAGAGAAAAATAACATCGCCATATAACCATAAATTAACGATAAGTTTGTGATATTACATAGAAAAAAACAAATGCATTTTCGTCCCTCATAGATAGGAAGGTGACCTGCGCTATCTTGGCTGTGACTATATTCTGAGAAAATTGGTGTATGTTTTTCTTTGATTTTGTGCAATTTTGAACAATTTTATGTTGATAGCACGTAGACTTTAGATGCGTCGTATTTATGTTGACTAAAAATGCCAAGTTTCAACTTTTAGATTAAATCCATGAAATTCCCCCGCCTATTTTCAAAATTTCATTTGTCATGAATCGGTGACTTTCTAGCGAGCTTTCATATAATTCGACTCCAGAAAAGGAGAAACTTCAAGGAATCGTAATCACGACATATAGGCACGCTGAGTACCTCTATTCTCTGACAAGAGAGTCATTTTCGTCTTTGTTAATGAAATGCAATGTGTTCTTAGTCGAGGATCAGCATTCTATTTTCGCTGGTAAGTTATGAAATAAAATTGACGAGCTCGAGAGGAAGAATTTCCTTGAGTTGCAACCTTGGAGACAATAATGAGCACCACATGCATATTCCGCGTCGTACTTGGATGCATGCCTCGTCCGTGATCTGCATCCTGTTTTCGAAGAACATTTCAATGGTGAAATCCTTAAGTGGCGTAATCTGATGTGGAGCATGATCACACGAAGCTTCGGTCGCAGTTCCATTTTATTCTGATGCGGATGCTTGCGATGAAGAGTTGTGTGTATAATTTACATTCATTAGAATTTGCATAGTTGTAGCAAATATGCTCATAGTTACTGTGGTTATCAAATGCTTAAAATTAATAAAATAAGCGAAACTATTTCAGTACATTCTTTCCCAAATCACAGAAAGAAAGTCGTGCATAAACTACGTTACTGTTTTCGGTGTTTTTTTTTACCCCCTTTCATTGACAACCGTTGTATTTCCCCCCCTTCACAAGACGTGTAACGTTGTCTCAACAAACGAAACTTTCAATTCAAAAATATTTTCTTAATTATTGAGTGAGTTTATTTTTAGGGATTGGTTGAAATAAGGCAAAAAAATTGGCCAAAGTAGATATAATAAAACTATCTAACTCAATTGGAACAAGTAATATTCATTTTTAAATTCTAAAAATCAACCATGAATCACCTTAAGTTTAAAAAAAACTTGAAATTGTCACGAGGTCGCCATTTAGCCCGCAAGAAGGATAAAATGTAACTTCGACGTTTACTTTTGATTTATATGTGTATAAATTTGAATTTTTAGATATTTTAATTATGTATGTATTTTGAATTTTTTATGCAATGTACATACGCGTTACCGCATGAAAAAGAACTAATCTGCAATTCTTTTCATTATCTCGCATACTTTATTGTGTTCATGGCATACTCGGTCACTCCTAGAGCAGTTTTGTCATCCAATTTCTAGTTAGGAGAACTCTTGGGTCTCATACCCTTCAGCTACCACGGTAAAAGTGCCCCGTCTAATTGCAGAACTTAATGCTGCATTTGAGGTAAACATATCATTCATACCTACGACGGGATTCGAACACGCAACTTATCGGCAGGCCACCAAGACGGTGGCTTCTTTGGCCACCGAGGTCGGAATTACATAACCGTATCATCATCTCTCGCTCATATCCTACCCAGCGACACAAACCCCCGCATTCATACTGGCTCAATACCAGAATATTCAACCCGCATTCTCTCACAACCCCATCGTTTTTTATTCAGTGCCTTGCACTCCAACGGTAGACACTTACCAAGTACCCATTGCCAAATGCATTCATTCGAAATTTATGCTAGTCCTACAACCCCCAAGTATCGCTTACATGTCATAAAGCGGGAGGCCATCACCATCGGAGGCATCAATTCCGAGATCATTTTGGTGTATCCCTCTATTACGGTCTTTTTTCAACTGACCGTGAAAATTCCTTCTTTCGTTGTCACTCAAACTATCTTGACGTACTCAGCCATCGGTCTTCTCTGGCTATTCTTCACATTCTTGGCTTCTGCCATAATTGTTTTTAATAATGCGTTGTCTTGGGTGGGACTTCGTGGAATCGTGAAATGCTTAGCCTTGTAAATGATAAGTAACTTAGTTTTTCCACATAGATTTATTATATAAAGACGACCTAGGTTTCGACGAAGCTCGTCATCAGGATGTCTTTTTGTGATAAATCTATGTGGAAAAACTAAGTTACTTATCATTTACAATACTAATTATTGTTTGTGTACAATTTCAGCCTCTAATTAAATTTATTGACCTCAGATTCATTCCCTCCCTCTGTTCGTGGGCCGTCCAGCATTTCATTTCTTCTTAGCACTGATCTTTCGTCACCCTCAGTATCCTGTTGTGTTACATTATATTTGTCTGCAATTGTAGTAATACAATTTGAAATTTGTGAATTGAATCTAGAAGGAACAATAGAGATTCCACCGCCATGTTTCCATCGCCCTCAAACTGCCATCTTTCGTGGATGTTATCTTATACTTGGTGGCGCCATTTTTAATGCTTCTTTTCTTCCTTCCGGGTTATTAACATATCATCACACATTTGAAAATAATCTTTCCATCGCCTTCAAACTTCTATTTTTCGTTGGTGTTATCATAAACGTTGTTGCGTTTTTTTATTCTTTCTCCCTTTCTTTCTGGTTACAAGTATATTTTCTCCCAAGTGTTGAAAAAAATCGTTCTACATGAATAAAACTATCTGCTTGTTTTATTGACAGATTCTGAATACTTAATGAGTTCAAATGACAAAAATAACACAAATAATACCCCTTTAATCTACAAGCATTTTCCTCGTAGGTTACAAGAAAAATGTAGCATTTTATAACGATAAAATTCGTATCTCCTGCATTCAAGACTTTAAACTTCAAAGAAATACTCATCAACTTCAGCGACCACTTTTTTAGCATTCTCCTGGCTGAATTATGAAATGCGTAGGCTAACATGTTGTAAGTAAAAATATTGCAAATTTATTCGCAGGAAATATCTCAAAGCTTAATCATTGAATGTTTATGTCACTGAGTATATCACATTAAAACAAAATGGCTAAAGTACATATTTTGAGTAAGGGTGCCCGTCAGATATGCGTAAGAATATTTTTTCCTAATTTACCAGTCTAAATTTAGTATTGTAATGACTCTATATATCATTTATAACTCCAGTTATGACAAATGGCGCAGTGAGTCGTCATTTTCAATTTAATTTCTGGCTGTAATTAATTAGGTTTATTAACACCTCCTAGATGAATAGCAACGATATCGTCTTAAGCTTAGCAGGCCCGATGAAAAAATGGGATAGAATGGCAGTTCCAGGCGAATATAAAACGCAGTATAGCCGTGAGAGATGATTTAATTATAACTGCGCTACTAAAAAAAATGCCCCGTTGTGAATGACAGATTTAGAATGAGTCATTTTTATTTGCCTTTTGCACTTGGGATTATTGATGTGAAAAAGATTTCAATTATCAACGCCTAAGTAAAAGGCGTGATTAATCATTCCTTTTCATGACAGAGACAAATTCAAGTGAAAGGACAGATGTCTCTCTTATCTTTATTTTTTGCCCCATAACCTTCGTCTCCGTCCATTCCGTCCTCGCGATGTCAACTCTTGCCCTCAGCGATCTTGACCAAGTTACTCAGTTGATAAGTCGTTCGAAAAAACGTGCTTGAATTGCGAAAAGACGTCAACTCTTAAAATGGATCAGACTGAAGGTATTTCTATATTTTTCGAGGTTATGTCTACCAAAAGCAAAATAAAAAAGCTGTATAAATTGAATCCTACGGTACCAGGGCTAACATTTTCCGTAGGATGGTAGCGCTGCGATTTTGTATCATATTGCAATGTATATACATATTTTCCCAGTCAATCGGGTAACATAGGGGACATTAGGCATTGGTATTTAGGGAAATCAAACCTTTTGTACACGTTTAATCTATTTTAATCGTTTACACTATAATTTTCTCGAACATGCTCAGTTTTAGAAATTTAATGTCATCACCATCATTATGTTTGTTTCCGTTCTCTTTCAGGTATCTCATATAGATAAAGAAGGAGCAGTAAACATCGATCACTCAAGAAAATACTACAATTTTGAGTAGAAGGTAATTGTGAGATTTTACATCATAAGAAAAGAGGCATTTGCACACACTTGCATTTATTCAATAAACTCCGATCTTGAGAGAAGTGAAGCGACGAGATTTCAGGCCATTTTCATGTAGAAATCGGGAATTTTTTCGCTGGCCTGTGTACCATTGTTTCCCCTGAAGATGAAAACATCAATGAATGACTCTCCTGCTCTTCTGTTCTGACGGCTCTTTCTCAGTCGTCACTTTTTCGGTCGTCGTCTGTTCAGTCGTCGCTTTTTCGGTCGTCGTCTGTTCAGTCGTCACTTTTTCGGTCGTCGTCTGTTCAGTCGTCGCTTTTTCGGTCGTCGTCTGTTCAGTCGTCGCTTTTTCGGTCGTCGTCTGTTCAGTCGTCGCTTTTTCGGTCGTCGTCTGTTCAGTCGTCACCTTGTCAGTATGCTCTTCCTCAGCGGGACCCTCGCTGGTTACAATGTCCAGTTTGTCAGGATTGTAGATGACGTTGCGAATCCAATCGGAGTAGCACGATGTTTCGGTGTACACTCCTGGAAAGCGAGCTCGTCCACATCCCAGGCCCCAGCTCACTATACCGCAAAGGTAGTATCTGTTTTCTTTCGGATGTAGGCACGCCAGCGGGCCGCCAGAGTCACCCTACAAACGCCAGGCAAGACAAAAATTACGTTAGTCGTCAGCGATCATATCCTCCGAATCTCGGTCATTTAATAGAAGACGATTCATTTTTAAAACGCAAGAAGAATAAGACGTTTAAAAAAATTAAGTACCTCTTTGAATGGTAACTTTTTAAACAATTCCTGACTTTCCGGAAAAAATTCAAACTGAAGCACACATTTTTTATATTCCTTAGTTTGACAGCTCCTTTAAATTGTGGGGAATTCGAGGTTAGTGTTTCCAAATATGATTTTAAACATGGTCGATCCAGAATCAAACAATTCCACCCGATTAACGAGATTACGCTTTAAGTTGATTCTTTTTTTTATTGTTACACCTATAAATTAGGCTGTGGGCCAACTTTCAAGTCACCACTGGGGAGAGCTACGCTAAATAGCCCCAAAGTTCTTTATTTTTCCCTCAAATCACGATGCTGAAATTTCGTATGAAGTTATTTTGCTGCCAAACGACAGCCAAAAAATTTTACCAAAAGACAACTCCACGTTAAGAGATCCAGATGGAGAATGGTATCAGCCCAAGGAGTGTAGCTGGCAAATGATGTTTAAAGAAGATAATAATGTTAACTTGTCAGGACAAACGCTCGCTGAAGTGGCATGTCATTCGGAAACAAAATAGTGCAATGGGAGTGACAATGAGCTAAGGGTGGTATTAGTGAAGTACCAAAACCTATTTATTTTCAAAACACCATTTTTCGTTTTCAACCTTTTCCTCAGTGAGAGCACCTGAGACGGTACTTCTTAGTGTTTCATTTACTCTATTTCCTGAGATGACACCGTTCTTTCTAACCTGACAAGATTCATACTCGAGGCAGGATATGAAGCATCCTCAACGAATATCAAAATATCTACGAGAGCCGAAAGTCTCTGCAGTGATCGTTTGTACCGTTTGGGCTATATTAACTTTATTTGCTGAGATTATGTTGCAACATTCAACCTGAGGCAATACTTCATTAGGTTCAAAGAAAATACGTACACGAGGTGTGATGCGACACCTCAACCTTAATAATTTCCTGGCCGGCACTTAGGCGACATGGCTACCGCGGGCGGCACGGGAAATTTATACTGTAAGATCCTAAAGACTGTCTCTCTGGGTAACTGGGAAAACATCACAGGGATACTTTCTAAACCTGATGATTTATCACCGAGAGTAACAAAAGACTTTGATATCGAAGGTCACATCCAGATAACAAAGAGCTGGCGATCAAATGGCTGTCGCCGTCTCCCACGGAATTTCCACCCCGTATTCGCCCATTTCCGAGAGATAGAGAGGGGGGGGGGAGAGCTATTTGCAGGGCGATTGACCCCCGATCCACAGTTTCGTCACGAAGTCATTTCGGTACCTGGCACGAGTCGTAGCCGCCGGCTTCCTCGTAACCGGCGCATATCTGACACGGGTGAAGGTACATGCCGTAGCCGGCTTTCCTGTACAGCGATCCGCACGTTGGCTTCTCCACGAGCGGGATCTCGACGTGCTGCAGGACCTCCGGGAGGGCGGGCTCCTTCTCCGACAGCCTTCCCCAACCGGTCACGATGGCATTGCCTTGAGGAAGGGAAGAAAGAGTGAACAGACGAGGGCGCTCGAGGGAAAAATGTTAATGTCATGTGGAGGTATGGTATTCAAATACAGTCAAAATTCGATTAGTGGATAAGCCTTAGGATCTGAAAAATGTTTAGAAATGAAAATCAGTAAATGTTGTACTGTTCACTTCATTTAACATACACGAAGCGCGTTTCGTCTTATTATGATGCCATCCTCAGGTACGTTTAGGTACAATTGATGTACCTAAGTGATTGTACCTGATTGATTGTGACTGATGATGTAATAAGCCGAAATGCGTGTCGTAAATGTTAAATAGACTGGACAGCACTACGTTTGCTGAAAATGCTGATCCACCACATCTCGTCGGAAACAGTTGACTTCATTTGAATACTAATTAACCGTGTGGGGTCCAAAGTTTCTATATATTGGCTTCCTCGTGTGGTCTTAAAACAATTATAGTGCTGATATATCGTCTCATAAGCAATTTCTTTTGTTCTCGGCTCAATATAATTTGTAAAGCTTTTTCTCGGAAAGTTTTTTCTCGATTCATACCCTGAAATTTTATTTTGAACACCTAAAAATAATTTCGATACAGGCAAGGTGTGAAACACTAGACTCGGAAGAAATATTTTAACACATTCTTGTGACTTAGCCCTGAGATTTCTGAGTGCGGCAAAAGAAAATGACGAAGGGGCGAAGGGGCTGAATTGGTAGATTATTTGGGGAGGCGATCAATAGCTAATTGTTACATAATTCTTGCCTTAACGGTTAGGTAAATGGGGGTAGGATTCTTTGGGGAATAATGATTACAATACATCTTTATTGACGTAAGATTGGGACTGAGGTAGTCCCTTCTTCCAGGGAGGATGGAGAGAAAGATGGAGATGGGGATAGAGGCGTCGGCGCTAACCTGCTCATAATGAAAGATGGTTAGAGGCCCGCAGTTTAATGTCCCAACCGATCGGCGTAAAACATAAAAAACGTTTAGTAAGCACCCAAGTAGGGATCGGTATTCCTCTGAAAAATGAATACTATTTCCGGGACTCAAAACAGGGCCCTTAGGGATTGGAAGCCAGCACTTTAGCCGCCAATCCAACTCGATCCCCTAATGCTTCGAGGTATAGACATTTCGAATTAGAGAAAATGCCATGCTTAAATGGTTTGGCAGTTTACTCAGAGGAATTGACTAGTGAACATTGTTGAAGGAAAAGACTTAACATCTCTATCCTCGGTTATTCCCTCAAGAAAAACGCGAGAGAGTAGAATTCGGTCTGAATTGCAAATAAATGAGGAGAAAATAGGTCTTTATCGAGAGAAATGAATATGTGATTCACCAAAAATAATAATAACATATTTTAATCCTTTCAATATATTTGATTTGAAAGAGAGGGTAATGGAAGCTTCACGATAAATATGATTCTGAAAATAAATCATAAGCAAGCATCTTTCAATGTCAGTCGATTAAAATAACCTCGCTAAATATTTGAAAATCAATTTGCTTCACGACAGAATGACGGAAACCATTTCATAGCACTATTTTGATGGTGAGGCAAAAATCATGACCACGTCTTCAGAGTTAGTAAAAGCAAGTTTATGTAATACTAACTTTCACTAGCTTATTGAACACCGGTAACGCACAAAAACAATAGTTCAACCAACCTCTGTGAGGGGTTATGATTCACGACTAATATATTTCTTATGAAAAACGACCTTCTTACCCTTCCCAGCGCGACTTCCTTGAGGAAGAATTATTGCTCTTCCCAACGCTGAAGTACTCATGTAGCGTAAGGAAAGAGCTTTCAGGATGCTTTTTTCGACGTCACAAGGGAACATTTCATATTGGAAGTGTATTTCAATGGCCAGTATAAAGTAGGAACGGCGCCTATTCAATTGGATTATAGTGTTTCTTGAGTTGGGGATGCATTTTTGTTTTTTTCCCCCGCCAGGCCCATGACACTTTCTTTCCTTACCTTCTTAATGCTGATTTAAAGAGCGATTGGCCAATTCATAAATTCTAATTACTCTTTATAATCGGATCTTTCTCTTAGCACGATCGATCTCCGATAAATACCAAATATGTGAGACATCAGCCTGGATTCACCGAGGAATATAAATTTTCGGAGAGTGATCCTCGGTGAAATATTCATAGCAGCGGAGCCCTCGAGTCCCATCTTCCAATTTGGTACCTCGACTATTCCTTGAACAACTGAGATAGCAAGAATCACCTTCCAAGAGAAATAATAAATTTCTCTCCTCCGGGAAATATCCGTCCAGCCTCATACCCCTTCGACAAAGCGTGAAAGTAATGAATCATGATAGTCCTGTTATAGGTCTGTTAGTGATTATATGAACTATGGAATTACTTCACGTGTAAAGAAAAATCGATAGTCATTGAGTTAGTTGGCTGCCGGATTCAATCGAATTTACAGAAGCTATTAAGGTCATTACCGTGATTAGGGGGAATTATGAGTACAGAAGAGTACAGTACGTCAGCGGTGTATGTGTATGTGAGGCCTATACACTCAGTCCTGAGAAGTTATGAGGGTAAATGTGTTTATTTTTTCTGTAGGGAGTTAAATACATTGCAGTTTAGTGAGTTTCAGCCGACTAACTCAATGACTTTCAGAGTTTCAACCAAGTTTTTCAATCATCTGCGGTATCTATGCTACTAACACAGTTTCATGCCATATGTATTCCCCAAGTAGAACAGTATGCCTGATAATTGTGAGCCTAACAGACGACGTGTATGATGATGTCGTCTTCAATTTGAATGAAACGTCAGAGGCTAATTTTTCTAGCTCATGAAGGGAATACGCTTTAAAAAACTGGCGTAACAGAAACTTAAATATTTATTCCCAATTGTTTTATTATTTAATTAATATCGGCTTAAAATTGGGATCGTGCATAAATTTAATTTTTTTAGCCTATATAAATTGTTAAATAGGAAATTGGGGATAAATATTAAATAAAACTGAAGTGTATATTCGTCGCCAGAATTTATTATCGCGAATTTACTTTATCGCCAAAACGGCGGCGATCAGAATCGGTCAGGGGCAAACGTTGTCAGTACTTCGTCGTACAATACAGCTTTACGGAAGACGATTGGGAGGGTAGGGAGCTGGGAGAACAATGAGGATACGTCAGCATTGTCAAATCCTTAGCGGAAGGTACCATGAAGATCTGACATCTGAAGGACAGAGTGCTCCGTTCTATGTGCTCTTCCGAAGGGATTATCTCTACCCGAATGTAAGCTAAGGAGAAAATAGCCACCATCGCAGTTTAAGCTCGGACTCAGCTGCGAGGAGGGCGAGAAAACAGCGCTGGGAGGAATGTAAGTGGAAAATTTTGCTTATCTTTATTCTTTATGAATCGATTACTTCGCTCTGGTTAGGCCACACCTCGAATAGATTTAACCAATAAAATTAATACAATACAAAGAAAAAACCTGCACGTATCGTTTAAAACTGCTGCGAGCGAATATAGAGTGTTTCACAACTTTTAGAGCGATTAAGGTGGGAACCCCTAGAGACTCGGAGGCTACACGCTAGGCTTAGTTTCCTTAAGAAATTCAGAACTGGCGTGTTTCAGAGAATATTATTTTGACGCCTCACTACATCTCTAGGTCTGACGGAAGCAATAAAATAAGAGAGATACAGTTCCGAACAGATAGGTACAAAAACTCGTTCTTTCCGAGAACAATTAGCGACCACAATAGAACTACTAAATACACTCCCATGATAGACGTCATCATTTCACCTCCAAAAACCTTATATCTTTACACGGCTGGTGTCCTAACACCGCCTGTCACATATGCGGCGGCTCGCATGGTAGTATGTATATGTAGTTTATATTGGTTGTAGCGCGAATCGTGAGTCGTTGAGTACTCATTTTTATAATTTTTGAAGTAAGACGAAAAAACTCTTGAACCAAACTTCACTTAAGTAAATTTTTGCATTTTATGCATTGGAAATAACCATGCCTGTTGTGATATAAATGATGCAAGGAATTATATTTTAAGATTTTTGTCTCCATGAAAGCATTGTTATGGCTTGGGTTTACGGCGAGGAATCCGAAATTTAATTCCAACACGGTTTATAAATATGTGTATTTTATTTGGCATACTACCTTGATATTTAATGGGAACTATTGTAATAAAATGATGTCTTTTCTCGTTTAGGAAAAAATTTGTACACACGTCTCAGAATTATTTCGAATTTTATGTCATGTGTCATAGGGATACGTGTTGTGATAGCATTAATTTGCTAAGAAACCAAATCGGTGACATGAATTTTTTTTCGCTTTTATCAACACATTACTAATTAGTACGCGTATGAAAAATTTCAGTCAAATCTGTTCAAAAACGAATCCCTCTCGCCATCTTAATAGCTGTTGAGTGCAAGAGTCGGTTAATACACATACATACATACATACCAATCACGCCGTTCCCTTCCGGAGTAGGCACAGTCACAAAGTTCCACTCATAAATCCTGTTTTCCCCATATGTATAATGATGCCTAAGTATGTCATATTCTCCCCATTCTCCTTATCAAAAACTACTACTTTAGTCTTGCAAGCATTTACCCTCAATTCCATTCTCTCTGTTGATTCACAAAATGTATCTAGGAGCTTCTGTAATCCCTGATCACTCTCTGAAATCAAAGCAATATCATTTGCATGTAATAGAATTCGCACGTTTACATTTCCAATCAAAAGACCGTCGTTTTCACTACATGCATCTCTAACTCATGTATCCATAAATACATTAAGAAGCCATTGTGACATTACGTATCCTTGCTTTGCGCCCTCTTTTATCACAAACCAATCACTCAGAACCCCGTTAACTCTCACACTTACCTTACTATAACACTCAATAACTGCCCATTCTCTCCATAGTCCTTCAAAACCTTCCAAAACTTCTCTTTATTTACCCTGTCATATGCCTTCTTTAAATCAGCAAACGCACAATACACTTTCTTTCGGACGCCCATACATTTTTCTCTCACTTGCCGAAGCAAGAAAAACTGGTCACTACATCCTCTCCCAGGCATAAACCCACACTGCACACCCTATATTCTGTCAGAAGTAATATTCCTCACTCTAATATGGTAAAGATAATCAATATTACATGAGAGGTGATACACTTAAGAGGAAATTTTAGAATAGGCGATGCAGAGTTGGGCGAAAAATTTGTCTTGCTGTCGTTACCTTTTTCGTAGTTAAGGCCGACTTTGGGAAGACAAATCGGTGCCGTGGTGTTGCCGTCGAGTTTGATTTCGCGGTCCAGCAGGAGGAGGGCCAAATCGTTGGAGAACGTGTTGCTATCGTAGCGATTCATAACAATTCGATGAACGAACGCCCTTTGCTCCTTATCTGAAAGATCAAGACACGAGAATAAAAAATTAGTCCCTCAAGCATGGAATGCCGCTTATACCCTATTTCAACTTTCAGGCTTTTTTGTTAATTAGTAAATCCTGATTTTAAAAATAAGGTGGCGTAAAAGTATCACAATGAAAACAAAGCTTGAAGTAAATGAAAAAACTTATGCTGCAAACATTTCAAACTTTCATGATAATAACATGATGATGAATTTGAGATTAATAAAAATGAAAATTTTGTTTTATTCTAACAATTTATTTTCAGGTACGACTAGTTTTGATGCAGCGGTGTCATCTTCAGGTTCAAAGAACTTTGTTTCTTTGTTCTTTGTACCTGAAAATTTACGCCGCTGCATCGAAATTAGTCTTACCTGAAAATAAATTGATGGAATCAAAGTTTTCTTTTTCATTAATCGTAATGGACTTCTACCAAGATGAGCCTGAAACCACTGAAATCATGATAGCTTTAAGTATTTTTCTCCATTGGTGGCAATTAATATCTGGAGAACGCATTGAGTATTCATAGACCACTTATCATTAAATTGATTTGACGCTTGTTCAGAATGAGGATGCCTGGGAATTTAAAATTTAACTCTAATATGATATTCCCTTATATTTTAGCAACATCTAAACAGTAAATGTAACGGTATCAGGCTGGACGTTCATGATAAAAAAAAGTAATCTTCCACCGATTTATTGACTGGCACATCGGGTTTCACCACACTGTGGTGCTTATTTAGTTAATTTTTTTATTTGAGAAAAATATCACATATAGCATGAAGCTATTTTATAGTGTACGTATAACAAACAAAAACGACAAAAACGTAAAAACGTAAAAACGTAACAAAAAGAAGGTAACAAATAATAATCCAACATGGGGAGTTGGTAAAAACAATTTTTGGGGATGACATGTGGCTAGGTTAGCGGAGACGCTGGAAGATTAGGTGAAAAGTTCGATGTTCTCAGGAAGGAAATTTACAAGAGAAGAGTGGCGAAAAATGAGCGAGCGCTTGGTAAGTGATAATCTGGGAGTATATTCAATATGCGATATTCTTCGGTTAGGTTCTCTAAGCTACAGCCGTCGTTTTTAAAAATCTTTTTCTCCTCGGTCCAGACTAAAATTTTAACTTCCTCCCGCCCCCACCCCTACTCCACTCACACCCCCTCCCGTTCCCCCTCTCCCCTCCCAACGCTTCGGTCTAGGGATATATATCTACGACCCTATCCGAAGAATGTCGCGCATGAATAATCAACAGCATGGTGAAACGCTTCGTGCCAGTCAATAAATCTGTGAAAGAGTACTGTTTTTTTATTCATCATGAGCAGTACAGTTCTAAATATTCTAAAGATGTAATACAATCCTGATAAAACTGTGATTCTACGCAGTTATGCCTAGGAACACGAGATCTCGCCGTTCATTATGACGAAGTATCGCTAGTAATGATATGGACTATACCTTCTTCTTTGTACAGATTGTGGTCCCCAGCGACGACAAACATGGAGCTCTTGGGCGTGTTGACGACGCAGTGGCCAGCCGTGACGACCCAATATGGGCTGATGAGGGCACCGCCGCAGACGTGGCGGGATCCGAAGCGGGTGGCCACCTGCAGTGACACTTGCCAAGGGAATTCCCCTGAAATCATCCATTTCAAGCAAAGAGGACGCACCCAACTGAAATCGAACAGTCTTAAAAAATGATGATAAAGGTAAATGTTTCAAGAAAACAAAATTAACGATCTGCAAATTTCCAATAGCTAAAATTACGTCATGCATGATCGCTGATCATGTAACCAAGCACCGCGCATGTTGATCATAATCAGTAATCGATTATCACCAAAAACACTGCGCTAACAATTAACTCTAAAAAAATGTTTTCAATTTTTTTTTACTTTTTCAGGAGTCTAGTTGATTTTTATTGGAGTGTGTTTCTATCAGTGAGCCTATATGTCTTGCTAATGGGAACTGTGGAAACAATGACGTCTTTTCCACGCGCAAAATTTAGTTTCCGGATCTTTTTCCCAACTAAGTGTTATAATCTCGGGTTGCCATAGAGAATAGAGGTAACTCATATGAGTTCCCGTCACTTTTCTTTCACTTTTCACTTCTGTTCATCAGAGGTTCGACTGTAATGAATCCCAAACCGCTAGATTTGGGAGGGGTAAGCTACTGGCCAGAAGCTCACGGGTAAAAGAGACAAGAGTGAGCGGGGAAAATATTCGATCAAACGCATATTGAAACAAACTAATGAGGTTATCGAAAGGTTAACAGGAGTCGGTGCTGAAACAAACGAATAAATAATAAAAAGGCAACTAAATATTAAAAAAGAATAAATTTCACATTTCGAATTGAAACAAGAGTTGCCATGAGTCGTAGGAAGCAAGGTTAAAACGATGAAGAAATAAATTGGTGAGTTTCATTATCATTTCAGAAAAGTGAATAGTTTTATCCGAGTGAATTTTCAAGCACGAGGGAGGTGTTATAGTATATTTACAAAATTCAACATTCTAAACAGGTCGAGAGACAAAAGAGTTTGGACTTGAGATATGAGTTATTTAACCTTGATCTTTGCGGTCCGTCTGATGAAGCCTTTCAGTAAATGGGGTCAATTGGCATTGGTGAGTGAATGACAGCTAAAGTAGAAGTTGCGCAATTATACATAATATTCTCCGCATTTTAATATGTTTGGACTATGAGTGATGCTGCAATATTCCCGTAAGCATTTTATTCCCGGAGACAGTCACTTGTTTCAAGTTCTCATATGTTGGTAATTATGCTGACAATTTACGTTCCCTTCTTATTAAGACGTGAAAGTTTTTTCGAAAAATCATAAAACAAGGTCAAATGGTAAAGGAGTCTACGAAAGCTGATCGTTAATGTTGAATAGACAATACTCTACATGATGCATGAGGGGTTGGTCGCTATGACCGGAAATATAGGTACAAAAGGCAAAAACAACAAAAATGTAATTAGGTTTCATCAAAAGTGCTTCGATGACGTCATTATATCGTTTCCGCATACATTTAGACCTGGTAGGTGCCTTAAATATGCAGATAATAAATAAATAATGATAAAATAATCAATAAATAATGAAATAATTAATAAATAAATTATGCAGAATACATCATCTCCTCTTCATCATTTATTAATATGTCATTCTCTCTCCGAACTCTCTACTTAAAACAACTAAATGTAGCAAATGGTGAATTTGTAAGAAATATGTATGGGAGTAGATCACACGTCAGCTTGAAGAAACCGCCTGTGAAAGTGAAAAGCTGCAAAATGCCAAAATGGAAATCGGAAGAATCTGACAGACGTTGAGCTTGGCCTTCAGTGAAACAGGAA
Source organism: Ceriagrion tenellum (assembly GCA_963169105.1). NCBI lineage: Eukaryota > Metazoa > Arthropoda > Insecta > Odonata > Coenagrionidae > Ceriagrion > Ceriagrion tenellum. The sequence continues at coordinate 92,723,801 of OY720632.1, read as the reverse complement.
TTGCATCAAAGAATCGCTCATTTGGACTCTTGGGAGGATCAATTCATCCCCGTTGAGTTTATATTTATACTTTCTCGTCGTATGTAGTTATAATGACACTATGCGAGTCACGTCACCACTGTGTAGACATTTGCCTCGACTTGCGATGCTTTTATTTTCTTCTTGTCGATGCCTAAAATCACCGACTAACGCGGGAAACCGGTGAATGCCAGGCATACAAATCATTCTCCTCTGTTTTGCTGTTTTATACCTACGGAATAAATAAGTCTACGTTCTTCCATCCTAGTGAACGGGACAGAATCTCTTGAGCAGAATGACTGCTATCAATCAGTTGACACTGCATCCGACTGTCAATGATTGACTCTTGTATACTTTATAACTAAAGTCACAGCAGTGTGATTGGTATTGTTCGTAGTTGACGAAAATCAGTTGTGGAGAGTTTGAATGCAAAAATCATTCTTCATAGTGAGGCAAAACGAAGTTCACCTCCTTTTTCTATCACGCATAGTGTTCTGCGGCAAAGTATTCGGGATTATACGAAACTAATAAAGAACGACGTTGCAGTAGCAGTGTTATAGTGGAAGTTAAATTTCCCTGGACCGCGGTGAAAGGCTGTTCATGCACAGTAGGCTCTCGAAACAGAAGATAGGAACATAAATGTGCAGCATACAATGATGAGGGATCAATCTTTCATGTACAATGCTGGAAGAATGTCCTCGGGTCGAGAACTTCGTTTGTAAGAGTTGTTACTCCACCCCTAGAAAAGTCAGAAAAGATAATGTATAGAGGTACACTAGATATTAACTACCTCCAACGTGCTTGATTACCTTTCGTGAGAATTTTAAGACAGCGAGGGAAGGCCAAGTTTCGTGGCATTGTCTACTAAGGTATTTTCGCTCGAAATTCTATCGTAGAAGTTTTATGGGGAACTGTCATGACGCCGTGAAACACATAGAGACTTAACTTAGCATTTTTCATATGTCTAAAATACCCAGTGATTACTTCGAAGCGTAGCTAGGGGAACAGGTGTAAATGTTCAAAATTCTTTTTAAAAACGGAAAAGCATGCGTATATGACAGAAGGTTGTCAAATATCACATTCTATAGAAAGATATTTCTGTACGTCAAGTTAATTCCCTCATGAGAATTGATCATAGTGTGTAATTCTATTCTATATTCTAATAAGGACTCTGATGATGAATAAAAAGATACCGGGGAGTCAGAGGACTAGCATTATATATAGTGAGGGACAAAGGGCAACCTTCAACCAATCTTAGGGTTGAATGAATGCATAAAAAACAATGCTAAAATGGAAGGCATGAAACATTAAGAGACTTAAAGGCTTCAAACTAACCCGCGACTTTGTCTGAAATTGCAATGCTAGATGCGAAAAAATGCTGATGGTTTTATGATTTCTCAAGAAAATCTGTCATTTTATGGAAAGTCATTCATCCCTTCGTTTAGAAACAAACCTGGCCGTAAGTCACATTTGCTTTACATTTAGCAATTTATGGTGAGTGAACATGGTAAGAAATTTTATCCAAATATTGCAGAAATGCCAAAACAATAAAATGAAAAATACTCGAAGTTAATTTATAGCCATCAACTTTCAAGGTATACATTTTCGCTGGGAAAATTACTATTTAAACTATTGTAATTAACAGGATATGAATCTTACTCCTGTTTCTCGAGGGATCAATTATTTCAAAGAATTTCAGCTATTAGCCTGTTGTTCGGTCACTTCCATATCCCTTCCAAAATCCGAGAAATATGGGGCTATCCAGGGGCCCGAGACGTACTTTGCCCATCTTGTATCAAGTTACTTCATACGCTGCATTGAATGAATGGCTTTGGATGTTGAGTGAGGAAAATAAATGTTTCGTAGTTAAAATGATAGAAAAAGTAGGTGTCAGTTACTACGATACCCAAGTTCCTGAGAACCGTTATCTCGCTGGCATATTAAAAAACCTTTGGCAAAAGACTAACTTCTAGTCAAGATTTTCACTCGCAGAAATAAAAGAAACAATTAAAAAATAAACATAACTCAATAAGCAGACTTTTCTCTGACATTCGTCACGTCAAAAATTTCGTGTCGGAACAATGAGTACCCAGTTTCCTTTTCCGCATCTGCGAACAGAAAGGCGTCCGAATGATTCATGTGTGCCAACGAAAAAAATATTAAAAAGGCATCTCGTCGCGGGGAATGTGCTTATTGCGTGAAATTCAGACGGCGTCGGGGACGGAGACGGAGGGCGAGGAAAAAACCAGCGGAATAAATGGCAAAACCGTGCAAACCATTTCCCTCCCCCGTTTCCGCATATGACCCGCCTGCCCTTGTCATCGCCGAAGCCGCCGACTCCTTCATCCGTCATTTTGATGAGGACATGCATTCGGGGGGTTGAAGGGGTTCGTTGTCTCCTTCCACCGCTCCCACCCCCCTGCCATGCGCCCACCATACACATACAGCTTCCATCACCATTTGTTAAGTTCCCTCCCCCATTCCCCACCCGGCAGGGTTGGGCTATGAAAAGCAATAAATCTTCGCGGAATAAGTCGAATCCTCATCGACGCGCGTATCAAAGCCGTTCACCATTTGTTACAGAATGTCAAGTACCCAGCAACAAGGCTCATCATCAACGAAGTTTGAGCGAAATATCATTTCACCTAGAAATCAATGAATTTGGTCTCATTTTACGGGAAAATATCCCACCCTTCCAAGGATACCAAAATATCAGCCCCTTGCCCAACTTTCCGAGATTTTTGACTAATAATACCAGCCATTTCACATGGGAAATGGTAGGTTACGCTCTCCAGAGAGACCTTATTTAAAAAATGAGGAATTTCTAACACCTAGATGTCGTCAAAAAATTAATAGGGTGTAGTTTGTATGCTTTATCGGCTATTTTAGAAAATAAATCGTATTGTCACCGCAGTAATTTGTTCAGAATCGCAAAAAAACCTTCCGTTGTGAAGAAGTTTTGAACGCACAGCGTAAAAAAATGAATCAAATCAAAGACAGTCGGATATTTTATTTTACTACCCAGAATTTCAAACATATACAAATATATCATTACACTATTAATAATGTAGTATTTAATTCATGTTTCCTACAGTTGCTAAAATTAAAACGTATAATTCGAATAAGCTAGTTCGAGCTAGTTCCCTAATCTCCTTTATGATCAGGGAACTAACTCGCTAAATCTACCTCAAAATGACAATGGTTATTTTCCGTAGAATTTTTACTCGTGCACAACTAGTTTCAACACCTAGGCGTCACTTACCCGACATGTACCCGAAGATGACATCTATGCTTAAAAACTGATGGTACCAAAATGAAGATTGTATGGAAAAATACCTAGTGCTCTTTTCATAATTGAAAAAAATATTCCACGAAGTCGCGGCTAAGTCTGTGAGGTACATCACGATGCGATTGATTCCTAAATTAATCGAAAAATTATAATTTAGTAGCGCTACGAGTGGGGAAATAGATTTGGAAACTGTTTATGCCATCTTGTTTTGATATTCAGAAACTCGATATTTCTTCCATACTTTGATCCTCTTTTGTTGATTGTTAATGAGTTATCAAATCAACGTCGTCTGCGAGCACGAAAATTTTCCTTCCGCTCAACCATGTTTTTGTCATGATGAGCATTTATCTTATAGATTACTTCATGCGTAAACGCGACACCTTCTCTATTTGGTTGAATATTTCATCTAGTCTTGATTTTCACTCAGTTCACACCGCATCTCGACTTCAACGCGAGCAGCTGGGGCATAGCACAAAATAAAAGGTGTGGCCGTAGCGGGACGGTCGATAAAAGTGGAAAACTGATCAAAGACATGGCTGGCTGTTGGATGCCCTCTGTATTGTGTATAAACTAATTGGATAATTAAGTCAATATTTCATCTGTAGCTTTGGTAACGATGGCTTTGAAGTGCTCGTTAAAATAACTTAATTGAAAATTATCTTTGCGGCTTTGCAATTACAATTGCCATTTTGTACGCAGTTACGTCAAAATCACACAGTTTTGAGCAAACGATCTCGTATATCTCTTTGACGATAGTATAGTGCATTCATTCGAAGCGCTTATGAGTACATAACCTCGGCATGCATAGGCATAAGCAATCGGAATTGGGTGCCGTAGGACACTAGGCTTTCGCTGGATTACTAACGTCCATAAGATGTGTTCTTAGAGAGCGCATCAGCACAAACCTTGTGGAACCTATGGATTTCCATTTAAAAAGAAACACTGGAACAATTTCCACACTTTCATTTTCCGTCACTGACCATTTTTAAAACCATAAACCATGGTCGGTGTCGAAAATAAAAGTGTGGAAATTGTTTCTTTTTAAATATGCAGATGTGTTCTAATTATAAATTTGAATTATCAACTCAAATCAATATTTTACACTCTTTCTTGACTACTGCTTTAATCTTCCTTGAGTTGCATTGTTGAGGTATTTTTTCAAATGATAAAACTATGTATTAATGGCATTATGTGTTGATTAAGTTTTTATTGGTTTGGATTTAGTGATTTTTACGTTTTTCATTAGTGTTTCCAGAAGAAACTTTAACACAACAGTATTGAAAGCCCTGAGGAAGGATTAAAAATAGCATCCAACATCGGCAAAATTTAGTGCATAATTTTATTATTTGAAAAAATCCTCAGTAAAAAGACTTCAGAAATACTTAAATAAAGTTCACAAGAAATCCACACACTTCTTTGAAATATACTACAAACGAACAGAAAATTTGGCAGGTGATGGTAAGACTCGGATGAAAGGCAAATAAGACTGGGGATATAATCTCTAGGCTTAGAGCTTATACTGAAGAAATTGAGATCTGGTTGGGGTTTGGGCTGAGGATATTATTTTGACCGCAAATTATATCTCTAGAATTGTTAGAAAAAATAAGAAGAGACACTGCCGAACTGGTAGGGACAAAAATGTCTTCTTTTCACGTACCATCACCGTACCATACCGATCGTGGGGAACTCGCATACAAAATATATGCGGCACATCATTAAAAAACAAGGATTATCAAGCGTATAATAGATAAATCCTCGGATGAAAAAGTGAAAGAGAGTTGCTTCTTCGCTCTGGGTAGTCCACACCTCGAATGCGCCGCGAGCATTTTGGACCCAGGACAGAAAGATTTGACTAAAAATAAATGAAATACAGAGGAAAAGTGCGCGCTATGTTGAAAACTGTAACGATTGTACATACATCGTTTTACTGCTTATAAAGGGATTAGGTTGGGCGTCGCTATAGACTCGGAGGCTGCTCGCTAGGATTAGTTTGCTTGAGAAATTCAGAACAGGTGTGTTTCAGAGCGATATATGGAATATTATTTTGACGCCTAACTACGTCTATATGTCCGACAGAAGCGATAAAATAAGAGAGATACAGTTCCGAGCAGATAGATACGAAAATTAATTCTTTCTACGCACAATAAGTGACCACAGTAAAAACTAAGCTGCACTCAATACACTCCTATAATACACTTCACCATTTCACCTCCCAAAACCTTATTCGGTACATCTTTTCACAGCTGGTGTCTTAACAGCCCCTGCCACATGCCCAAGCTGCGGCTCGCAGGGTAGTATACAGATGGAGATTACTTGCTACGTACAACAAATAGGGGCCATGAATCTAAGAAAATCCTTTAACTTGCGATTCATCTTTGTTTTCCTCCCCAACCCTTTACATGGTTGCTTCTTTACCCCTCGCCGCTGCGCGCCGGCTGCCAGCAGGGCAATAAATATGTTCTTCCAGATGTACCTCCTGAAGCCAACTCATAGTTCTGTGACATGGGTAATATTTGGTTGCCCTCCCCACCCAAACCTCATAAATGCGGTCTCAGGGTATTAACTATCCTTGGGTACACCTGGTTAAACTTATACCTCTGTAGTCGTCTCCGACGTTTTTAAAACATGTCGTCCCATCTGAAGCTTCATCCCCTTCTCCACGTAGTTTGAGTTCTATAATCGGTCACTCCATCAACTCGGCGGTGCCTTGAATGCATTAGGCACGAGTCGGTGGGTGAATCCTGGAGGGAAATATAATCGGTTCGCGAAGGAAGTACACGAAAAAAAGGAACACACCGCTCGGTAACCATATTTCTCTTCGCTTCTATGCGGGCGGTAACTAATCTTTCTCCAGCTCGCTGAATGTGAAAAACGGGGCGCAACGAAAGAAACCCAACCACTTATTCCTCCCCCTCCCCCTCGCACTCTCTCGCCACCCCAGTCTTCTCGAAGAGCCAGAATTTTCACTCTGACCTCAGCGAATGACGCCGACGCGGCACTCGCGTGTCTTTTTTTTTTCTTCCACGGGTGAAGCGCTGGTACATGAGTGTGTGTGTATATATGTATATGTTTTTCTTGCCGGATGGCGAGCACCTTTTTTTTTATTCGCCGTCGACTCCGTCTGCCGAATGTTACGTCTATCTCCTTTTTTTTCCACCGTCCAGATTCGGGAGAGCTCACGTTCAGAAAAAGAAGTGAGCCCCGTTTGGTGCATAGCGGCGTCATTGTCCGGTAAGCTTCTCAAAAGGGAGGGGCCGGAGTGTTGCCCCATCTGCTCTCCTTCAGCGGCCTATATAGGTCCTCTCATGGCGAGATAGCAGCTTGAGAAAATACCGTTCTGAGGCTATCCCCTTTTGCTTTCTGAAGAAAATCCATTTGCCGCATCATATTTCTCCCTTCTGAATAAAGTTAACCCAATTTGAATGTACGGCGAGGGTGAAATGGAAAATACTTTACATTTCCGAGATTTTAGTGTACACTCCAAAGATTATCACGCCTATTCTTTGCCTGATTTTGAGTCAACCGGGACTAGCCTCGGATTAAACCTTACGGAATCTCCCGCAATGCACAACTGTCCGAAATTCCACAGAGGAAAAAAATCATCTGCCATGACCGGGACTCGAACCCGGATCCCTCGATTTCTGGTCGTAGCTAACTGGCTAAAGCATTCGGCCGGAAATCGAGGGATCCGGGTTCGTGTCCCCGTCAAGGCGGATGATTTTTTTTCCTGTGTGGAATTTCGCACTATTCTTTGCATTACATACCTAGTAACCTGATAATATTTCAACGTTTGAGAGCTAGTAGTTACCGTTAGTAGTTACCGGTAGTAGTTACCGTGAGACGAATAGAAACAACTCATTAATTCCAAATTAGGAGGTCAGCGAATGAAACAAAAATAAGTAACGAGGCATCATGGAAGGGTTGTTTGTTGAGTTCTGCGGGAAAAACCATTGAGCATTTAAGGTAGTTTGAGCTAGATGGCTCCCCAGTCATCATGGAGATCACATTCGAATTTTTTTAGTGCTCTTCTACCGGTTAAGGTAGGTTTTGATGAAAGTCAGAAGATCTCCTCCCGATTTTGTACACTTTTACGGGACTAACTACCTCTAGTATACCCTTTTTCGCCTCAGCATACGATATACCCTTCTTCATCCCGTCCATGAGATCTACTATTCTCCTTCCTCCCATTACCCGCATTCCCAACATCTTCCATTTATCACACTCTTGAGCAACCCATCACCCCTAATTACATCCTTCAGTCACCTACCCTCCTATCCTGGATTTCATTTAAAACTTTCCTTTCCTCGCCCACCATCTGAAGCACTTTCTCTTCCTTCTCACTTTCCGTCCACCTCACATCTTTTCCTCTATCACACTCTTGAGCAGCCCATCGCTACTTATTACTTCCTCCAGCCACTTACTCGGTCTATCCCGGATTTCATTCAGGAGTTTCCTTTCCTCGCCCACCATCTCAACCACTTCCTCGTCAGTCTTCCTTTCCGTCCACCTTACCTCATCCACTCTTCTCCCCTCCCACATCGCATATGCCTGCAGCCTATTCTCGTCCTCCTTTCTGAGGGTCCACGTTTCTGCTCCTTATGCCTTTTAATATCAGCAGCTGTTGGATCCATGAATAAAATTACATTACTGACGGTGCCGTAATACACTTTTATGTGATTGAAATTCTAAGTAAATTAACGAAAATATCTCTTTAAGTCCTTAGTTTGACTCAATATCTTGACAGGGTACGTCTAAAATTCCTTCACAATGGGAGGTTTCTATTCAATCCTGAAAAAAATTACTGTGGTAATTATATGATTTATTTTCAAAAATAGTCGAGAAAAAAAATACAAACTCCACACAGCTAAATTTCTGACGAAATCTAAGCGAAATCTTTCTGACAAAATCTTGGCGAAATCGATCTGAAAAAATCTTATTATTTAAATTAAATTTCCCTGAAGTGCAAACTCTTGCCATTTCCAATGCAAAAAAGCTTGCATTTGTGGGTAAATATTATGAAAAATAGTTTTGTAATGGCCTAATATTTTGATATTTTGGAAGGATGAGATATTTTTCTCAAAAATGAGACTAAATCAATTGATTTCTAGGAAAAACGATATAACGCTCATATCGCCATCAGTGTGGGAAAATATCATCGAAAGATAAGATGACCCAGGGTTGGTCTAGGGTGAGAGTGGCCGGGGACATAAACATGAAATAAATGCGTAGATTAAGATCAAAATGAGGAATTTATTCATGGAAACCATGACATAAAAGTTCTTAGGCTTACAGAGAAGAGGGAGGGCTACGATGTCCATTTTACTTGCAATCGAAAGAGTTAAGCACCTTATTCTGATCCCAAGATCGAAGAATTTTCAAGACATGGATGTTTGAAGATGTAACCGTGTGTTGACAAATTTTTTAAATGCCATAGAAAACGGGGAAATATTGGTAATGATAAGTGTCATGCATACTAATGCAAACATAAGGGAGGGTATTGGCACAAACTTTGTGGAAACTATGGATTTCCCAATTTGGAAATAAATACTGGTACAATTTACACGCTTTTATTTTCGTCACCGACCATGGTTTCAGCACATTATGCATCCCTGATGATGGCATAATGTGCTGAAACTATGGTCAGCGACGAAATTAAAATATAAAATAGTACCAGTGTTTATTTTCAAATATGGATATCAATGCAAGTTCTCCGCTTACAAGTTGTAGATGTCTCTTTTTGGAATGGATGGCTTGGGAGCTTTTTTAAGAAGTAAGAGTACCCTAATATCCGAGAGAAATAGAAGCCGCGGCTCAGGCACATAAAAAACAGCTTCCAATAATGATCTTGGATTAATGTCAAGGTAAGTCAAGAGACTCTGTTGATCTGTTGACACAGTTATTGTATCATTGGTAGAGTACCTATGATGTAGAACGTGGGTGAAAGTTACATGTACATTTGAGTGCATATTGGTGATAACTCACCCCCTGCCGAACACCATAGAGATAGTTGGCAGGGTAATATGTAGAGGTAGAAGTTGCTTCTAAGCTTAAGGAAGGACTTCATGGATTCAGGATGAAATCGCGCTTCACTCACCTGGCTCAGCACCGCTTCCGCCGACAATCCTGTTGGAATAATTGCCCCGAATACCGCAGGGTATCTCGTAACCTATGGGGCTGAAAAATAATCAAGCCTTCAAAAATTGTGGAAGCGTATGATGCAGGAGAAAAGGATAAAAATTAGGATAGGCAATTACATTTCTCTTAAATTGAGATTTTCCAAAAACTGATTACAGTTTTTCATATTGTAATACATCGTTTATCAATACATTAAAACAGTTATCGGATGTGTGAAAATAATTTCATTTACTTGTTTGTATCATTATGGCTAAGCATAAAAACTATAGGTTGCATCTAAATAAGAGGCCGGAAAAAAGTAATTCTCTTAATAGCATTACTTTAACAATAACAAAGAATTCCAAGACAGCGGTAATGGTTACGGTGTAATTCCGCCGCTGCTTCTGTTAGTAATGACTTTTACTCCGATTAGGCAGAGTATATTTTAGACGATATTGACATATTGAGTGAGCCTGAAAATAAGATATATTATAACAAAATTCCCCCAAAGTCCCCTATAGCCTAAATTCTTACTATTTTTTTATAAACTCATAATAGAATGTTAAAACGAGGGGTCATAACGATGGGTAACTAACGCTGTTCTTAAGTTAAGGAGACTCTTTCTAGACTATGCGATTAGTTAAGTTGTAAGGGCATCGCCTGCGGATAAAGGCTCAATATTATCATAGTTCAAATAGATAATTATAGAGAGGTTGGTTAACACTCTTATAATCTAAAATCTGTGCTAGACATTATTAGATAAATCATTTTACAACATCGAGGGGAAAACTCTCGCCCCGCCATTAGATCTGTAATTATGCTCTTGAAAGTAATCCGTGTGATGCGCTAGTTTTCTATTTCGTACTTCTCGCTTGATTCGCCTAAGACCAATAAAATTATGAAGAGCCTTTAATATTTAATTTTTATTGTATCTTTAATTCCCCGAATACAGCACACTTGGCTAATTTATGGCGGGTGAATAACAACAACAACAGACGAACACAACCACTCATGCCCTGAGTGGTGATAATTCGCCTGATTAGCTGAGGTTCGCGGATGCAAACTGATTGGCGAAAACCTTACCCTGTTGCCACCATGGCTTGCCCTTAATATTTCCATTGCAGTTTAGTATCTCCCTCTTTGCTTTGGTTCTCTCTCAAGGCCCATGCTTCATATTTCAGAATTTACTGCGATAATATATTATGGTGTGTACGGCTAAGTATCATAAGGGATGTTATTAATTCTAAGAAAAAAATGACCAAATTACGCCGTTAGGCATTGAAAAAAATGGATGATTTTCTCCCCATCGAAGCGTGCATATAGTGGAGGGTCATTAGTCAGGATCAGTTCTCGCAAGATAAGCTGTCCATCAGGACGGAGAGTCATTTTAAAAGGTGGTTCCTCTTATCGTCAGCTCAAATATCTATAACACGGTAATCAGTCTCACGAAGTGTCACGGAGACAAGCTATGCATGTCTAACTTTTAACGCAAACACATTCTCATCCCTCTCATATATTGGCAATAGTGGAGAGCCTGAGCTCTGCCAGTCAAGATTAAATCGATTTCAGAATAAAAATTAACCTTGGCTTGAGTCCCTAGTACTTAAAATGAAAACAAAGCTTCGTTTTCATGTTACGGACAACTTCCAGGAAAAATAAAAAAAACTATATTTGCCTTCGAAAATAGGCTAAGGTTATTAGGGAAAAAGTGACTTAAGCCAACCTCTAAAGTAAAAACGTATTTTGCGGGATTTGCGGGATGGTAATATTATAGTCACCATATATTGTCCTGCGATGCTGTATAGGGAATAATTCAATATCTCTTCCATATATACTGGCTTAACTGCAGTTGAGGCTGGAGATGACGGTTCCTCAAAGACCCTTACCGATTGAAATGTCATAGTAACACTGCCGAAATATGTGTCAAGATTTAAATGAATAAGAAGCCATTTTTACACCATGAAAAACAAATATTTCTAGTATTTAACTTACCATTTCGTTTTACAATAATATGTTATTGAGCTTGAGAAACGAGGAAGAATGACGCATGGTCTTTTCTAACTAAGCCACATTTAAACCACTGTTAAAACCAAAATATCAAAGTTATAATCAATTGAAATCTACTAATGTCTTTACTTGTTGACGTTTCTCTTACATATTTTATTAAGAAGACGGTGCCATTATAACAAGTGATGTTCGATATGGAAGGAAAACCACGTCATAGAAGCCAATATTTTAACCTAATTTGGCTTCTATAACGTTTTGTTTCATTCCCATATCGAATTCTTAACCTAATTTGGCTTCTATAACGTCTTGTTTCATTCCCATATCGAATTCTTAACCTAATTTGGCTTTTATAACGTTTTGTTTCATCCCCATATCGAATTCTTAACCTAATTTGGCTTCTTCTACTTTTGTTTCATTCGTGTATCGATCATCATTGGTTATAATGGCACCGTCTTCTTAGAAAAGTATGTGACTTAAACGTCAACCGGTAAAGGTAATCCGATAGATATCCTCGGATTAAATAGATAGACCCTCGGATTAAATAAAACATATAAATCCGTTATTATTATTTTTACCTAGTCTTTGCTAACGTGGTAGCAGATTAGTGTTTATCTTTCTTCTGGGAACGGTGGTTTCAAAACAATGGTTTAATTCGCAGGAAATTAATTTTTTTTATTCGATCTGTATGTATCGATCATGTATGCCATGCAATGTATGTATGTATATAATTAGCGTGGCCAGAGGTATTCAAGTAGCGTAAAATAGAATTGGATGAAATAAAATCGAACGACTAGATGATTGCGGAAGAGTTCTATAAAAAGATGACTGCATGAACTTAAACGTTTAAGCACTTCAAAGAATAACAGAATTAGGGGAAGACGATGGACGTATAATTGACTCAGGACGGGGCGATTCACGTCGGAGACGTTTCCGTGGTTTCTACTTAACTCATCTACCGGTAATTTTGTATTTGATAGAATGATATTTCCACTCCTATTGTCAGATAACGCATTAAATCTTTATTTCAGCTAATACTGCCTACTTCAATACATACATTGATTTTAATGATAATTATTATTTGAAATGTTGTTTACTGAGAAGTAGGAAATACAATTCCCATGGTCAGAGGGTCTGTAACGGTTATTTTATATTTAATCGAGTTGTCTTTCCACACCTACTGGCAGATAACGTATAATATATTCATTTCAGCAAACAAACCTCAAATAAATCACAAGCAAACTAAGCAAAAATACCTCAAAACATGCATTAATATTAATGAGAATTTACTATTTTAAATTATATATGCTGAGTAGTACGAAATGCAATTACCATGACCAGAGAGACTCATGTGACATTCAATGGCACAAAAATTAAATGAACTCGAATGACAAGACGGTTGCCGTAATATTTTACGAAAAGATGAATGCATGAATTTTAACACATATTATATGAAAGAATGACGGCAAAAGCGGGAGGCTGATGGGCACAAACTTGCCTCAGGACAGGATACTTCTCATCGCCGTTGCCCACCGAAGGAGGAGGGGCTGTCGTCTGGGCCTCCATGGTCTCGTTCGCCAAGAGAACTTCCAACTGGGCCGCCGTCTCCTCCACCTCCTCCTGCCTCCGACTCGGCAACCCCGTGACGAAATCGTGCCAGGGACCCTCCGAGGGAGGTCTCAGGGACGAGGTCGTCGGCGAGGGATCCGTGTCACGGCCACATTCGATTTCCGCTGAAAGGGAATAACAAAATTTTTCGCATAAGGAGTGCGAAACAAAAGGCGAGCTCCCTCTCTCATTCTCACACACTCACACAGGCGGACGTGGCGGATATCGGATGCGAGCTCCGCTCTTTTACCCTGGGGACGAGTCGAATGAAAAAAGAAGAGGAGGAGAGGAAAAAGCAACTGAAGATCGCGATGCGCCACCCGCAAACTCCTCGCCGTTTCTCGTGAGGCAAAAGTCTCCTCGTCGTTTCTCTCCCTTCCTTCCTTTCCCATTTTTCTTTCAAAAAGTCTGTCTCTCGCCCTGCCTCGTTTTCCTGCGCGTGGTTAGAAAAATTCCCTACCAACTCTCAACCCCCCTTGAAAGAAGCGATTCCGAGTAAAAAGTTAAGTCGTCGTTTTCCGTCGCGATCAGAACCAGAGCGTTTCGTTTTCTGTTCTTCTTTTTTCTTCTTCATTTTCTCTTCCTCCTCGCCCTCGTTAATCCCGCACTTCTCCCCGGTAGGAGGATAAGGGACGACAAAAGCTCTCATCCGCCGCCGTAGGATGATAATACTTCTGGATCATTTAGCGGGTGGGGCAAGGTGGGATCAGGGAGATGGAAGGGATATGAACAAATGGAAATCGCGGCGGCATGCGGGAAATATTTTATATTTTTTTCGTTCAGATTCTCGTAAGAATGGGAAAGAAAATTGCCACATCACGGTATTCTAAGTCGAAATAAGTATCTTAGTTCTGGAGACGGAAAATACTGGCAAAGTTTGAAATCTAAGGGTGGAGGTTAAGCATGGGGAAAAACTTCGCCTCGTCGAGTGAAATGATTCCAGTTATGTTAACTCCTTAACTTAAGAACTTGGAAAAGCTAAAAAAGGTCCGCCTCTTATTTCCCATCAACTATTTCGGCTGAATTTATTTCAAACTTACGAATATTGAAGCAAATCAGACTTAGGGGTTTCTTCATCGCAAACTTCCCTCCGTTCATTCAAAAAAAGTTGCAGTAACACTATATAGAAATGCTCGAGAAAATCCAACATTTTTCGAGCAATATTTTTTATTATAAATTAATGATGAATCAACCAGCTTTTCAGTCAAGAATGAAGTTTGAAAATGACCAAAAAGATAAGTGGTTCCAAAATCACCATAAACTTACACTATCATCTTACGTTGTAGAAAATCAAGATTTTCCTTTTAAGAAATAAGAATTTGGATATGATTTCTCAGTCAAAAACTGCTATGAGATAGTTATTAATGAACTCATTATTATTTGTAAGTTCCATTCGGTCATACTCGCACTATATTAAATTCCAATCTGAAAAAAATTTCATCAAAGCAAATTCGCACCCACGCTCTCTTTCCAAGGGATATGTGAAAAACTGGCTTTTATACCGGTGAACGATGACGTGTGTCAGGTACCTGATCCTTCAGCCAAGTTTAGGAAGAAGAAATTATCGTAAACTCCGTCATTCTCGGCAAGCTGTCTATGTTTTTCTCGAGTTGCGCTTGAGATGAGTTCATACAAGGACAACACATAGCTACTTAGACACGGAATTCAAATTGCTTTTTCTGATGCATATAGCAATATCGCCAAATCTTCCCTAGTCCTTGCGACTTAAAATGTTTCTCGAGTTTTTCTCCGAAACAGAGGCAGACATGAGAGAATCATGGAAAGCAAACTAAGATATTTGAACTACAAAACTTTTATTTGAGTGAGAACGAACATCCTTTTTTTTACATGTGGGAGAAAAAAATTTTGAACAATTCTGGGACATGCATTGAAGAATGAATATTTGTCGGCCAAGGAAAAAATAATAACTATCTGATATTAATTTGAAAAAATCAACCAAAACAGGGGTAGACATGAAGGAATTATGGAAAACAAACTATGATATTCAAACTACAAAACTTTCATTTGAGTAAGAACGAACATCCTTTTTTTTATATGTGGGTGAAGCAACTTTTTGAACAATTCTGGGACATGCATTGAAGAACGAATATTTGTCGGCCAAGGAAAAAATAATAAGTATCTTATATTAGGTCGAAAGAAAATCATCTCAAAAGTTTGAAGAATCAGGTTCTATAAGTAACTCTGTATAATCACGATAGTGAGTGAAAGAGTCTCCAGATTTTTCATGTAATCCATATGAAAATTCACTGAAACTCACGGACACTCCTGTCTTCGCCATAATGATACAAATGTGTCTGACATTGTATCGAGGATGCTGTTCATGAAAAATTACCACTGAATAGCATACCTTCATGTCTCATGATGAAGTGATGTACCATCAGAAATGCGTGGTAGAAAAAAAGGCGTAAGAAGGATATTCTGTCATCCGTCATAGGAACTACTTACTGAATGACGCCAGCAAGGAGAAAGTAACCAGAAAGGCAACACGTGTCTTCGAGCGAGAAAAATGAGCTAAATAATCCATATTTGGTCACCACTTTCTTGATTTCCTAGTGAAACTTTCAACACTCAAAACAGTATTGTTTCATGAAGATGAGAATGGAGTGTGCCCGTGACAGATCCGACCACTAAAGAGGGAGTAAAAAATTCGTGAAGAAAGTCGGAGGAGGCAGCCTGAACGTGTTTTCTGGAAAGCAATCTAGATAACAAGTATCCATCACAACACAATTAGGCAAATGGCCGAAGCAATGAGACGCTGTCTGCCAGAGGCGGTTTTTTGAGTTCCTCGGAGATCAAAAGTCGTAAACTTTGAAAGGGAGATTGAGCTCCAGGAGTTTAAAACGAAGGTATTACTCTGAAGTTGGAATTCTCAGCGGTGAATTGTGATTACTGAGGTTAAATTGTGGTTAATATGATTAACGTGTATAATTGTGCCACGAAAACATATTTATAATAATTGGTTATATTTCAGCGATTTATACCATTCTCTATAACTGAAAGTACTGTATTTTATATTTTAAATAGATAAATGTGGCGATCTAATTTCAATTAATTAACCAGAATGAAGAATACTCTTCTTTTAATAACAGTACTTGAACATTTTGTTTGGCTTGAAAGCAGTCGAAAACATGACACACTTGTACTCTCAATTTCAATGCCATTAAATTTGCGAGTACTGTACATTACATTTTATCTGCATTTTAGAGTCTTTTGTGCTCCTTTCAGCGTAGTGTACAGTAAACAGGATGAATGACCACACCAATGAATATAGCTAAATTGTAACCGGCATAGTCGGCTAAACTTATGATGTCCACGCTTCTCTAAAAACTTGAACTTACCGGGTAAACAGTTATTTTTAGACCTTATTTATGATAAATTTAGACTTTGCTAGCAATTGCATTCAATGACTATAAATGTTATCTGGAAATACATTAAAAAGTACTGCACATAGACTAAAACATGACGTTAACCGGGGTGAAGCTGGTACAGTTTTTGAGATTTTTTATGTCTCCTGTACTCACATGTATTTTATTCTTCAAGAAAATGTTTTTTGAGGGAACTTAATCTCTCGACTAATTGTTTCATGCTTGAATTTTAGCTTTCCAACCACCTTCACCACGCTCAGTGTGGTGAAGATAGTACACCATCGTTTTTCAATGAAATCTTGTAGACGTTGGTATCTATTTCTGCTTCACCCCGTAAGCTTCATGCTCGGAATCCGTCTAAAGACTATGTACACTTGAGAAACGCCTTACCAACCTTTTGTGCTTATTTTCCATCTCTCAAAACCATTGCAGTCTTCATTGCATCTTTTGGTGACGATCGACATGATCGGTTCCTCAAGGTTTTCTGTTGCCAAATTTTCCTTGGTAGTAATTTTAGCATAGAACGAAAGATACTTTGTAAATTTCCGCGAAGTTTTATTACGCCAACCTAGAGTTCTACAAACTAATGCCAACATCAAGGAGCAAGGAATCATTATTGTCTAACATGTATTTGTTTAAACATGGGACGTTTAGCTTAAATGCATGTAAAATGCAAAAATGAGCCAGTGAACCTTGTTAGTGTGATGAGCTTGTCGAAACCTAGGTCGATGTAATGAGTCTAGGTGGAAATTTCCAAAGTATCTTTCATTTTTTGACCATGCTATCAATGCTTCAGTTCCACTTGGTATCCCCTAATACTTTATACTTTATTATATCCAGAAAAAAGTAACCAGAACGACGAATGCATGCAACCAACACAAAACTTCGATGTGTCAAAGTCAACCCTCTTACTGCACGTTTTAGGCACGTTTTAGGGACTAAAGTAAGTTGTAATACATATATTTGTTTTCGAGACTGATTAGTACCCTCAGATAGTTTCTTGAACAAGGAAAAATCTTACTCGAGGGTATTATTAACCAGGACGGCACAACTACTGAGGCTAGACGATGTTGAGATAACGTGATAGCACTGAAGACAATTATAGTGTTACCAATTGGAGGTGAAACTCGGAAACGTAGTTTAAGCACTGTTTGCATTGTCAACATGTCCAGCACTTGGACCAACCGCCATTGTCTACTACCAAAACTCCGTCACTCCGCCAATTCCTCCCAGATTTGAAATTTTCGTGTATGTACCATCTGCACCCCGCTAACTGACTTCACTCTGGTTTACGGTGATGAAACTATTAAAACTTTCTGCTTGTGTATTCCTCTGTTATTGAGGCATATTCTCAATATCAAAAAGACACAAACTGCGTACAAAATTCCTAAGGCAAACAACATGAACATTTCTTGTTAACTCTGAGACAATACTCAAACACAGATACAAACTCCTGTAGGGTTTTCGATTACATATAAACTTTTTTTCATGTCAATAACAATATTTTAAATCGCAATCCCGATATTCCCATGATTACAATTTTTTCCAGTTTAAAAATCGTCGCACTATTTCAAGATTTTACTGGATAATTTCAAACCAAGAAGCTCTCCCCGTTTCTTTGAGGCCCTTGATGTGACTCACTAAAAAACAACCGTTTAGACATCGCTTCGGAGGCCGACGAATCAATTATCTCCGATAGAAAGCGACCGAGATGCACTCCTCTCCTGCCATGATCATCTCCATCTCGCACGACTAATCAAAGGGGCCGTAATATCGCCGCGCTCATCCTCCAAACCCTCCATCCCAAATAAGCCTCCACAGAAATCACCCGAAGCATCTCCGTTGATCAATCAGCCTCCTCTTCCTCATCCTCCATCCATGCGATTCCTTTCATCCTCTCTGACCTTCAATTGTCTTCTCCATCTCACCTCCCTCCTCCAGCGTCCCTTTCCCATTACCTCTAGCTCGTGCTCCACCGCTAGCACTCGTATCAATACCTTGCACTTCTCAAAAATGCATGTATACAAGGACGTCATGTAAATACTCACAGAAATGTAAATGAATAAAAAAATACATGCATAAAAATGCACACACATAATCACTCACAGATACGTCTATAGTTATTTATTTTCATGTTCGCACAAATGGAGATTTTTCCCGACCTCATCGGCCGGTTGAAGGCGTGGAAGGGGTAGGACTGATTTAAAAAAAATCACACACACACGTGTGAAAACCAGAAGAAAACAGAGAATCAACCATCTTCATCACGCGCACTTCTTCAAACGGGCCGATAACGAACGAAAATAAATGCCGCAGATGTATGTGTAAGGAATAGAAAAAATATATACATCTATATATATATATATATATATATATATATATATATATATATCCACTTGGCGAAAAACACTTGTAGTGCACAGATATAAAAAAAAGGTCACAGGCGTGACTAGCAGTTACATATAGAGCACAAAAAAAGGTAAAACTCACAGAAATTTTGATATATTTCGGCGGACACAACCGCCTTCGTCAGAATGTTAGAAGGTAGTGACTAGAATAGTAGAAGGTAGACTACCTTCTAACATTCTGACGAAGGCGGTTGTGTCCGCCGAAATATATCAAAATTTCTGTGAGTTTTACCTTTTTTTGTGCTCTATATGTAACTGCTAGTCACGCCTGTGACCTTATATATATATATATATATATATATATATATATATATATATATATATATATGTACATAAATGTGAGAAAGAAACAAAAAAAGCTCGAAAAGAGAAGTGCGGATTCTTGAATGCATATGGATGTCTCTCGACTTATGAGACCCACCACTCCCATCTCCATTTTGGTTCCCAACCGTCCCCTTATACTCCCGGAGGGGGAACTGGGGAGAAAATTAGAAGCGGAATAATGAGATGGGAGCGGAGAGGAATCGTTTGGTTAACATGGAGCGACTGAAGGAGCACGCGAATCCGGGTCATTTTCGCAACAATGGGAGGACTGCGGAGAGACAGTGGGGGTGGGAGGGTGGGGTTGATAGGAGGGAGGAATGGGAGGGGAAAAGAGTTAGGAGATAGACGGAAGGAGAGAGAGAGAGGCACGGTATGAGAGAGCAGAACCAAGGAGAGAGGCACAGTTACAAGGGAGAGAGGAGCTTTTAATGCAGATGGAGTGTGGTACCGATGTGCGATGGGATACTTGTTGGAGGATAGAAAGGGTTTTCGCTGCACGTGGAGAGCGCTGGATTTTCCCCCGCCGCTGCCCGGCCCTCGTCTTGGGCCTCCCACGCCACGCTCGTGCACGGGGGACGGCAGGAGGTCCGAGTCGCACACGCCCCCTCAGGGTTCCCCCCTCACCCTTCTCCCTTCTCCCCACTAGCTCTTCCCTTAGTTATCTCCGTCCGCCCACGACCCGTGGCTCTCATGTGGAGCGACGATTGTCAAACTTACGCGGCGCCCCAGCGCGGAAGGACCCCCCGAGGATGGAACATCGCATGGGTGACTTAAAATAGCATCCGTCTGTTAGGAGAGGGTTTTTTTTTCCTTCTTCATTACGTTCTGATTTTGCTGGCGAGTAACTCGGTGATAAACGACCAGGGACACGTTTAAAAAAGCCTCAAGTCGTTCCAAATTGTCCGAGAGTTTCTAAAGTACAGTCTTACCATCCCTTACTAGTCCGTGTTTTCGTGTTCGAATCCCAGAAACGGCGGAGATTTTCAGTTTAATCCTGATCCCTACTTGGGCGCCATGTTGGGAGCACTTCAGGTACAGTGCTACGTCCATCGGATGGGATATTAAACCGTGGTCCCTCGGCGTCTTTCGTTTGGAGTAGGCAACTACAGACGCCGGATTCCTCTCCACTCTTCCTTCCGTTCCCTTGCAAATAAACCCTATCCGCAATGGCGCAAATGTCCTCAGCTGTCGGTCGCCTTCCATTAGTAAACAACTAAATTTTAAGGTGGTGGGAACGATTTCTGTTCGTGCACAGATTTACGCGAAATTTTTCAAACTTATATCACTAGTGAAATCTTCTGATAGTTTTGAAAAAATTTCATCCTACCTAAATGTTTTTTTGGACATGCAATACTATTTTAACTCATATCCCTATCTCTCATTGTATATATTTCGTAGAAACTCGATTAAATGCATAGATTTTCTAATAAACGCGAAACAAAACATTTCTTGTGGATATTACTAATTAAAATACAATGTCCACTTTAAACGCTAAATAAAATGAATAATTTAAAATTTGATAAATATATATATATATTTCAAATGAAAATATCCGTTCTATCCAGTTACTCAATGTCCGGCTATTTAAAAAATGCTCAAAGTAAATTTTAACTAAGGAGAGCTAAACGTATTAGCAGTAATGCTGTTAATTACTTTAAAGAGCTACATTGAAAAATTATTATTAATAATTCAGAGTAAAGACAATAAAACGTGAAAGCATAGTAATCATTTTTTAAAATCTTCCCTCGACTTTTTTCTTGAGTATAAAAGCGCATGTAAATTGCGCTGGCTTCACTGTTGCACATTTAGCTAGTTTGAGCGAAATATTATTTTACCTAGAAATCGTTGAATTCGATCACATTGTAAAGAAAAATATATTAATCTTCCAATGATGCCCAAATACCAGCCGCTCACCTATTTTTCGAGATTTTTAACGAAAAATACCAGCCCTTTTACAAGGGAAATGGTACGTGAATGCACTCTTGAGGGACCTTATTTAAATAATGAGGTATTCCTAACAACTAGATCTTGTCAAAACAATAATAGTGTGTAGTTTGTATGCTTTATCGACTATTTTTGACTGTAAATCATATTTTCACCGAATTAATTTTTTCAGAATCGCAAAAAACCTTCCGTTGTGAACGTACCATTTTTAACGTACCGTGTGAAAAAAATGAGTTGAATTAAAGACTTATGTAGATATTTTTATTTGAGTACTTAGAATTTCAATCATATAAAAGTATACTATTGCACAATTAATCAGGCAATATTAAATTTATGCTTTCTACAGCTGCTGAAATGAAAATATGGTATAAACGTTGAAAATGGCACGATATGCCGAAACCTGGGTCGATAAGAGAAAAGAAAGTGCGGAATCAGTTATCTTTTTCATTAAAAGGAACATAACTGGATTTTCACGGAGTTACACCGTAATTAGTATCTTAGAAAACGGACAATTTGAATATGGTCTCCATTATGACTAGGAAACTATCTAGCTCAAACGACCTGAAGCAGGCATCAATTTGGCTTACTCCGCTACATTCGCTTTGTAAGATATAACTTGTTAATGGTGACTGCCAAAAAATATCAAGGAGTCACTGCATGATCTATTTGAAAAAAAATGTTTTAAATACAGGGTGCGGCAGCATGATTTCCTGATGTGAATTTGGCGTCAGGAAGCGAGGTTCAAATACGATCCTGTGAGGAAAAAAGTTTGCCCAGCATATTCACCTTGACGTGCACAACACTTTAACGCTTGAAATTCACACTGTAGAACATGGAGAAAAAATAATTACAAAGATGTCTATAACATCCTTTGTTTTAATGACCCTTCACATCTGCAAATTATGCTTCCGCACCCTCTACAATATCGTCTGAATTTCGAAAGCCGCGCCGAAAACTCTAGTCCTAACCATGCACCCTTCAATGCAAAGGCAAAAATGTAAAATATAATTCTTTTGCCATTTCCATTACTGCCTGCATGGTGTGCTAAAACGCATAATCAGATTCACTGAATTTAATGTGGTCCAAGAGTTATTTCAGCCGACTTAAAAAAATTATCAAGGTATCATTATGTACCGCGATTACCACTTTAGCCAGCTAAAAGCTAACATTAATGGATAAGTACTCAGTAATCATTTTTTAGGCACACGAAACTTTCCAAAAGTTAGTGGAAAAATACAGACAAGGACCGAGTTGTAGTGGCTAATATTTATCATTAGACTTCTCAAGCGTTGCTGCCGGTGTTATGTGCCTCAACTGCTAAGGCTAAGTGTGTTGGAGTGATTTTCTGACAGATATATTCACAGGTTTGGGTAAAACTTTACATACATGCACTTATTAGTAATATGTATGAATAAAAACGAAAATGATTGCATGTTGCCGATTTGGTGCATTTGCAATTTTATGCTCCTTTAACACGTCATCGAACAGCATTTGACATATATTTCGCAATTATTGAATGATTTACGTACAGATCTCCTAAACGAGAAAACACACCTTTCACATTATTGTAATGGTTTCTTCTAAATATCAAGTTAAACTGTAAAAAAACACGTTATTACTGACGGTTTTCGGTTAAATTTCGATTTCCGAGCCGTTAACCTAAGTCCTAACAATGAATTAATTGGTACGAAATTTAAAGAAATAAAATTCTTGCATCAATTTTATTACAACTTGTACGATTATTTCCAACGTATAATTGTTTCACTTATGTGAAGTGCGTTTCAAAAATATTTATTTTTATTTATCGACTTACTTGAAAAGTTATCCAAATTTCACTCAGCGACTCATGATTCGTGCTTCTTCTGCCTTAATCGCACCGTCTAACTACAGGTTTCAATATCAATGTAAACACAGATTCACGACAACTGGTGGTGTAATTTGAGGCGTCATTTTTTGGGAATCCTTCGTGATGTTTCAAATTACGAGGACTTGGCTGGTTCCGCATTTATAAGTTTGTAGTTAATAATAAATTATTTTTTGATACAAGTTTGGCCAGAATACGATACTTTGCGTCCAAACCGACAGGGATTAAATAAATATAGCTGTGGAACGAAGCTTTTCTCCTTGTCTTGAACCATCCACTACCGAGCCCGAATTTGAACCCACGCCGGCGCGGCGCGTTTCCCAACTGGCAACGGCCGGTGAAAATAACCGAGTTTTGAACCGCTTTTGTGTTTAAATTATAAGGGATACTTCATTTAATCGTAGATCACAGCAATCCTCCTCATTCGCTTTTTTATTGCATATTCACCCACACTCCAACTGAAATCAAATTAGGTTAGCAGAAACATATCGGGAGTTGATTGATAATGTTGATCAACTGATCAACGAGGAATCCTAAGAGCGTAAGTTAGAATTCGGGCCTAAAAATATTCACTAGTACTATTGCAATCACATCGAAGTCTGTAGAACTTGATTGTCAGATACTCGCTAGAAATTGCAAAACTGACTAACATCAAAAGATGATAGGAAATGTGTTGTTGGTTTTAATGAGAAACACTTCTTCAAATATTAGAATGAGATTCATATGGAAAAAAACCTCTCTCTTATTCTGCAATCCCTATGAGAACAAAAGGATAGAACCATCGGTCACTGTTGAAAGTCTTTTGGAATTCATACCAACGAGATGAGAGTGGGAACCCAATAAAAATGAAAGGTGGGCGGAAGCGAGATCCATTGTTTCCTGGCATATCGTAGGCGACACACAAAGAGTTCCATTTTGTCTATGAATGCACGATTTAAAAAATAAACCGGGGGTTAGAGGAGAATTATCTCCGTACGAATCAGAGCATCCTTTAGGTGACAACGTGAGGTCAGTATTTAATTAACTGATATCATTGTGCTGGATTTCCACCAATCTCGTATCTACCAATCGCTCAACCTAGTTTTTCCACTAAGTGACTTTAGTTAACTTCCTGGATTAATGAAAAACGATCAAATGCAAAAACTGATTTCTAAAACTTTAGATAAACATAGTTTTCTCTAAATAATTATCAGAGAAAAATTCAAATAACGACTGTCACGGTGCAGAAGGTAATGATTTTCTTTTTACTGAGCTAAATTCAAAAACCTCTCGTTCACAAGTATTAGTCGGCTGTGGACATCTTCTCGCGTCTGCTTGGTTCGCCAGAGATACTTGTTTGCGCTTAACTGGAGGAAGCCTTTTTTTTTAACTTTGTGTTGTTTTACAGTGTAATTAAAACTATTTTTTTAAATTAAAAATACATCCAGTGCATGACACACAGAATTTCAATGATAAAAATTTCGTAGTAAATATTATGCACTGTTGAAAGATTGGATTGATGAAAAACGATCAAATGCAAAAACTGATTTCTAAAATTTTAGATAAACATAATTTTCTCTAAATAATTATTAGAGAAAAATTCAAATAACGGCTGTCACGGTGCAGAAGGTAATGATTTTCTTTTTACTGAGCTAAATTCAAAAACCTCTCGTTCACAAGTATTAGTCGGCTGTGGACATCTTCTCGCGTCTGCTTGGTTCGCCAGAGATACTTGTTTGCGCTTAACTGGAGGAAGCCTTTATTTTTAAGTTTGTGTTGTTTTACAGTGCAATTAAAACTATTTTTGTTTAATTAAAAATACATCCAGTGCATGACACACAGAATTTCAATGATAAAAATTTCGTAGTAAATATTATGCACTTCAATTTCCACAGGAGGTACAAGATTCACAGGAGATTCAGCTGATAAATGAACATGGAGGGTTTTTTCATAAATAATACTGGTTTATAATAACGTATTTAATACCTTTCCACCAATCTCGTATCTATCAATCGCTCAACCTAGTTTTTCCACTGAGTGGCTTTAGTCAACTTCCTGGATTAATGAAAAACGATCAAATGCAAATACTGATTTCCGTTTGTATTTTGACTGCAACTGTTCATGAAGCATGCGCTTAAGACGCTTTTAGGTCCTCGCTTTCAGACGAGGAACATTCCACTGCGCTGCGATGCGATTTCAAAGAGAAATATTTATGAGTGTGAAGATAATCATATTCGAAGTCTCTGAAATGTCATGGAAGTCATGTAAATCATGAAACAGAAAAGTGATGAAAATGATCACAGCAGCTTGATTTTGGAGTTGATTTTTGAATACCTTAGGACTAAGATGATCATTTAGAAATGAGTCGATAAGCAGAATATCACGGACTTAAATAAAAATTCTCGCATTGGTCTTCCTATGTGGGCTTGGGTCTACTAGCTTACTTTGGACACGCTGGCGTTGGCAAATTTATAAACATTCTTCGGGAAGTCTAACATCTTTCAGCAAGAGTGAGGAGAGGTAAATGTATACATTAGATACTGATCTCTCACAAGTGGTGAACTCTGACTCCGGTGTCATGAAAAATCAGGACATGAATATGAGTGGGGGTTATGGTTCTTACAAACGACCTGGAAGGTGAGAGTAGTATTGAAATTGCCGTATATTGAACTGCTTAAGTATTCAGTGAAATATTTTGTAATCAGCTGAAAACAATTACTTCATAATTTGGCCTGGTTAGATAAGCAAGACTAGTAATTATGAGGTAATATCATATCATCTTTTACTGAGTGAATTCGTACATTATCCATCTTATCCCGCGCTCACTGAGATGGTAATGCATTATTTTCCCTAGATGGTCTTTGGGTTATTTCAGTCCATTTTACCCTTACGTTTAAGAAGTGACGGTGATGAATGTTCCAGAAATGGGGTTCGCGTACTCGAAAAGGATGCAAAAGGAAAATCTTTTGAAATGGATTAATAAAATATCGTTATATCCTCAAAGTATCAGCATGATAGCTGTGTGTGAAACGTCTGGGGTAGGCTTTAATATAACGAAAATATATAACGCAAAAAGTGAAAATTAGCTATGAAAAGCCCTAGGTAAAGTTTTTCTGTATCCAGTTGTTTCACTTATCGATCAGTTTTTCTCCTGCATGATTTGGCAAAATTAATTAGTTTTTAAGATTAGTATCAGACGCCGGCTTAATATTGTTTTTATCGGTTATTTCGCTGCCTGTTGGTATTGTATTTCGACTAACATCTGGAATACGTAAGAAATAATGCTGGCACTAGTTTTGTGGGAATTTTGAATCTACATCTTCGGAAGAGAAAAGACAGTTGTCCACATCCTCACCTTGTGGACAACTGGCTGTGGTTTCGGCACATTATGCCATCATCCCTGGTGGCAATTATAAAATTCTCGAATTTTATCGCCAAAATCCCTAATGATGGCGTAACGTGTCGAAACTATGGTCTGTCGTCAATAAAGTGTGGATGCGTACAATTTTTCTTTCCCTTCCGAACATGCAGATTGAGAAATGCAGCCGACCCTCACTTAAAGTCCTCTCATTCTCCAGGGTACCGAAATTTTGTCACTTGCGAAAGCGATTTCTTAGCGTGCTCCTCGCTGATTTAGCTACAATTCGCATCCCTGAGGGCTGAATTCATTCTACGTCCATACAGCTTCGTTCTCTTGGGTACAGTGAATATTGGCTTCAGTAGGAGTGAATTTTGTGGAAGATGCGAGGGCCGTGAAAAAAAACCTCGATCAAGCACTTCGCTCATCCGTCCCCTGAGGAACTTTTTAACAGCACCTTCACTTTTTACCAGTTATACGCGCTATATTCCCACCCTCCCTCTTTTCATCCCCTTAATTTACCCTCCACCCCACCCACATAACTTTTAAAAAGGCTCTTTTATTCTCAGCGGTGTCTCCAGGGTCTCATTTCCTCGGCACTCGTGGCACTGCAAGCGAGGAATTGGGGCATCGACGCGAAAAGGGACTAGGAAATGGAAGCGGGAGGTAATGGGAGGGGGGACGGAAGAGGGTCGCGAGGGTAAGAGAAAGGAGGTTGGATTGAGAGTGGGGGGGAGGAGTGGAGGGGCTGAGGGTAATGGAGATAGGGGGAGGGGCTAGATAGATGGCCTATCAAGAGATGCACCACGAGGAAGTGGACTGCCCTGGCATTGAGAGAGCAGCCAGGGGTCGCGTTTGCGTCACATCCAAGTCGGACTGGACGTCACGCGATTTTCTTTTTTTACCAAGTCCGGTAGCAATCAGAATATGACGTACGGGAACGGGTAATATCGTGATCATAGCATCATCATTTTCTCGGTCAAGCAATCAGCGAAGTGAACTTTATGTGACTTCGATTCCCAAGTAATTAGCGGTGGGTGATGGGGCATCCTTTTAATGTTCACCGGCTTCCTAATAATTGAAACCCGAAAGCCACGAATGTGGGTTGTGCCGGAAGGTAACATTGACGTTTAAAATGTGGATATTTGACTAGAACTAAAGGACATTTTTTTCTGGTAGGTAACTGATACGCCGGCCGAGGGAGTCAGATAATCAAGGCGTATAAGTAAGATCTGATGCTTTCCTGGTGTATGAGATTTTCAAAGTTTTCTTGAGCTTCCGTCCGGGTGAGTTGGTCCATGTTGGCCGACGTTTCGATGCTCGACTTGAGCATCGTCCTCGGGGCAGAGGTGAGTGATATAATATATCCTTGATATATCCACAATATCCTTGATTTAACCTCTGCCCTGAGGACGATGCTCGAGACGAGCATTGAAACGTCGGCCAACATGGACCAACTCACCCGGACGGAAGTCCTAGAAAACTTAGAAAAAAAAATCAAGGCGTATATTTTGCTATATTGTCAGTTCTAAATATACAGGAAAAAATTACCACAGGTAGAAAAGCAAATAGTATAAAGAAGCAAATGTCTCAGTGGTTCATCGTGTTAGAAGCAAATATTTCCTTTTTCAAGGTCTAAATGGGAACTTTTGTTTAAAAACAGTGTCTGACAGCGTTCGCCTAGGGAATTCCGGGTCTGCTTAAAGTTGACCAAAACATCCTCTGCGTCTTAGGGAAGCCCTCATTTCGGAATCAATTCCTGGCTTCGGCCCATTTTATCTCCCCATTATATCGAAAGGATGGGACTGGAGAAAATGCGAAAAAACAAAACGCGAGCGAAAGCGCATTCGGACGAAAACACACGCGCCCTCCTAAACGGGAGAAAGTGGGATACGCGCGGACATTGTTGTGCACGTGGCTCGTCTCATGAGGGCGCGGCTCTGTTAGGGGAGTGGGACGGCGAATTGAAAAGCTGCGACGACGCCGGGAAGTAAGAACGTTATGTCAAAGGATCGTCAGCATCCACCGCTCACAAAATGTCGGCGTGAAATTCCATGCGCTGGCTTGTTATTTTTTTCATAGAGGGGAAACTCGGGAAGGGTGCAAACTCTCCCTCCCGAGACCATTCCCGCGAGCGGATAACGCTATTCTTTTGGATTTCTATTTTTGAAAGCATATTTCAAGAATGGATTTCGCTACGAGGCGTTGTCCTGAGGCGTCTCAAGCCTCGTTCTCACTGCCACGTGTTTATCCACAGAAACAAGCTCCACGAGACTATTCCAACGAACTTGGCGGAAGACCTTCATAGGTTTCTCATTTATTTGGAATTCCTTTATCCAAATGTGTTAATTTTAGCTCACCACAAGAAATCGTGAGAGAAACACATGTTTTAACGACTGAAACTTATGAGAGATTATCGATTTCGGAGTTGTTTTTCAGATCCACTTTCAATGGCTAAAAGTCTTATGAATTTTTTAGTCAGTGATACTATTCAAAAACAAAATATTACCATTCTACCGAGATCAATTAACAAAAGAGTACTCTCTAAGAATTAAAACGTACTAATGATTCAAGCATTAAACACCCGAATCAGCGCGATGATTGCAGAAAGTCCGCACGCTAAGGACCCGTGGTCGTGTCTTTGAGGTGGAGGCTATGGAAACGCTCAAAAACGCCCACCATAGTAGATCATCTAACATTGATTGAGATCATCTGGAGCTTTTTTGGAGTTGGATCGTAAGCATGAGAAATCCCTGTAAGATAAAATTAAGCAGTTGAGTATGTAATGAGTAACCAGTTGAGTAATGGAAAGCATTTAGGTATACAGAAAGATGCTTGTTGAAGCATTTGAATTGTGGAACAAATATTATATAACATAATAGTGATTAAAATAATGATTATACATGCTTTTACTTCATTTTGAGTGATAAATTTTGGATCTTGAAACATAGTTCGTCTTTTTCTTTTGAAGTGGAATTCATGGCCACTTGATGATTACTCGGTCACGAAAGGTGGTATTATCATTCTCTTGTAGGTAACTGGATCGCTAGTAAGTTAAAAGAGCAAATGTAACCATGATGTAATTTTAGTATTCCAGTCACTGTATCATCAACTTCTTTTACTAGCTTCAGTCCATACTTGGACTGCAGAAAGTGAATGAATGTTGTCACAAGGGAAGTAGGATCACCTGTGATTGAAGACGCAAGAAAATTATTATGAGTACAATAGCCCAATCAAAGACGGTTTCCAACCGGCAGCTTCATTCCGAAATTCCGACATTCAATACGAGCTTGCGGCGTTAGAGGCCATTGAAAATACATTTGGAGGATGCTTTTATCTGGAAAAGTACTTGAATGATAACTGCGGTAGAGAGATGAAGGCTGGAAGCATTGAAAATGAGGTTTGATTGAAGAATATTGTGGATGAAATGTAGGGAACAGGATCAACGTCAAAGAAGACCTAATTGAAGAAAAAAAGTCTTATGTAAGTCAAGAAAAGTTGTATCATGATAACTATGAGAAGGAGAGGAATACTGATTGGGCACATTTGCGTCACAACAGCCTCTTAAATAGAATAGGGAGTGGACGGGAAGAATTGTGGAGGAGACCAATGATGGAATGCATCGCGTAACTTATAATGGATGTCAAAGGAAATTATTATGAGGGTCTGAAGCGCGTAGCGGAGAGTGGAGAGCTATTGCAAATTAGAAAATCGATATTCAAATGACTCTTGATGATGATAAGGAAAGCAATTGAAATACAGTACTCCTTTAGTCAGATGGGATGTTAAACCGTGGTCTTTTCAGCATCTTACATTTAGAGGAGGCTAATGCTGACACCAGGCTTCGTTGGCCACTTGTTCTCTATTCCTATCTTCGGATTATACTTGTACTCAGCAGAGTGCATACTCCGTTCCAATTCTTAAAATCTGGTCAAATTCGTTTAGGCGTGAGTATTACAAATAATACGATGCGAAGTGGATATCGTCTCAGAGAGGGGATTCAGTGATTTCCCGTAAGCGGTGCAGAATGAGCAAAGTTCTATAAAGTGCTGGGTGTACTACATTGTATTTAATGATTTAATATAGTCAGCAGGAAATAGATAAAGATTTAGGAAGGTGAAAGGGATATTTGCTACCTCGAGTAGCATGGGCGTGTTAACAAGTCAGTATAGAAGAATGCATGCAGCTCGAAATTAACCGTTTAGAATGGAGAAATTTGAGATTAATGATATAGCTTCTGGATGAAAGAAGGGTAAACTGAAACAGCGAACATCATTCAACACCGAGATGAATTTCAGAAGCGGGGTACGCGGTGACCAACAGTGACAAACTTCTGGGGCGCTCTATTATTTTCAAATTGGTACGACAGGAGGCAGCTGAGTCGGTGGGTAGAATAATTTAAGTAAGTTAAGATAATTTTAAAATATTAAGGAATATATCACGAGATATAATTGGAATTCTTTTTTGAGGCCATAGGCAGTCTACTAATTCAACGACTGTGGATAAAAGCACCGGATACTTATTAAAAATTATTTATATCTTCGTTTATTATATTATTTATATCTTCATATAATAAATATATAAATAATTCGCTATGGTGTATATCTTCGTTAAAAATGGTATTTATGTGTACGCGCACGAAAACTTCTGCCTACTAGAAAAATATTCGCTCGATCATATGACACCAGCTCTGCTGCGATACAAGCCGGCATAGTAGAGGAAACAAAAATGGATTCTGATGTGGAAAACCATGTTGGACAGAGCAGTCTAACAATTATAGCGCATAACTGAAGCACAAGATGGAAAAGATGAAAAGTCTTAAACTAGCGCAAAATTGATTGCAATATCGGACAACGTTCAGTGAAATATAGAAAAAAAAACCTAACGGAAATTATGTGTCTAGAAACAGTCTAGTTTGCTGTTTGTAATGCAGTATGAGTTAGTTTTTCGGAAAGTCTCCTTTTTACCTTGGATGCTCACCTGCAGTGTTTGGCTAGCAATGGGCAAATCAAATTACTTCTTAGTCCTCAACAGCCTCCTCACGCATAAATTGGCATGGATTCTCTTGATCGGAGCATTAGAGGGGGATCTTGACTTTTATCCCTTCCCAAAAGTGTGATGTTTTCAGAAATTTTAATGGAACCTAACCGAAAAAATATTTATCCCACGTTCTCAGCTGCGAAGGAATCAGAAATATGATTAGTACTCTTTTTTCACTGTATTTCCGTAAGGAGTTCAAAATATAATGAAGTATCTTCTATGTTTCGTCTTCCGATGCATCACTTCTCAACAGAAAAATGAGAGACCGTTAAAGCTTTCCTCAGGTTTGAAACTTCCCGGCCATATTTAAACTCCTTGCCTTTCCAATAGCAATCTAATTTTTAAAATTTAATATTGTGATAACTGAAGGAAAAATTAATATTGCTTACTTAACGAAAGATGGAAAAAAATTCGTTTGACGAAAATTTTCGGCTAAAGAGGGGAGAGTGAAGCGATTCTCATTTTATCCGAAGAAAACTCAATTTGGTCGAGCTCCTTTTGGTGGAAGAAGATTACCAACTTCGGAAAAAGTTTCCATTGCTCTGTGGAACTTCAGACTCTGACGCATAAGTACAAGAGTACCTTTAAGATCAGTTGATTTTCACCAATACTTCCATTCATTGACGAATTAAAAGGAGCTAAGCCCGATTTTATAGCTGAAAACCAAGTGCTGCGATAGAAGTCTGTAGGCGACTTCGGGATTTCTGAGGCCTCTTAAACTTTGCCATCTTACCAAAGAAAAATATGTTTTCATTGCAAAATGCTCAACACTCCTCATGAAAGGAGTCATAAGTTAAATATTGCAGCACTTATATCACATAAATATCAAATTTTGTTTGTCAAAGCTATAAAAATGATATAAGGAAATACTTGTAGGGGAAATTTCGATTATAACATCACTTATACCATGCATTATGATAGCATCTTAGCCAGAGGTTAAATTCAAACAGAACAGAACGAGCTGCCTCTCTTCTTGGTGAATTTTGAGGATTACGGGATCAGCCACCGTTCCTCAGATCTCACCAGTAGTCAACCTCTATGACAACAGTAAATTATGTACGATTTGAAGTTTTTTGTGTTCTTCGATTGGCCCTCGAAAAATAACAAAATACAAAACAGTGTATAAGGTGTAACAATCGATGTGAACAGTAATTCACCCACACAGTTAAGAATCGAATGGGTGCCTATCGATGTAGAACGAGAGCAAGGACATTAAAACGGAAATTTCCCTAAAATTTGTTTGATCGAAATATCGTTTTACAGAGGCATTGTTGAATTTGGTCTCGTTGTAAGGAAAAACGTAGCAATCTCCCACGGATACCAAAATGTCTGCCGCTCACCGAACTATTTTCCGAGATTTTAAACCAAATTTACCAGCCCTTTTATACGGGATAGTATGTGAAGGCACTCCTGAGAGACCTTATTTAAATAATGAGGGATTTATAGCAACTAGATCTAGTCAAAAATTTAAATGTGTAGTTTATATGCTTTCTCGACTATTTTAGATAATAATTCATATTTTCACCGAATTAAGTTTTTCAGAGTCGCAAAATCTTTCTGTTGTGAAGGAATTTTAAACGTAGCACGTAAAAAAATGAGTCAAGTTAAAGACTCATATAAATATTTTTACTTTATTACTTAGAATTTAAGTCATATCAATGTATTTTAGAACACCATTAATAATGCAATATTTTATTCTCGCTTAATAGAGCTGCTAAAGTTAAAACATATAATTCGACTATGGTATCGATTATGACTAGGGAACTGTCTCGCTCAAACTACCTTACGAGTGAGTTCGTCATTTAATAGAGGAAGACGATTGGTAGATTCTAACCTCTAATATTATTTGTATTTTCACCTCGAAGCCTAGTTAAATAATCTCTGGCTAAGTTTTTTTACGAAATGAAAACTCATGCAAACAACTTCTCCCGTCGTTTGCGTTTACGTCCAATTACCTCCAGGGAGGCTGCAGAGCTGTTTAACAAATTGCCTTGCATATACTAGCTCGTAGGCGAAACTATCTCTGATAACCTTGTTCAAAGTTTCCTCTTTCTATTTACTTATGCTCCTATAAATTAGTAGCATGGGGTCAAAGTTTCCTCTTTCTATTTACTTATGCTCCTATAAATTAGCAGCATGGGGTCAAAGTTTCCTCTTTCTATTTACTTATGCTCCTATAAATTAGCAGCATGGGGTCAAAGTTTCCTCTTTCTATTTACTTATGCTCCTATAAATTAGCAGCATGGGGTAAAGTTTCCTCTTTCTATTTACTTATGCTCCTATAAATTAGCAGCATGGGGTCAAAAGTATACTCTCTACGAATCACTATTGTTTATTTACTCTTTGATAATTAGTGGAATGATGTAACTTTAAATCCCCTTCTGTAAAAGCGGGAAGAGGAAAATTGAGTCTTTGAGAAAAATTTAAAGGTGTAAAACGTATAACGTACATAAACAATCCATAAAATGGAAAAATGGATTCAAAGTTCAGGTTTATTACCACATGGTTAATATAAGTAGCGCCAGATCTCAGGAAAATTATGAATGGAGGGGACGAATAATGTTATGAAATTCGTTTCAATGGTTTCAGGCTCAACTTTGTGGAAGTTCTTAATGAATAATGAAACCGAACACTTTGTTTTATTCCACCAATCTATTTTAAGTAACCACTAGTTTCAAACACTATTAACACTAGTAGTACCTTAAAATAAATTGGTGGAAAAAAACAGTTTTTTTCATTATAATGAAGGGATATCTGGATGGGGTCCCGTGAAAGCTTGTAGCGTGAAAGGCATTATAAAAATAGATTTTTACTTTTCAAAAGACTTACCAATGGCAATATTATATCTCTCATATATTTCCTCAGAAGATTAAGAAACCTTATTAAAGTTCTAGCTCTCGCGGAATCCTTGAGGTTCGCCAAAATGAGGAAAAGCGCGTCATCCGCAGTTTATTCCGACTCCCGAGGGCTAATTTTAGCATTCCGGCCGTGTAACCAATTGAAAACAAAAGCGGCGGGGACATAATGAGATGCGCTTCCTTTAAAAAATACTCTTTCAACCCCCCATACGACAGTTCTACAGAACGTCAAGAATGATCCCCCCGGGCCCTATCCTTCCAAATTGAAAATCCGGCCAGAGAAAGCATAAAAAAACGCGTGGAGTCCAATTTGCTTTCTTCCTCCTTCTGTTTTCTTATGCTTTTCATAAATGTGGGGGATGAGAATTCTTTGTTATCAACCGGGATCTCACAACTTTATTCTTATATGCTACATCACACGCCAAGGGACTAGAGTTCATCCCTCAGGCCTCATGTGTGTTTGGTGGTGCATTGACTGTTATTTCTACGGCACATAACATCTCCATACATTCCATACAACTCCACCGATAATGTCTGATTGTTATAATAATTTCGCTCCACCCTTCATGAACATAAACTCATAAAATCGTCAGATTCAGTAAAATATCTTGGAATTACCCAAACTGCTGATATACCGAGGGGAGCACACATACAAAACATTGGCGGCACAGCATTAAAGAAATTAGGTTTTGTTTTGCATGTAATAGAAAGATCATTGGTTGAAAAAGCAAAAGAGGTGCTATTTCTCTCAGAGCCACACCTTGAATACATTGCTAGCATTTGGGACCCTGGACAAAAATATTTAACCAAAAAAGTAATAAAATACAGGGAAAATTGCACGCTTCATTAAAAACTGCTGCGAGCGAACATATAAGGTCTCACAACTTTTAGAGGGATTAAGGTGGGAGCCCCTAGAGCCTCGGAGGCTACTCGCTAGGCTTAGCTTGCAAGAGAAATTCAGAACTGGTGTATTTCAGAGCGACACAGAGGATATTATCATGACGCCTCACTACATCTCTACGTCTGACAGTAGCGATAATATAAGAGAAATACGAGGGTTGCTATTTATATTTCTGGTCTAATAATAAAAAAACATATATATATATATATATGATCAAAATTGGTTTTATGGATTTACACAATATTCTCCATGAAGATCAATACACTTTTGCAATGTTTGAACCAATTGTCGAAGCACTTTTTCCACTCAGATTGAGGTAACTCCAAAACATGCGTTTTGAATTTATCAACCGCTTCTTCGGGTGGCGAAAAAAGTTGACCAGGTAATTTTTTTTATGTTCGGGAATAAATCAAAGTTATTGGGTGCCAAATCAGGGCTGTAGGGCGAATGACCTCTCAATTCGATGTTTTTACCGGTCAAAAATTCCTTTGTTTGAGTCGATGTGTTAGACCTCGCATTGTCATGATAAAGAATGCTTCGCCTCTTCTTTGACTTTTTCCAAATTTCTCCGAAGACTACTGGCAAACAAATGGTCGTGCACCATTCAGAATTGACCATCCTACAATTCTCTAGCGCCACTGTTGCCACGTGACCGGTAAAGCCGATGAAACAAGCAGCTATTTGCTTCGATGTGCTTCTTCCGCGAACAACTTTTGTTGGATTTGGCTCGTCTTGGAAGACCCAAACAGTCGATTGTTGTTTTGTCTCGGGCTCATATGCATAGGTCCATGTTTCGTCACCTGTGTAGATGTTATACATAGTCTTTGACGCACCTCGAATGTATTTTTCCAACATTTCCTTGCACCAATCGACACGAGCCTTCTTTTGAGCGTTTGTCAGATTATGCGGGATCCAACTCGAACAATTTTTTTTTACGGCCAAATGATCATGCAATATCTTATTAATGCTTGTCATACTCATGCCCAAAGATGCCTCATTCTCACGGTATGTCACATGACGAATTTTCTTTATCAGTTCACGCACAGCATCGATGTTTTCTGGCATAACAACCGATTTTCGACGTCCTTCAGGGAATTCGTCCTGGAGAGAACGTCGGCCACGATTGAATTCGTTATACCAGTTTTTTTTGCCGTGCTGTAGGATGGTGCTTTATCTCCGTATAAAGATCGATGCACTCCTGCCTTGATAATCCACGTCGAAGGTTATAGAAAATAATTGCACGAGAATGTTCGCGAGTTAATTCCATTTTTTGCCTGAGATAAATTTTTCAAGTTACTCTAAACAACAAAAATCGCTCTCAAATGACAAAATGTTCTAAACAAGATTAATTTCAACAATGTCAAGTTTCCAATGTAAACGTCAGATAGTGCCTGGCAACACTTATTGTTGCCAAGGCCAGAAATATAAATACCAACCCTCGTACATTGCCAGACAGATAGGTACAATAACTCGTTTTTTCCGCGCACAATAATTGGCCACGATAAAAAAATGAGCTCACTCAGTACTATCCCATTATACACGTCACCATTTCACCCCGCAAAACCTTATCCCTTACATCTTTACACGGCTGGTGTCCTAACACCCCCTGCCTCACGCCCATGCGGCAGCATACAGGGTAGTATGTAGATTGTAACAGTTCTACATACTACGTAGTAGAAGTCGATGTAGAACTGTTATGGCCACGATTCCTATGACGATGTAGGATTAAAAATATCATCAAATAATTAAAGTCAAGTCCCGGAGTGATAAATGCTGGGAGGATAAATCAAGGGAAACAAATTACTCGTGCGCCACTCATTCTTTTTTCTTGCAATAGAATTTTTGACCTCTCTGTTGCCATGTGTAACGTGATTTACCTATTCTCCCAGTTTTTATAAGCAACAGAGAAACATTTAGAAATTAATGAAACTCCCTTCGTTAACTCACATTAGTTCCCAGACTCAGACGAAATGCCTAAATATTTACAAATTGAATGAATTTAAGTACAGATATGCGTATGCGAGATTTGAACTGTAGGAAAGCCGCAGTCTTCGTTTAAAATAAAGTAAATGTGAAATAACATATTTACCTTCATTTATAATATAAAATAAGTGCAAACAACAGCAGAATTTCTGAAGGAAATGGATGTTATGCATGAATAAGGGTACAAACCTTACACACATGTTGAAGGTGGTGGGAAAGGATACGAACTTTATCCCAATACATTCCAAGCTGGATTTTCTCTTCGACGAGAGCTGAGAATTAATATTTGTTTTTGATTTTAAGTTGAAATGTATATTACCGACAGTTTCATCATTTAAAAGGAGAAAACCCATTCTATGCGCCAACCACCCAGATTGTTTGTAATTTCACCTTGAGGCCTGGTTTCATAATCTCTGGCTAAAATTTTTCTGGAATGGAAATTTATGTAAATATGTTCTCTCAACGTTCACATCAAATACCCTCTGGGGAAGCTGGAGAGCAGTTGAATGAACTTATACTAGCTCGTAAGCGAAATTTTCTGAGGTAATCTTGTTAGAAATGACCTTTTTCTAGTTATTTATGCTGCCAAATGGTAGCAGCGTGAAGGAAAAGTATACTCTCTGTTAATCGCCATTGTTTATTCGTTCTTTGATAATTAGGGCATGATCTAATTTTTAATCCATGCAAGATCGTGTTTTCCTTGGTTTTGGAAGTAATGAAAAAATTGCGTAATGAAATACACTGAAAAATATTGGCATAATTAAAAAAATCATTTACAGAAATAGTGCAGCATAGAATAATGCCGATTTCGTGTTTCTCTACACTATTCATTCCTCCAAGTTATCTCTTCCACCTTACTCGCCACCCTGGTTCTGAGAGGACGTTTGCATCCCCAAATAGCGAAGTAAGGTTTAACTGGTGGAATATAAACAGAACAGGAATAAAACTCTCATGAAGTTTCGGTAAAAAAGAGAGGAAAAACAGGTAATACCTTTTAACTACATACTTCAATATTTCCTTAATAATTAGTAGGACCGTATGTCTCTAAAGGTATGTTAAAATATTTTTCAATATGGTTACTTTTTGATACAGATCAAGAAAATTGGAAGAGTTATAGTTGAATGCATTATACAATGTCATTAACGTTTTCAATTTGATGTTGAGCGTGGATAATTTAGTATTGTTGTCCCCTACGTCGGCAGTATATATTCAGGCAACGATCTAAATTTCCATCAGCGTCCACATTTCCAACAGAAAGTTCAAATTTCGCCGCCGCCACGTAACAGATGGAGCTACGACAGCTTGAAAGCACGAGGAACGATGTATTTACATAAAAGTACGCAAACGCCAGGGCAGGATTTTCCTCTGCTCATCCACTCTCTCCCGTAAAATCCCTCCCCGCTCTTATCAACCAGCTTATTCCAGCTCGCGAAAACGGCTGCAGCAGTCACACACCTCCCTGGGAAACCGCAATTATATTTGGCGACCGTGAGATATCCGGGTAGTGCATTTTGGCTCGGACGCTTTCGAGTTTTGATTTCGGACCATGATGGACATTATTGTTCTGCAACGAGAGAATTGTTTTCAGTTGAAAACAATATTTTTAACGCGTTGATATTGTGCTATTGACATAACCACGGCAAAACTGGCTGAACAAACTTCAAAGAGTAAATGAAAACACTGTCCTCCGTAGTTCTGAGGCAATCCATAGTCAGAAAATTTTATAAACTATAATTTAATTAAATTTTTAAAAGCTTAAATTAATTTACTGAAATAAAAACAAATTACCAGGGAAACTTCTACAATTACCACAATACATCATGGTAGGTTGTAAAGTTTCTCTTTTTTAAAAGCGATAAAAAAACATACTGCCAAACTTAACGAATGAAAAAATGATGGTGGAAATAAAATGAACTGGCTCTATTCAGAGACCGAGCATTCATTGCTAATCACAGTGAGGTCCCGGGATGTCATCCCAGGGTAAATTATCTGTTGATATCTAATCCATACTAGTGCGTCATTTGCGTTATTTAAATGGGTAAACATTATTCAAAACAACAGTAATAACACAGTCTGTCTAGCGGATTTCGTGAATGTATAACTTAAATACTGATGCTTGTTACTCTATTACTAACACCCGTACTGCAATTACCCTGAGAATCAAAAGTTTACTGTGCTGCCACGATTGACAGTGAATAAAAGGCGGGAAATTGAAGATATGATACGCAAGGCTAGGAATTGACGTACGTGCTGTAAAAAAATTGATGTAGCGAAACTAAGCAAAGTTTACAGCAATTTAATTAATTCATAACTGTTAGGGTCCTTAAATGAATATGTTGATTGGATTTTTTATGTTTTATGTATCTAGCCAGCGTTGTTAATGCTATTTAAATGCAAGAATAAATATATTAAGAGTGTTGTCAAGTATATGTTAAATGATGACAACTTTCTTGAGTGAGGCCACACAAAAAGTTATGTGCCAATTTCAATTATTTTTGTAAATGTTGCATTCCAAAGTAATTGATACAGGGACGTATAAAAATAATTATAACAATAATAATAATCTTTATTTTACACATCTAGTTTTACAATATAACCCATTATAGAATGTTATTCGTGAAATTAGGCACCTCTGAAGAGACCTAATGTAATCGAGGTTTCCATCAATTGGTTACGCTGTGTTCAGCAGCAGAATATATAATAACATATAATTATATTTATAGACGTTGTAATTTACACAAGAGTGTGCTCAATATAACAAAATAAAATACATATGATTTATAAATTTATTAACAGAACAATACAAAGCAATTAACAAATTAGGTAATAATGAATAATTATGACATAGTGATATCAATGACGTGATTGATTATTGCAATGCAAATGACTATGGTTAAGAATGACCTTCATGCCCTTATGGTAATATCCTAGCACTGATGATGGAATTTAGTACTTTCCGAAACGTCGGAAAGGGAAACTAGTGTCTTACATTTTGCCTAAATCCTCGATTATACTAATAATTACTTAAAATTGTTTACTTTGACGTTGGCCTTTCCCTGCGAACTAAACTAAGATTCATTGCAAACATCCCCTTGGCGGAATTTTCCTATACTTTCCTCTAAACACTTACACTTCTAAACAATTAATTTGAAAATATCTATGAACACTTGGTTAATTCGTACGATCACCGTTCTTTGTCCATTAATTTTTCTTTTTAAAATAAAATGTCAACCATCGGAAGCATTCGATCTTAAAAAAATGGCTTGGACCAAATCTCCGTCATTAAAAATTTATCCGAGGATACTGAATGGAAGTCAGTAAACGGTAGAATACTACGCGTTTGATAAAAAATATATTT
Source organism: Ceriagrion tenellum (assembly GCA_963169105.1). Lineage (NCBI taxonomy): Eukaryota > Metazoa > Arthropoda > Insecta > Odonata > Coenagrionidae > Ceriagrion > Ceriagrion tenellum. The sequence goes on along the minus strand of OY720632.1, from coordinate 92,683,365 downwards.
TTATTTAGTAACTTCATAAATTGTACCTAATCAAGTACCTAAGTACTAAAGTACCTAATCAAAACTTGAACGCCGCGATTATAAATTGGAGCCTGCAGCTCCTTTCACTCGGCCTTTCATTAAATTTTAAAATAAAAATTTTCTCCTCGACTTCTATCTGACGAATTTTAATTCTCTCGTTATTGAAATATTCAACGGGTTGAGGCACTTGCGATACGATTCTAATGAAGCCTTATTTATGAAACCCCGAAGCGTTTTGGCCACCAGCGCTCCCCAACTCTTAGGATGCGGTTTGCGTCCTTCTATATCGCTGCAGGCTACCGTTTCGAGTACCTCTCGCGGAATTCTTCCAAATATATGCCCCACAATTATTATTCCTCGTATATCATTCCCATTCCTGCATGTTTAACGAGGGGAGAGTGAGATGGGCGGAAGAGCGAGGAGAGATGCGGAGACCAGTTTCCCCGCGGTGCTAACCGCCTCGCCCGCGAAGGAGTGGATTTTGGGGAAAAGTGGGAAAGTCAGAGAGAGTAAGGGAGGGGAGGAGGAGCAGAAAAGTCCTTTGGAGTGGGTAGAGGGAGAGAGGAGAAGGATATCGGTACGGGAATACACTCGGAAGAAAATTAGAGAGGCGATATTTAAATGAATGGTTGATTTTTTCTCCTCCTCTCGATTGCTATGCGGTAATATGCGACACACACAGTACTCCGCATCGAAGGTCCGTATTATACGTACAGTTCGTCGCAGGGACGCGACCGCGGCCGGGAATGCAAACACGCTCTCACAGCGACAGCAGTTCTTGTTATTAAATTAATAAGTCGCGCGCGGAGTGGTAGGTATCCTTGGCATCAAACGTTTGTTTACGACTCGGCACGCCCTGGGTCGACGGCAAACTAACCGCAGGATTTTTATTATTCAGGAGAACAAATGCTCCATCTCTCTCTTTTTCTCACTCCGAAATTCAAAGCTGATTCGAAGCTGGTCAAGTTCAAAGGGACCTTGTCCCGGTCTCGCCCTTTGCCTCCTTTCTCTCCGTGCATTCCCATCTGCCTCTCCCGCCAACTCTCTCACTCCTCCTCCCCGGTGTTTTTAAAGGGGAAATTCCGCGAGAGTACGAATCCGCCGGGCGTGAGCGGAGAGAGGGGGAATTTGCGATTTTTTTTCGGACGGTGGGAAATACGTTATGGGGCAATTTGGAGGGGAAAGAGTTTCGTTTATATGTATATATTTTTTAACTCTTCGGGAAAAGAAGTCTTGACAAATGAGAGTATAAATTCCGCTCAATTCCAATTAGCCCTAAAAAGAAAACGCCAATGGTAAAAAAAATAACTTTCAAGTGTTTGGGAATAAATAACTACGAAACTCATTTCCTCCAAATTGGTGCATTTTGGGTACTTTAGATGCGTTCACATGAGAGGTTTGGGATTTTCGATCAGAGGTAAACTGGGGTGGCATTTCTCCTCACCTTACGTATGGAGCAGTGGATCTATCTATAATTTTAATCGAGCATTTTCTGTTTCCACTAAATTGATCACCCAAACTTACGTCCTGCTGTACGTATCAGCGCAAAAAATGAAAAAACGAATGGCAATATAACAAAGAACAATATGAGGTAGATGGTCATTAAGCTAGTGTGTTTCCTATAAAAAGAAGTTTACTCTTCAGGAACGAAGTGCGATGTGCGAGAAAATAAATTTCGTCGATTCCAATTACCTCCTAAGAGGAAGGCAGTGATAAAAACATCTGGCGAGCGTTTGCGAATGAGTATCTGGAAAATTTATTCCCTCAATTAGCGCAATTTATGCACGGTGCATGAGTATCAACATATCGTTTCGTTCTTTTTGGATTTTTCACCAAGAAGTAAACAGGAATGGCCATCTACCACACCTTATGTACTGAGTAATGGCTGAAAATTAAAATAATTACGATTATCGCTTTCATTTGTTGCATAATGGCATCCCATCCTTATGGTCCAGGTTCTAATACTGGCAGTGGATGAATTTTTTAGTGTAATTCGGCTCCTCGATTGAGTGCTATGCGGAAAGCCCCAAGTAATTTGTTCGTTAGAATAGACGAATATGTGTGGTCTCACGGCCGCTTTTAGTTAACAATACAATAATTTACAAGCCTCCTCCCTAAACCTACTAATTCTGAGGCACCCTCCGCCTGTGTTGGCGCAATGATATCAATTATCGAACGCCTCCGACAAGAATTGAGAATTCATTAACATTTAACTTTTCTACCGCCTCCAAAATAACTAACAAACGTTAACCTTTAACTTTACTACCCCAACTTCTGATTGATGGAAGATCCAATTTACGCATACGTCGTATATAGATGCATATAATCGGCACTAGTAAAATCAAAATGAATATAGTACTATTGGGTGACCCGCTTTCGGAATATGTCGAGCCAACTTTTCATCTCCTTTGCCGGAGACCTCGTCAGGGCTGAATGACCTTTTGAAGTCAAAATGAAAAGCTCATTTAGCCCTAACGAGGTCTCCGGCGAAGAAGATGAAACATTGGCTCGACAAATTCCTCACGTGGGTTACACAAAAGAGCTTCACATACATGGACTGCGAAAGTTTTGACAAAATGAATTATGTACTTATATAGTTTTATTTGCAGATCACCGTTTTCATCGCATAGGCGGCATCTTCAGGTATGTGTTTTCAGACCGGTACAGAATATGTACAATTTGGAAAAATGGGGGAGGAAGGCAGAAAGATAGGGCTGGAGGAAAGGTAGGCGGAACCATAAAGGTGAGGGGGGGTTAGGATGAGGGGAGGGAAGTAGTAGTGATGGGTCGATCATGATCAATTCGTTCAAAATGATTGAATCACCAAGTGAGTCAAATGACTCATGATTCATTTCGGGAAAATGATTCGATCATTCAATTATTTTGTGTTTCCGTCTACCGTGTGATTGAATGTGATATTAAGTGGAAAAACATTCACATGTACGTTATCCGTTATGTCTAGTCATGAAATTTCAGAGAGATATCTTCATGGGCATAAATCCATTAATATTTGGTCATTGAGTTTGTTTGTGTAGCATAGTTAGAGACAAAGCGCTCATTTTAAAAACGATTAAATTAACCCTTGTTACAATACCAGCGCATCATTACAGTTGGTAAACTTGATAAGAATTTTAATTACCTGCTCAGTTGAAGGCTCCTAATTGAATGTAATTCAATACTGCAGATCAGAAAACATTCATGCACATTAATTTTGTAGTCTGAGCTAGTGATTTAATTTTCATGTACATAGTTTGACGTTATTCTTCTTGAATTCAGAGTCTGTGACAGTTTTGCCTCTAAATATTCTCGTGATTATAGTACTTGGAAATCTCCAATTTAATGCGGATCCAAATTTTGTGGAGTATGGAAATCAATCAGCCTTCCTAAATTTCTAAGCATGATAGTAATTATTCGAAATCAATTATTCAAATAGATTGATGGCATCAATTTGCATCATTCGAGTTTTTGAGTCTCTTCAATCTTTATTCATTCGAGTCTTTCAATTCACGTGAGTCTCGTGATTCACCTAATCAACCTGACTAACGAGTCATAATGAATCAAATGATTGAATCAGTTGACTGAATATTGTAAGTGACTCGAATCAAAATGATTGAATCACTAAAATGATCGACTTAGGCCATCTCTAGGAAGTAGTGGAGGTGGAGGTGCATTGACACTAGTGCACCATACGAAAATTGCGTTAGCTGAGGGAATAAATTTTCCTGATGCTTATAGTTATTTTGATTTTACGATCTTGGATTTTCACGAAGTGAAGCCTGATACCATTGATTTTATAATCGGCACTGTATAAGCAGAAAAAATGTTAACTGAACGTGATCTCGAATTGAAGAATATATCGACACAAAAATTGAAAAAGTAATGGGTTAAAGTTAAATGAGTTCACAGGTTCCAGCGATATACACTGCCATCTGTGGCTTTGTAGTGGTACCGAATGGCGATAAAGATGCCATAAAAACGTATTCTCGCGAATTATATTCTGATTAACTTGCAATATAATGCTAAGATCTCGCGCCATAGCCCAAGAGGGAATTCTAAAATTTCTTTCGCTCTTTTAACCTCGCAATCATTGCGGAATGTAAAGGCTTCCCTTTTTCACATGAAAGTGGGGAGAAACAAATGCAATGGATGTTCTGGAATGTAAAAAAAGCTCATTTATTGTGAACCTTATTGGGAACAATTCCAGCATGGGAAATAATTCAATCGAATCGATAGAAACAAGAGGTCATTTCTTTGCTTTCTCCTCACATCTGTGAAAAACATTCGTAGAAAAGAGTTATCACATTTTTTTTCCCGCAACATGCGAATCCAAAAACGAAACTTAGTATTCAGTATATCGAGATATGTAACAAAAAGGTATACACTTGTATAATTTGGTGATGCATCCCTGCATACATTGTTCTCTTTGAATATATGAATAAAGACAGCAATGAGATTGAATGAGGATTCAAGCGAAAGCTATAGCTAGTAGAAAATACCCTCGCATTCGAGAAATTGAAGCTTAGTATTCTTTACTGGTGAGAAATTGGTATATTCCAACTTAATATCTTTGTAAAATCCGAAGATTCTGGCGATATTAAGTGGAAATGCATGATGTAGAAATAAAAAAATGCAATTATCCACAGAAATCAATTTTACGACGACATAGGTTTAGATGTTTTTAAATCATCATTTTACATCATTTCTGTGTTTAATTTCAAATGTTTTTATTTTTGTATTAGTATCATTGAAATAATACATAATGCAAACTTGAGCAGACCAACCATTAAGAGGTAAATTCGAATGAGGTATGCGTCATCAATTCATAAAAGTGAATTCCAAAGAAATTATTCAAACGCATATAAAAGGAACTAGGGCCTATAGTGAGGCAATCGCTCAAATTTTTACTGCGAAAAATCTGTACACAAGCTCATTGAATCTCCTTACTTCTGCCTACTGCCCTTTCACTATTTCGCTATGCCCTGACAAGAATAGCATCGGCAATCTCCCTCGTATAATTCCCCTCCTGAGCAAGAGACAAGATCCACATCACATCTCCGATTCCGTTGTCCTTTTGTCACGCACCAGATGAAAATTCATGAGGTAAGGAAATTGTGCAAATACAATATCTGTCTGGGCATTAGCCGGGGAGAAATGGACGTAACAAATTACCTTGGCCTTCATGAATTTTCATACGCTTGTTCTTGTCTTCCAAGGCGCGATTAGCATAACCCTGTTTCGCATTTAAGACGTTGACATATACGTGCCATCTAAGCTTAAAGGAAACCTAGAAACAAAATGAACTTCTGCAAAGAGGGATTTATGGATACGGGTCCATCTTGAAGCCTTCGTTTTCCAAGAACCGCGACAGTATAATAAATAGTGATTGATGTTCAAATGTTCGGCGATAAACCAAAAGGGTTGGCTTCATACCGAAATTTAGCGACCCTAAAATTCAGGTGTGCCCCGGGAAACCCCAAAACTTGCGTGAAATTTCGGATTCCGGAACTTTTTGCGAAACCTCAGGAGGCACAGGGAAACAAACCTGACTCTCTAACCTGAATGCCCTCACCCAACCCGCCCACCGCACGACGGCGAGATGAGTTGTACTCTCATCGGTCACTGTAACTCTCGGGTTTGGATTGGCTCACAATTGGGTTTCAGCAGCCAACTTTCTCGTAACATGCCCTCGTTTTCTCCTGGCTGCATGAGTTACGCCTCTGGTCGGAAGCGTTTCCGTTTCGAGCACGAGGCGTCCGTTAGGGAGATTGATGAGCGAACGTGGAGACCGCTCGACGTCCTGTTTCATCCGAAGTTGGCCATCGACATCTACACACTACCCTTTGCTCCGCCTCGAGGGTGTGTGGTCAGGGTTGTACAAGCCATGAGAAAGGTAGAGAGTTGTTGGAAAAGAGGGTTGGGGTGGCATGCCATAGCGATGACCCGGGTTCAAATCCTGGTGGAGGTGGATAATTTTCAGAGCAAATCTGATCCCTACTGGGTGTCTTGTGGAGGGTACTTTACGTTCAGTAATCCGTCTGTCGAATGAGACGTTAAAGTGTGGTTCCCTTGGCGTCTTTTGTTAATAGCAGCCTAATGCCGACGCCGGGTTTCTATCCACTCTTCATCCATTCCGCGATAAACCTTCCCTTACCAACCTACCTACCTGATTACAACGGCGCAAATGATCTCAGCTATCGGTCGCCTACCAAAATAACCAGCCAAGAGGGTTGGGAAATGGGTGGACTGATAATTTCGGTGTTTGAGTAAATAATCATTAAATAAATAGTCCTCTGTGACGGCGAGGTTTCATCCCCGCTTCTGGTCTTGAGGTCGCCGCGGCACGCCGGCTCAATTTTCTCATAGATGGTGGTGCCAACCTGCGGGCATACTACAAATTATGTTAAACATTGTGACAATATTTCGCGAATGGTGGGTGAGTATAATACATACTCCAATTTCTTCTTAAGTGAAACTGCATAATCGTATCCTAAACATGGCCCATACATCTCCGTGAAGGACATAATACTGTCATAGAGCGGGCCGTAGAGCTAATTCATCCATTTAATTAATATATTTTGATTTTCGTGTCTTTTATACGTAAATACATCGTGTAAATGTCAAATATTATCCTCCACGTCGAAATTAAAGCAAAAAACGAAATGGATACAGTACTCTGACGCTTTCTTGAAACTCTGTAGTCATAAGCGACTCTCGGCTCAGTTCTTATCTAAGTTCTACATCAATTCACAGTTGGTTGCAGCAGTGTCGAACAAAATGACCGGATATCTTCGTGTTTTCTTGAGATTGCCAATTTTATCTCACTACGGTTGGTACCAAACTCTTTCCTCGTACTCAAGATGAGATCTACCTGGAACGAAAGGACCGATTTTTTCCTTTTCTATCCGAGGGCCTTCCTAGGATGCGATAAATCCCCGATAAGGTCCCTTGAATCCCTGAAAGGATTCGATCCCAACTTAAGACAGCAATGGCTATGGATACAGTCCATCGTAAACCCTAGCTTTAAAAACCACGAAATATTAACTCAATTTACGTTCTCATCTCTATGGGTCTCTTTAAGGCAGCAATGGTTTGCATATAGTCTAGTAACTAACGATAGTATAAGCCAAACAACTGACGTGTGGCAATTGGTGCCGTCGATTCTTTTTAGCTTTGGTAAAATAATTTCAGCACAGGTTTACTTTAATTCTACTACGAGTATAATTTAGACACTTTTCCATTTCGGGTAAAACTTTGAAAGAGAATGGAGAGTAATATTGGATCTGAGAAGAGCACGGCGCGTATGTATAAGGGATGTGAGCACTGAGTGCAGGAAACGGCTGTCTTCCATTTGAACGAGGGCCTAAAAATGTATATAGTGTACTCTTTGAATGTTAGAAGACAGAGGCGAAAGGGGAAAGCTATCAATAATCTTAGTGACTGAGAAATAAATATGTAATCATGAAATGATGCTGGAGAGGAAAAAACGTGACATGAATGAGGTTGAATGAGGATTTGAGCGACTATTTAGAAATAATCCAAGATGCGAAGAAAAAATAAATTTACAGTATAAATTTGGTTCTGTGTTAAAGAAACTAAAGTGGCTCCTGTCTTGAGGGAACAAGATAAAATCAAGAAATATGAGGATAGAATATAATTTGATGGAAAATGTATAAGAATGAAATAAAAGTTGTTTCCAACTGTCAAAACACGAGGCTATTGACTCTGAAAATATACATTTTCTTCTAAAATGGTTGAGGTGTCATCCTGAGCCTCTTGGTACAAATTTACCCATAAGGAAATGCACGTGTAGAATAATTAAGAATTATTATAATTATTAATAATTATGAATTATTCATTTTATTCGCTTGCAGTCTTCTGCTCTTTTGGTTAATAACATTGGAAATACAGGGCGGGAAAAGTCGAGCCAAATCAAGTTGATCAGATACAAATGTTATAGTATTCGTAAGGTATGATGTAATTGGATTCTGTTCAAGACTTTCTCAAAGCTCTGCCGTATGTGATAAAAATCAAGGGATCGTTGATAAGATCCAATAATGATTGTTTAGTGTTTTGCTGTAAAATTTGGATAAAAACTTTGATTAAAAATCTGGAGAATCGTATCCAAATATTCGTAAAATATATCACAAATAAATTGAACGACAGCTGGCCGATGCAACGTTTTCTATATAAAAAGCGCATTAAATGAAAAAAGAGTGAGTCAATAACCACAATAGCCGAGCATAACAGACGCAAACGCTAACCGATTTTTCTCAGGATAATCATACAAGTCTGTAACATGCATGGGGTACCTGAAAAGTGTTTGCGGGAAAATTATACGAGAAGATGAGGATTGAATATGTCATTTGAGAACTGGGATAGGATGTTACTGTAGGAAACAAGTTTTTCAAGAGTGGGCTGATTTGGTTTAGTCCATTGAATGCACGAGAGTTGAATGAGAAAATATACATCTGGCAGTATAGAGAATGGTAAGAGAGGAAGGGCTAAGCCGCAAAAATCTTAGCTGAACGTGATCCATCAAATTCCCAATTTGGGGTTTTGTATTTACGGCGGACTCTCAAAGTAAAACGAGACTCAGGAGAAAGTGAGGATTTTTGAAGCGACATACTAATGAGAAAAAGTCAATGAATAACTACATAGTTAGGCGGTGTGGTAAAATTTATCAAAATAAAATCTGTTTTCGTGGCTTACGACCAAAATTTATGCATAATACTATGCCAACTCTGAAAGAAAGCGTCTTGAAGAATGTATGTATTTCAATATCTGCGTCATCAGCTGTCATCAATGTAATGATTGGTATTTATTTATTTAAAAAAGGCCTAAAAACGGCAAACAAAAGCTTATCGCATTGGATGACCAACAAACAAATAAATTAGAAACATGAACATAATATAAAAATAATTACAGGAAATTGAATACACATAAAAGAACAGACGGGGTCGGGGACTTAGCGATACTAAACAGAGTAGTAGGGGCTATTTTGCTCACACGGTTAGTAAGAAAGGGTTTGAAAGCGGGGGGTGGCGAGAAGAGGCCAAGGGAGGGTGAATGCGAAACCAGGGATTTAAAAATTTTTGGAATGTGGTAGAATAAAGAACGCTGGGTTATCGAAAAACAAAATTTGGGGATGTTAATAAGACAACAATTTCATGTGGTACGAGGAGGAAAACGAAGTGGAAAGAGGGGGAGAAGGTTATTGTAGCGGAGAATACCACTCCAGAGTTCCTATGAAGGAAATTCATGTGAGAGAGCAAATGTTGGAGAGAGAGATGGGAGGGATTCCAAGGGAAGAGAGCATTAATTTTTGATTGCAATTTCTGAGGAAAGGAATGCGACGAAGGGCAACGGCGAGGAAGACGTTAATAGCTTAATGAGTATGATTCAGCGCTCCATTTCACCGCAATTGAAGGCTAGAAAGAAGAAAAATTGATTTGGATGGTAATGAGTTTTCATATAGTGATAATTATAAGATAGGTTTCTGGAATGATAAAATTATTCAGCAAGACGTCTAACGCTAATTCGTCTATTTTGTTGATGATGTATTTTTGTTTCCATTTATATTGTACTTAGATCATTCTGAATCAGTTAATTGTTTGCCAGAGGATGGACCTAGAACCATATATTTTCATTGCTCACACGTTTACGTTTTACTGAGGCGTAATTTAATGTATGCGCATCCATTCTCTTAGGTACAGCTCGATTTAAATGAATTACATTTTTTTTCAACTCTTCTGAGAGGAGGATTTTCTTCTATCCTCGAAGGTCTTGTAAAGTCTCGGTAAAACTCAATTTGCGAAACCCTGCTGCAAATTATGCGGTGATAATAGAGCGGCGTACTGATTAGGATTATGCGAATGAGTTCAGCAGTGGCTATGCTCCTGCTATGCTCATAAATAATTCACCATTCTGTCCTATGTTGCCTGGGGGAGTAAGTGAGTAGCATGGGATTTTCTGTGGCACCATGTTTACAGAGATGGGAAATATGCGTACCCAGGGCCATGAAATCCGGCTGCTTCCACCTATTGTTTTCGAATCAATTTTACTCAAGCATTTTCATTGTTATAAAATCTTTCAAAGTCGATCATAATATAATAAGAGTTACCCCATGTAGGATTACTATAGTTGTATTATCTTCGATAAATTATGGTAATCTTCTAAAGTGCTGATGAAGTAAAGTAAAACTGAAATTAATTGTTGACGAGTTCACTTTAAGGGAATTGTCCATGATAATAGGAAATATTCACTTGGTAATTTTTGCCTACAACTCATTCAACTTTTGCCGGTTTCATCGTTACTCGTCATTATCAAGAGCCAAGTAAAACAAGGAACCGTCAATTTCTAACTCACGACCCTTGCTGTGGCTTTTGGTAAATCGGTATTAATTACAAAGATGTTTTGAATGATAATAACAAAAGCGGTATTTATCAGATAAAATGTGTGTACCACTCCAGGAGCCTTCTTGAAGTCAACATGCAGTACATTACAATGAAGTTTTGCTATGATATTACCTCATAAAGCCGTTAATAGTGGTTCATTTAAGATGAAATCAAATCAATATGATATCTTGACGTGCAAGATTTATAAATAACTCTTATTTCGTGCTCATTCTTCAAGAAATGCGGCGAAATAAACGAATTTTTGCGTATGATGTTTGGTTTCCCCAGAAACCCGACTTCGGTTGGAATTTTTAAAGGTAAGTTACGAAAATAACATATGTTTGAGCACATATTCAATCATATATACTTAACCAAAAACGTGGAACGGACTTTTGAATAGGAAATATTTCAAAGTATATAAGGTAAGGCTCATTTCAAGATACTCTCAAAATATATCGTAATCATCAAAATACAAGTTATATATGGTCTTGATTACATCCGCCATTTTTTTGGACTAGTAACGTATTGTTTGGCATATGAGAGTTACTCATCCACCTTGTGACGTAGACTTGTAACTTGTAGACTTGTAGCTCTGTGAAGCAGTCCCTTGGTCATAACTGTTGCTACGTTGGGCAAACTGGTAGAACGTTTAGTATAAGAACTTACAAAGCATAGTAAAGCACTGCATGTTGACAACAAATCGATGCATTCCAAGCACTTGATCGAGAGCAATCATATCTAATTTTTGACTTAATGTTCATCTTGCGTATGAAAAATGTGCTAAATTACACTGTATAGAAATGTTGAAATTTTTGTAAAATGTGAGGGAAAAGAATTGGGAAATGATTATGTTCCGGATTATCATTCGTATTTCTTTCTGTACCAGGTCCTCCCAATCCTCAATCACTTCTCCATCTCCCTGGGCTTGCCCCTCTTATGGTTCATATTCACCCGCGTTACTTCCCTCTTCGCCTTATTACCTACTCTTACCCTCCTGCCCCTTCCTCCTCCCCTTTTACTGTATAAATAAGAGACTGCTTCTTGCATTACTCGAGTGCTTTCGCTTTACAGCCATGGTCGGCGGCAGACGGCGATTTCCGCAGTCGGCTGTCGCTGGCTCTCCTTTTCGAGGAGTTCGAGGCGAGTCGAATAAATGAAGTACAATATGCGCAGTTTGCCTTGACGACGTAACGTCATGAAAACATAAGTAGGGAGCTATCATGAATTAAAATACCTTTGATCAAATACAAACGGAGTAATATCAGGCTGAATTGAAGTTAAATTGACCCTCGTCATCGTTGCTACCGTTGTCACGTTTCTATTTAACGTCAGCGTCCATATGCTGACTGCAAATGCGCCGAAACCCTTTTTCTGATGCGTTTCATATCATTTCTCAGCTTTCATAGAAATGGTTATTTTAATTCCAATTATAACAGTTAGGAAGAAACTACCTGAATTTTTGGGGCAGCTTCGTATTATACATTTTCACCAACCTTTTCCTACTCCCTGTTTGCTCGGGTAGTACTGACACATTAGTAAAAGTCGGAAATTTTCCACAATTCAGCTCCGTCCTAAAACTTATACTTTGACTTGAAAAATCACAAAGTTAGGTTATTAATTCTGATGTAAAATTCAGCAATCAATTCAATTCCATGTACAACAACATTTCTAAGTGCCCTCCATGTTCCGTTTTTGGACTTTATCATCCCTCATATAAAAAAGTAATGCTTGCACTAACGATTTCGTGAAGTTTATAATATTACCAAATGATTTTAAATTATTAAATATAATAAATATCATTTAAAATTCTATGGCGGCTTACACCCGAGTGGGGAGAGCTTTCGTTTTAAATGAATAAACGTACAAAGCTGGTCTCCGCGGTCAAATGCGCAATCATTCTCGATGCCCTGTGAAAGGACCCTCATCTTTACGGGGCCCCGTATAAAAACCGTAAAAACAAAAGAGAAAGGATCGAGCCCTAAAGCCAATGAGGAGGAGGTGGCTGCAGGAGGGAGGGTCGGGTTGACGAGCTTCAGCAAAGCGAGGGGAACTATGATCTCCTTCCCTCTTGAGGGAGAGCCGGGGGATGATGGGGTCCCACGCAACGCAGCGAAATCATTGATGAGGCGAACACAAGGCATTGTCATTCCGGGCGCCGAAACAGAACGTGCCGTCATGCATACACCACCACCACAATCCTATTTGGTTGCCGCCTTAGGGTTTGGGGGGAGAGAGAAGGTTAATGGCACCGAGTGGGCAGAGGGGCGGACATTTCTGGAGATGATAATGTTTATTACTTCTTCCTTCATAATAACAAATTACACATAAAATAATAATTGGGCGTCTTACGTAGCCTTGATGGGTGCACTTTTGTTAAAGGTTAAGTCTTGATGGGTGCACTTCAGTGCAACTTAGTTATTTTGACTTCGGTTGCTGTAGGAAATTGCTAATTATCTTTAAACTAGCATGGATTGGTACCTTTACTTTTATAATAGAGTTACGTGGAAGAATTCCTTCCTAATTATCAGTTTTTCATGTACATGATTTCGATTCCTTATTGATATAACTATGCGCTGCAACTTGAGTTTCTTATTCGCCTGAAAGACAATATTTTACAGCAAATTTTTTTTGCTATCGACATACCCTTGACACAAATTACTGAACAGACTATAGGTTAAACTCTGTCCTCTGTAACTTGGTGGTGATATACAGCCAGTTTATTTAATGACAGAGAGATAAACTAAAAATACCACATTAAGTAATGTACTCGAAAGTCACATTTGCGCCACAATACATTGTGGTACTACGACTAAAAGTTTTTCTTCATTAAATTTGGTATATGGCAGAGATACTGAATGGATTTACGAATGGACAATAGATAGCGAAAAAGAAAATCAATCGTATCTAATGCTCAGTTTTTCATGAAGTGAAATTTTTGTGAGATATAAAATACTACTTTGACCCCTGTTTTGACCCCTTTCTTGCAATGCACGAATGGCTGTTTTCTCATTTATCTATGTAATTTTACATTCAATATGTTAAATAAGACGTAAAAAGGTATTTTTGTCATTTATGTAAAAAGCAGTAGCGTGATTCGCGCTAACTTTTAAGTGGCATTATGGCAAAAATGAGCTATTTGTCGGTCGCCTCCCAAAAATAACAGACCAACCAATCAGGGAAGCTCGGAGCGGAACTACGATCATCTTTTCTCCATGGGAGCATCTCCTACAAGAGGAGGGGACGAGCAAAATCATTGATGAGGCGAACACAATCATTGTCATTCCAGACGACGAAACAATTCGCGATCTAAAAGCGCACACGCTTACACACCAAAACTCTATAGGCCGCCGTGAGAAGGGTTGTAGGAGTAGGTGAACGATAGGGAAGTAGGCGGGGGGGGGGATGACGTGGGGGGAGAGGATAGTTACGAGGGCGGGCTCTTCCTTTCTTTATAACGCCCCGGGCTCGGGAGCAATATTTTTCCTACCGCGCCGTACAAAAGGCGCCGAAATGTCCCCGGTCACGCCCCCGCAGTGAGAAAAGGGAAAAAGGGATTAGTGTTTTTTCGAGGGGTTGGGCGGAGAAGGGTTCGAATCGAGAGGCGAGAGAGTGTTTTGGGGTTGCCAGGGGGTGTGGAGGGAGGGAGGAGTGAGTTGAAGGACAGCGGCCACAATTAGCGACGAAGGGCAGTAGGAAAGGGGAGAAGAGAGGTGTGCGAAGGAAAGAGAAAACCGTGACTTATTTGGACAATGGAGGGGAGGAGGAGGAATGGGGACGAACGGTGAAATGGAGACAAAGGGAAATGAATGGACGGACCAAGTTTATTATTTCCCGGGGTGCAAGCTCCATTTGTACCGGGAGAGAAAGAGGAAAATCACGGAGAGAGTGGAAGCCGAGTGGGAATGGCAACGACTTTCGATCCCAATCAACGACTATAGACTTTTCGCGTAGTTCCAAGACAATTGTGCTTTACGAGTGCATCTTAGGTCGCAAAGTGGCGATAATATGTAAGAAGGACTTTGAAATGAATTGTGGTGTAGTTTTGAACTATAAATAAATGGATAATCGGTTAAATTTTAGATCACTATACGATTGGTCAGAATTACTTAGTACAACCAGCAGTTAACAATGTGAACCAGGTAAACGACAATAAGTCATATATTAATAACTCATATGTTGATTTCAAGGTAAATGCTTACCAGTGGCATATTTTACAACAAGAAAATAACCCTAATACACTTTATGACAAAATATGTAATGTCTTTTCTAGAATCTATGATGAGTCAAAAAGGTCCAATGACAAGCCTGGTAGAAAAAATAGTAAGGATTGCATTAATAATTACATTATTAAATTGAAAACTGAAAGAGACAAAGCTTTTAAAAAAAATGGAAGAGTTGCCCCACGAATGTAAATTACAAACATATTTATGAACAGTTGAGGAATAAAGCTGTATGAGAGATAAGAAAAAGAAAATATAAATACAATTTAGATAGATTTTCAAATGTTAAGGACAGCAAGAGCTTGTGGAAGCTAGTTAACAAGCTGTCTGGAAGATCTCAGCACATAGACAATGATGACAAGATTATAGCTCATTTTTGAAATGATGCAGAAGTGGCTGAAGTTTGCAATGATTTCTTGAAACACCTTACCATAGGAATAGAAAATATTAAAAATAATTGTGCAGTCAAGCTTGGGAATAACTTCTCACTTACTGCAGAGAATAGTATTTGTATGGTAGTGCCTGATGAAAAAATCATTGCGAAAATAGTTTCTGAGGTTAAAAACAAGGGTCCAGGACATGATGAAATCAGAATTAGAGACATTAAAGAAAATCTAACCTTAATTCCTGTAATAACCACTTTAGTTAAAAGTAAAGCAAATCCAACCTTAATTCCTGTAATAACCACTTTAGTTACAACCAGTATAAGATACGCTATTGTACCTGAAGCATTAAAAAAGAGCCATACTAAAACCAATACACAAAGAAGGTCAGTATAAATATTTTGGAAATTATAGGCCCATTTATTTATTGCCAACTATAAGCAATATTCTAGAAAAATAAGTTGCTGACTGTTTAAAAGCATTTTTTTAAATATGGACTTATTTCAAAGTTTCAATTTGGCTTTCAAAAAGATATAGGCACCAAAAATGCTTTGGAAACCTTAGCTGATGTAGTAAATAAAAACCTGAATGTCAACAATGAGGTTATTGCCGTATTTATAGATTACAAAAAGGCATTTGATACTGTAAACCATAATGAATTATTAAGCACAATGTCAAGTATGGGAGTAAGAGGTAAAATTTTGGATTGGTTCAAAAGCTACTCAAAAAAGGACCGTTTATGTTAAGCTTAAAAATAGCTTTAGTGAGACTTGTACAGTGAAACATGGTGTCCCACAAGGCTCGATTTTAGGACCGATTCTGTTTATAATGTACATAAATAGTACTTTTGATTGTATAAAACACTGTTCAATCTTACTACATGCAGACGATGTTGTCCTAATATCTGCCCATAAACATATGGAGATAGAATTATTGAACATGCAAATGGACTAAAATGGGGTCTCTATATGGTCTCATAATAAAGATCTGGTTATTAATGCAAAAAAATCAAAGTGTATGCTTGTTGTTAAAAATTCTAATAAGCTCAAGTGTGTACCACTAACTATACACGAACATGAATGTCTGCATAAAAACTTGAACAAGCCATATTGTAAATGCAACTACGTAGAACAAGTACCTAAATATAAATATTTAGGAATAATTATGGACCAAAATTTTAAGTTTGGTGAACATACTGAGAAAATATGTAGCAAAATAAGAAAAATTGCATATCAGATGTATCACATTAGGGATTGTGTACCAGTTCACTGAAAAAAATGTATATTTTGCCCTTGTGGGATCTGTACTAAGATATGGCTTAACTGTGGAAGTCACACAATTAATCAATATAAGACCAAACTTTATACTATGCAAAATAGAATTATAAAATAAATAAGTTACAACGCTCCAAATAACAGTGATTACATTAATTACAAGCAAAAAATAATTGTGAACCTAATGTATGTTTCACTCGAAATCTTGACACTAGAGGACCTACTAAGATACATATTAATAGTTGAAAACTATTATTGTGATAAATATAAAAACATAAAATTCAAGGAGCATAATATGAAGACAAGAACTACTTTAAGATACGATGTACCAATCGGCTTTAATAATTACGGAGGAAATAGACTCGATAGCATTTTTCCAAATATTTTTAATAGACTGCCAATTGATCTACTGAATTTAAATGCAATGGGTGAGGTTAAGAGAAAAGTGAAAAATGGTTATGAAATAAATATTGCTTGTAATTGAGGCCTCATATAAAATATTATGTATTTTTATATTTCATTTGTGTTCATGAATTGAAAATGAAAGAAAAAAAAACGATTTTAACACTATATGATAAATAGTTAATTTGTGAAGCAGAGGAATAATGGGAGAAACTTCTGATGAGCCATTAACAGTCTCAGGAGGACTCTAGTTATTTCCCTTTAATATTATAAAAAAATTTCTTTTATTTTTTAAATGTTTTTATTTTTTAACAATGTTCTTATTTTTCAATGTTATTATATTTTATAACAGTTTTTTTAAATATGTGAGCTACTAGCACTGGATTCATACTTTTGTAAAATTTTGAAATGATAACATACACTGTAATATTGTAAAAGTCACATGGCTAAAGGGAGGAGGGAATTCGCAACACCACGTGTCGTCAGTCGCGAGAAATTTTAGAATTTTCAGGGTGAGTCGACTACAGCGGTAATTTTGCACACCTCTCGTCCTTGAGTAAAACCAAATTTAAGCAATTAAACCAAAATCGGTTCGGTTTCTTATATGAGGTAGAATGTGTCCAATGTTATCTTAAAGAAAAGAATTTATAATTTATTAACGTTTATTTCTTTCAAATGGCAATTAATTGGGTGAGACTATCGGAAGAGTCAGCATATTTCCTAAGGTACAGTTGACCTTTTGTTTGCCTCGAGAAGATCGGTATTTATCACACTCCGTCAGGATATGTCGAACACTCAGAGGGGACTTGCATTCATCACACCAAGGTAGTGTCTTTTTTTCTGTTAAGAGGTAAATTCTCTTTAAGAGTTGATTAATATGACATGAATGACATGAATTGAAGGTCTTCGCGACGGGGTGATCATAATTTTTGATGGGGAAAAGATAATATTACCCGACGAATGCATAATTTATGAAAATGAAAGAAACAATGAAAGAAAATTTGTGTTTAACTTTCTGCGAAGAGTACATGTTCCAGTTTGACCGTTAGATCTTTCTTTTCTTTAATTAGTAGGGCCTACACCGTTTCTTTCTGTTTGTCAATGAGCATAGTTTCAAAACACGGTTTCTACCTGCGCTATATTTTACTCTAGTATGATCAACCAAAGATATTCTCAGAGAAAAATTCTTCGCAATCAATCAGGACAAAACATTTTCAATCATTGTATTGACAAATGATGTGGTACGAAGTCTCTTGTACGGGTGTATATACACCAAGGGTTGAAATTCCCCATGAAAAAAACATTTGACTTTTGGATAAAAAGACAAAACATGATGACATAATCTAAACCCCAATCAGTTTGAGATTTATCTTTTTTATTACACTGACACTTAAGCTAAAATAGGATTTAATGGCATTCTATTATTTTTAGAAATAGCTCCAGCAACAGGTTACCACTTATGCTGGGAATCGCATTAATAAGGGGAAAAAATTATTTTTGCTATTTTCATTTTCAAGATGTAGTGGATATTTTTCTAGAATTTAAGATATTTCCAACGCCATTTATTCACTTATCCACCACAATTCAATTTGACCTACAATTTATGGGATTAAAAATCCTATGATACAAGAATGGTGATGAAATGTTTAACGACTTCCCCGAAGAATGGTACCCAGCTGGTCACTTTTATGTTTCCATGCTGATCCAATTAATATAATTAATATCCAATGTAAAATAATATCCTTCCCTTATTGATTAAAGGTCTACTTTTTCACGTTTAGGCAATCAGTGTTCCTTCTTTAGATTAATCTACTGAGCCAGAGAACTGCGTGCAGCTATGCATCTCATTAAAAAGCTTTTGGATAAGTCAAAGGGCGCCAACCCTCCGATCCCAACACCTCTTAAGTATGGGATGACCACCAAAACTTTCCGAACATTTCGAGCCCTCGTAGCTGTAGTACTAGTAAAAATGTTATTATTTCAGGAGGCAGGTGGAGGCATTGCTCAATACTGCGTAGTAAAAGTATGTCTCCTGATATCTTCAAAATTGAAAAATTGCCGAATTAAATTAAGAAAAAAATTACCGTTTAATCATTTGACACGACAAACAACTTGATTATGGTGGCATTGGACAGTGACACACCATCCTTCTTTCAACCTATGATAGTACCTATAAACATGTTTCAGCCCTCGAGTCCACCCAGGAAGATTCTGTAAATACCGACTGGAGAAAAAGCAGACGCGGAAAATAAAAGGAATTGCGAAGGAAGAGTGAAAGTATAACGAATTAAATTATCTGTGGCAACCGGAAAGTTTGTAAAAATTCCCTCATGAAAATGATTTCAGCAATGAAATACCACAGAGGTACAAACGAACAAATTTTATTCTTACGCGTCGTACTTTCAAGAAAATACGGCTACTCGAGAAAATTGACCTTTCGAGGACGTTAATATAGAATCGGATGGAGTTGAAAACGGGATGAACGGACAAAGGCGGGAAAGAAAAAATATGGGAATGGAGGAGGGAAAGTTTTTACCCTTCGAGTACCAGGATAATGAACGGGATGGAGTGAAAACAAAAGGTGCTGGAAATTGCGGGTAGGGAAAAGATAGTCGAGCGGTGGAAGCAAAGGTGGGAAGGAGCGGATGAGAATGGATACGCTCACTTAGTTGCGGGAGAGGGCGCATTGAGGTGGAGGGTTGGCGGACGAGGAGAAGGAGACGTAGAAAAGGGTGGAGAGAGGAACGGGGTGACGGAGGAAACGGAAGGACGGACTGACAAACGGCTTCGTTAGGGGTCGGCTGAGACACACCGTCGTGGGGATGGATGCAAGAGAGAGAGAAGCGGAAGCGATGTGTGTCGGGGGAACTCTCCCTTGGTAACGGAGATGGAGAGGAGGAGATGTGTACAGAAGAGGGAAAGAGCAAATGTGATGTTGCCCCTGCCAGGAGGACTTAATTCCGTGACTGTGCCTCTCTCCAGAGGAAATCCTCTCTCCGAATTTAACATCCGGACACGCCGGTGATTTTCAACACTGAGACTTTCCGGTTTGTTAGAATCATTTTTACTTTTATATTACATTTTTTTAAACATGGAGTGTAGTTTCCTCTCTCTTTCATTAGAGCACTTTCCATGTCAAATTTTCTCGGTCGCAATCATAAACATTTTCAAAGTACCCCGCAGCAACTTTTTCCCCACAGCATATTTACGATCGACTTTTCATTATAGGGCGAAGGTTATGGGATGTCCTCCGCTTCACCTCTAAGAAATATCTATATTATTCATTGCTTGCGATACAAAGAAAATAATCGCCACATTTTCACGAAATTATTTCACGGTATAGTGGATAGATCCTAATAATCGTCTAAAATTCTATGGTTCTAGTAGATTGACCGCAATGAATCATTCAATTTTAATACCGCCACTATTATCACGAGCATAAAATCACGGGAATATTGGTTTTGGATTGACCATGACTAGAAATTCCACGGAGTTAATTTCTATTGGTGCATTGGGTCAAAGGAATATTTGATATTTCGTACCCTAGAAGGAGATAATATCTATGATAAAAATTTTCAAGTCTAAATGTCAACATCCCATGGATTGTGAGAGAAGAGTCTGAAAATGTCTTTGAAAAGAATATCATTACAAGAGTGATGATTACAAAGATAAAAATGATGAAGTATGAACTCCAGCATTCCGTTTACAACCTTGTGAAATTAGCATAAGTTTTACGCCAAAGTGCTCCATTTAAGCTTATTTTAATAAACGTGGTAGATCATTAAGTGACCTCTCGAGGGCGATCTCGAGGCGAAATAATTTTAAGGGAAATTATTGGGGAAAATAATTCGAGTTGAGGAGAGTAAAATTGTACCGATGCATGACAGCGATCTTCGGGACACTCTTTGGTGGCCATAAATGCCGTTCAATTGTGGTTCACTCTGCAAAGTATGTGCAATATGATGCTGAAACTATAACTAACAAAGACAACTAATCAGGATTAACTACTACAGTACTTCAAGTTCATTTCTCCTTACATCGTACAGTATGTACGTAAATCAGTGGACCACTTGTCGCCATCCTTTTAGACTGATGTGAGTGTCGAGTTTTCCAAATTTCCTTTCACCAAATATAAATAAAGCTTCACCAAATTTTCAAAGCACCCCGCAGCAACATTTTCCCCAAAGCGTACTTCCGATCAAATTCTCAGTAAAGAGCCAAATTTCTCAAATGTCACCACTTGCACCAAATAAAAATAAAAGTGACTTTTATTTCCTCTAAGTATTTTGCTATTTTTATTTATAAAGTTGTTTGGTTATCTGGGTAATTGGTTGTTTAGGAAGGTTAAGAAGACTGCCGAAGTCATTTGCGCTACTTAAAATTTTTGTGGAATATGTAAGGTTAGGAAGGAATTATTTTGTGAAAGGAGATTGGGAAAACTCGACACTCACATCAGTTCAAAAGTAGTCCATACTTAAAGGAAATAAAAGGAGTTTTTATTTCCTCTAACCGTTTTGCTATAACTTGCTGGATTTGATAACTCAGCGGCACACAACCACTTTCTTGGTGGAGAAGAAGAGGGAGTATTAAATGGAGTTTGTCGTTAAGAGTCAAAGTAGACAGCTTATCAAAGTAGCAGAATACGAGGAAGAATGATTAGAGTGAATACTTTTCTTAAAAAAAACTCGAAAGGATAAAGGAGAAAATACCGAGGGCAGGAGCTCAAGGAGGCGAATGGACTAGTAATTTATGAAAATGAGAATGAAAATGTGCGGGAAGATAAAGAATCAGATCGGAAGTTATCAGAGCATGGGGCGACAAATATCCATCTCTGGGTATGAGATTCATAGTGCCATATGATTTTTTGCTTGCTTTGCCGTGAGGTTTCAAAAAACGACACTTACAGATAACCCTCACTTAAGGAGGGCGGAGGAACTATTTATTCTATATGCCCCGAAAGAAACGAAGAGAAGGAGAGTTTTCTCAAACGTGATCCGGATTCATACACACTAGCTCATCATAGAAAAATTTTATTTTATGGATTGCGGTCACAGATTGAAAGTAATAAACCGAGTCCGCTGGAAGCATTCAGATGCATATTTAAACGATTTTTTGATTTGTTTCGATGGATACACGGTGTTTATATCCGCCACACTATGTACTCACGACATTTGTAGAAAAGGTTAGCCGCAATATGACACGGCCGTTTGTTTAACTTGATGGTAACTGAGGATTTGAGTTTTGTGTACTGCACCAGACTGCCGCCTAATTGAGAGCGTTTGCAATAAGAATCAGCCGACGGATAAATATGTAACGAAAATGTATGCCACCGAGCCTAATTTATTCATAACAAACGTCGCTAATCACCTCTTCCATCTTCATATTCCATCTTTCTTTAACCTTTCCTATGATGGAGGATAGACTCTAGAGGAGAAAGCGGTTTCCGCCGGACAGTATCTACGTATATGCACTTCGAGGCCTTAAATCTCCCAAAAGACTCAGTGAACGAGACATTAGTATTTGCGGTTTGTAAATCGTACTTGTTACAGTTAAAACTAACCATTAATGCCTATAAAAGCATATAATTTTCTTTTAATTTTCCCGTAGCTTAACTGTGCCAAACTCTTCATTAAATATTTTTTCGAATTTATTTTATGCCTATATTGGATATTATTGCTGAGAGAATCGAGAGTTTTGAGTTTAATATATTTTCGCATCTACGCACTTCCCATAAAAATATTTATGCTGCGTTTTCTAAATGTTTGGTGTGAAGATATTTGCATGCGAAGCATGTTTTTCAATTTTTTTGTTTAATTCAATTCAATATTTTTGTTTAAATAAAAGAACCGGTTGTGAAATTTATGCGTTAACCTGCATGTAAATATTTTTGAATGTGATTGTACATTGTTTTCATATAATCTCTTTATAAAACATCGCGTTCTAGAAACGTTTGGTGTTATATGAGTTTAGTGATTCAACATTTTGTTCAATATTGTTAAGCGCTGGACAGGAAATTAGAGGTGAAGGACTGTCTGTGGCAGGAAGGAGATCAAGTGGGTTCCCGTTACTTTCTCCTTCTCTCATTCGTCTTCATTCACGTCCATTTCCCTGGCCAATTCTTTTTTGCCCGCACTCCCATCCTTCAAGGCTTTTTTGTCCAGAGTTTATTTATTTACTCCCAGCTTCTGAGAGGAGACTGGGTGTATTTGAGCAACAAACAGTTGTCTAACCAAAGGAACAAACTCGTGTCTGTCATTAGGGGTGTGGTTACTTCACTGAAAGCCTCACTTCGGAAAGAAGAAAAATAGGTCTAAAAGAACGGAAGGAAAAAATCCATAGCTGACATAATGAGTTTAAATAGAAGTGGAGCTGTGCGTGCTTGTCTTTCTTAAATGTGTTTATTTGCACAAATACATACACTATCTGTCAGCTGCTTGTCACGAAGCATGTGCCGAAATTGTACCTCCGAGAGGGCCAAGTAAAAAGAACGCCCTTGGCAACCCAACCATCCGGTAAAAAGAAGAAAGTTACTAGCTTAAGCTGCCACCGTCGGTGGCAGTTATTTGTGTGAATTTTACTCTTGTCTCGAATCTAGGCTTGTACCATCTAGCTAGCTAAGTTAATAGCTGTGATGAAGCTGAAAACTTAAGCTCTAATGACTTCACTGCCATTTATGATAAGAATGAATTAGGAATAGCCCAGCAAAATATAACCGTACTTCCTTCAAGGAAAAGCCAAGAGCTGTATTTTAACGGGCCCGACTGTGGGAAAGTATTATAACTGTATAAATTTTCCTTTAATTTGTTAAGCGCCGGATATTCTCAATAAAAAATATAAAAATGAACCTGGAACGAAACGAGCCAGTATCATGATTGGCTGGTTCACTTGGGAGGCGACCGACAGTTATGGTCATTAGTGTCAAGAAGGATTGGGGGTAGGCTGATTATTAAGGTAATCAGCCGGTTAATCTAGGCTTAAGTGGAAGAGAATAAATATCCCCTAGATTTTTACATCTGCAGCATTCCTGCCTCGTGCGATGCTAACTCCCAAACGTACTCTTCACCAGCCTCGTATTTATAATACTGTTAACCAGTCTCGCCTACTTCTGCCTTCTGCTGTACACTTCAATTGCTAGCACTTTTCTGTTTCGAATGGCTTTGCTAACAGGTTTGTAGGGAAAGGATTATGATGAAAAATGATGTAAGGCTAGAGAGAAACCCAACATCGGAATCGGACGATTCTAAACGAATGACGCCTTTGGGTTAGAAGTTCAGCATCCCATCCAACGGACCAAGTTATGATTTTGAACTGCTCTCCGCATAGTATTCAATTAAGGACTGGGACTCCACCAACTATTCTCCGGCACTGCCCATGACTTTAAATCCTATTACTACCAGTGGTAGACTTTCGGGATGGGAAGCCACCTCGATGACATCAACTTCGCCAAGATATACGAGCGAGCCAAAACATCCGATGAATGAAATGATCGGAGGGAAGGAGAGAAAAACGCGGGAAGGACTCGGAACCCTGAAACGAAAAAATAAACGAACCCGAACCGCGCGCACCAGATAGGGCTGGAGGCGCCAACCCGGGCGAGGATGAGGAGGGGATGGAAAAGAAAAACATTTGAAGTGAGGAATACTGATGGGTGGAGGAGTGGGGAGGTGGGAAAATGACAGCGTGGGAGAGGAGACGGATGAAGCTGGGAGGTGGGGAGCGAAAAAATAGCGGGGGGGGGTGTGAGGATGAAAAAAATGGGCCGGATGTGCAGGAAATTGATCGATTCCAGTGGCATCGGAAGAAAGGGTTCGGGAATATTTGTCAACCGCATGTGTCACAAGATGCTGCGAAGGAAAAAAACATGCTGCTTGAGGAATCAAAAGAGGGCTTCTGATGGAGTTGGAGACGTGCTCGGCTGTAATGAGTGATGGCTCGGCACTGCGTGATTTACCGCCAGTCACATTTTTGATGGTTTAGATTTTTTGGGGAAGTTTACTAGCTTAGTTAGTGAGGTGTGCGGATAGCTGGGGCTGGGATAATTATTTTGGTTCGCCAAAGAAAAATAGCGCCGAAGAAGCTAGGATTTAGGTAATAGATTAGCGATAAAGTAAGAGGGATACATTGCCGAACAGATAGGTGCAAACATTCGTTTTTTCCACGCACAATCGGATATCCAATTGCCGGAAAACAATTCACGGCTGGGGTCCTAGCAAGAAAAACCAACTGCTGCCTCTAATGAGTGAAAGGATTACGATGAATATGGTGGCTGGAGCGATAGTCGTGTCTTTGAGTAAACATTTAAAAAAAATTCCAAATAAGCCGGAAAAATAATAGGATCACATTTCATAAAAGAACATCTGTTGATAACGTGAAATTATTCATACATGCGGTAATGACAACGATGGTAATCTGTTCTATCATCATCTAAACAACTATCATGCGTGGTGCCAGGAGTTGGGGCTAGAACTGAATCTTAGTGAATGCACAACAGTAGACTTCTTGCGAAAGTCATCACACCAACTCTATGTCTACACTGTGGGTGAAGTAAACATAAAGTCCTCAGAAATAATAAAATACCTTAGAATTACCTTAACTTCAGATATGCCATGGAGAACTCACACACGAACAAAATATATATGGCACAGCTCTAAAGAAACTAGGATTTATCAAGCATATAATAGGGAGGTCCTCCGATCAAAAAGTAAAACAAAGGTGCCACTTGCTCTGGTTAGGCCACATCTCCAATACGCCGCAAGTATTCAGGACCCTGGACCGATGGATTTAACCAAAACATTAATAAAATACAAAGAAAAGCACGCTTCGTTAAAAACTGCTACGAGTGAACTTTTAGAGGGATCAAAGTGGGAACCGCTAGAGACTCAGAGGCTGCGCGCTAGACTTTGTTTGCTTGAAAAATTCAGAACTGGAGCGTTTCAGAGCGACTGAGAGAATATTATCATGACGCCTCATACATCTCTAGGTCTGAATGAAGTGATAAAATAAGAGGGATATTTTGCCGAACAGATTGGTACAAAAATTCGTTCTTTCCACGCACAATAAGTGACTATAATAAAACCGGAGCTCCACTTTAATTACTCCCATACTACACTTCACCTCCGAAAACCTCTATATTCTACACCCATTCACGGCTGGTGTCTTGCCACCCCCCAACCATATGACTACGCGGCGGCTCGCAGGGTAGTATGTAGTGTAGATAGAAGAATGAGCTTCAAGAGCATGCTATGACTGGAGTTTTGGCGAGGCATTCAAATATTTGGCAAAAATTGTATTTAAGTATATTTTTTTAATATTTGACCCGTCATGAAACGTTGGTATTGGTTGGTAACCATTGTAGTCTCATAAAATGTAATATTTTGCGAATAAAAAAGAAGTGCGTACATTTAATATTGAAATTATTTCGAAAAATATCTCATTCCTTAATGTCAAGGTCCCTACTCGAGGTCTTTTCGGCTGGCACCTTAGGAGGCAAACTGACGAGTCAGACGATGCCGGAGGTAGTAGCGTCATTAATACTAATGGCTTTTTATTAAGTGAACGTTAATGGCAATGCCAGGTTTATCTTCGCCCAGATTACCTCCTCTCGGTGGTTCCAGACGGAGAAGAGCAACTTCCTCTACGCAACAGAGAATCTTGAGAAGTTAATGCATTTTTAAAAGGGAAAACACCTGCACTGTGCTTCTCTACCGCCACTCTTTCCATCATTCAAATCTCGCTTATCACTCATTGTCAGCCTAATCCCCAGGGGAACAAACGCCGGCTTTCGCGTGTTCCCAGTGTTACCCACTACCAAGTAGGAAAAAATTCTCCTTTATAAGAACACTACCAGGTCCTTTTATTCTTTGAGATGAGACGAGTCCCTACATTTTCTCCCAACTCGCCTAAATATATTTCTGAATGATTTATTCATTTGCGGATGCTATCAGATATCCAATTGCCGGAAAACCAGGTTTGAAACATGTATGAAATGAAATATCGTGAAGCAGTCAAAATATATTTCTAAAAGGCTAGACATTTCTAAAACGACGACAGGTAGTTTCCCGGAGCTTTTTTGAAGATTAACATCCTTGTAAGGGGATGAAATCAATAGGAAAGAACGTGAATTCCGCTTTGTTTCACTACTAAAGCCGATGCATTCTTATATTCGGAAATGCAAACAAATCAAAAGAGTGAGAGATTGAAATAAATTTCCGTTCTTATGGTATTTCATTTTTCTTCAGCGAGTTCCGCACTTTAAAATGGCCGGACTCTAGCTACCACACCAACCCGATTCCCGCTCAGTATTTCAATCTTCAATTACTATAACCATGGAATATTTCAGACCATTTCCTCCAACATCAAGCTTACCAGACGGTTGAGAAGACTTCTTAACACTTTGCGTGCTTGGGTTTAAATTGAAGATCCTCTCTGAAAAACGGAGAATTTTACGCACTTACCTGGATTGTGAAAGAAGACTCTTTAAAATCTAGATTAATGAACTTTTATTCACTATTAAAATTTATTTTGGCACTTTGTGGTCATATTTATGGTTACTAGAAAGACTGCAGCTGTACAGTTACGTCCAGCTGGCGTTCAATAATGATATTCCGTTAAATCCTAGTACGTCCATCGTTCTTCTCAGAAAATGTAGGAGGATGTATCATTACGTCTATAGCACTCAAAGTGTTAATCAACCAAAAAACAAATTGTGAGTACCGGACAGCACTGCGATGTTCCTGTTTTTTCCGTTTGGTCTGTACTTGAGAACTCAAAGGGAATGGAATGCAAGTAGGGAAGCCAAACTCCTCAAAAATTGATTCCAGGAGAAGTTCGTATCAAAAGTAAGAAATTTCAGGTGATGATATCAACAGCACAGTTATAACTGCCGTTGAATGTGTATTCCCAGTAAATGGGTAGTGTAAAGTGTTATAAAATGATCTTGCTTAAACTAGCACTGCCCAGAGCCGGCGAAATAATTTTCATGTACCAAATGCCAGAATTGGCGGTTCGCAACTTCTTTCTCTAATTACTTTCCTTCGTATCCCTCCTGAACAGTCTCATTACTCCAAATGTCCGCTCTCCGATAATCTCGCATCTGTCCGTCGCTCTTCCGCCCTCACGCCTCCACAATCAATTTGCTCCCTATTGGCCCTTAAACTCTTATATATTTTCTAAAATCTTAACCAAACTCACAAAAACAGATATTTTCTTAAGTATAGTTAGCACATTCTATCTCTCTTTTTTATGGATTGAGTTGCTTGCTCTCGAGTTAGTTTTACGTGGTTCGTCTCATTTTATATGTTTTACGAATCCGGCGTAATTTGGCTGTAGTTATGTATGTGAAATTATTTTTTTCAACGAATAAAAAATAAAAAAATCACGATTTTTGTGATAAGGGCACACATTCTACATGATACCCTGCGAGTCGTATGGTAGGTGGTGTTAACACGTTAGCTATGATAGTGTAGGGAATATGAAAAAGGAGGAGGGAGTAATGAGGTGCTAAATGTGCTAAAAATAATATACTCAGAATTTCGATCTGTTTTTACGGTAATCTTTAATAGTTTGAGGAAAGAAGTAATTTTAGTGCGTATCAATTGGGCAATGCGCACCCCTTATTTGTCCCTTCTATCAGTTCTAGGTATATAGCGCCTTATAGTCTGTGATTGTAGCACAAAATTACATGTGTTTGCAAATTGTAAATAGCTGTAAATTATAATTGGGAATGAATTTTGATTTATGTTATTGTTTGGGTTTATTTTTTCGGGGCTGGATGAGGCAATACTGCCTCGTCTTCCCTTAACCCAGTTTACTCATTAGTGTTCTACATAGTCGGGTTCTCCATCCGCGTTCGCTGTCTTTGGCACCTGTTACCAACGGTACCGTCTTCAGGTCGAACTTCCACCTGAAGACGTTAGCAGGATGGCTATCTAAACCGTTGTCAGCCAAAGACAACGAACGCAGATGGAGAACCCGAAAATACGGAACACAAATGGACAACGACGTGAAAACCTTCGCAAGAATTCCAGTTTACTCATACATTTATGTCCTGATTAGAGAAATATTCCACCCAGGCGGGACTCGAACTCGCGACCCTCAGGTTTGCAGGCGAGGCCACCTGGGCCGACTGGGTGTCTGCTTAATACCTTAAACATAAGCGAGAGGAATATTCTTTAGCCCGGATTTAGTTGGCTTGGTAAGATGCGAGGCAAGTGGGTGGAAGTGAGTAGAACGAGGAGGGGCTACTAGATCTTGTGCTGGAGAATGGATGGGCAGAGAGAGAGAGAGATGAAGAGGAATCTTGAGGCGAAAGATTCGCTGGCAACAACTCGGAAACAGTGTTTGGATGGGAGAGAGGGAAGGCCCTTCTTGGGATTGGGATTGATTGCACGTAGGGGAGGAAGGTAGGAGGGGACACTTTGAGAGCGCAGCACGGTGGTCCCCTAACGTGCGGACGCAGAACTTGGCTCTTCGCGGTTGAAGACGGGCAAAAGTTTCAGGAGAGTGAGAGAAGAAAAGATATATGCGTGCATTTGGGTCGAATTAGAGAGACAGGTGAGAGACACGGAGGAGCCGAGGTTGGATTTACGAGTCGGATGACAAGAGGCGTGCCGAAGTCCGCGGTTTGGAGAACCATCGACTGAATATGGTGCTTCAATGGGAATACTTGAAGGAAATAAATAGATAAATAATAAATTATTAAAAATATTTTATTCTAGGACTGTTTCATACATGTCATGATGGCATAGTCCTTGATATTCGTACTTACTCGAATGTACTTAAAGAATATAATTGTGTGTGTGGTATAATTGACGAAGAAAAACACTTGCCGTACTTTATGCAAACTAGAAAAGATTAAAAAGTAACATTACAAATCTGGTAGAGAAAGGATTTTTGTAAGTTCTCGCTTATTCCTTATGTTACTGACGCTTTATCTCATGTAGCGAGGAACTATGTATTCATAGCTTGAAATCATGCATATAAAAATTTTTAAAATGGCCTTTGGTTCTATAAGAATATTTTCACCAAAACCAAATAATTTTTTAGTATTTTGGCACCATTAATTAGCTCGGAAATCATAAAACTATGATCATGCCAGTAGTATCTCTTCATTTCAAGAGGAATCGGCTACTTACCTAAAAAAATCTCAAATCACGCTTATGCATGCTTAAAAATCCTCGAAAGATGTAATTAACTTCGGGATTTGCATTCTCAATCTTACTTGTTTTATATTTTAAGTACCTAGTATTTACATTATTTTTATTCCGCTTTATCACATGCAATATGTTCTATTATATCAACATTACAAGTTAGTTTGCTTTTATTTTGACGTAAGCTGTTGCTCGCGGCTTTTCTCGCAGGAAAGTTGGGTGAATGGTTGTGTTTTTACAACAAATCGTACGCAGAAAACACCCAGAAACTATTGATCACAAATAACCAGTACTCTCACCTGTGCCAATCGAGTCGTCTTATAGGAGGATTTGAAAGAATCAAGGCTATTGGTCGATTTCGGTTACTTGTAAATAAAAATAACCTCAGTGCTTCTTCCTCCAGCAACAGACATTTTCGGTGCACTCATCATAGTTCTTCATTTTGTTAGGTTTTTGAACAGTCCTGTCTTCGAATAAACTAATTATGGCACAAATTTTCACATTTCTGCGATTTACTTGCTCGTCATTAGGTGTCTCTTTACTTCCTTAAACTCTCTTCTCTGATTATTTAGTATAAAATTCCTTAGTTTCAGTTTACAATTCACTTAAATAGCATTTACTGCAAAATTCATCAGCTTTCACCCATCAGTATAACCATCTTCAAAATGCGCTCGTCTGTGGCAGTGTCCGCCATCTATGTTTTCTCTCCGCCACCAATTTCCTTTCCTCTATCGATATATCCAACTCTTCGCTCGTCTCTCTCGCTACTCAGCTCCCTCTATATTTTTATCCAAAAATAGATCTCAAATGCATCCAGTGTACTCGCATCCTCTTCCCGTAATGACCAAATTTCAGACCTTTACAGCGCCACGTTCCCTGTTTCATTTTTCAGCTATCATTTTTTGAACTCTTTCTTCAGAGACTTCCATATCAAGTCCCTTGATTTTAGAAGCGCGATTTTCGAAAGAGGAATTTTGCTTACTGCTTTCTCAACCACTAACGCTTTTTTCCTACAGTATACATACTAAGCACTTAAACCGCTCAACTTACTCCTCTATTTTTTGCCCCCCCACCCATTCATTCATAGCCGCCTTCTTATTTCTACAAAACCTAATTACCTCCGTCTTTTTATGATGTATCTCCACCTCTTACCTTTCATACTGTAAACACGTCGTTGGCTCTCTCACCTCGGCTGATAAGCTAACTAATACCTTGTCATCTACGAACCTCACTGCCTTCAGCAAATTCCCTTTTTATCTGTGTGCCCTCATTCATCTCATCCCACGCTACTCCAGCCATCATTCCGAATCATCATTGAATTGTAATGATGGTAATGGACTCGCCTGCCGCACTCCCCGTCCCATCAGGATCATTCCGAAAACCGTTTATGTAATGTAATAAAATATATATATTCTAGCTAATAATTTCTCCATTAATTTTCCCAACGCAATACTAGCAATAAATGCTTGAAGTGAAAAAATTCATGCGGAGGTGTCAATTTTTAAATTTCTTAGAAGTGAACGCGAAGGGCCTCAGACCCAGTAAATTTTCAGGGCCTCAGTAAATTTATCGTTATGCGTTCAGCGATTTCAAAGAAATAGTGATCGGTGGATGAGTCGAAGGTTGTTCCCTTTAATATGAATATACTCTTACATGTAATACATTAAACAATATAGTCACAGGTTTGCCTATACAGTTAGTTAATTTGATAGTAGTAGTGATATCTTAATTGTTTAAGTAGCATACTTTCAATATTCTAGATATTTTGAATTACATCTGAAAGCTCTGAACTTATCAAAATTGCTTCCTTTTCTTTTTCAAATCACAGTACCTTGCAGAAAACTAACTGCTCTTGGGTCAGAAAAGTATTCATTTATTTTCATATTAAATTGCTGGTGTTATTACTGGTGTTCGAATTTAGATTTTAGTTGCTGCGTCCTCCTCGTCAGGTTCACTAATTTGCCGCGATAGATATACATATTATCATGCTTTTTTCCAAAAACAATTTTACATCTCCTTGATAAATACCATTAATTGGTTTGAAGTTTTTTATCTGATGGGTGTTTAAAATATGGCTTTAACCTGCCACAAGTCCCCTAGCTAGTTAGATATTGGTCATTTAAATAATAATCTCTACGTTTTCCGCCGGATCCAAATTACTTCTCTATTGATTTTTTATGAATATTTCGCTCATATTCATTTAAAATTAGAGATAGTTGTTAGAGCGTTGCATGATCTCAGCGGATCAGAAGGAAATGTCTATCCAGGCAACGTGAAATATAAAAAGTAATTGCAATTGAGAAACTGGAATCAATCAGATAACTGCCTTGGGAATTCATGGAGTATTGATTGGATCGAACGCTCGCACTGATTTTCATGACTACCCTCAGCAATTGACGCTGCTCGAAAGAAACATTTCTCTTTAATCAAATGTAATTTACGAAGAGTTAATTCCATTTGTTCCTTTAAAAGTACTTTCCTTTTTGCCTCACTTTCGGAAGTAATTTTATTTGCAACCCCCTTTTGCTGATATCCGTATTCTATTTCCGGGTCCCTTTATGCATTTAGTTTGGTATGGATCCGTGGCGAGATTCCGTACATCTAAGTTCTCGATCGAAATCTCGAAAATAAGTTCTCATTGAGGGAAAATTCGAGGACTACTATGAGGAAAGGCCCTTTGATACATTCACTGAAAAAATAGATACCAAAACAATTCATTCTAAAATGAAAAAGACCGAGACTCGAAAACGATCCACGCTTCATGTTATTTTAGCGATAATTCTCAATATGAGCCATTGGCAACTAATTCAGCCGATAGACATAGGAAGACAATGTGTATGTTTCTCAAAAATTTTACGTTTGCGGTATTTAGCCGATGTGGAAATCGATGAAAAATTACGATTACCAGCAAACTCAATACTAAAGGTCGTGAAGGTTATATATTTATTTGCCGACAAAGTGTAAAGTTGTCTTAAAGTTCAAATCTTGGTCTACGTTACTTAGAAAACCGAAGGCGTTCATTTCACACCCTACGCTTATAATTTTGTCGGGCAGAAAGGCTGCGCCGGCGTTCAGAGAGAAGATATCAAAAATCTTCATGGGATATGATTCACCAAACTCGGAGCCGGAACTTGGGACTAACAAATTCAAAGTCGTATGCTTTTAGTGCGTCAAGCTATTTTTGGAGCAATGCCACTTTTTAGCTATTACTATTGGGAAAGATCCTTAACACATTCACTCAACAAAATAAATACCAAAGT
This sequence comes from Ceriagrion tenellum, assembly GCA_963169105.1. Classification (NCBI taxonomy): domain Eukaryota; kingdom Metazoa; phylum Arthropoda; class Insecta; order Odonata; family Coenagrionidae; genus Ceriagrion; species Ceriagrion tenellum. Next base: position 92,650,263 of record OY720632.1, on the reverse strand, counting down.
TATTAATCCAAAAATGAATAACATTCGTCTTGAGGTCCGAGTCCCTTATGGTTTTATTCTGGTAAAATATTGGTAGCTGATGAAATTTATCAGCTACCATTATTTTGAAACCCACTAAAGCCATTCGTTTGCTGTTAAAAGATCGGGCGTAATCCAACACCTACAATTTTCCTCGAATTCAAAATAACTTATTTCTTAAAGCGACACCATCTTTCACCAGAATCTCATAAAAACTGTTCGGGTAGTCGAAAATTCGGCATTAGCAGACGGGAGCTGGGCGAAGAGTAATGGGAAGTTAAGCGCGGCGAGAAAAAATGAAAAGAGGAAATATCGGTAATGAAATCCATAGAATAAATTGAATTCCGTTTAAATCCGTGGCAAGAGTTAAGAGATATCGACATGAACAGCCGGTGGTGAAGGAACTGAATCAGTGATAGGGGTAATGATGATGAAGAATCAGAGGGGGAAACTGGCCCAGTGGCGGGAAAAGAGAAAGATAGTCTCTTCGGCATCTGCCATCGGTAGAAGTAAACATGGCCTTTGTAAATGGATTCGTCTTCAGAAATTCCTTGGATTTCAACTTCGAACGTTCGAATACGAAAGCTTAAAAAATATTTATTCTCTGTTTGCAATTCAAATTTTTCGGCTTTCAAAACAATGCAGAAGCTTTAATTTGGCATTATATTACAGTCTATACGGTCGGAGGCGTCAAATACTCGTAAACTTTCCTTTTCAGCAGTAAGAATTTGCACAAGCTCTAAGACCCAGGAGCTTTATAATGTTTTTAAGTTCTTTGAGCAAAAAGCAGAATAAATAAACAGGGATAAACAGGAACAAATAGTCAGCGGGAGGCTTAAAATATGTCGGTCGTGAATTGTCTGATTGTAAGTGTAGTCATATTTAATTGTAACTTTTACCAAACCACAGAGACAAAACGCAAAAGCACCACCAGAGTTTTAATACAATAGTATCCCGGGCCGTGATTTTGTGTTTAATATCTGTGGTGTGGTAAAAGTTACAATTAAATATAGCTATGAAAATATACTACTAAGTTACCAAATATATTGTTCTATTAGTAGGTATAGCGTTAAATTTTTCTAATCGCAATGTTGAAACGGCATTTTTATGGTCGTGAAATTAATCTAAATTTAGTAATAAAGCTGAAACAGTCAATGCAGTCAAAATTTAACATAATTATTTCTTCTACTTGTAATTATCACTTTAAATTATTTTGAACGATTGGTTAAAATTGCGACGATGTACCATTCTTCATCTAATTGTCCTCGTCACCTACAGAATAGGAGCAACTAACATGTTTGCAATGGAGAGGGTTTATTAGAGTTCGAGGCTTTGTTTGAAGAACAGAGGATAATTACCGATTCTTGGCAAAAAGCACTCGTGTGGGTTCTTCTTAAAATGGACTGGCGTCAGAAAACGTACTTCCAGGGAAGCGGGAGCACAGCTGTGGAAGTTTTCGGCACCCCGTGAGCCTGAGGTTCTGAGACCAGGCATCTGCGTAAAAGTGGGCTCATCATCAACTCGCTTAATCATAAAGCAAGGTGCTTTAAGGTGAGCCATAAAGCTAATTAGAAGGGGAGCGGTTCTTCGCCGTAAACTGGAGTAATTTTCCTCGGCGAACTCTCATTGTCTATCCTTTGGAAGACCATAATTCCCACCTTTCAAGGTTCCCCCAGCAAAGAACGCCCACGGGGAGTAAAATTTCTCCGCGAAAATATCAAACACCTATAAAGTTTCCCTCACTTATGGCGGCCTTAAGCAATGGCTCAGGGGCCCTTGATTGCCCCGGCGACAACAGGAAAAAAGTATGGACGGTATGAAGAGGGATTACAGAAGTCAGTGGGGAGCCCGGAGGGATTTAGGGACTCAACACTAAAATGCCGGTCAAAAAGCCGTATATTACGCAAAGGAAAAAATCTCCAGCGCCATAAATTCAAATAATGCGAACGCTTCATTGGTGCGAGGCAAGGTTTTGTTCGGTGGAAGATGAGTCATACCTTAAAATTCGAAACTGGCAAAGACCGGCCGATGAAGAATTGGCGAAAAAACACCACTAAATCCCGGCGCCTTTCTTTGCTCTCATGCATCAAAATTTTCACTCGTTCTGCGATCGTAAACTAGAAAAAGACGGAGATAGAATGGCGGTGAAACCAGAGCAGAGGGCATGGTAATTAGTTATAGCGATAAATAATGACAATGTCTTGCAAAGACTCTGAAATATATTCGAAAACGGTTTAAATAAAAATAATCACCACAGAAATCCTGGAAATACAACACGAGAACATCTATCGATGCGAATAAAAGTGCCTTTTACACCAAATCCACATCCATAAATCGTCTCTGAAAAGTGAAAGGTGGCGTACGGAGAAAGACCAAAAAGTTTGAAAAAATCAATCTCTTGAGTTAAGAAGACGAAAACAAATGTGCAGACAGGTGGAAATGTAAATTTTGTGTCTTTTGGCCGACCTTTAGTTAAAGAGTGGTCGGAAAATCAGTACCTCTAAGTCTTTAAAATGTGTAAATAAAATCATCCGTTCGATTCTAAACTTGGCAAGCAATTTCAAATAATTATTTAAAGTAACCGAGATTCATTTAAACATGAGTTTCAGATACGGTTGAAATAATTGGAAATCGTTTCTACAGAAGTAAGTCATTATAATATCTGTTATCTAAAAGCATAAAAAAATTATGGCCTTTTTCAAACACGGCATAAACATCACCCAACGGTAAAGTATTCACAATATTTTTGTATTTTGGTGGTAGGGTAAGATGTATCAATGTCCGTGCAAATTTGAGCGCATGAGTGCAAAAAATGCTATTACTTTTGCTATTTTGTCAGCTTTGACCATTATTCAATAAGTCCCTGGAAATCTATTAAATTGTATGACCAAAACATGTATAATTAAGAGAACACCAGGCAATACAGAATTAAAGTTGCTCTACGTTTATAACACAATAATAATTTAGAGTAAAAGAAAATGAGAATCACGCTTTAATTTCTGATGGAATTCCAACAAATGCTTTTTTAGCCACTCGAAAACCCACTTTACCCAGGAGGTTCAAAAGTTTTGATTGAATTTTATTATCCTCAATGTGGAAAAATCTGAATCTCGGAAAATTTTTCCATAGTTCCTATACAACTAATATTCTAAGTCCATCTTTAGGGATGTAACTGTAATTTTAGGGGATTGATGGATAAACTGCTGAGAAATTATACCTCCTAATGATTGATCATAGTATCTGAACTTGTTAATAAAACAGGATGAATTTTCATTAAAATTCAACGCTGAGGTTGACCAAAACATGTATAATTAAGAGAACACCAGGCAATACAGAATTAAAGTTGCTCTACGTTTATAACACACCTGTTATATTATTCCTGAAATGAGAGAAAAATTCGTTTAATGTGGAGTAAATGAAGTTAAATGTCCCAGTGAAGGCTATTTAAAGGGCATGAAGATGAGAAATTTTCTCACCAATTAGAGAGTGTTACATATATTTATTTACGCTAAACTATCTCTAAAATGGACCCAACATTATTTTACATCGATTGGTATCTAGCAAGTGAAGGCATCGCACACGCTCATGGCCTGGCTGTAAAGAAAAAACAACGCACAAGAGGGACTCGAACCTCATACTCCGACCCTTGAATAAGCAGCACAGGACTATGCCGCCCAAGGGTCCCTAAAATATGCCTAACTTAACATAATCCGCGATAGATTTACGATTGACTCCATCAAAAAGATTTGGCTATTATTATATTGACATGGCACGTGACCAAATACTTGGTGACCTGAATTGGCTACCTCTCGACTCCCGAAGTATATACTTCTTGGGATCTTTCCTTTTTCCCCTCTCCCATAACCAAACGCCTGATTACCTATACAATTTACTTACCCACAGGATAAGTGTTTCCCATAGATTAGCCCGATCTGACCATAGCCTTCTTCACATCCCCATAGCCCGTACCAACCTCTACCTAAACTCCCTCCTTAGCACCGCTTCTAAGTCTATTACCTTCTCATATTAAATCTTCCTCTTCACTGGAATCATTTAAAAATGAACTTAACTTATATTTAAAAACTCAAGACAATCTTGTTCAGTTGACTTATGTGAAGTTTTGAAAAATTTTTTGTTACCTTGTTCTAATATGGTTTTTCTTAACTATTGTACAATTATTTGCGCAGAATGTGAAATTGTAACACAGTTTTTTTGCTCTAATGGGTTAACCCAGAGCACAAGTTAATTATTCATTCATTCATAGTTGTTATAATTACGTCCAATGATATTCCGCGGCCATTGTCCACACGCTGGTTCTACGGTTCGACCCAAACTATGTTTTGAGGTGAATGTAACCTGTAAAATAAGACCGGAGGAGCAGTCTGGAAATGCCGTTCACGCTACCTTCACACTGAATCAATCACACTGGCGGCCGCACCGAGCCCGCCGTGGCAGAAATTTTCCAACCCAGCTCGAGGGTATCTCGCATTTTAACCGGAGTATCAATTTCAGTGAGTGCTGCAGTGGGATCGAGAGTGAGTGAGGGAGAGGGAGGTTGGGGGGGTTGGGAGGGGGGGGAGAAGGGTGAACGCGCGAGCTCGTTTGATGAGATAAACGCGGCGGGAAGCGCCTGCGAAACCGCTCGACTGCCCATGAAAAGCGGCACGGGTCCGAAAATCGCCGCCCCCTCTTTGCCCTTCGACCTCCTCTCGCGGGGTTGGTCGGTCCAGAGGCGAGGGAAGGGTGCTATTTCATGCGTTGGCTAGAAGGGTCGCGGAAAATTAAAAAAAAAATGATTATAATTAAAATAAACGGCGGCGAGAATCGAGGTACGAGTGATGGGAGGCGACGAACATATTATGCGAATGAGAAAACGACAGGCGAAATCGCGACTGACCATTTTGAGATTGGTTTTCTGATGGATGTTAGCACATTTTTGCGTGCGTTAACGGCTCAAAAACACAAAAACCATCGCTCGCATTACCTAGCCGAATGTTTTGTTTCTTTTTTTTTCGCTTGAATCGAAATGACGCCCGTTTTGTTGGGGTTTTGTGGGAACATCGCTGCAACCGTCGAAGAGCATAATTTATGCGCGGCTATAAATCTATCAATTGCACCAGAAGGTTATATATTTTTATGCTCAACTATCTCTGAAGTTATTGTATGTCAATTTATATCTAGCGTGAAAAAGCATCGCACACGCTCATGGTCTGGAAAGGAAAAAACACACAAGAGGGATTCGAACCTCCGACCCCTAGATAAGCAGCGCAGGGCTCCACTCCGCCACCACAGAGTCCTGAATATATTCCATAATTGAACATAATCCGAGAACGACTACCACGATAAAGTAATATTCATAGGATAATATGACAAGAAACTTATCAAAGTAGGAAACTTGTTGAGATTTCTGCTTGGGCTCTACAGATTTAGTACCAAAGTGCGGAGATCTACCTGGAAAAAATCACCGTAATCGGGATGTATATCGACTCTCCCATTCGCCGATCAGTTGAGTTCGCCTGAATTATCACCAAGGCATCTTCATTTCTACCAAATTTTCGATCGGTTTTATGCAAACTAGATACTGAATAGGAAACTATCTTGCACTGTGGTACGGGGCAGCGTGCCATATAGCTTTTATAACTTTTGAGATGACAATGTCAAAATGTTTCTTTAAATGAGTCACCTAAAAATTTGAAGAAGCTTGTATTTGAAAGAAATAGAAAAGTATGGGTATAGTTGAACTCTTTGTTCAACTAGACCTCTTATAGTTGAAGTGTTTTTGGAAATAGCATCGCAGTCATTCATTAAAACAAAGTACCTTTGAGTCAGAACACTGTCTCGTGTAATTTTTAACGATATAACTGCTTTAATTAATTTTTGATTGCTCTTTCCAAGAATACTCGCATCCAGAGATGGAGAGAATAGCTTCAATTAGTAACTTTAGAAACATTTTTAAGGTAAATTACAAATTCAGACATTAATTTGTACATGAAAACGAAAGAAAATTCAATTTAACTATCAATTAATCAATAGTTAACTTAGAATTGTCAAGATGAAAAGTCTCAGTAGATATCTCGTAATTAGGTTGATTAATGGGACTTCTGTCACGAAATTGCGGTGGAATGTTTCAAGTGAGAGTACGAAGTCTTCACTCCCATTATTTCGGATAAAGTAAAAGACTAGCAGCCCTCCCAATTAAATTAGAGACTGTTGCACTGCCATAGGGGTCGAGGGAGCGTGTGCCCCTTTCTCATCCAGTATTCCACCGCGGCGGATAATGAAAAGAAAGCGAAGCACTTAATTCTGCTTGCATAGGTTCTTTACAACTCGCGCTTAATCCTGGTTTTTATCCTTATTAAGCGCGCTGGATAGCCACTCTAAAGGGGTTTTTCCCACCAAATGATGTTCATTTACTTAAATCCACCATATCTTCAATTTACTGGATACGAGAGAGTAACAGGTAGCACTCCTAACTTGCTTGAAAAAAGGGGAAATGAGATTGGAAAGAGAAAAGGTCGAATTTGTTTCCCGAGGAATTTCCTCCTTGCGCATTTTGCATGCCGAGTGAACATTCTTATTATCAATTTATTTTTTTAAAGCGCTAGTTTATGCCTGATTCAAGTTGCTGATAAATATACTGCATGTATCAGGCTGCGTGCTATATCCTAAAATTTATTCCCCGCATCGTTGCCCGGGGTGCACTTAAATCTCCACAATTGGTCTTTCTACTCTCCGCTTTTCCTGTTTCGCTCCTTTCGGAATTATTTTTCCGCACACATTTCTCATAAGACTTTCCTAAGAACACGTTTACTGTAGTTGGACTAGGCATGATGCTTTGCATAATAAGAAGACAATCCTAAGTCATTTCTCGCATTTTTCAAGGTTGATTATTGTTTTCGAGTTCCAAATCACTTACCTATTTAATTAAAAAACTCGAAGGGTTTTCAATATTATCTTCAAAGGGTAGAGTTCTTCATGGATCATCCATCATACAATTAATGCTGAAAAATTTAGAGTCTTTGAAGAAAGTAAATGATATTGCTGCTGGTAATTCATAATCGCTTTAAGCTAAGTGAACCCAACTCGATTCTTATCAATATCAACGATTTATGTTGTTATGATTTGCTAAACGCGCTTCAAACGGTCAGAAAACCAAATTTCAGATTGTTTTTTTTTCCATCACATGAAGAAGAATGTAAACGGTGTTGTGGAATACGCAGATGACAAACAAAGTATAGGAGACGGTAGCAGAGAGCAGATAGTCTAGACTCCCGTCTAATTCCGGCTATTTTTAAAGAGTGAACCTTTGGTAAGTTTCTGTACTATTTTTATAATATGCTGACCACCTTCTATGTTGAAAACGTCACCATCGGGGTAATACCTATGTACAGCGACTTATCCAGAGTTTCGTTTCAAGGGGAGAACTTTGCTGGGTATATTTGGGGAAAGGAAGTTTGGGGTTAACTTATAAAAAATCAGGAAAAAAAATGTAGCAGCCTATGTTTACGTTAAATGGATACAAAAAATATCCAAGAATACAACACTCAAGGATGTTTTTGATACTACTAACATCCGTACTGATTGAAAAGTTCTTCAATAATGGAAAAATATAAAATGAAAAAATCATATCCATAATCTCAGTAGTCTACTCAATAGTCATAAGGGGAATTGTGACTAGAAAAATGAATGTTTTCGGTTGAACATCGGTTTTAAAGAAAGAAATGCGACTTTCTCCCGATATGCACCTTGAAAAAATAAATAAAAAATCAATTGGGAGGATCGGACCGCATGAATCCTCCCATGGCTTCGTCACCGCCTATGTAATAAATAATAATATAATAAGTATTTTAAGTCAAATGATGACACATTGAATATCAAAAGTGGTCTGTGAATTGTGATCTCGAATATTCTTAATGCTTACTGTTATTAATGTCGAAATCCCAAAGTGCTACTTCGCCCACCATCATACTCATTCCAAGTTTTTTATGGGCAAAGATAAATTTCCGTTTGTCCAGTATCCCAGAAAATTCAGATGATGAGGAACTTGTTGCCGTAATAACTCTCAAAAATTTAAAATGGGCACATTTTAGTCGCCAGCTCATTTATCAACTACGGTGCGCATGTGCATATAATTAAAATTGACGACATCAGGCGTCAATTCTTTGAAGAACTTAACATTTGTATCCATATAAAAAGTAATACTTTTTACTTTTCTACAATTATTTAATTTATACCATGCGTTTCACAGTTATACCGCATCATCAGGAACAATTTATTGCACCATTGAGGAATGGTGCAATATATATGGAGGAATATGGAGATGGCATTACGACATTAAACTGAAGCATGACAACCGAAATAACAACCATATTGTTTAACCCTGCTCTCTACTTACATTCCTATGGATAGAAAGATGGAATGGACGAATTAGGGAATGTGATGCAAGATTATCAATCATCTGTTTGAAATTTAAGGCAAGTAACTCTTGAAACATATACCGGCTGCTTAATAATATGGGTTCGATTCGACTTTACCATAGTTTACTTCCGGAATACGGATAATAATTAATTTAATTAAATAAATGAAATATGTAAGGAAAATTCGTGTTAAAGAAGTAAGTGCATGCTGATTTCTAGTAAATTATCGATGGAAAACATAATATAATTGCAAAATTAGTACTTAAGCCCTCAAGCGCCAGAGGAAATTGAGGGTTAACAAAGATGACGGACTGGCTTCAGCTTCTAGCATTGGCCAATATGGCGAGTGCCCTCTCCATCTACCTCGATTGTTTACAAAATATTTATTTATTTATTGTTTTGATAGTTAAGTAATGTGGGATTGGAGTGCGAAGAAATACAAACTTTTGGGCGGGAAGCCAGTGGAACATAGATAAGGGCTTGTGAGGTAGGAAAGGTTATTAGTCAATAAAGAAATTTCGTCGAAAAAACAATTATTTTTAATATGCATACTTACATTAAACAACTTGGAAGAGCAATTGTTTCTTTCTCTTGGAGACGAATATTTGGAGCGGTAACTCGATGAAACATTCACTTAAGGTCGCCACACTGAATTTCAAAAAGGAATGCGACTTGGGACCCAACCGACCCGTCGAATGCCTTAAGGAATATAACAAGTGACCTTCATTTGTCAAATCGGTTCTCATTTCGAGAATCCTTTTACCCCGCCATATTCTCAAGTTCTTCTTGATGAGAACTAAACGTCGCGCGAGAACTGATGAGCTCAATTTCGCCGACCCCCTCGAGAGAAAATGAAGACCTCTTATCTGCGACCCCGACGACTGTCACGCCTACCTTGCATCATTTCCTACGAACTCCTAGCCTTCCCCCGAGTTACTTTTTCCACGGCAGTCGCCTTGAGGGGGTGTGGGATGGGGGCGGGGGTAGGGGAGGAGGAAGACATGGGGTTTGGGAGGGGAGCCCTACTTTTTATTTTATTTCACGGGCCACGGCAACTTAATTCCGTCAATCGATTCCCCGCCACCACACCCCCATCATGCACGACTTTTCCCTTCGCTCTCCTCCACCGTTCCGTCCCTCAACCCCCCACCCCCAAACGCCCCCCTCATCGAATCTACATGCATTAGCGCCGGAAAATAAGGGACGTAATGGAATGAAATAAAAAAGAGAAAGACAGGAGTAGCGGAAAATATAGAAAACGTCTGGGGTGGGAGGTCCCGAGATCGACCCACCATAAACCATCCCCTTCCCCCCCCTCTATACCCGTCCATCTCATACCACAGGCCTCCTCACACCCTCACCTCCCTATTTTCCATCCCAACGCGCCGAGAGAGAGGAAGAAAAAAAATGAGAAACGCGACCCGTTCGTTAGCATTCACCCCGTTCGCTCTCTCTCTCAGCCCCATCGGGAGGGAAAAAGGGACCTTATATTCTCACAATCCACCCACTCTCTCTCTCTCTCTCTCACACCCGACCATCCAACCCCTTTCCGACGAAAATCTTTCGCTACGCGCATTCGAGATGAGAAAAACGTTCGCAGACGCCGTGGCGTTCCGGGAAGAACTACTTACTTCCATCCCTATCCGCCATTCCCGAGTGCTTCTCATCCTCTTCATCCACTCGCACTTTTCCACCCGATTGAAGAAATAAGCCGGAGTGAGTTCGTGGTCCTTTATGGCTTGGGGGGAAGTTGAGCAAGGGGTCAGGCTGGTGGGGTGGTTGGAATACCCGCTTCCCACCCCGTGAAACCGATTTCGGGACCCTGAAGAGGCGGAGAATATAATCTCCGCCACCGCGAATCCAACTTGGGTGACACCGTGGAGGGCATTTACTTTGCGCGTAGTGCTCCGTCCGTTGAATGTGACTTTTCCTCCGTGGTCCCCTTGTCGCGTGCCTGTGAGGTGGTTGGAGCACGTTTTTTCCATGTACTGATTGGCGTGGAACACTGCATACATTTTCTCATTAGTGATATCTAAGAATAAATGTGAAAAATTGCCTCAATCCGACTTGGTTTTTTGGCAATTCAATGCTTTATATATTTCATAATAATTTGATTACATGTGTGAAGATTTTCTTATTAACCCGAATAAACACATTGTTATTTCAATAGTTGTTTACTTTAATCAAGGTGTCATTTGAACCTTATATTTTAAAAGACACATTTTAATGCAATGTCTGTTTAATTAATAAGAAAACTCTAATCCTAGCATGCTTAAATGAAGGAAAACATGTTATCCCTGCATCACTTCAATTACTTCCTGTATAGCGAGTTCCAGCGTATTAACATCCGCACTTGAATGAAATGTGGTCGGAGAATTTTTTTGCGACCGAGTTGGAAGAAATATTAAAATGAGTGTTTGATGACTCACAACTACCGCATCAGTCATCTTAAGAGAAGGCTAACACCGATACTGTGTTTCTCTCTACACTTCCTCCATTTTCCTAATGATCCTTTCCCTACCAAACCTATTCATCTCTCCTTCTGGAGCAAATTACCTCAGCTTTCGGTCGGAAAGTAATCAATCAACCTTGATGATGGTCCGGCTTGACTGCGAGTCTAATTGGGGATCTTGCCACATGGCGATTGTCCTGCATCATTGTCTGAGTTGGTTAGGAAGAAAGGGTTGCTTTGGGGCTTTGAGGAAGCGTGGAGAGAAACCTGGCATAGACAATAGACATTTATTCTCAACGATAGACGCCGAGAGTTTATTTTATTTACTTATTTGTTCCTCGTATAAGCACATACACACAAGGGTAAATATAAAAAAAATTCAAAACGGGAGACATAGGGTTCCCCTAAGAATAACATCCTGTTTGGGGTTAACCGACTCTTCTTTCTCTAAAAAATCCGTCACAGTGCCGCAAATTACAAACAACGTTCCAAAAAATATTAGCGGATGCAAAAATATAAACAATAAGAAAATGAAAAAAAAACATTGATAATTCCGGAATACACAACAGAATCTAATTAGGATCATTACAATTTACAGAGGTAGTAATAGTTTTGTTGATAGTCTCACAGTTAATATCCGATTCGAGTCTCCTCACTTGAGGAACCTCGACCCAGATTGCCTGAGAAAAATCCTCGGGATTTGAACCCAGACCTTCACAAAAGAAAGTCTACACTCACGACACTAAACTAGCCTAATCCCCACTTAGGGGGGTCGTCTTGAAGTTTTTCTATGCATTATACACGGCCTGTGGCCTACAGCCAGAGGTTTTTTTTATTAAATTTGAGCGTAGAGATCACCAAGTACTACGCTCAACGGCGTATCCAACTTACTTGTAATGATGATGGTAACCAGAACCTTACCCTGTGCATCCAGTGATTTCAGAAACCATATACACGTGTCTAAGAGCCTCTCTCTCGTATAAAACCCGGTACCACTTGTCAGAAATTTATTCAACGATGTCTGGCGAGATATAGCGGGACATCAGGGTGAAATTAAGTATAAAAAGCTTGGTAATGTGACACACGTAATTTTTTTGTACAAAAAATTTCGAATCTAAGGCCTCATCATCGGGCACAATCTTGACAAAGACCATACAACTTCCCTCTCGTCAAAGGCGTATTCTGGGTTGGCAAGAGATGGCAGTTGTCCCCCTCCCCACGAATATTTTGAAGGAAAAAAGTATTCGCAATATTACCGGCACGCTTCTCGACAGGTGCTCAGCTTAATTTAGCTGAAATTTAATTATTTAGCTGAAAATTAATTTAAATTAAAGTGATTGATGAAACATAATAAGGGGGAAATATAAAATACTGGTGTTAATTTTGTGATCGTAGATGGCTATCAAAAGGCCTATTATTTTACAAAATTATACAGAACATCTACGATTTTTATTTTTTTTAGGGAGAGGGCCCCATAATAAAGGAAAAATATAGAATATTGGTGTTAATTTTGTTGTCGTAGATGATCATCAAATGACCTACTCTACAAAATTATACTTTACAAAATTACACCAAAAATCTACCATTTTTATCTTTATTTTGTAAATTTCTTAGGGAGAAGACCCTCTGTTGACCTGAAGGCCATCAATACCCCCAAACCTCCATAATCCTTGCTCCTTAAATCAAAAGGCTCAAATAACGCTAACACCTTGGAAGTATAGCTTCAATATGGGTCTAATGCGATGACTGATTTTCTTGAATTATTCATTCCCTTTATATTGGCTGCAGATTTTTAAAGACGGGTGCGCACAAAGTGAAGAGATTAAACAATAATACCGAGTTGATTTGCGGTGAGCTGTAAATTTCATATAGTCTTGTCATAACCGGAACAGGGAGAGGGAGAGATATTGCTCACACGCCGAAAAAGATGTCTTTCGACTTCTTACTCGGCGTAAGCTTATCGACTTAGGTGTCTTATAAGATAGACAGATATCGACGCAGGTGTCTTTCTCGCCCACTTGAATGTATGGAACTGCGTTCAGGATAAATTGTACGCTCTTGATCCGTTGAAATAGGGAAAAGGGAAACTCTAGCGCCTTCTCTATTCCCTTAAATGGTCCAAGAGCGATTTGGTAAAAAGAAAAAGAACGGAGTGTAATTGAGGTGGGTTGAAAGTTATTTCATATATGAGCTTCATCGTTTTTTTTTTCGTTCCGTTTATCCCCGTGAGAAAATAAAATTTCGCTGTTGAGATGAGTTGCAGAGGAGTCTCCGAGATGGCTTTGACGAGGGATGCAACGGCGAGCATCCAAATGGTGATGGCCAAGTGAAGGAAGCGACGTCACCACTCGGAATAAAAAGCGTCGTCGCTCAACGTAAGAGACGCTTCCCACCTGTGCACGGCTCGGATATAAGAGCGACGCGACGCACACTTATTCTCGTGTACCGTGTCATAACACCGTGGGACCTGTGGAAGGAAGGCACCTACTCGACCAATGGTGTCTTTCTCGCCCACTTGGATGTATGGGACTGAGTTCAGGATAAATTTTACGCTCTTGATCCGTTGAAAATAGAACGAACAATTTATGAGGGAATGATGCTCGAGAAACAGGTTGTTTTAGTGTTCTTTTTACCGCTCTGACGCAAAAGGTATCGTAAATAGAATGGTTACAGTTAGGAGTCGACGATAGCTGAGGACATTCGTTTTCGAAATGGGACATGATCTCGTGACCTGGTGTTTCATGTTGCTGAACAGTTGCCGGCGATACGTGGCTTAAATTCCCTAAGGCCAGAGGGAAACCTATTTGAAAGAAAAACTTAAATTTTTCTCCTCATCTGCAAATATTAATATTTGCACTTGATATCCCATTTAGTTGTCTTGAGAATCTTTCCCAATTTCTAACTCTTCATACATCGATACATGAAGACACTCCTAATGATGGATCATTGGTTCCATAGTTTTGGTTGTAGCGATACATCTATTGGCCATTGTTCAAACACAAGGAATGTCATTGGATATATTTGACCGACTTTAAAATCATTTGAATTACTGAGCAACACGGTTATTCTGTGTAAAGGTCATCTTAAATTGAAGAAACTTTGCGCATGGAAAGATGGAATCAGCTTGGACAGTATCATGTGTAGTTAATAAAATGATAAATAACTTTTCTTTCCACAAAATATTTTTCCTTTTTTACGACCCGGGTTTTATTGCTTCTCAACATCATCAGGTACTTGAAATCCGGTCATAAGAAAGTTAAAAATATTTTGTGGAAAACAAAGTTATTCATATTTTGATTATGAAGGAATTCCACCAAGTTTCTGCCGATACCATTAATTCTATGGTGTAGTTTAGCCACCTAGGTGATTATAATTATGAGAATCACTGAACAGTCTATTTCACGCAGACCACTTTCCAGGTTTCCCCTACCGAGTACAGAGATTCCTAAAATTTTCAATAGCTCATAATTATTTATTCGATATTTTCTGTATTTTTTAAGAGAATAAAAGGGTCCCGACCTTATTAAGTTTCCTGACTGAGTGCCCTCCCTATTCCTCAATTTCATAGTCAAATGAGGGAGAACTAAAAGCTCTGAAGCCCATTCAATCCCTTCCGATATTGAATTTTTATGATCCTCTCCACAAAAATCCCCGAGTAATCTATGATAATGCGAGAGATATTTTTTGACTAGCAAACACACACGTTGCCATAAAAATGAATTGGGTCATGACAGTGAGATAGTACAATGCACGTGGGAATAATTCAGGATTTGGTCTCGGCGCTACGTGATATTTTCCTTCATTTGTAAAAGCATCCTTCGGTTTGCATATTAAAACAATTTGAAAAAATAAGAACCCCGTGCATTCCATTTTGTCAGTTACAGAATGCAAGCCTTGAGAGAGAGAGAGAGAGAGAGAGAGGGAGAGAGAGAGAGAGAGAGAGAGAGAGAGAGAGAGAGGGAGAATGATGGCTTAATCTCTTTTCATTTTTGAAAACCTAAAAGTTTGATGTTTTGTTTTATAATAGAAAGTTGAATGTACTTTGGTAAATCTGATATCTGGTTAAAAGCAAAAAAAAATCACGTCATAAAAATGTCTGCATTTTTCTCATAATATTTCCAAGAATGGTATAGTGGTCGAAGAAACACTGTAGAATTGTATGAGAAGTAATAGCTATCAGCAATGCAGGCTCTTATTTTTAGTTGTTATCATCTATCTTTAACTTCTGTTATTTATCATCTTTTATGAGAGATACATTGTTAAACAGATAGATACAAAAACTCATTCTTTTCGGGTACAATAAGCGACCACAATAAAAGCTGAGCTCCAGAAAATACACTCCCATAATACACTTCACCATATCACCTCCCAAAACCTTACATCTTTGCATGGCTGGTGCCCTAACACCTCTTGCCACACGCCAATGCTGTAGTTCTCAGGCTAGCATTTAGATGTTGATATAGCTATGGTCATATTCGCATGATATTATGGCAAGCACGTAATACTGACTTATAAAAAGGTGAAAAATCGAAAAATCATTCACTTTCAGGAAATGAAGATCGCATGTTAACAATTATATTTCATGTTGACTAGAACTTATTTACTCTAGAGTGAAATTCATCATCTTGTACTTAGCAAAACAAAATTAATGTTAAATTTACACTTCTTATGTTGATTGTGCTATATACCTATACTGTGGGTGGAGTAAACATAAAATCTTCAGATACCGTAAAATATCTTGGATTTACCTTCACATGAGATAGATCGTGGGGATTACACAAACAAAACGTATGTGGCGCAGCATTAAAGAAACTAGGTTTTGTTAAACGTATAATAGGAAGGTCCTCGGATGAAAAAGTCAAAGAGAGATGCTACTTCGCTCTGGTTAGGCCACACCACAAATACGCCACGAGTATTTGGGATCAAATAGATTTAGCAAAATAGATTGGTCAAATAGATTTAACAAAAAAAATAATAAAATACAAAGGAAAGCAGCTCGCTTCGTTAAAAACTGCTACGAGCGTACATATAGTGTCTCACAACTTTTAGAGGGCTTAAGGTGGGAGCACCTAGAGACTCGGAGGCTACACACTAGGCTTAGGTTGCTTGAGAAACACAAAATCGATATTTTTCAGAGCGACATAGAGAATGTTATCATGACTCCTCACTAAATATCTAGATCTGACAGACGCGATAAAATAAGAGAGATACACTGCCGAACAGATAGGTACAAGAACTCGTTCTTTCCGCGAACAATAAGCGATCACAAGAAAAATTAAGCTCACCAAATACACTCCTATAATTCATGTCACCATTTCATCTCCAAAAAACTTACACCTTTACACGGCTAGTGACATCTTTACACGGTTGGTGACCTAACACCCCCTGCCAAACGCCCATGCGGCGGCTCGCGGGGTATTATGTAGATGTAGATATAAGGTAAAAAAGAGACATTAAATAGGAATAATAGTAACATTGATTTGAGGGTCTCAATTAATAGATGATATTTAGTGGTAGAAAATTAAGGTGCTAGAATTGTGTCAGAATCTCGGATACAATGAATTGATCGATTTAGGGGTAAAAAGACCCAAAATATGTGGAAAAAAGCTGTGAGGAAAATGCAGCAAGTATAAAAAGGTAAAAGTCAGCGAGGGGTATCGAGAGATGAGAGAGATATTCGATAAATGTATCAATTAAACACTGCAGGTGGGATATTATCTCTTAAAATTAACAGTGCTCTTGCGGTCAAAGTCAACATAATGAGTGAGAAGCATACACATTTTCCCTCGTTATTTATACTCATTTCGACAGCGCCGACGTGTAACCAATGCGGCAAGCAACATGCAACATGCAACACCAACATGCAACCAATGAGGCAAGTCCTTAGATACTTAGATATATGTATCTATGGCCTTGCAACGAGGAGAATACCTGAAAAACGCATGAGTCCATATTTTAACTGAATCATCTTTCTAATGGTTTCAAATGTGGAGAAAAAGTTCTCTCGAATTAAAATAAACCTGATAGCATTGTCCAAAGTGAGTAAATTTATAGAGAAACGTTGATTCACATTTTAATACAACTTTATTGTGCACCATGAAGTACATACGTGAAACACATAGCGCATATGAAATAATCCATATCAACACTATATACTTTTTCAGTCGCTAATGCAACTACTTAATTGAAATTCCATAACATTTAATAAAAATTTGGGTAGCGAAATGTTAAATAATTATTTAACTACACCAATGAAATAGTGTTTTGGGATGGAGCTTACTTAAATGTAATAAAACCACTTGTGGTTATGCAAAAATGAAGAATAAGAATCATTACACATAAATCAAAGTCATTCCTTTCCGTTATTTGTTTCATTAAATTTGATACCATTAAGACATTTATCAATCTATGAAGTACTCAGGCTACTTTATGTTAGAAGTGGAAACAAACAGTTTCTCTCTCCTCAAATAACACATTGTGCTTTACGAGATATATATTATGCTACACTTTTAAATCCAAGCAAAACTTTCTTTAAAAGATGTTTCTTATACATGGGTCCAAAATTGTACAGACTACTACCACTTAATATAAAAGCTAAAAGCACTTATTTAATTCAAATGGTGATACAATTGTTATTAACTCAGTCAGGTTTAGAATACTTATTTATTATCATTGTGTAAAGTCATTCTTATTTTTTCTATATTTTTGGCTGATAATTATGATTAGTTATTTAGGTTAAGTGCATTATACTCCTATAAAGTAATTTAAGTAATGGCCTACTTTTGCATTAAAGGTAGTCTCAACTCAGTTTTTTCTTAGAGGCTACCTAAACCTTTCATACTTTATGTACTTAGATATTGTTATTTAAAAATTCTATTCTAGAAAGGCAAAAAATTATTATTATTATTAATTTGGAGAAATTACTACATAGGAACCTGCTTTTAAAATATTATGTACTGAAGAGAAAATAGTTACCAAATCTGGACGCGGTCGTCGAAAATATTTGGCTAGTTTTGTAAACATTCAATTAAAAATTCTCTCTCCCTTTGCAAGAAGGATAAAAAAGAGCTGACCCATGCTGCTACCATCGTACACGTCCCGAAACAAGGGTCGTTTGGAATCCAATACGAATTAGACAAGATCTCTGTCAATTCCAAAAGTCGAAGTCGCGCTCTCAATTGATCTCCGAGAAGAAGCGATTCACGACAGAGGAGCAGCAGACATGCACCGCAAACTCCTTACACGTCCTTCGGTGCTGTCAAGAGCATTGAATCATTAAGAACACCACTCCTCTGTCGGGGAGACATCTCAATGTGGTGACGACAAAGGTGATGCGCCACCCGCTCGACTCACTCGAGATACGACGTTACCGACGATCAATACAAAAAGGTGCGGGAGTGTGGAATGGACGTAACCTGTCAAGAGGGCTTGCTTCATACGTTTACCCGCGTCGAACTTCGCCGGAGGAGGGGGAGGGAACGCGGCGTAAACTTCCGACCTAGCTGATTTGTAAACATTGGACGCGATGAAATGCTCAAGGTGAAAAAGTTCGGATGAAACGAGAGCGGGAAAGAGGAAAACTCAGGGAGGTGGAAGAAAGAGGAAGAGGGAAGGCTGAGAGAATTGGGAACGCATATGGAGAGTCTGAATTGAAGGGACTTGGAAGAATTTGAGGCGAAGAGGTGGTGGGAATGGAGATCGTCAGGAAGGAGAGGTGGGGATGACGGTGCCTACGAGAGTGAAGACGGGAAACTTCCGAAGACGAAGGGAGAATACAAACCTTAAGACTGACGCGGAAGGAAGATTTGCGGGAGAGAGAGAAAGAGAGAGAGAGAAAGAGAGAGAGAAAGAGAGAGAAGGGTACTCAAGAGACTCACGGAAAATTTTAGGATGACAACGACCCTCCCTTTTTCGACGGCCGTGGTCTCAAAATTGGGGCGTGCTTATTCTATTCGCACGCCCACGTAATTTATCAATGACCGACGCTGGTTTCTTTCTTTGTTTAAGGTGGCTCTGGCCTCAGGCTCACTTGTTTCAGATGTTCTCAAAAGTTGAATTTAGCATTCTTTGAAGTACATTTTATGAACTGGGATGAAAATAAAATAAGGTTTCAATACTAGTTCGACTGTATTTCAGCCTTGAAAGTGAAAATTTTAACGTGGGTTCTCATGGAGATGTCTCTGGTTGCAGTGAAAATTTTTCAATTAAAACAATATAGTAGGTATATTCAAGCTTTTAGAATAAGAATAGTTTATTGCTCAACAGTTTTGGTACAATGTTGAGTACAAATATCAATGAGATCTACTCAGCCTCGAAGGTCATAGACCTCAATTCCTCAATTCAAGTCAGGTCCAGGTTCTTTAAATTAAAAATGTGTATAAGAAGTGAAAATTTCTGGGAATTTGAGTAAAAATGAAATAAAGGCATCTCATCGCATATTTTAAAAAGATAATAGTGAATTACTGCCGTACGTGAAGTCAAAACGCTGTAGTTCCATGCAAATGGTTCTGCAGTCGGCTCCCATTGCTGGACAAATGTGGTTGTTGAAAACGCATGCGTGGAATAACCTGCAGATTTTGTACCTCAAGTTTAGTTACCAATAACTCATTTGATCAGCGAAAGCAGAATTTTTATCTGAATGTATAAATATGTGTGACTCAAGTATTTGTCTTGACTCACATAGTCAAGCCAGAGGTACCATAATTTGGGAGGCGACAACTGAAGTCAGCTGGATCATTGAGGGTAGGTGGGTTGGTTGGCAGGGGAGGGAATATTGGGAAAAAGAGTACGGGTGGATGGAAACCCGGCGTTGGTATTAGCTTGCTCTTAACGAAAGACTCCAATGGGACCACGGCTTAAGGGGGCTGTCTACGTTCCGCAGTTGTCTGTGTCCTATTATTTACGACTGCTTGGCTATTTGAAGTAAATATATCTGCGCAGGCCTCTACAACAAGGATTAATATTTACTGCAATTGTCGTCACTTTTCGCTTTTAGACTACTATATGACTATTTCGATAGCGGAAGAGAAGTGAATTTGTGGAAAATCAGGTGATCGCCATGACGCGTATCAAGTATATTTCTTAAAATCTTTGCGCATATTGTTGATTTGAATCCTTCATCTATATGAAGAATCATCAAAATGTTATTAATTGCGAATTATAACGTCACTGTGAACCTTTTCCTGAAACCTTGCAACGCCTTTTCTACTGTACCATCCGTGGCGCGTATGTCCAGGGTGGGTAATGGAGGGGAAGGCGAAGATCTCTCGTAGGCTGCGACAGAAGACAAAACTAATATAAGGGCGCTTACGGCCAAGGTATAGAGTCCCCTAATCGTCCCTTATGATGAGCGGTGTACTGTACTTGAAGTGCTCTCCACATGACACCCAAGTATGGGTACCACTGTAAATCTCCCCCCCCCCCACTCCCCGACGGGATATGAACGCATGCTTTCTGTATGGGAAGCCAATACTCAAGTCACCACACTAACCCGATTCCCGAGGTTGTGTAACTTGACTGATGAATGCTGGGGTGCCTCCGACATTTGCAATCTCAAACGGAATAGTATATCGATATGAAATTCATTGGAAGTAAAAGGAAATAACGACTGAAAATCTGAACAGGAGAGAAATCTCAATTTCTAAAACGATTATTTTGCCACGGATTTACTCGATAGATCATCATCATCGGGTATTCTACTTGGTGACCTGAATGCATTTGGGTCACTCTTTGCCCTAACTTTACCATTTGTGGGACATCTTTCCACTTAAGTGCGCTCTACTTCACATACCGTTACCGTCTTCATACCCTCTGCCTCTCAATATGTAGTCCAATATTCTTATAGATTAAATCTTTTACGAAAGTTTGATGTAGACTATTTGTTGCCGGACGTTCAGCATATTTTGCCCGAGCCAAACTATTATGGTAGAAACGAGCAAAACTATTATGGTCACAGGCATAAGATTAAGGAAATAGACTTCCAAACTGATAGATTTAAAATGTCATTTTTTCCACGTACAATTAGGGACCGTAATAGTCGCGATTTAACATTTATAAGATACTTTGACTCTAACTAGGTAACATAGATTTTTGCACTTGTTCTAAATATCTTAACATCATTATTAGTTACTAACCTCGCCTGTAATTTCCGGCATGATTCACCCCTTGTACGATTTAGCACTTTGTAGTCCTATTTATCCGCCGTAATAATAATACTAGCCAATACTTTTATCTTAGTAGTGTAAAAATAGTGTGCTGCATGGTAACATTTTCTTTTAGTAGCATTCTCTTGGTTTCTGGTTTGACCGCGCACTGTTCTCCTGACTGCTTTTGCTTGCGCCTGGCATCCGGGGGAACGTGCGCGGTTCTGATTTCACCTGGGATGAGTGCTTCATGCCTGGTGTGGAATCATCTGGTTGTCAGTGCCTGTTGTCGTAATTTTAAGACGTTATATCATATGTCTTGGAATGATTTCCTTGCCTTCTAGAAAAGAGAGCACAATTTATTCTGAAATTACAGCAATCAATCGAAATTGTGGGACACACATTCTTCCTACCAATTTGAAAAGCGTGCGCTGCTAGGAAGTGTCTAAAACTTAATTGATTTGTCACTGTCAATTGATTAGTGGAAATCTCATTCGTTGGCAACTTTTCAATCTAAATTGTATGGAATTTCATTGAAAGAATGTTTTCCTGATTAGTTTGGCCTTTTCAGTATTAAACTCTCATTACTAATCTTTTCTAGATAAAAATTTTTTTTCTTGGTTCATTCATGTTTTTCATTTTAACTGTTTAAAATGTTTTTTTTCAAATCTCATATGTATTGTAACCTGAAGGATTTTTACCCTTCAATTATCATTTGTTATATCTATACCTAAATAAAACAATGGAAAAATTAGTTGAAACCTTTACTAAAATATCCATTCTTTTATTTATTAAAAATGGATTACAACAAAGTCACCAAAGACAACATTTTATTTATATCTATACCTATCTTTGAATTCAATTGTAACACATGTAGAGTTATTGTCTTTCTCTGAGGGTAGTTGTTTTTATCTTTTTTTTCTTTGTTATTAAGCTCCATTTTTTTCTGATTTGAACACAATCATTTGTGAATTTGTTAATTGCCTCTCTGCTATTTCACTTTATCACATTGTTGCTCTAGAGCAGCGATTCCCAATATTTTTTGCCCGCGGAACACTTATTGATCCACGTATTTTTGGCGGAACCCTATCTCGAGAGTTGCAAATTAATGTCGACTCTATCTATTCGACTATAATGTTATTTTTAGGTGCGGTAGGTACAGGGTGTATGTATGAAATGGAGTTTTTGATTGAAATCTTTTAAATAAAGAAAATTAAAAATACGTGTAAATGCCTGTTTTCTAAAACAGTAGGGCCTTATTCGAGCAACCCCTGTGACCCTTTCACGGAACCCCAGGGTTCCGCGGAACACCATTCGGGAACCGCTGCTCTAGAGGACTGTCCCAGAATATATTAAAGGTTTATTCTATTCTAGTGTATCATCGCGATCATGATCATAAATTCAATAAACACTCTAATGAAACTTTAAAGATTGTTACGTTTAACCCTATGAAACTCATATCACAATGCAGTGTCATTCAATGAAATCAGCACCTCCGAATTGGGAAATCAGGAAGGGAAACTTTTCAAGTTGAAAATTAGACTCTACCATTTGCTTCTAATCATCTTTCGATTACAGTGAGGTAAAATATCATCTTTGAAGTGATTTCATCTGCGAAATAATCCCATGAAATAATCCCATTAATATTACATCAAGATTTCCTGGTTCGTTCTTTTCCATTCTCTGTCCCGTCGCACCTTGTCGATATGATGGCATTTCTTCTTTCGTGACCCAAATCATACTTCCGGGTAGGTTGCTGTTTCTTTCCGGCAAAATTCTCATTCCAATGGGTGCACTATGGCGCTCACAATGCCGCTTTACACGGTGCATTTTATTGTACAACCGAATGTATCATAGAATGTACAAGAAAATAAACGGAATTAGGGCAGATTCTATTTCCCGCTCAGTAATTCAGAAAAAAATCTAGGATGTCTACATCTACATTCAGCCCTGCGATCTGGCGCATGGGCGTGTGGCAGGGACGTTAGGACACCAGCTGTATAAAGATGTAAGGGATAAGGTTTAGGTAGGTGAAATGACGACGTGTATTATGGGAGTATATTTAGTGGAGCTCAGTTTTCATTGTGGACGCTTATTGTGCGCGGAAAGAATAAGTTTTTGAACATATCGGTTCGGCGATGTATCTCTCTTATTTTATCGCTTCTGTCAGACATAGAAATGTGGCAAGGCGTCAGGATAGTATTCTCTATGTTGCTCTGAAACACAACAGTTTTGAGTTTGCCGCTATACAAGATACAATTTTCCTCATGAAAGAGTTCATACAGTCGTTTGTTCAGTAAATGTACCGTGTAACGCGGCCTTTAGACACAGCCTAGGCTCCCGGATCTGACATTAAATTCTGTCGCTATTTGACACTTTGGCGCGGGAAGAAGTCCCGTGACTCCCAGCCGTCTTCCCCTCCCCATCATTCATTCTCTGCCCCGTCCTGAATACACCGTCGTCCCCTGAAAATGCATATTGCCTCGACTGTCGTGCTCCCACCGCAAATTTTTTCCTCCATTCGAATAATAGGCTTCCTTACGGCCCGCCGCCGTAGACGTCTTCCTGCCGAGGTCTTGCGTACCTCGTCCGCACTCGTGCTACTCACCCGGCGACGTCAGGAGGAAGAAGAGGCGGATGTGAAGTGAACCTTGACCGCGCAAACAGTCTCTCTCTCCCCTTCTTGAAGGGAGGGAATGGTACGGGGGGGCGGGGTGCGAAAGGGCAAAAGGACGAAGACGTCTTGAGGACTAGAGAAGAGGAGGAGGGCAGACGAGGGAAGGGGTTGGGGGAGGAGGAGTGAGAAAGAAGGGTGGCGGTGGGTGTGTGGGATCCGATGGGTTGACGTTCAGACGCAGCGGGCCACATGGAAAACAAATCCGCTCCTGTGAGAAATGACAACAAACTGCGGTCGTTTTTGGTGGGAACAGGAGATGGGTGTTGCCTTCGTCGACTTATGGCAAGGGCGTTGGTTTGATATGATGAGGGCAGCAGGCGGAATGAGCTGGTATGTAGAAAGACAGTGATTGCAAGTGGTTTCGTGCATCGGAGGCAATAAATAACCATAAAAATGTGTCAGGAGCCCCAACATAACGTCAATATAGTGCATAAACATGAAAGCTACTTTAGTAGTAACCATTGAGGTAGGTCGCGAAAGGGCAAAACACTAAAAGTCTCCAACTTACATGCCTATTTATATTCATCGCCGATTCAAGCGAGACTAATCCTTAAAAGGATTAAAATGACTGAGGTGGTTGGAGCAATTTTCGTTTACTTGCAGATTGGAATGAAACATTCCATACGTGTAGTGTTAACTAACCAGTTCGTTAACCGCGCGTACTGGTTAATTAGCCAGTACTTGCTTTTTATTCGGTATGATACCTTAATATTTAATAGGAACTATGCAAATAATAAGAAGAGTAAGTTTTTTGCCTTTGAGAGAGTCTGTACATATGTCATCGAATTAATTTTAAATATATAAGTTACAGAAGGATACGAGTTAAAATAGTATAAAATTCTCAATGAACCAATTCGGTAATATGCATTTTTTTCGTTTTCATCTACTCATAGACTTTGATTTTTTGATTGAATTTTATGAATGAATATTGGAATGAAATTGAATTTTGAATTCCGCGCTGTAAATCTAAGTCACATCAATACTTTAGTGAAGACGAAATGTTCAGAATATAATTCATGCATCGTTTACATTACCATATGTATGGCTATTCCCAACGCATAAATGGTAGTAAATAGGTGAAGTGTGGTCCAAGATTTTCTCAACTAGCTTGATACGTTATTTAAATATGTTATTTCAAGGACTCACGATTCGCGCTCCTAAAGAGAGCAGTTCAGCCAAGCTTACGCCTGCGTCAAGTTACCCCTACTTGTTTAATGACGTCTTATAAATGCAAGTGTGTTTTCAGTGTTTTTTTTGCATTGCTTACGAGTTGAGATTATATCTTTTCCAGAGAACCCAGAATAATTCTTCCCTTTGATTATGCCATCTTGATTTTAATTGCACATTCGCTACTTGCGACCACCAAGAAGTCTTAGAAAAAATTAATCCAAGCCCACAAACCTTCTTCAAAGCAGGGTTATCCCAACGATACATGTTTAAACGATACGAAAGTACGGGGTCGGCATGCCTCGCATGATTCTTACTTATGATACCTATCTCTCAAACGCGATGGTACCAGGGACGGTTCGTAGTGATTCTGTACCTACTCTGCAGTACTTTCAATAATTTATGTTTTTGAAAGCTGAAAAAGAAAAGTCTCCGACCGTTAGCAAAGAGAGCGTTTACTCTCGGGTCTACGAAACCTTTCGTCAATATTAATTCTCCTTCCAGAATTATTTTTATCATTCCTCTTCGGTCTGACATTTCTGTCTCGCCGTACTTTGCCTGAATTGTTAAAAAGTCAGTCGTGTTTCGCGGAGTAAGTAGCATAAGATCGGGAATAGCATGCAAAGAGCGCACGAAGAAATTAAACCTAACGATATTGATTTTATTGTGTCGAAGACGCAGAGAATTCAATTACAATTTCGTATTAAAATTCATTACCTATGTAGAATGCTAAGTATTATAGGCAAAATTTAATCACTGAAAAAAATACCACCATTATACCAGCAAAAAGCATACGTAGCTCTCTCGTAGCACTTGCTAAGTAGTCTAAAAATATAATTTCCTCAACTTTAGATCGCCTAAATAATTTTGACTAAATAATTCGATCTAAATAATTCCTTACCTTCCTTTAAAATATTGTGAATCGGCTTATTAAAGTTTAAATACTTTCGTTAAGTTTTGTGGACCGTTCATTTGAAATACGTTGATTGACGTGAGCTCGGAAGATTAAAGGCAATTTTTTAACCCAGTCAGTTTTCAGGATTCGCAGTGAGTTCGTTAATTGATGACAACAATGGCCGTATAGATTAGCTCTCACAAAAGCTTAAAAAAAGGAGAGGGAGTTTCACGACCGCAAAACGTCATCAGTTTACAACCCGATGACTGGTTTGATTAGGCTTCCCTAAATTTTTTAAAAACTTTATTCGCTATACTTCATAACAGCATTTTTTGCTTTTTTACAAACTTTAATGGGTCATGCTGGCAAAAATACTTCAGGAAAATTTTCAGATGATTTTAGTTAATCACCCTACGTTTTGTGTACAAAATCCAGTCATGTGCCTCGAAGAATAGACATAATTGGGTGAAGAAATGTCGTGCCATCACCCAACAGCAAGCGGCATTTCTGAAAAATAAATCCCTAGCCTCATGCCTTCGTAATCCCTTATTTTAATAAACCTCATAATTTGCCCGAAGCATTCCATCCTCCCCGGACTTTCTCGGTAATCCTCTCAAATCTCTTTTTCCTTCCAGAACACCCCTTAAGTTTATTGTAATTTTCAAAAAAAGGAATTTGAATCTTAAAAAATGAATGGAACGCGAGCGTTGTTGCAAATAATCCTGAAGATGAGGAAAAAAAAGATTTTGAGGAAAAAATAGGTAGTTCGCTGTAGTGAGTAGAGGATAACGCGAGTGAGGTCGACGTAAGTTCCTCTTCCCTCTAGGCTCCGATCTCCTACCCCCTCCTCTCCCCTCCTTAGCTACCGCCCCTCAACATCCCCGAGGCATTGTGTGGTTTATTACCCATTTTGGTCGCATGCAGACTCAATTTCGCATCCTCCACCTCCGCCGCGGAGTTCGGTCGCTCGGGGAACATTTTACCTCCTTCCCTTCTGGAACTATGGAAGCGGGAATAAGGGTGGAATGGGGTTAGCGTAGGGACGTGTGATTTTTAATTTTAATTTAGGGATGTGTGCATTTAATTTTACTTCGCAAAATAAGCGATGTATTGCACATGGAATTAT
Source organism: Ceriagrion tenellum (assembly GCA_963169105.1). Classification (NCBI taxonomy): domain Eukaryota; kingdom Metazoa; phylum Arthropoda; class Insecta; order Odonata; family Coenagrionidae; genus Ceriagrion; species Ceriagrion tenellum. The sequence goes on along the minus strand of OY720632.1, from coordinate 92,623,369 downwards.
ATTGCATATCGTAATCATTTCTTGCCATAGTTCTGACCGGCCCACGAGACAATTTATCACACAATGCATATGCATTTGAGCAAACATTTAATAGCTACATATACAAAGAAAACAGGAAAATTGGAAACAATAAAAGAAATTTTAAAAACAGGAAAAATATGAAAATGGCAAAAAGAAAGTAAGTACTCATCCTCATCGCAGGTCCGTGCTCATTTTGAACATACGACAATTGCGCATTCGTGTTCATTTTGGACCTACGGTCTCACGTAAACGCCATATGTACACATTGGCAAACGTACGCTCACATATTCGTGCACACTGATCTAACTTTGATTGTTCCTATTTATATACATCATGGCGCTACAACTGAAGTTGGTAACCAGCAATTCCAACCACTTAACATGGACATAATGCTATATAAGATGATGGTGCATGACATCGTAATGTATTGCACATCGACTGGTAACGCATTGCACTCAAACCGCATGACATCGAATAATGCGAGGTAAATTAAAGGAGTATTAAAGTACATCGCATGATGTACTGCTCTCCATCAATACAAATAATGATATCACATGATATTTATTGAGTGTACAGTATCAAAGTGCCCAGACGAGTAGAAGAGGAAAGGACCATATGGAACACCATCGTGAAAAGAAGAAACAGATGGATTTGACTCGCTCTGAGACACAGTGGGTTTGTGAAGAACATAATTGAAGGCAAAATAGAGGAAAAAGTCCCCACAAGAAGATTCTGGAATAAGTTCATGGACCAACTAAAGAGGAATGTACATTGGAAGAGATACCAGGAGGTAAGAGAGCTAGCTTGAGATAGGGAAGAGTGGAGGGCTGCAGTCAACCAATCTTAAGATTGATTAAACAATGAGTGTTATATCACACACCATTCCGATTTATTGTAAAATATACTAAACTTTGACATTAAAACGTATTATGACAGTAAATATAAAAGTGATTTCACGCATGAAAGTTTCTTCTGCAGAATGAGACTTATAACTTGCTTGCAAGATGCACTACAAATGTGTCAACGGCCTTGGAGGTCGAGAGGGTTAGCAATCATTGCACCATCGATCACGGAGAGCACTAACCGCTGACATTTATTATTCTGCTTGCAAGTGACGTTGCGGTTCCGCAATAACACTGCATGGTATCTGGTGAAGTCCTGACTGCGACTGCGAGTCTTGGCTGCGGCGATCATTCGACTGCGAGCGGTGAATAAAATATTGTTGACAAAGTACTTAGCTTGAGGAGCACTAATAATTAGAGATTTTAATAGTTACGTTCACATATGTGATTTTCTAAGTGTTGTAGTTGGCTGAATTCATATTTCCATTTCTTAAGTCATGTTTTTATTGAAAGGTTAGGGCAGTATATTATTTAGTGCAAGAAAGAACAGAAGTCAAAGTTAAAAATCTGCCCTTGCATGGCAGCAGTTTTCGGGAGTACAGAGTACGACTGATTCACGGGAGGAACACAAATGGAACTTCAAACCTGTTTTCCTCTAAACTGAATTCGACAGACTAGGATCACATAAACAATGAGCCCTTCAAATGGATGTTTGTAATTTTTAGTCTACTAACGAGAAAATTTGTGATTTCTATTGTCATGAGCAACAATAAATCAGATAATCTGAAACTTTGTTCGATATTGATAGATTTGTTTGCACTTTACAGAAATCACGATAATATGATTTATAGAATCTTCATACATATTCGTAAATTTCACGAATGACTGAAACTCTGGGAGTCTTGCGCACAAACGCATTGGTCGCCAAAATTCATCAACGTTCCAAATTGCCACATTGATTATTTTATTTCGTAATTATCTTTTTCGTACAATCCGGATGTAACGAATAAAGCAGAACGACGCCCTGCAAGTAGCGATACCAACGGAGACAATTGCGATTCCATGCATCGTATTAAATCGAGTTGAATCCATTACCGCTCCAATTATAATTATTGAAATTCGAAATATTTAACAAATCGTAGCCGAAGATTTGCAATATCAAATAACGTTTGTAAGAAGAGGATTCAGGATGAGAGAGGATATAAAGACGAGAGATAAGGGGGGAGAATAGGAGGTTAATAGTGACTGGAGGAATAACAGGGATTGTGGGATACCAAATCTAATCATGCCGGCCTCCCTCTCCCACCCACGCTTTTGCGTACATTACGCGAATCACGATAACACGACTTATTGATACTTTATCCACATTCGCAAATTTTACGAATGGCTGAAACTCAAGGAGCACTGCATACAACTGTTCCAAATTGCTGCATTGATAATTTTTCTTTCGTAATTTTGTTTACGTACGATTCAGAAGTAGCAAATTAAATTGAATGACGCCCTGCGAGATGCGATACGAACCAAGACAACGCTACACTCGCCACTTTTATAAAAGTCAACTAATATGTGTCTTATAACTCTCTTGCAAGCAGCAATGCCCTGTGCTTGATGGTCTTAGAGGCCGATGGGGTTCGCAATCAGAGGGGTATCAATCTGACGCCGCCTTAAGATCGCAATTCCATGCATTACATTAAATCGTTAACTCCATTAATTGCTCATAATCTTCGGTTTCATGCTTGATAGAGTGGAAACGGTATATAGCTGCACTATGAAAAAATGAGCAACTTCAACTGTGATAATATTTATTACGACCGGTTTTACTTTTTGCAGCATCTTCGGGTTCTGAAGATGCTGTAAAAAGCAAAATGTTGCTCATTTTTTCATAGTGCAGTCCTGAAGATGCGGTAAAAAGCGAATCCGGTCGTAATAAATATTATCACAGTTGAAGTTGCTTTTTTCATAGTGCAGTTATATTAATTGCACCGCACCGATTATAAATATTGCGATAAAAATTTTTTTCCAATCGTAGCCGAAGCATCGCAAAATCGTTTAACCTAAGGAAGAGGAGGACTTAGGATGAGAGAGGATGTGGAGAGGTGGGAGAGGGGGGGAGTTGGGAGGATAAAAGCGCCCGGAGGGATAACAGGGACAGCGGAATGCCAAAAGCGATCGTGCTCGCGAGCGCCCCCTCACCCCCATCTCCCACATCCCCTCCCGTCGAGAATTAATCACCCAAAGCAGCCAAGAGCACGCAAGGCTCCTCCGCTCCCTGACTCTCAGACTTCCTTCTCCTCCCCAATTTCCCCGCCCGCCTAATTGGAACTGATTTCTCCCCATCTCTTATTTTTTCGCTTCGTTTCCTTCCAAGATTCTTTCCTCCACTCCCCATCCCCGCCTCCATACTCGAAAATCTTTATTTCTCAAAGACTAGGCGACGTCCGGCTAGACGAGCGTCGGGGTCCGTGGCGTTGCGTTCTCGGCGGCGGAGCGCTCTTCCCCACGCCGCCGGAACTATTCCCCCCCTTTCCGAGCATCAAGCTCTGCGTTCCGTCGACTCCGCGGGCCGCCGGGTTCGATTTGATTAATCGACGGAGTTAATGGCGCGCTCTTTAGCGGAGGCGAAACTTTCCGGCAATGCGGAGCGCGCCCGTTCGTTGGTGGAGGAGAAAGAGTATGGACTCGTTCGAAAAAATTACGCGGGGATGATGATTTACGATCGCGTAAGAATATTCCTTCGCCGAACCATGAATTGCCCGGGGAAATTCCGTAGATGGGTGCTGCAAATGCGCGCCCTTAAGGGATATAAATATATACGGTGTGACCTGCAGTGTTTGCACTCCCATAAAAATTTAAATTTTCAATCAGAGCCTTATAATAAATTAAAATGAACGAAGTCATTCAAAGTGAGGGAAGTGGCTTTGGTCGAGCTCATTCGATTTTGGCTCCGCGTTCAATCACAGTCACCTTACGAATGGTGCCGATTTTAAGTTTCATTAGGCTTTTATATAAGAATTTGATAAACCTACGTTACATACAATATTAGAAAAAGAATTTTTGTTCGCAAAAGAAAAATTATTTTTCTTATTCCTCGGCGGATTCAGGTACGAGCTGATAACTTTTCAACAGGAAAACGTGATGCGTTGAGTATCTCGAGAGCCCTTCATGTTAAGAATTACTAATAAGTAATAGCCGACCACCTATTAGAATCTCTCTAATTGAAGACCTAAACAATGAAAAACCTTAATCTTATACATGAACTCAAATCATCCCTTAATTTAACTCGATCATGACATTGAATGCATGAGTGTCTAAGAATTGTAGCGCCACATTTGACAGTTATTAAGGCTGTATCAAAGTAGCTACATCGTTATGCGAAATTATCGCGGTATTGATCACATAACACATTTAAGGCTTTAGTTGCTGAACGGTTCATGTTCAGTGTGTGTTTACCAACTGTTCGAGCCGGCATTAAAACTTGTAGAGATCAGCATTAACAGTATAAATATTCCAACTTCCGAGGCGGCAGCGGTAAGTACTTGCATACTACTCATAAGGTCGAGGTTGGTATCTATGCATTTTTATTCACCCAAAGCATGACGGTGTGGGTTCATCGTTATTAATTTTTAATTACAAGCACCAAAGTAAGCAGCACCAAATGGTCAAGGCAATATTATACAGGAAAAAATAATCACCTCTTTAAAAACTGAATGACCTTTCTGAAAAAGTTGTCTAAACGTAACGCAATAGCTATATAATTAGTGATGGTTCATCGACATAACCTTAAAGGCTGTTTCGCGCGAGGAACTTAGTTGCATAATTTGAAGTAGCGTCTTTTCAGAATGTGAGAATTCAGACTCGGAATTAGAGCAGGAGCTGTTTTCCCATCTCTCGTTTGTGAATTCGCGCATGCATTTTCGCAATTCACCGCTTAGCATTATGAGATTTGAATTATACATCTATGCATGCATCAGTGTGTGCCATTAAGTGCCTCGTGTAAGGCAGCCTCAAGAGGAAATGGATATATCAAGAGAGTAAAAATATTCAATGGTGAGGTGAGTCCTTCGCTTTTGCGCCGTCTTTTTATGCTAAAGAATAAACTACAACAGTTACGAGTTCCCCAGATAGGAACGGATGAGTACTGCGCAACGTAGATACTTTAAACAATCCAAGTTGATGAGATCAGATCCAATGGCAGCTTGCGATCATTCCTGAGACCCTTGTTATTTCCTTCTTTTCCTTCGAGGATAAAAATGTAAATTAGACGGGCTTACTAGGTAGTTCGTCGGTAAAATAAAAATCCCCATCCCTTCAAGGAATCCTTTTGGGGAATAGCGGAGAACATTTCCCCAATGCCCCGCGGCACTGAGCGAAAGGGGAAGACCCGATCCTTGTGCTTTAATTGGGGACGTGATATTTTCAGACATAATTATAACGGCAGCCTATGCAAGCGAAATTCCCACGAAGCGAGATTAAACACCTCCCCTTCGTGGCCCTGCAACCCTATATAAAGCCTTCCCCTATACTTCCTCCTCACCTCCTTGTCTTCCTCTCTCTCTTACTCTCTGGAGATGGAAGAGAAGAACCCCGGGACTTTAGCATCTTCCCGAGAACACATAACGAGGCACCCCGAAATCGTCTTGTGGAGCATAAAACCTCCGGTGCATCCTCCGCACTCTTACATCCCCCTTTTACATCCAACGCGTTTCAGCCTTCATCTCATCCTCTCCTTGCTCTCTCGTGGGTAAGAGAAGGGTGTGATTCACACAAGGTGGTTCCAGCGTAAAATGAAACTCGTAATTTTTTTTCATATCCAGATTGCTAATAAAAAAACGCGTCTTTAATCTAAAAAATTCCCTAAAATCCTACCTTTTTCCATTAGTTTTTCTTTCACAGATTTGGCCTGAATTAGAAGTGCACGAAGGCAGAAGTGGAAGAAAGAAGGAAAACACTTGGGATTTTTGTTTAACATAAGAGCTTGTCGTTTTGGGAAGACTGGAAAAAAGAAGAGGATTTACCAAAAATTCAACGTCAAAAATATTTTCCTCCATCTTATTTCTCAGATTTAATATTTAAAAGAAACTACTGCCTGTTTTTTGCTGGAAAATGCGCTAAAACAATAGAAAGACTGCTCCTGTTGGTTTTTTTAGCTGAAAAGGTATTCGTTGAAAGGTACATAAATTATAGTATCTTTATTGCAACCCGCTACCACCATTTGCCACCAGTTTAAATATACTAATGAAAAAAGCAGACGAACATACACAGCGATGCCTTGATAGTGAAAAACCATCCTTGCGAGATTCGAACTCGTGACCTCCAGGATCGCTGATGTCCCCTATAAATATATTATATTGCTTGGCGATTTGTGGTTAAGAAACATGGCAGATGATTAAGGAGGATGAGAATAAGCTACGGGCGTTTGAGATTAGGGTGTGGATGAGGATGGAGAGGGAGCAGTGGACGGAACGGAGGACAAACGAGATAGTGCTTGGTATGGTGGGTGGGGACGGGAAACTTTAACTTGATATTTGATGGCAAAGTTAGTGGTTGAAAGAGGTAATGAGGGGCTAAGGGATGCTGAAGACCAAGCTAGAGGAGAGAAGGAGAGGAGAGAGGCCTAATTTGTTGGAACCACATTGCGATAGTTTGGAAATAATGTCACATTGTAATATTCCACAGAAAGTTTTATTTCTTCCGACCCAGAGTTTCGACTATTACACAGTCATTATCAAGGTCTTGATATCTTACCTTAAGGACCTTGATAATGACGAAACCCTGAGTCGGAAGAAATAAAACTTTCTGTGGAATATTAAAACGTGAAATTTATTCCAAATTATAAGGGAGAGAATTTTGAGTTAGCGGAGAAAGGGAAGATTAGAAAAATAGGCTAAATGGACAGGAATAATGGAGGCATGATGCATGTTGGGCTAAGGAATGAAATTATGTAAGGAGATAGGAGCCTGCGACGGAAACAATCTACAGGATAATTTACCTCCTTCCACCAAAACCTATTTCATCCGGTATTTTAACCTTATAATTATTATCTCACTTCACATTTTCAAAATCTGAGGCTTGCCTAAAGGGAAAGAAGAATTTTTTGCAAAAAGGATAAACGAAAAAGAGACCTGGTATGCTGTCGGTTCAGCATGTTTTTTGACCTCAGAAAAAAAACTTTTGCAATTTTTTTGACTCAAGCAGTTGCCTGCAAAGTCCTCCTGTACGTTTACCTCGTTCGCGGGAAGTAGGAGTACATACTGGGCAAAACAATTTACAGAGAAACCGTTGAGACAAACGGGGGAGTTATTCCGTCCCCTCTCTTCCAACTGCCACTTATCTCCTCTCTCCCTCAGCCATACACTGGATTCTTTTCCCTAGGACCTCAACCCTTCTCACCACCCTCGGTCAGTATTTTTTTTCCTCCCTCTTTCTTATATCCCCATTATTTCGCCTCGCTCAACTTGAGAGACCTCTCTCACCAATACGCTAGGGTTCCTTAGACCTCCGCGCCTTTCCCCGGCGAAAAAGGAGCACGGAGATTGACTGCCTGTGCTGGGAGACAGGGAGTGAACACCCCCTCGGGAGGGGTGGAAACCAAAAGGGTTTGCAAGTAGAGGACGGAAGGGGTTTGAAGATCCGAGATGGGAAGACGCAATCCGGGAGAGATCGAGGAACGGCGTGGAAGAAGGATAATAAGTTTCGAGGAAGAGACGGGATCCGAGCGGGACTGAGCCTTCCTCCTGAGTCTACCTACTTTACACTTTGCCTTAGTAACCTCGCACTGTGACCACCCACACTTTCGATCAAAGAATTTGGGCATTATTTTACATGATAAATAACATTTTCTTCGGGAGAACAAATGTCCAGAAGAAATTTTTTTTATTATTTAAAATAATGTCGAAATTCTTTTGTCGAAACCCAGTGCAATGGGAGAAGGAAACACATGGAAATGATAAATCGTCACTACCAAATTGCCAACATTTCGAATTTGAATATTTGCTTCTAGATGGTCGCAATAGAGTCACAGTAATTGCAACAATTTTGTAATCCACATTTAACTCATTATTTCATCAACAACAAATACTCAAAAGATTGACTTAGGCATAAAAAACAAAAAATATTGATTAAAATTTAAATTAGCATTGTTTGTAAATGCTGTAAATCAATTGTAGTAGTAAGGAATTAGAGAGAAAAGAATGATGCAACCAGTTTTGTTACGTGGCTCCGAGGTTTGGGCGCTTACAAAGCAATCGCAAAAGAAACCCGTTAAATAATTTTGAAAATAAAGTCTTAAGAAGAATGTTTAGCCCTAACCTAGAAGGAGACACATGGCGAAAAAAACGAAACAGAGAACTGAGACAGCTGTATGACAGACATGACATTATTGGAGTGATCAGGAGCGAAAGATTGAGGTGGCTGGGCCATGTGTTAAGAAGAAATGAAAATTCTATGACGAAGAAAATATGGGAAGGAAGATCACAAGGAAAGGGACCACCAGGGAGGCCAAGAATGCGATGAAACGACGAGGTAAAAAGTGACCTAAGGAAAATGGGAGGAGAATTAGAGATGGCAGAAGACAGAAATGCTTGGAGATGGGTTGTTGGTGAGGCCAAAGACCTTCTTGGTTTTTAATGGGTCCAGTAGCAAACATAGAAATACGAAACGTTGAATATGACGTAACATCGATCTATTTTTCCCTAAACATCTCAAGAATATTATTTATTAATAAAAAAGAGGTAAAAAAGAGAAGTATAATACCTGGGTATTATTTTGACTCAAATTTATGCGAAATTCACAAAGGAAATGCTGTTTCCCTGGAACGCGGTTTATCCTTTCATCGTGGCGAGTGGGTTTTTCGTCATGAATTACATATAGTCGTTCGTATTCCGAGTGGTTGACTCACTTTAAAGGCTCCATGCTTTGAATTTTTCGGAATGTAATGGGCTACTTAAGCCAATAGTTTCTGTACGAACGAAAGAGGAAGATCAAAGGTAGTAAGGGCTAGCAGATAAGACGAGAGATGTTAAATTAGTCGCTCACAATGGTGCGACGAAAAAAAAGAGGTGTAGCAGTACAAACTTTCATCATTCATATCACCTTTAAGGCTACCAAAAGCTTCCATTTTTTTATGTTTAAAAGAAGTTGTATAAATTTTTTCTTTTCTTTTTCGGAAGTAATAAACATCAATTTCAATTTATAACTGTTGACCATTCACGGAGAAAAATAGCTTTGTAAACATAATAACGTTACATGCAATATAAAATAGTGGGAAATTGGGGAAAATATGCTGAAATAATGGGAAAATGTTCACTTCCTTTCCACTAGTAAAATCGTAAAAAGACCTCATTAGTCTCATCTCGACTGTTGATAAACACTCGAAGTTGTAAAACGCAATGCAACAGAACAAATCCCTCAATATTCATAAAAACACAATAGAAAATCTTCGTCAACACATCTATTTCGTTACTACCTCACTGTTTCGGTTTACTTGGCAATTTTTGTATTTTCCCACCCCTTGTGTCTCTGGATTCCTGTCTTAATCTACCCTCCAGTATTCCCTTCTTGCATTCACGAGTGCATTCTCCTCAACCCCCTAGCTCCTCATTATCTCCGTTGTTTTCTCTCGGCCGAATCCCAGACTCCCTACGGCGACTTAATGCGCCTCAAATGTACCGGCGCATTAAGGTTTACTCCATCATCATAGTCTCAGCTCATGATCACTCGGAAAGTAGCTATAGGCCGCGAACCTGCCGACTAAAACTTAGCTTTGCGAAAATGTCCGATGGAAAGAGCATCGTAAGCCGTCTCTCATATTCACTCAATCACTCCAATGGTTTACCTTCAGTATTTATTGTAAAAAAACCTCTTATGAACGAGTATTTATGCTTCCAGGAGTTTTTTACTGAAAATTTATGCTAAATTATAAACATTTTGATTATTATTCTAAAATGAAATACTCCTAAAAAAACAATACAAGTCAATCACCGTACGTGGGTAATGAGTTAACTCTTTAAGTCTTTTGTTGCAAAGAACAGAGAAAAATCGAGTTTCTCTGAAGCAATTTGTAGGCTTTTTGGGCCAGGAGATAATTTTTCACTACTGTCGGCGCAGAAATTATGTGCACTCGAGTTTGGGTACAAATAAAAAGTTAACGAAAAGACTTAAAGAAAGCATAACACAGCACCGATTCGGCTTGGCGTTTCGCCTAACGGGACCTCTCACTTCGTCCATTATAAATATCACTCGATTTAAATTAAACGCGCTCATAGATGTTTTGGACAATAACATATTGGAAACGTTCAAGGCATGCCAATAGCAACGAGACCAAGAACGAAATCTTACGATGCCCCAGTTTTGAAATGCAATAATTTTAAAAAATTAATAATAAATTTATTTCTATGAAACATACAAAGCTGAAACTCGCACAGTGTATAGCAAATATATCTATCCTTCATTTCGAGAAATATAGTTGTCATTGAAGAAATTGTGTTTGAGTTACAAGGTATCAAAGTCGGAGCTTTTCCCGCGCGCCGTAAATAACCGGTACTTTTTACGTTATAACTGTGGTAAAAAATATAAAAATTCATCAAAAAAATTAAAATTTGCCATTAAATAACGTAGAAATGAATGAAAAAAATGATGGTGTCATTATGTTTTCTGTAACTCTTTTCGTTAACTTTTTATTTGTACCCAAACTCGAGTGCACATAATTTCTGCGCCGACAGTAGTCCGCGGATAATAGAAAACTTATTACCGTATTTCTCCGAATATAAGCCGCACTCTTTTTCCCGATTTTGGGGCCTCAAATTGGGGTGCGGCCTCAAATTCGAGGTGAGGTTTAAATTCGAGAACTTCCTTAAAAATTCGTAAAAATGACGGATTTGAGCAAACCGGTCGCCAGCTAAACTCGCCTGAGCCACGGACGTCGGACGTAGTGCCAGGGTAGGTCTGCAGTGGTCGCGCGCAGGCGAACAGGATGGGGCAAGGTACAAGGTTGTAGCAGTGTGTCGTATGTCTAGGGCGGCTCGCGGCGCGATCCGAATGGCTGTAAACAATTCTCAACACTGACGGCACGAGAAAAGGCCCTTTCATGCCGTCTTTTAGTTGCTTTTTATTGAGGGAATGCACTGAAAAGGGTGCGGCTTAAATTCGCGTATTAACTTTTTTCCCTGTTTGAGACCCCAAAAAACGGGGTGCGGCTTATATTCGGGGAAATACGGTACATTAGAACGACTTCCAAGGAAAAAGCTTTTAAAGTCCCTCGCACTCTCCAAGGAGCCTAGAAAAGCCAACATCTAGTCGACGAGAAGAGACGAATGTTTTTGGAGCTTGAATCACATTAGGGGAAGGCGAATGTCGGTAGTAAGAGGGGAACGTGGTCATTTCTGAATGGGATAAACTAGCAGTCATAAATCTCTCTTAAGAAACCGCTGAGATTTAAGTCTCTAGTCGTCACCGTAAACCCTCAACAGCCGATACCACGAATACCTTTCACATTTCTTTCACCCCTTGGGACCAGCGCTATTTTTCCCTGAGACCTCCAACCACTCTTTAAGAGTCCAGTACAATATTTCGCCTTCCCCGTAATTTAGGATGGCTTTACGAAGACATTGAGGTCTCCTCGACGAGAAATGCTCCGATACGTTTTTCTGCGCGCTCAAAAACAAGGAAAATCCTAAGGACTCTTAAGATGAAGAAGAGGAGAGGTGGAAAGAGAAGATTGTTTGGTAACTGAAATGAATAGCGCAGCGTTGCATGGATCGGAAAATTGGTCTCTGTGGTAGGAAGGTGTAAAGAAGTTGTAAGTGCGCACTTTATATCTGCAAAAATGAAATACCGAGCTAGCCACCTTGAGGGTTTGTGCCACGGGGTGGTTCCACATTCAGTTAGCGACACTCGTCCTAGCTCAAACTCGATCCCCGCACTCTATCCCGCGACTAGGTGTGAACTAATATGCCGTCGGGAGGACAGCGCCCAGCTTAACCAGGAACCAGTAGAGAGCCAAAACGTTGGAGTAAATTAAGTAGAGATAATGGCAAGATCGGATTGGGTTTGGATTCGCGGTGGGGCGGAGATTTTCTACACCGGAGTCTCCATCACAACTTGTGTGCCATGAGGAAGGAACTTTGAGAACGTTATTCTGTCCGCCGGACGGGAAGTTAAACGGTGGTCCCATTTGCACCTTTCGATAATAGCAGACTTACACCGACGCCGGATTCCTCTCAAGTCTTCTACTATTTCCCCTATAATCCTTCCCCACTCAACATATCTATTGTCCATCTGGGCGCAAGTGACCGAAGTTGTGGTTCGCCTCCTTTAAATTATAAGCAAATCAATCGAAGTGAAGGAAAGCAGGCATTTCAGCAGAAATGTCTGGAAAACTTTGTGAACAGACTGATATGGAGCGTGGCGATGAGTGAGTTTTAAAACTGGTCCAAGCGGAAAGAGCGCGGATTAGAGGCCTTTAGAGAGGTGGGTGTGAAGATAGAGGTAAGAAATCAAGCAGGGTAGCGAGGAAGACAGTGGAAGGTGCCTTGGAAATCACGAGAGAGGTGATAGTATTATAGATGACTATTCGGAAAGGCAAGCAAAGTGATGGGAGAACTAACAGTGATAAGAGGATAAGTTGATAAATGATTTCTGTCGTGATTTCGAGGAAGTTACTATTACCAATTCAAATCACACAATTACTTTTCCACGCTTTATAAATACCTGCGCCCAGTTTTACTTTGATCATTCATCTTCTTACGGATTCTTAATCTTCAACTATTCAAAAATTATAAACAAAAGTTTTTCTAAATGAGAGTGGTTAGAGGTGGTGGAATTTTGAACAGGGAAATAGACAGATGGGAACCCCAAAGCAGAATGTATTTTGTCTTTCTGCAACGGTTGATGCTAAGACGAAAAACTTGCTGCGAGTGTGGGCGTTTTCGTAGTAAGTTACTCATGGAGGTTTTACAGGTGAATAAGTAAGTAATTCACACATGATCAATTCTTTGTTTTTATTGAGCTTAGTTAATACTATAATTTCTATAAAATACTTTGTAAAAGAATGTATTTTTTTGTGTGTGACCAATTATGACCCCGAATGTCTGTACTGCAACAGAATAGTTAGTATTGTCGCCGTCAAAATAGCATATACCTGGAATTTGACATGTTCCATATGAACATTGAGCATGATCGATAGGGCATATTATACATATTTTGAAAGAAAATTGATTTACCTTTAAAACGAAACATATATTGGAGCAATCTCATTCGCTTCATAGCATCCATCCTGGGCTGTCTTGCGTAGAATCATGTTATGAACCAATTTTCAAGAAAGGAGTTTCCGAGGAACTAAAATATGATTGGGGAAGAGGACAACGCCGGTTAAACAACCAGAGGGAGCACTAAAAAAGTGAAGAAAAGGCTGGAAGTTCCACGAGACTATTCAAAAATGTACAAATATCAGTAAATTGAAACTTTCCGCCACGAATGGTGAACATGCATCGTTTAGCAGTGAATCGAGTGACTAAAATGCATGAGAAATAACTTAAACGAAATATTAGTTTTAAACACCTATTATTGTACATGGACAAGAGAGGTCCAATATCATATAAACCATATTTTGGCCTGGGTAAATAAAATATTTTAGATAGTTAGATGACTCTTTTGCTCCATGTATCATATGTGATATATCATCATATTTTTATGTGTATAAGGTATCTTTCTGCAGCCCTCATGTTCTTTCTGCGACAATGTCAAGTCGTTGCTCGATGTTCTGCTTTGGGGAATGAGGGAAGTAGGCGAAAAGGAGATTTTTGATGAAATTTTTTGGGGCAGGAAGCAATTTTATCACTTTTATCAGTAGAGATCACTAAGAAGAACATTTATGCAAAGTTTCACGCAAATCTGTACGTGAACAATAATCACTCCAACCACCTAAATAACAAGGACGCCTAAAGCTTTACTTCACATCTTCTACTCGTGAGTCGCCTCCTTGAAGTAATTCGACTTTTAAGTTCATAATAAAAGTTAGGACACGCGAATTTGGCCGTGATGAATCGCGAGAGTGCCCAAAAAAACGACCGATTTGGCCGCATCTGTGACACCAGACGTGATGATGTCCACGAATGAAACGAATCCGGTTGAAAATTAAACGTAAAAATTTCTCCTTTACCTCATCCTAAATGAAAACTCTACGCACAAGGATAGACAGACTTATTGGGCACATTTTGAGACACAAAAGCCTAATGAAAACAAAATTGGAAGGAGAATGAAATGGGGAGAAGTTAAGTTATAGAGGAGGTCAACGAATAAAATGTATATAGCAAAATCATTAAAGGTGTCAAGGTGAATATTATACACCTACATACGAGCCTGCGAGCCGCTACATAGGCATGTTGCAGGGGGTGTTACATTACCAGCCGTGTAAAGATGTAAGGTTTCGGGAGGTGAAATGGTGATGTATATTATGAGAGTGTAATTAGTGGAGCTCAGTTTTTTTTGTGGTCGCTTATTGTGCGCGGAAAGAACGAGTTTTTGTACCTATCTGTTCGGTAAGGGTATCTTTCTTAATTTTTCACTTCTGTCAGACCTAGAAATATAGTGAGGCGCCATGATAATATTCTCTGTGTCGTTCTGAAACGTAACAGTTCTCAATTATCTCAAGCAAGCTAAGCCTAGCGTGTAGCCACCGATTCTCTAGGGGCTCCCACCTTAATCCCTGTAAAAGTTGTGAAATGCTACATGTTCGCTCCTAGCAGTTTTCAACAAAACGTGCTGCTTTTCTTTTCTTTATTATGTAGGATGTATTGTATATTATGCTGGGATGAAGCATTTATCGGGATGGAAAGTACATTGGAAAGCTGCCGCAAACCTATCTTCGGATTGAAGATTCCTGACGACGATGTTGGATGAAGAGAGCCAGTAGTTCGAATTACTTTTCATCAGATCATTCAGGACCATGGCGAAGGTAATGACGAAATAGCTTTTCATCAACATCTGCGTATTACACTGTAAGCCATCACAAGGGTGTTTGGCAGATGGTGACGTCTCACCAACATGAACTTTAGTGAAGAAATTTACTTTCACCAACAAGCACCTTACCATCGGTATGCTACAAATGCTACAGAAACTACTACAATAATCTATGATGTAAAAATATTAATGTGACACAAGAGTCGTGCAGGGAATATGGAAAACATGCTGTTAGCACTACTCGACAGATTTAGAAGCATGCATTATGGGGCATATGAGTAAATCAGCTACACTACCTGTCAGCTAACCTACTTCAAGTCTTACCGCAGCCATTATGGTCCTTTATCGATCGCGGGAAAAACTGCATTTTAAACCTTTCTGTTCTACCACCTATTTTCCTTTATGTAGTTCTCATTATCTGATCTACCGTAGAATGTTGGAGTTTGTAGGATATTGAAAACTTTGCCAAAAAATAAATCGGTTTTCACTGTCTACGGAAAAGCAGGGATTGGGAGGAGAAATTTCGGAGGTCTACAGTAAACGCCATTAAACTGACATTGCGTCACTGGTTTTTCAATAGTACTCACGAGTCCGTAACTTATGTTTTCCTCCGTCGCTATACTTGGTCTTGGCCCTGCACACGCCGCGCAGTGTTTCCCGTTGTTCATGAAACTCAAGCGAACACTTGTAAATCATTTCTGCTGAATCACCCCGGCGGCATTATCACCCCGAGCATTAACTGCTGAGATAATTTCACGTGGCATATCTGGAACGAGTTCAACGAAGAGGAGAAAGATTTGTTACGGGTCGTTATGGGAGACGGACCAGTATATCAACATATTACAGCCTTAATGGGATCATAAAGCTACGGGAACACGAAGAGGACATGGTATCCACTAAATATTTTTACTAAACGTGCGATGAAGCTGGGACACTCATTGGGGTTCGTAAGTGTTACCGCCGGAGTGTCAATATGGGAAATAAAGAGAAACCGAGGAAAAGGTATGAATTGAAATCAACTTACTTATTTTTCCACGCTCACCTCCATTACCTACAGCCTAAACCCAAGTTATTTCATGGAAAAAATTAATAGCTACCGTAACCTTGCCATTATTGACGTATTTTTGGATGAACTTTGCATTTTTCTTATTGTACTTTATCTAATGATTTCAATATAAAGATTTCCTTAGGATACCTACCACGTCATATATTTTTTATTGTTTTATTTTCAAAAATATTATTAGGGTTCACGTATGATACATTTGCTTGAATTGGTCCCATGTTCTTAAACCCACTTCTTTTAGTTTTATTCCGACTTTTTGAAAATGTCATGGAATTTATTATTACCGTAAATAAACAAGGGTTGGAGCGTGGTTGAAAAAAACTTCGGGCAATGCATTGGGATAAAGAGATAAATTTTAAATTAAGTAACTCTGTTATTCCACGTGAATTTTATTGAAGACGACCCGGGGACAACACTTGATAATGACGTGCCACGTTGAAGCCCAGGTCGTCTCGAATAACATTTATGTGAAATATCTAAGTTACTTCAATTATAATATACCTATTGTAAATACCATGAAGTCACACCTGAGACAACTGAGTGTATTAGATAAACGCAGTAATCATTTCATTCATTCCCTACAAATCACAAGAAGGAGAACAAGTTGTGTTGACAGAAAGAGAAAGTTTCAAATACATAGCTATTCCACTCTTAAATTTAATTCACCGAACATAATCTCGGCTACTGCATGGTCATTTTTAATAGGAATTATCAATATTTCTCATAATTTCCGAGTTTTTCTTTCTCATAGACTGAATTATCCAACAGAGTTAAACCGAACTCGATTTCTTCTGGTAATATACGTACTCTAAACAGAGGGACGAACTCTCGAGCATGTCAAGAAATTAACGCTCTTGTGTGTGAGCGTGAAATAAGGAAGGCGAAGACGGTTGCAGATGCCAGACTTATGTGCTCCTAAAACTTAACGACGGAGATCATTTCCCCCGCTGCCCTCCCAAGTGTTTGGGCCTTCTCGCTGTATTTCCGTGTGGTTTAGCGGGGCCGTGCGTGATGATCCGCGTGGATTCCCTCGTGGGAGGGAGGAGGTGGCGGGGGGGGTGGGGGAGAAGTGGATGGCCGCCGAGCCTCAGTCAGACGTCGAGACGAGATTAACAAAATATTCCGCGCCGATAAAGCCTCCCGATTCCGTCCGGCACGGACCACTCTTCGCCGCTTACGACCGCATCCCACTCGCCGCTCTCGACTTAATCCTCTCGCCGCCGCCGACACGGATGAAAAGATCGGCGCGAGACTCTCAAACCCTGTCGTTACCCCCGGTGGAGAATTCTTGGCGCTGCCCCCCCCCCATTTACCTCCTGACTGTTATTCCTTCCTCGCGCTTACTCCGTCCCTCTCGGGGAGCTGAGGGCGTGGGAAGAGGTCATCGAAGCCGTTGAGGGCTCTTAAAGACACCAAAATAAATGCATGGTGCTTTGATGGCGATACGCCTCTCTCTCTCAATGAAATGCTATTCTCGATATCTAGGAATAGCAAAGAGGAAAAAATCCGCCTGGCTCAAGAATAGAACAGTAGGCTTCAGCTTGTCGGGCCAAAGCGAAATCAACCATAATTCTCATTTTTTTCCGATCATCGCACCGACAAATGATGTTGTACGAAGTCACTCGCCCGGGTGCATATGCACCAAGGGTTGAAATTCGCCACGAAAAAATCAAGGTGGTTTATGCGGACATCCAGCTCGCAAAGGAGTGGTGGTATGCCTGGTTAACACACCTGGTGGTGCACCTGACAATTGGGACATTCAGGTTCGAATCCCGGTCAAGTAAAATGATTATTTTCATGGCGAATTTCAACCCTTGGTGCGATATTACCATTCCCAACCAAGTCCCCCTTATCCTCATAGTAAATTTTACTTGATTGAAGAAGACTAGATATAATGCTCACCTGGAGTGAACATCGTCTTGGTTCATCTCTGTTCTGCACAAATCCAAGCTCCTGTATTGAAAACCAACGTATGTTTTTGTTTTCTAATCGATTGAAATTGAAGCGTGAAAAATCCATCTGGTACGTGCCACGGGCCTTTGGAATTTCGGGTCAACGCACAGTTACCTACGCTATCCAGGCTTCTCTACCAACATATAAATGTTTGCAGGGTTTCTACTCGGGATGGATGTAATATTTTCTAGGACTGAACATTGCCATGAGTCAACCTCTCCCGCTTGAATCGGAGCTTCGGATAGGGTTTGGCAGCCTCTGTCCTCACCTGCTGATCCTGAGGTAGTAGTTTTGATTCCTACTTGGACGGGATTTTATCCATTAAAGGCTTGGGTTCTTGTAATGGTTAAATTGGTAATTTACGAAGTTAATTTATTCAATCTTCGCCTTTGGATTTGTAGGTACCTCTCCGCACCATATTATTAATATCTGGCGGACAATCTTCGATCAGTTTATATTGCTTTCTCTTTTAGCAAATCTTGACCGGTAAGTCAAAAGCGAAATAAATAGAACTAAAATGTGAACACCCTCGAAAAATTTACTCTCAAGTTTTATTACTTGAGGTTGGATGAAAAATTAAAAGAGAGATACTACTTCGCTATGGTTAGGCCACACCTTGAATACGCCGCGAGCATTTGGGACCCTGGTCATAATGATTTAACCTAAATAAATTAATAAAATTCAAAGAAAAGCTGCATGCCTCATTAAAAACTGCTACGAGCGAACATATGAAGTCTCACAATTTTTTGAGGGATCAAGGTGGGAGCCCCTAGAGCCTCGGAGGCTACACGATAGGCTTAGCTTGCTTGAGAAATTCAGAACTGGTGTGTTTCAGAGCAACACAGAGAATATTATTATGATGCCACACTACATCTCTAGGTCTGACAAATGTGATAAAATAAGAGAGATACATTGCCGAACAGATTGGCACAAAAATTGTTCTTTCCACGCGCAATAAGTGACTACAATAAATTCTGAGCTCCACGAAATACATTTCCATAATTCATGTCACCATTTCACCTCCCAAATCCTTACATATTTACATGGCTGGTGTCCTAATACCCCCTACCACACACACATGCGGCGGCTCGCAGGGCAGTACGTAGATGTAGAAGGTTATTTCATCTTGTTCTGCAGTTACAATATAAAATAGTATGTCGATAGTATATTTTTTGACTCAGAGCCGTAATATTTTTATTGCCTTATTTTCTCCAGGCTTCTATTGGTTTGGCTCTGAGATCTTTTCTGGGCTTAAACTCGGGTCGATAGAATAGAAAGGAGTTTTCTAGTGCCATTATCAATCATTTTTTCAACAAAAGCGACAAAGGGACTCGGTTAACCTGCCTATGAGCGTATCTAATTCGATTCAAGCCAATAACGAGAGAGTAAATATTTTTACAAGTGTTTCTATTAATATTTATTCGATGTATATTTGTATTATAAGCACCGAGCTAGGGATTTGGGTACCCGTGAGGAATTTTTATCTCTTCAGGGACTCAAACCTCCCCCCCAGAGCTGGGAAAATTATCATTTCATCCACAGTGATAATCCGACCTCGTCTTTTGCCCCCAAGTCGCTGCCAAGGAAGACGAAAATGAGACGCCGAGAGCATGAACAACATGTGCAAGGGGGAGGAGGATAGGGGATCTTTCCTCCGGCCATCACCCCTTTCTAACACCCACACCCCAATCCTCCTCCTTACCCCCACCTCCTTCTCCACAGACGGAACATTCGAGGACAACGCCACTGTTACTGGTTGCCCGGGGTCTCGCAAGGGATAAAGGGGGGAATGATTTTTTTCCGTTTCTCCTTCCCATCCACAAAAACCCCCCTTAACTCCCGGGCCAACGCTCCGGGAGGCGAGAGTAAAAGGGCGGAGGGATTCGTCAGGATGGGTTTCGAGGAGTCACAAAAGGGTACGGACACCCGACCAAGGGCTTTATTCACACAGCGAAATTTAGAGCACCCTATTCCATTCTTTCTCCTCCGGACAAGGATTCCTGCTCAAAACGATGGTTCGGATCGATTTCACCTGCGGACTGGTTCGGTCTGATATCGGCACCGTGCATGCTTTTCCTGACGAGGAACTGGGTTTGGCACCTTCGTCTGAATTGGGGATTTATTTTTACTGCATTTGTTGCCTTATTCTCCCGAGCATTAGCCATTCAATCTACTGAAAGGATCGTGCGTGACTGCTCGGCCAATGACTCAGAAGTGGACTTTTGAAAACTAAGTTCATAACTTATATTTGTTGAATTACTCTTACAGCCAAATGTTAAACCCTTTTTTTGTAAATCAAGCCGATTCAAATGAGCCAAAGTAAGTTCGTTGATTTCTGACTATTTCCGTGAACGAATGAAGAGTTTTTTTACGAGTTTATATCATGCTCTTCGGCTAAAATACGACAGGATTGTATGCTATGTGGTCTCAAATCAATCGGGAACTACTAACATAGATGTTGGCTATAGCGAACGAATTTAATTGCGGTTTGGCAACACAGCTACCTGACTCGAGAAGCGTACACGTGGGAGGTCTGAGAGCGACTGAATTCCCGAGAGGCTAGGTTCCGCCTACTGTATTCTTGTTGATTTTTGCGAAGTCACGTGCCCTCTTCCCTCACCCCCAAAAAGCTTAGGTCTGCCGCTAAGTCGCAAAGATATTTGGAAAGGATTCTAATCATTTGGTAGAATGCAAAATTGGAGAACTAACAGTGATAAGAGGATAAATTTGATAAATGGTTTCTGTCGTGATTTCGAGGAAGTGACTGATACCCATTACAATTACACAATTACTTTTCCACGCTATATAAACACCTGTGACCAGTTTTACTTTGATAATTCATCCTCTTACGGATTCTTAAGCTTCAACTAGTCAAAAATTATAGACAAGAGTTGTTCTCAATGAGAGTGGTTTGAGGTGGTGGAATTTTGAACAGGGAAATAGATAGGAGCTCCAAAGCAGAATGTGTTTTGTCTTTCTGCGACGGTTGATGCTAAGACGAAAAACTTGCTGCGAGTGCGGGCGTTTTCGTAGTAAATTAATCATAGCGGATTTATAGGTGAATAAGTAAGCAATTTACACATGATCAATTCTTTGTTTTTACTGAGCTTAGTTAATACTATAATTTCTATAAAATACTGTGTAAATAATGTATTTTTTCTGTGTGTGACCAATTATGATACCGAATATCTATACTGCAACAGAATAGTTAGTATTGTCGCCGTCAAAATAGCATATACGTGGAATTTGACATGTTCCATATGAACATTGAGCATGATCGATAGGGAATTTAAAACATCTTTTGAAAGAAAATTTATTTACCTCTATATTGGAGCAATCTCATTCGCTTCATAGCATCCATCCTGGGCTGTCTTGCGTAGAATTATGTCATGAATTAATATTTAAGAGAGGAGTTTTCGAGGAACTAAAATATGATTGGGGAATAGGACAATACCGGTTAAACAACCAGAGGGAGCACTAAAAAAGTGAAGAAAAGGCTGGAAGTTCCACGAGACTATTCAAAAATGTGCAAATATCAGTAAATTGAAACTTTCCGCCACGAATGGTGAACATGCATCGTTTAGCAGTGAATTGAGTGACTAAAATGCATGAGAAATAACTTAAACGAAATATTAGTTTTCAACACCTATTATTGCACATGGACAAGAGAGGTCCAATATCACATAAACCACATTTTGGCCAAGGTATATAAAATATTTTAGATAGTTAGATGACTCTTTTGCTCCATGCATCATGTTTATAACGGAGTGATAAAACCAATACATACTTATATGGTATTGCTATGCAAACATGGAAGCAGTATCCGGGGACCATAGAGCTGAACACTTCAACATAAACAGAAAAGTCTGCGCGGCGTAAAGAGCGGGATTAATCCTTCTAAAGATTGTAAATCGACTGTAAATTCAGATAGCCTTGAAGTAAAAGCCATGGAATCCCCGACAAAATAATTTGTGATGGAGAGAAAATCCTTGGAAGACTTAAAAAAAAAGCTGTTGAGTCCCTTAAACTTTATTTCAGACCGGCATACCGAACGAGTAAATAATGAAAAGGGATTGAGAGGTCTATGCGAAAAAAATAAATAGAAATGTCCTGAAAATAGATAGGCACACACATTACATTGGGGAAAAGACAACTGCTGCTGTGTACAAAGAAGATAGGGCTACAAAACAGGAAACAGTATGTGAAAACGTTCGTGTGGTACATAGCACTCTATGGATCGGAAGCATGGACCATCGGAAAAGTTGACTAGAACAGACTCGAAGCCTTCCAAACCTGGTGGTGGAGGAGGATACTGATAATAAAATGGACGGACAAAATAAGAAAATGATGAAGTGTTCTGAAGATTAGAAGAGGAAAGGACCATATGGAACACCATACAGAAAAGAAGAACAAGATGGAATGGACACCCTGAGACACAATGGGTTTATGAAGAACATAATTAAAGGCTAAAAGAGGGAAAAGTCTCCAGAGGAAGACCTAGCCATAAGTTTGGGGACCAAATAAAGAGGGAAGTAGATAGGAAGAGATACAGGTGGTAAGGGAACTAGCACTAGATAGTGAAGGGTGGAGGGCTGCAGTCAACCAATGAATGAACAAATTAAATCTTCACAGACAACAACGAGACGAACGTAATAAAGTTTAACCACTCAGAAAGTGTGGCACAAGTCCCATTAGGCCATCGTGAATGCAGCAGTTCGATTGAAGAATATTGGAAAGGGTGAAGATGGAGGATGTGAGGTGGAAGGCATCGCTTATCACCGAGTGGAGAACTGAATCAGGATCGTGGTTTAGCTAATAAGATCACAACTTGAAATGGTAAAGATAATAGATTCAAGTAAAGAAATAGAGATATGATGTATTGAGAATATTAAGGCCGAGGAAGGGAGCAAGATCATAAGTATAACCAACCCTGTGGAGAAATTACTGTGGAAAAGGAGAAGGAAGAGGATCCAACGGAGAATGAAGACCCTGTGGAAAGGAGAGATCGCGAAGGACGATCTGTAGCACTAACTGCTTGGATAATTCCTTTGTAGATAATACTTGATCCGCTGCCTTTGTTGCTCGTTTATGCAAACTTAATAGATTATCGTAAAAAAAATAAATCGACCAAACATTTTATTCGAACTAAAATATTGTATGAAATGTTGCTAGCAAAGCAAGGAAAGAATAATATGGAAGGGTTAATCCTCTTGGCAGAAACCCTCGATTAGATGTATGAAGTCGAACCCTGGCCGGTACAGTTTTGAATGACCTAGGCAAGGGGAAGGGAGGAGGCGGAGTTTATTCTTCACTCCCGAGTTTCTATTCACTATTTTTGTTGCACTAATATCCATTGCTAACATAACGTGAAGGCCTTCGCCACATCCACGCCTCGGACACAAAATTACGAAGTTTATAAATCTTCCGTTTTTTTCAAGCTGTTTATATTTGGAATTCTGCCAAATGAATTCAATTTTTTTTATTCAGCTTAATGCCTAGTTATCTCTCTAAAAATAAAGAATCTCATTCCTCACAAAATTGTTCACCATTACATGAAAATGAATGTTTCTTACTCCAAGTGGAAGTAGTCGCGACCAATTCACTGCAACTTACTCATCGGATGGGTTTATTATCCTAGAAATGCTGACACTAGTATCCTCCACAGGTAAATTGCTTGGGTGCATGAACCGCATCAATCTATTGCACGGAGTTCCACCGACATGAATGGCGGTATTTAAGCGTAAAATTCTGCGACGTTTCAAAGATTTTCCTCTATAGTTTATGCAAAGTTTTTACTTAAGCTACAACTACGTACTCACACGTAGGAACTATTTCCCCCAAATTATAGTGAGGGAACCCACGTGTACATCACTGCGCCGCTAGAATATTGAATATCCTCCACGAACTTCCAACTATGACGACTACGATTTTGTATCAGCTCTATGCCTCCATGGTGACGGGACGGAAGATCTACGTAGCTGAAAAAACAAGCGCCAAGAGATAAGAGGGGATGGGACCTGTTGTGCTGGAGCCTGGAGCGAGATGAATGCATAGATAACTTTATTACTCTCCAGGACGGGAGCCCCTGGGAGCCAGAGAGCTGAAGACACACTGCGTGCATAAACAAAATAAGAGAGGAAAATACACTGAAACTCTGCAGGGAAGTGAAATGTAAAGCAAAACGTTTGCAAAGCACTGGAGATAAAGGATACGCAGAAAAAAGAAGGCGGGTAATAAAAAAAACAGAATTAGGCACAGGGATGCAAATTTTACGCGGAATGTGACGAAGTAAAGAGAAAGAGGCTGAAGAGAAAGTAAAAATAATGAATTAAAGATGAGGAAACTCATGACTTTTGAAGCATGAAGATCTTCCGCCTAATAAGATCGCTCTCGCACGGAGCGAAGCAAAGACCTCTAAGCTCTTGAGTCGACCACCAATGACGCGCGCAGTTCATTGCAACTTCTAAACCTTCAGTATGTGCACAAAGGGACTCGGTGCAATCTTCGAGCTTGAGGTCATGGAGGATGAAGCAACCGTGGATGAGCAAGCAGAGGAACCGAATGCAATTCCCCCCCCCCATCCCCCCCCCGGGACCTATGGAGGGCCCCTCAGTGTTTTGGTTCGACCATCCTCGTTAATTTCCTCATTTCTTCCTCCGGACGTACAGAGAAGAAATTAAATGAGGCTATTCTACGCATTTTACTGCTTCCAGGTAGTGTAATAGTTTTATGGCATATTCGTATAATAATACTTTATTATTCCACAGCCATCTGCCCTATTACAATGCAATGGGTGGAACAATTCACACAAAAATATTGAAATTGACAATAGGTCAGAGGATCAACAACGAAATCATTCACATTTCCAGGTAATACAATTCAAGTCCAATTAAAATTTCACGCAAAGCGTATTGAGACCAAAGCAAAATCTAGTGATGGCTTGCATTTCATACAATGAAATCACTCAACAGAAACCTCTTGCAATTATTCGAGGAGAGTTAAATAAGTCAAAGTTTTTACAGTATTCATTGCAGTCTATCATTGCGCGATACATAATCAAGTTTCTGGTGTAATTAGATGGAAGATAGGGAGCATATAGGAGGGTTTTGATCACGACCATGTATGAAAGTGAAAGGGTATGGAGAGATCATAATTTGGACAGTTATATTAATGGACACGGTCTAAGTAAGAAATGACCGAGGGTGTGGTGAAGCTGAATGTAAGCGGAAATGATAGTGGCTAAACCGTTTTCTGAAGATAAGTGGCGAATATTTTGTAAAAAAACTTATTGTTAATTACAATAATTGCAGAAAACTTGCTTATATTTCTCGTCCATTGGTGTAAGACAGTCCCTCTAGCATCCCCTGAGAAATGTGGGTGCTTCATCACGAAAAATAAAATGGAATATCGTAGTAATTGACAATATTCTTAAGTGCATGTTTAAAGAAATGCGCATGATTTCCATGGAGGGTAATGGGCTGCTTCGATGGAAACACCGGTTCCAGCACACTAAATAACTGTTCTATCAACTATGCTGTATTCTAGCTAAATAAGCTCCAAATAGCATGGATGAAGCAAAGAAGGTGTATTACAGTGTAAGCACAATGAAAATCATCCTCTAAACGCGGAAAAATTTCGGACTTTTGGGACAATGAGGTGCCCGCAGTAATTTTGTCCCTATGCCTGCGGCTACAGTCTCCACTGTGAATCCGGTGTGTGGGGAGGGTGGAAGAAATAGCACAAAAGGGAAAGGAGAAGGGAGTAATACGGAAGGAACTGGGCGCGAGGAAGAAAGGAATCGGAGGGGAGAAAGTATGGCAAAAGGGTCAACCGACAAAGGAAGCCATAACACCGGGAACATTGGCCACATTCCTTGCAGGAGCTCGCTGGTAGTTAGACCCAGCCGAGGGGATAATGCAGATGGCTTTGTAGGTACCGCCGCGGCTACATCTTTCGTCGCCCCTGAAGCATATAGATTCCGGAGGCTGCGAGTGGGTCGGCCCATGGGAGGAGGCTGGCGGAGGAGAGACGACGCAAAAAGAGAACCAATGATGTGGTGGCAGTAAAAGAGGGAAGAGGAGCGAGAAATAAAAGGAAAAAGGACATGGCGGGATGAGTTACGAGGACCGGGTCTTTGGCTGGAGGACGGGAGTGAAAAAATCGGGCGCGCCTAGGCCCCACGGAAATTGAAGTGGTGACTGCACCATGTTCTCCTTGGCCGACAAAGTCTAAAGGAAAGGAAGATAATGTGAAGTACAATTATCTCGCCTCATGATGACAACGGCTTATTGATGTAGACATATTTAACACAAAATTAGAACACCTAATGACTCACTCTTTCCCGCGGATACCTCTGCAGATTTTCATGGTGATACACATATAATCAGGAAAACAGAGATAATTCAAAAGATTATTGCGCTAAATTTTCAGTTAACCTACGACTGGCGAAAATCCCAACTGAGCAAGAAGTTCCACATTATAAAACCAAACAAAACTAGTTAATACAGATATTGAGATTCATATCCGTAGTATCCTCAAAAAATTCACTGATTTATTGTTTGGTAATGTCGGAAAACAGTATTATTAAGTACTTGAGGCATATTCTTATGCGCTGATGAAAAGCACAATATTATACAATGGATATTATTCATCATTCTGTTCTCAAATAATTTATCATGCGTTATAAATCAGTAATTCCCTTTGCGATACAAAAGAAGTCTATAAGCCATGGACATTCTCATGGCTAGTGAGGAGGTAAAAGTAAAAAAACTGTACCTACATAAAACAAGGCTAAGAGATAACACCAGTATTAGAGATCTGAGGCCCAATGTTGAAGCATGCAAAAATTCATATCTCTCTATTGCAGCGAACTTATTTATTAACTTACTTAGAGATATATCTTCTGTACAAAGTGAAGCCAGATTTCTTAGCCGTCTAAGAAAATGGTTATTAACACAAATGGATATAGGCATTATTTTTTAATGTTTAAGTATCTACCACCAAAACGCCATTGATATCTTTATGTAATATTCATTAATTATTTTCTGAATTTTTACTTGCTATGAATTGTTCTAACGTTCAATGAATAGTCTATGTATTTTAGTTTATGTTGTATTGATTATACTTTTGTGTCAAATGCAATGCCTGTAAATATATTTATATGTTGTTAAATAGACTGCTGCTGAACACAACGTAATCAATTGATGGCAACCCCAATACGTCTCTTTAGGGGTGCCTAATTTCACTAATATCAATGTTTAATGGATTACATTGTACAATTCGGTGTAAGAAATATTATATTATTATATATGGCGAAGTATACATGCCATTTCGGCGTCTTTTAGTCGGATTTGGTGAACGCGTTAAAATGAAACATACATAATATGTTGGAGTAGTCGGAGATTTTTTTACAAACACCTATCATTACGATTTTACCCTCATTTTCGTCCAATATTCCCAACCACCAGTAGTGTCTTATTTGGCGTATGTCCCCTGGTGTACGAGAATTATTTTACAGTTGGTAAGATCGAATAGCATAGCTGCACACTCGGAGGAAGAAAAAATCTCAAGGGCTTCGAACTCCGTGATCTCAGAGAAAGGATTACGCTTCTTAATCACTCTTTGGTACGTCCCAGGATAGAGGACAAAGTAAACCGAGCAACAAAACAAAAAGCGAGAACTGAAAAGCTCAAAAGAGGGATTAAAGGAGAGAGGAGGCGGCGGAGCAACAAAACAAAAACAGAGAACTGAAAAACTCAAAAGAGGGATTGAAGGAGAGAGGAGGCGGCTTTAAGACGATCAGTAATTTGATTCCTATATCTGAACGTATTTCCCACTGCGAACGTGAAAAATGAACGATAAATTCTGGGAGAGGAGGCGGCGAAGATCTTCAATGTACTTACAGGTTAAAGAAATAGGTTTTATTCTTTCCCTGCTAACTCAGTATTCCCCTATTAACATTCAGTTGTGTATCAAATTGACAATAATCCAAACATCTTCATGCTTCCTGTTCGGAACTTAACATTTAACAACGTATAGCATAAAGATTTCGATAAATTCTTATTAAATAATTATTACTTAAGAAATAACACTGCTGACAACATGAGAGTGCTTCCTCTTATCCTCCTACAATTGTTAGGGAAAGATTTTGGCTGATAATCTGTTTTATGTAATCGTGCTCAACGCACTCTTTTTTCCTCTGATCGAAGGTGGACTGCAAAACGCCTCGTCCACTACAAGTAATCTCAGTTCTTTGAGATCGACAGGTATTTCATTTTCAACAATGATGTTTAATTACACAAGATCATGATTTTTTGAAAGAAATGAATGCATTCATAAGGATGGCACGATTGGTGCGTAATGGCAAAAAATCAATTCCTATGAGACTTTCGCAATAGAGATGGGCAAACTCGTTCGCTCGAACGCGTTCACTCTTGACCAATCCTTTTTGGGACCCGTTCCTTTTCACTCCTCACCGCTCCTTTTTTATTGGTGTCATGGATTTTTAGTTTTTATATATCCTTGGTGTTTATAGGATGTAAAAAAAACTAGAAATACTTTGCATAGCGCAATGATTGCGTTAAAGAATGTTGGATGAAATAACAGGTGGAAGGTAATATCACAAACTTTTTACATGGTTTCGTAAAAAGGTTTCATTTATGTAAAAAAACAGGCCTGCTAATTAGACCGCTTGCATCAGCAGATGAATTTTTGGGGTATACTGAAGAACTTCCTATCTCTTAAAGATTGGAGAGAAGGAGCGACAGTAGTGACGGACCTAAAGGAACGATGGCCCGAAAGGAACGAAGGACTGAAAAGTACGAAGACCGAAAGGACCGGCAGACCTAAAGGACCGATGGACCGAAAGAACCGAATGACCGAAAGGACCGACGGACCTTAAGGTCCGAATGACCGAAAAGTACGAAGGATCGAAAGGAACGGTCGCTCCACACAAGTCGGTCCTTCCATTCATTCCATGTATCCGCTACTTCGGACCCGTTCGTTTGCGAACGACACACCTCTAGTTTACACAGCTTAGAACGTAATATTTTGATTGAATGGATGATCCTTGCGTTTGAATCAAGCTTCTCATTTAATAACACAATGAGAAATCTTATCTTCCAACGAAATGAGAAAATCAAGTGTGGCAAGGAGCCAAGAACTTTTTCTCGATAAACGAATTGACATGTTTCCTTGCCATGTAACATCGATTGAGATGTCTCTTGCCTGATATCTGGTATGGCATGACTCGGATTGCGCGTTGCAAATCGAAATATTTGGAATCACGGTAGTGATGAATGCGGAGTGACTTTGGGAGAAATCAATTTTCAAGAAAGCAGCGAACGTACAGGGAGGCATTTCTGAGCAGAAGATTCCTTACGCGCTTCAATCACCTCGATGAGACCCGGGCTAATGGAAATAGTTGGTCTCCCCTTTTGTACTCTCCAGTTCTCCCTGACGAAGCTGCAAGAGGAAAATTAGCTGCAAGGAATATGTCGACAACATAAGACAGAAAGCACATATTGATTGAAAACCTGCCAGCCTAACTACTTATCGAAATATTTTAAACAGTTTTTAATGATTGAATGGCTCAATTTCATATTTTGAATCTTTCTTTACGGCGCTTTTCGATTCTTTACGTCATCATAAAGGGTATGTAAAACAAATTCGGCATGTTAAACTTAATAAAATTTCAAAGCACTTTGTGAACATTTTTGGGATGATAGTGGAAAAATTTGCGCCGTTTAAAGACGATCCATCAATATTTCCGTTAGTTTTTATCGAAGGTCCCAACAGTACACTAACATTTATTATCAATAATAGCAAAAATCATTTGCTACTTTTCTGAGGCATTGGAAGATTGAATATCGTAAACTACCACCATAACGGCTAAAATTTAGGATGAATGAAATTTAAAAGTTTGTTCGACTTGGAACAGTTCTGGCACATCATTCCGGGTACGGTATTTTATATCTTAGGTTGGAATCCTTGGTAATAAAAATTTTATTTTGAAATGAAATGGGAGAGCGGTTCGGGAGAGATAAATAGGAAGACCGCAGTTCGCAAGGCTAAAAATAGGGATGATACTGCAAGAGTACTCTAATCGTATGCGTTTGAAAGTTGTCTTTTATGTTCTCTACAGCTAACTCTTGATTTTTTTGTACCGTGCCTTGTTTTATCTTTGGATTGCGTGTGGATCCAATTATCTAAGCCGTTAACGCTCCACTCAAAGCTAGCACTATCACTGCTACCACTGGAGAACTTTTGTTTCTGTTTCACAATTTTTAGAGGGATTTAGGTGGGAGCCCCTAGAGACTCAGAGGCCACACGCTAGGCTTAGCCTGATTGAGAAATTCAGAACAGAATTGGCGCATAATAATTGACCGTAATAAAAACTGAGCTCCACTAAATACACCCCCTTGATACACGTCACCATTTCACCTCCCAAAACCTTATTCCTTACATCTTTTCACGGCTGGTGTCCTAATACCCCATTCCACACACCCATGCGGCGGCTCGTGGGGTAGTATGTAGATGTAGATGTAATTATCTATATTAGCGTAAATTATTAGCTACCTTGTTAAAGGTTACTCGGGCTTTCCGCCAGGTCAAACTCTCCATCTTGGCCGACGTTTCGATGAACGAGTCGTCCATCGTCACCTGGGCATGTTTTGCATCGTCAACTGGTCTGGAATATATATCACTCATCTTACGGTCAGGTGTCAAGTGATTGGTCTGTTAGTTCCCGCCTTTTTTCTTTAGTCTCTGGGATGCATCTCAAATAATTTACCATGCATTATAAATCAGTAATTCCCTTTGCGATACAAAAGAAGTCTATAAAACCATGGACCTTCTCATGGCTAGTGAGGAGGTAAAAATAATAAACCGTGCCTACATAAAACAAGGCTAAGATATTACACCAGTTTAGAGATCTAAGGCCCAATGTTGAAGCATACAAAAATTCTCCATATTGCACCTTCATTATTTATTAACTTACCTACTTACTAACTTACTGGTTTCCATGACTGGCCGAGGGAGTATCCAGAGTCGCGATTCACGGTGTTGAACACCATGCATCTAAAGAAGGGGCTAATATTGCAGGAGTCCTCCAGTTGTATGCGCTGGAAAGTTTTTTTTGAACCATACTGTTTTATTATTGGATTGCGCGTGGATCCAGTTATCTAAGTCGTTAACGCTCCGATAAAATCTAGCACCATTTCTGCCACCCCTGGAGAAGGGAAGCAGAGGCTGATGAGCTAAGGAGAGAGTTTAAGAGGGAGATGAAGGAGTGAAAGAGGGGTGGAAAGTGTTTTGAGGATTGAGAATAAAATCGAGAGGGTGAGAGCGAGCGCGCAATTACGGCGCGCCCTTGAACCATTCTCACCCCCCACAGCCACCTCACCCCACCCGCCCAGAATCCAAGGATATCGCTGTGGAGTGGAATGAGCCCGTTAAGATTTCAGTCTCTTTGGGAAGATGGTTGGCGGGGGGAGGTGAGGATGGAAGGGAGAGGCGTGAGGAGTCTTCGAGAGAGGCGCTGGAGTGGTAGGGCGTAAGGATTTTGAAAAGCCATACAAGAGGGGGTGGGTGGGAGGAAAAATGTACGCGGCGAAGAAGTACCCCACCCCGCTAACCGACCACCCCCCAAAGACTTCGATCCGCGCCTTTAAGCAATCGTAAAATTTTACGCCCGCTCCTTCCCTTCAGCAGCTTTGCGCGAGTGAGAGAGATACAGTGAGGGAGGAAAGTGGGGGGAGAGGGGGAAAGAGCGTAGAAGAGTGCCATTTCCGAACTTGATGGCACGTATGCTACTGGGAAAGCACACGCTACTGACGTCGTTGCTTAGCCTCGTCAGGGAGGGTGAGGTTTTTGGGGAGGGGGGGGGGGTGGTGGTGGCAAAAGAAGAATGTTTTCCAAGTGGCTCTGGATGGCGCCAAGACGGAGACATTCATTCGGGTGCAGCCTTTCGATTTGGTGCCAGCCGGAGAAGCAAGCAATCGAGTATGTATAACGCACAGTTTGAGACGATGAATTTTCGGTATGTGACGTCCTCCCCTCTTAGCCTCTTCGTCAACTCTTGACGCTCAGCACGAGTGTCTTGTTTTGTTCCATCGTCTGGCAAACTATTTTATACAGAGAGCCCGTTGGCGTATTTCATTAGGATGCTATGTCTAATGAACAGATGATGAGTTCACGATACCGTAAATTGATTTAGATTGCAGGGCGGTGGTGAACTGGTAGAACGATCACGTGATGTATTATATTAGGGAAGGGTTTGTGAAAATAACATGACGCAAAAATTTACAAGCGCGTCGTAACGTGAGGGGAGAGTTTTCTTTCAAGGTCATTTATGAAAATTCATTGCGAATTATACATCATTGATATTATCGTCATTAAATTCTACCTACTTCCTTAAATCCACCGGACAGAGGGTTCTAAGTTTAAATAATTCGAAACGAAGAAACCGAACTAAGATCACCATTAAGTGATAATATAACATTCATTTTACATGTTTAATACTATTTCATTACTTTACACCTGGGGTAATTTATTGTATGGTCTAGGAACAAACATATGCAATTTTCTTTTACCGTTGCTGTTTTACTGTATAGGGACCAAATGTTTACATATTTATCGGGCGCGTCCGACAGTAAAGGAAAATAGTTTATTTTTTAATTCATTTATTCATCACATTAATCATAAATAAATCAAAACAATCATCCAGATTCCCGCACGTGTAGGGCCATATCAACTCCTAGTACTTCCTTATTTGTCGTACGTCCTACCCTTCATCATCTTGTCCATGAATCCTTTTCTCTTTCTTCCCCTTCCCCGTTTGCCAAGCATCTTTCCCTCAATATTCGTCTTGGGCAAACAATAGCCCCTCATCATCTCTTCCAGCCAATTTCCTTGCCTCCATTAATCTCATCCAGAAGCTTCCTCTTCTCACCAACTATGCCAAGTAGGTACGTTCTCGTTCTTCTTCCTTTCCGTCCACCTCTTCTCTTCCGTTCTTTGTCCTTCTCCACACCCACATCTCGAACGCCTGCAGCTTATTCTCGTCCTGTTTTCTCAGAATCCATGTTTCTGCCCCATGCAACGCTACACTCCATATCAAGCTCTTCACCAGCCTCTTCTTCACATCCCTACCCAAGATCCCGGTCACAAGTTCCCTTATATTCCTAAACCCTTCCTACGCTAGCATTATTCTCCTCTTTATGTCTTTGCCACGGTGCCCGTTTTCTTCTGGCATACCACCTAAGTAATTAAAATGCTCTACTTGCTCGAGTTTGTGCCCTCCTGCTTCGATGACCTACCTTTATTTTTTGTGATTTGTCTTCATTCCGTACATCCTCTTCTGAAATTCTAATGTGTCTACTGAAGCTTGTAATCCTCGCGATGATAGAGTAATCAATGCCTGATCGTTCGCGAGTCCAGCCGACATTATCAGCCGGCCTTCTACTTAGGTTCCCATACCAATCTCTTCCCAAGACTATCATATCCTTTGCTCCGTTTAAATGTTGAAAATCCTAGGCACCATTATCACTTTTGCTTTGCCCCGCTACTCATAACTTCTCACCTTGACTCATTGTCATCCACCCTCGCCTATGTCCTGTCTCTCCTATCTCGCCAATCTACGTCGATTTTCCCGAGTAACTGCATTAGGTGCCTCAATTTACTAGATCAAACTCCTTTCAGAAAATCAAAAAGCTAGCAGAAATATCCTAATTATACTATATGTGCCTGTTTATCTTTATGTGCGCTCATCATCGCAATCGCAACCCGAATTACCTTCCCCTAACTAAGCCTAAATAGAGCATAGTTCGAAAAGGATTTTGCTCTATTATTCAACCTTTTATTGGCCCCTTCTCTCGTTAGAAGTAAAACTTTCGCCGCATGAGAAATTATGTTATTGGTCTATATTCCTCGCACTCTGACCCTTTCTTCTTCTTTGGGATAGGTATTAAAATCTTTCAGGAAATCATCTGGCCATACTCCTTCCTCGTAGGTACTCAGAAAACGATCTAAAAAAGGTCGTCTTCCCTTGTTACCTAAGCTCTTCAGTAACTGTGAAGGTTTATTGCCTACTTAAACGGCTTTTCTTGCCTACCTCTTGTAATTGCTTGCAAAAATATTGTAAGTCGTTCTATATTTTTGTAATTATGTAAGAGTTAAAGCGTCATACTTTACACCAAGCTTCTCTAGATTCAAAATTAGTTTCACTGGCAACAATCACCCAAAGTATTCTCTTTAGTATTTTAATTAATCATCTAATCCGTCCAGCCCTGGCATTAAAGCTCATTGACATTATTTCGCTGAACGCGATCAAAAATATATTTTCTTTACACCGGAAGGTCTGTTCAACAATTTTCCGGAGAATATTATTACATCGTGGGCAATTAAAACTCGTGTGTAATATTTTCAAAGCTTTCACCGCACTCGGGGACTGCGACCAAATTAGTCCAAAGTTTATGATTAGGATGATGGTGTTATTAGGCGAATGTCCTCCAGTTCATTATTATTATCATCTCATGAGTGAACCCGGAAAAGCCAATCAATGCTCAGAAGTTGTACCTGATCCATGATATTGACAGAAAATGAAATATAATGATTGTGTGTATTATTTAATTATTATGGTTAAATGATATGATGACCAGATTTTAATTAGCAAATATTCCACTTTCACTAAGGCACCCTCGATAAGTTAAATACTGCACCAACTTCCCCTGGAATAAACAAAAATATTCATTTAGCCCTCATCATTGGTCGTTCAATCCTAAGATTGGTTGACTGCAGCCCTCCACTCTTCCCTACCCAATGATAGGTCCCTTACCTCCCGGTGTCTCTTCCTACGTACTTTTCTCTTTATTTGGTCCATGAACTTATTCCTGGGTCTTCCTCTGGGGACGTTTCCCTCTCTCTTGCCTTCAATTATGTTCTCCACAAACCCATTGTGTCTCAGAGTTTGTCCAATCCATCTGGTTCTTCTGTTCTGTACGGTGTTCCGTATTGTCCATTCCTCTTCTAATCTTCTGTACACTTAATAATTTCTTATTTCGTCCGCCCATTTTATTTTTGGCACTCTCCTCCAGCACCAAATTCTGAAGGTTTTAGGATTTCTTTGAGGAAGGATTGATGGTAGAAGGATTTCTTTGAGCCCTGTAGAAGCAAAATTACTGTTTTTGGCGATTCCTCTTATAGGACGACTATTTCGTTATCGCGTTAATAAACTCAAGAGTTTATGAACGCAATGAAACGTGAGGAGAAAAACCCGCTTTGCTTTTGCTGAATTGTGCCTCGTACAGCGAAAAAGTATAACAGTTTGATATTTTTATTTAGTTTCTCATGCTCGAGCTCAAAAAGATAAGCCAAAGTCCCTCTTCTAGCTCTCCCACCGACAATAATTGGCACGGAATACTAGCCCATTCAGCCGTCTAAAAATAAATAAAGTGAAATATGAAATAAAGAATCTCTTCCGCCTTTGAGATTCCTACATAAGAAAGATACTGCATGCTACCACTTGCGTTGGCTTACTGAAAACAGCATTGGGCATTTTCCATTAATATGGAAAAAAATATTTTTAAAGTCTCCGCATAAATGTAAGATGATTTCAGAATCTTTTTTTTTTTAATCTTCGGTTAACTTCAGTATTTTTAGCATATTAACAGCAGAGGATTTGAAGGACGGAAGTTTTTAAGGTACTCTGAACAAGATGCTACTAATAAAAAAATCTAAAAATTTGACCCCAGTGTAACCAAAAAGGTTTCATCTACATCTATATACTTCCCTGTGACCAGCCGCATGGGCGTGAGGCAGGGGGTGTTAGGACACCAGCCGTATAAAGGTGTTAAGGGTGAGGTTTTTGGAGGTAAAATGACGAAGGGTATTATGGAAGTGTTTCAGTGGAGCTCCTTTTTTATATGGCCATTTATTGTGCATGGAAAGAACGAGTTTTTGTGTCTACCTGTTCGGTTAAATTCTTTTAAATATTTTATTGCGTCAGTTGGACCTGAAAATGCAATGTAGCGACATAATAGTATCCTATGTGTCACTCTGAAACACACCAGTTCTAAATTTCTCAAGCAAACTAATCCTAGCGGGTAGCCTCCGTGTCTCTAGTGGCTCCCAATTTATCGATCTAAAAGCTGTGAGTTCTCTATTTTCGTCCGTAGCTTTTTTAACGAAGCGCGCTGCTTTTCGTATTATTTCATTAATTTTTTGCTTAAATACCGCTGTCCAGAGTCTAAATGCTCGCGGCGTATTCGAGATGTGACCTAACCAGAACGAAGGGGCACCTCTCTTTTACTTTTTATCCGAGGACCTGAATCTTTCCGGTGATTAAGAACATCAGCAACCAAAATCTCTACTAGTCTAGATATTTGTGAAAATTGAAAATTTTCCATAAATTTAACGCTTAATCTGTACATAGCTAACGCCGTATATTTTTTTAATCATTGAAAAAATCATTAAGTGAAATTATTGATTTTTGCATCATTAGTGATACAATATTTCCATCATGCTTCTTCAATGTGTTTTTAATTAAAAATTAAATACTGATATTGTATCTATTCAGGCTAGGGAAAATCTCGCTTAAACTACCCAAGTGACTTTGAGAAAAATTTTCAGAATTGGCTCCGTGCGGATCTCTTCCAATATTGCAATTTCCTACCACTAGGTCTAAATAACTTTCTCCGGACAATTTCTTAGAAGTTTGTGTTGATATCATGCGCCTGTTATCTAAATGGGTGAATTGACAAAGTGTGATATGAGTAAAACAATTCTATACACCTAAATTTGTCGAGACATTACCAGAAACCGTTAAGGCAGCTTTATACGGTATATTTTATTGAAAACGAATGTATCATAGATTGTACAATAAAATGAATGAAATTAGAACAGGCTTTATTTCACGTTCAGTCATTCAGACAAACACACAATTTTCCACTTTACACGGTATAATTTTCCTCGTGAAAGAGTTCATACATTCGTTTGTACAATGAAGTGTACCGTGTAAAACGGCCTTAACAGAAGTAAGAAATCGCTTACACTATTCATGGTGCTGCATTACGGCGCTTCTGCTCTTTTATACATCACCGCACACCGTTTCGCAACAATCTAGGGTCGTGTTTACCGCTGCGGCTCTTCCGACCCTGTGCACTATACTAAAACTGCTTATCGTTTACAAAAGTTGCTTATCGTTTACAAAAATGCTTACCCGACTTGTGTAGGAAGAGAAGGGTGGATTTAGTGACTCGTTAAAACAAATATATATACACACACCCCAGACCTCTCGTGCAAGTACTCGCGGTTTCAGCGCTGACGAGAGTCTGCGGTTACGTGCCTGAGAATCATAGCCCAACAAAATAGAGCGGCGCTAAAATGGATTTTCGCCGACGGGAATCATCTCTTAATCTTGCTAGGACGGCCGGAGCCCGACCGCGAGAGTGACTTTCCGACACGCAGAGGGCGCACCGCGTACCTATGCAGTCCCCGTGGCAGCAACCGAGAGGAGGAGGAGAGAGCCCAACGCCGAATCCGCCCGGGGCTAATTCAGACACGAGCCGTGCGCTTTAGAAAAACGCAACCTCACGGTTGACGCTTCGCGCTGAGCTGGCAAATGAGTGGAGGGTGTGGAGGTAGGGAACGAAGGAAGAGAATGAATGTGGAAGGAAAATGAAATATCTGACGAAAGGAGGCTTGGTAGACACGTGCTCACCTCATTTCCGAGGCGGGAGAGTGTCTTGCAGAGGGTAGAGTAACGTGTGTGGAGCAGGAGGGAGAAGACGCAAACGCCACAAACACACACTCGTGTACACGATCTTCCGAGGAGTGAGAAGTGGAGCAAGTACCGCTTTAGTTCCATCCGGAATAACTGGGACAGATGGAGCTGCGACGCTTCAACTTCTTCCCATTGTTCCGTACTGTACCACGGACAGCGTGCGCTTCCTCGTTTGCTGTGGGATGCTCCCGCCGAACAGACGCGGAAGACGACAATGATTTGAAGGAAAAAAATTGCGAGAGCGCATAAAGATCGATATGATAGCATCTTCGACTAGGAGAGCTTCTTTCAATCGGAGGGGCGGGGGGAGGGAGCGGTGATGACGGGGGAAAGCTCATTTCGCGTCACGGACAAATAATGAAACTTCACTTCCTCATCTCTCATACTCGGAAGGGCGGATTGGGTCCATGCACCATGGTGCCCAGGGTCACCAATCCTTCACCCGAGGGTGACCGCGAACAACCGCGACCGCACCTCGATTGAGTGGTGTGTTGAAGAGTCAAGCGCACGCACCGAAAGACAATTTCGTGAAGAATAGGGTTTGCCGTAGTACCGGTAGGATGAGCCTTAGTTATAGAGATGCTAAATAAGTAACCAGAACGTGCAAAGGAGCCGGATACATGCGTCAACATCAGTTGGAAATTCGAGGATTGGTTTGCAGTAACTTCCCACTCAATTATCTTTGCAGATAGCCGTTTGATTCCTCCGTAGTGTCTCATTGTATCTCTTACTGTACTTTCCTCTTTATTTGGTCCATGAAATTATTCCTGGGTCTTCCTCTGGGGACCTTTCCTTCTATTTTACCTTCAATTATGTTCTTCACAGACCCATTGTGCCTCAGAGTGTGTCAAATCCATCTGTTTCTTCTTTTCTGAATGGTGTTCCATATGGTCCTTTCCTCTTCCACTCTCCTGTAAACTTCATCATTTCTTATTTTGGCCGCCCACTTTACCTGCAGCATCCTCCTCCAGCACAAGGTTTATAAGGTTTCTAGACTTTTCTGGTCAGCTTTTCCAATAGTCCATGCTTCTTATCCATCAAGTGTCTGTTTTTCCTATATTATCCTCTATTTCGCTTATTGATTGGTGACTCTCTTTCTCTATTTTGATTACATCAATCTTTTAGATAACTACATAGTACGGCTTCCAATCATCTGTGTACGAGATTATCCGCCTTCGGCGCTAGTTCGTCAATCATAAAAGGTGAAGCATGGATGTGATTAAGAGAAGAAATGAAGTCAAGTGAAGTGAGTGAAGTCAAGAAATAAAGTCACGCGATATGGTTCGTTGAGATTCTTTCGGGAATAATTAGAGATAGAGATATTTTAAATATTTCTCTAGACAATTTCAAAGGAAGAGAAAGTTGGGGGGACCAAACTCGTCTTCACAATTTTGTACATAAGGGTGTATCACGGAATTTTCCACTTTTCAGTTCAACTTTTATGTCGGCAGTAAATGGCTCTTCCTTCTATTCAACGAAAAAGACCACGTTGAGGAGTATACATCAATATCGGTAAATGATCAGCGGGCTGAATCTGGCGCACTCACCTCACACCTGACTTTTCCCCCCTTTTCTTGCCCTCCCTCATAGCATAGGCCTCTGCCGGCAATTTTTGTACTCATTTTATTCAAAATCCGCGATCGAGTGTGTGATTACCTGATGGAGCTGATTTTTAATTCGCCTCTTCGTTGAAGATTGAGTGAGAGTGTGCATGAGAGAGAGTGACTGGCTGGCGTGATTGTTTGTTTATATACCATATATATGTTTGTACCTTATATACGAGAGTGGTATGATAATTAATGAGCCTATCAATGAAAGCATTGTTTTATATTATTTTCATTGTTTTATTTTTCAACATAGTCCCCTTCTAGGGCGATACACTTTTCATTACGGGTTTCCAACTTCTTCAAGCCCTCAGAAAAATATGATTTTAAAAAAATACTCATCCGTGGCCGCTATGATCTCCTCATCCGACGTGAAGCGCTTGCCTCCGAGCTAATTCTTCATGTTTGGAAACAAAAGGAAGTCTCACGGGGCCAGGTCGTATGTATATATTTGAGATAGATGGAGAGGGCGCTTGCTATGCTGGCCAACGCAAGGAGCTGTAACGTGGGCGTGGCACCTCAGCAATCTTTGTTGACCCTGATTTTATAATAGCTTTTACGGGCTGACGCACTAATTTTGCAATTTCTTTATGTTTACCATCGATAACTTACCAGAAATAAGCATTCACTTACCTCTTTAATATTCATTCTCATTACATATTTTTTATTTAATTAGATTAATGATAACCCGCATTCACGATAAAAGCTATTGTTAGCTCGAGTCAAATCCATAGCACTCAGCAGCCGATATACAGGTTGTGAATCCTTTAATCACACGTGTAGGTTGTGAACCCTGTATTCACACACGTTTATTCTCACATATTATTATTTATTGAATTCATAAATTCAGAAATATGTAATATGGGGCTCCGTAACGATCCTCTTAACATTTATTTACGTCTCTTTTAACGCCAGAAACTTGATGTTTTACCTATCGGTTTTCTCACAATTTCAAAGTTTACGAGGAAAAGTATTTATTGGATATTTATATGAAACCTACTTCCTGAGAGAGTAGGTAATTTTAACCGTAAGTTGTAGAGTAATATCAATCACAGTTCCTTTCAACGTGTTAGCGACTATAATGTTAATAGTGGTAATCGCCAGTCTGTAGGTTTCATTATGCTCTTTCTTGAAGTTAGTTATGAGTGTCAGTCAGTTATACGAACTACTGAGGGAGACCATATGTGATATGAATACATGAAACGTCTGAAAATTTGCCTAGTTCACGGGGAAATTTAAATTAACATGATAATTACCGCATAAGTCGAAACTTTGTTCGGAAAATTAGATATAATTGTTTCGTGGACTATAAAAAGTTTCTCTTATTAATTTTCAGAGTACCGCAACGTTACGCCTGAAAACATACCGTCTAAAGAAATAAATGTTAAAAGTTAACATTGTTTGTAGCATTTTTCCGGTTTCCGGTCTGCTTGTCCCCTTTTTGCATTCATTAATACATCGCAGATTGTTCGCACCAAGGGTAGGCCTCCTGCGGTAAGGACCCGTGTTATGGGGAGTCTAGAGTGCAACGGCGTGTGGGTAATTTTACTCAAAAAACCTCAGAGAGGGCGGATGAAAATAGAGGAGAGTACCTGCTCAACTATTACTAATCCTTAAAAGGCCCCTATATCCACTCGTAGGACTTGACGTTGAGTTGCGAGCTGTTTGTCTTTTTATGCTTTGAAGCAGAACTTGATCTAGTTGCTTGTGATTTACTTATTTTTTTGTCTCCTAGTCCTATTTCACCACGTGTGATACTTTCACGGCCCGAGGAGTCTTGTTTCTCATAAGTTCTGCATTTAAACTTTAATTAACATGTAATGCATTATAAAAACATGATCAACATAATTAAATATAAATTAATATATTAATAAATAATAAACTTAAAGTTAATTAATAAAACAATGATAAAACAAGAGAGATACATTGCCGAACAAATAATTACAAAAACTCGTTATTTCCGCTTTCAATTCGCGACTATAATATAAAATTATAAACCTAGCTCCACTAAATACACTTCCATAATTCACGTCACCATTTCACCTCCCAAAACCTTATCCCTTACATTTTTACACGGCTGGTGTTATAACACCCCCTTTCACACGCTCATGCACCGGCTCGCAGGGTTGTGTGTAGATGTAGATGTAATTATTCTGAAAAGATTAATATGCGCAATGATCCAATGCAATCGCAATGATGAAAATTATTTTACTCTGCATCAAAAATGTATTACTCCAGCACAACTAGTCAAACAAAACGACCATAAAAGTGATGAAGGTGAATATATTTCATGGAAAAATAAAATTCTTCAGAGCTGTACAAATAAATGAAATCAATGATAGAAAATTCCATTAACATTATCACTAGTCAGTCAGAAATTGATTACCTAAGAGAAACTATTTCTGAAGTAAAAATGTGACTGTTATATCCATACTCCACGCTCACTTTGTCAATGAGGACTATGAACCAAGTATATGGAGCGAGTTTGTCTTGCTTCTAAATTTAAAACTCCATTTCTTTGATAAATCCCCTTGCAATATAAGCATCTACATCGGTCACTAGGTCAATCCATTTTAGCGTCACCCTCATTTCGTTGAACCACATTTATATCGCCTCTTATCTTCTTTCCACTGCTACTGACAACTTCTCGCTGTTGTATAAAAAATAACAACGCATATTGGTTTTAAAAGGCCCTTCCTAACGCCAAGGCTAAAGCAATTTTTCGTGAGTAGTTATTTTTGACTGCGCTATCCACTTCGGGGATATTGCTGACTGCCTCCCTTCATGATAATTTCATCGCCAGGGATCCTCCTGCGCAGGCTTTTCGGTGTAATTCCGAAGTTTTAATCAAATATTATCGTCCTTGCATCGGCAACTTCATTTTATATTGACTCTGA
Organism: Ceriagrion tenellum; assembly: GCA_963169105.1. NCBI lineage: Eukaryota > Metazoa > Arthropoda > Insecta > Odonata > Coenagrionidae > Ceriagrion > Ceriagrion tenellum. The sequence continues at coordinate 92,581,253 of OY720632.1, read as the reverse complement.
TGTGGCATTTATTCATTTTGTCTCCACAACAGCTAGCATTCTCATCAGGTCTTCAACTATATGCATTAAGTTCCCGACTCAATTTGTACTTCCTATATATATACAGCCCCTTTGTGTAATTGACTCACTGACTCACTGACTCATGTATACAAATTCCCGGCCACTTCTAGACGTGGGAGGAACGTGAAATTTTGCACGGACATTCTTTGGGAGAATTGATAGGAGGAAAAATTCCAAAAACCGGGAATTTCCAACCGGAACCCGCCCAAAAAAATTCAAAATGGCGGTTTTTCGACGTTTTCGAAAATTAGACCTTTGGTTTTAACTTGACGACAAATTGATGTACCCCAATCGATTCATCTACAATATGCGACTAACTATGTGTCTCTACCCCTCGTAGTTTTCTCACCAGAGGTCTCTGAACACGAAAATTAGTCAAAAATTTCCCGGTTTTTTCGGTTTTTGCGCTCTAGCGTCTAAACGGTTGATCTGATCTCAAAATAAAGAGTCAGTTTTTTGCAAACAATTCAATGGTCTAAAGAATGAAGTAAATCGTTTACTTCTACGATTGTTACTTACGGAGTAAGATGGCGCCAAAGTCGGAATTTGTCGGATTTTCGAAATTTTCAAACATGTTTCGAGCCGTCACGTCTCCAATTTTGAAGATATTACCTTGAAATTTTGTATACGTATAGTACGTCACGTGGTCCTTATGGATATTTAGCGAAAACGCCGTCTTTCTATTAAAAAAATGGCGAAAAAAATTTAAAAAATGGCGGATTTTTCGCTCAATTTCGTTGTAGGTCTCTGAAGTTCATTATGTTGACTCTAAACGGTAAGACTTTTTACTAATATTATTAATTATTGTTGTAGCTAATAAAATAAAGTACAAATTTATTTCTTTACTTTTTTCCGCTACTTCATGAATATCTCACAACAATCCCCCAAAATCTGACTTTCTGAAAATGATTCGCTATTTAATCACGGTAAAAAGCCCGTCACGTCTCCAATACTGCACATATAGCGTTGAATGGGGGCATACATACGTGGAATTACATGAGTATGAAGGTGATTTAGTCAAATCACCGACTTTATATCTATAAATGGCTGAAAAAATTTAAAAATGGCGGATTTTTCTCACAGTTGCGGCGTAGGTCTCTGGAATTCATTGTGTTGCCTCTAAACGGTGGAATTTTTTACTAATATTATGAATTATTTTTGTAGCTAATAAAATGAAGTACAAATGTGGACCTTTAATTTTTACCGATCCCTCATTGATACCTTACAACAATCCCCCAAAATCTGACTTTCTGAAAATGGTTCCCCATTTATCAAGGTAAAAAGCCCGTCACGTCTTCACTATTGCACATATAGCGTTGAAATTTGGCATAAATACGTGGCATTACATATATATGAATGTTTTTTAGTCAAATTATCGACTTTATATTTATATATGGCTGAAAAAATTTAAAAATGGTGGATTTTTCGCACAGTTGCGGCGTAGTCTCAAGTATTCGGTGTGTTGTATCTGAAAGGTATAGACATTTTACCAATGTAATGAATTTCTTTTGTAGCTTAGTATATGACGTTTAAGAGAATTTCTTTAGTTTTTTCCGATCACTGATGGGTATTTCACAACAATCCCCCAAATCTGACTTTATGAAATTGATACCCCATTAAATCACGGAAAAATGCCCGTCACGTCTCTATTATTGCATATATAGCGTTGAACTTGGGCATACATAGGCAGCATTACATGATTATGAAGGTTGTATAGTCAAATTACCGACTTTATATCTATAAATAGCCCACAAACTTTAAAAATGGCGGATTTTTCGCACAGTTGCGGAGTAGTCTCAAGTATTCAGTGTGTTGTATCTGAACGGTAAAGACATTTTTCCAATGTAATGAATTTCTCTCGTAGCTTACTTTATGACGTTTAATAGAATACCTTTACTTTTTTCCGATCTATTATGGGTATTTCACAACAATCCCCCAAAATCTGACTTTATGAAATTGATACCCCATTCAATCACGGGAAAATACCCGTCACGTCTCTATTATTGCACATATGCCCTTGAAAGTTGGCATGCATAAGCAACAATACATGGTTGTGAATGCTAAATAGTTTTACCACCGACTTTTTTCTACAAATGGCCGAAAAAATTTTAAAATATCGGATTATTCTCACAATTGAAACGCCGGATTCTGGATTTCGGTTTGTTGCCTCTGAATGGTCAATTATTTTACCAATATTATTATTTTTTATAGTAGGCAATAAAAGGTTGTAAGTGGCAGGACTACATTTTTTTATCTATTGTGTATGATTATCTCACAACAATCCCACAAATTCTGACTTAATGAAATTGAATACCCCAATCATCCTTACGAAAAGCCTAATTGTCGCTATTAGTGATTATTTGAACTTGGAATTTTTACAAGCTTGCGGTACTTAACATGTTTGTTATGGACTAATAGTGAAATCGCCCACTTTCATAATACAAAATGCAGAACAAAATTAAATATGGCGATTTCTTTGATCGATTGGCGCGCAAGCTTCTGGTATTTACTGTGTTGCTTCTGATCGGTACAATATTCAGCTGAGGTTAGACATTTCTCTTGTTGCTATTAAAATGCTTAATATGATGACTTCATTACCTTTTCCCTGTCTCTCATGTTTATTTCACAACAATCCCCCAAAGTGGGACTTAATGAAAATATTACTATATTTAATCCCTGCGAATGCCCGTCATGGCTTTACTAGTGCTTATATGAACTTCAACGTTTACATGTGTATGCGTCTTTAACAAGCAAATTGCGGATAAGTAGCAAAAATTTGGGTAGTCGAAGGAAGACGGGTAGTTTTGTTTCGCAAAACATAACGAAAATAACCCATTAACCCCCCGCCCCCCAATGATATAATGCTAGAAATCACACTTGCCCATCGATTGATGATGGTGCTTTCTACGCCCCGTAGTTTCGCAGTCACATGTGGTCCAATTTGGAAAGTGTGTTTTCATAGTCCGTACACTAAATTCAATAACCATTACGCCTGCGTTTTTCAAAATGGCGGATGCTCACTCGTGGAACTTACGTGCAACTCTTCAAAATGGATTTCGACGACTAACACCCTTAGAAGTAAACTGTTTTTTTCAGGACATTTTATCAGAACAAATACATACGGCTAAGCCGTTCCGGAAATTTGGTAGACGTATGGTACGTTACGTGGTCCTTATTGATATTTAGCGAAAACGCCGTCTTTCTATCAACAAAATGGCTTCTGAACGGTTGTATTTTCTTCTGCGGGTAGAAATTCCACTTGTCGCTACTAAAATGGTGAATATGATTACATCATTACATTTTCTCCTCCTCTCATATAAATTTCACAACAATCCCCAAAATGGGACTTTATGAAAATGTTACCATATTCAATCCATGCGAAATGCCCGTAATGTCCTTACATATGACCTTCAACGTTTAGAGTTTTATGCGCCTTTACATGCACGTTGCGGATAAGTAGCGAAAATTTGATTTTTTTATATAAACGTCTCAGAAAAAAATTAATAATGCGTATTTTTCGACAATAACCCCGACGGTGCAGGCCTGTGATTATCCGTCTCTTTCTATTGAACGGTAAATAACTGTTCTTCTTGGCGATTACACTTTATTATTATTGAAATGTCTTAGAGAAAAATACCTTTGTCATCTTCCTTACCCTAACAGTATACTCACAGATATCGCTTAAACTCATAATTATGAATAAATCGGGTGAATGTCATTTAAATCCAATTGACTGGCTTAACCTAAGCCTAAGCGGTAGGCGAGGGGTGCTGGACTGAGGATGGGAATGTTGGAAGTTCGATACTGACACATGTAATATCTTTTTTATTCATAGTTTTTTTCACCTATATCTTTAAAAATTTTGGTTTTCATCATTATAACTTGCTTTGAAAACATTCCCTCCCTTGAGCCAAAAAACACATTAATTTGCGGGTTTCCCTGTTTTTCGTGTTTTTCTCATTCGGGCTCTTGGTTTTACTGCCTGAAACGACTGCTTTTCACAAGTTTAGCTAAGGAATGAATGTTGTTAATTAAATCGTTGACTTTATGTCGTTTTCGTTATTGCTTGCTTCAATAAAAGCCCTATAAATCAAACTGTAGATGAATTTTGGTACTTTTCGGCGGTTTTCAGCTCTAGCAACTGAACGGTCGCTCGGATATAATTCCCGCGCTCAATTTTTCTCTTTACTTTTCTTTAAGTAGTTCCCCTGGCCTACTGCGTAGTCAACGGAATATGGGTAGGTCAGCTTCGCAAAACATAACGAAAATAACCCATAGAACCCCCCCCCCATGATATAAAGCTAGAAATCACACTTGCCCTGGGATTGACAATGGTGCTTTCTACGCCCCGTAGTTTCTAAGTTTCATGTGGTACAATTCAAAAATTGCATTTCCGCAGTCCGTATGCAAACTTAAATCACCATGACGCCTAGGTTTTTCAAAATGGCGGATGCTCAAACGTTACTGCAAAATAAAAGTCTTCAAAATTGATTTCGACGACTATAACCCTTGAAAGTAAACAATTTTTTCCCGGATTTTTTTAATACCCCAAATCTACGGCGAAGCCGTACCGGGGGTGTAGGGGGCGGAGCCCCCTACCGAGCGAAGCGAGCTATAATATACAACTCTTGCTCCAGGCACGAGTGAATGCCCCGTGGGGTAAGTGCGTAATTTTATTAAGGACGTTCTCTGTGTAAGTAATAAAAATTATAGGCAGTAATACGCAAGCTTGCGCAACCATCTTTCTCATAAATTCTTGGATTGGCTTAGATTTTGGGGAGGTGACCGAAAGCTAAGGTCATTTGCGTCATAGGGTAGAGGTAAGGGAGGAAGGAGGGATGGAAACCCGGCGTCGGCATTTGCCTGCTCCTAACAAAAGGCGCCAAGGGGACCACAGTTTAGCATCTCATCCGCCAGACGGAGTAGGTACTGTACTTGAAGTGCCCTCCACAACACAGTCAAATAGGGATCGGGTTTCTTCTCTCCAACCACCACTCCAACACGATCCCTTCACAAATTCTTCTCAGCTGCTCTAGACTTCCTGTGACCTCCCCACCACCGGCTTCATTTTCTTTCCAAAAAGGTTTGACGATGAATGTAGTAATGTGTGCATGTTTGTAAGATTATTCCTTAAAGGTAGAATGATGTTCTAGTTCGTATCATCTAATTCCCTCCAGAAATATACGAAACCACGAAGGGTGAAAAGATCTATTGCATCATATTTTGAGCATAAACAAATAAACCCTAGGTGCAGACTTCTCTTCTAAGACAAAAAAGTTAGCCTTTATTTCACAAGTCGCCGGAAAAAATATAATTATTCTCCGCGTTGGGTGTCGTAGCCAAGGAAAGCAATCAAACCTTCAGCGGTGTTTTCATCCAATTGCTAGATGTCCTTCCATCAGTGTCACCACTCTCGAAGTGAATGGCGGAGCCTTTCTCCAAGTCGCTTAAAGTTTCCTATATAAATCACAGCTTCTGACTACCTAACATCCAAACCTTTATTGAGCCCCACAAGCTTTCGCCGAATACGAATGTATACATGTTATATGCAGTAGGGTCCCTGTCCAACCTTCTAATTGAAGATAGGCTGAATGAGACTCAGAAAGCTACTAGCATGCTCCACTTACGGTATTTCATCGGTAATCTCCGGTGAAAATGCATGAAATATAATGACTTAAGCGTTACTCAGGCGAAATAATGATTTTCATCTTGGTTAGTAACATATTTTACAATTCAAACTAAATTAAATCAATGGATTTTTATTTTGTTTACTTTGGGATGGATTTGAATGAGTTAGATTTGAGTGTCTATTATACCATTTTCATCAGAATGACGCATCATACGAGTAAACCGATTGGTCAGTTGGAGGACGAATGGTGTGTCATTGAGTGTACATTTTAGTAAATTTATGTGTAAGTTAGAAAAAAACTTTTTGAGCCACACTTCACAGAAGTACTACATCTATTTATATGTTGGAAATAACCATATGTCTTGTGATTCAAGTGATGTGAGAATAATATTTTTGAAGTTTCTCCTCAATGAAATCATTTTCATGACTTGATTTTACGGCGGGGAATTCGAAGTCCAAGCAAACATCGTACGTAAATACGTGTTTTCAATACGGCTTGATACTTCAACATTTGTTGGGAACCATTATCATAATATTAAACGTATTTTTTCACATTTAGGAAAAAGTATATTCACATGCCATCAAGCCTTTTAAGAATGTTTGATAAGTGCCAGAAGACTACGTATTAAAATAGCGTTCAATTGCCAAGAAACCAAATCGGCATCGTAAGTTTCTTTTCGCATTTATCTATTCAATTTACTAATTAATTCAGGTGAACAAAGTCTCACGCAAATCTGTGCTTGAACTAAAATAGTTCCTATCTCATTACAATGAGAGTGGAATAGAATAAATTACTTCTTTATTCGTCACAATGAAAATTCAAAAGTATTACTAATGGGCAAGATATCACCTCTGACCTCTTATCTTGACAGCTGCAGCTCACCTTTAAAACAAGTTTGCGCAAACATTTCGCTACAATGCCGGCGAAATCTATCGGCATGTAACTCGGAAAAGGTGCTTGACAAAGGTGCCGCTCTCCCTGTTTCGCCGCGCCTAAAACGAAATGCCACGCCTTCCTTGGCGTGAATGGGCCGAGGGAGAACTTGAGCGCGCACTGAAGTACTGCATTTTGCACAAAGGAACTCGAAGCACAAAAAGCCTCGTCTGAAACACGACCTTGGCGTTTTCTACCTGTCTTGACACGCTCTAGTCGTAACTAAGCGGTAGCAACCGATAGCTGAGTTAATTCACCAATGAAGATGGAGAGGGTAGCACGGTAGTGGCAGTATGATTTTAAGAGATAAACTGGCATTAACCAACGCTTAGTGGAAACCTCCAGGGGCTCAACATTAAAGTTATGCTAGGATAAGTAACTCAGTAGATTTTCATGGCAATAATAGGAGAGATTACAATGTTTTAACGCACAATGCACCATCCTTTTGAATCATATAACTACCGGGAAACTTATTTTGAATTAACATATGCGTGCAATGATACGAAAAATTGTAGGTAGTTATTTGTCACAAATTAGAAATATTGTGTACGTTGGTAAGATTGTTAAAATTTTCAAAACCTATTCAATGGTAGAATAATAAGGATGTTCTCAACATCTTGGCTACGAGTCTGTTATTCCCAGGTACCTGGCAGACTATTTGGTGTATGCAGATTGTAATTGTTACATATTTGTGATGAAGGTGTAAAACTGGATGTTTGAAGAAAATTTGAGATTTTTTTAAGCATTTAAAATGTTTGGCAATAGAATTTAAAGCACTTTGTCTCTAAAAAAATGTTCCCATCTCCTTATCTTCCCAATCCCTTTTATCTTATCCATATCATTGAAGTTGTTTTTAATATTTTTCAGAGTGTGTGCGGTCCTGAAGAAGGATTAACCAGTCTTACTCAAGCTCTTTAAGTTTCCCCCTCTAGAGCTTTGGAAGAACATAATTGAGGGTAAAAGAGAGGAATAAGTCCCCAGAGGAAGGCTCAGGAATGTGTTCATGGACCAATTAAAGCGGAGAGTACATAGGAAGAGATTCCAGGAGGTAAGGGAACTAGCATTAGATAGGAAAGGGTGGAGGGCTGCAGTCATCTAAGCTTTGTATTGAACAACCAATGATAATATGAGTGTTGTTTCAATAGGAACAGTTTTAAAAACGTCTTCACTCCTTTACGCACACATTTACGCCGTAGATGTTGCAATTGCCACGATTCGCTCGCCGACTTGTACGTTAAAACAACAGCACTTTGTTGTAGTGAGCTCATGAGTGCACACGCGCGCGTGTGGATCTCAAACTCCGACGCGCAAGACAGTAGGAGAATACTTCACTCGTAGTGCTCTCCACTAGACACTCAACTAGGAATCAGGATACGAGATTCTCCCACTCACCAATGGTTCGAGCTCGAACACTTGAGATGAGAAGCCAGCGCTCTTCCACTGATCAACCCGATCCGCGATATCTAATCCTATTAAGGGAAGATCAGCTCTGTTTTTCTTTCCACTCTTCTTCACTCATCTAATTCATCGACGAATATATCCTCGCCTTTGATGCCACGAGGACCAGGGAAGTGGGTTGTCTTGAGTGCCCGCTCCTCAATTTGAGAGTTCGGATTGAATATCCGGCAGCGACAGGGATTTTTTTATGTGTAAACCTGACTCCTAATTGGGTGTCTTTTGGAAGGCACTTCAAGAGTAGTGCTCTGTCCGTCGGAAAAGACTTTGAACTATGATTGACTAGGCGACGCTTCTTTAACTTCAATCTTCAACCATCCCATGAATAATTATTTCCTATACAACCAATAAATGTAGGACGGTCCAAACTGAAACAACTACAGCAATTTAATTGTCCCAATTGTACGTACAAAATGGGAAACATAACGGATAAATTAGAAGAAGAATTGGGCCAGAAATGTTAAGTATTAAAAGAGAGCTGATTAATGGAAAAGCTGACCAGAACAGAATAGAAGCCTTAGAAACCTGGTGCTGGAGGAGGATGCTGAAGGTAAAACGGATGGACAAAATAAGCAATGTTGAAGTGTACGGAAGAGTTATGTCAAGTGAGTCATGTTTGAGTGTCAAGGACCATATGGAGCCACGTATAGAAAAGGAGAACCAGATGGCTTGGACACACCCTAAGACACAATGTGTTTGTGAATAACATAATTGAAGGAAAAATAGTGGGAGAAGTAGGGAAATGTGGAGGGCTGAAGTAAACCAATCTTAGGAATGAACAACCAATGATGAGAAGAGAGCTAACGCCCGGGAATTTAGGTAAAGATTTAAAGAAATGGCTAGTGAAAGGCTTATTATGGAGTGTTGCGTTGCATGGGGAAGAAACGTGGACTCTGAGAAAGGAGGACGGGAATAGGTCACAGACGTTCGAGATGTTGGTGAGGAGAAAAATGGAGAAGGTCTAGTGGACGGAAAAAAGGACTAACAAGGAAGTGCATGACAGTGCTTGGCAAGGTGAGGAAACTTGTAAAAGAAAATGTAAAGAGGATGAGTAGGTGGTTGATAGAGGAAATGAGAGGCTAAGGGTTGCCGAACACCGTGATAGAGGAGAAGATGTTGGGTAAGTTGGGAAGGGGAAGAAAAAATAAAAAGCTTAATGGACGCGAGGAAGAGACATAGGGTAATGTATGCCGAGATGGAGAATGACGTTGTGTAATGCCGTGTTTACACGATGCATGTATCCGTGCGAGTAGATGCATGCACTTATTCACAATTAAAATCGCACCTTGTCAAGACACCAAAAATTGCACGAATGCATGCACGAGCGGCCATAAAATAGCCCGTTCTAATTTGGAGCATTTATCCTCCCACATGTCCAGCCACGTACTTGCGCGGGTACATGCATCGTGTTAACACGCCTTTTAGAGATTTCTATTTATTTATTATGCTTTAATTTGTCCCACAAAATAATTACAGGGCACATATGTTATCATATAATATACAATCAATAACACAGTCATACATACATGTCATAAAATGAGAAAAAGCGTTTACATACTAATTTTACATAACAAATTTCTTCAATTGGGTACAGAATTGATTTCTTTTTTGAAAAATTTAGAGTTCATTACCGTACTTATTGTATATTTGGCACAATGATTAAATTGAAGAAATTTCCATGAGGAAAATTTTCAGCTCGAATTTTCTCATGGGAATTTCTTTTAAAAAAATTCACCCGCCATGTTTGAATATTTTTACAATAATTATAATTTTGAATTTTCACTATAGTTGGTCATAACATTGTTTAATTGAAATGCCCTTTTTGACCTTACATTAATATTTGGTACTAAGAAGTTACTTTTATTAAGTAGGTTAATATTTTCACCGGTATTGATAAAATCAAACATACATTAAATCTTTTTTGTTATTCTAATCTTTACGCCTTGAAATCCAAACATTTCAATTAGATAATTATATCTTATGTAGTCCTTGAGTCGGGGTAAATATTATTCTGTTAGTAGTATATGATACGCAGAAATTTCTTTTGAGCATTTTCTATACATTGTACATATTACCTTACCATTGATACCTTATAGATAGATAAAGACAGATAAAAAGAGATAAGGACCTTCGCCCGTGAAAACCCATAGTATATTCCCCCCTCCGTTCAAAGCGATAGATTGCCTTAATCAATCAATCAGCCAACATAAACGCCCATCTTAATCGGTGCAATGGACCTCGGTTGTCGTTCGCCTCCCATAATGAACAATGAACGTTTGATGGCACATGTATCTCGCCTCGCGACTTCAAAGAGGTGCACTTCAATACTGGGAGTTTAGAAGTGCGTGCACACATGTTGATCGCAGGAACGGGGGGCGAAAGATGGTGATGAGAAAGAAACACATGGTCTGGGGGTGGGGGGGGAGGAATGGGTGGGTTGGGAAGGGAGGAGAGGAATAGGAGTGCACACACACTCACCCACACACGGCAGTGCGACTGGTGTTTTGTGACGTTCACTCGAGCGAAGGAGGGGGGGGGGAAGGGGCGAGTGGCGAAGATCAAAGCTCCAGAGTCCCACTCTCGAGACCCCCTTATCCCTCCCGCAAAGTGTGAACTTTGACCTTGCTCCAGCGGCTCACATTAGAAAGGGGAGGGGTTAGGGGAGAGAGAGCGGTGAGCGCATCCGTGGGGAGTTTTTAATCTCCGAGTGATTACATCTCCGGTCGCCTCCATCGATCGCTCGCTCGTGTGTCCAGGGCCACTTCGGGCGAGCGATTTTCTCGTTTATTTCTTTTAATTGGGTTAAACACTTTTAATTCAATGATCGCGCGTGTCACGGCTTGCGAAGTGCGTTTAGCCCATTGGACCGTTATTTATCGGAAAGAGCACGACTCTGACCTTAACTAGGTTTATCGAGCGCTCGAGTGGGATGGGAGGGTTGCGGGTTTAATATCATCGGTCCAAGGACTGATAAAATGAAATGCAAAAAGCCTCGGAAGGAAGGCACCAGGCTAAATGAAAAGCGGCTCAAGGTCTGTCGCGGGATGATGGGAGTTCTAAAATATATCATTATAAATCGAAAGAGTTAGTATTTAGCAGTGACTAAATTTTAATGCTTCAGTATGTGAGCGATGGATGAGGCTAAGACTTTGTGGAATTCCATTGCTAGACTGAGAGAAATTGAAATAAAATCCACGGAATGTTATTTTTTTATTGCTTCGTCTAATTGATTCAAACTAGTTGACTAGTCGAGTCAACTAGTTAATTTTAAGTTTTCATCTAGTTGAAGCAATACAAGATTCTATATTAGTGGAACATCAAAGTTGCTATCTGAACTTCTCTCTGTAATGCTTGAAAAATCAGTCAAATAATATAACTTGTTTCTTTAGAAGCTTCATTTAGATTACCAACAGCAAAGGAAACATTTTAAAATCCTCGAAATATATTCATCTTTGTGGGCATTAAAACTAGTGCTGAAAAATTAATTTCGGCTATGATGATAATCATATTGTCACAACTGCAAGAGTTTACATCATTCTGATATATTTAAGGCTATTTATTGATGGACTATTGAAAAGTCTCTTCAGGGTTTATTCTCATCGAAAGTAAATCAGAAACTCCAAACATCATTCAGCAAAAATTATCTTATGGACACATTTTACAATATCACAATTGCGGATTCTACTCAGCAAAAGCTAGTTAAACAGTAACCAAATATGACTACTTAGACGAAACGAAACGACGAAATATGTACAAACGCCAATGATACACATTACAAACTATTATATGATTTAAGGTTGTGAACCACTATTGTCAATTTTCCAATTTTTCTCGCTTCCTTAGGATTCAACTCAATTCTTGGACAGAATGCACTTCAAAAAAAGAATTTAATTTTTAATGCTTCCTCATAGCTAAAAAACTTACTATTATTATCGGAGTTGTAGCTTAAATACCCTAGCTAAAAGAAAGTGAGGAAAACCAGGTCATGATAAAATTTTACGAATGTGTGTATGGAGGAGGATGAAGAAAGAGTGGTGACGGAAATGAATACAAACGAGGAAGTGATTGGCTTGGTTGGAGAGGAAATGAAACTTCTAATTGAGATGAGGCAAAGTAGGTGGTTGGAAGGAGAAATGATTGGCGAAAGATAATAATCATTCAGGGCCGCAATAGAGGGAAGGGTTTTGACTAAGCAGGGAATGGAAAGAGGCAGAAAGGGTTTTTGTGGACTGGAAGAAGAAGGGTAAGATGTTCGCTGACGTGAGATGATAAAATAAGTATTACAAGTAGTGCAAAAAATGCACGTGTTAAAACCCTGGAGGGTTATATAACCGCTGGATAGAATCACGATCACGTAACTAAGGAGTGATGTGGTACAATCACCACACAAACACAAGTGTTCGAGATTTTGGTGCTTTTGAGCCATTTTTAAAAATTCCACGCAATCTTCCCAATCGAGTTTTCTCGCTATAATATTGTGAATGGATTTTTATATCACGATTAGAAAAACATTTAACAACATATCAAAGCGGGTTTATGCATAGAAGTTGACTTCTATGGAAGTAGCGAGTGTAACGATATCTCGAATCGTATCGCCACTTGCAGCGCATCGTTCTGCTTACACATAACCTCCGGCTTTATATAAACAAATGGATGAATATGAAGTATACAATGAATATGGGAATTACGAAAACTACCTAAATTTGACAATAATGGCGTTTGTATACAGCTGTTTGAGCCCCATAGGCATTCGCGGCTTTAATAAATTTGTATAAATTACAGTAATCATGCATTATTACATCGTATCGAGTTTGAGAATTGAGACAATGATTATAATTATCAAATAAGAGATAGGTCATTAAGCTAACCTTTGGAGTTCTTTAGCATTTAAAATATTTTTACAAGATTTTGTCGCGAATTCAAGTACAAAATAATATTTATGCGAGCAACAATGAGTCCTCCTGCAGAGTTATTCGCCGTTTACATTTTTAATCATATGACTAAGATTCCACCGGATGCGATGTGATTATATCGCAAAATCGATACGCTATTTGCAGGCAAAATAGAAACTGGTCTATTTTCCTTGCAAGTAGCAACCGCGGTCGATTAGAACCACTATCGACCCCTACTGCCATGGAAGTGCGTGCTTACACATCGAATTGTTGCTTACAAGCGACTTGTAAGGCTACTGTTATGGGAGTGACATCCATGTGTAAACCCGCCTTCAGACGATTAAGACATCCATCCGAGTAGGTAAAACTATCCAAAAATCTTCGGCCTCTCGTTGTTGTACCACGTGACTATCGATCGAGATTATCTCGAGCGTTGAACACACAACCCCCCTGACGACTTTCTCCTACTTCCATTTGAACCTACCTTAACCAGTAGATTACCTAAATAATTTCATATATTCCCTATAATTTGTTTTTCGAGTTTGAGTCTTTGAGTTTCTTCTTTGTATTCCTTATTCTTATCCTTGATATCGATGTGAATCCATCTAATTAAACTAGCGTTAAGCATTGTGGTCAGCGGATACTACCCCAGTTTTCGCTGCATAACAGAAATTTTCTTCCCCAGAGGTTCCTCTGCCCGAGATATTTCCGACCACATCCCCCGGCTAATTGGGGAAAGATCCTTAATCGCTACGCTTAGCACTTCGGGACGGGAGGTTCTCGTGGGTCTGAAAAGCCACACATAGGGGACGGCACCCTTTTTCCCTCCCGCCCTCCCCTTTCGGGTGTGTGTGTGAGTGTGTGGGAGTGTGGCATGGATTGCCACCAAGCCACCCTTTACATCCGACCCACTCCGCACCGCACTCGACGGAGAGTCCTTTGCTCCACGAATCCTGCGAAGCGAAGCGGGTTGAACGCCACATTAAGGGGAGTCGTTCCCAAGCGATTATGCCCGGAAAAAGTGGCTTTTTTGTCACCTCATACACATCCAATTCCTCATCTCTCTCCCTGCAATCTTCGCAATCAGCTATCCGAGAGCTTCATAATAGCCTTGTTAATTTGGCAATGGCCCTCCAAGTAAAGCGTTCTTTTGGTGTGGCAGTATACACTTTCAAGTGCCATCGTAGCGTAGCTCTCGGGGATAGGACCGAGAAATAGTCATATCTTTGATGTGTTCTTGGTGAAAATAGGCCATTCGGAAAGCGTTATACATGAGAAAAACACGTGAAACATCAAGGGCGCCGCAAGAAGTTGCTCAATTAGGGAAAAATCTTATTTCCCAACTGAAGATGGCGTGCCATTTCTGAGAACGAGATGTTCCATTAATGAGGTAGTAACAGTTGGCTCACTGGTTTGAAAGTTCTCCGAAGTTGAGACCAATTTTAGTCGAGGTAGTTGGTGAAGTGATTCGTAGAAAAGAACATCTCCATCATTTCAACAGCCGAGAGTGAGATCGCATTAAATGAGGGATGCATCGACAAACTTTTCATGATGAATTACGGAATACGCGCAATGACGAGGGGCATAAAGGAAGACATCGTTGCGGAATCATTAGTATTTTATTCACGTCGACAATTTTACTGGAGACTAAGAACGAGGTTCTTGGATATTTTATTCAGAAGTATGGGAAAAATAAAATCACAAATGGGAATAAACGCTGAGCTTGAAAACATGTTTTATCATGGAAACATTTCTTTCTCCCATCGCTTTATCTACGGTATGAATCTTATTAAGACTGGCTGTGCTCCCGTCGTTGAATATTCGTATGAGAACTTCTATTATTTCTGCTGTCTTCGCTCTTCAAAAAATAATACACATTCTGCGTGAACCAAGATGCATAATAGAGGGATACAGGCACTGAATTGAATTGTGGGGTTATTATAACCTTATTCGTTCAATGCAAATATACATTACTGTAAGGAATACGTTAACGAGAAGCCATTATACGAGGAAGTGAAAATAACTAATCGTATTTATTATCAAAACAATATCAATCGCGTGAGAATCAGGTAAATTGTCTTCCAAGCAGCAAAATTTCCAAAGCAATTTGATTATGTAGGGATAAAATGGTAGTACATGTTACGTTTTAAAAACATTTCGACAAGAAAATGCAATTTAAAAGCATTTCAACAAGGCACCAATTTCGACCAGGAAAATTTGTATCATCTACTCATAATATAATGGAAGCATTGATTAACTTTCTGAGCCATAAATAAATTTTACACCCGTAATAAAGGCAAAATTATTTGGCCATGCCGTTTAAACTTTCCTATTGTTGATGGAGAATACAAAAAACCGTAAAATTCAGCTTATAGTGTATATTTTAAATTTTTTAAGGAATGCTGCGGTCAGATTTTAATTTCTACTTATTTAACGAGCTCGATGACGGAAAGTACATTCAGATAGCGATTGACCCAATCCAATTTTACGAATTTTTTTGTTAATCTATAATACCATGGCTGAATTGTCATCTACGGCTATTTTCCATACGTCTTTTCAAAATCCATCAAGTGCGGACGCATATTCATCGTATATGTTTAGTTCTCGTTCGTTAATTGCGTCAAATCAGCATGATTCATCTTTTCAAGCTTAACTTATATAAAAACTTACCAATGGAAATTGTGACCAAATAAAGCCTTCTTCTTCTTTCCTAGTTAAGGTTGTAAGCCTGTCCTGGATTATCTTTACCATCTCATCCTTTCTCTTCCGACACTTCATCTACCCCACGGCGTATGCTCCAGAGTCAGCTTTAGATACCCCTCCTTAGGCATTCGTGGTATATGCTCTTTTCACTTATTTTTGTACTCCATTAATCAGAACAATATAGGGGGAATACCTAGATCTTCTCTCATGGATGTATTCCTTGTGTTATCTAGCCTAGAACATCCTTTCAAAGATTGAAAATATAATTTCTTATGACTCTCTTTGCCTCCTTTCTGTATGTTTTTCTGTCCAACACTCTGAGCCTTACGACACGATAGCAATTTCCATTACTTTATTAAATGAAATCTTGGTTTCTTTCCTGCTTTGCCCTTTTAAAATTCTTCGTATCATCTCACAAATATTCAGGATAATTTTAGCTTTTTTGCGATATTCTTATCCTCATCGTTTGTTTTATCGCATTGCAAATACCGGAAATAGGACATTTATTCCAAAGCCCAATCTTATTTGTCAAATTTTGTTCCTATCGGGTTCCTTTCTAAGAATGCCAAAGTTTTGGATTTTACTCTTGATATTTTCTGGTTATACAATTTACTCAATGAGTGTAATTTCTGTAACGCCATTTGCAATTTATCTTCACTATTCTGTACAATAACTTGGCAATTGGCGAGTAACATTGTATTTATTTACTCAGAAGGTTCCAAACCACCAAAAATTCTAACTGAAGTATTTATCTTGTCTTAAGTTATATGGAAGTTAGGCACATTTACGTATTTTTGGTTGAAATAATTTTTCGACACCGGTCCAAATGAAAAACCCAGCCTAATATGATACCACTTTAGGAGCCACATATTCCTCATTCATATTTATTCGAATTTAACTAAAGGATGTAAAGATCACACGTTCTTTCGCTGAAACAACTATGTGAATAGAACCATTCGATTTTTTATGGCAAATATCCCACAAAAACTCACAAAAAATGTAACTTTCCTGACTGATATACCTGGAATTAGATCGACTCTTTGAAGTAATTACCACCCGTATGGGGAAGGGAATATATCTCTTGTGTCTGCGTTACTGATATATATTCTCATAACCTACAAGGTGGTGCGAATTCAAATTGCAACCCAGGAGCGGAATTGAAAACTTTTTCCGAAAATAAATAATCACTACAGGTAAAATATATATAATTTGCAGAGGAATATATACGAACATATTTGCTGCAGTTCTAGAATTCAAAATTCGTATATTTAGGGAAAATTTTCTTAATCTTAAATTGATACTTTTTCATTGTTCGATATCTTTGTTTTCTTTATCAAGACGTATCAACGGAACCACTATCGCAAATGAGTCTTCAATTGAAATATCCTTGAGAATTTTCCTAAAAATAATTATCTATTATTTATTCCACCCTTTCCAGATAAAGAAACGATTCCACTGAATTTCTTTGTTAGGACTATTTTTGAGTTATTTGCATTTTTAACCTAATTGAATTTCCCTGCATTTCTGGCATCAAAAGCATATTACGAGACCTGCATTCACTTGATTCGCTAATTAAGGCTGCGCCTAGGTTATCCAAAGACCATTCTCGTTCCTCCTAAATTCACTCAAAACCTCTTCGCCAGATTCCCAGTAAACAATGAGATAACCTCAGATATTCAGAAACGTCGTGAGTGCTGCATCTCCCTTCAGGAATAAAGCCCTCCTCTACTCAACGCGAAAATCTAATTACTGACTCCACGATTTTCTATTCTACGAATAATGTACTTCGTATTAGTAAAGATCGTGATATCTCTGCATTGTTCCTGATAAATATGACAGTTTTATCCTGTATATTAGAATTGGCAGAATAAAGATAGCATCATCGCTTTTACCATCCACTCATTTTCGTCGGTGAATTCACTCTAAAAATATACATTTAGACGAAAAAATAAAGTAAACAGTGAGTTTTCGATTCACCGCAGTATCTGGGTAGCTTTGATCCAAACCACACTTAAATATTCAAAAATAAATACCCATATATTTATACTGCCTCCGCGATTTCCTATTCTACAAATAATGTACTCCGTATTAGTATAGATCGTTATATCTCGGATTTGATCCAGAAAAATATAACACAGCTTTATCCTGTACATTAGAATTGACAGAATAAAATAAGCAAAATTGCTTTAATGATACCACTACTTATTTCTTCAGTGAATGCACTCTAAAAATATGCACTTAATGACCAAAAATTAAAGTAAACAGTGCGTTTTCGTTTCATCGCAGGATTTGGGTAGCTTTGATCCAAATCACACTAATATATTCAAAACTAAATGCCCATGTTAACTCTTCACTGTATTTTGTATTACATATGATACATTGCACACAGTTCCGTTTATTTATTATGGGCATGTTTCTTCTTCTTGACCTCATGGTGTGTAGATATAATGCAATCCACTGCAATATTACGAGGTTCTCGGTATTATAATATAGTCATCATTGCGCTTCAAAATGTTTTTTATTAGGAAAATAAATGTTGGCACGCATTTGGAAATTTATGCAGTGACGGTTTGATGCACATACACCATCCTGGGAGAAAATAATACGGGAAAAATAATAAGAAAGCAATGAGTACTTGGCTCGCGTGTCCTTTGCTTAGTGATACGAATACAACGGAACACCGAGCGAGACTTGAAAAAGACAACATAACGGATAACCTTCCAAACGCGAGTTCATTAGCAAATCGATTACATCCACTGCGAGATAACCCGGCGTCAATTAAGTATTCTCTTACACGGCTGAATTTTCGAGTAAAGACTCGATTAGCGGAACTAAATTAACCGTCTCACTTTTGACAGGGATTAACGAGAGAACGACCTCCAACCTCCCCGAGACCCTCTCTACCACCCACCCACCCACCCAACTTTCATCCTTCACTCGTAATGCTCCTTCCCCTGCCTTTGACGCTTATATTCCTTCCCCGGGAGCCATCCCGTGCCCCGTAAGCCTCCCATTTTCATTTAAGCGGTCGCGCCGCGGAAGTATGCAGCCCCGCATTGACGCGATCGTCAAGGGGATAGGGAAAGCTGAGAGTGAGCGGGGAAGGGAAGAGAAGATGCTCTCGCGAATACTGGGGCAATGGCTTTGGCGCACTGGCTCGCCTTCCGCGCCCGACTCCGTTCTCAAGCGGCCGGAGAGGTCAGACTTTTCGGCGGAAATCTGAATATATCCCGGTCGGACGGTGAGCGGAGAACAATCGAAGGGTCCATCCGAGTGCGCAATGCGCTGCTCCGCGTCGTAATTTCCCGTACAGCCTTTATCTCACCTCGTCCGGGAAATAAAAATCGTATTGCTCGCCCAACTGACCGCCCTAACGCTGGTTCAAATCCTGTTCGCTGACTAGAATAGCTCATGAATTACCTTCGTGAACTGTAGATAGAGTTAAATAAATAACTTGTGTATATTCCAGTTAATTTTTACCTTACAACTCGAACGGCTTTTATGACGTTTCGTAATTGTCGGAACAAATGATGGCAATGGTACGGAATTTGAAGGCTTCCTTTACATGACCTCCGTCTGATGAGTATGATCGAGTAAATAAGGCAAAAGGATTACCAATAGAAAATAATTACGTCCACTCCCAATTCAGTCTTATTTTACTCCGTATTTATTTTTAGACTCTCAAAAGATTTTACTTCTGAAAACAGGCTTTACTACTACTTTCAAATGCATGAAAACTTATTGTATATTTATATGCTATTCATTAAGGGGCACTTTATTGTCGTGACTTCATAGAGATTAAAGATATTATGATTATTATCCCGTTTTGGTGACCACAAATTAAAAGTATAGTAAGCTTAATGTCCTAAGTAAACACAAATACCTTAGTAACGTAGAGCATTAAAAGAGTTTTTGGGTACGAAAAAAATAACAAAAAGAAACAAGTTTTTGTTTACTGGAAAAAAAGTTCCCCAGAGGATCCAGAATTCGAACCCGCGATCAATGCTTGTAGGGATCTCTCTCTCTCTCTCTCTCTCTCTCTCTCTCTCTCTCTCTCTCTGGCTGTCTCTCTTCCTGCCGCCACCGGGGTCGGCATTTTCAATTAAGCTAAATAACCAGAGATGGCGGCACATTCATTACCACGCTACAAAAAAATAAATAAGACCTCGGGGTTTGCTTTAATAGTTCTGCCAGTCGTGCATACTGTCCCGCATACATTCGCACCAATTGCTCACAGGGAGGGAGAGGTCGCAAGAGAGAACGTGGAATGAGACTCAAAAATTCCCACGAAAAAGATTAAAACAAAATGAACGTCGAGAAGGAACTCGCCCGTGGACAGGTTGGTGGTAGGAAAAAGTCGGAAGGGATCAGAGAGAGCTGGGATCGTGTGGGCGGAGGAGATGAAAAGAACAGAAGGATGGCTGAGGAATGAATGGAAATGAGAGGGATAGGAATGATGAGAATGCACTATCATTTAATGAGGTGCAGGCTAACATTTTCCAAGTTTTAATAACGCTCGTAATGGATATTGAGCCTAACTCGGTACCAAAATCTTTAAAGCTGGATAATTTATTTGAATAAATAATGTATGACAGTCAAATAAACTATCTTCAATAAAGTTAAATAACCATTGACTGTGGAAAATTCACGGATACACAGATTTAGTCTCTCCTTCGTTGACGGAGACCGCAACTTTAGAAAAAAACCGAGCTCGCTTAAATAGTTCCGTCAGTCAAGTACACTTTCGCAACAATAGCACAAGTGGAGGAAAAAGGGGGAGACGGAGAATGCGAGGAGGGAATCGCTGCCGAAATTTGACTTGAAAAAATATAATAATAAAAATATGGCCGGGAGGCAACTCACTCGTAGACACGTTGGCGCAGGGAAAGAGAGAGCGGATTCGTACGGGAGGAGGACGTGGTGGGAAAAACAAAAGGATGGAGAAATAAATGGATATGGAAGGGAGGAAGGAATGATGAGATGGGTAGGAAAGACAAATCGACCCCCCACCCCACTCATTCACCCACCAACCTTCCACACACCGTCACGTGGACCCTAGGCTTCGAAAGAGGGGGAAGAGGAATAGGTAGGGGAAGGGTTCAGCCGTCAGGGAAGGAGCGAGGGGGAGGGAGGGTGGTAGGAATTATCCCCTTCGCGAGTTCCGAGGGGACATTTTTTCCTAGCGTAGGGGAATCAACCGTGTGTCCGTCGCTCTTACATCCCCCTTGTCCCACATCTCCTCCCCCCCCACGACCCACATCCCATTTCCATTCTCTCCTTCCCTCCTGCTCCACATAATCTCCCCAACAACAGTGGGGGTACAGTGAGGGAAAGGCGCCAAGTTTGAAACAGCGTCGGAGGAGGACCTTCCCCCGTGAAAGGAGAAGGGGTAGGAACGAATTCCACATGTTGGGAAGCGGCCGAGGGGAGGAGGTGGGGGAGGGCGAGGAGAGGGGGAGGGGTACTGAGGGAGGGAGGATAGGGATGAAGGCGTCGCGATGCCTGGCGTCCCATTCACCGTCTGGAGCGCGGAGGGAGCGGAAGACCATACACCGGGCGCCGCCGCGGCATCCCCCGGGCGGAAAGAAGCGCTTTCCTTCGCCGGTGGTCCAGAGTGGGCGAGAGAGGGGAAGCCGGGCGGCACGCGGCCTTCGCTTCCGAGTTCCACGAGGCGGACTCTCCCGCGCACCTTGCGAACCGGCCCCCGCGGGTGACGGCGACCTTACGCGCGGGACGGACGCTTGGATACCCTCGAGGGCATCAACAAATAAAGCGAGGTAACTGTCACCTATTGTTCTATTCTCGGTGCAGTAGTTTCGTCACCCTCCGGGAAGAATGGGTCCACGTAGAGACCCTTCAGGCTAATGCGTATCTTTAAGACCCGTTTTTTAGTGGCTATTTAATTGTAGTCATCTGATGATGCAGCCTCGGCGCTGATGCATTAAACTCTATCAGAAGCAATGCTATATCACAGCATTTGAGGAAGAATGGGTCCACGTAGAGACCCTTCAGGCTAATGCGTATCTTTAAGACCCGTTTTTTTAGTGGCTATTTAATTGTTGTCATCTGATGATGCAGCCTCGGCGCTGATGCATTAAACTCTATCAGAAGCAATTCTATATCACAGCATTTGAGGAATAAAATGAAATAAAAAGTCGCGTTGTCCTCTGAAACTGCTTCAATACTCTACATTTCAACGCTTCATTATTATCCTTCGGCTCATTCAGTGCCGGTTTGTACACGTAAAGATGACGCTAAAGCCTCAAGCATGTGAGCGTATTAAAATGTTTCTTCTAAGACGACAAATGTTCAATTTTATTTTATTCTTTTACTTTTATGTTGCTGTCTCCCGAGTTTCGGATATTGTAAATTACATCTGGGTGTCACAAAGTTGACTCTGGTTACGCACATTGGTTATCAGAGCAAGAAAATGTTCAACCACGAAATGTAAAACTGGGACTGGGCGTAGAATTGAGATATCTGGCATGACACCTGACTCAGGTGAATTCCTAGATAGATGAAGTTGACAATACTTAGGTGCAACGTCGTGGGAGGGTGACTTGATGTCACTGGCAAAAACATTCGTACCCCGAAAAGAAAATATTCTAAAGCAAAAATATAACATTATAAACATTTATGAAAAGTTAATACAGCGTGTCAATCATTTATGTGTCGCGTGTAAGTAAGTATAGTATGTGTTACTTATTTGACTGGTTTCTCGTTCACCGATAATAGTTCAAATCGCTGATTTTATCCTAGGTATTCGAATGTCCCAGTTATCGTAATATCCAGTGCAGTACAATCTCGGTAAAAATAAAAAAATTGAGGCGGACATAATCTTTCCATCATCTTAAAATGTTTACAGCTAAATTATTTGGAATGACCAGGGAACATTTTCTTTCTCTTATAATTGCAAAAATTATGCGCCAAATTCCATTTGACTGACTCTCTTTACAAGGCTAAGAACGCCCCAACCACACTTCCAGAACTCGATATTTCACATTTTCCAGGCGTAGCGACAGCTCTCGTGCATGTCTAGCTCCTTCACAAAAAATCGACGGTTCGGTTAAGCCGGATTACGAGGAGCAAACTTTGGATAAACAGGATTCCCCCTCTACGAAACTTATTTTTTTTTGTATACCAGCAGGGTCCCAAATTATCGGCTCACCCCTTCAGAAGTTGGAACGAAATCTATTTAAGAGGCGTACTCGAAAAAAAGTAAAGCTTCTTCAACGTCCGATGCCCGTGAAATTGGAACCATTATTTATTCGTGTGTAATATGTCCATTTATTATCTGATGTGTGAATGTTGTTGGGTTTGTACCACCTTCTCGAAGAGATTAATCATTGGACCGTGTAACGAAATTTCATACTCGAGTCGTCGCGACTTTTTTGCTCAAGTAGTGTTGCGTCCTTGAAGCGGATAACTTTTTCCCATCGTCAATTATCTTCCTTACCGTGACCCTGGAAAAATGATTGGTTTTTTCCTATCGACGAGATCTCATCTCAGATCCCTGCGGTCGCCTGAGTTTGGATGGGGGATAGTCGCCGGCACTCGTATTTGTTGATGCTTCAAAGCGGTATTCCTTTTTCAACCCGCCGTACCCCTCCATTCCCCCCTCGCCCCGAGGATATGACGTTTCCTTTTTCCTTGACCTTGGCGTATGCGGCGCCTACTTCTTGGGCCCTCTCCGCAGAGCGTCGTGATCACGCAGATGGGCGGGGGGAGGGGGGAGGGGGGGAGGGCAGCAGGGGGAGGGGATTTGTTTTGACTTCTCGTCCACGTGACTTCTGTTTACGTACTATAATAAAAATGGAAGTCGTGAACCGGTTCAGCACACGTGGCCGTGTCTGCCCTTTAGAGTGCAGAACCCAAATGATTTATGACCCCTGCGTGACAATATGAAAAAATGGTTATTCATGTGGTACGCTGTCTACATGTTGTTTGTGATTTACGATAGTGCCTAAGAATCTCTTTCATTTCTTACGCTTTAGATGATTTGAGGATATTGTGTTGCTCTGTTAACCTTTATCTTCCGAGCGTTTCTCTCCGGCACAAAAATTGTGTCCCTAGACTGCCGAGCGTGTTCGTTTGGCACATTGATGGACATTTAAAAAAAAACTGGTCATTTAAAAAACCCCAGCCAGCAAGGCTTACGACTACGGAAAAACTGAGGAAGGTAAAGGTTAAGATAAATTTTAGAAAACTATTGAAGCAGCCATGACCAATTCTGCGATCAGCAATATCATGATATCCTGGTTTTATTTATTGTAATGTTTTTTTAGCCCTGATGATTTATATCTATCGTGCGAAACCTTGGGAATGGATGATGAAGTTGTTTTTTTTGCCATTGACTAGCAATGCAAAAAAGCATCCGTAAAAAATATTATTTAATGATAGTAATTTGATGATGTATATTATTTAAGATGGTCAAATATTTTTTATTGAAAAATATTTGAAAATTTATGTTTTATCCAGTAGAAAGATGTTTATAGTACTCATATTTGTAAAAGAAATATTTATTTTGTAGTTTATAACTATAGCTTATATTAACGGTGGTCTCATCTCGTAAAAATGCTTGGAAAGCATTTTCTTTTTTTATAGGACTGCGCCAATGGTTTCATTTGTCAGTATAAATTCCCGTAGGGCCTACCAATCATTCAGGTTAGAGTCTTCAAACGTTCATACAATGAGTGTCTCTGCTATATATATGCTGGGTCAATTATATTTTTGTTTTTTTTCTATGAGCAGTACAAAATTACAGAGGCACATTTCTATAAACACAGTAACAGATATAATTGCGCACTTGCACCAACATCGACCAAATACATTCTATTTAATAGAAAAGTCTTTCCCATAGGTAAGACGTCTTGATTTTGGCTTCTGACAAAATGCGGCATTATACCAAAATGTTATTATGCGCGTTATGATATTTACCTGCTCGGAGCCATCATGTGTTTATTCTGATGTGCAAAATTACCCTCAAGCTTTCAAAACTTGGAGACCACGATTTGTCTGATACTTCTACGATATCGGCGTTCTGGCCTTCCATCCGTCACCAGGACGTGGGACAGAATACATTGGGACGCCAAAAATTTAAGGAAGGAAACGGGGAAAGTGTTTAGAAAAGGACCAGATGTGAAGTTTTTTAAAAATTGAATACTCAATATATGCCTCTATTTGGTTGTAATTATTTACAAGGGGCGGAAAGAGAGATAAAATCAACAATATGACGCTGTTTTTCTTTTGTTTTGTCCATTTCTTCGTTCTACTCGCGTAAATTTGCGGTAAGTTAATATCCGCTGCGTGCGGTTGAATCTGCAGGGATAAGAATTTTCCAGTAACAATTATCTAACGTTTGACTCTTGGCTCTCTAATCAAGCTCCGCTGTAAATCCTAGCCAGTTATTCTTATAAGAACGCTAATCAGTTCAGAGGAACGCCACACTTTTAGCTTACTCGCAGCAGAAGGCGACAAAACTTTCTTAGCGGAACGTTTTACAATCATAATATTTTTAATATGACACTAAACACCGGTGATGACGATAGAAATTTATTTTTCTCTCCAAAGTAATGTTTTATAACTGCCTCTAGAGCTTTGGTTGATACACTAACTGTTGCTAAAGAATTTTATGCCAAAACCAAGGTATAAAAGGTCGTCTGGCTGTCTGGTTTACAACTTCCTTGCATACAATGCGATTTAAATACGCAAAAATATGATGTATTTGACCGAAAAATCTTTAGATAATATCTAAAAAATTATTTCAAATGCCTGTGGAATTCCTTTGTGCTTGAGTTGTAGCATTTCCAGTGAATGAAATGTAAATCTGGAACCATTTTAAGAGGACGCATCGAATGTGTGTGATCCAATCGATAGAATTCACATCGTATGTACGTAAAAATGTGCACAAATGGGTCAAATAATTATTAATAATCAATTATCCTTTTAAAGGCTCTAATGAGATTATGAAGTAGACAAAACAAAATCGGATGACTGTCTAAACAGTAACAAAATAAACGCAGCACGCAGAAGATGTTTATCAATTAACATCTTAATACACATACTTGCGAACTGTCAGAAATTTTTCAAGCCGATTTGAATGTGCTTTACGCTATGCTAAAGTGGAAAATTTCAACCAAAGGCAATTCAAAAATACTATATGGGAACTCTAGAAACGGTTCCTCAGGGTAATTTAAACTGACTCACGTCCGCCAGTAAACAGTTGCTACTTCACAGCGAGCATCCCTCGCGATTGAGTTGTTAACCTCCATGGGGACAGACACGGAAGAGCAACAGCGTGTGACGCACTCGTGTCAAGCTTTAATGAGCTCGGGGAGCAACTTTATAATCGCCATCCTCGCTTTGCCTGGAGGAGAGAGAGAGAGAGAGGAAGATGTTTTTAAGTTTCCCAGCGGTGATAATAACTAAGGGAATAGGCTGTCGCTAGCGGACCTTTATTTGATCTATTTTCACTTCATTTAATAAGTCTACATTTTTTACCGTAGTTATAATACAGATCATATTCGAGTTTAATTTAAAAGAAGACAGCTGTAAGAAGCATACTGTAATTATTCTAATTATAATTGCACAAAAAGCTTGTTTAAAATTGCGTAAACTCTTAGTGACTAATTTAACATACGTGCATAAATTATTAACATTTCTCAATTTTTTCACTTCGGAAAGCTGAAAATGCCTTTGCAACCACAGGTATTTTTTTGAAATTCTTTAGAAGGTACCGGGTGAGTAGTTGAATTATTTTTTTAAAAGAGTTTATAAAGCATACACCGTACATTTCAATTTCTGCCGATATCTATCCGTTATCAATTACTCATTTTTTAAAAATATGGATCCCACTCCCTTACCTTTTCCTATAGAAAATGGCTGGAATTTTTTTAACAAATACGTTGACTAGTACTATGCTAAGTAGCTATTATTTTGTCATCATTGGAAATATGAGATCTTTTTCTTCATGAAGAGGCCAAATTTATCGAATATGATGTAAAGTGATTGCTTGCTAAAACTGATTACAGACGAAGTGTCTCAATATATTTGCGTAAACATGTTAACATTCTTTTAATTTAATATGAACATGTCCGAGAGGTTGGAGTGAGATAAACATCACGTAGTTCTTTCAAATGATTTTTAGTATAATTAAAAAATGAAATAACCACAAAAAATTCTTTTCCGTCAGAAAGTGCCCGAGACGTCGCATGGGGAATCGTTTTAAGTTTCGAGTTGAGTGATTATCTGATAAACCAGATCTTCTTGTATACCATGAATAAATATCATTCCAATTTACAAAAAGCCTACTCACGTTTAAATTTAAGACAGCTTAGATGTCTAATTTTTTTAAATATAATAAAATATATTGACTATTTGATTCCCCCCTTTCAAATGTATTTTTATTTCAAATGTATATATTTATATGTTTCAAATTTTTTTAAGGTTTTTCTGTGAGGAATATAGCAAACTAAAGCTGGACTACCTTAAAGAATTTTGGGTGAGATTTTAAATTTCTGTTAGAAGGATTCATTTCCTTGACGGCTTTGCCTAAGAGCGGTAATCTTTACTTTAAAGTAAAAGATAGGGAGTCGGCAATGTGAAAATATTCTCACGAAGATGTAACAACCTAAAAATTTCTTACAAAGATTTCATTACCACCCAAATATTCCCGTTGTTTAGCTATACACTTTTATAACTAATAGTGTCTGAAACTAAAGACGAAGAAAAAAAATCGCTAGCTTTTCAACTGCGCAAATGCGAAACCATTTTTATACTATTCAGAGATGTAAAATTGCTTCAAAATTTAAAAGTTAATTCAAGAAAACATTCTTATTCAAAGATGACTATTCAAGCAAAAATTACAGAATGAGTATTTGTGTATCTTAGGCAATCATTTAACCGCTCGTAATATGCATTATTCTACCGAAAAGAGAAAACTTTTTGAAGGTGAAAATTTTGTCAGCAAACCCGAAAGCAAATTAGAAACTTTCACTTAATTTTCCTATTAAGGTGTGAATATATTATGGATTTATGTTTGCGTGAAGTTTAATTTGAATCCTTAATGTTCTTGGAAGTTGTAGAAAGAACAGATTTTTTAATGCTGCATTTAAAATAAATATATATTTAATGAGCAAATAGTTTTTCATTTTATTAATTCCACCTTTTACTTTCCGTAAAGCGATCCAAAAACGCTTTGCAGTATAAAAGGCTTATTTACATATTATTATACCCTCCGCTTCGCAAAATTAGACCATTAAAACAATTCTACAGGGAAATTTTTCACGGACTAAAGAGTGTTCAAAGTGTTAATTTAATTTATATTGCGCAATAAAAAACCATCGCCTCCTAGTCTAGGGAAAACAATAAAGAGGCAGATAAATGACTGCGGGGTCAATAAAAGTGTATCAGCTGGGATAATCGCCGAAGATGTTTACTTTAATACAGTCAATTATTTTTTCATTTATTTTCCATGGCTCTGTTTTTTAATCACTGGTTAAACGTTTTATCGGTATGAAAGCCGAAATTAATACCTTTCTCCATTCAATATTCGAGAAGTTAATACATTGTCTCAGTCGTCAACTCTCACGTCAACTAACCGAGTCTTTAGGAGTGTACAAAACACAAACTCTCTGTTACCATAAAGTTTACGAATTGGTTACGTAATCTTAGTCTCCCGGTTATCGTTGTATACATATTATGAAACCGGATACCCGAAGTCCGTAAGTGACTCCGCCACGAAATGGACCTAATTAGTTTTACACACAACGCCTACCTATATTAAATACAAGTCTCTTCAGTTGGGCATTAGCAAAGTGTTTTCTAGTACCTCCTCAAAATCAGCTTGGGAGTACATTAAAAAAATTACTCGTATCAGTGAAATCACCATTCATTGGCAACGCTCTCAGCTCAATAAGGATAAATCTTCTCCGCCAGCTAGCGCAATTCGTGATGCGGCCAAAAACCATTCATTGAGCAGATCATAACATCCATTTTTCCATCCGATTCACCCGTATAAATTCCCGATTCCCGTCCACTCCAACGGACCTGAAGATTCATTTCACGAATGAGAAGCCGAGTTCCCCGCGCTTCAGCGAAATTTCCTTTTATATCCTTCCCCCCCCCCTTCCCTCCCTATCCTATCTCGTTCGGCCTCAAGACAGAAAGTTTTTGTTTCCGCACCACTCGCGCCCCCGAAGATTTCCTTGTCTTTTCTTTTTTTCTTTCCTCCTCTCTTTGCCCTCTGACGTTATTTCAACATGCCGATGGAAGCCCTTCGGAAAACAGAACTGGTCGGCGGATTCCACCTCACACTCCGCTCTGCTCACGATTGCAGTCCATGGGATGAGCTTGCGTGCGAATGCGTGAAAGATGAGAGAAGGGTAGAGTACTTAGCGGCAGGAATGCGGAGGTGGAAACAGTGTGTGGACGACGACGGCGAGGGGAGAATAATATTCTCGCGCGCGTAGAAATATTGCCATAAATGCTACGCTTGCGAGAAATAGCTGGATTATCCTAAAATTAGGTATTTAAAAAAACGTTCTGGTAGACTTTTGTGAAAAATCAGCTGATTTGGTGAATTCTTCGAATGAGTTAGTCCAACGTCCTATAACATAGAATTTGAACAGTTTTGGCCTCCCCGTGGGATGTGCTATTTTTCTTTCCCTTTGAAATTGAAATGTGAATACACGGGGGAGGTCTTCAATAATTCGGTATGATTTTATAAGCCTTTCAATGCCGGGAGTTTTTTGTTCATGCATTGAAAAACAGCGCATTGTTCAGTACAAGGTCACTTCCACTTTATCTTCAGCGTCATGGAGGAGGATGCTGGAGAGGAAATTGACGGACAAAGAAAGAAATCATGTTTACAAAGAGTAGAAGAGAAAGGGGCTGTATAGAATACCACACAGAAAAAAAAGCATCAGACGGATTGGACACGCCCTGAGTCATGGTCCAAATGAAGAGGAAAGTACATAGGAAGAGCTACCAAGAGAAGTAAGGGAACGAGCATTAGCTAGATAAGGGTGGAGGGCAGCAGTCAACCAATCTTAGGATTGAACGACCAATGATGATGATGCCTTGCATTGGAAGATGCACGTAAAAAGACGCATCTTGATATCATTACTATGAAATCAAGACGTATAATAGATGTTCTGATTTGTTTTCTTTCACTTCTGGCAACCCCTTGAGGTGAAGGGAAGAAGAACGAGACAACGAGGAGCGATTGCGGATGAATTCAAATTGGGATTTCTTGCGATGTCGTGATGTTTCGAATGCCGAGACGTGAGATCTAAGCTGTAGATGTCGCATTGCGAAATTGGTCGTCCTCGATATGCTATACATCGAACTTTCTTGGAATTCAATTCGATATTCGAGCGAATGTAAAAATTTCGGGGGTTCAACCTCTATAAAATACTAAGAAATCTTATCACTACTTTACTTTCGTGCAAAAACACACGTAAATATACGAACAGGTGCAGCTTTTACTGAAGATATATGCAATCAAATGACCAAATCACTTCAAACTCCTCTCCAATACATCTTTCCATTCGTCCTTGCCCCAATCCTTTGTTTTTTTTGATCAACTACGGGAAGGTACCCGTTGAAATTAAACATCTACCTTCCCGTAGTCCTCCCATTTCTAGATCTTCTTCTAACCAGAAACGGTGATAAACTATCCCATGACGTTTACCGCAAACTCACGCACACGAATAATTATATTCACCGTGACTCCTTTGTGCATACCAGCAATAAACTCGCTTCCTTTCATGCTCTTGTACACAGATTGGCAAATATCCCCCTTGATAAACATAACTACTCGAAAGAGCTAAATTATATTAAAAGTGTCGCGAAACAATTCAAATTCAACGAAGCATTGAACTCATTTTATAAGAAAACCACAAAGCCTAAAGAATACTGTCAGCGTGAATATCCTTTGAAAATAAAAAAATCTGGTTGTCAATGATATATTCTATTGTTGATTTAAGAGAAAAATGTCTTAAATGTTTTTAAAATTAAAAACATGATTTCAGGCAAATACGAAGCGTAAAAGAAAATTGAATGAAAGAATAAAAAAACTTCATGTATTCAGCCATCCGACAAAAAAAATCCCAGCCCTCTGTCTTGAGTGAAAGTACTTTAAAAAAAAACAAAAAAAATAAAACCACTGCACCAAACAAAATACTTAGCATAGACCGCCTTCGGGGGCTCTGGGGGCTTTTTGATGTAACCAATGTTACAACCAGATATATTTTCTATCCACATGCCAAATTTCAGCTCAATCGGTCTAGTAGTTTTTGCGTGATAGAGCAACAGACAGACACCATTATATTTTTATATAATAGAGATCATACCCTGTTTATCCCCTGGATTATTGCTGACAACCGTCGAGTTTAGAGCGATCGGAATCATCAATTATTAATTGATTCATAATTTCCAGTTCGCTGAAATAAAATGCAATGTTATATATTATGCGGTTCTTTTTATATAATGAGAGGTAGTCCTACATGAGATAATTGTGGGATGCAGTGCGATAAAATTGAAGCAATGCGATGAAATTCGATGAGCTGCGATGCAGGTCGATCTGTATGATGCCATATGATACGCACTGTAACGTGGTGCGATACGATACTCGAGAGATAGATGGGATCCAATCCCGCAGTGTACGGTTCAAGGCGATTTATGCGACTCAGTCCAGAACATCGTGTCTTTTGCAACGAAAAATGTACGTCACAATTCGACAGTCAAATCGGAACATCGCAGGAGCCCACGGGGATTTCGAAGACAGAAGTTGGGGAAGTGGAGATGGGCGAGGACGTAACGGGGGGGAGAGGGAGGAAAAGGGAGTGATAGGCGGAAGAAATTGGAAAAGGAATGAAAAATGAGGAGAAGAGGGAAGAAAAGATGAATGTTGCGAGTAGTCGTAGATATTGCGAGAGTTTCGGAGATGAGGCCATTTTTCCCCTGAGAATCGGTGGGCAGTGTGGTATTCGAGGGGATTTGAGGAAGGGACAGGATACATGGCGTCAGAATTAAGACCGATAATGAACTCCACGGGCTGCAGAGATTCACATTAGCCACCCACAATATTTATCACGCGCTCCACTCATACCGCAAGTGCTTTGCCCGTTGGAGGGAGCGATTTAATACCAATTTTAAAGCTGTTAAAGGGCATTAGTAGTTGATATTAGAAAAGAGCAACGATATTTGAGGTCACTGGTGGCATTTAGGAGGGGGAATAGGACATTTTCGAGTGGCAACATGGACGCCGGCCGTATCGGCGCCTCTGTTTGCGTTCGGAGAAGTTTCGGCTAGAGGCCGATTACATTTTACGGACGACGTCCCGTACTACGTTTCATGAAAAAGTTTTAGTCGTAAACAGGATTTCATGTTGTTTTAAACTTTCATTTTAAAATTTTTTTGAAATAAAAGGCCGAGTGCACACTTGGGAATACGCCACCATGTTGAGGTGGATGCGAGGCCAGGAGGTAGAGGATACTAAGGGGATAATTTTGGGTCCCCTGAGCGATTAATAATAGGTGCATCCGTAGATTGGAAAACGATTACTTGAGGAGTGAAGGGAGAATGGAGAGAAACCCGACATCTATCAAAGCATGTTCTCAAAACAAGGAAAGCCAAGGGTTACGCAACATAGGTCATTTGTGCCGTTCAGGATACGTGGGCTGGCCAGTATTAAAGGATTATTTGAGTGTCGTTGGATGGGTGGAGAGAAATCTGACGTTAGCATTAGCCTGCTTCCAGTGAAGGAAGAGAAAAAATTTGTATTGTTCTCCTTTAAGTGGACTAAACACAGTTTTTATTTTCCTTTACTGGATAATGGGTAAGTACCTCGCAGTGACGCCCTAAACCAGTTTAATCCAAACTTTTTCGAGCCACTTTTTTCCATAAACCATTACCCAGCGCCCCCAACCATAAGCTAAGCATAAGCAAAGTCTTGGACTACATGAACAAAGCAAGATGTTTATAAAAATAAAGCTAAAACAATTGCGATTAAACTATGGTTTATTTCAAATTCCACACAGAGATAGTTTATTCTTCCACCCTTGAAGCCCCCTGATATGACCACCCTCAAGGGTTCAAGTTTAGGGTAGCGCCCTTTTTAGGAACCACTACCCTTATCTATTAAGTCTATTAGCCTGCATTCATAATCAAGAACGCCAAGGTTAACATGGTTATATGTCCTATTAGACTGAATGTAAAACCGAAGTGACCGGAAGATTCCAGTAAAATAAATGCGGGGTTCCGAACCCGGACCATCGGTATGTAAAAACAATATTCTATCCACTATACCAACCCAATACCCTAGGAAAAAAAGAGTTCTGGAATTCATGGAAGTGTACGTGGAGAGGAGAGTAAAGAGAAACAAATAAGGTGGAGAAGAACATTTGTTGATGTGAGCCGGGGATGAGAACGTTTTTCGAGGAAGGAAAGAAAGAAAAGGGGAAAGACAGGTACATGGTTTCCATTAGGATCAACTTACCGGACAAGACGAGAAGGGTTAAGACAAATGAAGAATATCTGAAGCAAGGGGTTCATTAGGGGTTCATACTCGCTGAGTTGACAACACGCTAGTTGGGATGAGGAAAGCAGAAAGTTTTAAAAGTTTATTTTTTCACTGGTGGGGTTACATGAAAAGGATGCGAGACGAAGCGGGGAAACCAGACAGAAAAAAATGGACCCGCGGGAATAGCCGGTGAAAATAAAAATATAAAACAAAAGGCTAAAACGGAGTCTCGCGGAAAAAAAGACTACTTGGGTGCAACATTTTTATTGGGCGAGGAT
This sequence comes from Ceriagrion tenellum, assembly GCA_963169105.1. NCBI lineage: Eukaryota > Metazoa > Arthropoda > Insecta > Odonata > Coenagrionidae > Ceriagrion > Ceriagrion tenellum. Next base: position 92,547,778 of record OY720632.1, on the reverse strand, counting down.
TCATTCCGTCAGTTAAAGTAGCTTAGCGTGTTTTACAAAAATTAACAAGCGGATGAATCCCGCGGCTGGGAATTCAGAGATAAAAAGTCACTGATGTATGGACTTGATTTTTTCGACGATGATTCCCATGCCTAATCAACCAATGGAATCAATTTCATTTGTCAGAAAAACTTCTGTAAGGGTGTATGAAAGAATGAATGATCACAAAAGATCTGGAGGGCGAGTAATATGATATATGACACTCGAAAGCATGGAAAAATTTTAGTGGCAGAAGGAGAAGGGTGCTTTAGTCCACGAAATGTGTTGGGCAGGAACACGAAAAATGTTCAGCCACGGTGAGAGAAAGAACGTGATACTCGAGCTCAGGAAATAGAAACGTGATATCATTACTCTCGGAGCAGCACGAATGAAATCCCGACCCTGACAACTGAAACGTAGAAGTTCTATCACCTCTAGCCCGAATATGATGAATATCACCAAATGATTCATGAGAGAAATCGGCGGAATGTCATTCGATGGCGATGCAAGCTAGTGCTGCAACTTTAGCGGAGCACGTGTATACGAAATTTATTGTCTGAACCTACAAACCGCAGCGTCCTTTCAAATGGGCCATTCGACAATCAAACTATAAGCAGCAAAAATATTTTAAGTAAATAACGCTGTTGAAATCACATAAAATAGATGATTTGAGGAGGCCGCAGGGAATTACTGACGTGGAAATAATCGAAGTAGAGAGGTTGGCTAAATATTTAACTAAGTGAATGGATGTAAATTTCATAGGAAAATTTACAAATGCAATAAAAATTATTTATTGATAACTTATAAATATAAAAGCGAGTTTCATACAGCTGTTTGCCCTCTCTCGCTTCCTCTTCTCCAAGTCTATCTAATTTTCAATTCTTTGGCTACCAAATCGATCTCTTTCCCACACTTGGATGACCTGCGTCATCTAATCTTCTGGTGGTCGTCCTCTTTTCCTCCTACCTTGCGGTTGCCAGTTCAATATTTTCTTTTGGCCATCCTCCATTCTTTTTACGTGGCCATACCATGTCAACTGTCTACTCTCTATTTCCTCGGCGACTCTTCTTATATTAATCCAAGTCAGTATGTTTTCATTGGTAATTCTTTCTAACATTGATGTTCCGCAGCTCCTCCAATATCCATTTCTACGGCCTCCAGTCTCTGTCTTAGTCTTAGTCATGTCCCACTTTCCTGATCCATACAGAAGTATGCTCTGATGATGGGGTACTATATTTGGTACTTTGTCTTCATTTTAATATCTTTTGACCATAATATACTGTTTAGTTTATTTATTTCTAATTTTGCTTAATTTATACTCTTTGTTATTTTTTCTCAATTTGTCTCTTGTTTCTAATTATATCTCCTAATTATTCATACTCACTGCACACTTCAATGGCCTTTCCTTCTATATCCAAGCTGATGGCATCCTCATTGCTTACTATATACTTAGTTTTGTGAAAATTAATGCTCAAACCAGCCTTTTCGTGTACTTTAACCAGTTTCCTCATCATATACTCCACATTATAGTTATCCTCAGCTATAAAAATCGAATCCACGGCAAAAAGTAACAGTGAAGGGGCTCATCGTTTACGTCAAATCCCATTCTAGTGCATTTAATCTGCCATTCTTTCAGATGTTCGTTGAGATAAATTTTATCGATAACATTCCCATTTGAAAATTTACGAATGTATCTACTTACGGAAATTTCCTTTATGTTAAAATTTTCTTTCATTACGCTCTGAGCTATTTTATAATTCAGGGCTTTATACACTAGGCATGTCAAGGTGAAATGAAAAACAGAAAAATATAAAAATTTGAGGATATTGTTGACTAAATTTTGATTCAAAAGCTGGGTCAAAAATATACATAACTCTTTGATTAACACATAACTCTTTGATATATCTGGTAGGGCAAAGTATCGGAAATTCCATAAATTCTACTGACAAAAGCGCCCATAAAAACCCAAATCAAACTGGAAAAACTCCCTTGCCATATTTTTTATCGCAATCAAGTACCGATATTCTCAATAGTTCATACGTAGGTTATCCACTCACGAATGGTTTTCTGGGGCAAGCGGACTAATAAAAAATACCCTCTCGACCAGGAGATGTCAGGTCCATGGACAATGGACCGCCCTTCCCATCAATGGTCCCAGCAATGTTCCCGATGACGGGTATGATCTCTAGCGTTGCTAGCTTCTTGAAAACCATTTCTTTTCCAATAGTAAAACCCCTAAAAACTTTTATCTTTTACCTCCCATCGAATCGTCGTCTACGCCTAGCTTCTCACTCCACGCTTGCAAAACATTCTTCTCTCTATTATCTCTTTCGATCGTTGTTTTCCCAAATAATTTCTCCAACAAATTTTGATACTTCCTAATAATTCATAATATCCTATTTATTTCCTCTTCTACCGCATCTGGCCTTTGTCCACACGCAGCGTACTCTATTTACAAGCACCCAAATGGCTCAAATACTAAGACAGGCTCTGTGGAGGCCGTATAAATGGATTTTTTAAGGAGAAGCTGCAGAATATCAAGGTTAGAAAGGATTGCCAAAGAAAACATACGGACTAGGATTACCAAAGAAAACGTATGGACTAGGATTACTATAAGAAAAGAGTCACCGAAGAAATAGAGAGTAGACTGTTGAAATGTTAAGGCCACATAAAAAGAATGGAAGGCAAACGATGGCCAAAAAAATACTGAACTGGCAACCTCAAGGTAGGAGAAAAGGGGGACCATCACCAGAAGATTGGATAGAGCAGGTCACTCAAGATATGGAAAAGAGAAAATTAGGAGCAGAAGAATGGAAAAATAGAGAGGCTAGGAGAAGAGGAAGCGAGAGACGGCCTACAGCTGTATAAAACTTGCTTATATAATTACAAGTTATCGATAAATAATTTTTGTTGTTCTTGTAAAGTACAAATTTTTAATCTCTTTCTGAAGTGATGCCGTCATCATTAACTAATCCCCTTGGTAATTGGTAAGACACGTGATTTAATTTACCGGCATTTAACGTTTCGCTCGTCGACCGCGACGGTAATCTTTTGCGAATGCTTACGAGCCAGAACCCGCTGCCTGTCAGGTAGGTCCTGAAGTATTTTCCCTTTCTTCAAGATGCAATACTGTCATCACTAACTCATCCACCATCAGTCTGACGCGAAGTTTAGTTCGCCAAATACGTGTGCAATGTTTAACTAGCTGACCGTGGCGCGAAAGAGAATGGAAAAAAATGTAAGAGAAAGGAAGGAGTCTCACCCACAAGAGTCGCGCAAACCATAAACGAAGGCGGCGCCGCGCCGACACTGTTTTGTTGTCAGTCACAAAAAGGCGGGCGGGCTTAATAAGCGGCAGGCGTAATTAAGCATGCAAGGGGTAGAAAATATGATTTAATGATCTTCTTTTTTTCCTAAACATTGTAACGAATTCCTCTGCGAGAGGGAGCTGACGACGAGAAAGGCGGAGCGGAAGCAAGCTTTGCCTTATTAAAAAAAGCAAGTGAAAGAGGAGAGGAATAACTAACTAGAGGGAGGGCGAGCGTAAACACGTACTTGCGAGGCGAGGGAAGGAAAGGGCTGCAGACTGAAGGAAACCTCTCCCACGCTCCTTGCTAGGCGCGGGATTTCATTACGGAGTACGCCGGAAGAGAGTAAGTCATGAACGCGGTTCGGCGTTTTCTCGGGATATTCCGGCCTTCCGCGCAGGTCTAGACCAGGTGCGGGTCGAGTTATTCATTGGCGCAATACCCGGAGTCAAAAAGCTGTTTTCGAGGGTTGACATTTCCGCATTAATTTTGACGCCTCAAGCTGGTGTATTCTATTTAGCCGAGCATGTGCGAGACGGTTAGGAACACTTTGGGCGACTATCATCATTTTAGGGTGGAAAAAGAGGTCTATCCAAATATGTTCGAGTTTCGTTAGGGCTCCCACTTTATTGGAGACCACGTCGACTGAGAATTATTAATTTCATGATGAATCATTAAACTATTAGTATTTTTACACTTTTTTGTCAATCACCGGCAATGTTTCAATACAGGGTGAAAATGACAATTTGTGTTGAAACCTGATCGGTGAATAATAAAAAAAGTGTGAAAATAGTAAGTGAACAGGAAAATGAGCAATAAAACTTACTATTTTCACACTTTTTTATTATTCACCGACCAGGTTTCAGCACAGAGTGTCATTATCTCTCTGTGCTGTTACCTGGTCGGTGATCAATGAAAAGGTATGAAAATAGCAAAATTTTAATTGTTCATCATCCACATAACAAATTTTCACTCAGTGACGCCAGACGTTACTCCTTATATCATTAATTTCATATCACTGTATTTTAAGAACAACATTGAAGGTAAAATAGAGGAAAAAGTCCCCAGAGGAAAACCCAGGAATAAGTTCATGGACCAAATAAAGATGAAAGTACATAGGAAAAGATACCCGGAGGTAAGGGAACGAGCATTACATAGGGAAGGGTGGAGGGCTACAGTTAACCAATCTACGGATTGAACGACCAATGAATGAATGAATGTGTTTTTAAGAGGTAATCCGTCAACATTATCGCATCCGGGTGAGATACTATATGAGCTGACGTTCAAGTAGCATCGCTCTATAGTCGAGTGACGATTGCATATTTCACTACAAATAGTCCACCAAGAATATGTCCTTTTCGGTAAAATAAATACAAATTTGGCAAATTTAGGTAAATTATGAAAATTACAGTTACTTCCTCCATAACATAGTTACACTATAGATTATTTTTGTAGTTTCTGTAGTACTTGTAGCATACCGATAGAGTGGTGCTTGCTGGTGAAATTAAATTTCATTACTGTAGTTCATGTTGTTGATAAGTCACCCCCTGCCAAACACTCTTGTGGTGGCTTGCAGGGTTGTAAGTAGATGTAGATGAACCTTCATGAATACATTTTATCCAGCAATATTCCTCCATAAGCCTCCTAAATTTAAAGAGATACTTCAATAAAATACTTTATCCCTCAAAATAAATTTTAATTTTATTTTTCTCTTAAAATCACCACGCAACGCCACAAAGTTTCGTCCTCAGCCGTAGTTCCTCTTAAATATTCTAAATCCTTCACGAAATTCAATATAAATAGGAATTCTCTCCGTATTTATAATTATATGGGTGATAACCAGAAAACTTCTAAATTCCAGCATAACCGTGTCTTCAGGTTTTTTTTAAATTTATGGTTTGTGACAAAATTGGTTCAGAGGTCTATAGCTATCTATGTATATTATTTATTTTATGCGTTTCTCTATTAATCCTATTTACTTTTATTTTGCTTAAATTCTTCACTTTATGTATTCACCTTATTGCCCTTTGGGATGTTGTACCTAAAGCAAATGAAACATTATAATCACTATTTTTCCCGCTTCCCTCGCACTATTCTGACTCTTACTTTCCTCAAAAACTGATTAAACCTCGATGTGTTTTTCACACACCTTCTCAACCATCTTAGATTTTCCCAACTATGTCCTCAATCGTTGTTTTTGCCTTCATTAGAGTAGACGGATCTTCCTATTTCTCAACTCCCCATCCGATGGTCCAGAGCTTAAGATACCTGTCTCTAAAGCAGGATGCCTGTGCCCGATTCTGTGTTCCGGAAATTTTATTCCCTTCTTAATTCTTTATCCAGACTGAATATTCAGTGATTAGTTAGGGCCGCCCACCGTTATCATGGTACCGACGACATGCGACCCCAGCGAGGAATATTCAACTTCCAATGCAATGGATGCATGTCTGCTCTTCTCATTTTTGGCTGCATACCTTGGTGTGTACGAGTTGTAATGGGAAAAAAATAAAAATTCTATCCAAAGTTCCCACATTTTCCCTGCAAAATTTATAACATACTTTCATAAGCACGTGTGAGGACCGATTCGACCTATATTCTACCCGGCCCATAAGAACACACGAAAAAACATTCCATTACTTAATGCCCGTATATACTTTTTATTTTTGTCTTCTAAGGCGTAACAAAATGATGGAAGTGGTCTGTTTGGTCATTAAAAACTATAAGAAAATATTTTTGATGGATTTAAATTTTCCATTTTTATCCATGCGTTAGGGATTTCCAGCCTTCAAAACTATTTCTATCGTTTCTGGTTACAAATCGACAATTCATTTTGCGGATTTTCCTTAACCTATACATTTTCTAAAGTCCAAATTGAGTGCGGCGATACGTTGAGGAACGAGAAGGCATAACTCTTAATGAAAACGATGTACAATTCCACTAGTTTTATAGCTATCTACCGGTGTCGACGGCTATAGCGTCTCTATCAAGACTAACCTGTAGTCAGCTATCATCCCTGGTTAAAATAAAATGACATTTCTTGATACAATTCTCAAAAAGTATAATGTATAATATAAGTAGCTCATTTTTCAAGAATATAATGTTCATCGTAACGAAAAATTAAGAAAGTTTATTACATAATTCATATTTGTGTGTCGCACGTGATAATTTCAACCTTCAGTGTTCATTCTATCGTTGTTGTTTGCAGATCGATATTCCCTTGAACGCTGAAAAAATTAGATTCCCTCCGATCGAATTCTGAGAAAGCGCACCGGAGCATCAAAGAAACGGTATCCGCCGGTCCCACTCAAAAGGTACCTTCTTGGAGGAACTTTTCAAGCGATCGTCAAACAAGCATTTGACGGAAAGATAAAGAAAATTCAACATCTCAAATTTCGAGTGCGTCAATATTGTCTCATCGACAAAATCAGCGCCTAAAGCCAATGCTCCGCTCAAGCGATCATATCTGGGTCATTACGAGCGTCATTAGCGCTCCTTGTTTCCTCCATAACTAGTGTAGACGTTGCGAAGTCCTGCAAACACTTAGATGGTGGAGGATGAAGGGGCCCCTCTGAATAATGGAAGACAACATCCCAGATGGTTACAAAACGAATAATGCGTCTTTTAACTCCCATTTAAATATATAATGGGACGCTTAGTGCCTTTCACGCTTTCTGATTCTAATTTATTTTCCTCGCGATTGATGCTTCGAACCATGAATGCAGTAACACGGCGGGAATGGCGAGACCATAAAGCGAGCAGGACAGCATCGTTGAGTGCCGCGTAAAAGCTGTTCACTCGTACTCGGTACTACTCCGACCGACTAGTTAACAGCTATAGAACAGTCCATTTACCGTAATCAGAATTATTGATGCCATTTTCGAGCCCCATTTTCAGTCACGCGTCACATTAACGACCCATAAGAAATCGATGACTGCTTCATGCTTGAGGATAATTTAGTGTTACCTAAAGATTATGACGAAATTATGCGTTCTTCTTCGTGCCGTCTGGTATTTCAACAGTGAAGTAATTTTTCATCCATGCATCCAGAATCATTATTTGGTTTGAAATATTATATGAGCATATATACTAAAACATAATCTTTACCTAAAAGTAACTTTCGACCTTGAATTTTGTACAGTTTGCCGAGATTGATCGCCTGAAATGAACTTTTATCTTATAATCAAACTTGACCGATGCATACTTTTCGTACTGATGCAAAGCTTATGATAAATCATTTTTTTATATATCACTGACGTATGTGGACATAAAATATATGCTGTGTCCTGATTCAGTTGTACAAATATCCATTGCAATGCAGTAGCAAGCCTTGTTCTTAGTATACATTTTTTTATTAACACAAGGACAAAATTCAGTCACGAGAATACTTATTGGGTACAAAAACCTCTAACCAACTATCCCTAGGGAATACCTAGCCGCTAAATAACAGGCTAAACTTTTAAATACCCAGTCAAAGGTGGAAAGCAAAAAAGAACGTTGAGAGAAGAGAAGTGAGAGCTATAAATACGAGCAAAGGGATTCATAGTACATAAAAGTAATAAACTTGTCAGGATTTGAAATAAAATTCCATTTTCTTCTCTCGAAAACTGAATACTTATCAAAAGTTAGAGTGGTTTAATTTCATTTATTCTGTAGGAGTCCCTTTGAACAGATGCTTCACACATCATCATTCAAATTGCTTGGGAACGATTCTATGCCTAAAAATAATGAGGGAGACTTAATCAGACTTCAAGCAAGAGAACTAAGATTTCTCAGGACAATAGATCATTATTTCAGGAAGGACGTGAAAATAAATAAGAATAATCGAGACAGAGTAGGAAAGGATCCACTGGAAGAAATAATCAAAATAAAATATTTTCAATTGTTTGGTCAATTAAAGGGAATGGAGGGAAAATAGAGTGCTTAAAATGGCGCTTATTGAAGAAAAAAGAGGGAAATGGCCGAAAGGAGTACAGAAGAACAAGTTGAAAAAAATTAAGGATTTATCAACGGGATAAGGGATGAACTTGTGGCTAGTGGTGTAGGAACAGAGCTTGAGAGAGAGAGAGAGAGAGGGAGAGAGAGAGAGAGAGAGAGAGAGAGAGAGAGAGAGAGAGAGAGAGGGAGAAGAAGACAGAGAGGGAAGAAAATGTGTCAGACAAACCTCGAAAGCAGAAACGTTAAAGAGAATGGTGATAATGACGACGAAGGTACGGAGAACTAACAGCGGGAGTCAGGTATTGGAGACCGCCGAGGATTAACGTCAATAGAGTCAACGCTTCATCACAGGTGAAACCGTTCGCCATTCAATGAACCGGAGCCAAAAAAGAGAACATTATAATTCCCTCCGTATAAAGGTCGATATCGACCTTCAACCCCGAAGAGAGCTAGAGAAGAGGCGGGGAGAGACAACACTCCTCCCTGTTGACTTGAGTCCGGCGAAAAATTTTATTCTGTTTGTCATTCCACATGCGTTCGATGATAGCCGCAGCTGGCGGGGCTGTCTACTTCTCCTCTTCCCGTCGACGTACGAACTGGCACTGCAGCAGCAGCGACCCAAATTCCCACGGTGGAAGCGCACACTACTACTACTACATGCAGAAAACCGCCACTCCCCTCTCCCTCCCACACCACACCACACACACGAGCCAACCCTTCCACCCTCTTCTCTTCTCCTCCTTCCTTCTCCTCTATCTATCTGATTCCCACCCCTGTTCTTCCCCGTTCTATCTCTTTCTCTCTCCTGAACCCCGTGGGCCAAATGGTAAACACGATCGGGAGGAAAGGGCGCCGGAGTGAACCGCGGCGACAAAAGAGGGTCGACGGAAAAAGATTTGGACGGTTAAGAGAAAAAAAATAAATGAGCGACTCGACTCCGCAATATAAATATCATTGCGAAGCGCTCGCGGGTTATCGCGCGTTCGGAATATTCCGCCTTGGCCAACTCGTTAAAGGCGCCGGAAAGGATCTCTTTATTCAGTCACTGATTTCGTTCACTCAATTTAATCGTACTCTTTTTTTTTAATTCATTTCGTTATTATATTTTATGCGAGCGATTCCGTGACAGTTGTGCAAATATAGTTCATGCAACTCCGCATGGTTACTTCTATATCTACACCAGTAATGGAGTCATTCGAGTCTATGACAGATGTTGAAATGTTTAAAAGTTAGTAAGATATGGTGTTTTCCCGGCGTACGAGTTTCTCAAAAATTTCTCGGGCTTCCGTCCGGGTGAGTGGGTCCATGTTGGCCAACATTTCGATGCTAGACTCGTGCATCGTCCTTACCTCTTAACCTCAGCCCTAAGGACGATGCACGAGTCGAGCATCGAAACGTTGGCCAGCATGGACCCACTCACCCGGACGCAAGCGCGAGAACATTTTGTTTAAAAATTGTTCACTCTCTAGAATATTGGTGTGAATATCATTGGTGTTAAATAAATCGGCGGTGTATGCGAGCGGTTCCAAGACAGTTTTGCAAATGTAGTTAATGCAACTGCACCTTTCTTCAAAATTTGCACTAGTGATGGAACAATTCGAATGTATGACAGATTTTGGATTTCTATCTAAACCTTTATATCAAAGTGGCGTAAAACGAAACCAATCGGCGGTATGGTATTCGAGCTATTTCATTGGAAAAACTGTTGCGGAATTCCCTATATTCATTTACAGTGATCTCCCAATGAGTATTCTCGGAACTATGAGCCCAGAGTATTCAACAAATGACGGACGAAAGTGCATAACCATACCCTTGGTGATCAAAAACCCATGAAGGTGCGACTCCTACTCCTCCTCCTCTAGATGTGAGGTGACATCGACGTGGTGACAAGAATACTGGCTTCACTAACATGAGAACTAAGGTTCTCCGGGAGCACTATATATGCAACTCATTATATTCAACGATTTTCATTTACGACAAAAGTTCAACAGTCCAGGCGTTATATAGTGGAAGTTCGTCGTAATGGTGGAGTCGAAAAGCGTAGTGCTTACGATTAAAATCCGTGAAAAAGTACGATTGTTGCTTTTAGTACAGGACAAGTCTTGTAGTAACCTCATGATGAGTCTTGTGTATCGACACGCGTAGTACTTCTAACTAGATTCTACTAAGTGGCTAAATTCTTCTTCGACTAAGTAACTAAATTCTGTGGAAAAGTGCGATTGATATTCTTACTACGGTAAAAGTGCTGATAGGAAGCGACTACCTTCGTTATGCAATTGGTGGAAGAATAACTAAACATTAAAATACCGCCAAAAATGACAATTCATTGATTGGAGTTGATAGACGACATAAGTTGCCATGTGAGTCAACGAGGTACAGAATAACACTTCAATAGCGGAGATATTTCGGTACAATCCCAATCATTGCTTGGTTGCCATTTGGAGGGCACTTTAACTGTAGCACTCAATATGTCGGATTGGACCTTACTTAAACTGCGAAACCCGGAGTGCCTTCCGTTAAAATAAACTAATGACGACTTTGGGTTTCCTTTCGGCGTTTCTCCTTTCTTTACCCATCGACCCACGCGGTACGAATGACCTCAACTGTCGGTCACCTACCCTCACTCACTGCTCGTTCAATCGTAAGATTGATTAACTGCCGATGTCCACCCTTCCCTATCTAATGCTAGTACCCTTACCTCCTTGTATCTCTTCCTATGTACTTTGCTCTTTATTTGGTCTATTAACTTATTCCTTGGTCTTCCAGTGGGGACTTTTCCCTCTATTTTGCCTTCAATTATGCTCTTCACAGACCCATTGTGTCTCAGGGTGTGTCCAATCCATCTGGTTCTTCTTTTCTCTATGGTGTTCCATATGGTCCTTTCCTCTTCTACTCTTCTCTACACTTCATAATTTTCTTATTTTGTCCGTCCATTTTATCTTCATCTCTTAGGCATCACTCAAGCATCAGGTTTCGAAGGCTTTTAGTTAGTTCTGGTCAACATTTCCAATGGTCCATGCTTCCGATCCATATATTGCTACGCTCCACACGAATGTTTTCACATTATCTCCCCTAATTGCGTAGAAACAATGAATATGGATGCCTTGCATCCCATATTAATTTTAAGGGTTAGTATTTGGGAACTTTTGGAGAAAAAAATTAAGCAGCTTAGGCAAACGATTAGGGCCATCTTCTCCAAGTCGGTAATAAGTATTGGGATATAAAATACGAACATCAAATTGAGTTGAAGGCGCGCCCGAAAATAAATTTTCGATAAAAATTTTCGAAATTAATATTGTCAACCAAACAATCCCGTGACTTGAGGATTTAACCCTGTCACCACCGAGGTCGAAAAAAATATTATTTAGCGACAGGATTGAGAAAAAGGAGGAATGGGTACGGACGGAGGAGAGATAGGAATGGAAGGGAATGAAGCTGGGGCGGCGAGGGGAATGAGAGAATGATTGAAGGAGATGACGGCGGAAAGCGACGAAAGGAGCAGCGAGAAAAAAATCGTGCGTCAGGGAACAGTCGACTCGAACTCGGGAGACGGGTGTGAGAAAGTGGGGAGAGGCTGACAACATGAAGACGGGACTCCCTGACGCTCTCCTCCTGCCCTCTGCACTCCCACGAAAAGATGGCTGCTGCTGGGGAGAAACTGGCGGGGAAACGCCGGCAAAAAGTGTTGTACATGGGCTCTTGTGATGAGTTGCGGGGCGGACGAAGGGGGAGAGAGTGTGTGTGCGTTGGAGGGCGAAGGATGATTAAAAAAAACAGCAGACGCTAAGGAGGAAGAGACAGAGGGATGGAAGGAAAGGGAACAACGGTTAAGAGAAGCCCCTGACAGAGAGTTAGAAATGAGTTGTCAACGAGTGCTCACGTCCAATGAGCCGAAGATGGAACACGTGAGCCGAAATTGACTGCGCTTTCCATTTGCTTTAGTGCGCTAATCACAACATCGCAACACAACGGCTGAGCAACTTACTATTTGTTTCAGATGCTACGTACTGTGGCGCCATGACGCACAGCTGCCGAGAATAAATAGGTTTATATATTAAAAATATGTATTCTCGTCAGTACCTTATAATCATTGACGTATAGTATACATAAAGCATATTTATTCGCGACGGTAACAATGATTATTAAAGTTAAAACTTGGAATTCGTCAGACTTAATAATAAAGGTGTCACTTTGTTACAATTGAAAAGTATTTTAACATCTATTTTTCTTCTTCTATACATCAATTTTTTCGTCCACCATTTGCAGTCATTCACCTGTTATCCCACTCGTGGGAGAGTCGGGAATTAAAAGTTACGAATGAGATCAGATATTTTCGTTGCCAAGCTGTACAATTGATGCCACAAAAGCATATAGAGTCTATATATTATAGATGTAAAGAAACATCATCAGAGCCAAAAAAAATACTCTTCAATATGTTACCTCCAGGTCACTCAGCGTGATTGAGGATTAAGTTAATGATTCGTCCAAATTACCAAGTACAACGATATGAATGTACGCGATAACAAGATTTTAACTCATGCTGTCGATGGTCACCTATTTGGCAAAGATGGGAATGAAAAACAACACGGAGGAGCACAAATATCAATCGCTTTCATTGAATATTTGGATTCATTTTTTATTAAATTTCATTTTTTTCATCAATCAAATCACACACACACACACAAAATCAAACAACAGCACATTAAAAATACTTTTTCGTTAAACGCTCTACCTTACCAATACGAGAAGATAAAGTTACGCATTGTGCCGCAGCGCGAGCATTGTGCCGCAGCGCAAGGGACGTTTTTTACTCAAACGCAGAAAAAACTTACGAAATATATTTTTTAATTACTCTACACATGGAGTAAATGGAAAAAAATCATATAAAAGATCATATATTTCAAATTGAATCATATTTGTATCCGTTGGAACTCACCATATATGCATTGATGGAAATGATAAAATAGTTACATTTCAGATTCTTTTCCTCCTCTAGAGTATGTTATGCCTTTAGTCTCCGGCGCTGCATTCAAAATTTAAACGAAATTATAATTAGGTATGTTTCTTACGAATATTGGGCTCGGCGTAGCTATTCAATATTTGTAAAAAACAATTGTAATTTTAAGACATGTATTATTTCGTGTTTAGAAAAAATTCTGTAAACGTGTAAGTGGCTTACTACGAAATACGCGTTCAAGGATGCGCCTCAAATTTACTTTGGATTTTCAAAAGCCAAATCGTTATTGTGAAATATTTTTCGATTTTTTTCTGTGGATATCATTGATGAGAGAACATATTCAAAGTTTCATGAAATTAAGTATATAGACGAAAAACGCTCTTACCACCTTTTACTTCAGGAGGAGCTTGCTGAGCGCAAGGAGCCAATAATGTCACTGAGCCACGGAGCCAATAATATCGGAGTGAAACTTCATGTGCGGCCTTGAAAAACATATGACCCGGACTGAAGAAAATAAGGGTTTGAAGATTAAAACGCTGTTATTCGGAATACGCGGATTACAATTATTCATGCCCGCTTGCATGAGTGTATTCTGTAGGATAGGAGTAGGACTGAGTTTATTCAACTTTATCCGGCGAGATGTTGTGGAACTTCATCTTGAACTTAAAAGAAAGAAACTTAGACAGGATGGACATATCTAAGTTCAAATTTCTTTCTTTTAAATAGGACTGATCCCAACTAAGACGAATTCAAAACATGTTTGTTAAATCCACCATCTTCAGATATTTGTTTGTAATTTTTCATTTGAGTTATGGCATTTCTGAAGCAAAATTTCAATATTTTAACAGAAACAATTTGAATACATACCAGTTATGACCTTCGTTATTCAGACTTTAGCACTAACAACATTGCCATTAAACCTCTAAAAAGTGTTCATCGTGGGTGGATTCCTTAAGCATGCACAGAGTTATTTAAGCACACCCCCTTGCAGCAGAATAAATGAGGTTAAAGAAGGTATTTTAAATGCGCCTCTTTAAAGTTTCTCATGTTCAAGGTGAGGGTGACAACGACAATGCAATGACAAAGTTTTCGTATTATAGTCTCCTCTCCGAGTCAACAGGGCCTTCCTTTATCGCTTGGTCAACTGTGCAGAAACACCAGCAGTTAGTGCGCAAGTTTCTTTATGATGTAATGCTGTAAATTGCCCCTTTCTCAAATTTGGATAAGGGAAGATAAAACCCTTTATAGCGCGACCAGAAAACTTCGGTCTTCCCTTGTTATCCCACCGACATTTCGCCTTTCCTCGCGAAAACTCTTCATCTACATCTACGAAATACCGTGCAAGCCACCGCTAGAATGTGTGGCATGGGGTGATTCCACATGCTTGTAGCACTTATCCCAGCTCAAATCAAAACCTTGCACTTTACCCCGGCCGCTAGGCACAGGCATAAAGCAGAAGGAATAACAATGCGCGATCAGACCAGAAACTAGGAGAGTGCTACGCAGACGATCATGCTATCACACAGTACCTTTTCGAAGATTCAAATAATTGAGTTATTAATGCGATTTATAAATAATCCTACAAGGTACTAAACAACGCAGAAAGCTAAATCATGCCGGAAATTTCACGAGGGGTGTGTCGTTAGTAATGATGGTAAAATATTAAGCGCAAGCACAAAATCTTCTCTACCTAGTGATGATCAAAATTTCATAGAACTGATCTTTCGCAACTATTATGGTCCCTTATTGTGCGTGGAAAATATGACATTTAAAGTCTATCTGTCCTGCAGTTTTTTTCCTTAATTTTATGCCTGTGATCATTTCTACCTAAATAATTTGGCTTTTGTAAAATATGTTGAACATCCAGTAAAAATAGTCTACATCAAACATTCGTAAGAGATTTATTCTATATTTTCACTTCAATTAGAGAGAGAGAGAGAGGTTCACACCAAATTTCCTTCAATAATTCAGTGACACTGCTAAGTTTATCGTAACAATTTTTTGACAAATCAAGCTACTCTCCGCTGTTATTGATGTATACCTGAAACTAGCCCTACTTCTTAAGGGTATCTTATGCTAGAAGGCTAAGAAGAAAAGTAACTCCTAAAAGTAAGCGCATTCTCTTTACTTTCATCACTGCTGCCCTTCCCTGCACTTAACGGTGCCTGGAACGAACCTTGAGTCACATGATCACTGACAATTAGTTACGGCAACGTTTAACTTACGAGAAATCTAAACACAATAACCCTCTAAGTTTTAAGTTACATGATACAGAAAAGTCAGCCCAATAAAACATATCATCCATCGTTGGTTAACAAGTACGGGCATAACGAAACCCTTTGACTAATAATTTAGCAGTGGCTCGAGCTGTAATGAGAAATCTTTACGAATCTTGCGACGGTTAACGAAAAGGCCACGCTTTTAATCAAGTGAAGTAAATGACTGGGAGAAAAATGGGCTCCAATCACTCAGTCCTACCTTAATCCCCCCTATCTATCTCTCTCTCGTGCGAAAGACAGAAAATATCTCGTTCATTTTCGGGCCATTTCAATCCCAGAAAAAAATGACGCGAGATGCCCTATTTTAGGGCATTTTTTGGTCCATTAAACACGATGGAATTCAGTGATGAAAAAATAGGAGACGAAGTCGCGAAGAGAGAGAGAGAAAGGGTGGGCGACGTTAGGGAATATAATGATTGTTCTCCCCTCGTCTCAACATCTCATCCAACATAATCATCCATTTTCAGGGCGCTTCTCTCTCTCCCACGGCGAAGGGGCGGTTCCCGGAGAGCACGCTGGCTGAGAGGGCGCGGGGGGGCGCCGCGGAGGGGAGGAACAAGTCTCTGAGTGCTTCGGGTCGCCCTCGTCGTCGTCAAGCCGAGACCCGATGGGCCGAAGCCTCGACCTCCGCCGCCGCCGCCCACGACCTCCTCCTCTTCCTGCACCCACCTCTTCCCTGACCCCACTCTCCCGAGACCGCACCATCTGCTCCTCCACCGCCCTGCTCCACCGCCGCCGCACCCGACTCATACGGCTCCTCTACGGCTCCCTCCTTGTCCTCGGCGCGGCGTCGTCCGCGGGGGGATCGGTCGCGTCGCCCGGTGGGGCGGCTTCCGCGGCCCTGCTCTTGACCGCCTTCACGTCCAACATCGACCCGAGCTGGCGTGAGTATATCTCTCATCGGTGGTTTTACCCTTATCCGTGTGTTTGTGTTCGTGAGTGCGAAAGGATATGGGGAACGAGTGTAGCGGTGAGAGTTGGAGAGAATGGGGGTGAGGGGGGTCAGTTATTAAGAGCCGAATCATTCATGAGGCCTCGTCTGGCATCCAAGTCGCCTCCTTCTTCCATGAGCCGTCGTCACCTCAAGCCCATCGAGAGCAGAGTGAGGTTAACGGGGCTAAAACCTTTGATATGAGTCGTCCAAAAAAATGAAGACGATCCTTCAAACTCTTCCGCTTTTTTCTCCCGACTCGCTGTGACGTTGTCGCAATGCGATCTTTCGTCACCCGTATCGCGTCGGGACAGTACTTGATCGCCAGAATCCGATTACCACGATTTTCAGGAAATCTTCGAAATATTTGAGAAAAATATACTGAAGGTTACGATGATGTCAGTGGAAATACCCAGTAGTGGCAACTTCTTTGTCTGTTGGCCTTGATGCAAGCAAAATTGCTGAATAATATTATTTTTTGGATTTCCAATGAACCCGAAAACACTGCCAAAGGCCGCGAACACAAATGCTTCAAGTAAAGCCTGATGGAAGTTGTAGATATCGATGAGGAAAGAAAGACATTGAACTCCTAATCATTTTATTGGAGCGTAACGAAGCGTTTCACCACACTGCCTCAAGATAATGCCATTACTTGGTCAACGCTTCGGGGCGCTTCATCGACTTGTGGAGGAATACTTATTGCGTTATCCATTCATCATAAATGGTACTTAACACGTTGCGTACGGCAGTGTTTAAATCCCTCGTACCCCTCTGTTCCGGCAGGTATTTAAACTGGAACACTTTAATATGCACTCCTCTCTTAGAAGTGCCATTGCTTCATAATTTATTAATAATTTTTAATGGAATTTTTATCTAATGAAAAATATATGCAGAGATTCTAAATTTATGCAACTTATGCAAAAATATATTATTAATGATAGTTGTCAGTTACATATAAAAAAACTGATATAATTAAATTAAATTGGCAAAATAAAAGGAGTCAACAGCAAAAACGAAAATTCTCGTTATCCGTCCTTAACGCATGGCTCAGGAAAAACGAAGATTCTCGTGATCCGTACGCAACGTGTTAAGAAAACCGGCCACGGCCTGAAGACTAATGTAATGTGATCGAAATAGACCATGCATGGAGGAAAATCCAACCATGCAGGAATCAAACCCAGTCCTGTATGTATTTATGTGTCTTCTCTGCTACGAGTGAAACAAGACCATACCTTACACCGAGACAAGACCTAACCCTTGGACAGTAGTTGCTCCAAATAAACTTTAAGCTAATTCATATCTGGCATTGAATTTAAATCGGCCTCGCGAATTTCAGAAAATTCCAACTGAATATAAATTTAAGGAATAAATTAGCCTCAATTAAGCCAGTATGACAAACGCAAGTGCACTGGTTTTGACCTCAGCAAGTGTTGGAACCAGATTTTTAAGAAAATTGAATATGAAATGACGAATACTCCTCCTTTTGGTCGTAAATTTCAAATTTCTCCCCCGACCAATCAGGAGTCACCCGATGTGACCCGAGTCAGAATATGAGCCTAACGGACGACGTTTATCAACCCTGTTGAAGATGGGCGAGTTTTCCGTTGAATCGTCGGTATTATTCACAAATTTAACTCGTGGAATACCCATGGAATACGAATTTACTCAAAGCATTTGTCGGGAAAGCATTAAATCTTTTCTCTCACGGAAAAATCGTTTTCCATTTGCCTGGATAAGAGGAAACATCATGATTTTCTTGCATTACCAACTGCGTCCGCAAAATTATGGGGCACCTGGCTTGAGCTGCTTGTGAAGTTAGTAACGAAGGAAACCAAGCCTGAAAATAAGGGACTATATACTGAAAATTCCTTCGACGGAAAACGAAAGTAAAAGTACATATTTGTGAAAAATGGTTAAATGTTTACTACATTTAACAGTTTCCGCATTATTGAAGCTTCACTGTAAGCAGTGATGTGTACTCTCACAATATTACACTTAAAATTACGATATTTTTTAGCTTCTTACCTCATTCACAAAACCGAACACGGTACGTAACTGGTGTGAAATACGAAATACTATATAATGCTCGGTATGAAAAGGCACTTTACTGTTTCACGTACGGAACTACGTGTTTCCGTTGAATTGAGGACCGGTTCAATTAATTCCAGTCTTTAGTTTCGGACCGATGAGACGTATTTGCTGCATGCTTACAGCGTTTGTTTGGTCACTGAAGTGAAACTTTTAATGAAGAGGGTGAGTAGATAAGTCAAAACTAGTCATTGGTGTTACGTTAATGTGTCGAAGCATGGATGCACATTTGCTATCAGAGAATGGAGTTATTTATCACTTGAAAGGCCTTTAATTGATCTTACGGCTTTTCCTTTTTTTCTGCATCAGAAGTCCAAGAAGCTTGACCTTGGCTGCCATATGGTGCGTTACAAGTGGGACATCCATTAATCAGGCCGCACTCAAGACCATACGTAAACGATAGGGGGCCAATTGATCTAGGGCGGCGGCGAAGAAGGACCTCAGCGCCTGCGTCACAAACGTCAAGGTCCTCGCCCGCAGTTAATAGCTTACATGAAAATGCTGCCGAAAAAACAGAGAGGATTGAACGTGATTTAATTTATATGTAACTATTAATTTTGAGCTGATTGTTAAATTTCAATGTCGGAAAGTGACGGTAATTCGTGTACAGTAACATTTGATAATTCCATTAATATGGTAACGACTTGTCGCAGATATCTCTGGATACTAAACCACGGGTCATAGGGTTAAAATAGGAAAAATGCCGACCATTGAAAACCTACATGAAGTACAGACAAGCACGCACATAGGCAATGCATGAAATTACTCCTGAATGGTATTTTGATGCCAAAAGATGTAATGTGTTCGCTAAAAAATGGCGATGACTCTATGCAGTCATATGAAAATAGAAAGACTTGGAATATTCCACTGGATAAGATAGCTTGACATCACAGAGGGTGAATCAACATTTTTTTGGCGGGAAGAGAATCTTTCCAAAGATTCATGATCGGACTATTCCACACCTCTCATTTATGTCTTCCTCTCCCGGGCGTCCAACTCTTCAAAAACACGTGCCACCATGTTTTGCCTCTCCTATATCTCTGAAAAACACCACGGTTCATGCAGCTCCGAAAACAGGAGACCGAACAATGTTGAGGAATTCATTGATTTCTTTATGTTAGATAGAGTAATTTTAGAAAGAAATAGATAAGATTGGAAATTTCCAAAGGAAGTGAAAATGATAAAACAGGGATATTTTGGGACTATTGAACCAACGGAAGAGCATCGAATGACGCATGTGTTCCTCCTACAGTAGATCCTCTCTTCCATGGACCATCCAGATTGATTGAAAGATTTGAGGGCAGCATTAATCACCGATAAAGGACGGATAATTCGGGAGCACTTCATCTGGTGAATCGATTAAGGGAAGGGGAACGTAGAAAAAAAATTCAATGCATGACGCTTCGGCCTCAGGGGTGGAGGCGAGCGTCTGGCCGAACGGTCGGAGAAATTGAACGGCGGGCGTCACTGACCTACTGTGCCGTAGTTTCAATCCACGATATGCGGGATTACGGCGATGCTCCGAATGGGAGAAATATCGGATCTCGCTTGATCCATTTCCCGTCATCTCAACCTCTCAGGACACCATCTCCGACGAGAAAAATCCAATTCGAAGGAAGAGATTGAGTCGAATGCTGCGGTGGCTACAGCTATGTATCTTGTTTTAATAAAAGCTAATAGATGCCTGAGAGTTATGATAATGGGTCATTAAATCCTGAGGTTGGTTGACTGTAGCCCTCCTCCCTTCCCTATCAAACCTAAGTCCTTTACTTCCTAGTAGCTCTTCTTATCTACTTTCCTCTTTCATTGGTCCACGAATTGAACTTCTGGAAAAGGAAAAACTCCCCTCAGTACAGTTATTACATACAAAGTACCCAATTAGATACTGTAGAGTCTGTAAAATACCTCGGAGTTAAGCAAACTAATGAGTAGAACCCATATTAAAACAATCCATGTACATTTCCACAAATATATGACATTATTGCAAGGATTGTTTTAATATGGATTCAAAGATAAAATACTTCCACGAAGTGACGCCTGAGGGTGTGAAGTTTAAACTAATGATCTCTCGTGCAGCCAACAAATTCTGGAGATAACTGGTCAAGCTAATCATAAATTGGGATTTGTTAAAAGTGTACTTGGAAAAAATTACGATGAATTTAGAGAAATCAGCTACTTCTCTATTGTTAGACCCCTCTTAAAATACGCTCCCAGTGTCCAGAATCCACATGAGGTAAGCTTAAATACAGATAGAACGCGTGCAGAGAAAATCAGCAAGATGCGTGATAATTATATTTATATTATATATTATAAGATTATAAAATTAAAATATGGGAAATAGATTGTAAAACAGAAGGGTTTAAAATGTCGTTTTTCCCGCGATCGATTGGAGACCAAAATGGCTTCGTTAAGACTTTGAAGTAGGTTAGTTGACACGTATAGTGTAGCTGATTTACTTATTTGCACCTTAATGCTTGTTTCTAAACCTTCCGAGTTGTGCTAACACCATGTTTTGCATGTTCCCTGAATGACTCTTGTGCCACATTAACATAATTACATTATAGATTCTTTTAGTAGTTTCTGTAGCATTTGTAGTATACCGATAATGTGGTGCTTGTTGGTGAAAGTAAATTTCTTCACTGTAGTTCATGTTGGTGATAAGTCACCCCCTGCCAAACACCCTTGTGGTGGCTTGCAGTGTAATAAGGAGATGTAGATCTGTTCCCTGGTCTTCCTCTAGGAACTCAAATTCTAAGCTCAAAGATAGGAATTCAAATTCATGTAATTCGTCCGTCTTGCTATCCAATGGGAAGGCTGTATTTGGGTTGTTAGGCGATAATCTTAAGACGTTACCCCCTCTCCATCTAGGGCCACGTACTTGGGAATTAATATCGACAAAAACCTCTCGTTTTCCTGGTATTTTGGAGAATCTTAAACAAAGCAAAGCCAATCAAATCAATACTAGTCCTCTTAGTGCGGCGGGCCGATATATCGGCTCATAGGCAAAATATTGTTTAACTTTTACACACAAATATAATTACAATTATTTTTTGTACTAAGTATAAGCGTTTTTTTATTATTACCTAATTCAATGTATATGCAATAAGAAAAACTGCATATAGATATTTTAAACAATAACTTTATAATATTTATTTTCCTAGGGTGATACATTTCATTAAGTTACCCTCCGCATTTCTCACTAGAACCGCTGGCAGGGGTCCGCACTAAGATGGCTAGCACCCATTACACGAAATAACGCCACACCGAGAGAAATAAAAACAAAAATATAGGAAAGCATAATTAGACCAGTCATGCTGTATGGGACGCCAGCATTGGCCGGGCTATTGAAAAGTCGTTCCATCCGAAAAAGTAAACTGACATAAGGAAGGATATTAGGGCAAATCCTAAACCTCCCTCGATGGAGAAAGAATGAAGAAATATATAAAGAAGCGAGTGTAGATAGCATACTTGCCATTATAAAACAACAAGCTGTGAAGTACTCCAGGAAATTGGAGGAAAATAGAAACAACGCGCTATACACAGTTAAACTAAATTCAAGACATAAGTAATTGTGAAGAAATATTTAAGCGACCGAAAGAGGTGCTGAGCATTAAAAATGGCAGGGCTGCCCAAACTTAATACGTATAAAAGGAGATATTCACGGAAGAAAAGTCAGATGATGTATTACGAAACAACAGCCCCAATTTCCATTTTCGTCAGCGTGACTAGTGCATTACAAATAAAATCATACCTTTTGAATTTACTGCTAACTTTTAAAAGTTATAAACTATAGTGCGGCTGGTCAGTAGGTACCATTACCCACCTACGGTGAGGGGTCGACGCCGAAGCTCGGATTCCGAGTTCGGGTCCAGCTAAATGAGGGTCGACCCTTCCACGGGGCCTCGACAGCAGGTAAAATTTTCTGCGGCTCCAGCAAACGGATTTAAGCCAATATTATTATTATTATTACTAATTTTGGCAGACACGATCCGTCCTCTCCATCTTCCTCAATGTCCATGCTCCAAATCATCCTTATCTTACAATTCCACCCTTAATATCCCAACTGGTGCAGGTGATCGTAGTCGTTGGTCGCAACCACTAATTACTATCTAAATTTGATGAAAAACAAGGTTTTTAAGGGGAAGACCTTCCCTTTGGCGTTGGTATTTACCTGCTTTTTATTTAAATGCACCAAGTGGTATACAGTTTAGCATCCGATTTCTAATACGGAGGAACATTACCGGGAACCAACTCCAGTCCGTGGGATCCCACGACTGTGCATACTACCTACGAGATGAACTCCATTACCTGAACGAAAAATTGATCAGTTGAAGGCCAATGGTAATGAGTAATGAATTCACCCTAATACTAAATGCACTGACTTACTTACTCCCGGGGCTATTTATATCCAAGTTGATATTTTGCCGCACCAACAAATCCCCTCCATCTCTTTCGGTCCATTGCATCCTCCTCCGCAGCTCCAACCCTCTCCAAATCTCTCTTTACCTGGTTCCACCATCTCTGTGGTGGTCTTCCCTGGGGTCGTCTTCCCTCTGGATTTCCTCTCAAAACCTCCATCACACATCCGTGCTCTTTTCTTGACAAATATCCTTCCCATCTCATTCTCCTGCATTTAAATTCACTTACGATGTCGGAATTCTTTTAAGGTCCCTTATTTACTTATTGTACTTTTTCCACCGGCTCTGTTCATATGTAGGACCGTAGATCTTTCGTAACATCTTGCATTCAAATAATATCAATTATTCTCGGATTTCTTATTCAGTTTCCATATTTCGGATCCATAGAGCCATACTGGGTTGATTATTGTTTTGTACGATCAAATTTTTGTTTTATACGACTGGAATTTCGAAGGTAGGAGTCTGTGACATGCATGTAAGTATGCACAGACTATTGACTATTAAACGATTTAAACGTCATGCTTGATTTGTTAGTTCAACTCGCGACTAAGTTATAGATCATGGATCCATTGCAAATGAAATACATCCGGGAAGGGCTACATGGTTGGGAGTGCAAGTATGTCACATAGGAGGAAAAAACGATATTTGGTCGATTCACCACAAAGTTCGGTGTGAAGGAGCACGTTTCAGTTTCTTAGGGAAGTTTGGATTAGCATAAGACTCCGTGACAAGCAGGCCACGCGACGCGTCGGCGGCCGCCACGCGAATGAGCCCCCAGAGGGAGGTGGAAGAGGAGTCGGGCCGACGTAGTCGTAATCGTGCTCAGGGCGGAAGTTGAGGTGGAAAGAGAGAAAAATAGAGTGTTCACGTGTATGCATGCATGAGACGTGGACCAAACGGGATTCAGAATCCCTTCCCCTCCATTCTCCTCCCCCCGCCTCCCCCGACCGGGTTTTACGTTACGCTTCTCCCCCTCCCTCCCCCCATTCGAATACTTTCCCTTTTTTCACCTCCCGCTCACCCGCTCCGTGTACCGTGTTGGGAGTCTTTTTTAATTCCATTTTAATCCCACCAGAGTGCCGCAAATGCGGATTTTATAGTTAGGCCTCCCTTTTTTCGCATCCGCAATGCGACCGATAGGAGGAGGAGGAAGAAAAACGATGGGTGTAGGGGGGAGGGGATAGGAGCGGGAGGAAGGGAGGGAGGAGGTTTAAGGCGGGAAGAAGAAGAAGGGAACTCCCATCTCCTCAACTTCGCTCGTCCTCCTCCTCGCGCGAAACACGTCTACCTCTTCCTCCCTCTCGCTCTCCTGTAATTTCTCTTTTTCCGTCCCTTTCCTTCCTTCCTTCCCCACCTTTGAATACTTCCTTCCCTTGAGCTCTCCCCTCACGTGCCCTGACCCCCCCTCGACCGACTCGGAAACTCCTTCGTCTCCCGCGGCCGTTACCGTGGTGTCTCCTCGCATACCCCCTCTCCCCCTCAGTTCGCGATCTCTGCCCCCCCCCTTCCTTCATTGCGACCCCTTTCACGTTGCGAAATCGCGTGAGGGTGATGAAAGGAAAGAACTCTTTCGCGGCCTCACTTCGAGTGGCCGCTCTGTTCACTTGTCGTCGTCTCTTGCGTACTGATCGTCACGTGGCCCTCGTGCAGAAAGCCGGTAGGGGACTGCTGCCTCCTTCACCTCCCCCCTCTGTAACCATTTCTCCTCGCTCGTGGTGAGGGACAAAAGTAAAAAATGGGAAATAGTTTAACGTACTGCCAAGGACAGAGCGCTAAAATATTTAGATCACCAGTGGTAATTTTGAATGGGTGCGAATTATTCAATGCCTTTAAGTGTCTAAAATCTACATGTCGTCGTCATCAGATGTTTATTCCGAGGACTGTTTCACTGCAGTTGTCCATTTCTCCGAGAGGGTCAGATATACGAATCCACTTAATACCATGAAAGCTACCTAAGGGCAGTGTGGCACGGGGTGATATTTCACCAATAAGAACCATACCATATCTTTCTCAAGTTAATGAAACCAAATTAAATAATTAGCTTCACTACATATCGAAATACCTAATTATAGCCTCCGTGGGATTATAGCCTGGTAAGGGGAAGCGACAGACAACGAGGGTGATATTCAACATTCAGGGTCGGTGAATAAGTTGAGGAGATAAGGATTTTGTGATAATTTGCGGAAGGAATAAGAGAAATCCGGAATCGGCTTCAAACAACTGTTAACGAAATGCGATCTGCAGTTTAACGTCCCATCCGACCCACTGAGTATTACATTTTGAAGTTCTCTCCAAACAGCAGGCAAGTAAGGAATTGGGTCTCCACTGAAAAATCCGCCGACGTGAACCTGGCTCTGGGAATGGGAAGTCTATACTATGGTCACCAATCCAAACAGTTTCCTGTTGGTAATTCCATTGTTTGTGCCCGTCATCTCTATTGACATATATATCCCTATTACCAATTAATATTATTATGTGAAAAACATGACATCGAGATATAGCGCGGTAGAGAGAATTGGGGACCTTCCAATATCTAGTCCCTCTATTCTATATTCTAAATCTAATATCCCGAATAGTCTAATTCCAATATCCCAGATCTGTAATACGAAGGAGTAGGTATGTAAGATTCCCTGCTGCTGCGGCCGGAAGCATGTGGGACAAGCCAAGAGGGTGATTTCTGTCCGATTGAGCGAACATACCTGCGTCCAGTCAGCTCGAGCAGAGCATGCCTTCTCTAACCCGGATCATCAGATAATGATTAGTGACGCACGAATCTTAGCCATGGAAAATGATTATTTTCCTCGCCTCATCCGGGAGGCTATTGAAATAGAAAAAGTAAAAGAAAATTTCAATAAAGATGACGGGGACAGACTCCAGAAGACCTGGAAATGACTCCTGAACAAAAACGCGCCAAAATCAGGGTCCTCGACGTTGATCGGCCGCACTACGGGAAGCCCATCCTGAGGACGGTAAATGCCCATATCCACCCATTCTTCCAGAACATGACACACTGAGGACATCAACGGATACGCCACAGGAAACGCATCCAACACCCCGAAGACTACTGCAGTAACAACAAATACCACACCATCCTCCGAACGCCGACAATCACCATCGCGACACCCGCTCATCACGCAAGAGTAGAAGACACAGAGAATACCAACATCAATACAAGAATGACTCAACCACAATCTAATGCGGCGGCCTGCGTGAGGTTTTGCCGGTTTTACTCACGACTTAGGGCGGTTACCAGGCCATATACCATTCCAGAACAAATGCCAAATCAAATATCCAACAATATTATGTATATATCTAAAGATTATTGCTTATGTTTGTTTTGTTTTATATAAATGTGCAATAGCACCCTCTATAATTTTAAACTGTAAATATTTTTCTAACCCTGAAGAGGAGAAATCCTAAAACAGGGCCCCATTAATTTAATTTATTATGTTATGGGAAATAAACCTTTACAAAAACCAGTCGGCATTCAGACCTGATCTAATGATGTGGCCAGCATTGGCCATGAAACGTCATCAACAAGATAACGCATCCCAGCGAAAGCCGGAGACAATGGAATATCATGCACCAAAGCGCTGAAAACCCCTCAAGCAGATGTTACAACAGTTTCCAATAATGTCTTCATCGCGGCGAGGGACAAAGGAAGGAGATGGAAAATGATCGGTGGAAAACATTTAGCGTCGAATTAACTGACGGCCGCTATGCTCACTGCTCAAAGAGCGACCGGTGTTAGACCTGTGATACTTTCGGAGAGGTGCAAATGTAATTCTTACCTTCACGTGTCGCTTGCCTGAATAATTACCATCTTAGGTTCTACTCTACACCAGAAAAGTTTCGATTCTGTGACCATGAGAGCGAGGAGACGATCAGATTGTTCATATTGTATTATTTTACGCAAACAATGACGCGAAAACACCGTGTATCGTGAAGTCGTCAATCGATTTTCTGCTAGATGTGAAGGAACTGTTACAAGTTGAATAATGGAATGGTATTTTTTATCTTTTTTTACATCATATCTGCTTACATCTGGTATTACAATTTTAAAACTGGAGCAAGTAGCCACATCAAATCCGCCGCCTCGCCCAGCGGCACAAAGTTACGGATAGAAGGCTTTATCACGAGTTTGTAGTCAGAGTATATGAGGTTTTGAAGAGATATGAATTGAGGAAAATTGTCTCATAATCATAATTAGTCTAGGAAAAATGTCGCCCCACATGAAATAAATGAGCATCAGGTTCCGTGAGCCTTAGAATACTTCGTGATCAACAAACCAGTACATTGTGTTTTCCACCCTCAATTATTCCTGACCCTGGTGTAGGAAGTAATGATAATTATCAAGGTTACTTTCGAAATGTCGTCAGAAAGCCATCAGATGTTCGGGAGCTAGAAGCGTGGAAAATATGAAGTAGACACTTGTCCACTAAGATATTTATTACGAAAAATTAAGCTGGATACATCCGCTTTTGGAGATCAAGTACTTGGTTCACGTGGATTGGAACTGAAAAATTGAATTAAGTTTAAAATTACGCCAGTAACGGTCGCAATTTATCGCTCCGTTCCTATTTAAGGTGGGTCCAAGAAGAAAGGACATGTATTTAATTTTATTCAAATTCTGCGCACATTTAGAAAAACGTCCTCTACTTAAAATAATTAACAAATTATTAAATTTACGTGCTATGTTTCTCGCAGATTAAACTTGAAATAATATGGCGTTCAGTGAGAAACTAGGAGACGGGGAGAAACGTGAGGAATAATAGCGTTTATCGATCTAATATGAATCCCATGTTCATGGGAAACTTGTTATTAAGAAGGAAAACCTCCCTGAATTGATCAAAAATGAAACAGATCCATTTCACCGCCTTATTTTTCGAGTAAATTGCTAATTACTGGGAAAACTGAAGACAAACTGTGGTAATTCTATAGAAATGGCGCTGCGGTCAGCGTGCCTATGACTATTATTCACGAGAAAAATTCAAAAATTATTCATGAGAAATATATTTGAGGGATAATTGGCATTATTTTGCCTTATTTTTGGTTTTCTGTGGCTATCGCATTCCATCAGTGAGAGTAGGATTTTTAAAACAATTTTTAAAAAAGTTTACAATTTAGTCTGGTTTGGACTCACACAGACTCGGTGGAACTACGTTAAGCAGGACCCTGCACTTCGGACTATTGTCTTCTTACGATTTATAAAGTTTCCCGTAATGATTAGAGGTAGTATTGCCTTAACTTTGTTTTTTCATTTAATTTTTTTTTATTTCATCTAAATGCTCCTTCAAGGAAAATCTTATAGGACTAAGCGTTAAGCCGTAGATTTCACCGCGTAACGAAAGCCATAAATTATACTGACTCCAACCTCTTTGCTTTTCTGTAAGATTTGATATAATTTTATTTTATGAAACTGAGGGAAGTATATAATTATCTTCAGGGTTTAAACGTTTATTGATGTTTGTTAAATACCTGATTTTGAAGGTGAATACCAATTAATGTGGTGAACGAGGTAACCAGCAGAAGTTTCCAAGACAACATTGCACCATCACAGTATGTCGGCCTTGTGCTCGGACAAAACCCGGAAGTCTGCTATTAAAATCTGAATACTGTTATCTTATCGAAGATCTAAACTGAAAAAAATGTTAGATACCTCAATATCTTGTGCATGTTATATAAGTTTTTGAACAATATTACTCGGGCGAAAATTGAGGTAATATAGCTATGTGAAGAGATACCATAGCACTGCCATTGAGCCAGTGCATTTTAGCGGAAAAAGTCCAAATTTTAAAACAAATAAATCTTCGTTAAATGACCCATGGCTTAGTATTATTTTTACACCCCTCGATTAAAAAAATATTACTTAATAATACATCTTATTAATAATTAATTAAACATTATTATCATAAATAATCACAATCAATAAATCTTTGTTAAATGACCAATGACTTAGTAATATTTTTACACTACTCGATAGGCAAACTATCACTTTATAATATATACTAAAACCAAGGTAGGTTATCGAGCATGTCGAAAATAAAGGTTCTCCTTAAATTGCGTTAAAACGTATAAAATCAATCAAGCTTCGTTTGATTTCATGAATGCTCGACTGATTAAAGTATTCCACCTTTCACCTACCTTGCTGAAATCTGACGTCGTCAACGGTGAATCTGGAGGAACGAATGTGAAAAATTATATGGCCATGTATCCACAACCATCACAGCACCTCGTTATTTTAAATCACGTTTATAAACACGGCATTCAGAACTTTGTAAGGATCCACCTCACCAAAAACAAGCGTTCTAAGTATCCAAAAGCAAGAACCTTCTCTGATGTCTACAATCATTATCGTCGCCATTACGCAAATACCATCCCGGCCCGTGTAAGAAACTAGTTGACCTCGACCCAGTGGAAAGCTAAAGAAGAGCAAAATTACGTATTCACGGTGGGAGAACAAGTTTCTTTTTCCTCAGTTTCGGTAGTTCTTGGTATGTCGCTGAGACCTTGGGGTAAAAATCACGGGATGCGCTTGGACAAAATGATTCAGACGGAGACTAACCAGATGAATCATTGTCATACGGTACCGGATCTCTCCACTCACAGAGGAGTCTTGCTCTCTCAGCAGAGAGAGCCAAAAGACCGCATACCTACTTCCGCTGCATCGCCGGGCATTTAGGACCTCAATGCACTTTGCGACGTGCTCGCATTTGTATGCAGTGTATGTTTTCCTTATTATGGCCACATAGGGGTTTGTGGAAATCAATATCGCGGGGTGGCCGAGTAAGATGAGCGTCAGCGAATCGTCCGGTATTCAAGTATAGCATTATGTTTACTTGATGACGCATAAAGTCTTCGTATCGTGACTTCAGCGTTCCGCAAAAAAATGAATACGGAAGATCACGCATCTTAATTTATGCGGGCGTGCTATGTACACGAATCCTGTTTATTTACTAGGGGTTGACACAGTTTGCAAAACGTAAATCATGTCATAGATTGATATTTCTATGCATAAAAAATAACATTCGCTATGATTAATTGCGACATTCTTTTGCAAAATATATATTCTCGTCCGCATGGGCCCTCATGAATGAAGTGGAGAATCATTACAATAATTACTGTATTTTTATTTTTAATTTATGATACTATACAAAATAAGTGAATACTATATGATGATGTAGGAACTTTTATAATAATCTCTAGATAACTCGAGCGCATACAATATTATCAAAACTAGAGGCAAAGGAGAGATAAATAGAACGTATTTTTCTTATATCTGGAAATTTCTTGTGGAAAAATCAAATAGCTTGTCTAATATTTTCAACGGAATCCTACGAGAGGAGGTTGAGTAGGTAGGTTATTGCTCAAGCTTGTTACCCCTGACGGTTTTAGAAATACCGTTAGAATCAGATTTGAGTATGTTCCCAAAAATTGCCGCATTCATGCGATGCACAGCAATTGGATGCAAACGCCATGTGTCATGTCCTTCCTCATGCGAGCAGACGGACTAAGTTCAGCATATCGCTTTGAAAACTAAGATTTATAGGTCGAAAGCAGAGTGGTATTATTCGATAACCAAAATATAATAAATTATCACCAGAACTACATTTACAAGTTTATTTCAGCCTTTACGAACTTCCATAAAAAAAAGGATCAAGTAATGTCACCATCGAGGGGTAGAGGAATGGAATCCATTTAACTTCTCGTAATTCTCCTCATAAGTTAGCGAGCATTTCTTCGTGGTCAATCAGTCAAATTTCGAGGCAGGAATTTATTCATTTATCATTCTCATATGGACAATGTGCACCTTATTGGAAAGCGCTGCGAGGTGAAATGAGTTGCCGGAGATGTGGCGTATTTTTGCGCCGTGAAGTTTCTTCACAGGAGTATGGATTGCCTAGAAATAATGATATTAATTGTTTTAAATGTGTAGCGCCCACAATTCTCGCATCCGCGTACACATGCCCTTTAGTCACGCAAAGGGCGAGTTGCGGACTTCAGCATGAAGCTCCCGCACGTTCCCAGGGTATAAAGTCGGCCTTGCAGTCTTGAATATGAAATACGCGCACCCATAAATGAAACGTTGCATATTCGCAGTCTCCGCATAATGCACTTTGAGGAGAACGAAAATTTACTCACGAGGCTGAAAATGTCCTGAGTTGAAAGGGTTGGACAGATTGTGAAGCCTATTATATTTCGCTTACGGAGTGCTTTTGGTTTTCTTCGTGACATATGCGGTGTATTCTCATATCCGGTCTTGAGATGGGGGAAAAAGGGCTTTCGCTGCAGCGATGGAAGGAATTAGGACTCCTGCCAGAGTCAGGCGGTTGGCTGGAGAGAGAGAGATAGAGTTGAGTAGAGGATTTTGAATCGCTTTAAGTATGCAGCATGAGTCCACATGTGCTCAGAACGGATATCCATTAAAGTTTCGCCATATTGAATTCTCAAAAGACTCAGGCTTCGTTGTCAATAAGACTCAGGCTAATAGCCATTCTTTCGTCCGACACACTTTTAGTCTTTAATGAAGCACCAAATATTTAAAAGCGTGGAGTTACATCCATCACTCCACTTTAGTTCATGGAATTCAAAGGACTTGAAATAAAAGTTTAAAGTGCCTCTTCGACGAGTTGAGTGTCATGAAGGAATGAAAGTTAGGAGTGGGCGTACACTCAATGACGAAGGCTGCCCGAGAACCTCCAACAAATCTGTGATTCGAACCCTTTCTAGTCATCTTCTGTATTATCACCATCGGGACATGCTTTTTAATACCACTTACGCATATGAGAATCACCTACGCATAACTCACTTGAACCTTTACTGGTACTTATTGTATCCGAAGGCGGCGATTTAAATACGAACTATGGACATGCATCCAAGGAAAATCAATTTTTTATGAAGTTTTCGTTATCTAATGTAAAAACAACATTATACAACTATGATGATAACTTAAAACTTGGTTATTCCACATGTGTTTATTTGAAAATTTTGAAACGACCCGGATTTCGACAATCCACGTCATCGTCAGGTCCCTCGAACGTCGAAACCCAGGTCGTTTCAAATGAAAATATGTGGAAAAACGAAGTTATAAGTTATCAAAATTATGTTAACACAATCCATTAAGTTACGCCTGAAACCACCTTTTACACAACTATTTACTCATTCCAATGTTATTAGTTTCATTTTACATATTGTCTATTCATCATTCTTACTATTCCTTCTATTAAAAAATTATAAGTATCGTGAACACATACGCGTTAGTTATCAACTGATACAGGTTCAAAGTAGGAATCAATATCCATATTCTTTCATGGTCATCATGACATGGAAAGAAAGAACAGTAGCACCAGCGATCTCGTGACCGCACGGATTGTGGGGAAACGTTAATAGGTAAGATTTTTTTAAATACACGGAAACGAATACTATCCGTGTATTTACCTTCTTCTTCTAAAGTGTTTCTGTCCTCAGGCTTCAATTAAACTGCTCCCTTTATGCTCGTCTATCCTGTGCTGACTCCCTCCGCTATTTGTAACTCCTTCCATTCATAATATCTATCCACATATTATTTCTTCGTCTTCCTCTCCATCTTTTTCTCCCGATCTTTCCTTCTTATATTCTTTTCAGTTGGTAATCTTTCCTCAGGACATGTCCCAACCAGTTTGCATTCCTCTTTCTTATTGATCTCAAAATATTCCATTTCTCATACATCCTCTCTAGCACTTCCTCGTTTCTCACTTTATCACTCCATTTTAATCTTTTTTTTCTTCTCCATCACCACATTTGAAAAGCTTCTAGATACTTCTCCTCTTCTATTTATGCTATCAATGAATCGTATCTGGTGCAAGATTGATAAAGCTTGTTTTTAACATCGTATTTTTAATGCATAACAAATTTTTGGCTTACAAAGTGTTATTAACATGGCTGACATTGGTTCAGAGCAGTGCATTCCAGGGTCGAAAGACGAACCAACTTAGAATTCAATGAGCGAATGCGAAATCTGTTGAAGTGGATTCGCTTCTCCGCATCGTCCACCCGCGCTTTATTTAATTTCGCACGGATTAATAAAAGATTCATACTCCTGCATCGCATCATTCTCATTTCACCCGATTTAATGAGTTAAATCAGAGATTTTTAGACTCCGCAATCCAGGTAATCAAAAAAATTAGTCAAGGGCAAGTGTTTATTCACTGGAGGATTTTATTCGGCAGCTTAGTCCAAGTAGACCTTGGCACTAATTTCCTCTCGCTCCGGGACATCATAATGAAAGGGAGAATGGGAGCGCGAGAATTGTCTAGGGAAGGTTTCGGCGAAGAGGAGGAGGAGGGGCAAGGGAGGTCGGGTACGGGAGAAAAACAAACCGTAATGTTTTTCCGAGCTGCAGTCGCCCGCAGTCCCTCTCCCCACCCCTCTTCTTTACTCTCGGGAAAATGATTTGCGGTCCGCGGAGCTAATCCCGACCTAATAACGCCAATTCCATCGTCGCCTAATTCCATCATCGCCCTCCATGGCGAATTTCTCTCCTCCTTTTTAACCCTTTCCCCATCACCGACCCCATCCACCCCCTTTCTCCTTCCACGCCGCTCTAATTTCCAGCCCACTTATCCCGAACGCCCTAACTCGTATGCGTCGGCCCTTAAAAGCCGCGCCTCCGTCACCGTACCCTTCTCACTTTGCTCTCGGACGATATATAAAGCGCGGAGAGTTCTCCCACCTTGGTCTTTATACAGAGGAGTCTACCTCCAATTTTTGGCCTCCAACCACACCCACCTCCCCCCCTTCCTCTCCCGCTCCCTCTAGCCTGACTTCCAAATTATTAATGCGTGCATGCGCAACTCCGGTGGTAAGCCTCTATTCTCCTCTATTCCTTCTCCGGTCTCGCTCGACACCTCGCGTGAGGTTTGCCGGTAACCTATGAGAGCATAAAAAGATTATCTGCTTTCTCAAGTTTAAATCGAGATATTATTTTGGGACGCATCATCAAAGTATTTCTTGTAGGTAGTGTTTTAGGTTTCGAAGGCTCTTCCAGACTTGAGGATAGGTTGCTCTAATAATTTAATAAATTTTTGTCCAGTTAAGTAAATTATTTCCCGCGGAAACTCGGATAATTTTTTTCTATTTCGGTTGACCGCAAAAGCCGTGGCAAATGGAGGAAGAGATTCTCAAGACGAGTCATAGTAGGAGTCTTTAAGAACGAGGGAGCCGGAGTCTTGTTTTAGTAATGTAATTAGTGATACGTATACATCGACACATCGCTTCATCATTGGTCGTTCAATCCTAAGATTGGTTGACTGCAGCCCTCCCTATCTAATTATCATACTCTTCCTCAACTATGTTAGTTCTCCTATCTCCTGGTATCTTCCTCTATGTTCTTTCCTCTTTATTTGGTCCATGAACTTATTCCTGGGTCTTCCTCTGGGGACTTTTCCTTGTATTTTGCCTTCAATTATGTTCTTCACAAACCCCTTGTGTTTGAGGGTGTGTCCTATATATCTGATTCTTCTTTTCTCTATGGTGTTTTATGTGGTCCTTTCCTCTTCCAATCATCTGTACTCTTCATCATTTCTTATTTTGTCCGTCTTTCGAGCGAGTAATTCGAAGGAAGTAGCGATACATCGCTAATTTCGGTATTTCCTTTGAAATCGACTCCCACGTGTACCACGTGTACGGCTGCCTTGAAATTATTGATGCAATGGAGTGCTCGAGTGCTCCTTCTTATTCACCCTCAGACTACCAAGGATGGTCACGAGATTACCCCAGTGAACATTTTTAATCGCAGAACCATAGAATTTTTTTGGCAATGTAATGCTTCCGAGTAATTCTTCTTGGATGATTAAAGAACCTCATTACGAATAACTATTTCATTTTCAATATTTTTGTTCGGAGAAATTTCATTTGGGGTAACCAGATTACCCCCGTTTGCGACAAAAGTATTGAAGCAGTTTCGAATGTAAATTTGTTGAAATAGGTCATAATATGCGTTCTGTGCATATATTTTTATTTATTTAACATTTTCTGATTACAGAAAGAGGGTTGATTAATATTTGAATGGTTTTTAGTAGTTTTAAAGGTAGTTCTGTGATTATTTTATCCATTTTTTCATAAAGGAGTGTTTATTGTATTATATATCTTTTCAATGAAATATTGTTTATTACTATAAAAAAATATTTCAAATCCTGATAAAGGTATAAATGATCATATAAATATGATATTAAGGATCAATACTGAATAGTATAATTTTTATGAAGTAGGGGTAACTAGGTTACCCCAGTAATTATATAACATAAAAATTATACTATTCTGTATTTATCCTTAAAATCATATTTATATGGTCCTTAATATCTCTATCAATGGTTTAGAATATTTGTTGATGGTGATAAACAAATATTCTAAATCGTTAACCTTAACTTTTTGGCACTTGTTTTACATATTTCGAAATAATTCGATTCCATGAGTAGGGAATTTCCTCGTAACGCAAAATAATACGTTTTACACAATTTTAATGGTGGATAAAACATTTCAAGAGGTTATGACGAGTTAAGAACACGTATTTACATATGGTATTCGCTCACATTTTGAACCTCGTGCCGTAAATCCCAGTCGTAACAATGCTGTAATTAGAGCAAAAATGTCCAAATACAACTCTGACATGATTTATATTGCTACATTGTAACGATTAATGTTAAATCTGGTATTTATTTTGATTTATTAAATAAAATTGTATGGCCTTGGCTGGATTTTATCGGTTTGATGTTCTTGGTAACGGTTTATTTATATGCGGAAAAGTTGGATTGTCGTGCTGGTCCAGAGGAGATATGTTTTGTACCGAGAGGAAATTATGACGAATTATATAGATATTGTTTGATCTTTCATTTAATCGTTTATCTTATTTTTATCATCCTTAGTGTCCTGTGGACTTCGGTGGTGGTTTTTCTAAAATCACCTGGCGCCCTGAAAGCAAAAAGCCAAAGTAACCCCCCTTGCTCTACCATCTAGGCACTGAGAGGCATTTGGAGTTATAACATGCATGATGTTTTCCACCATATTGACCGGTATACCTCAGTGAAATGCGTCCCAAGACTTTTTTCCGGTAAAATAAAGTATTTGAGGCTTGACTTTGTGCAAGTCATCCATTATCAAAGAACAAAATAAATTTGATCGCTCCGCTTATGAGATTTTATTGTCACGATCCGGGTTTCGACACTTAGTATTATCTTCAGCTGAAGACTTCATATTTGTGTCATCTTCAGGTGAAGACTTCATTTTTGTGTTTTCTTCAGGTAAAGACTTCTTCTTTATGTCATCTTCAGTCGAAGATAGTTCAAAGATAATGACTTTCGAAACCCAAGTCGGGACAATCAAATCTCACAAGTGGAGTGAACAGAGAGTTGTTTTATTCTTCCTTAATTTTTCTCACCTGATGGATTTGACACATCCCGAGGCACAATATGGATTTCACAACATAATTTAAGGTATTTTATAGAGAAAATTCCTCAGAGAAAGTGCCAGGAATGAGTCATGGACCAAAAAAAGAGGAAAGTACATAGGAAAAGCTACCAGGAAGTAAGGGAACTAGCATTGACCCTTTGAGCAGTACGGACGTTCATTTACATCCGTGTGGCTCCTGGCCATCCAGAGCATGACTGTACGTGTTTGTCTTTCAAATTTGCGCTGGAGCAGTAAATACTAACGTTCATGCCTACCATGCAGATGCATCTTAACATGTTGTTCCATTTATCCTGGCGGCTGGTGAGCCCAATTATCACTATGAAGTATATCTAAATAGGTAGTCCTGCCACCTATTCCATTATTCTGCTAACTACGTCTAGTCTTGAATACGTGAATTCATGTAGTTGCAGTGGTTCCATTGACGGAAGATATTGCATTCAAAGATGGTTTTAGTCACGTTCTAAGTTATTATTGCTGTTCTTCTACCACAATATTTAGGAACGTAAAAGGTAGTAAAATTGTAACCGAAAGTAATTTAATTTTATAAGGTACAGTTACAGGCTTAACTTTGTGGAAACGCGACACATGAAATAATTTCTCACTTTGTATATTCCTCAATTTTTACTACTTTCACCTACCATGATATCAACATAATGCAATTTTCAAGCTGGATATCCCTTATTTCAGTGTCCTACTACACTATGGTATAATAAAAAAGTGTGGAATGTACAAAGTGAGAAATTAATTTTATTTTTTCGAAAAAACAACTCACTCCCGGGGTCAGGGCAAACGAAAAAAGACTCACTACTCAAAGGGTTAAATACAGAAGGGGGGAGGGATGCAGTCAACCAGTCTTAGGATTGAACGACCGACGATGATGATAATTTATCTGAATTCGAAAGTTTACCAAAAATGTGCAGTCAAAATGCCTCAAAATTAGCGCTCCAACTACCTTAACAGGGAGTCTTGATTAGGTACTCGCGCTTGCGTTGAGATTCCCTCATTTGGCTCCCTTTCTTTCGTCCCGGGCCCCACTTGCATGCGGGAAATGTGGTATCCTGCCTCCTCTGATGTTGCTCTCTCACTTTTTCGACTGATATGAAGACTGGAAAAGAAGAGCGGATTTTCTCCTTTCGGATGCATCATATTCATCTTAAAACCTCGCCTCGAAATGGCGAGTCTCAAAAAGAAAAACTAGGCAATGTAATTTGAAAACCCCATTCGGAGGAATAAATATTTATAATAAAACAAAACCTTCCGCTCATCCGATGTGGATGTGGGGGATGTGGGAGAGTAGTTTTCTGTCTTCGCGCAGGAGAAAGGAATGATGATGAAATGGCAAAAGCGTTCCCTTGGGTATTGATTTTGAATTCTGGACGTACAGAGAGTATCCCTTAAGAGTGCAATTTCTGTTTTTTTTACTATTCCTTCCTTTTTCTTTTTTCCTCTATCTCTATCTCTTTTTCTCTCTCTCTATCGACTACTCAATCGATCTATGACCGATCGCGCATTCGTCCAAACTAGGGTCCGCCGCACACGTGCGAGCGTGCACCGGCGCAATCACTCACGTGAATATAGTGGAACGTGCGGAGTGAATTGCTCGATATATAGCTTCCGGCGATCGCAGTGCTCTCCAAGAGTCCGTTTAATTTGGCGAATGTTTCTCTTTTTTTTTTCGTCGACTGTAATTGCTTTGATCACAATGCAATATGATTCGCAAGTTCACTGCCGAGTCAATCGTTCGTCATCTCGGTCAGAGTCGTTGGTAATATTTCACAGGAAATTTTTAAAATTACTTTCTATTCCATAAAAATTGAAGGTATAAATTAGTTATTATTGGCTTATTTTCTCCTTTTTATAGAGTTTATTTTTTTGAAAATCTTCTGTGTCAAATTTCAATCATGTTGCTAATTTCATTGCTTCTAGATTTTTTAAGGGCGAATATGTCCTAATTATTCCAACTCGCTCTTGGCTAAATTACTTTTATTTTACCTTGGTTTTTGTAAGTACATCTCAAGAGTTAATCACAATGATATTCATCCGATAAAAAATATCAATACCTAAAAATGGGCATATCAAGCATATTCCATTGCAATTTAATGGGTAAACGATTGAATACCTAAAAAATAGACTCATCAAACAAATAAATTCCATGCTCCATTTAAAATCTGAAAGATTAACTCATTAAGCTAATTCTATACACTTTTTTCACAACATACGTTTAGTCAAAGTTATTTTCATTTAACAGAGTTATTTGCAGCCAATAAATTTCCCATATTTCGGTAGTTAAACAGTAAAAAATACTCATGCATATTTCTCTATGACATTAATTGTAAAAATTTGTTGCAATAATTCACTGACCTAAATCAACATCGCTGACCTTTTCGAAAGTTAATTGAGTTCAATCAGCTAATTTAACCAATTATTTCACATAAAATTGCGAGTCAGGCGTATTTTTCACGTTTTCTCTATATGGTCACAATTAGGAACCTTTAGCATTACTCCCTTCAAAGGAAATTATTAGTTAAGGGCTTAGTGGAAAACGTGTGAGGACACGAATATTACCTAGGAGCAGAACTATCAATATTTCATGACAACTAAAATATTTGAATATAGCGTTTAAGGATTTCCGGAGATATGTAATACCGGCACAATTGAACGATAATTAACCAACAGTTATTACGGTAGAAGATACGAAAATTAACTCAAAAACTGTCTAACAAGGAAATCAACAAGTTTTTACGTTCTTGATGTATCCAGTCATAGACTTGGTGAGGGTCTCTTTTCCCATCAAGAATGGAGGGTGTATTAAAAATGAGAATGAAATGTAGTCACGCAGCTCCACTTTTTACGAAGCATTTATTAACTCGCCTCCGCAGTGTTTCTTCTTTCTTAAACCGTTTCCCCCCCCCCACCCCCCCGCCTGAGGAGTCCCGATGAATTCAGAATGCTTTCAACAATAGATCAAAGAGCGTGGCTAGATATGTTTAAGATTGTGATGATAAGCTCATGAGCGTGAATTTACTGTCACATCGATTGTGGTAATTGGTGCAATTTCTTTTTTTATATAATTTTGCGTGGAACTTTGCATTCGTGTTCTCATTGGCGATATCTCTGGGAAAAGTGAAACAAACTGCACTATACCAATGTTGTTTCTAGGGAATTCAATGCTATTTTAGCAGGTGGCTCTGCAGCACATGACATACATTTCGTAATAACTAAATTGCATATCTACAGATTATCTTCAATAGGCGTTATTCGCCGGTAGATCGAAGGGAGTATTCTGGTGAATTCTGCCATGCTGAGAATGATGTGGTGGAAAAGCATCTCGGTGAATGAAAGAAATAAAAAAAACGTTGGAGGCGATAGTGCTTCCGTTTAACGCGTCCGAACGCGTTTGCATTCACTGTCTGCTTCTTGTTAACGGGGCCAACAGCACTCGAACAGTATTGAGGGATGACTTCCGAGAATTTGATCCGAGCCTAACGATGGGGTGACTGAGAGGGAACTGGTTTATCTGTCATCGCAGTCCTTTTCCATGGAAACTAGAAACTTTTCGAAGAAACTCAGCGATCATTTATGTATATGACCTTGCCTCTGACACGGAAGAGTTGAAATGCGTAGTGCTACTGAAAATTTAAATTGGAAATTACCAAGTTTTGGTCTAATTTCATTCATTCGTTCATTCATAATGCAGTGTATTAATGTAAAGAGATAACTTGATGCAACTGGAAATGCTAATACAAACACTGATGCTTTACATTTGTCATATGTGCATACAATGCCAAAAAGATTTAAATGTAATATTTTTATGTATGAGTGATTTTATTGAGGATAATACTTATATGAATGTATGAAAATAATGCTGGTTATATTTTATTTATGTTTAAGTGTATATATGTAAAGATGTAAATTTATGCTACTGGATACGATAATCCTGGAACCTGCTGATAAGCATAATGCTTAGCAGGACCATACCCAAGATATAACAAATGCCTTGTAACCCATCCAAAGGGAACTATGGACTTATATTTTGTATTTTTTAAAACAAATTTTATGTAGAATTGAATCTAAAATAAAATAAAAATAAAATTTATAAATCGGCGAATAAAAGTAGAAGGAATTTTCAACGTAAGATTGAAATCAATGACGACGTTCTAATTACGTTCAACACATTCCATGAATGTGAGATTTCAGGCTTCCTCAGGAAATGCTTAGGACGTAGAGCTTCCGGGTTTCCGAGTGGTAGTGGTTTGTGGTGCCGACGCTTCGAAGGCGTAGTCTGCCATCGTCCTCAAGGTGAAAATTTTGACCAGGATATTCACCCTGAAGACGATGGCAGACCACGCCTTCAAAATGTCACTTTCACAAATCACCACTATCTGGTCAGAAATCCGAGAGCTCTACATCCATATTCAATAAACTCCAGCGAGTTACGGTGGGAATGATGACAAACAGTCGAAATAAAATGCATGGCTGAATGAAGAGATTGAAAATGTATTTTTTTTATTTCTACTAAAATAATAATGGGCAATAATATCTGCGAAATACAGTGAAACCTGTATTAAGCGACCACCGAAGGTTCCGCTGAAAAATGGTCGTTAAGAGGGGTGATCGTTCAACAGGGGTTCAGTTCCTAAGAGTACATATTATGCAAATGAACGGGCGGCTGATTTGACAAAGATATAATAAGTCTTGAAGCGATGGTTTAGTTAAAATCGATACAGATGAAGTTTATTTCTTCATAATTTAGTAGCTCCTTGGAAATTTTAATTCATATTAATATCAAGTAAACATACATTAAAACCTGAATTAAGCGACCACCAATGGTTCCGCTGAAAAACGGTCGTTGAGAGGGGTGGTCGCTTGGTAGGAGTGATCGAATAGAGGGGCTTTGGTGTATGTTGATAGTTTGCACGACTCGTCACCTAACACCCTCATGTCCAGCTTAATTTCAATTAAACGAACTAAATGAAAGGACGGCAGAATGAAGAGATTGATAATGTAGGTTTCTAATTTCTACTAATAACATAAAGGGTAAAAATGGCTACGTAATATATTGTCACTGAAAATATCTCTCAGTGAAAGAAATAAGTTATTAAATTAGGATCAGTTTCTTACGATTAGTCCTTAATACCTTCCCCGCATCAACCGATATTCCTGCATGTCTTCATAGATCGCTTGGATCTGCATCCCTTATCAATCTGTCTCAGTATCCAAATTTCCACATTTCTAATTTGCATGATTCGTCGCCTACCCCCATCCAGTCCAGCATTTTTGCCCTCTCGTTACCCTTGTTAGTATGACCCGCACTGAGCAGTCGGGTAGCTGGCTTGGACTATTTCTGACTTGCATTTTCAAAAGAATCATACTTCGCATATTTCACACTTTATTGAGTTCCTTGACTGGTTTTGACGCTATGTTTGCGTCATTGTTAAGTGCCTTAGTAAAGATTCGAAGTACTCAATGACATGTGGAATATACTAAGTATTATGATTTTAATGTTATACGCTGTCTCAATGCTCATCAGCCTCACCTAGAATACGCCGCGAGCATTTGAGACCCTGGTCATAACGATTTATCCAAAGAGTCAATGAAATATAAGAAAACCTGTACATTTCGTTAAAAACTGCTACGAGCAAACATAGTGTTTCACAACTTTTCAAGGGATTAAGTTGGGAGTCCCTACGGACTCGGAGGCTACACGCTTAGCTTAGCTTACTTGAGAAATTCTGAACTGGTGTGCTTCAGAGCGACACATACAATATTATCATGATGCCGTTCTCTCTCTAGGTCTGACAGAATTGATCAAATAAGAGAAATAAATTACCGAACAGAACGCGCAAAAAGTGACCTCAATAAAAACTGAGCTCCAGGAAATACACTCCAATAATGCACATCACCATTTCACCTCCCAAAATCTTACATCTTTACACAGCTGGTGACCTAACACCCCTAGTCACATGTCCATGAGGCGGCTCGCAGGGTAGTATGTAGATGCAGAATGCTACAACGTGACTTCGTGAGGTAACTGGCTAAGAAAGCTCATGGTGATTGGGAGACCCGGGATTGAATCCCGTTGGAGTCAAAAGATTTTCTTCATGGCTAATTCCACCATCTTTGGAGTATATATTTACGAAGTTAGTCCGCCTACTATCACATTAGATAATAGTGAATTCCCGAGAGTCACTTCTCGACACGCCGTGATAAGTTTACCTTGCGACAACAAGAGCTTATCGTATGAACTCACCGACTTTCGGTTATCACATCCTGACCACATCGGAAAGGTGCGTAACATCCAATACTTGAATAGATCACGGGGAAATCTGTCACTTACGCATGCAATTATTGCCCCGGTATTTCGAGGATTTATCCTATAGAAAGTAACCACCCCGAGCCCCACACAGTCCTGAGTTTGCTTGAGCTCAGTGGTTCGTAGATGTCGATGCAAACGCAGTGAAAGACCGTGGAAATTTCCGGATGTGTATTTATGAAATTTAATTCCTTTCTCTCTCTCTCTCTCTCTCTCTCTTTTCACAGAGCTCACGTGCTACACGTGCATGAATGTCACGGACAACCAAGTGTGCAACCGCTTCGCCATTGATCGCCCGTGTCCGGAAGGTACGTCACGAAACCCGCCTGAGTTCACTAACGAGGGCGAACGGTGTCCCAAGCGGAACCACCGATGAAGCCACGGTGCCGTTAATGAGTGGGAACGGGGAGGGGAGGATAAATTTGAATGGAGCAATAGAAGTTGCATAGTGAATGAATTGATATTTATCGCTCCTATGCTACAAGATAAATATTAATTCATTTCAACAGTGTCGAAAAGTTTCACCACTAATAATTTCGAAATGGACTCACGATAATATGACTAAATTAAACTAACATCATAAATAGAACCTAGAGCTTGAGGTACATAGAGTGCATAAGGCTAGCCTGTATTTTGGGCACAGTAACTTAAATAGGATATCTGGTTACCAAGATAATTGTATTTACTGAGAGAGTACAAGTTCAACTGAAAATAAAACTAAAAATCGACAAAACAGTAACTTGATTTCCATAGTAACATTTTTTAACGAACATCATTCAAAGATAGCTAACTGTATCTTGGAAAATTTCATTTCCTAGTCCCTAAATGAAAACTTTCATAATGGAATAAACATTCTGAAAGTTGCATTGAGAAAGACTTGATACATATTACTCATCTTTTGAATGTTTTCCGGCATCAGATTGAAGTTTATAGGTTTCCTTCGCGAGGTTGATGAAATTGATATTTTAAATACACAACGTTACTGCTGATCTCATTGCGAATAAGTACCTTCTATACAAAAACATATTTTTAATACGCTCGGATTAACAATAATACTTAAACGGTAATGCATTTTTTCTTCATTATCACTTTATTAAAATTAATCTCACCATGTTCAATCCCTAATTTTACATTCTAAAACTAAGTTTTTACTCAACTGAGAAAAATATGACAATCTATTGCGAGTAGAATTATTTCTGTACAATTACATTTAATGTAAAGTTCTTTTCTCAAAGCCGGGTAAAACAACTGGCAAAATATATTGAAGTACCCAATAATATTTATAGGAATTGATTCAGTAACTGACATGACTATCTACCAGCTGATTCGTAGGTTTTTAGATAATACTTATCCTATTGTCCTAATTTCTGGAATATCGTTCCGTTTTCCCTCCTATAGCTGACCCGCCATTATATCCCTGTTAATTTCCCCATATCGTCTTCTTATTCTTCTTTCATCCAGATATTCCTATCCTCTTCCTTCCCCTTCCATGCTCCCCCGGTGTTCTCTCCTCCATTACCCTCTTCGGCATTCCCTTACTTTTCAGAACGTCCTCCATTCATCTCTTCTGCCTCCTCCGAACCTCCGCCACTAGCTTCCTCTCATCTCCAACCATGTCCAATACCCCCTCGCTCGTTCTTCTCGCCACCCAGCTCACCCTCTTCATCCTTCTCCACATCCACATCCACATCTCAAACGCCTCAACTCTACGCACATGCACCCTTCGCAATGACCAAGTCTCCGACCCATTCAGCACCACGTTCCATATTAGAGTTTTCGACAGTCTTTTCTTTACGTCTCTTCTCATACTCCCCCTCATCAATTCTCTCCTCTTTGAAAATGCTTCCAGATCCATGGCAATTTAACATCTCATATACTAGGTGACCACTAAACCCATTCTTCTCCAAAATACTACCTAGCCACTTAAACTGCTCGACTTGCTTTATTTTGTGTTCTCCCTCCCGCATATTCAGCCCCGCCTTCTTGCTTCTCGAGACTCTTCACTCTCATCTTCATATGGTTAATCTTTATCCCATATCTCTCGTGCTGCACTTCAAAAGCATAAATCATTGACTGTAACCCCTTAGCTGACTGACACCCCAATGCTTGATCATCTGCATACATCACTGACTTTATCAGGTCCCCTCCTATCTCTATTCCTACCTCCATCCCTCCCCATGCC
Organism: Ceriagrion tenellum; assembly: GCA_963169105.1. Taxonomy (NCBI): domain Eukaryota; kingdom Metazoa; phylum Arthropoda; class Insecta; order Odonata; family Coenagrionidae; genus Ceriagrion; species Ceriagrion tenellum. The sequence goes on along the minus strand of OY720632.1, from coordinate 92,502,903 downwards.
TCCATTACCATTTCTTCTGATTATACGTTCAAGACCAACGGCGATAGTGGGCATCCCTGCCGCACTCCTTGTCCCATCACGGCTTATCCCGATTCTCCATCGGCTAACCTAACCTGAGCCAGATGCTTCATAGAATGATTCCGGATGAGAAGTCTGTCCCTCCTATCGATCCATAATTTCTTCAGCACTTCCATTAATTTAACCCAGTCCACCCAGTCCCATTAAACGATTGATCGAAATCCACGTAGCAAGCAAAAATATCTTTCCCATATTCTATGTTTCTTTCCACTTGTGGCCTGCGTTCCCGTCCCTCTTCCAAATCCAAATTGGTTGTCACCCAGGCAATCATTAGCCTTGCTCTCCAGCACTCAATTTATAATTCTATGGATTACTTTGGCCGCGTGGGAAATTAAGCTTATTTTCTTGTAGTCCTCGAAAGTTTTTGCCTTTCTCCTCTTTGGCATCGGAATAAGTGTTGTATTTGTCAAATTCTCTTTTTCCCTCACATTCCCTCCTCATAAATTGTACGAATTAGTGCGACAATTTTCCCTCTTCTGTTCTGGCTCATACTCTTGAGAAACTCTGTAGGTATGTTACCTATTCACAACGCCAAATTCATTTTGTCTCATAGTACTCTGTCGATTCCACTATCAAGGAAACCTTGTTCGATGTCATCTCTGTCGATGTCGTCCTCCCTTTCTATATTGAACCTACTCAGCCTTTTTCCTTACTATTACGCTATTGGGCGTATTCTTTCCACCTCTCCTGGATATCTCAAGGCTCCAAGATTACCTTTTCTGTCTTATTTGTTATTGCTGCGACTCCTCTTCCTCTGCTACCACCCGTCAATTGCTTTACTTTCCTGTACAGGGCATCTGATTTTCCCTCTTTTTTGAAATTTTTGCGAGAAATCTATCTCTTCTCTCCACTATGCATCTCTTACTTTCTTTGTGTCTCTTCGGAACCTGCATTCCTCCTTCCAAGAGACTAATTCCTGCATTCCCCTTTCTGAACTCTGAGTTTGCTCTCTTCCATTTCCTTCTCTCGTGCATCACCATTATCATTGCCTACATGACCGACGGTTTCTTGATTTTAGTTGCACTTTCTACGCCTGCTGTCACAGTCGCCGCCCCTACAACTCCTTGTTTCAAACTTCCCCAATCATCTTCCACTGACCTCAGTTCATGATCTGCATCACGTGAGAGGCTGCCCCCAACTCGAGTGAGACGTCTTTTGCAGCCGACTTACTGGGAGACACGCAGCGCGGATTACCTTTCACCTGTTTTGTAACCTTTGATCTATCTGGCATGGGTGGACCTACCAGGAGTATTGCTCTCGTCAAATGATTTCAACATTTCTCGGATTGCATCCGCGTCAGTTGTAACCCGAGAATTGTTGAAATCATTTGATCAACGCCGCGGAAACCTGCGAACTAACATTGCTCTCGTCAGTTCAGCTCTAGAGGTCATCGGAGCACACAAACTCTTGTACCCCGAAAGGGTTGTAGTCCGTGGAAAACGAATTCAATGACGATGGCAAAAATTATAAAAAAATATTTGATTTTCAGCCACGACATTAAAAATCACATTTACTGACCATAAATGAAAATAAGCGGTAAATCATTTTCCCATCTTCAGGACACACATTATTTCTCAGCATCCCTACTTACGATCATGAAAATAACTGTTATGATAATTGGGTATTACAAAACGGCTGTCTAATAGGCATTTGAACAGTCTTTATCCCAAAGCTTTCTCTTCTTGGGCATCTTGTCTGCATCCGGCACATGAGTTGATCGCCATCAAGTCTCTTAATTGTCTCATACTCTATATCTCATCTTGTGTCGTCCGAAATTCCTATCATCTTCGATTCCCCACGTCAGCCAAGGGTTTCCTCCTCAATCACTCTCTTCGACATCCCTCGTCTCTCAACGCATCCTCCATTCATCATTTCCGCCTTCAATTCTCCGCCATTAACTTCCTTCCCTCTCCCACCATATCCAAAACTTCCTCGTTCGTCTTACTCGTTACCCTCCTCACCTTCTCCAAAACCACATCTCAAACGCTCCCAATATACGCAAATACTCCAACTGCAGTGGCAAAGTTTCCGACTCATACATCGCAATGGTCCATTTAAGAGTTTTCGCCTTCTTGTAATTGTTACTCTACGTCTCTCATCGTAGTCTCCTTCATCAACATCCTTCAATTCGAAAATGTTTCATTGGCTTGAGTAATTCTGGGGCTGATATTCCTACAACTAGAATTATTTTCCTCTAAAATACTTCCTAAGTTTGAAACCAATTTTATCCTGATCTCTTTCGAGCCGTCCCACTTTTATATTCAGCCCTACCTTCTTTCTTCTAAAATATTTTATCACTTTCGTCTTTTTATGATAGACCCTCATCCCGCACTTTTAAATGTTATTCTAACTCCTGATTACTGCATGCTACCCTTTAGTTGACTTTCTGATTAACACTTTATCATCTGTGAAGCACAGTGGCTTTATCACCTTTCATCTACCTCTATCCGTCCTCCGTGATGTTAAACCTTATCGCTGTCGCCTTGCCTTCAGGGGTCAGACGTCTTTTTGCTCCGCCTCACATGCGTACAGACCTTTCACGGATTGCCATTCTCTGTCTCTTTAGAAATCGACCGATCTTACAATATATGGCCCTACCACGAGCAGTTAACTTTGCTCGAGAAAATTCAGCACTAATAAATATCAAGTCTTACCTCCAAGTCAGCGGTGTAGTCCATGGGAAAATGAAGATAACGAGAGCATATAAAATATTATCAGTTCAAATTGCATAGAAACAACTGCCTTGATATTTAAAATGCTCGTCTATCAGTTTTACCTGTGCTAATTTCCAGCCATTCAATCAGTTAATTATCTTCAGATGTCTAACACGTGGAAACCTACTGCAACACTTCCGTTCAATTCCATATGGTGATTAAGGTCGCTGATTGATTACATTTAGGGATTCGGTTGATTTCCTAAAGAAAACTTTTCAAAGACCATCTGGCGCCTCTAAGTTTCAAACTCTGGTATGAAAAATAGGTGAAATTTTCAAATGCCCTAAAAAACAATTTCTTATGCCTTAAAAGCAATATGAACGGGATGATATGCCAGAGAGTTTTCAATAAACGCTAGGGGAAAGCTTCGCGACGGCTCAAACAGAAAATAAACTTTTTTGGTTTAAGAGTAACTTCCTCCCAAACCACTTCGGTTTATATTGGACATCCCTATGCGTTTTTAATACGAAATATGAATATAAAAAATTAAACAAAATGGGAAAAGTTGCTTGTTTTGGTGAAGGATAGGTCTGCTTACCGACTAACTACGGGCGCAAAGTATTATAGCCCTCAGTTCAAGGTTACGGACGGCTGGAAAAAAAATTAGTTCAAAATAAGATACATTTGATCATGGCTAGTGGAAATTATACTGGTTTTTATAATGAATACACGCTGGAACCCACAGTTTTATCTGAATTTCGATGCAGATGTTACAACTAAAACTGATTCCATCCAAAGGAATAGGAAAGAGCGTGCGGGATTTTGACTTCGCCGAACAGTTCCATGCATACGTTTATTTCTAAATGGCATTATAATTAGAAAAGAAATGGACCCAGAATCCGGTCGCGTTGATAACTCTGGTTTAACTCCCTGCAGAGGACCCAATGCTCCTTCAGTGACCATCATTCTCCCTGTTTTCCGCCTCCAAAGGGATTTTTGGAAGGTCGAGGCTCTTTAGAAAGATTCCTGGCGAGAGAGCGCGCGCTCTGAGGGAGAATGCAAGAGGTTTTGGGTCACAAACAGCTTTTTCTCCCCGGGAAACAATTGAAAGTATGTGTGGAACTCGCCACACGCGGCCCCTGGAAACTCGAACAATCCACTCTTGGATTCGGTCCAGCAAATTTCATTCCTATAGCTTTGGACGCTTGGTCACGGCCCTTAAAATATTCATTTCCTAAAAAAGGCTACCCCTCTCTGTATTTTTTTTTCTATCTTTCGTTCCCCGTGAAATATGTAACTGCTGATGAATGATCCATATTGAATAAATAAAAAATACATCCGAGCGGGACGTTAATGGGGAAATTTAAAACGTAACTATGAAAGCCGGGCCTTGCCCGGCTTCGTCCGTCCAGAAAATGATGAACTTTCACGAGTGCCAACTCTTCGAATATCCTTCCGGTGACGATCACTCCTCTTCGAAGTACGAATTGGATTCCTTTGTAGAAAAAATACCTCGTTTTCCCCTCCCTTCACAGTGGTGGGCCAAGAGCAGATGACAAGTGTCAAAAATATTTAGTGAATTTGAAAAAATCCCAGCCTTTACATGGTGGCTTAATTCTTAGCGCTCGCCAAAATCTTCAATGAATAGGTGATACTTTTGAACGTCATGAATGTGCCATAAATAACCTCCATCTCAGCATTTTGACCTGACCTCCATAGTTTATTCCTAATTAATTCAGGATGACACACGTTTTTGAAGAAAATTAAGCATCATTCCTTCATTCCAATGCAACGAGCAGCGCTGCATGAAATCTAACTCTCCGTCAAGCTGTGAAAGCAGGTTGTGGCCGGAGTTTTCATATTGATTCTAAATGAAAATGAACATTTTGAGCAGCTACTTTTGAATTCACACAAATTGGCCGCATGGTTTTGCATTTTGTATCCTCTGAAACTTGTCGCTCCTGCGGAGTTTTTCCCATCTCTTTCTGATGATGTGCTAATTAAAGATTCAGGTATACCTTCTTTATTGAAAATGTAAATCCTCCAAATAGAATTTCTTTCCAATCTTAAATTTGCTGCGAGAGCAAAATTAATTCGTTATTCAAACTAGGTATCCTTTTTGGTTCCTGCGATACACCTCTGTAAAATGTAAAAGGCTCACCAAAATATTCTCAATTTGCAGGATTTGCAACTTATAATTGCAATTACGGTATTAACAAATTTATGTTATGTATGTATTTGTATATTTTACTGAACACCAATAGCCGTTGGAGGGGAAGACGACAGAATATATTAACACGAGCTTTATAAAAATGCAAATGATCATTGAAATTTGTCAAGCAAAGTTATATAATCATGGCAGACGAATTGAAATTTAAGGAAGCGCACACTCTGAATTCCCAAACCCTCGGAAACGAATAAACCCAGAGCTCAAGCGGACAGATACCATTTCTTTTAACCGGGGTCCAAAAAAATGAGAAATGCCTCTGTAAAAATTTTCGTGAAATAAATTGCAAGAGCTAGCTGGTTCGAACTACGTCCCGAATAAGAATTTTATCGCTTAAAATCCGCTTACACTAGTGATAAAGAGAGTAACTTCCAATTTTCAGTGCCGTAACTAATCAAATATACGATTTTACAGTCACAAAACAAAGTAGCACAGAAAGCGACGATTGCTCCACGGATATTCCTACCCTTGTTCCGGGTTACTAGGCTATAACTGCCGCAGACGGAATTGGGGCCGAAAATTTTCCAAGACCGCGTGCTCCGCCGTTCCAGCATGCTTTGACCACTTTGAGAAGCCATTATTTTCGAAGAGGTCGACGAAGGAGCCTTTTAATAAAACACTGAGAGCCCAAAAATGTTCGCAACGTTTGATAATAGCGTATTTTCTGGAGCAGTGACTATCTTTCGTATAAAGGACGTTACTGGAATTTTGTACGTTACTAAAATGTTCCACATTTCCAGAAGAAAATATACGCTGAGACAATTTTGGGTGAGATTAATGAGAATTCAAAAGTCTTATCGGATTCATATCAAAGTCATTTTGGTGAAAATAGTCATTTGAAAAGCCATTGAATGGGCATCGGTTCATTGTGACTTTTGACGCTGTTTTACCAGTAAGAAGAATACTTTGATGAACTAATGGTGTTTCTGAACTACTCCACGCCAAATCCTTTGAAAAAATTAAAAGATGATGATATTTCAGTTATTTTCTACTTGAATGCAATAAAAAATATTTCAAATTAATATACAGCGAACAGTGACATCATATGGCAGAAATTACAGAAAATGGGACAGAAAAAAAGCAATTGCACATGTTTAAGATAGGTCTAACAGACTTATATCACTAAAAACGGTCTTCTCGCAAAAAGCAGCTGGTATCTGAGTCAGGAAAAATAACTGCAAAAATGGCTGTGATATCCTTCGGAATCACGTAACTACTTCTCAGGTGTTGTCGGCCCTGGATGATATTTTTATTTCCCCAAGTCAGAATTTCTGTTCAATGCTTTGAAGAATGAAAAGGTGCTCATACTCATCTTCATTTCGGCATTCTTTAGCCTACCTGCAAATTGTATGATGGAATTCCAATTTTATCAATTAAAAATTAAAGCCGAATAAGATGGCCAAAAATACCCACAGCACTTTTCAGCCGAGGTCATTGCTGTAGTGCTCGGCATCGAGTAATACTATACTTTCCAGATTTTCGTGTCCTCGGTGACCCATAACGATCGTTACAACCAAACAAGATTTTTACGTTTCTAATTTTTTGTCGGAATATGTCAAACCAAATTGTTTGAATTTTAGGATTTCAGTACATATTTTCAACTCGTAGCAAGCCATTTCTATTCTTTATTTTACCAAAAACATCGTCGTAGTTTAAGTTGCAATTTTTCCTTTGGTTACGTCTCCCAGCCCCAAGGAGTTTCCATAAAATTTTCGTTATCAAGGTAACAAATGAAATTGAGATAATCCTTTATAATATATAAGAATGTAATCGTGTCTATCTATTTTTCCATCATGCTAAAATAACTTGACCGATTGAGCTGAAATGTGGCATTCAGATAGAAAATATAGGTACCTATCTATTTTTAGCATAGGTTATATTAAAAAGCCCTCAATGCCCCCCTTGTGGTCCATGCTAAGCATTGGATTCGGTGAGTGGTTTCATTTATGGCTTTTAAAAATTACTCTCACTCAATATAGAGGGCTGGAATTTTTTTATGGGATGGCTGAATTAATAAAGTTTTTAAGTCTTTCATTTGACTTTTTTACGCTTCATATTTGTCTGAAAATTATGTTTTTAGCTAAAAACCTCACATTTTTTCTGAAATCAACAAAATATTTCCTTGACAACCAGAGATTTGATTTTCAAAGAATATTCACGCTTACAGAATTCTTCAGGCTTTGTGGTTTTCTTATAAGTTCAATGTTTATGGCACCCGTTGAATTTCAATGGTTCTGGGTAAATTTGAAAAAAACTGTCTCAATGCCATAACTGATAAAAAAAATATAAACGTAGTATATGCATGAATAGACATAACAACGTGTCTCAGGCTTTATAGGAAAAGATTTGAATACAATAAGCTCTTCTGGAAAAGCCTCTGGATACACTTTCTCAGTGGTTACTGCGATAGTACGATAGTCATTAAAACTTTATTTCCATTCCAATTTCAGGACGAAACGTCGTGCTACTTCCTTGAAATCATCAATGTCTTGGAAATCGTTTAGGGTACTGGGCGTTGTGGTTGCTAGCACCATTTCCGGTTATTCCTGAATCCCTTTCATTAATATTGGAAGTGAATCGATTAACAAGCCACTGATGGATCATTAAAATTTTATCGAGCCCCTGTCATGTCACAAAACTGAAAGTCGAACATGGAAATAAATACCCTCTACCAGCGATCCCTAATGATTTTTGTTGAGCCTACCCCTTTGAGGGCCCATTTCCCTTTTCCTGTCCTTTTTTAGTAGTGGATACACCATACAGCCGATTTCAGAACGATGCGCTGATGTATTTACCATACTTCCAACATGATTTCAATTTTGTTTCCGAGCCCCCACACCACCCAGCTAGCACCCTCTAGGGAACGTGGTTAGGGCTCCAGGTTAGGGCAATACCTAACTTCTTGACTTAGGTAATTTGAGCGATATTTTTCACAAGTCATTACAGACACTATAGGTATTCCAATTTTATTTTTTTATTTCAGCATCGGTAAGAAGTATGACTTGCATATTGGAATGTAAATGGCGCGAGAATAACGATTTACATGGCTGGAATTGTCAGTAATTAACTATAGGTCTTCGCTCAGAGAGAAAGTTGGGAGGATTGTGCTAAAATCCCCCCCCCACTTTGCGAAAACCACTCTGCCAGAAAAAACACTCATCGCTAAAAAACTCGCGAACGCCAAAAACTCGCAAACGACGTTCGCGACTATCCCTCGCGTATTTTGGCCTCGTGATTCACTGTCTCGCGTTCGTTGTCCGAGATGGAACAATCAACTCACTTTTATACTGAAAGTGATAGTGGCGCACTCCATTCTGACCGACTCAACGCTAATGCCATTTCCTCCGCCAATCAACGACCCGGCAAGGATTCTCCTACACCCCCGACTCCTGCGTTGGTCAGCTGACCCCCCTCAATCGCCTGCCGCGTCGTCTCTACGCTGGGCCCGGTCTCTTTTGAAACTGACCGCGGACGAGAAGGGACCTGCTGGAGTGGTGACTTGTGATCGTCTTCTATATATCAAGTTCACGGTATTTAGCCTACGAGCTTGTTTTCAATTGTAATACTTATTTGTTATATAAATGTTCTTGCTTGAAGTTGATCAAACTGGCTAAGATTGTTGTTATTTTCTCTCGTTTCCGCCTACCATTCGAAGTCAATTCACTTGCGACGTCAAGTTTTAGTAATTTGCGATGGCGACACGCAATACCTTTAATAATTTGGGATGGCGACACGCAACACAGGAGGAGAAAGACAGAGACGCGAAACCCCCCTCCCTCCCGCCCACCCCCCAGAATTCGAGAGCGTGCCAGATGGAGAACCAGATCATAATGAATGGTGCGCATAGCTAAAAGTAACTACGGGGCGGAAGAGGTGGATAGGGTGTACGAGCAACTAAAAGATAGAATGAGAGAAGTCCTGAGCAAGAAAATCCTAATCGTCAATTATATCTGATTAATCCGCCAGTATTCATTTTGCAGAAAATATGCATACCAAAGTCTTTAGCTTGACCAAATTTTTCATTAAGATATGGTTAAGGTTTCGTTAGGTTAAGGTTTCGAATGCTTTTTAGGCAACTAAAATGCATTCGCCACCGTAATTCTGTAATCATTGCTGTTATGAGTGATTGACTGATGTATAGTTGAGAGATGACACAGACTACATACACACTGTTAAATTTCTAACGAGATCAATTCGTTAGAAATTTCTCATTTTTTAAACAAAATGTCTCTCTGAGTTCATCCCTTTTGCCGCAGAAAATGGCTGGTATATTTTGGAAAATATCTCAATTTTATACGAAATGATAATTCGCTGAAACTATCTGAATTAATAAAATGTTGGAGCGTGGTGAATTATGAGCAGCACACTTGGGGAATACGAAAAGAAGATGTGCTTGCACTGAAGCTGTTTGAGAAGTGTATTTGGAGTACAATGGAGAGGGTGAGATTTGCAGCTAGGAAGACGAACGATGAAATGTCGCATGCGGTGGAAGAGGAAAGGAATATAGGGGCGAATTTATATTTTTGGAAGAAAAGGTGGTTGGAGGACGTGGTCTTGCTAAGAGGTGAGGGAACGCTGAAGACGGCGACAGAGATCTACATCTACATGATACCCCGCGAGCCGCCGCATGTGAATGCGGCAGGGGGTGTTAGGTCACCAGCCGTGTAAAGGTGTAAGTTTTTTGGAGATGAAATGGTGACATGTATTATAGGATTGTATTTAGTGGAGCTCAATTATTATTGTGGTCGCTTATTGTTCGCGGAAAGAACGAGTTTTTGTACCTATCTGTTCGGCAGTGTATCTCTCTTATTTTATCGCATATGTCAGACCTAGAGATGTAGTGAGGAGTCATGATAATATTCTCTATGTCGCTCTGAAAATTATCAGTTCTGAATTTCTCAAGCAATCTAAGCCTAGCTCGTAGCCTCCGAGTCTCTAGGGGCTCCCACCTTGATCCCTCTAAAAGTTGTGAGACTTCATATGCTCACTCGTTGCAGTTTTTAATGAGGCATGCAGCTTTTCTTTGATTTTTATTAATTTATTTAGGTTAAATCATTATGACCAGGGTCCCAAATGCTCGCGGCGTATTCAAGGTGTGGCCTAATCATAGCGAAGTAGCATCTCTCTTTTAATTATTCATCCGACCTCAAGTAATAAAACTTGAGAGTAAATTTTTCGAGGGTGTTCACATGTTAGTTCTCTTTATTTCGATTTTGACTTACCGGTCAAGATTTGCTAAAAGAGGAAGCAACGAGTTTTTGTACCTATCTGTTCGGCAGTGTATCTCTCTTATTTTATCGCATATGTCAGACCTAGAGATGTAGTGAGGAGTCTTGATAACATTCTCTATGTCGCTCTGAAAAATATCAGTTCTGAATTTCTCACGCAATTTAAACCTAGCTTGTAGCCTCCGAGGCTCTAGGGGCTCCCACCTTAAGCCCTCTAAAAGTTGTGAGAAAGATGAGGACGCTTGGCTAGCACGGAAGAGGGAGAAAGTGGATGGGCATTTTGGATGTCTTTGTGGGTATCACAGGTTGCGAGGAAATACAAGAAGAGAGACGCGATGGCGAGCTAATAATTTGTAGAAAAGATGTCCGGGAAGCACGATGCTAAGATGTGGACTGTCCTAAAACCCACTAATCAGCTTGTAGAATACCCAATGGTGAATGTACCAGTAATTACTGCTAAAATTTGATATTCTACCACATTGCTAAAATAAAACTTTGAGATTTTTACGCAGTGTCTTCTCATTGAAGTCAAATTTGTTCAGTCCAGCGTGGAATGTCATTCTGAGAGCTAGGATATGTGATTGAAATGAGCCAACTGTGTGTGAGTGCAGAAAAGTTTTCCAACAATTTTCCAAGGACCGTAAATTGCTCCTTTGAAACAACGAAATCGATAGGACACATGACCGAGCTACTAAAAATCAACAGGCCACGATTTTAAAACGAAGCAGTCAAGACGTTCAAATGACGTGTACGTCGATAAAATATAATTTTGAGCCATATTTGGGAAAAGGGAATGTGGAAATTCAAAATCCTTAATATAAAATCTTTGATTGGAAACTTTTAATACTGCTTTTTAGGCAAACATGGAATTCAAAGAACGGAACTGGAATTCAAATTAAAATATTCGAAGGCACGCGCTGCTAAAATCATTTGGTTTCCAAATCCCAATTTTCTCCTGAATTGGATCCAATTTCCTGGCGTTCAATGTGGAAAAAACTAAAAAGAAACGAGACCTTAAACTCAAGTCTTGTGTATTCCTAATGCCGACTACAATCAATTCACGAGAGCCAAGACTTTGTAATGGACAGATTACGAAGTACTCAGTGTAATAACATAGAGGCCTGCCTCACTCCATGGCTTATTTGCTACAACCTAACTAGAACTGGCGACATTGATTAGGCACTCTACGTATAACCAATACGAGGATTTACTCATGAATTCTGCGTTTGAGGACACTCATGCTCATTGGCTCCACAAAGCAACAAAAGCCCAAAAATTGTATTAGCAATAGGAACATGGAGAACATCCTGAGAATATGAGACGGATTCTCTTTGCTTATATGTATATAACTTTTGATGCCTACGGTATTTCATTTCACTAACCCTCTCTGAACGCCGTTGACTGGTTCGCGAACTGTAATAGTTGTCGATTTCATTCATTTAATCACTGTAGGCATCTCTCACTGTGAAATCATTTTACATACGATTCTAGTTGAGATTTCATTGAAATAGCATCTAAACGAGCAAAATTTTTTTTCCTTCCGCAGATAAACAATTTTGTCACAGTCTGCACGTTTTGGAAGGATTCGGAAGCAAAGGAGACAGCCTCTTGGTGAACAAGGGATGCGCTGGAGATGATGAGTGCAATCGCAAATCAATTGGATGCCGAAGAGAAGGCGGTCAGACGGTAAACCAAAGTTTTGACATAACCTTACCTAATTTTTTCCATTATATTACTCTCAAAAAAAAAGGTACCTTAGCTTTAAATTGTAGCATTACTTCACTGTCTAATTAACATTCTTCACAAAATAACGTGGTTATAGTGGAATTTGGACTGTGATTGGTAGAATACGTGAAATTCTTCCAAATCTATAATACCTGCACCCAGAATATTAAAAATTAATTAAAAATTACTGATAAATTTAAATAATACGATGACTTGACCCTTCAATAATCTTTTCGTTAATGCTTTACGTAATTCAGAGTTGCATGCGAATACTTATGACGGGTGGACGCAAATATACGATTCATAAGGATTTATGCCTGTGCCCAAGGCACTAAAAATTTTCCGCCGAAAGTTAGTCATAAGTTTAACTGTTTAACTCTATCATAATTTTTAGATGCCATCATTACCATCAATAAAATATTATAATTTTTAGTGCTACATTTTTTAAAGAGAGCTTTTAAAAATTGAACAATGTTCACGGTTCTCGTACATTCATTCATTTCCACTCAACAAAATTAAAGCTGAACTCAGGGACGCTCCTTGAAAGCCCCCTTCAAAAGCCCTTCTTTAATTAATTGTTGTAATCGCTGAAGTGCCCTTCAATGACGTATAGATATCGTTTTGGACACGGCTTTAGTTATTACGGCCATAAAAATATTTGTTAAATTACTCTATTCGGGAAGTCTGCCGGGTGAGAGACTCCATAAACCCTGACGTTTCGATGGCCGGTCTATCGTCTTCAGGGCAGAATGAGCTATTAAAAATTGCCCTGATGACGATGAAGTTTTTGCTCTGAAGACGGTGGACGAATCGTCAATCGAAACGTCGGCACTTTTGGAGTCTCTCACCCGGAGAACTTCCCGAATAGAGCTACTTAACATCTTTCGCCGGGAAAGCCTCAGATCTTACTGTTGCAAAAGTTGATTGCTTGATTGTTGCCTCATCATTTGCCGTCAAGTCATGTGATTTATCCAATGGCCCATGGCGGCCAGAACGATATCAGAACATCTATTGGCACAGGTATACGATTTCATCATATTTATCTCACTATTCTCTCATTTCAGTCCTGCAACGCATGCTGTGACTACGAGTACTGCAACGAGAAGGCACCGGTGGACGCCGAGACGGCAACTTTCGTTGTAACCAAGTCCTCGGCGGTTGGGTCACCGGTCGTGTCCCGCTTCGCAGCGCTCTTTCTAGCCTTTGGCTACTTGGCCTTATTCCTCCGGGACGACATGCGAGAATACGTCGCAGAAACTTGAACTGAAAATGGCAGCCTCATCCCTCACCACTCATCCAAACTCCGACCGAAACAAATGAATGGCTGGGGACACTTCATTTTTTTCTCACGCACGAAAAAAATCGACACGGAAGAATGGTGACAGTACACCCCGCGGGAAAGAAGAGGAGTCTAAGGGAATGGAGAAAGTCCGAGTCAAGCTCTCAATTCTACAATTACACTACAACCATTTCACTGAGGCATGCCGATTGATAACCAGTCAAATGAGGGTATCTTTCAATTTTCACGTGATAATTAAAAAAATGAGTTTTCTAGAACCTTACGATAGTAAAATGCAAGGATTGTACCGAAACTTGGTCAAGCACTTCATTCTTACATGTTAACAAGATTCCTTCGACAAAACTCAAGGTGATATTAATCAGTATTCTCCCTGAAGTTTTATCATTATCTGCCCATTGAATGTTACCATTGTATTAATCTTAATGCGACAAAGGAAATATTTATTGTAAATGTGTTTATGTATGCATTTCCAAATTTAAATTGAGTGAATGCGTCATTTTCTCTACTATTCACTTAACTTCTCAAATAAATCTATTTTAAATAAACATTTGTGCGTCATATTCAACTGAAATCCAGCCTATTAGACCATAAAAATGAAGTTGATACTACGGGATAAAAAATACTGTTTAATACAGCATCTTTTTGTGCGAACATATTAGGAAAGAGGTAGACCAGTATAAAGGACCTTCTTATATCATGCAAGTGCCATGAAAATCTCTCATAAATGTCTCATTTTTGAGCCCAAAAATCTCTGTTTTATCGTTTAGTTCACCAGTTCTGACGTATATCGATATACATGTCTAAGTATCGCACGTTATTCATTTCTATAAGTGGTGAGTAAAGCTGTTTTTTTTTCGTTGGACATAATAGTCCTACTGTAAAAACGTATTTATTTTTTCCAAGAGGGTGTGTTTTAAGTGTTCCAAAATGGAAAGGTCCAAGTAAGAGGGCCAAAAAAGAATGGAATGTGGTCACTGTTGAGGACCTAAATATAACACATATGCATGGGGAGAGTTCGATTTAGGAATGAAAGTAGGAAGACATCTGGTAAATTGAGTTATATTGACTGATTAACAAAACCAAGTACAATTTTTTTAGACTAGATCCTGCTTCCCAGATAATAACATTCTTCCAATAGCGTGTGTTTTTGCAGTCCAAGTTTGACGGCCATTCTTTTGTCTTGATTTCTTCCACGGGCCATAATGCTGGTTGTCTTAACATTAATCGTCAGGTTGTATTTCTTCAGAGTTATATCCATATAGTTCAGCAGTCTTGTCGTATCTTTCTCCTCAGAAAAAAATTTAATGCTATCAGCTAACAGCAGCTTGCTGATATATTCTCCAAGCACTTGTGTTTCTGTTTTTAATTTTCCTTTACTTCATTTATGACTTTATCAACATAAGCATTGGAGTTCATTTGCTACAGCGCGCATACCTGTCGTGTTCCTTTTTTAACTCCTGCCTCCTGAGCATTCCATCGCACTGCCACCTGTTCCTCACACAGTCTGAAATTACTCTTCTGTATTTAAATGACACTCCTATGCTGTTTAGTGTGGTCAGTATTCTGTTCTAATCCACAATGCTTTGAGATTGGATTGGATTTTGGGGAGGCGACCGACGGCTAAGGTCATTTGCGCCGTAGGGGACAGGTAAAGGAGGAAGGGTGGATAGAAATCTAGCGTCGACGTTAGCCTGCTCTTAACAAAAGGTGCCACGGTTTAACGTCTCATCCGACAGACGGAGTACTGTACTTGAAGTAAAATCACACAAGACACTCAAGTAAGGATCAGGTTTCCTCCGAAAAACATCCTCCTCTGCAGGGTTTTGAACCCTGGCCGCCCGTATGGTTAGCCAGTACTCCAGCCACCACACCACCCCAATTCCCGAACAATGCTTTCTCCAGATCAATTATACAAATATTAACAGTCTTAACCTTTAGGGTTCTCTTCTCTGTGGTAAGTATCGGGGCTTAAATATCTCCTCTCGTTTCTCATGCTGTTCCTGAAACCGACTTGATCTTCGTCCAGGTATCACTTGTAGATGTCAAAAGATATGTCAAATGTCGCATATCATTCTATGTACCAAATTCAGGGTTGTCACGCCTGCATACTTGTTAAACTCTGAGTGAGTAAAATCATCAACCCCAGACGCCTTTCTCTATCTCAGATATTTTTACTGATGCATTTAATTCTGATCTTAATATGAAATACCCTTTTTCACCCTCATCCACAGTGTCTTCATCCTCTGATAACCTGAAATTCAGCATTTTTACAAGCTCCGCTGGAAAGTTTCTCCCGGTACTCTCTCCAGCTCCCTGCTTTGTCATCACTTTAAATAGCAATTTCGTTTTCTTTACTCTCAATGACATTGCCTTTGATTGAATGTTCTGCAAAATAATTTATTGCTGTTCAGTAGCTTCAACTTTTGCCTGATAGAGATTGCTTTCCACCTTTTACATAAGCCTCTCTTCCATACTTCTTTGACCTTTCTTGCTTTATGGATAATCAAATGTCTTATTATTTTATACATCCGCTCTCCTTCCTCGATTTCCAAAATTTTGGGCTTTCTTTTTTCATGTATTAGGTCTGAGAATTCCTCTGTAATCCGAGTCTTCCTATTCTGTTTTTCTCCCAACTACTTACTCCTCGGATTCATTAATAGTTCCTTTTTTGATCTCTAGATTTCTTGATCTTTCTTCGATTGGTCCTGAATTGCTTTCATCCACTTCAGCTTGGTCAAGCATACTTTGATAGGCCAATCTGTGTTCTGCTTCCCTCATTCTCTCTACCTACCAGCGATCTATTGCTGGCGTCCCTAGTTTTTTTAAACTTAATCTTGCATTTCACCACGACCAAATTATGGTCGCTGTTAATATCAAAACCAGCGTAGCTCTTGTAGTCTTTTACTTGATTTCTAAATCAATGCTTCACTAATATAAAATCAATTTGAAATCATTTACCATCTCACGGCATTTTCGACGTGTATTTTCTTCGCGTGCGGTTGCCAAATAGTGTGTTTGTGACGTCAAGGCCATTTTGGACGCAACAGTCAATCCACCTCTCTCCTCTATCGTTCCGTTTTCCCAAACCATACTTCCCTACCATCTTACCTTCTAGGCCCTCCCCTTCCCCTGAAACCGCATTCCAGTCTCAAAGAGAAAATAAATTTTCATCGCCTTTCACATGAATTTCTCTATTTCATCGTAAATATCTTTTATGTCGTCATCTTCGTAATCTAACGTGAGCATGTATACTTGCAACACTACCCAGTCCTTAGGTTTTGTTTCTAATCTTACAAATATCATCCTTTCACTGTATTTGTGATAGCTTTTCACTCGCTTACCACTACTTTTTCAGGGTAGTATACCAACACCTACGTTTCCATTCGAGTATCCCGAGTGATTAATCCGGTGGCTGCCGCTCCAGATGGTCTTCGGGGCATTTCATTTTGCTGATACCTAAAATATCCAGACCATGTATTTATATTCTTATAATTTCCATTTTTACTTTATTACATCGTCCACAGCCCCGGATCGAACTTACATTTCCAGAAACAATGCTAAAATGCTACGTTTCATTCTTGATTAATGTACCCTCTTGAGGAGTCTCCGCCCGAAGATTCGCATGTGGGACTACATTAAATAATGATAAGATTCTTGAATATTTAGTCATAAATATATTTAACTCACAGCCAACGTTTTTCCCAATATTTTGGCATCTTCAGGGCTTTTTAGCACAAAATGACGAGACATACAGCCAGGTAATTATACAAATATTAGTACAAAAGTTGAGGAATCGAAAATTTACCAACCATTAAGCTTAATATTGAACAGTAACAAGGTAAATAAACTCTTTCGTTCCTCAACTTCCCCAACTTTCCCAACTTTTTTTTTGCTAATATTTGAGTAATTACCTGACCGTATGTCTCTATATCTTGTGTTACAAAGCTCTGAAGATGCCAAAATATTTTGGAAACGTTGAGTCAAATGTATTAATGACCAAATATTCAAGTATTCTATTAGTATCTATATTTTATTGGTCGAGATGATTATAGTCGATCAAGTCTTTTATGATAAGCATATCAGAGAAATAGTTGAAGAGCTGCATCTCTGCGGGAGAGTAATCTGGTGGTTTCCCGCTGCCTTCCGCCTCACAGCACCACAGCCTTTTTTATAAATACCTTACCGCTCCCAGTGTCAATGTACTGACCCACGTGGTCTCCACCTTCGCTCATGTGAATGAGGGCAACTGTTCCCTCCTCCGGGTAACAGCCTGCCTATCAGTTGGCAGCGGCCATTCGCCGAGTTACGGCATCTTCATGGGTTTCCGCGGTTTTTTTTCTCTTCCCTTCCCGAGGATGCCCCCCTCCACCCTCCAGATTCCGCCACTTTTTGTCCTAAACTGTGTCTCCATCAAGTTAACTCGCATATTTCGCAGCTAACGTCTTTGTCTGATGGTCGGCCCGCGATTTGCTACCCGGTGGACGCACTCGATAGCGGAAGCTAGCCCTGAGCTCAAAGGACTAGATGTGGGTCGTTCGCAGACGAACGGATCCGAAGGAACGGGTTCTTGGATTGAACGGGAGGACCGAGGACCGACTTCAACGGAACAACCGGTCCTTTCGTTCCTTTCGGTCCGTCATTACTTTAGCTCCTATATTTAACAAATAGAATGCTCTCCATAAACCCCAAAAATTCATCTGCTGCTGCGAGCGGTGTAATAGCAGTACTTGTTTTTATTTATATAAATTAAACCTATTTACAAAACCATGTAAAAATTTGGTAATATTACCTTCCATATTTATTTCATCCAACATTCTTTAACGCCGTCATTACGGTACACTAAGTATTTTTATTTTTTTACGTTCTTTAAACATTAATAACGTGCTAAAAATAAAATAACATGACCACCAATAACAAAGGAACGGATGCCAAAAAAGACAGGTCCTGAGTGAACGAGTTCCCAAAAATGAACGGGCTTGCCCATCTACACAAAGAACCAATAAACACGAATCACATAAGTACGTGTGAGCGCATTCAATATCTTCGGACGTTGAGAGCTGCCAGGAAAGACGGCTGAGACGCTTAAAAGCGGAATATCTACTTGGTCACATCACGGGCACTCATCGATTCGAAAGCGTTTATCAACCATATGCAATTGTCATCGACAAAGCACACACGATAAAACTCTATGGAAAACCTTCGGTCAAAAGCGATGGGTTTTTCATTAGGGGGAATAGCCTACCACCGCCCGCACCCGGCGAGGAAATCGATGCGGTCGTCTTGGATACCTGGCTTTGTTAGAGGAAGTGCTAAGGGACTTCGGGACTTGTTTACGGAAACCTCCCTCAGAGCGTTCTCTCCGCTCGACCGTATCGCATACGAGAATCCGAAAGAGAGCAGTGTAAGGAATAAAGTCGGTCGGATTTTATTAGGGCGGGGGAAGAAGACAGCGGGGAAGTTGCTACTCGCGCTTTCCCTTCCTCCCGCGCCACGTCGCCAAAACTTAATCCCCTCAATTTTCAAACACCTGACGAACAAAAACGTTTCGCAGGACTAAATTTCCTCTTCCCTCGGAGAGAACGACCTGCAGTCAAAACAAAACTTGGCGCCAACATCAGCAATACGGTCGTTGTTTTTAATTTAAATGAAAGCAAGAAGTTCGGATGGGGTTCGTTAAGGAAACCTTGGCGCTCTCCAAGAGTCGCTTTGATGTTATCACTCACGCTGCCCTCATCTGATAAATGAGATCCCTTGGCGAAATGAATTCGCTCTCGTGTTGAGTCGATTTCAGAGGGCGTTGCCCTTGCCCTAGAGCGCATTTGCGTTTGGGCGTCAGTTTTCGACCGATCCGCTCACGTTCCACACACGAACCCCGCAGGCAGGTTGGCCGTCGTTGGAGGGTTGCGTTTCGAGTCTTCGGCTGGAATACACCCGTCGGCTGTTTTCTTCCGGGCTCAAGGTGAGTGATGCGCCTGTTATTCATTTAAATGAGTCGAGGTACCAGAAACAAATACGATGATCTTGCCGCTGTTTTGTTTTAATTTAATTTAATTTTTTTAGCTAACTTTTGGTATAGGCCTTTTTCACATGACACGTGGAGTAGTCAAAGTATACGCGTGAAGAGTTGTTCTTCCTGTTAGCATCTAGTAAATATGACAACTTACACTAATGGGGGAATAGGTGATTAAAATCAGCCCTCTTTCTAATTCTGAGCATTTGTTTACGCATTTACGCATTAACAGGCAATATTACATGGCTCTTGTTGACGAAATTTAGCTGATGTATTTTAAGTGCAGGTTGCTCCAAAGTATATGATTGGTCTGAATTTTCCGACGAAATACAAAAATCACCCGCCATACGAAATTATAATTTTATTCAAGGGATATATTTACCGCCTGTGTTCATTCTGACTAAATATTGAGTGCCTGTTAGTTATCCATCTTTGGTATATATTATATAAGTGTATAATAATGACATTGACGCCAATAATTTTCAAATGAAACGGCAACGGCCTTAAGCGAAACTAATAGGTATTCTCTTTTACTCAGGATTTTAGAAATAAGGATAACTCAGGAATTTCCCCTACTTGTTGAACTTTCCGAGTCGTCACCTGATGAAGCGTACTTGCAATGAACCCATGGACGCGGTAAAAACTGTAGGTTGGGAAATTTTCAAAGAAATACTTTGATTATAAGTCCAAAGGGTATTATTTGCATCTTTTCGTGGCCAATTAGCGGTGACTAATGAGTTCTTCTTGAGAATATCCACTCAGCGGTTGATTTTTTTATATCGCGAAAAACAAATTTTACTCTTCATACGAAATTAAAACTGTCTTCAATGTCATTCGTTACCAGCGTATTAAAGAGAAAAACCTTTTGCAGAGAGCAGAAAGATACCCAAGGATGAAAATGCGTATTTACTAAAAATATAAGACGTCATGGCTGGTTGTCTTAACTCTTCCGTTTGACTTGCCTCTTTGTAATTCTGTCTTAAGATAGAGAATCCATTTGTACTGGTTTTCCTTCGAAAACTTCTGTGTGTTACGTACAAATGAGGTTTCATACTTCGGCAGAGGACGAGAGAAAGTTTAGCAGAAAAGGCTATTCATCCCATACATGAACCGAAGCATAGGAGGAAATTTGCTTTTGCGAAGCGACAATTAAACCTCTGACTTATTTGTCCCATTTGTACAACCAATCAAAACGTATCAAGATTTATTTACGAGAAAATCTTTGGGGAATTATGATACTTCTTGGAAAATTTGCCAATGAATGATATGTTAATTTCCGTTTAGCTTATAGTTGGTAATACGGCAATTATTTGATTGCTAACCATCTTCAAAGTTTATTTCAAATTTTATATAAATTTTTTTCATAATATCATTTATCTTCAATATTATCGTAGGCTATTCATAATCAACAACTTCTTCCACACAATACCATCGTTATAGTTCGGCTTATGTAGAGACAGAATAATCATAATTGACTAGACTTCGAGTTCCTATCAGACACCGACCACATGTTCTCTTGTCCTCGAATTTCAAGTCCGTGGCATTGCGATGATTTCGACGGTTGGGTGACAGTGATGAGTTAAACGGGAAAGACCGCACAGTGGAATGATGAACTTCGTGTTAAATCACCTTCGGATGATATCAAGACAAGTTGAAGAGTAATAAGTGCACATACATCAAAACATA
This sequence comes from Ceriagrion tenellum, assembly GCA_963169105.1. NCBI lineage: Eukaryota > Metazoa > Arthropoda > Insecta > Odonata > Coenagrionidae > Ceriagrion > Ceriagrion tenellum. The sequence goes on along the minus strand of OY720632.1, from coordinate 92,481,995 downwards.
TCATTTTGTCACAAATCATAGTCATCAACAAATATTACTTCTGCATTTACTAGGTCAAGGTTGATAGTGCTGCCAATTTCGACGCACTATTAACTCACCGAATAGCTGCTAAGAACCCACGCGAGTTCCCAGAATAATTCTTCAATGTAACATGGTATATTACTTAGTGCTAAATAGGCTCGAGTCTTCGAGAGGTAGATACTACACGACGGGCTATTAAAATCTACATTATAATCGGCCACAGAAACTTAAAGTGCCACTCATGTTGTTTTTCTTCCATTTAATACATTTACGCAGAGTGAGAGGAAAAAGTATTCTGACCACTCGCGCCCAAACATTTGCCACACCCGCCGTAAACTAATCAAATAATCAGCAAATATGTACCGAGGCTCCGAGAAATTAACTATGTCTGACCGTCTACAGAGATCGGTACTTACCTATCTAGTGATAAACCACGTTAACTCTTCTCTCATTTTTATTGTTAACAATGAATAGGAATAAAATATTGAGTGTTTTATGATTTAATATGATCCTACCGTAAAATAGCATGGATGACTTTTTATGGATATTTTGGGTATTGATATAAAGTCCTTTTCTTTGCTTTACATGAAATGATGAATCATATCTCCAAACGCGATTTTTTTCTCGCAAACTAAACCAAAAATAATGTTGAGCTAATTGCGAGAGTGGGCGCAAAATTGGGAAAAATAGTATTTTTTTCTGTCCCGTGTGAACGACATTTTCGCGATATGCAGTTTGTTAGATGCGCGTTTTCCCTGAGAATTAAACTGTGCTAGAAAGTAACCACGTTTCAGCATTATTTTTATCATTTTTAGGTAGTAAATTACTGCAATAAATTAATCCATTAAACGCTCATTTAGCAGAAATGGCAGTCGTCTTACATCACTGGAATAAGTGTACTTACGTCGAGTGTTCAGCAAAATATGCACCTTTATTTCGTTTTCGAGTAGTTAGAGCATGCCTTCAAAGACAGCGGTAGTTTTACATTCAGATAAAATTACGAAGGAAAAGATGAAATTCAGTATCAGTTTTCAAACAAAAGGTCTCAGTTAAAACATCTTTCCCACGGTGGGGCAATCTCCTCGGGATAATGGCTTAATTTCTGGATACAAATTAGGTCTCTTGTTCAGTGATTAAGGTGGCTCTGCACTAACTACGCGAATTCCCTGCTATCATTGCCATCCGGAGTAAAATCTTTAAGATGATGTCCAACTGCAAAACAGTACCACGTAACACTAAGATGTAACCATCTCAATAATATGAACGTTGACGATATATTACCTCAACCCATGACGTTGACGTTGACGAACTTCAGCTGAGGCAATGGCTTATGATGACCTTCTCGGAAGAAACCGTGTTAATTAATTCTGAATACCCACTTAACAAAGTGTCATATTTTAAAATTCAATGATAAACTCTTCATTTAAGCATACGTTTGGCTATGATAACTTAGTAACATCTCACAATTATGACAATGCGTCGTAATCCATTTATTGAATTTCTAAGTCTAAATTTGGGCATGAAAATTAATTTTTTTCGGTATATGCTAAAGTAAATGAATATGAGTTGCGATAAATAATTAATGATGTGGTTAAATATTGGTTGATTAAATAGTCTCCGCCTAGTGGATGATATATTGCCATTCCTTCTTACACCAATAGCAAGAAATATTTATCGCTTGTCTTTTCTCATACTAATTTAAAAATGCTGAATGCTTAAGTACTTAGAAAGTAAATTTGGATTAAATACTTGGATTTGTTAGTGGGAAGGATTGCTTCGGCGGACGGATCCCCGGGCACCCACGCTATGCATTAAATCCCGTGAGCTCGCCCATAGGCAAAAAAAGGACTGGCTCCTAATCATTGGGGAATTGGAAAGGGATAAGGATTTTGGGTAGGGTAACGCTTTAAAGCACGGTTGCAATAAGATGGACCGCGTAATGAACCAAGAAACCTGGTTTTTGCTTTTTGGCATCAGAAACTCAGATTCTGCTTCATTGTTCAAATCAGTTACCAGCCTACTAGCCGGAGTTTGAGCCCATGTACATACGTTCGTCGGCAACCACCCGTGCCTCCCTTAAACAAAAAACGAAAGTGGCGAGTTACCTTCGATCGCCCCCGCCACAGAGCGTCGGTTGGTTCGTTGAAGCTCAGAGACTCCCGCCGTTCGCGGAAGGCGTAAATGATTCTGTTTCCATTGGGCACCATGTTGAGGTGTACGTTTGGCTACTTGCCCATCAAAGGCTCTTCTCTTCACCACTTAAATACTTGGATACATAAACAAAATTTAAAGCAAATGGATTAGATTACCAATTAAACCTGGGCACATCTTCACTGAATAAGGTGATTCGCCAACTCTGACGTTGCTTGCTGAAATCGATTCATAATTGTTGGCAGAGGCTGAATAAATATGGAATGAACTCTTGTTGTAATTGGAAAAGAGCTTTTAATAGAATAGTAACTTGAGAAAGTCAAAGAAAGGTAAAAAGGGCAAAAGATAAACAACAACAATTGCAAATATCGTGTTGCCTGAGAACATGGGGAAACCATAATTTGTTATATAGATCGTAGATTTCAACAATAATAAATGAAACCTTAGCAATTGGTAATACTGTCACTGTAAACTTAGAGCAATCTAATAAAATAAACAAGGGACAAAATTTCACTGATCATGAGACATGGAGATGCAATTAAATTGCAGGAATGAGGATTAAAAATTCCATTCCAAAAGTGTTTTTCCCATCACATGCTAAAGAAAACTCCAATTACCACTCATTCTTTCGACACTTTAAACTGGTACACCAATCTTGAAGTGATTTCTTTATGATGGTGCCCATACATTGAAACCCGAGTTGTGATGAAGTAAATTTTTCCGTGGTGTTCAAAAGTTTCCTCATGATACTAAAATTTTAGTGATGGAATACCACAAGGTTTCTGAGTATCGTGTTTTACTTGAAGATATAAAGAGGATATAAAAATTACACATATCGTCGTCCACATAAAAGATGACTTACTTAATTGCCCATTTGCGTATATTACTTATTAAGACGATTAACTCCCCCTTCGCATTCTCCTCGGGTGCCTTCAATGTCTTCGTACAATGTCAGAATCGTCTTAGCGAGGAGGGTGCAAGTTAGCGCAGACTATCACCATTTTTCTGTTAACTAGAAGACTCATGGCACTCGATACTGAACATTTCTCTGAGACCGCTCACTAATTCCGACAAGAGATTTGGATTTAGAAAAGTGCTTCAGTACCGGAGTGGAGTATCTGAGAGGTACGGTGATGGAGGGCAGGGGTACTCCTCTAAATGTATGTAGCGTATTCCTTTTTGTCAGAAATTCTTTTGTATTGGGAGGGTAAATAATCTGAAGTACATTAAATGAATGAATTTTCAACGGTTACTGTAAGTCCGTCAGTGGCACAGGTTAGCGTTTACTTCACAGATTTTCACATTCAAAGTAAATTTCAAAAACACTTCGTAAATAGTGATTTATTATTAGCGTCATGTTATTTGTCAGATGAGAAAGAATTCATTTGAAGCCTGATACTAAATTTATTAATTTTTATTTTATGAAACCGCTAAATCTAGTTTTCATTGTTCCATTCTTCGAAATGATTGCAGTCAGTTCACGAGAGTGAAAATATGGAGAATAGCACAAGCTTGGGGTGAACATACGTGTCACAAAACGATTTCAAAAATTTCTAAACGTTCCACTATAATAGAATTTCTTATTTAAAAAATAGTACTAGATACTTACTGGGTCATTTATATTGTTTCTAGTTGCTACGCGTTCCCGTTTCTAAGGCTAGTAAGGTTTTCACTGTTGAGAACGGTTGGATGCTCGCTGTTAAGATATGAGAGAGTCCCATTGTTGCGAAACTTCAAAGATTTCCCTATACAATAACCGCCAGGATTCATATTGCTAACCGCGTTGCTATGATTATAACATATTGGAAGCATACGTCCAAACCTTAAAGATAATGAATTTTCCATAGTGTAGATTTTATGGGGTTTAGGTTCCAAAAATAAGAACTTCCTTGCCCATTCAAGTATCGAGCTTGCGTATATTTTAACTAACCTCAAAAGCAAAACATGCAACAATGGAATTTAATTTAAGCTAACAACCTGGTAACAGTTGTGTTTATGCTATTTCCCCTGGCAGCAAAACTGAATATCTAAAAGGAGGCATTTTCCAGGCCCATTGAAGGTGTGCATTGAAACTCTCTGTAGTATTCATATGTGTATACATAGGGAAAACAACTATAGAACAGGGTGGAAGCTAAATAAAAACTCCAATCCTTGCTTAAATAATATATGAATTAAAAAGGTATAATTTCAGCTCTTAAGAATAAAATAACTCTGCACACATTCTAGGTGACCATTTTCATTGATGAACAACATGAGGAACTACTTACATATGTATGCTCTAGTCAAGTTACAAAATGGTGTTCCTCAACACCTCTACCAAAAGTGTAGATTTTATGGGGTTTAGGTTCCAAAAATAAGAACTTCCTTGCCCATTCAAGTATCGAGCTTGCGTATATTTTAACTAACCTCAAAAGCAAAACATGCAACAATGGAACAAATTATTTATAAAAAAGTTGAAGCATTAAATTGCAATCTCAACACATAGCGAATTTTCACAAAGGTTGCGACGTAACGATCCAGGTTTAGCTAGATTATTATTTTTTAATATTTAATTCATCACGTATTCCTTTTCACAATCACTTGTTCATGGGTAAAAACTATTGAATCTTTACGCCCTCCATTCCACCTTTGTGGACGAATCTTAGCTGGATTCAAAGGAGTTTAGATTAGTTTAATTTCGTTCACTGGAGTAAAGTTTCGTCCCAGGTCAAAAGTAAACACGCTATTGCATTCAATTTTGTTCCTGGACAGATTTAAACTAGTTATACCCCATATTTTAGTTTTACCCCGAGTCAATATTTAAATGTATTTCGTTTGTTTTCGATTGCCATCCCAGTTTAAAGGAATATATTAAGCTCTTATACCTAACAATCGACCGAGACCTGCGGGTAACTTAACGAATGACACCGCAATATGGAATTGTTTCAATTCAGGTCTATGCCTAAAAAGAAGTTAATGTATTTCGTAGAAAAAAGGCTGGTATCAGGTATTATGTTTTAATAATTAGGTGATTCTTTGAGAAAAGGGAATATGGGAGTCTACTCATGAGTTATTCTCACATTCATCAGGATGATTTTTTGGCTAGATAGCTGGAACAAGTTTAGATGTTTTTTAAATAATAGGATTCAAGGTACTGGTAAACGATTACATGCAAAGTATTGTAATATTTTAATTATTAATTATTCATACAATATGCTTTTTACTTTTCATACAAAAATGTTTACAAAATAAATAAATTTTCAGTCCTCCTGGGCCAAAATTTCTCGTCAGGAGGTGCTTATGCACATGTGACGTATCTTGGTAGACACAATAAGGAAAAAGGCTACTTTTAACTGTAATTGATTACTTTTATTGGAATTAATTTTTCTTGTTTTTAAATATTGTTACTTTTTTGATGAAGGCATTGCAATTTCTCCAAAATTACATTCTTTGGTAGATGCGTAAAGCTTTAATACGATACATGGTTCAGGTACTAAGTTGTTAGCTATTCTATCGGTGCGGAAACTGTTCGAGTGAATATTACAGAAATTTGAAAACAAGGATTAAGGAAAATATCGCAAATATTACGGTTAGAAGACCTAAATACGTCATTTCATTCATATAGAGTACAACATATTTTACCTAATTATTACAAATATGGATTTCGGAGAGGCATAGTTGTTCCTAACGTTAAATTATCATGAATGATTGATACCAAAATACCGAGGAGTTAGTACAATATATCAAAACAAAATAAGTTTTTGCATACTTAAATAAAACTATGAAATGACCCAACAGTGGTGTGTAATGATGATGAGTTTAAAACTATTTTTAAACTTTCTTCAATCGTTATAGAAAGCTGAGGATATTCTTCCTCTCACTTAATATGTACAACCATTGTACCTTCTTCCGAGGGAGGCCTTGGATTGCCACCATTAAAATACTAAAGCAAATAATTCGAAATTTCAGTGAATGTGAATTCTTCATCGCAACCCACTATTCAACATCATGCAAGAATAGTTACTTCCGTGACCGTGCTCCCGTGCAAACAATGGTTGAAAATTACGGATCATCAGTAGTTTTTTCCACGAGAACAGACGTTTTTCTAGTAAAAATCTCACTCGGGGAAAAAAGATCACAAATTATTTTTCATGCTTTTAATCCCCAACCGTTTTTAAGAACGAGTGCTTATTTGGATTCGTTCCGAAACTGATTTTCTGTCGGTCGACACTAAATTATTCGTTATCTCAACCAATCACGAAGAATTTTGATCACAAATTCATTGTAAAAGGACGACATTGTCGTCGATATCTCCTAGATCCAGCCAGGACACCGCCGAGAGATCACCCAGCACAGACGAAGGCCAATGACAGCTCATCCTTGAGACAGCGCCTGACGTCGAAAGCTGACCGTTTGCATCTATTGATTATAAGAGTCTGAAATGACGCATTAATAAGCTATAGCAAATTAATTTCGCAGTTAATTTTTTAAATTGATTATTAAAGCATGAGTCCCAGTTACCCTCGTGTCTTCCTATTTCGAGGCATTTTGTCCCTTAAATTGCTAGCGGATATAATGTTTTCACAATTAAACTAGATTATACAAATTTAAACTTTCATTTTAAAAAAGTCATTTTACTTCTGTACAGCGATTATTAGGAGGAGGAGAGTGTCAGATACAACTTTCCAAATTATGTCAAAAACACCTTTTTTAAGTAATCCGATATAAATATCTTACATCACTTGTAAACGAATTGTCTTCACACCAGTGAAGGTGTATTTTTCTCGCTTATCTTACAAGAAATCTCTACAATATTTTTACAGCACTTCGTTTCGTATCTCCTTCTCGCATCATGTAAGTAAAAATGGCGATTAACCGTAAACTTACCTCTGAACGTTTGTGCAACACATTGCATAATTTTAATTCGTTTTGGTCTTTGGAATTACACCAACTGAAGCTTTTGTGAAAAATGACTTGCAGTAGAGGAATGTGCGATAAGCCGGCAAGTCAAGATGCAAAGCACGAGTTTCGATATCAGTGCTGTATGGAAATAGTAAACCGATACTAAACAACCAATGGAATACCATCCAGGTCATGAGCTGGAATCAGGACATTTTCAGGAGTGTCCCCATTTTTCTACTCCTCGCAATTCATAGAAATACTTTTCAGTTCAATTTTTTTCTCTTTTATAACATTTTTCTAATACATACTTGCAAGTAAAATACCCCTGAGTACTTTTCATAATCCTATTTTCTTTTTCCTTCTAGTACCGAAATTTCTTAGCGAATACTCAAACCTGAAGAATATAGACACAATGACGGGTGAGTTTATTTTCCTATTATTTCAGTTTTGGCTCTTTAAGGGAGTACTTAAATCCTCTCTAGTGTGAAAATAAGATGGTCTGGATTTTATCTCTTACCCATTTCGGCAAATGGGGCCACACGACTGCGCTGGGGTCATTAGTTTAATCGATCTCAATCATAATCCGTAGAGGAAAAAACAGAAATGATACCCTATGAAATCTTAATTCATTGTGAGTTACATTATGATATAATGATTTCAAGATTCGTACAAAATGCTGTGAAAGTCATCGTTTTTAAAGTTTACAATTTCTTAGTATATTTAAAAATAAAAGGTCGTCAAATGCGTGCCCCAAAGGAAACAAGATGTCGTGATCCAATTAGTCCTAATGATGAAGGCAAAGTTATCATAGAGTCCCTTGCCTTATCAGCGATCAGATAAGAGTAAGCCTAGAAGCTAATTCAACCCTAAAAATAATTACCCGCAGAGAATGCGTTGCCAATACGCCGAATTACTCTCGGGTCGAAGTTAGTCCAAATACTATTACTGCGATGCAAGACTGATTAGGCACTTATGTGATGTTACAAGATATAACATGCTCGATTTATAGAATTGATAACTGTGCCTGCGACTTAGAATTTGGTTGCGCGTTCAGAGAAGAAACTGTTGCAAAATATCAGCCTCAGTTCTTTCCAACATGTGCGAATAAAATGACTTTTCCCTGCTTAGGATACAGAGGCATGGCTTTGCACTCGTATCAAGAATTCAGCGAAGAACGAGACAAAACTATGTGCTAACTAATTCATTTCGTTACCGAGGTGATAACTTTTTTCAAAGTACACCAAATCTTCTCTTCTCGGAAATGAAAAACTTAGCCATGCATGAATAGTATTTTTTCATAAAAATAGTTTAGTTTGACAACCTAGGAGATCGCGCCAGTTTGTGATCGCAATTTGGTAGAAACTTCGGATTGTTCCATTGTATCATCACTGATTTACGTCAACTATGTATCTCTTAATTAGTTATCAATGAAACTTAGCATATGTGATTCTTCAATAGGATGATAACAGTGAACGTACGCATAATTATCCATAGTTTTATAAAGCGCGACTGTATCCATCGACCTGAGAGATACTAAGAGTTCAAATATGGCTAACGATGTACTTTTATCTTCAGTGAATTTTAATAGCTCCAAATGGCATTATTCAAATTACCATAGATATATTTTCCATAATATAGTTATTAAAGTAAATTTAAAGTTATTTGCTGAAATTCACAGCATAGATACCACCAAATGTTATTTAAAAGCAATTGGTGATGATTTGCGCGTAATTTTATACGGTACTGAGTTCTACCTACATCAGTTTTCAGAAATACCGGGATAATTAAGTCAGATTTACGTTAATTTGCTGATAATTATTAAAAATATATTCAACTATACCAGTTAACCGATAATATTGAGTCGATCCTACCGGTCCGGTACAAGTATTGCTGAAAAATACCCGACGGTAAAAATACGGTACTTTTTTAGGAAGAGTCCACGCCCCCGCTACGGATTTTTCTAAATTCTGGAGCATCTAACTCATTTATTGATGGCTACAACTTATGAAACGTAGTATGAATTAAAAGTCGCAGAAAAGTCCTTTATTTTTCTAAGGCTCAAAAAAGTCCGAAATAGTCTCCAAAAAGTAATTAAAAATGTTTTTACTTGACGAATGTCGCCAAGATATGTCTTTACAGCCAAAAAAGTCCCACTTTTCAAAAATTTCGTAACTTTTCTTCGATCTCTACTTATTAGCCTCGAAAAAGTGGAAAAATTTTCTTCTACACATTTCATGCTGATTACTTAACTCAAGGTTACTTACTTATAATTGGTTTTTAATTACTTTTTTTCTTATCCGATTCAGGCGTTGAACAATAATCAGTGAGAAAAAATGGGTAACAGCCTGGCACAATGTATGATGGAGAAAAGTAGAGTGGAGCCAACTGAACCAAATGTTGTAAGTATTCTCAATGACTCTCGTTTTGTACTATGAACGGAACATCATTGCTAACCGACGGGCTGAATAGGTAAACCATACGCAATCGATAACGGATACTAGTGACTATCAGAAAAGCATGAAATGGAACTACATATAATGAAAAATCAACTATCTGCGGCAAAATATGCCACCCAGTTTATTTATACATTACTTTAGTGTGGAATTTATAATATACATAGATTCACACTTTGAACTAAACACTGGCAAGTAACCTTACCATAATTTTATTCTGACATGGTTCATGCATTTACTCGTAATGTGCAATTAAGAATATGTTTTCGCTCTCATGAGCGCAATCGAAATGAACCGATAAAGCCAGTGCGCGCGCTATGGAGAACGGCGAGCGCGCCCCAGGTCAATGCTATCGGAATCAAGACGCAATACGTAAACGTTCACCAGGAAACACTCACAACACAAAGTTTGGGGCAACTCCCAGGAAATCGGTTCACCCATTCGAGCACCTCGACGTAAAACACGGTATAACATGGAAGGAATATTAGTCCCTCCTCATCCTCTCGCTCAGGTGCATGCATCGTACCAGCAACTCTTTGCGAGAACGCATCGCATCCCCCTGCCTCTCCCAGGTTTCGCTCAAGTTAACACTCCTGTTTATGAAATACCAGAAAAATGGACTTTAAATTTCCACCATAGATCATGTCCACGCTCACGATTACCTCCATTAAAAAATTACACCTTATCCCACTATCATGTGGTAGAACCATAGTTATGGAACCAGTAGAACTAGCAGAACCGCTAAATAAACTTATCAGAATGCGCAGTATGTCCATAGGATGCTGTTATTTCCTAGAGTTCAAGTCATCTGGAGAATGGAATTTTTATAAGTATTCTACCGGTTAAGGTAGGTTTTTTTGAATGTCAGAGAATCTCCTCCTGGTTCTCGACACTTTCAGGGGCCTATCTCACTCTAGTATATCGTTTTTCGTTTCAGCATACGATCTACCCTTCTTCATCCTGTCCATGAAACCTATTCTCTTTCTTCCTCTTCCCCGCTTGTCCAACATCCTTCCCCTATCACGTTCTTGAGCAATCCATCGCCCCTTATCACATCCTCCAGTCACTTACTCTGCCGATCTCGAATTTCCTTGAGAAGTTTTCTTTCCTCGCCCACCATCTCAAACACTTCCTCATTAGTCCTCTGCGTCCACCTCACCTCCTCCATCCCTCTCCACACCCACATCTCAAATGCCTCCAGCCTATTCTCGTCCTCCTTTCAAAGGGTCCACGTTTCTGTCCCATAAAACGCCACGCTCCTTATCAAGCTCTTCGCCAGCCTCTTCTTCACAGCCTTACCTAAGGTCCCTGTCATCAGCCCCCTTCTATTACTAAACGCCTCCTTAGCTAGCACTATTCTCTTCCGTATGTCTTTGCTACTATGTCCGTTTTCCTCTAGCGTGCTACCTAAGTAATTAAATTGTTCTACTTGCTCGAGTTTGTGTCCTCCAACTTTTATCACCAGCCTCACTTTCTTTGTCCTAGAGAATCTCATTACTTTTGTTTTTGTATGCTTTCTCTCTCATTACTTTTGTATGCTCTTCATTCTGAATATCCCGCACTGCATTTCTAAAGCATCTACCAAAGCTTGCTGTCACTTCGAAGATTGGAGAATGGAATGAAGTGGGAGAATTAGCAGTATTTCTCGGTCGCATCTCCACTGTAAGGTGGTCCCTACTGCATGCTATGAATGATGCTTTTTTTCTTATGAGACTCTGTCGAATGGACCCATCGAATGGAAACCAAAATGGGATCAAGTATGAGATAACATCACAAGGTATCATCGGATACATAAACTGTGATCAATTTCAGTTTTAGGTATATATGATAGTCAGTAGATGTTTATAATCAGCCTGCAAATGGGAAAAAGGATGGTATGGTTTGCGGATGGTGATATCTTAAAAGGCAAGAAATTGTCCAATCCACCCTCTTCACTTATTTCCCCTTCTGCACTCTATCACTGGACACATTCCAGTTCCCCATCCTTCCCACCCGGCCATACAACTTTGACATACTACATATATTGAACCCTGTGAACTAACTCCCCGTAATTCCCTGAAGATACTTACCTTGGTGCAGTGAAACTAGCTGAATAAAGAAATATGAAATGATAGCTTTCCACAAAGTGTTAGACTTAATTGAGTCTTCAGTATGAATCTGCTTGTCTCGAAAAGAAACTCCACTCAATATAAATTTCACTCAATGGACATATGCCATCGCTCAATGGACTATTTCTTGCCTGGCTTTAGGTGATATATATTTTTTTCTCCTACATTTTTGAGGTCAGGGAACTCTGGTGATGCCTGAAATCAAGCTCACTGTTCTTTGGATAATATTCACTTTGCTATCAATAAACGATTGAATTAAAACATTCAGCTTAATAAAACTGCAAGATGACCAGCATTACTTTTCAAATGCTATTATTTTGCTAATGTAGGAACCACCATGGCTGAAGGAAAATGTAAAAGATTTGGAATCTCCTATCAAGAGGGAGAGGAGCTGTTCAGACACTTTTGCTGTCTTCTTAATGGTTCTGTATTTTGTGATTCTGGTGAGTTCTAATTTTTCATCATTTGTCGCAATTTAATGTTTGTCATTGCATAGAGAATCTTTTAACATAAAAATTCTGAGTGTCTTAAGAGCTGGCATTTAAGATTTGTAACTTCACTCAAGGAATGTCGGTCTTTATTAAGAGAACTGAGTAAAGGAGATAAGTAATACTCTCAAGCTCTTAAGGAATACCTTTTCTCCACCACATTACATTAAAAAGCAATACAAAATGCTAACTCTGAAAAAGTTAACTGTTATGTTAATCAAGACAGAAAAGGCAGAAAAGGCAGAGAAAAGACAGAAACAGTGACTTGGCGAAACCATATTCAAATTGATTACTTCACTTGGAGGAGAATTTATCAAAATAGTAAAGTATTGTGCTTAAAGTTTATTATTTCATTCAACTCTTTAATAATCAAAAGTTTGAGAATTTAGAAATGGCAAGCAAAATATATTAGCCCAACTATTTGAGGAAATCAGTGCTTGCATGCATGGGTGCTAATAAATAGAGGTTGGCCAATGATAAAATTATAAATATTTATTTTTCTGGTAAATTAAGATTTCCAATTACTCAGAATTCTTATAAGCAGAGTTTTTGGGATTTTTCCGGGTCCCTGCTGGAGCTGTCCCAAGTTGTCTTCAAGGCAAAAAACTTCTGTTTCAGCTAGCACTCTCAGCACACTGTATTTCCAATGGGGATATCTATCGAATTTTGAATGGGTATGACAACTGTGGAAATATATGTGGAAGAATTACTCCACAAAAACTAAATTTCTCCAATGCATTTTGCAATGAAGGCAACAACGAGGATAAAAGGTAATCTGAATAACTTTTCTTTCCATCTAGTGTAAGCAGTAATTTACTTAGAGGATTTTTCTAACATCTTTTCAGGTTTCTTCTTGTAAAAGGAGTGGGACGCCTGATTTTCAAACCATCCTCAGTGGAAAGAAGATGTGTGTCCTCATGTGATGACTATCCGAACTAGTAAGTTTTGATGTCAATAGCTTCACTTTTGTATCATAAGTAAATTGTTGCTGAAAATTACAGAATGGGATTATTGATTTTACACAACTCAAAATATTTAAGTCTCATACTTAAGTAGGTAGCTCTTTCACTGCCAGAAAATTCCAGATAGAGGGTGCAAAAAATGGCATGGCAATTTTTACCGAGCTTCAATGTCCTTTAATACATGGATGTCTTTGCACACAACCATAATGCATTAGTTTATTTATTTTATTTATTTATTTACAGGGTTAGCCAATTTACCATAAACATACACATAAATACCTTGATTGATATAAAATAATAGTCACATGTAATGAAATAAAGCCATTTAACATAAACTTACAATTGCACAAATGATATAAAATACAAATAAATTGCACAAATGATATAAAATACAAATGCATATAAAAAAGTGAGCATAAATAAAAATTATCAATTAATACTCTATAGTATTCTCGGCTTTTATTATTTATTGACAGGAGAGTTTCTTAAGAAACTTCTGTCTTGATTCGCACAATCTACCCTTTCCTTCCTTTGCTCTTCCAACACCTGTAAATGTTTTTCAATAAGATTCCTTCTCATCCTTTCAATCAGACTCTATCTACATTAACAACTTTAAAGACTCTTTTCACACTTGTAAAATGTAATAACTAAACAGAAAATTTTGAAATATCAATGCAATAATTTAAACATATAGCATACGCAAAAAAAAGACATGAAAATCATTCATGTTTTTAACCACACAAAAATAATTACATTTTAATTTTTGCGAAAGTATGTCTGAGAAAAAATAAGCACTTGAACATGGTAATGCTAAACATTCTGCATTTAAAAGAGTCCAATTGCACAGTATTTAAGTACCAATAGAAACTTTTATTTTTGTTGGAAATAAAACCATATGCCTGCATATGGTTTATATCATTCATTTTAAGCAAATTAACATAAAGATATAGGTTTCTAGGGGGTTAGTTGGAGGGTTCATCTTCTAGATTATGGGCTCTCCATTGTGTCATTCTATTTCCCAAAACAAAAATTGTTGGAGCAATGAGAAGGAACACCTGAAACCTCAAGATCAACCCTCCAAATTGAAATCACGTACATTTCTTTGATACTTTAATGGTGTCTGTTTTAAATTCCAGTGAAAAATTTTTGAACCGTTGTGTCCCAAAGAAGAATTTTGAACAAATAGATTCATTTTTCTCCAGAACTGGTATAGCAGACTTCTTTCAGGTAAGAATGTGTTACCTCTAGTGAAATTTTTTGGCATGAGTATCCAAGAGTGACTGAACTCTTATCAAACCAATTTCAATCACTGACATATTCAAATATTTCAACAGGAAGTGACAGAAGACATTGATCTATGTTGGAAAGAATTGCTCTACCTCTGTCTGATTGCTCTGGGTAGGTGCTTTGTATTTTCTGGTTGTTTTTAAACCTTTTTTATAATTGACACTATTTTAATGTAGGTACATTATGCTTTGTGGTATCCTAGATATTAGTGCAGTTCATACAATGATGAATACCTTAAATAAAAGATTCTACTGCCATAAATTTATTTGTTCTTATATTAATGCATGGAGATGTCTCTCTTTATGCATAATCATCTTGCATGTTTTCACTACAGAAAAATTTTTTACGTGAAAATTTTAACGTCATATACAGAAGGCTGGTGTTTAAGATTAATGATTGCAGTCAAAGCAGTAGAATTTACAATTTATCCTTTCAATCATTTCCATATCAAAGAGTTTTTGTTGATTTTCCTAGATCCTATACAATTAATAGTAATGTGAAACTAGCTCATTTTATACTCTGTACTTTGTAAATGTAATGTATCTCAATGTAACAACTGAAGCAAAACTATAGGCAATGAATTAAAACCAGTCCCGTAAGTATTTGCCTACGTACCTAAAGCTGAAAAATCCTAAGTTTAAAGGTAAACATCAGAACTTTGACATGACAGCAAATGCAACCAAGTTTGTGTTTACCGTGGCAAGAATTTTTTAAATAACGGTCTTATGAAATAAATGTCAATTTTCTTGGTCCTCAGATATAATTAGTCACAACCAGAGGTACTTACTTACTCTATATAAAAAGGTTTGGTATTTTAAAGTTTTTTTCATTAATAATGATTAAACATATTATCTGCTCGGTGTGTTGGTATGTTTCCTATTACCATTGGTTAATGATCAAAGATCCAATACTAAGCTCGGATAGATCAATCTGTGATATTCAGGGTCGCTCAGTGTGGAGAGAAGAGAGGGAGAAAAGAGGGGCAACAGACTTTCATGAGAATGTAAAAACATCCAAACTTTATAATTTCATCATTCCTTTATTGATTAAATCTTCCAAAAAGTCAACTTAATTGTTGTTGTTTAAAGAACATTAATTTCCAACCTCTGGTTAAATATTTTCTTGGTCCATATTAAAACCAAAGTCAAAACCTTCTCCAATTGATAATGGTCACATTCACTGTCTGATTTCATACACGAAACACGAAGCCTAAGCTAACATTAAATAAATAAAATGGCTACTTCCCCTTGTAGTTAAAACAAGAAAATATAAAACCCAGCCTAATAGTATAAAGGTTTATTATATTTACTGATGCACTAATATCCTTAGCTACATAGCAACCTCGAAAGACCAATAAGATTTTTTGAAATTTCAATATGACCAATTATATCCCTGCTCTTGCGCTTGCATCTTTTAATGGAGGTTACTTCTCTAACTTTCAATTGTAGGTTTGTCTGGGGTGATGTTACTCTTACTCCGCTTTGCAGCTGGCATAGTTGTTTATTTTGTAACAATAACAGTGGCAGTATCATCAATTGCTGTCACAATCACCCTTTGGTAAGTGCTACTTAATGATGGCAACAACATGATTTGAGCAGTTTAATGACTTAGGTTGACTTTCATTGCTTTCCTCATGACCTAAAAATAAAACTGCCACAATGAAGTGGAGCTCTGACCATTAGGTGAAATATACATCCAATTCATTTAAATCACTGCTCCCTGTCAATATGTAATGTAGTGAAATACATTTCATCATTACATCATCCAATAAAAAAGGAACTTACAATTTCCTTGCAGGATTCTATGGAACAAGAACAGAAAGCAGCAAATCAAAGTAGCAAACGGAACATCAGAAACCTACTATGTTCCAGCTGGAAATGTGGAGCAAAGAATTGATTCAAGTTACTTGGCTTATGCCATTATATCAACAATTATTACAGTAAGGAGACACACTGAATTCTTATTTTAGATTAGTTGCATCTCAAAAGAGAGTTGGTGAAAGCTTCCAAATTGGACTGTTTTTGATAGTATTTCAATCTACTATATTTCTTTCACACAGTGAGGTTATTACTCTTGGATGTAACATTTATGATATCATGGCTCTTCTGAATAGAATTTTAATTCTTTTCCCAACAGATAATTATTTTACTTGTGCTGATTGTAATGAGAAAAAGGATTGAACTGGTTGTCCTAATGTTCAAGGAGGCTGGAGCAGCAGTACATTCTATGCCTTTTATCTTGGCTCAACCATTAATTGTAGGTATCTAATGCATGCTAGCTCTTAGTTCCAATTCAAATGAATAGTTTCATTGTTTGTGAACAAACAGTTCTCTCTTTATCGATTTTGATAGGATAGGATAGGATATTTAGGGAGGCAACCGACGGCTAAGGTCATTTGCGCCATAGGGGATAGGTAAGGGAGGAAGGGTGGATGGAAACCCGGCATCGGCATTAGCCTGCTCTTAACAAGGCGCCAAGGGGACCACAGTTTAACATCTCATCCGACAGACGGAGTACTGTACTTGAAGTGCCCTCCACAAGACACTCAAGTAGGGATCAGGTACCCTCTGAAAAACATCTGCCTCTGCAGGGATTTGAACCCTGGCCACCCGTGTGGTAGGCGAGTACTCTAGCCACCACACCAACCCAATCCCTCAGTTTTGAACTTCCTTAGAATTTTTATTCACTTGGTAAATGAGTCTTGAAGTACATGTAGGAGAAGCCTTGCATGACAAAGGATGTTTATTCAATGCATTTTTGTTTATTGAATGTATATATTCATTGGTCTTGGTCCAGTCAATCTCATGCATTACCCATGACAGCTGGAGCATACTCAATGAGATAAACAAATTGGCATTAGAATAAAATATCTACTATAAAAGAGAACTAGAAAAATAAAAAAATTAGCTGTAAAATTAATCAGTTACCGAAATACTATACTAGCATCACAAATAAGACTATACTCCTTGTTAAATAGATATTCTTGAATGTATGTAACATATTATTCTCACACCATTTTCTCAGTTTTCATGCCTCTGTCCCACAAAATTAATTCACCAACTTTTATTTTTATTATTGTCACTTTCATTTCATTCATAGAAGCCCTTATATTCTATTATCTGCATGGATTCTTTAACTCAAAGAACCAAATGCCAATTATCGCAATGCCTCAAGTTTCTATAATCAGTTTATAGCATGATATACTTTGAAGATATTGGGACCAGCCGTGGTATTACCTTTTACATAGTCACCCACAATTGCAACATTCCACACAGAAGAAATCATTCACCTTGCCCTAAATTCGAATCTGGAACCCTCAATCTCATCCAGAGTGCTTTAGCCAGTTAAGCTGCATCTTCCTCCCCTGAGGTTTTTGGTGGCTTTCTTGTTTCTTCAAAGCTTAGAAAAATCCACTGGTATGAGTACACCTTGGTAGCTTACCTGGCTAAAGCACTCAACACAAGATCAAGGGATCTGGATTTAATGGGGGTGTATACCACAGCTTATAAAGCTTCTGCTAATGTCTATGCACTTATATTTTACCCCTCAATTCTGTTACTTAAAGCAAAGCTGTTTGCACAGGGCTCAAGAATGAGGATTAATATTTAATGGGATAACTTTTCACTTTTTGCTGTTTAAATAACTATTCCAGCTGAGGAAGTAATGCGACTTTGTTGAAAATCAGGTAATCATCATCATGCATACAATGTATATTTCTAATATTTTGACCTTATTGTACATGAGAATCCTTAAATTCCATGGAGGAGCATCAAAATGTTGAAACATTACTCTGAGGCGCTGTTATCTGGGGCAGGTAATGGAGGGGGAGGTGAAGATCTTTCCTAATCTGAGGTAGGAATCAAAACTAAAAGGACATTTTTGGCCGACCTATACAGTGCCTTAAGTTCTGGGCAAGACCAATGATTTTCCCTCTGTCGAATTTTGCAATTGAGTTTCAAGCATCATTGCATCTTAGAAACATGGAATTTTGGGAATGTCTCATCTACCTCAAGATTAGGGAAGGATATGAGCGAAGAGGAAGCTCTCGTCAACCATGGCTACATGGACTATGACATGGATAGGGGTATGGAGGTAGCAGGAGAGTGAGGAGCACCTGTTTCCTACTGGGTTGGATCCTAGATGGCTGGGACTTACAGACATAGAGAATGGTAGAGACAATTTTTGTAACACAGCGTACAGGAGGACAAAGTGAACACGTATGAGTTTCATGGAGATGAAAATTTTGAAACGGCATACTCCATCCATTAGTTTATGATATGATGGGTCTATTCCAGTCACTAGCCAGGAGCTTTCTCCCACCATCAGCATCAGAGATCTGAAGATATGAACACATTTGAAATAGAAAATAGTGAAATGTCTCTTGAACTTAAAGAGCCGTGATCTAAACACACTCTTTGAATGTATTCATCCTCATGAAAAAATATCTCCAGCATTGCAGTACTGGGAAAATTATTGCTTAGCCTATCAAGAGTAAAAAAATCTACAAAAATCCATTTTGAGATCTCATATATAAAGAGAAATAACTGCCATAATAACTGTTACCAATGTTGTTCGGACATCCACCCCTGTATGATAACTGTCTCATTTTAATTAATCAGAAGTGTGATGCAAAACTTATCATACGAAGCTCCATTAAGGTATTTTTCAATTAAGCATGTGTTAACATTAAAGCACTGACTGACAGCTCATATGTTCTCAGCTGAAAAATGATTAAAGTGTGGTAATACATATTTCAGACCTATATGTGCATAGCAATCACAGTGTCCATTTGGTTGTACATAGCCCTATGGGTGGAAAGTGCTGGGACTTTGACAAAGGTTGGCAGTTCCAGTTATCGCTACCTAAAGGATACTACAACAAAGGTAATGATATATTTCTCTTTTTACAGAGCATTTAAGTTATTCTAGGCTAAAACTTGAATGTGAAGAGATTTATCCAATTGACAAGAACTAGAGATGGGTAAGTTACCATAATTTTCGTTTGAGGTAAATAACCTCAGTGAATTACAGTAATTTTTGAAAATGAACATAATTTTCTGGTAAATTTTAATTTCCTGCAATTAATAGCTATTAGAAGATTTAATAGGAAAGCCAATAGCAATAGCAAGGGGTTAAAGGCATTGAAACCATTGCTATCGCTACATTAATGCATTAGAAATAAAGAAAATTTAAATACGGCAGCCCACAAGCAATTCGGCATTCTTTTTTTTTGCATGAGAAACATTCATTCGAACCATTGAAAATAATATTCCCACAAATCTTCAAGGGGTAAAAATATTCCAGATGTGAGCTGGACATGCCTTAATTAATAATTAAGATGGTATTAAGTGTGTATAGACGAGACTCAAAATAATAAGTTTATAATATTTCTGTGTGAAAACTTTATTAGATGGAGGTGAATATCTCCAAAAATTATGGTGATTTTCAGGAGCTGCAGTAAATTATGTAAAATACCACAGTAATGTTCAAAAACTACCGTGGTAATTTTCAGAATAGCCTATCTCTAGCTTAAACCCAGATGTGCTTCTGAATCTCCAAAATAGCAGACACGGCATTAAGCTAGTTACAGTTAAAAAGAGGCTAGCATATACTTTTATCTTTTTCAAATGTCTTGGAGGCCAGGAGACCAGCCTAAAATTTGAGGGAGCTGGCACCTTACGTATGAGTTTGAAAGAACTGTTTGAAGGCCTCTGCTGCCAGGGGGTGGGGAACTGCCACCGAGACGGAGGGATTCTAGCTCGACGTTGTGGAGATTATTATCCCACAGCTGGGAAAATATGTGGCCCACAATGATAAAGGCCCTGTGGAGATGAGGTTTGGCAATACAGTAAGCAGAATCATGAAGTTCACTCAACGCAAGTCTGAGAGCAACTGAATTTTCAAGGTTCTATATCACACCTACTGTAACCTGATTGGCTCTTGAAAGGTCACGTGATGAGCAAATTTCTCTTTGCTCACTCCCACTAATTTTATTGCAGCCTACTAGCCCTCAAGACATTTGAAAAAGATAATGACTTTATAAGAACACTCATGATCAGGATTAATACAGTGATTTCGATTTGAATGCATCAATATAAATGGATTATCATGTGAATCATCACCAGTTAAATACCAAAAAGTATTCATTTTGTGAAAGGCAATGACTTGATCAGTTCCTGAATAATTAACAATAATCTTTTGATAGAAAAGAGATGCTCAAATATAGCTTGAATCTTACTTCATACCTGCTTAAGGAATAATTACTAAGCAATCTCTGTTATGATTCAATTTTGCAAGAATATATCAAGAGTACAGATTGGAGGCTGATTAAATAAATACAAAATGTTATTCCAGTGAAAAAGAGCAGACCTTTCTAACAGTCATCTCTCTCTTAGTTTACGCGTTGGTACAACCTCATGGGATTTTTCTGGATATCTCAGTTTATCTTTGGCTGCCAAAATATGGTTATTGCAGGAGCTACCACAACTTGGTTTTTTGAAGTGTAAGTACAACAAGTAAATGGGTAACTTACAATGGAAATATTCACAATTCATTTACTCCACAAACATGATCACCATCCATATGACAGAGTGATAAAAATGTCTCGGTAAACACAAAGTGCTGCTGATAAGCATCAGAAGTGCAGGGCTGCAGCACTGCAGATGTACAGCTGACACATGCCTTGCATCCCCAAATTTCTATTTTAAATACATCGGATGCTCTTCAGACGCATTGCGGCAGCATCACAGAAGTACTTCCACTGTGCTGCAGTAGCACTTAGAGCTTTTTCTTGTAGCTACTCATAGGGACAGTTAGCCATACCCTCATGGCATCAGGAAAGAATTTGGAATGAAGAGTTAAAGATAAGAATAAGTAACACTTGAATTATAAGTGATAACAAAGAGAAATATGAGCAGAAAAAAAATTATTTCCACTCAGGGGCTTTAAACTCCACGATCTGAACATTGGAAAGTGAGTGCATAAGCCACTATGCTACAGGAAATATTAGAACCTGATGTGAGAAAGTACACTCGATTGTGTGACATAGGTAAAGTAGGGTTTCATACTAGTTGCTAACCATTCTTTGGTAGAAAATTCATTCCATTCTTTTTGAGGGTTGTATTTGTAAGCAAAAACAATTATTATTAGCATATATCCATTTGGTCCTTGTATTTTGGGAGAAAAATAGCAAGATCATAAATTATCGTAAATACTTACACGTCCCCTTCTCTGGAAAGTTGGTTGGTGAATTTTGTCCAATTAAATACAATTATGGCTACAATGGACACTTCAGTTAGATTTACCATAAAGTAGTGATTTAGAGATATACAAAAATCACCATAATTGCATGCCGAATTACAATTAGGAAGGTTATTCCAAAATACGGGGTCTAAAATGGTTCTTATTTCATCACTAGAAATATTTTACCACTAATTTAGACCAAAGTATGGCCCATGGACCTTACCAATGCCTTTCATAATTAATCACACTTGTACCAGAGAATATACTATCAGTTACAATTTGACCTACCCAGCTACGTCTTATGGGAGGAGTGAGAGAGCTGTGGTTCTTTCACTGGCAATTTCACGAACACTCATTGGAAGCACAAAAGTGGCACCTTATTGGTATGCATTACATATGTGCTATTAACATGCTGCTGCAGCCTATTTTGGCCGCGGACTTTAAAATAGAGCTGCAGAGATGGTGCTTCACTCGCAGCGAGTTGCATGTGCAGCCATGACAGCCTAGAACAGTGCTACTGCAGTATTTTGTGTTTACTGGGTCATTACCGATTACCACTCATTATGCTTAAAATAAAGGCTTATTTTTTACTCAAAAATTTTCTGGAATATGAAAATAAATTGATTTTTTTCAGAAATAAAGATGGGCTGCAGTCACCAATCAGGGAAAGCGTCTGGAGGCTCCTTCGCTACCATTTGGGTTCTGTTGCCCTTGGTTCATTACTTGTGGCAATAGTTATGCTGGCTCGAGTAATGGCCTGGCTTCTGAGATATTGGAAGAAAAAATTTGGCATGAGTGAAGAGAGAAATGATGATGGAAGCCTCTCTACAGGATGCACGACGATGGCAGGATTTCAATGTTGCTGTTTCTCTATAGGAAGTTGCTTCCAAAATATTGTCCTTTTTCTATCCAGGAATGCTTACATACAAATAGGTATTCAGGGAAATCATTTTCTATTTTCAAATGCATGCATTTGTGCAGTTTTGCAATGAATATCGTTAAAATCATGATAGATGCTAAACACTTACCATTACCTAAATATTTAAAATGTTTGTGCACTATAAATAGAGCAAAGAGCTTGTGATACAATATGATACACATATATTTGCATCAAAGGCAGTCATTTTATGGTAAAATTACAGCATATGCCCTGGATTATGAAGTTCAGAGAAACCATTATCACAATCCCTTAGGCATGCCTGTTAAAAACCTATACACAGGATCTATTCATGAATTAATTTCACAAAACAGAGTGGTACATTAGGCCTTCCCATTATTAGCCAAGAAAATACATATCACAGTCATAGTAGCCCCTAGAATATTATTTTTAGCAGTTGTCAACTACTTTCTCAGAAGCATAACTTTCTTTGAAGGTACCACTTCATTAGTCCCTTAATTGGACTGTGATGGTGGAGTTCAGAAAAGAACTGGTAAGAATAAGGATATTTAATATGTTTCAGGTTAGTGTAATTCTCTTGGGCTCGCCACTGGGTAAGAAATTTATAGTCAGCCGACGTTTCGAGTTCCGACTCGTTACCCATTCTCAAGGCTACAAATGGCCTTGAGAATGGGTAACGAGTCGGAACTTGAAACTTCGGCTGACTATAAATTTCTTACCTGGTGGTGAGCCCGAGAAAACTACACTAATATTATTCGCCGGCAAAGTGTTAAATCATGTTTTATCACCTTGTCATGCCTATCCATACCTGAACAATGAGCCTCGAAAATACTGATATAAATTTCATAATGGGTGGAAACTGAAAAATTTGTTTTAAAACTATTCTGAGATTATAGTGAAAATATTTGCCATTCACCGGGTTTACCAATTGATCTCAGATTGATCTGACCGGACCAGTTAAATACAATAAATGCAATGGGGTAGTGGGATTGATCTGAGAAGCAGCCAGACTTGGTCCAATTGCTCAGCTAGTCTGAGATTTCAGATCGATCTGAACCAGCAGGTCTTAGGCACTCCTCATTCTTTTGATCTTCATTGGGAAACAAAATATAATCATAATTATTCAAGGTGTGTGTTGTAACTATTAGTAACAATTAAGGAATAGTGTAGTAGTGGCAAGTGATGTGACATTGACAATATTGTAGCAAATAGCAATTCTATCTCCAATAGGGCAATTTTTTTCACTCGGAATGTGACTTATAATTTCCAACTGGTGAACCAGACGATCTGAGTCGGCTCACTTGGAATATTCAGATTTGTCTAAGTTCAGACCAATCTATGATCAACTGGTAAAACGTAGTGATTGATGATGTTAGAAAGATAATACTAGGAGCACCATGCCTCATTTAAGAATGATAAATGAAAGATTCATCTCACTCATGCATATTTGGGTCTTCAATGGAATGGTATTAATGTTTAATACTAATTAGAATAGACTCAAGTGGATGTATTACTCTTTCAACTAATTTTTCTCAGCCATAGGATCCTACCTCATCACACAATTTCTTTCTTCAACTCTTCATACTTCTTACCCCTCTTTAACTAATCCATTACACCACCTTACTTTCACTTCCCTTAGTACTGACCAGACACACTCCATTCTATCACTGCCTACAGCACCCTCTTATCAAACTCATAACCTGATCCATCTTACTTAGCCTCCTCGTAACTTCCTCCAGCAGTTTCCTATGCCCATCCACCATGCAAAGCACAACCTAATTTATCCTTCATTATTTCTGTAGTATTTCCTCCATACCATATCTCCAATGCCTCCCACATACAGTAAAACCTTGATATAAGGAATTTTTCGGAGCCATTAAATCAGGTGAATTATCAAAAGGTCCTTTAACATGTACATCCCTGCCACCAGGACCTCAGGTTTCATTTATCGTAATAAGGGATTTGTTCTAACAAGGTTCATTATATCAAAGTTTTGCAGTACTTATGCTCTCATCTCCTCAGTATCTTTGTACCTTATTACTTGACACCCCACATTAAACTCTGCAGCAGTCTTTTCGGATACAATTTCACAATAAGAATATACTGAGAATTAGGTAGCTATCTTTAATCGGTGAACACCTCTTCTGCTCATACAATTCCCTCTAATACCTGTACTATTACGCCTGTTTTCCTTAAAACATCTGCTGATTTTTTAAATGTAATTATTCTCTCAGTTCAAACTCAAAGCTCTCCTTCCTTTAAGATTGAATTCACTGAGAAAATCTCATTTTTTCTGGTGATTAAACTTCATTCTGTTATTATTTTACTGATTCAGCTACGTATGACAACACTCCTTAGAATGAATGACTAACCATTGATCCAGGCGATCATCAGCAAATCTAACCAACTTAATTCATAAGCTGTCCTCCTACTTACATTACTTCATATGATTCTTCCCATACCTCTCTTGATCATTGCCTCAGAGTTAATATGTAAATGCTTGAAAAAATCAACAAAAATTGTTTTTGCCAATGAGATAAAATATGAATTGGGGGATTAACCAATATTATCATTCAAACTTGAATTATTTTGCAATTGACTATCCTTCAGTCCACAGGTACCTGAATAAAATTACTAAAATTCTTTCAGCAATTCGAGGCTGCTCATTTTGTGAAGGAGGAAGACGTGCAGTGAAAGTGCTTGCTGCTAATGCTCTTCGATTAGTGGCAATTAATTCAGTTGGAGACTGGGTTCTTGATTTAGCCAAAATAGTTGTGGTGATTGGAACTCTTTTCTTTGGGATTTTATTTATCCAGGTAAAAGCATCAGCATACCTTGAGCCAAAATTCTACTCCTGAAAGCATTAAAGACTACATCCGTGAGTGACCCCAGAATTAGGCATTGAGAAAAACCATATAATTAAATGTTAAATATAACATTTTAGTAATAATGATCTCATAACTCAGGAATGGTCACGTTGATAGAGAGCCTATTTAGCCCAACCAATATTTAGGGGGTTCCATGCTCACCAACTCAGATGTTCAATTTTTTCCCCTTTTGATAGTTTTACCCTTGGGTAAGAAACATTCAAAATACTTTAGTCCAAATGCAAATATTTTCTGACATATGAGTATTAGCATTGAAAAATTGTCACAAGACAATTCTGCCCATGAGTCAAATTGTACAAATCCATTATTTTTGTATCCCAATAAAACTGAAATTAGCCAGCAAAGTTGGTGAAAATGTTAGATGTCAAAGACATACAACTGTAGCTTTAAATAAATGCTCTCACAAATATTCTCACTTATTCACGTGTATTTTTATAAATATTCAAACATGGTAGTTTTGACAGGTTGCCACTTATAATGACATTTTCAGACACATCAGCAAATTACATCTGTTGTGTTAAAGCCATTCAAATTAGATTAAGCAATGTAAATAGGTATTAAGGACTTAAAAGTTATTTTTTTACATCAAGACTCCTACCTGGGCCCCTAATTGTTATAAAAAGTTGAAGATGCTGCAATTTACTACAAAAACATGAGTGGAGTGGTAGTTTTAAGACAGTTAATCAAGAAATAAGCCCAGCATTGGTGTTTGTAGCAGTTTGTCACATTTAAAATGCTTTGTTTGATTTTAATGGCTTTAACATGATAAATAAGATTTAGAAGTCTGAAAACAGCATTTGTGGAGGAAATTTGCTAAAACTACCATTTTTGAATATTTTTAACAATAGAATCTTTGTGATAGCATTTTTTAAAACTATGGTCCCGTGTCGGTGGAATTAAAATTGTTGCCCGTTAAATATACAGGGCTTTTCTCAACTAAGATTGTAGCGAGTAACGGAAAAAATATGAAAATTTGATGTAGAGCATGATTGATTCAGTTGATATGGTATGACCCTAAAGGACCAGGCCACAGTCTAAATAAACAGTCACCTCATTCTCATAAGCCCCATGGGAAATCGCTTTCCACAACCACGCCCCCTTCCAGCAGCGCTTCCACATTGCCAAATTTAGCTTAGCAGGAAAAAAAGCATAGCAACTATGCTTAAGTGGAAAGTTAAAAACTACTCCGCATTTACAATACAAGGAGGAGAAGTGAATGCTGCTTTTTCTAACCAAAGAGTGTGTTTCTTCTATATATTTCAGATTCCACTTCGTTAAAATTCAGGCTAGGTTTCTTAAGGATGAAGGTAATGCTGATTTCATTAAATAAATATTTTTGTGAGATAAGAGTTTAATATTTTTAAAAATTTTTACTCAGGAACATAATTTACCTTTGTATATTTATGTAGGAATGATTTTAATCTAAACATTTATCGAATTATTTCTTAAACAGTATGCATATCATTTAAAATTTTGCAAAAAAACTTAATAAGTTATCATAATCAGATCCATTAGACTTTAGAATACCTTTCTTATGAATAATTGTGGAGTTAAGGAGGAAAAATCACAAGAAGCTGCATTGTAGAAAAACAAAACATTACAAAATCTATAACAATTATTGTGCTTCCCCGGATCATGATGCAGAAGGTCCATTCTGCCGGTGCGGCATGCTTCAGCCACAGCCTCCCTCCTTGTAGATAGGATGGAATGCGATCAAATCGTAAGCCGTTCATCCAAGTTGAGTTTTTGCATCGCATAACACAGCAAAAATTACTGCTGTCTTTTTTCGGCATCTTTTCAAGCGAATCTAACACTTTTATCTCATACTAAACAGGAGCGGTGTTGTATTTACTAATATGTTATACTTGGTTGTTACAGTGCATTAGTTACTTGGTAGTTATGTAATTCAGCATAAGCAATTCCCGTTAGCTACGGGTGCCTCCCGCTTTCAGTTTCAAAATGGCTAACATATTAGTCAAAAAAGTGTTGTACTTATTCATGCGTATTACAATTAATTTGTATCATACATTCTTTAAAAAAAATATATATACTTCCATAGTAAATGCCTTTTGACTGTCTTACACTTCAAGGACAATACTTACTTTGACTTTTGTCCTTTCAGCCTACTGTTTTCCATTTTCCGGCAAGACGAGATGACTGTTTATTTAGACTGTGGCCAGGCATTATAATTCCTTCACGGCTATACAATATGAAAAGATTAAATGCATTGCTTATAAATAGAATATATATTAACAACACCATGTTTAAATAAACATAATAACACAATGTATAAATTTCTTGGATACTTTTATTAAGAAGCATAAAATGAGAGGTAACACTTTCAAGTAAAACCCAGTGTGTACCATTATTCATAGTGAATTCATCTCCAAATTCTATTTCCTAAAATTTTGATAAATTCACTGTTGGCTTTATAGGCTAAAGATGGAGTACAGCATGCTTGGGTGCCCCTAGTTCTATCTGGTATATTTTCATATGCCATAGCACACAGCTTTGTTTCAGTGTATGAGGTAAGAACTTAAGCGTGTAATAGCATATATTTACCATAACATATATGTTTCAAGACCATAACAATATTGAGAAGTTAATAAAAAAAATTCTCAATAAAATATAATGCCATGTAGCACCAGAGCTATTATAATTCCTAGTACTGTGACTAAATTGTCTTCTCAGTTACTACATAAAAAGTTTTCACACAAATTTTGCAATGCCCGCCATAAATTTATTGGCATTTTATGCCACTTCAATTCATTTATTTGACCTGCACTAATACAAATGGCTAGTTACGTTAGTGTGCTGAAGATAACATCCACTATCAGATGATAATAGACCAAATTGCACTTCAGACCCTTAAAAACTGTAACTCACAACATCACCTAATATTTTAAAACCATTTCTATTTACTTGTAGATGGCCATAGATAGCATTTTTATGTGC
Source organism: Ceriagrion tenellum (assembly GCA_963169105.1). NCBI lineage: Eukaryota > Metazoa > Arthropoda > Insecta > Odonata > Coenagrionidae > Ceriagrion > Ceriagrion tenellum. The sequence goes on along the minus strand of OY720632.1, from coordinate 92,453,662 downwards.
TTTTGTGAAGAATGTGAAATAAATAATGGTGTGACCAATACAAGTCACTTAAGTCCCCAACTATTGGTAAGACATGTATGATAAATTTATTAACTTAGTAAATACCTAATGTTTAACTTTTTTTAAAATGAAATTACTTTCTATTAATTTATTTCATCCACTCATTTTGTACAGGAGTACATGAAAAGACATGAAAGCACTAAGGAAAGGTACTAAGAGGATCTAAAAGATATTTAAACCACATCAAAAATCAAAGAAAGCTGTAAAGAACTTAAATAAAAACAACATTTTTATTGGATTTGTATGGCACCAAATTTCACAAGAATCTCAAGCAATGAAAAACTGTACCTGTTCTCAATCAACTCACGAACAAAAAAACTTGCTCTGGAACCAATGGGATTACACAGAAGATAATTTAATGTACAGGTTTTTAATCAAACAAAATAACGATGAGGACATAAAAATGACTAATTCCCTAACTCCCTGCTTGACCTTTGGGAATGGTGACCAAGAAATCAGTGCCAAAAATCTTTTCTAAACATCATCACATACATTAATGATGGTTTATTCAAAGTCAGAGTGAGGGTAGCTAGGGCTTAACCAAAGCAGCTGGCCACAGCGATCAGTCTTACAGTGGGGCAGAGATGATATGGTGAAGGGCAGATGCGAAGCTTGTATGAAAAGTCTATAGTTCTACAATAAAGATCTACAGAAATTTTATGACCAGTGCCCCTCATGAAGGATGCTGAACACAAATATTCCTACTCTGATAAACAAAATCAACTTGAATATATTCGGAAGATTCAGCCAATGGGTCACAATTAAACTTGTTACCATTTGTGGTGATAGATTATCTTTTGAATCCATCCATGATGTCCAAATTCGATGCAGTTTTTTTTCTGAATTTGTTCAAATAATTTTAACCACATAGTTATGACACTTTTTATCAGCTACAGCCATTATTGCAAAGGATTTTAAAAAAAATATAGTGGGATGATAAATATAAGCAATTCTCCACTAGATTTCGATGTACCTACTACATCATCAACTGTCAATGATGACATAGCACATCACGACCTGGGTATCGATTAAAGATGTTCTAGTTTGCAAAACAATTATTTTCAAAGTACCCATACCTAAATATCATTCTGGCATGGGTCTGTTACAATGGAGGAATTCATAAAAAATATAAACATTATCATTATTATTGGGTTTAAAGAGCGATTTTCCAATTCCCAATCCCCTATTTTTTTTCACAATTTACTGGTGGGAAAATTTCCCCAAAACGGGCAGGCAGGAATTCTCACACCCGGGAATGCAGTCCATGGCTGTGGTTTGAATGCATGATCATTATCCTAAGATTGAAGCTACCTAACCACCCAAAGATGATACATGTAAACCAAAGCCCAAGTTACGACTTTTCTAATGGTAGTCTAGTAAAGTTCAAACATTGCACAATAAATTAGAGACATTAAAATACTTTAAGCAATGCAACTCAAACCAATTCTGTTCTTATTCAACAGGCATGCACAAGGCATTAGAATTATGTATGTGTCTTCTAGAAGATAAGGTACTTAACATCTGAAGGACGGATTTACAGTAATATATGTATAGTGAAACCTGTATTAAGCAACCACTGATGGCTCCGCTGAAAAATGTTCATTGAGAGGGGTGGTCATTTGACAGGGGTTGTTTCTATGGGTCTCAATTAAGCAAATGAACAGGCGACTGATTTAAAAAGAAAGGAAAAACTAAAAGCGATGGTTTTGCTAAACCTATACAGATTTCACTTATTTCTTCATAAATTAGTTGTACCTTGGAAATGCATATTATTTTCAAGTAAACATGCATTGAAACCTGTATTAAGCAACCACCAATGGCTCTGCTAAAAAATGGTCGTTGTGAGGGGTGATCGCTTGATATGGAGTGGTCATAAAGGGGAGTTTCACTGTATCATTGCCATAGCTTTGCAAGGAAATATTTGGGGTTGTTACAGTAATGGAAAACCAAATCACGAAATTCATCCAATAATTGCTACGACTAGTGAAAGAAAAAATTTATTACAATCCAAAGCAGAATACACAAAATTAAATTACTTCATCCAATTGTTGCAGTAGATGGATCAGCTATCCTCAGGACAAAAAGATCTGCCATAACGCTGTATACCTGCTTTTGAGTCTGAATTAGCAATAGTTGACAGGAACACTAAACTAAAGTCAGTCATGACTGCCTTTGCTGAGGCACATATCCAATCCGTTCGTGTATTATTTCCTGTTTAGTTTTCATAGTTTGTAACTGGGGTGTAATGGCCTGCTTTTTACACTCCTGTTCTCTTCTCATCACTTCATAATCCTGGAGGTCCTCCAGCTTGAGCACTATCCTAGTAGGATTCCTGCGTATCATTCTTGCTTTCTGTTAAAAAAATCATCAACTTATATTAAAATTTACAACAAAAGTGCACTTGCACTATGTCATCTAACTTTTAATGAATAATGAACATCAGATGATGACATTTAGGCACAATTTGAAAAAGTATCATGAAAAAATTTGTGAAAAGAGCCCTGAAGGGGTATCAGGATGGTTTGGAGGCTAGAGTAGTGCTAGTATTTTAGGACCCGGAGGGTCCTAAAATACTAGCAGTGGGGGAGACAAAACAGTTTAATAAATGCTCACAAACCATACTATGTACAGCTTAAAAACACATGGTATCAATAACATTAGAGGAGTGGCTGCTTTGGAAAATCCCATGAGATGCAAATAAGGTACGTTATCACAACAATGAGAAATTTAGGCAGAGCATTATCAACTTCCTAGGTTTCTCAACGAGAGATACAAACTTGGAGAATACCTAAGTGGAGATGACATGCCACTGAAAAAGAGACAGGGTAAAGACACCACGAGAGTGAACTGCTTAGGAATCTACTGTGTAAGACAAGGTGCTGTGGTAAGGCAATTCAGAAAATTACATGAAATAAACATTAATTATGCACACAGAAACTCGATAAATGTTGAGGATACTGGAACTAGCTATGGTTTTACCTTAACAGAGTCACCGGCAAGAGCACACAAGTATGAAATTCCACAAATGAAAAATCATTTGTCTTGACCAGGGCATGAACCCAGATCCCTCAACTTTCACCAGAGAGCTTTAGCCAGTTAACTCTTGAACCTCCTCTCTTGAACTCCTTTAAAGCCCAAAAAAATCCATGGGGCAGAAGGATGCCCGAATAGCTTACTGACTGAAGCACACAGCGGGAGATTGAGAGATCCAGTTTCAAGTCCCAATCAAAGCGAATAACCATTCCCTTGTGGGATTTTGCACTTGCGCTTAATCTTTTTAATAGAAATACCCATTTCAACTAAGTCGATCACCTGTGTCTGGAAATGAGGTTAAACTATGCTTAAAAAGCATAACTATGCCATAAACAGATAGGAATTGAAATAAAAAAAGTTACAATGGAGGATTTGAACTGTTTCATTTAATTCCTGCTCTAAGGTTAAAGCTGAAGCTAATAGAATAGAAATTCCATGAAATTGCAAGGGAATGGCAAAGACTGATGAGGGACAGGTATCTTTGAATTGAACGTCAGGTAATGCAAGATCTGTGAAAGGAATAGTAATCAAACTAAGAAGCCCTCACAAGAGACATGGTGCAAGAAAATCTTAGGATTGAAACACAGATTCAGCCTTAAGAAAGTATTAAATGATGGACTCAGTCGTAGGAACAAAAATGGCAAGCAATAAAAGGTGGAATGAACAGGTTGATGCCTTGGAGAGATTTCCAAAAGAAGGCTAAGTAGATGAAAAAGGTGATTAAGCAACGGGAAAGGAGTGCCTGTTATTAGAGATGAAAGAGGAAGTTTGCCCATTGAATAAAGATGAACTGAAAATGAAAGATGGTAACAACACCCCAAAAATCCTGCGGCTAAAATAAGAGGCTTATTTCTATTAAGGATGAATTGGACATGTGACTTGGCAGGGATAGCATGGAACTAGGAAAAGGCCATTAGAATCAGATAATATTCCCACTGCTTTTCTCCGAGCTAAAGGAACATTTATGCAGGCAAACTTTGGTGTTCAGAGTCAATTTTAGGCTCAGTGGATAATGAATGCGGCCATAATATTGAGAGCAATCAGTTTCGATTGACATACGGAAGAAGAGTGGTGGAAGAGCATGCTAAGACTATGGAACCATTTTATTATCTAATGTACATATAGCGACACGGTGCGTCAGTACATTGCATATACCTACTAGTGGTGGGTCGCGGGCAACAGTATGCTGGCTCTCAAGGTAGACCTTTCAGAATGGATCCTAGCTTGAGCAGAATAGGGAAAGTGGGCCTAGGGTATTACTATGCTTTGGTTTCTCTCGTGGCATACTGGCGAAAATGTGCCAAAACTGACCGGTAGAGCGCCGTAACCGTTAGCAGGGAAAGCTGCACGTGGTGCGGGTACTGCGAAGGCTGGTAACCTTGCATACTCTATTACAACTTACTGCTAAACGTCAAAATGTTGCCTCGGACAGCCAAAGCCACGATGGGCAGCGGAAGCTGAATAAGGTTGGCTCATCAAGATACGGACTGGAAACGAACGGGACTCTCAGTACTTGGAATGTGAGAGGAGTGTATGGAAAGGAGCATGATTTGCTGAATGAAATGAAAGTGAGAGGAATGGATGTTTTGAGTGTATGTGAAACTAAGCGTAAGGGGCGGGATGCTGTTACTTTAGATGGCGGAAGTCTGGCATTGTGGTCAGGAGTTGAAGATAATGTACACGACAGTCAAGGTGTAGGACTCATTCTTAATAATAATAGTAATAATAATAATTTTTTTATTCACTGAAGGCAAATACAATATTGCATAGTTTCGTCAAAAATATAAATAAATTTGTCATATAGTCATCAATTAGTCATATACACAATAGCACATACAAAATACAACAAGGATGAAAGACAAAAGATGGAAGAATAGATGAGGAGATAAAGAGACGTGCAAATGCTGGAAGGAAAGTTGTAGGTAGCATGTGGAGCATATCAAGGAATGAGTGCTTGTCTAAGGAAGCGAAAATTGCCGTGTACTTCTTCCCACTTTGCTATATGGTGGTGAAACATGGGTATGTCAGGATAGACATACGAGTACACTAAATACCATGGGAATGAGTTATCTGAGGAGTATTTGCGACAAAAGTAGAATGGATAGGGTCAGGAATGAGTGGGTCATGAATGAATGTGGGTTAAATGCTCCAGTAATGGACGTATATGAAAGGAGTGTACTTCGTTGGTTTGGCCATGTGGAGAGAATGGATGAGAGTCGAATAATGAAACAGATATACGAGAGTAGAATGAATGGCGTGAGAGGTAGAGGTAGGCCAAGAAAGTTGTGGTTGAATGTGGTTGAGGAAATTCTTAGGAGGAGGAATATGAGGAGTTTTTATTACAGGAGGGTGTGTATGAAACAGTGTATGGGGTAAATGAGGCAAAAGAGGTTTGCAAGGATAGGTCAGTATGGAGGAAATTATTGAAGCAGAGTTAGGTGTACAATTATGTATTAATGAGTGAAACATTTTGACTGTGGCCATCCGGGAAGGGAATGGCGTGATGGGTATGTATGTATGTACACATAGGTTTAAGCTGTACATATAGATGATTAAAGATTAAGCCTGCCTGACAAATGGGAGCTTAGAAGAGACAAGAACAAATCATGGCAGAATTAAATGGATACTACAAAGAGGGGAAACGTCCGCTTCTGACACACGAGCGAACAAAGTTTTTAAGGGAAATTCCTGTGACGAAAATGACAATGCCTAGAGGTAGTTTAAGGAATTCGCATGTTGAAAAAGTCACCCGCAGCACGTGTGGTTATGGAGGAAATGACATCAGAAAATTAATTATTTCACGGTTTTTTTCGGAAAAAATTTGCCACCATAGGTAAAAATTTACCAATGTTTAGAAAAAAGAGGTTTATGTTTACACGTCATGTACCGACGTTTTTCCTTCGTAACTCCCCTTCCTGTCGATAAGCAAACGTCAATTTTTAAATCTCATTTTGAAGCTGAATCTATTACATTTAGGTAAATGTTTTCAAGCTCCCAAATTCTCCATCGAAAGTTGTCAGGCATTGACAAAGAATTCAACAACAGGTTGCATAATTATCAGGGAGTAAAAATATAGGAACAACACAATGTCAAATGGCGAACAATTTATAGCGGAATATTTTATAATATCTCCTTTAATGCACATACCTTCGTGCTCGGCAGGTATAGCTCTTCTAATCCGTCCTAATCTTCTAGAGAGAATGTTTCAACTGAAAACCGTCTAACTCACAAGCTTGAACCGACCAAACCAAAACTATGAAAAATATGAAAATGTACATGCAGCACCAACGGGCAAAATCAGAACTAAATTAATAAACACGCTCGTTATTTGTTTAATTTGAATGATTCATGAACGCTGTCATGTACTGACTGAAATCTGTAAGAGGTGAGAGTATTTCAGTATCATCCATGTACGAACTCCCTATCCGTATGGCATCGTTGCAAATTGAAGAGTGTGAGATGAAGGAATCGGACATCGGCACTACTTGTCCCTCCGAACATTGTGTCGATGTTATCCACAATGATGTGCCTACAAGTCCAAGTGGAAGGGTTCTACGTAACAGACCTCCTGCCCCGACTGCTGCGAATAATAAAAGGCGGTGCAAACTTCTCCCTAAAAAATTTTCCGTGAGTGATGGAGGTCCAGAGTCTGTAGAAGATTTAGCTACATTGTACACTAGCAGAGGAAGTCCAGGAAGCCAGCCATTTAAGTGCCTCTTAGAGACGATTTACGAAGAACCTTTAAGGCAAAAGAATGGCTCCGTAATCAGCATTGGAATAAGGAAAATAAAGCGGACAATCACGTTCCCGGTCGCTGGAGTTGTCAGCAAAGCTAAACAACGGACTCGTAAAGCAAAATCTAAGCTACTTTGTAGTAAGTGGAAACTGAAAAGGGGTGGAAATAAATGTGTCACCCTCGACAGTATTCTCGCAAAATTGGAAACGGTCAACAGCGAGGACCCGAGTGGTAGCTAGAGGAATGCATCCTCTTTCAGCAAATGGGAATGAAGACTCGCGTAATCGCCAAAAAGGTAATGTAGGTGATGAAATTTCCATTATTTCTTCCCGGTATTTATTCCATTACCTTATGGATGTATTGGACTTGTTATGGGAAGTGAATACTTCTTTCTGATTTTCAGTTATGTTGCGTTCATTGATACGTGCCATTCTAAAGTCACATATCTTGGTATACTGTTACAGTGATTTCTCATCGCTGTTAGAAGTTTCCCCTTGGGAGGCTCAAAATCATAGCAATTGCTTACGTGTAGATGACTTGTCTTATCTACCATGTACGGTACTCGCAGTCCCTATGTATCACCCTCACTCCTTAAAGTGAACTGTCTGTTCTTCCTTCTCTGAATATCCTCCTCCAATTTCTTTTCCTCTCCCGCAATATATTTAGAATTTCCTTGCCCATTTTCAATGCCACCCAGCTCATTCACTTCATTCTCCTAACTCGCGTATCAACATCCAGTGTTTACACCCTCTTTGTGCAATGGTCAAGTTTCTGACCATGCTCCTAGTTGGAGCCATCTCTAATCTTTTCTTCACATCTCTACTCTACCCCCCCCCCCCCCCCCTGAGAATTATTCCTTTGCTTAGACAACTCTGCTACTGATTTCGACACAATTGAAGCCAATGCTATAAACAAAATATTTACGTTAACTGTTAATTAAGGTAGTAGTAATTCTAATAGGAAATAGTCCTCCAAGCAGTTTTTTTTTCATAATGTCTCCTTTCTCTTCTTAGCCTGTTATTGTCCCCTGTAGATTCATTCTCTTACCTAGCTCTCTTTTTACTCTCATCAATTTCATTCTTTTTTGCAATCCCTTTATTATCCCCATGGTTTTCATTGCCCTTCCTTAACCTCTCGTTTCTTTTGCTTCCTTTTCAAATCCTCTTTGCAAAATTCCCCGTTCATTTTATTGATCTCATTCCATGATCATCGGTTAGGAAATTATCAGCCTACTCTGGAAATTTACCAGCAATGCTGCAGTTATGTTTTACTCTCTCATGCCTTCCTTTGCATTTTTCTCAATTAAAATTGGCATTTCATGACCAAGAAGCTGTTTTTTCATAAAACATTTTTGCTGTTTCCACAGCATTAATTTTATGACCATGCCATTTAGCAACCGTCTATTTCTGTGTGATGGAAGAAAATTAGGTAAAAAATAATGAAGTTGGTTGTCACAAGATGTGATTTTTTTCATCCCAAGCAGTAAACTTTGACTTGGAAATATAAGTTGGTTGATAAAAGGAATTTAATGTTTTTTTTCCTCCATCCTTACCAAGTGGATAACCTTTCATTAAGAACATTGCTGGTATACACAAAGGATAATCGTGTTGTACATCAATGTTTAATGCCTCATGTTTCCATATTCATTTATGATAATGTGAAAAATCACCCCAATGAGTGGTGAATATTTATGCACATAGCATTTCATTGATTTTCCTTGATCAGTAAGCTTCAGTGAAGAATTGAAAAATTGTCCCATGTATAACTACCATGCTGATTTTAGGAGCGTAGTACATTTACTCAAGTTGTTCCATGCTAATAATATTCCTTAAGTATCACCTCCAATTGCAAATGGTGCTAAAGAGTAGTGCTTAGGCACGTTAGTGGAAAGTGCATTGCATCAAGTTATTGTGACAATTTTAACCCTGCAAGCCCACTTATATTATATACTAGTTAATTGCCCACTTTAAGAAGTAATTTAGATTTTACTGACATTAATGAGTCGTATATTGGCTAAGGAAGATTATCATTGTTGCTGAAAGACCTCATAATTTCATGGTTCTCTTCAAGCAAGATCCTGGGGCCTCTTAGATATCAGGAAACTCTCTGCTTAATCACTTTTTGTCTTGGCTAGTAGCACATTTAATATCTGGCCAAATCTTGAATATGGTTTCCAAATTGATCCATTCATCCTGTCTGTAATTATGATAGCCATTCTTTTCCATCTCTTGCACACTTTGCCTTCTCTTTCCAGGAGCACTACAATTCCCAGGCTAACTATAAGTGGAAAACTGTGTAACTCTTAAGCTTCTGTAATTGAGCTAGAGTTCCGGCAGTAGTGCCATAAGTGTGTCTAATACCATAGGTTTATTGACCCAAGTATATCCTCTGAAAGCCAGCGACCAGCTGCCTGAAGCTTCTAAAGCTTGCAATACCCATCAACCTGAAGATTGGACCCATTGGCCAGTGTCACCTCTGGTTGTCCCGAGACTACTCCCCAGTGTCAATGTGAATGGTCTTAACATATCTCGTTTAAGTTGACTCTCAGTATACTAATTCAGCAATCGGAACAGTGCTGAGGAAGTTTGTGTAAGTGGCTTTCTCTTAAAATATTTCCATTAATTGTCAAAAAGCAAGTTACTCTCATTTTATAATAGTATTATCTCCTTATTCGTATTTATGTACATGTTTGTGCTTGTAGTTGAATAAAATGTTTTCTTTCTAACATTTGTACTCGACTATGACAGCCATATGATTTAACAGTTACAACACCATGTCCACAGGAAATTTGTGCAATCAACAATTTTATCATCACAATTGACTTCAAGTTTTCACTGAGCAACTAACAGAATCCTTATGACATCCAGGGTATTCTTCAAGTCTTGGGTCTCTCAAGGTCGGCTCTCCTGACTGCTTTTCACCGGGGTGCCTTACACAGACACAGCGTGGTGTGGATGAGCCAACTACGAAAATTTTCCGAGGAACACCAATCCATTCTCTCGAAACACCACCGCTGGAAGTAAAATAATATATCTTACTGCAACAGTACGACTCATGGAAATCATAAGTGCCAACAACCAATAAACGCCAACCTCTTATTGGAACACCAAACCCGGCTCCCTTTGCTAGCACTCCATTCAGTGTTGCATGGTGGGTATTTAATTTTTTCAGCTTCATTTTTCCGTTCCAACCTTTCTGCCTCTTTGATCATTTCCTCGGCTTGTATTAGGTATTGAGTTTTGTGGCCCTCGTAGTCGTAATAGCGCCCAATCAACTTGCCTGGATAAAGGTAAGTGGCCGGTGAGTATAGTGACATTGGTAAGTAAGCAATACTACCAGCTTACAGCGAGTCATGGTTTAGTACTACCATACAGCGAGTAAACCCACCGACATATTTATATTCTTTGGCGTAGAAGTCGAGCCATCCTTTCAATCCCTTTACTTGTTGGGGCGTCAGATTCAATATATCATCTGTGAGGCCGGTTTCAGTGAAATCTCCCGTGACGTAAGCCCTGGATGCATCTCGACCTAACTTGCGGAATTCATGATAACCGACAATTATTTTTCCATGAATGAACCGTGGTGTTATTTACAAATATGCCATGTGTACAAGTATTTACCCGTGAAAAAACTATATCCACCTTCTCCACCGTAGTGTTTCTTTCCTTTGGTGACATCATATATGTGCCCCAGAATGCTCAAATATAGCTTCCCCTTGCTTCCGCTGCTACCATATTGCTTTAACTCTTCAGGCGTTAGGACTACGTTCTCTTGGTTAGAATGAGAGGGTGAAATTCCATCTTTAGATTGCGCCGCTTCATTTATGTAGTATACGTTATGAATTAGGCGGGAGGCTTCAGGAAAACTCGCTGAGATATAGGCTATGATACTGCTGTTATATTCGTGAAGATACACCGCTATGACAATCACGGCTGCAGTAGCCAAACCAATTAACTTCACGTAAGTCATCGAGAATAGCGCAGGTGATAAAAATAAACGGCTGAATAGTTCAAAGATATCAGCTATGCTCAATACGATTAACAAGACTAATAGCGCGACAAGAGATCATACCGTTCGCTCATCAATATGAACGTGGGCCTGAGGATATCTACCTCCAAGGATTACATTTACACAGCGTTAGGCAATTCACAGGTGTCCCAGGCTCGAATGGCCAAGGTAAACAAATGACAATCTGTGGTGCGTTACCGAAAGTGAAAATCCCGCGTGATATAAAATTTTGCATTCCCTGCGAATTCGGAGTCTGATGAATACCCTCATACATCTCTCTTAGACGGAATGCATTATGCCTATCCAAGCACTTTAAATCGGGAATAGACGTCGGAGGTTAGTCACAGAGCTTCTGGGAACCATTCCCCGTTGAAAGTAGCTTTTAATGGAAATCAGAAATAATCCTCGTGATTTTTACCTCTGTCGGGCCCTGCCTACGTCCGGTCATTCTTTCTTAATCTCAGCATGATAGCCTACCTCCTTTATCCCGTCTATAAATACTATCATCTTTCTTCCCAATCCCCGCTTGCCTATCACCCTTAAGCCCCTCATTATGTTTCCAGCCACCTATGATGCCTCTCACGAATTTCATCAAGAAGTAGCCTCTTCCACATCTTTAACCTAGCCCAAACCCTCTCACTTCATATCCATCCCTCCCTTTTTAAACCTCTTCATTCCAGTCACGCATCATTATCATCTTTTTTGCCCAGGAATTAGCAGATTATCTCTTCTAGTTACTCATACACCCCATCTACTTCCTCCTCCCCATGGTTACGTGTCACGAATTTCATCAAGAAGTAGCCTCTTCCACATCTTTAACCTAGCCCAAACCCTCTCACTTCATATCCATCCCTCCCTTTTTAAACCTCTTCATTCCAGTCACGCATCATTATCATCTTTTTTGCCCAGGAATTAGCAGATTATCTCTTCTAGTTACTCATACACCCCATCTACTTCCTCCTCCCCATGGTTACGTGAAGGCAAGTACTCCTTAACCAATGTAAAAATTGTTCGGGATAGCTTTTACATCTATCATCAGTATCATGTATCTCACCTGTTCATTGTTTTCTACCTAGTTACTTACAGTAGCTACCCTATGTTGACTATCATCTTCCCCATGATATATTAACCTGAAAAGATCTCTCCAGAAGTCCCTGCTATCCTTTCATCTGGCACTGCTCAGCCCTCAAGCATCTATGGATGTTCCCTTTTTCCATTTCCAGTTAAATATTTTCTAGCTTCCCAGCCTCATCACTGTCCTAACACACCAAGTTCCAATTTTTACCTCTTCTTTCCTTCTCTCTCCCATATCTTCCTCCTCATCTCCTCTGGTGTCATTGTTGTGCAAAAATTTCATGACTTCATTTAATGACAACCACGGAGGCCTTGCCTCCCCTGCTGGCAGACATGGCACCCACCATTGAGGTTGCACACCATGGCATCCCATTGTTGACAGATTTCAATATTCATTAAGTGACTTCATTATCTGGGTAACTGATAATTGTGAGGGCTTCTAAGTGGTTTTATTTACATCATACCATCATGTGTATTACCTTTTGGCCTGGCTCCTACCCTTCAATTTATCTAGCATGGGTGGTCCAATGGGGTACAATAATAATTGTTCCTACCAGTTCAGTTTCTATAGGTAATAAGAATGTGCAAACTCTTCCACTTCATCAAGGTCCTAGTCCATGGCAAGGGCCTGAGCATTTGTTAGACCTTTACCAAACATAGAAGTAATCCAGTTTTCATACATAGATGCCATCTTTTCTCATTGTAAATCAGCTGGTAGTGTACCCCTTCTTCTCAAAGCTTACAATGACCTCTCTGAAGCCTTATTGATAATCATGGGATGGTTCAAATCTTATACACTGATGACAAAAATAAGGATCCTTGATAATTATTTTTTCTGAAGCATTTAAAACTTCAAATCATGTTTGTTAGAGCATGAGCTACTGATGAGTTGAAAATCATTTAAATATAGGTTAATGTTCACAAGATCCAAAATGGTAAGATTTCTCCTATTTTTTAGGTTCTGCATGGTAAAAATTGATGAACTTTAAAGTTACATAGTAAAAAACGTAAATTTCTCTAGATTTCGTCTGATCAATGTCTCTTGGGAACACTGTGTTTTATATATGAAATATTTGGTCAACTCAAATTTCAACTATTGTCATCAATTTTGGTTACAAAGAATGTTACACCTTTGAGGAAAATATTCTATTGAATCTTTATCATGTTTTACCATACTGATGGGTTGTATACAGCAGGTATGGTATACAGTAGTAATTTTCTGTGAGTTCTCTCCTTTCATTGATAATTTATCTTCTAGATGTGAATTTTTAGACTCATCTCCTGTCAACACAGAAGTTCCACCCCCTTCTAAACCTATCCTCCACACTTTTCTATTAATTCTGATCTTCATACATGATGGAAATATTGGCTTAAAATGCATATGAATTTTTACACTGAGGGTCGAATCTAGATCTCCAAGATTGGCTTAAAGCTCATAAAACAAGCTTCCTTTAAACCTAAAATATGTAAATATTAAGCACAGATTTCATGATTTGTTGAAACAGTTTGTATTAAGCCTGAATCACACGATCATTTTTTCCATCTCTCTGAGGGATAGCTCCAATGATAGCTTTTCAGGGACCGTGACATTGATAGCTCGAGCTATCATTTTCTGAATCACACGGTCATTTTGGCCATCCCTTTTTCCATCATTTTTTCCGTCCCTTTTCGCATCATTTCTATGTTAACTTCTCTCATTCCATTGGAAGCCAAACATGGCGTTAGAGTCGCTCTTTGCGGCCTAGCACTCTGATTGGCTAAATGGTGGAGTCAGCGATGCCTCCAGGGACGGAAAAAGCGACGTGCCCAGGGATGGAAAAAGCTATAGGGATCCCTATCGCTGGAGCCATCCCTGACTTTGTTCGAGCCACACGATCATTTTCGAGCGATCATTTGAGCTATCAATGGAGCTATCCCTTACAAGGGATGGAAAAAATGATCCTGTGATTCAGGCTTTATCGAAACTTGATTATTACCTAGGAGGTTACTTGAATGGTTCACCACTTGAATAACTGATTATGTAGCGTTATAATAACCGTAGTTTTTTTATTAATGCATGTGTGTGATGACTCATCTCCCTTTTGCCTGCATATCTTGTGTTCCCAACAATAATTGTTTTCCAGTTATTTTATTCTAGGAACTATTCTCTTCATATATGTATGAGTAATTGAAGTGCTAGACTCCCAATTGACTTGTGCTATATTTATGGGATGAATGTGATCATGCCCTCATTTCTCATCAGTTTCATACAAATATTTAGTTCTCAAATGAAATGGGGAATAGTATCAAGTTGTAAAATATTGATCAGTCCCCCTCCCCTCTTCCCATGAAAAATTTATATCTACCTACGCATCTGGACTAATGTAGTACCTCACGTGCACAATCTCAATTCTCAGACTTCAATTTTATATGAATGTTTCATGTGCTATTTTCTTGTTGCTCGTTTTTCTATCAGAGTTGCTACAGAACAGAGATTATAACTTTTCCCAGCCAAAATTTTTCCAGTGGGTAAAATATCCATTCTTTGGTGTGAGTGCACTCCAAAGAAGGTGCATCTCACATTTACTCATGTTCCTGGGAAGAATAAGGTTTCCCAGCAAACAGCACCACAACCATCTTGCTGGCTTCCATTCTGGTGGCATATTATTCTTAGGTCTCACCCTTGATGAGGACTACAAATTACAGGTTCAAGTTGTGAGAAGAAAATATTCCATCATTCTCTGCATGAGAGTGAAGAATTTAACATGATGATTCATGTTTGTTGCATAATTATTAGTTAAACACTAAGTAGGAGCTCCACTGTCTCATTCATGCATTTTGACAGCAATCAGATTATGACTAAAGAAAGCTGATTTCTGGGCTAATTTTTCATATTTTCTTGACTTTCCTGTGCCAATTTTTTAATTTTCATGTCTTCTCCAGGCCTCTAGCAACGTAGTGCATAATTTTTTGTTTTTCATTTGTTCTGGAACGAAACTATAGGCTCTCTTTTTTACTTTAGTTTTGGTTTGGAATGAAACTTAGTGTACAGCTTGACTTTAGTTTTGTTAATGAAACAAAAGTAGAATTATGAACGAAATGTAACGTTCCGGAACCATTCCTTTTTTTTTTTTAATAGTTTCAGTTCAAGTGAAGTGGCAGAATGACTTTCGGTTCGAACTCATGGTTCTGAGCCCAATCAGGACTTATCTCAGGGAATTGTTGTCATTACTCGCACAGCAACAGTGCAAACAATGGGAATCCTTGTGGTATACTACAAAGTAGGCTTGGAAACAGTGCAACAATGACACTATCGGAGTATCATAACAGCGAACATCTTATTCATCTCAACAACAGATTACTTACTAACCTCAACATTAGGAATGTGTAAAAACTAGAAACAATGTAAAACATGATAATTTCAGAGATGGTAACTAGTGTAATATTTGAAATTGAAACTTTTTGGAATATGTGATATTTTAAAATAATTTCTTATAACTTTGGATTGGGTATTTGGGGAGGCGAACAACGGCTAAGATCATTAGCGCCAAAGGGGATAGGTAAGGGAGGAAGGGTGGATGGAAGCCTGGCGTCGTCATTAGCCTGCTCTTAATGAAAGGCGCCAAGGGGACCACGGTTTAATGTCTCATCCGACAGACGGAGTACTGTACTTGAAGTGCCCTCTGAAAAACATCCGCCTCTGCAGGGAATTGAACCCTGGCTGCCCGTGTGGTAGGTGAGTACTGTAGCCACCACACCAACCTGATCCCTTCTTATAACTAAAAATTATTAATTCCTTTAATAATATCACAATTTCAAGATATCCATCGATCATATATCTACCATGGTTTGAAATTTGTTTATCATCTAATTTTAAATGTGAGAACGTGTGCTCTTCGCCTACTTGTGTCAGGCAGACTTGGAAAATTTTAGGATTAGTCTCTCATATGCATTTTAATACTGTTTGAAAATTATTTTGCTAAGAAACTCCTACTTATTATGAGTGAAAAGAGATTAAAACCCGATGATGTTTTATTGTAGCATCTCAAGTTTGTTAACTTATGATTGTCAACTCTTTCCATCCCCTATCTCTCTCCACCTTCTCTCCTGCTCCCGGTTAGTGGGGGGAGGAAAAGAGGGGTCCCCTTCTCACCCCCTCCCCCCCACTGGCTGGGATTCCCTGGCAGGGGTATGGCGGTGAGTCTTGTTGGGTTGTAAACCGACAGAGCGAGGGATTTTCCCAGGCAGATGAGCAGAGTGCTAAGGTACAGGTCACAACCTTATTGAAAAGGGTAAGAAGGGTGTATGGCGGAAAAGTTGTAAAACAAAACGTGAGAAAAGTGGTCATGGTACAGATACAAAGAGTTTGAAGACACCATGGTGACTACTTGTGCCCAGGGATTGAGGTCTCTTTTGAAGAAGGGAGGGAGACAGAAATAGCCGTGACCATTTGTAAATTGTTTATCCAATATGCAGCAGCCAAGGAGGAGGAAAAGGGTGCCCAATAAATTCCAGACCGAACTCTCAAACAGTGATGGGAAAACTAAAATTCCCATCCCATTTTGTTCTTTATTTGTCTTTTGCTTTCCTTGAAGTCTTTTACAAACATTCTGTCAGCATGTACTTAGCTGACGATAACCTCTGTATTTTGCCTGGAGATCTTTGGGTGCATCTTGACAGAGGGGGTTGGGGGCAGTGGCTAATGGTAGGCGCCGCATTCCCACTGGACACGTGCTGAGACACATAGTATGCTAGTTGTTCAGATATCCACGAATTTCACTTTTGCCCTGTTTTCAAGGTTGATCTGCAATGAGGATAATAGAATTACCCTATGTACCCAACTCTCAGACTGTGTACTTCCTGTCTTGTCTTCCCTCTGTGTAAACCTGTCGGCGAATAATTTTATGTGTACTTATTTCCATAAACACAAAAGGTCATGGCGGAGTATTGAATCTTGGAAACTATACTGTTTGTCCTACTTAGATATAGGGCTGTTAGGGAGGAAAGGTTTTTACAGACATTATCACATGAAATCCTAATGTGGCATCAACTGCTAACACTAAAACAAAGGAGAAGATAAAGAGTAAAAATAATAAATTGGAATGGTAGAAACACATTGAGGGCAGTGATTTGAGAAAATATCAAGCAAGAGATGCCAATTGCTGCCTTTGCTCTTCAATACTAAAACAACAAAAGAGGTAATAGAGGCAAGAAAAGAGGTAGATGTGACAATAAAAGGACAGCAGAAAAATCAGTCGCATTCTGGGGGACAATCCTGTAGCTTTTTTGTCTCATTGACAAACTTAAATTGTTTCCTGTGTGTGGGAAATTCAACCCCATTTCTCTAAAAAGAAGAACATTTAGGAGAAAGAATGAGGTCTTTAGGGTACCTTTAACTCTATTACCACTTGTCCTTTCCTTATGTCCTCATAATTTTTGTTTAAGCTTTTACCTCATACATTTTTGCCTTTTCCAAGAGGTAACTTTTGGTCATTTCACAGCTCCAACTCCAATGGTTACCCAGCACCATCTTTCTCAAGACCTTGATATGTTATTAGACTAAGGGACTCCCATGCCCAAAGCATTTTGAACCAATATTTGGATTTCTATGATGGTGCCTTACCATCTTTCTACTGTGGCCGGCGTGACTTATAAATTTAAATAGTAAAAAGAATTAAGAAATTCCAAAGTTTAATGGTTAGGAGGTTTTTTGAGTTCTCTCAGACAATCATGAATGGTTTATCAAACCAGCAGACAAATGAGGACATTTATAAAAATCAGAACATACCAGGGAAAATGAAGGTGGCTGTAGGCCCTATTCATATGGCCATCATACACATTGGCAAACTTTTTCTTTTTATAAAAATTATGATTTTGCCTAAGTCTAAGCTAATTTATTTGCCTAAGCTAATTAGCAACCAAATGATCAGGTGACCATACAATAACAAATGAAAGTTGCTTCATCGGCACAACACAAGCCAAGAGTTTACAGACCCAGGTCAAGCACTCCATATGTAGTGCAAATTGCTAAAAACTAGGGATAGTTAAGAAAAATAAGGTTTGTAGCATCTCCAATATTGATAAATCCTGCTGGGGGACAATTTTTTTCTTTGACTGACAGAAGTTACAGAATTGCCCGCCTGTAATATCCTAGATTTAATAGAAAGTGGAATCACCTCTCCCTGGACCAGAAAATATACCATATTGTGGGCTGTTTTTCAACACTGGAGTTAAAACTATGTTTTCTTCTCATTGTAGCCTTTTGATACAATTGGCAGTAGCTTACTTCATTCACAATGGAGAAAAGTGTTTAAATGTCAGTGGTCACAAATGTTCAAACTCACCCCCTATCATGGGCGTAGCCGGGGGAGGCAAGGGGTGGGCAGCTGCCCCCCTGAATGAGACATTTCATACCAAATCTGCTATATGGACCCAGACAGGGTGATATCCTGCCCCCCCTGGCATATATCTACAGCTACATATGTGTCCTGCCATCCCTAGCATAAATCCTGGCTATGCCAATGCTCCATATTAAGGTTACTTTTGTGACTTCACTTGCTCAGCGGGCCCAGAACACATCCTATTACATATGCAATATCTACAACAGCTAAGGCAATCTTAAACAGTTGGAGCTGACTAACAAAGGACAATGCTGTCCATGTAATGGAAGTTGGTAAATTAAAAAAAAGAACTATTATTGAGGGATGGCAGAGTCTCCCTACTCAGATCACTTATTTCTACAGGATTGCAGAATACCAAAGATGTCCTTAATAGTTTTTTGTTCATACCTAGGCCTCAATGTGTACACCCATACTCCCTCGTTTAAGAAAAAATCAGGGCACAGATCAGCCATAATTTGGAATGCTGTAGAACCAAGTTGAACAAACACATTTTTTTTCATGAAAACATGTACAAAAATAATTAAGCTTTTAGTGTGTCAAGAAATAAGAGACAAAGAGAACAAAAATACAGCAATAGTTTATTTAGCTCACAAAAGTCTAACATGAGATCCTCATCTCCTGCTGCCAACTTTCAAAATATACAATAACAATTCCTGCCATAATCAGTAAGATAAAATATACTCGATTATGGATGAGAAATGCTCATTCATTAAAAACTAGAGGCTTACCTGTCAATAGTAAATAAGGCAATGCTGCATCTAAACAGCTAACATGACTGGAAGGAAAATTCCAACTCCTCTACATCATTGAAGAATAAATAAAATTTCATTTACTACATGACATGTCCTCCTGCTCTTTACATCTTTAAATATTTATGCTAAGTCAACATTAATTAGTTTTTTTACGTACTTTAAGAACATGAGTTATCACATAAAATCATTGGCGAGGAATACAATCACCCCTTATCATCATATTTTACAAAATATATCCATTATGAGAAGCTTGTGTGCCAAAAATAATTTGCTTAACATCTCAAGTGTGCATTAATTAATACAAATATTCTTTACGATTGTGTGAAATCGCTTTGTGTCAATGTGCAAATTAGGTGCTATTTCCACAAGCAATAATATAAGAAAAAATATTACAACCAACACTAACAAAAATGTAAATAAAATTATAAAAAATAAGGTTATGAAAATAGAGTGAGCAGGGGGAGAATATCTCGGCGTACTGTGACAACAAATCTCCTTGACTTCATCCATTTTAAAATATTAAATTGGTAGCAGGATGAATCAATTGTAGGTAATCATTAATCTGAACTCAATAACCAGTTTGATAAGGCTAGTGAAAGGCCTTCATTTAAGTTTTTTCTGCGAATACCTTGTGGGTGGAAATGTCATTTCCACCATCCACACAGATGGTTTTTCAGAGATTATATACAGAAATAAACTTAAGTACACCCTTTTATTACTTCTAGTGAGTCAAAACATCTCGCTCAAGTCTCATGTCCCACAGCTTCTTTAAAAGATCACAGAGAAATGCATCAAAGTTGGACTTGACATCTTTGACATCATCAGCAATGTCCACAGACACATGTTCTAGTTCATCAAACTTGCTGGCTGAAAAAAAAAGAAAATTACACATGCGTAAGTATACAAGATATGTTCTTATTAATCATGTGCATTTTTGAAAAAGGTAAAGAAAAAATATGCATGCTGCAACATTGAACGCTACTAAAATGGAGGTAAACAACCAAAAATGAATTTGTTTTAGTTCCTTCAAAAAGTCCAACTTTAAACCCAGTTACAGCCAGTGGATAAGAATGATCTAGAATTTATGCACACATGGAGATTGAAGTGAAATGAAGAGGGCATGGAAACTCAAAGAGGCAAGGGAGAGGCAGGAATAGAGGTGCACAGGAAAGAATTTTTGCTGAGCAAGGGTGACCTACCGGTCACAAAACATTACTTCCCTAGCAGATTACTTTATATTTTATGAAAGTTAATCATGACCGCTGAAAATGTGAGCCACATTAAGGTCTAAAATATGCCAGAATCGTAATACCAAGGGTTGAAATTTGCCATGGAAAAAAACATTTGACTTGACCGGGATTCAAACCCGGATCTCCCAATTTCAAGGGGGATTGATGCAAACTAGACCTAGTTTGCATATTATGATTTTTACATGGCGAATTTCAACCCTTGGTGTTATTGCACCCCTACGACAGACTTCATACAGCATCATTTGTAAATGAAATGATTAGAAACATGCCAGAATTGTCTGGCAGAATTTGCTTTACAAATCAAGAGGAATATTGCTGCCATTATTTTTCCATCCCCTTAGGTGCAAATCATTAACACTTACATTTAAGCATGCACAGTAGTATGAAGATAAATAAATAACTATTAAATATGACTGCAAGCATATCAATGTTATTAAAATAGTCTGAGGCACCTTCAACAAAAAGGAAAAATTAAGTAGGTATTCGAGTCAACAACTTTTCCCCAAGTATACAAAGTAAATATTCTTAAGAACTGCACCACTCACATAGTTTCTTTTCTATTCTTTTATTTCTGTTCTTGTTATTTGAAAAAACAAAACAACTTTGAAGTTCATTGGTTGGAGCATTGACGATGTAGTCATAAAATGAATCAAGCTCTTTGGCATCAGAGGCTGAAGATGGATCATACACCAAAATACATCCGACAGCCTTATGCAGGAAAACAGGCCAGAAGTGTCGATATCTAAGAAGTAATTGAAAATCCTTGATTAATATTCAGTTCACATGAGCCTAAATAAAAGGAACTGTCTTTTACTATGTCAACATGCATTTACACACAACAATGACATAAATAATTCACACAAAAGCATCAGATACAAATAAGCTGTATTATTTATATTAAAGTCGACACTGTGCATTGGTGCACTATGGTGCTTGATGTGTTAAGCACTAGGAGTATAAACAGAAATCAAGGTAATATGTCATATCCAGTTTATGATTCAATATTTTTATTTTTTTTTAGAAGTCACACTTTAGAAAATTCTATTTACTTCCGGATTAAATAGTACATTATTACATTAAAAACAAACAAAAATTATATTACCAATATGGGAAAAGGATAGTACAGTGAAACCTCGGTTAGCGAACGCCTCTGATAACGAACAATTCGGATAACGACCAAAAATTTCGCTAAAAATTTACCTCAGATAGCGAACAAAATTTCGGTTAGCGAACAGATGTGTAGCGGCCATGTTTGTGTTCGGTGCTGTGCGATCCCAAATGTATACAAAGTAATACAATGTCGCCGGCTACGCATATATAAATACATCGTCATACAGTTACACACACCGCCTTCAGATGTGTTGAACACGTGTGCTACGTCACGTACACCTGACCAGCGGACAGGGGCCAAGTGCTTCTCATCTTTCTTTGTGCTCGAGACACGGTTAAGAACACACGTTCATTATCCTAATCGTTGTGCATCCTTCCTCTTTAGTGATTTTTTTACTTTATTTTAATAATCATCAAGCCTTCAATCATGGCACCAAAGAAGTTTAAGAGAGATGGTAGCAGTTCAGTGAGAAGGCAGCGGCCAACAATTGAATTGAAGAAGGAAATGATTGCCAAGCATAAACGAGGCATGCGTGTATCGGATATCGCAAGAGAATACGGCATGTCAAAGTCGACAATCTCGACGATTTTAAAGAAAAAAGCACAGCTCGAAGAAGCTAATGTGTCAAAAGGAGTAAGTATTATAACAAAGCAAAGGCCTAAAATAATAGACGAAGTAGAAAAGTTGTTGCTTTTGTATATAAATGAAAAACAGTTAGAAGGTGCTAGCATCAGTGAGGCATTTATTGGTGAGAAGGCGCTGCAAATCTACGAAGATTTGAAGAAGAAAACCCCAGGGACAAGTGCTTCGAGTGATTTTGTTTTCAAAGCCAGTCGAGGCTGGTTTGAAAATTTTAAGCACAGAACAGGCATCCACAGCGTCATAAGGCATGGGGAAGCAGCTAGTTCCGACAAGGCAGGGGCACAGAAGTTCCTCCTAGAATTCAAAAAAATCATAGAAGAAGGAGAGTACATCCCGCAACAGGTATTTAATGCGGATGAAACAGGACTGTTTTGGAAGAAGATGCCGAATAAAACGTACATAACGAAGGAAGAGAAAGCATTGCCAGGGCACAAACCTATGAAAGATAGGGTAACTCTTCTATTGTGCGGTAACGCCAGCGGGGATTTTAAGCTTAAGCCACTGTTAGTCTACCATTCGGACAATCCAAGAGTATTCAAGAAGCACAATGTAATAAAACAGAAATTGCCTGTTATGTGGAGGTCTAATTCTAAGGCTTGGGTGACCCGCCAATTTTTCGTCGAGTGGGTGACCGAAGTGTTTGCCCCGACTGTGAAAGAATATCTACAGAAGAACAAACTTCCCCTCAAATGCCTTCTACTGCTGGATAATGCTCCAGCACACCCTCCAAACATCAGCGAGTACTTAGAAGAAGAGTTCGACTTTGTTCAAGTTTGTTATCTGCCACCGAACACAACCCCCTTGCTGCAGCCCATGGATCAACAGATCATTTCAAACTTCAAGAAATTGTACACGAAAGCCTTATTCAAAAAGTGTTTCGATATAATGAATGATACCAACTTAACTGTGAAGGAATTTTGGAAGAATCACTTCAACATTTTGAATTGTGTTCATCTTATAGATAATGCATGGAACCAAGTGACCTAACGTACTATGAATGCAGGATGGAGGAAACTGTGGCCAGACTGTGTTCCAGAGCGAGATTTTGAAGGAATCGAACCAGAAATTGTTGATGAAATCGTTTCCCTCGGCCAAAACATGGGGTTGGAGGTGGATAATGACGATGTTGAAGAGCACAGCAATGAACTCACTACTGAAGAGTTGCAGTACCTTCAGGCTGAGGAAGAAAAGAATTTGGCTGAGGATATGTCTTCGGATGGGGAGGGGGAAGGGAAAGAGAAAGTCCCAAGTTCGGTGATTAAAGAAATGTGTGCTAAGTGGGGGGAATTGCAATTGTTTATAGAAAACTCTTTCCCAAACAGTGCGATAGGCAATAAGAGCCTAAACATGTTCAATGACAATGTGATGTCGTATTATCGAAAAGTGTTACAAAAAAGGCAGAAGCAACAGACACTGGATAAGTTTTTTCCTTCAACCTCAAAGCGACAGAGGACTTCCTCCGAAGTTCTCACAGAGGGGGATTCCCCCTCCAAGCAGTAATTCCACCCCACACCTCCATCCACTCACGCCATCACATGGCAGTAAATACGGTTAGTTTTCCTATTTTTCCTTATGTTTAAATGCTTTCTTTAATGTTTTTATTTATATTTAACTCAATTTGTACTGTATTTTAACTATTCTCATTTAAAAAAGCATAGCTATATAGCCTGTAACTTTCATATAATAGCGAGTCAATAGGAGCTAGGAACCAATTATTCCTATTTCCTTTATTTCTTATGGGGAAAATTGTTTCGGATAGCGAACATTTCGGATAACGACCAGCTTTCTGGAATGGATTGTGGTCGTTATCCGAGGTTCTACTGTACATACAAAACCCAATGAAAGGACAATAAACATTACATTTTCCATGTTAGCAAGTATTAGTTCCATGAAGATTAAAATCATGAAATTCCCCACTCATAAATAACACAATGTCCAGCAATCCAGAGCCTAAGGCTAGGGCTACTCTGTGATAATGGAGGTGATGATTCCTGTACAACATTGATCAATTTTTTACATTAACACTGTTTTCTTCTTTCTAAGCTATTCAGCTTTATTACACAGTCAATATTGATTATCCAGAGCTGTATTTGAAGCTTATCATTGAAGGCAATAGTATAATCACATGCCATGATTGTAATGACATAATAATTGTAGCTAAGCAGCCTGTCTCATTGCCTCAAGTATCTATAATATCACCTAATAGTAATTCATGTCAAATGTTTTTCCAAAGCCCCCTACCATTTGCAGGGAGGATTTTACCTTCATTTTGCTTAATTATTTTATCAAAATTTTCAAGGATGGAAGCCTAAGAATGTAAAGTAGGCAGGGCCTACTTTACATTCTTAGGCGTCCATATAGGCAACCTAGGCGGCCGCCTAGGGCGCAAAATTTTGGGGGGCACAAAATTGAGGATTTTTTTATATATTTGGGGATTTAAAAACAGAAATAAATAAAAATTTAGTACTTCTGCACACTACTTGCTTAGGCAGAGTCATTACAAAATAGGAAAGTAACACTACTCAGTTTGGCAACCTCGTAGTGCGTGGCGGAGCGCAAAGTGTAGGGTTGTGCTGCGGTGGCAACCCCACACTTCGCCTCCCCCTCCCCCCGCCAAATTGATGCACTAACACCTCTGCGGTACCAGTTGTCTCATGTTTGTGATGCTTTGAAAGAGATTTCTGAAGACACCTCTAAAAGGATCGAGAGGCAGTAAAGGAAAGGTAGTAGCACTTGGGTTACTTAAAAACATCTCAGACTTCAAGTTTATAGTCCCTCTTGTCACATGGCACAACATTTTGTTTTGAGTAAACATAACTAGTAAGATACTGCAAGAAAAAGACTTGAGTCTCCGGAGTGCAGTTAGTCACCTGAAAAACATCAAAGAGTTTTTGGTTACAGCTAGAAGTGATTTAGAGTTCAAGAACATTCTGGTTGATGCTAATGAAGTAGTACAAGAAGTTGGAATAGAATCAGTTTTTGAGAAAGAGAAGGTCTGGATTTGATAAAAAAGAATGTTTGATTACGAATCAACACATGAATCTGCAAATATTGCAGCTGACCCCTCTGAAAGTTTCAAGATCCACTTTTATTTTGCTGTTTTAGACACGGCTGCTAATGCGGTAAAAGAAAGATTTTCCTAGTAAAATTAAGTATCCGGTGTCTTTGGATTTTTGTAGAACATTCCTGACTTTAAATACAAGACTACAGCAGAGGTTAAGTCAATGTGCAAAAACTTGGAAAAAGCCTTATTTCATTTACTTGGAAAAAGCCTTAAGAATCGAAAAATATGAAGGTTTGAATGAATCTGACATTGCTGCTGTAGGACTGTGTTCTGAACTAAGAGCAATTTCTCATCATCTTCATGACTCAGTATCAACCCCTGAAGAAGTCCTAAACTACATTTACCGTCATAATCTTGAAAATGGATTTCCTAACATTTGTGTAGCTCTTCGTATTTTGCTTGCGTTGCCACTTTCCGTAGCTAGTGCTGAAAGAAGTTTTTCAAAACTTAAGCTAATTAAAACCTATCTGCATGGTATAATGTGCCAGGAGAGACTTGTGGGTCTAGCGGCAATTTCTATTGAAAGTGAGATAGCAAGACAGACTTGAAAGCCCTCATACAAGAATTTGCTATGCAGAAAGCAAGAAAAGTACTATTAGGAGTATAAATACAGTTAGTCAGATTTCAAAGTGACTTTGAGACCGTAGTTAAGAAAGCAATAATCTAACATCAAGTACTCTTGAAGTATTTTTTAAGTGCTATAAAAACAGAAAAACTATCTGTAACATAACTGTGAGTTTGCGTTTGTTATTGAGTGAACTGTACATAATGCTGTAGACTTTTTTACCTAATATAAAACTGTGTTATGTAGCTTTTCTAATACTAATTTAGATTTATAATTAAAAACTTATAAGTCGTCAAAACAAAAGACAAAATGCAAAGCCATTGTTAGAACTACTTTTTCAACTAACATAATACATTGCGGACATTAAAGCTTATGTATTTTATGTAAAGTTGACATAAGTTTTGTTTACATATCCTAGTCATTACTCAAAGGTTATAAAAATAAAATTCTTTGTAATACCAATTATGTATTAACAA
Organism: Ceriagrion tenellum; assembly: GCA_963169105.1. Lineage (NCBI taxonomy): Eukaryota > Metazoa > Arthropoda > Insecta > Odonata > Coenagrionidae > Ceriagrion > Ceriagrion tenellum. The sequence continues at coordinate 92,427,511 of OY720632.1, read as the reverse complement.
AAACATTTTTCCGAAATTCCATACCCCCAGGCTCTTTAATGAAGGTGCAGAATTTTTTTCTTGCCTAGGGTGCCAAAAAACCTAGAGCCGGCCCTGAAAGTAGGTTATTAGCAAAGAGTATGTAATATGTTGCATAACTGTAGTACTTTATGGTCTTTCCTTCCTAAATCCTGGAAAACACAGGATAGCTTTGAAAATTCAGCCCCTTAAGTGTTTATCTATTAACTCTCATTATGGTAGGTTCTGCGTGGTGACACCAAAGGACTGCTAATCCATTAATTGGAGGCAGAGACATTTAACTATTAAACAGGTATTCGGTCAAGTTGCAGATGGAATATTCATTTGCTTTATAGCCATTTGGCAAGAGTAAAGACTATACACTGCCTGCGAGTGGAAAAGAAAAAGTTCATTCTGAAAAAACCATGAGAAATCAAAGGAATAGAGCATATACTACATCACGCTGAAACATTTAGATAAAATATGAAAAATAAGACCAAACAATCGTTCCGCTAACACTAAAAGTTGAGATGAAGAGCATTAATGGAGACACTGCGTGTTTTACTACTGATATCAAGGAGATAGTCATACTAGGAAGGGATGTGCTCCCAAGAGGAGGAAACTATGACTAGATTGAAGAGCAAAAATGCTATTGAAATAATTGCACAAAACTTAAACATGGAGAATGAGGTAGGATGGAAGCAAAATGTGGTCTCTTAGGAGAGAGGGTGAGAATACACAGCTAGTGTTTAAGATGAGAATGGAGACATATTGATGGACATACAATGAAGCCCTTGAAGTGATATGAGGTATTGGATGTGGATCATGAGGCGGCAATAAATGGATGGAGCAAGTTTCCAGATGCAAGGGTTGTGAACTATATGAGAAAGCAGGAGGTAAGAAAGACCGATGGGAGAAATTGTGGGGGGACGGAGATAAATTACAGGTAGATTAGCAGAGATAAGATGAAATATAAACTCATAACCTGCCCTAAACTATGAATTGCTTAATTACTACCAGAAATATTATCAGGATAACTAATGGGGGGAAGGATGTACGGCCACAAAAATCATGAAGTTTTCCCATCCATTGCACACTTGAAATGAGGGAATTATCGCCTGATAGCACATATAATTTCCCAATTTACCCTCCTGAAGTAGAAAAGTCTGACTGGCTTTCCAATTCCACAGAAATTCGGGCCTTGCCCTCTCAAAGAAAATACTTACTACTGATGCCCACGCCAAGTACATAACCTACCATCTTTACCATGAACAATCGTTACTCTTCAGAAATTCAGATTCCAGTTAATTAAACATCAGCACACAATCAATCCTCTAGTTCACTATTTCATGGGTGCCAACTAGAGAGTAGGTGCTTACTGTAACATTTAAACATCTTTGGCGTTTATGACAAATTAACTATAGTATCATAATCCTAGTTTCACATAAGTGGTAAATTACTTGCATGATGTGTTTGGGAAGGCTGTTACGTTAATACTTACATATTTAATGCTTAAATACCTATTTGAAAATAAAATAGTATGCGAGGAATAATCGGCTCAAGGGTAACTTTGAACGAAAATGTTACTTTTCCACAATTTTAAGCATTATGCTTTGCCCATGAATGGAAATGATAACACAGAAAAGGTTTCAGCTCCTCTCCCGGCAGGGGAATCACCTGAGAGGGTAAACGGCTGATGAAATCAAACTTCACCACGGAAGAAAAACCCAGTAATTACCGACTCCTAGGTCAAAATAATGAATTATAGTGTCTAATGACAGTAGTATCAGTAAAAAAAAATTAAACATTGTAACTTAACATTGAGGAGTTTAATTGAGGACCTCTTGCAGTATCAACAATTTAATTCGCCCGATCAATAACGGGCAAGGCAAATGATCACTTTTAAATGCTGAATCTGAAAACATTAGACAGTCTGAGGGTATGAACATCCGATTTAACAAATAAAAACAATTACGAAAAGTTTGATCCACGGAATGCTGCATTAGTCTAGTACAGTGCAAAAAAAGCAGAGTAAAAGGGCAATAAAATGCAAGTCTTTAAAATATATACCGTGCGTATTAAAATGCATACTTCTGATCTCCGCTACAGTCCCAGAGTTCAATTTCACAATTAATTTCTTTATCATACACTTGCAAATACGACGATTCAAATTCAAGGATCCTCACTCCTTTGGTAGGTCGGTAATCATTCCCAAATCTTTCAACAGCGTTAGACAAAATGTTAGATATACTAGTTTTTCCGCTCTGAAAGTAAATTTGGTATTTAAGAGATTATCCACAAATGTGTCCACCTCATAAAGTGACTTACTTTGACAGGTCCCAAAACGACGATTTTAGCTTTAAACATGGCTCACAACCTTCATGAGCACAGCAGTTTTTCCGTAATAGGTCCGTAATAAGGTAATTCGCACACTGTTCACACGTGAGGCCAAAAGCTTAAAGATTTGTCCGGAAATACCGGGTTTCAAAGTAATGTTTACTCAGTGGCCATTTATAAACAAAATAGGACACGCGGAGCTGTCAGTTCAGCTGTTTCCACCTTTACCAACATAAATAATAATGAGGATCTTTGAAGGGTCTATGTACAATAAACATTACCTCCGAAATGTACTATCAACCATAGTTAGGTCTTTTCCTACGCAAATTTTCCGTCTATTCAAGAGTACTGGTTTTTTTTACGACGCTTAAGAATTTTATTCATGAATTAATTTACTTAATGAGGTCATTTACCAAGGTACTATTTATAAGTCTGTCTTGTGGATGCCTTTCAACCATTTCAGATGCAGTGTTAAATTATAATATACTATGTGTAAGATTATGCGCAATTCCCAATAACATCGCCTTTTGTCTCTTTTTTTATGCTCGAAAGAACAACAGATAAATTTTTATGTTGGTACACCTGAATGTTTTTCTGACCGCCATGTGTGACAGTTCACTAAAATTTATTACAGAATAAGTTAAGTGGAGATATATTCTGAAAGGCGTGTTTGTGCATTTCTTAACGTTACAAATGAGGTATTGCCTTTGAGCTAGATATCTCTGTTTTATATATTTTCTGCTCGATTGCCATATTAGTCCGAGATTTATCCCTCGTATTCCTATAGTGGAAATTGTAATTAGAATTTCCTTCCTATCAATTGTATGTCTTGTAGTGGTTTTCTGTGTCTGCTTTTACAAAAAAATATCCGCAGGATATTTTATACATCCATTTCGATGCGAAATGTGCCATTTATCTAAAATTTTCATGTAATTTACTAGATGGTTATCCAAAGAGGCACAGTAGAGTCGTGGAGGCTGCCGTCAGAAACACGCATTCCTCATCGAAACCAGTTGATTGTGACTGATGTTCCTGAGGAAAATGATCCTACGGAGCTTCACGTTCAGTTTCCTTTTAATCATGAAGAAGTTCCTCAACGCCAAGTATTAAAATCAGGGTCATTACTACCTTCAAATGATGAGGCAGAGCCTGGTTCACAGGTGTGTCGGGCTTTTTCTGCGTCACCAATGAAGAAAATAAAATTAGAGCCACAGGACTGGGTGGAGTGGGTGAGATACTTTTTCTATTTTCTACTTCATGGTCAAATCATAAAAATATTTGATGTGATATATTTCTCTAAATCTTTTGGAAACACTCTCCATCTCTTTGTTTGGATGAATTCAAGTTCAACCATAAATTACGTGATATCACTAGGACGAGAAAGAGTACCTAAAGCAGCAGTCCTCAGTAATGGTGTAAGACGTAGAATATCAAGCCAAGAATGGGTTGGGGAACATGAAAAATACAGAGGATTTGATTTAAGGCGTTGTAGACTAGCTTTACGTAAAGTAGCAGCATTTATTGACTACACTTGCTCCTTATTGTCGGGACTGGGGCCAGAATCGAATATATCGTTCTGCTATGGTCCGTACTCTCATTTTGACTCATAATTTTACTTGTGTACTTCATTGTTGGGTATGGCTTGTTTGAAGGAAGCTGGTATCATATGTTATTTTGGTGATTTTTTAATTTTAAAATTGAATGTTATTACTAATTTCCATTCTAAAAAAGTTATGTGGTCTATCTGGTGTGTACCTTTCATAAGTTCGGTTCATAGAGGAAGGGTGGTTAAAAACCGAGTGTAGGTATTAGCCTGTTCTTAACGTAAGGTACCTTGGGATCCTGAATTTAGCATCTAATCATTGCTTGAAGTGTAGCTCCCTATAAGGGATTAGACTTGCGCTGAAAAATCTTCACTAGTCATGAGATTTAAACCAGGTTCCTTTAAGTTAGAAGGTAGTTTTCTTGCTATCACACCCAGCATACCCTGTTTTTAACTTAAATATCATAGCAACAATCAGAGATGGGCAGTATCAAAAATGCATGTATATGAAGTAAATATTCACCAACTCCTAGAAAACATAGTTACTCGTATTATAGCTTGGTACCCTATGAAAAAGTAAAGGGGTTTGTTTTACCTGTGGTAACAGGTGGATGGTGAGATATGGCTTGTGATGTCTTTCACATGTACCCAAGGTTGTAGGCCCTATACACATACCCATTATCAGATTTATTGGTGGTGATAGAGGGCACAGCATGATCTGACCATTGTAAATTATAGACTCAAACTTCAATTTATTGCATTAATGGTGTCTATCATTATATAAAATGCCTGTAGTCCTGTGTCACCTGTGCATAATGGTCACTTTTTTGACAACTCTTAAGTTAGTCGCTAATGGTTTGATTTATCTGCGTCATCTAATTTTTCTTATCAGTTTTTGGTGACTTTCAGAAACCTTCTATTTAGCTGTTCCATGGGAGTATTATTAGATTTCCAAATAGAATCTTATTCACCAGCATTCATGGAGCATCATTAATATTCTAACAAATGTTTATATGCATCGTATTCAAGTCCAAAATAGGGAGGGATAGGATAGTTTAAAACTAAAATTCTGGTAAGAGGGCTGTTGAATTGGGAAATTTTGGGAAACCACCAAATATTTCCAAATTCATGAATAGCTATGGAAAAAGCTGGAAACGCACTACATTATGAGATTGGAATGCTAGATCAGTATTGACAGATGGAAACTTTTTCAGATTCATTAATGATGATAGGTAATGGAGGCCATTTGAACCACTCATGAGAAAAACATCATTTGGGCTTTAAATGGTTAAGTCGATCATCACCAGAAAATAGTTTGCTGATGTTTAGAGTTCTTTTATTTGCTGCAAAACAAGTGCTGACGTCATTTGATTTCTTCATCTGTTGTATTGCTTACCAGCATACCATGCCTTTCAATTAATTTATTTATAACAGTTACAAACTCCATTGAATTGTTATGTCAGTGGACTCTTGAGCATAGGGTTACTCTGACATTAGCAAAAGAGTGTTGTTCACCCCATAGAAGTGCATACCCTTTGTCTATTAGGGCCACTTTACCTCTCACTGAATCTTAAGTGTAACAGATCTCAACGCCTGGATGCCTGCTTCTTTGAAAGGCGGTTAGTACTTTGATAACAATTTATGACCAACAAAGGTAAAGTGTGGCGAGGGCCAATACTTTGAAATTTATATTTTTACTTCCCATATCAAGTGAGTAGGGAGAAAACTTATCTCAATAACAATGCTCAATCTGAGCAGATACCCCATATGATGTTAAATTTCCTTGTAGTATACCTGCCCTCCTAAGACTTAGGTTAGTTAAGCTGGCCCATGCTTTAAGTACATTATTTTTGTTATGATAGTAATGAAGGTAGATATGAAATATATTAGATTGTGGCCAAAATCAGGCTTAGAAACTACAATAAAAAATCATGCTGCTTTCAAGGCGTGGTTGTTGACTCGGATTTTTATCTAGTCCTGATCAAGTGTGATATTGGTCACTTAAGGCTAAGTAAAGGTAAAAAGGTGGATGAGTGGAGTGTTGTAGCCTTGAACCGGGCAATGAGGTCAGAACACCAGGAGCTAAAGGAGAGCATTAGGAAGGATATGAAAATATGAAAATGGGAACAAATAAGGAAAGGTGGAAGAGCAGAAAAACAGGAGTAATAAAAGTGACAAAGAAAACAGTTTGGTACTTGGAAACAATATGGGTTAATATCCCATGGAATACAGAAGAGATGAGTCAGTAATTAGAAGAGAAGGAAATGCAAAAATGTCTGCTCCAACAATGAGGTAGAGGTAATTTTGAAGCAATCGAGGGGAGAGTCTGGACTCGCCCCGGGCAAGGGTAAATTTTCCAAAGAGGAAATAAATGGGGAAGGGGGGGGTATGCTCAAAAAATGCTACAACTATATATAAAAAACTGAGGCGTATGGAACTATAATAAATTAAAAGTAAGATTTGTGAAAAAGACAATGCAATGGAAACAGGGAAGTTCGTGTGCCGTGCGATGAGGTGAGAATATAACCGTGTGTTGAGAGGAAGCAAACTATCCTAAAATAGAGGAGATAGGTAGGGAAGATTATAACAAAGCTGTAAGGGATTCAGGAAAGGTGGAAATTGTATGTGCAAGGAATATATGACTGAGGCAGTAAGTTGTTGAACTTAAAACAAGAGAAGGAGGAGAGCTCCTTAGAGAAAGATAACTTCTTACCAAGGGTCCTAGAACTACATATTTATTATGATCTATGACCTGAGGATTTTATCTACTCTCATCTAAGGTTGTACTTGGAATCATCAGCAGAAGGTTAGAGGTGAGAGTAAATTATTACTTAGGTGTTGAGGAATCTGAGATCAGTCAACCTGTGATGTAATAGTGGTGGGATAGATAACCAAGTGAAGATCGTGCAAGAGGGGAGAATGTGGGATGAGCTGGAAAAGGGCAGATAGAGAACGGGCTTCATGGATGGAATGAAGAGGGGTAGGATGCAAGCTGAATTGGAGAATGAAGCCATGGTAGGAGACTAAGGCCAGGTTGCATTATGTCTGGTAATGTTCTCCGTTGCAGTTTGAGTCACGATTTTTACAGGTGAAAAGAAATGTGTGACTGTGACTGTAGCTGTAGTTAGGATAGAAACTAGACATTGTGCACCCAGCCATTAGGTTTGTAACTGTGAAGGATGGTAGAGGTATTCCTTCTTCCATTTAAATCTACTTTAACCGGCCAATCACATTTAGTATGTGAAGAAATCCTTATAATTTCACAGAACATTCCCTTACTCTTTCAGTTTGACCTTTCAGGCTCTTCTTCTTACCGTCACTTTGCCATTCCCACCTTACTTCCCTCATGTTATTTCTTATCCAGTCATGCTACGATTGCACTTGTGTAACTCCACTTGATAGCCTATTAACTAGAGCTGTGCAAATGCTTCAAAATCTATTCGAATCTACTCAATTCAGGGTTAGTTCAATTTGATTTACCTGGGAACCAGAATGCTCCAAAACCGAATGATTTGAAATATTTGAATCTGATAGATTTGACTTCGAATCGTTACATACATTCAAACATAGAGCTCATTCCCAGATGGTGCACCGTTCATTTAGAGGCTGTTTTCTTCACTCGAATGAAAATTTGAATGACAACATGTTATTCTGTGCTATTCTTTGTGCCACTATAGATGTATTTATACAGGTTCAGATTATAATCTGATGAAAGGCCCTGAAATATTGTGAAAATCTTTATTACTTAAATTCTGCATAAGCTTTTGCATTTTATTTAGATTTGAATTCGATTTGCAAGCGAATTTTTTTAAGTATTATTTGATTTGCCATCAAAATTAGAAAAAAATTCATTTTGATTCTATTCAGTTCAATTCGAAATGAAAATCCCTGATTCACACAGCATTATTATTAACCCTTGTGGGCAATACTACTGTAACCTATGGCTTTGTTCTTCAGCCATGAATTTCCAACCTCTCCCCTTCCTTCTATGCATTTTTTTTCTTTTCCCTCTATGGTGTGCCATGCGATGAGGTGAAAAAAATAATGTTGTGTTTAGAGGAAGCAAATCATCCTAAAATAGAGGGCAATGTAGGGAAGATTATGTTAAATGTTTAAAACATTAAATGTAAATAAGTTCATTTACCTTTTGTCTGGTTCAGACCACCATCATCATTCGCAGCACTACTATTCAACATGCATTTGAACTATATGTAGAGTGGCTATCATAGCTCTGTACAGATCTGTATGGGAATCACTACAAAAATCTGAAGATCAAGTTGCTGATTTAAAATGAAAATAGAATTTTAGTATCCCAGTGATGTATTGCTATTTTTTAAACGGTTTTCTAAGCACGTGCCATTCCTCTCTGCTTATTCATCAAAGTAAGTCTGCCCTTCTCCATTTGCTTGCTTTTTTTTATTATCATGCTTAATTTTTTCTTCTTTCCTCTACAATCACCATGGTAAGTTGGCAGTGTCAAGAAATGCCAGTTTAAGTGCTACAAACATGCTTTCACCATGCATTTACTGCCTATGATCAAATGTATTGTGGTTGGTTAGATGGCCGTGTGAACAAGGCAGTTTGGTTTAGTAAACTCTTTATATCGATACTTAGATGCTCAAAATGGCTATCAGGGAAGATTCAATTATTATGTGTGATACTGCTAAGTTGCCTCCTATGGTGAAAATGGTGTTGTTTTAATGTGGTCTTTCTTGTTGAATGTATCAAACTTAAAAATTATTTGGATTTCATCAATTTTTATCATTTGTATGATCCTATTCATTAATTCTCCTTAGCTCATATTCTTTCTTTTAATTATGGATATTTACTCTCTTCAGAAGAATGCGCTGAACCTTAAGCAAGCAACTTTGGCTGCTCTCCCAGCTAATTGTTCCTCTGGAAATGGGTCCACCTCTCCCTTCCATGGAAAATCTGGTGCTGATAAGAGTGACCCAGGGGCAGCAGTTAGAGCACTCGACTTACTGAGGCAAAATCTGCAAAAAGTCATCAATCAAGAAATAGATTTAGTCATCTCTAGATATCTTGAGGCAAGTAACTTTTAGTAATTTGTTCAAATTTAACTGAGAGATTACTTCAATGAATGAATTCTAATTACTGTATATCCCAGCCCATAAGATGCTTCATAATTGTTTTGGTTAAGCTGATGCCACGCGTGGCATTTGCCGAATGACTAGTATTCACCAAGTACCCTATTCAGTGTAACTAAGTTTGCCTTTGAATACAGGCATTACCTACTGCCAAGCAGAAAAGAGAGAATAGTCAAATGTTTGCCTTGTTGACCTGGTGACATTTAGTCTCATCTTATTCATTTAGACTCGCTAGGTATGTAGGTAGAGTGATGGGTATCTTCAGAACACACAACAACATCAGCTGGAGGAATAGATATATTGCCGAGTCAGAATGTCCGGGCGGCATGACGAACAATACCTGGATGAAGATTCATCTCCTTTCTCTGCTCAGCAAACATCTTGCCGAGCGACTCAATAAATCATGAACCTCCTATCCACACTGAACAGAGTTTGGCTAATAATAGCTCAGAATTCGTCAAATGCAGCGTATGTGGCCCCGGCTTTAGATTTTAGAAAAAAATGATAAATTGGTCCCTCGGCCCATAAGATAAAAAACCCTCGGCCCATAAGATGCTGGTTGATTTTAGATAAATTTTCTAGTCATAAAAGTTCACCTTACTGGGTGGGAAATACAGTACATGGTCATCATAGCCTCATTACCTATTTATGAGAGTATTGAACATAGATACCTTCGTGTAATTAGTGAACACTTCATCTTCTGCATTCTGCCTAAGCACCTCCAAGATTGACTCTTGTAGTTCTGATGAAGATGACGTTTTTTGTAAATTATACCATATTCCTTGCTTTCTCCTATTATCTGTAATTAATAGTACAAAATGAATTATTAAGAGGTTATATTTAAATTGTTTAGTATTTAATAATTAACTATTGCAAAACTGCAAAGTTTTAAAAACACAAGTCCTGGGTTTCAATGCTTTGGCATTATCTTCAGCTAATTGGAATGCTTAATAAATGTGATGGAAAATTTAATACATAAATGGAGTATACTTTTTTATGGTATGCATTAATGTTTAGTGGAAATATAATGTTCTTGAAAAATATTTACTGAAGAAAACTTGCGTATTTCATAAGCTGGCTGTGAATCTTTCAACAAGAAGCTAATAATTATGCATTAATTGCCTATGGGTATACCTCTCCAGTGATTCTGCTCCGTACTGTAAAGTCTGTTACATGAATTCTCTAATTTACCCCTCAGGTTTGTTGTAGCAGCTTCTTTATTCTGAGGATGTATCGTAAGTCACATCTAGAATTAACTATATCCCCTGCATAGATGAGTAAAAGGTCAATTTTATTTTGAAATTATTTTATAACCACTAAATTTTGCAAAAAAAAAAGTTTTGTCTCCAGTTATAGCAGTATGAGAATCCACACATCAATATGGGTTGAGGAATCATGGGTATGGATGTGTGTGAGAAAGCTGTCAGTTCTTGTATGGATGTGGAACCAATGTTTCTTCTAGTTCCAATTCCTAGCAATACATTATTCTGTTGGGTTGATGCTGATTAAATGGATGGCTAAAAATACATGATTTTCAAATGATATACTAGTGGAATATAATTCTCCATTCATATCAATTAGTGTCATGCATTGGTTTTAATTGATCATGCTCTTTTTTTTTAGAAATTTTTCCTGCCGGCTGTGGAAAACATTAAGGATAACTTGGGACCAGAATCTGTTACCCAGGATATGCTCAGAAGAGTTTGCCGTCAAGTTTTGGAAGAGGCAAAACTGATGTATTCCCCTCTCTCAAATTTGCACATGACCTCTGAATCTCAGTCTCTCTTCAAAACTGCACACCTAAAGGTGGACAAGAATAGATTTCACAAGTTAAATATACCAAAAATCTCAAAGCTTGAAGTGGTAGGTATCTTAGGCTATGTGAAAAGGTGTTATGTATGTTGTGTTTTATTAACTACTTATCTATGGTAATGGTTTGTTATGTGCTTTGCCTATAATGTCAATAATATCTAGTTATACCATTACTCTGGGTGAAAACCAAAAAGAAAATTGGGGAACTGGGGAAATTTCAAGGGACATTGAAACCCTGAAAAACTCCCTTAAACATGAGGGCAGTTTGAGATATCACCATCTGTCACCAATTCAAAGATTGTTTTTCCTCAGCTTTCTTGTCTCTGTTATATCATCTAAACAGCATTTCTTTTTAATTCTTATTTTAACGATATAACTCTTCTTAGGAATTCTTCATTAGTGATTTCCTGTGTCCATTGGTCTTAATTGTTCTGCATTAATTATGGTACACCCTCTAATGAGTTTGCTGCTTATGTATGTTTTTTGAAGTTGTTTTTTATTTCCTCCCTTGTGTTGCTAGTAAATTGAAGATTCATCCACTGATAAAGTTCCTTTGTCACTAGAGCTGTTTTGCACTCCATTTCTCTTGCATATTCCAGACAGAGAAAATCTTCCAAAAATTGGGGATATTCTTGTATGGCCCCCTATTCCCAAGTTTCTATGGATCGCCACTCCTATCATCTATGTCTTCCCTTTGTGTAAACATATTGTTTGTAGAATTTAAACCCAACCACTTCTGCTAAATTTGTAGATCAGTAAGTGACACCAGACTTATGGAAGGGTGGATTTCTGCATCCTGTTTTTGTTTCTTCTTTATCTTGATCATATTTACTTATAATCCAAACCATCTAGGGCACCAATTAGTTGAATAATGCTCCCTGTAGCTGTAGGTGTCATTGAAACATACAGGCTCTTTAACTGCTTCAAGTTTGTAGTGTTAGGGAATTGCATCCATAGATAAATGTGTGTACATTACAGTACCAAGTGCTTGATTTGGACCCAGAAATAAGAAAGTGCAGCCTAGAGTGTACATTTCATAAGAATTATTTCAGTGAATAATTGTACGGGATACTGCTCCCTCGAAATTTATGCTTTGCCATTTTATATGGACCTAAAAAGTTACTTAGTAATTCAAAATTTATCTGAAATGCTAATTGTTTGTAAGGATTATGTCAATATTGTTTTCATAATCACCATTGACTCCCTACCAAGTCTGGTTGTACTGGTGTGTAAATTTTGTGATTATCTTTACATGGGCTGTTTCATCCACTTTAATAGTGTGTTTTATCCTAGTTATTATTTGGAATCTGTTCCAGCCAAAATACCGTATCCATCCTGCATGTGCTGTTTAAGAAGGATTTTTTTACTGCTTTTATTTTTTCACCAGCTGTACTAAGATTATGGCATTGGATCATAATCCATGTTCTATCCCCTTAGCTTTTCAGAGGCTTTTATGTTTTTCCCAGACAATTAAGTGGAAGTCACAATTATCCTGCTGGAAAGAAATGTCACAGTATAATATTGAAGCTCTTAACATAATCCCTGCAATATGTTAGCTCCTTATGGTGCTCCATAAAATTTGTAATTTCTATTTCTGGTGGGTAATGTAATAAATGAATTTAGTGTGGATACCAATAATTTCTTTATCCCTCCAGAGTACCCAGTCATCCAAAAGGAAGGCACAGAACCAAAAATTTAGCAGTTCTGAGTGTGAATGTCCCAAGAAAAAGGCAAAATGCTCTCCTCCAGTCTGTAGCAAAGTGTCAAATTCTACAACCTTATCCTCCAAGCCATCATCTGCTTCACACCTGCATGTTACACTGCCAAATACTTCAGGCCAGACTGGCAACCAACAAAAGTCACATCACAATTCTGTGGCCAGTAACTCTCCAAAAGTTGATTCTAGTCACACAGCTGTCATATGCAATTCAAGCAAATCTAAAGGGAAGGAAGTCATACCAGCTGGTGTGTTTCCCAAGTGGAGTGATACTAAATGGGCAGCATCTAGAATTGTGTCGCAAACTCTCTTTGTGATGGGAGCTAGGTAAGACTTCCTAGCTTTTAGTATCAAGCAGTCATTTATATATATTAAGTTTCCCATTTGCTGTTCATTGAAGCAGAAGAGCCATCATTTTGTCTGGAAATGATAGTCTTGATCTTCTCTTTATATCTTTTACAAATGTTTTATATCTCTTATATTTATTTTGTGTTAAAATGATTGTTGTTAAAATTATGTTGTCCATAAAAGAGTAGTTGCTAGTTGATTTTATAATTTTCCACTGTTGTTTAAAGTTACCTCATGATTAATTTTGCTCTCCTTTTGCAGAGCTAACAAAGCTCTTGGTTTTGGACAGATGAGGGGTCGTTTGTATATTAAACATCCAGAGTTGTTTAAATATTCTGGTGATCAGGAGGATAAAGAGTGGCTTACTCGGAACCATTTAATGCCCCCTACTGGGGGTAAAGCATATCTGATGATTGTGGAGGATATACGGCAGCTTGCAGAAACAGATGAATACAAGTAAGTTTTAATGAATTGGCATGTTACTTTTTCAGTAGAGTGGGAAAGAATGCATTGTGGGGCTCATAGGGTACAGAGAAAAGTTTTGTGTTCTGAACACCTTATTTTTACTCTTGTTCCTCTTTCCCTTAATGCATTCCCCTATAAGGAATTTATTTGAGTGTTTTACCTATTAGAGTGCTCTTGTAGCAAAATTTGATGGCAGTCACCTGTGCTTATCTCCATTAAGTGGAGGATAAGGTGCTAGTGAAAGGTGTGGGCAAAAGAGTAGAAGGCAAAGAGACATCATAGTCTGAGCTGCCTGCATTATTGAACTTAACCTGAGAGGATGAGCATGTATCAGCAATGGTTAACAAGATGGTGATTAATGATCGAAACAAAGTTGCTACCAAATACTCCTAGAATGATTTTTATCCCTGACAGAAATTGCTGCTAGTATTAAAGCAAAGTCCACCAAAGTTATCTGGTGAGAATTGAATCATTCGAATTGACACCGCCATCACTATGGAGCAGATTTGTTAAATGCCCATTCCACCTTTGATTTTAATGAAATTGGCTGTACTTTGTAGCCTATTTACTATCAGAACCATTGTCTGTCCTGTACTGTGCGAAAGAGTGTTGTTACATTATTTTTCATGATAATATTGGATAATTACATTATGTGGTGCATTTTCTTGATTGCTTTATGTTTTACAAAATCTTTTTATATGTGATTTTGTATTGTATCTTGCTGGACTGACTGTAGAGGTTATCATTATGGAACTGATTAATGATTAGATACATACTTGATTTGTTATTTGATATTCTACCATTTGAGAATATTGTGTTAGGTTTCTCAATGTAAACTTTTGCATCCTTCAGGAATAATCCTAATTTGCTTCTGGATGAAATACGAGGATTTGAGGTACCTGACTTCATGCTGAGGAAGATCCGTTGTTATGTGAACAGTTTAAGAATGGAAGAACTGAACCCCTCCACTGCATCTGGAACTCATGGAAAACCAAATAGTGCTTTAAAGGGCAAAATGCAGCAGAATCATAGCAAAAAGCTTCCTCCACCTGTGATTAAAACTGTCTCCTGCCAATATGTAAGTAACAGTAGCAACATTTGCATTAAATTCCACACCTGCTCATCAGGGTGGGCGCAAATTTCAATGTGTCAATAATTGAAGGTCTTGAAGCTTAAATTTTTTCCTTTTGATGCAAACATTACGTACTTGTGACATAGTTGGATTTTGACTGTGATGTAATGAAAGCCCTCGCACAACTACTTCTCCTTCCAACCCTCACCTCAGTGTACCTTGTTATGCCCCCTTCCCCTTCTAGACTTTTATGCATAATAGGTTGTGGCCTTTTATCTGTTTTAGAAAATGACTGCAGAAGAGTCGAATCCTTGATCAGTGAAGAAGTTATTTTATATGTGGACTAAATTAAGCTTTTTCATATCATTTGACATAAGGGTTCCTCCTAGTAAAGTCTGGGACTGTTTAACTTATACAATGTAAGACTTGAAATTTCAAAGGACTTTCTCTGAACATCATTATGGGTTGTTCAATCGTGAGATTGGTTGACCTCCGATGTCCAACCTTCCCTACCTAATGCTGGTACCCTTACTTCCTGGCAGCTCTTTCTGTGTACTTTCCTCTTTATTTCGTCTATGAACCTATTGATGGGTCTTCCTCTGGGGACTTTTCCATGTATTTTATCGTATTATGTTCTTCACAAACCCATTATCTATGCGGTTCTCCTTTTCTGTATGATGTTCCATATGGTCCTCTCCTCTTCTACTCTCCTGTAAACTTCATCATTTCTTATTTCATCTGTCCATTTTATCTTTAGCATCCTCCTCCATTACCAGATTTTGAAGGCTTCTAGTCTGCTCTGTTCAGCTTTTCCAATGGCCCATGCATCCGATCTAGAGCTCTACATGATGCTAGATGCTCTACACAAATGTTTTCGCGGACTGTTTTCTAGGTTGTAGTCCTATCTTTTTTGAACAAAGTGAGGCAAACGAGGGGAGAGTCAAAGATGTCTCTCTCCAAGAATGCCCTAAAAACAAATTCTTCCCAAAATACGAGTGATAGAAACAGGAGGAAATCGGGAACAATCAAGGACATGTATAGAATTTACCACCAAATGAAAAATGAGTATATTTCAGCAACATAACACGTACAAACAAAGTAAGGGTCAGCCAACCTATGTTCTGATGTCTAAGTTTCAAAATCAATCACCAACTATACGTGACAGCAAGAGTAGAACTTCTCAAGACCACGTTCACTATCAAAGAGAGCGAGTAGCGGTTTTCGTCGTAGGAGGGGAAGTTCAGATGGTGGGAGATTGGAAAGGGTGAGCAGAGGAAAAGAGGCGATTAGTTACCTCGGAGGGGAAGTTTCGGCAAGGTTAAAAGTGAAAGTTGCGAGGAGGAGTAAGGGAGAACAGGTGATTGGCAGCCTTGGAGGGGTGGTAATTTTGTGGAATGGGAACACATGCGGTGTAGGATTGCAATTGGAGATTAGGAACTGCTTTTCATCTCCAATCACAGATTTCTGGATTTTGCCTTTTTGCCCAGCACTTCTGCCTTAGCACATCCTCGTAGTCTTCCGGCTCCAACTGCTATATAAACGAGACAGAATCTGGTGAGGGGACGTGGCGGCTGGGCATGGCGGCAGGACTTGGCAGGCAGGAATTGCTGGCAGGAGATGCTGAGTCATGGAGATGGCTGGAGTTCGCGATTGTCGTTAGCCCGTCAGTGGCGGAGCGCGCCTCGGGCAAGTCCTTCGGCTAAGTCCGAAGGATAATTAGTTCGCAGAGGATAAATTGTCCAAAGAAGAAATAAATGGGAGGGGGTATGCTCAAAAAATGCTACAAAAGCTGTTGACTTTTAACCTTTTAGGCTTTCATTTCAGATAAATAATCATCAAGATAATTATAGATAAAGCATCTTGATACCAACAAATCTGTGGTATAATCTGTATTTGCCTTTCTTTTACATATTATTTGTTTAGTATTTTTTGTGAGGAAAATGTTATAAATATTTGACATATTCAGTTGGTATGTCATATTCAATTTGATTTAGTATTGATGTTTATTTAGAAGACAGAAAATGCGAAGGAAACCATTAATTTTGTAATAGCCGCCAAAGGTAAAGACCACATAGACATGCACTATGTTTTGGCTATCCACCAGGGACCAACCAATATTTTTATAACCACTATTTAGGAAATATTAACAGCAATTTATTATTGTTTTAGTCTTGGAAAATGTCAGCTACGGAAGCTTATTCCTATCACAGAGAAAATGTATTGACATTTACAATTAGTATCATATTGCCAAGAAACAAATCAATTCTCACCATTAAAAATTGAAAGTTTGGCACAGGTTGCCAGGCGTGTATTGGCTCTAAATATTGTATATGTTATGTTTGCATCAAAAGGAAATTGTCAAGCTTCAAGACCCAATAAATTTGAAAAAAAAATGAAAAATCTGGAATTTCAGCCCACCCTCCAGCTCATGTATTGGCAAATGTTTTGTGTCAAAATGTATGCCTGCTTGAGTGTGAGCTCTGGAATAAATAGTGCATATAATGGAAAAGCTCCATACAGCTGGTGAATGGAAGCATTTATGAAAATCACCATAATCATACTAGTTTTTTACATTTGCATTGGAGTATTCTACCGGCTGATTGATAGGTTTTTTGGACAGTTCCTATGCTAATATGTATCCCTAATCCTGGCATGATGTTCCATTTTCCTCTTTTAGATGACCCATCACAGAACCTTCTTAAAATTCCTCTTATCCTCCTCACTACTTATTTTCTCCAGAATCCCAATCCTTTCTCTTTTCTTTCCCTTCCTCTTCCATGCTCCCCCAGCGTTCTCTTCTTTATTACCTTCTTCAACATTTCTCTCGTTTCAAAATGTGCTCCATCACTCTTCTTCCTTCTTCAATCCTCCTCTGCTAGCATCCTCTCCTTTCCAGCCTTATTCAAACCTTCCTCATTTATACTTCTTGGCACCCAGCTCACCCTCTCCATCCTTCTCCATACCCCCATCTCAAATGTCTCAATTCTATGGACAACCGCCCTTGGGAATGACCGAGTCTCTGACCTATAATTGGCCACACTCCTTAGGAGAGTTTTCTCAGGCCTTTTCTTTACATCTTTTCTCAGACCTCCCCTCATCAATTCCTCTTAGAAAATGCTTCTTTAACTGAAGCAATTCTGCATCTTATATCCTAACAACTAAACCCAATCTCTTCTGAAATACTACCCGGATAAGTAAACTACTTGACTTACTCTATTTTGGGCCCTTCCACCCTTATATTCAGCCATGTCTTCTTACTCCTCAAGAACCTCATCATTTATATCTACTTATGGTTTACCTTCATCCCATGCCTTTTGCATCGTACCTCTAATGCATTCATCATTGACTGTAATCCTGTGGCTGGACGCCAATGCTTAATCATCTGCAAATCTCTCTGGCTTTATCAGATCCCCTCCTATCTTTATTCCTACCTCCAACTCTGCGCATAGCTCTCTTACCATTTCTTCTGAGTATGCATTAAAGAGCGACGGTGATAGTGGGCATCCCTGCTGCAGTCTCCATCCTATCGCGGCCCAACCAGATACTCAAATGGTTATCCCAACTTGTGCTACCTGGTTCTTATAAAGATGCCAAATGAGATGTCTTTCCCTCCAATGGACCCCTAATTTCTTCAACACTTCCATTAATTTCTCCCAGTCCACCCTAATGAAAGCTTTGTATGTAAAATGTACAATGGAAGCCCAAACATCCTGCCCATATTCTTCATTTCTTTCTACTAGTGTCCTCATCACACCTGTAGTATCCAATATTTCCATCCTTCTCCTAAACCAGAACTGATTGTTGCCCAGGTATTAGTTGGCCTTGCTCTCTAGTCATCTATTAATAATTCTAAGGATTTATATGGCTGTGTGGGATATTAAGCTAGATGTCTTAGAGTCTGCGAAAGTATTTGCCTTGCTGTCTTTGGCGTCGGAATTCATTTTGTCTTGGTGAAATACTCCGGCAACTCTCCATCCTCATAAATCCTAAAAATAAGCAGAAAATGTTCTCCTCTTCCTATCTTCCTCGCACTCTCCAGAAACTCTACAGGTATAAGTTGGATCGAGTCAGGCAATACTTTGTGAAAAAGTGACATGATAAAATAAAACTTAAATGATATATTTTTCACACTTTATTTGGAATACCAAACCCTACCAGTTTCAACACTCTCGTATTATTTTTCAAGAGTACCCTTGAAAATGACTCAAGAGTGTCGAAACTGATAGGTTTTGGTATTCCAAATTAGGTGTGAAAAATACATTGTTTGAGTTTTATTTAACACTATACAGGTATGTTATCTACTCCCATCACCTTATTTATTTTCATGTCTTATTGTGCTCTTTTGATTTCATTCTCGAGGACACTTGGTCAAATGTCTTCTTACCTTCCTATATTTAACTGGCGGACCTGACAGCCGTTGTCCTGCCCAAACGTTGGCTTGCCTGCTATTAGCAGGTTCAGCAAACGTTTTTTCGATAATCGAATTTTGATAAACTATATACTAAGAGGCATTTGACATTGATTTTGACATTTCAATCTTTTCATTTCGTTAAAACAACACCAAGCTACGATGCAAGTGGGACGACTTGCGCATGTATTTATGCGTACTTCAGGTACCACAGAATTCGACATCAGCGCTACAATACAAACATAACCATAAATTATTCTCAGATGATCAATTATTCATGAACTTCTCAGAAGGTTTTAGCAGTCAATTATTCATGAACTTATGATTTTTCATTTTAAAAATATCGGGGGTGATGGGAGAGGGGGTTAAATTTAGGGGTTTTATGTTCTGATTTGTGAAAAATCTCATTAAAAAATTCGTCAAAAAATTTCCTAGAACCGGATCGCAGCACCACCTACCGGGTCCAATTGTGAATCTAAACCATCCAGGGACCCACTCAAACACACAAAAAGTTTCATCAAAATCGGTCCAGCCGTTTAGGAGGAGTTCAGTGACATACACACATACCGAAGAATTATATGTATAAATATTTACTGGCCCTTATTTCTTTACCATAAAGCTCTTCAACATATTCCTTCTACTTCTCCTCGATCTCTTTTGGCTGTACAATCAGTTACTGTCTTGTCCGTTATTGTTGCAATTCCCTTTTCCTATCTACCATCTGTTAATTCCTTTACTTTCCAATGTAGTGCATCTGTTCTTCCTTCTTTTTGAAGTTTCTCTAAGGAGTCAATCTGATCTCTCCACTATGCTTCTCTTGCTTTGTTTGTTTCTCTTTGAAGTCTGTTGTTTTCTTAATGGTATTGTCCCTTGCCAAGCTCTGAGTTTAAACTCTTCCATTTCTTACTCTACTGCACCTCCATCATCATTTTATTTCATGGCCCATGGTTTTCTAATTTTAGTTGGTCTTGTAATGCCTACCACCACAGTTGTTGCATACACAATTGTATATTTTCATACCTCATTTTATTCTTTTGAGTTTAACATGGAATTTCATCACTGATAGGTTATGGACTGAGTCTGCATCAGCCCCTGGATAAGTATGCAAGTTATTAGCACTATTCTTGAATCTATGTTCCTCCATAATATTATTTATTTGGGACCTCTCTGCATCTTCAGGCTTCTTCCAAGTGTAACTTCATTATGGGTGAGACCTGGGCCATCTATTTTTGATTACTTGAGTATATCTGTAGCAAAACTGTACAGCTTTCTCGCCATGGTATTTCTCCTTTGTAGCCCATAATCACCCATGTCCTGCCCATCTCTTCTTTCACCAACCACCATGTTCCAATGTTACCATGTTACTATCAACTGCTTACTCCCAGGTATTCTACCAATTATTTCCTGCAGCTGATCATTTACCCCGTCCACCTCTTCCTCAGTTTTTATGCATAAATATTGTAAAATCTGCAGGCTGTAAAATTTTTGAATGGCAAGGTCTTCAAGTGGTATAACTTGGCTAGTCATGGCCTCTGAAGGAACAGTTAAGTGAATTAATATTTCATACTTTATTGGTGAGATATTTTATTTCCAGGATAACAAAAAAAGAAAAGAAGAACCAAAGAACTCTGAAGTTGTTTCTCCCATTAAAAGCATATTAGAGACCAAGTTGCGTGAGGACAAGTCACCTCTGCCATCACCGAGCCGTGTCCAGACTTCCATTGCACATCCATCAACCACAAAATCATGCACCATGGCATCTGTTTCATCTTCCACCAATGAGAACAAGATAACACTCAAATCCTTGCTCGAAAGCAAATCTAGTCTTCTCTCTCTCGGGGACAAGCAGTCTCCTGGTAAATAAACATATTTTTATTGAATCTTTGTCCATCAACTAAGAAGCTTAAATGAAAAGTGATATTCATATCGTTGAATTCTCCAGGATGATCAGCCCTGGGGTTAAGTACAAATTGTGCTTGTAGCGTTTTAAATGAGTACATATATATATTTATGAAATATTTAGAAGGAATTATTTATTTATTTAATAATATGAGCTTAAGAGTCATGTGTCAATTTTGCCTCTGCTAACTATACAAGAATATGCACAAATGAAAATGTTGTAGTGTGAATGGTTTAAACTAGTCACTCTATAATGTTTTCATGGAGGTTTTATTTCCTTAATATATGCTAGTCAGAAAGCCTGTTGTATTATTATCATGTTTTTATTGATTTGGGTCCAAAGCATTCATATTTTTATTGCATTTAAGAATGAATGGTCTTATGAACATAAAAAATGAATTAAGTCATAATTATTAATGCCTCATTTATGAATCAATCGAAGCAGAAATATTTATTTATCCCTTTCCATATTCCGGCTCATTATATAAATATATTTTTGAAGGTACTATGGATGATTTTTGGCTTTGCCACCACAAAGGACGTTCAGAGCAGATATTATTTATTTTTTTAGATATGGCTGTTCTCTCAGATTATGCTGATATGTTTGTATAACATAATGTTTAAAGTCTCATGTTGTTTCATCCATGAGCTTAATGATGTAAAATAATTATATAAAGTTTTCAATGTGTTTTGGTAGAGAAAATTCCTCATTTTGAGGCGAATATAGCTATATTTTATGAAATTGTTAGGTATACACAAATGAAGACAGTTGTCGATCTGGACATGTCTCTCAAGATACATAGCTACAAAATTGGGTAATACTAAGGTGATAAATATGACTACAAACCACGTTCAATGTATGGAAGATATTAAAATGTTGTTGTTTACATTCCAGATTTTTACATATAAGGATATTGCAAACTGTTTATCTAAAATTCTATTTAATTGATATATAAACAATGTTGTGTCATTTTTGTAGAAATTTCTGTGTGTGCATATGTATAAAACTTAAATAAAAATAATTTTCATATTATGTACCTCATTAATTGACATTGTTTTTTTTTTTTTTTTAATTTTTTTTGCTAGTGCAAATTATGATTCTTTCATGATTGTGGGTCTTATATGTTGGTCGCCATTTCTTTCAACAATTCTTCCAACATTGAGGAGGAATTTTCATAGGATATGAATTTTTTATAGTCACCTTTCAATCCTTATTTTTCAGTACACATTTTTCTTGCTTTCTGTGCGTAGGATTTTCTTATTCCCAATGTCATGATTGTAATGTGGCCCAAAGTATAATTACTACTTCAAGAAAAAGAGTTCAGTCAGTTGTCAAGTTATCATGGTTGTTTCCATCTGAATGGCTTTAACCCTTTCGTTGCCAGCCCATTTTGGGTGGGATGTGCGAAGACTGCCAAGGCTGTTTTCAGGAAGTTTGCAAGATTTCACATTTTTAATTATTTCTAGTACTTAATTTTAGTTTTATACAGTTAGATTTTTTCGCAATGCTGAAGATATATGAGGACCCCAGAAGTCAAGGGGTCTAAGTCACAAGACCATTGTTTAGAGAAAACTCAAGTCATAGTTGAAAATGTTTGGTACAACCCACTAAGTAGTTAGGAGGCTTTACCCTAGATAGCAGCACCTGTCAAGAAAATCACTTGGATCCCTCTACCACCTAAAAGATAAATATTTTCACATCCTATTCCTGTACCTAACTTATTTTTTTTTCAAAAATGTCACTTAGACCCCTTGACTTCTGGGGTCCACATGTTTAGGGCTTAGAACCATGGAAGAATGGAGGCCTATTTAATGGGAGCCATTAAATAAGCTTCATACCACGAAGTAAAATAGTCAACAAAGTTGGGCCGATAAATCGGCCCACGGCAGTTTTCGCATATCCAGCAAGGGCCGATATATCGGCCTACTGGCAGTAAAAGGGTTAATCACTTTGTATATAAGATGGATACCTTCGCATTCATCATTTGTCCCTAGATTTTTATAGAATTATTTTTTACATGTGCCCTTTGTTCCAAAATTATGTGTTCCAGCATTACTCAGCTGAGCAGCATTGTTTGCACCGCGGTCTAATGCTCTGTTGTGACAAAGAGGTGGTAAATTGACCACTAACTAATTGAATTATGTGGTCACTGTGTCTACCATGCAGAAAAGAAAATTCTGGATTTTTTTTCTGTGATGTGCAATTACATATAGCTTTTAGAAAGTCGAAGAGGTATAATTTTGTTTGAATGCCATTTAATGATCAATCCATTATCATATTGCAGGGTACTGAACTTGAGTGGAGCTTATTTTTTTCAATGAAACTGAATTGTAAATTTTGCACTCATAATTTTCAATGGGAAAGTGTCATCTGAATTAAGTGGTATCACATTAATTTAGTTTTTTAATGGATTAATTTCAGTTAAGGTTTTGTGCATCCCCTTTTGAACTCATTACATCAAAAATGTGATCATTATTATTCTGATTTTGTTTGGTTCCGTAAATCACCAGTTTAAATTTTTGCATTATTGGGACTGTAACTTGGACCATTGTCATTCTAAAGCAGTTTGCGTTTTGGATAGCAATAAAGCAAAAGATGGAACTGTGATCTCACCCCTGCATTCTTTGAGAAATAGCTTTGATTGAGCATATAACTTTTTTATTGTGCACTACAAAACATTCTGTCAATCGTTCATGGTGTATGTAAAAGGTTTTTTTAAGTTTTAGCTATGATGACTCAGGCTGAACTAAGTATATAATTCCACTTTCATTTTGGCGATGGAAGTGAAAGGGTTCGTACATTTTTGCCAAAAGAAGTTGCATTCTGGTGATTTCATTTTACCTATCTGTGAAAACATTGCCATAAACCTGGAGTTTCCAAACTTTTAATCAATAGGGCTACATTAGTTCATTTCTGTAGGCCGTGGTGAAAAAAGTACATTAACTCAAAATATGTATATAAATGCTATTGAAAGAATTAAATTTTGTGAAGTGATTACTGTATGTGCGTGGTTAAAGTATCATATATTAATTACAACAAACTCTAATTCTCACATTTGTATCCCAAATTAGAATGTATCCACTATTGAGATTGATATTATTATCAAATGGGATCAAAATATTTAAATTCAAATTATAAGTAGAGAAGTTAAGTGTTCATCGGATTCCTTTATAGCAGTGTTTCCCAAACTTTTTCGAGCCACTTTTTTTGTGGTTCCACAAAACTAGACTCTACCCGTAATTCTAAAAACTAAAAATCATAGACTACATGAACAAATTAGGGAGTTAATAAAAAAGAATGATGATTAATCTATTTATTTCAGGACTTGTATGCACACAGATAGACACGGTGGCATTTATATAGAAATAAAGAACTGCGAGTATAAGTAGTCAGTAAAAATAAACTATAAAAATTAATTTTATACATAAATTCAAAAAGTTGACATTACACTTTCTCTCCATAATTAAGCTTTCTCTTACCATGGTCCTATGAATACCTGCAATTTATGGAAACAGTAACCAGTAAATGTTTTATTTAAATTAGTTTAACAACTTGTGCAACAATTCAATATAGTAATGTTCTTAAAGCCATATATGAAAAGGTTTGGAATGGAATTTAACAAAAAATTCTTGTCAAATAGCATTTTAATGCGATAGATGGGCTTGATGGCATGATACCAATTTCTTAACATCTGGTTTGAAGTTGCTTAGCAAGAGGCTTAAATTGCCTTGTTCACAAACCTGAAGTCAATTTCTTTGCTTCGAAATAAGTTGAATGACTGCACTAAAACTGCGTTCCACCAAATAGGAAGTTGGGAAAGCAATTAGGAGTTTTTTAACCACTGTCCATAGTCCAGGATAGCGATTGGAGACTTCCTTCTGTCACCAAAATTCTTGATAGTTTTCCTGAACTTCGGTTCCAGTTCAGTATCATATTGTAATTCAGTCAATTTTTTCTCAGAGACCCCAGGTTCCTCAGCATCTAATAATGGATTAATTACCCAATCTGGAACTTCCATCAAAAGAATATGCTTAAATTGTTCAGACATATCTTGATGCATTGAGTCTACATGGTCACAAAATTCATTCAGATCATCATCATTTATACCAGCTTTCCCTTATAGCTCATGCAGGGAGAAAAATTGGTGTAGCGCATGGCAGCCTGTATTGTGTTTGAATATTATTAGTTTTGAAATTAAAGTGGATACCAGAGACTGCCTTAATTAGGTTAATCTCATTTCCCTGCAGTTGTGGTGTTGTTTCAGTTCATTGAACTTTGCGAATAGTTCTGATAAATACCCAGTATCTGGTTTGATATTTTTAAGTTGGTCACTGAGCATTGCATCTTTCTTTTCAAAACTCGAAACAGTATCAAAAAGATCATAAAAGTGCCTTAAACAGTTTCCTTTGGATAGCCTGAAAAGTTCAGTGTGTAGTAACAAATGTTGTAAATGTTCATCATTTTCCAAACACAAATCCCGAAATAGTCGATCGTTAAGAGTATGGGCTTTGATTTTGTTAACTGCAGTAATTACAGTGTGTAATGGCTTGTGGAGGCAATCGCTGAGTTTCTTGGCAACCAGGTGTTGTTGGTGAATGACACAATGAATAGTGAAAACATTTGGTACATATTTCTTCAAGTGTGCAATTCACCCATCGTAATGAAAAGTTATTGATGGAGTTCCATCCGTCGCAACAGCAAGTATGTTGCTGAGTGGAATTTTCTTGTCCCTGAAGAACAGCTCAACAACACGAAATATTGACTCCCCTTTTGTCTCTCTTTCCAATTATCTTGCAAACAACAACTGAGCTCAATTTTCATCATTGATAGAGCGCTCGTAAGCTAGAAGCAAGGACTCATTGCCTGGCAAAGTTGACTCGTATAGCTGCAATGCAAATTCAGTTGTCCTTAATGTTCCACGCAACATATTTTCCAAATTTTCAGCCATTTCATCTATGTGCCTTTGCACTGAAGTGCTGCTCAGAGGAATACTCATTAATATATCATGTGGTGACCTATATAGAGCAGTACTCAGGGTTTCCCTTATTCCTGGCAATATGAGTTCTTCACCTATTGTATGTGGCTTTCCAGACTTTACAATCAACATTGAAATATCACATGATGCATGCAGAATGTCACTGGTTTGCTTTGAATTGTTGCACAACATGCATGACAATGTAGGGCGATTTATCAATTTGCCATGAAGAGATGAACAAATGTTAAATTGTTTTGCACCTTGTCAGGATGTGCCATCCTTAAGTGTTCACCTAGTCTGGAAGGTTTCATCGCTTCTTTAGAAAATACCTTTTCACGTATTAAGCACATCGGTATGTGCTTGTTTGTAGGTGATTCTATAAACTCATACTAAAGACAATCCACGTTATATTACCTACATTTTTTCTTTGATGTTTCAATACCTGCCATTACTTCTCTGAAACGAGGGTTTAGTTATTAAATTTGGTGAAAAACAAAATTTATTTTTAAAAAAATTTTTAGTTTAAAAACAAAATTTATTCCTGTTAAAAAATCTTGAATGTCTGTATGAGTAGTGGCTTTGATCTTTAAGTAGCGGAATATGCTAAGAAAATGGGTAATATCAATAATGAAAAACATTAAAACAATGTATTTTCAAATTATGAGGCTGTATTCCTGTGTTTCTGCCACATATGTTGTTCATTGATGACAGCAGTTTCGCCAGTGTCTTAGCTTATGTCTTCAGGTCTGAATTCAAGAATTCCGCCTCATCATTTCAAACACCATGAAATCTTCACACCTACTTCATTTTTTTGTGTATTTTCCATAACTTCAAAGAAAGACTTAAAAATCTGAAAATTTGCATTAATTTTGCTTACTTGGGAAGATCTGGACCTGGACACTAGGATTTTTTTATATTTTTTTTCTGGAACTGGTTTTTTTTGGGGTAGCCTGAAAGTATTATTGTAAATAATGCCAGGAGATTTTTTTTTCAGAATATCTCCACATTTTTAATATCTAAATACAATAAATTTATATCATTCTTGTATTTAAGGCTGAAGGAGTCCATCCCAAAAACCAACTCATTCTGATCCTTTACATGCCAGCCAACTGATAATTGTGGATAAGACATGGAAGGGAGTAGAAGAGTAATGATATAATGCGTTTCCCGGTGCGCAGTTAATTCTTATCTCTTGTATCAATTTCTTTATTTAGTATTGGGAGAACGATTATTTGGCGCGTGCAAAATGGAACGTCTTGCATTACATTGTAAAGTGAGGGCACAATGAGTGGGGTTCGTGGAAACGCTTCTCTGGGGAAGGTGGAGAACAATGTAGTTTCAACATAGTAAAGGACGGTAGCTAAAGAAAATCATTTATGGTTACCATTCAGGGAAGACCCTGACTCCAGTGCCCCCCTAGCGCTCCCCTGTCGCCTCCTTATTTATTTTCGACCCCCTACATATAAGCATTGCCCCCCAGGGGGCGGTAGCACCCACTTTGGAAACAACTGCTTTATAGGATTTTTCCTGTAATTTGACTTATGGTGTTTTTTTCTCTTAATTCCTCTGAAATAATATTATATCTCAAATTGGATGTGACCCACAGGCTGTATTTAAGAGACCCCTGCCATTGAGGTATTTAATTCAAAAATTGTTCCAGATTCTGTACTAATAGCTTCCTGCATGAAAAACTGAACAGGATTTGATTTGCAATAGAGAGAAATATTCTTATTAGCTCATAAATTAACTGTCATTTCTTTGCTTCATTCTGAAGTGTTTCTAACCAGCATTTTATTATCTAATTTTCATGTTGAAATTTATCAGATGGTTTCTTCTTAAGTACCTATGTCAGATATTAGTCCTCAATGATTGAACTGCCTGCTTTCTTCACAGTGCATGTGTTGAGTGATATTTTTGTAGTGCTAATTACTAAATGTTTAGGTCCTCGCTCTCCCCTTAATGAATTATTATTACACTTCAGTCGGGTTTTCTGGCAAAAAAAAGTTTTTCAGGGTACTTTTCCGTCTTTGGTCAAAAATTAAACATATTAATTAAGTTGACTATTTTATGTCCTGCACTATTAAGAAAATATTCGGCTGCTGGCAATCCTTGGTAATCACTTGTGAGGTGACTCGAATTATTTTGACCTGGTATATTCTCTATACACTTATCATTTAGAAATATTTAATTTCAAGAGGTGTCATTCCTTGTGCAAGAAAACATATGCAAAATATCAAGCACCATTCTCTGAAGGCCGTTTTACACGGGGCACGAAATTGCACAACTTAACACTGCATTAATTCCGCAATCTGCCGTGAAATCATTAATGCGATAAAGAATGCGTGACTGCTTTACTCGGAGGTCGAAAGCATGCATTCATTCGTGCATTCCAGTCGTATGATAAACGTGTTTTGTTCAAACAGGAGGCATACGATATTCTGCACACGACGTTGTTGACATTCAGTGAAAAATAAGGTTGTGGTGATTGTGGGATTCTGTGATATTGCAATTGAGTCTCTCTCTCTGTGAGAGAAATAATGGATCAGGAGGAGGCTGCATTGATTGCTGCAGAGCTAGCAGTAGTGGGAATTATGATCGGGTCTGCAGAGCTCATGGAAAGGCGTAACCGTGGGAGAATAGCCAGAAGAGCACTTTGGATGCGGGATTGGATCCGTAGGCGAGAGGAGGGAACAGGAGCTGGCTGTAGAAGACAGGAATGCCTACCGCAATTTTATGCGGATGACAGAGGAACAATTTAACGAGCTATTAAATATATATCTAAATAAATAATAAAAGTAACTGAAAATATCCTCCCACACAACGAATAACTCTAAACACCCATCACTCAGGTTATCGAACCTTTTCGTCCGTCAACTTCCCGTGAACCGCCGTGAACAAAGATTATATACACGCCAAAGGGTTCCCTTTTGAATCGTAGACTGCAATACTGCTTACCTCCAAAGTTACGCGGGTTGCATGATGTAAATTTATTCTCCTCTGCATGTAGAAGTTCACTCCTGCAAACATGCTGTATTACATTCGTCAGTAACGTGATTTTCATATCGCCGAAGTACTTCTTATTTATTGTTTAATCGTCGATTGCTGCTTCATTAGAACTCTCAGCATTTTTAGGCCCCTTTACACGATACATTTTCTTGTACAATCTATGATATCTGCGATGCAGAATAATTATTTGAACCTGTGTCCGGGAAGAAGATTCCTCTACCGAGGCTGAAACAGCAAGTCATCACTCTCGTGCAATTTCTTCAGTCATTCAGACAATCATTCAATTGGCCACTTTACTCGGAACAGTTTTCCTCATGAAAGATTTCATGCATTTGTTTGCACAAAAAAATGTACCATGTAAAGTGGCAAGGTGGATGTACACTCCGAACAGAATCTATTCCGTGTAACATTGTCGCATCCTGTGTTACCAATGTATTTTGTTGCTAAAAGTTAATTTCTCCTCAACAGCTTCACATCGCCCATGCTTACGATGCTCTCCCTGTTTCGTTTAATGCTGACGCGAGTGACATAACTAAAATTAGATACATGTTTTAATCAAACAGTATTCAAGTTTCAATTTCAACACGAAAAATAATGAAGGGAAAGTTGATGGAAGTGGAATTCCATCCAGAACGGTCAGCTGCGTTTTTTTCACACTAAAATATTATTTCCATCAGGGTTTTGAAGGCGCACTAATGTAATTTTGTTATTTTGCGTGAATAACTTCGCTCTCTTACTCGTAACGCGCTTCTGTTTTATGTCTTATAACAAGGTGAACCCTTGAACTTTATCAGTTAACTCGATTAATATTGAGGCATTCTTTTTTGAAAGTTCATATTTTTTATGGAAAAAATTATCATAATTGAAGAACGTAAATTTTGTTTTTAAATGTCGGCCGTTTATAATGTATTGTGATCTTTCATGAATTAAGTGGTAATGAAATGTGTATCATAAAATATGTAGACAAGACATAAAATTACGCGAGCGGTAAGAGAGTCTGAAATATTGCCGTGACCTATATCCCGCGTCATCTAAGACATTGTACCCAGATGTAACGGTATGAAGATCCCTTTGAATTCTGAAGTGAACTTGAATCCCCCGTGCTTTTCTTATAAGTCACGTAATGCATGTGTGACTGAATAGACACCGATAGTCGTATCTGTGAATATCTTTTGCACTTATTTCGCCGTATCTGTTTTTTCCCATTATTTAATTTTGAAAATTTTCTATTTCCTCAATTAACGCTTTCGAATTGATTTTCATCTGGAAGAAGATAGTGTATTCAAAGTTGTCTCGTATTTTTCTACTGTATACCATCTAGCTACTGTTTGAGGTGAGAGTGGCCCATGTGTTCGGTACGTACTTCGCTTGTATTGGCTGTTAGTTCCTTCTACATTGATCGCTAAATGTTTCCAATTGTCTTGGTCATCCAAGTTCATTACTCGACTATTTTTGGATGGTTCCATCCAACCGCAACTGATGTGGTATCATTTCCAGAATGCTTTTCTAATCCTGCAAGAGAAAATCACCATCCCATGCTTTGCACGCGAGTGATGACTTGCTGTTTCAGCCTCGGTAGAGCAATCTTCTTCTAGGACTCAGGTTCAAGATTTATTCTGCGTCGCAGGCCTCCTAACTACTAAGTGGTGATAGGATAACCAATGACAGGAATGTAGTTGGAAAAAAATATCGGAGATCTAGGTCACATATCTATATTTACATCAATGCGCTGTCACAACTAGGCGATGCCATCATTCGGGGTCAATGTTGCCTCCGAAGAAAACATTCGCTTATGTGACTAATTCAGAGACGTTTTACGCGGGATGAACTGAAACAAACTGAGTTTGCAATGATACATCCAGTGTATGCTGCTTTCAATCCTCTGTGAAAATCGTTAAAGTTTTGAAACGGTTCAATAGTTACGATCACATGAGCACTAACGGCATGAAATAGAGCAGCGGAAATTAGGTGATCGGTGAAAATGCTGGAGGGTTTTTTGTGTACCAGGAATGGAACCACTGTCCTTCGTCTCTTGGGATCGTACCGAAGGCCAAGGATTTCCAATTCCTAAGTAATTTAAAGGGAGTATAACAACGGTTTTTAATGTGGGGTACGCGTAAGTACGTCGTTGGTGGTTTGGGGCCTCGTGAAGAAAGTTCAACCATGGAGGAGGCATGGTAAACATATGAATATTCCGCAGAAACCTGCTGTCTGGGGATTGGTCCCGAGAAACGGTCTTTCCAGACCTACTCTCGTTGGAAAAGGCTGGGAACCGCTGGTTGAAACTAACTCTCGTGTCATTACTGTGAATCTAAGTGGGACCACGGTCGTAGAAAAGAGATGGGACTGAAGGCATGGCTGTACTTCCAGGAAATAGATCTTCTTTGTACCATGCATCATTATTCCGTTGCAGCAAACAGGCAGAGATCACAGCAAATACTTTCATTGTCAGAGGGAATGCTAATATCAGATTTTGATTTCTGGAAAGTAATAGTGAGATTTATAAAAAAGGCGCTCTTTTTATTTTGGAAAAAAGTCCTACAAAAAAAATAGAACATTGTCTTTCTGTAAGTACATAACAAAATGCACGCTTCTTTGGATTTTCTCCCCACTTGCGTCCACCAAAGGATTCCAATAAGGGAAAACAAAATTGTATCGAAAAATCAACAGTTCTTTTTCGTAGTCGAACATTCGACTGATATTTATATAACATCCTCCTCTCGGGCTCTCCTTAAATGGAGATAACTTTAGAAAGTCTCTGACGCGAATATGATTCACATCAACAAATAAATGTCCCTTCGTCTTCGAAAAAGGTCCGTCTTTAACAGCATTGGCAAACTAATGCACCGGAACCCATTTTCATGCAGCGACACTAATTTCCACGGGAAGATTGGGTCTCCTTTTCAAACCCCTCGGGCAATGTGCAGGCGGGGCCGATGCATTTAGACGACTCTGCTTCAGACGTCCAGCTTCCCATTTGCCCAATCTTCCGTCGGTCCATCATGTCTCGGGTCAGTGTTCGGCCAAGGCTGCTCTTCTAAGCTCACCTCTGGGTCTGCGGCCACGTTCACCATCTCTCGGGCCGCCGGGACGTCCGCGTCGACCTCGGGGACCGCTGTTGCTGCTCCCGGCTCCGGTGTATTGAGCGGTTTCTTCATCTCCCCGAACCTCGTCTTTCGGCACAACTGAAGGCACGGCCCGTCCACGAAGTCCTTCTCTATGTCGCACAGCCTCTTGCCTTGCGTCTCCGGCAGCCAAAGGGTGACGAATATCGTACCCAAGAGGGAGAAGGCGCAGAAGACGAAGAAGGCACCGTGGGCGCCGAGGGATTCGGCCATCCCGGGATAAGCCTTGAGGATCCCGAAGCTTATGACGTACGCCAGTGCGGAAGTGAGGCCGCTTCCGGGTCCCCTGACGCTGTTGGGGAACACCTCGCCCATCATGGCCCACGGAAGGGTCAGGAATCCCAGGGTGGCGAAGGCTATGTAACCAAGCAGGGCTATCAAGGGCACCCACGCTTTTGCGGGGATCCCTATCCCTCCTTCGCTCGCCGCCTCACCCGTCTCATTCAAGATCCCACCTGAAATAGGGACGGGCAAACGGTTAATAACAAGCATGATAATTTTGCGGGGGCTTAGTATCATCTTGGCGAATGAAAGAGTACTATAAAGGAAAAAAATAGCTGCAATTTCTCCTTAAGTACATGATAATTTTTTAATTAATTATATTTAAATGTGGTCAGATATTGCAGATGAGGTATGAAATTCATTTATGGTGGTATATCTTCTGATGTAGGACTTTCGGGTTCTCTGCCTTTTTGGGAGGTGTCTAATGAACGACAGTTTAACCTGCCATCCTGCTGGCGTTTCAGGTCACATCTCACGAGCTGTCGGTCAGACAGCCCAACGCGCCGGAGAACCGAAGAGTCTAACGTAAGATGATATGACAGTACATTTGACGATGTTCCATTCACATACTACTAAGCACGTGGGTCTAACATATGTTAATTCATTTCAGAATTTGCTTTGACATTGGGACCATCCGAAAAGTAGGCGAAACGTCGCCATCCAGAATGATGAATACGCGGTCGTATCCCGAAAGCCAACCCAATGGGCGTCCGTAATGGCAATTTAGGCTGGAGGACACGAGCGTTATTTCAGCAATGTCACAGCGTTCCTTACTTAAGAGTAGTATCATATCTATTATTTATAAAAATAAGGTACATTTGAATCAGATCCGATATGACTAACGAAATGAGGAGAATATGCGCTGTCGATACGATAACATTTCATTATTATCCTTTTTTAATTTAGTTTTCTTCAGTGTTCGCTGAGTTTTAAGTAAAAAGTACGAGTTCAACCAAAGTAACTCTTTACTGTTCTGCATAGTTGAGAAATTTTCTCGTGATGTGGCATGTTGAGATGGCCTTTTGTAAGTTAATGTATGTACCTATTTGGATTCAATTTCAGAATTTTAAAACTATTCTGAATTTTTTTTGGGACTATACCGGTAGCAGAGATGACGATAGGCACTATATTAACCTTGTCCATATTCCATATTCTTTTCATTTCTATCGCTAATTCTTGGTACTTGTTGGTTTTTTCAGCTATTGTTTTTTCAACGTTATGGGAAAGCGGCACTGCAGTATCTACCACATAATAAGTTCTATTTTTCTTACTAATCACTATTATATCTGGTCTATTGTTGCTAATTGTTTTGTCTGTCTGGATCATTAAATCATAATAAAGTTTACATGAGCCGTTTTCCAGCACAGTTTCGGGGTTATATTTATAATAGGGGTTCTTGTTATCTATTAACTTGTATTGATGGGCCAATTTTTGGTGAATAATTTTTGCAACTTGGTTATGTCTATTTAAGTATTCTGTGTTGGCTAACATCTTGCAACCAGATATGATATGCTGAATTGTTTCTGGAGCCTGCAAACATCTTCTGCATTAATCATCCGCCGAGTTTTTATCTTTAAGTATATATTTTGCATAGTTTTTAGTGTGGATAACCTGGTCTTGTATGGTAATCATGAACCCTTCCGTTTCTCCATAGATATCGCCCAATGACAACCATTTGTTTGATGCAATTTTATCAACATATGGTTGATTGAGGTCATTGAGATGACATCCATGTAATTCCTTCTGGGCCCATAGTTCCACCTTTCTATTTAAATGGACGGTACTTATGTTGGTTGCTCTGTGAGGAGAATTATTTTTTAAATTTAATGGAGCAAATTTTTCGTCAATATTAACAATTGATTTATGCAGTGTCGAACAGTGAGATTTGTCGTAAAAGAAATTTTGGAGGCCATTTAATTGATTTTCGAGTAGTTGCTGTATATCCATCAGCCCCCTACCTCCAATTTTATTATTATTATTATTATCATAGCATAAGCTCAGTATGTTTCAAACATGCGTCTTCGTACACAGTGGTAGTTAGCTAGTGGATGTCCGATGCGCCTCCAGCGAGTCAGAATACTGTTTGCGGATATTCCGAGGTGGGTTGACGGTTCTTTCTTTCCCATTGTCGTTTTCGCTATCCTAAGCGCAAACCGCTCTTGAAGGGTAATGCTCTCGGTTACCATTATGAGAACTCACTCCATAAATGAAAATTGGTGATATTAAGCACACGACATTGAAGGTTGACGATCACGTTTTCTTTTGAATGAGTGAAATTGAAAAATAACGATAATGTACACGTTACGGAGAACCGCGGTCGCGCGACTGTCTTAGGTGGTCCTGCGATGTAGTTATTCATTCAGTCGATCGTAAGTAATTACGGTGTCTTGCTAAATGTCTAAAGACGCGCTACTTTTCCAGGCTGAGTCCTCATTTTTTTAGCGTTTAACCGCTTGTTTCTTCCCTTCGCGAGCGCTCATTTTTTGTCATTGAGCATCGGAGTCGCAGAAAAAGTCTACTGTTGGCCACTTCATTTATGCCTAGGTATTTTACTTCGGGATCGCGTTCGGTAACTCTCATCGTCTGCAGTCATCAATCTGTAGGTTGGTTTATTACAATCCTCTCATCCATTCTTCTCTCATCAAACTGTGTTTCCTTCATAATTTTCATTTTAACATCCCTCGTAATTTGCTTCATGCACTCCAGCCATGGACTTCCTCAATAATGCTCCCCCTATGTTTCCTCCTCCTGAGGGTTCTGTTTTTTTCGATTGTCCGTTATATCGCAGAATGTGTCCAATTAATTGGTTTCCTCCTCTAAGGAAAGTTTTCATTATGTTTTCTTATTCTCCAACGGTTCGTGGGATTCCTTCCCTCTTTCGATTAGCGGACGAAAAATGCCGAGATTTTCGTCGCACGTGCTGACGCCGCATACTTGCCGCGAGCTTTTCAGAAGGGCGATGACCGCAGTGTGAATTTCGTTTTCCCCTAAATTTATGCCCGTTCTGTTGTGCTATCCCAGCGCTTGGCTGGCAACGTCAATTAATAATGCGCTCATAATAGCGCCCGTCAATTTTTAGCTTGCTAACCTTGAACTCCCCTGCCCTAACACTTATCCATTCCTCGCCAAGTTACGAAGTTGTCGTGGACGGGATTTTAGTACTCGAACTGCTAAGGTTATTTTGCATTTTCAAACTTAACAAATTAATGCCCAGAATAGAATATTGTAAAAACTTTTCAATTTATATCTCACTTTGAAGATTTTCTAGTAAAGGAAAAAAAATGAATGCAGTTATATTTAGGAAGCTGAACATCAATTTTTTGTCGGCAATTTAAGTTTACAGAGGACATTTATCGTGTCGTTTACAACTTCCAATTTTTGGTGGTTTCCGGCGTTACTTTATGGAATTTACTAAACATTTTGAATGAACAGAGTAAACTTTGTTTTTCCACAATGAATTTAATAACTTGCGACCATGGTTTCGACGATTAACTTCATCATCAGGTGAAGATACATCTTGGTGCAACAACTTATATAAGGCACTAGAGAGGGTGGGGAGGGAACTGTAAAGGTTTGGGAGAGGAAGGTGGAGGGTGGATGGGAGTGGTTGAGTAGGGTTGGGTGGGGGCTTCCCAATAGGGTGAGCCAAGGGTCTGGAATGTGGGGGCGGGGGGTGAGAGGTAGGTAGAGCTAACGCCTCCCAAGCTTACTACCTGCGGTTCATTCATTGTGGAAAAACAAAGTTTACTCTATTCATTGAAAAAAAACTTCCAATTTAAAATGTTACCACTTACAAATTTTGGTGCATTAATTACAATTCCAAAAAAATATTTTTTTCAAAATACAAGATGATAAGCCCTCAGGCAGTGTAGCAGCGGCAGTCTTATAGTACTACCTGATCAAGGACTGGGCAAAGACTATCAAGTGATTACCAACCTCGGTTAAGCCATAAATTTTTGAAAGTACTTGAAATATTTGGCCTCTCTAGTAGCCACTGAGCAATGAGTTAAGACCCACGTTCATATCAACAACATCCATGCCAAAAACTGGAGTCGAACCCGCGACTTTTGATTCGTTTGAGGCCAGCGTGTTACCAACCCGGCAACCATGATAGAATTGTAGTTTTCGAAGATACATAAACCCAGGTGGCTGTTAAAGTAGGAAGACTTTACTCTAAATCGAACGAAAAATTCTCAGGTTTACTTTCATTAACTGTTGTTATTATATTATTTTTGTCTGTAGCCAATGATAACTCCCTATTGTCCGCAAAAAAATCTTATTTGACCTTTTCAGAGGATTCGCCATCTCTGTTGACTCATCTGTGACCTTCCTAAATGGTTCGTGGTCGTTTAACTCGACCTTGGCTCAGGAATGCCAATGTCGACGTTGAAAATAAACTGCCTACCTGAAATAAACTACCTATCGTGGACGTTGCCAGGAGGAGGTAGGGTGGGGGGACATCTGCCAATGAGACATTTCATTCCAAAATTGCAATACGGAGCCATACAGGATTATGTCCTGCCCCCCACCAACATTAGTCCTAGCTACACCCATGCCACCTGTAGCCTATTCTATGATTTTCCATTTGCAGGGTGTTGAAGTAGAGTATATGTGACATTGGCTTGCAAGAGAAGAATTAAAAATAATCATATGGAAGATGTTCACGACATGGCGAGAGATACAGCGTGTCTTTTAATTTTTATGTTATTTGGAACTATGAAGAATAAAATTCTGTACCGATAGATTGTTTAAAAAGTGACGGACGATATGGAATGAGCAAAAATCTTCCCCGGAGCTCAGTTATGGGAGTTCAAGTCTATTCCAAGCGTATTTATGAGAACCCGATGATGCATGACGCGTATTACATACATAAGTATTAAGGATCTCGATTATTGAAACATCAACCCTCAGAAATAATATCTGTCTCTGAGAAGCAACTTTTAACTCTCATATACTTTTTTAATACGGTTAGCGAAGACGAAATTGCATTAATGAGAAAACTTTTTATAATTGCTCTCCCTCCTTCGTTAAGAAAAACTGATCATGAGAATTGCGTTCAGAAGGGATTTTCTCCAATGGTTTCGAGTTGCCGGTCGGCGACGAACAACTTCCCAATCATACTTGCTTTTTATTTGTGTTATAATTAGAGTTCAAATTCAATCATTTACTTTAATGATAATATTTCACATTTGCCGCAACCGGCGATGGATTAAGACCCGTGGTTAGATTCTGGGTCCTGGTGGATAATTCTTCCCAAGGCAATTACTACTCAATTCCTGGCAGCCCCGATGGGGTAACCTCTCGCCTGCTAACCCGAGGGTCGCGGGTTCGAATCCTGCCTGGGTAGATAATTATTGGGATATTTGTGTTCGTCAATTAAGTTGATTGTAAGAGAGGACTGTACAGACCTAAATTTGCTCACAATTAATTAAGACGTATTGAATTTAATGTTTGAATCTTCAGAAACGTATCTCTTGCAACCTCTACCCCCAGCGGAAGAAATTCAATAATAGTACGATGACCTTCCGAGGACAAGTTTGCACTGAATTACTTTCTTATTTCCGGGACATGTGATTACAAGTAACCGCCAGGAAAATCATGAAGGTCATCCAACTCGTCCTCGGGGATATTTGTCACTTAGTAGGAAGTGAAATACCCGCGCGTATCAATTCCAGGACTTAATCGATAAAAACTCACCTTGAATCGGAAACCTCTCGTTGCTACGTTTTTACATTCCTCATTAGTTACCTTCGTTCACTCTTAAGTCCTTGAGTACGGTCGTTCAATAATTTTTCTAGTATTGAATCACATTGATAATCGTCTAGTTACATGCTATTCAGAATGATTTCAATTAGTTCATGTAATTATTTCAGGTGACTCGTCGATTGTTTGAAAAATGGATAAGATTTTATTTAAGTAACGTCGCATACTCTAGAGCGTTTCGGGGTGCATATTCCTCGGCACGAGATTAGAGAGATCATTACCAATTGTCATTTTCATGCGAAGCTGCCCTACGGAATTGTCAAATTATCAACGGCTTCGTTGACGGGACGGTACTTTCTCTTAACTGATGGAACTTAAGAGGCGTCGAAGGTACTTCGTGAAGCCTTTTCATGTTTGCCGTCCGATTCCGATTCAGAAGGAGTGCGTGAAGTGGAAGTAGATTCTTCTGCTATATTGGAAATAATTGAATGACATGGGTAACGATTTGAAACTTGGATTGAAAAATTAACCGATTTGAAATTGTTTTAGAACGAGCGCCGCGCAAGATGTCAGTAAAAATCAGTCTTTTGGTTTTGATCGAGGTTAAAAAAAACTACAATTTACTAAAAAACAAGAACAAGTTTGCCCTCCTTAATATTGCTTAACGCTCGAAAACCGGTTACAATGTTGATTTTCTATCGATTGAACTACTTCATCAGCACTCATACATCTGATATCTTCTTTAGATGCGAATCTGCTTATGAACTTGATTTAATTTTATTAAATATAGCTCAACGCCCTACTCTGTACATCAATATGTACTCGTTTTTAATTTCCAATCATTGTGGAATAAATCTAGAAACCAAGTGCGCTTAGATATTGTTGTCGTGAAGATTATGAGTGAATATTTCAATTGCCTTCATTTACATTCAAATTCAAATTTCAATTTCATATGCGATGACAGAAATCCATACGGTTTTCTTTCAATCAATTTTACATCAAGCGATTGATTTGGGCTCTGGTCTACTTAATGGAAGTTGATTTCTCGGTTTTATGGTGCAGTTGTGCGGAGAACAACTGTTTCTCCTCAATATTGTAGGCACTCCAGCCTGCTAGCTGATTTTATTTATGCTGTGGAGCGAAAATATTTTAAGCTGAAGCTGTCAAAGACGAGTACTCTCGTACCGTTTAATGCGCGAGGCCAAAGCATTCATATAATGAGGAACCAGAAATTAATTCTATACTTCATTATCCGAAAAAAGCCAAAATCGGAGTGCGTTCAAAGTTTGAAACTCCTCCATGTCCATCATGCAGCACCACCATCTTAAGTCTGCCATGGTCTTACCGTCAGCTAGAAAAGGGTCCTCGGTAAGAGCCGGCGTGCTGCCCGACTGGAGCGTCACGTAAATCGCCAATGCGGCCATGCAGACGGTCATCCCGGCGCCCGATATAATCGATGGCGCCCTGCGACCCAGCCTCTTCATCCCGAGACTGACACCTATGCAGATGACCAGTCGCACCAAGCCGATGAACACGGTGGCGATGAACGGGTCGATGCCGGTGACTCCGGACTCCTGGACGATGTCGACCGCATAGTAGGTAACCACGAATGTCCCGGCTAGCTGTTGGAACAGGAAGTATCCGTTGAGGATGAGGAAAGGCTTGTAGACTTCCGGACGGAGTAGCGCCGCGAGGAAGGAGCTGGACCTGGCGGCGAACGACATGGACATGGTGGAGGAGCGACGTCGCCTGTTGAGCTGCGCCCTGTGGGCGGCTGCTTCCAGGGCCTGCGAGAACTCCGCCTCGGCCATGGCGACGTGACCCGCACGGTAGAAGGTGAGGGCCTCTCTGGCCTTGTCCACTTTCCCTTTCGTGAGCAGCCACACGGGTGACTCGGCTACGGTCAGCAGGAACACGATGGACAGGATGGGGAAGATGGCGCTGAGGCCAGCGACGATGCGCCAGGGGAGGAATGCCCCGAGGAGGTAAACGAAAAGGATCCCCAGGGAGATGGCCACGGAGTTCCAGCACACAAGCATGCCGCGCAGTTTTGGAGACGCGACCTCACTTATGAGGACGGGTGAGGGCGAGGATGCCATCCCTGTGGCCAAGCCAGTCAGCACGCGTCCGGCAAGCAGCTGAGAATAGAAGAGGATGTCGTGGAAATTAGAGGAATAATTGTTTCATACTCATTAACCGTTGTTTACTTTTCATTTTCAGGTTTTCTGAGAGCTTTATGGGTACTATTCTACAGACGGGAGAATTTAAGCCACCAATTTCTTTTTGTGCTAGAATATTGCCTCATTCTTGATGGGAGAATTTTAAATATCTATTGTAAGACAATCTTCCAATAAGTTCCGGAAATATTTTAAATGAACAATCCAAACTTACAAATGCTGTTTATGATGTGGTAGAAGATTAAATTAAGCCAATGTCAACTTCGTCCTCAGTTGATCAAGTCCAATTCATCAAGTCCAATCACAATAATCGAATAAAAATGTTGCCATAACTAGGAATTCCATCGTCAACGCTTTATTTAAATTTAATGACATTAGGAGTAATTTCACTGGAACAAAATTACTTGTTTTTAAAAATCGAGATAATGGTTTATACGCACAAGATGCAAAAAATGTAAATTCAATTAAGTCTCCGCTGTTTTGTAATTATCATGCCACAATAGATGGTATATCACATAAGTTTATATTAAATTATTCTAAAATTACTAATAAAACTATGTAGTCTGAAGATAAAGAAATAGTCAAAGGACGGTAAGAATTTAGCAGAATAAGTTTTAGTAACTTTTCATGTACGTTAAGATTCAATTTATATTCAAATGCGACATGCACAATGCACGTAACTGAGATATAAATAAATTATGCTTATGGTAATCAATAGTTGTCCATTACTCGAGCGTGACTTGAGTGGAGTCTCGTGTAATAATGAAGTTGTCGTCAGCAAATTGTATTAAGATGCTACTTACCCCACGGAAAAGCGTGACTTCAGTGCGAATTTAAGTCATACAGTACTATAATAGTACATTGAGAAGTCATCAATTTTTTCAGCTTCCAATAAACTTAGTTTCAAATGAGTTGCAATTCTTAGTCCTATGTGTTGTTCGTGAGATTATTTTACGGTGATTTGAGACTTGAGTCCTTACTTTTGAAATTTTAAATTATGTTGCAAAAAGTGAGCATATTAAACATTAGAATTATTTTAATTATTATTATAACAATTATTTTTATTGAAGTATAAACTTCCATTAGCGTAGGTAAACATTGGAGTCCCTTTGAGAAAGAACTGTTACCATTTTAACATTGAATCATACAAATATGTAGCGGATTAATTGAACTCAATATTTGTATTTGAAATCAGTGTGTACTCGTTGGTCAGTGTTGTACTGCGGGATTAAAATCCGTTAATCCATGCTTCCTGACGGATATTAGGTCTTTTAGTGCCAGCCTCTATCATCGGGAACGTGCCAAAAATTCCAGACCATTTTTTTTTGGTGCAAATATACCTCTTTAATTTAAAGTTTATAAAATAACAATCAGTGATAACTTAAGGCCTAATTTTTTTAATGTCAAACTAATTGGATATGTTACATGATTAATTATGATTTTTTTATTTTGGAAAAAATATTTATATTATAATTAATTTATTCAAAATGGCCCTTGGCATTAAAAAAATATATTTCAAGGGCCGATATATCCACCTTCAGGCACGCAAAGGCTTAAAAAAAGGGTTAAGTTTGGCAATCGCCTCCGGACATTTAGTTAAAAAAACGGAAGTCGTGGAAAAACGGAAGGAATGAGAATGATTTTCTGCGGGCAAACCCGTGGCTATGGAATCGCGATGACCAACCTGAGCCATGGCGCCGGATCCGCCGCCGAGAGGCAAATCGCTGCTCTCCGTGTGGGGGATGAGCGCCACCAGCAGCCAGCCTACGAAGCAAGGGAAGTTGACGGCGATGAGTGCACCCCTCCGCCCCAGTCGCTCGCAGAGGACGCCCGCCATGAGACATCCGACGGGGGCCGCGGCGGACGCCGAGCTCGCTGTGCGCGTCCACATGCAATTGGAAGGAGACGATCGTGATGGGACGCGAAAGACTAATTACCATCTATCATCATAATTAGGGTATTCTATCCGCTGATTGTCTGACTTTCTGACAATCCTTATCCTAATCTCCCGATTTTGGAACATCTTCTCACCCTCCCTCACACAAATTACACTCTGGTCTCTCTCAAATAGCTCATGTGTCTCCTTAAGGTGGCTGGAGCGCTAATCGTTAATCAATGAGTGCACATCTAATAAGTTTTCAAATAAGTCGAAAAAATCTAGGACCACACTTCTACTTAGGTTCAAGTATTACTTAAGACAGTCATACCAATTCTGACCTCCGCCCATCTTTCATGTAAGACAATGTAAGATTTTTCCCAACCCTCCCCCCTACCTCTCGTTCTTACGTAAGACGTTAGATATTTGTATCTACTCTTCGTAAATGCTCACTTTCTGCAGTTTCATCTTTCCATAGAAACCATGGTACAGCTTTGAGCACTGGATATCGTATAACTATGCAGTGTTGGAGTACCACATTCATTTACATCAAGAGCGAAACAGTACCAAAGCTGATGAAGTTGTGAACAAATACGAGATATTTGGGAAAAAATCAGAATATTTATAAACGATTCAATAATTCAAGGCGGAATAAAATCTAACGCAAATTGGTTCCAGACTCCCTGCCCCCTCTTCATAAGACAAAGTAAGATGATCCCCACCCCCCACCCTCAACAACGTCTTACGTAATACTTGAATGGCCTTAGTGCATCTGTTTATATGGCCGAAATCACCTGACATTTGGTATTATGAGTGATGCTATAGTAATAAGTTTTAAAAACTTCGCCTTAATTAACCCTTTGATCAGTACGAATGTTCATTTACGTCCTCGTGCCTCCTGACCATCCAGAGTTGATCGTGCATGTACGTCTTTCAAATTTGGGCTGGAGTAGTAAAGATGTACTTCACGTCTCCCATTCAGATGCTTTATAACATGTTTTCCCATCTATCCTGGTGACTGGTGAGCCCAATTATCACCATAAAGTGTCCCTTTGTAGAGTCCTTCCACCTGTTCCATAATTTTACTAACTACGTTCAGCCTTGAGTACGAGCATATCATATGTAGTTGGTTCCATTGACGGAAGTTATTGCATTCGAAGCTGGTTTTAGTCCTGTGCTACGTTAATATTTTTGTTCTTATGCCACAATATTTAGGATATTACTCAGTAAAGTTGTTGTATTACTTTGCATCGCTTGTGTAATGTATGATCATGTTTTCATTAATTGTTTATCGAACAAACTTGAGTTCAAGGTATTAAAATTGCAATCGGAATTCATTTAATTAAAAAAACTCAGGATCAGGGCAAACGGAAAAAACTCACAACTCAAAGGGTTAAAGTATTGTTATGACCTGAGTAGCGGCGCGGAATTCGAAATATAAGCAAAAATCTCATGTAAATACGTGTATATTATGCAGCATGATAATTCGATATTTGTTAGCATTCATTTCATTGACATGAAATGTATTATCTCGCTCTTAGGAAAAAATCTGTTCATATGGAATCGAGTTACATATTTCGTAATGTATGTCAAGTGTCATACGGTTACATGTTAGAGCAGCATTTGATTGCCAAAAAAACAAACGTGTAACATGCAATTTTTTTACTTTTATCTATTCATATAACTAATAAGTAAGGGTACTGAGTTTCACGCAAACCTGTACAGAAACAAAATTCGTTTCGGCCACCTTAAGCTGTTCAAAATCCCTATTCTCCACCACGCTTCCCCACCGTTCTCCCCTACAACCCACCTACCCTCTTCAAAATGACCTCCTCTCTCAACGCGTCCTCCATCATCCATTTCTACATTCCCCGAATCTCCGCCATCGTCCTCCTCTCCTCTTCCTTTATGACCAATACTTCCTCGTTCATCTTACTTGCTAATCAGCTCACCTTTTCAATTTATCGTGGAGCCCACATCACAAATGTCCCTTATAACAAACCGTACGGTTTCAGGGTGAATAATGAGATATTTTTCCATGATAGAAAGGGAAAACTATGCAAATTCCACTTAGAGAAAATTTAATACACGATCCGGGTTTAAACACATTATGTCATCTTCCGGCGAAGATGGCATAATGTGTTTAAACCCGGGTCGTGTATTAAATTTTCTCTGAGTGGAATTTGCATTTTT
Source organism: Ceriagrion tenellum (assembly GCA_963169105.1). Lineage (NCBI taxonomy): Eukaryota > Metazoa > Arthropoda > Insecta > Odonata > Coenagrionidae > Ceriagrion > Ceriagrion tenellum. Next base: position 92,383,467 of record OY720632.1, on the reverse strand, counting down.
TTTTCTTTTTTTTTGCAATTTTTCCTTTCTAACATAAGTGTCTCTGTCTACGTGCATTCTCTCTCCACATTAACAAAGTTTAAGACCCTTAAAATGATTCGCTCAATGTTTGAAATTTTTAAATACCATCCATCGTTGTCAAAATAATTCATTACCTATAAACTTCCAGTTTCCCGTAACGCCAATTTTGGAGCTTCATAGAACGGTATGCCAGATGAAGGAGAAGATCGTGGAGTCAGTGTGGTGACAAGAGCACTGACTTCAAATTCCTATGGTCCGGGTTCAAATCGTGGAGAGGCGGAGATTTTTCGGTGGAATCCCGATCTGTAATTCTGTGCCGTGTAGGAAACATTTCAAGCGAAGCATACCGTCCACAGGAAGGAGTTTTAAACAATGATAACGTTGGTGCTCTCAGTGTACGAAAATGACGCTGGGTTTCACCCAAGCCTTCATCCCCTTCCCAAGTAATGCTTCCATTATCAACCTATCTTCATGTCCTACACGGCGCAAATGATTTCTTTTTTCGGTCGCCTCCCCTAAATAGCTAACCTACCCCGTAAATCGAAAAATCAAAATAAATCGAAAAAATCTAAATAAAAAAATCACACTGCATTTTCAAAAATGGGAAAATTGATAAATGAAATGATATTTTTATCGAATTGGACTTATGTTGAGTGGCATAAGGTCGTTACCCCCCAGAAAAAATGGGGTTTCGACCGTGAAACGCCCCTTTTCTCTCACTCCCACAACATATGAGGTGATTTGTTATATCTCACAGAGTTTTCCCGGTCCCCTGAAACTTGCTGCTGGTGAGAAAAACAACTAACTGGAAACATGATTTGCCACCGATAAAGTCGTGCTTTTTTGTATCAGCTGATGTTTCGTACCTTTAATGTGATGTTCCTTTGGCTATTTTGAAAATACACACCGTTAGGTGCCTTTTCGGATCGGATAATTATCCGTAACTCATAGTCATTGACTTTTACGTCCAAAATAAATTTCCAAATTAATACCTCTAGGAGAATTAGTCCATTAGCTATTAAATAAATTGAAATTTTACGTACTCTTTCATCCCGCACTACCTTCCTTGATACTACTTTTATAGATGGAGTACTTTTTTCCCAATTGATAAAATTCGTTAGGCCAACAAAACTCTGGCTTCCGTCGCCAAGAGTTTGTGGTTCGGCTCCTCCACTGTCGAGATTCGAACTGTACCCCTCGGAATGGGAAAGCGAGTACAGTCTCCAAAATTATAATAATCTCAACAATATCCGTAAATCATGGTCTGCGAATCCTTCTCTAAACGATGGCCGTTTTCTACCCGACGCCTCTATTCACACTTTTAGTTCCCCGAGAAGCTTAACGGTATCAAACTGCTCGCCGATCTCTCATGACGCAAATTATCTCAATTGCCTTTCACCTCCCTCAATGACATTTTTACATCTGCACTACTCTAGTTCTTCTTACGTGTGCCACGTTTTGTCTCCGGTAATACGTGTCGCATGATGCAACTGCTCGCATTAAAGACAATAGGCATATGTTTGGTAACAGAATTGGTTGTAGGAGGACGCAATTTAATGCGTGTCATAATGAATCAAGTTCAAGTTCAATAGATGTTTACTTCCGCGTTCAAATAAATAACAAATAACAATAACGACGATGCGGACCCTAATATAGGCTCTCGCCTCTTTTTGCGGTTTATCACTGGGACGGGAGCGGCCCGGCATTCGCCCAAGGACGGTGGGGAAACCAATAAAAGCTATAAACGGTGCTATCCGAGTTCAGTGCCTCATTTCTATTTTTTTGTTCTTGGAATTTTCAATAAGCGAGTGGCCTCCCGGAAAACCAAGGTGATCTCCTTGTTCAGCGGAAGGAGACAGTTTCATTAGTTCATTAGCATACTTTAATGATTCTAAGTACTTGTGCGTTAGCCAAGGAGGCGTTCATTGATGGGAGAAAATAAGCTTCAGGGATCTCGAGTGAGAATGTTAAGAGAAGACTGGAGAAATGAAATAAAACTCGTTTCAACTTTTTTTAGTTCCATGTTGATTTGTAAAAATAACATTTACTCTCCACTGGTCAGCTCACAGGTCACAAATTAATTCCAAAATCCGGACTTCGATTCAGTAAGCACCTGAAGATGGTACCAAGCATCTAAATCCGGATTATGCAATATAATTGACCTGTGAAGTGGCCAGTGGAGAGTGAAAGTTATTTTTACCAATCATGACTGGATAAATCTAATGTGTACTGTAGCGTAGTATAGCCTAGACTCTAATGAAGGATGGGACTAGGAGGTAAGCGGTGGAGAAATTCTGAAGGAGAAGAAGCTGAGGTAGAGAATCTAGTTGGAACAAGTAGTAGAGAGGGGCGAATTGATGCTGAAAGCTGTGATAGAGGGTAGGATTTCGGGTTTGCAGGGCATGAGAAAATATAGAATGTCATGTTTGCCATGTCATGTTTGAAAGAAGATAGGACGTATGTCGAGTTGAAGAAAGAAATCTAGTGTTGAGACGCGGGCCTGTGGCTGTTAAAGAGAAGTAGGTTTTTGCATTTGTCTTCCATTTAACCTGCTTTATCTTGCTCATCACTCCTGATAAATAAATTTTTCGGTTGTTGACTCAATCAACATTTTTACCTTCTCTTTGCTTCCCGACGAATTCCTTCATATACGTGTTATCAAACAAGCCTCCTCCTGAGTTTGTGCTAGATAGTGGCTGGAGTTACCAAGCGGTATGTCCTGAGTATTTTGACTGTATGATTTTCTACCAGATGAAAATAACCAGATTGAGTGATGATAAGTGTGGAATGCAGTGCTTTGAAGCAATCATGACATAAATAGCCAACGCTGTTATTCCAAAATAGACTTGATAAAGTATTTGGAAAAAAACCAAGACCATTGCCCCAGGAAGGACACTGAGCGACTTGCTTGGCAACCATTCTGGCCCCATATCGTCAGCGGGAAGGAGGCATTTTAAGTCTGTTAGTTTTACGGCATCTTCAAAGAGGAGTCGAACTCTGAGCTGTGATATAATATCAATGGTTGAACGAATCTTTCGATAACTTCGCTGGAGTTCCTATTATTTTATTGACAGATTCGACAAAGGTTTTCTTCTGAAAATCGCTTTTACCGTTGGCCTTGTGACTTAGAAATCCAGATTCTGGGCTTAAGTTGATATTTCGTCAGGTTTTTTTGAGGGACCGAGCCACTGTTGTTTTTGTAAGAATGCAGTCATTTCGACGAAGGTGTGAAGTGATTTCGGAAGACCCTAGTTGGAGCGCGAATACGGGTCTTATAGGTAACATTCAGCTTATTGTTGAATTTCGAGCGTTGCGAAACGGAAAGATATTCAGACGCAAATACCGGCATTACTGATTGTTTACAGATCCACGACGCCCACATTGACGGCGGGGTTGTGACATTTTGCAAGAGTTTCTAATCAGAGGCCACATGCTTATTTATTGCTTTGTTATTAGTAACGCTAGAGACCTTTAAACAGATTAAATGTGGATATTTCTCAGGCTAATTATGCACGTAAGAGTGACTGATTTTCTATATTTAAATAATATTTTGCCATTTAGTGCATATGAAATAGAGAAAATAGTTTTATTGCGTTTTTCTCCTTCCTTGAACAGCCATAAATATTAGTGTTTTGCAACCAACGACAAGTTTAATCATAAAAATTTTGCCTTTAACTTATCGTTTAAGATGTTCTCTCTGCATACTGTATATTGGAAAACCTACGTATCTTTTTCTATTTACGCATGCAATATTTTTTGCGTTTTTTGATAGCACTTTCCTCGAATTAGTCTTAAAAGTTACCTAGTAGATAACTGATTTACGAAATATTCGTGAACAAGGATGATTTTGATTTTTTTTTCAGAATTGATTTTTTAAAATTTATTAGTTAACAAAAACTTCAGAAAGCAAGAGTATGGTGGGTCTCTTTAGAAAATTTATTCGCGACGCCTTGCTAAATCGACTCGCCCACTTGAAAATTTTTTCACTCCAAAAGTGATAAACATCTGAAAAATATTTTTATCTAAGAAAACACTAGCTAAGTATAATTCTACAAAATATTTTTTGTTAAATCTGGGTTAAATGTGGTTTTGCTAAATGTGGATTTTTCACCACTCAGGGCATGGATGTATGTAAAGTTCTGTTGGCCCGGTCGCTGGAAAACCTAATGACAGGCTAAGCAGCCTATCGGATTTCCAGGGACATACGGGCCAACAAGAATCGTCGGAAAGCATAAAAAAATCATAATTACTCCTTTTCCCGCGGTGCTGTGGGCGTCGCCGCACTGCTTCCTGCCACCTCCACATTTACTCACGTGTCTGATTCTCCTGTTTTCTATCGCTTTTCATTCACGGTGCAATATCAGCGTAAAATTCATTAGACACAGACGTACCTACTTTCTTTTGTTCGTTGCAACTGACGCGACCATAAATCAATAATTGTTAATGTATCTGAAAACGGAGGTCGTAACTTCGTGTGCAGAGTAAATATAGGTCATTGTTCAGAGAGATGTATCCATTTTCCAGTTGGATCAATTTTCTTAGTGGCTGTATACAAGACAATTGTTTCCAGCATTTCAATAAGCAAGTTCAACGTGTGACTCAATTGTAGTGTCAATTGATTAATCGCAGCATTGTGTTGACTGATGAATATTATTCTTGTTTGTTATTCAATTCTATGACGTTGGTACCTATATTAACCTATCTTTTTGTTTCCGTTTATTGCGTATTATTGCGTATTATTCCGTGTATTTTTTTTGTACTCATTTGAAGTGTGTAATATACCTTTCCCAATGGAGTGTCACTCCTAGATCAATAACTATTATTATTATTAGCGTCCTAATGCTGAGCTATCCTTAAGCGACCTCCGCCTGTCCTACTGTCGGTGCAAAAATTATGTAGACTCGAATTTGGACACTGATTAAAAATGAATCGTGGTACCCACATGAATGCGAGTTACACCAGATTTTTACTTGTTTTATTTTGCGTTTAACTGTCCATGTCTTGGAATCCCTTTGGGCACATTGAAGAAATTCGGTGCATCGAGAAAAGATCCTTATGAGTAAAAGGTGATGGAAAATGGTTAGATACTTGAAAAAGCACAATTGCTACCTAAAACAAAATTTATAAAAAGAGCTTGTGCAGCGATTGTTTTCGCCCTTCGAAGCATTGCACAGAAGGCGCGTATGAGTAACAGGTTCGGCCCGCAACCTGCAAGTGGCAACTGCGCCCAAACTTTCACCACCCCTCTCGCGAAGACGGCCGCCTTACCGCTGACTTGAGCCTGCTAAAACACTCGGTTGTTTATTAACTCGTTAAAAATCGATATCACAATGTGAGTTTACGATGGTAATTGTCATTAAATACTGCTGAAAAGAGCTTCAAAACAAGACCAAGATCTTGCTTCTACTACCTTTCATAACAAAGAAAAAAGTTGTTTCATAAACTTCTTAATAACTTTTTATGGCGCATTAGAAAAAACTGAACGCTTAAAGATAAATTTAAACATGTTTTTCCTACACAATACTATAGGTTCATTATGAGTAAGCTTCAAGTTTCTTCACTATTAAGTGTCAAAGAGAGCGCTCCGTTCGAAAACGGCAAAAAACCGGCACTTTTTTGTTCTCACCGGAATAAAAATTCGAGAAAGTAATATGAAAATAATCGGAAACCACAGTTAAACGCAAAATAAAACAAGCAAAAATTTGGTGTAACTCGCATTCATGAGGGTACCACGGTTCATTTTTAATCAGAGTCCAAACTCGAGTCTACATAATTTTTTTCACCGAAAGTAGGAAGATGAGTAATATCTCTGGGGACGAGCTGCACCGAGGCATCGAGATATGATATTCAGTGGTGTTTGTGCCACTGGCAGGCTTCCCCTTCTAACCAGCGACTCTTTTGCGTCATTGGAGTGGCCGGGCATGCAACTCGATGACGTTCATTAGCGAGAGGGCATCGAGGTCAATGAGTCCACGAGTCCCCAGTACTCCCCCTCTCTCTCTCTCCCTCTCTTTCTCTCGTCCTCCCATCCTCCTTCCTTCCTCTTCCCTTCTATAGTTCTGTCAATACATAACTCTTGGAAGGGCAACGTGCAAGAATCGAACACACCATACCCAGCATGGATTGTGAACGAATTCTTTGTTCACCCCTCCTTTAGGCCATCGATGTAGAACTAACGATACGATCCCAACAGCTGATACCTCTACGCTACTAATCTGGAGTTTCCGGGTCTTCCCGGGCTTGTTTATGGCCCAAGAATGGGACTCGTAGTTGGCCCTAATTAAAATCACCCATGAATGGCCAAATCCATTAGTCGGCTGCGATTCATTTCCTTAAAAAATCCGCACAGGTGTTGTGGACGGCCTTGGAAATTATCAGACGCGATGAGACGGTCAAAAACAATGTATAGCACATAAGAATCATATTCAAAGTGGAAATGTGAATAATCAAAGCTTGCCCAAAGAGCATCCCGTAAAAAAATTGTGACTACAGTTGCAACAGTTACTTTACAAGGCAGTAACTAGCTTGAACAACACCGACGAGACACAAAACAGTTTTCCAAGAGATCGCTCCAAATGTAGGGTATGGCAATACTCCCTGCAATGAGCTGTCAATTGTCATCATCTGAATGTACTGCCTGAAATGACTCATCAATTGTCATAATCAGCAATTTGTAACCTGTGTCATGTTTAAAAAAAATTCAGTCGTCTGGGATGGGATTCCTGCGAGAACGAATGCTTTTTTAAATGATTTTTCAATCACTGAATTTGGCACATTCGTGCTTCTTCTCTGCGGATGGCAACCTCTCAAGTGACGCACATTTGATACTTTGAATCGACGATAAATTTGATTGACTCAATGATGAAAAGTGATCAATATGGTTAAAGGGTACGGTCTGTCTTTACATGCTGCTCTTTGATATATTCAGTCATCAAGAGAATCTTCGACATAAACGCTTTTCGACCATCGTTTTGATATTATGGCTGCTCACACAACTTACTGTTCCATTATCCCTTCAAATAACGTGAACAAAACTGCTGATTGTAAACAAGTTTAGACAGTATATAAAAATCAAATGCCCAGAGAATATGATACTGAGCGCATTAAACATTAAATTATTTTTTAAATGTTTTTAACACCGCCCGTTCCATGTGATTACACATGGTTTTTGGACTCTTCAATTGTTAACGCCCATTTTATTCTATATTTTGCTAGCTCCTTCTAGGGAGTTAATTTCATTCTTCGTTGAATCACTCATGACATATTATCTCCATCTTTTCCTGGCTCTCCTTCTGAGACTTTTACTTTCTGATATCCACTTGTATAAATTATTTGTCGATCTTGTCTCTTCTGTGCACATTGCATGATCTTACCTTCTTATTCTCTGGAACTCCATAAAGTTGACTTTGGTTTCTTCCTTTATCTGCTCATTCACTCCTGTTTCTCGTAATTTTTCATTCACATATGATGCACCGCAGCATTCTTTCAACCCCATACGTCCCTCATACCACCACGCCAATAGTTTTCTACGAGCAAATTCGTCTCATCGGAGCATATAAGTTTAACGTGCCTTGCGATCTATGGTTTCGATCAATTTGATCACTATTTTCATCCTCAAGTGCGCCGTGACGGCCATCAGCCCCGAATATTTCAGAATATTTCATTTAAAAAAAATTTAAAATGATTAAAAATAATCGGGTGCTTTTATGTTGTCGTTCAATGACTGAGGGCTTTATCTTTATAAGGACTCTGGACCTTTCACGTCTTCCATTCGATCTACCGAAGAACAAAGGCTCAAGAAAAGTGTCACTGTACTCCGATCAATGGTGAAACCAAACACATATCTCATCCAAATGGTTTGAAAAGTGCTCGCTAACCCAAAATGACTTTCATCCATGCTGGTGGTTCTTTGGAGTGGGAAAGAGGAAGGGGAAATAACTCCTAAGGTTAATTCAATAAGTAGCATTGATTATATTTGTCCTCAAATTGTATTCTTCAAAAACAATATTAGTCACTACACATCTGGAAGAAGGAAATCCCTTCCCTCGTATTCTCGCTAGCTTAATGTTATTGTACATAAAAGGAGGGCACGCGTAAAATATCTTGAGTCAACAACAAGTGTCATTTATTTTCTTATTGTTTCTTGCTCCCTCTGAGCGCTAAGAAGTACTATTTAACTACTTGTCTCTCCCCTGTTTAACTTCGGAGATCCACCTATGCAATCGGGGAAAAGTAATGGGACCATGTCTCATCGGAGGAATACTCAGTCTCAAACTGAGTAGGCACCTACCCAAACTATGTACCTACTATGCTGACCATCCTTTGTCTCTCCATTCTGATTTCTGATTCCATTCCTGCTGTTAAAGTTACCTTGTCTCAATATTCAACGAACATTTTCCAGAAATATTACGGCTGACGAAAATATCGGTAAAATGAAGTGACCGCACTCTCTAATATTACACGAACCTACCTCAGCCGCTATTGATGTGTAGCATGATGAAAAATCGACTAAAACTCTTTAGTTTCATTCTAATGTGCGGCGTAGTACGTGCCCGGGTTTACAAGAGTTCGAACAGATATGTATTTTGGCTTATTTTTCAAGCCTTGTGGGAGTTTACACTGAAACTAGAAAGCAGAAGATTAAAGTAGATTTTAATGTAAAAGCTGTGCCTCACATGAAATCAAATTGGATTTTTCAAGGATTTTATTCATGACTGGCATACTAAAAGAAGGAAGGAATTTTATGGCATGGACTACATGTTATAGGAAGGTGATTGAGGTATCCGTAAATTCTAGGTATCTTCATCTGATAAATGAATTCGCCCCCTATTACCTCATCTTCACGCGGTAACGTTTATTGCTCTCGCCATGCTATGCTGTATTACAAAGGCACCATTTAGCTGTTAAAATAGCAAATTATAGAGGGGAAAATTTAACAATGGGATGGGTGTGCCACGAAAATGTTGACGCGTGGAACCTTCATTTTCAGGAAAAATGGTGACTCTGATTCGCCTTAACTTGTTAGTTGATGTCGAAGAATTGTACTCAGAATGACAATGAATTATTATAATGAATGTATTTATAGTTTTGGCGAGAGTTACACTTTTCCACAAACTGTGATGAATGTTTACAGCTCATACATCATACCTAGCGACCACTTTTGTATCGGTTTTCGGATGATTCTAATATCATTGTAAAAGAAAACCAAATAAATGGAATGCTTATCATAATTATGCAGATATGCTAAATCTAGATAATGTAGGATTTTTCGAAACGCGTAGTCCACTTTGTTTACGTAGTTGCAAATGCAATGTAGGAAATGTTGGCTTGGTTACCAATTTAATGCTTTTACTAATGAATAATATGTCTTGGTTTTGCTTAGAAAACGTGGAGTTTAAGGTGTAGTTCGTCGGATCAATAATGTTTATGATACCACATAAAAACTGATATTGGAATTTTTATCTTTCTCTTCGTGCTATGAGAAAGGATTTTTATTTTATTCATGAAAGCGCATATTTCACGACCGATTTTTGGGTAAAAATTTTCATATTTCGAGTACAATTTTATCATTCATTTGCATTTCATTTTTCTTAGTCGCTCCGCGGAAATTTCTTCCAACCCGAAAACTTCTCGGATTCCGAGAGGAAATTGTAAGGCTATTCGTCAGGTTTTCTTTGGAACCATACCCCACATGCCACCTTTGTCTTCTAGCGTATCTGTTTTTGTTTGCGTCACTATTGTAAATAAAGGACTATTGTTTACATTCAGAGCGATACCTTGAGAGTACCTCCAGCCTTACGATATACGTCAAAAATGCGCATTGATTTTTTACTACTATACTTTGCTTTCATATTCTAATTGAAAGTAAATGGGTGTAAGGGAAGAAAATCGGTCTCTTGTTCTCACCGCTATCGATTTTTTTGTGCCCGCGGTACAGCTGAAGGCTATCAAATTTAAGAGAAGGCTACTGACCTCAGTGTTATCTCTCCACGCTGCACTCTTGTCGCTTGCTTTGTTCCACTTATCAGAAATCCGCTACCAAAATGACCTTCGCATTGCTAGGCTTATTTCCAAAGTTTTTTCAACCTCTTACATTATAATGGTCCCGTTTGCGTAACATGTAAACAGAAGATTGAATGGCGGGAGCTGGAGTTAGTAAAGTGGTGAACTTAGCCATGAAAATAATTGCACGCTGGAGGTGATATTTATCCGCAAGAAGTGGCAGACACATAAGTTATATTACAACCAGTCGATTCATTTCCAGTGTAACTTTTCAATGGATGCGTACTGAAAAGATGGCTCTTTCATAAAAATTACAAAAGGCATTTCAGCACGATATCTATATGGTAATTGTAATGGCTTGACATTCCTGCCATGGATTCTTCATCAAAATAATGGCAAAATACATAGAAACTCGATAAAACGAAGATAAAACGAAGCGGGACCGAAAAATCGGCACTTCGTATTTTCGAACCTTATTAATAAATCGCGAAAAGTATTTCCCCTCTCCCCCCTGTCTTCTCTGGTCTTTGGAAACATTTTAAAATGATTTATAGTCGTTATTCGAGAAAGTATTCGAAATAATACCTTTAAATCATAAGCTAAATGTCACAAACATTCGTGAAATAGCTATCACTACCTACTTAGTTCCCTATGCAAATGTTTTTTGTTAGATATCATTTTCTTTGAAAAATTTTCCTCCACTTTATAAGACGTTTATAAAGCAATTTCTGCTTTTTCATGAGACTTCAGCTTTGATAATCTGCGGCTAATCAGGACATGCGACTGGTATGGGCCTTGTTTCTGACATCTACGCAGTTAAGACGGTTACTGGCCCGACCGCGCTTCCAATCACCATTTCTTTATCGCTCAATCACAGATAAAATAAGCAAAAGACTTACTCCAGTTTAAAAAAATCCTTCACAGGTCATTGTTTGTGGTTTCCTTCCCGTTGTTGGCTGGATACGAGCTTGAGAAGAAATATTATTTCGTTCCAATTACTAATCGCATGACGACAAATTGGGCGTGATCCGGATATTTTCCATATCTTAATCATCTCGGAGTTTACCAAGTTTCCGGTTCTAACAGGCGATATTTTTAAGACCGATGGAATAATTATGTGGATGTCGTGGAGAATGATACCGAAGGAAATAGAACCTCAGATCACGGTTCGTGGAGAAAGAACGAACGCTTCAACCTCCGCCCGGGACATGCCTTCGCTTGCAATGACGGAGCTTCACCAATCCAATTCTTATCGATGTTTCTAACATCTACAAAGTGAAGATGGTAGCTGGCCCGACTGTGCTTCCAATCGTCCTTTCATTATTGCTAAATTATAGGTAAAAAGAGCGAAGAACTCGGTCTATTTAAAAAATCCTTCTCAGGTCACTATTTGTGGTTCCTCCCTCGTCGCCTCCTGGATATGCGAAATTGGGGAGAAATATTATTTCGTTCCAAGCCAATCGGTTTCACCGCTCATTGAAGTTCGAGTAAAAAACATTTACTCATGAGCAAGTTCCTTTTCACTTCGATGATTCGTGTTTATAGTTCTATTCGGCAAAACATTAATCAAGGAAATAAAGTAAGCGATTACTTTTTTATCCTTCTACGCATAATCTCTTTGCGTCGTAGGTGTTATGCTGAACGCCATTTTATCCAATGGCGTCCTTATATGCCAACTTTGGTAAGCTAAAAAATAGAAGCTAATGTAATACCTCGTATTTAAAAAGTGATATCCGAATCACTCCTCGATTTTTGGAACTTTTTATTCACAAGTGTGTGAAACATAAACTTCATCCTAAATGAGCATCGCGGAGGTATTCCAGATCCAGCGTTTTCCATTCAATTATTTAGTTATTTTCTTTCCCCTCTGTGGCTCAAGTCTTCTATGTTCGAAATTGCTGTGCAGCATAAAACACGAAAAATAAATAGGACTAACTGTTTGAAGCTTAACTTTGTAAAATTTACTGAAGGGGAACTTTGAAAGAGGTAGGGGTCACAGAAAAAATCTACCGCAGCTGAGGCTGAAACCTAACTCCTTTCTGTGGTAAAATCCCGATAACGACAATAAGTTTTCGCAGAGTAGTATTTCTGTAGTTTGATTCTTCTAAGCGTCGGGTGATTTTGAAATAGAGCGCATCAGGATCCAATTTATACCCATGTTGTGTCATATCCGCGTATTAAAATCCCAAGGACTCAAAGTTACTCATGCCATCACAATGAAATCTGATTCAATTGGTTATTTATCTCGTGGAAATCAGCGATAGCAGTGATAATATATCAAATTTAATGCATCAAGACCTGGTTACTCAACGAATTCACCGTAGGAATTAATGGGAGAAAGTTGGTTCCAGTAAAATTTCATGAAGTTACACCAAAAACGTCTTGTAATTAAATTGAAGACAAGGCTTCCGTGGGTATATTATTTTAAGATTTCAGTTTTCTGGCTTACTGATGCAAAGAACTATACTTCATAGGACGATATTTGGCGGAAGACGGCTTCATCGGGTTGAAGTGTCTTAGCGGTTCATCACAGGTCGTATCTCATAAATAAAAATGTTTGTTTGTTAGACTTCTATACGTCCCAAAACCATTCATCAGATTGCAATAAAACTTTTGTGAGTTGTTGTGCGCGCGCCCGCAAATGTTTCTGAATTGTTAAAACCATTGTACTCCAGAAAAAGCGTGAGTAGCTTCAACAAATTAGTTTCGGCACGCGAGCTTATCAAACAAGCGAGGAACGGCAAGCAAGCAACGAAGCAGATTGTTTACGAGTTGCTCAATCACGTCAATCTGAATCATATCAGTAAGACATAGTTTGGGTAAAAAAGTACGTAATTTATTTGTACGTGGAATAAGATTTAGTGCAGTGATATCTTTGTTTGCATATTATTTAATACTTGCGCTCGATTTTCGTATACGCGTCGCTAATTCCTATACCAGTAACCAGGGGAAAACCAGTTGTCCTATCACTGTGCATGAGTCATTAGGACTCGGTAAATTGTAGCAGAAAGGGTCCTTTTTAAGAATAGTCATCAGTGTCATTTTAGATCTGTGTGGAAACATACCGTCGCTATGCCTCTTCGTGCCAAATTTTCGGAGACGGAGTTGAGGATGGTTTTAAGCGCTGTTAGTTACTTTCGTCGAGAAGCCGAGAAATGTGTTGATAAAGTTGACGGGAAGAGGTGAAAAATGCCTCTGATTATACTTTGGTGAGTTCAGCAATTGTTATCGTTTACTACAGTATGTTACTACGAGCGAAGTAGTTTCCCCCCGCCGGTAAATGCTTGCAGTAGGCAATTCCTCGAGCGTCTTACGGACAACCCTCTGACTGGGCTACAGCGCGCGCCTCTCCCTTTCTCTTCCTGGCATGCTCCTGGCAGTTCAGCGCACTCTTTTTCCAAAACAAATGTTAATCGATATTGATTAAACAACGGATTCGTTTAAGATTTTATAGGTAGATTCATGATGATGAACTCGATAGCTTTAATAAGATCCAAACGGCGGTTTTCAGGAATGCGCGGAACGGAAAATAACGTAGTCTTGCAATTTCATCAATAACTAAAATACTAATGTACTAAATTATATGAAACTTCGTATGATTGTTAAAAAAAAATTTTCTACAATATTTGTGGAGGAAATTTTGATATCATTATCCGTGTTGTTATTGCGAAGCCGTAAATGCGATGCATCCGTCCGGTACCCGGAAAAATGCACTAAAATTCTAAAAAACTATGGAGTACAAAAAAAAAAAAAAATTTTAAGCACACATTGAAATCAATATAAACGATAAAAAGTTTTATATATCATCATTAAACGTAAAAATAAACAAGCTTTGACTTGGTGTACTTTATTTTAAAATCGATTGAGCCATCTTTGAGATATTAGTCTTCAAACTCGGGTGTCGGAATTTTGCAACGGATATAGGTCTCAAATTTTTTAGGGACCGATTCTGAACCCATGAAAAGGCATTGCACCGCATGCCGGGCACAGCTAGTATATTACAATGTTATATTGTTGAGCTACTCGCCTGATTGGGTCATCTGTTTCAAAATTAGAAATAAACCGTTTTAAATTCAAAATTACATCGATCGCGAAGACGGCTATACCCTCGTCAATTCCTGGAAACTTTTTTATCTATTGTCTCATGAAATATGGACAATGGCGGGAGTAAACGCGGGTTTATTTATAGTGAAACCATTGATTTAGGTATAGTGACTGCAACAGATATCCTAGTCCTATTTCCCATCATTTAATCGCGTCATTATCCGTTCAAGCGCTCAATAAATTGAAATTGCCGCTAATAGCGCATGGCAGTGAGTTGGTACGCGGTGCCACACATAAGTTATAACCAAAAGAGAATTGTTTACATCATGGAAATCCATCTAACAGTTAAAACAAAAATAAAGTAAGGGAAAAATTGCCTCAAGCTACCATTTTCCCCGTCACTCGCTAAATTATCCACGACTAAAACTTGATAAATTACTGTGACTCAGGCACTTGTGAGAGATAAACGTACTAAAATTCACGCATTATACACAATTAATGGATTATATTCGGCAAAGCTGATTTGTTAGGTGTCTACGTCGGCAAATAGAGAGCTTTTCTGACGCGATTTCCCCCCAAGGTTCGTAAAAACAAACTCAATTTCCCTGTGGGGACTGGGTCCGAGGTTCGTATTTTCGAATAGCGCCATGTATTTAGCGTTAGCTTTTCGTCGGGACCAACAGTTTTGCTTCGTAAAATCGAAACTTCGTATTTTCGTGCTTCGTATTATCGAGTTGCTACTGTATATATTTTTTTATTGTCTCTTCTCATAAGAGGGAGCTTAAATATTGTCGGCTGAAATTACGCGGATAGTCCTACCAAGCGGAATCTGGTTCAGATCGCCTTATTGTCCATGTGCATTGGTCATTGACGCATGCTCTCTCATTATGATTAACTGTAACTTCGTCCCAAAATATTTTGGCGTCATAAAAACATACTCAGAAGTATTAACATCGACGCAATCACGTTCTTAGTATATTATCTGGGAAATTGAAGCACATAAAAAGCGAAAAAACCTTGTTAAAAATAGCGTACACAGATAGAAGAGATTAATTACGATTTATTGATTTCTTGGAAATGGATCGCGAAATCATTAAAGATTTTATTTGTGATATAAACAGTTTAGAGAGAAAGAATCAAAAGGGAGAGGTATATGTATTAAATCAGTTTTTTCAGAAAACGTTATTGAGTTTATTAAGTTGTGTAATCTGGCATTTTTTTCTGTCCTTATTACCTAATAGTATTTTATATTTTGCTGGGATAAAGTTTGAATAAGAGACTTCTTTTTCTTGAGAGAACACTCATGGAATTTTTTTAAAGTCACCTGTCCCGATTGGCGTTTTGTATACCTTCACCATGCGATAATTGTATGTTTACGTTTTTAATTATTTAAGGTTGCGTGGGTGAGATATCGTTCCATGTTAAATACCATAGATTAGGCTTCATTGAATATCTATTCTTCACAATGATATCCAAAATAACAACAGTATACCACTTTACTTTTCTAGATGTTTTTCACAAGATACAACATGTTTTTCATATTTTTGATTCAGTAACGGGTGTGCGTTCCAGACTGTCATTCTTTAAAAAAATAAGAAATTTATGATAGTTTGAGAAATGTGGATTCATTTCATTATATGTTTTCTCTGTTGCAATTCAAAATGAATTGAATAAGCAATGCTCTACTTTTTAGAAAAATACAAAATAAACCTTCGGTTTTGAAGGCGTTTTCAGCGTCCCGCGTGAAAAATATCTACAAGTTAAGTAAAAGCGTGCAAGATGTATATAGTCAGTATCTGAGAATGTAAGTCATATATTAAAGCTTTTGCGGAATTTATATTGCTTTTCTGACTTCGATCTATCCACATTTGCTAAGATTTTTAAATAACATTCATATATGGTTTATTTATTTTCTTCATTTAAAAATAAAAAACCGAAATATGCTTGAAATTTTTTGTCGTCCTCCTGAAACTAGAAGCATGGTAACTAGAAGTGACCCATCCAAGCCTTATTTACCTGCACAGAGAACCACAATGTTTAACAAATCATTCGTCATCAGGTTTACTGTTAAATGAAACGCTATGCCTAGTGAGTTTAAAAAATATATAATCATTTGCGATCTTTTAAGAATAAATGTTATAATTTCCTGTACCACCAATAAGTTATTTAGATACACTAAAAATGGCAACATACCTGTTTTTTGTTTAAATGTATAAATTATTGTAATATTTTTGTTAAAAATCCTGTTGTTTATTATGTAATAATTTTATGCACGTCACAATAAACTACCCTGTTGCTTTTAGGGGTTTTGTACCCAAAACATTGAAATAAACTTCTACTCCACGGTATCTAACGTGACGATGGAAAAATCTCGCTTCGCCTACCTTAATTTACCGCAGCTTTCGGAAATTACGTGTAGTAATTCCCATAAGAACACATACGATATGTCCAGGATAGTGAAAAATTGTCAACTCAGAAATTAATTGAACCCGACATCTCAAGATAAAAGTGGAGGACTTTTACCCAAGGCGAGCGATTCCGGCAAAGAGGGTTCTTAAGCGTAAAAAAAAACTTGCTTATTGAGACAAATACATTGGAGGACAATAGATGAACGTACGGCGGAGTGCCGTTATCGTCGATCAGAAAATGCGTCGGCGGTAATTTCATAACGCATCGTGATACTGTGAAAAGGTCTCTCATACTCCCCTCCGCGGACAAGCTAAGAAAAATCGGGCAATAGTTATCAGCCTATGTTATCTTATCGTAAATTCCTGTATTGATTAAACTGATGTAATAGTGAAATCAAGGTCCGTGATTAAACAAATATTAAAGAGTGATGAAGACGATTCATACAATCCCCCCCCAAATGGTAATGGGCTCAAATCGGAAAGCTACATATTTTCCACAGAAAGAGACTTCGATTGTGTCATGCGAAATGATAATCTATGTGAATTGATTGATGTGTGAGACATGAAGCGAGGTATTTGTTTTGTTCATTAAATTGAATTAGAAAGGGTGGAATTTCATGCGAGAAAAATCAAACCTCGGCGAGTGACAGAAATGAAGATATGCCTTTCACTTTACATGCCTCTTTGCGTTATAGCCATTCTGAGATCTTTGTGTCTTTTAATAGTTTTAATTTTCCATAAAATAAGCAATTCCTGCAGTCAGCAGTCGCAGAGCATTCCTTCTCTTACCCGGGGCATCAGATAATGATTAGTGACGCACGAGTCTTAGCCAAGGAAAAGTGTGATTTCCTTGGACTCATCCGGGAGGCTATTGAAATAGAAAAAGTAAGAGAAAAGTTCAATAGAGATGACGGGGACGGACTCCGCAACACCTAGAAAAGATAACTGAACAAAAAAGCGCCAAAATCAGGGTCCTCGACGCTGATTGGCCGCGCTACCGGAAGGCCACCCTGAGGACGGTATATATTCATGCCGATCTGCACCAGTGCATTCGGACCTGATCTGAAGTTGTGGCCAGTATTGGCCGCGAATCGTCATCAACAAGATAACGCAACGCAGCGACACCCGAAAGAAATGGAATCACCTGCATTACAGCGCTGTGGAAGCTTTTATCAGAAATCCATTGAACACGTTATCCTCTGTAGTGGTATTTATTGTACCTTTCCAAGTGTCCAGACTCAAATATCCTGTCTATTCCTGCTAAAAACCGTGCGCGCGTTGATTTCCACAAATAAGCTGTGGTCATGCCATGAACAAGAATGAAGTCTAGTAAAAAATATGTAGTCTTTCACTTTACATGCCTCTGTGATGTGCCATGTCTTAAAATGCGGGTAGGTACGTGGTGAAACGTCACTTGAGAATTGTCAACCTTAACAGAGAATAATGTTCTCAATTAATTCCGTTTTTCCTTCATAGCCTTTATACTTAGAAACGTAAACGCCAAAAGATATCTCAGGACCGGATACAGCATTAGTATATTAAAATTCGCCCTTGACCTGTGAACTGCGGTAGATAGTCAGTGGATGCCAAAGTTCAAAATTTTCAACCTTAGCTCGAATTCGTGCAATGAGGCAAGTACATGCCTACATTACGTACGAGCAGACGAGCTTGTCTAACGGAAGTTTTAGAAAACATGATATCAGCGAATAAAGCACTAACGTTTATTATTGAAGGAAATAGCAGTCGAATATTGTTACTCTCATTTCTTGTTACATTGTTTAAATTATAAGCTAATGGTATTTTTTAAATGAATCCTAACGCATTTCAATTGATTTGACGTTCTCAGTACTCATATTTTTGTTCTCCCACTCCTCTCACTGTGATGGAATGCAGAGCTCCAATGGTCACCCCCATCCCCACTTTTCCATTGGTTGGTTTAAAATGGAGACACCTTTTTTTTACACCTTGGGTCATTAACTTGGAGTGGTGAAAGAGCCACGTGACGTAACAGGCACTCACCTATCCATGACAACTGCTCCAAGCTCAGCGTGGCTTCCTGCTGCATCATTGTGAGAGAAATTCCGGAGAATCCGATAACCATGCCGGGAGAAATCGACGGCAAATTCGCAACGATGGTCGCCAACACCTGCGAAGAAGAAATCCTGATTTAAATTTCGCTCCATCTAATTATTTACATTAATATACCGCACAATTATTCGTTCGAATATTCGAAAGCATGGCGTTTTTGTCTTAATCCAAATCACTGTGAATCTATCAATGCTAAAATTGTGCTGTTGAGGGCAAGGGCAATGTATTAAAAATTCTAATTTCTGAAAAATGATGTTTAAAGCAAGATAAATAAATAAATAAACACTATCAGCTGCCTTGCATTGTAAAAAATATGAAGATTGACTCAATCCTCTCATACGCAAAAGAGCCATGTATTAAAAAATTTCATTCTTTAATTGAGGCCTCAAATAAATTGACTAAGACTTAAACGCTAACAGCTGCCAGATGGTAAAAAGACAATGAAACTTGACTCACTACACTCATGTACAAAGTAGAATACAGATGGAGGAACAATTGTGTATATTATGAAGAAAAACGGACCTGCAACACTTTTTCTCAACGCCTCATACTGTCGGCTGTCACCGCCCGTGGCTAATTGAATTTTTCTGAGCACGTAAGGAAAAATATACGTAATCACATGAATACTTACCCTTCTGGTCTTCCCTGAAAGACTCTTGAATTGGAGTATCCACCTTTGTGTGGAGTTATCATAAGAACCTCAAGTGAAAACTTTCATAAAGGGAAATGAAGTACATTTACGTTGTATACTT
Source organism: Ceriagrion tenellum (assembly GCA_963169105.1). Classification (NCBI taxonomy): domain Eukaryota; kingdom Metazoa; phylum Arthropoda; class Insecta; order Odonata; family Coenagrionidae; genus Ceriagrion; species Ceriagrion tenellum. Next base: position 92,364,152 of record OY720632.1, on the reverse strand, counting down.
ATTACGCCGCTGCCTGTCCCGCTTCATACAGCCAACAGATCAGGGTGCCGGGCCTTCTTTTTTCTTTCACTTACGTATTGCGAAATACATGCTGTGTTTTTCATAAGATTCCTAATGTTACTCGCCTTAAACAGTCTCTTTCTCTACAATCACCGATGACTTTCTCGGTTACCCCACCCTATAACATTATTTCCTGTATCATAAATCTGTTTCGTTATTTTCCTCCCTCCCACTATCTTTAAATAGTCAAATTTCAGTGAAGCAAAGTCGGACTGGATATATTAAGGGTGGAAATCTAATGCTGATCGAAAAAATGTTAGCGGGGCGTGCTTCATCTAGTGATCTCGCAAAACATTGACACCTGAACACTTAATATTTTTGGGCGATGGAGTGAATTTTTCATGCATTCAGGGTAAAGTTATTTTGAAAATTTTATAAATAAGCCCTCGACATATCGAAAAAAATCTTTATAGATTTAGTGAGATAACACTGTAAAATAGAACATATAAAATTATAAGACATGGTAGACCTTTGAAAATGGTTCTTTTAGGAAAAAGGAATGGAAATATTTTCTGGGGACGATTTCGAGAAGGATATCTCCATCAAATAACGAGAGGTGTTAGTGCAGGAATTTTTTAACAGTATGTTTAGTCTTAATGGAAACAAATGATCCGAATCTATAGATTGTTATGTAGGGCTTCGAATTGACTCAATTAGATCATTTTAAATCAAAGGCAGAATACTTTATTTTCACCTTAGGCTTACTGTAGTTAGGGATGGGTCAATTGTATTCATTCACTGGTTATCGAGTACCCGAATGGATACCTGGGTACCTGGACGAGTATATGAGTACTCATATGAATGCTTACTCGGTCGAGGTGGTCGAATGCCATGGTCAATTGCGTGGTACTCGGTACTCGCCTGCGTATTCCGTTTGGGTTCTCGTATTCAGTGGTGTTCACCCAGGTACTCGAGTCTTCATCCCGGTAGTAAGGTACTCGCCCATGCAATTCGACCGGGTATTCACCTATTCACACATATGGGTACTCTAAATGAATACCTAGAATCCAGGTATTCATTTGGGTACCCAAGTATTCACCCGCATACTCATGTACTCGTCCGGGTAATCAGGTATTCATTCGGGTACTCAATTACCACTGAATGAATGCATTTGGCCCATATCTAGTTCTATTGAAGATGGTTTCAAGATTAAAGACCAAAATGTGTTCTTTTTCCGATTTTCTCCATTCCTTCGTTAAGGTTTGGATGCCAAAGGGATTCTTATTACCAAAAGCTTCTAGTAGCACGCTTAAGAGAAGCGTAAGTCATCTTAGGAGTAAAATAATTGAATTAAAATTCTCTCTTTCGATTACCTGAATGGTGGCGATCCGTAGTTTAGACGGCGGAGGTCCCTGGGATGCTCCACCCTGATTCTTGCGCATCAACCACATCTTCTCTCCTTCACGTTCGCTGCAGCTCTGTATGAGGCACTTTTTGCTGTCACGAGTGGTTAAGAGTTCTTTTGAACCTGAAAATGGAAAAATTGCATGCAAATCATTAATGACATTTAAAAAAAGGAATAATCGAAATAATGTAAGATACAAGAGAGGCATATTTCGGAGATTCTTTGTACGAAATCATATTCGTTTCATACCCCTGCAAAATGCATGTGAAATTACAATGACCCCACGCAAATTAAAAAACAGATACGATAAAATTATAGAGCCCTAAAGTACCTTATGTACAAAATAATCATATAATTTGTGCAGAAATCGGTATAATACCATATTTTTAACCAAAGAAATATTATCTAAATATAACTCGAATTCAAACTCACGTCTATCAACAATAAAAGCCTTATCTTTGACTAATTCGTAAAGGCTGTTTTTACCAATGGAGTGAACTCCACTGATTTCCTCTATTATAACATTAGCTCTAATAGCCTTTTTGCATAAAAGACAATCCCTACATTTTTTCCACTCTTATTGATGACGAAAATCTTACGCAAGTAGGTTAAACTATCACCCAATGCTTCTTTTATCAATGGCATTCGCATATGGATCTCTAATACGGAAGTCTACGGAGCACACGTCCGATCTCCTATTCGAACTATCTTGAGCTAAAATGTTCATTGGAGAGGGTATTCCGAAAGAGAGATCTCATAATCTGATAGTTCCTTTTATTGAGTGGAGGATTGAGATAAGTCTGTATAGGACTCTTCTGAGATTGGTCTAGAAAGTAAAAAGTGGCGGAATTATTGCGGGCGTCCACACTCAGCAAAGAGTGTTAAACTCGAGTCTATTTCTCAACGATAAGATACCGATTCCACGAATTTGTTGGAAGAAATAACCACCTGTAGTATAAAAAGTGGTTTTTATGAAAAAGAGAACGTTTTAATAACGAGCAAACTTACAGATTGCTTAAAACTTGAAACTTTGATTAAACTCACAAAAAAAAATTGTTTCCGCCATTACCAACATTTCACGACAACAGCATATTTGAAAAACGTCATTTTACGACTTTGTGAAATTTTCAGTAAAACAAAAACAAGACATTGAAGTTAATAATTCATAAGAGTTATTATTGTCTTTTAAAAAGACCAATCTTTAATTTGAGCGATACATCATTAGTCTAAGACATGATTGCAGCTAAGAGTGGAGAATAAAGTAACAATCCAACGCATTGATTTTCGTGGTTTTTTAAAATTAAAATTTCTCGTTATTACTTTCTTAATACATATTTAGTAAATCTGTTGAGGCAAATTGCAACCCTTACTCCAGATATGACCAGCATCGGAGACCCCGTGGGTCAAAATAGTCCAAGCATAAATTGGTTATATTTGGAAAGACCCTGATTGACAGATAGCTTCGACTATTTTTCCATTAGGTACAAGTTTTCGATTAGCTTACATATTGCCCTTGCCGATTTCATCGGTGTTATTTGCATTTGATTTATCGATTTCCAGCGAATATTTTAGCATTGTATCGAGAAAAAAATCGTATATCATGGTAACGTACCCGGTAACGGCAGCGGGTAAATTTCATAATACTGGAGTAGTTAGCGAATAAATTGTCGAATGAAATTAATTTCATGGAGAATAACTTGTAATTGTGAGATTTATATTGCGTTTAGGATTTTAATGAAATATTTTAGTGTTTGTCGTTGTTTTTTACCTTGTAATAAGATCTTGTAAAGACGGAGGAAAAAAGTGTTAATTCCGTTTGAGGGGGGAAGTGCAATGAAATTTACGACGTTAGGGAATGAATATCCATCCGGAGTTTTGATACATCATGAAACAGATGCAATAAGCACATTTGCGGAAAATCAGAATACTTTTGTACTAGTAACTATTATTCATGTAAATAATTATATCCTTTTTAGACTTATCACCTCTGGAAGTTACATCATTTAAGAAAAACGGAAAGGCTATTTCAGTGACAGTGGGCATCTAATTTCAACACTCTGGGAATTCTCCATGAAATAATGATGATCCATGTACTTTAACTATAGTATCCTCATAATATGTCACTAAAATGTGAAACTTTCATAAATGCTTACTCATAAAAACTGGATCATCTTGTAAAATAAACTCAAATTGAAAATTAAGATGGTCGTTAACTAGACCTTTTCAGATGTTTATTGAATCCAAAATTAAATAATCCCTCTAGAAATATTTAAAATTAGAATTACAAAGAATTCTACATCGCGTAAAATTTTTGTTTTGTAAATATTTATAAGCATCATACACTTTTCAACAATGTAATAGAAACTATTTTCCCCAAAGTATTCAAAAAATGTTATTTCTAGGATTAAGTTGGATTCTTAATAATGGGACCATCCCAGGAAAGGCGGTACAAATGGAAATTGTTTTTGTGCGCAATGATTGTTCAAAATGTAATTTATCATTGTACTTTATCGCTGCGTAATATCAAGCATGATGTCATTGCATTAATACTGCATTCTATTCATTTTTTGGAGTAATGCTCCGAAAAATTGTTAAGGTAGTCCGAGCGAGATAGTTCCCTAGTCATAATAGAGACCATATTCGAATTATACGCTTTAATTTCACAGGCTGTAGGACACATGAATTAAATATTGCATTATTAATGGTGCAGTAATATAGTTTTATATGACTGAAATGGTAAGTAATTAAATGGAATTATCAAAATAAGTCTTTAACTTGATTCATTTTTTTCGCTCGGTGCGTTTGAAACTTCTTCAAAACGGAAGGTTTGTTTGTGATACCCAAGCACCTATTGCGGTGACAGTATAATTAATTGACAAAAATAGTTGAGAAAACATGCAAACTATACGCTATTAGTTTTTTGCGACATCTAAGTGTTAGAAGTTCCTCATTTTGTAAATAATGTCTCTTTGGTGTGCATACACGTACCATTTTCCATGTAAAAGGGCTGGTATTTTTTGGCAAACATCTCCAAAAGTAATGTGATATGGGGTTGAATTTTTTGTATATATTTAGAAGGGTGAGATATTTTTCTTTAAAATGAGACGAGATTCATTGATTTCTAGGTAAAATGATATTTCGCTCAAACTACCTTAAATATCCGCGACTCTCGACTTCTTTAAATATGTGTAAATACGAGAGATGACGTTTTCTCACGTCGCGTTTTCGTTAGATCTTTTACCCGAGACTTGCCTTTTCTTAGCAATCGGAAGATCGTAAATCTTTGAACGTCACCGAAGCGACCTAAATGTACCTTCAATTTTTCAAGTTGTAGAACTCAGTGTACACGTTTCGTAAGATGGTTTTTAGCCGCACCGCGACTCTATTTGCTTCCAATCATTGTGTGGTCTAGGTATCTCGGCCATAAATGTGTCAAAGAGCCGACGCTCTATAGCGTAACTTACATAATAAAAATGACTGCCGGCAAACACTTAACTCCGCCACACGTGATGCATATTGCGTGATTCGTGTGAGAGGGAATGACTGCACTAACGAGTTCACAAACCAAGCTCCTTTTCGGCCCTCCCACGTGTACCTTTCTTCTGTAAAAAAATATTACTGACTTGAAAGATTTTATCAGGTATCCAGCATAAAGAATTACTTTCTTACCATTGTACCCATAAAGCGTTGGAAAGTTCTACCAACATCTGCTTTTTTCTTCAATCACCATGGTGCAAGTTGAATTTACTGGCTTTATAAAGCACCATATCGCTTCTTTATCACCTCCCGGTCACCAAGTCGAGTGATCTCATGACTCGTGTTACCAAGGTGCATTCTAAAGGCAGAAAATGACTCTTGTAGATACTTGTAAATAGCCCAGGTAAATTTCCAAGGGTAAACTAAGTCGCCATGGTCGACGCCAGCCGTGCGTTTGCACTACTAATTTTTACCCTTGTGATGGATGACAATTGTTAAAAAACGTTAACATTAATCTAGTAAAACAAGAATCACATGTGAACTTTCTATACATTTTCTCGGTTATAAGTTTTAACTTTGTGAAATATTTATTTGACGGTTCTGTATATATTGATTAGTTGTAATTTATGCATTTTACTTTCCTTCATATTGATTATTGGCCGGAATTAAAACACTCTCATATGTAAGAAGCAGTCTTTAGAATATATTTCCTCCATAAAAATAATACAAAACAGTTCATAAAAAATTCGGAAACTTTTACACATTATAAATTCCTTAAACATTGCAATTTTTAGATGTTAACGGGTTATGCTAAAACGTTTTTGGTGTTATTAATAGCTCCACAGATGAATTCAATGATTTTTCATACCATTTTATACGAAACTTCCTAAACAATCTACAGAATGGATAGTGTCATAGCAGGTGACATCACTGGCTATGTGATGCTAATATTTTGACGGTTCAACAATTCAATGTCGTTGCGAAATAAGTAAAATTGACTTAATATTACACCTAATACTTGCTTTTTTCAATCGATAGTTTAATTTTGCGCGGCTGTTTCTGAGTCTTGCCTCATCCGTAATTAGTATTCCCTACACTCATTGAAATCTCCATCCACAGGTCATCTTAACAAGAAGAAGTAACATTAAGTCATCCAATACCATTTGATTTATGTAGTAATTTCATTTATTTTCGGGGCATAGATGCTTATCCGCTTGATTTTGAGGCTTTCAATCTAGAGCATTAAGTTCTAGCTTCACTCAAACTTCTTCGAGTACATCACGCCCATATTCTTGTGTGTTTGCCACAGTCCTCTTTATTGCGCTGTTTATGAGAAGGGGACGTTTGTAAGTACAGGCTAATGAGAAATTATGAGGCAAATACCCGCGATAAATATTTATTGTCATAAGTTTGTCTCTTAAGGTAGTTCCATCGAGAGTAAATGTCATGTTATTCATATGCTGCATACTCATGGATAAAAGATGTCCTTTATCTGTTATTCACCAATTTTTGAATTCGCTAATTTTTTTTAATTTACTCATTTTATTAGGGGAAATTTTCCTCACCTTAATTTTTTGATTTTCATTAAATGTTGATTGATGAATTTGTTGTCATCATAAACTTTGAATTTTAAACTGGAGTTTTATGACTTCTTCCATAAATGATGAAGGACTCAAGGTCCTAAGAGATTAGAGATCTTTGTGGCAATTGAGAGCATATTGGACAATGTATTTAGACTGTGAAAAAACGTTGCCTTTCTGAGCCTGAAGATTTTTCTCGCAAATTTATCTGGGAGAATGGGAGAAACACGAGGAAAAAATCGCATTTTCATGTCCAATTTAAATGACATTTTCAAGAACAACTGTTGTTAAGAACCAAAGCCATTGGGAAAATTAGTTTAAATAAAATTGATGCATCTATCCACCTTATTATTTGAGTTATAAGCTAATAACTGTGAAAATTGAACTCGGCATGTAACAATAGGGAAATTGCATCAGAATAGGATTGTCACGTAAATTGCAAAATCGAGTAGAATAATTTATTTATAACGCACTGCAAAACTAATTTCCTCCAAATCGATGTATTTCTCCCGTAATCTTTCATCAAAGTTAAAGGGAAATTTTGAATTTTAGCAGGAGATGAAAACGCCCGCTCATTGGTTGGCCGCAAAATGACGTCACGATTCTGTAGAAGCTCTCGCGCCTCTCTCACAACTACGCGTTGAGGTACTTCCATCCGGCGACAATATTGCAAACTGAATTTATTTGAGTTTACAAAAATTCTACGATGGATAGCGGCTTCTTGAAGGCTGATTCTGCGAATCTTCCTGCTACTGATTCGCTGATGGTAGCGAGGTTTTTCGGTGAAAATGAAGATTTCGTCGGCGCTGGAAGGCGTAGCGCTAAAATGGACAGGTGAGTAATGCATATTGTGGAACATGGAACACCAGTGTTTGTTTTGATTTTATTTTGCTGTAAAAGACAATGAATTATTTCATTATCGTTATTATTTGGTCAATGCCTTATGAGCAAGGTTATTATAACAATTTAGGCGAGAATAATGGTGGCAAGTCCTTCAAAATTCTTATGTTATGCAGGTCAGGAAGAGAAAATTATGGTGATTCGGCAGTGGGATACGTTCAAATTTACCGGAAGAATCACATATACGCGGTGCGTGCTCGGGTAACTCCAGAGCATAAAATAAGGAATAAGCGCGGTATTCGGTGGAAGTAGAGGTTGTCGAAGAAGAAGGCGGAATAAAGAGTGCTGAATGTTTTCACTGCGGGGCCACTAGTGGTAAAAATAATTTTTATTGCCCTATATTTACGTATGAACTTGGAGATTTTGCTGCTTGAAATAGTTCCAGAAGGTTGCATAAAATTGGTCTCTTCAGTATGTTCTATACTGGTTTTTCCTAATGCTTACTTGATTTTATGCACCTATCATCTGCCTGGTTCTTGTTCAGTAGTTCTTTTGTCTGTATCACTGAATAACCAGAAACATGAAGTGCACTCATACATTTTTTTTCCTTAACCTAGATGAAGGGACTGTTGTCAACATTTGAATTTTGCTCTGTCTGTAAACACTGGGTAATTTATCCGTGACTTTTTTATGAGGTCTTCCTAGTCATCTGCCTTTTGCACAATGGAAAATGAGAATCATTCTCATTTTCGCTACTGTTCTCACTGTCACATGGAGCAGAGGGATATAGCATTTTATGTAAATTTCAATGCACCTAATATTTGAGAAATAAGATTATACTTACCCTGTATTATCTTTCTTTTCCCTTAAGAGTACCTATGACGCGAGGTCTAAGAATTCACTTTCAGTAGAGAACAATCTAATGCTGATAAGCTGCTGTTTGCATGATCAAACTTCTTATCACTGTCATCTAAGGGCTGAGCTGATGAAAATTCGCCATCACTTTCCTCACTGGCATTTCAAGGAAGATTGCAAGGAAGATTTCATCTCTAAAAGTGGCGGAAATCCTCTTGTCATGTCAACAGCATACTATTGCTTCCTAGGCTTTACTTAAACACCAGTTGCTCTTAGAAACCTACACTTTTTAGGATCTACGATTCTAAGAAATGTCTTGACTGGAACTTATGCTTGGAAAAGGGGTCACAACATATAATTTGATAACATTTCAATCTCTTCAGCAAAGTAAGAAAGGTGATGGGAACACACAGTCAACAAAGATGTACGAGAAATGTTGCACCTCAGTGTTATTTATTCCCTGTCCACCTCTGGTAGTTTATCAGTTTCAATATCTCCTATTGTATTCGTGTAGCTCTCTTTATGGCATTCATATTTGACTTCTTTGCCAATGCTGCACATTCATCAACTTGATTCCCATAAGGGGAAATTATTTAACCATCAACATTCTACAGATTGGCTGTTCCCTTGTAATAAACATCTTACAGGAGATCCTATTAAATGCATATAAACTTTTTAAGCTTTCATTTTCACTTTTTTACTAGTTATATTCCTCTCATTGCCTTGCATGTTACATTGACTACCTCAACAAAATTTCATTATAGCACAACATATGTCAGTGCTCTCTCATAAGATAAATTACACCATATTGGTTGGTCGAATTGACATACAAGATGCGTGACTGCATTGACCATACGCGATCCGTGAGAGAGTTTTAGAGGTGCAGAGTTCAAGTCGATAGAGAAGAGGTCCAAAGAAAGCAAAGGTCTATATATAAACAATCCGTGAGAGTAGTTCAAGAGGTGCAGAGATCTAGCCGGTAGAGTAAAGGTCCAAAGAAAGCAAAGGTCAATATATAAACAATCTGTGAGAGTAGTCCAGGCGGTGCACAGATCAAGCCGGTAGAGGTCCAAAGAAAGCAAAGGTCGATTTAAAAACAATCCGTGAGAGTGGTCCAAGAAGTGCAGCGTTCAAGCCAGTAGAGTAGAGGTCCAAAGAAAGCAGAGGTCAAAATATATATAACTAAACACCAATTCGCACGTAAAGACACCTAATCGCAGGCGAGAAGCCACAAACAACAGTAATCTGAAGTCGTTACTGACAGGTGTCACCAAATGGCGCTGTAAAACGGCTGAAAAAAACAAGAACTTTCCAAACTAAAACGGGCGATTTGCGCCAATTTTGAGTTTTAAACGATGCAATTTTAATGTGCTCATACATCAAATCGTGCGGGTACTTAGTGGTATAAACGCGATTTGGAGTCAGTCATGTATTACGGAAAATTCGGCGAATGAGATATCATGCGCATGATCATTCGAGCAAAATTAGAACATGTTCTTTTTTCTAAAATTTTTTCGAGAATTAATTCTGGAATGATTATTCGCATGATCAGTCCCCGTGTAAAGCGGCCTTAATACACGATGAATGGACATCATTCGCATGATCATTCCAATGATCATTCGAACAATCATTCCCCGTGTAAAGCGCAGCAGCTACCACAGCTACTGCCTGCACAAAATAGTGACGTCAAAGCGGTATTTGAGTGGGGGCGGTATTTTTTAGCGCGGGAAACTCGGCAGATTTTCGGAGGTCATTTTCAAGTCTTATAACTAAGATTTGAGCAAAAATGATCATATCATGGTTCTCAACAATGATTGGAGAATGCTATAAAACTAAATTTGAAAAGTATGCAATTTCCCTATTCAAAAGAATTGGCGCTGCAATCGGCATCTATTGCTGTTAAAATGTGTCCATTAAAAACATATTCGCGAAAATATTTGGAATTTTGTGGAATTTTGGAATTGGACTTTAGCAGCCACATACGATCCCCCAAAAATCATGCCTTGTATTCCGGTTGAAAAGAGGTGCATTTCAAGCTGTATCAGGAAATGTCTATGGGTTCACGAAGGAATCATATGGTACAATTATAGATAGGTCGAGATTTTGCACCTCTTCTTATAGTCCGTTATATGATTGTGGAGTGGAGTGAACAGTTGCAGCAAACCTATCATTGTATTGATGACTACTGATGATGTTGAGACAATTTGGACCAGTCTTGATCAAATTTTCTTATGCATTATATGCTGATCGATTTTCAAGCACAGCAGCCCCTTAGGCCTTGAATATATTCATCGCATCCCTCCTCAATTTTCGACTTTTCAACTACGCGACCGGTTCTCTCCCCTGGCGCCCGTCCCTGATCAGTCTTTAATTACCTTCCAGCCACCAGTCCACTCCCACAATCAACCCACCAGCTTTATACGTTTGTTTGTACCCTTGTTTCACTTGCACGAGTAGATTCGTGGACGGATGTTTTTTCAAAATTGTTATTTGTGAACTCTACAGCTTGCAGCAGTGCGTAAAGACAAGCCCATGAAGCATCCCGCTCTGATTTTATGCTTTTTTCTATCGTCTACCTCTAGCACCTACCTGTCGGGTTCATACTGCCAGTGAAATGTTTTATCCTTCATTGAAGAAATACTCGTTTGATATCTATTAACTTTTTATTTCTACCGAAAGTCATCCAATATTAGACAAAGTAATTAATTTTCTTTGTTTTTGATAAAGATGGGACTTGTCCTATATTTTCCTTGAATGCAATGTCAAATCCAATTTGCTCTCGGTTGCCTCAAAGATCTCTAGAACCTTGAACCCTTCAATATTTGTGGGATAAAAAAATCAAAACGCTTCAGATAAAATTTCAAAGTTTATGATATGAATATATGAATTCATAAATCAACATTAAATGCACTTCAGTATCATTAAGGTATTAAAAAAATTCCCCTTATAAAATGAGTAAATACAAAACATTTGTGAATCAATTTGGAAGTTAAACGGTACATTACTTGAAGGCAGCTCATATTCGACGTCAGACAACTGAAACTAATCTTTTCAAAGTTTCAACTTCCAAATTAAGCGTTTTTTTTAGGCTGATTCCAATATATATTGGAATAACGAAAAAAAGCGGAAATTCCAAATTTACAATTTTCAAAAATAGCGGGATACGAGGAGTTGAATGTCGCGCTCAAATTTGTTGAAAGTGAGCTTCATTTATCCCTGTTTGTCTACTTGTTCTGCCCCTGTGAATTTCCCCTGCATCAGCAGTGGAACATGAAGCAAGTATATTTTAACAGTTTTCATAGACCGTGAAGTCCACAGTGGTCTTGATTTGAGCTAGGGCATGATTTGTTCAATCCTAGGATTGATTGACTGCAGCCTCCACTCTTCCCCATCCAATGCTAGTTCCCTTACCTCCTGGTATCTCTTCCTATGTACATTCCTCTTTGTTTGGTCCATAAACTTATTCCTGGGTCTTCCCCTGCGAACTTTCCCCTCTATTTCGCCTTCAATTATGTACTTCACAAATCCATTGTGTCTAAGGGTGTGTCCAATTCATCTGGTTCTTCTTTTCTGTATGGTGTTCCATTTGGTCGTTTCCTCTTCTAATCTTCTGTGCACTTCATCATTTCTTATTGTGTCCGTCCATTTTACCTACAGCACCAGGTTTTAGAGGCTACTAGTATTCTCTGGTCAGCTTTACCAATGGTCCATGCTTCCGATCCATAGTCTCTTAGACATCTCTATTTCCATTAAATTGGAAGATGCATTGTGAAGGTTATATTATTATGGATAATAGGGATGAAAATTACGCTATAATTTTTCCTCAGCCACTCGTACTTTATAAAGCTATGTACATCAGTCTACTATAACTAATATCTATTTTCTAAAGTTGCTGTTTGCACTGCAATGTGAGGAAATACAACTGGATTGCCATCTCGAGAGAGAAAATGATTCAATTACTAGGTTTGTTCTTGTGTTTTGAAAAACATCTGTGGTGAGCAAGCGGCAACTCAAGGGAGTAATTGTCAAACATAAAGCGGATTTCATTTCAGGCCAGTGCAATTCAAGTCTATTTCATTTTCATAAATGCCAGCGAAACAAATTTTCAAAGTATTTATGAGCAGGATAAAATGTCACGAACTCCCAAGCTTCGAGCGGAGACATTCTTCTACGCTATGAATATTTAACGAAACATTTTTTTCCATATATGCAGTTCATGTGCGTATGTCTTCGACGCGAAATGCATTTTTCATTCACCGAGACCCGACCATCAGGCGAGTGAGTGCCCGCCATCCACTCCATGCCAACTCCTCCCGAGACACCTGACCTTCGACAAACATCTCCGGCTGCACGAGAGAGAGCGAATGAGAGTGTGGTGACCTTCCAGCTTCCACGCCGCCTCCGTCCGAAACTATTTTATTCACCTGATCGGCGGCTCGTGACGTCGCCATCTCTCAGGAAGGTCGTGGATTAGGGAGGCGACTGCGAAATGGGAAGAGGAGAGTGGAGGCTTGTGGACTGGAAAAATCGCCGCCGACCTGCGTTATGCGTCCCTCGAATGATTTTTACCTCGGCGTGACGACGTAGGAAGTGATGGCTTTGCGCTTCGGGGATAAACACCGCGTCTAAACTGTGGTCGCGTACTTTGAGAGACGCACATGAGGTAATAAGGTTTGATTTTTTGTTGGTGCGTCAACGGCTAAAGTCATTTGCATCACCTGCTATCCGTCACTGGAAGGAACAAAAATACTCTTGCACCTAGTGAATTGATTAGGAAATTAAATGTCACATTACTTGACAGACGCTCCTGTTTGACAGCTAACTAAAAGCAATCTTTTTAAAGATTCGTCTTCCAAAGTAAGCTGTTTTTAGGTTGATTCCAATAGGCTCAATGGAAGAACTCAAATTACTCTAGTAAAACTTTGTCGAATATTCAATAGTTACCGTACTACTCAGCTGTTCCCTATAAAAGAGGATTGTTGAATTCATTAAAAAGCCTAATGTAGTTAAAAGCTGTTTTGTTCTCCTAAAAGCCTCAAATACGGCTGAGACAGTCATACTAATCACGTAGAACCTTAAAAACCTACTCCAAATTTTATGATTATGTTTTCCATGATTAATAAGCATACGTCATCGATTTTTCGCCTATTGCATTTCATTTTAAAACACATGACATCATAATAGAATGGGAAACATTAGGCGCTATTTTTTATGAATAATGCTCATGGATCACAAAAATCACTGGGACTAAAGTGATTACTCCGAACTTATCACATTGGATTAATCGAGCGATAAATAACTACGCGGGAATGCATTGTATATAAACGAATGTATAATTGAATGAACAAGAAAATTAATGGAAATAGAGTAGGTTCTATTTTCCGTTCAGTCATTCAGATAATGATACAATTTTCCGCTTTACATGATACAATTTTCCTCATGAAAGAGTTAATGCATATGTTTGTACACTAAAATGTACTGTGTACAGTGATCTTACGTAATTTTAATGTTGAATGCTCTCAACGCGTTATTTTATGATTTACAGTCCACCCCATGATTCATCTCAGGCTATGGCCCAGATGGTCAGAACGATTTCCTTTTCGTTTAAGCGTAGCGATGAGTAATGAAAAGATAGAACAGATGATTCAAATGTGATAACATCTATTACCAGCTGTGATGCACGCGAGAGGCCCTATAATTCTGCGTTTCGAGGAAAGCTGCTGCTTAATTGGAACAGTAAATAAAAATCTTTTCCACATTTCTAATGGAGGCTATCAATGTGGGCTAAATTTAGTTTGATGAATTTGATCGAGCAATTTTACGCTGTAAGTTTCCAAGTTTCTTTTTTCAAAAAAACTCTCACAGACTGCTTGAAAGTGCAACTAAAATCAGAAAAAATGGGTGTAGAAAATTTGTTTTTATTACTCGACTAATTTTTAGACCTATTCAATAGGGTAAGTCATTTATTTTTGCCTTTGATTTTAAAACTGATGGTTTTCAAACAAATGTTTAAGGTCACTGTCACGTATTAATCCAAAATGATTGTTTCCCTGGTAGCAAGCGACTTTGAAGAGCCTTTTCATGTGTTCGAAGAGCAGATACCTGAAATGATTTTGCTGGTTCTTGTGGCATTTTTACAGATAAAATTTGAAGAAAAAACTGAGAAGTCAGTATTTTTCAGATATCCCTCCAACTTTCGGCTTTCAAATGATGAAATGTGGATAGAAGAATTGAATTTATACGGATCTAAAATAGTCTGGAAAAATTGATGCCATTAGGCCAACTTTTATGTTTTTTGGTTTAATAAATTAACAGTCTCATTTCCACTAATTAATGGAAATTTATATGAAAGATAGAAACTTCCAAACATTAGTATTAACGTTAACCTCCTTTCTAGGGCATAAAGTTACCATCTATAAAATCCATGGGTAACGAAAATAGTACTGTTACATTAGGCAAATCAGGGGTTAACCATGCCGTCAAGTCATTACGCTTAAATTATTTGAAATGGATACACCTTAATTTTTAAAATATCTTGAAAAATAACGTAAAATGTCTTATTAGTATGATGTAATATTCGATAAATAGGCGTTCATAATGGTGGTATCGTAATGTGTGCGGCAAAAACCATGCCATTTCTTTTCAAACGAAGCCCGTGACAACAATATTCTTCCCTGCACTTGTGATATATTATAAAGTTTATAAAGCAGAAAGAAATAATGTATTAATTTTAATTTTCATCTTTATTTCATTGTCTTTTTTTAAATTATCTATTCAGATTCAAATTTCGAACTTAATTACTCGAACGTTCGAATGGAGGAGATTGCTACGCACTCCTAGTCGCGCCACCAATTCAAACCAATAAACATAACCGTGTTGGGCAATATCTATGCCAACGTAATATTGGCATGAGAAAAGAACGCTTACAGTTATTCATGAACACATTGAGATTGACTTAGTAGTCTACCTTCTTCGATGAACTTGAACGGCAATTCACGATCAAGGTGTACATAACATTACTGAACCTAGAACTGTGTATTATGTAATCAGGCTAAGTTAAGGGCAATGTGCATTTGTCTCACAATACAGCCAGAGTCTATTTTAATCGTACGGATTGAACTAGAGATATCGACTATTAAATAAGAATGCCAAAATAAAGGTATACTATGGTCATTCATGCCCGAGGCTACTAAATAAACAGTGGTTCGGCGTAATATATTAGTATCTACCATCTCGTAGAAGTCAAAGATTCCAAAAACATATCAAGTCCCTCCATCATTCATTGTAAGCTTTTGTTGCTAATTTTCCGTGAAAGCATTCCACTTATTCTCATGAATCAGCAAAAAGCAGTGAGAGATACATCTTTGCTCTGTGTCTGTAATTGAAAGAGTCACTCAGTTAATGCGTTGCACAGGAAATGCTCAGAAAAACAACCCGAGTGCTACACGCGATTAAGGACTCAAGAGGTGGAAGTCGATTGCCTTTCATCGAGCAAATTGCTGTCAAGCGTCGCTATTAATAACTAAACTTTTTAAATCGAAATAAAAAAATCACATGTAATGGCGTTTTTTTTTTAATTGCTATCATCATAGTTATGTTATATCATCATAGTTATCTATGGTACAGATTGGTGCAAGGACGTCAATCACTTTTGTAGCATCACCATTCATCTTGATACTAAATTTTCGCGAATCATATCTCTATCAGCTGTTCCCATCACCGAGGATAACAGATGATTCCAATGAGCGCGGACATTAACTTTTAACTACCCCATCCGTTTTCTCATGTTTGAAAAAAATATAAAGAAAACCATGGGAAACTCTGATGCTGGAAAGACTTGGATTGACCTAAGTTCAGTGAGACATTTAGTTTGAAATTTCCTTTGAGTAATTGGTCACTTCTCGCATCTCTTTTTTATTAAACGAAATAATACCCCAATGGCGGTGAACATCTTTCCTAGGATAAATGTCTCTCCAGTATTCCACCGGGTAAGCAGGTCCATGTCTCTCGAAGTTTCGGAGAACGACTTGTTCTCCGTCTACAGGGGTTCTGCAGCAGAACCCCTGAAGATTCCAGATTCAGAAACCCTAAAGAACCAGTTTCAGAACCCCTGAAGATAAAGAACAAGTCGTGCGCCGAAACGTCGGGAGGCACAGACCTGCTCACCCGGTGAAATACTCGAGAGACATTTATCCAGCAGATACGCGAGGAAATTCTAAGATCACTCAAAATCTTTCCTTCTTCGTTTGTCCTTCGTCACTATTGTTGCTAAGGAATAAAAACGCATTAGAATTTTGCTCACTGGATCTCAATTTTTCTAAATGTCGGTTAGCTGGTAAGTTCAGATGGTTAACGTCCCATCCGACGGATGGAGAACTTCTCTTTAGTTGGTCTCCACATGGCATCCAAGGAGGGATCTGGTTTATGCTGAAAATTCTACGACCCATCCGATATTCGAACGCAGGCCCTTAGAATGGGAGGCTTCCATGCCACACCGACTGGAACCCCTTGTTTAAATGTCAATGATGTCAAATCTCCTTCATTTTTGTTCTCTGCGCAATACGGACTCAATCAGTTTTTGAGTGACCCGGAAATTTTAACTTCTCCTCAAATCGTGCCGTTCAAATTATTAGAAGAACACGAAAAGGTAGCTTCCGGTCTCGGCGATTAAATGCCGAACGCTGAATTCCTAAGTCCACGAATCCAACTCGTCCTTGATTCGAAGTAATTTAAATACCATGATTCCACTGGATAAATTTTCATGATTATTATGCGGTGGCACCAAATTCAGTATAGCGGAATTGGAAGTAAACATCGAGTTCAGTTCGAGGACATAGTATTCGGGAAGGCTTAGAATTTGCATACGATATGGCATTGTTAATTAATTCATATCATGATGATGATGATTATCGCCCAGTTTAGTTCGAACATGTACCAAAACGAGTTGAAACATTTTCAAAGCCTTAATTCTCGGGTACTATCTATCTGAGAGAATACATCATATAGCATTTCACAGCTTTTTGGCTTGATTAAGGTGGGAGCCCCTAGAAACTCTGAGGCTACACGCTAAGGTTAGGTTGATTGAGGAATTCAGAACTGATGTGTATCACAGTGACACAGAGAATATCCTGACGCTTCACTACATCTCTAGGTCTGACAGATGCGATAAAATAAGAGAGATTGCCGAACAAATAGGTACAAAAACTCATTCTCTATGTATAATAGGTGACCACAATAAAAACTGAGCTCCACTAAATACACTCCCATACCACACGTCACCATTACATCTTCTAAAACCTTATCACTGGCATCTTTACACGGCTGGTGTCCTAACACCCCCTGCCATACGCCCACGTGGCGGCTCGCAGTGTAGTATGTAGATGTAGTATTGGAGTCGTTTTCTATTCATAGGTTGACGAATTAACTAACTAATCCTGATTAAGCCGGGCTAAAATAATTAGTGTGAAAATTAAAGAAGATTGATGCAAAATAGCTTTGGATGTCAACACTATGCGGGAAAAAATAGTTACCATGATATGAAAAACCGTGCATGCATTACGAAAGAAGAAAATCGAGGAGAATTAACGCTGACGTAAGATAAAAGATTCTCACGTTTTATTATCCACATCTAACTATTACCCTGAAAGTCACCAAAAGGGTGTTTGTTTGGGGGTGACTTAAAACCAACATGAACTACAGTGAAGAAATTTACTTTCACCAGCAAGCACCACACTATCGGTATACTACAAATGCTACAGAAACTACTAAAACAATCTATAATTTAACTATGAAAACGTGACACAAGAGTCATGCAGAGAACATGCAAAACATGGTGTTAACTCTACTCGGCAGGTTTAGGAACATGCATTAGGGTGCATATGGATTAATCAGCTACTCTACCTGTCAACTAATCTACTTCAAAGTCTTAAAGGTTTCTTATCGATCGGGAAAAACGTCATTTTAAAAATTTCTGTTCTACAATCTATTTCCTTTATTTTTCCCATGATCTAATCTACCGTAGTATGTTGGAGTTCGTTAGACATTGAAAACTTCGTCTGAAAATAAATCGGATTTAAATTTACGTTGGTTAATCGGTTTAAATTATCGTTGTGTCTCCGGCAATTAAAGCTATTATCTCATGAAACCCCAAACTCCTAAAATGAATTCATTAATAACAAATTGGCTGAAAAAAATAGATAAGCACATGGTGGAATTCCTGCATTTTAGGAATATCAAAATAATTGGACATCATAGTTGCTTAGTCGGCAACAAAATGGGTATCACTCACTTTCGTCAGTCTCACTTGGTGGTATTCCATCATTAAAAAATTATTTTTTTTTTAATTTTAAGATGTCAACTTTTACTAAAACCACTCGATTTATTAAACAACGACCCAGGTTTCGATGTGCATTCACATCATCTTCAGGTCGAAGATGATGTGAATGCACATCGAAAACTGGGTCGTTGTTTAATAAATCGAGTATTTTAGTAAAAGTTGACATCTTAAAATAAAAAAAAAAATTTTAATAAAATGGGTATTTGATGAAGCTTGTGCAGGAAAGTTCACGGTTCACTTTGCATATTTATACTTTGTACATCCATCCATTTAAAAATAGGTACTCCGTAGTGTTTGAGAAACATGTGTATTTCATGGGCTTGGTACACTTTGCCCAACTCATTCTTGTGAACACAAAATTACTCCCTGGGATCACAGAGCTGGCGCAATGATGCACATCCTGTCACACAGAGGAAACATATAGTCATGCATGAGTAACACTGTTTAGCAGTTGTCAGAAGATAAGGTTTTATTGTGTATCATTCGCATAAGGTTTATGATTCAGGAGAATCCGGTGTCGCTATGTTAGCGAAAGGCACCTCATCAAATAAAGTGGAGCTCGCTTGAGAGTGATGGAGTGGATGAAATAAGGGAAATAAAGCGTAAGGAAATCATTTTTCTTCCTGTCTCAGAATGTAAACTAAACGAACATGGCAAGACGCCAAGAGATAACGGCTCGTGTGAAGCGTTAATCGTAAATTATGGACGGCTCGGGCTTTAAATGACTGATGCACCAAGGTATTTCGGGTTTTGCTGCAGGCTACCGTGGGTCAAAATATTTTATTTCGGCGTAGAAGTCGTGTTTTGAGAAAATAAAATGGAACGCAAACAATCAAACGGTCATAGACATGTTCTTTTGGCTGCAATTTTTCAGGTTTCAGTCATTGTGATCAGAGAGTATATTATCAAACCAGGGTTTAAGTTCAGCCGGAGCTATCCGTGGCAGAACTTGGGAACTTTTTCTTAGCCTATTCAGTCTAAATAACTGGGGGCCATTCCATGCCTTCAAGATTTCTCCAGCGCCCCGGTACATCTAAACTTAGATATCAAGCACTGTATCTAACGTTTTTAATCAATTAATAATTCGCGAGACTGTGACAGAAAGACTTGGAATCAGACACAAAAAATCGTTTTCCTAAATCTCAAATGAAGCCATTTGCTTAAACCAAGATGTACTCGTATAACTAAAAATAACGAGAGAAAAAAGAAAAAAAGTTGCCGGAGCAAACTTATGACAGGATGGAGAGTCGTTTGTAATCATGAGATGGATGAAAACTTATCCCAAAATTATAAACCATTTTTCTCCTCTCCTCAAGGCCATATTTCCCATCGCCACGGTTTTTTTAAAGTAAAAAATTAGTTACTTCCATGCAATGAAAAGTGGGAGCCGCCTTCATACTTCTTTTATGCAGACACTAATTATTATTCTATCGACCATTGTCATATCACTCGGTAATTTGCAATCCAATAAAACTTTCAGGTCGGGAGAGTGATAAAAATGCATTTCCAGGCAAGTTTTCCAGCATATGTTATTGATTATTATCGTTTTGATTATTCACTGCTTCACTGGCAAATATTTTTGTGATCGACCCAAAAATCAATTCATCTCGGCGCCCATGATTGGGAAAAATATGAAAGCCCTGGTAGAATTCCGAACACGTGTCATTTAGGTCATTAGGCAACCCGCGAAAATGCCGGTGACTAATTTGCAGCCGGTCGCTCTGCCACGGTTTCAGCATCCTGTGTTTAACATGAAATTATAAAAAAAAAACATGTTCATTCAAGGAACTATTTATTAAATTTTGGGGGCATGATCTCAATATGCCCATAATTGTGATCCTGAGCCCGGTGATTGCCAATTTGGCGAAATAATAACTGGGTCAACCTAATTATCATGTACTAGGTTGATCAGATTTTGTAAAGGCCGCTTCACGCGATACATTTTATTGCACAACCAAATGTATCGTAGAATTTACAAGAAACTGAATGCAATTAGAGCAGATTCTATTTCCCGAAAAGTCATTCAGACAATCATACAATTTGCCGCTTTACACGGTACAATTTTCTTCATGAAAGAGTTCAAACATTCGGTTGTACAATAAAATGTACCGTGTAAAGCGGCCTTAAGAAATATCACTAATCGCATTAAGACAGACAAGATGGCATTTGAAAGACAAGCGAGGTAGCGAATGAAGTGTCATCGATGTACCAGTGAGATATTTTAAGCAGAAGATGTGTCACAGAGTGTACACCCGATCTGCAATTCTTGAGGACGTTGGTTCCTCTGCCTGCATTTTGAGAGTGAACAGATCGAATAATCGGACTATTTTGAGCCCAATCTATCACACATATGACTTATATTATCCTCACCTTATATCCCCGGCACCTTACAAGGCGTCCAAAATCCCCACTACCTTTACACCTATCCTCCTCTTATCCGAAACATATGGATATCTCCAATAATCTGGGAAATGAGGCGCCCTTGAGTAACAAGAACCTCATTACTCTATCATGAAACCTGAGAAAACTTTATTTTCAGTGACTCGAAGTGAATTTGGCGTATTGCCTCGCATTGAGTAGGTCAGAGGCGCGGCAAACTCCAAAGGTACGAGCGTGTAAAAATCTCTTCATCCAACATGGGTCAAAAAAGCGAAGGCCAACGCCTGAGAAAAAGCGCGCAATCATAGCGGTACTCGATCAAGAAGACAGGCACTCAGTCACGAGGGACACCCACCTCGGAAATGTAGCTGTCTTCGTCCAGAACACACTCCAGCTGATTGAACCAGGTCGTCTCGAGATAAATCCACACCATTATCGTCATCATGTCCTCCATCCTCTTCCGAGTTATCTCCTCATCGCGAACGCCGCACCCAATGCCAACACTTCCGTCCGACTATCCCGTCTCGTGTCCGTTTCAGGCGACGCAAAAATATATAGTACTCTTGCACCCACAAAATACGGTCTGCGTAACAACTTCGCGGGCACAACCGTAGGAGTCCCGCGCGGCACACGCAAAAAACTGCTGTGTTGCGAAGGGGGGAAAGAACGAGCGAAGGAACTCGCCGACGAGTCGCCTCTGTCCTTTCCCCTTCCTCTGCCTTCACTCGGAACTCGGCATTGTCGTGATCCGCAGGTTTCTGTTCTCCCATCCCCACCCCACGCGCGGAATCGTGAAAAAAAACAAGTGAAAGAGAGGCTCCGCAACGGACGCCCTCTTTCGGGCAAAGCGTTGCGCTAGCGCGAATCACGAATCTCTCCTCAATAGGTTTTGCGCGCTACGGACCTCACGGCCTTTCCTCTAAGTAAGGTTCTATGTAAAGAGGTCGCTGGGTATGCATACAGCTCTATGTACCCAGGGAATACCCGCTTACTTTGGCGAGTTCGCGAGAGGTAATTATCTTTGCTTCTGCGACTCTTGCTATTGCAAAGGCGTTACGTCATTTTTAGATCTGCGGAAAAGTGGTGTCACGTAAAGAGATATTCGATCCGGCCATCATCCTTATTACGCGGACTAAAGATTCTCACGTGACGATTCCCGGATGGTGGTAAACAATGTATCATAATGCAGAAATAGTGTTCTCTTTTTCGACCTGTTTGTGGTGTACGGCAGGATTCATGTCTCATCAGCTTTTTTATTATTATTTTGAGAATTACACGAAGGAAAAAGTTTGCTATGAATTTTATCGCGGAATTCAGTAAGGACAGAAAAGCTTTATTAATGTTCACTGACTATCGCGGGTTAATGCCATCGCCCCGAAATGCTTGATCGGCAATCAAAACTCTTCAGAAGTTAATCAGAAATTAAATTGATACTCTTATCTATCGAATATTTCATGTTGATTATAAAGAGGTACCTGACGGCTCAATCACCATTACGCAGGATTTTTGTACCTGTACGCAGGCGTATGATATTAATTTCAACAATCACAACAATGCACAATCGTGTACTCGGATGCAAGATAAAGCACCAAAATATGACTATTTATATGGAAAAAATAGTTTGATTTTGAATGAAAAAACAAGTACTTGTTATGATTTTACATTTAATTTACAGCAACACGACCTAGGTTTCGGCATATCATGCCACCTGAAGATGGCATGATATGCCGAGACCTAGGTCGTGTTGCTTTAAATTAAATGTAAAATCATAACCAAGTACTTGTTTTTTCATTCATTATGATGGTGTTCCACCGAGTAACGCCAGAGACAGTGTCTTATATTCGTTTTATTTGATAGCGATACGAGCCCGTATCCTCCAGATGACGGTCAGGCGCCTTATTTTCACTGAATTTTCCTCTTTCGGTGTTTGGTCATCTATCCGTGCGTGTGGCTAATTTTTGCAATTTCCGCAGTAATTACAATATAGGATTGATTTGAATGGAGGCGAAACCTGCACGCTGATCAAGAGAGGACCTATACAATGTGGACCTGGTGTTTGGACAAGAGGAAATCATGCTCTTTGAGTTTGCACATTGTTTTTACATGATAACCATCGGAATATATTTTTTTATATTTCCCTGATACTTTTGGTTTCCGTTATATGCCTTTTTGAAGAATCTCATTAACATGCGTTTATTTCTACCTTTGCTTAAATTAGATTTGAGTGGAAGAGTCATCTTCCGTTTAAATCAAAATAAAAACTTACAGCCAGTTTAGTATTCACTGCTCACTGTCTCAGACATGACGTTTTGGAAATGAGGCATACAGAGTAAGGATAAAAATTAGCACTTTTCCACAAATTTGAATTACAAAAATTAAAATTATGCAACACGCGTTTCGGCTTATCAAGCCATCATCAAGTGTGCACTTATGGTGCAAGTGTACACTTGATGGATTGGATTGGAAGAGATTGAACTGTGGTGTCATTAGAGAATGATAAAGATAAAATAGACAGAGATAGTCTTTTATGAGTAAATAAAAAATTATCGCTTTTCCACATTTTGTATTAAAACATTAAAATTACACAACACGCGTTTCGGCTAACCAAACCATTATCAAGTGTGCGCTAACAGTGCAAGTGCACACTTGATGGATTGGATTGGGAGAGATTTAACTGTGGTGTCATTAGAGAATGATAAAGATTTGATAGACGGAGATAGTGTTTTATGAATTAGTTCTGAAAAGATAAGGCGTTGAGAGATGTTCACCGAGAACAGAGATGTATATTGGTGATGCGTATTGGAGGCATTTTGAGACATAACAAAAAGAAAATGGAGCGGAGAGATTCAGCAAACCGATCATCTGATCGACGGGTGATGATGATGAGTTGCTTGCATTACTTTGGAAAATGAGCAAAAAAAAACTGTTTTCCCTAAAGAATTCAATTATTTAATTCTCTCAAGTTAAAGTAGAATTCCGTGATTAATTCTTGAGAAATCTTTAATTTCAATCAATTATCAAATTCCGCTTGTATCCGTATTAAAAATTTATTGCACTATCATGTGGCGCATTCATCCAGGTGTGTTGCTTTCCGAATGATCTCCTCCTAGATAATAAATTTAATCTCCCATTTTCAACGCTGCACACGATTTGCGGAAGTTTTTCCTCTCTGGTTGCTGCAAGGCCATTATATGAGTTTGATTGACAAAGACGCGAGTGACGGGGAGAACGATTCGAACAATGCTTTCATCGCGGAGCACGCAATTCCTTGCGGAATCCTGAGTGTTGTTAGCTCGAGCAGGGGCACTACCTCATGATAAAAACCTATTCATTTGATTAAAAATACTCTGCCACCGTGGGCGTTGAGTGTTTTTCCTAATAGAATTCCTTCACTTTAATAAAGAAAAGTGTTGTTACTGACAAAGGCAATGGCTTGCTTTGAAGCTTTCCTGAAAATGTTAACATTTAATCCTTTCGTGATTTCTCGACTCAATTAGATTTATATCTCAGGATTGGCAGTGGACAGTAGACAGATTAACTCGTCTCCCTTGGCTATTAAGTGATCACAGTCCAGTGAGATGACCTTGATAAGGACAGCGCCGACTCGTTTTATGTGAAATGAGATAGAACTGTGAAACTTTTTTCAAATAAAGGTATCCAAGGCACGAGCGGAGACATGTCAACATCGGAGTTCCACGTACTCTCTTCATTAGGTGCTTTTCATACACATTTTCGGCGTGTGTTTCGTCCTCAAATCCTCAAGCTTCTACACCTATTAATTAGAAATGAGAACTTGGCGGGAGTGTGTTCTGTAGGAGAGACTCAGTTCTGTGCATTACCACAAAATCAGAGAAAATGTGATAAATCAAAAGGATTTTTGGGATCAAGACTCACTCAGGTACTTCCATGAACTACACTAATGATGAATGGACTAACTATAGCAAATCCTTTGCGACAAAAACTATTTAAGTAACAGACGTTGAGGCTTGCCTCTCGGCCCTGGCTGCCTTTGTCAATTCGCACTGACCGGGTGATCAATGAGTGCGTCAATACCTTTATTGTTCAGTTGAACTTGCGTCGTTAACCAATAACGCAGTCTTACTTTAGCGAGATGAATGACTTTGATTGCCATCCCAAAATTACAGGTACAACAAATTTTTCGCAAAAAATCGAACAGTTCTTTTAGTGCCTGATTCCACTAATGAGCATTCCGTTGCCGTGATAGACTCTTCAGGACGTAAATGTTCTTTCTAAAGTAGATGGCCCCTGTCTTTAAGATTGCGTTCATGAGTTTGAGCGGTTTGTGCACCTTTATTTATGGTAGATACGTCTGCGATTGTCTGAAAATTTGACAGAAAAAGAATATCTTGAAATGGCGGAGGTAGTTGTGTGTCTGACTCGCTCCGCTGTCTTGCATAGCAGTGGCTCCCGACTCTTTCCACTTGCGTGACACTAGGTAGTAAATGTTTCCGTAGAATATACCTTGGAATTCCAAACATTTGGAGCCCTTGGGGAAAGGGATCATACTGCTACTTTCCTCCTAGTTTTTCTCGCGTACTCCTAATCCATCGACCACGAGCCTCCTCAGAGCTACATCCACCACGGGTTGGGAACCGATGATCCTCGGGCACCTCACGGTAAAATCCTCCAGCAACATCAGATGTATATCATTTCTATATTATTGTACGAGAAAATTAACCCACAACCTTTGGACCAGTAAGCACGAACCATATATCTTTCGGCTTACCGTGACAAATTACTTTGTTTGCATTCCCACAATTACAGAAACGGCAGTTTTTTTGTAAAAGAATTCGAAGTTTCTTTAGTGCCTGATCCCGCTAATGGGCACCCCGCTTCCGTGAGAGAAGTTGAAAGTCATCATGTACCGAGTTTGTTCCCTCGGCAATATTTGCAAGTCATCTTTGGAATGAGAACGCAGTTCAAAAACCTATGGTATAGTAGTCTTACAGCAGTAAGCCATCTATTTTCAGCCAAGACAATCGCTTCTCAGTACGTCAAGATTCCGCGTCATGTTGGCCAAATGTTAACACGAGTCTTTTCCAAACACACGCCCGACTAATTGCTCCCTTAGTCAACTCAGCTCTAGAGGAACAGGCTCAAGCAGATGAATACCAAATAAGCACACTCAATGGATGTTTGTTTCTAAGTAACTCTTCCCGAGTACAACGGAAACAGCGATAGACCGCAATTACCACAACCCTCCTCACTTTTCATCCCATCCATTTTTATAACGCGCTTTGATAAAAATTCATCTCGAATAAAATAACTCTTAACTGTAGACGACAAAGGCCCATGGTTTTGTTTCCCATGTGAAGGACTAGATTTCATGTGCATTCAACTAGGCATACATGCAGAAATAGTGATTCCTCTCAAAAGTCTCTGCGTGATTCTGAACCGGTCCGATAATTATGTAAATCATATGAACTGCATGATTTGCTTGATTATTAAATAAATTGGACATAAATATGGCTAATTACTTCGATTATCGATCCGCAAAAAACCCAATCGCTACAGAAACAGATAGAATGTCGTAATATGTCGACAGGAAGTAGCCATCTGATGTGATTAATTAGTCTTGAAAACAACCATCCTCCTGGAATGAGCTTCAATTCGAGATCCCTAAATATGGCACGCATTTGCATGTTATCTTGTGAAAGCATCTTGTTTGAAGAGACAATCAGAAGAAAAAATGATGAGATTTTCCAGGAATAGAAAGGTTTAGCTAAAATTAAAGGTTGGGTTTTACAAAATTGTGCTGGTGAAAACATTTTCCGACTTTTTGCACGAAGGGAATATACTGTAGGAAAATGGCTTTAGTATCCAGGACATCAGTTGTAGAATCGCTATTGCCATTGAAGCACTTACGAGGCGATGGGAATTGATCAGTAGGACTCTTGATGAAAAAATCAATAAAAGGCTACTTAAACTCTAACTGTGGGTTGCGCAGTTTGGAGATTTTTACTATTGCATAGAGAGGAAGCGCGTATATTGAAGGCCTATGAGACTTGGATACGGAGAAAAATTGTGAGGTTGAGCTAGGTGGAGAGGAAAGCTTAGTGTGATATGAGAGTGAAAGGGGATTTTCGGAGGAGATACGCAGAAAGCAATAACGGCTGTCATATGAGGTATAAAGAGGGGAAGGAATGTTGAATGGGATAATAAGAGAGGAGAATGCTTGATAAACACGGAAGAGGAAATTGGGGAGACATTTTCGAAGGCATTCCAGGAAACAGAAGGACGGTATGAGGATCTCAAAGTCAATTGAATGGGGGAGAGGGACAAAATTAAAGTCAGGAGTATTTGAGAAGTATAGTATTAGAGGGGATAATGGTTGATAAACACGAAAGAGAAAAAAAAGAGACTTTTTGGTAGGAATTCCGGGAAACGGTACGATGATCTCGAGACCAATTGAATGGGGGGGAAAATGTAATAAGTAGTGGAAGCATTTCAAACATATCAGGAAATCGGGTAGCTGACGCAGTCTCTGTCCATGGGGTCGGTGGAATACCAAAATGATACGATGACCTCAGTGGATTATAATTATCATTATAATCTGAAGCTAAAGTCGTGGCAAATCTCGCATCTGCTCTTGAAGTAGCCTATTCCTCAATCCTCTCACAATGCTCCGGTTAATTGTCAATGTGACCGATGATCTTAACCTTCTCATCCAACAGATGTTATTACGTCAAGGAAGATAACGGAGTGGCTAGCGTAATCATGCTACACAGTCGTGTTCATATAATCGTGCATAAATATAAACGTGCACAGTAATCATGCTACACATGCGTGAGTCACGTTCCGATGACGAGGAAGGTTCCACGCCAATGATGTTTCAAATTGAGCCGATAAAATGAGGGGAAGCAATGAGAGCAGCTTTTACTGGCAAAAATGTCGAGCTCATCGTTTACTTGGTAATGCTTACCTTAGATTTGCACGAATTTTTGAACTACTGTCATCAGTTAAAGTCGGGGGTTTTCATCACGTTCCAAGCGACCAGGCAGGTGATGGGAGGCAATTTAAGCAACGGAGCCAGAAATTTGAGCGCTCATCGCTAAACAGTTGCCCGGGATTCAAAAACTTTCAAGTCCGTACTAAAGTCTCAATACGTATCCTTAAACAATGATGAGGTCTAAAGCCCGTTTAACGCGGGGTACGTAATTGCACAATCTGTTGAATGTACTTACGTGCATTTCAAATTGAGTTTCTAAATTAAAAATTACTGCACGACAAATTGAGAAAAACATGCAATGTTAAATTGTGCAATTTCTGGCCCCGTGAAAAAGGGTTTAAAAGAGGTTTATATGAACTGTCGCTTCCTATAGTAATATGATTTTAACGTTTTTGCCTACAAATACAGTTATGTTAGGTAGTGTTGCTCATCGGGTTTTGCGACAATTCCAGGTCTTCAATGACACGGAATCCTGCTACAAGCAAATCATTTTTCTTTTAGCCTTTACGCGCGAAGACTTTGTAATATCAGCTTGATATCAAATAAAATAATATTGAGCCGATTGAGATAAATAAAGATTAATCAACAGATTCAGGTGAGATATCGTGGAAGTTCGTCATATCAAAACAGAAACAACAATGGCACTTTTCCACAGGATAAAAATTATCTTTTTCAAGATATTATTAGCATGTGGAAATTGTTGTTTCGGTTATAATAAAGACTAACCAGATTCATTCATGAAGTGTAATCAAAGTTCTTGAAAAAAGATCACCACTCAAGTGGCGCAATTTGATATCTGCAATCACCAAGGGATAAGGAAATAGCCTCAGCTCCTAATTTTGCTGCAATTGATCCTCAGAGTACATTCCAAATAACTGAAATAAAAGCAAATTCTGCTATCGAACGACTCATGTACGTTCACAATTGAACGTTAGCTTCCTAAACTCGTTTTTTTGATAGATAAGTGTATTACATCGTGAAGGTAATAATTTCCTTTTATTTTCAACGTAAGCCAGGCCAGATAAATCGATGGGACCTTGAGGAACTCCTCTGTCCACTCAATCCATTGGGTGAATCAAGCCAATGCGTTGCCTGACGGATTGCTTGCAAGCGTTTGGGATCCGTAAAACTTCCTAGTTAGTAGCACGTACTCTTTTGTTTCCAGCATAAATAAAACGTCCGTGAAGCCAATATAATCGATGAGCACGCTAGGAAAACTCATCACTTAAACATCTATTTACACGTGCAGATATTTCGCAAAAATGATGTTAACCTTCTAGTAGATAGTTGAGGTTTTTATTCCCTTCCATCTCGAGAGTTACTGATGAATTCAAAAGAAATAGCTGCATGATCTTTCCTCATTGTCTCTTCTTTTGAAGGTGGAATTCCAATCTAGCTGCTGCAGATATAGCAAGTACCCTCGATTAGGAAATTACTCTTCTCCGTATTTTATGCTCCCCTGCTTGGGTGAGATATCCTATTACACAATCTCAACCTGGGCTCCGACTGCATTTAATCAGGTTTTTTTGCGTCCCCTTGTGATGCAGGTATTTTTTTGCTGTTAATTTTCAGTTAACCCAGTAACGCAGAATTATTTCGAGCCATCACATCGGGAAAGCCATGTTAAAACTATTCGATTGAATTAACCAAATATTTTGGCTTTCAAATACGAAAGTTTATCAGAAAATTGTACAATAAGAATAATATGACCTCACAAAAGTTGCATTTCGTTAACTTGAAATGTGGAGAAAGTAGGGAAATTTAGAACTAGATATATTTTGTGTGATCATATGATCACACAGGTGTTGAGGGGATTAAGGATGATGGCCTTTTCTTTAATAATTACCCGTAAAAGTTGCTTAGGTTACCTATACTATTTGGGCTATTAATATTTTATAAATTTGATGCAGCGTGTATATTAACATGGGCAGTTTTACCTTACTCATAAGTGGTTTTTCTGTTCTTGGCAAAGGATTGATCGCCCGACTCTATAGTTTTCATAATTATAAACATGCACCTTAAGGCTTTAACTACTAGTATTTATGATCTACTAGAAGATGAAATCCGTTGAATTAAAACAGAAATAAGAAAAAATTGATTAAGATGCATAGAATCCTCCCAAATGACTTTCATAATGAATTTATTATGCGAAGGTCAGTAGAAGTATGCTAAAGATAAAATGGTAAGACCAAATAAGAAATAATGAAGTTTTCAGAAGAGTAGAAGAGGAAAGGACAATATGGAACATCATACAGAAAAGAAGAACGAGATGGATTGGATACACTCTGAGGCAACAGGCTTGTGAAGAACATAATTGGAGGCAAAATTGAGGGAAAAGTCCCCAAAGAAAGTTCCCAGGAACAAGTTCATATACCAAATAAAGAGGAAAATACATAGGAAGAACTACCAGGAAGTAAGGGACCTAGTATTAGATAAAGAAGGTTGGAGGGCGGCAGTAAACCAATCTTGGGATTGCACGACCAATGATGGTGATGTTATGGTCACTCATGGGCAGGCTGAGATGAAAAATATTCATTTTAAACATACTACATTGACCATTTAACGCGATGCTTAGGGGCAACGATCATATACGTAAGTACCTCGAGTATAAATGAGTTCCCATATCAAGTCTATGCTGCGGTTTCCAAATATATAAATATTTCATTATTGTAGCAATGCTAATATTTACGAATTTGGAGACAAAAATAAAAAATTTTGGACAAAAATACGAAGCGTATATGAAAATGAATTGCAATCTAAACCTTGTTCTTCCAGTTATTTGATATCAAAAATTCTCACCCTGTATATCATGATGGCAAGCCTCTGGGGCCTTCAGGCCTTCCTGATATAACCAATTAATCCTACAATGTCCTGAGGAAGGTCCAAATTTTGTTCGAATCCGTCGAGTGGTTTTGATGTGTCTAAATTTTAGATTTTGTTGGTGTAAATTTTGGACTAGGTTGCAGTGTTGACTCTAAAGAGTTGATAAGCAATATTCACAATGAATAAAACGTATACCTTGACTGGGGTTTGAGCGCAGTGACCACAAATTTTCGTCAAGTGTTTCACAACTTCTGGGGACTCCGATAACGTTATTTTCACAGGACCTCTCTCTCTCTGGAGAACTTCGAATAGAACTTCTCCTTTTCGCAATAATGGCATTTGTTTGGTGACATATCTATCTTTGCATGTCACTCGCCATTGGATCGTTTTCGCTCATCACACGTCCACCCACTGCCTTCCTCACCCTCGCAATAAAGGCATTTATCTCTTGATCTATCCACCATATCGTTCCTTTTATTTGGAAAGCAAGCGAAAGTGTTTGTCAGCCAATAACAACCCACGCGGTGGATCCCAAGAGAATTAGGCCTTCACTGTTTACACGATGCGGAAACCTTTGTGCATCTAGCAATCGATTCATCAGTATCTACATAATTCCCTACAAACCTGCACTACATCGCGTACTACTATTGGGAGCAATGGGTGATAATGATTCATGCAACTGAACACAACATGCTCGTTGACTCAACAATTGTACTGCAAACAAGTCGGACGAGCCATAATAAGCAACAGGTAGTGTATCAATGAAATAGAGCGTTTCAGATTTAATAATTAGCTATACTAACTGTAGAACACCTAAACTAATTTTTAGGTCTTAGTGTAAGCTATTACGGTGTCTAATTGTTCGCGGAAAAAATATATTTCAAACGCGTCCGTTATGTGGTCCATTTCCGTAAACTTGTGCTCATGATCTAATAGACCACAGTTTGTCAGAATTCTGAAATTTTTTTGCATTGCGTCATATAATAAACCGAGTTTTCTCGGCAGATTTGACGTATATTTGAAATACCAGTCTTATAGTGATTACATTCGTTATCTATCCATGGCACCAGTTACTCGATAGTTTTTGCACATCTCAGGCCCAGTCGCCGTGAGTCTCATCATAGATTAAGTATATACTTGTTGAGTAAGTTTATACTTACTCTATGGTCTCATAATCGTAATGAAGCATTTACGCGAATTCATCTCACTCGAAAATCCATTGCAAAAAAACTCGCCCAAACACACGAAAATAAAGCAACTCTGTTGAGGAACAGAGTATATCGAATCGGCCAAAGATCAACCGCAGGAAACGACTTCTCACACCTCCGCGATCGCTGCGGTTTCTCGCGAAGTGCGGAATACGATACAATGGTCACGCGAGGAAGCGTCTCGCTGCAGCGCACGCGCCCATATCACGGCTGAGTACCTGATTTTTTCACGGTCCGTTTGTCCCCGATGAAGCGAGCATACGCTGGAAGGTAGGAAGGGACTCAGTTACCGAGGCGTCCGGTCGTTCCGCTCTCAGCTCGGGGGCTTCGTTCCTCCATCCGCCGAGAGTCTAAAAGTCAGACGACGACCCGGCTTCCCAGAAGACTCCGTCCTCCTGTTCAGGGTGGTGCCGCGGATCCGGAGTGGTCTTCGGGGAGGGATGGGAAACAGGGAATGTCACTGGGAAAGGGACGCCCGCTCCGTCCGGGACACTTTTCACTCCGCGCTCGCTCTCTTCTAGATCGCTCCTTTCGGCGAGGTCGGACTGGAAGCCACAAAGTGGTGGTGGACGCTGGTGGCTGCCAAGCCGGCGAGATGGAAGTGTTCTCGCCACGAGCTATCTGTTTTTTCATTCGCTCGTTTTTCCTCCCGTCGCACATCCCCTCCCCTCCTCTGTCCCCTTCCCCACTTTTTACTCCCCTCCCAACCTCCTCCTCCTCCTCTCGTCCCCACCCCTCCCACTCGACAGTCGTCAGTGTTTTAACCCTCGCCCTTTGCCCCAATCGCTAGAAGCGAGACCAGTGGCTTCATCTGCTTTCCAACCCTTCATTCCTCTGCTCCTTCCCGCCTCCCCCCCCCTCTTTTTCATCTATCTCTGAATGCTCTACCCTCCTCCCCTTTCCCAGTCCAGACGACAAAAAATCCTCTCCAAGAAAAAAATCCTTCCCCCCTCGGGCCAATTCTCCCCATCGTAATGATACAGATATCCGCGTGTCTTTTTTACGTTCCTAACTTCGTCCTCTTCCCTGGTACAGAATTACACACGCCAGATCTAATAGCGGCGATTGTCAATAGCCCCTCTTCCATCCGAGTGCCGATGAACTGATCTTCCGCGTGTTCTGAATCATGGACTTCCCTGCTCGGCCATATTTTAATATTTAATTTGCCCGTCAAAGAATTATATCAGAAGAAAGAGTTAAATAAATATTTTGCACATGAAAGAATTTCTTTCGAAGTTCTTTGTCAGCGTACTCTGAGTTCCTTCGCCTCGTCTTTATCACATTTGCTGTAAATACTGTTGTTTCTCAGCTTCCCCAAGTTTTTATCAACTGAGATTCCGTGCTATCAGTTTCGAGTCCAGATTAACCTACTATGTCTTAGTATAGTGCCTACATGACGCTCAGATTTTGTCGGAGAAAAAGTTATATTTTTGCTCTGAAGGAATATTTTAGCGTAATTTTTCTGCCATCAATGAGTATCTTCCCCTGAAACAATGTGGGAATAGCTTTTTTTATTCACCTTTAGTCTGTTTCAGTTTTTTAGTCCGGTCTCTAGAACAAAGAAGTTAAAGTAATCATTGTACATGTTAACAGTTCAGTTCGGTGTGGTTAGAAATAGTCGTGTGGCTGATCGACTAAGATTCTGTTAGCTTTATATGGGTTGCTTTATGTTTTTTATGCAGAAACAATGAAAGCGTGAAAGTGAATGTTGAGGCAGATTCACACAATTTCGGTCACTGGCTGTTTTCCTTCGTTTCAGAAAGAACGGCGTGCTTGGAGTTTCCTCTAGTATTCGAGTATTCTTCGGCCTTTCTACAAGTTAGGCGTCGTTCAATATTATCAGAATTGATCGAAGTCGCTCCACACGGAGTGATTGACCATATCTGGGTCTTGAAATCAACATTTTAGAGCAATTACTCGACATTCAGAGCATGCTGAATTGAAGTCGTTCGAAATTTTTTCACTCGATATACATAATTTGAAGATTTGACGTAACACAGAGTGCATAAGCCACTGTAGAAAACAACAGCTTTATGTTGAGGTAGGAAGCGCCTCCTTCGTGGTACTGATAATGCCTCGTATTTCAACTCTTTTACTGCGTAATCCAATTTTCGGGGTTCAATTCTCGTGGGGAGAGCGTACTACATCTTTATGGATTCATTATTTCTTGGAACGAAAAACAGCATCTACCAATTTTACTGATATTATTGCATTAATTTAGCCATCGTAACTTGACAGTAAATGTATAAACATGGCAGATGAGGGGAAATATTTTTGAGGACATGGGGAAAAGTCGAACTCTGCAATGGTTGGATATATATATATATATATATATATATATATATATATATATATATATATATATATATATATATATATATATATATATATATATATATATATATATATATATATATATATATATATATATATATATATATATATATATATATATATATATATAAATACGTTGATGGATTGGAGTCAGCCATGCGGCGATGAACACACGATGTGGATAGGATGGAGGAGATAGACACACAAAAAAAGAGACGATCACACTTACATAGCTAGCTTTCGGAACTACTCCGTCTTCAAGGCGTATCACGGAACAAATGTCGTGTGCGCTGGTGAGGATAGGGGTAGGAGGGGCGGTAGGTTAGGGGAGTGGGGATGGGGGAAGGGGAAGGGGTTTTTCCCAGCGGTTGACGAACGGTTCTTGAAAAGGGGAAATTTTTACCAGCTCGTGTCTTGGCCGGAGAGAGCGGAAGGGGTCGCAGTGAGGGTGGGGGGGGGGAGAGGGAAGGGAAGGGGGTAAATGGAAAACAACGGGGAGCGTGCGATTAATGTATTTTATTTAATCCGGGCGCGGCGTACGATTTTAGCAACCAGATTATGGCCTGCTCCTTCTGGCGCACTTCAATTAACGGGGCGTCCGGGGGAAGGGAGATCAATATTGCCACCTCAAAGCACTTGTCAAAGGACAAGCCATGCTTCCGCACATGAGTAGGGACGGGGAAAGTGGAAGATGGGTCTTTACAGGTGCACCGATGGTTATTCATTCTAATATTAAGGGGTGTAATACATTCGCAATACAGGGTGAAATACAGGGTGAAATACAGGGAAATACAGGGTGAATTCGCAATACAGGGTGAAGATGGGTCTTTACAGGTGCACCGATGGTTATTCATTCTAATATTAAGGGGTGTAATACAATTCGCAATAAGGGGTGTAATACAATACATTTTATGTGGGCGAATGTATTACACCCCTTAATATTAGAATGAATAACCATCGGTGCACCTGTAAAGACCCATCTTCACCCTGTATTGCGAATTCACCCTGTATTTCCCTGTATTTCACCCTGTATTTCACCCTGTATTGCGAATGTATTACACCCCTTAATATTAGAATGAATAACCATCGGTGCACCTGTAAAGACCCATCTTCCACTTTCCCCGTCCCTACTCATGTGCGGAAGCATGGCTTGTCCTTTGACAAGTGCTTTGAGGTGGCAATATTGATCTCCCTTCCCCCGGACGCCCCGTTAATTGAAGTGCGCCAGAAGGAGCAGGCCATAATCTGGTTGCTAAAATCGTACGCCGCGCCCGGATTAAATAAAATACATTAATCGCACGCTCCCCGTTGTTTTCCATTTACCCCCTTCCCTTCCCTCTCCCCCCCCCCCCCCACCCTCACTGCGACCCCTTCCGCTCTCTCCGGCCAAGACACGAGCTGGTAAAAATTTCCCCTTTTCAAGAACCGTTCGTCAACCGCTGGGAAAAACCCCTTCCCCTTCCCCCATCCCCACTCCCCTAACCTACCGCCCCTCCTACCCCTATCCTCACCAGCGCACACGACATTTGTTCCGTGATACGCCTTGAAGACGGAGTAGTTCCGAAAGCTAGCTATGTAAGTGTGATCGTCTCTTTTTTTGTGTGTCTATCTCCTCCATCCTATCCACATCGTGTGTTCATCGCCGCATGGCTGACTCCAATCCATCAACGTATATATATATATATATATATATATATATATATATATATATATATATATATATATATATATATATATATATATATATATATATATAACTGCACTTAGGATCACTTAAGTGACGAATATATAAAAGTTTGCCAGAGGAAGGCAGACGACAAACACAGAAAACAAAAAAATGATGAACACATTTACAAAGTTTCTTGATATTTCGGTGCCACTAGCACCGAAACACAAGCAACAATATCTCCATTTCAACAGCTGCCACCCCTCTCATACTAAACGATCCCTCCCCTTTTCCCTCTCTATCCGTGGTCACCGAATATGCAACAATCCCGAATCCCTTGACCTTTTTCTCTCCAATCTCCACCAATCCCTCCTTCGCAGAGGCTACCCTGAGCGTCTTCTTCAGAAAAAAATCCTACAGCGACCCTCTTCTTCTAAATCTCTCTCTCTTAATAAGTTTCCTCATGATCAAATCTCCCTCTGTACCACCTATTTCCCTGGAGTTCACTCCATCCGTCGCTTAATCAAAAATCTCTACCCCATCCTCTCTGACAACCTTACCACTTCCAAAATTTTCCCCCGCTGTCCTTCTCTCACCTTTAGACGCCCTCCCAACCTCTCCACCCTCTTTAAAATCACTAAACCTCTTTCCAAATCAATCCCCCGACCTACTAAGTCCCTTCCGACGCCGTGCAATCGCCCACGTTGCAAAACTTGTGGCATCCTTCTACCCAGCCTCTGCCTGATAAATTCCTTGCCGCTCATCTTCCTTCCGTCCCCTCACTCTCCTGCGTTTCCCATAATGTTGTCTATATCCTTCTTTGCCAATTATGCCCTAGTTTTTACATCGGTTTGACGACCACTCCCCTCAACATCCGCATGAATGGCCACCGCTCCAGTTGTAATGAACCACCGTCTATTTCTGTTTCCCTCCCTGTTGCCACCCATGTTTCTTCCCACAACTCCACCTTTAATAATATTTTTAAGGTTGGCATTCTCGCCTCCCTTCCCCTTCCTCCTCCCCACTCCAAATCAAAGATCTTGAGTCCTCTTGCATTTACTTATTCCAGGCTTTCTCTCCGCCAGGACTCAATAAATCCCACTAACTTCTTCTTTCACCTCTGCCCATACTACTTCTTCCTTTCGAATTTTTTCCACTTCCCGCCTCCCGCCCCCACCTTTCCTCTCCCTCCCCCTCCTCCCCTTCCCCTGTCCCTCCCCTCCTTCCTTCCACCTCAGTCCTCCCTTCCTACCGCCTCAGTCCTCCCTTCCTTCTCAGTCTTCGCTCTTGCGACCAAGGTGCTAGTGGCACCGAAATATCAAGAAACTTTGTAAGTGTGTTCATCATTTTTTTGTTTTCTGTGTTTGTCGTCTGCCTTCCTCTGGCAAACTTTTATATATATATATATACATATATATATATATATATATATATATATATATATATATATATATATATATATATATAAAATAAATTTGATAGGGGTTTGATACTTCATGTTTTTGCAGCTACGACATTTGATTCTTCCTTTCAGTCTTCATTTAAATGATCCGGGTAATGTTTTTGGTGCTTAGACATTAATACAGTCTGGTTTTCTTTAGATTTTTATTTTATACTACATTATGGGATAAACTTAGACTTAGTAGAGCTTATTAGACTTTATCTCGTCTTTCGAGTATCAAATTCATGGTCAGTAATACCTTCAATCATTTGTTCAGCAATGTAAATGTTTTGATTCGGTGTTGAAGGTTACTCGGGTTTTCCACCGGGTAAACTCTCCATCTTGGCCGACGTTTCAATGAACGTCGACGTCCCATCGTCATCCGGGCATGAACAACAAAGGAACAACACCGTGACCGCGGTCTTACCGGCCGACAAATAAATATGCCCTGATGACGATGGACGACTCATTCGTCGAAGCGTCCGCGAAGATGGAGTGCTTGACCCGGTGAGAAAAATACGCTGGGAAAGCCTTAGATTTGAATTTGGTATTGCATCAATGAGTCTGTATGTATATTTAATATTTTCAAAGTATGTATTGTGTGCTTTGAGAACACACACATATATATACCACCGGTAGAGAGAGAATGACACACACAGAAGGCGAAATGAAAGAATAACTCAAGCACACAGACAGTGGTGAAAGATATAGAACAGGCGTTTCGGGGTACGCTAACCCAAGTAGGAAATGAGCCGTTCAGGCCATACAATCAATCGTTCATTCACTCAGACCGCTCAGCAGGCTGGCAGCAGGCAGGCTGTAACGGGATGCGCTGTTGAAATTATCGTTTTCCACTTGCTTACCAGAGTGAAACATCGTAGGCCTTGACTTGAAATTGAATGGAAGATCGTGAAATCTGTCGCAGGTGCTGCAACACCAGTCTGCAGGTAAAAGCAAAATGACTTGAGCTTTCGAAGCTCTTTTAAGTATAATTTAGATTTACCATCTAGTGTAATTCATCTATGATCATCTATGATTAGTGTTTTGCTCGAAGAACTGTCTGTTCCTAAAGGAGAACGCTGTTGAGTGTTTATTATGATATTTCTTGAGGAGTATTTAGAATATGGATCGAAAAAATAACTTGAATGCTAAATATATCACTACTGAGCGGAGAAAGATACTCTTAGCGATGGAAATGAGGACCAATGATTTCTCAACATCGTTCATATTTTGGTATTTTTTAATAAATGGCCGATGGCTGATTCTAAACTTGAAGTGGTTTATCAGGTTGAATCCCCCAAAACACGGCACAGTGTAACCCCTCTGAACGACCACTCTCATCAAGCGACCACCAACGTCTCAACGATCATCAAAAGTGAATCTTACTCTTCGACGGTCGGCTTTTCTCATTACTGCCTGACTATT
Organism: Ceriagrion tenellum; assembly: GCA_963169105.1. NCBI lineage: Eukaryota > Metazoa > Arthropoda > Insecta > Odonata > Coenagrionidae > Ceriagrion > Ceriagrion tenellum. The sequence goes on along the minus strand of OY720632.1, from coordinate 92,325,413 downwards.
AATTCTGCGTCCTGTGTGATTGTGAGCTCTCGAGATAGCAATCAACCGCATTTAAACAAGATTGGAGTTTATTGCCGACACAAAAGGTGGAATGCAACGGCGCGAAGAGGTTTACCAGAGTGAAAATTGCTTGGTGCGCCGCGTCAGCCGCTCACAGGCATAATCAATATATGTAATTATGGTGAATCGGGAGAGAAAGAAAGATAATCGCTCAAGAATTCTTGATTTACTGCAATTTAACTAGCGCCATTGATTTAGATGGAACGCCGCTTAACTCGTGAAATAACGCCAATTTACTGACCCGAACGTAAAATTTTTAATCCCCGACCTTGATTGTTAAATAATATTACCGATTGGCTCTCGACGTTCTCCCACATGGTGAATAAATTTAAAATCGAGCGTGTAAAAACAAGTGTATGCCCTTGGATTGGATGACCTTATCCTCCACTGCCTGCTCGAAAATACGTAACCGGTTAATATAACCGGTATAAATAACCGGTGGTCGGTTATTTTTCATGCAGTCGTGGGAAAATGAATCATTTGTTGAAATATTCTATCAAATGTTAATTTCCTTTTTCAAAAGCTAAACATTAACAATATAAACTCCACTAACCCGAGTAAATTTGATCCAGTTATTACAAAAACCTTTTTGTCATTAACGATCCACATCAGATGACCAAATCTCAACAAAAAAAAACAAATTTTTAAAACTTGAGAGCTGACTTGAATTTTCGATATGTCACTCTGATTGTCTTATCCAAATATAATATTTAAAGTAAATTGAGCATAGTATTTTTCACGCAGGATCCGATTTTGCGCGTAGTTTTTTCTCAAATATTGAAATATTCTATTTTAATGTTAGTAGTGATAAGGATAAGTAGCTCTATTTATTAATTTCGTTATTTAATTCATTTTTTGTATTTAAATTTCTACGTTGAATGCTAAATTGTATTAACTTACCAATGTTATTATTGCCTCATCTTGCTTGAAATGTCTCGAAGGATTTTATTTTCTGCACGAATTACATCTGCAGGTATTGCCATCTAGTAATAATATAGCAGAAAAACTGACCAGAGCGGACTAGAAGCCTTCAAAACCTGGTGTTGGAGGAGGACGCTGAAGATAAAATGGACGGGCAAAATAAGAAATGATGAAGTATACAGAAGAGTAGAAGAGGAAAGGACCATATGGAACACCATACAGAAAAGAAAAACGAGATGGATTGGACACAACTTGAGACACAATGGGTTTGTGAGGAACATAGTTGAAGGCAAAATAGAGGGAAATGTCTCCAGAGGTAGACCCACGAATAAGTTCATGGACTAAATTAAGAGGAAAGTATATACGAAGAGATACATACCAGGAGGTGATGAAACTAGTATTAGATAGGAAAGGGTGGAGGGCTGCAGTCAACAAACCTTAGGATGGAACAACTAATCAAATAAGTAGTATTATGTTAACATGTTTACTGTATATTAGCATTTTGTCAATGTAGAACTCCCCTGGTGTCCGGTTGGGGCAAGCATTGTTCTCCTGACTGCCCTCAGTTGAACTAGACCGCGCACTGCATGCCTGGTGAGATATCACTCCTTATCACACACCCTGCTGGGGGCTTGCACGGTATCTTGTAGATCTTTACTAGAGCGCGGAATTGAAGTCTTTCGACCATTTCTAAAATTGGGAATTTAGTGTTTGTAACGACATATCTGGGCGAGTTTTGTTAAGTAAATGCATTTTTAATTACTTTTTTGGAGACTTTTTCCGCCTTTTTTCTCCGAGACTTTAGAAAAAAACGGACTTCTCTGGTAATTTTCATTCACGCTACGAACTTAAGCCTTAAATCAATGAGAGGCATGGTTCTGAATGTACATTTGCTGCTATGATTAATCGAGAGTCATACACACTTTGGTTCAACTAGGTGTTGTCAACTTCCGGTACTTGTCTACCGGTACTCCACGAAGTTCAGGCCATCAACGAATAAAGAGTTAGATGATCACTAAAATCAGATTCTCATGCACCTGACAAGTTTTCAAGGGAATATTGACGACTGCTCTGGAGTTACCTTGTTTATGTTCAATTTTATATGAGGTTTACATAGATGTTCCGCCTCAGAGTTAACATTGTCCTCCACAAGGAATTCGTCCTCATTGCTTCACATTTAGGAGGACAAATCATGCAATAAGAAAGACCCAAAGAGTAGGCATGGTTGCTTCTTAGAAAAGTACCGGTTTTTTACCGACGAGTATTTTTAATCTCTATACTATGAGGTGCTACCAATATGAGAGTATTTTCTGTTTCTACAGTTGCAAAAATGCACATAGGTACAAGCATTATACTACAAAAATGCTCGGCGTGCTTTTAGTACTAGGTATCAAATAATGATACAAGCATTAGGAAGTAAAATAAAATTTACTAGCTACACTGCCTGTCGACAAACCAACTCTAAAGTCTCATTGACAGCCATTTTGATCTCTTCTCGCTCTTGGAAAAACTGACATTTTAAACGTGTTGGTTTGGCAGTCTATTTCCCTAATTTTATTCTGATGATCTGATTTACTGCAGCACGTCGGGGTTTGCAAGATGTTATTAACGTCTCATGAAATTAATTGGTTTGGAACTTACACAATAGTTTAGTTTAAATTTTAATCAACGGCCTAGCAGCGATTGTCAGCCCACTTATTGCGAAAGGTCAGTGGCACTAACAAAATTATCATAACGGCCTTAAACGACTCTTGCCTATCTTCGATGGCCACATTCTTACTCGGTTGTGAAGCTTACATCATGAGAAGCCTCAATACTGGCAGCACGAGACTATCATAACCGCCTTAAATGTATTATGTCGATAACCGCTGATCGCATTCTAACTCGGTTTTCGAGCCCATACATTAAGGATCCCAAAGACTGAGTGTATTCCAAAAGGGGTCTGCTTGGAGAGAAGTAGCTGATTTTTCTAACTTTATCGCCGTATTTATCAAGAACTCTGTTGAAAAATCCTAATTTATGATTGGTTCCGATGAATGGAAATTTGACGTTAGTGTTGAAGATGAACGTTTAACAAGTAATGCCGGTTCGAAGCTCCGCTAATGGTTGACTTTTCTATATTCCACCTGAAGGTGAATGGGAGGATTTTGGGGATCTTGTGGCACTGGCGCTAACAGAACCTAAGCAGGAGATGGAATAATTCTCCTTAGCACCGGTTCCTAACCTGGGGAACGCGTACTCCGAGTGATATCCGCTTCATGGGTCTTGGCTACGCGGAAAATACGTAATATCATGGTGGGGGCATGGTAAGCTTATTATTTCATAGCATCGGACCTAGCTTTGGCAAATAAAATCTCCGGCAATAACCGGCCAAGGGGTACGCCCTGCAAAATACGTTTAAGAGTTCGAATATTACCGTATTACCAAAATGAACGATGGCTGACTCGAAATATGTGCTCAGCAGTTCTTCATGTCCAAATAAGATGCATGACGAATTGCGGAGTCTTCCATTGAGAGCCTCTCCAAACCAATGATATCCAATCAAACGAACGGTAGACTACCTCATACTTAAAGAAATGGCGATGCTAATGGCTTCATTGTACGACTATGTTTTCGGCTTTTCCACGGCCACACACGGGTTGGCGAAATTCTCAGCTCAAAAACCCACGCATTTTTCGTCAAACTTACTCCCTAATCTTTTCAAATCATTCACAGTCAGCGATAGCGTCAGTGCGACTGATTAGTGCTCGATTCTTTTGTTTGCATAAAGGACTAGCTACGTTGCCCTCTGACGTTGCCATTGCTGAATACATTTCTGGTTCTTACGTAATGAAGTCACTCTTCCGTTAAAACCTTCCTCCCTACGTCACCCTTCACCGTTCCCTTCCCACTTGCCTTTGACGTAATGTAAGGAATTCCCTTTCCATCTCTCCTTCCCCTTGCAATAGCCGTCACCTTCCTTTCTGGATGCTCAAAGGCATGGTACTACTAATAAGAAGGAAGGCCGTTGGGCATCGTTAGGGTTGAACGATGTGACGTAGTTTGGATTACATCAAGCGCTGTTTGGGCACGGAGTAAATAGTGTATTACATACTTCTACATCCACATAAAACCCTTCAAGCCAACAAAAGGGTAGTCTCGAGACTTTCTCGTCTCGTCTCGAAAACGAGACGAGACCGAAGTGGAGAACTCGAGGCGAGACTCGAGACGAGACCGCTTTTTGACGAGACGAGACGATACCACTTCCACGAGACTCTCGAAAGTCTGGAAATACAGATATATGTGATAAATTGGTATTCAGTGTAACATTACCCCTAAAACTACGTCCTTCTGCTAATGCGAAGTAATTGTTACATTTTCCAAAAGTAAAAAATTGCAATCTAATTCAATGATAACTTTGCAATAAATTAGGTAACTATTGAAAATTATTATTTGCCGATACTACTATTTCTGATGGCATGGGCGTGACTTCTGGAGCCAAATAAGGGAGAGTTATTGGCTTACTACTTTTCCTAATTACCTACTATAAATATCTTGGAAAACTTATCCAGCAAAAAATGTACTATTTTCTAAAGCAGTTATTTTCAGGGCTCATTACTACGATAAAAATATCACGGATTATACTCGTATATGATGTAAAGTATCGCCCTGCGGCAATTTCGAATTCCGCGTCGCACATCACCTCGGCGAAACGATCGATAAAAATTGAAATTACGATGTACCTCTTCCTGCATGCTATACCTTACTAGGTTAGTGATGATGTTTAGTATGATGTCGTTAGATTGTGTCAAGGATGATACAAGAAAAAAGAATGACTATAATTGGGTTTATTTTGCTAACCAAAATTCCATTCAATCAAGAAGTCCACTACTGGAGCATCTAACTGGCATTTATTCATCAGCCACTCATTCTAACTCTATTCATCCTACTTTTTCCTCAAACACTTAGGAGGTACTCCATTTTAACTGAATTCAGTCCATTCTGAAAGGGTCAGGGTACCTCGCGAAAAAATCTGTTTTCAGACTGCCGACTTATACACTGCTATAGTGGATTGGTGGCAGATAAAATACTACGGTTTTCGCGCTTCAATATAAAGAGAAGCTAGGTCGCAAGTTATCTCTTTTGTATGAGATTCCTACCATATTATAGCGATAAAAGTGTTTAGTAAGTCTAAATTAACCATTTTCAACCATTCTGTAGATTTCAATCAGTTCCATGTCCCTCAAGTCTCTCTTTACGAAATGTCCCTGACTCAAAGGTACAATTAGAGTGAAAAATTATCTATTCATCGAAAAAAGTGAAATAAGAGAGATTTATATTTTAAATTCAGAGATAAGAGAAATTTCTATTTTAAATTCAGAACGATGGAAATGCAATAGTTGACTGGATGGCGCAGATATACCTCACTTTCTGAATTATTGATGTGATGATACTGAATTCTCTTTCAAGATGTTGAATCCCACCGCTTCATTCCCTAAAAGGACAAAGTTGCAGCAGATGGTACTTTACCTTTATAATAGGATGCAGAAGGCGGTGTTGCAGTTGCTGAAACAAAATAAATCCAACCTGTCTTTCACCATCGATGGAATGGACATACATAGCTGGAAAATCGAACAAAGGAATCACGACTCATTTCATAGACGAGACGTTGGAGTACCAATCTCTTGTCATCGACTTCGTTCTATGCAATGGCAACCACATAGGATGGGATATTGCTGAAGTTTTTATAAATACCTTAAAATCCTTTGAACTTGGTCACAAACTGCTTCGAGTTAGCGTAGATAACGCCTCCGCTAGTACTAAATTCATGGAGGAACTCGGCAAGATGCTACCAAGTTTTGATAGCACTGATCAGCATATTATATATATGGCCCATATACTTAACCTTGCAGTACAAAATCTTTTAAGAATGTAGTCTAAATTTTAAAGTTCTGATGAATAAATTAGGAGAAAATTAGGTTACTCTCCACTCGTTATCATTCCATTTAACTGTTTGCTGGATAAGCTAGAAAGAAATGGAGGAAATACTGGACAACAAGCATGGAAGAAATGAAGGTGACGGAAAACTCTTGCTTGCCTATCAAGCTACTCGGGACAAGATGTTAAAGCACTACCGCCTGATGAACTGGATTCATTGCTCGGCATTAATATTAGCTCCTCGTCATAAATGTGAAACTTTCTCCATTACGCTATGGGCTAAAGAGATGCAGGATAAATCCCTATTGAAATTTGAAGAAATTTTCAGTCTATCACGATAAGAATTCCACTCCAATGCAATCCGCTCAGTCGATGGATCAAGTTAATCTTGAGAGGTCTGCTTTGGTAGAAAGTGATGATGACGAACTGCTATATGAATATTCTCTGCATGAGCAGGCACGACCCCGTACTGAGAGGTGTGTTATTTCGACTGAGCTTTCCCCTTTTATTTACCATTTATCGATTAAGTTCACTTACTATAAATATTTTGGCCTAACAGATCAGAAAAATTAAATTAATCTCTGAACTTTTATTTAAAATTTTAATAGTGTCCGCTCCTTTTTAGTTATCAGATAAAGGCTTTACTAAATTTACCCCTAGTCAGTCATCCCAGTATGGAGAATGGAGAAGAGAACTTGAAGACTATTTTCAACAGCCGAGATCCCCTAGTAACGTAAACATATTGTCATGGTGGAAGGCAAATGAGCCAACTTTTTCAGCGCTGGCAAATATGGCGAGATACTTCCTTAGCTTTCCCGCATCATCTGTTCCAGTGGAAAGATTGTTCTCACGGGCAGCATTGACATTGAGAAAGCACAGAAACCGCTTATGCCACAAAACTGCCAGAAGTTTACTCTGCGTGAACTCGTAGGAGACGTGCAATTTGGCAAGTCGAAGAAACTGATCTTGATTTAACTGTTTTAAACCCGAAAATTATTTAAACTACTTTTTGAAGCTAAAACGTTCATTCTTTTTTTTAAAATTAGTACATTATTTTTACTGTTATATTTTTTAACCTTCTGTGGATTTTTCCGTACTAAAGTTGTGATTATATAGACATTTTTCAGCAATTTCATGTATCATATTTTTAGTTTATTCATTGAGAATCAATAAAATCATTTTTTACATGCAGTTTGATGTATTCGGTTTTCAATTTAATATTTATTTAAAATTCATACAAATGTCATTAATATTTTGAGTGTACCAATTCAGCGATTACGTACGCAAAGGAAACTGGACTTTTTTTATGGTACTTTATTTTGGTGGAAACGAGACGAGAGTCTCGTCCGAGACTGGAGACCAATATGAGACTAGGGTTCACGAGACGAGACTCGAGACGATACAAAAGTTCAGAAAACGAGACCGAGACGAGACTGGCTCAAGTCTCGTCTCGTTTCATCCCGCGGCCACACTACTAAATGGTATTTGGCAGGAGGTGAGTTGTCACCAACATGCACTATAATGTACAAGTAACTTTCACCAACATATACCATGTTATAGGTAATCTTCTAATGCTACAGAAACTATTGAATTAATGCATAATGCAACAAGAATTCAATATTTTACGAACTCAAACATTCTACAGCAGATCAGATCATGAGGATAAAATAAGGGAACTAGATTGTAGAACAGAAAGACTTAAAATGTCGTTTTTGTCTACGATCGAAAAAATGGCTGTGTTAAGACTTTGAAGTAGATTAGTTGACAGGTAGTGTAGCTGATTAATTCATATGCACTAAAGCATGAACTACATGAAGAAATTTACTTTCACCAACCAGCACCACACTATCGGTAGGCTACAAATCCTACAGAAACTAATAAAATGATCCATAATGAAACTTTAAAAACGTGACACAAGAGTCGTTCACAGAACGTGCAAAACATGGTGTTCGCACTACTTGGCCGATTTAGAAATATGCATTAGGGGGCACATGAATTAATCAGTTACACTACTTGTCAACCAACCTACTTTAAAGTCAAAACGCAGCCATTTATGGTCCTTTATCGATCGCGGGAAAAACGACATTTTAAACCTTTCTGTTCTACTATCTACTGCCCATATTTTATTTTTGTGATTTGATTTACCGTAGTAGGTTCATAAGATATTAATAACTTCTTCGTTAAATAATTCGAATACGTTGTGTGCAGGATGGTCTTATTTCGGTCACGGGAACATTTTAACTTTTATTTAGTGTCCTGAAGTCTTGGCCCATCCTATAACATGCACGATTGAGGAAAAAAATATCCTTCCTAGAACTATTAACCAAAATGGTTAAAGTAAATGTTGGGATCGGCAGAGGATGCAAGTCGTTATGAACAAACTTCCATGTTCCATTTTGAAATCATTGTAAAACTGCGACACAACATATATCCCACCATCCACAAACCTCTGTTTTTCTCCCTTGTTTCATTTTGCTTTTATAAACACAGAGAAGTGTTTTGATGCTTTTAGCTGGATCGTCTTATAAACGGAAATAAGAACGTTGGTAAGTTGTTTTAATTTAAGACCATTGCATAATTCTTCATGGACCACTTCTCAGTCATATTTTGTTGATGTGGCGGAATATTTGAACTAGCGAAATTTGGGTATATTTACAAATCTAATACCTTATTTGATACATTTTCGTAAAACGCCTTTCCTTTTTAGTTCATTTTTCTTCAATCATTGCTTTGCACAATTAATTTATGCAAATCATAATTGGAATAGATTAAGGCAGAAAATAATATTAATCTTCTCAAGCTCCCTCTAATTTTTAAATTCTTTCTACAATTTTGCCATTGGAATAACACTTTCACGGCCTTAAAATAACAATTTTGTTCGAATTTTTCGTAATATTCCGGAGGGCACTGCAATGGGGGGGATCCCATACCCCTCGGATGGTCCAGTGATAAAGACCATATTCTTTAGTTATGACCCACCCTAACATGTTAGTCTTCATCCTGCCTTGCCTAGCTCATTGGGGATCGGGCTGTTGCGATGCTAGAAATACTGATATCTCATACCGCGGGCGTGGGTTCGATTCCTGGCATTGGGGTGACTTTTCATTAGAATACCTATTCCGAATTATTCGAGCCTAAGTGAAAGTCACTTAAACAGCTAAAGAAATGTTTTAGAAGGATTTTATTTCTCAATTTTTAGTTTTATACCGGTTGGCTGTGCATCGTATTGCTGCTATGTATCACCGGTTAGCAAAACTGGAAACAGGAGTTGCATATTACTCAAATAATTTATATAGACCTCGCATTTGGACTTTAAAATCATAGAGTTACTAACTATGGGTTAACCAGGTGTACTTTTGTAAATGAATCTGAAGTCAATACTTAATAAATGGGACAAAATTGCTTGAAAAAGTAATTCCAGGTCTCTATTTTTCCCGCCCATTTTCTCTCTGCGTTCACTCTTGTTCTCCGAGTTGGACCATGGAAGTCCTTCTTCCATGGTTGGACGTTATACCGTAGTCCTCTCAGCGCCTTTTGCCTATCCGTAGACTAATGCCGACGCCTGGTTTCTCTCCGTCCTTCCTAATTTCTGCAAATAATCACCAATCCTCATCTATACAAATGAACTCACGGTCATATTGCCGGTGGCCTCCCTCAAGTGGCCCACCGGCCAATCTTGTGCGAAACTGACAGATCCCCCGTATTTGCGGTAGGACAAGAATGACTTGCTCAACACAGAACTTGTTTCTCTCGCGTTACTGGAGAGGGCTCTGCCGTGTTGCGTGGCAACATCGCCTAACATTGGCCCCTAAAAACCATAGAGCGACCTTCAAATGTTAGAAGAGACCACCGCGCTCGTATCGACGCGAACGAGAAATTTCTTTCCGGGTTCGCTAGTCTTAAAAGGACAGCGTGACCATGGCCTTCCACGGCGAAAGATGTCACGAGCGATATGATTAACAGCCTGTACTTTCAAGATGCTGGCCAGCAGCAACATTTCTCGTGCGGTCTAGCACACGCTCGAGTCCCGGTGTTCGACGGGAATTTATATTTTAAAGTTCAATTTGTTTGTAACAATGCACCATGGAAATTGGCAAATGAAGAATAGATTTAATATTAAAAGCATCATCCTTGGTGAAAAGTGACGTCACACAGCAGCAAGTTCCAATGAACCCTCTGAAAATGGTCTTTGGAATCAGATATCCATTATACAACCCTCCTGGTTTTAATTCCAGAGTACTTTTAACATATTTTGCCAACCTAAATCAGCATATGAGCAGCAGAAACAATCACGATCGTAATCTAAAGAAATTAGTTTTTTGAACGGATAGATTCAAAATGTAATTTGTTCAGAAGACACTGAGGGACCGCAATAGTTCTGATAGACCTTTTCTACGTGTTAAATTCCCATCCTCACCACGAAAAGTCTCTCTCCAAGCAGGACTTTCTAGTTTGGCAGTGCTTTTTAATTGTTGCTTTTTGGTTAACACTTGGATGTCAGGGGAGCAAGTGGGACTCGACCTTGATCTAGGATAAGTAGTGATTGCCTGACTTGGAAACACTCCATGAGGAATTATATAGGCCATACCACACACCTTGGAGGTGGCTTACACAGCACTTCGTACACGTTAATACCTCGATGAAAATCGTATGCAGAAATTCGAAGGTCTGTAGTTCGAATCCTAGCACAGAGAATCTCTTTCCTGGTTGGTTTATTATTAGGTGATAAATATTTTTGTTCGTCCTCTTCTGCTTTGAGAATCTACTCTGGGTGAAACACAATACCTTTAAACTTATCGTTTTTATTGTAAATAGGTATGCTCTAGTGATTTTTCCGTGAATTAGAAGAAGATAGGAGCTACGCATTAGAATAACCAGCCTTAATAACTTTCAGAAAGAACTTAATTTAATTGATAGTCATGTTCAGGGAGCAGGTATAATTTCCGCTGTATACACTTGTGTGAAATTTACAGGGGACAAAATAATTCACCCGGATTGGGACTCGAACCCAGGCCCATCAATATCGCGACGAGCGCTAATTATGGCGATTATGATTTAATCAATTATTTTTCATTTATAATTGAACAAAAGTGTGATCATCGGAGAGTGACTCCACTGGAGCTATTACGCGGCTTGTTCTGCAGTTCTTTCATTTGCCTGAGTGAATACCTCTCGACAAAAGCGTCAGAGACTCGAGGATTGAATATTGGACCCTCTCAGATTGTTAGCAAAATACAATTTAATTAGACACTTTAATATCGGATTTCTTGCCTTTTACTCTCTACAGAAAATTGCTGGAATCAGTCCAAGTTTTTAGACTTACGGGATTGTGAGAGGCTTATGGGTGGCTTGGTTGTTACCGGTTGGACATTTCTGACAAACGCTCCTGGTTATAGCTGAAGGAACTTCTATCGGATGAAATCAATGCTCACCTTGAGGGTTTATATTTGTGGGAAAGTAAAATAAGATTGACAATCACGACTAATGAGAGAGCAGAGTGTTTTCACGACGTTAGAAAGGGCGATTTTGCTGCCCAACTCCTAGAGATCTGCAATGGGTCCATAAAGTGGGACGCCAAATTCTCATTCATCTGAATCTTGAATGCATGATTTGGACCATTTAATACGCATCTCCCCGAGAGAAGCCGTGTCTCTCTGCTAGCAATAACTTCAATATCCTCTAATATCCGTAAAACGCTTTTTTTCTCATTAGTGGGAAGTAATATCGATAACACCGTAATAGTCATATTATAACATAGCTAATTAGTATTTACCGAATGATGCCAACGCTTGTTTCGGTAACGCTGCATTTGCCATAATTAACATGTCAGCAGAAAACTGCGGTGAGTTCTTCGTCCAAAAAAGAATTTTCAAGGAAGTCAATGAAAAATTTCCGAACTCGATAGATTCTCGACTTGTTCTAAAACTCCTAATGTGCATCTAAAAGTAAACTCAGGAGTACTTAAACCGTGAATGACAAGCGTCCGAAGCCATATTTACATATATTGTACTGGCCGACCTCACCTAAACATAAATTACATCCAAAACGTAGTAACAGTGATCACAGTAAAAATACGTTGAAAGTTATATTGAGGCTCAATATTAATGATTGGAAACTGCGATTGACGGAAAAATTCTCCAAATTTATTAGCAGGGCTATTGAGAGGGAGTAACCGTATCTTGGTCCAAAGAAGGTACCCTCCATGATACTCTGCCCAATGAGCTGGGGATGATGGTGATATCGCGAGAATGAACATGTGTAGTTACAATAGTCGACGGATTCATCAAAATATACTGACATTTTCTCCCTATTCCTGAATGTCGAGCTCTGAGACAATACAGACAGATGAAAGTAGATACCGATGATCATCAGATGTCGTAGTGACGAGAGTATTATTTAAAATGGCAAGGAAGCATGCTTTAACAACTGTTCCAATAAATTAGTACCGACAGTGGTGGAGATTTTATGGTGGAATCGCGATCCTTACTTAAATTAAGATTAAAAAATACCGATTGGAGTTTCGTCTCTACAATTTCGTTATTAATTATCCTCTTGCCAAGGAAACTAACAACTGCCAATCGGGTAGATGGCATTAGTTATTGGACTTATGTCCGAACAGCTGCGACTTATTTTTACCTGAAAATACGACATTTTGAGTGAACATATCCTCAAAAGTACGCCAAGCTGGCTGGAGTACTTGGCATTACCAAGTAATTGTCTTACGTGGGAAGCGGAAAATTAAACCTTTTCAGAGTCATAAAATAAAACCGGCTTTCCCAGTTTTTATGAGACTGGATAAAGGTTAAATTAACCATCGGAGAACCCAAATATCTTGCTTTATAAATTGGAAATGACTGTATTTTTAAAAATAAATATTACAAGCCACTACATGATTCAGAGAGTGTTAAAGAGACAGCGATGGCGTGAGAAGGGGAAAAATAGATTTTGATTATTAGAAAAATTCCTATCCTCTCGCTTCCTTGTTACTGACATTTTGTAACTTTCAGGATGAGAGATCAGAGTAAATTATTTCCCGTCGATTCTCAAGAAAATTGAAAATATTCTTTTAATTTAATTTCGATAAATACTTAGACATCGTGATGAATGATTTCAGGCTTTCCCGGTGAATGCATTGGAGGTAGATTTCTCGGGTTTCCATCCGGGTCAAAGGAGTTATCTCCGACATGTTTCGGCAGCTTACTCTGCTACCGTCTTCACCTCATCCCTGAATTTCCCAGATTTCCCATTTTTCCTCATCCCCGAAGACGGTAGCAGAGTAAGCTGCCGAAACATATCGGAGAAAACTCCTTTGACCCGGATGGAAACCCGAGAAATCTACCTCCATACTTAGACATTGTCATTAAAAGACAGTTTGAGCGATTTCTTTAAGTACAGGTTTGCGTGACACTTTGCTCACGTACCCTATTTGTGTTATTTATAGGTAAAAATGCAATTACTAAAAGTGAAATAATTAAATGCTTCATTCTTTCTGCCATCCGATAGTAAAAATGCTAACCCTATATCTTGGTTGCAAGTAATTTGAAAAATAAAAAAAAAGCTTCTGCGATGCTTAAAATTATGCGGAACTTTATGGGAAATTAAAAACAAGTAACAAGTGACAAACTTCGATGATACCGATAATACTCGCGGGTATTACTATTACGGAGTCACTGGCAAGTGGACGTGGGTACGAAATTCCATCGGAAGAAAATCATTCAATTTATCTGGGACATGGTGGGAATGCGTATCACATGGTGATCGACTTAGATCTAAACTACATGGAGAGGTTACATGGGCACTACTCCAACAGAACCATTTTTTCCCACTGTCGTCCGTTTTCTTGAAGCTTGATGTTTACCAGCGCAACTAAAATCAAACACAAGGTCCCTCTCCTACGCTCAGTAAGAGTGACAAATTAATTCATCCTCTAATTTTAACAAATCCATTCTTATTTTTACGTTTCCTTTGCCTTAACTTTGAGAGTACAAATCTATATATCCTGATCAGGGTAAAGGTTCCCCATCTCGTAATGTTGGAGCAATTAACAAAAGAATTTGGGTGTTGAGATGGATGAATCATTGGAAGAAGTAAAAATATCTTAGTTATAAAGAAAGCATTACTAAAATTAAAACCTGGAAAATAAAACTCAAAGCTATAAAATACTATGCGCACTCGGAGACCCTTTAATGGACGTATTCATGTGTAAAACTTCACCTTTGTATTTGTATTAATGCTGTGCGTATAAAACCAACAATAAAATGCTAATTTTTAGGAACGTACCCCCTGATGAATTGTGAGAAGGTCCACACTGCAACGCTCGAGAGCACACTCCACGGTAGTCAGAAGCACAATAAGGCTGAGCATGGATACGGAACGGAAAGAGGTGTTTCCGAGAAAAACTGATCGTGTCTCGCTGTTTTATTTTTTTACGAATGGCAAAACGTTGACGGCGGAACCGGAAATCCATGTGCTTCTGGGGCGACTCCAGGCGAAAAAATTATGTAGTGCTTCCACTCGAACCTATTCGAGAGGTGGTCGGGGAAAATCGCCGACAGGGCTTCAAAGGGCATGCAGCTGGAAGCTCGGGTATCATACTGTTCGGCGCGGGGAGTGGGGGGGGGGACAGAATTGCGAACTTACACGCTTCGCTTCGCTATAATCACCAACTTATTTTCTTCTCCATAAAATTCACTTTTTCGGACCCGCCCCTCTGCTTCGACAGTCAATGGCACTGTGGGTATCATGCAGAATTTTTGCGAAAGCTCGGCGTCGAAGATTCGAACTCCCACGAAAGTTTACAAACATCCTTCTCATGAAGTCATGAATCCGAGTACCTCAGTCTGGAATTATTTGAAGACATTCTAACCTATAAATAACAACCAAGGTAATTAAACCTAATACCAACTATCACACCGCTCCCTTACCCTTTGGCGCAACAAAAAGGAGTTGGCGCTGGGAAAAGAACATTTTTTTTCAATAATTCCTTTTGTAGGTCCCAGTCCCTGTCTCTTTCTTCTGTCATAGTCATGCTTTGCATTATGAACGCTCTATTATTCCCAAGACTCCAGTTAATTCCTTTCTTTAGAGTCTTCTTCACTATATGAACTAAATCCAAACAAGACCAAAAGTATCATTATCGGTAGCAATAATTATGTTGGTAGAATTATATTAGATTCCCTGCCAAAAATAAACGTAAAAGGTGTTCAAATTGAATATTCTGATAGCTTGACTAACTTGAGAGTTACTCTAAATAAAATCTTATCATGGAATGAAAACATGAAATCCATTTCACATAGGATGTTTAAGACTTTATACCAGTCAAAACAATTTAGACACCTTATCCCTGTCTCCCTTCGCCAAAAATTAGTAGCCACTCTTGTTTTCCCACGCATAGACTACTGCTGTGTGGTATACTCTGACCTTACAAACGAACTGAATCTAAAACTCCAGAAGATTCAGAACTCATGTGTGACATTTCTTCTTTGACATCATATATATTGAACTCGTGACGCCTCATTTTGAAAAACTCAGATGGCTAAAAATACAAAATAGGCGCTTACTTAATAGGGCAACATTCATGTACAAGTTAATGACGACAGAGTTTCCTTCATATTCACACCGGCATGTATGCTAGAACAAATAAACGTCCAACACGCTGCATCGAAGAACCTCTTATACCACACTATCGATCATCTGCATACGCTAGGTCTTCCCATGTCACCACTTGCGAAGTATGGAATCAAAAATCTGAAAATGCAAATAAATTTAAAAAGAAATATCATGAAATATTACTTCAAGTGAACTAAATATCGTAAGTGAATTAAATATTGTGCTACACTGTACAAAATCTGATGTATTTTTATGTAGTTTTATAATTTTGCCGTTTTGTTAAATATAATATCGGATTCTGTGATGTAAATGCATCTTGTGTATCTTGCTATTGTAATATTTGAAGATATGCATAATCATATATGTTCCTAAGGGACACACTTGACTCGGAATAATAAATTTAATTTTCTATTCTATGCTATAAATACCTCGGACACTCGGTTTACCCCTTCCTCTCACCCTATTCACTTCTCTGTCATAACTCTGATTCATCACTCGACTATTATTAATCCACTCATTATGGCCATATTATCGGATCACGCTGCTTCCATACATCTCCATTAGCAATGCATCCATTCCATCTTCTATCAAGACTATTTCCATAAACACTCCAACCTCCCGCTACAGCAGATAATACTCTCCTTATACCCCATGCCTACTGCTTTAGTCCTGCTCTTGTGCTGGGAGTTGACGAAAAGTGATTAAATTTTAATTTTTATAACTTCCTAGTTATACTTCGCATACTAATTATACGTTTTTAACCTGGAGGGGGGGAGGAGAGGGCGGCCTCTTTCTCAACCCATATACGTCCTCGCCTCTTCCCCCCACTCCCCCTCCCTGCGCCTGACCAGAATAAGCTAAGGGCTGTCACGGTTGGAGAAAGTAAAAAGCTGCCTGAAAAATGAATGAAACTCTAAAACTCAGTTTCCTTTTTATGTAAATCACCTTGGAATATTTTAGAATGATTTGACTATTGGTGGGGTCATTTAAGTTTGAGTACCATTAGCCAAGGAAGCATTTTCGCTGCGAATGGAATCGGTGGCACAGACCTAAAGAAATGATAGGTGGAAATGGATGTGGATTTTGGCGTTTTGAGTAAACATTTGGTCTGCGGAAAGGAAGGACAGAGCTATCTGCGTGTGGAGTGGAGGCTTTGTGGACATGGTGAAGAATGGAGAAGATTGGCTGGGCAGCAAATAAGACTAACGACGAAGTTTTGGTTATTTCCCATTGAGGAATAGAATTAGCGACATTTGATTCGGAGAAGGAACGGAAGTTGATGGAGGATGCAAAGAGAGACATGCACATGCCATAGAGGGTGGTTCCAGGGAGAACTCTCTATAAGCTTATGTGGAGTGAAATGAGAGTAACTTTGGATGAAATAAGAAGTATTAGAAACTTTGAGGATGTCGATAGTAATTAGTAGGGAAGTTTAGAGACGGCTCCGGAAATGGGAAGTCAAATTGGAAATCAGAAATGTCTCGGAAAGCTACGAGTCAAATGGTAAACATACACAATCATGATGACGATAGAGAGTTTAATCAATGAGTAAATTAATCGGCATGGCGCGTTCCCCGAAGGCTGGCAGTCTAATAATATTCGTCTCCTTTCCCTCAAGTGACCTTTAGCCTTGCGTCCATCACCAAGGCAGACAAAATAACAGATTGTGCACTGAACGCGAACATCACATATGCTCCCTTCCTTCCATTTTAGTTTTCGTAACCTCGGTTCTATCTGGGATATATTCGCCATCCCTGACATGAAAAGACGTTAGTCAATAAGTTTCCGAATTATAAAGACGACCCAAGCAATGAAGGATCTGTAAAAGGCTGAGGAAATATTGGTGGCCTTTGGTGCACTCCTGAGGAAGAATCGGTGAGGGCTAATTATAATCTCCTCGTAGGCTTCAGAGTATGGTTCTCTCTTGCAACGAGACAGTCGGGCATTAAAATCGAATGTCTGCGATTTTCTGAACGTAGAAACCGATAGTTCATAATCTTCCTGATGAACGATAGTGTCCCGCGGACTGACGATTCACAACACATGCATGCACTAGGCTTACCTGGAGTGCTGTTGCATGGCCGATGGCCATGTCTGTGGTCGTTGAAATCCATGGCGGGAACACTGGCGGAGCCGACGCGACGCCTCAGGCACGGAACATGAAGAACTGCCGAAAGACCGCCGCCCCAAACTCATCGCGGTTCCCCTCCGAGCGAGCAATCTTGATATACAATGCCGGAACATGATGTCACGGACTCACGGACTCAAGGTCTTGCTTAAATGACCCGAGTTGTGTTTACAGCCGCAGCTCAGAACGAAGACGATGCGGTAGAATACGAATGTGCGAGAACAAGTGTGTAGGTATCCGTGAAGTAAACGATAGTTTACCGACATTTACTCTGTGACGAGCCGAACTTGGAAGAAAATTCACCTTGAGTGACGAATCTGAATTTAAATAATATTTGTTCGGGTTTTTTTTTATTACTTTCACAGCTGCTTTTGGACTTAATTGCGTTGGTGGGCCACTTCTCTTGAATTCATAGTTCCAACGCGTTCGTCGGTCGTGTAGGAGGAGTCGAATCCGATTAGCATCCGAGGAGTATCCGATCTCAAACGTGAGCGTAGAGCGTAGTTGGCGATCTCAACGTTGCTTGTGCAACCTAATGAAGATATGAATATGTTATTACGATCACTAGTCCTGTGTCGGGCCGGTGCAGTTCGAAAACAAACTTTGGCCTTATTGGTACCTCGGTGCGTTTCCTATTATGAGAGGAATGCGCAGATGTTCTGAGCCTTTACTGTTTCTGCAGTAAGCAGAGGCGCCCAGTGGCTCAAAATCGAAGAATGATGACCAAAAGTAATGTAAGTAACCACTAGTTAAGCGCACTAAACGATTATAATAGTTGTTCGCTGGCGGTTTTCGACCAACTGAATAAGATTTGAAGTTATTTTTGCTGTATCTCTGACTATTAACGGTTTTCGGAAAGGTTAATCATCTAAAAATGTATTACAGTGGACTCCTAGTGGAATAAAGCAAGGTTATTTAGTAATCCGACTACTTGGGTCGATGTAATATTTTTTTAAATAAACCAACACCAGGTTCAAATTCCATTGCTGAACTGCATCCAAGTCAGTGGTGGGATTCCACCCTTCGGCAACAGTATCACCGAATGGTGTATCATTAACATGTTCACAACTGAAATTCATTTAAACCATTAACTAAAGACTAATAATTTTACTACATCATGGGTTGTGACCATTAATGATAAAAATAGGTCTCAGTGGGCTTGTAGAATAAGAATTTCTATGAAGAAATATGAGAAGATCTTCTGAATTTCCACAAATAAATTTGAATAAATGACTTTTGGTCAGCTTTTCTCTACTTGGGACCATTGTGTGGGCTGTTGCCATAGGGTAGAGAACTATCAGCCCCTCTCTTTCATACTTTAGCCTCTCAACCCATTAGATGTGGCCACCCTAGAACGAGCCGCTGTTACTGATATGAGTTATGATGACAAGCGTTAATACTGATGACAGAGACAGCAGGGCGAAGTCCTTGCCTGCAAACCTGGAGGTTCTGGGTCCAGGACCACATGGATGGGTTTTATTGCCATTCAGGACATGCTTGTGTTCATCCCAATGTGGAATTTACATATCTACACTGTAAGATGCTGCATGGAAAGGCTTACTAGAAGTGTTTGTTTGTGAATAAATTAATGAAAATAAAGAAACACCATGGGGTATGCTTATTTTCATTTATTTTTAACCATAAAAATTTACTACGTCCCCTAAGGGGTGGTTGGAATTTTTTTTGTGCAATACCACTTTTTGGCATTCCACCTCCTATTCTATCTTCATGGGCAAAATTCTGGTGAGGCTTCATTTTAAACCAATTTGTTAACTATAATTCTTCATAAATTATAAGTGTATCATTATATAATTATAAATTCCTAGATTTCGGGTTTTCTCTCTTTATGAGCAGTTTTGAGTTGAATAGGTTTTCCTTGATGTTTATTAAGTAGGTATTACTTTTATCTCTCTCTCATACTCTAGCATGGCCCAGTGATGTGAAATATTTTACATTCAGAACTGATATTTTTCAGAGAGACACAGAGAAAATTATTATGACTCCTCACTATATCTCTGACTGATCTCACTATATCTCTGGCTGATATTACTATATCTCTGACTGTCTGACAGATGCGATAAAATAAGAGAGATACACTGCCAAACAGATAGGAACAAAAACTCATTCTTTCCATGCACAATAAGCGACCACAATAAAAACTGAGCTCAACTAAATACACTCCCATAATGCACATCACCATTTCACCTCCCAGAAACTTACATTTTTACACGGCTGGTGACCTAACACCCCCTGCCACACGACAATGCGGTGGCTCGTAGGGTATTATGTAGATGTAGTGTCCTGATGGGGCCTACTACATAGCCTCTCGTGATGATCTTTGCACCTTACATGGCCCAGTGATGTGAAATGGTATATTATGATAGCATAAACTCAGTTATGAATCATGCAACTTCAAGGACATTTTCTTCTCCACATGATACTTCGGCAAAATATTGTTTCTCAAATATTGATAATGACTGAGTAAATATTGGCTTTTATTTTAGCCATAATATGCGACTTTCTAAACAATAATAGTATTTTTCGCGTTGTTTACAGGTATTTTTTCTTGGTTTTTGGACATAAATATGCTCTTCTTAAAGCTTCCCATTAGATGGCTAAAGATGAGATTAGATAAACATGAGAATATGAGAATCTTCTCTAGTTAGATGTATGAGGGTAATTTCTAAGGATTTGTCTATTTAGAAGTTAAGGAGTGGATGGAGGTAAGTTTTTCACTTGATCATGGCCTTCCTTGGCTCTCTCCTAATTCATCTTCCTGGCCAAAATTTGTATGATGATTTCATGTATAGAGAGTAAGACATTACATACATTAAATTAATGGAAAATATTTTATGCAACCCAATGTTTTTTATGATTAAACCTTGATTTGGCACCTGCATCTCCTTCCCAGAGGAGATGACCTCGGCTGTTGCCCAAGTGGCTATGGAGTATTGTATGTCTTAGGAAAACATCAATATAGAAATGGGCATCCCTTATTTAGTGAAAACTTGGAAAAATATATTCCATAACTATGAAGCAATACTTCTCATCAGGATTGGTCTTGTTGTAATTAGTATGATGGACCAAAAAACTTTACTCCTCCAATGCAGGGTTATCATATGTTTAATCAGGGATAGTTGGAAGCAGCACGCATGAATACATGGATGACAATAACATAAAAAAATGACAAAGAACAAGTGGCAAGCAAATATCCTGCCAACCAAATAAATGCATACAGGCATGAACCAAAGCATTATCTTTACTAACAGGTCTGACAGAGTTTAGGTCAGTTGTGCAAAGTCAATTCAACATTATAAAACTTGATGGCTAAGTTAGAAACAGTTTAATCTGCCACTTTCCTTCTGCTCATTTAGGTGCATCTGTCTCTTTCTTGTTTTTCAGGCAATCCAGAAAATTAAATACAGTTATGTTGGTCATTGGTGGCCGTCAACAAAGTCTGTCCAAAGTTCTACTTTTTACCATGGCAAGCAATTGAAAATATTTTCTTAGTTATGCAAAAGTTTTGCTGTGCTTGATTTTTTTTAACTTTTACCAGTAGTTAACATATTTTTTGTACAAATAATTTACAGTTATCAAGTTCTGATAGAGGCCAAGAAGCAACAAGATCAAGCTCCAGTCTCCATTAGTTTTGAATGTCTTTGGCCAAATGGATAATTTAAAGAGAAGAATTAGCCCCTTGCTCACTTTCAACCATCTAAAATTGCCAATATGGTATTAAAATCATATCCCATCAACACTGGTCCTATTTAAATTCTTAGAGCTTACTCAGAAACTCATGATATGGTGAAACCTGTATTAAGCAACCACTCACAGTCCCGCTGAAAAATGGTCATTAAGAAGGGTTGTCGTTCGACAGGAGTTCAGTTTGAGAAGTACATGCAAATGAACGAACAGCTGATTTGAAAAAATGGAAAAACTCTTGAAGAGACAGTTTTGTTAAAACTTTTACATTTAGCATTTTTTTCCTCATAATTTTGTTTCTCCTGGGAAATTTAATTCATATTAATGCATATTAATTTGATGTACACACAGAGCAAAACCTGAATTAAGAGACCACCGACAGTTCCGCTAAAAAATGGTCATTGAGAGGGGCGGTCGCCTGATAGGAGTGGTCATTCAGAAGGGTTCCATTGTATAGTGAAGAGGCTGCAGAAACCTTGCTAAGCAACCTGATCCATGTTGCAAACTTGAGCAAATTTTTTGCATCATTTTTGTGTTTGCTGGGAATTGAGTAAGGACATAGCAAACCTTGGCTGTTGACATTTCATTGAGGTAAACCTCACAATCTATCTTAGCTAGTAGAACCACTAGTAATTCAGAAATTGATGACTACTTGCAAGAAAAAATATGCTATTATTCATGTACAACCTACTTTTACCTATTTCACATGAGATTTTTGGATTCTTAAAATTTTCAAATCTGAGGTCATCAGACTTGTATATTCATTTTATTAGCAACCAGAACTTCTGGAACACTTAATAGGAACATGAAGTTATATTTTCTATTGAGTTATTTCTTTATTGAGCTATTTACTTCATAAATAATCCCATTACATTAGAATACTGTACCGCACATTAGCTATTAAGGCTTTTGGCTCAACAGTTAAATTTAAATAGTTCAGCTGAGCTCAGGAAGTTAAATAGAATCCTCATGAGTACCATTGATTGGCATTTTTTTACTTACTCCTATAGTTATGCTTAACCCAGATTATATTAACTGCAGATACTTCTCAACCAAAGGACTAAAATATTATATTAATGATTTTTTATTCATTGGAGAGTAATTATTTGTAAGCACTGCTGCTGCTTAGATGTTGCAATTGTTTTGTGGTTAGATTGCGAGCATTCAGAATTGTCTTTCTCTCTTATCTCAGGTACAGAAATTATATATATGTGCATGCTGTAGGAATCAGTACCTGCTAAGCTCTATGATAATCCACCTATCCCACCTATCAGACTGTGGACAGCATGTATTGTTGTACTTAGGAAGAATAGATAACAGACTCATTAGGCAAGCATTCTGCCTAATTGACAAATAATGATGTTGATTTGCCACAATCTGCATCACTTATGAATTAAAATCAAGGAGTTGCAATGAGCCTGATGGTAGGAAAATATGGATAAGTCAAGTTCAACAGCCTCAAAAAATTGGAATGGTAATACATTGAAATTCATACTATGTATAAGGGGCTAGGAATTCTAAGGCTTAATTATACCAAAATTTTTTTAAAAATACCAGTTAAAACTGCAAAATATTTTGCATGATGGCCATTTTTATTGTTGAATTGATTAATAATATGGCTGTTGACATACTGAATCTTTTATGAATGAGGTTTATTTTTATTTCACTGCAAGGTTGTTTTTTATCTAAATGAATAGAAAAATATGAAGAAAATTTCTTAAATTATTCAGAATAAGTTTAATCAAAATAATTCATTTGAACTTTGACTTGTGGTATGAAACGAAAACATTATATGTTATATCAACCTGAATCTTTGCACATGACCCTTGGCTGAGGGAAATGTCATTATCTTCAGAATGATATCATGAAATAGTTATCGATGTAGCCATCAGGTGATATGTTGATGATGATGGGTACTTATATCAATGACCCATCTCCTGATGATGACATGTTGTGCCGAAACCTAGATCGAGTTGAGATTAACAAATTTAGATTAAAAATTATGCTGAATAACTAAGTTACACTTAACATTTGCAACGAGAGAAATAAACTGAATTCATGTGTTTCACATCTTTCATCTTGATGGCAAGCAAATGGAAGCAAGGCTGACTTACCTTTGGGTGTTGGTTGTTTGTAAAATCCTGCCTTTACCTCCCAATACCTTTTCAGATTTTCACCCATGTCCCTTTCTCAAGATCTACAATCTTGACCATCACTGAAGTGCTCTTTTTTGATTATTGAAAATGTTTCTTCAATGGTTTGCGAGTTAACTTTGTCGAATATTGAGTTCATATTGAGATGAAATAAGAACACTTTGTATAAATCCACACAAAACTTTAATGGTATAAGCCCGAGCGGTCTCAACACTTTTGTATTGTTTCATGTTATACCATTGAAGTTTTGTGTGGATTTTTACAACAGGTTCTCATTTCATCTCAATTTGCAAATGTTTTATTACAATTTTTGAAAAGTTATCATAATTATCCTTCATCCTTAAAAGCTACAAGCTTCATCAACAGTGATAGAAAAAGAATGTTCATACAATATAACAGACATGTTCATATTGGTTACATTCGTATATGTCTATAGCATTACATGTAAGTTTTCATATTGTTCTCATTGAATTATCTAGGCAACGTTCAGAAATGTTATCCTTCAATTTTTAACAATGTATGGATGGTTATCATAATTTTTATGAAATGTCTATCTGTGAGTTAATGATATCATAGTTTATACAATGCAATAGACACTCTTGGCATATTGAGTTGAATAACCTTTATTAAACTTTTTCTGTAACTGCCGTTCACTGCCATACCAAGGAATGGCCACCCCATCTTAAGAACTTATCTTCTGGGTTACCTAATTACAATGGTGTTATGCATACATTTTCTATGTATGATACTTGGAGAAGAATAAACGTGTTGTTAAAATTATTATATAATTAGTAACCTTTAGTAACCTTGGTAAAACTGACATTCACTGGCTTTAACGTAAAAAAATATGTCTCCACATGTCTTTTCGACTGAAAATTTCTTATAACATATGCTGTGAAGTACATTCTCCGATAATGCTCTCGTGACTTGTGGCCGGGAGCCGATCGTCAGAATATTCTCAATAAAATATTATCGGAAGTATATGACCATCAGCACATTCTTATATGGTGTCACATCCCGTAATGCCTGGTAGAATAGGAAAGATAGGGGTCATAAGTAATCCATGCGCTGGAAGTGTTCTCACAGCTAATGCAACTCATTCACAGCCTATATGCTAGTACATGCTTGGAAAAATCATATGCGACTCGATTGCCCGATTAAATATGCTCCCCTCCCAAGAGGAGACCCTCGGAGGAAATACTAGTCCTTCTGTTACAAGACAGTCCTCTACACTCCGGTTTCCTTCCCCTTAGAGATCTCGGGAGTAATTGAAACTCGTTTTTCCCTATCAACGTTAGTGACCATGACTCAAACAGAGAGCGAGACGGTAAGACATATGAGCTTCGAAAAAGAGCGATGCCCGACAACCTGCGCTGAGTCGGCATGCCGAACTGGAGGGTGAGTGAAATCAGTCGAAGAGGGGCAAGGCCGAAGCCTCCACGACTCGACGAATGTTAGGTATTCTTAACTTTTGAAAAGTGAAAAATAGCTGACATGGGTATTATATGAAAAAAGATCATAGGCTGTCAACTTTTAAGCTTGTCTGTCGGTGCTGGGAGCCTCTGTGTCATCACGTTTTCCTTAAACTGAGGGGTTGATTGAAATTTGGTTTGGGTACGTTGATCAGAAGATTCGACTATCATTATATGGATTTCTGCTCTAGGGAATTTTATATTTTTCCATATTCGACTAATTTTGACCAACAATCACAAGTGACAATACTAAAAAATTCTCTGCTTTATAAAATACAGTCCATGAGGAAATGGCAGGTATCTTTTAATTCCCTGAATTATATTCCATCATGCTTGACGGGTGAGTTACGATTGAGCAAAAGATAAATTTGAACAGAAATTAAAAGGTAATGACGTTAGTGGGATAATAAAGGGCGTGTAGAGAGAAAATAATATTTTATATCTGAGAATTTAGCATTTATTTTACTTCCATTTGAACAAACTTTTAATATTTGTAATTTTAAAAACTTGGGCTTCAGGTTCATTGGACAGTTTGCGTGGATTAAATTTTTGCACTAGAGGAATCAACGTTCCTCTAGCGAACTGGGCTTTCCTAGACTCTAATCATTCCAGATATTGTCGACGAATCCTATATTTGTAAGTGAACTGATTCTTTGGTATACCTGAACTATTAACCCCCAAATTGATTCCCAAATTCATTGATGTATAGTTTCCTTCCTTAATTCTTGATTAAGACTCTGAATATAATTAAATGAAATGAGTACAGTTTTAAAATTTTAGGATATATTTTATTTTCAAACGTATTCTTTCACTTGTTTTACAGATAATCTTTAATTCTTCCCTCTTAATTTACAAATTCTTTCCTTCTCCACTCTTCTATTATTGCTTAACAATGGCTCTCTTCACTCTTCATCCTTGGCCCCTTTCTTCTTCTTTCTTCGTTAATCAACCCAGGAAATCTGTCCTCCTTCACTCAATCCTCTTCCTCTCCTTGCAAGTTTTCCTTAGTGCAATTGAGTATGTATCATCGAACTTTGACATGAGTTCCGCCATTGTGTCTAAGTCGAAGGGTCAGTTCCCGAAGCCGAAGAAGATACTCGCGGAAAATGCCTGGAGACAGAAGAAAATTTCAAATCAGAAAAAAATACATTTTTGTGAAGCATGGATTTAGGGACCGTGTGAAGGACTGCAAAAGCTACCCTAGGTCAAATAGCAGCAGTGACCAATATTTTATGATGACCATGTGCCAACTACAATTCAAGAAACTGAAGAAAACATTGAACATCATATGGCAAGTAGAATAATAGAAGGAGGTTCACCATCCGCTATCATTTCAAGTAGCAGTGGGAAACAGAAAAAAGTTGTCAGTAAGAAGCTGTGAATCACAGAAGATGTCTTAGACCTGATTAAAGAAAGAAGAAAGTACAAGTATGCGAAAACTGAAGAAGGGAAGCTTTTTGACAAAAGAATAAGTATCGAAATAAGTCGCAAGTCGAGGAAAGCTAGAGAAATGTGAATGAAGGATCTATGTGAAGTATTGCAAAACAACCTTGCACCTGGACAGGTGGAAGCTGCCTATGGGATAGTGAGGAGCCACTTCAAAGTACGCAAAATGAAATGCCATGAGAGACAAGAATAGAGAAATTTTGATTGAAAACGAGGGAAAGTGGACCGACGGGAAGAATATCTGAAAGAGTGATACGATACAAAGGAAAAATCTCTGTACGGAAGTAATCGAAGAAGTAAGTTAAGTCGATAAGGAAGATATGGGAGCCTCAATCTTAAGATTGGATTTTGATGCAGCAATAAGGGACCAGCGGATGAATAAGGCCATTGGAATTGACGATATTCTTGCAGATCTAAATTAAAAAGCAGGAGATAAGGCATCAAGTCGTCTTTAAAAATCATTTGTGTCATGTACTCAACAGGAGAGATACCCAGGGACTTCGAATCCATCCATCCATCATCATTCCTATTCCCAACAAGAAGAGATCGGAGACCTGTGAAAATTATAAAACCGCAAGCCTAACTACGTATGTATCAAAGATATTGACAAGGATCATTTACAGGAGGATAGAACGAAAAATAGAGAAGTTCCAAGATTAAGGCCAATTCAAATTCATTAAAAGGAAGGGGAAATGTAGAAGTAATACTGGCCCTTAGCCTGCTCATGGAGAACTAACCGACGTTCATTGTGATTGTGGATTTAGAGAAGGATTTTGTAAACGTGGCTTGGAATTCAATATTTGAGATTTTAAAAAAAACTGGAATGTTCTACAATTACCGTAGAATTATCCACGGCCTGTACAAACCAAGGAGCTGTGATTAAATCTAGACCCAGCATTGAAAAGACAAAAATTGAGAAAGGAGTGAGACTAAGTTTTGCACTGACTCCCCTCATTTTTAATTTTTCCATCGAGAAAGCCATCAGTGAGATGAATGAGAAGGCTTCAGGAGTGACACTCCGAGGTATTCTGCGATTCACCGATGAAATAGCAACCGTAGCAGAGAGAGAGGAAGTTTTGAATAAGATTCTAGTAACCATGGAAAGGACATAGGCAAGATATCTGTTGAAGATCTATAAGAAGATAACAAAGATATTGGTAAACAGCAGGAGGGATGTGGCCAAAACTAATGCTATACTAAGAAAAGAAAACTTGAGCAGGTGAAAGAGTACTGCTACCCGGGAAGCCAAGTAACAAGAGTTAGAAGAAGCAAATCAGAAATAGCGAGTAGAATAACCCCGGCAAAGGGGACATTTTAGCGAATGAAGATTCTACTTTCAGCTGAAGAAACTGGCTAAAAGTTGGGAAAAAATGTATTAAACTTACATGTGTAGCATGTTTCTTTATTGCAGTGAGACTTGGATGATGACAGTGGCAGAGAAGAAAAGGGTGGAAGTGGTCGAAATGTGGTGCTACGAAAGAACGATGAAAATCAAATGGATAGACCAAGTGAGTAACAAGGAAGTCCTCAGAAGAAGGAAAAAAGATAGGTCTTCAAAAAAGCCTCGGAGGAAGATGGAAAAACATTATCAGCCAAATCATGAGTTATATTCGCCTTGTAAAGATAGGGATGCCTCGTATGAGATAAAGATAGAAACCTTAGTAAACATATAAAAGGAAAGAAACACATAAATATAAACAGATTAGCTAATAGAAGAATTTGTAGAGGGATGCGTCAAACCAATCTCAGGATTACTGAAGAGCACAATCGACATTGAACAATCTTCATAGAAGGGCACTCACTTGGCCACTAACTTAGGCCTTTAAAATAAATATCTCCTCGCCAGGGAGGACCTCAAACGACACTCACACACCCAATAGCAAGTCCTTCGCGTAGTTTCAGGGGCCACGCTAAGAACCACTATAAATGGGTACTCACATGTTCACTCTCTGAGTCGTTTACGAGAATTGCTTCTACGCCAGGGACGACCTCAGACGACACTCACACACCCAATAGTAAGTCCTTCGCGTGGTTCAGGGGCCACGCTAAGAACCACTATAAATGGGTACTCACATGTTCACTCTCTGAGTCGTTTACGGGAATTGCTTCCTCGCCAGGGACGACCTCAGACGACACTCACACACCCAATAGTAAGTCCTTCGCGTGGTTTCAGGGGCCACGCTAAGAACCACTATACATGGGTACTCACATGTTCACTCTCTGAGTCGTTTACGGGAATTGCTTCCACGCCAGGGACGACCTCAGACGACACTCACACACCCAATAGTAAGTCCTTCGCGTGGTTTCAGGGGCCACGCTAAGAACCACTAAACATGGGTACTCACATGTTCACTCTCTGAGTCGTTTACGGGAATTGCATCCACGCCAGGGACGACCTCAGACGACACTCACACACCCAATAGTAAGTCCTTCGCATGGTTTCAGGGGCCACGCTAAGAACCACTATAAATGGGTACTCACATGTTCACTCTCTGAGTCGTTTACGGGAATTGCTTCCACGCCAGGGACGACCTCAGACGACACTCACACACCCAATAGTAAGTCCTTCGCGTGGCTTCAGGGGCCACGCTAAGAACCACTATAAATGGGTACTCACATGTTCACTCTCTGAGTCGTTTACGGGAATTGCTTCCACGCCAGGGACAACCTCAGACGACACTCACACACCCAATAGTAAGTCCTTCGCGTGGTTTCAGGGGCCACGCTAAGAACCACTATAAATGGGCACTCACATGTTCACTCTCTGAGTCGTTTACGGGAATTGCTTCCTCGCCAGGGACGACCTCAGACGACACTCACACACCCAATAGTAAGTCCTTCGCGTGGTTTCAGGGGCCACGATAAGAACCACTAAAAATGGGTACTCACATGTTCACTCTCTGAGTCGTGTACGGGAATTGCTTCCTCGCCAGGGACGACCTCAGACGACACTCACACACCCAATAGTAAGTCCTTCGCGTGGTTTCGGGGGCCACACTAAGAACCACTATAAATGGGCACTCACATGTTCACTCTCTGAGTCGTGTACGGGAATTGCTTCCTCGCCAGGGACGACCTCAGACGACACTCACACACCCAATAGTAAGTCCTTCGCGTGGTTTCAGGGGCCACGATAAGAACCACTAAAAATGGGTACTCACATGTTCACTCTCTGAGTCGTTTACGGGAATTGCTTCCACGCCAGGGACGACCTCAGACGACACTCACACACCCAATAGTAAGTCCTTCGCGTGGTTTCAGGGGCCACGCTAAGAACCACTATAAATGGGCACATACATGCTCACTCTCTGAGTCGTTTACGGGAATTGCTTCCACGCCAGGGACGACCTCAGACGACACTCACACACCCAATAGTAAGTCCTTCGCGTGGTTTCAGGGGCCACGCTAAGAACCACTATAAATGGGTACTCACAATTTCACTCTCTGAGTCGTTTACGGGAATTGCTTCCTCGCCAGGGACGACCTCAGACGACACTCACACACCCAATAGTAAGTCCTTTCCATGGTTTCTGGGGCCACGCTAAGAACCACTATAAATGGGTACATACATGCTCACTCTCTGAGTCGTTTACGGGAATTGCATCCACGCCAGGGACGACCTCAGACGACACTCACACACCCAATAGTATGTCCTTCGCGTGGTTTCAGGGGCCACGCTAAGAACCACTATAAATGGGTACTCACATGTTCACTCTCTGAGTCATTTACGGGAATTGCTTCCACGCCAGGGACGACCTCAGACGACATTCACACACCCAATAGTAAGTCCTTCGTGTGGTTTCAGGGGCCACGCTAAGAACCACTATAAATGGGTACTCACAATTTCACTCTCTCAGTCGTTTACGGGAATTGCTTCCTCGCCAGGGACGACCTCAGACGACACTCACACACCCAATAGTAAGTCCTTTCCATGGTTTCTGGAGCCACGCTAAGAACCACTATAAATGGGTACATACATGCTCACTCTCTGAGTCGTTTACGGGAATTGCATCCACGCCAGGGACGACCTCAGACGACACTCACACACCCAATAGTAAGTCCTTCGCGTGGTTTCAAGGGCCACGCTAAGATCCACTATAAATGGGTACTCACATGCTTACTCTCCGAGTCTTTTACGGGAATTGCTTCCACGCCAGGGACGACCTCAGACGACACACACCTAATAATAAGTTCTTCGCTAGGCTTCAGGGGCCACACTAAGAACCCCTATAAATGGGTACTCACATGCTCACTCTCTAAGTCGTTTACAGGAATAGCTTCATCGACATGGACGAACTCCTGCAACACTCACACAATCTCCAGTAAGTTATGTGGCGCTACTCATCATCATCATTTGTCATTTAATCTTGTTTGGTTGTTTGATGTCTTCCATGCCGCTCTCTCTTTTTCTGGGCCCTTTACTTCTTTAATTGCTCTTTCTAGATACTTGTCTCTTTATATGGCCTATGAAATATTACCTGAGTTTTCATCTGGGGACTCTTCCCTCTACTTTCCCTTCATTGTGTTCTTTACAAACCCAATGCATCCCGCGGTGGGTCTTATCCATCTGGGCCGTCTTTTTTTATTTTGTTTCATATGGTCCTTTCCGCTTATATTCTTCCGCAAAGTTAGTCAAATCTGTTAATTTGTAAGTCCATTTTATCTTCAGCATCCTCCTCCAGCACCAGGTTTCGAGGGCAGCAAAGCTGTTCTAGTTTGCTTTTCCAATAGTTGATGCTTTCGGTCTATTGAGACGCGTACTTCACACGAATGTCTTCATACACTGTTTCCTATTTTGTTGCCATTTCTTGTATAAACATCGCAGTCACTTTTCAACCGGGAACACTTTCAAAGCTTGAGCAATTCTAGGTTTGATGCCGGGTGTATTACTTCTATCCCACGAGATGACGATTCTGAGAATTGTGAATATAGTCGTTCTCTTAATACTCTCCTCTCAGTGTGACTTGTGCATTCATCTTTTCTATTCAGCATTTTTGGATTTTTCTCTTCGTCTTATTTATTATCTCCTAGTAGTCTTTGAGAACTTCGTCTATTGCGATTCGTGACCTTTGAGGATCCTTGAATTTTCTAGAATTGACTGCGATATCATCTGCCAAACGGAGCATGCTGATTTCATCTCCGTTTATCTTAATTCTTCTAGGTCCAATTTTTCGTACATAGCTTTGGCCCTGTCGAAGTGCATGTTGCACAGGTCTGATGAGTATTTGTAGCCTTGTCTGACGTCTCTGTTGATATTAGCTTCTATTTGCCTTCCGTTTAACAATTTCATTGTGACGACTTGCTTCCTAAATTGTCGGTAGATCGTTTTTCTGCCGTCATAATCCTTTCCATGTTTTTCCAGCATCCTAAACATCTAATTCCATTCGACATTGCTCAAGGACTTATCCAGGTCCATGAAGGTGAATTATAATGGCTTGTTCAAATGCATTGTTTTCTCCGTCATTACTCTCAGGATCAGTATGGCCTCCCTGCTACCTCTGTTCTTTCTAAATCAAAATGATTTCCCGAGTGGTTGCCTGCAATTTTCCTTTCCATCTGTCGGCTTATTATTCGTGTGAGTACTTTGATGCGTGATGAACTATACTCAAGGTTCGGTACTCCTCACATCTCGTAGTCCATGTCTTCTTCGGAATCACAATCATTACGCCCCTTTGAAAGTCCTCTAGAAGTGTTCCGTTTGTGTAGATATTTTGTTTATCCTTTATAGGTTATCCTTGGATTTATTTCCGAAACTTTGTTGATTTCTCCGTTTATGTTGCCTGCTCCAGATGCTTTGTTCTTATTGAATTCTAGCCCTATAAACTCACTCTTCAGTATGTGTGGTCAACGTTCATCCTCGTCAACCTCGCTCTCGTCATTCATTAGTTGTTCTCCCAATGGTGCTGGCCCTTGGCAGAATTCTTCGATATATTGCTTCCATCTATTCCTTATGTCTTCATTCTCTATGAGTATACTCCCGTTCGATCTCTGATGTTGTTGCTTCTCGATTTATTTTTCTCTGAAGTGTTTCTTCACTATGTTGTATGCTGTCTCAGTCTTCCCCTTCTTCATGTTTTCGTTGACTTGCTCGCAGCAGCTTTCAATCCATTCCTTCGATTAGGGGCCACGCTAGGAGTTTATTAGAAGGATACTCACGAGCTCACTAACTGAGGAGTATAAGGGAAATGTCTCCTCGCCGGGGACGACCTCAGACGATACACACACACGCTGGAATCCTTCGCGTGAATAATTGGAAAATTCTCGTGATAATTACTTCCGTGTCAGGGACAACTCAGGAATACAGGCACACTTCCCAATGGTTCTTTGCTGGAACTTTTTGGGACTCCGGAAGAGATGCACTGTCGGAAGCACCCAGTCACTCGAGTATCTCGCACACCACTCACCATACCTTTTAATCCACAGGCTTGGAAGAATGCGGTTTGCGGATGTCATACACTCGAAAGATCGAAGTAAGAAAAATGCAGTCTATGACCCATGTTAAGGAAAGGGAGAGGAGGTATCGTGATGTGCCATGCGAATATCCGTATTCCGTCAACAGGGTGGCTCTTGCTAGCCAAATGAAGAAAGAGTCACTAATACGCAGATGGTCTAAGTGTTTCAGCTACAAATGGATTGGTTTAGCCTTACCGTGATTCTAACTGCATCAGTAGTCCTCCATGTTTTCATCTCCTCCATGCATTCGTATAGCCTTGTCGCTATGTATCTGGCAGCATCAGCAGTCAACATAGTCGTCGAGTTTTCATTGGATTTTGATGTTCATCAGTGTTTTTTTTACTCCGTCAGCCTTACGTCTTCTCTCCAAATAATTCTCCTTCTTGCTATGCATAGTCGAGCTATCGTTTTGATTTAGACTGAATAAATACCTGAAAACGAAGAATACACATTATTACATAAATCAGCCTGATTATTCAAATGCACTGTTGCTATGAAGAGTTCCGCGGTTTCGAGTTAACTCAGAATTATTCGAATATTTACCTTATTTCCAGAGGGCCATCACCGGTTGACCTGTGCCGGGAGGAACTTGATCTATTTTGTGCCACTTGCATTGTTTACTCTTTGACTAGAAACAGAAAACAATGCTTAGCAACGGTGGATACTAATATCAAGTAATTTTTTTTTTTAAACTTCTGAAATTACATCTACGGTAACCATAAATAAAAGTTTCCAAAGTTTCGACTGTATTTCCTTATTTTATATTCCCCTTTGATGTCTTTTTTATTTTGTTCACCTTTTTTATTTTAATTTATCTCACCACAAATGTCGTCTATTGCGTGATTCTTTCTCACTTTTACTTCGCTGCCTTTATAAGAACTTAGTTTGGCATACGGACGCATGTACCGTCTTTTGGCTCGAGCGTCATTTATGTCTCTAATTTTAGAAGCTTCCGTAAGGGGCACGTTGATAAAATTTGTTGTAAACTTGAAAAAACTCGTATGTTTTTTTATCATTAGCAGAATTTGAAATTTGACCCTTTTACCCCATAATGGTGGTTCAAACAAAAATCCAAGTGTTAACTTGAGGTGTTTTCATGGTAAAAAAATTAGCGATGCGAAGTTAGTGTTCTTTTGTGAAAATTTCTACCCTAAGTTTTTCTTTCCACGTTGACCCGTAAAGACCCCCTTCAGTTTTATGATATCTAACCATGACCCCTGAAGGTCGCAGTCAATGTCACAGGGATGACAAAAAGCACATAGGGGCAACAAACTTGTTGAATCACAGGCCAAGTCAATAATGGCTATGTCCCACGACATTCCAGACATTCGTTGAAATCAAGGAGTTACGGAGTAGTCAAGGTTCACTAGGTAGGTATTTGCATTGAAATTGGGGCAGCAAACATCTAATCATAGGTTTAAACGGGTAGCCAAGTCGATGATAAGGTTCCAAGTTCCGTCCCGTCATTGCTTGACCCCAAAGAGGTAGGGAGGGGTCAAATATCACTAGGTAGTGGAATTGATGTGGGATCCACGGGGAGTTTAAGTGGAACCCAGGTGGAAATTAGTATGTCAAGGGATTTTGGTGGAATCCACGCTGGTATGATGCGGAATCCACGTGGAACTAAAATAGATCCCATGAGGAAATTTAGAATCTTTGTGGAAATTTTGTGGATCTGGTGACCATATTCATCTGAATTCCACCAAATTTCCACCTTCATTTCTACGTGGTCCCCGCGTGGATTCCACCAACTTGTTCTCACTGGGTAGGATTGGGGTCCCTCCGCCCATCTCCCCTTCGTCTTGCCTAATCCGATGACAATTTTATTACTCATTTCTATGGACTTGTGTCATAATATGATGCGGAATGTTGCTCGTGGTTATCAGCAATGTTAGACCGTATCGATTTACCTCTGCAACAGCCTGCTTAGTTTGAATGATCTATGTGTGGTAATGGTGCCAGTTATTATATTTACTGTGTGAGTTTTGTTACTTTGATTTTTTGCGTATAATTGTCGTTTTACCACTTAGAAACTCTATAAACGAGAGAACTATACAATATATTATTATTTTCAAAGATTCATATTAATTACCTTGAATTTATATTGGCTATTTTCTTGATTAATGGTGCTGTTTGTTTAAAGGTCTGAGGAATGAAGATAATAGTAACTGTGAGTCACTATAAGAGCCATGTGGCAACAAGGAAGTGAATGGTAAGAGATTAAGTAACCCTTCATTGATATAATTGCTGATCTCCATTGTGGAAGTCATTTTCATATTCTTGTCTAACTGCCTCTTTTTCAGGTGCGTCTGTGTAAATGGTGTACTTCTTGGTTCTAGGACCTCTTATTTTTCTTTGGGGATGATGCCTCTTAGGGTCTAGTGCGATTCTTCCTAGGAAGGATTGGGGGTAGCTCTGACGCAAGTTGGTCCAAATGTTGTGTCCAGACCAATTTGTTATGTTTCCTGTAGGCTATCCCAAGCTGAAAGGAATTATTCAGTGGTGCATAGGGAGGCTTTAGCTGTGTATTGGGGAGTCAAAAGGCTACATCAATATTTAATGGGAAATAAATTTGAGCTTATGACTGACCATAAAGCCCTGATGGCATTATTTGGAGAAAGTAAGGGAATACCTTGGATGGCGGCTGGTATATTGCAAAGGTGGGCTGCATATCTATCAGGGTTTGATTATGTGTTCAAGTATGTCAAAGGTGAAGACAATGGAGTGGCAGATGGGGTGTCCCAGTTGCCTCTAACTCACTCTGAAGAGAGTGGAGGAGCAAGTGAGCAGCTTCCATTTCATAGAAACATCTATTCCCATCAGTGCGAACAATATTCGGGCAGAGACCCTTAATGACTCAATTCTGAATAGATTGGTGGAATTAGGTGTTGATCAGGGTATTTTGATGTGGGGCCACAGAGTAGTGATACCTTATTTACTGATAGGGGCAGTGTTGAGGGAGGTTCATGCCTCCCACATGGGGGCCTCAAAGATGAAAGCTTTGGCTAGGAGTTACATGTGGTGGCCAAATTTTGACAAAGAGTTGGATGAACTAACTAGATCTTGCCATTCATGTCTTATGAATAGCCCAGACCCTCCCAAGACAATGTTATTGAAACGGCCAAAAGCAAATGGAGTTTTTCACAGCATCCATATTGACTTTTTGGACCCTGTTTGAGGAAAAGTATTTTTCTTGATCACAGAAGCGTATAGTAAGTGGGTAGAGGTGTTGGAGGTGAAAGGGAATGCAGACACAGAGTAGGTTCTCACAGCTTTGAGGGAAACCTTTGCCAGGTATGGGTTGCAAAACCTAATTCTAGGTGACAATGGGAGGCAGTTTATTTCAAAGGAATTCAAGGAATTCTGTATTAATAATGGAATAGTCCATTCCACATCTCCACCATTCCATCAAGCTACAAATGGGGCAGCAAAAACTGCAGTCTGGTCACTTAAGGCAGGATTAAAGAAATTAATGGGGGACGCAGCAAATAAGGGATGCAAGTGAGAGGCTCTGGTGGCAAGGTATTTGCTTAAGTATAGAACTACACCCCATTGTACCACAGGGAAGTCCCCGGCTAGTTTGATGTTTGGCAGAAACCCCAAAACTAGACTGGATTTGATTCATGCAAGTAAAGGCAAGGGACATGAATCAAATAGTAGGCAGGTTAATGGTTTTAATGGGAAGAGGGAAGACCAGTTTGAGTTGGGTGAACAAGTGTATGTCCGGGATTATACTACTCCCAATAAAAAGAAATGAAAGAAGGGGGAGATAGAAATAGTTTTGGGAAAAAGGAATTACCGCTGTAGGATTTTAGATAGTGGTCAGCTATGGATTAGGCACACTGACCAAATAATTCGGGTTGGTAATTTTTACAACAGTCAATATGAAGAGTTGGGAAGTGCAGAGTGTGGGAATTACTCTGGGGGCTCTACAGGGAGTTTTTCAAGGGGGGTGCAGGAAGAACCTCTGCCTAGCCCATATGGAACAGATCAGGGGTGGATGAGCCACCACAGGAGGAGAGTAGGGCTGCAGATGATGGCTTGCATTCTCCCATCACCGGGCCAGGAGACCAAGGTTTGGAAGAAGGTAAGCAGGTACAAGCAAAAGAAAGACCGAAAAGAGTAAGAAAAGCACCTGAAAGGCTAAATTTGTAAATAAATGATAGGTGCTGAGAAAGTTTTGTTCAGTGTTATATAACGTATGCTTGTTTTGTGTTTATATATTTTTTTGGGAAAATATGTGTGGGGGTATTGTGATATATTGATGATCTTTTGTTTGTGTATGTTTTTGATCGTCATTTTTGGGAACAAGCGTCACTTCCGGGGTGCTATCAGCGGTTGCTAGAAGCCATGCCTGATGCACAAAAATGTATCTTTTTGTATCGTTGATATTAAGTCATTAAATTGAGTTTTACAAAGTTCTGTAGGTTACTACACTGACTAAAAACTCTTTCTCTCACTTTACAAAGATATTTTTGTAGATTTTTCATTGGTTACTTCATCATCCAACGGAATGATATAGTGCATGCTACACAGATTTTTTATTGGTGCGTGCATAGCTCTGATTGGTCATATTTTTCCATGGGTATTAATTGAAGGGATACAAAAGCTGCTCCTCTTTACAGAAAGTATAGTGAGTCTTATAGGGGATCGCTTATAAGTATTTGAAATGAATATGAAGGATTTACCATCAAGTCTCTTCATAGTGTAATTGAAGGTAAAAAAGAATTTTCCATTTCAATTTACAGAGAAATTTCTTTGTGATGACACCTAATATAGTAACATTTCAATGTAGTGAAATGAAGAAGTGGACCAGCCCATCTGCATAGACATTTTCATGTACAAAATTTCATATTGTGAAATAACAGATGCTGTGAAATCACTTCTCCAGTTCCCATCTTCTGATTCGATCACATGTTTCCCATGAAGTATGGACAAACATTTTTTTTAGTTTTTCAAATGATGGGTTTATTTTTCATTTTTTTCATCAAATTGTTGAATGTACAAGGACAAATGAAAATGGCACAAATTTTCTGCTTAGTTCTTGATAGGTACTGCTTTTAGTTTCTTTTAGTAGCTTTTACTGCTTCTAAGTTTTTGATACTGCTTGTCATGTATCATGTCAATCATCTGCACCACAATGTAGTCATTCATTTTCTATAAGTCTAGAAATCCAAAGATAGGGCACCCAACAGTTGCTGGATATGCCTGAAAATAAGCCCCCGATATCAGTCAAATATCAGTTATAAAGTGTGACAGCACTATTTTCCTGCATCAGAAGAAAACATCTTTTAAAAATCATTGGCTCCAGGTGCAGAATAACGTAGGAATAGTTAACCATACATTAATACAAGCCATATTAGTGAAATGACATCTAAAGTTTTGAAGAATTTTAAGAAACTATTTCTTTTTCAACGAGGTAATCTTTTTTCAAGCGATGTTGTTACAGTAAGAGTGAACCTTGGAAAAGATCTTATGCAACCTGCAATTCCATCCTTGTCGTTAATTATATTTTGCTAATTTTACCAGTGGATTCCACCCATCAAAAAAGACAAACAATATTGTAAATGTATTAAAGATTAGTTCCAACAATTTTATAGTAGCTTGGTATGATCTCAGCATAGACCTGAACTTGCTGCTGGTTCTTGATTGTTAGTGATTGCTCCTTATAGGGCAATCTGGCAAACAGCAATAAACCACA
The DNA here is from genome assembly GCA_963169105.1 of Ceriagrion tenellum. Classification (NCBI taxonomy): domain Eukaryota; kingdom Metazoa; phylum Arthropoda; class Insecta; order Odonata; family Coenagrionidae; genus Ceriagrion; species Ceriagrion tenellum. The sequence goes on along the minus strand of OY720632.1, from coordinate 92,286,851 downwards.
GGTTTGGATACAGATGAATGGTGTTCTGTGTTGTATAAGTACCTCAGTGAGGCCATTGCAAAAGCGGTCTGATCCCAGCGGGGAGGCCTTTCACATTATGTCATTATGTATAAAATACTATTGAGGTATGACTTGGTATTGCATCTATTAAGTCATCAATTGGTCTAATTTAAAATTAAATCCCCCAACTACAAGATTTTGCCCCCTGGAACAGGAACCTGGAACAACCTGGCAATGGTGGGAGCTAGGCCCATGCAGTCATCATCGCATGAAATACTTATATCCGAGATATTAATGGAAAATAGGTACTTTCAGATAGATACAAATGCAAATAGGTACAAAGAGGTACCAATTCAACTTTCAGGATTCCCACTGTGATATAGAGATAGTTCAGTCACAAGCTAGTAGTACGCCGGAGACGGCAGGCCCAAGTCCATTGTCGTTCGGTTTTGGCGGACGGAGGCGGATGGCGTAGTATGCGCACTCCTCGGATAAAACGGGAGGAAGCCGTACGGAGGCGGGAGGATAGGTTGGCGCTGGCCTTTATATGCCATTTGTTTTACGCGGCCTGGCTAACGCGATTCCAGGCGAACGAGGCGGAGCACCTGATTGGCTGCGCGCGAGACGCTCCGCTAAGGCCGTTTTCGAACTTGGCAAACGCCTAGTTAACTTGATATCAAGTTAACTTGATCCCAAGACCGACCGGGTAGAATCTTGACTTGACACTTTCGTAGCCCTTTTACGGTGGAAGAGACACCATGCGGCCTTCATTTCGTAAAACATACGAAAAGCGCTATCCGTGTCCATAATTATTGTGGGTGATGGAAGTGGATTACTTCTTTAAAATGCTTCCCAACCTTATACGGCAAAGTAACAGAGAATATTATTTTAAAAATCTTATTGCTTATGAATAAAATAATTCTCATATACCATAATATGGTGATTAACTAATATGCTTCGATTACTTGGGGCTGCGAAAGTGGACGACATATCGCTCACTGTATTTCACCACAATCAACGTCTTTGTGCAAAAAAAGCATCATAATATTTTTTGCCTGTATGAAAAAACACGTAACAATATATTAATGCATTACACTCCGAACTAACTCCCTATGATCTCTGACTGTTGACTGATAAATACGCGCGTTGTAACTAACATAATTAAGCTGAAAACAAATTACATTTACTCTAAAGATTTATTGTCCCACTTCTTTGATGAATGCTGTGAGAACCTCTCCAATGTTAACGTTATTAACAATTATTATGTTCGTTAGCTAACAATAACGCTGCCAATGAAATTATGGCTACCTTAGAGTACTTTCCATCGGACCATAATTCTTTCATATAATTTCTTTCATCATTATTTCATTTCTTTTCCTTCCACAGTAAGGAAGATAGATTTTGTAGGTTCAATGAAGTAAACAAGGACGGTACATTTACAATGTATGGAATTATTCACACAACTATTAGGTCTTACTACAACACACATAAACAAATATCTTTTATCAGTATATTCACATTTGAAAAGCCTTTAAATATAAAGAATTCATCAATTTTTCCGCAAAAAAAATAAATATCACACAATTATACGTAGTAATGATAAAATAGTATCCATTTGAAAGTTTCTTCACTTCTATCTTCCGTACAAGCCCATATTATCACACCCCGAGTTCGAACTTAAAACCTAGCAAGCATAGCAAGTCTCCTTTTTCGTTGACTTGGTATCTTTCCTCGATAGCTAGTGAACAAGCGCTTGGTGATGACTTGTCCATGACGTCATAGCTTTCGATGCGTACTAGGTTTCAAGGCAAGATGCTAGATTTGCCAAGTTCGAAAACGGCCTAAGTTTTGCGTGAAAGGCTAGCTGTGAACCCGGCTTTACGTGGCTTGCGCCCAGGCAACTATCTCTGCTCACTACTACAGGTATCCCTCGTCAACAGCGGTTTTGCCAACCACGGCCCTTGAGTATCCGTGGTTTGTTTTTTCAGGACCAGCCTTCTCAACCGCGGGGGTTTACCGCGGTCTACGAGTTGTCCAACGCGGCTTCCCGCAACACAACAAATTTATATGGTATCCAAAATTTTACCAAGCTTTGCCAATCGCGGAATGTAATTTAATTTTGCACTGTTGTCTTCTGCGGCTATTTAAAATATTTTTCTTCGAAAATCAAAGTCTTTTACAATGAACTCGCCAATTTCAAGCCATGATTTTCCCACGCTGCGGAAATATAACACGCTTTTAATAAAGTTTTTTACGTCAAGCGAGAATTTATCCATGAACACTATCGCTTAATTACAGTTATTATCGGGGCTTAAGCAATGGTATTCAGGATTTTACATGATGGAATTTCCTTTCACTGTTTCCAAACCGGACCCCCATCGAACACGTCCCTTGCGCCATACGGTAATGTGCCACTACATTATTAACGTTTATATGCGTCGTACCATATTTTATTAATGGTAGAATATGTGAGAGGAATCGTTTGTTTATTTTGAGTGCAGTTTTATAATATCATGTTATGTAATAATAGATACTTGAAAGCGAATTTCATCGAAATACGTGATAAACCAAAGTGAATGATTTCGAAGTTAAGATTCGCGTCGCCGGCTAATCCAACACTTTGGACTACTTTGTCATATTGTCCTCACCGAAAGTCCCATTATCCCAACTGCGCTATTTCCTTTTGTATCGGCAGAGGGCAAAACCAAACTCAGGCTCTAGCTAACTCGGTTGAAACTTGAGTGTGCGTACTGAAGTCCCAGTTGTATTATGAGCGACGTCTTTTCGTTTTACATGAGATGTGATGGAGTCGAAGCGTAAATCAAGTGAGGAGAAAAGCAGTTTCGTAAAACGGGCGAGATATGTAATGACACTGCATAAAAAATCGGAAGTGCTCGACAGACTTACTCGTGGAGAATCCTGCGCTTCTGTTGCCAGTTCGCTGGGAGTGAACGAATCCACTATTAGGACGATTAAAAAATGTGAGACGACAATCCGAACTATTGATGAAAGAGGAGCTAGTGCAAGTGTAGAAGTGTCCTACATGCCGCGAGATTGTAATGTGGAAAAGCTAGAGCCAAACTATTGTGGTAGAAACGATTACAGGACTAAGATTATGGCAATAGACTGCAGAACCGACAGATTTAAAATGTCATTTTCTCCATGCACCTTAAGAGGCCATAATAGTCGCGATAGGTCAGTTCTAGGATACTGACCAGATTGAATAGGTTTTTCAGTAGTGCTAAATATCTTAGCATGATTAATAGCTACTAACCTTGCATGTAATCTCCGGCATGTTACACTCTTGCATGCTTTAGCACCTTGTACTGCTATTTATCCATCGAATTAGTAATACTAACTGGCATTTGTATCTTTAGTAGTGTACTGCATGGTAGCACGTTCCTCTACGTGTCGCTCTCCTGGTTTCTGATCTGACTGAGCACTGATGTCCTGACTACTAATGGCCTGCGCCTGGTATCGGGGGAACGTGCGCGGTTCTGATTTTAACTGGGATAGGTGCTTCATATCTGATGGGGAATCACCCCGCGCCACACTCCCTAGTGGTGGCTTGCACGGTATTTCGTAGATGTAGATGTATTCAAGTGTAAGTTATCATTAAACTTTCGCTTTTTTGTGAAGCTTCTTCCATAATTAGTATTTATGAATATAGTAAGCCACTAGACCATTTCTGGGCACATTTTATGCTCTTTTATTAAGGTAATAAAAATATTGAGGCTATGTTCCAATTGCCATTTTATGCATAAAGTAATTATCTAACGGGGAAGGGCATTCAGTTACGAGAGCCATAATGGTACTCATTCGGTTCACGTATGTTTCGTCCCAGTTAGATTTCCCCTCCGCTGCAGTTGAATAGTCCAACCGTGCGTGTGCAATAGCGAGATATACACATTGGGTTCTCTGGCTTCATGCCGCAGTAAAATTACTCTCCTCCCGTGGGTCAAAAAAATGTTCGTTTCTTTCGTTGTTACCCGCTGAAAGAATGCATTACAAACTCAAGAGGATCGCTTTTACGCAGTTAGGTGAACCTCCTAGTGCCAAGTGATAATTATCCTACCAGTATGAAAAATGTATTCAGAAGTTGGCAGTTGTGGTGGGTGATATTCAACTTTAAAGACCTCTGAGTATATTTAACAATTCTGATATGTCAAGCCATTTCGTTGACGGTGTGAAGCATTCTATTCGTTCTTCACGAGATCGAGGCGAGAATGAGTTTTTACAGACGACATTATTAAGTATTGAAAATTTTACCTACCGTGAGTATACGCCTATGGTAAACCATCCACTTCCCTACGACTGAAAACTGCGTATAATTTACTAACACAAATGCGTTTCACCGATCTTTTAAAATTGTTAAACTCAATAAGTAGGTCCTGGAAATACTATTGAGGAATATAGAAGCTTTCTTATGACGGATTTACGGCGGAGCAAGTGATGTTATTGGTTTTAATGTCGTGTGTCCAAGTGATTTAGTAAAATGTGAGGAGCAAGAAATACATGATCGCTCGCATTGACGAGTGAAATTCTTTCAAGTCTGTTGCGCCACACGGTAAGGGAAATGTCTTATTCCCTTAAGTTTATAGACTTCACTCTTCACTGGCAGTAGGTTTCACTCAAAGTCCCGAATGTTCTCTAGACGTCTCCGTCAGTAGTGCATGTGCTCGTCTCCCAACACATTACCCCGGGCCACCTCGCGGCCGAGAGCGGAACCAAGAAAAAAGTGAACGACGGGGTAATTCTCGCCCCGTCGTCTGCCGCCACACCACCCCCCTGCCAGTCGTGAGCGACGGAAGATGGATGTTGTCAGTCTATGGGCACTGGAGGGGTTGAGACAAAGAGAAAACAAAATATTTCAGAGAAATCAGCAAAAATATTCCGCCAGACGTTGCGGAAAGTGAACTCTGCGTCCAGAGCGAGTCGTCTTTGACGTTTCCGGCGGGTTGGAAGAGGGGTTTGCGGGAGGGATGGATAGCCTGACTGCCCAGCTGGGGGTGGGACCTCGCTGTTCTCCTCGGGAAGGATGAACGCCGGCTTTAGGCGGTCAATGGAGACTGTCGTTGTTCTGCCCCGGATGACTAGGGAAAACGTTTTAGGACCCCTCTGGACCACCTGGAATGGGCCCTCATACGGCGGCTCCAAAGATTGCCGCACCGCATCGGTGCGCACAAAGACGTGTGTAGCCGTTGCGAGCTCCTTGGCCACGAATGTGGCCTTCTGGCCGTGCGGAGCTGGTGGGCACGGGCGCAATTTGCGCATGTGCCGCCGTAGGTCAGCCACGAAGTCCTGCTGGTCGGGTGGCGTCGTCTGTGATGATGCAAGGAACTCGCCTGGGAGTCGGAGGGGCTCGCCGTAGACGAGGTCTGCGGGCGTCGCGTCCAAGTCCTCCTTCCACGCCGTTCTAATGCCGAGTAGAACGGTAGGCAGGGTTTCCGCCCAGTTCTCTCTGCCATGGCACATGATGGCAGCCTTCAACTGGCGGTGGCACCGCTCTATCATACCGTTGGCACACGGATGGTCGGCCGTCGTTTGGTGATGGCGCATGCCCGTCAGCTCCGTCAGCCTCCGGAAAAGGGCTGATTGAAATTGGCGGCCACGGTCGGTCGTGATTCGTGATGGGCAGCCGAAACGGGAAATCCAGCCGCGATATAGTTCTCGCGCCACCGTCTCAGCCGTCGCGTCTGGTAGCGGGAACACCTCCGGCCACCTGCTGAAACGGTCAATGCATGTGAGGCAGTAGCGGTTACCTGAGGAAACTGGCAAAGGTCCGATTAAATCCACATGGATGTGCTGAAATCGGGAAGTAGGGACCGCAAATTCCCCTCGTGGGGCCACGACATGCCGGTGAATCTTTGCCCGCTGACACGATAGGCAAGCACGCGCCCAGGTGCGACAATCTCGGCGCATGGAGGGCCACACAAATCTGTCAGCGACAAGGCGGGCTGACGCTTTGACGCCTGGGTGGGAAAGGCGGTGGACCATCTCGAAGGCCGCTCGGCGGAAAGGGGGGGTGAGGAAAGGGCGGACTGATGGCGTGGACACGTCGCAATACAAAGCCTCTTCGGAGTCCGGTATCCGCATGAGCCGAAGTTGGAGCGGAGTCTCCGAGTGTAACAGCTTCTGAAGCTCCTCATCGGTGGCCTGGGAGCGGGCGAGCTCTCCGTAGTTGATGCCGCCCGTAATTTCTTCCACCCGCGACAGCGCATCAGCGACGACATTCTCCATGCCCGATACATGGCGGATGTCTGTGCTGTATTGGGCGATAAAATCTAAATATCGAAATTGTCGCGGGGAACACTTGTCACTTGGCTGTCTCAGGGCGTAAACCAAAGGCTTATGGTCCGTAAACACTATAAACGGCCTCCCCTCCACCATATGCCTGAAGTAGCGGATGCCCTGGTAAATGGCTAACAATTCGCGGTCGTAGGCACAATATTTCCGCTCCGTCGGCGATAGTTTGTGCGTGAAGAACGCGAGCGGTTGCCATCCACTTTCACACCGTTGCTGCAACGCGGCACCAATTGCGATGTCCGACGCGTCGGCGACGAGGGCTAGAGGGGCGGAGGGGTCAGGGTGTGCTAGCACTGCGGCCTGGGCGAGGGTCGATTTGCACTCTTCGAATGCTCGCCGCATTTCAGGGGACCACTGCACTGGTTGTTTTCCCTTAGCATTATCACCGAGAGCACTGTGGAGGGGCGCCTGGATGGTGGAAGCGTTCGGAATGAACCGACGGTAAAAATTAACCATCCCTAAAAACTGGCGCAATTGCTTCACTGTCTTCGGCTCCGGGAATGTTTGCACAGCGGAAACCTTTTCAGGGAGGGGTTGAACACCATGGGAGGACACAGAATGGCCAAGGAACGTCACCTCTGGGGCACCAAATACACATTTAGCGCTGTTTATTAGCAGTCCGTGAGCTGCGAAACGCGCGAACACTTCACTAAGGTGGCGCTCATGTTCTTCATTCGAGGAAGAAGCAACTAAAACATCGTCTATGTACACATAGCAAAAGTTCAGTCCACGCAACACTTCGTCCATAAACCTTTGAAAGGTTTGGGCGGCGTTTTTGAGGCCAAAGGACATCTGTGGGCACTCGTACAGGCCGAAAGGTGTAATAATCGCGGTTTTAGGGACGTCCTCAGGGTGGATGGGGATTTGATTGTACGCGCGCACAAGGTCTATCTTCGAAAAAATTGTCTTACCGTGGAGGCTCAGCGAGAAGTCTTGAATGTGCGGCACTGGGTATCTGTCGGGCATGGTGCGGGCATTTAGGGCGCGGTAGTCTCCACAGGGACGCCAAACGCCGTCGCGCTTGGGGACCAAGTGGAGGGGAGAAGACCACTCGCTACGGGAGGGGCGCACAATCCCGAGACGAAGCATTTCGTCGAATTCCCGCTTTGCTGCCGCCAGCCGATCGGGTGCGAGGCGTCTGGCCTTACTCGACGCGGGGGGTCCCGGAGTGGTGTGAATGCGGTGAACAGTGTCATGATTCACTTTCTGAGGAAAGCCTGAAGGGCGAGTAATGTCCGGGAAACGCTCCAAAAGATCGCGGTACTTGGATGACTCCGCGATGGCCTTAACACAAGGTGCTCTTGAAGGAGCGAGGAAACCGTTAGCCGATAGTTCAGTGACACCGTCCACGAGACGTTGATTTTTCATGTCGACCAACAAACCGTAAAATTTTAAAAAATCCGCTCCGAGAATGGGCGTAGTTACGTCCGCTACCACGAATCGCCACATAATTGAACGCCGGAGTCCAAAACTCAATTGGAGTTCGATCCAACCGAAAGTGGCGATAACACTACTGTTAGCTGCGAACAGTTGGTAGTCTGATTTAGCGCGACGACCGGGCAACATCGCACACGGGTAAACACACAAGTCCGACCCTGTGTCGACCAAAAATCTCACCTTGGTCGTGCGGTCCGTAACAAATAAGCGGCAGGGTCCGGGGCTGTCGTCGGAGGCCGCCATTACCGACTGCCCCGCTCGTTTTCCGGGACAAAGGAGCAGGGGGTGGTGCACTTATGGGCGTTCACCCCAAACCGCCGGTGATACCAGCATATTCCCTGGTTGCCGTCCGGGTGGGGTGAGGATCCCCGGGAGCGACTGCGGAACCTGCTGCGGGAGGGCGAGCGTCGCCTATTGTTCTCGCGGTCAACAGAAAGGGCTGCCACTAGCCTGGTTAGGTCGTCCACCCGCTGGATCAGGGCCTCGAAGCGGTCGTTGCCTGCGCCGGACCTCGCCTCGGGTGTGTAAGTGGCCGCGCTGAGTGGGGTGGTGGGGGTAGGCGCCATATTGTGCCCACCGGAAGTCATGACCGCCACAAGTCCTTTTGTGACATGCGAGAAAAATGACGGAGATTAAATAAGCTGTAGAGGAACGAGCAAGCGAATAGTAACGAAGATCGGGGGATAAATGCTTATTCAGGTAGGTCAGTTTATATTAATTTTTTCACCCTTTTAATTTCTTGTCTTATTTAGATCCATTTTCGGGCATTGAGGCCCGGTTACACGGTACATCAACCCGTACAAGTTAATGTATGAATGCATTTATGCGTGAATAAATGTGAAATTTACCGTGTAACCACACCAACTTGTACGAATGCATGAATGCGTAAACAGGAAAATAAACCTTCTCTATTTGGTTCATGCATTCGTACATGAACTTGTACATGAGCACGTACATACGGGTTAATGTATCATGTAGCCAGTAACCAGCCTTTTGAAACGGTATTCATAGAACGGAATGATTATTTGCATCTCTATCATTTATTTTCGTTTTAGCTCCACTATTAATACAATAACAGTCACATCTTATGAGGATAAAAAATTGTTGGTTTCCAAAGACGAAAATATTATAGCAGCGAATATAGTTTAATGAGATTAGATCGTTAATTTCTGAAAAGTAGATATTGCTCATTCAGATGACTTTGTTTTTCTAATCCCTATTAGATATTTTATCTCCTCACTGTTGTGCAAATCGCTACCCGAATTCGCACCTACCTTTAGTAACCTTGCTAAAACTGACATTCACTGGCTTTAACGTAAAAAAATAAGTCTCCACATGTCGTTTCGACTGAAAATTTCTTATAACATATGCTGTGAAGTACATTCTCCGATAATGCTCTCGTGACTTGTGGCCGGGAACCAATCGTCAGAATATTCTCAATAAAATATTATCGGAAGTATATGACCATCAGCACATTCTTATATGGTTCTGGTGTCACAACCCGTAATACCTGGTAGAATAGGAAAGATAGGGGTCATAAGTAATCCATGCGCTGGAAGTGTTCTCACAGCTTATGCAACTCATTCACAGCCTATACGCTAGTACGTGCTTGGAAAAATCATATGTGACTCGATTGCCCGATTAAATATGCTCCCCTCCCAAGAGGAGACTCTCGGAGGAAATACAAGTCCTTCTGCCACAAGGCAGTCCTCTACACTCCGGTTTCCTTCCCCTTAGAGATCTCGTGAGTAATTGAAACTCGATTTTCCCTATCAGCGTTAGTGACCATGACTCAAAAAGAGAGCGAGACGGTAAGACATATGAGCTTCGAAAAAGAGCGATGCCCGGCAACCTGCGCTGAGTCGGCATGCCTAACTGAAGGGTGAGTGAAATCAGTCGAAGAGGGGCAAGGCCGAAGCCTCCACGACTCGACGAATGTTAGGTATTCTTAACTTTTGAAAAGCGAAAAATAGCTGACGTGGCTGTTATATGAAAAAAGATCATAGGCTGTCAACTTTCAAGCTTGACTGTTGATGCTGGGAGCCTCTGTGTCATCACGTTTTCCTTAAACTGAGGGGTCGATTGTAATTTGGTTTATAGGAGTACGTTGATCAGAAGATTCGACTATCATTATATGGATTTCTGCTCTAGGGAATTTTATATTTTTCCATATTCGACTAATTTTGACCAACAATCACAAGTGACAATACTAAAAAATTCTCTGCTTTATAAAATACAGTCCATGAGGAAATGGCAGGTATCTTTTAATTCCCTGAATTATATTCCATCATGCTTGACGGGTGAGTTACCATTGAGCAAAAGATAAATTTGAACAGAAATTAAAGGTAATGACGTTAGTGGGATAATAAAGGGCGTGTAGAGAGAAAATAATATTTGAGAGAATTTAGCATTTATTTTACTTCCGTTTGAACAAACTTTAATATTTGTAATTTTAAAAACTTAGGCTTCAGGTACATTGGAAAGTTTGCGTGGATTAAATTTTTGCCCTAGAGGAACCACCGTTCCTCTAGCGAACTGGGCTTTCCTAGACTCTAATCATTCCAGATATTGTCGACGAATCCGATATTTGTAAGTGAACTGATTCTTTGGTATACCTGAACTATTAACCCCCAAATTGATTCCCCAAATTCATTGATGCATAGTTTCCTTCCTTAATTCTTGATTAAGACTCTGAATATAATTAAATGAAATGAGTACAGTTTTAAAATTTTAGGATATATTTTATTTTCAAACGTATTCTTTCACTTGTTTTACAGATAATCTTTAATTCTTCCCTCTTAATTTACAAATTCTTTCCTTCTCCACTCTACTATTCTTGCTTAACAATGGCTCTCTTCACTCTTCATCCTTGGCCCCTTTCTTCTTCTTTCTTCGTTCACCAACCCAGGAAATCTGTCCTACTTCATTCAATCCTCTTCCTCTCCTTGCAAGTTTTCCTTAGTGCAATTGAGTATGTATCATCATTCTTTGACATGAGTTCCGCCATTGTGTCTAACAATAAGTCGAATGGTCAGTTCCCGAAGCCGAAGAAGATACTCGCCGAAAAATGCCTGGAGACAGAAGAACATTGCAAATCAGAAAAAAATACATTTTTGTAAAGCTTTTTTGTGAAGAAGGATTTAGGAACCATGTGAAGTACTGCAAAAGCTACCCTAGGTCAGATAGCAACAGTGACCAATATTTTATGATGACCATATGCCAAATACAATTCAAGAAACTGAAGAAAACATTGAACTTCATATGGCAAGTAGAAAATATGAAGGAGGCTCACCATCCGCTTTCATTTTAAGTAGCAGTGGGAAACAGAAAAAAGTTTTCAGTAAGAAGCAGTGAATCACAGAAGATGTCTTAGATCTGATTAAAGAAAGAAGAAAGTACAAGTGTGCGAAAACTGAAGAAGGGAAGCCTTTTTACAAAAGAATAAGTATCGAAATAAGTCGCAAGTCGAGGAAAGCTAGAGAAATGTGAATGAAGGATCTATGTGAAGTATTGCAAAACAACCTTGCACCTGGACAGGTGGAAGCTGCCTATGGGATAGTGAGGAGCCACTTCAAAGTACGCAAAATGAAATGCCATGAGAGACAAGAATAGAGAAATTTTGATTGAAAACGAGGGAAAGTGGACCGACGGGAAGAATATCTGAAAGAGTGAAATGATACAAAGGAAAAATCTCTGTACGGAAGTAATCGAAGAAGTAAGTTAAGTCGATAAGGAAGATATGGGAGCCTCAATCTTAAGATTGGATATTGATGCAGCAATAAGGGACCAGCGGATGAATAAGGCCATTGGAATTGACGATATTCTTGCAGATCTAAATTAAAAAGCAGGAGATAAGGCATCAAGTCGTCTTTAAAAATCATTTGTGTCATGTACTCAACAGGAGAGATACCCAGGGACTTCGAATCCATCCATCCATCATCATTCCTATTCCCAACAAGAAGAGATCGGAGACCTGTGAAAATTATAAGACCGCAAGCCTAACTACGTATGTATCAAAGATATTGACAAGGATCATTTACAGGAGGATAGAACGAATAATAGAGAAGTTCCAGGATTAAGGCCAATTCAAATTCAGGAAAAGGAAAGGGAAAAGTAGAAGTAATACTGGCCCTTAATCTGCTCATGGAGAACTAACCGACGTTCATTGTGATTGTGGATTTAGAGAAGGATTTTGTAAACGTGGCTTGGAATTCAATATTTGAGATTTTTAAAGAAACTGGAATGATCTACAATTACCGTGAATTATCCAGAGTCTGTAAAAACCAAGGAGCTGTGATTAAATCTGGACCCAGCATTGAAAAAACAAAAATTGAGAAAGGAGTGAGACAAAGTTGTGCACTGACACCCCTCATTTTTAATTTTTCCATCGAGAAAGCAATCAGTGAGATGAATGAGAAGGCTTCAGGAGTGACACTCCGAGGTATATTAGGAGGAAAGGACATAGGCAAGATATCTGTTAAAGATCTATAAGAAGATAACAAAGATATTGGTAAGCAGCAGGAGGGATGTGGCCAAAACTAAAAAAATGTTAAACTAAAAAAAAAAAAAACTTGAGCAGGTGAAAGAGTACTGCTACCCGGGAAGTAAAGTAACAAGAGTTAGAAGAAGCAAATCAGAAATAGCGAGTAGAATAACCCCGGCAAAGGGGACATTTTAGCGAATGAAGATTCTACTTTCAGCTGAAAAAACTGGCTTGAAGTTGGGAAAAAATGTATCAGAACTTACAAATGTAGCATGTTTCCTTATGGCAGTGAGACTTGGATGATGACAGTGACAGAGAAGAAAAGGGTGGAAGTGGTCGAAATATGGTGCTACGAAAGAACGATGAAAATCAAATGGATAGACCGAGTGAAAAACAAGGAAGTCCACAGAAGAAGGAAATAAAGATAGGTCTTCTAAAAAGCCTCAGAAGAAGATGGAAAAACATTATCAGCCAAATCATAAGTTATATTCGGCTTGTAAAGATAATCGTATAAGGGAATATATACCAGAAGAATGGCTGAGGGATGCCTCGTATGAGATAAAGATATAAATATAAGTAAACATATAAAAGGAAAGAAACACATAAATATAAACATTTTAGCTAATAGAAGAATTTAGTAGAGGGCTGAGTCAATCCAATCTCAGAATTACTGAAGAGCACAATCGACATTGAACGAACTTCATAGAATGGCACTCACTTGGCCACTAACTGAGGCGTTTATAATAAATATCTCTTCGCCAGGGAGGACCTCAAACGACACTCAAACACCCAATAGTAAGTTCTTCGCGTGGTTTCAGGGGCCACACTAAGAACCACTATAAATGGGTACATACATGCTCACTCTCTGAGTCGTTTACGGGAATTGCTTCCACGCCAGGGACGACTTCAGACGACACTCACACACCCAATAGTAAGTCCTTCGCGTGGTTTCAGGGGCCACACTAAGAACCACTATAAATGGGTACATACATGCTAACTCTCTGAGTCGTTTACGGGAATTACTTCCACGCCAGGGACGACCTCAGACGACACTCACACACCCAATAGTAAGTCCTTCGCGTGGTTTCAATGGCCATGCTAAGAACCACTATAAATGAGTACTCACATGTTCACTCTCTGAGTCGTTTACGGGAATTGCTTCCTCGCCAGGGACGACCTCAGACGACACTCACACACCCAATAGTAAGTCCTTCGCGTGGTTTCAGGGGCCACGCTAAGAACCACTATAAATGGGTACTCACATGTTCACTCTCTGAGTCGTTTACGGGAATTGCTTCCACGCCAGGGACGACCTCAGACGACACTCACACACCCAATAGTAAGTCCTTCGCGTGGTTTCAGGGGCCACACTAAGAACCACTATAAATGGGTACATACATGCTAACTCTCTGAGTCGTTTACGGGAATTGCTTCCACGCCAGGGACGACCTCAGACGACACTCACACACCCAATAGTAAGTCCTTCGCGTGGTTTCAATGGCCATGCTAAGAACCACTATAAATGAGTACTCACATGTTCACTCTCTGAGTCGCTTACGGGAATTGCTTCCTCGCCAGGGACGACCTCAGATGACACTCACACACCCAATAGTAAGTCCTTCGCGTGGTTTCAGGGGCCACGCTAAGAACCACTATAAATGGGTACTCACATGTTCACTCTCTGAGTCGTTTACGGGAATTGCTTCCACGCCAGGGACGACCTCAGACGACACTCACACACCCAATAGTAAGTCCTTCGCGTGGTTTCAGGGGCCACACTAAGCACCACTATAAATGGGTACATACATGCTAACTCTCTGAGTCGTTTACGGGAATTGCTTCCACGCCAGGGACGACCTCAGACGACACTCACACACCCAATAGTAAGTCCTTCGCGTGGTTTCAATGGCCATGCTAAGAACCACTATAAATGAGTACTCACATGTTCACTCTCTGAGTCGCTTACGGGAATTGCTTCCTCGCCAGGGACGACCTCAGACGACACTCACACACCCAATAGTAAGTCCTTCGCGTGGTTTCAGGGTCCACGCTAAGAAATACTATAAATGGGTACTCACATGTTCACTCTCTGAGTCGTTTACGGAAATTGCTTCCACGCCAGGGACGACCTCAGACGACACTCACACACCCAATAGTAAGTCCTTCGCGTGGTTTCAGGGGCCATGCTAAGAACCACTATAAATGAGTACTCACATGCTCACTCTCTGAGTCGTTTACGGGAATTGCTTCCACGCCAGGGACGACCTCAGACGACACTCACACACCCAATAGTAAGTCCTTTGCGTGGTTTCAGGGGCCACACTAAGAACCACTATAAATGGGTACATACATGCTAACTCTCTGAGTCGTTTACGGGAATTGCTTCCACGCCAGGGACGACCTCAGACGACACTCACACACCCAATAGTAAGTCCTTCGCGTGGTTTCAGGGGCCACGCTAAGAACCACTATAAATGGGTACTCACATGTTCACTCTCTGAGTCGTTTACGGGAATTGCATCCACGCCAGGGACGACCTCAGACGACACTCACACACCCAATAGTAAGTCCTTCGCGTGGTTTCAATGGCCATGCTAAGAACCACTATAAATGAGTACTCACATGTTCACTCTCTGAGTCGTTTACGGGAATTGCTTCCACGCCAGGGACGACCTCAGACGACACTCACACACCCAATAGTAAGTCCTTCGCGTGGTTTCAGGGGCCACGCTAAGAACCACTATACATGGGTACTCACATGTTCACTCTCTGAGTCGTTTACGGGAATTGCATCCACGCCAGGGACGACCTCAGACGACACTCACACACCCAATAGTAAGTCCTTCGCGTGGTTTCAGGGGCCACGCTAAGAACCACTATAAATGGGTACTCACATGTTCACTCTCTGAGTCGTTTACGGGAATTGCTTCCTCGCCAGGGACGACCTCAGACGACACTCACACACCCAATAGTAAGTCCTTCGCGTGGTTTCAGGGGCCACGCTAAGAACCACTATACATGGGTACTCACATGTTCACTCTCTGAGTCGTTTACGGGAATTGCTTCCTCGCCAGGGACGACCTCAGACGACACTCACACACCCAATAGTAAGTCCTTCGCGTGGTTTCAGGGGCCACGCTAAGAACCACTATAAATGGGTACTCACATGTTCACTCTCTGAGTCGTTTACGGGAATTGCTTCCACGCCAGGGACGACCTCAGACGACACTCACACACCCAATAGTAAGTCCTTCGCGTGGTTTCAGGGGCCACGCTAAGAACCACTATAAATGGGTACTCACATGTTCACTCTCTGAGTCGTTTACGGGAATTGCATCCACGCCAGGGACGACCTCAGACGACACTCACACACCCAATAGTAAGTCCTTCGCGTGGTTTCAGGGGCCACGCTAAGAACCACTATAAATGGGTACTCACATGTTCACTCTCTGAGTCGTTTACGGGAATTGCTTCCTCGCCAGGGACGACCTCAGACGACACTCACACACCCAATAGTAAGTCCTTCGCGTGGTTTCAGGGGCCACGCTAAGAACCACTATAAATGGGTACTCACATGTTCACTCTCTGAGTCGTTTGCGGGAATTGCTTCCACGCCAGGGACGACCTCAGACGACACTCACACACCCAATAGTAAGTCCTTCGCGTGGTTTCAGGGGCCACGCTAAGAACCACTATAAATGGGTACTCACATGTTCACTCTCTGAGTCGTTTACGGGAATTGCATCCACGCCAGGGACGACCCCAGACGACACTCACACACCCAATAGTAAGTCCTTCGCGTGGTTTCAGGGGCCACGCTAAGAACCACTATAAATGGGTACTCACATGTTCACTCTCTGAGTCGTTTACGGGAATTGCTTCCTCGCCAGGGACGACCTCAGACGACACACACACCCAATAGTAAGTCCTTCGCGTGGTTTCAGTGGCCACGCTAAGAACCACTATAAATGGGCACTCACATGTTCACTCTCTGAGTCGTTTACGGGAATTGCTTCCACGCCAGGGACGACCTCAGACGACACTCACACACCCAATAGTAAGTCCTTCGCCTGGTTTCAGGGGCCACACTTAGAACCCCTATAAATTGGTACTCACATGCTCACTCTCTAAGTCGTTTACGGGAATAGCTTCATCGACATGGACGAACTCCTGCTACATTCACAAAACCTCCAGTAAGTAATGGGGCTATACTCATCATCATTTGTTATTTAATCTTATTTGGTTTTTTGCTGTCTTCCAAGCCGCTCTCTCTTTTTCTAGGTCCTTTACTTCTTTAATTGCGCTTTCTATATACTTGTCTTTTTATATGGCCTATGAAATATTTCCTGAGTTTTCCTCTGGGGACTCTTCCCTCTACTTTCCCTTCATTGTGTTCTTTACAAACCCAATGCATCTCGCGGTGGGTCTAATCCATCTGGATCGTCTTTTTTATATTGTTTCATATGGTCCTTTGCGCTTATAGTCTTCCGCAAAGTTAGTCAAATCTGTTAATTTGAAAGTCCATTTTATCTTCAGCATCCTCCTCCAGCACCAGGTTTCGAAGGCATCAAAGCTGTTCTAGTTTGCTTTTCCAATAGTTGATGCTTTCGGTCTATTGAGACGCGTACTTCACACGAATGTCTTCATACACTGTTTCCTATTTTGTTGCCATTTCTTGTATAAACATCGCAGTCATTTTTCAACCGGGAACACTTTGAAAGCTTGAGCAATTCGTGGTTTGATGCCGGGTGTATTTCTTCTATCCCACGAGATGACGCTTCTGAGAATTGTAAATATAGTCGTTCTCTTAATACTCTCCTCTCAGTGTGACTTGTGCTTTCATCTTTTCTATTCTGCATTTTTGGATTTTTCTCTTCGTCTTGTTTATTATCTCCTAGTATTCTTTGAGAACTTTGTCTATTCCGATTAGTGACCTTTGAGGATCCCTGCATTTTCTAGAATTGACTGCGATATTATCTGCCAAACGGAGCATGCTGATTTCATCTCCGTTTATCTTTATTCTTCTAGGTCCAATTTTTCGTACATAGCTTGTGGCCCTGTCGAAGTGCATGTTGCACGGGTCTGATGAGAATTTGTATCCTTGTCTGACGTCTTTGTTGATATTAGCTTCTATTTGCCTTCCGTTTAACATTTTCATTGTGACGACTTGCTTCCTAAATTGTCGGCAGACCCTTTTTCCGCCGTCATAATCCTTTCCATGTTTTTCCAGCAGTCTGAACATCTAATTCCGTTCGACATTGTTCAAGGACTTGTTCAAATGAATTGTTTTCTCCGTCATTACTCTCAGGATCAGTATGGCCTCCCTGCTACCTCTGTTCTTTCTAAATCAAAATGATTTCCCGAGTGGTTGCCTGCAATTTTCCTTTCCATCTGTCGGCTTATTATTCGTGTGAGTACTTTGATGCGTGATGAACTATACTCAAGGTTCGGTACTCCTCACATCTCGTAGTCCATGTCTTCTTCGGAATCACAATCATTACGCCCCTTTGAAAGTCCTCTAGAAGTGTTCCGTTTGTGTAGATATTTTGTTTATCCTTTATAGGTTATCCTTGGATTTATTTCCGAAACTTTGTTGATTTCTCCGTTTATGTTGCCTGCTCCAGATGCTTTGTTCTTATTGAATTCTAGCCCTATAAACTCACTCTTCAGTATGTGTGGTCAACGTTCATCCTCGTCAACCTCGCTCTCGTCATTCATTAGTTGTTCTCCCAATGGTGCTGGCCCTTGGCAGAATTCTTCGATATATTGCTTCCATCTATTCCTTATGTCTTCATTCTCTATGAGTATACTCCCGTTCGATCTCTGATGTTGTTGCTTCTCGATTTATTTTTCTCTGAAGTGTTTCTTCACTATGTTGTATGCTGTCTCAGTCTTCCCCTTCTTCATGTTTTCGTTGACTTGCTCGCAGCAGCTTTCAATCCATTCCTTCGATTAGGGGCCACGCTAGGAGTTTATTAGAAGGATACTCACGAGCTCACTAACTGAGGAGTATAAGGGAAATGTCTCCTCGCCGGGGACGACCTCAGACGATACACACACACGCTGGAATCCTTCGCGTGAATAATTGGAAAATTCTCGTGATAATTACTTCCGTGTCAGGGACAACTCAGGAATACAGGCACACTTCCCAATGGTTCTTTGCTGGAACTTTTTGGGACTCCGGAAGAGATGCACTGTCGGAAGCACCCAGTCACTCGAGTATCTCGCACACCACTCACCATACCTTTTAATCCACAGGCTTGGAAGAATGCGGTTTGCGGATGTCATACACTCGAAAGATCGAAGTAAGAAAAATGCAGTCTATGACCCATGTTAAGGAAAGGGAGAGGAGGTATCGTGATGTGCCATGCGAATATCCGTATTCCGTCAACAGGGTGGCTCTTGCTAGCCAAATGAAGAAAGAGTCACTAATACGCAGATGGTCTAAGTGTTTCAGCTACAAATGGATTGGTTTAGCCTTACCGTGATTCTAACTGCATCAGTAGTCCTCCATGTTTTCATCTCCTCCATGCATTCGTATAGCCTTGTCGCTATGTATCTGGCAGCATCAGCAGTCAACATAGTCGTCGAGTTTTCATTGGATTTTGATGTTCATCAGTGTTTTTTTTACTCCGTCAGCCTTACGTCTTCTCTCCAAATAATTCTCCTTCTTGCTATGCATAGTCGAGCTATCGTTTTGATTTAGACTGAATAAATACCTGAAAACGAAGAATACACATTATTACATAAATCAGCCTGATTATTCAAATGCACTGTTGCTATGAAGAGTTCCGCGGTTTCGAGTTAACTCAGAATTATTCGAATATTTACCTTATTTCCAGAGGGCCATCACCGGTTGACCTGTGCCGGGAGGAACTTGATCTATTTTGTGCCACTTGCATTGTTTACTCTTTGACTAGAAACAGAAAACAATGCTTAGCAACGGTGGATACTAATATCAAGTAATTTTTTTTTTTTTAAACTTCTGAAATTACATCTACGGTAACCATAAATAAATGTTTCCAAAGTTTCGATTGTATTTCCTTTTTTATATTCCCCTTTGACGTCTTTTTTATTTTGTTCTCTTTTTTTTTTAATGTATCTCACCGCAAATGTCGTCTATTGCGTGATTCGGTTTCACTTTTACTTCGCTGCCTTTATAAGAACTTAGTTTGGCATACGGACGCATATACCGTCTTTTGGCTCGAGCGTCATTTATGTCTCTAATTTTAGAAACTTCCGTAAGGGGCACGTTGATAAAATTTTTTTATAAACTTCTTATCATTAGCAGAATTTGAAATTTGACCCTTTTACCCCATAATGGTGGTTCAAACAAAAATCCAAGTGTTAACTTGAGGTGTTTTCATGGTAAAAAAATTAGCGATGCGAAGTTAGTGTTCTTTTGTGAAAATTTCTACCCTAAGTTTTTCTTTCCACGTTGACCCGTAAAGACCCCCTTCAGTTTTATGATATCTAACCATGACCCCTGAAAGGTCGCAGTCAATGTCACAGGGATGACAAAAAGCACATGGGGCAACAAACTTGTTGAATCACAGGCCAAGTCAATAATGGCTAGGCCTTACGACATTCCAGACATTCGTTGAAATCAAGGAGTTACGGAGTGGTCAAGGTTCACTAGGTAGGTATTTGCAGTGAAATTGGGGCAGCAAACATCTAATTATTGGTTTAAATGAGTAGCCAAGTTGATGATAAGGTTCTAAGTTCCCTCCCGTCATTGCTTGACCCCAAAGAGGTAGGGAGGGGTCAAATGTCACTAGGTAGTGGAATTGATGTGGGATCCACGGGGAGTTTAAGTGGAACCCAGGTGGAAATTAGTATGTCAAGGGATTTTGGTGGAATCCACGCGGGTATGATGCGGAATCAACGTGAGACCATGTGGATTCCGCGTGGAAATTTGTTGAATTGAAGTGGAGTCCGCATGGAATTCATGTGGGACCCACGTGGAGTTTAAGTGAATACCAGGTGGAAATAAGTATGTTAAGGGATTTTGGTGGAATCCACGCGGGTTTGATGCGGAATCCACGTGGAACCAAAATAGATCCCATGAGGAAATTTAGAATCTTGGTGGAAATGTTGTGGATCTGGTGACCATATTCATCTGAATTCCACCAAAGATATTAACCAAATTTTCACCTTCAATTCTACGTGGTCCCCGCGTGGATTCCACCAACTTGTTCTCACTGGGTAGGATTGGGGTCCCTCCGCCCATCTCCCCTTCTTCTTGCCTAGTTTTTCCCCTACCCACGCCTACCTTCTTTACCCCTTCCTACCTTCCTCCGGCCAAAACTGTTATGGCATATAAATCACTTACATTTTAAAATAATTTTTATCCGCGATGAAGACACTGATGTGTCGAAACATATTTAACCGCTAAACAATAAAAAATTACTGAAAGAAAACTAAGTTATCTAGCTATTTAATACCCATGTCTTATTAGGGAGATGAGTTTTTCGTGCTCAGTGTAGCGTCATAGTATGCATAATTAGGTCTTCCACATATCTACCGTAAGATGTGTCACGTAAAAGTTTTCCAAAAGCAGTTTAAAAACTAATACAAGACATTTTCAACAGTTCTATGCTCGTGGAATATGGTGATTTAGGTGAAGCCCAATGAGTTGTTTCCTATGCACTAAAGGTAATATTTCAATAATATTTTTCTTTCATAATTTATTCGACAAATTAATAATTATTTATTTTAATTCATATTCTTCCAAAAGAAAGATGGCATCAAAATTTTACATTGATAACGAATGAATAAAATTAACATCCACAAATACTATACTGAAATATGATATTTAATTTTAAAAGCTAAAAACAGCAGTGCATGTTGAGATAAAGCTTTCTGAAAATTACCGCGGTATTTTACGTAATTTACCCAGGTCATAAAAATTTCCGTAATTTTCGGTATATTCACTTCCATCTAAAGTATTTTTCATACCATGATTTTTCAGTGTGAAGTGAAGCCGGAATTTTCAAGAGGCACCATGGTCCTTCTTTAACTGTTTGACCAGGTAGCTGGGAAAATGTATTTGACAGAGGTCGACAAGGAAGTAGAATGAAAGGCCTGTGATGGTAACTATTCCTGAATAATTTAAACTGGTGCTTCAAAAAATATTTTCCACCATGTATGTTATTGATTTGGTGATTTCAGTTTTGCATTGTCAAGGCATGGTATTCGCTACCCAGTTAGTTGATGCTGAAATTAAATGCCTATCTTCTAATGCCTATCTTATATATTCTTCTATGCCTATCTTCTAATGCCGAGCTTCGGCCTGTTTTATGATAAAGATATCCTTTTACCCATAATTTCCTCTGTACTTAAAACTGTTTTCAAATTTAATCCGATGACAATTTGTTAACTCATTTCTATGGACTTGTGTCATAATATGATGCGGAATGTTGCTCGAGGTTATCAGCAATGTTAGCCCGTATCGATTTACCTCTGCAACAGCCTGCTTAGTTTTAATGATCTATGTGTGGTAATGGTGCCAGTTATTATATTTACTGTGTGAGTTTTGTCACTTTGATTTTCTGCGTATAATTGTCGTTTTACCACTTAGAAACTCTATAAACGAGAGAACTATACAATATATTATTATTTTCAAGGATTCATATTAATTACCTTGAATTTATATTGGCTATTTTCTTGATTAATGGTGCTGTTTGTTTAAAGGTCTGAGGAATGAAGATAATAGTAACTGTGAGTCGCTATAAGAGCTGTGTGGCAACAAGGAAGTGAATGGTAAGAGATTAAGTAACCCTTCATTGATATAATTGCTGATCTCCATTGTGGAAGCCATTTTCATATTCTTGTCTAACTGCCTCTTTTTCAGGTGTGCCTGTGTAAATCGTGAACTTCTTGGTTCTGGTACCTCTTATTTTTCTTTGGGGAGCCTTCGGAAAGGGTCGAACAATCTCAGGAGAAAAAACTGATGGCGTGGCTGAGGATGAAGCAGTTGGTTGTACATTGCTAGAATTTCGAATTCAAAAGTTGTCCAATAGTAGTGGTGTTTTATTGTTAGGTCCAGAATTGTTCTCTCGAGCGTCAGAGATTGGTCCTTCTCTTTCAAGGGATGGTGAAAAGTCAAGTTTTTCTGATGTAATCGGCTGTATTTCATTGTCAGCTGCAGAATATTCTCCAGAGTCAATGTTCGGCATGTCCATTACAGATGGTGTTGCAGGAGTATTCTCTTCAGTGTCAGGGTTTGCTCTGTTTTCTACAGAAGATGGTGCTGCAGGGTTGTTCTCTTCGGTGTCAGGATTTGGTCTGCCTGTTACAAAAGATGGGGCAAATCAACTTCTCCGAATAGATTACGGTTGTATGGATATATACCAGTTTTGCTAAAACCAGCCTGAATGTTCGCTTGTGTGAGAGCCAGGGGCATTGCAGTTTTGATAATACCTGGTATATCGTGGATAGTCATTGTTTTAGCCGGGTAATTAATGGATCGCCCCTGTTCTCAACCCCAGTAGCAGGTCGCTTCAGATTATGTTTAGTTGCAAGCTCAAAAGCCAACTTCCGCACCTCTTTAGGAGAGAGTCCAAAATAAATGTCCGCGCAACGTGTTAAGAATTTTGATAGCTGCTGCTCTTGTTCTTCTAAAAACACTTTGTTGTTGTGCGCGACACACTCCATGCTGACACTGTTTTCATTATCGCCCATGCCAGCGCTATCGCGTTTACGAATATATCTTAACAAAGACATTCGATCAACTTCGTGCATTTCCGTAGCTCTCCGCAAAGAAGTCCCGCCTTTCACTTCTTTTTAAGCGTCTTCATATTGAGATATGTCACACTGTCCTCTTTCATTCTTTCTCACGTTTTCTGGGCATCTAAAACAAAAAAAACTATTACTTGTGTCACAACCGTACCCAGGAAAAATGTCACAACCGTACCCAACGCACTCCACCAACACCGACGCACTTCAACAATATGACGACTGTCACTGTAGTAACAGTCGTCATATTAGCGAAAGTACGGTATACCCTACCCTGGCACAACCGTACCCAGTCTACCCTATCTTTTGCCGTGGGGAAACAGAAAATGTGACATAAAAGAAATTAACGCACATAAATACAACGATATGATTCCTTCTTTACGTAGGTTAAAATGTACAATGTTACAAAAAGATAAAAGTTTAAATGGGGATAGGGATCGAATTTTCCATTTCTTCATTAACTGCAATAATTATAGAAAACTGAGAGGAATGCTTATTCAACAGTTGGTGATAGCTCTAATTAATCGCTAAAGATAAATTCAATATCAAATTTAATAGTTCATGACTGTTTCATGGCTTAATTTTGTCTGGTCAACTAAAGGAATTATAAATGCAGGCGGAGATTTGAACGCCGAGACTAAAGATCTGACTACAAGCTTCCTCCACGGGTGCTCGATTCGTAAGCATTCCTTCAAATCAAGGATCCCAATTCAATTAAGTGAAAAGGACTGACCAGACGCATTCAGGAGGAATAAAAATAACATTATTGAAACTCGTACTCCCGTAGTTATTTCCAGATGCACCGATGCTCAAGCCTGCTGTCAAAAATCTTTCCTCCAAGGCTTTATCTTCACATCCTTTGCTTTGTTACAAAATCTTGCGAGATGAAGGGCAGGGCAGGAAGAATGCAAAGTGTCCACAAAGTTTGGGCGGGTCATGGCCATTGCAGGTATAAAAGAGTAGTTTAAAATCTAGCATTAACTTCTTTGCATTTTCTTTCACTTCACCTCCTATCGTAAAAATTGCGTTTTGTCGTAAAAAAAGGGTTCTCTCATATACATGCAGTTTGCTTTGAGAGCTACTTTGAGAATAGACATTGAAGAGTATACTTGTTGTAACACGCATTGAATTTATGAAATACCCACCCGAAGATATCTCTCATGGGGCTCTTGGGACTTTGGGCCCTTCTGAAACAGATTTTCTTTCTACGTCCTCAAGGAGGCCCTAGATGGTCAGTCATTTTGATCAAAAGCTGGAGTCAATCGATTGAATGAAGCATGGTTGAACGTCTAGGAACCCGTTTGACGTTTGAGCCAAGCGTTGACGGAGATTGATAGAAAGTTTGAATGGCTCAAGCGGTTGACGAGGGTGCTGGAAGGTCTAGATCAATTTTGATCAAGCATTGCGTCCGTCACTCTCCGGCAACCGTGGAGGACACATCGCCCCCTCAAAACGCGGAAACTGAATCTCAAAGTTTTGAGAATTTGCACAAAAAAACAGTGTAGTGTTCCTTATGAAAGTTCGGAGCGTGAGTTTATCAGCCTACTGATACAGTTATACAGGAGTTGCCCTGAGCTGGGGAGAGTGAAAAGCAGACTTCTTTAACCGAAATAAAAAAGTGCGACATTTGAAAAAAATAGTGGGGGCTTTAAAGGTGTTTAAACCGGACTTCACAGTTAATAAATTTAAAAAAATAAATGTTTTAAAAACGAATTTTAACCGGGAGCACAAGGCAATCGAGAGGAAAAAAAAGTCTGGGGCGTCCTCGGATGACATCCCGGAACCTTAGCTGGGGTATTATAATGACCTCACCTTCATAAAAGATCAGATCGAAGTCGCAGTAACAGCAACTTCAGAGGTAAGAACTTTATTTTATTGTACCTACTTATTATGTAGGGGCATGAAATTAAGTTAAGTAACGTAACAATTCCTCTATTTTTTAATTTGCTAATTTATTTGACAATGAAACAATTCACTTCATTGGAGGTAAATAGTTTCATAACAGAATACGAGATTTGTTAGCATTAGCTAACTTGCACTATTCCACTAGCTACAAAGAAAACAAAGCTGTAAAAACTAAAAAAGATGATACACTACTGCTAAGTTTTGTTGGCACTTATTATGCAGGCACTTGTTTTGCCATGGAATTGACCCACAGGAGTGGAAGAATTCGCAGAAGTAGTCCCTTACTTTTTTGCTTCAACTGTTGTGTTGCCTTTGGTTCTTTGAAGGTTTTCCATCAGTTGAGTTTCTTGTCTCCATGACCCAGGTTCCACAGCACCAGTTCAAGTATTTTCAATATCAACGTCATGAGGTTGCAAATAGTTGGTTCTAGTTCTCTTGCACAAGTAGTTGTGCAAATGACAGCATGCCAAAACAATTTTTCTAGCTTTGTGCTGTTCAAATTCAATGTCTTTTTGAAATATTTTGAATCTCTTTGTTATTATTCCAAAAATATTTTCAACTATCCTCCTTGCATGGGACAATCTATAATTAAAAATCCTTTTTTCCGTCAAAACGGCTCTATTAAAGGGTTTCATAAAATTAGGGAGTAGTTAAAAAGCTTCATCACCAACGAACATGTACGGAAATTTTTTACCAGTACCTTCCTGGTAACTAACGAGAATTAGGCATGTTAAGCTGGTTCTCAGACGACTTGCGCTAAAACAGCGTGTTTTTTATGACTCCGCCATCTGACACTCGGCCATTTGCTCCAACGTCGACCATCATAAATTGATAATTTGCATTAACAATAGCCATAAGAACATTATTAAAAGACCCTTTGAGTTGGCAGGCTTTTGGAGTGACACGTGCTTGCCATCGACGCTCCCAACGCAGTTACTGGAATTCCATTGGTCTTCGAATTCCTGTGTGACCTGTTTCCATCCCTCTTCAGATTCGCAACCTTCAAAAAACAAAACAAACCTTTTCATAGTTACATGAGAAACAAATAAATATATAAATTAACGTAATTACCTATTGTTAAGTATAATCTCCACCGTTTTCATTAATTGGTTCATTTCTTTTATGTTATAATATTCTGTATACAGCAACCGTTGCTTGATGAGGACTCGCAAAGTGAAGTGTCTCATTCTAGCACAACTGAACCACCTGATCCCAAACAAGCCATTCCTCCGCAGAAGAAAAGGAAACGTCAGCCATATTTCACTGAACATCTAGTGGGTTTAACTACTGAGTATTTTAAGTTACCTCAGACAGAAGAGGACATACTAGCTAAGCGCTGGGCTATGAAATTAAAAAAGTTACTTCAGACCAAAGACGCTTCGCCAAGAGTCCATCCACTTTGTAATCAGTGTAACAATTATAACACGAACGCTGCAAGCGTAAGTTCCCACACAACGGATATTAGCGCCTCTTTCGTGACGGAAGTTCACTGGCTTAGGTGACCGCTCCGATGGTCCCATGTCTCTCGCCTTAGTGTGGCTGGGCCTTCCGGCGTAGAATTATCGCGGCCCCTTAGTCTCGGAGGCGGCGATGATCACGGCTTCGCACCAGTAGTAGCACTCTGAATCGGAGGAGACGAGACAATTGCTGAGGGGACGGACAGGTCGTCGTTAGCCAAATTGCGGAACTATAGTCGTGTCCTGCTTCCCCTAGCGGCACCTTAGGCAGTCACTTTTCCGTCGGGCAGAGCTTCCGCGTGGGAAAACTTTTGGGCAATCAATCTTTTTTGTCACTGGGCGCTTTCTCCTTTTTATTCACCCCCGTCGCGGCTGGGGGTAAGGGGGTTTCAGGGGAAGTCACAGAGGAGGCGTGGAGGGAGCGTCGGTGACTAACTCACACACTGCTTGTCGATGTCAAGCATACCCTCCACGCTAGTTCACTTTACCACAAAACACAATTCGACATCTGTGCCGACCGTCTTGGCCCATTCACTCGTTGCTCATTCATTCACCACTCACTCATTCAACCCTCGGCAGCCGAGTGAGGAGATATTAAGGTGGGGGTGGGGTAAAAAGGAAGAAACGGTCTCAACCGTGTCAGTATTTATCATCTTTTTAGTGATTCTTATTTCACTTTGGCACACGAGATCGTTCATTTTTGATCTTATAGAAAGTTTTTCAAAACTAAGCCTGTAGTATACACACTGTTGTGCATTATTATATCCTCATAATGATAAAATACCTCACTTTATAGGGATTCTTAGATGATCTGGATGATGTACGTCGATATTCGACTTCTGTTGGTTTTGCAACCTATAAAAGATATATTAGATAGGTAAACCTGTTTCAAAAAATTATGAGAAAATATTAACATTTTGTGACTTGAATAATGTTGCGGATTCTTCCTTGAAATTGTGGTAGTTATATTGGACCAAGAAATCATTCTACCATGAATCAGCCATCTGTGTGTTTGAAAATAGAAAATTGAAAATATAAAAAATCTCATTCACTAGCCATGCTTGTGGCCAGAATGCATAGAACTTTTTGAGTTGGAAAATAAATAGAATATGGAAATTGATTTCCCTTCACAAATTTTTAATATCTCTGCCCATGACCATTTCTAGAATGATCATGGCAAAGTATGTCCGGATCTCCTTTTCAACTTTCAATCTTTACATTTCTTCAAACGTGATTACACTTTGCTTACTATCAACTTTAGAAAATGAGGGTAAAATGCAGATGCAATGATGTACAAGTAGGTGCTAATTTTGACATACGGTTTTACAACTTCTCAAATATCTGCTCAAAGAATGATGGATGGATTGATTGTGCAATAATTTTCACCGGAACAGAACTCCACAAAACTTCCATAATTCCGAAGGAATTTCACAACTTCTTTCACTAAAGACCATTTTGTAGGTTTTACTCTAATTTTACCTTTATCAATTCTGCTGAAAATTGAAGTTTTTTGGATTATTGTTTATGCCTCCAAGAGAGAAAAAGTTGTGCTTGGTAAATTATCATTGGAGCAGATGTTTGAATTAATGGGAATAATGCTGCATAAGAGAAGGATGTCTTCATTCTGACAGTCATAGCAAGTAAAACACATAAAATGGCATTCAGAAAGGCATAGTAAATTACCCACATAACTTTCTATGCCCAAGGCCAAATTGCAACCTTTGGTAGTTTCATTAAAAAATCTGTAATGGAAAAGTGGAATAAAGATTAGTAACTATAGAACAAAAGTAGGAAATAATATTCTCCAGTAAAAAGATACCTAGGCTAATGATAAAAGTTACATGGCACAGACTGAGGTAATTAGAGCATTTGAAACACTTGGGTGGTATAATACTTTGGAAAATATGAGCATGGTAACGAATATATAAGAATGTGAATATTGTAAGCAAAATATGCATTTATAATAGTAAAATTAATAATAATAATAAGGGTACGAAAGCAGACCGCCAGCCTCCTCGTGGCGTACCTGGTAATGGCTCTGCTGGCCAATAGCGGAAGTCTGCATATGGGGGCTAACCACCCCTCAGAATTGATACTGGATCCGAGAAAGTCGACCAGAAGAACCAGCCACAACCGGCCCCTCTCGGATGGAGGCCCCAGTGGAGTTGGGTGTGGCAATAGCAATACCACCAAGAATATGTATGGAGTGGACGGAATCCCTAAGGGGCGTCTCTCCTCGTATGCTATACTGCCACGGAGCCCACTCGCAGGGGGTATATGGCAAGGATGCACACTTTGTGGTTTGAGATGCATCCTGAAGACAACCACCTGTCGCAGCGGAATCAGCGCAACTATGCCAACCACCTGCGAAAAAAGAAAACTCCCCAACAACCGCGTCTTCAGATAAATACACCACCGGCCAGACCACCCTCCCCGACACAAGCAGTCTCTCCACCGGCTGTTTTGACAGCCAATGCACCGTCGGTAATAAAGACAAGTAGGAAGGAAGTAGATCAGGCCGACTCTGTAATCCGAACGTGGTTGTCAAATGAAATTACCTATGATGTAGGACAAGCCAGCCAGAGAGATATCTATCGGAAGATCTCTCTGTGGACTAACATCCTGAGCAGGTTGAACGGCTTTATCGACGAAATCCTTCCGGAGATCATGGACCTCTAGACGGTCAACTGCGTGGTCTAGGCCTCTGCCAAAATAAAGGCCAACTCCTAAAAGCCCACCTCTTGGGAGGACAAAGCAGAAAAACGGCTTGAACAGTTGGAGGCCAAGATCAGGCTGGCGAGACGGCAGGCTTTGAGGATTCAGTGTGTGATGGAATACATCACAGCTGGGCGGGCTGTCACACCCAAAGTCCGGCACATAGCACGAAGCCTCAGATGTCACCATCACACACTGAACAAGAACGTGCTGCTTACCATTAAGCAATACGCGGTTGATAGAGTTCGGGCACTCACCACAGCCCGGGAAAAGCTCCTCAAGAGGGTTAAGGCCTAGAGAGAGAACTCAACCTTCCTCCTTAACCCGTCCCGAGTCTTTCGACCTCCTCAGTCCGTCGTTGAATCTCCTCCACCCGTCCAAGAGGTGGAACGTTTCTGGAAGGATATCTATGAAACGTCGAAGCCATTCAACGCAGACACTCCGGCCAAAGACCTCTTTATAAAGTTTTGCGACTGTCACCTACATGAAGTGGATGGACCTCTTTCAGTGAGTGACATGAAGATGGCCTTACCTGGCAAGAAGAATTTCTCGGCTCCAGGAATGGATGCCGTGAATACTTTCTGGTGGAAGAAGTTCACTTCCACCCACCAACACCTCGCCAGATACTTCACGTCCTTTATCTCTGGTAGAGGGTAGGCTGACTGAGGGACGCACGGTTCTAATACCTAAGAAGGTAGGCTTGTCCGATACCAAGAACTCCCGTCCTATAACCTGAATGAACAATGTATACAAGACGCTCACCTCCATCTTGAGCGACCTTATCCTCCACCAGGTCCAGCCGGTTTGGGAGGAGGTGTACGAGCATAGAGGTTCAAAGCGTGAAATCGTGGAATGACGGGACAACCTGCTCATTGATAGATGCATATACCAGGATGCCATCCATCGTAAG
Organism: Ceriagrion tenellum; assembly: GCA_963169105.1. Lineage (NCBI taxonomy): Eukaryota > Metazoa > Arthropoda > Insecta > Odonata > Coenagrionidae > Ceriagrion > Ceriagrion tenellum. The sequence continues at coordinate 92,256,901 of OY720632.1, read as the reverse complement.
CGCAACCTATTAATGGCCTGGGTGGAATACAGAAAGGCGTTTGACACCGCTTCAAATGAGCTCATTGTAGCCATGTTGAAGTTGATAAAATTTCACCTAGGGGTAGTGTCCTGCATCCAACGCCTGATACCACTCTGGAGAACGCCCTTCGTCCGGACCGCAGGAAAGCGGTCAGTCTCGATAGAGTTGGTGTCATACCACCGCAGCGTTTTCCAAGGCGATAGCTTGAGCCCCTTGCTGTTCTGCATTTCCCTCCTAACTCTCTCGCTAATTCTGTGACAAGGGAAATGATACATGTGCGGTGTGCCAGGTGACAGGAAGCCTAAGGTTACACATTCATTTTACATGGATGACGTGAAGCTTTACGCTTCAAACGCAAAAGACCTTCGCGTGGCCCTGGACACCGTACTAGAGTACAGATAGGCTATATGGATGGAGTGCAGATTGGACAAGTGTGCATCCATTCACCTGACGAGGGGAAGATTTTCGGAGAACAAGGAAGACGTGCACCTCGTTGAAGGGAGCGTCATTCGCCACCTCCAGGGCGATGACAGCTACGAATATGTCGGCGTCTCCCAAAGCCGATTGCAGGAGGTTGCAGCAGTGAAGGACAGAGTCACCGCCAAGTACAGACCGACTCTCAGGAAAACCTGTAGTTCTGAGCTGCCTGGCAAGAACAAGGTTCTTGTCACGAACATGTTCGCGGTTCACACACTGCTGTACACCTTCGGATGAATGAAATGGGACGTCAAAAAGTTGTAGAACCTTGTTAAGTTGAAGGTAAAACTCACTCTGAGATGAGTGAAAATATAGTGTGGATATTTCCACATTTCTAAATCATCTCGCGGGACGGAAGAAATACCGCAAGCCAATATTTGCCCAGCTAAGAAGAGGTGCCTGATAAGAGGATAAATGCTAAGTTAAAACAAGATGGGGAAAAAAACTACGAAACAACATATAACACATAACTGTGGAAAAACACTAGATGGATCGGAAATTTAGCCAATGGGAATTAAGTATAAAATAACATGACCTTTCCCAACATACCACTGTAGAAGGATGATAAAGATAAAATAGATTCAAAATAAAAATTGGCGAACTTTACAGAAAAGTAGAACAGTTAGGCTCATATACAAGACGATACAAAAAAGGGATAAACTGGACATTCCAGAGAGTCAATGGATAAATATAAAACATAATTGAAGAGATTAGGTAGAGAGGTTCCCAAGGGAAGAAACGGAAAACCCCACGGCCTAAATACAGGGGAAAGAACATAAAAATAGCTACCAGGATGGTGGGATCCAAGAATTAGAGAAGCATGGACAGTTGCGGAAAACCGATTTTGAGAATCAAAACCTATGATGAGGATGAGTGTGGCCCCTGTTACAACGCAACCATGTACTAACTCATATCGTGGCCCCAGAAACCCGGAAGACCTTACTATTACGTGTGTGAGTGTCGTCTGAGGTCGTCCCTGGCGAGGAAGCAATTCCTGTAAACGCCTCAGAGAGTGTACATGTGAGTACCCATTTATAGTGGTTCTTAGCGTGGTCCCTGAAACCACCCGAAGGACTTAATATCGGGTGTGTGAGTGTCGTCTGAGGTCGTCCCTGGCGAGGAAGTATTCCCGTAAACGACTCAAGAGAGTGTACATGTGAGTACCCATTTATAGTGGTTCTTAGCGTGGTCCCTGAAACCACGCGAAGGACTTACTATTGGGTGTGTGAGTGTCGTCTGAAGTCGTCCCTGGCGAGGAAGCAATTCCCGTAAACGACTCAGGGTGTGAGCATGTTAGTGCCCATCTATAGTGGTTCTTAGCGTGGTCCCTGAAACCACGCGAAGGACGTACTATCGGGTGTGTGTGTCGTCTGAGGTCGTCCCTGGCGGGGAAGCAATTCCCGTAAACGACTCAGAGAGTGAGCATGTGAGTACCCATCTATAGTGGTGCTTCGCGTGGTCCCTGAAACCACGCGAAGGACTTACTATCGGGTGTGTGAGTGTCATCTGAAGTCGTCCCTGGCGAGGAAGCAATTCCCGTAAACGACTCAGGGTGTGAGCATGTTAGTGCCCATCTATAGTGGTTCTTAGCGTGGTCCCTGAAAACACGCGAAGGACTTACTATCGGGTGTGTGAGTGTCGTCTGAGATCGTCCCTGGCGAGGAAGCAATTCCCGTAAACGACTCAGAGAGTGTACATGTGAGTACCCATTTATAGTGGTTCTTAGCGTGGCCCCTGAAACCACGCGAAGGACTTACTATTGGGTGTGTGAGTGTCGTCTGAGGTCGTCCCTGGCGTGGATGCAATTCCCGTAAACGACTCAGAGAGTGAACATGTGAGTACCCATTTATAGTGGTTCTTAGCGTGGCCCCTGAAACCACGCGAAGGACTTACTATTGGGTGTGTGAGTGTCGTCTGAGGTCGTCCCTGGCGTGGAAGCAATTCCCGTAAACGACTCAGAGAGTGAACATGTGAGTACCCATGTATAGTGGTTCTTAGCGTGGCCCCTGAAACCACGCGAAGGACTTACTATTGGGTGTGTGAGTGTCGTCTGAGGTCGTCCCTGGCGAGGAAGCAATTCCCGTAAACGACTCAGGGTGCGAGCATGTTAGTGCCCATCTATAGTGGTTCTTAGCGTGGTCCCTGAAAACACGTGAAGGACTTACTATCGGGTGTGTGAGTGTCGTCTGAGATCGTCCCTGGCGAGGAAGAAATTCCCGTAAATGACTCAGAATGTGAGCATGTGAGTGCCCATCTATAGTGGTTCTTAGCGTGGTCCCTGTAACCACGCGAAGGACTTAGGGCCATATTGTCAGTCTCTCCTCCTAATCTCTCCTTCAGGAAGGCGGCCTCCTATTGGGAGGTCGATATTATGATCAAGAGATCGACCTTAACGAAGGTCGCCTTCACCTTCCAATAGAAGGAGGGATTGTTGTCGTTCACAGACTGATCCGTTCCGAGATCCGCTCAGTTCATCAAACAAAGACGCAGCGTTACTAACATAACAGTCAACAATTTTCATTGTGGAGCGAAATCACTGAAACGAGGAAGTTTAGCTGGTATGCTTTTTCGTAAAATATATTAATATAATTGAAGATTAGAACCAACTCTGTTACTTTGTCGACCAACGGAAAGTACTGGGTGAAGCTGCAAGATGAATTCAATGGAAACGGGAACATGAACGAGGTAATTATACATTAGTTTATTGGTCTGGCATATTGGTGATGATGTATTTGTGATTGCATTGGCTATGAAGTACCGTTGTATGTAATGTGCTACAGGTTAATCAAAGTAGTTAGCATTACATTAGAAGAATATCTCGACGGTGAATTGTTTTCTCTTGTCCGACGAGTGGTGTATCGTGGGATATTAATATACGGTTAGAGTACGCGATCGCGTACATGTCAAACCTAATGACCTTATCGCGATATCATAAATACCGGCATTTTATATGAACAACTGTGCTTTACATAGCCAATGCATATAAAAAATCCAAACCGCTGATTACTCTCCAATCACTCTTTCTAGAGTTCTATGGTGCTACTGTATATCAAGGCTGTCCCGAGTTCTTCATTGATGTCCTTTGGATTTCCTTTCGTCCGAATGTTCTTCCCATGAGTTCCGGAGAAGTCTCCAGTTAATTTACCTTGCATTGTATTCTCACTGAATTGTTGGAGTGCCGTTCTTGTTTTGAACTTTGTGAACATCATTATACCTGTGATTCTACAAGAAAATTCTAATTTCTGCGAATAAAATTTAATTCGTCCCGATATGTTTCCCTTTCATTTGATGCTACGGCTATTTAAGAACTTTGTTCCAGGTACAATAGCACAGTTAATAAAGAGCCTGCTTCGATGCTTACTGGTTGCGGAAACATGATGCTGCAAGTTATGATGACCTGCAGGTAATTAGATTTGTGATCCATTACTTTCTAGCGAATAGTGCCTTAAAAGAATGTTCATGATAAATTAATTGATGTAGGTATGATTTTCCGGAACAGTAAATGACAGTGGTTCAACTTATTAGTGCGTGAATATTGAAATCTTACCATTTTGCAACCGCTATTAGCTCCACTCGCCACTGTCGTTCGCATTTTCATAGGATGTTGTTTCAATAAATGCAGTTTTAACTATTTTAACACTTTATTAGTTTGGCAATAAAAATATGAATTACATCAGGAGGTATCACTTCAGCCTTCGTAGATCCAATTGAAATTGGTAAGGAGTTATTTCAATCAACATAGCCAAATAATGATAGAACATATATGCACTGACATGTTTATGAAGACAATTCATGATTTCATACCACCAACACCGTGATTTTCTGCGCCCAATGCACATCGTCAACTGTTATTAGTCAGCGTTGGCAATCTGTAAACAAAATAATCATGTATTTAATACAAAGATAATCTTGAAAAGTCACTTTATTGAAATTAAATACTATGAACAATGCATTACGTAGAATGAACTTAGAGTACTATGATAAGCTAATAGAAACTATCTTTTACTGGAAAACAGTGATATTTAGGTATTCGTTCTCGCGATTTGGTTAGCACTTTCGCAGAATAATTCATAGGACGTCATTATCTAATTTGAAATCATGCGAATTAATCATATTTTAATCGATACATCAAATATTTACGTGAAGTTTGGCACAAAACACTGTCACGGTCGGATTATAAAAATAAAGCAAAATGTCAAAAACTTGTTGGCAGCATTAGCGTTTGATAACATTCGTACACAGAGTAGAGGTCACATTATATTCATGTCATCATTAATTTTTCTCGATAATATTGAAAGTGAAAAAAGTTTCTCCTACCTGAGAGCTGCTGGAAGCGGAAAAACCACAGGGCTGTCCATGTCTTCATGATCGGTGGCGTACATAATACGTCTATTGCTGTTTGCTAGCGACAACATTAGCATACGTATATCAGTAATTGTCACTTGTAAAACCTGGTCACAGGCCTAAAAAATATATCGGAAGATGATTCCACCACATTCTACCATCTATCAAGCGCTGCAACGGTATAAAATCATGGAAATTGTTGCAAATATATTCCAATAAATCATCGAGATGGTCGTCTGGTACTTCCAGTCCGCGGCCATTTGTAAACAATTAGGAGGAGACCTTCTAATAGAAGCATTGGTCATGGTAACCTTCGATTAGAAGGCCTCCTTCGACTCCTAATAGGAGGAGAGGAGAGTCTCTTGAACTGAAATCTCTCCTTAAGGAGAGTTAGGAGGTGAAGGTCGCCTTCAAGGAGAATCTGACGATACGGGCCTTACTATCGGGTGTGTGAGTGTCGTCTGAGGTCGTCCCTGGCGAGGAAGCAATTCCCGAAAACGACTCAGAGAGTGAGCATGTGAGTACCCATCTATAGTGGTGCTTAGCGTGGTCCCTGAAACCACGCGAAGGACTTACTATCGGGTGTGTGAGTGTCGTCTGAAGTCGTCCCTGGCGAGGAAGAAATTCCCGTAAACGACTCAGAGAGTGTACATGTGAGTACCAATTTATAGTGGTTCTTAGCGTGGTCCCTGAAACCACCCGAAGGACTTAATATCGGGCGTGTGAGTGTCGTCTGAGGTCGTCCCTGGCGTGGAAGCAATTCCCGTAAACGACTCAGAGAGTGTACATGTGAGTACCCATCTATAGTGGTGCTTCGCGTGGTCCCTGAAACCACGCGAAGGACTTAATATCGGGTGTGTGAGTGTCGTCTGAGGTCGTCCCTGGCGAGGAAGTATTCCCGTAAACGACTCAAGAGAGTGTACATGTGAGTACCCATTTATAGTGGTTCTTAGCGTGGTCCCTGAAACCACGCGAAGGACTTACTATTGGGTGTGTGAGTGTCGTCTGAAGTCGTCCCTGGCGAGGAAGCAATTCCCGTAAACGACTCAGGGTGTGAGCATGTTAGTGCCCATCTATAGTGGTTCTTAGCGTGGTCCCTGAAACCACGCGAAGGACGTACTATCTGGTGTGTGTGTCGTCTGAGGTCGTCCCTGGCGAGGAAACCATTCCCGCCAACCCCTTAGATAGTGCGTATGTTAGTGCCCTTCTGTAAAAGTTTTTTATTAACGATAGTGTTCAATTTTCTCAATAGGTGCTCTCAACGTACATACATGCATTCGTTTGTATGTGAGATTAATATTCTGTATTCTCTATAGGTTTGACAATTTTGTTTTTTTCGTGTTCCAATGTAGAAAAAAGCTAAATGTAGATTCCTTATTTGATAGAATACCCTTTTTACCTGGTCTATTCTACTTACTATTTCTCTCTTGCTTCGTCCATCAGTGGTTACTCCGCTATCCAGGTAATAGTACTCTTGCTCCTCCTCAAGTTTACCTTCTCATGTTTAAATTGGTCTTAGCCTCTTCTCTGCTGCTATAGCTAATACACTTTTTCTTCTTATTAATCTTTAGCTGATATTTGCTAATTTCCTTTCCATAGTTACTAGAATCTTATTAATTTCTTCCTCTGTCTCTGATATGACTGCTTTTTCATCGGCGAATCTCAGCATGTTAATTTTTCCTCGCAAATATTTAATCCTGAAGCCTTCTCTTACATTTCAGTCAAGATTTCTCGATGTCATCGTTAAAAGTTTGGGTTAACAATGTATAACCTTATCCATCCTTGTGTTTATTTTTTCTTCTTCACGTCTTGGTCCAGACTTAATCACAGCCACTTGGTTTTTATACAGGATTACATAATTCTTCGTTCATTGTAGAACACTCCAATGTCTTTCAAATTTAAAACATTGGATTCCAATCCACGTTATCAAAAGCTTTCTCTAAATCCGCGAACGCAATTAACGGCGGTTTTAGTCTACTCCATTCCTTTCCATATGAGCAGCCTAAGGGCAAATATTGCTTCTCTTATACCCTTCGTTTTCCTGAATCCGAAATGGCCTTCATCCAGGAACTCCTCTGTTTATCGTTCCATCCTCATGTAGATGATCCTTGTCAATATCTTTGATACATGTGTAATTGGGCTTATGGTCCCTAAATGTTCACAGTTCTCCGCTCTCTTCTTTTTGGGAATAGGAATGACGATATTCTTCTCGAAGTCACTGGTTATCTCTCCTGTTGAGTTCACGACAGAAATGATTTTGTAAAGACGATTTAATGTTTTCTCTAATGCATCGTTAGTAAGCTCCGCAGGAATATCGTTAATTCGCCTTATTCATCCGCAGGTCCCTATTGCTGCGTCAAAATCGATATTACGATTGAGGCTCCCATGTCAACCTTTTCGACTTTACTTTTCTCCTCGATTATTTTCTTGCTGAGATTTTTTCCGCTGAATAATTCTTCCAGATATTCTTTCCATCGCTTCACTTAGTCTTCGTTTTCAATCAAATTTTACCATACTTGTCCCTAATGGCATTTCATTTTGCGTTCCTTGAAGTGGCTGCTCACTATCCCATATGCAGCTTCCACCATTTCAAGTGCATGCTTGTTTAGCACAACTTCGTATAGATCCTTCATTTCTCTAGCCTTCCTCGATTTTCGATTTATTTTGTTCCTTGTTCTTTTGTAAAAAAGCTTCCCCTCTTCAGTTTTCGCATACTTGTACTTTCTTCTTTCTTAAATCAGGTCCAAGACTTCTTCTGTGATCCACGGCTTCTTATTGACAACTTTTTTCTTCCAACAACTTCTTCTGTCACTTCCTGTAGTCCAATTTTAATATATTTCCAGCTTTTTCCACTGTTTTCTCTGTCAGATCCTCTCCTATTTTGTTTCCCACTGCTACTTGAAATGATAGCGGATGGTGAACCTCCTTCTATTATTCTACTTGCCATATGATGTTCAATGTTTTCTTCAGTTTCTTGAATTGTAGTTGGCATATAGTCATCATAAAATATTGGTCACTGTTGCTATCTGACCTAGGGTAGCCTTTGCAGTCCTTCACATGGTTCTTAAATCCATGCTTCACTAAAATGTATTTTTTCTGATTTGAAATGTTCTTCTGTCTCCAGGCATTTTCCGCGTGTATCTTCTTCGGCTTTGGGAACTGACAGACACAATGACGGAACTCATGTCAAAGAATGATGATACATACTCAATTACACTAAGGAAAACTTGCAAGGAGAGGAAGAGGATTGAGTGAAGGAGGACAGATTTCCTGGGTTGATGAACGAAGAAAGAAGAAGAAAGGGGCCAAGGATGAAGAGTGAAGAGAGCCATTGTTAAGCAAGAATAGTAGAGTGGAGAAGGAAAGAATTTGTAAATTAAGAAGGAAGAATTAAAGATTTTCTGTAAAACAAGTGAAAGAATACTTTTGCAAATAAAATATATCTGAAAAATTTTAAACTGTACTCATTACATTTAATTATATTCAGAGTCCTAATAAAGAAATATGGAAGGAAACTATACATCAACGAATAAATTTGGGGGTTAATAGTTCAGATATACCAAAGAATCAGTTCAGTTACAAGTTCAGTTACAGTTCAGTAAACATCCGCCTCCATCGCACACTTTAAAAAATTTCTTTTCCAGAAAGTCCTGTATTTCACGAAATTCACTGTGGCACACTGACGTTTCTTTTTTGTGAAAAAACACAGCTCTGCAATCATTGGTTTGCTGAATATTCACTTTAGAAAATGCACATTTTTCGTCTTTATTCCTTCTTTTTCAACTCCATTTCTTCTGTTTCACTGGAGCTCCGGAATTGGGAAATTCACTTATTTCGCATCTAAAATATGACCTTATTTCCTCCAGCCGACAAGGTTGCAGGCCTGTGGAGTGAAACAGAGGTGCTGGGCTATGACGGTACGCGGGCCGGGCCGAAAATGGCCAATGTGAATAGCAAATATGGCATTTCTAAGATTTGGAAAAGCCTATTTCGTCATTTTTGGGAATATTCTGAACGGAATGGCGACCGCTAGTGGCGATCCCAGGAATTTATTTCGGGAAGGAGGGGAAGGGAGACTACCATTAACTTATGGCAATTCTCAGTCATCCTAAAAACTATAAAACTGTTACATCATTATATCTATATATTAATGAGCGTAATAATAACTGTTATACTTTTCAGATCAGTGATCGAAATGTTTAATGTTGTATTTGATAACTACGTCTAGTTGTTAAAATTGTTTTGTAAAACCCAAAATATTCGGCGGAGGGTATCCCCTTCAAACCCCCCCCCCCAGGGATCCACTACCTACGCCTACCATATTACGATATTACTAATTTCTTGCGACGACGACAGTGATGGGAATCGCTTTCAAACTGTCGATTAAAATTTTGTCTTAAGCATCAAAGCGTACCCAATTACAGATAGTAGAGTCCTGTCTGTAGAATGAATATCTTGGAGTTAAACAAATAGTCTCTCATGGGGAAAATATATTCGAGAAATAATCGGGATTTGAGGATTCAAAAATGGGGATCCCATTCCATTTATTCTCCCTGATCGTAACAAAAGACGTCAGCTGTCCGCGACCTGGCGAAATCGGCGAAGCCGGCGAAGTAGTACTAGATAAACGGTCACGAAGTATAAACAAAAGCGTTAGAAACAAGACAAATTTTAAGCACTCGGTACAAAATCATCCACTTTTAAATTATAAGTTAATCTGTGATTGAATTCTGTTTCGGAAACAAGTTGTTTATTGTCCGAGATCATTGTTTTCACCTCAAACATTTCGACTTGTCTCTAAACAGTTGAATTTTTAAGGTTTTAGTTAAAGTTGTGATGAGTAATATTACCATACGTGAAGCAGTAAGGGATGACTGTAGAGAAATCCGACGGCTTATTCAGGTACAGGAAAGAAGCATTAATATTTAAAAATAGAATTTTTCCATGCGTAACTGCCTAAAATTTGTCATTATTATTATATTTGAGCGTCTGTTTGGTAACACCCTAATTTAATCTCGTAGCAGTAGGCATAAGTTTTAGAGAAATAATAGTCAATTATGTCTTAACTCTCTATATTATATTACCTTGACTGAGTAAGTTCATAAGCTTGTATTTCCTTAACCCGAGTGTTAACCAAAAACATGCCCGCATTTGTAAGCACATTTTGTGCCTTCGTGCGTGGGATATGGTAACCAATATACGATACGGCGAAAATCGAAACCTCATCTTTTATGACTGCAATTTTTCCAGGAATTGGCGGATTTCGAAAAGATGCCTGATGGACCACAAATAGATGCTACAGGTTAGAATATTTATTGAATTTTCCCTTGTCACTTACTGCCGCAATAGCTGTCAGTGTACAGAGTAATAGCTTGCAACGCAGGACCCATCGATTTCCCTTTAACTCTCCCTTATCTACGGTGCTGCACCCCTATTTTGTGTCTTGTTATAAACCTTAAATTCCGCCTTCTATTACCAGTGGTTAAATTTTGTCCTACGGTAAGAATCAAAGAGTAAGCAGTTTTAATTTGAGTAGTTATAACTACTAGTATATATACTTCGTCTTTTTGTGCTTTGTAAGTAGACAGCTTTATTAAATGTAAATATTATCAGATACGAAATTACCTATCTCTCCTGCCGGAATTGTATGGATGTATGTATTAAATTCTTATGTTACTGTAACTCACCTATCAAGAAAGAGCATAGGGTATATAATGAGAAATTATATATTTACTTGATCATAGCTCAATAAAAAATTAGTAATTGGGTGAACGATTTTGATGAGGATTGGAGAATAAGGATCTAAGGAACAAGAAGAAAAATTTGATGCACAATATTACTCCAAAATAAAGTCCATAATCGGCAAGTAATTCCTGTCATGTAACACCATGAATAAATTTAGATCTCTGACTAATTTCCTGTCTAAGAAGATTTTTATCTATAACTGTGACTAGTTGTAACTTTGATGGTAACCAGACTTAGTGCAACCAGCCATAGGTTTGCTGCCATGAACATCTCACACCATGTCTGTTTTTATTTTATGCCCAGTCGCCAAACTAAAGGCTTACTATCTTCAAAATAATTCTGCCAGTTTCCGTTAATTAGTTTATTCTCCAGGCAGGCTAGAGAACTCCTCTAATTCCCCTTTCTCACTCCATCCAGCCAGAAAAGATGTTGGATGACCACAGAAGGATGGATGGTAGACTATCACGACTATGATTTTTAGTGAAACCATCTATTTTATAAGATAGCCTTCGGATATGATCTGTTTTGTAAATTTCTTTTTTATTGAATATATGCCTATATGTAAAGATCTGCAGATTTTGATGCACTTTTTGTTAGAACCCTTCTTTCCCTACATACATTTGTTTTGTCATCATCAAGTAATCCTATATGCATCATGCTGGGTCTCTATTTTTGTTTTCAGTGATCAAAGGAGCAAATTAGTAGGGAGTGATTCCCTATCTCTTCTTCAATCGGATTTTTACTTTTTTAGTCGTAGGTTGAATGACCACCTCCTGCTGCCAGGCACTATTCCAGCCATCTCACAGAGGAACTGACTCTGCGAGGAGTTCCTTTTGTGCTTACATTTAAACCCACAGTATTTCTAATTCCACAACTCTGTTGTTACATATGTTCCATCTTAAAACTCTCATATCCTACCACCACATCATCAAGGCATGGAGAAGCAAGTTTGTGAAACTCATTTCCTGAGTACATTTCCCTCTTGTCACTGCCATCTTTGATAGGGACCAAAAATATTCACACCACTGACCAACTAAATTTTATTAATTGCTGTCAAAGAGAAATATTTTACAAGTCAGGTGTGGGACCTGCAGAATCCTCTGGCTCAGTTATCCTTGAGATCTCTAAATAGTGTTAATCTCTGTATGGAGGGTTATGGTCGTGAGGTTTAGTTTTAAACCCTCATTCAGTAAACTTCTTTACTGTTTAGACTCATCTCATCAAAAGTTACAGTCTTTCTGCTCTCGTCTTGCAGTTCTTGAAGAGGATGGATTTGACAGTGAACATCCAAGATTTGGATGCTTTGTCGTAGAAGAACTTGATGAGAAAGAGGATAATAAGAAACTCTATGGTTATGCCCTGTATTTTGTAGCTTATTCTACTTGGTTGGGGAAATCAATGTACCTTGAAGACATTTATGTCTCCCCTAAATTACGTGGCCAGGGATGGGGTTCAAGACTTTTCAATACTGTTGCCCAGGTAAGCAGTTTTATAGTTAGTTGTTTCTGGTTATTTTGATTGTAGCTCAAATTTGTATTTTCAGCAGCTTATCATATCTACCTGCATTTAAGATTCACTTTTTCAATATCCATAACTATTTTTGAACCAATTGATACTTTTAAAATTTAGAAAATTGGTTGCTCTTAATTTGGTGAAATAAATGATTTCCATCATACTGAATTACGGTGATGACATTCATGAAAGTTGCCTCTAGAAAAAATCCCCCTGGACTGGAAATCAAGCCACAGGCATATTGTGCAAGTTGTATTTACAATTGGAAATTATACAAGCGTTTACTTTCAAGCATGGAAATCCATAGGTTCCACAAAGTATGTGCCAATACACTCTTAAAAACCACTGGCAGTGTGGCTTGCTGGGATCATTGACCCATGCCACCCTTGGTGTCATTGGATGTGTGCCTTATAATATCTAGTTTCATAGTATCCTCTGAACATTGCCATGGGTAGCAGGAAGCCTGGGCTTTGTTGGAGTCTGTGCATTGGCTGAGCAAGCCTAAATTCCATGGTTGAATTCCCTGTCACAGTGGATTTTTTAAGGCTGCGAATTTTTTGAATTAGTGAAACATTTTCCCCATGCATGTCATATGCCAAATGCTATCAAAACTAAATTGTGCATGTTTGCATGAGCAAGTGGCTTTCATACACTAATTTATTTATTGTCAACTAGTCTTTATGATACAGGTAAAGGTTTTTATCAGAGTTGGAAAAAACCAAAACAATTGGGTTTGTCCTGCTAGTGCAGGAACTAGTTATAAGAAGCAATCAATTTGTGAGTTGACATTTGTGCTGTTCTTTGGGAGAAGAAACCAAATCAACCATTAAAACTGGAGTGTGATGATTTCACTAAATAGTCACCTTTTGTTCTGAAATGTGTCAAAAATTTCCATGTGCAAAACCTTGAGAGGACTCAGTTACTTCAACCTTTTTTTTAAGATGATCTTTAGTGTGAAATCTGGCTGGGACTTGGGAAGAAGACTCTATATATTTTAAATTCACATTTATTTCACTCACTACATGCTGCCCTCATACCTCCACTGTATAGCCCAGTGGACAAATCCCATTCCTCTCTCTCCCATTTTCCACCCTTTCATCTTGGCTTTTTATGTCCTTATCCCCATCTTGCCAGCTTTGAGATTCCTCCAAGGAGTCAGCCTGTTACAGAGGGAGACCGAGGGTAGAGAGGAAGTGCAAGGAATGGGAGTGGAATGCTAGGGTTGGAGTAAGGGAGGATGCAGGAGAGGTGCCCTTGTGTGTCTCATTTTGCATCGATGTCTGAAAATCATGGGTCTTAGGGTCTCAGATGGCGATACTTGATGAGGAAGTGAGGTGTGCAAAACATTTCTGTAATCGGATTATATTTAGGGGTCGAGCACACAGCTTTTCGTTTCACATGGGTGCTCCCATAAGTGCACACCACCCATTTGAAAAGCCCACACTCCAGGGTCTCCTCGCTGCCCCCGCCTATTGAAGGTGCTGATATGTAGGCTTAAATTGGTCACCACTTTGGGAGGGGGCTGAGACTGTAATGTAAAGAACATATATTTAGAGCATTTACTAATATAATGGAAATAGGATGCTCCATGATCAGGACGAGAACTAAATTCTAATGTCACTCTTTTTGAGAATTTTTATTACATTTTGCTCACAAAATATTTGCATTGAAGACTGTGAGTGCGTTTTTGGTCATCTTTGGCATAACTTTTTTGTGCCTGGAGACTATTTGGAGTAGATGCTGCATTTCCTACTCATCCTTGGTCAATCCAGCCTGAGAATACTCCTTGGTGAGAGCAACGAGCTAGGCGAGGTAGTTCACTACCCCCCTCCCAAAGGGGTAACCAATTTAAGCCTACTTATCAGAACCTTTGATAGGTGGGGGAAGAAATGGTGGGTGGCGGCACGAAGGCCTGGGAGTGCGGACTTTTCAAACAGGTGGCGTGTGCTTATGGGAGCCGCCATGTTAAATGAAAAGCTGCATGTGGGACCCCTAAACATAATCCAATTTTAGAAATATTTTGCTCAATTCCTTTTCTCATCAAATGTCATCACCTGAGACTCTAAGTCCCTTGAATTTCAGACATTAATGCAAAATGGGACACCCAAAATAGATAAAATGTAAATCGTAAGGTATTCCATACCCCCCAAGACCTGTGTTAAGTAGTGATCTCTCACTTTAAAACCTGAATCCTCCCTTAGCTTATGCACAATAGGGGACAGCAAAATGCTCTCTTTTCCTCAGATCTCTGTTGGAGGTTGTGTAAATTATGGGTGTCCCATCTAGAAATGTTAGATGAAAAGAATTTTTTTGATCTCAAATTTTCACGGCTACAGATTTCATTTGAAATTTGAGGCATTTCAGGTAGGTTTCCTTCAAAACACCTAACATTTTTACCTGGTTTTTTGTTTTCCTGAAGCTCTCCAGGTAATCATCTGGCTCTTGTAGCTGAAATAGCTGTATAAATATGATAAAGGAAAGTTATCAGATAGTTGGCATGGTTTTGGACTCATTATAAACCTATCTGTGAGTGTATATTCATGACACCTGTGTACAGCTCTTCACCCTACGCTCATTAGCTGAATAACTTAGAATCCATTAAGCAGAGGTCAGTGTACCTTGTGTTCTCTCCCATGACAACTCTCTCAAAGGCACTTTCATGTCTCGGTGACATAATAGTGCTAATGATCTTAAATACTGGAATGGTGGTGCTTGACTTTTTCGTACACCTGATGATCTCTACTGTTGAAGCCTCACTCTTGGAAAGTTGCTTTGGTTAATTACCCCACCATTCAATCCACAATGTGTGTGCTACAGGAAAACTTCTCTATTAAAAGTGGGCCCATGTCAATGTTCAGAAGATGTACCTTAGTCTTCATGGTAAAGCCTCAGAGCAGTGGTGATGTCACAATTTACTCAGTCCAGTTGATGATGTCAGTTTATTTTGGGTTTTAAAGCCTGCATATTTGAAACCTCCAAGTATTATCATAGAGGGTCCCATTCTTATCCTACTCACAAGATAATTTTTTTCTTTGTAAGTTTATCCCCTGACAACTTCTCATTTGCCTGAACTAAAAACTTACGGGTTTTGCTTTGATTATCTACTCTGGCAAGTTAAAATAATTCACTTTTTCATGATTCCCTGTCAGTCTTTTACTAAAAAATATTTCTTAATGGTATTTTTTCAGAAGGGTGTCGAACTTGGATGCCAGCGAATGGATTTTCGAGTTCTTGACTGGAATCCAGCCGTTGAGTTTTATGTACGTAAAGGTGCTAGTGATTTAACAGAACAAGAGGGATGGCATAATTATAGTCTTAATCGAGCTAGCATGGAGAAACTAGTTTTTGAATCCAACTCTCACTCTTAATGCTCTTATATTCTTGCTAGTACATTCTGTTGATACATATAAGCCGCTGTGATAAATTTTTGTTGAAATAAATGCTTTGTTAACTCTAGGCATTTACTTGTTTTACTTCCCAGTCCTTATAGTCTTTAATAACTTCAGAAGACCATATTTATATATAGATTACTACTCTTAGTTTTATCTTGGTGACTGTAAATGCCTGAAAGAAATGACACATGTGGACTTTAATTACTTAATCCTCACTTTAAAGAAAGTCGTGCCTTCAAAAAAAAAAGTCTCAATCACCATTAATATTGTATTCCAAAGCATCATGCTCTTGCTCAACTTTCATGTACATTGTGAATAACACCCCAATTTATGTCTATAAGTGAATTAGGGAAGTTTAAGTATTTTTAATGTAAATTATTTTTATTTTTGTCAAAACAGTAAAATCCCTTAAATGTTTTCATTCGTGAAAATTTAAGTAAACAACACGTCTCTGCATAAATAAACAGCAAACCTAGACTCTGTGATGAACTTAAGGAGGAACCTGCACTTCATTGCATTAAATTGTCAAATGCCTTTGCTGAAAAAATTAATTAAGTGCCATAATATCTAGCATAGGGTATACAAGTTTTGTAATTGTATAACTCTGGTGAAAATTAAGGTGAAAATAATTATGTGAAGGGATGCCTCTGCACAGCTATTAAGGCAGAGCATTTCAGCATAAAAATGCATTGTTTATAGACCAATATATACTTGTTAAATGACTGATAATAATTTTTCACCATTTGGTAGATGAAATCTTACTTAAAAATATGTGTGAAAATTATTATAGGGTATCGGGCATGCCTAAAATAAAGGTTGCTCCTTAAGCGGCATCTCCATGTCAACTTAGTTTATTTTGTTTTGTTGCTTATGTGTGCATCTTTTTAGAGTTGATTACATGTACTCTTTATATTGGCAATGTTGCTGTATGTAGACTATTTTATTCAAACTAAAAAATAAATAAAATAAAAATCTCAAGATTACTGATTTTACGTCAGCATAAGTCCCGGTTACAGTTAACACTTTGTTTTACTCAACACCTGTGATGGTTTTGGTTCTAAATACATACCATCAAATTAAATTTTATTCCTACCTTTTTCTGGAAGCCTTGCTTTCGGCCGGCCCTCACTGCAGGGAACCATAAGGAGTATAGCACTCGAGGACTGTGTGCACCAGGCCAAGGCTCAAGGCAGGGGGCACTTCCTGGGAATTTAATTTTTAGAGAGCTAGTGGTAACCAATGGTGATTTAGTGATTGCACCGCAGTTCATATTGTCTGGCATTTAAAGGAAAAGGTAAGGCATTCTTAATAACATCAATTAGTAAATAACATATTAGATGTATTGTGGATTCAGTTTTGTCTTCACTGACTCTAAAGGCAGATGAAGTGCATAAAATACATTTATCCTTCCGCCTACATTCTCAATGTATGGCAAATCTTTATATGGTTAGAGGTGTAGGTTGGAAAGTATTCCTCAGAATAGAGATTCTTTTCTTTATTCTTCTACTGGTCTCATTTTTTCATGCAGATCCTCTAAATGAGCCAAAAAACTTTTTTCGTACGTAAACTTCCGTGCTGCATTAATTACAAACTAAATTCTTCGGAAATACTGTAAGTAATCCATCTAATTATCTTTGACATAAAATGGATCTCACTTATTTAATTCTACAACCGGATTTGCAATTTCCCCTTAGCTTCCTGCTAGCCTAAATTTTAGTGATTGCAACTACTTATTTCCCATTGTGCAGTAAGCAATACCCACATGTGTTGCAAATACTGTCGGACGTCCCATTTTCCGAATTTAGGGGCGGTACTGGATATTTTGCATAAAAAATTTAAAAAAATCTAATCTCGTAAAATCCCCGAAGACTAACTTCATCGCTTAGTGAGGCGAAGAAGGTAGATTAGTCCAAGCAAAGCTATGGCTAGTTTAGTCCCTGCTGGCTGACAGTTACACCCAATGCGAGGTGAGATCCTGGGGAAATAATCCAAATCTGAGTTTTGAATCTATTTACAACTTGAGCGAATGAAAGACAAGAGTGTACTCGTCGTCGCGTAGAATGTCTTAGCGTAAGCACTCTTTGAACTGCCACGTAAATCGTACCCATACGCCCATACCACTTCTTTCCTTCTCCGTCTTCGTTGCAGCTTCTTCCACGCTGCTCACGCTTGATCGATTCTAGCTTTCAGGACGTGAATGCCCTGGAACTGATGACAACGTCACAACTGCTAGATGAAAACCGTTAGGACCGCTTGAATTATTCGATCCAAACGGTTGCGATAGTTGGGATTGAATTTCGATACCAGCGATGCGATGTGAAGATACATCGAAGTTTTAGCGCCAAAATAACTGATATTGTATTCAAGGTGTTGACGGTGTTGTTTATTTGAATTTGTGTAGTTTTTTAATGCCGTCCGCTTTTATATTCAATTAATCAGTTGTAGTCGGTGTCTGCTCAATGCTTGTGTTATTCAAGAGAAAGACATGTATGTCGCAAACTTTGTCATCCCTTTAAACAAGGATGAATTACTGGAGAGCGGTGGAAGTGACCAGTATTGCGTGAGAAATGTTGTACCAGTGAACGCGCTGTCTAGATTTCTCGAAGGTAAAATTGAGCGTAGACACCATTATGTAAAATTTTCTCAAACATAAAACCGTCTTAAGGTTCTCATTCGTAGTTTTGTTATGGTAATGTCGTTAGAATTCTGATATTTACAAATGCATCTGACGGTATTTGGTTGATGTTTAGCGTGATTTTCTTGTACTGTACAAAAAGTTGACCTTCATTAGGATTATATTACTTTGTTTCCAAAAACTTTCTGCCGACAGCGGCAAAATAATGCATGTACATTGTGTGTGAGGGATGTTCCTTCAGTGGCTCATACATTGTATACTTGACCTAATAAATTTCCCACTTCGTGGGGCTTGATTTTAATTGGGTAAAATATTTAGCCGGGTAAACTGGTAATATATTCAAGATCGAATGTGAAATGGTTCTGGGATTGGTGGTTTAGAGGCTAAGGAGAGTGCTCCTTGTACATTTTCCATTTATTCAGTCACTTAAGATGACTTTATTACTGATGCAATTCAATTTGTATCGTGAATGATTTAAGAGAATTGTGGAATTTTCACTTCATGCATTACAGCAATTCATTATCATTATTTTCAGATTGCCGAGATGCCTTAAGAGATGAAGGAGCGGATTTTATATTGCAAAATTTTGACACGCTTTATAGTTTTCTTGTGCATTTTAAAGATTTGGATTGGTCACTAATTGGAAGGGCATGGGGTTTAGTTTCCAGTGGTAAGTCAAATATGCTGCAGTTAATTTTCTGATGTTGCATAATTTTGCACTTGAGCTATTATGATGCTATCTTTGCATGATAATTTTATTAGCGTAAAGACTGGTAGGAAAAACATGGGAATGAAAACTCATTTGTTAACTTTGAAAAATTTCTGTTATTATATTGGCGGTCCTCACATGAAGGTCTCTTTCTTTAAGGCTTTTCCCAGTTAATCAGCACCTTGGCAGTTCTCCTGGAAGATGTTTCAAATGCAGATGGAGGTGATGCTGGTCAAAAGGATGCTGCTGATAAAGGTGGCTCTGCGATGGATTCGGAGACCAGGACTCGAAATTTGAATACACTTCGCATGCTGTCTTATATTTATTCACAGATGCTCATTCATTGCGAAGATCGTGTGGCCAAGAAAAACTTGATGGCACCTCCTGAAACCAAGAAGGTAAATGGTTTTATGGTCGAATAATCAAAGTCTTGGTGAAGTAATGGATTTTGTACGGTCCAATTTTATCATGTCTGGTTAAATTTAACTTTTATGTGTCATAGCTTGTTTGTTAAAGTGACATCAATTGGAAATTTACGTACATTCTCATGCTTGTGAGTGTGTCTATATAATATCCTGTTGGCCACCTCAAGGGTGTGTGGCAGGTTCAAAGTAATCGCCAGCATGCATTACACTATCCATTTAAGTTGATTTAACTACAGATACATTGGCAACAACCTGCTTATACTTGTTAGGAGGTGAAATTTTGCAAACGTGCACAATGTAATAGGTATGCACTATATCGGGCAGAAAGGTGAATGTGAGTTTTATATGAAGGGGTTCATATTTGTAGAATCACTGGTTGTGCTAGAGGATAGGCAGTGGAGTAGACTTGGTTACTCTTCACTCACTTGGTGCAGCCATTTCTAAATATACAGGTAGTCCAGTGGGTGGAGGGTTTCACAACATTACAAGGTGTCCTGAGTATCAACCCTAGGGAAGTATCTTGTGACCCCCACAGAGAATCTTCAAGGAGTGATTTGTTAATTACTTTAATTTTAAATGTGACGCTGGGAAAATGATGGATTCCCTTGCCCAGAAATTGTGGAGGAAGAGGAAGAAGTGAAAGAGGCTTGGGCAGGAGCAAGTGAAGGTTGAGGTCACTTGTGGGAATGGCCAAATCCCACCCTGGGTGTCGATGGCCATGGGAGTTAGTCTGAAAAAAGTGGGGTTAAAGGTTTCGTAAATTTCATTGTACTCTAGTTCCGTGGGCAAGAGTGTCAATTAATAGGAGATGGTGTCCACATTGATTACCTTTCCAATTGGTGATTATGGGTACATTTCAGAAACCTTGGTGAATGAACTCCCTTATGATTAGTTATTGTGCATGGCAAGCAGATTGTGGATACAACCTCCTTCAAAAGAAACACCAGTTCATATTAAGTCACCAAAGTTAACCATCCCTAGACTTGCCTTGAATATTGAGGGATTTTCATCTTGCCTTGAGTGTTGTAACGCCTGTCAGTAAGTGACAGTATAAAATGTGGTATAATGTATTTTAAAAGCATATTCATGAAGAACTTTAATGACTCAGCCAAGGGTTAGTATTTGTTTCAAGGCTTAGTTTGTCCTCTTTATTTTACAGGGTAGGAAAAAGGGAAAAAATGCAATTGGTGGCATTGAAGATGATGAAGACCAGTTTGATTGTGAAGATAAGAGGCACACAATTCTCGCTCATTTCTATTCCATTTTACAATTGCCACTTAACCGTTTGTGGGACCCGCCTCTAGCAGAGGAGGAATTCATCAAGTAAGGACTTTCCCTAATTAAATTTTCTTTTTTGCCTAATTATTATATGCATTATTTATTCTCATCAAGCCACTCTGGTTTTGGCCTTACATGAAACTAAGCTAATAATTTTAAAAATCTTCATTAGTTTCAGTAGCATTTATTTGCTGATATGTGCTGGATTACGTGCGGGGTTACTATCCTAGTTAACTTATGTCTGTATGATTTCTGGTATCAGTACCTAAGTAATATTAGGCTGGAAAGCAGTGATATTTTATCCATTTATCTGTTTGAAAGAGCTTATACTCTTGGGGGCTGTAATTCAGATTGATTTAAGATGTTTATTTAGTTATGTTGTGGATAATAATTTTAACTCAACCTTACTGCCTTTCTTCATTATATATCTCTGGAAGTGTTGCATATTATGCTAAGTACATATTATTCTAATTTTTTTTTTTTTAGAAAATAAGGAATGTTATATCTTCTTTTTGTTCACGTATTCAAATTACTTTGCAGCCTCATCGCTAACTGCTGTTATAAAATCCTGGAAGATCCCACAATTGCTAATGTGCGGTTGCGTCACATTCGGGAGAGTATTTTTCAAGTTCTCGGGACCCTTATAAAGCGTTTCAACCATGGTCTTAGCTGTAGCCTCAAGATTGTTCAGGTAATAATTTTTATATCTTAAGTTGAATGAGTTGCAGTGAACTGAGATGCATGATACCATGAAGGTCAGTCTTCCTATTTTTTTGTGTCAGTCCCAGATAGTAGTGCAGTTGAAATGCATGCTCTGATTTGACTTAAGAAAAGATGAAAAGTAAACAGCTTTTTAACAGTCGTTTGATTTGAACAAAGGCCATCATCATGGATTATGTAATTGGTCATGTGATTCTCTTCCCAAAACAGCTTTGAATGTGTTTACAAATTGGCTGAATGTCTGTCAAATAAGCTATTATTTTTCATTCACTCTCCTCCTTGATTGAACGTAAAATATGATGTTCAGTGAAAAATTATGGAACAAATACCTACATTTAAAAATTGTGAAAAAGCTTTAAATGTTGATTTAAATAGATACTTGAGCGTGCTTTCACTTAACCTTTGAATGTCCATTAGTCACCCTTTGCTGCCAGGATTAAATGTGGCTTTTTGAATTTTTCCTGTTCATAAAGGAATTAACTTGAATGTATCCAAAATTAATGAAAATAAATTTTAAAATAAAAAGAAATAGTTTGCTTGAGGTGTGGTACCTTATTGTGGTTAATTTAGTTACCTTAATCAAATTTTAAAACCCTTAGAAATGTTTCTTTTTTGGAAATACTGTATACTCTCGATTATTCATGTTGCAGAGTATCCATGCATGATCTTTTACTTCTCGGTGATATTTTCTGCGATCTTTATGAAAAAATGAAAGTATGAAAAATGGGAAGAATTGTGCGTAATAATTCAAGCAGTAAGTTCGTTGTATCTTTTATTGCCACTCAAATTCACTTCATAAAACATAATTGTTGCCTTTCTTGCCCTCTAGGAGCATGTTATGTTTACTTGACCATCACTGCCTGCTATAATATTGTAGAAAGTGATGAGCGATTGAAAGAATTCCATTATTAATTTTAGGGGGTTTTAACTAGGTGAACTGGTTGTAAAAAATGATCATGTCATCACTCTGCACAAACTATTTTTGTGTGTGATTAATGCTATTACTTATGTGGTCTCATGTGGGTCTAGATTTAGACTTATGAAATTGTGGATTTTCTTTACTCACAATCAGACATGAGAGGTCCAGTCTTGGACCGCAACTTCCACAACTTTGTTGTTACTTCTTGTCAATACTATTGAGCAGACAAATGCTGCAATTTTGTGATTGCTGTCCAGGTTTAGTGAGGGAGTCTCAAACTGGGTCACATGATGGAAAAATGGTGTGGAAAACAAAAAAGCATCCAGCCAATCACAAGTTGTCTGGTCAGTGAAGGGGTGTATTAGATGCCTGCTTTGTGGAGAACGCTTCAATTGCAGCCCTTCTTGTGTTTGATATACGGATGACTTCATTTCAATGAAAGGACAAGGGTACAGATATCCTCCTGATAATTGTCAAATGAAGAGCAGGGTCAAATATACATACCGCATGAAACTGATCAAATTTGAAGCCAGAGAATGTTATGTCAAGAAAGTGAGGTCAAAATAAGTACCGTAGCAGCAAAAGAGGTTTCTTAATGCAGACTTTAATGTTGTCTAATTAAGTCATGAAATGAAATTTACCCATTTGTTTATTTCCTGCTTTATTTATTTTTTCCTTTATTGGGCATGTTTTGACGTAACATTTTTTAAAAAATTCCTTGGCTCCTTCCTGCTGGACTGTGATTTGCATTCTGTCTTCAGCGACATTTTTCGCTGTGAGAACCCAGCTTCACAGCCACATTGTATCCCTTGAAGTGTCCTCATCCATGTGCCATTGTAAAAAAATACTAAAATGACAGGCTATGTGCATAAATAAAAATGGCATGCATAATTTCGTATATTATGAATGTTTTTAAGAAAGGAAAGGGAAAGTTTGGATTATCTTATCATCCTCTCCTCATTATTAGCACAGATAATTGAGACTGTACTGCATTGGTAGTAAATTGACTTTTTCAACTTAAAGAGGCAAATATTTATCATGGAAATACATTTATAGGATATAAACTATAAATTTATTCATAAAATAGATCTTATATAAACTCTTCATTACTTTAAATGAGGTGTGGAACTCCTTGAAACAGTTTTATGTGCATAACCCTACTGCGCACACTTAGCACTAGATCTGGGTCTACAACTTCTTCAAGAAATAAGCCGTGTTGTAATGGTATGGGTGTATAATCCCTTTCCGGAGCACTCTCAGCACCTAAGGTAGATCCTTTCACTGCCCAGTTCCTGTTGTCCTTGGCCTCCAAGTAGTGCAAAGGTCCTCCTTCACAGCTGATGGACCTTCTCCTTTGTGAACAATGCGGTATAACAGCTGAGTTCCCTTCGTTGGCAAGCTATTTTGTGACAGTCAGGCTTATCTCTCAGTGTGTCATATAGTCCCTGCAGGGCATAAAGCAGCTGGTGGCTGTGGTGGTGGCAGTGACGTCCAGGAGGAGGGCAAAGTCTTAGCTTTAGCGTCAAAATTGAAGATCTTTCTGCTCTACCTGCCTCATATTACTTCTACTCACCAGTTATGGCTGTTGTATTAATTCACATACCTCTATATTTATAAAAAAAATATGCAGTGAAGAAGATGAGGGCATTAAATATCCACAATAAATGAGCTAGGATTCTTTGCAGAAATATGCAGTGAAGAAGACTAGGGCAGTAAATATCCACTATAAATGAGTTAAGATTCTTTCCTGAAAAGTCAATATTCCTCCCAATAATTCTGAATCCTCCTTTTAAATCCCCAATACCAGGCAGACAGACTCTGAAACTGAAACACATGACAAAAAACAATGAAGGAAGTTTAGCTTCAGTCTACCATAAATATTGATAGGAAGTATAATGGTGAATCAAGGGGCTGTTCTTGCACTCAGGTTTCCTGCATGAGTTAATGGAAATGTGGCCGATGCCTGGCTGCCAAGATAGGGAGAAGGGTCTCAAGTTTTTCCCAGATCCCTCACTGCTGGCAAAATGGGGAGGCTTTTTGCCTTTGAGGATCCTGTGCCTCTCCCAATAGTCTACAATGTTTAAAGCATCTGAATTCATTGATGGAATTATTGCCCCCATCAGAGGAAAATTTTTGTTTCACAATAGCAAGATCGCAGGGAAACATCAAAGATAGAGATACTTCTGTGTATGTGGGCAAGACCGGCTTATGCCAACGGCAAGAGACAAAAAATCTTCAGCTTATTGCCAATGAACATTGGAAACAATAATGCAATGAATGATTGAAAGATACTTGCTAGGCAAATGACTTCATTAGGTTGCAAACGATATTGACTTGCCGGAAAGGTGATCTAAGGGAAATGTCTCCTTCTGTCACTCAACGAAAAAATTTTTGTGAGTAACTTAAATTTGTGATGAAAATGACAATGATACGTGAAGGTAGTGTAAGGAATGCAAATTTTGCAAAGTTAAAAACTCCTGTGGTATGTATGTTTTTAAAAAAATAGCATTATAAATTGACCTATTATTGGTTTTTTTCATAAAATTTTGCTTATAATATTTTGAGGTTTACTGAAGGTCTGTTACAGGGATGCTCACTAGTTTCACCTTTGAAATATGCCCTTACAGCCCCCATTCCCCCAGCCAAACAGCAGGAGTGAAACAGGGATGCTGGGGTGGGATGGTACCCAGCCCTGAAATGACCATTTTCAATTGTGTAAATGACATTTAAATTTTATTTTATTATTTCATTTTTTGCCACTTTATTTCTTTTGTTAATGGAAAGAATCCTTAGTAATGACCATGTTTTATGTGCATATATTAACAGGTATGGAGCTAACATATGAACATCAATCTCTTCTATAGTTCATTAATTAAATTTAAGGGAATGAGAAGTGTAGAAGTTTTTACGGATAAATTTGACTTTATCCTTGAAAAACTGGGAAGGGCATGGAATTCAAAAGCTTGAATCCACCTGATACACTGTATATTTTAAAAAGAATTTTAAAATATATTACAGTGGGCCTCGACTTGTTTTAATTTTATCTGCTTTGATATCATTTGGCAGCTCCTGAAGATATACGAGCACACCAGTAGTCCTCTTGCTCAAGGTGTTATCTCATTCGCTGGCCCTGCGCTCAGTTGTCGGAGCATGGTGCGGGAGGTGCTGAGAGAGATATCGGAGACTGATCCTGGAGAATTTGCTGCCGATGCTTCTGGGACACGAGCTATCTGCCATTTCTTAACTGAATTAACTGTAGGCCTTCCTTCCCTTGTGCAGTCTTCAATCTCACTAATTCTTCCAATTCTTGATTTTGAGGTAAGAATTGATGATAAAAGCTGGTAATGTATTAGAGGGTTTTTATCTTCTTACTGGGACTTGACTTGCAGTTCTTGTTTCTCATAATATTTTGGGTTGTATCATACATTACCTTTGGCAGTTTTTCTTATTTTTTACTAGCCATTATTTTAGTAAGATTTGCGTGAATGTAAGAATGATGTTTGCTTGATAGCTACTTAAGTATTATGACTCTATTATCATGGCATGGCAAAACTTGGCTATATGATTTGTCCAATATCTATATTTTTAGTATTGCATTTTCTGTATGTCACTTTTATTGGAAAATATATTTTCCTTGTTGGCTTTGCAGGCCCCTTATAATCATTGCCAATGCAGAGGAATTTTAAATGTAGTGGTTTATAATAAAGTAGAAACTTGATGTACAAACAAGTCAGCAGATTTGAAAAATGAGCACTTTGTATATTTGAACCTTTATAATTAATCACGAATAAATATTTTTTTTGTTTCCCCTGATTGTTGAGGTAATTGATTGTGTGTTTAAATGAGTTACAGTGGCTATTTGTGAACTATATCTAAGGAAAAATTTTTGTACTGTAAAAAAATCCAAAAAATTAGTCTTACTTTGCAGTTCCCTTTGCAAATACTCTAATGCCTGTGATGAAAATTTCTACCTAGTTTAGAAAATGTGTATTTGGCTAAAATTGTGGGTAAAAACTTGAAGGGTGTGTTGAAATAAAGTGTACAGCAATTTAATTTTCTTAACATGCAGTCTATAGAGAGGAGCAACTATTAAGGGCTCTTAAGGTAGGCATTCGTTTCTAGCATATTCATAGTTACGTTGGTAGCTGGCTCAACCTTACCTAAAGCTATCCTCTCTTCATCACTCAATCATAATTCGAAAAAGCAAGGAACTGCACATATTTCCTAAAAAGTCATTCTCATATATTAATTGTGGTGTCTTCCATTGCGTCAGCTAAATATATGAACTTGGGATTCAGTTATTTTCTATTTCTGCTTATAAAACTGCACATTTTACTGCATCATATTATTGAGTTTCCACTATTACTGTACTGACCCTTGATTTTAGCAAGAAAACATTTGGTAATGAAGTTTCATTTTGTGTTTAATTTTTCTGAAGTCAATCAGCCTTAATTTGAAATTTTCTTTTATGATTAAGATATATAATTTTTATAATGCCAATAGTTATAAACATGCATACTCATCCTTGCATTTTTCCTGGTACATTAAGTTATTATGATATATGGTGAGTTGTGATGTGTGATAATTAGTTTAAACTTTGAACCTCATCAATCTTAATTTGCATTTTATTATTTCTTTTATGGTTGAACATCTCATTGCAATGTTGTGACTGGATTGTTGAATTTATTGTTGGATTGTATTGAATGTTGGGTTAATATTATGTATTTACTGTCCATAAATTTAATTGACTTATTTATACCTTTTTTGATTTATACCTTTTATGACAATTTTCTGTAAATAACTGAGAAGGTGGCTTTTCTTTTCGTTTTAGTCGTATTCCATGAGAATATGTGTTCTTGGAGTTCTCACTGAAATCGTATCTCAACTTTTAAATGGTGATGATTTGGATGAAGCAGGCAAAGCATCACGTGACTCCTTTCTGGATCACCTTGAAAACCACATGCATGATGTCAATGCTTTTGTGAGAAGTAAGGTAAGAAGATTCGAGTTAATTTTTATATGATCAATACTCAATGAATTTTTGCCTTCTGTTTAAAGGCTGTAGTTCTGTTCCATTTTTCATGGAAAATTTGCAACTTAATACTAAGATGGAAGTACTGGATTTCAATTACAGTAGAACCCCGTTTTTTAGTTCCCGGATTTTATGTTTTCCCATTTTTTGAACCAATTTTTTGGGTCCCGCCAAATTCCTATCTTTCCAATGTATATTAAACCTTGTTTTGACACTAGTCCATTTGCAGTTTCCAGCATTTTGCACCATTTTATACCTGATTATAAAAATTTTTCACTTCTTAATTCAAAGTTGTACGCATACTAAAATGTAGAAAAACATCGTGCAACTTTGTCTAACAGCAGAAATTTAGCTCATGTTCATTATATTATGGCTGAAGTGCATCTTATGGTAATTATACAAACTGTTTGAATCACGAATTTGAAAAGGGCGGGATAGTACACACAGCGCTTAGTGGCATAAATAATAACTATATTTACTCGTTAATAGAAGACTTGGAAGACCATATGATCTGAAGATGATCACGGGATGGATGGTGGTCCCTATTAGCATTTTCTTGCAAGTTATTTTAAAAGAAATTAGCAATACTGATAGCAATGTTAAATGACAATAGACAATACATAAGTAATAAACATTAAGGCTGTAGAAAATTCATTGCTCTACGATGCATAGGATAATACACTGAAGTATTAATTTGAATAATACCTTGCCAATATATGCACGAGCACCACATTTTAATGCCTACGAACTTCATCAAACGTGTGATCTCTTTTGGAAAAAGTAACGCTTGAGGAAGAAAATTTAACCTTTAAACGCCGGATTTAAATGTCCCTTGAAGTTCCTCCCTGCCGGATTTAAATTGGCCCTTTAAATTTTTCCTGTAGTGTCTCAGGAAAAAACCTCTATCTTTAGAACTACTTGTCAGAATTTGTTCAAATAAAAACCGTTTTAGAGTTAATAAATAATGAAAAATGAATATCTGATTGCAATAGGGATATTGAGGGACAAATCGATTGAAAAAATAAACCATAAAAGAACTTAGAGAATAAAAATGTATTGTATATAGGTATCCTTTTACATAGAACTAAAAATATCTGAGTAGAAAATTATTATTTCGTGTGATATTCCTCAAAACACTGAAGAATGCATAGTCCAACATCACAAATTTTACACTTTATTTGCGTTCTCATGTATTTCCCTTTTTGAGCGCACACACGGCATCGAACACGACTTCCCTTCACTGGCCAATGCTTACTCTCTCTTGCCTCTAAACGGCGCAGCTCAGTTCCCCTCATGCTTGGTCTTCCCCTCTGCGTAGTTACCGAGGGAAGTGCTGACGTGCCTTTCTCTATCAGTTGCCTCACGAGAGCGAGGCGATACTGCCTCTGAGTCATCTGTCCTCCGCATGAGGCCAAGGCCACACAGCTGTTCAACACTGTCATGTACAGGAGATGAAAGAAGAGCTTCTTCGTCCACTTCCACGTTCGACGGCTTATATCATAGCTCGTGGCCATACGATCTCCCTTATCCACATATCCCATGTGTCGATTGTAGTCTTCGATAATGGCTGGCTTGCTTGCTTTCCCAAGTTCATCACAGAAGTTCCCTTCCTTTGGTGGACTATGCATATTCGTCAGCATGAACACTTCTCGTTTATCTTTCCAAACTAACGCAGTCAAGTGATTTCTCACTGAAACACGCAAGTCACCGCGCTTCATTTTTAGCGTCTTGCGGTCAAACCCTGGTGGCATGCCCTTTCGATTTGCCCGGACTGTGCCGCATGAGTATATGTTCCTCCTCTCAAGATCGTCGAAGAGAGAAGGGGAAGAGAAAAAATTGTCCATGAACAATTTATGTCCAACTCCTTCTACTCTCCTTGTCAGCTCTCGAACAGTGGCATGCGTTGCTGTCATTTCTGTAGCCGCACCGAGGCGATCTTTTCCTGTATATACCTTCATATCATATGTGGATCCAGTTTCGTCACACAATTTATAAATTTTCATTCCATAGCGTTTGTGTTTTTTTGGAATATATTGCCAAAAAACTACCCTCCCTTTGAATAAAACTATAACTTCGTCCACTGCCAAGTGCTCAGTAGGGAAGTAAAACTTAGCGTAATTTTCATTGAGCATGTCAAATACAGTCCTTATTTTCCAAAGTCTGTCGTACTCTTCGTCGTTTCTATTAGGTTCGTTATTGTTGTCTGTGAAATGAAGAAAGCGGAGGATATGAAGAAATCTGTCTCGCCTCATCGTATTGCTGTAGAATGGAGTGTGAAACTGATCCAAAAGTGACCAATAGTCTCTAATAGAATCCCTTACATCATGTCCCATTTGCAAAACTATGGCTAAAAAAAGGTACATTTCACTCTCTGTCACATCAGGCTGGGGAGATGGTCCCTCGTCCATTCTATCTACATACTGGTAGTAGTATCTGTTGGTTTCGTCCACCAAGAGATGAATGACTTGCGCAAAATAAATAAGAAAAACACTCACTGGTGACGAATCCGCATGTATTCCGGGATTCTCGCTTAGATTGAATCCCGGAGTCCTGCCGGAAAACTGTTTGACGTGACGAAGAGTCCTGGGTTTTCTATCGGGAGATTTCCATTGGGCTCCCGAAGAAGAGCTAGATCTCTGAGGACCTTCGTCTTCTGACTCTGACCCTCCTTCCTCAGATGGACTTTCAGGCTCGTAAGCCTCCGAGTCTGAGTCAACGAAAAGTTCATTCTCGATATCGACGTCAGTCATTTTCCGCTTAGGTGCCATTCCTGAAAAAATGAGTACACCAGGGAATACAGTAAAAATTCCTTATTGCAATGTATACGTTCAAGAAGATAAGGAAGATATGGAAGTACTTACCTAGCGAAATGTTGCCAAGTATCAGAAAGATGAAAAAAAGAGCTGGAAACGCACTACCAAAAGAGCTGGAAACGCACTGTCAAAAGAGCTGGAAACGCACTGTCAAAAGAGCTGGAAACGCACTGTCAAAAGAGCTGGAAACGCACTGTCAAAAGAGCTGGAAACGCACTCTCATAAGGGCTGGAAACGCACTGTCAGAGTTCACGGACCAAAGGCTCGGAAGAAAGTGACTACTCATGACAAATCATACACTCAAGACTGGGTGCGAAAAAAAATAACGGTATAAGAAAGCGTCTTCCTCTGCAAGTGCAAATTTTATGGCACCTCCTGCTCAGAAGAGAGTTAGGGATTAGGATAGAGCGCGGTTGGGGCGCGGTGGCGGGCAGACCCTTTTCCCGGCCCTCGGGGTTTCCCAGAATTCACATTGTTGCTATTCCGTCCCCTCTGCAGTAATATGCTTCATACTTCATATTTCGATGGACAAGAAGAACAAGATGATTGTCACCAAGTTTTATTTCAATAGGAAGCATAATAAAATGTTAGGACGACTTCAAAATGAGCAGGCCAAAATTGGCCCTTTCGGCAGTGAGAAGCGCCAAACGGCGGGCCAATATAGGCACTTTCGGCATTTAAGGGTTAATGTCTTCTGCCAATGACCGAGCTTATACCGCACACGGAAATGGAGAAACGAAATACAAAAAAGACTTATACCGCACACGGAAATGGAGAAACGAAATACAAAAAAGACTATCTCTTGAGGAAAAATTCAAAATATTAGAAGTTGATAAACATGTTGGGACCCGTGTTGATCTGGCAAAATGTCTGGCATTGACAACCTCAACTTTGAATACCATTGTGAAAAGACGTGAAGTGATGATGAAACATGCAAATGAATGCGGGCCTATATCTAAGAAGCGAAAGTATGCACGGAATTCCAACTATCAAGAGTTGGAAGGCATATGTAGTGAATGGTTCATTGGTGCTAGGTCATCAAACACTCCTGTGAATGGTGTTATTTTGCGAGAGAAAGCTCTACACATAGCTGCAAGACTGGGTATTACGGATTTCTCAGCCTCAAATGGCTGGTTGGACAGATTTAAAATCAGGCACAATCTTGTTTACAAGACTTTGTGCGGCGAAGGTGCGAGCGTAAACAGGTACACTCCAAATTAGTGGAAGGGAGGTGAACTTCACAAACTGCTCGAAGACTATGATCCCAAAAATGTTTTCAACGCCGATGAAACCGGATTATTTTTTAATGTGTTACCATGGAAAACACTATGCTTCAGAGGGGAGCAGTGTCATGGTGGGAAACATAGTAAACTAAGACTTACCATTTTAATAATAAAAATGCAGATGGGAGGGAAAAGCTACCGCCAATGGTGATTGGTAAGTTAAAAAATCCGATGTGCTTCAAACACATTAAGACCTTACCATCTATATAAACAGCAAATTCAAAAGCTTGGATGACCTCGGAAATTTTGGAGCAGCAGCTCCATGCTCTGGATGCCAAGATGGGGTCCCAGAACAGGAAGATTTTATTGCTCCTTGATCAGTGCCCCGCCCATCCTGCAAATGGACTCTTGCACAATGTACAGTTAAATTTTTCCTCCAAATTGCACCAGTGAACTCTAGCCACTAGATTTAGGCATAATTCACTCATTTAAGACACAATATAGAAAAATGATAGTTCAAAAGTTAACCTCTCTCCATGATTGTGGTAAGAATGTAAAGGACTTCAAATTAAATGTGCTTGAATCCATTCATTTACTATCATAGGCTTGGAAGCAGGTCAAGGCATCTGCTATTGCTAACTGATTTAAAAAGGCAGGATTTTTTGATAAGAATTTAGTGGTAATCCCTGATGAAGATGAAGTGACTGATGATGGTGAAACCTCCAACAGTGATTGGAGTTTATTTAGAGAAAACTGTTCATTTTCTCAATTCACTGATGTAGACTCTTGTGTTGTGACCACTACAATACAACTACAGACAGTGGACGAAATTTTAAATGACCACATGGAGGAGAGTGAACCAGAGGAGAGCTCGGAGGATGAACCTGTACCTTCTTATAAGGAAACTGTGTGTGCTGTACAGACCCTAAGGAAATCTTTATTAGGAGGACAGTGTTGTGAACAAACCCTGGAAGACTTACAAAAAGTTGAAAATGAAGTGCATACTATTTATAGACATTCCAAGCTAAAGTATTAAAAAATTTCAATTTTTTTAATTACATAGATGTGATGCCAGCAAAAATATTTCAACTGTTCCTAAATTATTGTTTGCAGAAATAAGAATTTGTTTCTGCCATCCATTTTTTAAGCCCATTTACAAAATGAGATGTTAATTTATTTTGTTTCCTATAATATTATTAATCATTTCAACGTAAATGGGTCTAAAGACAATTGAAAAGATTTAAAAAAAATGGTTTATCAGTATTCATTTATGTTCCTAATAGATTTTGTGCAATATTATGATAACGTCATCAAGTGTTTTTTGTTTAATTTAAATTTTGTTTTTGTTTAAAGTCATCATGTTTTTTGTTTAAGAGAATATAAATTTTACTTTCACTATAAAATGGTATTTTAATAAATCATTGAATCATCAATGTTGGGTCTAAAGTTATGTGCAAAGTGTTTTTTGTTAAGTGTTTTATCAGTATTCATTGATGTTCCTGAAAGATTCCGTAAATATGGTAAAGTCATAATGTATTTTTTGTTTTATTTGTTACAGTAGCGTCTTAAACATATATTTTTAATTATTCATTTTCATTTAAATGTTGGGTCCACGTAGAAAAAAGCATTGTTCAATTTACTGTACTGTTACTGGAACGGTGCTTTTTTGTGAAGTGGTTTTATCACTTTTTACCAATGCTCTTAATGGATACTGTGCGATTAGATGAGGTCATAATTTATTTTTTTATTTATTTGAGATAGAAAATTATCATTTACTTTAAAAAAAAATTTTTTTTTTACTACTCTTCCATTCCTGATACATATCATTTTTACTCTTTCTCGAGTGTGTAAATGAGTGAAAGTTATTTATTTTGCCTTTTCCCACTTTTTACACTTTCCCACTTTTTGCACTTTTTTTTAAGGTCCCTTGAAAAACTCAAAAAAGGGGTTTTACTGTATATGTTGAAGCATTTAGGTAAGATGGAATTCTATGAGATAAATCTCTTTGAGAAATCATTTCTTTTTCATAGTTTCGGATTCATGTGATTTGGTTGTGCTTAAAATCTTTAAGTTAAAGTGAAACCACTTAAGCTGTAAAATTTTAAGCAATCTATACACTCTTGAGTGGGAGAAAGGAAAAAAAGTTTAAATAGTGGGAAAATGTAAGTCTAGGTAAATCTTAATTTGGAGGAAATTGAAGCAAAATCATTACCAAATGTTTCATAATTTCATTTCATTTGAATGGATTATTCTTAAAATCTGGTGGCTAAAATCTGCTGTTCCAATGGGCTGGGAAAAATAATAATTTATTTAATTTGTAATTTCAAGTTAACATTTCAAGCTGTTGAGCACCATTCATAGTTAAATCAATGTTATTTGAGGGAATATCTTTCTTTGCTCAATCATAATGTTTTCCCATCCACAATTTCTTTATTGAATCTTTTTGCTTCACTGTTTGCAATTTGAGTATTGCTCATATTTTGTCCTCAGCCAATTTCCGTGCACCACTTCTCTCTTTAGTCACTTACTCTATCACATGCACCCTCTCCTAGAGTGTAAGGCTTGTACTCTTTGGCATTGTCGAATGAATTCTAGAACTCAAAGCAACATCTATATTCAATTCTTGAATGACACCCCAAAATTGACTATGCTGTGCAGCATTGTGCACTGTTCATTGTTAGACTTGTTAGGGATAACCCACCCACTTAGAGAAGATGACCAAGTAAACGACCATGTGTGTATGATTCCCCTTTTGTCCCTTATTCTTGGGCAATGCCCAACCAGGCCATGCTCAGTGACAACATTAGCCTAGATTTTGGGGTCAAGGATTCCGAGTATTCTCCCATTTGTCACAATTCCCCCCTTTTACTTGCTGTTGACCATGCGTAAGCATTTATCTTGGCTTTCTATTCTTAAAGGATAAGCCTTTTCTAAACGCCTTCATAAAATGTACCTGGAAAGACCCTAAACTCTCTGGAATTACCACCTCACCACCTCAAAAGATTTCCATCCGGGAATACATCTTTCAAAAAGGTGTCTGTATCCTTAAAGTCGGAGTGTGTGTGTCTTTAAGTGGGAGTATCTGTATGTGAAAGGGTTTGTCCGAGTAGAGTTGAACACAACTCAGTTCGGGATTAGAATACTGTCTGTAAGTTGGAGGTTTCTGTATGCTAGAGCCGTCCATATGGATAGGATTTACTGTATTTGGCAGTATAAATTTTCAACAAAATGTAGGATATCATTAACAAAATTTTGTATTTCAGGTGTTGCAATATTGGCAACGTTTATGTAGGGAGAAGGCTATTCCACTAACTCGCCAGCATGATGTTTTGGAGAGGGCTGTTGGGAGATTGAGTGACAAGAGTAATTTAGTGAGGAAGTACTCACTGCAGCTTGTACGTGCCTTTCTGGAAGGAAATCCATTTGCTGTGAAGGTAGTACCATATTTTTTTTCTCTTCATGGGTAGTTGAAAATCTTTATAATCATTTCATGGTTAAGTATTTTTGTATCATTTTTGTAGCTGCCACTAATATACATTGCTTGATGCAGATTGCATCATCTAGGAGGTAATAATTTATGACAGGGAGCTGCTTCAGTAACCATTGCTGTTAAGGTAAAGGGAGTAGATACAGTCTTTCAGTTATTGAGAGAGAGAGAGTGATTTTCAGCCTTCGTAGATTAATTATTTGGCATTATGAATTCCGAGTGCAACATTTCATTGTTGTACTAGGTGTGTTATACTGGTAAATTTGGCATTTACCAATTGTAAATCTAGTATTTATTAGAGTATGGAAGGAATCCAAAACGTTGAGGAATGAATAGGTAATTCGCAATGACGAATGAATGTGTCAGAAAGTATATTGATCACACTGATAAAAATAAACTTTTGGTGGATATCTAGGTATCCAACATGCTTACTAAGACAATTGATGCATGCTGATTCATAATTTGCAAACTGTTTGTCTCTACCACCAACCGTTCTCGAGATATTTGACATTAACCTTTTATATATGTTTAGCATTGCATTGAGGTACCTCACTAACCGATGTTTCACTAGAGCACTTATTTATTGTTTGCAATGAAATACATATATAAACAACATTCTTCCTTAATTTAAGGATTGTTTGATTCAATTTCCTTGGCTTTCGACTTGCAGTTTTCTTGTTTGGTATGTATTGTTGTACAGATTATTCGTGCAATGATAACAGGTGTTCTTGTTGCAGAAACATACTATATTTTACTTAAATTGCACAGCCACGAAGACCAACGTTTACACAGATCACATGGTCGGACAGAATACAGGGAAGAGCATCATGGCTAAAACTGTTACCTAGTGTGACTAACTGTCGCATTTTACAATATGTACATACAAACTGATAATGACATAGAAAAAACACTACAACATGATGAATATGTGAATAATATTTCTCTGGTTAATCATTACAGCTTGGCCTAAAGGATATGCTGTCTCAGCTAGAGATAGAGAAGAAAACTCTTTCTGAATTGATGACAAAATATGGCTTAGTAGATAAGGAGCCTGCCGCTAATAATGAAGCTAAGAAGAAAGATGAAGCAAAGCTGAAAGCTGAATGGAAGAAAATTGAACCGAAAATTTTAGAAGCCATCCATAACTTTTTGGATCAAGGTATTATTTTAGTCTTGAGTCTTATTTGTGCATTTGTCATTGGCAAAGTGTGATATATTTATTACATAAATGTTTTGTGGAGGTTTTTGTGGCTAAAATGTGGCATGAATATTTTGTACTGTGTAGTATAATAAGGTGTTAATATATAACGTACCTCCTTCCATGCATAAGTTTTTCTTGTGTATCCAGTTGGGTGATCTTTAGAGTGTTTTGTCTCAGTGCATGTTGGTCAGCTGAGGAGACTATAACTATTGATGTCTCACATTCAAAAATAAACCTTGAAATAGATTTGTTGCTAAAATGTCATACAAAAGTGTAAATTATGTGTATCCAGTATTGTAAATGAAATTGCAGTGGTGGATTGTTAAAATTTATGGTGAGGGTGGTTTATTTCAGTTTTGTTGCAAGTATCCAATCCATACTTATAGTACTTAATTTTACTGTATTTTTCATGACATCATGTTGACTTGTTCTGTCATAGGGGAGGGAAAGGAATTAGGACCTAGGGAGATTATTTGTTGCCAGATTTTTATCATATCAATTCAAAATATTAGATAACATGATCTCACAATAACAGATACTTCACTCATGTCATTCTCAAGGTCTCTTCCTTAGTTGTGTTGGA
Organism: Ceriagrion tenellum; assembly: GCA_963169105.1. Classification (NCBI taxonomy): domain Eukaryota; kingdom Metazoa; phylum Arthropoda; class Insecta; order Odonata; family Coenagrionidae; genus Ceriagrion; species Ceriagrion tenellum. The sequence goes on along the minus strand of OY720632.1, from coordinate 92,220,385 downwards.
ACCTTGGTCTGTTTGTTGAAATAAAATTGTGCGGAACTTTGACGTAAATATATGAATATCTGGAATTGTGAGATTATGTTATGTACTCCACAAAATATCAGGCAGGATATGTTAAACTTCATTCAAAATAATTATTACATTGTAGTGAACTTTAATTTTTACTATTTTGCAAAATTTACTTCATAACGTTTAACGATAGATCTGTCATGGAGGGAAATGACCACCTCTGTAGATTCCACTACATTTTGTAGTCTACAAAGTTGTTGCTGATTTCTCACTCCAAATATAATGGTTCGATTGCTAAGAAAAAAATCACTATTTTGCTTTATCATAAGTTGTCATAAAAGCTTATTGTATGATTCTTTTTAAGGAACGGAAGGAGAAGAGTCAATTGACAAAGAAGAGGTTGAATCAGCTTTGAAGCTATCTCTGGAAATGTTGTATAAAAAGCTAGTTGCCTTATTGACTGAAGAAAAGTATGATGCTGTTGCTCATCTTCTATTTGTTGCCAAAAGGAAACACCCTAAAGCTGAAGAAATGAGGTTTGCTTTAAAGTTTCAAATGCATATTTGCACTCTGCCTAACCTTCGTTGTTAATTACCATTTAATTCGAATATTGATGTAAATGGATCCATTATCTGTATACATCTCTGAGATATTGATACACCATTTTATCCCACTATGAATTAATAATTGTGAAGTTGTGAAGAAACTAGGGGAATGGATTGGAGGATAAAGGCATTTAAGGACTAGTTTTTGATATGGAGGGTGATTATAACTGTTTAATTAGTATCGAAACAGAAAAATGAGAGTGAGTATAATGGGAGAAAATGATGGATTAATTGAACAAGTATATGGTTTTGTGTATCTTTGCCATGAAATGAGAATAATATAATTTAAAGTTCTGTTGCTCTGTTATTTGGCATAGAGCATGGTCAGAAGACTTAATACAAACAAAATGTATTATAATATTCCTATTGGGATAGTTGTAATTTGTTGGGCATACTTTTATTTCCATGATTAGTTTCCTGTTGCTCACCTGTTCAGTGTCAGGGTGTCCACAAACTCTTGAAAACCGGGAATTATTCGGAAATTTTCCGTCCCGGGAAATTTCCTTGAATTATTCGGGAATTTCTGGTAAATCCAGGAATTTTTAAAATTATCATTTCAAGGCGAAAAAATCCTTATTTTATATTTTAATTCAACCGCAAAAGCCATAAAATATATGTTGTTTGATAACTGTACATAGTGTAATGGACTTAGCATTGGTATTAATATGTAAATCAAAGACCTGAACTTGGTTAGGCTCATTGCAACGTCAGCATCACATGTCCTTTTACCCTCGTAAACTGCACATTGGACAAGAAGGCGCTGTAGTATTTGTCAGTGGCGGCGTCATGGCGTATTTTTTTGTGGCGTGCGGCGGTGCTCTGGCGAGTCGCCCACGCCGTTGATATCTACGGTGCTAATTGATCCATGACGACTGACTCCATGAATTACGAGGTTCAAAACAAAGATTGAGTATATATCCTAATACTGAGCAAAATTTGTGAGCTTCAAAATCTGAATTTGACTGCTACATCGTGGTGGCAGTAATGCCGGCAAGCAGACTGTGGCGCAGCGGTGCACAGTCTAAAATCGGGCTAAGGCACGGACACGATTCATAAACAAGTATAAGTATACCTTAAGCGATATTAAAACCAATACATGTACCCAGTATTTTACGGCCTGTGTTGTTTTTTCTCCTATTTCATTAATTTCTTCAAAGCATTTTGCCGTCCAACATTATTTTCTATTTCTTACGTGGAGTAAAAATGCTCTCAATTTATGGAGCAATCTGAGGTGAACCTTACAGATGCACAATGCATTCCGTTCCAATGCATTCGTGCAAATATTATTATATCTAATTTTGGTATTTGAACTTCATTTCTGTTCAGTTGCCATCAGTAAGCATTTATATTAAAGATCACAACACATCGAGTGGTGTTTACTCGATGCATATCTCCGCGCGTGTTGAAGCGTGAACGTATTCACCATTAACATTTTCGGGGGTCGCAAGGTTGCGGTATGAGCTCCGGGGTGATCCTACTGATACCTGTCTCCCTCTCGACCTGGGTCTTCGGTGTCTGGCACCAGTAGAAGAACTACCTTGGGAACAATGAATTGCTAGGGACGAAATGAGCAAAAAATTTGAATTATCTTTAAAAAATGAAATAATATGATGAATGAATAAATGAGGTGACGAAGGGAGAAAGGAGTCGCCTTGAACTTTCTCTCAACAATAATAAAATCAAAATTTATCATCATGTAAACATGCAAAATTAAGTTAAACATGAAAGTGCAGTCGTCGTCGTATTTGTTAATATTGCCAATGGGAGCGTGTCGATTTTCATCTACACCAAGTTTTTAGCACTAATAGCTGTGCTATGTAATATGCCTAATGATATGTATTATTGCATTTAGAGTGTAAAGCAATGAATTTACTTCTTTCTAGGCCACTTAACTTCTTTGAGAATGTTAACATACCGCTATTTCTCAGCACGTTCTCCTCGGATGGAGCACGAGAATGAGCAACTAGCGGCAGCACCACTGTCCGCGCTTCAGGATAAAAGTGCCAATATCTTAAAAAATGGCTCTTAAAAGCACATTACTCTTGTTTCTTTCTTTAGACAAAGAACTTCACTAGCCCTAGTATATTGTCTCATCACAAGATAATGTAAGATTTTTTAAAGTCTAATTGGTGCCGGTAAAGTGCGTGTCGTAGCACCGTTTGAGAATATCTTGCCATAGTTACTTAAATACAACAAGAAGAGGCGATTTGGTAGAGTAAAATTGTAGTATAGGTTTCAAAATGAGTGAATCATCTAATTTTGAAATGGTGGTTGGTTTGGAATGGAATTTGGTGGAAAAACGCCTGTCTTGTTATATTTTGCTTCCATTTCGAGCGAAAGAAAATGATTTTCAAGTGGTGGCGCTGATCCCTCAGATGTCCAGTCTGTTCTAGTCAGACATGGGTCATCAAGGGATGAAATTTCATTTGGATTATAATGAATTGATCATTTCTCTTTATTGTAAGAACATCTACGATGTAAATTCAACATTTTGAGAGAATCGATTTTTGACCGCTAAAGTGGATTCTCAGACTACTGTGCGGCGGTTGGACGGTCTGCAAAGAGCGACCACCTGTCCGACGGTTCTGTTTTCGTAGGGAGGTAGAGGGTGCTTTCGATTTAGAACGGCAATCACTGGCATTTTCGCAAATCGATCTTGCTTTGTTCGGCTCTCCTCTTAGCGGAGAGCCACTGAAAGCCGGCGATAGAGGGCTCTTCTGCTAAATCAGAAGCACCGCGGCGTGGTGATCAACGTCTATTGCCGGCTATAGCCACAAATCGAAAGCACCCAGAGTCCCTCCAACCGTCGCTCCCGACATTTAGGTGTTCTGGTCGGAACGTGTGTAGCGGCTTTAAACAAGATCACAGACCACCTCAAGTCAGTGGCGTGCTTACAAAGTGCTACAGGTAACTGGTGGTGGCTATTATGCGGGAATAAGTGCTTGATTCCATCTCGAGAAGTAACTGATTTGGCTAGCCAAGGAACACAGTCACTTGTAGCAGCGTGCAGCTGGATGCGCCACTCAAGAACTCAAGACTAGGGTTGCACCGATATGCAAAATGGCCGATTACCGATAAATTGGCTAAGCATTATCGGCTGATTATGAGCAACCTTCAGTTAAATATGTAGCAGCCATTTTTTTGGCCCCCCTCGCTCCCGCCACACCGTTTATTTACCGGAATATCTATTGCAACCTTAGACGGTGTATTGAGGGGGCCTAACTTCATGAAACGATATCCAGACTGGTCCTTAGTATTGTTCTTAGTGAGAATTGAATTCTAGATTGGGCTTAGAATACACCCTTGCAGCATCCACACAGGGTGGCCAAGAATTAAGGGGCCCCCAAAACAACCTGATGATCAATTTTTCAATTTATCAGCGTCTAAAAGCACAAAGGGAGGCCAGTAAGCCGGTCTAGTAATCAAACCTTTGTCCGATTGGTCTTATTGGGGGGGGGGGGGGGGAAGGAGAGGGATTAGGCTGCGGTACAGACCGCCGGTGCCCCCGACTGCGATTACAGCAGCCGGGTATGCCACATGAAACGCACAACCCCTGAGGCAGATTGATGTCGAAAGGACGACAATGGGCCTCCACCTTCCCCCAGTACTCTTAGCTATTGGGTTCCCCCAACAATGTTGGACGAGTCGCCACCAGTCTTCGCTTACGCGAAAACTTACTGCGTGTCTCATGAGAACCGGAGAAGCCCATTGCCCAAAATATTGGGATTGGGTATCCCTCGGCTGCCTTAACGGGTAGACGCCGTGTGGTCTGCTGGAGTACCTCATCAAATCAGAGACCCACCGGACCAATGGATGGTCAAAGCGTGGGTCCCTTCATCTCAATACTCCTCGTCTACCCCTGAACCCGATGATCAATCAGAAATGTATAATTTTCATTTCTACATTTTATTCTATTCATTTCAAGTTCTACATTTTACAGCAATATGATAATTGGCTGATTACCAAAGCTGATTAATCGGCCAAATAGCTGCTACCGATTAATCGGCAAAGTTAATTTAAACCTTTTTCAACCCATTAAAAATTAAGACTCAGTGTTTCAACCTGAAGGTTAGTGTGGATAGGTGAGGGTAGATATCACCCCAGACAAACTATAGGCATGTAAATTTCACACGTGCAGGGTAAGGGGGTCAGTTCCTTTCCCTGGGCCACCTCACACTTGGAGGATTTTTGTTTGGGGCTGTGCGATGGCTTCACACGGATTTGAATCCGAGACCCTCTGATCAGTAGCAAAGCGCTCTACCCACTAGGCCACCACGCTCCCAAAAATTAAGAATCACATAAAATAATAACATTTATCACCAAGGATTGTTTTTTTTTCGTTCAACCATTATTTCTGCAGTAGAAACCTGATAAACAGGAGAATTGCCTCTGTAAATTAGGCAATTTGAGCCTGAAATGTTTACACAATATGCAATATGGCTGAAATTTTCTATCGCTTGTGTATTTATGAAATTGCACCAGGAAATGCACCCACCCCATCAACTTTATAAAAACTTTTTTTTTGACCACACGCTAACGGGGGGGGCTGGGAGGGGTGGGGGGGGGAGTGAACAGATGTCCAGAGGGGGTCAGGTGTCTGGAGGATGACTCTGACGGGGCTTGTTACCGCAACCTCGCCACCCCGAAAGGGTGATCACTTGCCTGGTTGTACGTTCACATTTAAAAAAGTATGCCTTTTTGTTCTTTTTAATTTGCTATTATGGGCCTGAATGCTAGATGGCATATTGGCCCCAGAGCAAATTAAATAATTATTGTAAACCAGATTGAAAAAACATGTAAAACAAACGCCTTGTCTTTCTGGCAATTTTTCACTATGAGACAGTGTCATCTAATGTTGTGTTAAGAGGCATAAGTTATTTTATCAGATGTGATAGTGATCATAGTTGGGTGAATGATGCTGAAAAATAAATTTCCTGAATAAAATTGTCAATTTTGAACAAAGTTGAATCTAACATCAGCACATTTGGAAGTAAGAAAATAAACTAAATTTGTCTTTATTTTGCAAAAGCTAGATGACAACTTTTCTGAGTAATTATATCAAATATTCTTGATCTTTCCCTAGGCTCTCTGAGGATGGAAATGATGAAGTGGACCTAAGTGATGGGGAAGAAAAGGGTGAATCTGAGAATGTGATGTCAGATGAAGAAGACTCTCCAGCTAAGGAGAAGAAGAGATTTCAGAAGATAAAGAAGAGAATGAAGTATCTAGGTAAACTTCTGAGGAAGATTTTCTTGGACAATCCTCCAGAAGATAATGGGGAAGAAGAGGATGCTAAAAAAGATGGAGCTGATGGCAACAAAGAAGGAAATGATGGAAGCAAAGGAGATGATGGCAGTAAAGAAGGAAATGATGCACCTAAAGAGGGGGAAAAGGAAACTGATGCCATTGAACCTACACAAGAGCTCGATGGCCAAGCAATGGAAAAAATTCAGACTCAGACAGCTCTGGTCCAGTTTTTGGAGGTGAATACTCTGAAACTCCCCCTCTGCCACTTTTCTCTATAAATAAACTGGAGACCAGCTCACGAAGGAAAAACAAGGGATAGAAAAGGACATTCAAGGGTGGGGTCTCCCGATTGTATAGGTGAGGCTAGGCACACGTAAGGAAATGCTAGGATCATCCAAACAACAAGAATTTAGTGGGTTTATTTGACATTCACCAATACGCAGAGCAAAGAACAAAATAATCACCAAAATTTAGCAAAACACTCATTCAATTAATCTAAAACAAAAGATGTACTCAAATTAAATACAACCATCTGTTCTTGAAATTGAGCCCGTGGGCAAAACATATTATTAGGCTGAATAGAATTAAACAGAATACAAAGTGGAACCAATGAACACAATAGCTTATTTGGCTCAATAGAATATTTTGTAATAAAGTTTTCTTTTGCCAATGGACACAAAAATACCTTATTAGGCTTTATAGAACATTTTGTAGTAAAGTTTTCTTTAGCCAAGTAACAAACTAAGCCAACAGTCACTTATGTCCGGCTCTTCGCGAGCAAGCCACTCACCTCGTCTTCTGTGTCTCTATGTCTACCAATTCAGAACATGTCAGCACCCACACCAAAGAGAATATTACTGACTGGATCGTGTTCAGCTGAGAACGAGCGACCGACTCCTGGAACACGTATAGTAGCACGTAAGAGGCTGTCCTTTGCTGCATTCTTCCCTTATATCCTCCTCCTCCCAGTGCCCCCTGAGAGATTATTGGGGTTGCCGCTCAAATTGACGGTCAAATTCCACAACTGGCTTCCTGGGATTTTAAACGTCTCTAGGAGGGAGGGCAATTTGGTTACAATACAAACTTCTTTTCTTTGGACTTTGAATTACATTTGTTATTTTTATGGCTGGTAGTTTATTCCTGGAGAGGATGATGATGTAATTGTATGTAACTCAGTTGAAAATTTCTTGTCTCTTACCTAGTGCCTCTCCTGCTTTTGCCCAAAATGCATATTTCCTTCTCTCCTCTTCCTTACATAGCTATCAATCTCTTGTCCTTCATCTACTTCAACATTCTTTTCCCTCTTTCTTAATCCTCTGAGTACCTTTCTGCCTTTTAAATCTTCACTATTAATTATTTTTCCTTCCCCATCATTTCTTGTTTATTGTCCTGATTCTCTAGCCTCTTTTTTTACTTCACACTCCTGTCTCAAAAGTCTACAGTCTATGTGTAGTGGCCAAGACTCCAGCTCATATGACTAGGAGCTTCCTACTAAAGACATATTTAACCTATGTCTTCCTTATAGTTCTATTTGGAGCTACCCCACACCAATTATTTTCTCTTCGTGAATGCTTCCCTAGCCAATCCAGTGCTAGTAGTAGTAGTAATTTATTTTTCCCTGTTGACAAGTACAATAGATGATACAAAATATCACAAATCATGTAATTGTATAGGGTACGTCAAGAGTATTTACAAAAAAAAGGATATTCAATAACACCAATATGTAATATATCAGTACAAGATATCATTAAAATATTACACTGAGCTTATGTAATCATTCACACTATAAAAACAATTTTCATTTAGGTACATAAACAGTTTCTTTTTAAAAATAGTTAATGATTTTTCATTTTTTAAGCTCATGGGTAACTTGTTATATATTTTTATGCATACAGAGCGGGGACCTTGGGACATCATCGACATATTGGCAGATACCACACAAAGATGTTTACTTGTCCTGGTTGCATGACTATGTTTTACATTATTTGATGGAAATATGGTCAAATTCTTTTTTACAAAAAGGACAAAGTTATAAATATAAACACAGGGCACTGTTAGAATGCCAAGGCTCTTGAAAATAGGTCTACAATGAGCTCTGTATGGCTTATTACACATGGACCTAAGTAATTTCTTTTGCATAATAAAAACGTTGTTTAACTTAGTAGCAGACCCACTACCCCAGATTATTATGCCATAGGATACAATAGAATAAAACCTGCTAAACCTAATGCCCTCAAAAAATCCCACTGTCATCAGAATACTCACAATTATCTGTAAAAAATGGTCTAGTCTGTCAAATTAATGAAGCTAGGTGGGTAAAGTTAGGTTTTAGGTGCATTGGCATAGGTCATATTTTACTGTTTAGATGTACCTTAGCCAAAGATGTTTTTAATGATTTATGGATAAAAATTGTTTAAATCCTGGAATTTGCACAAGCTATGAGCAATATTAAACACCTAAGCTAACTTTGAAACACACTATTGTATTGGGTTATATTAAATTGATTGTACCTTTGTCACTGTAAGGTTGGCAGGAAAACAAATTTGCTCTAGTCTGTTCTATAAAAATTCTTCAATGGCCCTACCTTAGAGATATTTGTTTCAAGTGTTTTGACTGGAAAATGTACATTTACATTGCATTCAATAGCATTTGGTCTGTAGAAATCATCTAGCATCATCCTTAAGCCATCATAATACCATAGTACACTGAAGTGCCCACTTTAAAATTTTTATCAAAAAGTTATTCTCTAAGCTCATGTAAATTCTGGCCTAAACAACAGAGTTCATTTCTTTCAAATAATAGGATTATCAGTATTTCATCACAATATGAGCAGATGGCTATAAGAACCAAGGCCACATCTCCACTCAATTAAACTCAAATGGATTATCCATCACTTTTGATTATCTGATTGGCCTGCCCCCTCTGTTAGTATGGATAATGGGCACTGCATTTTTTTAAAATTCAGTACATAATTTATTGTTGCCCTAGTTTTTGAATGTAGTAGTTATTTTTTTTGGGTGTCCTAAGATTTAAGGAGCTCTGTAGTCTTCATCAAGCCCTTATTAATGTTCACATTTTGTTCCTCACATCAGATCAGCAAATTTTTATAAAAATAATCATTGCTGATCAAATCAATCTTATTTAATTGTTCATTGTGCTAAGTTGTGAAGAGATTTTTCATTGGTGGGAAGCTATATACTTAATTGTGTTAAAATCACATGAATTGTCTTTTTTTACAGGACAGTGTCATATTTGTACGGCTTGTATCCGAGATGGCTCTTCCTCGTGTGTGCCGTTTACTTTCCTCTTCTGCCTCATCTGATGTGCTTGAGGCAATAGATTTTTTTACATCAGCATTTCTTTTTGGACTCTCGGAGGCAAAAACTGGAGTCCGTGAGATGCTGCCTCTAGTATTTTCAAAGGAAGCATCTGTCAAAGATGCTGTTGTGGCTGCCTATGCAAACCTCTATCTGTCCCCAGACGGAGTGGTTGCCAAGGAGCCAGGGGAAGGAGAGGAGAATGCTGCAGAAGGAGAGGCTCCTCAAGCTGGTGCCAGGCAAAACCCAAGGTATTTGCTTCATTTTGGTTGGTCATTTATGGAGATGACTTGTCAGCTGTGGTCTTTCATACCATTAACCCTTTCCTTAGACTTGTGGGATGTTTTACATATACCAGTGGGCTGGCTCAGTGAACCTGCGAGTCAAGTGTGAAGTGTCACTTTTGCATCAAAGTATGATCTAAAGGTTTCATTTATAGCCTTTTTGTTTGTCCTATGTCATGGATATTTAAGTTGGACCCTATACAACAAATTTTAATATTATATATATTATAAATAAATGAATAAATATTTTATAAGATCTTTGCAAAGTAAAATCTCTATACACCGCTGTGAAATGTGTAATATAAAACAGAGGGCAAAGGTCTGAGAATGCATGGGTTGGTTGGTAAGGACAAGCATTTGGAGAACGTAGGAAGGACTGAGAGAAAACTAGTTTTATTGTTAGTTTACTTTGTTAGAAAGGTGCGTATGAGTGTGCAGTTTCTAAATTTCCTATCTTTTGGATAAAATATTGCACTAGAAATGCTCCCTATTAAGCTCTGAAGTGGGAATTAGGATTCTGCAATACTCCGCCATTGCTGCTGGGATTCCAATGTGGACTCTAGAATAGAAAAGTCAATACTCCAAATACCTCACCAACTATATGATTGATAGTAACTAGTCATAGTAGATAGTAATCCCCTTGAGTTTGTGTACCATGAAAGATCAGGGTTGGTACAAATCTTGAAAGTCAGGGAGCTGAAAAATTGGTCTGGAAGTCAGGGAAAAGTCAGGGAATTTTATTGTTGGTCAGGAAAAAATTACATACGTTCGAATTCGATTCGGCATGTGACTTGTTCATTTGTACTACAGATCCCATACTTCATTGTGCTGAGGCGTGAGCCTTGCACCGAATAACTGGGTAAGGGGATGGGGATACAGCGTCAAGAAGGCCAAAAATGCAGAATATCAACGGAGAAAGATAATTTCAAAAAAGTAAGAAAGAGTAATCCTGGGATTGGAAGCTTGAAACACGCGACCCTCTCCTTGTTTCACAGATCATATCTGAAAGATCCCCAAAGCTCTGGACTCGGCAGTTGTTTCTAAAACACCAGAGTGCTTCGCCGACCTTATATTCGAAAATTCCCCTAGGGACAACAGTGAAACTGATCCACTCATTTTGTGTATGCTTCATGAAGTCGAGTCACCCAAGGGGATGCACTGGAGGGGAATTCTAGTGAAGGGGAAGGGAAGCATTGGAGGGGAAGGCGTTGCCACCGATTTCGAATGCTCTGGCGAACTTCGTGAAACTGCATGCTAGGGCTCATGATTACCCAAATTGTAGCCTAGCAGTAGGATATGTGCATAATGTCAGTCTCGGTTTGTAGAAATAGAATTCTTTTACTCTTTGTTCGGATGAATTTTCCAAATAAGATTTTGCGCCGTGGCGATACACGTCGAAAAAAGGCCAAAATTCATCAATTTTGACGAAAGTTTTCATAACTTGGGAATTTTGTAGAAAAAAATGCCCCTAGGAAAGCAAATATTGAACTTTTGTTCAAATCAAAATAAAAAAATATCACTGCGTAAGTGTAGCCCGGGAATTAGAGATGGTGTGCAGTGGCTTTTTTTGGTGAGGTAGGGAGCTCCCTTAAGTATGCAATGAAATATCTCTGTCCAAAGATTTGAAACACTCTACCATAGCGAGAACCAGCTATCAAGATAAATTTGTATGTGATGCTCTATTTATGTACAAGAACTGATGTACCTATACTTCACATTTTTCCTTTAAAAGAAGGTAATAAAAGAAGCTGTATTGACCATAATGCTCATTAGTTCTTTACTTTTCTTGAAATGAGGTGATTTTTAAAAGCCAGGGAAAAATCTATGTTTTGGTCTGGAAAGTCAGGGAAAATCAAAACTGGCAATGCATATCAACCCTGAAGACATTCATAGCAGTATTCAGTGAATTGTGAATTATGTTAATGGCTAATTATCAACTCATGTATTATTAAACAGATTAATGATGCTATTTTAAGATGTCTTATGTGGTGAAATCATCCCAGAGTCCATTTATGAGCATATAAATAAACTGTTGCTGGGGAGGCTGTAGGAATTCTGTGTAGTCATAGGAGCAGAATTCGTCAATCTTCTACTGGTGCTTGGATCGTGCTGTGCTCCCCTCAACCGTTCTGGGGTGCATTACTCCGCCCGGGCATTAGAATGGGGGGCTCATAGGATTTTTGAGCATTGTAGGTATTTTTTAGGCTAGAGAGTAGGTCAATCAGTGGGATTCAAAAGTATAGACCCGATAAAAGCCTCCGAGTAAATCTGTATAACGTAGGCCTTCATTGCCAAAATAAATTAGGGGAAGCACTAATAAATAAATGTTACTTCCAAATTGAAAACAATTTCAACACGCGCTCTCAAGATAGCTGCGAAACTTCAAAGAAAAACTTGTTTCTCAGTGGTTTCAGAGAACATCAAAAAGATAGCACTTAGAATTACCGAAAACTGCGAACCGACATTTATCAACCTAAATACAATATAAATTTAGTAATAGTAAATTTCCATAGCGTAAAGAAAAAACATGCCAAAGTTGAGTATATATTTGAAAACACATCTAGTAATCGGAGCAGAGAGCTGGCTTACAGAGGATATTAACGATAGAGAAGTTTTTCCGACAGGATATAAAATTTTTAGACATGATCGATCCGATAGGAATGGCAGCGGAGTATTCATAGCAGAAAAATTGTATTTGAATAGTACCACACACATATTAGACGACAATGGAATAGAGAGCATTTTGTGTACCATTAAGTAACAAAATAAAAGAAATATGCATTTATGCTCATTTTATGGACCACCAGCTTCCAAAATCTACGTTTTGTACAAATTAGTAACTCAATTAACATTATTTACCTTGAAAGATAACAGTGATAATTATCAGTGGGGATTTCAACCTCCCGGCTATAAACTGGAAAACTAATAGCATTGAACCAAGTTCAAGGAAGCATGATGTAAGCGAGGCCTTATTTAACCCTTTCGCTGCGGTCAAACTGCAGAGTCGTTCTAGCCCCTGTGCGGCGAAAAAGTGAACGCTAACCTACGTCGGCACAGAAAGTATGCCTCTCGTTGCACCTGCAACTCAATATTCACTCAAGCTCCCGGGATGGGATTAGTAGAATGTATAACAATGAACTTGGTGAATGGCATTCGCAGAAAAAGAGAAAGTTCAGTAGCGTGGGTAGGAACAACCACTTGCCAACGGAACGTTGGAGCTACGTTCACAGCAGTCAACCGGGCGAACGTAGCTACTACGTTCACAGCAGCGAAAGGGTTAATACATTTTCACTTCACTCTCTTACTCAAATAGTAAACGAACCTTCAAGAGGTAATAAAATATTAGACCTATTAGCTGTTAGTCACCCTGTAATGATGAAATACGTCGATATCCTCGAAGGCATAAGTGATCATAAAGTATTTTTATGACTTTGAAAACAACAGTAGATTCCACTGTAAAACCCAAAAGTAAAGTCTACTTATTTGAAAAATGCGACTACGTAATTCAGGGAAACGTTAGAAGCTTCATTCACAAAATTTGTAGCCACAATGAAGAATGAGAGTACCAAAATATCATGGAGATATTTTTTGGAGTTACTACATAAAGGAATTGATGAATATATTCCATACAAATTCAAACGGGAGAGTAAAGAACCAAGTTGGTATAACCACGAAATAAGGCGGGAGCTCAGGAGGCAAAGGTAATTACACAATCTATATAAAAATTCTATTGAGTTAAGTGACAAAACAACGGAGCTTGCGGCGAGAGAAATATACGTTGCTCAACGCTCAAAAATGATGAAAATAATGTGTGCTACTCTATGAAACTTCAAGAAAAAAATCCTCGGTGAATTGCTTGATGAAAACCCCAAGTTATTCTGGTCTTATGTGAGAGAGCTCCAGGGTGAATCTTCGACAGTAGAGTCTTGACTGGATACAAATGGCAAAGTGGTCACCAACAGTATCAACAAAGCCAATATATTAAATCACTACTTCAAAAGTGTATTCTCTAAGGATGACACAATTCACAATTTAGACATTCCTGACTTTAACGAGCCGATGGCTGACAACAATTCAACGTGATGGAATCATCAAACAACTGCATTAGATTAAAAGTAACAAGTCCCCAGGTCCAGAAGGAATACCTGCATGCATGCTGAAGGAGTTAGTGCCACAGATTGCACCATTCTTAGAAATTTTATTTAACAAATCATTATCCGAGGGTAAGGTGCCCCAAGACTGGAAAACAGTCAATGTCACTCCGATATTCAAAAAAGGAAACAAAAGTGACCCTGGAAATCAAGTTAACCAGTACAAGTTAATGTATGAGAGTATGAATGAGCGCGAAAATTCATTGTGTAACTACACCAACTTGTACAAATGCATGAATGCGTGAACAGGGAAATAGAACCTGTTCTATTTGATTCATGCATTCATTCATGAACTTGTACATGAACACATATGGGTTAATGTATCGTGTAACCAGGCTTTAAGGCTCAGTACAAAACCATCCATGGAATTAAATATTGGAAGTTAACTGGATGGATAATGGCTAATGGATATCATATTTTAAAAATTTTCGCATCTAATTTCTACAGACTCTGTTCATTAATTTGAGGAATCCTTGTTTTTATCTCTTTTCCTCTATTCCTCTAAAAAGTTTAGAAGTTTGCTATGTCTTGAAGCAATTTGGACTGAAAGTACCTGCTGAAAAAATATTCAGCTTTTTATTTATTTTGCTTAACTCATGTCATCCCCTGGTAAGGTTTGTTCCTTCACCAAGCTATGCAGTTTGTAGAAACTCTTTGTCCTTAGATTGCCATTGCTTCTTTTTCCAAGTAATTTATTAAATTTCCAGTTATTCTTTCTCAAGGCAGCAATGCATAATATTTTGTAACTAAATGTGGTTAGGGTTAACATTGGTGTTCCATCTTCTGGGCTATAGCCTTCTAGTGTCTGGATCTTATAGTAATTTTCACTGTTTTATGCTCTCCCATATGTTTTTATTTTGACGTTTTCACTCATTGGTGTTTTGAATTTTTCAGGGCTCGAGCTGTTCGAGTTGTGAGAAATCTGTCAGGGCTTATAATTGGAGCGAATATTGGCGAGAGAGACTCAATTGAAGAACTGGTGCGTGAATGGGTACTTTCAGAAGACATTGATGGCCACTGTATAAAGGTATGGAAACCTCACGTATGTAGTGTGTTTTGCACCATTTCCCTTACAGGTAGAAGATACAACTCGGTTTCTCATGATGCTCTTACCATAGTAACTACAACATTCTCAAGTAAAGTGAGAGAAGGGGCTTTGAACTATAACTCAAAACACGGATGAATCATGATCAGAGATGTTAAATTAGAAGCAGCAACTTAATGGAAAAAAAAAGAAATATATTGAAGAAACTACAGTACATAATTTGCAAATAGAACAGGATTTATTGGAAAAAGGGGGACTAACATGGGAGTTTCTACTGTGAATCGATAGAAGACTGAAGTTGGAGATAGAAATGAACTGACGCCTAGTGGAATTACTGACTGGACATGAGCTTTCAAGTATTATCTAAAGAGCTTTGGAATGTAACCTGATGATGATGTAGTCATAATCCAAGACCAGACAGCGCTAAACATTGAATAACTGAATGTCCTAAGTATGAAAAAGGAAGGACAGAGTATAGGACAGAAAGAGATTAATAAATACCATGGCAAACTAATTATCCAAAGGAATTAGGAATTAATCTGGAAAAATCAAGTTCCAGAATATCTCACTGAATTCCTTTTACCCAAGATGGCTAAAGTCTTGGTTTATGTATGCAGAAGAAGATTATTATTATGGAATTGTAAGAAAGGAGAAGAAGAAAAAGATACAGACTGGGAGAGAGGAGGAGAAGGAAAGACGAGGATATATTGGAGAAGACAACTTTGATCTAGAAAAATACAGAAATTATTTTTGTACAGCAAAATCAACATGAAGAGAATGAAATTAGTTAATTTTTACACAGTTCCCAAAAAAAAAAACAAAATTGAAATTTATTCATCAAAATTTATATTTGAGTACATAAGGATACAAAAAATTTTATTTCAGGAAAATAGGGGTTAAATTTCCTTGGGTGTAGCAAAAGCCAAAGAACCTGGCACTCTTCTGAGTGGCGGAGGGGAAAGGTAAAGTGAAGGGAGTGAAATGAATGGACGGAGGGGAAGGTAGAGAGAGGGACGGTTGAGATTGAGGCAGGGGAGCCAAACTACTTTGCCAGGCACACACAACAAGGCAAATAGATGAGTGGTTTTGCTTCATCAATGCCATGCTTACCGGTGCACTTCCTTGTCATGTGCAGGGAGTGGTAGTACGAATAAAATGCAGTAAAATGAGCATTTGGTAGCTGTGACTCATGGAGTTTACCGAGATGCTAAGGTTGGCAGCAACTAGAAATGGTTCGCTCATGTAAGCTCAACTATTTACAACCTTCATCCCCCACCAGGCAGGGTTTTAAAAGTTCTGAGGTCCAAGTCCCAAAATCGTCCACGGCGCAGTGCCAGGTTCTTATGTGACTGCTATACCCCATAGCATTTGTGAAACAATATATTACAATGAAAAGAATTTCGTTCCAATTTTGAGGGCGAAGAGGGTATATTATTATTATCTCTGCCAACGTTTTGATTTATGAGTCGTCCGTCATCATCGTCATCGTGCCCTGATGATGAAGGATGATTTGTTCAAACTTAACACCTTCAGGCATCACTTCATAGAAGTATTTTATAGTCGAATCCATGCTGGAAATGAGTATTGTACTTTTCCACAGTTATTTATTGTAAATGTTCAATGTGTTTTGCAGCTTGCTGCATCTTCTGGTATCTTCTTTTTTTATTTATTTTATGATTTGTTGATTGAAATGTTGGCAGAGATGGAGAGTTTTACTCCTAGGGAAACCTAAACAGTCTTCGTTAACTTATCATTGGTGTTTTTTACTTGAGATCATCACATGAAAGTCTGCCCCACTGAAGTTATATGCCTTTGGCTGCCATCTCACTGAGATGCAAATGCTTCACAGACAACCATTCATATGTCTCCTAACATTCTACCTATCTAGCATGATTGACCCAACCAGGAGCATTACTCCCGCTAGTTTTACTCGAGGGATCATCAGAGCATACAGGCCCTTCCCACCACGACAAGGTTGTAGTCATAAGTAAAAGCTTGGTGTTGTCAATTTCTTATATCTATTTTTTCAAATGCTCTTTAATGTTCATCAAGTCCAATTTCTTTCTAATCCAGGTTCTCTGGGAACGATTTTCTGCAGCTTTGCCTGGAACTACACCTAATGAAAGCCGTGCAGCAGCAGTCCTCCTTGGAATGGTTGCCAGGTAATATGATCAGTAATTGAAACATAGATGGAGAGGGTGGATTATGCTAGATACTGTAATGTGGGTGTAGCCTGCCCTTCATTTTGTTGAACCCGATTTTTCTTTGGTGCTAATGGACTGATGTACTGATTTTGAAATTTCACGATTTGTTCCATCAATAACATACTGGAAATCAACATGCACTTACTTCTTTAATATGCTTTCTGCTAACAGATATTGTTTATTAATTTCAATCAATAATAATCCACATTCCTGGTGAAAACTCAGGTAAAATTAGGGATTGGAATAGCTCAGAAAATGTTTTTGGAGATTTTCGAGAAATGAAAAGACTTAAACTTTAGATGCTCCGCCTTTATAAGCCGACTATTTGGCTCAAAAAGTATACTTTCATTGACTTTTTCAAACTTTAGCTCTAGTTATAAAAAATAAATTAACATGCTTCCATATAAAAAAAGAGAACCGAAACCATGTTATTTTATTGTATTTAATAAAGTTGATCATGATCTGATTGTATTGTGACCAAATCAGTGAAGGCCAATGTAAAAAGCTCATAATTGTGCATGAAACAATTATTTAATTTCTAAAAAACAACATGTAGACTAGACTTGATACATATAGCTCGTAATCAGGATAATCCATATCACTAAGTTGCTAATGTATGTTTCTTGAGTCATTTGCCTAAAATTTCAAACAAATGATGGATATTCTTGCTGTGCATCCACTAACTATTCCATTCTGTATTAGTATTCATGGGAAACTAAGGAAAAGGTAGCCAATGGCTCTTATATTGGTTGTCAGGCTGCAGTTTGAATAAGTAATGCCCTCTCTATCTACCTCAATGAATTGAAATAATATCTTGCATCTGTAGAATTTCTTCCTGTTTAATGAGTAAAGATAACATTAACTGATGCTCGTAGGGATTAAGAGCTTATTATTCATTACATTTATTTTTGGAAATATGACTTTTAAGTAGGGATGAGTTGATTCCACTTTTTTTTCGATTCCGATTCCAATTCTTTCAAATCGATTCCTGATTCCAATTCCATCGATTCTTATTTCTAATAACAGGTGGAATACTGAGATACCAGTAGCGTACAAATATTATTTAAATTCAAGTATTGGCTAAAATAAAACAACAAAGACAATTAAGTTGCTAAAAAGGAAATTTATTGACAAATATCTAATACATACATCCTCAGCTTATTGAGGTAGATGAAAAGTACAAATTGATAGCCTACACCCGAAATTTCTGAGACAAATATGATGTGATAAATGAAATTTGATTTGAATATTTATCCATCTGGAATTGACGGAATCGGAATTGACTTAAGGCGATTGATTCTCGATACCGATTCTAATCCTGAGAATCGGTGGAATCGAGAATCGACATTTGGATTCGACTCATCCTTACTTTTAAGATAGTGGTTCATAACACTTGTCACCATTTCTTTCGTGAAAATGGACAATTCCAGGCTGAATGAGGTAATTTTAAAAATGATGATAATGTCCTTTCTAGAGATAGGTCGAAAAGCAGATTTCTCAAACTCTACTATCGCATTCGAATATTAAATCATAGATCGAATATTCGAGTATCTCAAATTTCAAATACCTCGAATACTAGGATTGCATATAACATATCATTCTACTACTTCATGCGACGTATGTCTGTCTGTAAACTTTTCCTGTCTTTTACTCGTCTTGTGTTTGGTGAATTGTGTTTTTTATTGATAAATCCTATGTCTGTTGATAAACAGATAAAATAAATAAATAAAGAAATAAAAGAGAGATAATCAATTAAATTTTAAAACTTAACTTTTTTTATTTCAAATGTAATGAAATCAATAAAATGATATGCATCTAAATTATCAATTAAAACTTATTACATACAAGAGATTTTTATGCAGGAAAAGAAGTATTCTACCTTGTTCAGGATCTAATCTGCTTCTTTTCTTGCCACAAATTAAACCTGAGGTGCTGAAGAGTCAAGTCAAGTCACTCAGAAAAAACTGTTGATGGAGGAGTGAATAAATATTTCGAAGATAATTCCTTCAAGTGAGGATACAGACTGTTCATTTTCCAGTAATCAAAAATGTTTTCACTAGGTGGAAGCAAATCTTCTAGGTATCTTCAAATTTCTTCTTCTGGAGT
Source organism: Ceriagrion tenellum (assembly GCA_963169105.1). Taxonomy (NCBI): domain Eukaryota; kingdom Metazoa; phylum Arthropoda; class Insecta; order Odonata; family Coenagrionidae; genus Ceriagrion; species Ceriagrion tenellum. The sequence goes on along the minus strand of OY720632.1, from coordinate 92,201,420 downwards.
TTCCTGGCTCTTTCTTCTAGAACCTGGTGCTGTTACCATTAATTTGGAATAAAGTCCCTACATTGTATGTTGATGCTTTACATCAGCTTTTTTCAGTTGCATTTTTCCTTAGCTATCTGTTTGTGTTGGGTGACATTGTTCAGACAGACCTGTCATCTCCAAAGCCAATTGATTTTTTATCATCTCAACATTATTTGAATCTTGGGATACATTGATTTTGAATCGTGGATCAAAAATTGTGGCAAAAGTGTATAATTGTTCTTTTTCCAGAAATTCATTCAGACTTTTGATGGAAAACAGCAAATCATTGACAAAAACTTGTAGATAACTATGTGGAAACTTATTAGTTTCAAGGAAACTAATGATGCTATTCACAAATGGGATGACTTCAGAAACTATGACTGCACTTCCACTAGCAACAAATGTTGCTCTTTCAAAAACATCCAGAACATCAATCAGTTGCTTGATAGCATCCCACTGTGGTGGAGTTATGTCTACATTAAAACTCAGGTTAGAGGCAGCTAATACTATTGCTTGCTTCTGCTCCAGAAGACGTCTCATCATTTGCAAAAGGGAGTTCCAACTTGTGGGTTCATCCTGGATGAGTTTATGCTCTTTAATATTCAGTTGTACCTGGGCCACTTTTAGTTGTTTTGTTGCTTTAGTAGAATGCTTGAAGTGTCTCACAATGCTGTGGCATTTTATTGCAAGATCTTTTACCATCGGTTTGTTGAGGGTTCCATCTTTGATCACTAGTTGAAGAGTGTGAACTAAGCAGGAAATGTGATCAAATGAACTCCCTTCAAGTGCAGAAGCAATATTCTTCCCATTATCTTGGACAATGCATACAACTTTGTCAGTCAAACCCCAATCTTCTACAGTTAGTTCGATGAAGTTGCGAATAGTCACGCCAGAGTGTGAAAGCTCTAGAAATGGCACAGATTCTAAGCATACATGATGATAAGCATTATTTGAATCCAAAAAATGAGCCGTCAAACTCATGTAGTCATTGGTGGCTGTTGATGTCCATGTGTCTGTTGTCAGAGCAACGTATTTAGCTTCAGACAACTGCTTTTCTGTTTTTTCTTTCTTTCCTCATACAGATCCGGGATTAGGTTCAGTATCATCAACATCTTCAATTTCCACTTCTAATTCTTCTTGCATAGTCAGTGAGTGTGGAAGAGGAATACTTTCCTCAATTTTGTAAACATTTGCATGTTTTTTGTTCAGATCAGCCCATAGAGGGGTAGTCGTGTGGAATTTTCCTCCCCTCAATATTTTAGAAGCACAATGGTTGCACACAGCAAATTTGTTGTCCGTTTCTAGTAACTGAAAATGGTGCCATATACTTGAACTATTTTACAACGTGATTCGGGAACTGAAACAATGTAATTTTTTTAACTAATTATGGTCAATTGAATGTGTCAAATTTTACTTTTTATAAGTAATTGCAGCAAGTGTCGCAAACTTTCGAGTTGAGTTCAGAAACTCTTACATAAAATTCATAAACTACTTTTGAAAGTACTCCACATTTAGAAGAAGAGATGCATTTTTAAAATCAATGATGAAAATATGTAGTGGAGCGAAAGTTTTTATTCTTAACGAAGCTCGTATCGACTGATAGAGCAACCATAGACAATGTTTACAAATGTTCTTCAACTTTGCATCATGACAGGTTTCCTCACGATATTTACAGTGAAAAGATGGTTATTCTTACTGTTACAATTTCGACAGCATTCTATTAGTTGAAACTTGTCTTTGTACCATAATTGATGTGATGAAACCTGTCATAGTACAAAATTTAGCACATCAACATCACGGAAACATACCTTTGAACAAACTTTCTTCAGTGAACAAAATCAACTCAGTAAAAAAAGTATACACATACGGTAAACAACGGTATCTCCAGGGAATTTAATTTTGTTATTATATTCCTCAGTATCTCTTCACTGTGAATTTGATGTAGTTCGTCTACGTGCCTAAGATCGTGCTGCATGCACTTAATGGCCAGAGTCCTCTACGCAGTTGCTGAGTTAACTACCAAAGACTTCGTATTGATGCGTATGGTATGGTCGTCCAATGGTGTATGGCACAAAATTCAAAGTACAGTAAAACCTCGTTAATAGGAAATTGAAGGGACCAAAAAAATTGGATTATTATCCGGGTTGGAATTAAACGTACTTTCCAAAAATTAACAAATATATTCCGTATTTTCAAAATTGTTTCGAAAATCATTGTAAAACGACATTTTTTATCAACAGGCACAGAATACACGCTATTCGGAGTAGTTGATGACCACAATTCTTCAATCTCGTGAGAATAAAATACTTCGAGGTTATCCGACTCAAGATAATTTGGAGAAGTACGCTTTTTTTTAAGATGCAATTGCACAAAAAAATGATCTTCGGGCATGAATCTGCATGCGGTGATTCACCTGTCAATTGTTTCCAACATCCAACAATGGCGCTGCGTGTTGTTTCAGCCCGCAGATATTGAAACGCCTGCCACGTATGTTCATCACGACAATTTCCTACCTCACTGAATTTTTCACCCGTCAATCACCTCCATCTTCACACAAATTGAACCGCGGGTACAGTCGGCTTGAGTAAATTTGACGAGATAATTTTTCAATGTACAGAAGAGGCGATCTTCTGCATCCACATTTCATGCTTCATAATCCAAGTTCTTGGCAAAAGGAGCACCGTGCATCGACCTAATAGCACAGCTTATCCGTCCTTACCATCGGTGTGATGCTCCATGGACCTGTACTGGGTCTCAATCGGTCAAGAAAGAATGCTTTCCAAGAATGCATTACGTGTTCTTCCCTTTTGGATGGAGAGAACGGTAGAGCCATAGAGCATCAACTGAAGATCAGCTTGGGTCTCCCCTCCCTCCCCGAGCACGGAAACCTGGGAAAAATTATGACGCAGTTTTGGAAACTCTCCCCTCATAAACAGTCCCTATACCTTCTCCCTCCCGTGCCTAGTGATTCACAAGAAGTGCGGGGGAAGAGCAAATATATGATAAAAAGAATACAGAGAAAGTTGGCAAGTAAAGCTCTCCAGCGACCAGGGGAAGACATAGGAATCAAAACGAAGTTAGTTAGAGAGGTGGTTTTCCGATAATGCACATGCTTAACCAGGAAAACGGATCAAGATCGTCTCTCTGGACTACTCCACCAAGCCTATTTCAGATGAATGCAATGAAAAATTTTACCTTGTCTGTATGATAATACATATGTTATAAGTCGGCGAAAAATTCCAGTGGAATCCCAAAGATTGAGTTCGATATTCTGTCAAAAACGGCATTAATGATTTTGCAAAAAACTTCGTCATATTTCCAAAGAATATATTGAATGTTTGAATGACCATTCTAGCTACCAGCTACCGAAAAACACATTACAAAAGTTATTTTTTGGAAAAAAATGAATCTATAGTCGTTTGTTTACTTTTCTTTTTGTAGAGTTCGTGCACACGTTTACACAGAATGCTCAAGGCTGGGGAAAGATTTTCATCGGAATTTAGTCTTTCTCTTAGCGCCATTTCCACCGTCGAGATAGCAGAAAATGCCTCTTTATGAGTTACTCGCGTATGTATCAGCTGCTCTTAGGCCTCCTCTTCTCCATCTGAATCACCTACTTCTATCCCGCATCTGTTGCCATCGAGTTCATTTGACTGAGCAACCATGGTGTCTTCAACTCTTTTTTCGATTCTTCCCTCTTTTTCTTTCTTCGAAAGTGGTGTTCACATTGTCATCGCAACGGACGTATTCCGGAAAATTAGTTGGACACTCAATTTCACCATGAATTTCAGGCTAGTCGAAATCTTCACTTGAGTCACTTACGTTGAAAGCCATTTCTTCCCCAAAACCGCCTTTACGGTAGCAGTTTGCTATAACAGATGAGGAAACTTCATTTCAAGACGCGCAGATATTCCTCATCATATCCAGCACGTTCCACTTCCTAATGTCTTGAACGAGAATATTTCTTGCGGTCTCCCAGATCATGTACCTCACCAAGTTCTTTCTATACGATGCCTTGAGGCAATAAATAATGCCCTGATCAAGAGGCTGCATGTAGCTAGTGGTGTTAGCGGGAAGGAGAATGACTCTAATATTATTTAGATTGAGCCCTTCAATGCTGTGAGCAGAGCCTTTATCTATTTAAAGCAGAATTTTTCGATTCTGGCCAGCTATTCTTCTCTCAAAACTCGTAAGCCACTCACGAAATAATGCCGCGGTCATCCAAGCATTTTTATTGGCACGATAACCGCAAGGAAGGGTTTGAATTCCTTTGAAACACCTAGGGTGGGTGTATTTTCCTATCACCATGGGCTGAAGTTTTTTGGTGCCATCGGAGTTGCAACACAGTGCGACAGTCAGCCTTTCCTTCCTTTTCTTCCCTCCACAGTATCTTTCTCCTTTCACGGCGAGCGTCCTATTTGGCAGAATGTCATAGATGATTCCACTCTCATCCATATTAAAAATATCTTTTGGAGCATAGTCCTGAAAAGTGTGTTTGATATTTTCTCGCCACCTTTCAGCAGCACCTACGTCCTCTGATTTGCTTTCTCCAGACACCCACAAATGCACAATATCATTCCTCTTCTGGAATCTCTGCAGCCACCCTTTGGAGCACTTAAATTCTTCGCCTAAATGAAGAGCGATCATTTCGGCCTTCTCTATTACTAAGGGACCAGAGAGAGGGGTATTATTTGCCCTACATTGGAAGAACCAATCCAACAACTCGTTCTCTACCTTCACGTGCTTGGCTCCCTGATTTCTTTTCTTCCTGCTGTTGTCCTTTCCGCTTTCTGCTTGTGATACAATTGCATCGTGATTTTTAATGTAAGTCGACGGCATTGATTGCAGAATACCATATTGATTTGCGATTTCCGTTTTTGTTTTCGCCCCAGTATCCTCCTCACAAAGAATATTCATCTTCTCCATAAGAGTCAGTGCATTATGTTTTCTTTTCAAAGACATACCTGCACCGGTCTTTCGTCAATAAGGGTAATCATCAAAGCTATTTAAACCTACAATGGAGGAATAAATGCCTGGCTATTAGTGAGAATGAAGCTAAAACATTTTCTTAGGCGAATAAAACAATTCAACAGAGAAACACAGTACTGGGCTCAATCATTATCACCACATTATTAAGTTCCTCATGTTCGATACGAGTGCCGCTAACATTAACGTGACATGACAGCAGAGTATTAAAATGTTTAATGCTAAAATTACTGTACCCGGTCAATACTCGTCTCTGCAGAGGTGGATATCAATGCTTACTTTTCCTTTGACCCGATAAGTCAAGATGTCAACGTGACTTCCCTGGAGATGGTCAAGTCGTCAGGTGCAGAACCCTTCAGTCAGGGTCGTCAAGGATTATGACCTCCAATCATCTGCCTTGACAGTTCGGAGAGAAGGGAGGCACCAGAGTGGGAGAGGGGAAGGCAACAGTCTATTGGGCTTGGGCAAGAGAGGGGAAGGCTGGCGACCCTTAAGAGCAAGCAGGATAGGAAGCTTTTCACAACCTTCTCTCAACAGATGCCTCTGTTCGCAGCCCGCGGTGTCCGATGTAGTTCCCAGAGTCGTCTGTATTGGGCATAACAGTCGTGCCGAGGCTCCGTCCCTTGCCGGTGGAGGGAGGGGTGATGGAGAGGAGGAGAGCCTCCTCTCTCGACTAGAATTAGCTGACATTTGTAACTTGATATTCGGGGAAAAAATGAGCCAGCTAATTACCAAGGGTTGCAGCTGTGACAGTATCGTGTTACACAGGGGGAAGTGAAAAGAAGAATTTGAAGGGGTATGACTCAAGTTCCATTCCTGGTATAGGTATGGTTAGGAGACGCTCTCACGACTCTTGCGGAGAAACAGGAGTACCCACTCATGAGATATGTGATATGGGGAGAACAGCTTAATTCCAAATAGATATGTAGTAAAGGTTGATTTCAAGAGTGGGACAATGTTAATCACTTTGAAATCAGTGCTTCCAACCTAGTAAAATGTGCCGCCGCCGAGGACAACTTTGAATTAACCGATAAAATTGGGAGTCACGGGGCGAAATGTGACTTTGAATTACATGTATTTCGAATTATCCATACCATCTAGCACGCAATTCCATGTACCATTTGCCGGGGACAGCTCGCAACTTCGAATTAAGCGGTATTTTGAATTAAGCAGGTTCGAATTAACGAGGTTTTACTGTATTCAAGGTTTTCGAGTTGGTATTTCAGCATAATTATTCAAGATCTCGAATATCGAATACTTTGTAGTATTCAAGTGTTCGTGGATACTATTCGCACATCTCTAGTCCTTTCCATTCAGAATTTGAGCAAAAATAATGCAGCTCTTATCGTATTAAGTCTTAAGTCTTAGTCGTGGTAAGACTTACGTCTTAACCATGAGACACTAACAATAACTCATGTAGGTAATGGAAAAGTTGCTATTGTAAACTTTTATAAGCAAATTTTTTAAGGTAGGTTGTTTATGTGGTTTCAAACTTTTCCTCTATATATAATTGAAATTCTGAATTATTGTTTTTGTAAACGCTTTTCCACAGTTGTAATTGTGCCCAACTAGTTCGTCCAATGTTTCCATACTTTACCCATGTAAATGTTTTATAGAAGAAGATTGACCAGAATTTGTTAGTCAGACTCAACTTTATGAAATGTCATTCTTACGCAAAGGATGAACTCTTGATGAAATTTCTTTACTTTGGACACACTGGCTGCCTTTCTCAATCTTATAAACATGGTTGAAAATTTGTTTGTAAATCTAGTGTTGTCCATCCTGATTTTGTGGCCAGAGAATCTTTCTTTCCTTTTCCTTATCTGATCTGACTTTTTTTTTAGCATTCTTCATTTCAATAGAGGCGTCTTTCTTGTGCCCAAGCTGATTTTAATCTGTTTTTAGTGGTCCCAGGGTAAAAACAGTGTTATTAATCATCTTGTTTTTCATAATTAAGTGCTGAAATGCAAACAGTATGGACCAACTTGGATGTCTTGGTGAAGGTGGGTCTTAAAGGTGAGAGAGGACAGCCAGAAACAGAAGGAGGAACAAGTGAAGCAGCATTTGACTCTCTTTTGGTGTGTGAAACCTGTGAGGCACTTCTTAAAATGGCATTAACCCATAAAAAGAAGCAGGATCCTCTTGATCCTCCTCTGAGGTGAGTTTCTTGTTAATTTATTCTCCTCATGGCATTTGAAATAGCTAAATATTCTATTTGACATGTTCTAAACATGTAGATGACATCCTAAAATCAATAAATGTTATCATAATAGTTAAAAATCATTTCACTCAAGAAACTAGCCTCCTTAAGCCAAATTAAGGTATGCACCTTAGAAGACGTATTATTTAGCTCATATTTTATACCAGAAATGATGAGGTATTGAGATGAAAAGAGCTATCGTGTCTGTTATAGAAATGGAACTCTCGATCTCTTCATTCTGCGTATTGGGCTTGGTGATAACTGATAGATGTATCATTGACAAATCTCAGGCTTAGCTTCAGGTTTTGTTTTTCATTATCCTTATATAAGCCTTAGGAGTAGCTTTGGTCGATGCTTATAGTGATCTGGACTTAATATTGTATACTAACTCATCTCTAAACTTCCTATACTGAAACTTCATGCTCTTATTCTGATTGTACATTTTGATCAAGTCGAAAGTCTCATGTTATTGTTGTATTTTAATTGTTTTATAAGAAAGTGGTGGAAACTTGCTTAAGAAATAGGACTGGGTGATGTTTATATTTTGAAATTTTAGCTTTGCATTCATACATGAATTTTTTTCCAGATTGCCGCCTGATCACATGATTTTCACTACCCTGTGTGACATTGTTTTGAAAGGTTTATGGGACTTTGAAGATAATTACTACATTCCGATGGTGTCATTGGCTATTGATGTAATATACCAGGTTAGGTGAAGATTTCTCTCGAATAACACCTATATTAACAATATTAAATAGTTAATGTCCACCATAAATATTGCCTCTTCACTAATACCAAAGACTGAGGACCTGCTGGTTGTACTTGTATTTTGTGACCTAATTACAGTGTGGTGATATCTGTTCAGAATTCAGTCCATATTAGCCTTTTCTATTTGGTCAAATAAATGTGAATAATCTTAAACATGTACCTTGGCAAGCAATTCAGTTGCTGTTGTGAAGGAAATTACAACCATACTACTTGCTTGAATAGTATTTCAATGCCCCTTATTCCTATGTATCTTGCATCAGTAACTATTCTCCAAATGCTGAAATAGTCCCCAGAAGTCACAATGCTCTTTTGAGCTCTGGCCTTGTTGCTTTTAACAATTCTCTCTATCTTCCCCTCTGAATTGTGGGCTATTTAAAGTTACAACACCTCTCTTTGTTGACTGTTGAAATCTATTCATTCAGTCTTTCCATGGGAATTCCTTAGAATGATATTTGAGATGTACTCCCTGTTTCAATAAATTGTAAAATTATATTTCTCCGTGTCTTTTTCCCAAAAGAATTGCTAATACTGATGGGGCTGCTTTGTCAAATGCAGAGATTTCAAGTCTGTGTACAGTAAAACATTTTTAAGGGAACAGAATAAATAGTTTGGAAAAATAGAGTGGAAAGGAATCTGATTAGAGAGGGAGGTGCCATATCCCACCTTCAGTTTTGAAATTTCACCATTTTTAATGTTTTCCGGCATTCCTTACTATTACAGAATTCTCAATGTTTAAGATGCCAATATGTAATTTTCAGCGCCTTAAGCGTTCAACATATTCCCTTAAATTTGTGATTTCTATGGGGTAGTTGCAAGATATGGCTACGAGGGTGAGTGCATGACACTGCTGTTGCTGGGCATACCTTGGATATCCTCCCATCAGCAGGGTCACATGCTATGTTCACTGGTATCAATTTTTTGTGAAATGTGCAGCTTTCCTTTGTATTATATTTACTTGGCACAACTACTGCATCTTTATGTGCAGGGTCACAAATGCTCATGACTTTACTTATCAACTCGTGGAACACATGCACCTATGTAAGATGTACACCTGGCTTTTATTAGTAGAATGTGCATCTGGTGGGGGTCATCGCACTTTCAGCCAGAACCAAAGCCTTCCCTTTGTGATAGTCTCACCTAGTTTCAGCAGCATTAATCTTAGGCTTGGTTTAGTGCAGAGGTTAAGTATCCTCACTTCTAAGCATCTTGCAACTTTTTCCGTCTGTTTTGTTTCTTCCACAGTAATTTGATTAACATAATCAATTTTCTTTCATATAAAACAAACCAGACCTCTCTACGAAGCTTAGTTTGCAAGTGAGTGTGGACTGACATAGCAATCACCAAATCTGAGAGTCTTATTCCCCCTCCTGCAATCTTAATCTCAATCCGCTGGTCTTACTTGGCGTGTGGAAATGCCAATGATAACTCTTTGCATTAATGTTAGAACTATTTATTCTGTTCCCTTAAAAATGTGTTACTGTATACATACTTGAAATCTCTGAATCAGTTATCCTGATTCAAGCCTGCCTATTCTCTATCCTCTCCTTTATTTTTCTGCTATTTTGCTAATTGATTTTGTGAGCTTAAGCTTTAATGTATTTGTGCTCCTATTTTTTTGATTCATGATACTTTTTTCTGTATCTATCATTTAATGCTTTCCGATTTAATCTATGATGTTATTTTCTCTTAGATGGCTGAGAAACCTGACTCCATCTGTGGCCAGATAATCAAGGAAATATGCTTAGGGATTAAAGACAGATACATGGTTGGTAAAGGAGGTGAAGGCATGGACGGTGCCATTAAAGAATCTCAGCCTTTGGTGAGAACACTTGTTTTTTTATTCATATCCACTGTGAACCTATGAAACCTGTGTAGTTGTTAATACTCTGAATGACTTTTTATCTGATGAATATATGTTGGTGACCTAAGGAGTAGTCTGTGATGCGGGGGAGGGTATTTGTTTTACCATGAATACATTCTCTCTATGGATTCCATGGTGAAAAACTCAGTTATTCAAATGCTGTACTGTCATGTGTATCAGCCACTGCTTTCTCCCTCATATCATGTGCCAATTGTGGTGGAACAAACTTATGACATGCAAATCTCAGAAATTACTCAACTCCCTTACTCTCACTTGATAAATCCTTTTGGAGCACAATTGCATAGGGAAACCCATTATCCGCGATTAAGAACAAATAATGCACATGCTCACTTCTATCCAGTGGCAATAGTATGTACTGTATCTGCCTGACTTCCTACTGTATCTTCAACATTTTGTCTGTGACTCCTTTAACCCCTCAAGTGCGGAGGACCTTTAATTAAATCCCATGTCACAGGCCGGAGGAGATTTAAACGAATTCGCCTTTTCGACATGCTATCATTCAATAATTGATAACTTTCAAGATGTTGTATCATTATTGTTGAAACTTTTTGTAAACCAGCATAAGATATTGCATTATTACCCTCTAACTTTTTAAACGCTTTGGATTAATATTAATTTTTTTTCTCGTTCTCTGAATAAAACGGATAATTTTCAGTGTTTTAAGTGAAAAAAATTTTTTGTTAAATATATAGCGATCTTTAATATTTAAATACATTTTTTAAATAATTATGTACTTACATTTTGTAAAATGGTATTAAGGATGTCATAATGATGAGGATACTTTCGATATGATAACCCGTCTCGCTAACATGAAAATTCATTACTTCGTGCATTTCCTCCTCTCTGAGATATTATTATCCAATAATATCATGTAAAACTCACGTTTTTTGTTAAAACGTTAGTATGGAAATATTCAAATGCCTTTACCTTAGTAATTATGCTTCGTGTGATAAGGCTCGAAACAATCTAAGCACAAACCCACTGCACATGGTTCTCACCGATACACGCTGTCTCTTCTTTTCCCATGCTTGGTACATACTGCACATCTCTTTTGGGGCTTTGCTTTCTTCCCGGTTGCAGGAATCCTCTTCAGGAAATGTCTCTCAGTGAGTCGTGGCACTAAATTGTCTAATGAGTGACGGCCTGGTACACATAGCCCATATGCAGTTGCATATTTCAAAAATATTCCTTCGGCCAGCTGCACACGAAATGAAAGGTGGTCCAATTTTTTATCTGTTTTTCCCTGTGAATGACGTATGCATTTAGGATTGCTGTATTCAATAGTCTCCTAAATAACTTCATATACCACTTGTTTTGGCGTTTCCTTTCGATCAAGTACGTATGCAATAACTGGTCTTTGAGATCCACCCCACCCATGAATTTGTTGTAGTCTAACACACAAAGAGGCTTTCGGGTCTCTTTTTCGCCTTTGGATACCGTTCTCATTTCGTCACTATGGAATGTAGAGATCATTGAGACAATTTTTTGCCCCTCCATTTGAAAACGGCAACGGGCCCAGAATGTTGTCCACATATTTCGTCCTTCTGCAGCTTCTTCTCCTTCACATACTTTGGGACATCCTTTCTATTCAACCTCAAAGTTCCAACTCAATCAGTATTGTGTTTACTTTTCAGTAGTGTTGCAAGAGCAGGAGAATTATAAAAATTGTCCATCCTAATACAGCGTCCTTGATTTAGCAGTGGTTCTGCCTAATGTAAAACTATTGCTGTTGTCTTGTTTGAGTTATCTGGGATGATTTTCGAGGGGAATGCAGTATCTTTACCTGTATACACAAGAAAGGACCATAAGTAGCCTATATTTGCATCACAAAGGTCATAGGTCTTGATTCCAAACTTTGATGCCTTCAGAGGAATGTATTGTTTGAAGGATAGCCTGCCCTTCCACAATGTCAGACTCATCTATGGAAATGTTCCGATTTGGTAAAAATTGTGTCTGAAATTTTTCATTCAGATGTGCAATTACGGAAAAGATTTTTTTTTAACTTCTGAGGACTTCAGAGTTGATCTTTTTCTTCATTATTGTGGAAATGAAGAAATTTACAAACTATCTCAAATCGGTCCCTTGAAATTACATCCCCAAAACCTGGAGTCGATATAAATCTCTTTATCGAAAAGTAATTTCTAAGTGTTGGCTTCTGCACAATTCCCATGAGCAGTCCCAGTGTTACATATATTTCTTCTGTTGTCACTGGTTTCCAAGCGGTAATTCTTGACTTCCTTGAAAACGGGGGCTCACTTGAAGAAATCTGTTGCTGAGCATAATGATTTGTTTCTAGAACAATACTATGAATGAATTCTTCATCAAAAAATAACTGAAAAATATGTAGAGCATTGGACAAATTTTTGGCTTTATCTTGAGGTCCAAAACCACCAACAATTGTTTCTCTATTACCTATATAATCTCTCATTCCCTCCCACTCAAAGCTTTCTGCTGCATCAACATCCTCAAGTTCATCGTAAATAGGCTGCAGAGTGTCAATTTCCGAGCGATCATTGATGCAATTTTCTCCATCACTTTCCGAACTTACACAGCCGAATCACTTTCAAGTAATTCTTCAGTAATTGCCTCGTCACTTGGAAATGGTAATCTTTTTCTGCTTGTTGAAGCCATTGTAGGGATACTTATTCTTTAAATTAACTGCATGCAAAACGTACACACGGATAAAATGACACCACATGGCATGAAAGAACACCACACTGTATGAAAGATTCCAGTAGACTGAAACGCTTGGTTTGAAAACTCCTTTGAGGGATGAGCAAAGATTTCGAGAGGTCCCAGTTTATGTTGACTGTTTAGAGAGGGACTTTTATCTTCAATTATTACTGTCCATGAAAGACGGAGCGAAGAATTGCAGAGCGAAGCACATGGTCCCTTCGCTTTGGACGGACGAGACAAAGCAAACATTCATGGGGCTCGAGGAGATGATGCACTAGGAACAGACTGAGAGAGAAGGGAGGGAACTAATGGGGAAGATATTGTATCTCATGCTAAAGAAGCTGACCCTTCTTGACGACTCACTGGCAGAATAGGCAGATGTGTTCAAGATAGTACGAAAGAACGAATGCGAGAATTTTTAAGACCAAATTCATTTACTCACGGATTTGGAAGTAAATATAATCGCAATATTAAAAACAAAAATAATAGTTTTAAAGTACTACGAAAATTTTATTGTGGAGAAAAAACCTTTCTTCATAAAATACAGTAAATTTACTGAATAAAATATGCAATTTCTGACCGAGAAAAATTATTAGCTTCAGACGTACCGGGAGCATACTGGGTACGCATGATGGTGGCATATGGTGATTTAATCGTGCGTACTGGGTACGCAGGATGGTGCTGAGGGGTTAATAATCAAAGTTTAATCCCCTGAGGTGGACCATATGCAAGAGTCCATCATATCTTGTTGCTCATCTTAACAATGCTGTGGAATGTTTAAAAAACCAACTACTGAGAGTTGCTGCTAAGCTTACTGGGGGTCTTAATTGCATTTTGATGTTAGTGTGCCACTTATCTGTTGGTAGAAAACAAAAAAATAATGAATACAGCCAATGGTATTTTAGGAAAATGAATTAATGTCGAAATATTCAACAAATTTTTAAAATCAATTGCATTATACTTGGGAGTTATTGCTTGGTTATTCAGGAATTGGTCAACTATGAGAAGAGATTTTGCTAAAAACTTTCCTTTTTATGACTATTGTCTTTGAAATGACTTTATTTTGGTAAACTTAAATTTTGAGTGAAGCACTCAAATTTATTGAAGTTGTTATTATTAATCACTCAAATAATTCAAAAATTATTTCAGTGAAACACTCAAATAATTTTTTTGTCGATTCATTTCTAAGTTTTTAAAAATTTTAATTGGAAGGAGACATGGAATTAAAAAATGCGATCATCCAATGACAAAATTGCTACATTTTGCCTGCACACAAGGTTTTCCCGCAGAAGGCTAAAATTACGCGGATAATAGTGTTGATTTATAGAGAGTTTACTGAATGACTGCTCAGTGTTTGCTCAACCCAGGTGAGAGAGTTTATATTGCTTCCATGGCCGCTTTGTAATTATGTACTGTTTCCTTCAGCAATATGATTGATTTAAAATGCCTAAATGTTTGTGAAGGAGGAAGTGCTTGGTGTCAACGTTTCTGAGAAGTTGATGGTTGAAAGTGCAGTCAAGGAAGATCTTTGCTTGTCATGAGTGGCATGTTGTAGGCAAATTCATCCTAATTTAACTACCATGCTATTACTATCCATACAACTACCTCTCAACTGAACATGAAATCCATAGCTCTCGATTATCCAATTGGGCTTTCACTACATTAGTACAGATAGCTCTCTATTGTAGCGGCAAATGTTTACATACTTAAGAGTTTTCTATGTCCTTTCCTGATGGTATGTTCATTTTTTCTTCAGCTATCAAAAAATCTGCCAACGTAGTAGGTTTTTCTTTCTATCCTTCCACATTGCAAGCTCAAGGGTTATCTGGAAGAAAGCTAAAAAGGTGCAAAATTTAATTTTTTGCTGTTAATTATATGACCTCTTTCAGACACAAGGCTCTGCAGAGGATGAAGGGAAACCTAAAGAGTTGATGGGACCTCCAGCACCTCCCCCACCATCAAATACTATGCAAATACCAGTTCCTGTGTTATCACGTCTTCTGTTTGTTGTAGGACATGTAGCTTTCCGAGAGGTTAGCAGAGTTTTTATTCTACTCTTTACAGCTAATTTAAAGATGTAAAAAATTATTTGATTTAAAATTCTAAGGAAAGCATGTGCTTATTAACTTTCATGAAAAAGAATTTAACTATGTAAATGAAATTGCTCAGGTATAAGGGATATGAATCAATGGTATATTCTGCTCCATTGACTAACCCGCTCTTGTCTCTCTGTGATAGCTTTTTAAGCATAAAGGCATTTTAATTTAAATATCAAAATTCAAAACTGAATAATTGTGTAATAATTCTTTTCCAAGTTTTATTCAAAAGCTTCAAAGTGATAAAAATTTCCCTTTGGTGTAGTATTTCCCCTGAGCATTGAATTTGATTTTGTATTCCCTGATTTTTTGCCGTCTTGATTCTGTGTCCAGAATTATCCATAGCTAATTTCAATCTCTTAAAAGCACAAAATGTACAGTTGTCTGTCCATTACCTTTGGTTTTGGTGGGCATTGCATTAGCTTTACCCCAGCTAAGTGACTAAGTTCTGTGTTCAATATGGAGCAGTTAAGGTATTTATGAAGTTTGTTGTCCCCTTCTTAGCTAATTAATTTGTGATATAATGAGTAGGTTCATATTTATAATTATTTATCATGTAAATCCATGTGACTTTGTGTTCTTTTATTTTCAGTTTGTTTACTTAGACACCCAAGTATTTAGTGAACTCAAGCGTCGTAACAATGTGCGTGAGAAGATACAGGAGAAAGATCAAGCTGGGAAAAAAGGAAAACAAAAATCCAAACGATCTGGTGGAAGTGCTAACCAGTCTCATTCTAAAACCCTATCTGTCAGTGCCTCTGAAAAGAGTAGGGTAAGTTTTGGGTTCTTCTTTTTTAAATGCTGGTTCATGATTAAAGCTAATCTTAATCATAATATTTACTTTTAATGCAAGTGAATTTCAAAATTAAGCACTGTATACATACAAGTGGGGAAAATAAAATCTTATTCTGGCTGAATAAAATTTATCTTTACATTAGGTGAAGTCGCCACATAAGGTGAGTTTTTTGTGTTAATATTTCAGCTAATGGCTTGGAAAATATTATGCTTTTCTGTTCGATATATTAGGAACGATATCTGTAAACAGTGTTGTATTTAGATCTTAAGTTTGCTGTATGGCCTTCCAATGCTAAATGCTTTCAGTACCTTATATTGCCTGCTTCACTACCTTGCCCTGTTAACTCAACAGAAACAAAAGTTATGTATGGTGCAGAGTATGATGATGCCCACAATCAAGATAATGGAATAGCTATCCTTATCATGCAAAAATCTGGCATTATATCAAGGAATGCTTTTGATATCTACATGGCAAATTTTGCAGTAGAAAAAGCATGTGACTATGAGTTGTATGGGAAATACGACTTTTTTTTCAATGTTTAAGTAAGGAATCGAAGAGATTAAGCATTTTTTTATATTTTGACCAATGCTAGAGTCACTGGTTTTTGTCCATTCATATTTTCTATTGAATAAAAGGACTTCCAGTTGACTTATACTTAAAGATTTATGGGAGTAAATATTTTCTCTTGAAATCCTGTTTGTCATCATATGTAAAGGATATGTATCTTACTCACTCAAAAGTGATAACCAACATTTTTTATAGCATGAAGTTAGCAAAACTGAAGATGGAGAAGATGATGTAATTGGAGCTGTTGCTGATGATGCAGAAGCTGAATTCATTCGTAATGTTTGTGAAATGGAGCTGGTTTCTGGAAATAATTTGCTGTCCCTTCTATGGTAAGTCTGTTGCATAAGTAGCCTCCCTCTTTTTATACCAAGTGTACATAGAAATACAGTAAAACTCGCTTATAATGATCATGTATGTATTGAAATCCCACCTATAATGTGGTGAGCTCTCAGTCCCTTTGACTCTCCTATGGTGGCATATGTTTATTTCTCACATATGACCATTATGAATCAAATGAATCCCCACTGAAGCAAATTATTCTATCATCCCTTGGCCAATTATTACTTCATTTATAAGGAGATTATCGCCATATCTGTCCACTAATGGCCCCCTTTTACATCGTAAGCTGTTCTCTTGCGTGGCCATTACTAAAGCCTTCGTCAGAGTGACTTTGTTCAGTGCTGCTTCTGCCTGGCAAATGCTGCCCATCTGGTGTTTGGTGTAGAGGGAAACTCGTGACTGAGAACTCATTTATGCTTCAGGAACAAGTTTTATATATTGAATATTTACCAAACTGGTATTATATTATTAGCTAAATTTATGAAAGTGAATATGAATATACATTTAAAAATGACACTGAGAGTTTAATCAACCTACAGTATAAAACTCTGCACTGTAAAATATGAAAATCATCAAACAACGCAATCTGCATTGTTACTTCAATTCAAACTTTAGCAAAGAAAGTCTATTGTTGATTGGAGTTTTGCATAGCCTGAGGCTACATAAGCAGCATTTTCAAAACAGTGAATCATCCTGAATACTTTGTCACTGATGTTCATTTGACACATGAATTGCTGTAAAGTTTGCACCTCCGCCACCCTTGCACTTGAGTTACCAGCGGACATGCCACATTAAAATCCCTATATCCAATGGTGGTAAGTTGTTTAGTATCTGTTGAATTAATGCAGGTGATTAACAATGAAATGTCTGGGACCCAACGATGTGCACAGTCAGTAATGATGTAATGAAATCCCATTTATAACAAAATTAAAGGCTGGTCCCCTTAAATTTGGAATAATTGAGTTTTGCTGTATGTTATTACTTATAATTAGAACTATGAACAGAATGTATCTTGTTCTCGAAAGATCCAGACAAAGTCAACATAATGTCTGGTCAAGTTTTTAGGCCAGATTCATGTGCTCCTGTGTGGAAAAAATTCTCCTCTCTTTAAAGATGCTTCGTATTGAGGTAACAGGACAAATAAAACACTTAAACGATGAAGAGAGGCAAGAATTCAAAATTGAATGACAATCCCTTTACTAATTCATTCCAATTATCAAATACAGTCTTATTTAGTTGTATATGCAATTCCTCAAAGTCGAAAATCTTTCTAGGTTTATCATAACCAGCATGCATAAAAGGTTAGCAGATTATAGGGAGATTCTTGAAATCGTGTGATGCATCATAGTTATCAGAGCTTATCAAATTTGAATTGAAGGCCACATTATGATTGAATGAAGGATAAATACTAATTAAATGAGTAAGGTATTTACTTTGCATGGCCATTGGACTATTTCAATTTTGGAAGAATGGCCAGTTCTTAGAATTCTCAATCCATTTTTCAGTTATTGATTGGATTATGTCTACCATGGATACAGGGGATCCCACTGTTTGGATAGATGTTAAAAGTGTGGTGGCTACAATGTTTGTATGGTGACTTGTTGCCCATAGTTTTTTTTAAATTGCCTCATTTCTTGTCATTTACAGTCCAATGGTGGTCTTGGTATGTGCTAAACCTAAAAGGTATCATGACAGTTCTCTTCGTGTCTCAGCGGTGCTGGCATTGGCAAAATACATGTGCGTGTCTTCTGTGATTTGTCAAAAGTACATGCAGGTGAGTGTTTGATGCTTTGTGTGTTGGTTCAGTGATCTGTTATGGCAATGCACATTAAAGCAACCACTTCCACATGTCTTAATCAATCTACATTAAGCTGTGTCATCGTTTTGCCTAATATCATAACAAAAAACATAAGAAAATAGATATCTAGGTATTTATTATTAGCTACAAATCATTCTTATCAACCAATCATATAATTCCTATCAATAATCAAATGATTTACTCAGGAAATAATTTTGGATGATATGGTTGTGATTCCATGTCATGACTCCTTAATAAGGTTGTTCTATATGCTAGAAGTGTGTCCTGATTACTGAGGGTCTACTTTATTTCACTACTTATGACAATTGCAATGTGGTCCCCAGTGAAGACGTAGATATTTAACTATAGGCAACATAATTTAGACTTGCCTCCCTGGTTTAAATTTTTTGCTCTGTTGTTATTACTCTGTTCAAAATACCTGTGATATTTATAAATATTTCCAATATTTAAATCCTAAAAATTCACATTGTATTTGCAAATAATACCCATCATTTGTTCATTTTATTGCTTAAAAATATTGATTTTTAATTCCTCCTTCATATTCAGCCGACATTTGCTCAACTCATATTATTTTCTTGGCAGCTCTTGGTTACTGTGATGGAGCGGAGTCCAGAGCCAGTTATTAGGGCCAACTGCATCATAGCTATGGGTGATCTTTGCTATCGATTCCCAAATATTACTGAACCATGGTCACCAAACTTGTATGGCAGGTAAATTGCATTCAGCTTTTATTTGAACCTCTAAATTGCCGATATTTTTGTTTAGTACTCTTTGTGATATGGTGATAGGATACCTTTCCGTTTATTGGGAACATGTATTTGATACCATGTAAATGTAGTGTGGCTGCAGTTGAGCTCTTCTAAGACTTGCTTCTAGTGCCAAAATGTTTTTTAGTTGTTAACTCTTATCAGATGTATACTCCTTTTGATTCATAGGAATTTAAGACCTTACTTGATATTACAGGCTTCGAGATATGTCAGATAAAGTTCGGCAGAATACCTTAATGGTTCTAACTCATCTCATTATGAATGACATGGTAAAGGTGAAAGGTCAGATTTCAGATATGGCTCTTTGCATACTGGATCCTTGTGAGAAAATTCGAGGTGAGGATTGTTAATTTTGTTTTAGCTGAGCTAAGTGAAGTACATATTGATGTGTGTGTGTTAAATTTTATTATTTATTCCTTGCAAGAGTGACAATATTGGACAATAGTCATTCCGAAGACTGCAAGTCGATTTTTTTGTACTTATGCATCTTTCTTTAATCAACTTAATGGGAAAACCATAGTCATGACAACATTTTTTACCACTTTATATTACCCTGTATTACTTTATTGTTCGCATCTAATATCTTAATATTGTGTCACCTATTTTCAGGTATATCAAAACTATTTTTCCAAGAGTTGGCTCAAAAAGGAAATGCACTTTATAATGTCATGACTGACATAATTTCTCGCCTGTCAAACCCAACATTAGGTGTTCCAGAACAGTCTTTTCAAACAATATTGAGGTATGATTTTTAAACTATGGTTTTTATAATTTTCAATCAGTAAAGTTGTTTCAACATTTCTTAATTTATTGTTTCTGTGTTTACCGAATGTAGAAATGCGATTGGACATAGTATCTCGTCATTAATTATAGCAGAATACAAAATGCTTGAAGTCTTAGGTGGCCATAATATCATACGTCCATGTTGAAAAATTGTATATTTATTACTCCATAAAACATTTTATGCTGATTTCTTAGGTAAATCACATCCATATTATTGTTATTCATTTACGGGTCCAATTATGTCCATTTACAGGGAATGAAAATGTTATTATTTGAAACTGCTTTCCCTTTTGTTAACTACTTGTTAAGAATGATAAGGATTATGTTTGTCCTTGGCATTGATTATGAAATCTCCATTTTTATGGCTGTTTGTGTGTCTGATGCACAGCCTCTCTTAACGAGCATTGCAATTACAGTAATTCTTCGATAACACATACTTTATGTTATTTCATGATAATATGAACCCTTATCGTGGTCACCAACCCGAATGAGTAGTGTGTTACAGATGTTGTTTGTTTAGCATGAATCTTGGCTTGTCTACATTGCAACTAGTTTCCTTTTATCCCTTGTCAATTTGTTTTCTCAAGACGACAAGGAATGCAGGTAGGTGTGGCTGCACTGTGAAAAATGCAACATTTGAAATTTAGGATATGAGCAACGGGGGGTGTAGCAGTCCCCAGGCACAGTGAGGTACTATCTTTCTCCTACAATCCAGCCTGTTTGCCGGAGACTCTTTATCTATCGTAACCCATCTTTCAGTGTATCCCTACCCTCATCCTGTTTCTTTCCCCTATTCCTCTCTGGTTAATGTCTGTTGTCCTTTAACCTTCTGTTGCCTACTGTTTTGGTGGCTTGCATGCACATTTATACCCTGTACACAAGAATTCCGAGAAAAGTCTGGGACATAATTCATTGATGTAGAAACTATGTATTCACTGTCAGATAATTAGGTTGAATCAAATGTTTTTCAAGAAGGTACTCTTTTATTTCTACTGTTGTAATTTAATTAACCCTCTGAAATGTATGTGTTTAAATTTATGGTACTGAATATATTGGTGAGGAAACAATGTGGTTTCACAGCTATTGTCAAGTCGTTAATTTGAATCCTTCACTATTCCTACAGCTTTCTGATACTGCTGATAACTAAGGATAGGCTGGTGGATTCATTGGTTGAAAAACTTTGCCTGAGATTTCAAACTACAAGTAGTGGTGCGTTTATGGATAATGTGCCAGAAGCTCCTAAAGTAAATCTAACCTCTGAAATTGCTGCTGGTGCTGGCCAGACTGAGAAAGGCCCTACGGAATCTCAGGAAACTCCTGAAACTCAACCAGAGAATAAAGATGATGCAAACAAGGTAAGACGTGAGATTCTGCCGGTGGTTATTTTGCATAAAAACACTTTTCAGTAAGTATAAGTGGTGTATATTCTCTTATGGTTGCTTTGTGATTTATTCATAGGAAAATGATTCAGAAAAACCTGTCAGTCAAGAAAATAAGAAAAGTAGTGAGGTTGGGAAAGATGCTCGGGAAGAAGAGGAGAAACGGCAGTGGCGTGACCTTGCATTTTGCCTGTCCCTGCTTCCCTACAACTCTGAGAGGGCTGTCCGTCGTCTCATGTCTCATCTGCCTTGTTATGCTGATAAAATAACTAAGGAGCCGCAAGTTTATTCAAGTTTCATGTCCATAGTGGAAGCTGCTAAAAAAGCTGGAAAGGCAGAAATGAAGGTAATTGTTTCTGCATGAGATAGCAGAGCATATGGTGTTTTTTGTTGACTTGATGCCTTCAGCTCACTATAGAGCCTTGCACAAAATGAGTTTTAAATGACTGGGTGTCCACTGACTGGGAAAATCTGGAATTATTCGTGAATTTTCATCACTGGAAAATGTTCGTGAATTTTTGGTTTGAGTCTGGAATTTTAAAAATTATCATTTCAAGACCAAAAAATCCTTATTTTTTAAAATATAATCAACAATGATGGCTTAAATGTATCTGTTATTTGATAACTGTACATGATGAAATGGATTTACTGTTGGTATGAATAAATATAACAAAGATGGGAACTTAGTGGAGAAAGTAAAGTAAATAAAGTGAAGTAGAAAAACTTACAGAGTAAGCTTACTTCTGGGTTATTTTTTTAAAACCAATGCAAAACTTACTACCAATAAAATACATATTTGATTACTTTATTTTAACACTTATTTCGTATACAATTATTTATAATTTTTTAATTATTTTATTTTTCTGGTTCTTTATTCTTACTTATGAGGTTGGCTAGAAAAATCCATATTCTACGTAAAACTTGAAAAACATGTACGTTAGTGAATACGATAGTGTTGTAACTTCATTAAGGACTGTTGCTGTAACTCAAGATTTGAATATGGAAATAGTAAGACTTTCTTCTTACTATTTCCATATTCAAATCTTAAGTTGCAGCAACAGTCCTTAATGAAGTTACTACACTATCGTATTCACTTGGCATAGTAATGAGAAAATGGATAATCTGTTGCCTTGGATCATACTTGGTTCCCACTTCATGAAGTTCATGAACATCCTATCAAATTCTGTACAAAACTCCTCAAACTTTTGTTGAGTCGGTAAATATCTTAAATCTTTGAAATTTCTTTGTGAGACTAATTACACTTGCCATAGTAGTTTTCTCGTATCTATTTTTTAGAGCAATCCACATTTCATAAGCAGTGGAGAAACCCTTAACTATTTCCAACGACTCCATTTTAATTCTTTCAGCAATATATCTCTTCGTTCTTTTATTATCTTTATCATATCCCTCCAATTTATTTTCTCTTAATTTTTTTGCTGCTGCAGTTTCACTCGCCAGGACAGTTGATTAAGGCACAATTATTTCTGAATATGGCTTCTCTATTATGTATATACCTTATGTTCTTTTTGTCTAGTACTAATTTCATTAAGAATTTCCAACTATTATAATTCTTCCCATCAAATTGTGGCATCTTAACTCTGTCTTCTTCTTCCATTTTTTAAATGTTTCTGGTTTTACAAAATCACTAATGTTCACTTTCTTTAATACTCCACAAAACGTGCGAGACACCACGGCCAGGCGCTGAGGTAAGCAGGTCCACAAAATAGTAACAAAACTTTTCTTCTGTAATGTGACCTGGGCCCATAACCTGTTAATATTTGATTTTCTTATGATTTTATTTTTATTCATACAATTACATTCACGGTGCAAATAATAACTTTTTAATATTATTACGTCTTCATCAAACTGGATACCAATACACACAATTATGTACATTCTTTTTTATTTACATATGAGAAATTGCCGAGTCTAACACTATGAAATATTTTAGTTGAATAGAGATTTTCTATTCCTTTAATAGCATGGAATAAAAATTTCATCAGCAACAGGGTTTCTACAGACCTGGAAAGGTCAAGGAAATTGAATGTGTGCCTGGTAAACCTGGAAATGTCTGGGAAATGAGGATTTAGTCTGGAAATTTACTCTGCATAGTCAAAATGTGATATTTTTCCTTTTGTAAGAAGCACCATTTTTGGCATTATCTGTTGATGTGTGGTTCAAGGTTTTTAGTACCTTGCCTGATTGAGGCACAGGAACTCTAATTTGGTCTTACGAAGAACAAACTTTCAGGACCTAGTCTTTATGCTCTTTCTGTTTCTTCTCGAATTGCACTTTTTTTTGTTTTTCTAAGAGACCATGGGTTTAGCTTAGAAAGTCTAACTTCATGATGCGAAGTAGAGTACAGGTATACATCGAATTACATTGTTGCATGTTATGTTGGTCCAACAGGTATTATGTTTTTCAGGCTGATCAAGGGATAAAGTAGGTCGGTGTCGTGTATCTTTTGCGATTCGTGGGGTGAATTTCATTAACCCTCATATCAATGGATATTTGATCAGCAGCCTGGGATTCTCCTCTTACTAGGTGGAACAAAATTTGTTTTCTCTTCGTAAACCTATTCTGCTATCCACTGGTAGCTGCCGACACTTGAATAACAACTAGGTATTTTTCTCTGTTTTTTCACTATGGTGCTGACTGCTGGGATGTGTATTGTTGCCTCTAGCTTGATAAAACCATTATGAATGCATGTCCTCTGATTCCTCATTCTTTGCTGTTGTCAGTTTCTTCCATTTTACATTGCCTTCAACTGCGACTTTTTCAATTGCTTCTCCTTAGAGCTATAACAGTGGAGAGCTTAGAAGATGAGATGTCACATCTATTTGTTACATATTTCTTTTTTTTATGTTAGGATTATTGACCTCGTTGTTCTATCTTCTCTTCAATTGATATGATATTTTCCCTTAAGTTTTATTTTTAACTTTGCTTGCTGTCTGAGCCAGAACCAGAGGGTATTTTCAATTTTTATGCATTAAGATTCAGAACTCCAGAACAGATTTGTGTGGTGTTTCACGATTTTTGAAGAAGTATCAATATATGCCATCATAATGTATAAGGAATATTAGTATAACTGATTAAAAGTGTATTCATTGTAACATAGGTCAGGTTTCAAGAATCTCTTGCATTATTACAGATAATTAACGAAAAGAAACCCAGGATCCTACGATATGCATGGCAAGTAATGTTTGGGTGTAACAAAATCAGATATGAACATTGTAGGTATATATTTAATTCAATAGAAAAGGATGATTTTGTGCCTAATTGTTTGCTTTTTAATTATGTATAATCCTGCTCATTTCGTTTGTTTAATGATTTAAATAATCTTTTTTAGGCTGCTGTGGATGAGTTTGAGCAGAAGATAGAGGAATGTATTAAAACTGCTGATGAAGAGGGAAATGTTCCTGATGTGATTCGGAAGACTATTCAAACTCCTGGTAAGTGCTTTATTTTTCTTTGGTTAGAATTTAGCTTGAGTCACTGACCCTTGGGGTAACTGACTGCGACCAAATTTGGCAAATCGTCTTCATTTGGTTACAAAACGAAAACCCCAAAGCCATTTCGTAATTAATGCAACGGTTTATGAGATATTGCAATGTTATAAAACTAGAATTGTACAAAAGTGTCTTTTGCATTTGAAGGCATATCTCAGGAAATAAGGAAGACAAAAACACATGCAATGACTCATTTTAAAGGTCTTGAATTGAGAAAGATAATTGATGGATTATTTTATAAAATTTATACAATTATTTGAAGTTTATAACAAATTCAATTTTTTAAAACGATTTTTGATGTTGAATCTTTGCCTTTGATTTTCCTCATTTTTTTAATTGTTGTAGATACAACCCTCCTCTACAAGTTAAAAAAATTTGGTAAGGGTAATATTTCTCTTAAGAAAGAAAAAAAATTTTGATTGAAGGCATAACCCTGGCATCCTGCCACGGCGGCATCTGGCTCTCGTGCCGAACGTTCAGTAGTCGGTTCTCCAGATTTCATCAGCGCATTTCCTTTTCCATCTTCTTTTCACCAATTTTAACTGTATACCGACCCTTTGATTCCCTTTACTCATGTCATTTGCCATTTTCTTCCCACTGAAGTGACAGCCGCTTTAGAATCCAGGATTAGCGACAATGTACCCTTCCTCGAAGAAAAGTTATCAGTTTCCCTTGAAATGTATAGAATGTACTCACGTTATGTTCCCTAGTCTGAAATAATAACCAAACTGAAAGGTGCAATAATGTATAGCTCTCTGGTTTCCAACCGGGTGATGGTGGTTTTTGGAACCAACGTTTCGAAGGTGTAGTCTACAATCATCTTCAGGGTGCCCTAGTCAATTCCAGATGCGAAATTTACTTACCTTCTCACTGGACCTTGAAAAACATCTGTACTCTCCTCCAAACACACGAAATCAGCACCAGACAGGAGAATCCTGAGGACAAAGGCAGACTATGCCTTCGAAATGTCAGTGCCAAAAACCACCATCACCCGATTGGAAACCCAAGAAATATACATTCTAAGCATTCGCCAGGAAAGCCTTAAATCTTACATGAAAGGTGCGACTTTATTGCAGGTATTTCTGCTTCAACACGCAAATGCATGTTCTATAGCCTGATTGTTATACCAATGGACTCATTGTACTGCATCTTGGTGAAGAAAAGAAAAATTCTCAGAAAAATCTGCCACAACGACAACTTCATGCAATATCAGGTTGTCTCTGACTTTCAAATAAAATGAAGTTTGCATGCGAGCGATGTAGCCTTCTTACTTTGGTGGTATTCTCAGCAAAAGCCTCAGAAAAACTGTCCACGTTCTTGACCTGTGTGGTTAAAGTAATATGATTTTTTGAGTCCATTGCTTGAAATGAACTTCATCCGTACAGTTATCCCTGAGGTACTCTGAAATAATTGTTGTCATCCTTCTGTACTCCCATATTTTCTGACTACGCCATCACCGTTTTCGTCCTTTTCTCGCAGCAGTGTTTCTGAGCACTCACCCATGATGCACATATACACGGAGGGTGACAGAGTAAGAATTCCAGGCAATCCTGAGTATTGTATCTTGTAATTTTGGTGGATCATGCAGATGCATATGGTGTGAGTGCCAGGTTCACCAGCCAACACACTCAGGAGGCCTCAAATCTGCAAATTTGGTGAAACCAATCTTTAAATTAGGATTTCTTTCTTTAAAAGCTTCATAGGCTTCCCTCAAATTGCACAGAATTAGCCTTTTCCGCTTTACTACGCTCACATTTCCCTCGTTTACACTCTTACACTCTTTTTTACCCGCCATTTCTCTACTAATATCTGGTTCATGGTAGAACTCAATCACTTTCAGTTTTGTGTCATTTGAGAGGTATTTGCCTCGTCTCATGTTTGGAGAGCACAGAATTCCTTGCTCATATCCATATTTTTTCATCTTTTTGAACAAATACGTTGATGTTTTAAACTCCTGCTTAATGTATGAAACACTCCAAGATTTAGGTAGGACAGATAAGATTAAAATTATTTCACTCATTTTCGTAGCATTGAGGAACTTATCCTTCAGCTGCATAATCCTTTCCTTGCCAGCTTGGTGGAAGTGATCTTCTTGTTCAGGAATATCTTCTTGAATGTTCACCCTCCCCACCAGTAACCTTTTGAAGAGGTAATTTCTAAGCAGTGGTGGCTACTATTAATTTCTTTGCTGGATATTTGCTTGATCTGTGCAATTTTTTAGTTATTACAGGTGTTTGATCCAGGGATTTTAACGTCTCGTTCAGTTTTCCCAAGCTAATTTCTTTTCCTGGAGTGTACTGACTCCCATCAGTTTCATCAGTCCCACTATCTTTCATAGAACTAACTTATGACTGTCTGAGAACCTTGACATTTAATAGTGAATGTAGCCCTGGTTGAAGGTCCTGCTGCACCATAAACACTACTCTGGTAACCGTCATTTGCGCCGTTCTCTGACTGACTTTCTGGCTCGTGTTGAGAGTAACCTGGACTGTTCTTTTCGGCAACATTTTCTGGGTTGTTGAATTTTTCCACACCCACTTTACGTTGAACACAGAGTTTCCTACCCTCTATTACAGCAGGCACTGTGTCATGATAGAAATTGTGGAACTCTCTTGTAATTGTCCACAAATTAATCGAGCGAATGTTTCTATGCAAATTCAAGGGATTGCAGCACTGCTTTTGACAAACCTCATAGAACAGTAAATAATCCTTACAATGACGACTGCACACACTGAGTACTACATTCACACCACTTCCCAATTTGATAAACTGAATTTCACGAGTAGCTGTAGAGAGTAGAATAGCTGCGAAAACTCCTCAATACCGTTTCACTCGATCTTTTCTTGTTTAAAGCAACACCAACGGAACTCTTCATGATCAATGGCTACATAATCAACCGAAGAACGTTTACTCACACTGAAACACGCACACTAAAAATGAGACCAAGGAGAGTTTTGAAAGGTCACTGACGGAAGACAGACGACAACTGACTAATTGCTTGCAAATGCGATAGTTTGTGAGGGAAAAAAATTTCATGGGTGGCTCTCTGCTTTTACCATTGTTTTTTTTACCAGGGGTAAATATGTGAATGTGTGAGGGTGGGCGACTGCTACTGGGCGCAATGCTTATAGAGATGTTTCTCAGACCATAATAAAGGGTATGCGAGAGAAATGGGATAGTGGAAGAGAGTAAAGTAGCATTGGAGGTCTAAGACTGGGCAAGATTTGTCTATTGTTCTCCGAGCACGGCCGCTGGTGGGCCCATGCTCGCCCCCGCTGTTAAGCACGTTGCCGCTAATCCTGGATTCTAAAGCGGTGGTCACTTCAGTGAGAATCGAAAGGCAAATGACATGAGTAAAGGGAATCCAAGGGTCGGTATACAGTTAAAATTGGTGAAAAAAAGATGGAAAAAGAAATGCGCTGATGAGATCTGGAGAACCGACTGATGAACGTTCGGCGCGAGAGTCAGATGCCGCTGTGGCGGGAGGCAAGGGTTATGCCTTCAATCAAAATTTTTTTTCTTTCTTATGAGAAATATTACCCCTACTAAATTTTTTTAACTTGTAGAGGAGGGTTGTATCT
Source organism: Ceriagrion tenellum (assembly GCA_963169105.1). NCBI lineage: Eukaryota > Metazoa > Arthropoda > Insecta > Odonata > Coenagrionidae > Ceriagrion > Ceriagrion tenellum. The sequence continues at coordinate 92,173,251 of OY720632.1, read as the reverse complement.
ACAACATATAAAAAATGAGGAAAATCGAAGGCAAAGATTCATCGTCAAAAATCGATTTAAAAAATTGAATTTGTTATAAACTTTATTTAATTGTATAAATTTTATAAAATAAACCATCAATTATCTTTCTCAATTCAAGACCTTTAAAATGAGTCATTGCATGTGTTTTTGTCTTCCTTATTTCCTGAGATATGCCTTCAAATGCAAAAGACACTTTTGTAAAATTCTAGTTTTACAGCATTCCAATATCTCGCAAACCGTTATTTGTATTACAAAATGGCTGGGGTATTTTAGTTTTGTTATCAAATGAAGATGATTTGCCATATTTGATGGAAATCGGTTTACTCAAGGGTAATCACCTGGTCGAATTTGGATGGAATGATCCATATACATTTAAGTTTGTTGTAGCTTTCATACACTAATAACAAACAGTAACTTTAATAGATGGTATAAAAAGTTTTAAAGTCAAATCACACAAAGTGGGGTATATATAACAGTTATTTATTAGTCTTAGTTATTTTTTGAGAAATTGTGCATATGACATAATTAATGTTAGCCTTCAGTTGACGTTCAGTCTGATATGTGGAACAGAGTTCAAGAGCTATCCTCAGGAATGCAGACAACAAATTATCTGCTCTTGAGTTGTAGATAGCAGCCATATATTGATTAATTCTTTTTTTCTACATTAACAGCCAAAAAAAATAATGCTGTTCCAAGATCTGTTACTAAGTCTGCCAGAGCTAGAAGGAAAGTTACTGTATCAAGTTCATCTGAAAGTGATTTTGAATCATCAGCAGAAGAAAAAGGTATTTATGGACTTCATAAAGTACTTCATTTTACCATTTATGTTTCATCCGCATTTGAGTTTTTTATCATTAGTGCATTTATATTTGCTTATGGAACTGGAGTACATATTTCACACCATAGGGGTGTACAGTAGGGTGGTTCGAAAAAAGGCTTTTCTCGCAAATCGTTTCGCGAAGGGTTCCAAACCTAATCATTTGCTATGACTAGGAAGTATGCACAAGATTATTGCTCAGGGTTGAGGCTTTCCACTCTAACCTGACAAAAATATGAGTTTTTACGCGCATTTTCAGGAATTATTGACTTTTCAAGGGTTTTTCCTCTATATTTCTTAAAATAATTTTTTTAAATGTTTACTCTCAATAGGATTAATTGAAAATAGTTCATTAAACACATTTCAGTTGATATTTAGGGAATATCTTGTTTCCACAGAATTATTGAAAAAGGTGATAACTTCATCCAAGACTCATTTAAATTTGGAGAATACAATGTTAGTTGCACAGAGATATAATTTGAGTGAGAGAGCTACCGCATCTGTTGCTTCTTCAGCTTTAGCTGACGCTGGTTTAATATCAAATGAGAATAAGTCTTTTGTTATAGAGAGGAACAGAATTCGGCGTGATAAACCAAAACTTCACACATCATTAAAACGAGAATTCTGTGAAAACTTAGTTGTATCGATAAGTGTATATTTTGATGGAAGGATAGATGATACCATTACTCAAGTCTAACTAGGATCAAAATTTAGACAGATGACAGTCAAAGAATAGCTATATATTTGAAATATACTGATAAGTTGCTTTAAACAGAACGTGTGAAACCGTTGTGCTTAATTCACCATCTTTTTGTCAGTGCATCGATAATTACTTTGCACTTTTTTAACATATTATATACTAAAAGTGTGAAAACGGTCGAAATTGAGCTCTTTAATATTCACCATAGCTACGCATGGTACATAGTTTCACGCAATCGCATTAATTGCCATTGATGAATTTTTATAAATTTATGAAACTGTTTACTTGAATTCTGCATTGAATTTATACAGCTGATTACTGTCGGTACTTGAGGTTAATTTGATGATCGACTGGTGCATTCCAGTATATGACCATACAAGTATGCGTGCGCCTTAAATGAATTTAACCATAAACGAAAAAGTGGTCTTATATTTTCTAGTGACGTTTTTTACCCAATCTATGGATTTTAATGGTTCAAATTTACTATGGAAGCTTATTCTAAAGAAAATGATCGAGAGGTAGTAGACTGTATTTCGATAAAAAACAAAATTTTGGCAGAATTTCGAAAACTCCTGAAAAATGCTTAAAAATGAGTGAAAAATCGACCTTAAATACTCTGAAATAAATTTTTTACATCACATATTCCATAAATATCAACTGAAATGTGTTTAATGAACTAATTTCTATTAATCCTATTGAGAGTAAACATTAAAAAAAATTATTTCGAGAAATATGGAGGAAAAACCCTTAAAAAGTCAATAATTCCTGAAAATGTGCATAAAAACTCATTTTTTGTCAGGTTAGAGTGGAAAGCCTCAACCCTGCACAATAATCTTGTGCATATTTCCTAGTCATAGCAAATGATTAGGTTTGGCACCCCTCGGGAAACGATTTGCGAGAAAAGCCTTTTTTCGAACCACCCTAGTGTACAGTAGGGTGGACTGATTTCCACCTTTTTTCAGAATTTCTTAGTGCCAAATTTCATGGTGGAAAATTGCCTTTTAGAGTATCAGTTTCATACCGAATTCTGGTGTTTTCAAAATATGCATAACATACCATGCCCTTGCCTGCCTAAAAATAAAATCAGGTGCATGTCAGAAGTTTAATCCACTAAAACTGGTTAATGGTGGGGTTTAATGCCCTTACCAGATTGTAATATACCTCTTGACGTTTGCTCAATGTGGGATTCTCCTCTGCCATACTTGACTTAGTAAATGCCACTGTAGTTCTCTTGATACACAGTCTTCAACCTTGCAGAGGAGGGTGGCTGTTCTTTTGTTCTCTCAGTAGTGATTCTAATCTGCTACCATTAAATGATTGATGGCTTGTAGGGGGTCACAGTGTTTTAAAAAAAGTGAATTGTTTATACTTGAAAAAATTTATATTTTACTGTACAAATGTGTGTTAGCACAATGTGAACCAGATATCTTTTTATTGAGGCACCATTCATCCTGGTGGACTAAGAATATTCAGTACACACCATGTATTGTCACATGATAGGTTCATGTCTGAAATGAAATTATTCTGCTCAGATAGTCTTTCTAACATCCGTGGTTATGAATACCATCTAGTGTGTCCCTCTTGATTTAGAAGTAAACCTTGTAGGTGCTTGTCTATGTTTCAAACAATTGATTGGAAATTTGAAATACAATCAGATGGCCTTAAAGGAGGCAACAATAGTCTTTAACATGTGGCATGTTTTACGATAGTATTGACCCTAAGGGCTGGTGAAATGACCCTCCGAATTTTTTGTGTATATTCCAGGAAAGAAGTCAGCCGTAAAAAATGTACAGCGGAAAAAAGGGGGGAGAGGCAAGCAGAATGCTGACTCAGATGAAGAAGGTAAGATTAAATTGGGTGACTATAATGATTTGAAGGTTGGAAAAGTGTATAAACATTTGTTTATTATTTTTAGTCCATGTTAATTCTCTTGACAATTGCCCAGTTCTAGTAACATGTTTATATTTTTCTTCTATGGCATCTTAGTTTTCAAATTATTTTTTCTATTGGAGTATGCTATAGATATGGCATAGACATTAGTTTTAATGTATTAATTACTTATTTTGTAATGCCTAAGCTCCTGTAAACATTATAGTTCCTGGGAAAGAGGGAGGATGAGGGTGTGTTGAAAATTGTGTGAAAATTGATGCTTTTTTTAAAATTAGGCTGAGTGGTACTTTTTAAATCACTCATTTCAGCACCAAAAAATTGAAAACCAATGGTAATTGCTCTTTTGACTGCACCAGTTGGGGCTTTAAATCCTGTATAAACTAAAAAGCAGTTAGCCTTTTTGAGTTGGATTCACTTTGGCTGATGCACTTTGATATTATACATGAGTTCCCATCCATATGAGGTGATGACCTCAGCCTCGCTGATGACTTCTGTCTCAGCAGTTATGCACCCCAGTGAGCATTTTCGATACCCAGGGTGAGAACAACTTCAGGTAGTTAAAGCATTCTGTTAGAATTCCATGAAGACACTTCCTGAAACTTGTGAAAACTCATGAGATAAGGACGAAATCATATGTCATCAGTTTTCTTGAACTATAGGATCAGCTTTCTGCATCGAGTCTTCAATGATGACATATAGAAGCCCTCTTTGCAGTTCATCTTGAACATAAGTACAGCCAACTTTAAATGCTCCTAACCATTTTCTTACTATTCCATCACTCATATTGTTTTATCCGTAAACTTCACTGACATACGGATGAATTTTTACAGCTTTCACATCTTTTGCTTACAGTAAACGAATAACTTTTCATATTTCACACTCTGCAGGATTTTCAGTTAACTGAGGCATTTTAAATAATCACAAAGGTAAAAAAAGACAAATGCTTCCATTTTGGCATCCGTGGATAGCCAATAGGTACAGGTACTCGGCTCACATGCGCAGCTCACCAACCCCAGTACTGCAGTGGCCATATTTAAAAATAGTGATTACCTTAAAAACATGCCTCATAATTGGGAAGAATTACAGAGAAAGACTAAGAATGGAATACATCAAGAAAATCATGAGGGTCGTCGGAGTAAATGATTATGTTGGAATGAAGCTGTTGGGAGAGAAGAGTGTGGAGTGGAGATTTGCAACAAACCAATCTCCAAGTTGATGACTACTGATGATGATTCAATGTATGCATGTCTAATACTTATCACAATGCAAACTTAGTAGGTGAATATATAGGAATGCCTCTGTCTTTTATATGCCATTTTTTGGCTGCCTTCCCAGCTCCCAAATGTTTGTATTCACTGTCAGTAAAATTTTGTATGCATAAAGAATAAAGATACGGTGTGATATGCTAATACATGCATAACTTCATGACACACAGGTCAAATGAAACTGTGCATGTGTACACAATTTTATTTCGTGAATCATTAATGTCTTCTCCCATTCCAAATTATGTAATTTCTCAAGATAACCTTTTGTAGGCATCCTGGGGTATTAAGAGTCTACATAGCTGAGGAATTTAGTTGTCTCTGTATCTAAGGTATCATAGAACTGCAAAGAGAATTTGATTTAGTTGTGACTTTCTTCTTTCCTCTAGGAATACCTTATCTGAGAATGGCTGAATAATTGTTTTTTGTGCCCGATTAAAACTGAAGATACATGTATCCTTACTGTGCACAAAATATCTAATTACCTGTTTCAGAGTTTGAATTTCTTTAATAAAATAAAATAGAATACATAAATGTTCACCAGAATTTTGAATGACTGAAATTAAAACTTATGTTGATTACCACACAAGAGATTTTATGGTGAATTTTGAGGGAAAAAAGTGCATCCTATACGTCAGCAAATTTGGTGCATGAATACAGTTTGTTGAATGGACTAGATGAATGCTCCTTTTAATATGCATTGTAATTTGCCATTTCTTCTTTGTTTATTGAAGTACTGCCTGCAGCCAAATCTAAAAGAAATCCAAGACGTAAAGTGACATATGATGAGAGTGGTTCTGGTAAGTATTCATCTTCAGATTTCCAAATGTATCTGTTCCCTTTACCTCTCTATTTTCCATAATATTTGCAAAATATGCAATTTCTTTCAGAAAAAGAAAACAATCAGGAAAGTAGCACAGAAGATGCAACACCATCTCCTGAGCCCAAAAAGCAAAAACGTGGGGCTAAAGCTGCCCCCAGATCTGCTAGAAAATCTGCCAGAAACAAAAGATAATGATATTTTGACTTCTTATGTACCTGTATGTTTCTGTCTCTGTAAATTTTTATCTTTTTACATTTTATTAAAAAATTATATATAATCTTGTAGAAAAATAAAAAAATAATATATATCCTATGTGCCTTTATTAGTTTTATCCTTTCATTTGGACCCAACTTCTCATGACTTTTCAGGTACCCTTTGATGATGATCTCTTGTGTGGCACCTAGATTTGCTGCTCTAGTTTAAGAAGTTTAATGATTTACTTAACGGTGGTACTGAAGTTTTTTGTTTGAACCCAATGGCTGGCTAACTTTTCTGTCCTGCTGTCATCAACAAGTCAGGATGCTCCGTCTGTGAAGTGATCTTAAATTCGTTCCCTTAACTTGAGAATCCTAGTATGTGGAAGAGAAAAAATGATGGTAGAAGTCACCCTGAGAGGAGAGAAATTAGAGCTAGTGGATTCCTTCACCTATCTTGGAGTTGCATAGCATGGGACGAAGAAGTACAACCGACATCAAGTGAAGAATATCCCACGCTAAGAAGGCATTCATGGTAAAAAGAAAACTGCTGTGCTCTAAGAGGATAGGACTATAAACCAGAAAACATTTGTGTGGAATGTAGCACTAGAATGTAGCAGAACAGACTAGAATATCTCAAAACCTGGTGCTGGGGGATGATCATGAAGATAAAATGGAGAAAATAAGAAATGATGATGTGGGTAGAAGAGGACCATATGGAACACCATACAGAAAAGAAGAACCAGATGGATTGAAGACACATAGGGCATTATGGGTTTGTAAAGAACATACTTGAGTCCATATTGAAACAATCCTTGTACTTTTCCACTAATATTTATTAATGTACTACACATTTTGCAGCTTACAGTATGGATTCAAATATAAAATACTTCCACGAAGTGACGCCTGAGGGTGTAAAGTTAAAGCATAATTGAAGGTAAAATAGAGGGAGAAGCCCCCAGAGGAAGACCTAAGAATAAGTTCATGGACCAAAGAAAGTGGAAAGTACATGGGAAGAGCTACCAGGAGGTAAGGGACCTAGCATTAGACAGGGAAGGATGGAGGGCTGCAGTCAACCAATTTTAGGATTGCACGACCAATGATGATGAATATGAGAATCTTGCTTCCTCCTGGACTCCCAACAGACCCTATGTATTTTTTCTTTATTTATACTACATTCTAGGGTATTTAAAGCATGTAAATCTAACAGGTACTATACCGTGGTGGTTTTAAGAAAATGCCGGAGGCAGCATGTATGTCATGGGCAAGTTTAGAGGACGTTAAACTTAAGTTAGTTTATCCTAGGTTATAAACAAGATGCGTCAATGACAGCCCAATAAAAGTTCATTTTTAAGCTCACAGTAAAGAGACTATTTCTAAAGCAAGAAGTATATTAGCATTAACATATTTTGCTGTGAGTGAAAAAAGAGAGGCATATTCAAGATTGATAGCGCCTAGATCTGAGTAAAAGCATAGAAGGCATGTGATGGTTACTGATAGAAAAAGAAGGAATGTACAATCACTGAAAGAGGGTAAGGAAAGAATGATAGTGGATGAGGCTGGCAAAATGCAGAGTGATGTTGAAGGCAATTAGAAATTGGTGAGAAGGTGAGGACAGGGGAAATGAAATAACAAAAATGGCAAGATCATATGGGATGAAAGCAACATCAGGGAATTTGGAGGGAGTATATTGAAGAATTTTACAATAATGGTGCAGATGATGAGGAGTCTTGCAAATGAGTACATATGTGAGAATCTCTGTAAGGAAATTGGAATACCGTATTGGACAATATGATTTATTTTAGCCCCTTGGAGAAGGTCTAAAATTGCTGTGCATCTTATTATCGTGCCCTAAGAAAATACAATTCTGGGATATAACCCACATAACATTGGTGTGTGGATCAGCAGCTGGTTCCTTGCAATTTCCGATACAAACTTAGTTATAAAGAAAACAATACACATAAGCACGTTAGGCAGAGTACTATTCACAATAATCAGTGCTTTAAATAATCGGTACACATGAGAGGATGAGCTGATGGAGTAAAAGTAATGATTATGAACCACATTTATATCTGTAAATGCTAGGCCTGTGGGATGATATTTACTCAGCACCATGACCTTGTGGTCACTCCTAGCAACATTATTTCCAAACTCCAACAAATTAATAATGGAATGTAAAGCTCTCGGGTTTCCAACCTGGTGATAGTGGTTTTTGGCACCTATGTTTCAAAGGCGTAGTCTGTCATCATCCTCAGGGTGATAATTTTGGCCTGGAGAGTGTCACTTTTTATTTGCTCTGCAGATGGGCTCAGCTTGCTTCTGTTTGGCCCTCTTTTCACACTTTTTATCGTATGAGTCTCATTACTGAGGACGATGGCAGACTATGCCTTCGAAACATTAGTGCCACAAGCTACCATCCGAAACCCAAGAGCTTTACATTTTAAGCAATCACTGGGAAAGCCTTGGATCTCAAATTAATAATGGTGGAATGTTTTGAAGGTTTTACTGTGAAGTGAACCAATGTTTGTTGGTGGAAGAGTTGGGGACTGACAATGAGTGATGTGTCAATTTGCAACGAAAATCACTAAAACTTGACATCCCGAGTGAATTGACTGCGAATGTTAGGCAGAGATGAGAGAAAATAACAACAACCTTAGCCAGTTTGATTAACTTCAAGCAGGAACATTTATATGACAAACAAGTATTACAATTGAAAACAAGCCCATAGGCTAAATACCATAAACTTAATATGTAGAAGACGATCACAAGTCACCACTTCAGCTGGTCCCTTCTCGTCTGCGGTCAGTTTCAAAAGAGGCCAGGCCCAGCATAGAGACTACGCAGCTGGTGATTGAGGGGAGTCTGCTGACCATCGCAGGAGTTGGGTAATCCTTGTCGTGTCGTTGATTGGTGGAGGAGACTGCACTAGCGTTCAGTCAGTCAGAATAGAGTGCACCACTATCACTTTCAGTACAAAAATGAGCTGATTGTTCCATTGCAGACAGTGAATCACGAGGCCAAATGCACGAGGGATAGTCGCAAATGGCATTTGTGAGTTTTTGGTGATGAGTGGTTTTACTGGCAGAGTGGTTTTTGCAAAGTGGGAGGGGGAAATTTTGGCACAAATTCAGTTTGAAGGAAATATCCTCAAAAGCTTGGCTACTACCTATGATGAGTAGGGTTGAAAAACTTTGGCCTTTAAACAAATTGGCCATGTTCCTAGGGATGGGAGAAAGAGTCATGATGCTAATTTCAAACTACAAGCCATTTTAAAAGTGAAATAGATATCAATCACAGATGCTGTTCAATAATTGTAAGTGTGCAATGTTCATTGATGGATGAAAAAGGAGTCAATGTTGAGTGCTTGCAGCTGAACAAGGAAGGATCTACAGGGACCAAAGAAAGGAAAAATGACTGAAGTAGAAGACATCACTGCAGATTTTGTGTGAGCTCAGGAATTAGGGTGCTTCCATAGCTCGTGAGGCCATTGTCATGAAAGCTTCATGAGCAGCACAAGGCTTGGGGACCTCAAGGGGCCATTATTACATTTAAGGCGAGTCTTGGAAGGGTGAAGAGATTCATGATTGCTATTTTTTTTATCACATCACGTTATGTTGAATGTGAAGTTGTTAACTATATGTTGGGTGAATAGGGGAATGCTGATCAAATTCCAATGTATTTTCATACACCCTCCTATACAAGGGAAAATAAAAAGCTTTCTTTTCAGTGCTAACTAAATCGTGGGGCTATGAAAAACTCGGAGGGATGACAATGCTCTGCTGCACTGCTGATGGAAGAAAATTATGCCACTGATTGTATTAAAAAGAAAAGCGGTACTCAGAGAACACAGTTTGATGTGGTCACACACAACCTCAGTGATGCCTTTTCCGGTGCTATTGGGCAGCTCTGAGACTAAAAAACATGCCCATTTCTGATGCCCAAAACAATAACTGCCTGTCTCTCTTTGGAGTCATTACTGTTGAGGGATGGTTCTATTTTATGATTGGTATGGTGTGAGGTTGTTGGTTACATCCTGCCGTTGACTTCTTTTTTATTAAAGAATAAAATCCGTGAAAAGAGTCAGTACATGATTGGAGGGGCATGTAGATGCATGGCAGACATTTTCATTGAGATCACATGTTAGACATTTTCATTTTATTATTTAATAAAATACTTTGAGCCAGTGGGCGATAGGAGTCGAGTCATGATGTAATGTAGGCTAGTGTAATGGTCAAAATTATTTTAGAATAAAATCCCTGGACCCAACAGGTAATTGAAGTGGGGGTTTAGTCTTGTTTTGGATAATTTATTTTACGTAAGAAGAAGAGGTTAGAATAGAAGATCTAAAAAGAGATCTAATGTGCAAAAGATACCTACTAGATCTGTTGATAGTGTCTGGTTTTGACGGAAAAAAACTCTCTTCTGCTCCAAGGTCAGATCTAACCCCTACAGCATTAGTATGGCCAAACCTGCCCAGGGAAAAATATTTGGTCTGTAACTGGACTAAACTATACAGGATTTTAAGGAGGTGAAGGGAAGTGGTCAGGAAACTGTCCTGGAATCTTGTCTGTAACTGTGCTGCAATATTCCATGGTCTGCGACAGGTATGGAATCTGGTCTGTTACTGTATTGCCATATCGTGATCTGCAAAAGGTCTGGATTCTGATGTGTAACTGCTCTGCAGTATTCTGTGGCCTGTAACTGGTCTGGAATCTGATTTGTGGCTGTACTGTAATCTTCGATTGCAGTGCATCAGATCCCATGTGACACAGGCTAATGACATCACACGCCAACTGGAAGCTGTTTGTTTTGCCATAAAAATGAATGCTTTGTGGGGGAAACTTTTTACTTTTCAGTATTTCAAAAAATAAGATGCACCCTAATAAATAGTCCCTTTTGGATAAAAGTGTCTTTTGGATGTACTGCGTTATAATTACTATTTCAGCAATAGTTTTGCCTGGCTATTCTGCTGGCTTTGCCAGGCTTTCTAAGCATCTCAGAAAACCTGACGAAGCTGGCAGAATAGCCAGGCAAAAATGTTGCTGAAAGAGTAATTATAATGAAGTACAAAATACTTTTTTATCCAAATTATAATGAACTGCGAGAATCTAAAAACAAAATAGTCCCTTTTTTGAGTCTGTTGGCTCCTTCCAAGTTCTCAAGTGCATTTAGTTCATTTTGAAACCCGAAACATTACAATGACTAACCGAGGCCTTTCCCCGTGTGTTTGGGCACCTTTGCAAATGACTCAAAAAAAGTTCCATGACCTCTCTGGAGGAAAAACTGAGATATGTATCTAGAAATTTGGAGAACATTGGAATACTCCTGAAATGGCTCTAAAATCCTTATAAGTGGAACTAGGTTGATGATTTTTTCCATTCTAATCCATTTCAGACGTGGAATATTATTGTTGACTTACGACTTTGTCTTTATCCCATTCCATTACAGATTTCAAGGTGAACTTGGAAAAATTTCTTGGGATGTGTTGGTCAGTTCTCCACTATGATGCTGAATGCTCATTGCCATTGCAGGACTGCGTATGGATAGCAATGTACATACCATTACTTAAAAAAGAGCGCATGCACTTTAAGCTTCGGTAATCCTTGGAAAATTCCTGGAAATTTCCAGGAACTGTGGCAACAAGTGCAAATGTTAAGCTAGTGCGTTCATTTCTTTTTTTGCTTCTCTGGGAATGCAATGTGCAACTGTGAATCGGAAATAGGGGTTGGTAGGGACAAATGTATATGCTTTTACAACATCCAGGAGTTCTGGAATTTTCCTGGAGAAGTATTTTCAAAATAATAATCAACATATTGCACTTGCATCCCCTGTTTGTTACAAGTATAAAATAAACCAATTATATTACATCCTGATATCTTGGTATTTTTGTGGACTATTATTATATAACCAACAGTATCTGTCAAATTACAGGTATAAAATGAAAACAAAATGGTTAATTTCATCATTTAAACAATAATACAACATTTTGCGAGTGCTCTCCTGGTGTTCCAAATATCTCAGCTGTCCCTCCAGGGAGGTCGTGGGCCTTTTATTAATCATCTAAAAAAGTACCCGAAGTCATTGGAAAAGGTCTCGATTTAGTACTTATAAATGCTCGGGTCAGAACCTAAATGCACTGCACTAAAAGGGAAATAGAATCTGATCTACATCAGTTAATTGCAACTGTGCAGCAATGGCGACGTTCCTGTCAAACTTGGAGACCATAAGATATAACGGAACTTTTTGTATTCGAATTCAATTATATATCTTGAATATTTAACAACCAAAGTAAGAGCAGAATGGACTCATGACGCTAATTGTTGATATTTCAAGTGCTGCATGGTTTTATCACCCCGACGCCACGGACGCAAAATAGCGTATGACAAAAACTTGAACTTTCTTAACACTATTTAGAGCCAAGATGTCTAAAGTATATGGGTATCGGTGTTCATAAGAAATAACCGATATATTGCTAATTAAAACAAACCGCTCTGTTAACCTTGGATCGCTAGCCAATAAAAACTCATCCAAGATCTTTGACGACGACCAATAGCGACGCCGATAACAGCGCACCCCGTTGTTCTGTTTTAAGAGGCAATTTTCAAAAAGTGAGACGCTTGCTTGGTTTAAGCCCAGTCAATTTCTTATAACTGTTTTACTTTACCTAACGGTTAAATATGGAGCTTTCATATCAGCTTGAGGACTTTTCATGCGACTTAGAAGAGTTACAACTTTTGAAAAAGCTTAAGGTGAGATAGTACAGACGAGTGAAATTAGTTTTCTTCCTTGTGTCTATAGGTTTACCTGAGAATGGGGAATTTGTTGGCCTTAAGCATCAAATGAACACTTCGAAAAACAGTGCGGTGTTACGGCCTGGCTACACGATGCATTTACCCGTACGAGTTAATGTGTGAATGCATGAACGCGGTAATTAACGCGAAAATTCATCGTGTAACCACACCAACTTGTACGAATGCGTGAACAGGAAAATAGAACCTGCTCTACTTGGTTCATGCATTCGTACACAATCTTGTTCATGAACTCGTACGGGTTGATGTATCGTATAACCAGGCCTTTAAGTGCTACTAAATCAAGCTGAATCGCGATGAGGAGGTTTTATAGATGAAATAAGCTTTTTGATTTCTTTTCCTCATGATCGTACTATAATACATATAATGGCCATGCTGATTTTTATTCAGTTCCGCTACCGTATTAAAAATTTTTCGATTGGGAATTTAATTGCGGCCATAGCGAGCTGCAATTCTGTGGCGATATGAGTGCGTGGTCAAAGAGAGATTATGCTCTTTATGGATGTACAGAATTATTATATTTATCAGAATTTGATTTTTTGCATGTGGCGTTAGACGAAGTTGTATTTCTTTTCATGTGACAGCATTATAATTATAAATATTTGTTCGTATTTGAGGACGTGCAATGCATTATTTTAGAGTTAAGTAACAGTTTCTTTTCAGACATTAATTGTAAGCATTCGTTCAATAGGGTCTAGCCAAATTTTGGAGCCATGCTCCAGAAGAGACCAATAAACCTGCTTATGAATGGAGGTACAATGATCTGGCATTGCTTTTGGCCTCCTGTGATTTTATCACACATGCTTCAATTGCTGTTAAGCTCCTTACAGCTTATAATCTGGCCCAAGTTCTACGTATTCGCCAGTCCAAGCATCCATATGACAATGAGCAGTTGAATGTAAGTTGATTGTGATATGCAGGACTTTGAAGTGGTTAGGTATAGGTATTTGATTTATTTTTGATATTTGTCCAAATCTATTCTATAGGTTACTTTGTTGCTATCTTCTCTCCCACACCTTTTTGATGTATTGTTTTTAATTTAATATCACTTCACATATTTCTGGGCTTGGCTTGTATCATCTGAGTTTTGTACATTTTGCATCGTATTGTATAAGAATGAATACAAATGAATATATGAACTCAAAAATTTTGATTAATGCATCAAATAGTCAACGTCTGTTTTGGTTGAAATCCAATTTTGATCCCCTGTTTACTGTGAGACAACCACAACATCGTGAAAGTGAAAGCTTTTATCTTCCATGCCACCTCACCCACTATGTGCGGAAACCCTCATAGTGTTTTGTATACTTGAATGGTGGTTAGTCTAAGGGGCAGGAGATGGGGTGGACTGGTGATGGGCTACATCAGATTATCCTTGCTCGCCATTCTTCGAGGGATCATTTGTACAAAGAGCAATGCAGGCTTGAATATTTTTTCCTTCGCAGTAGCCTTAAAACAAGTAGTTGTAGATTGAAGGCATGGATAAATAACTAGTCTTTGATCCAAGAGGATTGTATATCCTTGATCTGGTCTTAGGCTTTTGCAATATTCCTGGGAAAATTACCAAATAATGGGAAGTTTTGTACCTTTTATAAAAAATCTTTTTAAATATTGCAGAAATGACTTGATAAGAAATTTAGTGTATTTTATGCAGAAAATTATTAATTGACATAGGAAAACGTACTTCAAATCTTCAGTTAATACAGTAGAGCCGCAACTGGGAAAGCTGTAATTTTCAGAAACTAGCTTTTTAGCCCAGGTAAAAAACCCCCATAAAGTGGTGAAAAATTGGTCTGGACATGACTTCATGAGAGTCAAAATGATGCCATAGTAATATGCCAAGAAGTCTGGTTACCATCTTTCTTAAATGAACCCATTAGTTGAGTCAAAAAATGTGTGGTCATTAAATTTTGATTTTAAACCAAAAGATGACCAAGTTAAAGGTCTAGTGGTTCCCAAAGTGGGCACTACCATTCCCTAGGGATTGCTTTAATCTAGGAGGGCAAAAAGAAATTAGAAGGCAGTTTGGGGGCACTGGGGCAGGGGAATGACTGAATGGTATCTTTTGTGACCTGGGATGAATTTATTAAATTATCTTGCACACTGCATTCTACCCTAGTGGAAAAAAAGCTGTGTGATTTTTAGTTGAAAACTGTGTGAAATAAACTCTTGTGTATAGAATGTGAAATGGGACACTTTGATCATTAATTTCACAGACTTAGGAGAAATCTGTTCATGGGATTAACCTGTGGAATCTCTGGGAAAGGTAGGGTAAAACTGTGATTTTTATGTAAACTGACAGAGAAACCATGAATTCGATGGGAAATGTGTGGGTAAAACCTGTGAATTCTATGTGAAATGCCAAGAATTCACATGGAAATCCACCAGACTGAGGGTACCCAACTCTGTGCAAAGCATGTGAAATTTGTGACCAGAACTCAGTGAAATCCATGTGAAATATTTCCCCTCATATGCCCCCACCCCTTTCTTTCTCAACCCACCCTCCTCTTCCCCCTGCACCCTCCTCATCCATGCCTTTTCAGGTCCACACCCATTACACCTAAAGGAAATTTTAAAAGTGGAAAAAAATCTAGTGAACCATCTTTTCACAAATTTTAAATTTTATTACAAAAAAATTGAAACATATAAAAAACATAAACTGGAATGCCCAAGGTAGCCTTTTAGACTACTCTTGTTTTTTTATTCACATTTATCATAACAAGAAATTCTTCTTTAATTCTAGCCTTCTCAGGTTTCTTGTATTTCTTTTCTCATTGCTGCTTCATCGTCCTCAGACAGGAAACATTTCTTCACACATACTGAAAAAAGGCTAATATTAGTAATCACATCAATGGGAGACAACATTTAGGATCATGACCAAAACAATCAATGACAGGTTGTGGCATTACATTAGTGCTCCCCATTACTGAATTTGTCAGGGAAGAGAGTGATGGATTTGAAGTGGGTGGGAACAGACAAGGAACATGGAACAATTGCAGAGAAAAGGCAATTGAATTTCACAGGAGACATTAATTAGTAGTTACAAGCACTTGGTTTAAACATCATCTCAGGGAGAGATACAAATGGAAAATGCCAGGAGAGACTGCGAGATATCAAATTAATGGTAAGGCAATGATTCAGGCATAGCATCGAAAACTCTAAGAGCTATCAAGGGGCAGATGAAGACTCTGATCATAATTTAGTCTATAAAAGTATTGTTTTCAACGCTGAAGAAGAAGAGTGCAACAAAATGTGAGGAGTATATAACTGTTTTCTTGATATCACACACAGCAAAATTTTTATTAGAATTATTAATCAAAGGTTAGAGTGTTGGGCAAGTGACTATAAGGGTAATGACCATTTTAGGTTCCAGAAGGGAAGGTCTAATCGGGATGCAGCCATGGTGATGAGAACACAGAGAAACAGTATAATCAGGATATTTTTGCTTGCTTTGCAAATTTCAAAAAGGCATTTAACAGAATAAGAGGGGAAGAACTATTTCAGGTTCCTGGGAAAATGAGAATAGATAAGCAAGACAGGAGACACTATTTAAAAACTTAAACATGACGTGAAGTAACGGACGATCTCTGACAGTCCATCTGAAGTTTTTCGAAATGCTTCAAAATATCTAGCTTTAGACAAGCCACTCTTTTTTTTGTCCGTCTTGTTGCCATAATCTAAGGAAACCACTAGCAGAAGCTTTTTCAGTTTTTGACGCCTCGATTTTACCATCTACCATATTTTTCCAATGTTCTTGCATAAAAGGAAGATTATGCTATACTGGTTTTGCTAAATTTTTTAAATGCTCTGTGAAACGTACCTCAAAATATACAGGAAAGCGTAAAATGTTTTGCTTTTTACCTTAAGCTATTTTCTGAAGTTCTGCAAATTGTAGGGCAGAGAGGCTTGTTAAAATGCTCATATAGACTATATATCTGACTTCCAATGCTGGACTTCGACAACTGATGCCTCTAAATCGGTCATAGCGAAGTCAGCCCTGAGAGCCACGCACCAAAGACGAAGCAATTTTCCTTGCGAATATACTTTTATGTGAGCCCTAAGGCCAGTGTTTTGTCCTGTATTAGGACTTTCCCCATCTGTAGTTAAGCCTGTTAATTTTTCTTTTGCAACATCCACTATGCGCAGTTTTTCGAAAACAAGCTTCACAGACTCCAAGAGACCTTCGGCTCCTCATATATTAGATTTACTTTATCCTAAAAAAACTGATTTCTAAGCATAATCTGCAGAAAAAAATCGAGCTCTAACAAATTTATTGTCTATTCCTTATTTGTCTACTGAACCACCTACTTGAAGAGCGAAACAATCAGCTTTGATACTTTTTGCATATGACCATACTCCAGGGAGATGAGTTACTATATTTTCTTTTCTAGTATGTCCCCTTCTAATAAATGGGAAAGCACTCCATTTAGTTTTATTTTTGCTTGTCCAAAATGATTCATTCTCACCAGTGTGATGACCTTCATCTTCATCAGATGTGTCAATTTCAGAATCAGAGTTGTTATCACTTTTCTCTTCATAATCCTTGTCATCATCCAGTGACAAAGAGGCGCTCGGCCACTCTAAAAGTCATAAAGGAAAACGTAACAAATTATTAAATGAAATATCTGCATAAGCAACCAGTTGTTCAAAAGACGACTTATGACACTGTTTTTCTCAATCTTCTTTGTTTGATGTTGACTTTTGTTATATTTAGACTTTGAAATTCACTAAGCCTAAATAAAAACATGTTATTAAGAAATAAAAACTCAGAAATAAGGTTAAATTAATGAAATATTCTCATACATACCTTTCTTGGCTTGGTTTAATAACTGATCACTCGTGGTTTTTTAGCACCAATGACTGAACTAGGTAATGGTGTTGCACTGGTGTTCCAGTACATTCAGAAGGGAAAAATATTACTAACTCTGGTGGTTCGCTCAGGACAGAAGCGAGAATGAGTAGACTTTACTCGTGGTCACATCAGGTCGGAAGCGAAAAAACAATTGTTACACTGGTGGTCGCATTGGGTCAAAAGCTAGAACAATTTGTTACACTTATGGTCACATCAGGTCAAATTGACTGTTTCAGACAAATAAAGTATCATTGTGCAAATCAAATATTACTTAATGATAAAATGACCAGTAACAAGAGACTAGAGAGAAGGACTGAAAATGACATCATTCTATTACAAAAATTATCGAAGCAAAACCGGTCAGATCAATATGACCCGACACAACCAATGAACAGTTAAACTCTGAAGTATTGTCGACATGATGTTGACAAGTAAGAAACGTGAACAGGCGCTTTATAAAAGCTATGTGACTTTGAGTGAACCCCATCCCCTCCCCCTCGTTACCCACCGTAGGCTTTTTCAGCAACCCCCTCCCCCCTTAAGTTGGTTACGTAGTTTATGCACGACCCCTGAGTGGCACCACAAACCGCAACTCTCAATCTCATGGTAATAAGATGCTCAATCTCTGCTTTGTCGAGTGACACCTGTGACACTACCTATCGGCCATTACTCTAAATATTATCTCATGAACCTGAAGCCTGAAGGTGTGCAGTGTAAGGGTTATGACTTTCGCTTTTTTCTCAGTGTATTGGGTTTGGGATTACTTGTCACCCATGTACTTGGCGTTTAACGCTTCCTGACTTCATTTTGACACTTGTTGAACTTGAGTTTTTTCCTTTTTTTGCCGGCACCAAGTTCTGTCACTGGGCGACAAATCTTGGCACTAGGCAACATTCATGTCACCTACTTTGTATGTTATTTTATGCACAGGTTCACAAAAGGTTGATTTATTTCAGTTAAATAATTTTTTCAAGATGACATTTGCGCAGATGTCTGGTTTTATTTATACTGAAGGTATGTGATCTGTGATAATGGTGTTTGGGTGAATGTTTTTTTTCCAGAATATTCTTCTATTTTTAATAAATGAACTTCAGAAGTTTAACCATGAAAGGATTGATGCCAGCAAATATCAGGAAAGAATTTTGGAAATCCTTGTGTCACAAGAAGTAATTCTAGTCTTTTGTAATTTAACAGAACTTGAACAAGTTATTGTTAATGTATATAAAGCGCTGCTTAATGCTGCACAGTAAGTATGTTTCTGATAGATGCTCTATTTTCTATGTATCCAAAAAGTTAACTGCTAAATTTGCTGAATGATAAGCAATAATTCGAAATTTCCATGTTCTTAACATTTATTCTCTATTATTTTTATATTAGCCCTGAAATGTCATTGACTACCAAGGAAGGAATGATTAAACTTGTGGGCTCTCTGGTGGAACATTCACCAAATGTACCCCTTAAGATGCTCCAAATGATATTCTTAAATTGCCAGAGCAGAGTTCAAATGTCAAACAGACTCGTTTATGATATAAATGTGGCAATTTTAAGTAAATATGGTGATACTCTTGGGCCTGCCATTGAAAAGGTCTGTATTATGCTTCATGATATAGTATGTTCCCATTCTGACTCTGTGATATGTCGTCTTTCTTTGTAGATTTTGCTTTATATTGTATTTCTTAACTAGTATCATTGATCAATATGATCAATAATTCTACAGATAGGGAACATGGAGTGATGGGTGTAAGTTATGAGCACCAATACAGCAGCTACTTCGAAACAAAAAGTGAAAGTTCTATTTAATTTCAAAATTCGGCATGAACTCACAAAGCCCAGGAAATACAATTTAATGTGTCTCATTGAAGTGTGTTTGATTAGTCCCAATAATTACCTCTAGTGAGAATCACCCTGGCTGAAGGGTGAAAATTCTTTGGTATTGTTGGAAATTCAATTTAGCGGTCACTGCAGAAAATAGTCCAAGCTCCTTGAAGGCCTATAATTATTACCATTTAATGCAGGTGCATTTGTGTTAAACCCATAGCGGTGTCCCCAAAATATCCTCAGGTATTTTTTCAATATAGAAAAAAGTTAACAAAATATTTGGCTAGTGCTATAAGTAACTCCCAACAGGATACATGTGCTTAGGCCAATAGATGAGTCAGCATTTTTCCTGTTCGTTCCTTGTTCATTTTTATGTTAAGAAAATTGTGAACTTCATTACATATTTTGAACCATGTTGTTTAAGGGAAATATTCACTTCCATAATTGCATCTCAAGATTAAATTCACTTTTATTCCTCAATGGCCAAGAATGGCCAAAGGTTTGAAAGCTTATCACCCACAGCCTTTATATTATGCATAAGCTGCCATCACCATGATATGCTTAAAAACACAAAATGAAACCAAAGGTCAGAAATATTTAACAGAAAATATAAAAAAATATGTTATTATTAAATATATATATATAACATAATTTGATCCCTCAGGAAAAATTACTATAAGAACTAAAAAAAACTATAAGACCAACTGTAGAGACTACTATAAACACTACTGTAAGGAATCTTACAGGAAATTGAAAAGTTACTGTAAGGGAAGTAATAATTCATTTTAAAGTTTTTAAAGTTCACTGTAGGTTCAAACCTAAAGTTATTTAAAGTTTTTACAGTAATTCTACTATAAACATAGAGTAGTATAACTGTAAGTGTACAGATATGTAAAGTAATACTACTGTAACACTATAGTTGAATGTACTGTATGGCTACAGTTATATTACTGTAGTGCTGCAGTGAAATCACTTTACACTTACAGTAACACTTAATCCCAAAAGTAAATTTACTTTATTAGCTTCCAGTTTTTCCGGTGCAGCTGCGTCATGAATACTGGCCCACGCAGCTGTACTGGAAAAACTGGAGGTATGATCAACAACCGCTGCGGAAACCTTCGCTCTTATTACCTTATTAGCCTTTAGTATTATAGTGGGGCTAAGATGTTTCGTCCAACAGTCCTTCGCTATGTTTAATTGACCAAAATTTAAGGCTTGAAAAAAAATAAAATGAACAAATCCAAGTATTAATTAAGAAAAGTGTTAATGGTGCAAAGAAAATTTGACATTGTATGGAAGAGTTGAGGCAGGAGGTTCATGGTTATGAGTTAGTATCCGAAGCTGGGATTGCAGAATTATTCTCTTCAGCTGTGAGGTGTGTGGTTCGTGGCTTTTTGGGCTGGGGTGGTGGAGGATCAGGTAGTCCATGCTTCCTTCTGTACTCAGAGAGTATTGCCTTTGCCTCTGGAGTTTTCAAAAAATTGTTTAGTTTCGTGCTTATTCCCTTCTCCACTTCATCCTTGACCTCGTCTGCAGATTTACCGAATTGTTTCACTATATAATCTGTAAAATTAAGAATAGAAGAGAAAAAACATTTTAAATACCTTATTTTAGAAAAAGAGATGAAAGTAGTGTTTATGGTAAGTGAAAGAGAAAATTAAATTTCAACTATATAGCTATATTTGGCTCGAGAAAAGTAACAATATTATATAAAATGTGCTGTTGTGGCTGGTAAGTGATATTGCCAATTATCTCTTTTTTTGTGAAGGGGTCAGGGGGGGTTGCTGAATATTCCTCTTCACACATAGAAAAGAGAGGAAATACGGAAAGGAAACATTGCCTTCAACCAAGGTATAGTTTACAAGGAAATGCTAAGGTTCTACAAGCACATTAAAGGAGTTCAAAATTGCAAGAAGGGAGAATATGATTTTATGCGGGTTGTATTATGGTAGGGAAAAACCTCCTGTCAATTCATTTTTGAAGCCCTTTGTTGAAGAATTAGAAATTCTTCATGAACAGGGGGTACATTGTCATATCTCTGGTCGAGAAGGGTCAACTGTGGTGAAGGTGCACACAATTCTTGCCTCAGTTGATTCTGTTGAAAGACCTATGCTGCAAGGCATAAAACAATTTAATGGGAGTTATGGGTGCTCGTTCTGCTTGCGTCGGGGAAAGAGAATAGTGAGGCGGAGGCACTGCTCATGTATTTAAAGGTGTGGAAGGAGAACCTCGTTCCACAGGCCAACACCTTCATGATCTCGAGCGCTTAAAACAGCATAATCGAACCCATAAACGAAAAGTAAAACATGTCATGTCCAGGGTGTAAAGCATGCTACTATCCTGCTCTTAATGCCAGTTTTTAATATTATTTCATCTTTTGTGCCAAAGTATATGCATGCAGTTTTGGAAGGTGTAGTTTCCACCTTTTTAACTCATTGGAAGGATGCCTGCTATCAGGAGAGAGATTGGTATTTATCAAAAGGCAAGAGGAGGATTCTAAATGAAGGACTAGCAGCAATAAAACCACCAGCTGAAATCACAAGAGTTCCTCGTTCTATCGATCAGTTGGCTTTGTGGAAAGCATCCGAATTGCGAAGTTTTCTTTCATACTATTCTTTAGCAAGCTTAAGGGGACTGTTGCCAGTGAAATACATAAAGCATTGGTTTTTACTTGTCTATAGTGTGTCTGTATTTTTGAAGGAAAAAATTTCCAATTCTGAATTTAGCAGAAAGAGTGGCATTGTTAAAGTTTGTAGAGCAAATAAATGAGGTGTATCCTGATTGTGAACATCTCTACACTTTTAATGTTCATTTGCTGCTTCACATTCCGAAAGCACTGAAAAATTTTAGAGCTCTGTGGGCCTCATCAGCATTTCCATTTGAGCATTTCAATGGTATACTTGCAAGGTTCATAAATAATTCTCGAAGTGTACCACAGCTAATATGTCGATCCTTCTTGCGTTTATGTGACATTTCACACATTGTTGTTAGAATTTTTTCACGTGGTGATTGTTTGCCTAGTGGAAAAAAGTTGTTCGATGACATGCTCTGGAAATACTGCTCAAGTCAGTGCAGTTTTTCTCTTGCTGAGGAAGTGAGATTATTTGGTGCTAGTGACACTTAACAGTTGTCCCTCATTGAGAAAGTCAGCATAGAACGTCTAGTAGGTGCTGACATACAAAGTTTCGTCAAATCTCATCGACGTGTAATAATGAGAGGTACAGTTTTCCATGCTGGTGTGTATGGGACACACTCTGTACGAAACAACAGTGTAGTGAAAACTAATGCGGGTAATTGCATGTCCATACAAGGAATTGTGGTTATCAATTTGGTCCATTCAAATGAAACTGTTTGTGTGATAGTAGGTGAAGAGTTTCAGGTACAGAATGAAGAGCTTTGCACGGATAGAGATTTGGGTATTTCATCACAATCATTAATTTACATATGTCATAGGAATGGGCGCATTGTGGCTGACTCCCCCATATTGCATCAAAATGTGTGGCTATACCCAATGGTGATGAAATTTGTGTCATACCTTTAGTAAATAATATTGAAAGGGACTGAATATTTGGTTTTCAACAACTTTATCCATGTAGCGAGGAAAAAAACAGCCATTTGTTTAGCTATAAGCAACAGTTAACTGATGTTTATGCATAAAGGCAAATAAAAACTACAAACAGACATTACAAACATTTTGTTTTAACTAATTCCATGTGTCCTCCATTGATCGTTTTAACATGAATTCCTTTTTTACTGAAGTGCCACAATATATTACTTTTTATCATTCAATTGTCTATTCTTCGAGTGTGAAGTACCCCCTGATGGAGTGTGATTAGGATAATATTAATGGAGATCCTGCAAATACTTTGTTATAACTAGGACCAGGTTAACTCATTTATTAACTTAGCTAAAGACGTTATCCTATTTAATCTTTTATAAACAATGACCAAAGCCAATTACATGGCTGTTGAGCTAATTATTCAAGAAATTCAAAATCATGTAGTATGTGTGTGGAAAATCCTTGAAGTTGCACTCTTAAAATTTTTTATTACTGCTACTAAAATGAAAAGTGTGGCTTCGGTCAACTGCACAGCCCATCTGGTTCTTGCAGTTTTCCTACCCAAAGTAAAACACTAACAAAGCAAACATACTTTTAAAGTTCATACAGTTTTTACAATTGACTCTTAAAGCCATGCCCTATAGGCATCACTACTCTACAGCTACTATAAAGTTCTTTAAAGTTGCAGCTTTAAGTAACACTTTTTAGGAACCTATACTATAGAACAACAGTAAGGCTACTACTGTATGTACAGTTCAACTTAAGAAACTGTAAAACTACTTTAACCAAACTGTAAAATATTTTAAAGTTATTGTAAGGAACTATAAAGTACTTTAAGGGTCTTTATAGTAAATTTTCCTGAGGGATGTGATACTGATTGTGCTTTTTATCTTATGCCTATTACTTATCAGTTACATCCATTGATTTCAGATGTCAAATTTTGTGTCCAAATTAATTGAAATGGAATCACCAAGTGTAATTTTTCATTATGATACAATGGAACAATTCCATGAAGTAGAGCCAGAGACGTCTTTCGTAGAGCCAGAGTGTCTTTCATCAATATTTTATCTTGTTTTCTCCATCATTGACTCCATGCAAATATTTGCTATGCCAGTGCATAATAAACTAAGACTGATGCTACCATAAGATGCTGGTTAAAGCTGAAATCAAATGCAACTTTCAAAACTCGACAGACGTCATAAATTGTGCCATCATTCAACTTATGCTTACATTGAAAGTGAAAATGCTCTCTTAAATTTCATACAGATGCTAGTGCATATTCAGGATCAATGCTTTCTTTTGTTTCTGAAATATAGGTTTTGTTCGGAGAGTTTTTAGCAACATATTCTTGTCATGTAGCTTTAAACGATGACCCCACATCAACATTGGAAGATTTGAGGCATTCTTTGTCTCGTCTCTGGAAACTACATGGTATCTGTAGTGGTGTAACTATTCCTATCTTGAGGAATCTAGAATCTTTACTTTATACCATGCCACATGAATGCCGCCATACTCTGATGATTTTTCTTGGAAAACTGTTCTCGAACCCCTCAAATGTTGATCTACATAAAAATTGTTCATCATTGTGGGAAGGTTTTCTAGGCAGGTGAGTATTCCTTATCTCTTACTGTCTGCATTTATATCTTTTTAATTTCAAATTTTTGACATTTATGTCAACTTCTGAGGAAGATTATGATCAGTCCATGCAAGAATTTTGATTTGGAATGTATATTTTGCATTTGACATTTTTCAAAGCCAAACACTATTAACTTTCTTATTAACCATGTACATTCTAATAGCTGAAGTTCTAAGCATAGAAATTATTTAATTCACCAAATCTAAACCTGGCAAAGATAGGAGCTCTTGCTCTTATTTTAAGTTTTGCTCATGAGCTGAAAGAATCTAAACAGAATATACTGCTATAAAAAAATAGTGCTTGTAGTTATGTACTTAAATTTATGTTGATTCCTCTATTTTTCGAAGGAAGAGAATTCATTATTTGATGTATTTATTTATTCCTGTACACTATTTCAAGGGTACCTACTTGATTGCATTTACAGAAGTGGAACTTGTTGTGACTTGATGTTTCTTTTCTAGGTTTAATGATATAAAGGTTGAAATTCGACTATCCTGTTTGAATCTGGTGCCAGAACTATTCCAAATTGAGGCTTTAAGAACTGACCTTGTTTCAGCAATAGGAAAGAGGAAAATGGATCGAGTTACATCAGTTCGAAATAAGTTGGTACTATTGGTTTTTATGCTCCTGAGGGATTCCCATGTTTATCCTCCAGAAATAGTATCTGAACTATCCAAAATTTTAGAAAACTCATTGTTGGATCATGAGGTTTGTACCTAACTTTAAGGAAAACAATTTTTTTATCTCCTGAGATATTTATCAGAGTTGAGAGTCTATTTTTATTCCTTTTTTGTCATTCATAAAACCCCAGTTGCTCATTTTCCCATTGGCTCATATTGATAAAGTGTTTTGATTGGAATAGCATCATACTCGTTCAGGTTTGTTGATGCTCATCCTCTTCACATGGGTTGTGTTGTCCCATGAGGATACTGGATTGGGTCAGTTGAGGGATAAGGATCCTCTCCTGCAGGTTTATAGCTCTCTTTAGAAAATTCACGGAAATTTTTCTAACATAGACCCTCTGCTCTGCTTGATGGTAAAAAAATGATTAATTGGGGTCAATGTTAAGAGAGTGAAATAAAAACTCCCTAGTTGTCGGGCCATTTTTGATAAAAAATCGTTTCATAATATGGTGTGGAACATTCTGAGTACAAATGAATGGGACACTTAGTGACAAATCCTTTCGGCAATCTGTGTTATTTTGTGAGTGCATCGATGTATGTATGAAAAAAATGTTCCAAATGCTCATTAGTTCAGCTTCACCCACACTTGGCTCAAGATTGCAAGGCTTTAGTAGAAATTAATGCTTTTCTATGTGATTAAATATAGCTACTGAAATATTTATTATTGAATTTTTACTAAAAATTAAGAAATAAAACTTGTTGGTCACCAATAATTTTACTCTCTTACTTCTAAATCTTCATGAGGTTTTTTTTGCTGAATATCAGAGAATCTCCTCACATTTTTCTACTTTTTCAGGGCTTATCTCAGTCTGGAATATCCTTTTTCGCCTCATAATATGATCTACCCTTCTTCATCCTGTCCATGAAACCCATCCTCCTCCTTCCACTTCCTTGCTTGCCCAACATCCTTCCCTCTATCACATTCTTCAGCAGGAGACCAGTTCTATTTCATCTATTCAAATCTATTCAATCTATTCAAAAGTGTCCTTTCCTTGCCCACCATCTCCAGCACTTCTTCATTACTTTTCTTATCTATCCACCTCACCTTCTCCATCCTTCTCCACACCCATATCTCAAATGCCTGAAGCCTATTCTTGTCCTCCTTTCTGAGGGTCCACGTTTCTGCCCCATACATTGCTACACTCCATATCAAGCACTTCACCAGCCTCTTCTTCACATCCTTACCCAAGGTCCCCATCATCAGCTCCCTTCTATTACTGAACGCATCCTTAGCTAGCACTATTCTCATCTTTGCTACTATGTCCATTTTCTTCTAGCATAGTAATTTGAATGCTCTACTTGCTCGAGTTTTTGTCCTCTGATGTTGATCATCAGCCTTATTTTCTTTGTCCTGGAGAATCTCATTGCTTTTATTTTCTTATGGTTTATCTTCATTCCGAATATCCCGCACTGCATTTCTAAAGCATCTACCAAGGCTTGCAGTCCCTTTGAAGATCCACTAACCAATGCCTGATCGTCTGCGAATCTAACCGAATTTATCAGATTTCCTCCTGCTATGATTCCCACCTCAAGTTATTCCCATAGCGGTCTTACTTTTTCCTCAGCATAAATGTTGAAAAGCAATGGCGACAATGGGCACCCTTGCCTTACCCTGTGACCTACAGTTACCCGCCCTGATTCACCATCAGCCACCCACACATGTGCCCCTTGCATCATATATAAGTTTCAGATTAGTCTCTTGTCACTCCAATCTATTCCCATTTTCTCGAGTATCTCCGTTAGATTATTCCAATTTACCCTTTCAAAAGCTTTTTCAAAATCAATGAAGCATGCAAAAATGTCCTGGTCATACTGTGCGTTTCTTCTATAAGTGTTCTCATCAACGCAATCACATCCAGAGTTGACCTTCCCTTCTGGAATCCAAACTGGTCTCCTAAAAAATAATTAGCCTTACTCTTCAACCTTTTATTGATTATTCTAAGTAAAACTTTGGCTGGGTGTGAAATGAAATTGATTGTTCTATAGTCCTCACAATTTGATGCATTCTTCTTTTTCGGGACAGAAATCAAGACTGCCTTCACGAAGTCTTCTGGCCATACTCCTTCCTTGTAGATGCTATGCACATATAAGTTCAAAAAAAGCTTGCCTACCTCTCTTTCCTAAATTCTTAAGCAGCTCTGAGTGTATGTTATCTACTCCTACAGCGTTTCTTACCTTCATTTTACTCAATGCTTCCTCTATTTCACTGTTGAGTATCATTGGCATGAGGTTATCTTCATCTAGTGTTACCTCATATCTCTATTCTATATCTAATTTAGTTGGTCAACTATCGCTGTCATCTAACTCCTCCACATATTCTTTCCACCGATCTTGAATATCTCCCTGCTTGATTAATATGTTACCTCTTCTGTCCTTAATCTTTGGTACTGTTTGACCTCTCTTACCTCCCATAGCAATTTTACTTTAGTGTGTAACTTCCCCTTCTTTTTGCAGTTTCTCCATTTCCTCGCATTGCTTTTTCCACCAATTTTTCTTCACTCAATTGGTTATTCGCCATAGTTGATAATTTCACTCCTTGTATTTCAAGTTTCCTAGGTTGGTGTTGACGTTTTTCCTCTTCCTTCTCTCCATTTTCCTAATCATTTCTTCTGTACCTTATACTTCTTTACTCTCCTCTTTTCCGCTGATCCTTTTGTTCTCTCCACCACTCTTACTATGTCTGTTTTTATGTTCTCCCATTTTTCCTTGATTGTTCCTATTTCCTTTGCTTCACCTATGTTCCCTTCCACTAGCTCCTGATATTCCCTACTTTTCTCCTTTCAAAGCTTCGAAGTTCCACCTCTTCATCCTCCTACTTTTATTAAGCTTTTTGAATCTAACATAACATTTTATCACAACTATTATGATCTGAGTCTGCATCAGGCCCCGCATAGCTTTGCAATGTCTTCACACTATTCCTGAATCTTTGCCTAGCCATGATGTAGTCAATTTGATATCGCCCAGTGTCTCCTGGTATTTTCCATGTGTACCTCCTCCTACAATAGTGTTTAAACCAAATGTTTGTGAATACTAATTTATTTCTCCTACAAAATTCAACTGCTCTCCCTCCGCGATCATTTCTCGTTCCAAATCCAAACCCTCCCACTTCATACCCATCTCTCCCTCCCCCTACTACTGCATTCCAGTCACCCATTACTATTAGATTTTTCTTGCTGGGACTTCTCTGATTATCTCCTCCAACTGTTCATACACCCCATCCACCTCTTCCTCCATATGATTGCTGGTGGACATGTAAACCTGAAACAATACAAAATTTGTAGGGTGTGTTTTTATTTCTTCTACTAGTATACTGTTGCTCACCTGTTCAATATTTACTACCCTCTTCCCAATTTTGCATTCCATACTATAGCTACCCCATGTTGACTCTCAACCTCACCACTATAGATTACCCTGTAATTATCACTCCAGTAGTCCCTGCTGTCCTTACATCTCACCTCACACAGCCCCAAGGCATCCATTCCCCTCTATCCATTTCCACTTTTATATTTTCTAGCTTTCCTGCCCTCATCATGGTCCTAACGTTCCAAGTCCCTATTTTTATGGGTACTTTCTTTCACTTCTTCCTTTTCTTCTTATCTTCCTTCATCCTTGTATCCTGTGATTACTCTGTTGTGCAAGGATTTCGTGAGATGACAACCTCGGGGGCCTTACCTCCCCCGATGCCGGGCCCGACACCTGCCCCATTGGGCGGCATTCTGTAGTTGCCAGGATTCATTTCTCTTTGAGTGACATTCATTTTTGTGGGTAGGTATTCTGACACCATCACAGGACTACCTTTTGTCTGGCTCCTACCCTTCAACCTATCTGGCATGGGTGGCTCTACCAGAAGCGTTATTAATTACTCTCACCAGTCCAGCTCTTGGGGTATGGAAACACACAAACCCTTCCACCACGTCTAGGTTGTAGTCTACGGGAAAGGTCATGAGGTTAATGAAATAATAAATGACCAGTTAGTGCATGGGGTCAGGAAGTATATAACTGTTCTGTTTCAATTCATATGAAATATATCATTATCCTATGAAGTTATGCAACCTGTTTGCATAAATAATGTTTTTGCCTCTCCTTGTTCTCCATGAAGTGGCAATGCATTAAAAGGGACCAAGGGATTGGGCAATCTGAAGCCCATTTTACTAAAGACATGAAATTGCTCAATCTAATGTATGTTTAGACGTGCATTTGAAATCGCATAATGTACGGTGGTGAATAACAAGAATGCATACACAAATGCAGGAATGTGAGATCGTAAAATAGCCCCTGCTCTAATTCAATAATTATGTTACCTCAGATTGAGAGAAACATGCATTTTTCAGTTGAGCAATTTTGTGCCCTGTGTCATATGGGTTTTATGCTGTAATGCATCTCTTTGTAATTAGCTCACAGGGCTAAGATGAATGACAGTGGGTTGATATGTACTATTGTTCTTGTTTTTATGGCATTATTATGCCTGAAGATTTTTGTTACATGGTTATGCTAATACCTTAAAGAAATTCATATTGTACATCATAGTAGATTATTCTCAGGTTGAGTAAACCTTTTAGTTCAAGGTACGATCTTCTGGTTTGAGGAGCATGGCTGAACTCTATGATAAATTCGCTCACCAGGGGAGAGATTACCTTCCAATATTGAAGGAAGTTGAAAAATACCCTGAATACATCCTGAAGCTCTATTGGTCTTATGAGAAGGAATACAAAAAAGAAAGGTGAATAAGTGGTCAGTCAGGTATATTCCAAAACTAATTCTCACTTATTCAACATTACATTACCTATGCATTTTGTTGAGCTTGTAGGTATTTATCAGTGTCAGAGCATGCTAAAAATATAATTTTTCTCGTTTTAATGTCACCCTGAACTTATCATAAAGATGTGATAGATAAGGGTATGTCATTGAAGTGAAGTAAGTGGTATGCACCACGTGCAACTTTGCCTTTTGGATGAATTGCAGGTGAAAAGCTTAGTTGGTGGTTGCAGGCCCTGGAAACTGGTTCAGTTTTACAAATCCTTCACCTTATTGTATATATCTATGTGCAGGTTTGGATCTCTCATTCTTGCCATGGTTGCTTGGTTGCTGTTGCGATTTTCACGAAAATCGGCTCTTTTCCACTTTTATTGTATAAGTTTATTTTATTACTAGCAAAGGTACCCGTTGAATTTCAACGGGGGATAAAAGAAAGACAGGGCATATAGGTTGTAGGTTCGAGTTGCTCATGAGGTGTATTTTTTTTCTAGATAAATCAGCTATAATTTTAGTTTTATTTTTTAATTCAGCAGATGAAAACCGCAGTATTATGCTTACTGAGTTTCGACATTCTTTTGCAGTAACATAGAAATTAAACTACAAGCCATTTGTATTCCAGAGGCTAGATGCATTAATATAACATTGTGGCATTCTCCTGTTTTACTCAGCTTTAATTTTAGTTTTATTTCTTAATTCATCAGATGAAAATCGTATTACATTATGTTTACCAAGTTTCAACATTCTTTTGCAGTAACATATTGAAACTGAACTACAGGCCATTTGCATTCCAGAGGCTTTCCACATTTATATAACATCGTGGCATTCACCTGTTTTACATGAGTCCAACATATATTATTCCACTTGAAATTTTGAATTTTGATTGAATTTTGCCAATTTTAGGCAAAAATATCCCTGAAAATATCGTAATCAGCAACATTTCAGCATACGGCCTAGATTTCCACTGTAATTCCTACCTCTAGATATAAAACCCAGCCACCATTGTATAGGTCCCATTTCCCTTCTAAAGCTAATGCTAAATCCACGGTTACCAAGGAAATATCCTATTCTTGACAGAAGTAAAATTCATGATTTTGACATTAAAAATGCGATTTCTTGGGAAAATTTATTCGTATAAGAAAATTGAATGAAAGAATAAGAAATTGCAATCTCTTATCCATCTAATGGCAAAGACTTATAGCCTTCTATCTTCAGTAAAACTAATTAAAACGTGCAAAAAGAGAAACCTCTGCACTTGAACCTAAATGTTTAGACTTGAGTTTTTCAAACACATAAGACACCAGACGGCCCAATACACTACCCTTAGGACCCAGGGACCTTCCTTGTAGTCCTAATTTCCTTAAAAAAGCTTTACTGATCCCATGTGTGAAAATATCACTAAAATCGGTTCACTCGTTCAATACTTATGAGGCTTTTAAGAAAGCATTCTTTTGGAATCTTGGGCCCTCTGGGGCCCCAGCGTGACTTAGGACCCCATGATTGTTGTGTTTACATTTAGTATAGGTATATTTTACGTGTTTCTAATATGTACAGGCAAGAATTATCTTCCAGGGCCAATTTTTGGCGATGAAAGGGCCCTCTTGAGGGCTTTCTAGGGCCCCAAGGCCCTTGTTCTATAGCCTATGCGTGAACCAGATACATCAAGTATCTTCTGGCCAAATTTTATTTCGATCGATTCATTGGTTTATGAGTGATTGAGTAACAGACAGACACCACTAGATTTTTATATAATTGTAAGATAAGTGTACTATTGTTGAGAGCTAAAGTTTTCAACTAAGGCCAAATGGACTTTTTAGGAAGACATGGGTTTATATGGCCAAAAAGTTGATGACTTTCCATGCATATTTCCATGCATATTTCCATGGTACAGATAGATTTATCAATCACCAATTTTTTAAAGTATGTATTGTGTATTTCATCATTCATGCTATCTAGTTCCCAAGACTACAAATCCTTTTGAAGATCTCACCCTACTAGGATACTATCCTTATGCTATACTTAGTCAGAAAGAAGGAACATATGAATGACTAAGCAACCTAGTTGTTTGGAGGTAGAACAGGATCTCCTTTATCCTCAAAAGGTGTTGCAAATCTTAGGTTATCTTATATGGGAGTGTCATTTCTACATTTTGTCAATACTCATTAATTCCTTAAGCTGTATTGAGAGAATTAGGTAAGTACTTTAAAGAATAATTCGACCCCAGGATAGAAAAAAATGGGTGGTTCTGTGACAACATTGATTTTTATTGAGAAAAAGGAAACTGGGCTGAATGTCAGCTTTCAGTCTCTACTCCTTTAACTATGGACTGGCATATTTATAGATTGACCTTTTTGATAAACTGTTGGCTGCTTGACTACTAGGTGAAGGCTAGAAGATATCAGGAAAATTAAGACTAATTTTCTAAACTGTTGCTGGGTTGATGGTTTACGAGTCAAAATGATCGACTGGCTTGCCCTAGAATGTCAACCCCTGTTTGAGGTAAGGAGAAAATGCTCCCTGTCATCTTTGGCTATGTCATTAATGACACATACTTATTACTTATCTTACATAGTGTTAATATTACTAAATTTGTGTATTAGTATGAGGTGGAAGGTATCAACAAATAACACTGCATATCAGGGGGAAAAGAACTTGGCTAACTGCCTTTCAAGTTTAAATCACAGTATCTCAATATATGTAAACATCTCCTAACCACTTGACTGGGGATGACGAGATATCTCATCATGTTCAAATTTGCATTCTCCCATTTGGGCGTGATGAGATATCTCTCTGAGAGTTTCTTATGTACCTTCCTTCTTCCTTCAAGTACGCTCTCTGGCCAGAAGATGGCAGCTTCAGAGAACATTACGTCAGAAATACAAACTCGTCGGAGCCTGCACATGTATATAGGGGTTGCATAACCCCTACTTTTTTAAACGTATTTTGTTACTTTGGTAAAAAACGTTTTTAACATTTTAGAATCAAAGGCAATCATTGTGATTCTTTTCTCCCAAAAGAGCAGTATGCATTAACTCCTCATTTATTTATTATAAAGCGGTATCCAAAGGCATTTTGTAATACCACATCATTTCACAGCTCGAGTTAGCAGTTTACTAATATATTCTAAAACCAAAGCAGACATACTGCTCAATGTCATGTCTGTAGCAAATTGATTCAGTGCTTGTGATTGCATCTTTATTCACTTTTTTGAATCACCACCTTTATCTTTTCGGGAAAATACGAGTTCAGAAGCCATATCTACGGACCTGCCCACGGTTGGAAATTTCGAGGGAATTTCCTAATGTGTGTAGTCTAGCCTGAAAGTACCCCTACTCTGCCTATGTCGTTTTCCCCTCCAATTGTGTGAATTAGACGTCTATGTACTTCCGTTTGCCCCAGTTATTTGCTACCTGTAAGGCATTGGTCCCTGCCGTGCAATCCCCATCTCCCACCGTATTTCAGACAGAGAAGGGCAGTGAAGGGGCGATATAAAGGGGATAAAGATTCTCTGAGGAGCCTTGCTCTAAGAAAGAGCTGCTGTGTAGCAGCAATGGATATGATGGCGGCGATTGCTCGTGAGAGAGCCGTTCGTGGCCGGGCGAGGGAATTTCCCGGATGAAGCGTCAGTCTTGGGAGGCTCGTGTGACTGTCTCAAATCAAATTGCCTGATTGCAGAACCCCCGCAGGGAAAGGGTAACTGTTCTATCCGTTTGGCAAGTCTGGAAAATTACGCAAATTTTTTTGCATATGGTAAGTGTGAACCGCCAGATTTTTGTGGGTAGACAATAATAAGAGAGTGCGCGAAACTGTTGAGATAGGTACAAACTCATATTGGATCTTTCCATTCCCGGAGAAAGCACTACCTCAAATTGATTTGAAGTGTTCCATCAGTAATGGCAAAGTAGTAAAAAAGAAAGGCACACTTGTCTCTATTCCGATGCCATTGGTGAACTTTTGAAAGAAAGCTATGAAAGTGAAGCGGTGAGGAGAGTGACAACATTTTTATGCATACCGACGTAAGTTCCTCTGAATCAGCAGTAAATGAGGAATCAGAGGAAGTGGAAGTGGAGTGAACACCATCTGATCCTCTGTCAAGGAGCTCACTCAAAGCTGTGTATAGTCAATTCGATTTTGATTGGCCCCAGTGTCAGAATGGTACAGTTGGAGAATTAGGAGGATATTTTAGAGATATTCCAAAACTTTGTGGATGATGAACAGTGCGGCTTGATATCCGAGCTGAAAAACCTCCAACCGAAGCAGTTTCTGGACAGGAATCCAGATCAAAAACCACACTCAAGTGTGCACGGGTGGAGTGAGTCAAGTCCTGGTGAAATGAAGCATTGGAGTCTCTATTATGATAGGAGTTGTACAGAAACCTGACTATCACAGCCGCTTTTCAAAATGGGAGAGCATCTCTTCTCCATACTTTCAAAAAGTTTTTACGGAAAGATTTCATCTGCCCCTGAAATTTCTCGATTTTTTGGACAATGAAAGATTTAATATTGACTGCTCCAACAAAAACTTCTCAAAATCCTACCAGTCTTGGAGCACATGAAAGAGTGGTTCTCTGCCCTCCACGTCCCTCAAGCAGCAATAGTGGTTGAGTGAGTCTCTACTCCAGTGGAAAGGACACCTATCAAGAAAGCAATTTATTTCTTCCAAACGCAGCTGGTTTGAGATCAAATTGTATTTTTGTGTAGATTCAGAGATCTTGTTTCCATTGAATAAGATCTTGAGAAACCAGAAGGTGCTTTTAATTACATTAAATGTATGGACTTTCCCTATGAGGAGTAATTTGAAATATATAAATTTTTATTGAGTGCGAAATGGGCTGAGAGGATTAGTAAAATTTACTCCAGGAGGGACGCTATGCTCAGTGAAACTTACAAAAAAGAACCGTCCAGCAGAAATGTGTAACATTTATGATCACTTGGGCAAAAAAATTCACCTCAAAGTACAGTCAACCTCTGGTAGGGAAAATAGCTCCTTCTCATACTCTTTACCTTACAAGGCTGACTGAGAGACACTGTAGACTGGAACACACCTTCCAAAAAAAACTTTTCCCACATAAATATGTGTAGTGTGGTTCAAAGCCGGGCAGCATAGGGAAATGAGATTCTGCTGCCCAGATTATGAGGTGGCTTTCCGTCTGACCACATATTTCAAAGATTATCACACAAAAACTGACTTTTAGAAAAAAAATAATTTTTTAATAAATTGTTGATATTTTATGAAAAATTAATTGTAAAATTGAAAGATCAAAAACAAAATATGATAAGAAATGTTTCCCTTTACTGTGGCTAAAAAATTTTATTGATTCTAAAAACAAAAATTTTTCTCCAAATGAACGCTTTCGGAAAATTCATTCGCCAGTCAAGTGGTTAAAGTTGAGGCTCTGACAAAAAAAGAATATGCAATGTATAAAATATTCTGTATCTGTGAGTCAAATTACTCCTCATAGGGAAAGTCCATACATTTAATATACTTAAAAGCACCTTCTGGTTTCTCAAGGTCTTATTCAATGGAAACAAGATCTCTGAATCTACTGCCCAGCATATATACCCTATTCCCACCTGAGATTTCATCTTGTCCACTTACAGTACAGTTCCATTGAATATGTCACTGAACATGGTAATTCTCATACTTGAGGTGCTCAGCTTATTACTCTGTTACCTTAAATTACATACCTTCCATATTCATATTTTTGTGAATGATATGTTTGATTTTTATTATACAGAACTACATGCTTTAAAAAGTAAGTAGCCTGGCAATATGTATTTGCTACCTCATCTTCTCCAATTTCCCCCCTTTAATTAGGTTGACTGTCATCCAGCTACTGAACAGATATCTTCTTCCCTATTCATTGCCTCCAGATCAACGTATGAAAAGGTTTTTGAAGGTTTTGTCTACTCTGGATCCCTCCTCATGTTCCACATTGGCTACCATTAAATATGATCAGTATATGTTAGTATCCTTTTATGTTGGTTCAGTTGCTCAAATAATTAAGTATAGCTAAACAACCTAAATAGTTAAATAAGTAAAATAATAAATATTAAATAGCTTAATAACCTAATCTAAAAATCAATCTCATGTCATAAAGCAGTGGTAAATGAGAATATAGTAAGCAGGTATTCTGAAAGTATCTAGGTTTGTACTTCATAGTATATTATTACTTTCAAATTGCTGAGTTTTACCATTTCAGTAATTGTCAGCACCTACTTGGTATCATAAAAGCTGTGAAAGAGGACTCTGTGGAGAAAATAACTCTGATGAATATTTCGGCTATTAGTCATGATGTTCCTCTACCGCTCCAGGCAGCTAAACAAAGTGTCACGACTTTTTTAAGGAAGCTGTCTGAAGATGGACCTGAAGTAGAGGCCATTAATAGTGTCCTGACTCACAAATCTGTGAGAGATATTGGAGAAATATTGGTAAACTTTGATTTTTAATTCCTATAATTTTCTGTTAACCAAATTTGCACATGTACATGTGTGGTTGCTACAGACTGGGGAAACCTGGAAAAGTCAGGGAATATGAGAATTTAGCCTGGAAATTTGCTTTCCTCAGTCAAAATCTGTTTTTTTCCACAAGTGAAAGGTACCTTTGTTGGTATAGCCTGTGATATTTTGTCTTAAGGGTTTTAGTATCTTGCCTGAATGAGGCTCAGGAGCCCTTTTTGGTTTTAGGCAATTAGTCATGCCCTGAAATAAACTTTCAGGGCCTAGTCTTTACATTCATTCTGAGGATGGATTTATTTCTCCTCAGATTGCATTTTTCAATTTTTTATGTGGAACCATGGTTTTAGCTTTAATAGCCTTAGTGCTAATTGTGAAGTAAGGTATATGAACTGACTCCTTCCTGTTACAACACAATTATGCCTTTGTCATCATCATCATTGTCACTGGTTGGTTTGATTCCGTTTCCATCTGAAAGCTTCTACCAAGTAACCTCTTCACCTGTATATGCTATTTCTTTATTTCCTTATCTATCAGTTTTAGCTCCATGTTTATCATCCATGGTTTTACTCCACAGTTCTTCCCATGTACTCTCCATTGAAAGATTGTCTTCATTTGACTCTCATGTCATAAAATATACCAGTTTAGGTCATCACTCCTTTTCTTTTATGTCTGATGAAATTCCCCTCTTCTCCTCCTCTACTCAGTATGTACTTCTTTGTTAATTGGTTGAGAAACCCACATAATGATATCACCCTTCTTCCACACCATGTATCAAATCATCCCAATTTTATTCACTGGATTTTTTGTCCATGTTTAACCACAGAGTATATTACTCTATGGTTTAACTGCCAAAGTATACTCTAGATAAGGGATGGACCGATACCAGTAATTGCCGATACCGATTCCGATACCAATTCTCCTCCCCCCCCCTATACCGATACCGATACTACTTTGTTCTAGGTATAATACACACTCAATATTCCACCACAATCATTTTAAGCTGGCTCAATCAACTAAGGAACCAGATTACTGAAACAACCATTTTACACAGGCGAAACACTAAATTCACTGAAAAAGTTTGGTGAAGAAAGGTGATCAAAAGAAACGCACTCCGTCTAACATTGAGCTAATGGCATTCGGTACCTGAGCACTATAGCAGTAGAATTTGACACCTCGTTTTCTTGGCCAAATTGGCGGTAATGAAAATTGAAAAAATCTGAAAAACACTGACGATACCGATGCTACTGATACCATAAGTATCGGCCGATACTTCATATCGGTATCGGTCCATCCCTACTCTAGATATATGTACTGATGTGCTTCCTTATCTCAAGGATTGAGTTCCTGATTGTCATATTTTGAAAAAATCTATCGACTCTCACTGCCTGTCTCCTGAAAATCTCTGCAGTACCTACTCATTTTGTATTCTTCACCATACATTCTGCTTGACCATTAGTCACTGGGTGGAATGGTGCTGACCTGATGTGGTGGAGGCCATTCTTCCGTAGGGATAACTAGAATTGTTCTGGTGT
This sequence comes from Ceriagrion tenellum, assembly GCA_963169105.1. Classification (NCBI taxonomy): domain Eukaryota; kingdom Metazoa; phylum Arthropoda; class Insecta; order Odonata; family Coenagrionidae; genus Ceriagrion; species Ceriagrion tenellum. The sequence continues at coordinate 92,135,445 of OY720632.1, read as the reverse complement.
GAAAGATGGGTCATTCCTTACACATTCTCATGCTCCACTCCCCGGGATGACTCCTGGAGAATGCTGAATTGTGTTTGGTCTGCCGTTTGCGTTTTAAAATTTTCTTTATTTCTAGACCATTATTATAGCAATAGTAATGATTTAAATGCTGTTAACCCCTTGATATTGCCATTGACTTTCCTTTTACATTCTCTATTAGCTATTAATTGTAGAAAATTATAAATTCCCAGAAATCTACTGTAATTCATCTCATTAAGTATGGCATTCTTTGTCGTTTCCTATGCTAAGCACTCTGGAGTTATGGGTGGTTGCTCCATTGCCAGCATGAACACATCTACTGGTTCTTCTGAGACCCCTGATTCGATTCATTTAATGCAGACATGGGCTGTCGAATAGAGTGGAGAAAGCAAAAATTTTTAGCCCTAGGTTTTTAGCCATGTGGAATTCCGTATGTTTTACATTGAAAACAAAAATTTATTCATGAATATATATTTCAGTCTTTTGATTTGGGGTGATCTCTCAATTGTCTACCTCTTTCACTCTAGGAGTCTTTCAAGGAAAATAAAAAGGATACTGATGAGTTCACATGGATTTTTGAATTGTGTTCAGACTGGTTACTTGATGAAGGATCTTTTAAGGTCAGTGGAGAAAAATGTATGAATAAAATGTGTTCTTGAATATGCATTTGAGAAATATATACTCAAAGAATGGTGTGTTCTTTTGCTAGACTTTTCATAACTGTGATGAACAATGGAAATTTACTTCTGTTTAGACCTTGCATATAAATGCTTAACCCCACATTTTACATTCATGTACAGTTGACCCCCACTCTATGAACTGATAACATTGTGACAGGTTAGCTCTACAAAAGACACGGCGAAGACAATTAGTTATAAATGGAAACTAGTGTTGTGATAGCACTTATCTTTAATTTCTCATCTAAATTTTTGTTTAAAGACTTGCAGCCTTTTTTGTCTGCGAAGGATGCTTTTGGGCTATGCTGCATTCATTTTTTTTAAACTCAGCATTTTGCTCCTCCTACTGGAAGCATCTTCAAGAGAATGAGTGATAAAAAGCTTCAGCTTGGTTTTATATAGCATCAATGTCCATTGCTCCATTGTTGGGCTGATTTGAATCATGTATGGGAGAATTTAGCCGTTTGACTTTTGCAGCAGCCAAGAACCCCTTCCAAACCCGGCTCAGGTGATATCCATCCTGCCTATTGAAGTTATTTGGTCTTTTGGCTATTTCTATGGCCTCATGTATTAAGTGTAGATGATATCCTTGTGTCTTGGCCAAGACATATTAGAGGCATTCAAGAATCCATTGGTGGTATGGGCTCTTTCATCAAAAACACTGCACATTTCATAGAAATTCTATAAGATCTACGAGTAACTAAAGTAGACCAAATAGCTTTGATGTGGTGTCAATGTTCACCAAAGTTCCTGTCCCTGAATTGGTGGAAACTCGAAAAAAATCTAACAGGATGGATTACCGAAGGATTATCCAAAATTGGCTGAATTCTGCCATCTAAAAAACCACTTCCTTTGTGATGGAGTTATATACGAACAGAAGACCAGAGTGGCAATGGGTTCCCCCCTTTCTCCAGTTATAGCAAATTTATATATGAAGTTATTTGAAAATAAAGCTATCTACTCTGTAGATAAGCCATCATGCTGGTTTAGATACGTGGATGACACTTTTGTGATCTAGTCACATTGGAAGGAGAAGCTGGAGGCATTCCATAAACACCTCAACAGTATCCATCCAGGCATTAAATTTACAAAAGAGCCGGAAGAAGGAGGCTGTCTGCCATTTTTAGATGCCCTGGTGAAAAGGAGAATATATGGTAGCCTTGATACTGATAGCTATTTGAATTCGGCGTCCCATCACCATCCAATGAAGAAGTCTTGCAGTATAAAAAATTTAAGTCACCGCACCAGAATTGTGTCTGAGGCAGAAAATCTAGACAAAGAAATGAATCATCTGATATGGACTCTCAAAGGAAATGGCTAAAACACCTCCTTCATTAACAGAGCAATGAAAGAAATGCAACAACCCCATAATGACGACAACCGTCAGAAGAAACTGTTGGTGCACAAAAAACTTCCCTACATCTCTAGAGTCACTGACAGAATTACTAAAATCCTGCAGGGAGGAAATATCATGACTTACTTCTGCACGGTGAAGAAAATAAATAACATCCTACCCTCACCGAAGGATAGCCACCCTCCCCTTTAATCCATGGGAGTGTATGAGATTCCCTGCCGCTGTGGCAGAAGCTATGTGAGGCAGAGTAAGCAAGCCATCTCTCAAAGGCTAAAAGATCACAAGAGAGTGATGGAACTGTATAAATGAGACTCATCAGCTGTCATCGAACATTCTGCCTCGAGCCCTGGCCATAAGATAATGTTCGACCAAACATGGGTCTTGGTCAAGACGCAAGAATACTATCCGCGCTTAATACATGAGGCCATAGAAATAGCCGAAAGACCTAATAACTTCAATGGATATCACCTGAGCCGGGTTTGGAAGGGATTCCTGGCTCCTACAAAAGCCCAACGGCTAAATTCTCCTGGATACAATTCAAATCAGCCCAACAATGGAGCAACAGACATTGATACTATATAAAACCAAGCTGAAGCTTTTTATCACTAATTCTCTTGAAGATGCTTCCAGTAGGAGGAGCAAAACGTTGAGTTTAAAAAAAATGAATGCAACATAGCCCAAAAGCATCCTTAAATCTCATCTGAAATTGGAAAGCTGGATTCGAAATGCATTCTTGTAAATGCTAAAACATTCATACTGGGATTAACTTATCTAACTTGGGATTTTACCACCTCAGTGGTCAGTATGGGATCCAGAGAAACTCTGGTTGAGATGCCAGTGCAAATTTCTGATGCTGCCTTTTGTGGTGTGGCGAGTAGTCTTCACTCATCGTTTGTACAAGGTGGTCTACTTTCTAGTTACAACCTTCACTGTACTTGAATTTTGTTATTTAGGTTTAACTGCCTGTTGCAATGGCCCCCTTCAATGGGCTTTTTTCTCAGCTGCTGGCTTAGACCCTGTAAAGGATTTAGAGCCTCTTTGGCAGCATGAGTCAAAGGTCAACTGACTACAATTGCTGTGTTTTTAAAATAAATATTTATGCTTTATTTCCCAGCCGACTAGTATTATGTGTACATTGTACATGGCACATCAAAAAGAAAAACTGAAGGTTACAAATATTAATTACAAGACATATAATAGCATACCATATTGCTTAGGTGAATGAATATAAAGCATATCAATAAAAGCAGATAAATGAGGAATTTTATGAATAAATATTCATCAATCAAATAAAAGCATTGGGGCAATAAAAAGTCTTTCACCTTGTTCTCGAATACCATCTTGAATAGTTGTGGTATATATAAAATGTTTAAGGTTTAAACAAATTCCTTGTATTTTTATGAGAATGTAAACATTTTAAATTAAATTCTAACGTTTATATTGATATATTGAGTGTATTGATCCTCTGATACCACTATTAATGAGTTCATATTTTATGCTGCTAAAATTGCAGAAACAAACTTCATTTTTATCAAGGCTTTCAATCGGCAGGTTTTATGTTAATGCATATGATATATGTACTATTTATCTGTTTCAAGTTCCATGCTAAAACTCCAGTTGTATTAATGTTAGAATTTTGTTTGAAATTTGCTCATACTAAGCCAAAAAGGAAAGTTCATTTCAAATTGTACATTTTTAGAGTAAGCAGTAAGCATTTGTTTAGAAAAATCACTGCAAATAGCAGTAGTAGACTGCAAGGAGGAGATGAGCTATTGAGACGAAGGGTCAAACTGAGCTACTGAGGAGAGGGTCTCTCACCAATTAGGGTCTCAAGGGGAAGCAGCATACCTGGGTTTATTGTTTTAAAAGCGGTCACTTTCCTTCATCCTGTGTTGCTTGTGGTAGGCATTCAATATTTTGCATAGGACATTCCACATCACATAGGGTTGGGATTTGTTATTTTGCATGAAAATCCTCATCATCTATGTGTGGCATTTGGTATGAAAGGGTTTAGAGTTGATTTAAGGGACATACTTTGGATCTTTATATCTCTATCAGGACTCTTTATATGAAACAGATGCCATGGGTGAGGGTAGCCAATGAGGAATTGGGTGGGGCTATGATGTGATGGGTATTAAGGCAGTGATGCCCAAAATTGCCGTTGTTTTTTAATGTTTACTTATACGAATTGGTTTGAAAACCAATGGGTAAAGAGAGGTAGGAGTCAAGACCAAAGAGGATTTGATTAAGTTAGAGAGATTTGTAGATGATCAAGCATTGGTGAATCATTCTGCCAAGAGATTTTGAAAGGCGAGGGCATGTTGAAAAAGGTGGTAGGATTTGGGGGAACCACTGAAGAGGAGGGAAAAGGATAGAAATTTTGGACCTCATGAAGTGTGGTATGAGAATGTATGAGTACTTTCAAAAAGACCTGACAGGGACTCATCTATTGGAGGAAAAATTAGATTATGTCCTGGATATTGGTATGTTAGGATATAAATTGCCCAAAAACCTAACAATCAGCTGTTAGACTACCCAATCAATTGAAGATGAAAACATCACTCTTGCTTTCCTGGAACACATCTCACACATAAACCTCACAATTAGGTTAGCTCTGAAAAACAAAACCAGAACCACCAAAATAGATTAGATATGATGTAAAAAAAACATCATAAGCTCTTGTAAAATGACTTTTGTGTATAGAAAATGATGTCTAGCTAATGATTTGGTTTGATTAAATTCACTCCATGAATGGTGAATAGGAAGGTATTATGTAGTTTGTAAATCACGAGTCAACTGCACACTGTTTTGGTTTAAAAGTCTTTAGCTTCTTATTTGGAAGTCCATAGCTCTCATTTGCTTTGCAGGTGACGTGTTTTGTGATTGCTTTAAGGTCCATTAGAGGTCTGAATTATCTGTTATAAATATTTCTCTTACAGGTACTTTTGTCATATATTGATGATGTTATTAGAGGAAGGACAGATTTGTGTGATGAATTAAATCTTGTGGAATTCCCTCTTGAAAATGTGTTTACAATGCTTAAGGTAAGGAAGGAAGGGAAATTGTCTTTTGCAAATTTTTCTTAAATTAAAGGTTGCCATAGCTCATAAGTGCAGTCAAATACATGAATTGTATATCTCTGTAATTGTATGAGTGAACTGTATCCGGTTTTATCATAGCAGGGCTCAATATCATATTAATACTGTACTATAGTGAAAATTCCACTTAAAATGCGTTTCAACCTGTTTTATCTTGTCAGACAAATTCATTTAAAGCTGCTGCTGAGGGCAATATCAGGGACTGCTGGAGGGAGTATTTTGAAGAATTATACAATAATGTTGCAGGCGCTGAGGATGAGCCTTAGCAGTAATAGGCGAGAATGTGATGATGGAAAAGGAGATCAGTGAGGCAACAATGGCTGTGAGAGTATTGAAAAATGGGATGGCTACAGGCCTAGATGGGATATCCAGTGAAATGCTGAAGTTTTGGTGTAATTTACTCATTTGTCGGCTGTGTGAACTATATAATTTATGCTTATAGGCTTCTGTTGTCTCAGTAGATAGGAAGAAGGCAATCATCATTCCATTATACAAAGGGGAGAGAGGAAAGACCAAATATAATAATTATCAGACCATTAGTTTATTGAGCATTCTGGAAAAGTGTTCAGCCAAATTTTAATGGAAAGAGTGAGGAATATTACATCTGACAGAATATGGGGTGTGCAGTGTGGGTTTATGCCTGGGAGAGGATGCAGTGACCAGCTTTTTGCACTTCAGCAAGTGATAGAAAAATGTATAGGTGTCTGAAAGAAAGTGCATTGTGTGATTGTTGATTTAGAGAAGGCATATGACAGGGTAAATAGAAAAAAGTTGTGGAAGGTTTTGAAGGACTATGGAGTGAATGGGCAGTTATTGAATGTTATGATGGCAATGTATGATAATAGTAAGGTAAGTGTGAGAGTTAACGGGGTTCTGAGTGATTGGTTTGTAATAAAAGAGGGTGCAAAGCAAGGATGCATAATATCACCATGGCTGTTAAACTTATTTATGGATAAATGTGTTAGAGATGCATGTAGTGAAAGCGACTGTGTTTTGATTGGAAATGTAAATGTGTGAGTTCTACTATATGCGGATGATGCTGTTTTGATCTCAGAGAGCGAACAGGGATTACAGATGCTCCTAGATAAGTTTTGTGAATCAACAAAGAGAATGGAGTTGAGGGTAAATGCGTGCAAGACTAAAGTAGTAGTTTTTGATTGGGAGAATGGGTAGAATAAATGTATGATGAGGGTGAATGGTGAAGTAATTGAACAAGTGGATAATTTTGTGTACTTAGGTAAGATGTTTGCGAAAGATGGATGGATAAATGAGGAGATAAATAGACATGCAAATGCTGGAAGGAAAGTGGTAGGTAGCATGCAGAGCATATCAAGGAATGAGTGCATGTCTAAGGAAGTGAAAATTGCTATGAACAAAATTGTACTTCTCCCCTCTTTGTTGTTTGATAGTGAAACATGGGTATGTCAGGATAGACATAAGAGTAGACTAAACGCCATGGGTATGAGTTATCTGAGGAGTGTTTGCGGCAAAAGTAGGATGGATAGGTTCAGGAATGAGTGGGTAATAAATGAATGTGGGTTAGATGCTCCAGTAATGGATATATATGAAAGGAGTGTGCTTCTTTGGTTTGGTCATGTTGAGAGAATGGATGAGAGTCGAATAACGAAACAGATGTATAAGAGTGAAGTAATTTGTGCGAGAGGTAGAGGTAGGCCGAGAAAGTTGTGGTTGAACTTGGTTGAGGAAATTCTGAGGAGGATGAATATTATTTGTCCTAAAAACAGGAGGGTGTGTATGAAGCAGTGTATAGGGGTAAATGAGGCAAAAGAGGTTTGCAAGGATAGGTCAGTATGGAGGAAATTATTGAAGCAGAGTTAGGTGTACAAATATGCTTTATGAGTGAAACTTTGTGACTGTGCCTACCCTGGAAGGGAATGGCATGATTGGTATGTATGTATATTAACCGACTCTTGCACACTGCAGCTATTAAGATGGTTAGAGGGATTTTTGTTTCTGTTCAGATTTGACTGAAACTTTACATACGCATACTCTTTAGTAATGTGTTGATAAAAGCAAAAAAAATTGCATGAAGGGAATGGCGTGATTGGTATGTATGCATGTATGTATACTGGTCACTGTAAAACTCATTATGACTTGAACCATTTTGTTTCAACTTCCAGTTTGTATGTAGTTCCTGGTCATTTCATCTTTTTCTACTTTGCCTTTTTATAATTTGTATCTTCTTGCTTCAACTTGATGCACCTTGACAGTTGTTTAATTCTTTCTTTCCCCAACACCTTTGGCATCAGGGCCTCTATAAACTCCTGCCACCTCTTTCTGTCTTTAGCAATAGCACTGCATATACAGTGTTCTTGGTCAATAGTATCATTTCCCTCTCCATCTTCTAATTTCTATCTCCAAACTTATCTTTTGTACCCATCCATGTCTCTCTAGGTGGTAAGATGTTTAAGCAGAAAAAAGTTGAAAGAAAAGAGAGATATTTCTCTTTTTATCATGGAAAGGTCATACATTGGAAATACAGCCATTAGATCAATAATTGCCATATTCATTGTTTGAAACTTAATCAGACCATTTTGTGCTGAATTCTAATACTATATCCCATGGTTGGATCTCCAAAGCCACTAAAGCAATGTGAAAATGCATATAAAAGTTTTCAACTTTAACCAGAGTTAAAGCAAAAACTTGCAGTTCAGCCAAAAAAATACATGGGAAGGTTTTGAGTCACCTCCTTGGAAAATAACAAATAATTCATGAGTATGCATAAAAATGTATGAGTTACTTGAGTTCATTTTTCTTACATTCTTCCTATCTGAGGCAGGGCCACTCAGAGACACCAGGGGATCTGGAGCAATGTTCTCTGTGGGGCCCTCTCTGCATTTTCCTCCTCCTCCATCCTCCACAGAAATAAATTTTGTTTTCTTTTATAGGGGCCTGGGGCAAAGTTCCTCCCCCTTTTCTGGGTGTCCCTGAAATGAGGAAGTAATAGATTTCATTATGAAGCAAATTTCTGTCCCGATTTATTTCTTCTTTATAGGTAAAAAATTAATTTTAGATTAAGAGAAAACCTACTATGTACTACTCTCTTATAGGTTCATAAATGTACAAAAAATGTATTAATAGATTTGAATTTTTATAATGTATAATTATTTATGTTGTGAAAATGAAATGAAATTGGGATTCTTAATTCAGGGGCAGTGTGATTCAGATTTGAGATTCAGTATTTATAATTCAATGAAAAATAAGGAAATTTGGATTCAATCCATCACTAATTAGGATACTGATGAAATATCTCAACCACTGCTGGTATTCAAACCCATGCCATCAGGATAGGATGGCAACATGGCCTCTGCAACAATCCAATCCACATTTTTTCATGCAAAGTATATATTATAATGTTATTATATTCTTAAAGCTACTTTTTGATTTCAGGTTTTGAGTGCCTCATGCTTATCTAGCTTCCATGACCAACAGTTAATTTCCACATTCATCAGTTGGTTTCGAATAAGTGGAGATCGAGACTTAAAACTTATTGTACTCAAAATTCTGGCTGCGCTGCAGTCTGAAGATGAAGAATTAAGTAAGTTGTTTTCACTACTCTTATTCATACATGGAGAATCAATGAAGAAGTTTATTTTTCTGTGACATTTGCTCAAGGCTTGCACATAAAAATCAGCTGATGTCTAATTAGTTGAATCTTATGATGTGACTCATTATTATTTCAAATTTGTTATTATGTACAATGATGGAGGGAACCAACAAAAACCCTGTTTACGTGTGTGAATATCATTTTGTAACATCAAATTTGATGTAATGTTACAATGTAAAGCCATCGAGGCACCAGTAGATGCCATATTTTTTTTGTTACTAAAATGGGATTGGTTCCATCATACTGAGTCATGAGCATAGCCAAGGGGAGGCAGGGGGAGCAGCTGTCCCCCTTGAGACATTTCATACCAAATCTGTTACACGGAGTCAGACAGGATGATGTCACACCCCCAATTCCCCCCTTCTCTGTCCTCTCAGACTACGTAAAATCAAGGTTTTAATGTATAAACTTAAAGAAAAATCAAAATGAAGTAGTAATGAAAGGTGATTAGCATTGAAATAAACAAAAAGCAAAGAAAATACTTAAAGAGTAGTCACTCCTGGAATAGCCAGCAGGAGATGAGCATGAACAAACTGGCAGAGCACATAATATGTACCATAGTGGTATAGTATGGTTGCTGAAGCAATGAATCCCGGCACTGTGTGATATGTATTCTCTCCTCTTATTTACAGTTTATACTCCAGAGTGAAAGCAAGAAAAATCACCAGCTATTATCCACCTTATCAGCAAAAGTCTTTCTCTCTTCTATTTTTAGGCTTCTAGCTCTGATTTTACCCCAATTCAGGCTCTAGGAAATACTTTAATTTTTAATATTGTGAATGGGTTAGGTAAATAACTTATAGTATGCTCAGAATATACATGATTTAGGGAATGTGATAGAGTGGTTTTAGGAAACTTGGGCCTCGTTGCAAGGGTTTCCTTTTTATAGCAAAATAGCATGTTCAGTAGTATATGAAACGGTAATGGTTTCAAGGAACCATCCATGACCTCTTATTTGCATAATTCAGTCTTGTTTTATGACTTTCCTCTTAACATTTATCTTAAAGTGGCCAAGTACCCTAAAGTCATGGATGAGCTCATATTGATATGTCAAGACGCATGCTCAAAATCAGACACAGAATTAGCCAAATGGTCAATTAAGAGCCTTTTGATTGCTGAACCCATGAGGAAGAAGTTATCTGAATACCTTCTCTCTGTGGTTATGGTGAGTTTACATCATCATAATTATCTTTTCATAGAACTGGAAGATAGTATTCTCTTTAAGTTTATTATGGATAATATGTATATTAATTTGTAAAACTGTTATCATTGATTTATTTCTAGGATCTTGCAAAGGATATGACTTCATCTGATTTGCACAGGAAATACTGTTCCATTTATTACTTGGGCTACATATCATTATACATGGGCACATATTTTAAAGATGCCATAGGTGATGTTCTTAGTAAACAGGTAATGTTTATTTTACTTAAATCTTGTAAATAATTCTCGGTGCATTATATATATTATCATGATGGGTACGAAATTGTATGATTTTTGTTCAGAGGGACTTTTAGTTATCTTTGCAGAAATGGTTAGAAAATATGTATTTGTTAAATGTAGTTCATCTGATATTTTTGCCATGAATACACTTATAATGAATTTTTATTTACTAATAAGTATTGAAGAATTGCAGAATAAGTTATGTATACATTCAAATATACATAAATTATGGGATCAGATGGTGTCTTAGGTACTGATAGTATGTGACTTTATTAAGTGATTTTCGATATTAGGCCTACCAGTGTTCAATAATCCATGATATTACTCTAAAAAATAGGGTATGGGCTGCTCATCCTTCAAGTTATACCCAATTTTGAGTAAAGATGGTTCAAGGTTTCTATTTTAGGATTTCCTGTACTTTTCTTGTATCCTCCCAAAAATGTATTGATAAATTTAGATATTTTAATTTTTGCAGGTCATCAATAAAGTTATGTCATCGAAAGAATCTTCCGGAGATGCTTCTTCCATATCATTTTCTAGTCCTTCCATTTGCATGAAAATTAAGGTAATGACAAAATTTCATTTAGTAATCTTCCATGAGGATACATGATGATTATGTGAATTACCATATTTCTTGTTCGATTCGCCTTTAATGTATGGACATAAAAATAGCCATATCACAATAATGTGTTGTCCCAGTGTTGGCTATGTAGGGTCCCAAAAGGAGGCCCACCCCATTCCCTCACTAATGGAAGCCTCTGGGGTTGAAGTAAAGCTGGGCAAAGGTAGATAAACAAAGATAAGATGAAGGAATAATCTTTTGAGTTATAACCATCTCTTACTTGTAGAATGAGTCCTGTGCAGATGAATTTTTTCATGCAGGGAAATAAGCGGTGAGAAAATTTTTTCCTGGGGAAGAGGGGTCTTAGGGGGAAAACTGGTTCAGGTCTGCCAATTGCATTGAACCAATGGACTTACCATTTTATATGGAGGGACTTACCATTTTATCTATCAACTGGACAAATATAACTTCTTTATTGGTACTGGCTACTGTTTGCATGAGAGGGATAGCCAGGCTGCAGAATAGCCTTTGCATGTAGTTCACTGATTTTCTGTGACCTCAAGGATATTTTATATGCATCACTATTAGCAAAGTCATATCTCATGTCACTCAATCCACAATTATCATCTGCCATATATGAGTGCATGGAATAATGCCTTGATCTGATATGAAGACAGCCTGCTTCGATTGCTTGGTTGTCTATCCATTGATGGTTCATTTCTCCCAAAATCTGTTGAGTAGTGTAATCTCAATGTAAATCGTTACTTGTAGGGCATTCTTTAGCCTCATCTTACTCTCAAATAATCTGTAAAAATGTTGATGGAAGTAAACAGAAGATAGCAAATTGATGTGCAATACCCATTGTTTACACAACCTGAAGGAGTAATCCTCTCTGGTGATGATCACATTGTTCTCACTAAATAAGTTTCATTTGTATTTGTGGATCAATGAGTGTCAGCCAAGTCACTGCTGCTTAATGATCACATGAGGTAGAGAGCAAAAAGTTTTGAATTAAAGTTAATCATCTGAGGACTATGGTAATAATAGCCTTCAGGATTGTAAGAATGAGATGTAGAATAAACAAGAATACTGGGATACTATTGCTCTGACATTCCATGTATCCAGGGTTATTATTAGAAAATGATTCATTTGAGTATTTTACCTGCTGATTGGTAGGTTGTTGGGAAGTACTTATCCTAACATCCTAATTTCTGTCTTTTTGTTCTATTTTCCCTGTATAGGTGATCTGCCATTAGATCCATATGAAAATCTTCATATTGACCCCCTCTCCTTATTTTGTCCATAATTCATATCATCTTCCTTCCTCTTCCTTACTTCTCCTGTGTTCTTCCCTCTATTACTCTCTTCAACATTCCCCCTCCTTTCAAAACGGTTACCATACATCTCCTCTACCCCCTCCAGCCCTCTGCCACTAGCTCCCTCTCCTCTCCAAACATATCCTGTACCTCCTCGTTTGTCCTCGTCACTACCCAGCTAACCCTCTCAATCCTTCTCCACATCTCAGACAACTTGACTCTAGGGACATCCTCCCTTCGCAATGACTAAGTCTCCGACCCCTAGTTTTCACCTGCCTTTTCTTTAAGTCTCTATTCAGACCTCCCCATCAATTCCTTCTATGTTGAAAATGCTTCTTTAGCTATGGCAATTCTACATCCTATGTCCCTACCAATAAACCCATTCCCCTCCAAAATGCTACCAAGATTCATAACCACTCGAATTGTCCTATTTTGTGCCCTTTCACCCATATATTCAACCCACCTTCTTGGTTCTCGATAATCTCATCACTTTTACCTTCCTATGGTTTATCCTTAGCCAATACCTCTCACACTACACTTTAAACATATTCATCATTGACTGTAACCCCTAGGCTGACTGACAAACCAATGCTTGATCATCAACAAATCTCACTGATCCCCTGCTAACTTTATTCCGACCTCCGTCTCTCCCCATGCCTCCCGTAAATTTCAGAATACGTATTAAAAAGTAATGTTGATAGTGGGCACCCCTGTTGCACTCCCCATCCTGTCATGGCCCATCCGAATCCTCCATCGGCTACCCTAACTTGTACCCTTTGGTTCATATGAAGATTCCGGATGAGATGTCAGCCCCTCCAATTGACCCGTAATTTCTTCAGTTTTTCCATTAATTTTTCCCAGTCCACCCAATGAAATGCCTTTTCAAAATCTACAAATTAAGCAAAAACATCCTGCCCATATTCTAGGTTTTTTCTTTTTCTGCTGGTGTTCTCATCACTTCTATAGCATCCTGCTCTCTGCAGGTATGTTAACTATCCCTTCCACCTTTGTTTCTTTTTGTCATATATTACAGAAAGAAAGGAATGGCAGTGGTCTAGAAATGTTTCCAGAATGATTAAAATTGTTGTGTCCCTCAGCAAAAAATGAAGAAAAGTTTTTCAATATATTTCAAGTATGATAATTATATTTCAAGGACAGGATATTATGTTACCATACATCACATATGACCAATTGAAATACATTGCTGCTGAAATGTGCTGAATGGAACATTCTTACATTTACTTATTGTTCTAAACATTGTATTTGGGAGGAGTTAATGTGCCCTACACTTATGATTATGGTATATATCTGAATATATACACTACAGTGCACAGAAAACATTTAGTGACATCTGGAGTTTATTAGTTTTATTTCAACAAAATTCACTCTATGAATGGACCTTCAGAACAGATTCTGTTAAGCAGGGGTCTACTGTTCTGCAAGTTTTTGATTTATTAGTACCCTCAACCCATTAAATCCAATTCATGGTGTCTAGTCATCCTCATTCTGGGATACTTAGTCCTTTGAAAGCTGATGTGGTCTCATCCTAATCAAATTTTATGGCATTGAAATTGGATTATTTTATTGGATTGGATATTTATTATAAAGATGTCTCTTTATCATGCATGTAATGTTTCAATTCTCTCAATTGAGTGCTTTTAATTAGGCCAGATACCTAAAATTCTTGGGTCAGTATGCATATGAGGGTGGAATTCCTTATGAAGAGGTCTTCAACCTGCTCTTTGGTGTTATAGAAAGTGGGGGAGAATCACCTGCATCTGGGTCACCAAGGTAAGAATGAAGTCCTCAATTTAATCTGATGTGATTTAGGTGAAATGTAACCAGCATTTTAAAAATGTATTTACATTTTAACTCACATAACTAAAACTTGGATGAGTCGAATTGCCAGTAATTTGAAAACAATGTACCCACACAGCATAGAATATTCTAAGAATATCATATTTTGATTCTCAATATGCCTATTTGGTTCCAGGGATGTTAGAATCATTGTAGAATATTCGTAGACTGTTCTCAAATGATTTGCATTTGAATATCCTTCTGTGAACATTCCTGGGATATTCCTGGAATATTCTACCATGGCTTTCATCATTATATACCCTTGTGAATCATAGTGGGATGTCCCTGGAATATTCTTTAAAGTCTGCGTAGGAATTTTGAGAACTGAACGAATGCACGACCCAGTATGCCATCTCATTTCCCATTTTGGACTACTCTTTGGTTTGCCGTAGTTACTCCGACTAACTTTTCACCCTGCCTTCTTTGACTTGTGAATTTGGAACATATTTTGACCCGGCCTGAAAAGAAATGACACAGGATTGTCTTATCGCAACATACGTTAGCTGTGGCCATTTTATCCTATTCTGCTGCATGGAATCTGCTGTCACAATATATTCAGAATATTAACGATTTTGTCAAGGAAAGTAAAAATGTCTAGAAATATCATATACTACATTTTTCACCATTAAGGTCAGATGGCCCATTAGCTCAGTTGGTTAGAGTGTTGTGCTAATAACATGATAGTGGTGGGTTCATGGGCCAACTTTTTCTTCCCTTTTCTGATGAATTGTTGTAAGTGTCCTTACTTTTCAAATAGAAAAGAGAGTATAAAAATTTGTTTGATGAAAATGTTACCCTAAATATTCCTTATATTTAAATATCCCGGGAGTATCCCAGGAAAATCCCCCAGGAATATTCTTAGCATATGCTACAGGGCGGACATAAGGAATATGCTGGGAGTATTCCTGGTATAATCTGAGAACTTTGAGAAGATGCTTGGAACATTCCAATATCCCTGTGAGAATATTCCAGGAACATTCTTGGCATATACTTACCTCTGCTATGTGGGGTAATAGCATATGCTGTCATTTGGAACATTGTAGGTGCCAAGGCAGTCTTTTATTTAAAATCCTTTAATTTCAGTTTTTTCACATGTCACATACATATATTGGTTTCCTTAATTACCATTATCCACATCCATCTCAAACCCATTCCCATTCCTTTCATTCCCATTCCTTTCATTCCCATTCATGGAACTTGTGCTAAGTAGTCACGGTTTCATGGAGGATGCTTATATGTATAAGAGGGGGGAAGAAGGTTTGGCTACCTTTTTAGAGGGGACTCTCACTTCTGATGGTAGTTGTCCTTTCATTGGCAGACTGCTGAAAATTAAATCCCTGAATGCCCTTGCATATAAACATTCAAAAAGTACCAGTATATGTTTTGCGTATTCTTCCCTCTCGTCTAAATTTCTTGGGAAAAAAAACTCCTCACATAAAACATCAAAAAACCAAAGGGACTTGAAAATTTTCTTCTTGCTGTTGCCTGTACCGTGGAATGGTATGTGCATTTCTAACATATCCGTCCTTATATCCTCCTGCTATTTTTCTGCCTCCTTTTTTATTGATTTAGTCTCCTCTTCTGAACTGCCAAGATGTGGAAATGCTGAGTGTTTCTGTGTAGTCATTTGGTGATGCCACAGTTTGTTCTTTTCATGTATTAAAGAGTAAATAATGCTATTGATAATGATTTATGTCTCTCTTGTTTGTCATTTTTTGATGACCTGTCTGTATTTCTTTGTCCGTTTATTTTCCATTTTGATGACTTTCAGTGTAATTTTTATGACCTTCCGTGAGAGAACAAATACGTTATTATTATATCATTATTAATATTGTATACCTTAAAGTATAAGAACAGGCAATGATGAAGTGTTCAGTGGAATCTTATTACTGATTTAGAGAGAAAAGTGGGGAGGAAAGAAGTAGTCACAAATGCTTTTTATTATTTCTGCATGTGGTCACTTGTTCACAATGCCTTTCGCCTGGCGGTGTCGTTCAGTATAGTACAATTAATTTACCCAATAATGCCTCCAGGAAGTGAGTGCAAACATTGTGAAAAAGCAACCAAATGTGATGAATCCCAGAAAAAATATAAAAAAATTATTAAATGTCACAGAAACCTGAAGG
Organism: Ceriagrion tenellum; assembly: GCA_963169105.1. Classification (NCBI taxonomy): domain Eukaryota; kingdom Metazoa; phylum Arthropoda; class Insecta; order Odonata; family Coenagrionidae; genus Ceriagrion; species Ceriagrion tenellum. The sequence continues at coordinate 92,119,366 of OY720632.1, read as the reverse complement.
AAAAGTTGTTACACATTTTTTTGGGCAGATTTGGATGTTGTTCACTGATTGAGGACTTGTGATCAGTAAAGTATACTTTATTGATATTGTTATGACTCAGAGAATAGGCATCACACAATGGAAGGAAAGCCACTTAGGATCTATCTTCTCCTTTTCTATTTTCTCTCATCATACACCACTACCTTCAGTCTCACCCTCCCCCCCCTCTGCTGTCCAGGTCCAGTTTCCCAAACTGCTGTGTGATGGTGTACCATGCCACACACTCTCCAGTCATGTCTTACCGCTGTCCAGTCTCCCACACAGCCGTGCCCCACACTTTCCAGTTGCACCTTCTCTGCTGCATGTGATGCTCATAGTCTCCTCTGGGCTGATGGCCTGGCTAACAGAACTGACCAAACTGACCTCTGCACCAAGCTTTATCCTTGCCCATCGTCCTTGTGGAATCCTCCAAGGGTTCTTGAAAGTTCCATCCGAATGGGTCCCCTCTGCTCTTCCTCGGTTTTTAGCTGCTACCCTGCACTGGAACCTTTTCGAACCCATTGAAGGCTCCATTCAAAGGCCTAGCAAAAATATTATTCACATGGGTGAATCTGTGGTGATACCATCAGTTTATAAAAATTAGTGTGAAAATGGTACCCATCCTCTGTGACAGTGTTGGAGGATGCTGAATTCACAATGGAAAAATCATTCTCAGAAACCCTCTAGGGAAACGTATGTGTGGATAGAATTATTTGTCAGAGCATTTGTCTTCAGTTCTTGAGATCTTTGTTCTGATCCCAGTACAGTAGAATGATTTTCATTGTTAATTTTGCATGTTTAAATTTTTTTAAAGATTCGATTCATCCACAAGTTATCCATAGTGAGGAATTTTCCATTGAATGTATTTTGCATACTGATTGTGTACTCAAAAGCTTTAAGCTCTTTGATATTATTTCTGTTATTTTAGAAGTGGAATGGAGGCTTGGATGAGATTATTTGCTGGGTGTGCTGTTTTACGTGTTCTTCGAGGAGGAACAATGAATATGTTATCTTGTCGAGAGTTTTACCTTCTTTCTGGCCTGATGAATGTAAGTTTCATGAGTGACATAAAATATTTTAATTAATTATTAGCTGTGGTGTTATTTTATGTCGTACCAACATTGGAGGGGAAAAGAAATTTTCAGGCCTGGTATATTTCTTATATGTGTTCTGGTACACTTGATGATCCTGTTTGTTTCATATCTATTCCCTTTCATAGTTTTACAGCCCCTCTTTTCCATTACCTGGAAAAATGCTTGCACATTCTTATTATTATGGAGTATAGTCCTTCATGTCTGGGTCATTAGATAAGTATTTGTATTGATAGGACAAGGTTTATAACAATGTTGCTTATTTACATAAGTAGTAGGCATTATGAGTAAAGATCAAGGGATACGATTACCTTTTGGTGTCAAATTAATAAGAAAACAGCCAGGAAAATAAAGAAGGGTGAAAGCAAGAAAGCAGATGTGGATTGCTGATTAAATTAAAGTTTTATTTAAATCAATTCTTAGCAATAGCATTTCCTCTCATGCGTAACAATGGGGTATTTATGAACCTGTTAGAAAAGATCAAGCCTAAGGGTCCGATGATCATCCTCTGCAGTCCTGAAAATTACCTGTCCCTAAACTAATTCTTCTCTTGATTGTTCTACAAACATATGGGGCTATTTAAGTCATACATAGAGAATGCATAATATCATTTAATGTCATTGTGGAAAATCTTGTATATCCACACACTTAGCCATCAGGCATCTTAACCCGTTAACGCCCAAATTAATTTTTTTTTCCTGAATTTTGCTGTGATATTCACAACATATATTAATTTTGCAAACACAAACACTATGTGATATTTATTTTTGTCATAATGTTTATAGTTTTTGCACAATTTGCTGTCCTATGTATAGGACGCTGGGCATTTGGGCCATAAAATGGTTCTCAGTAAGCGTAAATACATATTCCATGAATTTAACCATTATTTTCACAAGAATGGTACAAATTTAGTAGTTAAAAGTTATAACACATTTGGTAACTACTGTTTTTACATACAACAATCACCTATTAATGGTCATATGTAATTATATGCCTGACCTAATTCATATGATACAAAGGAAAGCACTTCATGCACAACGTAATATCACACTTTTTGCATTATGTTACAGGCTTGCTGGAAAAAGATTTGTATTGGCAAAGCTGCTGTTAGTCTCTTTTCTCAATCATGTGTCCTTTTCCATCATATCTAAAATATTCTGAATTGGTGGCTCTTGATATTGAAGGAAAACTGAATGGCCTACCTCACTGCACTTTTTTCCATATCCTAATTTTAGATAAGGTATGGCTATGGCCCTCCTGAAATCTTGAATAGATATGGATTGTTGACCATGAATATTGCTGTACAACAAATAAGCACTCACAATAGACATGTCCACAATTCTCGTGAATATACTCCAACACCATGTTTTACCCTTGATTGCAAATGCATGTTTTTTGAGTTAACAGTCATCCATATCCACACCACCCATACATTTGTTAGTTATTAATCTGAGCAGGTTGTGGTACCTAAGCTTTTGCTCTTTTTTCCTTGCACCATCTCATTACTTGTACATTTGGTTCAAGAGTATCAAAATTTGTAGCCACAGCTACACATTTACTGTCTTTCCATCTTGCTATGAAAATTTCATTACTCGATTCAAGCCTGTAATCATTGAATCCTCTGGGGAACTGTTCTTGCTCTTTGGCGCTCATCAGTGTGCATTTTCCAATTCTATTTTCTCTAATCGTCCCAGTCGCCCTAAATCATTTTTTTATCCACTCATCAAGCTGCGCAAAACTTGTAAAATATTATCAAAATATATTGCGTGACTTGATGGATCATCTACAATGGAAAGCATTTGGTTCACAACTGGTGTTCCTAGTGGTGCATTTTTAATGTTCTCAGATTCTTTACCACAATACAGTGAAAAATGATAACAATATCCATTTTCTTCAGTGTGCCCATATTTTATCGCCAAATCTAATTAGTTTACTCCTAATAAATTGCTTAAGAGAATGGTATCCGGAGTATCTAATGATCATTTCATCGACAGACAAGGTTTTTTTGCAATATTTTCTACTTACGAAAAAGTTAGCATTCACTATATATATCAGAGGCCTAATTTTGAAAGATCTAACATTCTTGTTATTTTTTCCATTAGCATTATCTTGAAAATGGATCACAGATTTTTATCTCTAAATACGTATTCCTCCTCATGGCATCGAACAAGTGGAACACCGAGATCTTCCTGGTCACTCCAATAATCTTGCTCACTTGGCAGGGTATGGTAAGCCAAGAAAATCAGGAACCCATTGAAAATCTTTAGATCTTCTACCGAAAGATTAAATGGTGTACCTTTCTTATATGTAGTGTATCTAGTTTTCTCCTCCACGATCATTGCAAACACATTGTCACTGAAAAATTCCTTGAACAGTTGCATGGGGGAGTGTTTCTGTAAGCACGATTTGCTGCCTCTAAGTTTTCCTTAGCCATGGTTCCAGCCACTGGGAGAGTAGAATAACTGGGATATACTTTCCTCTACTTTTTAATGTCTTATCTGGATTTTACCTTAGCGGTTTGTCCTCTTCTTGCGAAAAATCTCTGCAGCTCCTGCAACATCTGGCACAAGTGGTATGTCCAAAGAATCTTCATCGGTTAATTCATCAACCTCGGGTGGGATGGTGGTTATTCCAGCTTCTATTTCCTCCGAGAATAAATAATCTTAGGCCTCTTCTAACATTAAAAATGCCTTGCGGCTCATTGCTGATAAAATAACTGTGATACAGAATGTAAATAAAAATGAGTGATCATCCGACACCCTTAGGATAGATAATAAAATTAAAACCATGTAATATCTAGGAAGTAAAATTCATAGCTATCAATTTAAAAAAATAATATAAGACAATTCATTACATATAACGAAAGTTAAATTCAAAATCTTAAATGTATGTAAATACTTTGGTCTTACCTCTGACAGGCGTTTTTACAGCAAATGCTGCCTTTGTCGCAGTGTGGCGAGAAATTCAAATTTCACGGACAACCTATGATCACAGAACTGAAGAATGAATATGACCGTTGGAGGAAAACCTTTCCTAGTCCTTACATAGCATGCTTGTTGCATTGTATTACAGAGTTACAGAGTTATTGATTCGGAGGAAAGGTCAGGTTTTGCATATGAGGAATGAAATAACAGAAAATTAGATTTTGTGACATTAATTTTAAATCCATTGCTGGAGGTCCATTCAGCCATAGATAGGACTGTTCTGTGACTGAGGTGGATTAGCCCTTCCAAGTTTTTGTGCGAAAGTGCATGGCTTGTATCATCAGCAAACAGAGTGACAAAACCTTCCATCAAGTGATGAGGAAGATCATTAATTGAGACCAGAAACAGAATGGGTCCCAGTAAAGTACCTTGAGGCACACCCAGATTCCAAATTTTCATGTCAGATGTGTATGCTCTACTCAACCCATCAATATTATACTTAATTTCAACATAGAGTTTTCTGTTCTGAAGGTATGATTTGAGGAAGTTAAGGGGTGTGCCAATGACACCTAGATCTGACAGCTTTCTTAATAGAATTGAGTGGTCAAGTCGATCAAAAGCTTGGTAAAATCATAAAAGATTCCCATTGTACTTTCGGAACCATCCAATGAGTCATAGACATAATTAAGAAAGTTGAATATTGCTAACTGAACTGATCTACCTTTTATATAAGCACATTGATTTTTATATAGCAATTTATGGGAGCATATGAAATGAAGTAACCTCTTAACAAATATTTTTTCAATTATTTTTGAAAAGGGTGGTACTATAGTGATTGGTCTATAATTTTTTGGATCATTTTTAGGACCCTTTTTGTGCACTGGTATAATTTTCCCTATTTTCAAAGATTTGGGGAAGATACCAGCATAAAATGAATCATTTATGATATCACGAAGAGTTTCACAAATAAGTTGTGCAACAGCTTTGAGAACATCAGTGGGTATTTCATCAAATCCTACAGACCTACTGCAGGATAGAGATTTAATTGTTGACATGACTTCAACCCTGTCTGTGGGAGATAGGAACATATTATACTTGCAATTCTTTTGAGTAGAAGGTGAACTCATTGCATTGCTAGAGATTGCATTTGCCCTAGATGATTCATCCAGAAAAGTACATATTCAAGAATGCTTTGGAAACATCTAGAGGATCCGTTAATTATTTGAAAATAATGTTCGCTGAATTATTTGGAAGTTAATTATTTGAAAACTCAAATCTTTGTGCTTTTTTCATGATTTAAATTTTTTGAATCCTTACCTAAAAAAGGCTTAACAGATATCCTCAAAACTTTACAAATATGTACCATAGAGTGCTGATTATCATTCATAGAAGCAACTGACCATCAGAGTATTGGAAAATCAGTTCCTCAAAAACCCCATTCCTGATTTGTATTTTCCATCTCCACCCTCCCCACTTACTACTTCTGTGGTTCTCACATTGCAGCCAGCAGCCATGCTCAAGTTCACAGATCTTCTATTTTTCCCTACATGGAAGGCTTTTCTGTATTTCCAGAAAGGCTAATCAATTATTCAGATGACAGTACTGTATTATGGTGAATCCCCTTAAACACTGCTCATTGTTTTCATGACGTGGGAAACCAAGTGTGTAATGCTACCATGACCAGATTGTATTTACTCTGTTTCCTTCGGGAGAGTAATTGACTTACGATGTCCAATTCTTGTGGGAAGAGGGAGCACATCATATTTGATATTTCTTAGAAGTTTGGGACGATTGCAAGGGCATCCAAGAGAGACTCAGTAGCTAACATAACCCCATCCAAAACCTTGCTGTTATTCATGATTTACCCTGAAGATGGAAGCATTTGTCCTTGTTCTACTCTAATATTATAATATGGCATGCACTAATTTTATTTGTGATCTGTGTGCTCTTTCTCCACCCTCTGAACTGAGAGTGCCGTGTACTAACCTAGGCATCCCTTCTCTTGCTCCCATGCCTGCGTCGTCTCTTAATTTCAAGATTTTTATGAGATTAAATAGAGGATGTAAATTTTGGTGTTGATTCAACAGGATGAACTACCTGAAGTTAGAGAATTATTTTTCAAGAAGCTCCAAAATGTATTGCATTTTGACTATCCAAAAATCTCTCTGCCACCTGAACTGTTGAGTATGTTAGTCATGGCTGATATTGAAGATGGAGAGGAAAGTGGCATTCTTTCTAACATGAGGTACTTATTTTCGATGAAATTGAAGTTCCTCACACTGCACATGGAGATAGAGCCATGTAAGTAATTTATTATTGCAAGTTATCATTTATTATTATAAGTTTGTTATGGATAGTGAATTCTGTTCTACTTCCCATCTATTACAATACACATGTAGCCCTAGGTATTGGTTACATCTGATGAAAAGAGTTATGCATGGATATTGAACATACAAGTTTTCATATTGCATATTATTAGGGTACCCAGGTTTGGAAGAATACATGTGTTAGAAAGAAAAATTTTATATTGTGGTGATATTATATTTTATAGCTTTTCATTCACAATATTGCTGAGTTATGACTGTTTTGGTTCTAAAATCTGATATAATTTGACATTCATAAGAGTTTGTTGAAGTTAAGATCTCTTAATGAATGAAAAACAAGTACTTGGTTATGATTCCACACTTTATTTAAAGCAGCACGACCTAGGTACACATTTTTCACCGCGGAAATTCATCAAGTAACCTGATGCGTTTTATGCATGGATACAAACATGTATTTCAGATTATCACTTTTTATTGACTGACGTTCACATTTACCACTATATAATCACAACTAAAAGTTTTCCAGCAGGGTCATTTCATCGCTGAAACCTTGGAATTCAAAGTCACTATCATCACTAGATTCGAAAAGTTCAGGCAATATATTGACGTCACAAGCCGGATATTCTGCGTCGCTAAAAACATATAGTCTTCTTCCTCCTCATCGTCAACTTCACGGTCTTAGTCCAAACAAAATTTCCCCTTGTTGTTTCAAAGTATTATTTCTCCGGCGAACAGATCAGAGGGAATCTCACGCCAAGAGAAATTAAGGAGAGAAAAAGAACACGTAACACTAGTATTTGCAACAATGTTGCGATCCAGTCAAAAGGTTCCTAGCACGGCGGCAGAAATTAGCCAATGAGAACGCGTATTTGGTCATGGCATCCGACTGATTGGCGGCGCTTACCTCGCATTCTGCCGCCGCGAATATTCTCTCGTAGCGGCAAGCAGACGAAACCCCGGTGTTTTGAAGTGCACAACAAAGATAAGAAACCATGTGATGTGTAGCTGTTTGCACATGTTTCTATAGACACGCACGGAGGGGAAGGAAAGAACCTGCGACTGATAGAACGTCACGGAGGTGCGGGGGATGGTGCGTACTCGCAGGCGCTAAGGCCATTCAAAGGCCCTCTTACCGCTTGGGCGATGTTATTTCGAGTGCTGAACTGCGGATGATCAATATATCGGCAAATTCTGTTCTGTCAAAATTAGATACATTTTATACATGGGAATACGAAAATTCTCATATTTTGCTCGAAAAACTTGGGTGCGTATTATATACGGAAAATTACGGTAGTGCCTCTTCAGTGAGCCAATCGTCACCCATGGATGTATCTATCATATTTCTTCATACTTGTGCAATTCATGCTTTTCATTATGTCATTTTTTGGGTAGGAAACCATTTTATTTCTGCTCTTTTAGTTTCAGACTTTGACCCTCATAGGAATGAAATATTGGTCTATGGTTTGCTGGCTTTATCACATAGCAAAATATTCACTGCATACAATGATTTGGAGCAACTGAAGAAAGTCAAAACAAAGCTGAAAATCCTCTTGGACTTTTTATTGACTGATGAGAACATAGACTTAGCTTTTTATAGGAAGCAAGTTGAAAAGACTAAGAGTCATAAACTCAAAGATGAAACTGAGGATTTCACTAAGGTAAATTTGGTACATGTTATTGGATGAAATGTACTTGAATAGGAACTACAGTAGAATTGGATGCAAAAGATAACAACTTAAGAAGTAGATTATTCAGCTCAACATCTGAGAAAGTTTACGATTATAATTTGGTTGTTTTTATTCTTGCATTTGATTACATTGACCACTAAGATGATTTTTGAATTCAATATCAGATCCACAGTTTATTTTTTGTCACATCAAGAAAGATTGGCCTCTTAAGTCTGATTCTGAACAGTGGTAAAAATGGCACTTAAGCTTGCTTGCTAATGTGTGGTGTTTTTTTAATCTTGAAAGTTTTCCAATGGTTTTCTAGGAAATTTTAATCAAAGCATTTTCAATTTCTTTGTAGAAACTATGGGTTCTATGTGATATTGCACTACTATTAATGAGGAAAAGATCTGTGAGAGCTGCACGGGTGGCAAGAGAGCCAACTTTGCCTGAGCAATTTTTTGAACCTGAAGCAATTAAAAACTCAAGGAACTACTTATCGGTATGGTTAATTTTAATTACTCTTCAGTTTTTATTGTACATTTTGGACAGCCAATGTGTATTTTTGCCATTGCAATATTTGGAAAGAAATTCAATGAATGATTAAAATAGAAAAATACATCATGATTTCACCGGTTGAATTACTATAATAGGCACCTGCATAAATATTATCACAAGTACTCCATTATCAGTGTCCATGGGAATTTTTTGTATTTTTCTAGAGTTGACAGTGGTGTTGAGAGAGAGCTGCCCTGAATATCTGTTTTTTAGTGGTCTCCTGATGCCATGTATTACTGTGCTTATTTTTTTTCTATTACTTACTTCACAATAGTGTTATCTGTATGTCTGAAAATCCTACTGCAGGAAAACCATATGTGTGGGCAAAATAGAGCAATTTTGTAGGCTTTAATGTGGCTGCTAGTTGCTGGTACAAACGGAAGTGGTAGTAGGTGAAGAGGGAGGGAGGGGTTGGAATTGATCAGAAGTCGGGAGGGGGTTGTTGCAAGATGAAAGAGGGATAATCTGTTGGATGGTTAATTGGATGTCAGATACATAATTGGTAATCTATTGTACTGGCATAAGTAACATAGTATGGCTACTTTGTAAATTATCCATCCTTTTTCTTAGGCAATCTGCTCAAAACACCTACCATTACAGTCCACTTGATCACCCAATATGTAAGAAGGTTTACTTCTTTGCTTTCACATAAGGAGCACAGGGAGTTGGGGAGGGGCAGAGGGAATGTCAACTAGGAAGTGGCAAAAGTGCACATGATGGATTTCATGAGTTTTGTTTCTAATAGAAAGAAGTTTCATGAGAACTATAAATTTATCATGGGAAGACTGAAAATTATGCCACCATTGTCTCCAAGGAATAGAAGTTGGGCAGCTTGAATGCTAATCAGAGTCTCATAAAAGTAAATCAATTCAAATGACTCATCTAAATGGAAGACCAACCGAAGAAAAAGTGTTGCGTTATTTTGTAAGATCCTGTTTTTATTTTTGAAATCATTTAGAAGTGCACCAGTACAATTTGGATGTTGGCAGAAAAAACTGACATTTCTGTTAGAAGGACAAATTGCTCATGTGCCTGAAACCTTTTCTTACTGAGTTAGGATGCTCTCTTCATGAAATTCAGACGCTCTATTCCTAAAGCCATGCTCTCTGTAGAATGAGGTAAAGTCAGCCTGTATAAACTACTAATGAGTAGACTTACATCTACATACATAATACCCTGCGAGCCACCGCATGGGCATATGGCAGGGGGTGTTAGGTCACCAGCCATGCAAAGGTGTTAGTTTTTTGGAGATGAAATGGTGAGATGTATTATAGTAGTGGAGCTCAATTTTTATTGTAGTCGCTTATTGTTTGCAGAAAGAAGAAGTTTTTGTACCTGTCTGTTTGGCAGCATATCCCTTATTTTATCACATCTGTCAGACCTAGAGATGTAGTGAGGAGTCATGATAATATTCTCTATGTCGCTCTGAAAAATATTACTTCTGAATTTATCAAGCAACCTAAGCCTAGCGTGTAGTCTCCGAGTCTCTGTGAAACTCTATCTGTATGCTCATAGCAGTGTTTAACAAAGTGTGCTGCTTTCCTTTTTATTTTATTAAGTTTTTTGGTTAAATCTTTATGACCAGGGTCCCAAATGCTCGTGGCATATTTGAGGAGTGGCCTAACCAGAGCAAAGTAGCATCTCCCTTTGACTTTCTCATCCAAGGACCTTCCAATTACACATATAACAAAACCTAGTTTCTTTAATGCTGCACCGCATATGTTCTGTATATGTAATCCCCACGATGTACTGCTAGATGACTTAGATGATTGGCATGCAATGATAAAACATTCTGTAATAAGCCAAAAGAATCATTGCAGAGTTTTTTTTTAATTTTCTGAGCCCTGAAAGCCTAGGTTAAATTTTGGTCCAAGATTTACACACCTATTCATGCAGAATGTAATGGATGATTGAAAAAAGTGGTCTGCAGGAAAAAAGCTTGCAATTTACAAAAATATTACATATACTGTTGTGCTCATTCAGTCAAAAAACAGTGAAATCTGTGGCTGTAAATCCATCTGCTTGAGTTCACATCAGTTGATATGCAGATGCGAAATCTCACTTAGGGAATAGGTTACAGCTGAAAGATTGGTGTTTGGTGATTCTAATGAGCGTACAATATGGCAAATCAAGTCTATCAAACCAGATGTATTTTTCATTTTTTGAGATGCATAATGTAGCTATAAATTCTGGCTTGGGAGAGAGGAGGTTAAAAATGGAGTGTTTCAGTTCAATCTTTGAAGTTTTCTGCGGGGGGTATCATTAAAACTTGGACTACTCATTACTCATAGGCTCAACTGCATTTCATACCTATATTCCTGATGCTCTCAGCAAGGTCACAATAGCTAGAATCTTCGTGCTCCTAGTGCAGCTATTCTTAAATCCCATTGAATCACCACTGTTAAGAAAACCATTGAGAAAAAGTTACCTTTGGCATTGCTGATGGAAAGGATTTTCATAGGGTTTGCTTATGTGATGGCGAGGTCTCTCAGAGGACATACCTCTTCAACTTCTTCCCCCTCTACCTCAGGAGACCATTCACAGTGTGCGATCTCATCCTAAAATCTGGTTACTAGGAAAATATCTGCAGTAGGTAGTCATATGTAGTTTTTCAGTCACTTACCTCTAAACAGAGTTGTCAGAGAAAGAAGCCATATTGACAGGTTGCACTGAAAGTTGACTGTTTTTGGCCTGTTTCCAAGGGGTAATGGCCACCATGAACACACCTCTGCAGTTTTTTTTAACGTCATGTAGACTTACGGGAAATAAATAGTTATATTTCCTCTCCTACTTTGCCCCTGAATTAAAACACATATGTTCTTAGAAATAGTGGGGGAAACAGTTTTTAGTCTTTTCATAAGTGTTTTGGACTACATAAATGCCTGAATGATACTTAACATATTATTTTGAACATTGATTAGAACATGATTTTAAATTTTTTCAGCACAATGGAGACAATTTTGTAACTTTTGACCCCTGTTAAAATGTCTCCCCTGTGGCCTATGCTGTCATTGTGCTTAAGAACCTAATTTTTCTTGATATTTGACGAATGTGATAACTTTGACTTCCAAGCACCTGTTCTTTCTTGGTGAACGGTCAACTTTCAGAGCTGCAATTCAGTGCCTTTTTCAATCATTTTACCTGTAGACACTCAGATGAAATGTTTAGTAGATGAATTTGCCAAAACTATTGAAAGTCAAGAAAGATGAGTACTCAAGGCTCCAAATAGGGGATTAAGGTTGTAGGTGAGACTGATAACATATGGTAACAAAAGTAACACTATTGCCACGATAGTAACTTAATTTATCACCTTCTAACATGCTGATTCTTAAAAAGATATACATCTACGAAAACGATATACCATACTACTACTAGTATGTATACGACTCAGTTTTTCCTTAATTTTCTGTTCAAGAGTCTAACCTTCATCAATTTGATACGTATTTCATAACATGGTTATATACCCCTGTTTTGCCTTTTTAGTCCATAGTTTGTGCGCTTGAAAATCAAGTATTAATTTATTATATTTTTTCCATTCCTTGGTGAAGAAAAAAGCAGCTGCTGAATTATTTGTGGAAGGCAATCAGGGTGACGGCTGGGGAAAAACAGAGGATGAAGAAGAAGAAGCAAGTGCTAATGAATCAGATGCAACTGAGGGTGATATGGACAGTTTAGTGGTGATAATGGGTGAAGGAACTATGGCTACTGAAGGGGATTCAGATGATGAAACCCCCTATCATGCTCATGAAGAAAGTACATATGTCCCTGAGAGTCCACTTTTAAGGAGATCTAGCAGAAAAAGAAAACTAAAGATGTTTGAGACAGAGTAAAATTCATAATATACCTTGAAATAAATTTATTTATGCGTTATTGTGGTTGAAATCGTCACCCATTTCACTCATTCCCTTGTCTTTGTACCAAAAATCCTGTTTAGTCTACCATCTTAATGCTCATGGTGAGATGCAACTAATCTTGTTCTGTAAAATGGTACGTTACTTAATATTGTGTATTCTTTAAAATAGGGGTTTGTTAATGAACTAAACGTCTTTCAGAGCTGACTTATGGATGGTCACCCCAAGTCGCAAAAATGTATTATTTTAGAAAATAAATGCTCATTTTAAAAATTTGTATAACTTACCATGTATTGTAGTGATATATGTATTTCTGCCCTCTTTATCGCCCCTCAGTGGTCCGAGTCCCCTGTCTTTTTGTTTACTCAGCCTCCATCTCAAAGTAAACAACTCAAATCAACAACTGCCCTAATTCCCAAACTTATGAGGATAATTACCTCCTCTTGGATGGCAGTAGTGCTTAGTAAATATGCCACTGCCATGGAAGATCTCCCTTGTAGGCCCTATAAATAATTATACACTATGTGTCCCAGTTCCATTGAAAATCCACACTACAATGCTATCTTGTGGTGAGTTGCGGCATTACAATCCTTGAAGTTTCAGCAACAGCCATGTAGAAGTTCAAAGCACTAGCATTGCTGTAGCATGCTTTCTGGCCACGAATGTGTGTCTGACACTTGTCGGATAATGGTAGTGGAGTAGTGAGGCAAAAACAAGTTTTGTGTTAAGTCAGGCAAATCAGCCTGTGAAACATTTGATATGATGAAAAGTGTTTATAGTATTGATTACCTAAGTTTAAATGTTTTTCAGTGACATGGTCTATTCCGTGATGGCAGGATGGACATTGAGGACGTGCCATGAGCATCAAAGCCACGAACAAGTTGCACGGACGAAAATGTGCAAAAAAATCGCTGAAATCATTGCATCAGGTAGATGTGTTTCTGCAAGACTCATCGAGGAGCTGTCAGGAATACCACAAACTATTGTGCTCAGAATTTTGACTGAGGATTTAAGTAAAAGGAAGGTCTGTGTGCAGTTTGTGCTGCATGCTCTCATGCTTGCTTGCCCAGGTTGCACAAACAGAGCAGTGGTTTTTAATAAACGGGTTAATTGAATTTCCGAAGACAGATTATGCAGAACAGTACATCAGTAAAGGCTGCTCAACATGGTACATTTTATTGCACAAACAAATGCATCATAGGTTGTACAAGAAAATTAATTGAATTAGAGCAGGTTCTACTTCCCATTCAGGAAATCCTACAATTTTCCCCTTTACGAGGTACAATTTTCTTAAAGAATTCGAACGTTCATTTCTTCAATAAAATAATGCCATGAAAATCGCCCTTAAGAATGATAAATAGTATTTCACGATTGGAGACTGGGACATAAGATCATCTTGAGGCTATGGACTACTTAAAAAAGCTGAAAATGGAGATCATGAGATTGGGCTGGGATGTTTTACTTACCAGTGAAATGAAATGTCTGAGATGTGCAGCAGCAGCAACTAAATTATCCCCTTTGAATCTTAGAACGCATATGCAGGTGTAGGAATGATACTAAGGTAAACAGTGGTGCACCAATTAAAAGATTTCCTCTATTACTATTCCAAATGTATTTTGTATAGAGGTGTTAAAAAAAGTGAAAATTATTGTGATGGATTATTTACGATTAGAATGGAAACAAAAGGATACTGTGGTGGTGCTAGCATACATGCCCACATCAGATTACAGAGATGACAAAAGTAATAAAAATATAATTTGTTGCTCTGTTGACACGTTTCATTGCAAATATGCCAAATGGAGACAGACAGGCTCATGTCCTGCCCCCTCACATGAATCTGCAGCAACAGATGGTTGTCCTGACACCCCCCCCCCTCTAAAATAAATCCTGGATATGCTCATGAGCCCACATATGATTGATTAACTTTAATCTACTGAAGGCATCCAAAAATGTGGATTAGACTTGAATAGTGACTATACTGAAGACCATAAGTGTGTCATTGATAATGAGAGTAGAGGTGTATGCTGGCTATGTAAAGAGTATTGATCAAATGTAGAAAGGGGGAAAGGAAGCACCTAGTTGCCAATTATCTTAAGTAAATAAACAAAAATCCATACGGGAAATATCAACCATTAATACACACGTACACGGAGAAAAATCGGCACGCCACCGTTAGCTGATAGCAGAGCCTTTTTCGGAGAAGACATAAATATGACAAGAATGCGGAAAAGAATGGATAAAATTATATACTAATGCAGGTTGAAGAGTAATGATAGGAAAACTGAGTTAATGGTGAATAAGAAATTAAAGGCAAGATTACCCTAAAACGCGGCGAACGAAAAACTTGCGCATTGAACGGATTAAGATATTTGAGAGACAGGTGCACCAGCGAAGGATGATGCAGCAAAGATACTGTCAGTTGATTAACTACCCGGGAACACTTCTACATATTCCGGAATGACTAAAGCATGGAGAAAAGAAAACATCCCGGCTTAAGAATTAACTATGGTATACATTCCCTAATGTTCATGACTAAATCCATCGAAAATTCTTCACTGACTAAAACATATCAAACGGCTTTCCGGTTTCATGACTTGTCTTTCACAATTGATTACAACGATAACAACCTTTCATACTCAATACTAGGGTTTATCGGGCGTCAATTTGCGCATTTTCACTCCGAGCAATAAAATTTAAAAATCACGATTGTGAATTTCGCTTCAAAAATATTGCATATCCAGGTATTATCGTTTCTCGTCTATTTTTAGTAGCCCATGTTTCCACCGAGAGGAGGACAGAAATAATGTCACTAGGTGCGTAAGGAGTACATTCATTATTTTGCGAAAAAATTTATTTTAGTCCTCTTTATCGACAATCACCTAGGAGAATTCTTTTAGCTGCCGAATGATATTTTAATGAGAAACCTATTCCCCTAATGTGTGTGGTTGTTGAATTAGTGGTGATTTGACCGTTGTGCGATATCCAGGCTGGTATTATTTAAGGGTTACGGGATAAATGAATTTTGCCATTTTATAGCTCTATATATGACTTGAATTCATAATTATAGTTATGAATCGTCGTTATGAGATTATCTTTGCTTAACGTCGGCGTAGTTAGCTACTGTAACGTAATGCTAAACTCCGCGAAGTCGAATTAAGTCGTCGCTCAAGAATGGAAGTGTATTTTTAATAAGACAGCGACGGATTCAACTTTGTGGTGATCGTGAAGATTACAAGGCGAATGGGATTGTATGAAAATCCGGGAAAATGGGAGAGACTCGAGTGCATTTACCACACCATCAGCAGCAGATGTATTGTTTCGGCCAAAGTCGACCCAGTGCCCATCATTTTTCCCACACCTCTCATTCTGATCACCGTATTACCCAGTTGTGTGTGCTCATCGATCAGCTACATTTATCTTACCTTCATACGGAGGCCAGTCCCCATAAAATCGAGCAGCGGAATAAACTCGAAAGTAAGTATTCAATATGTATGTGTAATATGTGTGTAGTATGCTTAGGGCCTTTAACGGCTAACATACGTGCATTTGGTATACGTATCTTAATCGCTATTTTCTTCGATGATGTTATTTGTGGTCAGGATTAGAATTTTACTCCGTTTACTGCGTAAATATTTTACCCCCGTAGGCGTAGTCGCCCTTTCTGATCCTTATTATGCAAGAAATAAATCATGGTGCCAGTGGTTAACGTTTTATGCCTGTCATACCATTCAGTTTAAATTCCTTATCGGCAGTCATTTTTACATTGTCAACCTCTGCCAACTTGAAGTGTTCTGTTTTACGGTGGAGGGAACTTCTGTCATGTAGTTATATACATGGGGAACTTGATATATGAACCTATCACTCTTCCGATTAAATCAAGAGTTATACGCGGTTGTGTAAGCGTTAAAATTTTGGAAACATGTATTCGACTAGTATTTTAGATTCATTGCTTTAAGCAACTATGTGTTGTTTTCTAGCGTTATGAATCAATGTAAATCTATAAACATTTGTTCAATAATTGTGAAAATGCTACGAAGCAATACAATTCTCGTTACCTAGTTTTAACAATTTCATTCATAATATTTGAATATCATCATGTCTGGTTTTGGGCGTGAAAAATTTTATTTGAAGAACCTGAAAAATGAAGAAAAACCATTGTTTGCATATTTCGTAAGCCGGGGCACTTGCTTAACTCAGAGTAAAACAAATAGGAAAATACTGATAATACTTAAAAATGAAAGTGTTGAAAAGTTTAAGAAGCTGTATGGTCTACAGCAGTTCTACTAATATTTCAATTATAGTCTATGTACAGTTTCAAGTACTCATTTGTTCTCTTAAGCAGCCAGTCAGCCTGTAAAAACTGTCATCGGTGTATTTCCTGTTATTAGGTTATCTATAAGTGAGAAAATGATACCCATTTGAGGGTGGCTACCTACTAAGCTGAATAAAAGAAACATCAGAACTCTGCCACTGCCACTTAAGCATTTTCAGTTTAGTAACAGTTCTGTAATCATCAGGTTATTGCTCATATTTCATGATTTCATACCTTAAAGAACTGTGATGTAAACACTGCTTGTCATGTAAACCTTTTAAAGAAACCTTAGTTTTAAATTTCCTCTCAGACTTAGTGTGCACCATGAAGGGCACTGGAGGTCCTAGCTATAGATTTTTACTCATAAGAGTATGTCTTGCTATCAGGAGACTAATTGTACGGCTTTGTATTATGAATATTGTCATTGACAGTTAACCAGGTTGATAAGGCAAGGTATTTCATATGCTGGCTAATGGAGGTTCATCACAAGGAACCTAGGAATATATTCCAAATTGCTATTATTGGTCTTTTTCACCTATGAGTCGTATCAGTTGACCATCAAGGTCATTTTTCTAAAGGCACCTGATTGCCCAATTAGTTGAAGGAGAATTCCTCAGGTTTTACTTTATTGAATCTTTTTATCATAGAACAAGAGGAACAAAACACTGCTAGTCTGCATTTAAAGATAGGTGAATAAAATATATTTTTATATTATAAAGATAAATATATTTTTCATGGCAGTGTTTTTTTGCCTTTATTTCTACGTACAATTTTGTATACTAAAATTATGATGATACAGGCATGGAGTTATGGTGGGCTATTTTCCTATCTTTCAGTTGTGCATTGGTGCATGTATTATAGCAATTCACCACTTAACTTGATGCAATTTACAATACTCATCCATTAAATTGTGTAATAAAGTGCCATGTATTAAATTGCCTACAGCATTAAAACTTATCAACTTCTAATTTTGACTTCCGAGTCTCCTCTTACTTGCTTATTTTCTAGTGTGATTGTGAATACTTTCATGTAATATGTTATCCCATTTTTGCATTTGCCATCATATTTCTGCTCTATTTCATTGGGACTTACCATTTGCAATAATGGATCTTTCTGTCTTGGCATGTAGATTCAGAGTTGTATTTAATGGAAGGGTTTTAAACATTTTAAAATGATTTTTCTCTTTTCAGGGCACATCTGGGAGTATTTGTGTGAAGTGCCTCATGATCGAAAATTCACTTTCCCTCAGACTGCACAGATCCTTCGCAGGTCAGCATCTGTATCAACATCTCCTTCAACTCGAACACCTTATCAATCTACTGATAGTACTTCTCAGTCAACCTCTTATTCTTTTAATGGCTTTCGAGCTGCATCTGCTTGGAATGCCCTAGATCAGTATGCTGCCAATCTTCTTTCACAGCCATGGAGAAAGGAGTTCAGGGAAATGAAGGTACCCCTGCAGTGGCTATTTGAATATCATAGAAGCTGTCACCTTAAATGTTTTTAGGAAAATTGATTTTTATTGTTAGCTGCAAATTATGATTTGAATAAGTGCGATTGTCTAGTTATGTGTGTCTGTAATGATAAGTGTATGCCTATATTTTTTTCTGCAGCTGTATAGTGGGTTTTACAAGTATGAAGTTGAAACTCATTTGATTGGTGCAGAGGTGATGTTTGAGTTGATGGGCTACAGGAAAGTGGGTGCTGGTGCCATGTCTTTGGAAGGGCCAATTGATCCAGACAGAGTGGCCAGTGTATCTCGAGATGCCCTTTTTGCCTATGTGGAATGCCAGGTGATTATCTCACTAATTTACTTGTTCTAGAATACAATCACTGATGTGTGTCTATTTCATGATAGGAGTTTAAACAAATTTCATTTTTTGGGTATTTACTTGCTTTTTCTTGTATCTTCCTGTTATGTCTTACAAAATTGTCCAAGCTAGCCTATAGTTATAGTGAAAAATTCAGTTACATTCATAGGCTCAAAGGAAATGTGCCCTAAAAATAGAAATGCTCATATTTATTAGTTTTGAAATGAACTAATGTCATGTGAATTAAGCTCTCATTAATTATCTTTGAATTGAGTAAATATGTAGAGATTCTGCTTCATTTCTTTATTTCCCACCTGGTTATTTATGGTAAGGCCTAGGCATTTTGTATTAGCACATCTGTTTTGTTGTTCAGTCACTTAGTATGTCCTTGAGGACTGAATATGCTTTGATTTTAATGGCTAATTAAAAAAAAACTGCATGTAAGAGTTATCTTCACAAAGTATATTGACCCTACAGTAGTGACTTGAATTATTGGAACAGCGGTCTCCTGGACTGATATAGACTCTGGTGTTTCTAAAAACTATATGTCAGTATTTACTGAAATGATCGGTAATTTACAGCATTCTTTTGTGAATTTTATAAGATTTTTGTGCATTTTCATTCCTATAATGAAATTTACCATATAAACGTGTGTAAGAGGCAAACCCGTGTAAGAGGTGCACCCCTCTTTTTAAGCGTTGAAGTTGAAGGAAAAATTTTGGGGCTTTTTTTCTCCTATTGCGAGGTTTTGCGGACCTAACTTCAAACTTTCGGTCATTATCAAAGCCTTCCGGATAGTCGCACCAAGCACTGATTTTTAATGCCGTTTTCCCCCACCATTTTCCTAATGCATCAGTCATAGTCACTGTGAGTATGGGTCTTTTAAACTGTATTTAACTTTTACAAATTATATTTTGCTGTAAGCGATGACAAACGGGGATTCAAACATGTTAAATGCAAAATACCCAAGAGTCAGCCTCGTAAAAAATGAATGATAAGGCATAGATATGTCATTGAAAGCTGAAAAAAATCAAACTTTGAAAGAAGTCATAACTGTCTATGGAATTTAAAGCATTTATTTTTTAAATATGCTCCAAGAAAAATCTTCAATTAATGACAAAATAAAAGCTTGCATGATTTACTTAAAAACAGCTGACTTGTGAGAGGGGTGTCACATCCATTGCGAATTTACCCTGTGGCAGAAGAAATTATGCATGGTTTACAGGGCAAATAAATATAGAAACGCATTATAGCACTTATCAATGAATATTTATCTTTTTTACTGATCTTTTAACTGTTACAGCATATATTTTTATTCCTTTTTTGACCAATTTGTCGGGTGTACTTTGATAATCCACCAGTGACCTCTAAATGCCTCAAATTCTCATCTACCATAACCTCGGTGGATGAACTCAAGTTCTTTTTAGTAATTTTCAACTAACATTTCTCTACAAGCAGGCTTAAAAGCAAAGTGGATACAGAGATGATTCGACTCATGATAAAATGATTTCTTGGTCTTCATGACTACGGAGACTTGAAATAGGAATCCATAGCATTATACAGGCTGCTACCTTTTAATATTTTCACATAATATTTCAGTAATATAACATCAGTCCATGAGACCAGGCATCACCTCTCTGACGACTGGGAAGTATTTGAAGACACACTTTTCAATGCATGGTCTGTTACCCTGAAAGTAGCCATTTGTAGCAATATGATTACATAACATGATTTATGCTCATGTATTGGAGGAGCTTCATAAAATACAAACTATTGAAGGGTGTGACCTGCAAAATTTCATCCTTCACATGTGCCATAAGGAAGATTACATTACTAGTCTGTAAGATCGGGTGTCACCATTCTAGGGTAAATAGGATATCATAGAAAAAAGGATTCTAATATGTTAAATTGCTAATAATATACTGTGCAGAAATTTTCAGATTTTTACCCTTATTGGTCCGGATAAATTATTCTCAAGATGCCAAAATGTGACATCTTTGATATTATGTACATCATAATTTCAAAACCAACCTACAGGAAACCAAATCAAGATGTGATTTATTACATACAAAAGCAAGCATTGATACGCATTTGTTGCTTCTGGCATCCCGTTCATGAAATACAATGTAATTAATCTTAAATACCTGTTGTTCTTCCACAAAGCTCACATTTGTATCATTGGATGTGTTGTCTGAGCTAGACCTTGTAGGCTAAACAACTGGAGTCTTTGCATGCTTAATAAAATCCATAGAAATTAGGAATCCCTAATTTCTATGGAATTTTTAATTTGCGTGTACTACAGTCAGACTGCTGTAATTTTCCGATTATAAGATGCACTCAATATAAGACGGCGAGCTTAATAATAATACGCAATCAATATAAGACGATGGCTTATGGCAAGCCCAATGTAAGAATTTACTTATCAGTTCAGCACCCCAAAAATCACTGCGCAAGCTGTAATGCTGCCTATGGATGGCTTTTCTCCTTGCTCTTACATACCCCTTTGGTTTCTCAATGTGATGATCTATTTGTAGTAGGTTCTTCCCTTCCAAAACTTCTATGTGTGTCTATGGAAATATTTGTCAATAAATGATGGAATTGCTACACTGTCGCTAAAAAGTACCTATCTGTATTCAATTTGCCTCACTTTATGTCCATTCGTGTTGGATTCCGTCCAATCTACTAGCGGAAGATACTGTAACACACACAATCAAATCAAAACGCGTGCATCACCCTCAGTATCAAGTTCACAACAATATATTTAGTTTCAAAATATTATCGGGCCCAATCCACTCACCACTACATACACAAGCACACACACACAACCCAAGGTCAAATCCAACACTCCCTCAGCGTGCACCAGGCCTCCTGCAATCCCACGCCGTCCAAGGTCAGTCTCCCCCAGGCTCGCGGCACCCCGGTCGAATAGCTCTCCCTTCCTCTCGCACACGCCGCGCGCGTCCGCTCCCGACCGCCGGTTCCCTCTTACTCCCCATTCCTATTGTTAACCTCCTTTTTCCTCGGCGTCCCTAGTGACGGCCCCCCACGACGATATTGTTGTCGATATTGTTGTGATCTGGAGTTGTTGACCTTGGGTCTATGTTTACAATGTTACATTAGCCCCACGAAAGAAATAATGCCGTCAACAAGTTATTTCTTTCGGAGCCTTCAAATAATATCCCCCCTATTTCATGTTGACTAACATCAGATTCCTTTGTCAACATATGATTGGAGTATGCTCGTGGCCCCAACGCCTTCAAAAGATTGACCCCACATACGTGGAATTCCTATTTGGGTATATATCTATTTTAGAGTGATATGCAAAATTCTCTCTTAAATTACAAATATAAACCGTCACCAAACATTCAAATTTCACCCAACTAATTATAGATGTGAACCCTTAACAATCAGATCACATTGCAGAACGTAACATCAGAACTCCCGAAATAAATATTCGCGACAATAATAAATGCTCAAATCAATAACCTCTGACATGTTTATAGAATCATTGAAACATTAAAGCACTTGTAAACTGTTTGTGTCATTACTGTAGATTTATTTAGCAAGTTTATACCCATGGTCTATTGATGACACTACTCCGCATCACACGCCCTTTGTTTGTAAACACTGCGCGACACTCCCCCCACACAACACAACAAATTCACACGTTGTATCTTGACCACAATGTCTCACCGTCCTCCCAGTACACTATGTATCTTGTGTTCTTCCGCCGCCACTTAGTCCAGTCCAACGCGGCCAATGACACATTCGGTACATATATATACATAATGAAAAATAACCCTTGACATATCCATACACAAGACACATGACATTTTATGACCTTTAAGCTACCTTGTAACATTTGTAGTCACTCTTTTAATCGTTACTCATATTACATTTCATGAGCGCCTCGCGCCGCAGTCTGCTACATTGTATTTGTTTACGATATGATTTCGCGCTACTTTTTCCTTGTCAGTCTTAGATCTAGTCTGCCTTTGAACTTGGTTCAAAACGGATGTGGTGTTTGCGTGTGTCGTGACCCAGTGTTTTGTGTTTTAAACAGTGTTTACGTCGTCTCCTTCCTGGTTAAACCTTTTTAAGTTAGATACGTGGAATACACCCCTCACGTTCCCTGTGTTTGGATGGACAAGTAAGCAAGTGGCTGTGCCTCGAAACTCACGGATTATGAACGGCCCTTCGAACAACGGTAGGAATGCATGATATATTCCTTTCTCTCTATCCGACACTGGACAGGCACGTACTAACACTTTATTTCCTAACTCGAATTCGGTGGTCCTACGGTAATGTTGTTTCGCGTTTCTTTCCCCTTGCTTGATTATTTTATCGCGGACTTTCTGCATTAAAGATGGGATGTCCGCGCATACGTCTTCTTCTCCCGCGAGCCATTTGCTCCATGCCCTTTGAGGCTCCCTCCCGTCTGCAGTTCTGTTGCTGTGACCCTTGTAGTTTTATTGTGGGTATCATTCCTACATCCTTCAGCGACGGTTAACCATTTCACCCACGTGTTATGTTTGCGGTAGCAAAATATCCTGAGCATTATTTTTATTGCCCGATGGTATCTTTCTATTAAGTTACTCTGCGGGTGCCCAATACTGCAGAATATAGATTTCACGCCCGCCTCCTCCAACTTCTTCGTCCAGGCTGGACTCGTAAACTGGGTACCTCTATCGCTCAGCATTCTTTTGCATTTCCCCACTAGGAATATAACGTTCGAGGGTTAATTTCATGATGTTCTTTGTGTCCGCTTTCTTGAGAGGATATAACTTAACATACTTTGAGATAGCGTCAATCACAGTTAGTACGTATTGGTGTCGGTATTGCCCCTTGGGAAACGGTCCCACGATGTCTATGCATACTTGGTCATGGATCCCAGTCTGGCACTACATTCTGTAACTCAGTGAAAGTACCAATATTAGGCGCCTTCATTGTTTGGCACTCCTTGCACGTTGCGGTAATCTTCCTAACTTCGCGGTGAAGCCTCGGGTAAATGAACTGCTCATCCAACATCTGAAATAATTTCTTTGTGCCTAGGTGGCCATGCATAAGGTGGGTTTCCTTGATTAACCTTGCGATTACCGATAGCGGTACACAAAATTTCTGCCGGTTTCCCGCGACCCTCACCAATCCTTTTGATGATAATTGGTGCCTCGCTGCCGACGCTGTTGTAATGTTGATTCGGGTGCGAACTTCGCTCGCTCTCCTTATGATGCCCCGGATCTCGTCCTCGTTCGATTCGGCCCCTCTGCTAGTTGATTGTTATCCCAGCGTGGCTGCCATTTTCCTGATCTTTTCTTCGTTCTTCCTTATCTTTTTATCGATGTCCTCCGCCATTTTATTTACACCGTTTTTTAGACTGCTGTGGCTCGAATCTAGCTCTCCTAATTTAACGCACGTCTCGCCTAATTTTGCTCCTACCTCAGCGACTGCCTCTCCTACCTGGTCGCGTATTTCTTCGATCTTCTTATCTTGTTCGGCTATTTTCCCACCATACTCTTGTTGCAACGCTGTCCAACCTTCCTGTATCTTCTTCTGCCTCTCCATTAACTCTTCACCCCTTCTCTTCAGTTCTTCCCTTAACTGCTCGTCTCTTTCTTCCTGCCCCTTTTTCAAACCTTGCATTTCTTTTAACAATCCATTTATCATTGCCTGCATAACATTCTCCCCAGGTATTTCTGTCTGCAATTCAAACTCATAGGTTTCTATATCCAAGCCTTCCTTTTCCAACAGCAATTTCAACCGTTCCTGCAATTCGAATTTCGCACCCTGTATTGTTGGTCCTCTATCCCTCAATAGGTTTTGTAAATCTGTCTTTTTCAGTTCGTAAAACTTTTTAATTACGCCAGCCATTTTGAAATTTCCTGTCTCAGGTCTCCCGTGGTCTCTATTTGCTACGAGTAGTCGTGCCCCGCGTTGGGCGCCAAAATGTAACACACACAATCAAATCAAAACGCGTGCATCACCCTCAGTATCAAGTTCACAACAATATATTTAGTTTCAAAATATTATCGGGCCCAATCCACTCACCACTACATACACAAGCACACACACACAACCCAAGGTCAAATCCAACACTCCCTCAGCGTGCACCAGGCCTCCTGCAATCCCACGCCGTCCAAGGTCAGTCTCCCCCAGGCTCGCGGCACCCCGGTCGAATAGCTCTCCCTTCCTCTCGCACACGCCGCGCGCGTCCGCTCCCGACCGCCGGTTCCCTCTTACTCCCCATTCCTATTGTTAACCTCCTTTTTCCTCGGCGTCCCTAGCGACAGCCACCCACGACGACATTGTTGTGATCTGGAGTTGTTGACCTTGGGTCTATGTTTACAATGTTACAATACGTTACACAGCAATTTGAAGATGTTACATTTCTGTGTAATATTTAAAAGAAAAATTCTCCCTATGAATGTTATATGGCCGCAGAATATGCTCGTACACGACAATAAATAGGCTGGATGGATGAAAATTCAACCAAAGATTGGCTGTGAAATGAATAGTGCAAAAATGCAGTTTGTAGACCTCATATGTTGGTTCTAGATGCATTAGATGCCATCTAATTCCATGCATCAAGCACAGATCTCGTCATTACTCCTGGAGGGATGACAAGTCAGTTACAGGTGATGGATGTCAGATGCAACCGTCTGTTTAAGAGACGGATGTGTAAAAAGTGGCTTCATTCCGGACCAGATTCTTTGACAACTTCAGAAAAGCCAAAGAAACCAGAGTTATCGCTACTTAGTCAGTGGATTAAAGAATGCAATGGATGGGTCTGATGATAATTTACTTTGGGATGAAGAATGCATAGTGGACGATGAGGAGGACAAATAGGAAGTTGTTGGCGATGCAATATATGCTGACAGCAAGTGTGATGTCAGTGCTTGGCACTAACTGTTTGAAACAAGCAAGGATAGTGATTTTGAATTTGAAGATTTCAGTTGTAAGAATGTTATAGACTAGAGGAACTGCGTGTAAATTTTTGTTTTAAAATATATATCAATGTATTCATTGCATTGTTTTTCAATAAAAATTGGAAATTCGAATGCCTCTAAGTATGTCGAGTTTACTTTAAATGTGATCAACAGTCTGAATAAAAACCTGATAAGTTTGTAAGCATGTATAATACGCACCCTATTTTTTTGACAAATTTTCACGGAAAAAAGTGCGTACTCTTTACAGAAAATTACAATGGTCAAAGGGTTTGATTTACGTTTACATGCAACTCTTTCCTGCACCTGTTTCCCAGCTAATTAATCATGATTTCCCCTTAAGTGATGTAAGTCCAAATTTAATTAGATTTTCATTATGTTGAATAGTGTTTAGGAAAGGATTGGGTGTATTATCTTCTAATCTGTCCTCGGAGTACTAAAGTATTATAATATTATTTTATTGCTTTAACTTTTCAGATTCTTTGTGCCATCTGGGGCATGGTTCCACGAAAGTTTTCTTGGTTGGATCTAATAGAATTCCGGGAAAGCCATGTTTCTGGGCCTGAAGCAGCTGCTAGAGTCCTCACAATGAGGTATTTAGCTGCCACAACCTCTACTCCACCTCCAATTCCTACATATTGTACAGAACGCTCAGAGCACCATAGGAAAGTCATGGCAGCACATCAAAATCATCAGTACAACTATGCTACATCTGCTTACCATCAAATACCTGTGAGCACAAGCTCATGTACAAACTCATTGGCAGTAAGTAAAATTCTTTGCCTTGCATTCCTTAATCTTGTGTTGTGTGTGCTTCTCTTGACTGCGGACTTTCTACTGAATTTTATTGTGTTTTTTATGAAATAAAATTAAATATGGGGATGGAAGATTTATTTTATGGTTCAAGGCATAATTATTGGAGAAATGAGTTTTGGGTGTCCTCTCACCCGGTAATTCAAAGATGAAAATGAGTGTTGGAAACCACCTAGCAATGAGAAAAATTCAGGAATTTTGATTAACCATAGAAAAAAATGTCTAGATTTGTTAACAAATGAGAGCAGTAATGTAGTCATTTTGTAATATCCCTGTCCATGGCTATATGCAGAAATCTAGATTTACTTCTTAAATTACGGGTAGCAAAAGTGTACTTACACTAGAAATGAACTATTCTCTTGCACTTATTTTTGGCAAAGTGGAGGAGCTTCGTGTCCCCGTGGCTCTGAAAGGTAGATTGAAGAGGGCAGTGGTAATAGGTGTAGAGGGAAACATTCGATTTTACGTATTTTCAGCTAGCCAATATATCAGCTCATATATAGACCATCTCAAAGGCTTTCGACACCCTCCATCATCCACTCCTCCTTCATAAACTCAGCCAACAGTTTGGCATACATTGTATGTTCCTCAGCCTTCTTTCTAGCTTTCTTACCAACAGAACCCAGCATGTTATACTCGCCGGTGCTTCTTCCTCTTGGTCTCCTGTAACATCTGGAGTTCCCCAGGGCAGTATCCTTGGGCAATATCTATTCAATTTATTCATTAATGATCTTCCTTCCCAGCTCCTTTCCTCCCAAGGTCATTGCCTTCTCTATGCTGATGATTGAAAGATTTACAAGCAAATTAATAATATCGGAAATCAAAACATTCAAGTAATGGTCCACTAATATCTTTATTATTTACGACCCGGGTTTCATCACATAATGATATCTTCAGGTGTCAAAACGTGATAAACCCGGGTCGCAAATAATAAAAATATTAGTGGACCATTACTTGAATGTTTTGATTTCCGATATGGAGAGGTTCCACAAAGTGAAGCCTGAATTTATTAGTTATAAATTAATAATACTTCTGACTGTATTCAACTTCAACTTGCCTTAAATCAAACTTCCTTGTGGTGTGATACCTGGAAACTTTACTTAAACCCTGGAAAATGCAGCATCATGACTCTTGCTCTGAAAACAAAACCCCTGACTTTCAACTACACCATTAACTCAACTCCCTTAAACAGAGTGACAACCATGAAAGACCTAGGCGTTTTAACCGATAAAAAACTAAATTACTCCGACCACAAACTAAATTACTCCGACCACATTCAGACTGTAAAAAATAAAGCGATGTCCCTATTAGGCCTTCTTTACTGCTTGACAGAAATTAAAGATCCAATAGTACTACATTCCTACTTCTCAACAATTGTCCTTCCCATAGTATCATATTGCTTCCCAATATGGTCTATGTCATCCCCAACTAATCTAAAATCCCTCGATTGCATCTCTCACCTCTGCCAAAATAGTCAAGCACAGAGCCCCACATTGCCCTTATATGTCCTCAAACGCTGTGCTGTCCTCTCTTTCCATTTATAACCTCGAAAACCACAGACTTACAATGGATTTAAAACTCCTCCACCATACCCTTAACTCGACCATTGATTGCCCTGAACTGCTTTCTCTCTTCAACTTCAGGATACCAACTCGATCCACCCACACCCATACTCTACTCCATCCGCCTATTCCTAGGATATCTCTCAACAAGCGCTCACCTTTATTTCGCCTCCCATCCCTTCTAAATTCACTCCCTCTCACTGTTGATCCTTTTTATTTATCATGTAACAAATTCACCACCCAAGCGATATCCCACCTGTCAACAAATTAAATATTTCCCCTTTCCATGGTGGGCTCTCGTTGCTTATTTTTATGCTGTTACTGTGTTTTTGTCCTCTTTCATGTGTTTGTTTTATGTTTCACTATAAATTGGTGCTTCTGCTATATGCGAACAATTTTTTGAAGTAAATAAATTGTTAAAATTACTTACTATTACTTAGTTAATTTTCATGTATGGTGTATTCTTTAGTCCTGTTGAAAGTATGAATTCTCTGAATTATGTTACTAAATGGTCATCCTCATTTGTTAGTAAAAATTCTTTTGTGAACTTCTTTTAGGCCCTCCTAAATGTGTGTTCTTGCATTAGAAAATTAGGTGTGCAAAATATTATTGCTATTGGAAAAGGTAAAGACTTGATGCATCACATATAAAATTTTGAAAGCACCAATTTTTTTGTTGTTTTCCTGCCATTCCAGAAGATTGCAGAGCACTTGGTATATTAAATACTTTTCTGTGATTGCCTGTAACTCATCATACATTTGACATTCTTTATCTTGAATATTGTCATTTTCTGCCATGCAGTTTATGAGGTATGGAGTGAGCACATGCCCAAGTAGCCATATGCACCCTGCCCTCTCTTGTCGACACGGGAGCCCAAAAAGTCTGCTGCCTCGTATTTCGTTTAATGTCTTAGTATTTATTTAGGAATTTGAATATATTCTCTTTTTGGTAGATAGTATAAATTATTTAACTTGCCCCTATCCTTTCCATATTTTGGGCATAAACATCCCAAACATTTCCTTGAGGAGTACTCAAGTTTGTTTGTTTTGGAGCTACATCATTAAACCTCCATTACTGTGGAAAATTGCCAACTTTCATTAATTATGCCATTCCACCAGATTACGCCTGAAACGTCTCTTTTTATTAAACCTCCAATTTCATTACACATTTAGTTAATTGTACTTTGAGTGTAAATTACTCAGCAAAAAAAGCTAAAATTCTTTTGATTGAATGCCTGATTGGCTTGGGCTTTTCTTCTCTCAATATCTTTCTTGTTTCTTCTATCTCTGGTTTGCCTAATTCTCAGGTAGAAAAGTATCTCTCTGGATAAAGGTTTCTCGGGTCTTCCACCGGGTGAGCAGGTCCATGGGGCCCAACGTTTCGGAGAACGACTTGTCCTCTATCATCAGGGGGGCTCACCCAGTGGAAGACCCGAGAAACCTTTATCCATCAGATACGCCGGGAAAATCTGAGATCCTTCAAGTATCTCTCTCTTGTCCAAAATCTTGTTGCCCAAGCCTATTGTTGATATTTGTATTCTCACTTTTTTCAGCAAATTGTCACTTTTTATTTACATGTAGCTGCATTTATTCTTAATTTTTTTCATTCAGTTCAACATTCTGGCTGGATACTTATCCCTTTCCCTCAAAATTGCAATCCCATCTGCAAAGCTTAAAATGCTGATTTTTTTGTCTTTGCTTATGTGGGCCTGTTTTTTGTGACATTTCTTTTATTTCATTCCTTGCCTTTTCAATGTAAAAAGTAAAGATTATGATGGCAAAAGTACACCTTTGCTTATTTTTGCTTCTTCCACATTGTGGCCACATTTAATCACTGCTTACTGGTCTTGATGAAGCCTGTATGTCATTTTGTATATGCATTTTAGTCTCCTTATCCTCTAAACAATACATTTCCAGTGATCAACTTTATGTTGATCAAAATGCGTGATGTGATGAAATTAAAAATTTTGCATGTAAATTTACCTTTGAGTGAAGAAGCAGAGAAAGTTTCTTTTGTACAGCTTCTTTCTCTACTGTCTCATTTGAATAAAGAGTGAAATTTATATTGTGAAAATGACATGTTTTATTTTTTTACATCATGTTAAGGATCCATTCTATCTCATGTGAATCTTGGAGTTACATAAAAATATATGATTGAATGTTCTTAAAAAGCTGATTAATGCATTACTAAGAGGTGCATCATCCAATAATAATATAATTTTTAGTTCTAATTCTGCCATTTTATTTTTAGGTTTCACATCTCATCTTAGTTTCATCCACCTCAATAGTAAACAAGATAAAAATTTGTGACTTCCACAATTTATTGAATGCTAGCGACTGGTTTCAGCTGTCACGCAATCATTATCTGATGATGGTGTGACAGCCAAAACCAGTTGCTAGTATTCAATAAATTGTGGAAGTCACAAATTGTTATCTTGTTTATTATGTCTTCCTTCCACCATGAGAAAGCTTCAAGTTTCCATTTTGTTTCTACTTCAACAGCATTGTAGGATTGTAACAGCTGTAAGGGGGGTTGTAAAGATTGCCATAATCTCTCTCATTTATGTCATATCATCTTTGTGCTAGAAATTGATAATGCCATGTGGGTTTTCATTAGTAACATATATATTTAATTCTGTTAATCATGAATAACATTTTTGAAAGCCAATATTTGCTGCTATTGATAAATTTTCTGTGCTAAACTAAATTTGATTTTAAATAATGTTTCTCGTTATGGTTTCTACCCATCGTGTATAATCAATGGATGTCCACATTGTTTTTCAGATGCCATCAAGAAAAGTATCTCAAACTGGAAGCCAGTATGCGTGGCCATTGCAGGTGCCCACAATGCCTAATCCGAAGCAGAAGGGACATCCTCCAATGGGGTCTGCTCTAGGTTCTGATGATTTTTACCCAAATGGTTATGCTGTTCATCCTGGACATCTGTTGCAGCAGCAATGCAATACTTTGGCCCCTTCTCACAGGTTTTCTTCAGTGCATGACTGTGGACAGTCTGGGTTAGTTTATCCTTGTACCGATCAGTATCATTGTGCTACTCATGCCAATGGCTACCATACCCACATATTGGATGCCTCGACAGCTGCTGCAGCTGTTCCGACTGCTCAGTTAGTTGAAGTTGATGGTGCTAGAGCTCTCCCATACTGCCCACAATCAGCCCCCAATTACTTTTCGCAGATACCCAGCCACCCAGCTGTATCTGTGCCTGTTTCCCCATGTCAAGCCAATGTAGCCTTTGGCATTGATTCACAAAGTGGCTACTGTCAGCAGTCTCACATGGCCATCCCTCACTCTTTATCCTACACCGCTGTGCCTATGGCGAATGCAACTCTTGATTCAGCTGTGAGGAGACGGGGCATCGTTACAGAAGAAAATAGGGATCGTCAAAGAGGTAATTTTCACAATCGAAGAGATGAAACAGATGGATTGGCAAGTGAGAGAGTTACTGCCACGATGGGGAAGGGATATAACAAGACAAAAATGAGCTATGTTTCAGATAGCACTGCTCCAGCAGATGGTGAGACCCTTGGCAGTTGGAGCTATGTCTATCGAGACTTGGAAACTCAAGGTTATTCAAAAGACCTAGGTGACAGGGAGGATGTCTTGAACCCTAGATATAAGGAGGGTAACAAATTAATGCCTGAAGAAGATGCTGCTAAAACTGTTGAAATGGAGATGAAAAATGTGATGTCCGAGAGGAGTACAACTGTCCCAATGCCAGATCCTGCTATAGATAAAATGGGGAAAGCATTACAAAAGTTAAGATTGGATCCTAAGAAAGTGAGTGGTCCTGAAGAGGAGAAGAGAAGGCTATCTAAATCATCCACCCCAAGTCATGTCATTGATGAGAAGCCAACAAGCCTGGCAAAGGATTCAGTGGGAAGTGAGGTTAGCAGAGGGAATAGTGTGGATAGAAGTTCTGACAAATTGGTTGCCAATTCATCCAACTCGGCTAGGAGCCTTGAAGGAGACAGAGTTTCAATGGGAAGTGGCCGGGTAGCCCAGCCCAGTGAAGAGGAGAAGTACGAGGACTGGGAGTGCACGTATTGCACGTTCAGGAATGTTGCAGGTGGCTTGAAGCGTGGCGTGTGCGAAATCTGTGGGAAATCGAGGCGTAGGGGAGCCGAGGAGAGACCCCTAGCAAGTGGTGGTAGGGAATGTCCTAAATGCACCTTGGTCAACGTTAAAGAGGCTTCAGCTTGCGAGGCTTGTGGGGCATCGCTAGCCCACTCGCCCACTTACATCTGATTGCCTCCCTCAGTAATGCAACCTCTCCCTTGTGATATGCTAGGCATGGAATGTTTCAATTTAAAGCCAAATAGTCCACTTATGTTGGCTTTGAACCTATTATCCATCTTATTTTTGCTAATGAAAATTGAGATAAAGTAACAGGAAAGTTTGAAATAGTGTTGAAATGTTCTCAATTTTCCTATTTCAAAATGATGATTAATATTTATTGACATATAGATATTTTCATAATTCTGCTAATAGGCATGCCTTACTGCAGTGAATTCATGATTTGTTCATTTTCGTGATTGTGAATGTGGAATTGAATTTGGAAGCACAAAGGGTTGTTATATTATCAAGCTGGCTGTTTAAATAAGATTGTCTTTTTATGATAGTTTAATGAAAATATTAATTTCAATTTTGCAAAAATAACAGCAAAATTTATCTTGAAGTGCAGGAAAGCTGTCCATTGTACAGTATTGTTGTTTTAATTTGTAATAATCTTCATTATCTACTGTTGAAGAATACCAATAATCAGTTTTAATACTTAATATTTGATAAATCTTCAGAGATATACAGATATGAATATAAATAGTACAACATATGTTTACAATTATGCACTTTCCTCATATACTCCACTTGAGTGTAATTAATCTGGTTTTGTGAGAGAGGACATTTTTGTAAAAACATGCGTTATTTCATGTACCATATTGAAATTATTGTAGTCTAAGGTGATAGCAGTGCCATTTGCCAAGGACATCCTCTTACAAGGTTATCACCATAAAAGTGCCCAATTTTTCATGAAGTATTTAATTTATTATGTAGGTACGCACACCCATTTGTTCAAAATAGGAACTTTTCATGGCTCTGATATTAAGCATCCTATTACTTTTAAGGAGATCTGATATTTATTTGACAATTTTACCCATTACCCACCACAGCAATTTGCTTGACATTTAAATTTCTATCAGTACTCTTTTCAGTTTACATATATCTTGAGATGGTGCTGTTTTATCAATGCTAATCCTTGATCAACGTTCATGCCCGTTTTTTGTTGATTGCTTGTTGGCAATCTATAATGTTTATTTTTGTGACTGTTGT
The DNA here is from genome assembly GCA_963169105.1 of Ceriagrion tenellum. Lineage (NCBI taxonomy): Eukaryota > Metazoa > Arthropoda > Insecta > Odonata > Coenagrionidae > Ceriagrion > Ceriagrion tenellum. The sequence goes on along the minus strand of OY720632.1, from coordinate 92,086,149 downwards.
TACATATATTTCAGGGTAATTCTATCCCTCCTCCTCACAAGGTAACACTCAGTGCCAACTCCTCCTTTTTGAATCCAAATTCTCTATATTATATACATATCTAACATCCATTCTTCCAGTTTGTGTATTTGCGTTGTTAATGATGCTTTTGGCGGACATTGTGGTTATTTTATAATTGTTTTTGGTTCTTGTTATAGGGTCATATTTGGTTTTGTTTAGGATATGTTTTCATGTCATTAACTATCTATGCCATGACAAAATTTATTCTTGTTAACAATTGTCATCTGTGCAGACACCTTGTGGGTTCCCCTGTAATATCTTTTTTTGAGGAATTGTGACCGCTTTAATCTCTTTGAAAGGGATCCAGGTCAAATACAACCCTTCAAAATAAATTCAGTGTGTTAAATAGGTATTTGCATAAGTTGGGTTGATGTTTAGTGCTGCAAACAATTATTTTGGCAATGGAACCTACCTAAATTTAATTATGTGATTATAACTCTCTCACTTGCATAATCTGGTGATGAGATGTGGTTGTGTTGGTAGTTTTTCATTTATTTTTAGTTGCCCGAGAGATGTTGGTTACAAAGTGACTAGCAGTTAGTGGTCTTTGTATATTTTCAATCACCTAATAATTTATTTGAACATTAATGTCTTTTTTCCATTTATTTTCATTGAAACTTTTATGCGTTTTAAGTTAACGAAAACTTCTTAATTTTCTTCTTTGGTGTGGTTTAATAACTCTTGTTTTCAATGATTCATTTTTTCTTTTGTGTAATGTTAGTTTGTGTGTGGTATTCACTTATAGCTGTTCATGAAAGTAAGCAAGTACAATCATGTCAGCATTCATTTCTAGTCAACTTGCACCAAAAACCTGGCAAGAGGGTAAATGGTATTACTATATGCTACAAAAATTATCGTTAAGTAAACCTTTTTTGAGTAATGCATTATAAGTATGTATCTTTATTTTTAAAAGCATTTATTGTAAAATGTATTTGTTAAATTGTACATCTTGGCGTTCAAAAGTATATGCATAGTTATATATTTGCTTATATAAATTTTAATAATGCTTTTGAGAGTGGGAAATATTTTTCCCTGAATATTGAGGTGTGTAAAAAAGTGCAAAGCAGTTTAAATCTTTAAAGAGTGAAGCTCTATATTTCACTGTGGAAAATATTTGGCCATTGTTTTATACAAATGCTTGTTATAATTACTTTCATACTGTACAAAAGTTGGAAATCGGTACCTTTTATGATTCCTCCATGTAAATAAAATTGTACTGCTTTTTTGTAATGCTGTGTTTAATGAAGGCTTTTTTTTTTCGTTTTCTTTGTTTTGAATAATGAGAAACCTGGATTTCATCAGTCTGCCCATAAGTATTTTTACAATGATGATATACTTCATTAAAATTCTAGTCCCGACCTTTTAGTGTGACTTCCTCAATCCACCAATGGTGAGACATTTTCATTTAATACTCAATGGTGAAATCAGATAAATGCTAGGCTGCTTTGTTTCTTTAATGGCTGAAATCTGGGATTTACTTAGGTTTTCGTTTTCAAGACAAATCTTGCTACAATTTGTGTTTTTTTCATATCATCCCACTCATTATTTCATTATACACTGAACAAAATAAAGTTAAAAATTGCTGGGCTGGAGAATGAAAATGTTTTCTATTAGAATGCAGGTGACCAGAGTATGCTGTCATAAGTCAAACTTGAGAGAGAAAGAATTCAATAGATTGCCCAAATGAGCTATGTAGTAGTGACTACTGAGTACTAACATTTGAGGTATGTAACTGGCAGCATAGGAAATATACATAACAGTATTGCAAATTGGAAATATGGAGATATACTGATGGGGGAAATTTTAATATTCGCCCTTCTGTGCAAAATTTATTGGTGAATAAAAATTCCTTATGATTTATATGATTCTAGTATTGTGAATGTGCCAGTGACAGCCTGTGGCTAATTAAATTATCGATTCTGTTCACCAATTTCAGTGGTAAAACATCACACCAAATTGAGAAAAAAATTTAAGGTCTTGATTTTACCTTTATTAAAAATTACCACACTCATCTTATTAATGTTTCTGAATAATGTTTGAATGAAAAGATGAGATGTTGTGTTATTCAGAGACCTATGGTTTTTGGGTATTAGGCCGTATGTAGCTGATTCTATTAACAGTACAATTTTGGACTTTGATGAGTCTCATCCTCAGCATGGTAATGTAATTCTTGCTGATAAAAGATCAATTACATAGTTCTCGAGTCAGGATAATACCCAGCACTTCGTATATCACCTAAAGCTGAAACACTACCTCAACATTGATTTAATTTTTCCGTCTCCCCATAAGTCAGTGTCTACACATGCTTTGCATTTCAGATTCTTCATCCTCTTTCTCTTAATGTGTCTTGCTGTTTAGCTCACCTCTACTCATCAAATATTGTAAGAAACTGCCTTTGAGGTCTCGTAAATAATTTCATGAAGGTTTCAAATGTGTTGTTACTATATTTTTCTCCAGAACCTGATGGTAGTTGGCTTTTGTGGGGCTCAATATGCAATTATCTTTGTGCTAGAGACTATTGGCTTGTGTCCCACTTCCACTGCAGTTGCACTGCAACAGTTAATTTTTTAATGACTCCTCTCATTCTAGAAAGATCAGTGTCAAGCAATGTTCATTGTTGTTGACTAGAATACATTTTTTATGTATCTGGAAAAGCAATGTGTTTATAAATTTTTCATCAAGTGTTTTGCTTTGGAACTGTATTTTTGACCAACTTGATGCAAACAAGGTAAATATCGCATGCAATATTCTTAATTTTGGTGCATTTTTGAGAGTTAACTTATGTTGTTATAGGTACATAGTTGGAATATTAGGCAGTACAGAGTATTTATTTTCATCTTTGTATCCCACGTGTTTGGATGATGGTGTAATTTTGGTGTAAAGTGTAAGGCCATCTTCTCAGACTCCTTGTTTATATTCTTTTAGTGTCAATATATCAAAGAGAGACTATACAGGTCTCTTAGTGACAAATTACAGTGGTTCCCTTAACCCTTGGTGATGCACCCATGCAAGTGACTTCATACTGTATCATTTGTCAATGCAATGATTGGAAATTCGTCAATTACATCATTATATAAATAACAATGTTGGGTTTATCCACCGCGACAGTGGCTTTGTAAGCATGACCATCTCTTGCGTGTTATAATGTAGACTTGAGGCATGAACATCTAGTTTGCATAAACCCCCCTCAAAATTTGCCTTGAAGGAAGATTGCTTGATGGTGTAACTGGCTAACACACCTGACTGGAAACTGGGAGATCTGGGTCAAATTCCAGTCCAGTCAAATGATTTTTTCATGGTGAATTTCAACCAATGGTGGTTCCCTCACTTGAATTTTCTCCTAAGTCTAATGTCACTTCCACAAATTAGATCCCAGTACTCTGTCTCAAATGTATTGGAAAAGGTGAAACTATGTCCCTGTTAGAATCTCTTGCTAAATCAAACTTTTGGATTCTATAGACAAGTTGACATGTTTGACATTGACGTTGAGTAGCAATTGGGGTCACATTAATGACGTACTTACTGCTGGAATTCCTTCATTATGTTTAAACTTCTGAATGCTAATTCAGAGTTATTCATTTTATTTATAGTTTTTAAATACCTTCAATTTCAAATTAAGTATAGCTGTTTGATGCACTTCAGAGTGGAGGGGGTAGAGCATTGCCTTAACAGGAAAAACTGAATTTGAATTAAGTATAGCTGTTTGATGCACTTGAGAGTGGATGGGGTAGAGCATTGCCTTAACAGGAAAAACTGAATTTGAATTGCAATGCAATGATTGGAAATTCGTCAATTACATCATTATATAAATGACAATGTTGGGTTTATCCACCGCGACAGTGGCTTTGTAAGCATGACCATCTCTTGCGTGTTACAATGTAGACTTGAGGCATTAACATCTAGTTTGCATAAACCCCCCTTGAAATTTGCCTTGAAGGAAGATGGCGTGGTGGTGTAACTGGCTAACACACCTGACCGAAAACTGGGAGATCCAGGTTCATTTGATGCACTCGAGAGTGGATGGAGTAGAGCATTGCCTTAACAGGAAAAACTGAAATTTGAATCAAGATAAATTTGAAGACCACAGTGTGTTGTTTGTTTTTTGTACCTTGGTTTAAGGAGAAAAGGATCTTAAGTTGTATGGCTTCTCTCTTAATTCAAGAGTTTTTTCTTATATCAATGGAGCCACCTTCAGATTCAAGATTGGGTATAACTAGAGGTGGTCCGTTCTGAAAACTCCCTCTACCATAATTTTTGGTAATTCATGTTCACTTTGGTTTGAGGTAGTTTTCTTACTGATATACTGTATTTATCAGTGTACGACACTTTTTTCCAAAAATTGAGATTTGAAATCCACCCTGTGTGTTATACGCACATATTACCTTCTTTATTTAAACTTAAATAAAAAGGGTCATTCATTTTTAATTCAAGTCTTCTTTAAGTATTTGATGGTATTTTATTCATATTAATACTTGCAAAGGTGCCCGTTGAAATTCATTGGGGATGAAAGAAAGGCAGGGCATAAAGGTTATAGCTTCAAGTCGCCCATGAGGTGTATTTTTTTCTAGGCAAATCAGCTATAATTTTAGTTTTATTTTTTAACTTAGCAGATGAAAACCACATTATTTTATGCTTACCGAGTTTCGACATTGCGACATTCTTTTGCAGTAACAATTAGAAATTAAACTACAGGCCATTTGCATTTCAGAGGTTAGTCGCATTAATATAAAATCGTGGCATTCTCCTGTTTTACTCAGCTATAATTTTAGTTGTATTTTTTAATTCAGTGGATGAAAACAGTATTACATTATGTTTACCAAGTTTCAACATTCATTTGCTGTAACATGGAAACTAAACTACTGGCCATTGGCATTCCAGAGGCTTTCTGCATTAATATAACATCGTGGCATTCTCCTGGTTTAGATGGGCCCAGCTTAAATTGGTCCACTTAAAATGAATTTTGCCAATTTTAGACAAAAATATCCCTGAAAATATAGTAATCAATAACATTTCAGTATACGGCCTAGATTTCCATTGTAATATTTATCTCTAGATATAAAACCCAGCCGCCATTGTAAAGGTCCCATTTCCCTTCTAAAGCTAATTCTAATTCCACGGTTACCAAGGAAATATGGTATTGTTGACAGAAGTAAAATTCATGATTTTGACATTATAAATGCGATTTCTCGGGAAAATGTATTCGTACAAGAAAATTGAATGAAAGAATAAGAAACTGCAATCTCTTTTCCATCTAATGGCGAAAAATATAGCCTTCTGTCTTTAGTAGAACTAATTAAAACATGCAAAAAGAGAAACATCTGCACTTGAACCAAAATGTTTACACTTCAGTTTTTCAAACACACAAGACATCAGGGTGCCCAATACGCTGCCCTTGGGGCCCAGAGGCCTTCCTTATACTTCCAGTTTCCTTAAAAAAGCTTTACTGATCCCATGTGTGAAAATTTCACTAAAATCGGTACACTCATTCAAGTCTTATGAGGCTTTTAAGAAAGCATTCTTTATGTTTTATTATATTCAAAAGATGGGCTGGTACAGGTGGGATTTGAATACCAATTCCTAAGTGAAAGGGTGAAATCAAGAATCATTAAGTTTCTATCTAATTTGGCCAAGTTGTGGTTCTTAAGAAGTATAGACTTCTGATCTATAATTGAAATTTTTAAGAATTTAGAAATTGGCACCTCTGAATGACCATATGGCATGGCTGAAGTTTGGGGAATAATTGAAATGTGTGATCAGATTTAAGGTCAATAACATTCTATTTGTATGTCCATGCGCTTTTCTCATTACAAGATGGGAACTATGGCTGTAAGGCTACCACATTATTTTGATCTTTTGTGTTCTACAGACGGTATTCCTGTTAATTTCAAATATTGAGTGGTTATTCTTCATCAAGCTGAAACGTGAGAAATGCGCACAGCTGCTATTCCCTACTATGGAAAAGCTTGACACTTAATTTTTCCTCTCTTCCAGAATATTTCTTAGTATCTTCATTTCACTGAATTATTTTTCAAGCTAGTGGGGGAATTATGAGCATTTGCCCTCAAGTTATTTTAGATTAGTGTGTTCAATATCTGTATGCTTTCAAGTAAGAATTTTATTTCTTCTGTTCATTAGTCAAATTTTTTGAATTCATGTTTTTTCAATGTTTACCATTTAGTCTTACGGCATATTATAAATACCATTGTTGTAAATCAATGCACCAGTATATTGCTTGAAAGTCAATAGGGCTCTGTAATATATTGTGACAGAATTGTTAAGCAGAGAGGTATTGATTTTGCTGATAAAGGTTATCCTCCGAAAAATGTGTTGTTTTTTACAATTTAAAGTAAAATTGAAAATTTTGGAAACATTTTGAGCTAGCGATGCAGGTTATTGTTCGATGAAGTAATTTTTGCTGCTAAGCATGAATTGTCTCAAGTGCACATATCTTTGCTTGGAACTTGTAGGCTTGAATGTTCAATGGAGGCTGATTTTGCCTGCTTTCATCATGTAGCTCATTCTCCCAGTGATGGTAACTTGGCTACATATCTGGCATAGGCATTCCATTTATTGAAGTTTCTTGTGATATCTCACGGCTGTAAATTTGTTTCCATATTGGAAGGTGTAGCTTTCACAACAGCTCATGTTGCTGTGCAGTGGACGGTTTAAAACCCTGCAGAGCAAGTGAGGGAGGTTTTGTTGAAAGTAGAGGGCCAGCTGTACAGCTCTCACTAACTGCTGCCAATCTCAGCAAGCTGAACAAAGATGTCAAATCTACCTGCCCTCCAGTTGGGAGTCATGAGAGTGTGACATAGGATCTGTGAGAAAGAAGGTGAAGGCATGGATAAGAGTGAGGTTAAACTTTGCTTCCTGGCTCTGATCTACACATTTTGTTTTATTGTTATACTATCCATTTCTGCTTTTGACTTTTTCTTTAGAGCTACCACTGAAATATATTATTTCCAGATGGGTTGCTGTCAATGTCTCAACTGTTAATATTTTCCCATTGACTTTATTTATAAAAACTATTATTATTAGGTATTATCACCTTGAGGTAAAATGAGTCACCTGGGTTACTGTTTATTGGTATAATTAGATGAAATGCATATTTCAATTATCTGAATTGATCAAATGGGAGCTTTAGATTGATGGTATTTTAGCAAATTCAAGAAAGTAGCCCCTGGGCCTAGAATTCATGTGGGACTTGTCATATGATCCCAGTGGATTATGCCTGAATAGAATATCTGCATTTTTCAGCCCTTGTATCTCTCAACCCTAGGAAGATTTATGGTTTTCTTTGGCTGCAGCTGATTAAGAATTCATAATCGTTTGTCAATGGCTGAAGTTGTAGAATATGTAAATCATCAAGTATTTGGACTATCATCAGGGTTTGCGAAAATAGGTTATCCACGGTAACATACATGGCTATCAAGGTGTTGTGTCCAGTGTGATGAATCATCATTGGTTATTCTACCAGTTGATTTATACTCTTTTATAATGTCATAATGCTAACTTCCCCTTTTCTAAGACATCTCATTGTCTTCATCTTCTTAAGATTTGTTTCCATCCCATACTTTTGATATCATATCTAAATTATAATGATATGAGTTAACCAACTGGTTAAGGTAGAGTATTATGAAAAAAGGATGACCTTGTCTATATTCTACAGCTCCAGGTCATAATCCCCTGACATGATTTTATTCTTCAGCTCAGCATATGCACAACATACTTCTATTCATCCCACCCATAAAACCTATTCTCTTTCTTCCCCTTCTCCACTTGCCTAATGCCTCCCTATTCATCAAAGCCTTCAGCACCTGTCATTACCTTTTCCAACCACCCACTCTGCCTTCCATTCCTGTCTCTGAAGTTTCTCCTCTTCAACCATCATGCTGAGCTTTTCCGTTTTCATCTTCCTTTCTGTTCATCGTAATGTTTCCTTACTCTGCCTCATCTGCATCTTAAATGCCTGCAGCCTATTTTCAACCTGTATCCTGAGTCCACATTTCTATGCCATGAATTGCTGTGCACTATACTAGTCACTAAAAAATCTTTTATCTTCGTTATTAAACAAGGTTTCCATCATTGATTCTCTCTGGTTGAGAATGCATCCTTGGCTAATTCTATTATCCATAATATACTTCATATTTGGCTCATTTTCCTACAACATTCTGTGCAAGAAATTAAAATGTTCTGACTACTCTATTTGCTCTCCTTCTTTGATCTCAGTCTCAATTTTGCTGTCTGAGAAAACATCATAATATAGTTTTCTTATGAGAGACCCTCATTTAAGATTTCTGGCACCGATTTTCTAATGAATCAGCCAATGTCTGCAATACTCTGGATGGCTGACTTAGTAACACATGGTCATCAATTCATCTTACAGTTTCCCCTTCCCTCATACTTCTGCTCCTACATCTTGTTCTATTCCTGCACCATGCCTCTCGTACCATTTCCTTGTTAAGGAAATTCCCCTGTGATAAATTTCCTTTTTTGCATTCATACCACATCCATGTTATAAATTTCCTTGTTGTAGAAAGCAATCCCACAGTGGAGACCTTGTCTTACTTCCAACTGCCCACCCTATTTCTCTATCAGTCACCCTCATTCATTTCATCTTTAATGTCAGGGGCTGATTAAATGCATTGCTTCGGGGATAGTTTCATTGTTGTTGATTACTACTTTCTGTGGATGGGCGGAGAGTGGAGTGCCTTATAACAATTGTTTTTCTTTTTTCCTGAGAATTACAGGGTTGGTGGCAACTCCTCTCTCTCTCTCTCTCTTTGCATTGAATTCCCCATTTATCAACCCCTGCTGGACATGTTTAAGTTTTGAGTCAGTCCCCTATTGCAACCTGGCCAAAAGCATCCAGTGACAGTGAAAGTAAAAAATTTAAAATGAGAAACGTAGGTAACTATGCCAATAAGTGTACATTTTTGGTTATTTTCTTAATCAAGTATGTTCTTCAACTTAACGAATGCACATGCTTCTAAAGTGTGCATCGTTTTTGCATCTCTTTACTGTGATGTCATATTCATGCTTTTTGTCAATTGTTATATTATTATTTAAAGCTTTCTCTCATGGTGAATTTTGTAGATACTGGGATTATCCACCGTAATATTTTTATGGCATCACCCACATAAGTGGACATCAGTGCTAAATTCCGTATAGAAGAAATGGTTTACTTTATCAGGGACACAATATTTGAGTGTGCTAGATCTTGTCCTTATTACCCTGCAAAAATCTGGAGGATGCCCTGGTAGCTTAACTGGCCACTGAGGGAGCTGACTGAAGCACTTGGTGTGATATTGAGGGATCCAGAAATGAATCCCAGTAAATGAGGATAATTTTTCCCCTGCTGAATTTTGCCCTTGTTCATGTGAGGCTATCAGTTGATTTTTTTAAAAGGCATTTAGTCAGAAGGTGGTATATGCGCTGGTATTTTTTTGAGTGATGATAAATTGAGAAATGACAATTTTTAAAGCATTTTTGGAATGGTATTTACTCTCATGTAATGCCATTGAATACATGTATTACTTCTCTACTTTTAGACTTTTTTGTGTAAATGAAATGATTTCTCTTCAATTATAACCTTATGATTTACTAGCAATTGGTGGTGTTAAATAAAATAATTGATGATTTAGCTCTAAACTGATGAATTACTCACAATTGTACACCTAAATTTGTTAAAAGTAGTGTAACTACGTGTGTTTGTCACGTCATTTATTTTTCCTTTGTGGAATAGAATTAGGATAAGGTGCACACATTTTTTCTTACTTTAATGTAGTAAATAAGTGTTGAGTTTGACAACAATTCAAAAACTTTTTCACTCAAATCACTATCTTTGTTAAGCATTTTTTATCATTATGGTGTTTTAAGTAATAATTAACCATACTTTTTAATTTTTGTTTTATAATATCATGGAATATTAATAGCTACAATGTTATAGTGAATTTTTGGCATTTTTAATAATTCTTTTTGGCAATGCATTTAATTTTCCTCATGTGCTCGCGGGTTGGAAATTAGAAAGTTCACGATAGGGATATGGTGGGTCTCAATGAACAGAAAGGGTGCTGTGTGGCATCTTACATTTCATTTAATTGTTGTGAACTTGTATTGAATCATTAATCTAGATGCCCACTTTTAGTGAGAGCTGTTATCGTGCCTGTCTTCAGTGGAGGGAAGTTATGATAACTCTAGTGCTCCTTAATGCATGCAGACAGAAATCTTGCTGAGTTTCATGTTTTGTGTGGTGATAGAATCTCTACATAGGTACTTTGAATATAGTTTTAGTGAATGCGTGACTTAAAAATCAAGAGATTTAGAGTTCTTGGGATAGCTCTCGAGAAATCTGAATTCAAACTATTTCATGGTGTTTAGTGGCAATCTGTTAGGATGAAAATAATGCACACTGTTTGTAGATGAATATACATAATACTTTCACTTTAATCAAAGACTGACATACTTTGTAATGAAGTTTACCCATAGTATAAAAGTAGCTATCCACTAGTAGTGAAATGTGTGAAGTTAATCAGTACATTTTATTTATGAATGATAAAAACGTCACAATACCCTCTATTGTAAATGGCTTGCTTGGAGATATAAGCCAAAAAATTGTACAATTACCATTTGAAATGTATGTTACTATCTTCAGTGAGTAAAAATACCTAGTTAAATGCACTTCTCTGCAATCAAAAATGTTATCTGAAAGAAGTATTTTTCTATTATGAACATGGAGGAAGCTCTAAGAGCTCTATTTGGTGTTAATAAAATGTAAAATGCTAAAAAGACATAAAGGGTAAATAGCATTATTTTAAACTGTTATGTTTTTTTAGCTATGAAATTCTCATTATTAGGGAATACTTGTAAATCATGTTGTATACACCTGTAAATATTTATAACATTAAAGTTTTCATTGCATATTGTAAATGCTAAATTTTTATTGATATTGATTCCTCTCCCTTTGATATTTATTTACACTGCAATTGAGATATGTTGATTCCTTTCTAACTTAATCTATTACCTACTTTTCATACATTTTGCCTGCATTAAGGGTTGGGCATGTTTGCCATTGCAAATCACAGATCATGATTTTCTAATCCCAAATTATGAATCATTATTAATAATTCAAATACTTTTTTGTAAGGGCTGTCTAGTCTTTGGCAAATCACAATCCTCTCATAAAGTAAATGTGCTTTGATTTACAGATATGAAATTAGTGGTAAGGTTACTTCAAGTGCTTTTTGGCACAATATAATCTTATTATCTTGGGAGGAAATGCTGACAAAATAGTGGAAATGAAATATAGGTAAGAGGGTCTTAGTGAAGGGGAGAATCTTTGCATTGCCATTAAAAAGAGCTGATCCCTGGGTTTGAGTAAGAATAGGTTTTGCCCTTTGCTAAATATTTACAAATCATTTTTGGTTGATTATTTGGGTTGCTGATGGGCAGCTGAGGTGATTTGCTTCTTTTAGGATACCTGGATTTAATGATAAGTGAAGAACTCCTCAGTAATTGATGGAAGGTGACGAGAAACAGCATCTCGTCCAACCTGCTACAAGAAGTGCCTTGGCATTCATTGTTATTGGCCCCTCTGATAAACAAAAGAACTACCCTGAAGTCCTCTACAATAGGGAATGAGGATTCTTCTGGTAGATCTAACCCCTGTCATGATTTGAGCCTGGTCCTTTAGGTAGGGAAATTAGCCACAATAGCTTAAACAATTGCTTAAACATTGGGACCACCTATGCATTACTAAAACCCTTTCATCCTTTACTATTCTAGTCTTCACCTCTTTATACTTCCTACTTTCCTTGTGCCTAAATATTTAGCATATTTTCATCATTATTACCCAATATTCTGCCTTTTATGTACATTAATTTTGAACATTTCACTGGCTTACTATCCCAATAACCTCTTTGTTTTGCATAATTGGATTTTTTCCCTATAACTGTGACTAGTCATCAAGGTTTCCAAATCTAATTAGTATTCTCAAGCAAATTAACTTTCTCTTCTCTCGCTACTCCTCTTAAATGCTCTTCTCTACTCAACCCCTTTCTTCAGGAATTAAGTTTCCTAATCACACGTTAATGTTCAAATTCACTCATCTTTCCCTTCAAGATCCATGACTCCCTTAACAGTGAGAGAATCTTTTATATCTTCAATTTTCTTCATTCTTTCCATTTCATATGTGAATTATTCTTCCTCCAGGTTTCATCTCATCATTTGATATGTTACCTGTTTTTTTTCGACTCCTTGTGAATTAATATGCATCATTTTCACATTATTATTCTTCTTTTTCTAAGTCTCATTCTGATTTGATTGGGCACATATCAATGATGGCAATCCTTTGACTGGCAGAGTGACTTTAGCTGTGGTGTCCCGAAATTTTCCTGGTAATTTAATCCTTCTCATTTTCCATGCCATTTCAATGAAATAGCTTGAAGTTATTCTGAAAACCATAGACATTGCAGCTATAAGAGGAACTTAAACCCCTTTGCTGATTCGTCAATGCTCCTTAATGAGATCATTGCTGCTCTTTAATAAATGAAGGAATTGATAAAGGTTCACACAAAGCTTGATATCAAAATAACTACAGTAAAGGAAGGATAGTGGGTGATTTCACGCGCAAGAGGATCTTGCCATCAAATTCCATCGGTTGCAACAGTTTCTTTTGGATTCAGAAAAATTGATTCCATACATGATTATATGAAATGCTTAAAAATTTCGCGGTTTTGCCATAGCAAGATGAAATTGACTCATAATTAGTATTCTTTACTTGGATTGCATTTCACATAATCTAGAACTTCAAACCATTTGACCAAAGGAGTGCATGATGCACTGTGTATAGTGTGAATTCATCAGTGGCTTAATAATGATAAAAAAATAGTTTTGGGGGATATATCATTGACCCCTGGTTGAAGAACAAACATGCTGCTGCATGGATGCTCATGAGTCATGTGATATTTGGTGTTATGCTGTTCAAGTTCGTAGTTCTGGAGGTATCACTCAACCCTATATATATATATATATTATAATAATGGAAAAACCACTGATGGTTGGGAATTTAGTTGAAAGTTAAGATGGTGAGTCTAATATTCAGTGGTAACCTTCACCATATTTGAGAATTTTTGTGACTTATGAGAGCCAAGAGTAATGATGAATTTGAATTCATCCCCTATTGAAAATGCCCCACAGATCCCTGCAAGGATCTTTGAGGGGAATAGTAAATCCCCGCAAGGAGCTGCGTGGAAACCACCATCATCATAGTCGTCCTTTTGCCCTTATTTATTTGTCACATCCCAATAGAAGATGCTATATATTCAATCAAGTATCTGGTCTAAGTATAACCACTAGTCCAGAAATTTTTTAATACTCTTGGTTTCTGGTTGCAAGGAAGCAGGTATAGGCTACTCTGAATGACATTTTTTTCATCAGAAATAGTCCTCGGAGGCTGTTCTGAATTGACTGGCGTTGTAGCCAATTTCGGAATTGAAAACTGGTGTAGAATAGAGCCATTCTGTTGTGGTGAGTGCTGGAGAACAGGGGAGGATTAACGCAGGGTGCAGGAGGGGGGGGGGGGATGCATCATAATTCCTGGGAAAATAGAAAAAAACTGTTGATCATAATTCCATTACCCTCGGACTCGAGTATAGCAAGCCTCTCGCCACCTACTAAACAGCGACCTTGATTCGCCCCTGCATGAGAAAGATAGCAAATTGGAAATGGAAACACTACTGTCTGTGACACGGGTTGCCTACCCGTGGATTGAGAGGTACCCTTTGCATACCTACAACAAGGACTCTAAAAATCGCAATTGTTTTAAAAAATAATTTTTCAATGCCATCTACCAAAAATATTGATTAAAAAAGTTCTTTTAGCGCGATCTCTTGTAATAGATGCGGTATATATAGAGCAAACTTTACAGTCTCAAAAGATTAGCGCATTTGCAACTATACTTTATTTTTGTTTACGGCACCAAAAGAAGAAAGAGGAATTCAATGATTTTGAGCGTATACCATTCGGTAAGGCGCAAAACTATTGGTAGACTTCCTCTGGTATGCTTTTTCCTTCCTCCTCTGGTATGAGTACACCCCTTTTTCCTTAATAGTTCTCCGCGAACTCAAAGATATTTGAGGACTGAGTTGGACGTAGTGCACACTGTAGCTAATTCAAGAAAAAGTATCTGCAACGATGGAATGCCGTGCCGATAATTCTCACTCATCTCACGCCACGGACTTAATTAGAGCGCCGTATCACGTGATAGGAAATGCTCCATCGAGTCGAGTCGATCGAGACGCCTCTATCAACCCCGATTTCAATCCGCTGCCCATGCTTCTCCTCAGTTCACATTTTTATGTGACGTCACGTTACACAACATGGCGGTGAAAACGTTCAAGCGACAACATTAGCGATCGTGTTCTCCAATGATCGTAGTTAACGTTGACGGACAAGTGTACCTAAGAAAGGAATTGGTATATGCAGTGGGAGTGAGTTTTAATCAGTTTTCAACTACTGTTCTTGGAATCATGGCTAATGTGAGGTAATTGCTTTGTATTTCGCTTGTAGGTGTTTATATCCTTTACCCTGTGTGTGTTTTTGCTCTAATTATTTTATTGTTCGAAGGAATGTTTTGGAATTGGTAGTAGTTCATTTAAGTCAATTTGAGTTAATTGTATTTTTCTTACTTAGTAGTGTCACGGCGTGAATATTGCTATTGAAATGGAAAACGGCGATGAGGAGCGTCATTCGCAGACTAATGGTGACGCGAGGTACAACAACGATTGCGGTAAACAAGAAGATGCTTCCACTTCTTCAATTGAATCCAGCCGTGAACTTGGAGCTAGACGTAAGAAAAAATGTATCCCCTACAACATACCCAGTGTTAACAACTCTGACAAGTTAAACAATGCTGATAGTATGAGAAGAGTTAGACGAAGAAGGGCACTCGATCATGATAAAGTGAATAAATCTCATCGCTTTGGAAACTCAGTGCGCCAAGAGAATGCCAGCGAGTCAGACGAGGAAGAAATTGTTGGACCAGTCAGACACCGGAATGGTGATGTTACTAGAGTCGAGGGAGAATATTTAAAAGACAAAAGTGTAAAATCTGATGATTTCAAACTCGATTCTTATATTCGTAATAATGTTGCTGATTTTGAGCCTAATCTAAACAAGTGCCCCGATAAAAAGGAAGATTCAGATTCCAAACTTAACTTGTCCAGTGATTCAGATAATGATGGAGACGTGGAAGAGGAGGATGAGGAAGATGATGGACTCTCTGCCGATGAGTGCTGCATTTACACATATCGTGGAGATAGAGAAGGAGTGGCTGATCTACCCTTTTTATTTGGAGTTGATGGTCAAGATGCCGATAATGCTGCTAATGTGGATGCTATGGGAAATATTGGGCGAAGGTTGGGTGATCCTCCTCCTAGATGTTCCTCTCCAGAAATGGACTTTCTGGAAATGGATTTTGACCCTGGACCTCCAACCGGAAGAGATTCTGATGAATCTGGGCGAGCAAGTCAGGAGGAATGCGGTAAATATTTTTAATCATTCTCATCGTAGTTTGATATAGCTAAGGTTTGTTTGTCATCTTCGGAGTTCAGACTGTCGTTTCAATTCATGACGATGACACTTATTGAGCTGAAAAACCAGAACATTTAAAGTGATGTTGAGATGATTTATGTTGAAAATTGAGTACAGGAAAATTATTTTCCTGTGATAACTCTTGTTTTTAAAGGAGAAGAGGTGTATTATTATCATGGTAATGCTCTTTGAACTTTCCAATGACCAATGTCTGGGTGTAATCTGTAGGGCGGATCAAGTGAACTAGGTATCATACTGTATGGTGCTTGGAAGTAAAGAAAGATCTGATGCCTTTCCGATGTATAATGTTGGTGAAGACTTTAGGTTCTTCAGTTAGACTCAGTAAAGAACTGGAAGTCTTCACTAGCATTTGTAAGTTTCTTGCTTGTTCTTTTAATGCAATGCTTATTGCAGTCTGCTGGGTCACTACATGACAATTCAGTCAAGTTTTAAGATTTCCCTTGCTCTTCATATCAGATAGATGCAAATAATTTTCTAAGGTATTAAGGCCTGGTTACACGATACATTAACCTGTGCGTGTTCATGTACAAGTTCATGAACAAATGCATGAACCAAATAGAACAGGTTGTATTTCCCTGTTCACGCATTCATGCATTTGTACAAGTTGGTGTGGTTACACAATGATTTTTTGTGTTCATTCACGCGTTCATGCATTCGTACATTAACTCGTACGGGTTAATGTATCGTGTAACCAGGGCTTTAGACTAGGTATCAACCTAGGAACAGGAAAATTCTGACTGCAAGTGGATTTGTGCTTGTCTAGAAATTTTGTGACCCTCCAAAAAAAATTGGTGAAAATTTCGTTTAGTAGACATCATTTTAATTTTGAAAAATGCTTTAAAAATGATCTGAATTTCAAACATGGAAGTTGAGGCTGATTTCAAGTGATGGCATTTTCAGTACATCCCTAAGTCATGTTTTACTTGTGTCTTAGCAGTAAAAACTTAATGAGTGTTGTTTAACATTAGCAATTGCCTTGTAGTGACAGCTAGTAGAAGGAAAAATTAAGAAAATTTGAAATGTTTTGAGCGTGGTCTTGAGTGAGTTAAGGTGGAATGACCTGATTCAGTGTGCATGTAATGAAAATAGGCCCTCTAATTGAATCTTGTTATCATTTGGAAGTTTGGGTGATAAATTCTTCAGTGGGCAAGTTGTTCACAGTTACAGTTTCATTCAAGCCTATCAGCTTGCAGTGCTATGCTTGTTATCTCATTGGCATCTGGTGTTGAAACCATAGTGAGCAACTTAGTCATGTAATAATGGCTAATGAGCAAAGGAATGATTCAGAAGTTTTGTATTGTTCAATACCTAGCAGTAACTTGGTCAAAGTTTAAAGTTACATCTTAAGGGGGCTGTATTCCTTGGCCAAATAAGCCCTTTTTAGTTCTAGCCTCTGCTGCAGCCTAAGGGTTATGTTTTCCTTTCTCCCCATTCTTTACCCCAGACAATTGTGCCACAGATGGCACCTTGGAAAATGCTTCCCATGGGTTCATGTGAATGACATAAAATGGAGTATTTAGTGATATAATAACCATATATGGATAACCATAGATGAAGGATTCCCATTTGGAGTAAATGTAAATATTTTTCTGAGATAGTGTATGAATCGTGATGATCACCTGACTTTTGACAAAGTTGCATTTCTTACTTGGTTGAAAGACTTATGTGGAAATCAACGAGTAAAAAATTACAGCACTTACGCTAAACATTATCCTTATTCCAGAGGACAGATTTGCTTTAAGTAGCAAAGCAAGGTTGTACGATAAAAGTGCATAGACATCTGCGGGTGCGTTTTTGGCCGTGTAAACAGCCCCATTAAGGTGTATGATTTAACACTTAAGGTGGCTGAAGTGGTAATTGAGGATCATTGAATGTAGATTTTAATAATATTTCAAGTTAGCCTGGAAAAATAGTGGGACATTTCAATTATGTACAACTGTAAATGTGGTGGAACTCACCATTCATGCATTGTTGGATATGATTGAAACTTGGTCAAATGCTGCAGGAAACTATCATACTACTTGGTGATGTTCCATGTTTTACTGTCGTGATGTAATATGCACCCTCTGTAATTAACATCTAATTAATTTTGTAAAATATCCCTAATTGTTTTTTAACTTATCTTCCTTTCTAGATGGTGGCGAAGTCGTTTGTGCTGGCATAAATCCAGATGTTTCAGCCAACAAGCAGATGAATCTTGAAGTGAAAGATATTCTCCAGAAGAAATGCCACAATGAAGAAGTATGCCATTCTGTGGGGCATAATTCTCCTCCTTCAACCATGTCTCCTTCTCCACCTCCTGTTTCTAATCAACCCTCAAATAATCTTAGCCCTCCCCATGTAGAAAAAGAGGAGAATCCCAAGGAAAACCTACTGGTATCTTCTCAAGGAGCAATGTCTTGCCAAAACACCAATACTAATCTCCCATCTGCTGCTGCAGATAACAGCAAGGGGGCTGTGCCAAAAGTCATGCAGCTGAATTTGGTTTCTGAACCAAGAGCTCCTTCTAACTCTCTTTGGGCTGCTGATGCTTCATTTGAAGGATGTCGTAGGAGACAGTGCCTTGATGGAATGAGACAGGAAATTGATAGGACAGCCCGTGGTCTTATATTTGCTGGGGTGAATGGCTGTGAATCACTTGGGGTAAGTGAATATTTATCTTACATCTACGATTCGTATGAAATCTGACCTGTATAGATCAGTGTTCCTGGGCAAGAAATTCCTTACAGGGTGTCTATTGTTTCTGGGAATTTGGATTAAATACATATCTTTCTTTCGACATATTTATACTTGGGGTTGGATTCTGTTACTCGTATCACCGGTGATGAGACATGGCCAGTGATATTACCTCAGCCATCTCTTCCTTTCCGATTATGTAAGCAGACAGGGTGATGATCTTCACCCAAAATGGGTTGATGCGATGTCACCATTCGTATAGTTAGTCTTATCCTGTCTCCCATGCCATCACCCCTGCTGCTTGGTGGCTTACAACACATGACAGGCAACAACCACTTGCGACTGCTTGTTGCATTGTTTGTCAGGCAGTTTGGAACATCTTGTCCCTTGAAGCCCACGCAAATGAGTAGGGGAAGAGGACACCTTGGTAGCTTAACTGGCTAAAGCACTTGGCCAGAAATCATGGAATCTGGGTTTGAGTTATGGTCAAGGTGGATGATTTTTTTCTCTCTGGAATTTCTTACCTATCACCACGCTTCACATCAACTTGTCATCACCGGAACATGAAGCTTCACTCTCTGGCTACAGAATTGCAAACGATGATGTCAAAATGGGTTGATGGTGAAGTTTTGCATTGAAGTTAATCACCATTGATGGCACCACCGGAGTTACAGAATATAACTTGGAATGGCTCTAAATCTTGGGTATGTTAGGTTAGAAAGGTGTATTGCAGGGCACCTGTTCTTGTTGAATGGGGGAACTTCCACCATTACAGGGAACTGAAAGAGGTGGGATTTGAAGATAAGGGAGAGAAATGGGAAAATGATAGATTCTCTCAGTACTGGTGTTGATGAAGATACACCCTATGTAAAAGTTTATTTATTTCTTTTCACAAATAAACTAACACTTGTGGTTTCACTTCTCCAGTATAAAAAACGTTCACGCTTCACTCCTGTACGTCCGCTCGTCGTTCTCTGCACGTCCCTCCCTTGTTTCCACGGTGACCGCGTAAACAAACAAACAATGCGGCCATCCACGACTTATTGTGTTATTACATTATTGTATATTGTATTATGTACCACTACACCTATCACCTGATCACCTATTCATTTTCAAGCATCATGAAACTGTGTAAGTATGGATACAAGAATGTAGGAATAGGTTTGGATAAGATAAGGGAGGGAAAAGGAAGATGATCAATTAATAGAAGAATTTAAATCTAGTCCCAAATGAAATGCATGCTGTTAGAGCTCTTGAGAATGAGAGTAATCAGACCACTGCAATGAAGCTTTCCTCCCAGTGAACTGGCTTTACCCCAATTTGCTGACTGCCAAAAATAGATCCCTTTTCCTTTCCATCTCAGTGGGAATAATTTCCCTCTGTTTTAGTCATGATTTTTTCAGCCATAAGATAAAAAAAAACAGTGGGTGCAACCACACTGAAGTGTTTAAGCCTTGAAATTCATGTGTCCCAAGAGAAGTTGGTCTGGTAGTTAAGGAAATTCCTACTTACTCCCAGCAGTAATATTTAAATAATAGCATAGAATTTGAATACGTCAGGGGCCCACCCCTAAGATTTTGTTTGAACAATTGATGGAAAATTTGTGAAATGGCTTCAGGCAAAGTGGTACGACCTTGGTTTATTGGTTATGTGAAAAGGAGGAGACTATATTTTTGTCATTGCTTAATTTTTGGCAATGTCAGTATAGAGTGGCACCTATTATGATTGGAACCAAAAGTCTGAAGCTTTTACAGCTTAAGCTTGTAAACATCAGGCTTCAACCAAGCACATGAAATTAATGAATAGGATTCGGTATTGCGACTATAATCATTGCTTAGCATGCTCTTAAGTTCTCAAAAGTAGGATGCACAAGGGCCTTGTATTTGTTTTGCCGTTTTTTAATATAATATCGGTAAAAAGTAGGTTTTGTTGAAAGCCATAGAATCTCCTGGTTTTTTACACTTTAAGAGTTTTATTTGCTTCTTTTGCCTTAAATTAACCTTATAAAAAACTAGCCATATCTAAGCATATACCAAGTGCATCTTCCATGCTGAGTACACTATATAATTGGATGCTGATTTTTCAAATTATTAAACTTCTTAATTATATTAATCTTTTTTTTTACCCCAACAGGTTGTGGAGCATGGAGAGACCATACACCAAACTAATTTGCTTGACTCTTCAGTGAACAGCCCCTCATATTATGTACCTGTATATATTTGCCTTCCTGTGCAAAAACATTCTCCCAGCAAGAGCCAGCCTAAGCTTCTTCAAATACAAACCAACTCCAACCTTGCCAACTGTCGTGGGCACCGTAAAGCCCATGGGGACCATGTGTCCTCTAATGCATCGGATCGTGGGGCAGCTGATGTTATAGTTCATGCTCTGGTGAGTTATTATTTTAATCATGATGAGATCTTTTATTCAGAGAAAAAATTGCCTTTTAAAACTATTTAAGGTCAAAATTAGCTCACTAATGAAAAAGAAAAGTTTCAATCCACCGATTTTTCAGGTACTCATAATACAAAGTTTTCTTTTTCATTAGTGAAAAGAACTTTGTAGTTGATTGAAACAAGAAATACTGGTTAAAAATGTGGTGTGCAGTGTCCTGTAAAAAATAATGTTTTGAAAATGATGGGTAGGCAGAATTATTGATATTCCTCAAATATTATGGTTAGTCTTCATGTTATGTATTACACTTCTTTTTTAGTATTTGATTTTTCTGTCTAATTTTACTACTTATGTTTCTGACAGTATCTTAAATCAGTTTGATTGGCATGAAACAGTATGGATTCTTAACTTGAGAGTAGTGCTGTGTGCGAGGGAGGGTGCCAATTGCATCTTGCGCATACAAGTTCCTTGCTAGCTTCTGCCTCTTGTGTGCTCATGTGAGGAGAAGAGTGAAGTGAACTGGTTTTATGGTGAAGGAGAGTGATTTTTCCACATTGCTCGATGTCAGCTGAGTTTATATCTGAATGCATGCCTTCAGTCCAGTGATTTGAAATCAATATTAAAATTAAAAGCATTTTTTCTTGGACAGATGCTGAAGACTCTTCCTCAATGGAAAATTACCTGTCTGCAGGCTTTCTCTTTAACTTGATGCATCAGTGGATGCTGAATAGGTTAGGTGGACATTATGGTCAAATGAGCAAAAATTCAGCAACATTATTAATTCTTTATGACAGAAAAATATTTTGCCTGCGAATAAAAATCAGTTTTTATATTTCCATAAAGTGCTTGCCAATTGAAATAAGTCTTTTACAATTCTTACTGGTCTATTTTGAAACATGAAGCCTTAACATCTAATTTCGCCAGTATTTAGGTTTGTACTACACTAAAATATTGTGGCCTGGCCTTATAGTCTACTGATGGGATGGTGAGTATGAAAATTATTTTTGGTACATTAGATTAAGGTACAACTATCCCTGCCAATAATTACAAGAAGTCTGAGACAGTTGTTGGAAGTATGTTTTTAAACATCGTGTAATCTAACGAGAGTAAGCTAATGATGAGATTTACCCAGTGAAAAAAAGTGAATTTAGATAAAAGGAGATAGACTTCCATAAGTTGCTTTGTGTAGTCAGCTTTATGTATTGATTTCTATTCATGAGTTAATGAATCTCCCTAAATTTTCCTTTGTGTATGCTATCATGACTACAAAACAATCCAAGAGGACGGCAGATGTGTGCTTTTGATGGCAACCCATTTTCCCATTTCCCAAACCCATTTTCATGCTCATGTGGCTGATTTAACCTCCTGGACTGATAAGAATTAATTTTTTGATAGGCTTGGTCTGAATCAATTTTTTCCTGTACTAAGATCAATGCTGTGATTGAGGGATACAGTAACATTTGTATCTTTTGTCAATACTTCCTGGGAATGACATGGTCCTGATTTGGGGACCTGATAATACATATTACGTAATTCGAATGGGTCAGTTCCACTTTTTTGGTTCAGATTTGGCTCTTAGCTTAAGTTCTTGTTTCTGGATCTTAATTTTGTTTTTACTTGGTATTGCTTGATTTTTTATGGCAAGAGAAGCTTTTTTTCTGATTGATGTTCATATTTAGAATATCGCTTCAAGTATTCATAGAATCATAAATTTTGCTGTGTTAATACGTATAGAATTATGCTATATTTCTTTAAAAATAAGAAACCCAGATTGCTAATTCTCTTAAAAAGGAAAAACAAAGAAAAGATAGACACATAAATTGAGCAGTCAGCACTACCCTCTGGTAGTTCAAGGACTTCTGAATATTCCTGCAAATAAATCTAAATTTTATGCTTGTGTATTTTATTGAAATATGTTCAGTTAAGTAATAATTACCTCATTTCCATCATCAATTTTAGTGATTTGAAGCTTGAAAAAAGGGAATCTTTAATTTTTTTGTTGCTTATGTAAGCCTATTACATTTTTTCCTTACTAGCTGTAGTTAAAACAGGTTTTCTCATAGTTAACTTTTTATTTTCTTCACATTAAAAATACCATTTTCCTGTATACAGTCTATTAAATTGTACATACAAGAAGCAGGATCATAGTTATTTATTGGGTGTAAACTTTGTGAACATGAGATTCTATTTGTTTTAATAATATTATAATGTTATGCAGTAATGACTCATTCTCTCCAAGAAGTTACAAGGCTGTCTATAACAATCTGTGGTACATCCTATTTCTACTACACTCTTTTGGTCTGATACTGGTTATATTTTGTACAGGAAATGCCAGTTAGTGTCAACTGTGGTTGAATTTCTGACTGGTTGGCTGACCCTAGTTAGCTGGTAAAAACGGTTTAGTAATGGGAATGCTATTAAGGCATGTATCAACAAGTGATGAGCCTATTTCACACTTAGACAGAGCTGAGATATAATTAAGGAAATTTTGAATGAAAATTTTGAGGAAAGTCTGTACATTTGTTTTGTTGTTTGGCATCATCATTGGTTGTTCAAGCCTAAGATAGGTTGACTGCAGCCCTCCACCCTTTCCTGTCTAATTCTAGTTCCCTTACTTCCTTATTGCTCTTGCTTTGTACTTTCCTCTTTATTTGGTCCATGGACTTATAACAAGGTCTTCCCCAGGGGACTTTTCCATCTATTTTACCTTTTAATTATATTCTTCATTTACTCATCGAGTTTCATTGTGTCCTCAATCCTTCTGGTTCATCTTTTCCATATAGTATTCCATGTGGTTCTTTTCTCTACAGCTGCTATGTATACTTCATCATTTCTTATTTTGAGTGGCCATTTTACCGTCAGCATCCTCCTCCATCATCAGGGTTTGTGGGCTTCTAGTCTGTTCTGGTCTGTTTTTCCAATGGTCCATGATTACAATCCATAGAGTCCCATGCTTCACACAAATGTTTTCACATACTGTTTCCTAGTTAGTAGTCCTACCATCTTTGAACACGGCAGTTATCTTTTTACTGTGAATGCTTTATGAGCATGTGATATTCTTTGCTTGATGTCTGTTGTACTTTCTCGGTCCCATATGATGTCACTTCTGAGATAGGTGAAGGAATCCACTTGAACTAATTTCTCTCTTGTCAGTATGCTTTCTGCATTCAGCTTTTCTCTTCCAAATACTAGGATTTAGTCTTCGTATTATTTATTTTCATGTTGTATTCCTGAAGAACTTGGTCTATTGTGTTTTGTGACCTTTGTAGATCATCAGGCTTTCTTGCCAGGACTGCGATATCATCTCTGTAGTGGAGCATGTTTATTTCTTCTCTGTTAATCTTAATTCCTTTTAGTTTAACTTCTTGTGCTTCTTCTCTTACCTCCTCCAAGTATATGTTGAGCAATGCTGGTGAAAGTTGCATCCTGTCTTTGACCTTTGTTAATTTAAGCTTCTATTTTTCTTCTGTCTGTCCTTGGCATTGTGAAAACTTGCATCCTGTATGCTATGTTGGAAGATTATTCTTCTGTCAATTGTATCCATTCTGAGTTTTTCCAGCAGTCAGAACATCTTGTTCAACTCAACACTCTCGAAGGCTTTCTCCAGGGCCACGAATGTAACATACAATGGCTTGTTCACATGTATTGTTTTTTCTACCATTACTCATTCACAGAATATGGCCTCCCTGGTACCTCTGTAGTTCCTAAATCCAAATTGGTTTTCTGTGAAGTTATCTTCAATTTTCCTTTACATCCTTTGGCTTATTATTCGTAAGTTATATTTGTAAGTATTATTGATGCATGTGGTACTAGACCCAAGTTTCGGTGCTCCTCACATCTCTCTGTCCTTCTCTTCTTGAGTATTGCAATCATGACACTCCTTTGAAAGTTCTTTGGGAGACTTCTGCTTTAGTAGCTGTCTTTGGTTATTTAGTACTGGTTGTCCTAGGCTTTACTTCTTAGCACTGTGATGATTTCTCCATTGATGTTGACTGCTCTGGGTGATTTGTTTTTCTTGAGGTCATTTACTGCTCTTATCAAATTTGCTATTCAGAATGTGTGGGACCCGATCTTCCTCGTCAACCTTGCTCTCATTATTCATTAGGTTTTCTTGTGGTGTCTTCTTCAATGTATTGCTTTCATCTATTCTCAATGTCTTCACTCTTGATCAGTTTATTCTCTAACCCTGATGTTTTTGCTTTTTATCTCTTCTCTCTGAAGTGTTTCTTTGCTAGCTTTAGTGCTACTTTGGTGTTCCCTTCTTCATTTTTTCATTGATTTCCTTGGAGAAGCTTACTATCAATTTGCTCACCTTTTGGTCCTCTGCTATATCTGTGATGATCCTCTTCAGCTCATCCCATTTTGATTATTGCCCATTTCTCCTTTTTTTGTTTCTAGTTAACTTCTGTGGTGAATCTTTGTTTCCTTCTTCGGCGAGTAATTTTGTGTCCCATCGTGGCTCATGTTTTTTCTTCTTGTTTTCCTCTATTAAAGGTAGCTCTCCATGTTACTTGGTTGTGGTCATTGTTAATAAAAGCATGAGGATTGCTCTTGCACCTTTATACTTGGTTCTTGTGTCCGACTATGACAAGTATGTAATCTATTTGGTATCTGACAAATTCACCTGACATCTTCCATGTATACCTCCTTGTATTATACGTATGTATTATTTGAGGAAAATTGACACCATTGGCACCTTGCAGGCCATTCGTTGCATCATTCATGTCTTCCCTCATTGTGCTGTGACCAATTTCCCAGCTTTCTTTTACCTATGTGAGGAAGAGCATATCTAAAATGGGGCAGAAACAGATTTTGTATTTTGATCCTCAATTTTGTGAATAACAACATGTTTCTCATAAAATAAAATGCATGAATGACTGCATAGTAGTGTGGGCTTTCTTTGTGCTTGGGTACTTTCCATTTTTTTAAATTGTTGACTGCCATCAGCTGCATAATGCGAGGCAAACCTGATGAGAGCCCCTTGAGCATGAAAGAAAGAATTTCTAGAATGCAAATGAAGTGTACTTTGTGTGTCGGCGGTATTAACTTAAGCCATGTCTAAGGCACGAATCATTTTTGGAATGACATGTATTGTGATGAAATTTGCAAAAACATTATGTAGATATTCATGTCTGCACCAGGTAAAGATAAGCTATGTCATTTATCAATCAGAAAACGTTAAAAGGTGGTGTTTCATCACATGCTAGAGTTGGATGCAATTAAATCAATTGTATAGTCAACTTTGCCAGTGAATCTCATTAGTTTGCAAGAATTTTAAAGCTCCGAAGTAATGTATTTTACCAGGTTTTAATTTGAAGCCTCCACTTTCAGAGTGTGAATAGGTTTTTATGCCAATAATTTTAGTACTGATTCTTTTTGGCTTTGGTTCTAGTTCTAAGGTCTAGAACCATCGAAACCAAGAGCTGAAGAACTTAAGCGACACATCCATATTACAAACTCCAAGTAGAGTGAATGGTATGAGAGGAAGGGGTAGACTTTGAAATCATTGGCAATTGTGGTGTCTGAGAAATCTTATGATAAGGAGGCTATGTATGAAGCAGCTCTTGAGTGTAAGAGAAGTGGATGAGATATGGATATGGATGCATGGACAGGGCATTTTGGAGAAAATTATTAAAAGAGAGCCAATTTAATCTGGCTAACGATGATAACTTAGTTTTTTGAATTTGTTTACTCTGAAAAGGTAAGGCAAGATGATATTTATGTAAGTTTTCTGAAAGTTTAGGTTATACGTGAACGTACTTGATATGTATATATTAATTTTAAATATTTTCTGCAATGTTTAATCAAACTTACCTCATCTCATACAATATTACTTGACTGACAATGGAAGGAAAGGCTTTGGAAGACCATGGCTGTTACTGGTAAAATCAGATGGAACTAGCAAAATAATCCCCAATTGTACACATAAATCAATGCTTGCCTCTGTATTGGCTGGTGGTGTTTCCTCATCCTTGGAAGGAAAATTGTTTAGCCTTGTAGTGGTGTGCGGTTAATACAAGAGACAATTCCTTCTCATCAACTTGATGTATTTATTTCTTGCAGTCTGCTTTGGATGTGCCTGTACCATATGCTAAGGTTCAGCAAGGACTTTGCATGGCAATGCCTAGTGGTTACTCTGGGAAGTCTGCGCCACCTAACGGCTTAGTGGAATACCTGGAGTGGAGAGCCAACTGTAAAGGTGCACCCAGCCAGATTGAGATTGCGAGGTCTATTGAGTGGGCGTCTGAAGGTGCTGTGGTGTCCCGTTTTTTCCCTGCATCACCTTCATCTTCTGAAGGCTCAGGATCTGCACGATGTTGCTCCTCTTCTGTATCCTCCATCTCCTCATGCCCTGAATCTGCGTCATCTTCTTATGCCAGTAAAGCACAAATGGCTGGTGTGAATTTGATGGATTGGCTGTACTATTGGATGAAGCGAGGTAATTCGCTGAGTTTAAATACTTTGTATTTAGTCTTTAAAATAGGAATAGTACTCTTGCTTAAAGCATTATTACTTAAACATGATCCAGCACAAGACCTAGTGTGGTAGGTGTCACTATATATTGTAACCATGTCTCCCCCCCCTTGCCACGTGGATTCACTCGGAGGAGAAAGGAGTGGGGGTGGGGAGCATGATAAAGCACCTTGCATCGCAATTGCTCGCCGTCCACCGGCCATCAGAGAGGGGGGAAGGAGACGGGAGTTGGGAGGGAGAATTTGGTCTAGGAATGCGAAAGTGATGTTGGGTGCCAATTGTGTCGTCCACCGGGGTGGGGCGACGCGATAAGGATGTGGGGTTTTGCCTGCGTTCCAGGACTGGAGAGGGGAGGGAAGTGCTGGTCGGCTTGTCAGAGTTCCCCATGGTTATCTCAGAGTCCGGGTGAAATTTTGACTGAATACACGACACCGATGGTCGTGGTCATAGGGAATGGTGGTGCGATTTCATGATCTTCCTTTTGACTTTCCAGCAATGATGTGGATAGGGTAGTGTGACTCGAGGAAAACATTCTCAACGCAAGTTTAAATATGAGACAATTTATCGAATGGCATGAATATTTCAACAGGCAAAATCAGAGCAAGAAAAACACAGAAAAAAGAACCCTAAGACTAATGTATGAATTAATACATGGAAAGCAAGTAGAAAAACAAACTTAACCCTTAACCGTTGACAAAGATCCATTCATTAACCCGCCATCGCCCAAAGTTTTTTTTGTTTCAAAAATCGTTCATTTTTCTAAAATAGGATGTAAATGAGCAATGAAGAATAGACCTTAATTTTTTCCCCGAAATATTCAGTAGAATCGAAGAAACAGGTCAGTGCCATATGGCACCGCTGGGTGTTAATAGGGTCTTTCCGCTGGCTTGTAGAGGTATTTTGGGAGGAATTAAAATTCACCAACTCCGATAAAACTTCCGTTTGTTTTATTTATTACACATTTCATTTTGAATGACAAGGAGCAAAACATTACACACAAAGTCCAACATTACTTGCATTCGGTTCTTGTTTGAGACATACAATAATCTCCAGCGTATTTTTCCTACTTCCATTTGGGGTGGGAATTACGAGTTGGTTTATACCATCATTGCAGTATATTTCCTGCAAGGCGTCCGGTATTTTTTCCGACTCGTTACACCTGATGAGAGCATGTTCTGTATTTAACTAGGTATGTTTGAACTATTACCCTCCTTACTTCTAGCTGCGATATATCCACTCCTGATTTCCGCATTAGAATCCAAGTGTTGTGAGCGCACTCATCTAATAGCAACGTAAAAAGTGGCCACCACCATTTTTTACTGTGCACACCCACCCTGTAGCGATTTACTCCTCGGTCCACGCGGTCTGTACCACCCATGTTCTCATTGTACCCCTCAAAAAGTTTCGGGTGTGTAACAGAAATTTTCTTTTTGGCGCCACTGGAGTACCTAGCTACGTTAGACACAGGGTGCACTCCATACCGTGTTGATCCACCCATCACAACCCCATTATCCACCCATTGAACAAGAATTATAGATGTTTCCTTGTTACAGCAATACTCGTAACTTCCACGTGGCTCCTTTTGGAAAATGGATTTCGGGGTGAGTTTGCATTATTTTGGCAACCGGTTGTAGCGGATAGTACAGGTGCCACTGCAGCCCCTGCTCTTTAGTTCCATCAGGAGGTTCATTCCTTGATCAAAGGAAAAAGAAGTTATTTCTTTTCCGTCATTGTAACCGGATAATGACATAATTTAAGAAGAACTCCAAATATATTACCTACCTGTGAAAAGGTTGTCAAAAAAGAGATTGTACTGCAGGTGTTGTACATCCTCTCTAAGATTATCTAGCATTAATAGCAATGCTGCCACTGCTTTTCCACACCGCTTTTCATAATCTTCATTTCCATTGTGTCTTTTTCCCTGGTATGCATCAAAGTCAATCAGGTATCCAGCTGCGGTGTTCAAACACCACACCTTGTAGCCGAACCTAATAGGCTTGCCTCTAATGAATTGCTTACATCCATGGGATCCGTAGTCCGCCACCATGCTCTCGTCTTAAGCCACATTTTGCTCAGGTCTGAATTGTTTCCTAGTTCGTTCCTGCACAAGGTTCATTTGAGGTCTCAACTTCCAATATTTGTTGTCGTGATCAGGAGCATTGTTATCTGCACAATGTAGAAAGCATTCTATTTATATAGCATATCCAGGAAACGGTTCCTTCACATCGCATTGCACACAAAATCTTTCCGGACGTCTCCTGCTTCTTCCCAGAAATTACGCTTGTCAGGGACCTCATTATATCCAGAGAGATTTTGAATTCCCAAGAACACTTGTATCTCTTCGGGAGAAATGTTTGGTGAAGGGTAATTACAGAACAGCACATAATTATTGCTCTCGGAGACTAGGAAATTAACCATTTCTTCATTTAAAAAAAAGTTCAAAAATGTCCACAGCATTCATATTTCGAAGGTCTGAATAGTTGGCGCTTGGGAAGAAAGACTTAGTATTGTTGATATCTTTGTTTTTCTGCCATTTAAACTTATAACTTTCATTCTTTTTCTTCGCTCTGTAGTTTGATACATCTCCTCCTATTTTCCCTCTATGCTTTTTAAGATCTTGAGCCTGTTTCCTTTTTGAATTGTGCAATGTTCTGGTGACAGGTTCACATGAATCTACCTGGATTGTTGAGATATTGTTGTCTCCATGCTCATCAAATTCCTCATCTTCATTTTCTCCTGCTTTTAAAAACAATACTTCTGCCTGAGCTTGGAGCTGACAACCAGATAAGTTGTCCAACAAGCCACCATCTTCATTACCTGAATCTTCGTCAGTAAAAACTGTGCTCTCTGGGAGCTCGACAAATATCTGGTGGACGTTATAAACTTCTTCTTCCTCTAGGATGTCTAAAGCCTCTTGAAGGGTTAAATTCCTAATATCAATAAATCATCGATATTGTCAAAGTTATGAATGTTATGAAGTAAAAATATCGACGAATGTAAAGAGAAAGAGTGGCAGTTAGTAGTAAAAACTGGAAAAGTGTAAACTTAATAGTGCAAAGTGAGGAATTATTTCATTAATTACTGTGAGCCAAAATGACCCTCTTTGGGCGTTGAATGATGTTGAAAAGTCCGGGCGTCCTAGTATTAATGATATCACAGGTAATACAATTATAATTTTAAGAGGACATTTTTGTGTGGTACTCATCAAAACACGAAACGACACAAAGCCCGACATCACCCTTTCAGCATATTCCTCCCTCATGTGTCTGATAAGTCTCAGGCAAGTCTCTGTGAGAAATTTTACCACTGCAAGACTTCATGATGATGCAACTATTTGGGATTGTTAGATCCAGCAGATGAAGGAAGTATATGGACCATTTCCAGGTGTGACAGCTGGTGGAATAACTATTCGTCATTCAGATCCTTTTATTGACAAAAAACGGCTAAAAACAAAAACATTTCCAGCTGAGTAACTTCAGGCTGAGGCGAAGGTCCTTCTTCAATGGTGAGAAGATATTGGTTGTAATACCTGTTTGTCTCCTCCACCAGGATTTTGATCTCATCAACAAAGAAGAGCATGAAAAATGCCAAAGGAGATGAAAATTTACTCATGCCATGTGCTTTCCTCTCTCATACTGCTAGGACCAGCAGTAAAGACTCGCAGACATGCTGCATGCCTGCGAAACTGCCCTAGCACCCAAGTGTTCAAACGGGGAACCTGTCCTTTGATATCTTCTTCCTAACGCTCCGCTTCCTTCTCTCTTTCACTTTCATCACTGGGTTCATGTGCATCCAAATCACTACCAGTGCATAATCATGCCTCACTTTCATCCTCCTGCCACTTTATTTTCTAAGCCATCTAAATGAGTGAAAAGATAATTTATCTCCAATCGGCATATTTGTATATAGCGATAGAAAATTTGGTCAACAAAAGATTACTGACCTGCAAAAAATGAAACTTATTCCAGTTATATTTACAAAAAAAAATACTTACAGGACAAAGGAATGAAATCCTAGAAGATGAGCACTTCACAGGAATTGTGAATACCTCTCTCAAGATTGTCATAACAGAAACTCTTTGAATATGATTGCCCACAGTGACAACCAATGAGTTTCTGCTAGCAATTTTCCACCAAAATGATGAGCGGCATGGGTGGTGAGGGTATTTACAAGCACAAAATGCACGTTACCATTACTTTCCCTCACCAAACTGCTAGGGAATGCTAGAATTTCCCTCTGCTAGGTATTTTGGGTATCTCCTGCAATATACTGGCCCGGCAGCTCCTTTTTTCCTTTTTATTGCAGGTTGTCTGACAGGCAGGTCGAGTTGGGAAAATATTGGTACATATGTTTTCACTTTGCATGAATTTCCCTGCTGAAAACTTCATGTTTCAAGTATCTTATCTAAAATATATTCATACACTTTACTGGAATCTTTGTTGTTGTATTATTTTATTTTTTGTGCCCGCTTTACCACTCTTTTCAGCAAATATTCATCCTTGCTAGTGAAATACATACAAGTTGCTTGTATTCATGTAATTTTGCCAAAATAAGTGGAGAAAAATAAAATAAGAATATAAGCTTTGAGCAAGATATTGTGGACTTTGTGGAAATTGATTGTGTGTAAGAAATTGTGGAAAAGATTTCTAGATCAGCGTGCATTTTTTGCAATTTTACTTTGCCTTTCAGTGAGCTGTGTGTGCAATTCAGGGTAATTTTACTATATTTTTATCGACGCATAAAATACTACAAAGGGTTTTTAAAAATTAGCTTTGGTTTACTTATACTTTATTGTATAGATATACTATTGCAATAAAAGCTTTTCCTTGCAATAATACTTCGTAAAATAATAGTTTGGAGTACATAAACTGTTCCAGTCAATTACGAATTATTGCAGAAGACGGGACACGTATGCAAGGTAATAATTTATAGACTTTTGTTTACTGACCGACCTCAAGAGTGAATATGTAAGGATCTTTGTCAATCATAGAAAACAAAAGTAAACACAAATGGAGGAAAGAAAATAAGTAGTTTGCTGCTCAAATTTGTCATGAGCATTAGACGATCACTTCAAGAAAAAAATCAAAAATCTCCTTCTTAGAAGATATGTCTTTGCAATCTTATATTCATCCAAAAGATTGGGTTATCATGGAGGGACTTTCATATATCACATTACAAAGAGACCAGATGGTTAGGAATCTTCTACAAGGTCACAAGTGAGAAAAAGGTGCAAGGGGAAGCGGTCAGATCTAGCGTACACTATAAAGTATGCACAGCCATAGGACCCCACTTCTCAGCGTACATTTAAATGTATGCTAGTCCTTGAAGGTTAAGGAAATAAATTTTAATGCGATGGCACTTAATTGTGTGGTTGATATTCCCAGTCGGAGCATTGGGTGTGATTCAATTTTTTTGTGTTTATTTTTCCAACAGGTGCTGTGCCTATTGTGACCCTTAACTCTCAAGACTGGATTGACTGTATAAAAGCATCTGGTGTAGAGAATCCAGATCATAGTAGGATGTGTGGGTTCAGTGAGCGATCGGGAGGTGGAGCAAACTCTTACAGGGGTGGTGTGGAGGAAGGGGAGAGGTGGGTGCATCAAATGGTGATAGGGTTGGGACCCAGAGGTGCATATCTGAGTGGTTGTGCTAATGAGCAGTGCTGTGCGGAAGTGAGATCTTTAGCGTGTCTCCTGGTCAGTGGAGAGACAAAGGGTGTACATGTTGGTCGTGCTGAAGTTGTCGCTCGTTGGAAGGCTGGCTCGAATGACCTGTGGCCGCTTGCAAATCCTAAAATTCCAGAGTGGCGCCGTGCCAATGTGCTGGGTAAGTCTGTAGTGTTTCATTCTTTCATCACTTACTGATTTTATGTCTCCTGAATTTTTAAAATGTTATTACACTGAAAAATCCTTGAAATGAGAAGTCATTGTGCCAAAAAATTCACACACTACATTGAATTGCTGCTGTGGTTGATAAAGGATAGATAAATGCCATCCAATTACATAATTTCATTTCTTTCCTATGCATATATGTGGCAAGTCAATCAATATTTCAAGGTATTGATAAAGAGCAAATGCTATGATAGCTAAGCCGTAATTTTAAAGCCATGTTATTTTTCATTTTCCCGAATTGTGATCTAATTGTAAAGCTTCTAATTGTTATATTCATGTTCTCCCAGTTTTTTGTGCCATCTGTTTCGAAAAATGTGCTAAATGTATTTGTTTCTGATGACAAAAATAGTTGCTGCTGTTGTGCCATCTTGGCTACTTTTGCTAGGCATGTCCTTAGATTTATTAACTCATATCTTCTCACATGTGGAGTCATGAAAGTATGGACTCAAATTTAATGCTAAATGGGGGTCACAGCTCGTCTGAAAAGTGGTTGTTGAGAGTGAAGGTCAAATGAGGGAAGGTCAATGGGGGGATAGTACCTAGGACAAATGACTTCAAGAATGTTACTAGTATTGTGTGTTTTTTATTGGTTATATTAAATGGGATATATATTTGATTAATAAGAAATGATCGATAGTAACATTGAATTCTTTTTTAACAGGTGTACATTTTGTATGAAATTCATTACCTTGTGGGTGTCCTCTTTCCTCCATCAGCCTTAGCACACATTACTAATTTTAGTGTTCTTTTGCCATTTTTCTGTGTTTACAGTGGTCATTCCCTGGGGTTTGGTTTATATTTATTGGACAGATAAATTGATTACTTTAGTCTATATTAAATACATATTGCTTGTTGTGGTTTTTTCATTATTAATTTATAGCATTCCAGTTGCACTGCCCTTCATCACTTAAGTCCCTTGGTGTACTGGCAATGCCTCAGATGGTTGTGGCATGTCATGAATGGAACCAATCAAGCCAGCCATCTTTTGCTGTTAAATCTTCAGCTCATAATTTTGGAAATTTTGGGCCTATTCTTGTGTTAAAGCTCTAATTAACTTAATGGTCCAATTACCTGGATTTTTTCTTTGATGTTTCCAGATTTCCTTGCCATGCTCTTTCATAAAGTTCTTCTATCACTTGCATTCTTTCTATCAAACCCAAGCGAGTTCTTTTCCAGCAATCTTAACCTTGTGGACATTTCATCTGTGCCCCTTGGTGGAAAACCTCAACATGAAGCAACCATTCCCAAGTTTCTTGAAAAGACACCTGTCTTCCTAGTGATAGTTAATAGGCAAATGAGCCAGGGCTCATTTGCCTAGTAAGTATCACTTTCTGGTGTACCATTAGACATGAAATTGAACCTCTGTTGAGATAATTAATTTTTCAAGCTCAGTGCAAAGAGGCAGAGAAAGGGTGGTAGACTATGATATTTGTCGGAGACATGGGCCATGAAAACATTTTCTGAGGGTATTACCTTGTGTTCGCCGTGACTGTTGGTGGTCTGATTCTAAGAAGTTGAGAAAAGCATGTTATAATTAGGTCTGCTAGGAATGTATGTACATGCACATATTCTGGTGACAAATTACTTACACATTTGTTCCTTCATTTCCTGCTGTCATTGCCTCATTTCCATATTTAAACTTCAAAATTGGACAGAACAGTCAAATTCTGACCCAAATTTAATTCTGACCCAAATTATCCTTGGTGTACAGACTAGCTGATACTACCCTCTGTCTGTACCCATAGATCACCACCAGTAAGTTAACTTTGAGTCTTAGTGAGTGAGGCTCATCCTCATCCTGTTTCTTCACTGGTGAAAAGTCTGTTCTTATGTTTTAATTTATGATCACTCTTTGTTTAGTTTAATTTAGATTTTTATCAGAAACACTAGATCTCAACACTCAGTTTGATTACATTTTAAATTAACCGATTTTAACAATGTGGATTATGCCAGATTCTCTGTGATATTTCGTGAAAAATTTACCAAATGTAAAAGGAAGAATAACTGGTAACATTTCTGGTTAATGATTAAGCACAATTTATTCCTTGAAAATTGTACATCAGTGTCTTATATTAGTCTATTCCCTAACGTACTATGTGTTAGTGGAGAAAAAGAGATGTCTGAGAACGTTGAGTGTCTTGCTTTGCTGTCCTCAGTTGTGAAGAGGATCCTTTTACACCCTCAGTACCTCTATAAAACAGTTGCATACTAAATCAGTGGGAGTGTTTCTACAATCTTGGCTGCGAAATGGAGGGCAGTACCCCAGTTTGAACTTGATTAAAATCTATTGTTTCAGGCTTTACTTTGTGAAAATCCTTTGTAATGAATTCAAAAGAGGTAATGGTACTTTTTCACAGTTTTTTATTCCAAGTGGACTAGTTTCATCTCTTATGCAACATCATCAGGTACATGAGTTCAGTAGGTTGCAGAATATATACAATTTATTTGGAAGAGGGGGAAGAGGCTGGGGAAAGTGGGGGGGAAGGGGGAAGAAGGTATGTGAGGTGACGCAGAAAATAGGCATGGGTGACGTGCTGGGAGGGGTGGGAAGTTGTGGTGTGGGGTGGGGGGAATGAAGGCTTGGTTGGACGTTGAGTGCGGCGGCGTCCATGGTGGGGGTTGGGTGTCATCCTCGAAAGGTATTGTGACTCAGGGAAATATCCAAGAGAGGGATTGGCTGACAAAAATTATGTCGTTAGCAATCTTTCCTTCTTCTAATTGCTTTCTTATCTCCAGCTCCTCCAAACAGTCCATTCTTCCCTTTTTCTCCCGATGGAGAATCTCCGGGACAAAGTCACTCTTATGGTCATTTTCCCATAGATGCTTAGCAAAATGGGATCTGTTTATGTCCCCATTTCGTAAATGTCTTTTGTGTTCATCTGCTCTCACTCTGAACCTGTTTGAACTCACTCTCAATCTGAACTCACCCTGAACCCCAGTTTGAACACTGGTCAATGGTAAGGGGAGGGGTCATCATTAAGTTGATATGTTTAATGCATTGAACACATAGGAATTATTAATGATAGAAAATTGTTTATCATGAGGTTGCCTGATAGGTATGAGAGATGTTTCACCTTATAATGATAAGTATTGATATTAACAAGCAAAGCAATTTTGTCTGGGGCTTCAGCCCCTAATTGGATTTCTAGCATTACCAATTTCCTTCAACATTTCCTGTCCTTTGCCATATCTTCATACCATATCATACCCATTCTGTAGTATTCCAACATAGTGTTCATCCACACTTGTAGGTTGTCCCCTCTTTCTGTTTTTGTAGACCTGTACCTTCAGGATTTTATCTGGCCTTTGTTGCTCATCCATTCCTCCCTTGTGGACTAACCATGTTATTGGTTGAGATTATATATATATATATATATATCTTACAATACCCTTGTGTTTTAAGATTTCATCTTTTTCTTGGTCACAGCATTATTCTTCTTAATTTTATTGAGCTATTATGTTACACTGCATGTGTTTGTATGACAAACCAATCAAAACATTTTGAAAAAACAGAAATTGAAAATTATCAGTGCTGTCTGGTTTCTGTATTCATTGTTTTAAAAATACATTAGTCATCGCATCACTTCACTTG
Source organism: Ceriagrion tenellum (assembly GCA_963169105.1). NCBI lineage: Eukaryota > Metazoa > Arthropoda > Insecta > Odonata > Coenagrionidae > Ceriagrion > Ceriagrion tenellum. Next base: position 92,049,453 of record OY720632.1, on the reverse strand, counting down.
AACAGCCCTTACATCTGTTCTGAATGGATAGTCTATGCAATCTATATTGCCATTGCTACCTGCATTTGGATTTGCAAGTATCAGGCTAAGAACAGAGCTTAAACCGCCCCTTTCTTGTACAGAAGCAGTTCCCTTAATTTTTCAGTCATGGAGCACTTTCCTAAACAAAATTTTATCTTGGAGCCCCTAGGAATATTTAGTATTTAGTTCTATCTATGTTTTATGGGTAGTATTACACTTTATGTATGCAGAAGTTTGCTTGCAAAAATAAAACAATGGTAATAAATGCTAGATAGCAGTGGCAATTTAATTTTTGTGATTTTTTTTCAACTTCACAATTGCCACAGCTGTAGCTCCTGAGAATCACCTGTGGTGCCCCAAGGGCTCCACAAACAGAGCACAGTTTGGGAAATGCTCTACAGCATCTAACTGTGGAAGAATTACCCGTTAGTTTGCTACTCAGCCAAACCTTTAATTGTATTCTTGCTGACATAAACTGGGCTTAGATAATTAGGACCAACCAGTACTGTGTTTAACATTCATGGGAAGGATACTGTGGCATGTAAGAAAAAGTTTTATGGTTTCAGGATTTTTACTGTGTCTGAAACTTTTCACATCCAATCAGTTCTATGATTTTACATCACCTGATCACATTTTCATGTAATTTAATGCAAAATTGGAAAAAAAGCTTTGTTATGATCATATTGTAAACTCAAATACAACTCTTCTAATTATGGCAAAGATCTTGGTGAGGTGTGTCTAAATGTAGCATATTGTCCTGCCTTTCTGATGATATGCATTGCATTAAATTAACTTTTTACAAATGAATTTTAATAAAATATTTAATATGAAATGATAATTGTATTTTTAGTTCTATAGAATCCATCTTCAATAACACAGAAAAGAAAATCCTGGGAAAGGTTAGGAACTATTGTATTTACAAAGCTTGAAGGTGAGATTGTGGTTCTTGACTTACTGCAATTAAATAAGTCTAGTTCAGCTAGAAATGACTATTGGTGGGAATTATATTTTTTTAAACTATTTACTGAAACACTTAGGGATATAAATTAAGTTTGCAGTTACAATAAACTCCTGATAATCCATGCTAATGGAGGCATAGCAAAGCTTGGATAGTGGAAAAACAGAAAACTGATAACATAGAAAATGTGGTGGCGTGTTAGTGATTTAACCTATGAAATTAGTGTGAAAAAGGATTTAAAGCTGCGGGTGACTTCAGGTAGTTTGGCAAGGGAAAAAATGAATGACAAATAGTCTTGTTAGAATGTTATTAAAGCTTTTCGTTCATTGTGTTGAAGTCTGCACAAAGTAGAATACATCAGCGAACTTTAGTGCATTTGCTGCATAGCAGGCAGGATGAATAGCGTGGGTGAATTGTTTTATTTACTCTTAATAGTTAGCATTCTGTAGGTTCAAAATAGTCATGGCTGAATGATTTGTGTGCAGAGGTCTATCAATATTGGTGTTATAAAGGCAAGCTTTAAGCCACAAAGTACTAAAAAAATTCACATTGTTAATGTTTGATGCTTTTGCTAAAAATATACTCTTAAATAACACCCAGGGGTGTGATTATCATAGTTTTTTATTTTATATTCGAGATTCATGGGCAAACCCATTCATCTTTTGGAACTTATTCACTCTGGACAGTCCTTTTTGGGAGCCATTACATTTGAGTCATTTGCTGTTGTTTTTTTATTGGTGGTTTTGTATTTTTCTTATCATTATGTTCTTGGTGTTTTAAGAAAGTATAAATCAAATAACTAGAAATATTTGAGATACCATAATGATGGCAGTTAAGGAATGAAGGACCAAAAGGAATGACGGATGAAAGGACCAAAAAGAAGAAAAAGCTGAAAGGAAAAAGTGACAAAAAAAGAGACTGAAAGGAATGATGGACATAAGTAAACCATGGTTACATCGAATTCGTTCCTTGGTCCTTCCGTTCAATCTTTGGAAACATTTTTTTGAACCAGTTTATTTGAAAATGTGTCCCTCTATTGTCTAGTGCACTTCACCCCTGCATCTAATCTGTTTTGAAGTGGCCTCAGCCTGGAGTGAATTGAGAGCAAGTACACTATTGTGTTGTGAAGTGAGGAACAGACTTGAAAGAACATAACATAAAATGTACACTACTGAACGTAAAACTCCCATCACTGCATTCTTTGTCTACTACTTTATCTTCAACATTTTGCATTTTTCTATCAACAATATCTTTGTCATTCTTATGCTGGAATTCATTCTACAATTTGTCATGCCCAAAGCATTCACATAGGTTCTCAGAATTTACATTTTCAAAATCTTTCATGGACTGCCATAGTAAAGACTAATTAGTATTTGCAGTAATAAATAATTCTTCTTAAGAAAAACCATAGTTCTCGTTGAGATTGTGAAGAGTTTTTTTTCCATGATCTACCCAAGGTTGTAACCCTCACAGAGGCATATGCAAAAGAAGCAATTGCAATTTTATCATGGAGAGCATTTTTTCCCCAAAATTGCTGTCCTTTTTCCTCCTCCTAAGCTTGAGTCCCTAAGAGACTTGCTTGATGATACAATTTAATTTCCACAATCACTCCTTGATCCATACTTTGGATTGTAGTTACATTTGGAGGAGAAAATTTGATTGTAACAGAAATTCTTAATTTGGTACAAGCTGCATTCCCGCAGCACAGTACACTGACTTCTTCCTACAGAAAATTTATGTCAAAGAGCTGGAACTCTCACAACAAAATTTCCTAGTTGTGTCTGCTAAAAGGTATTTCCTATACCAGCCTCTCTCATCAGCTGGTATCAATTTTTTTCTTTTCACATTTTTTGAAACTCAAGCTTAAAGAATTGTCAAATGATACCTAGCAACCTAACCACTATCATTTAACTGCTATTTTTTGAGTCTCAAAATTGGTTTGAATTGTAAACCTTATGCTTTTAAACAACCTCTTACACAAATCCATTAAAGTCTTTTCCTGCTGCATACACAAGGGACCAGAGGCCAGTAGGTATTCTACTTGCTCATTTTCAGTGAACTACAAAAAATGGAAGAATATAAATTCTGAGAGGATTATAATTTCATGGAATAAAGGACTGAAACAGTGGTCTGAAGTTGCAATGAATTTCGTCAACTTTTTTTTTTAATCATATCCCAAAATGCTTGTGTCTCAACATCTGTCTTTTGCCAATCTATGTGGAGACTTTCCTTTTTCATTCCTTTTAATCAAGTCAAGATGTTATTTGCAATGAAATTATAATTTTCTCACATATTAATGAGGGTGAGATTGTGCAGATCAAGTAATGAGTGTATAGCAAAATGTACTGTTAGTGGACATAAAAAATTTCTAAACTTCTTGAGTGAGATTGTCAAACAATCAATTAAGTAATAAATCCAGGGAAGAGATAACTGACTGTTGAAGGAAGGATATTAACCAAAGAATACTGATACTGATTTGTATTCGTCATTTGATACAGGTAAAAATATTGCTAAGTAGTGTTCAAGACATAACGAAAACTTCTAAGCTTTTTGTAGAATATTTATTAGACGACTGGTTTCATCGTATAGTGGACATCAGGCACATGACATAGAGCTCTCCGGTTGCCCAATAAATATACTATCTAAAACTTACGAAGTTTTTGTTGATGCCTGAACATTATGGAAAAGTTGTACAAAGTTATGGCTGAAAGTATTGAATTTGTTAATGCTGAGTAGATTATTGGTAGCTAATGTCATTTATAACTAAACTTGAGTTAATTACTGAAGTATAAATTTTTTTAAATACATAAAACACTAGATAGTATAAATCTGTAAAGACAGCAAGTTAAAGTTGCACAGAAGTCCATTTTCAGTGGTGGGTCCATGGCCCACGTACTGTCTCTGCATGGAGGGCAAGACAGTCTCTATATGTAACTACTAGAGTTCTTATTTTAGCAATCCTTTGTAGTAGACTTCAAATGGTCTTTCTGTTGTTAGTGTCAAGTATGATGTTCTCTGTTGGTATTAATATGGTGTTTAAATCTTGGATGTGTTGTGAAAACTCTTAGCATAATATTCTCTTGTTGTTTTGATAGTTGAGCTGGCTTAATTTCTTCTCCCCATTGTCCCATTGCCTACCTCTTCCATACTCACCTTTCTCTCCTCAACATAATGCTTTTTCTCGATAACTGACAACTACGTTCTGTTCTGCTACATTTGTTCCTAAACTGCTCTGTAATTACTGTGTTTGCCACCATATAAATCACAGTTATTCCATCTCAAATAGTTCTTTCTTATTTGCAGTGTGTCTTCAGGCCAAAGCTTCATTGGCCAATGCTAATTTTAGAGGAAGGTTGTCCTCAGTATGGTGTTACCTAAAATCCAGTAAATGACCTGTATACTATGTGAATATATTATACATCATTGAAAGAGAATATATTCATGAAGTACAAATCATTAAAAATTATGTTACCAAGTTAGATCCTTTTTAATTCCATTTTTCTCAAAATTTGCTCCTCAAATCTGAGTAGTGCCCTCCATTGTGATGAGCATTTTGAAAATTCCTTTGGTAATTTTCGTAATTACTCTGGGATTTTTCGTCATTTACTGCAAACCCCAAAAATTACTGTAATTTACTGTAATATTCTCCTCCATTTCAGACATTTTTCATTCTAACTATTTCTAACGTATTCTTTTAAGCCTAGTCTAAATATATTTCATGCAGGCTAATTATAAAATGAGGCATTAACAACTTATCTGTGGAATATTTTTATGCTTTTTACCAGTGAAATATTTTTTGGGCTATCATTTGAATGGTTTGATCAAAAATTCCTAATGCCATGACAAGAGAAAGCAAATTGTGTGTGGGCTGCTGTATTTGTTCTTACATTTCCGTTAATTCTAATACATTAATGTACTAATAGTAATGGTTTCTCTATCATTATTCCCTTACTATTGCTATTGGATTTTGTATTAAATCCTCCATTAGCTGTCAATAGCTGAAAATTAAAAATAGCTGGAAAATTTTAGTAATTTTTGAAAATTACCATAATTTACCATGGTAATTTACTCAAATGAAAATTGAGGTAATTTAGGCATTTCTAGTCCTCAATACTGATGTATTGTATTGAGTATTGGTCGAATAATTGATTGTGGGAATGAACCAGGAATGGTCAGGACGATGCTGACAGTCACAGGGACTCTTTGTCGGAATGTCAAAGAGTGAGGTTGTACCAATGCAGGATAATAAAGTGGTTTAGTGAAATGAGTATCATGTCTATGATTCTGTGAGTCCTGCTCAGCCAGGAAGAGGACAGTACAGCTGGCAAATATGGCAGACTTCAAAACAATTTTTTTCATCATTTCTCTCTACAGGTGCTGTTGTATCAGCTGTCAGGGAGTCCTGTTCTTCAGTATCAAGGTCGTCATCATCCTCCTCAGCTTCAACATCCTCATCCTCTTCAACATCTGCTACTCCACCTGCTATTTCACCAGCATCCCCTCTGGGTGTATCTGCTACTGCTTCCCTCTCCTCCCCATCCTCAAACTCACCTTACATTGTCCTGCCTGTGGCCAGGCACAGGACAGGGATCACTCTTGTCTTGCGCAAGGACTCTCAAGCCCTTGAAGAGCTGCTGGCAGCTCCAGATGCCGCCCTTTCCCACATCCTGTCTGTCAACAGCAGCAGTATCCCTCAAGCCTTTGAGAATGCTCCAGTAAATGTAATTAAAACAGCAGTGTGTGCTCCTTCTGTCAACGGGAAACCATTTTCCTCACACGCCTCTCTGCCCAAGCCTCAGACAAGATCTCAAGATTCTAACTGATAGTCATGTAATCACTGTGGCTTCAGCCATTTTGGAGTTTTTGTCACTTGTGTTGGAATGATTCCCTTTTCTCCCTTAAATTTTAATGCTGTCCTCGATTGGTTTGAGTTTGTGATTGTTTTATCTGTTCTCACCTCATGAGTAATTTGCTTTAAAGATTGTTGTGTTGTAACTGGCTCACATATTCACTAGGGACACAACTCGTTGTACTTTAGTTGTAATATATATTTATTTATGCCTATTTCCAACAATCTTTGTTTGCTGCAATGCCAATTAAAATTACATCCGTGTAAAGAAATTTTAATTCCCCTGTGTATATATTATTCAATAGGTAAGTGACTGCCACTAATAAGCTGTGTTGTGAAAAGCAAATAGCCTCTAAGCCATGTGTGATGTGTCAAAATAGAAATGTGTACCAAAGATTTGGGAACAAGTCCTGATGAATAGTTGATTCTTTTTGACTGATGATTATAAAATCAAAATGTGAGAATTTTGCTTTAAAAACCTGATAAAAATCATCTTGCCGACCTGATAAATCAAAAAGGCAGTTGAGTGCCAGGTAAATTAGTTTGTATGGCTTGAGCCCTAAGTAGGTTGTGTGAGTGCATCTGGAGGTAAAAAGTGCAGCTGTCCAGTGTGGCTGTGATGTAGACAAGGGCTTTTTATTTGACTAGAGCAGATTTGTTTGTAGCGATGTGAAGGAATACTGTGGATAAGTATTCCACAATGCTGTCAATGAAAATTTATCATTTAATAGACTTGTAATCAATGCCACATATAAAATACACAGCATTATTTTTCTCTCAGTTTTAGTGCGCCATTTTCACATCAATGTAAGACATGAGTGCAGAATCAGTCCATTGTGTAGCGATTGATTTCCTTGTTAATTTCTTCAGTTTATACTGAAATGTTGTGTTTTCTTTGGAGTATAATTACCTTAAAGGTATATTACTTTACTGAATTTGAATACATTTTTGTTGAAATTTAAATTGAGTGGATTGGCAACAAATTAATTGGTCTTTATTTCGCGAGACAATTTGGGTTTGTCTGTTTTTGGGAAGTTGCCCCTAGTTTAAAATATAAGCTTTGGTTATAACCCCAGGTTTTCTGCATGTCCTCTAATCCTCACATTAGATATGAGTGCTGTACAACGATTGCCTTATAATTTTCTCAGCTTTGTTACTAATTAGTATTTTTTCACCCATAGCCATGTTAGTAAGAGGGTTTTTGTACTCAATTATCAACTATGGTTTTTGTAACTGCAGATATGGTGATGTTTTTGAGAGGAATTAATGGATATGACTGAATTATCATATGATGAGTTTATTGTAATTATTTCAGATAATGTTTATTTCATTGAAAGTGAACAAATGTTCATTAAGTATTAGCCAAAAAAGTTAATTATTATACTTTACAATAATTGTATAAATACCAATTCAATCAAAATAAATTTACTATGACTACAAATGAGGCTTCATTATTTATATTATGTTTTCTTGTCCATTTCATTATTTAAAATAATTTGGGGGCAATTGACATGGAATAGATCATGTTTGGTACCACCAGAATCTCATCCTCTTCTTTCTTTGGAAGTGCATTTTGGTAGTTCTATTGAATTTGTACCAGTAATGAAAGGCCCACTCATCAACTCATTACTATGTACTGCTTTAAATTAAATTGTGTAACCATGGGCCCAAGGAGCAAATGATTTTGAGCATTATAATAAATTCTCTGGTTGCACCCTAGGAAAAACTAGAAATGGCTGTATAAAATAAAAATCTGTGTTATAGCCGACCGATCAAGATTCATCAGCTGCTGTTATTTTTTCATTAGACATCTATCTCCAGCTCCATATAGGATTACGTGCAGTATTCAGTTCGGAGTCTAAAAGCAGCATTGCTCCCAGGTGCCATCTCATGTTCAGAATCCCAATAAGGATGGCGCTGTTTGTAAAGCTGAAATAGTGACTTCCTGAAGTTATTTCTTCATTCAGAACAGCAAAAGGCACCCGAGATGCTATTCTTCAGAAAATGTGTTTTAAGAAGCTTTTTCTAGCAAATAGCATTGATGCTGTTTCATTCAGAATAGCAGTCTAAGTATCATAGTTCATGTTAAGATTTGGGGACTGTCAAAGGATTCTAAATGATTGTGCTCTTAATAATTAATGTGTTGGATTGCTTAAGTCAGTATGCTATTCTTGTACATACTGATGCCTATTGAGTCACTACATTTTTCCCCATGATCAATGAGATCTTGGTTTAATCAATGAATTCTCTTGATGCTTGGATTACACATTGTAAAATGGTCACTGAAAGAGGTGGTAATAATGCTTTAATTTCAGTCTTACATTCGTCCATACTCAATGCAAATTGCCTTGCACCCTGAAGACTGCTTACCTCGTCCCTCTTCAAGTGGTAAATGTACCAATCTTTCTCCCATATGTTTAAGCACCTATACCACCTATACTCTCCCATATTCATTATCTGTGCCCCTCCAAGTTTGATTTACTGCTATGAGGCTCCAGTTTCGAATATCTACCTTTTCTGGTGATATTTTCTCAAAAATCTTTTAATTGCACGGGTAGTCGTCAAAGTTTACCATTCTTTAACAAGCATCTCTTCCAGAGATCCTTGACTGAAATCGAATGCAACGTCCTTAGAAAATTATTTCTGCAGCTTTTCTTTTTCCGTATCTTTATTTGACTTATAAAAGATGGCTGAAGACGGCGATAATTTGTTTTAAGAGGAACTAGAGAGGTAACGACGATATATATCATATTTATATAGACAAAGCGCATCAAATATCTAAGAAATTGGCAATGTTAGATTCGGGAAATGATTTTACTTTTCAAAACATCAGATGAATAGCGGCAGGCAATAAGAATCCATGGGAAGTGAGATTCGCTGAAAATCTTTCGAAATGAAAGCTACTTCCTCTTTCATGAACTGAAAAACAGCTAACAGACCATGAGAGTATTTGCGCTGCGCCCTTTAAAGTGCTAGCGCTGCTCCGTGCATGGCAAGTTTTCATGGTGGCTTTTATGAAAAAAATATTGCTCGGGCGCGAGGAATGAATTTTATAAGAGTTTTAACATACATTCTCATTAATGGAGTCCCAAGGGTCTTTTTCAAATCAAGTAATTAGTCATTTGTTTTTCTGGGATATTCGATTGTCAATGGTGCACTAATGGGACTAATGGACTGCTTCAGCGAAGTGTTCACTCGTTTTGACGTCGGATATTTTATCGCCTACTGTCTTGATGGTAAGTCCTTTGGAAATTCCATTTCCTTTTTTAAGTTAGCAGCCGTTTGAGCTCTTATTTTCCAGTCGAGTATCTACAATAAAATGGCTAACCCATGGAACTTAGGATTGCAAGCTGATGGGTCAGTTATAGTTAGATAATTCGGCACTGTTGATATCGTTGACATAATCGCCGGATTATTTTTTGGGATTTCTATGCCTTTTGCTTTAATGAGTGGAATTACTATGCCTAAGTGCTTTTATGAGTGTGATATTGATGCCAAAAAAACTTCGCGGAATGGTAGTAATCAAGGTAGCTCTGATTCTATGTAGAAATCTGTTGCCGCTGTAATGTTGTGTCTAGGTTGACTGCCTTCAACAGATACTCTTGACGTATGTATTTTTTATGAATGGTGTCCTTTCTCTCTTTCGAACTACTACGTTGCTTCAGTATCCCTGCTAAACAAGCAGTGACTAGGGTGCTTGAAGTTATTAGAGCTTGTGGTGTAAATGAATTAGTCGATCTGCGCCGTTGTCGGATTTCGATGGAGTGCAAGGAGTGGGGGCGAGACGCCCGCGTAATATTATGGTAAAATAGGATGAATGGTGGTCATGAGGTATTCCTGATCCCAGGCAGTTGTAATCCTCCCCCCAAAATAGCGTATTAGGACATTCCCTTTGCTGGTGTATTATCCCAATGCCGGCATTTCTTATGTGTATAACTTAGGAAATTTGATGGTGGAATTGATTGGTTAATCTTACCCCATGTGTATTTATTTTTCATCTTCAGAGCGCGGTTACATCTTACAGTGACGCCTTCAGCAGTATTAATTTTGTTTTAGATAATCACTATCTTTAAGATACTTTGGCTTCGAAATTATCAGGTGTTATAAATATAACTAATTAGGTATTTTAAATCATCACCATCTTATAAGGGTAAAGGTTGAAAATTGTGTACGATACTCTAGTGAAGTGGCGTAGTAAGCATGGAGGGTGCCACATCTCGTTTACTGTTTTGGGAAGGATATCGCTTAATGTCTCGCGGATTTGTTTTCTCATCTATGTACCTAACGAAATAAGGCTATTAAGAGTTGGCTTTTGATACCTCCTTAAGAAGCTCCGTTTTCTTATACTTCCTCGTTTTTACTTTGGGGTTATCATTAATGTGCAATAGCCGTTTTTCCATACTGTTGGCATTTTCTTAGTAAAATGCCACTCGCGTATCATTTTCCTGGTATGAATGGAAATATTCTATATGTTAGTACCAAACTTTGGCGTTTTACCTTAAGGGGTTTCAATATTCTGAAAGGAAACAGTGAAAAGTCTGAAATTTACACATCGCATATTTCCACCCGTGCTACGAAACGTTACATTTGTGGTGATATTTGTATTGAACATCTCTTCGGGAAAGTTGATGGCTAGGATTTCCTCCAGGGATAGCTATTGACAGGAACTTCCAAATTATTGTCGTTGCCCTGGCATGGACTACAATCTTGTGCGCTGAATGACTGGACTGAGCCCCTGAACTGGACTAGCTTGGTAATATAGATAATTGTTCCTGGGGTGCGTTCCGAAATTCTGCCTGTGCTGCTGTAAAACGGAGATTGAAGCAGTGCTGCCACTAATGTTGCAGCCTGTAATTACAGAACGATTGGCAGTAGCTTAGTGCCCGCGTAAAATTCAATATGGCCTACTTAAATGGCGATTTCTTTTAAGGGAATTCCTGTTTGTTAATTCTTAATCCTAAAGGACATTGAAAAAGAAAGTTCTGAAGAAGTGATAATTTCCATTGCTTTGCTTTCATACAAATTTTTACCAATTCGTTATTTTCTCTTGTGAGAGTGAATTCCCGGCAGCAACGCGACCCTGGAGAAAAACCCCTGGTTTAGTTTTTAGGTGTATATGAGTCATTCCATCTCAACTCAACAAACTATTGTCCCTGAGGGTCTCAGATTTTGCTCAAATTTGGTAGCATGTGAGCTCAAACGAAGTTGTCTGAAGCCGATTTGAGAAATAACTTTATTGCGTGATTCATGCGCATTTAAATTTTTCACATATTTGCTAAAAGTGTGCCTTGAAACATTTACTTACATCTCGGCATCTATTCATCGTAAAGGCACCACATACCAATTTCAATTTAGACTTCGTTTTTGCAAAGTTGGTGATACGATTTAAAATTGGTATAATTTAATTTCCTATTTTTGTTTAATTATAAAGTAAAAAAATTGTTTTTCTCAACAATTCCGTCTTAGAATCGGCCAAAACCCTTTATACTATCTATACATACTATTTTTTCCTGAAAAAATTCCATAGCAATTCTTAAACACCGTTCGGCAATTCGGCAATGGACCGACATTGGGCCGACATCGGTTTACAGCATTCCGTACCCACACTACAGCCGACTTATGCCTATGTTGGGCCGACCTAGGGCCGACATCGGAATACAACCTTGGTGAAAGAGATGTATTAGTATTGATTTCCTAGTGTTCCGTAACTAGTTCTATCAGAATTATAGTAGATAATTATTCACAACAGTGGAGTATTCAACATTCTGCTGCAGTATTTATTAGATTTGTTAGTGTGGCTTAATTTGTGCCCTCTATATATGTTAATTAAATCTTTATTCCCGTACCACTCCACCCATTTAAAAATTTTATACATTCAAACCAAATACTCTAACTCCCTGTATTAATGAGGGCCATATCCCTTATCATTATTATTAATTAACCAAATCATTTGGATGTTCACTGGTCCATATCTTACATTTAAAACTTCCATTTTTCCAACAAATTCCATACACATGATCATGCTTCTAGTAATTACCCAGATAGCATGCAAACTTACGGCAAATTTGTCATAGGGTTGTCATAGGCTTGTCACGACAAAGTTGTCGTGGCAAGTTTGCATCAAGCTTGCTGTGGCAAACTAATTCTAGCTTGAAAACTATCTGCACGTGTTACGGAAACTCCACGTTCGACGAATGCTCCTGCAACGCACGGGAAGTAAGTCTAAACATTCAGAAAAGTTTCAGAATATTCAGATGTGTTTATAATTTGATTTTTTTCTACGGTGACGTCACCGTAGAAGAAAGTGATGGTGCCTCGTAACCACCTCTGAAATAAGTCCTAGAACAAACCATGCAGAATCTATCCTCAGTTTGAACATCCCTAGTAGTGAAGATAAATTTGGAAAGCAGGAATTACTGTAGCGGAAAATCCATAAAATAGCTTATCTCTCCGAAAGATCCATGGGGGAAAAAGCGGATAGACCAAAGACTTCCTTCATCCCATTCCGTCCAGACTCCCTGAAGAGGCAAACGACTCTTACCTATCATTTTTACTTTTTTCAGGTGCAATCAGAAAAATACATGGCGTCAAAGTTTACGTCAGCGTAATCGTAAACGAAAAACAAATACGTGTACAAAGAAGACTAAAATACAACTACTTAATAGATTCAGGCTTCACTTGTGGAACCTCTCCATATCGGAAATCAAAACATTCAAGTAATGGTCCTCTAATATTTTTATTATTTTATATTATATTTATTTATATTTATTAGTAAATAATAAAAATATTAATGGACCATTACTTGAATGTTTTGATTTCCGAAAGAAGACTAATTTAAGAAAACTTTGCAGAGAATTTTAATGAAACTTTAGAAAGAAGTTTTAGGAAATCCATTGTTTTGAGGAACATGTTTCGTAGACGGAGTTCAATTTTAAAACTTTGTAGAATTAAGACCAAATGATGGCGTTGTAGCTGTAGCTTCACAAAGTTATATGGTATGCGTTTATCTAACGAATCAAAACGTTAAGTCAGGGCTCTCAGGAGCAAAGTTGTCGGCACTGAATCTAGGGGAAGACACGAAGAGAGAACTTTAAAATGAAACAACAATAGGAATTTGATTGAAATCAATTTTATATGGTAATAAAACATAATGGTAAATATATTGTGCCTCTACGATGAGTATAATCCGAAGATATAAGTAAATGATTCAGGGCACGCATTTTTAGTAAATATGAGAAAAAATTAAATCACGCCTTTTTTTTCTCAACGGTTACTTCGTTTGAGGTCACATGTTACCGATTTCGAGCAGATTCTAAGGGGCCTTAAGGCTTAAAGTCGTTTGTTGAGCCGAAGTAGAATGACCCACATTTACCGACACTGCAAATATTGTGCATGAAGTAAATCTCCTTTTATCTCATTGTACAAGTCCTGAAGATGCCAGAAAATTTGGCGAAACGTTGGTATTGAGTAGTATATTTATTGACCGCAATTTAATAATCTTGCTGCTATGTACTTTTATTGTTTAAAGCGTAGCCTCATTGGTGACCTATAAGGACGATGTTAAAAATTTGATTTTTAAAGCAAATTTTTAAATGTAAAATGAATTTTCCCAAATGTGATACGTTTCTCAATGTAATTTTCTGGTTCATATTTAATGTACCCGAAATTTTTCTCAAATCGTTCGAGCCGTTTTCAAGAAAAAATCCAAATATATATTTCAACTGTATATGATCAGACGCTAGCGTATGAAATGAAAACGCGGTTTTGTAGAACAGTGTAGAGGAGTTCACGTAACCCTTGAACACTCCGTGGCTCGATAGCCAAAATTTCATTAGTTACATTATATAAATTCGTAAGTTAATTTAATAATTGGTCAAACTTCGCTGTTTGATGGTCACGCTAGGCCATTTCGAGACAGGAGTTCTTTATGACGTCCGTACGAGTAAGATAGGCGTATAAATTCCGTAACTGCGAAAGGGAATGATTTATCTTAACGAAAACACTCCCGTACTTAAATAATATTTTATATTTCTACGTAGGGGATTTGCCAATTCCTGTAGGGTTGGTAACTACAGCATATAAGGCTGCTAACTGCAGCGCGAGAGCCGCTGCCTACTTCTTTACATTGATATTTCTCGATCCCAAAAACCTCCGAACTGGCATTGTTCGAACCAAAGTCGTTCGAGTCGTTTTCAATTGGTAATCCTACGCACTTAGCGTAGATCCCATGTTACCATCTCAATCTGTCGTAGAAATATCAATTGTTCGTTGAGGCTACCAATAATTGTGGTTGTTGGCGCCATGGCATGTGGTTGGGTCGGTTGTTATGGGGAGGATTATTTGTCGAGTGCCAGATGGATCAAGAAAAACCGAGAATAAAATGCCTTTTGACTACATTTTACCCGAGGTGTCAAATAGTCCTATGCTTTGCGTCCCTTACGGCGGATTAAGTTCTGCGCTTGAGGTGCTTTCCATATCGCGCTATTTTGAGATAGTTTGAGCGAGATAACTTTTCACATCGTATTAAGGGGAAACCTGCGCTTCGAGGTACTGTTTTCTTAAGGTACATAACATTTACTGTAATGAGTAGATAAAGGCTTATTGCTGGATTGTATATTACTTAAATATTATTTAAGTACTTCTTTTTTGGTGAAATCTTAGAGGTCAAAGCGTTAAACCGAAGCTTTTACTTCGTAACGAAAGCCAGTAATTATACTGACTCAGGCCTCCATTGGTTATAATTATCTTAAGGCTTAAAACAATTATCAATGTATATTAAATGCTTTATTTTGAAATATAAAAATATTAAATAATGTAATATTAAATTAGAAAACCATGTTTACAAAGGTAAACAGCAGAAGTTTCCAATGGAAATGTTGCTGCGTTCGTCACCAAGTGTCGGCTTATAAGCAACAGGTGTGGACAACGGTTTGAATACAGTTGGGAGCTGGTGTAGACGACGGTTTGATCACAGTCCGGAACCATCGTGGAAGAGGGTTTGAATTCAGTCTAGGGCTAGCGCGGAGGACTGTTAGAATCGTTAGAATACAGTTTGAAGCCGTAAAAACATCTGAGCCGCGGGCGGCGAAAGTGCCTTCAAAGCGAATTCAGGCTGTATTCAAACACGCTTTGTATTGTGACGTCACAGTGTTTCACTTTTTCTCCCAATTAGATGTGTGTTTGAAGTCAGTTTGAGCACACGCGTCTTGATGACTGCTTGAATACAGTTCGAAATAGGTTTGACCAAGAAAATTTTTATACGGGTAGTGCTCTGAGGAAAACAGGAAGTCAGTTTATTAAACCTCAATACTCAAGTTATACTTCCACGACCTTTGCTACAAAAATATATTACGTGCCTCAATATCTAGTGCATGCTATATGAGTTTTCGAACAACATTACCGGGGCGGGAAGTGTGATAGAAAAAGTTACGTGAATGGATGCCACCGGTCTGCCATTAAGGCTGCATTTCAGCGCAAAAATTCATCATTTGAAAACAATACATATTTGCTGAATGACCGATGACGATCTCTACACCATTCGGTGGGAGAAATCTTACTTTACAATATATGTTAGAATCAAGGTACGTTATCGGGTATGTCTAAAATGAAGATCTATCCTAAATGAAGTTGGCCACAATTTAAAGAGAAAATCTACCCATTCCTACTACATCCAAATATTTGCCTTTTACCGTTCTACTTTTCGAAATATTTTCCAAAAATTACATGCCTTTTTCCATGGCTAATGGTGTGCTTATGCACTCCAGAGACACATTGCTAAAAAAATGAGGATTATTCAGTACCCAGATCTCGGCGAAAAATAACAGTTTTTTTTACGTTTTCTCCGCAATTTTTACAATTGAATCAAGTTAAAGATTTATATGGTTATATTTATTTAGTAACTGAGAATGTCAGCCGTATAATTATTTTTGTTCCATTGTTATTAAAAAGTGTTATATGCTTTTTTCAACTGCTGAAATTAAAAATATAATTCGAATGTAATTTCTCGTAAAACTAGGGAAAAATCTCACTGAAACCTTATGGATCGGGACTCTGGTGGGATATCTCTGGCAACACTTGTTTTCGTTTTCAGACCTTCGATATGGCTAGTCAGTACTCCAGCTACCACGTCAGCCTAACCTGAGCAAGATTCTAATGTCAGATGAATTATGCCTTTTTGTGAGAGCTTCTGAAGTTGTTCTTGACGTGGCCTTTCTTGCCCGAAGGGTACTAATTAGGTGCTTGTCTTGGAAATATATTCTCCACTCAGGAAAATGGAACGGTAGACTGACCTTCCTTTCCGCATAGGCGACATGCAATGCACAGAAACAACTCATGTTTCGTACTGTTAAATGAAGGCCATAGAATATACTACCGTTTGCCAAAATTTTGAATTAGTCGCATCAGCAATTGGGCTAAAGCAGTCAATCATGATATCTAAATCTGTCAAATTATTCGCCGATTCAACGACTTTTTCCTCAGCTGCTTATGTCGATTATATGTAAACGTCGAGTCTTGGAGGGTCATAATCTGTAATGCATTCCTCTATTCGTAAATACTCAATGTGCTTAGCTTAGATTTAGTAATAAAAAGCGTGTTTTTCATTAATGTAAAACGTGGTAATGTAGGGTGTTGGGATACTGGTATTTTGACTTCCATAGTAATGTGTGGCTAGTGCCATCCCAGTTGCTCTTATTTTTACCTCCATTCCCAACGTAAATTTTCCGCTACCCGTATATTCAGCTGTTAGCAATGACGCAAATGACCTTAGCTGTTGATGACAACCAAATATAACCAAGTAATCCTCATATTTTCTCCATTATTCATAGCTGGTGTCCTAACACCACTTGAAAAACGCCCTTGCGGTGGCTCGCGACATTGCATGTCGGTAATTTCTACTACCATATGGTCTTCCAGCATAGAAGGCTATCAGTGTGAACGGGGTCGTTAGTACCTGCTCTTGTTTTGAAGTAATCTATTTCTGTATCACGTGCTCGCGCGGGCTTAGTTCGGGTTATGCCTTTGAGACATACTTAATCTAAATCTGAATGTGATATCCTGAGTGCCAGGCCTTTCTGTTGAGTCGTCGATGGTAGAGGAATAATCTTTGCCATCTCTACGCTGAATATTTCTCTCTCGGCGTTGAAGTGATGATCTTCACCCTTGCCCCTCAAACAGACTTTCGTTGGCTTTAGTAGACAGCAGTTACGACTTCGACCGAAGGCGCTGACTGAAATGTCTTAGAAGCTGTTGTCAAGTAAAGGTAACGAGCGCATGGAAACCATATGGGCCAAGGGCCCCTACGATGTTGATCTTGGCTGCTGCATAGATGCATGTCGCGTATAATTAAAACAGCCGTCTGTGATGGACTAAAGACAATTGTGGTATTACATTGCACACCCATGCGATGGTAACTCGTATGAATAGATATGCCCAAGGTGGAAAAGGGTTTCTTCGCAGGGGCTGTGAGATTTCGAACCAGCTATATTTCGAATGGAACGAGTAAAACGCGAGCTTTTAATGTCAGAAAATAGTGTAAATACAGTATTTGTGGAGTGTTTTCTAGGTTAGAGAATGTTTTAAACTAGTAATTTTCCTTTTCTAATTCATCATGTAACATTTTAATCTAATTCATTTTGCTTGGCATATGTGATTTTCAGGTTAATGATTGACCGGTTTTCCTCTGAAAAAAGTTTCGTTTTATTTTTTCAATATTGTAACTTTGACACAGAAATATAATAATTGAAGTTATACATCAGACACACTATGGAGAGCCGTGGTTCTCGACATTTTGTATACCCCACACCCCTTAAATAGTTAATTTGTTCTCGCTCCTCTTAAAGCTATAGTTTATTTAAGGATAAATTTGTTGGCGACCAAAACAAATTTTGAAGTATATATAAACAAGGATAAAACACATGGGAAAGAAAAATATTATAACAAATTAAAAGTTGAATGAATCCAACAAAAAGTACTCTGATCAAACAAATGTTGTTTTCACACCAAAAGGATTTGAGCGTTCTGGGTTGGGGAAACTTGGTGTTGAAGAAAGTCATGAGTGTTAAATGTTCGAATATGAATAAAACGAGTAAATAGTGGGCCGTTGCTTGCTCAATGTGTTTTATTGTTACAGAATTCTATTATATGTACCATTCGACAGATGTGTCGCGATATAGGACTGCATTTGAAGAGATAGCCTAGCGGAATCATTGAAAAAGTATTCTGCGTTCAAAAAACACGCACCGTTAGCTTGTATTAATTAGAAATGTTTATATGCTGCAATTGGGATTCTCCACATATTTAATAAAATATTTTCATTTTACGGCAATTATCTTGTCCTTTGCCTTGAATGTGTCTGCTGTCCAAGTCAATTGAGTGTCTAAAAGTTACTGTTTTTATAGGGCTGAATGGCGTAAGCTCGTATTAAAATTCATCAAAAACCATCTCTAGGGATTGCATTTCATATTTCTTGATGGAGTCTTTAGCGTGCTCGTAGTTTGTGATATCGTTTTCCTTCAATTATTTTCCCACGAGTTGGAGAGCCATAGCTTATTGCTGTCTTATTAAGATATTTTTGACTTCCTGCCAGCGGTTGTTTCGTAAGTGGGTGCCATAATATTGCAAGTCTTCTCGGCATAAGCGTTGCGTTTTGATGTACAGTAGACGACCTTTCGAGTAAAATATTTTTTATCCTGGCTACCTGTGAAAGTTGAAATGCAACCGAGAGCCTATGTTGGAACGCATCTGAGCTTCCCTCCTTTTGCATCTGATGTTAGCCTTAATGCATTATAAGAGTTAACACAATGAAGCTCTATTTTATGTTTACTAATATTGCCTGTAAAGTAATAGGTATTTGGCTACATTATGTTCTCACTAAATTAAAAAGAAAACCAAATGGAGTCTTCAGCGCAGTTAAATTATATTCCATCGTATTATTTAGCTCCATTAGCTGTTTAACTCACGATACCAGAGTTCAAAGCTAATGGTTTGCTTAGCTTGAGGTCATTAAAGCTTTTTTTACACCTATTAATGAATAAGGGACTCGCTGAGCAGAGGATGAAGATGCAGTAAGGTGGTCGTGTTTTTTCAAAATTCGAATAGCTTTTGGGACAGCCCCTAGGTTTTTGCCATTTTCTTAGAAAAATTTAGTCTGCGAAATATTATTGCATTCGAATAAGGGAATGGAGATGCACTACGCCCATGAATTTTTGAAATTTGGCTATTTTTGAACATTTTCCGGCCATTATTGGTGATTACGTGGAGTCTAATTGATTTTCTATTATTCCCAATAACAGAGACTCATTATACTTTTAATATTTACCAGTGAGGTAATATTAATCCATAGCCGTAAAAAAACTGTGGTGCCTTGAGCGCATAATTACTATGTGCTTATCTGACTGTTGCCCTTGAAAATAGATAAAAAACTAGGGAACGTGCGGAATGTGATGGAATTTCTAAACTCTCATAAAAGAATAAGACTGCTAATGACAACTGAGATTATCCGTCGTCAGTGGTCATGATCCGAAGGAAAAAAAAGAGATGGAAGGAGGGTAGGGTGTTATTGTGGATGTATGTCTTGCTATCATTTTTTATAGTAATGAACAGTGTAGGGATACAGAATTCATATTCTGCATGTTAAGTAATGTACCCTCTTGACTTTTTTTTGTTATTGTCTGTCCTATAGTTTTTGTTGATTGAAGTTAAGTTTTCGGCGGCAGCTTGAAGCACATGCGATCTAAAATTTCTTGCTACTTTGTATTGCGTTTGTGGAAAAGTGGACAGTTTTCGTGTAAACTCTAATTAGAAAATTAGTATTTTCTTAGTTTATGGATATGGGGCCAGGTTGGTTCAGTGGTAGCGTCTTTGACTCCCGTTCTAGGGGTCGCAGGTGCCAGACCAAGTGACGGATATGGCTGGATTGACTGTAGAATCCAACTTTTGCATACTACGAGAACTGACCCCTCTACTATGTGGCAGCAGTCTCAGCCGAAGACATTGATGGCACAGGTGAAGAAGATCGGATCGGTATAACAGCTTCGGACGAAGGTGAAGTTCACGGAATCGGCCGGGGTACTGCGATGTGGAAGGCAACGGGAAACCAACACATTAATATACCCAGAAGATGCAGCTTTGCATTCTATATGTAAGCTGATGGTATTCCTCCCGGTAAAATATTCCGGAGGTAAAATAGTCCCCCATTTGGAACTCCGGATGGGGACTACTGGCAGGGGTAAGAGAACAAATGCAGGTAAGGATCATGGAAAGTGAGATCTTTGGGATGAGCGGGAAGTTGGAGAACGAAAAGATGGAGAGGAAGGGGCTGGGGATAGATATACTAGAAGTCAGCGAGACCAAGTGGACATACGACTACTGGAGCGGAGGATATCGAGTGATATATTCAGGAGCCGACCGATTGATAGCACAGGCATTATGCTAGAAAAAGAATAGAGCAGGAGAGTGAAGTCATTCTGGCAGTACAGCGTGAGGATTCTGATAGAAGGAGACCTACAAACTCCGCGACAGTGCAGGTGTACATGTAAATTGAAGAAGTCCTCGGAGAAATGAAGGATAAAGAGAGCCTCATGGTAAAGGGAGAGTGGAACGCTGTGGTAGAAGAGGGAAAAGAAGGAAATAGTGTCGTATGTTTCGTACTGGGCAAAAGAAATGCCAAAGGAGTTAGACTGGAATAATTCGGCAATGAGAGGAATTTGGTGTTTCACTCTTCAAGCAGCATCGGTGTAGAAGGTACACGTGGAAGATGGCAGGTGATATTGCCAGATACCAAAGTAACTGCATAGTTGTCAGAGTTACATACAAGAACCAAGTAAAGCCTTGGAAGAGCTATCCCGGTGCAGATACAAAAAGTAACCACCACATTGTAGTCATGGAGAGCTGCCTCCATTACAAGGAAATTAAGAAGATAAAATATGAACCAAGATGAAACTTGAAAATACTGGCTGAAGAAGGGAACAGAGAAAGGTTAGCCTCAGCCGTCGACAAGAAACTAGAAAATGAAGGAGAAATGGGCATCAAAGAAAAATGGGATGAGCTGAAGAGGGCAATCGCATAAGTAGCAGAAATGGAATTATTGAGTGAGAGAGCTGGTGCAAAGAGGACATGGATACAAAGAAGATTTGGGAACTTCAAGATGAAAGAAAAAATACCAGGACCCTAAAAATGAAAAAAGAGGCAATCCTCTCCAAGAAGATTAGGAACTAAGTGACTCGAAAATGCAAGAAGGCTATGGAGGATTTGATGGTTAGCAGCTGTAGGGAAATAAATTAAAACGAGGAAGGGGAACACTCAAGCAGCACTAAAGCTGGTGAATGAATACCTACTTCAGGGAGAGGAAAAAAATTAGCCACTCAATCAGGGTTGCGAACGGGAATATACCGATCGAGGGTGAAGACATCGATAATAGATGGAAAAAAATTCATCGGAGAACTATAACTAGGGCCGACACCGCTGGAATAAAACCTAAAGATAGACGAGAGCGGGGTTGACGAGAAAGACCGGAGCACACACACACAAAAGAGCAAATTCGATGGAGCAGTAAAAGACTTCAAGAAAGACAAATCACCCAGAGCAGACAGCATCAACGGAGAAATCATCAAAGCGCTCGGAAGTAAGGTCTAGGACAACCTGTACGAAATAACGCATAGCTTCCAAAGCGGATGTCTTCCAAAGAACTTTCAAATGTATGTTGAAGGAAACAAGGGCAGAGAGATATGAGGAGCACCGTACTCTGCGTCTAAGGCCACTTGCATAAAAAATACTTACACAAATTATAAGCCGAAGAATGGGAAATGAAAATTAAAGACAACCTCTCGGAAAACCAATTTGGATTTAGGAAGTATGGAGGCACCAGGGAGACCATATTCTGCCTATGAGTAATGGTAGAAAAAAAAAACATGTTATCAAGCCATTTTATGTCACATTAGTGGACCTGGAGAAAGCCTTCGACAGTGTTGAGTTGAACAAGATGTTCCGACTGCTGGAAAAACTCATTGGATACAAATGACAGAAGAATTGCCAATTAACTATACAGGATGCAAGTTGTTACAATGCCAATGAGAGACAGAAGAAAAATAGAAGTTAAAATTAATAAAGGACAAAGACATGATGCAACCTCTCACCAGCACTGCTCAAAATATACTTGGAGGAGGCAAAAGGAGAAGCACAAGAAGTTTAACAACTGAGATTATCAGAGAAGAAATAAACATGCTCCGCTTCAGAGACTATATCGCAGTTCTGGCAGGAAAGCCTAATGATCTACAAAGGTCACAATACACAATAAACCAAGTTCTTTGGGAATACAACTTGAAAATAAATAAGACGAAAAATAAAATCCTAGTATTTGGAAGAGAAAAGCTGAATGCAAAAAGGACACTGACAGGAGAGAAATTAGTGCAAGTGGATTCCCTCACGTATCTCGGAAGTACCATCAAATGGGATGGAGGAAGTACACCGGAGATCAAGCGAAGAATATCCTATGCTAGGCACTCTATGGATCAAAATCATGGACCGTTGGGAAAGCAGATCAGAACAGACTAAAAGCCTGAAAAGTTTGGTGCTGGAGGTGGATACTGAAGTTAATATCGTCGGAAAAATAAGAAATGACGAAGTTTAGAGAAGAGTGGAAGAGGAATGGACCATATGAAACACTTTACATAAAATAAGAAATAGATGGATTGAACGTACCCCAAGGTACAAAGGGTTTGTGAAGAGCATAGTTGAAAGTAATATAGAAGGAAAAGTCCCCAGAGATGACCAGGGAATAAGTTAATGGACCAATTAAGGAGAAAAGTAAGTAGAAAGAGCTACCAGGAAATTAGGAGTCTAGCATCAGAAAAAATGGGCGGATGGCTGCAGTAAATCAATCTTAAGACTGAAAGACCAATTATGATGATGCTGATTTATGGATTATGTCATCAGCTACGTTGCTACCGTGTGAGCTAAGGAACCCACATTTCAAGCAAATGTAGCGCCCCTTGAAAATTTTTCTTATAGCTGGAATATTTTGCTTATATTTATGTGACCTCTTGAGTATGGTTACCTACTGCAAGATCTTCTCGTACCGGATATTTTGTCCTCAAATTGGACGATTTGGATCAAGAGACCTTTTTCCCGTTGCTACGGATTTTCAACTGTTAAATACGTTGTAGGCAACAAATTGTTTTAGGGTAATTTAAGTAATTGTTCTGTGCTTTCAAACTCAAATTATTATACTCTTATAAATTCAAAAATATTGATTATATAATGTTAACAAAATGTTAACAATAATTCCCAAACAAAGTTGATTGTATAATAATTAAATTGATTATATAATAGAAATAAAATGTTAACAATACTTTTCAAACTGAAAGTGACAATGTTCCTCTGATGTCCCAAAGTATGCAAGACAATTACTTTATCAGCGTCACAAAAAAGTAATTCTTCGCCTGATATCATTTTTTGCTTAACAATAACGTGTAAAATTAGAATATATTTATAAAAATAAACATTTGATGAGAGATTGATGCACTACCAATGGAATAGAACCGTCCGGACAGTATTTTCATTTTGTTGTTTCGCACCTGACACTGGCTCGGAGAAATTGATCTGATCTGGCTCAGATTAGGCCGACGCGGTAGCAAGAGTACCGAATCGCCATCTCGAAGGTCTTAAAACATAAACACGCAGTGCCAGAAACTTTTCAGTAGAATGCCGATCCATAAGGTTTCAGCGAGATTTTTCCCTAGTTTTACGAGAAACTGTATTCGGATTTTTTTATTTCAGCCGCGGTAAAAAGCATAAAATACTTTGTAATATTAATGGAACTAAAGTAATTATTCGGCTGACTCTCAGTCATTAAATAAACAACTATATAAATCTTTAAATTGATTCATTTTTTTCTCATCTTGTGGTAAAAATGCTTTCTCAACAAAAGGTTTTGCTAAGATTATGGATAAATATTTGCGGCGAAGAATTTGATTTATATTTAAAAATTGCGAAAAAATGCAGAAACTACAAACTGTTAATTTTTTTCCGAGATCTGGGTGTTGGAAATTCCTGTATTTTATAAAAGGGTGTCTCGGGAGTGCATGCACGTGCGATTAGCCAAGAAATAAAGCATGTAATTTTTTAGCAAATATCTTGAAAAGTAGAGTGGTAAAAGACTAATATTTGGATATACTAGGAAAGTTGAGATATTTTCTCTTTAAAATGTCTTCGAAACATGTTCCTTAAAATTATGAAATTCTTTTCAGTTTTATTAGCATTCTCTTCAACATTTTCTTCAAATTGTCTCCTCTGTTCACGTATTTGTTTTTCATTTACAATTACGCTTACGTAAACTTAAACGCCAGGTATTACTCTGATTTCATCAGGAACAAGGAAAAATGAAAGATATTGGGGTTGTCTGTCTCTTCAGGAAGTCTGGACGGAATGGGATGAAGGAAGTCTTCGGTATTTCAGCTTTTTCCCCCATTGATCTTTAAGAGAGATAAGCCTTTTATTGAATTTTTTGTCAGAGTAACTTCTGCTTTCCAAATCCATCTTCGTCATTGGGGATGTTCCGATTTCGGATAGATTCCGAATATTTTGTTCTTGGACTGGTTTCAGAGGTGGTTACGTGATTGCTATGGTACGTGTTGCGTTGAACCCATTTAATTCTATTCCTAGCGACTGTCCTTAATCGCATTTCCTCTGCGGTGATACTTTTCCACTCAAGGATATCAACTACGGGCAATCATATTGCAGATAACAGCAGCAATCTAATGTTTGTATTGTTTTTATCTCTGCCATATCTAGCGGGCATAGTAAATTCACTCCGAGAGTCGGAACCCTTCGAGTTTCCTCATGTGCTGACAATTTTGTGCCTCGACGTTTCTCCTGCTTTGAAGCAGGCATATTCAGGAGCGAAGTAGCCTCTCACGATTATAAGGTCACTCAGCCGAAAGCTTTACAATCACAAGTTTTGTGCAGGTCATCCATTTTCCCGGAAAAGTCGGATGATTTGGAATTAGAGAGTAATTGGAATAAAAACGGGGTGAAACTGGGAATCAGCTTGAGTGAAAGAGAAAATGATTACTCTGTGAACGTGAAAGAAGTCGCGGCACTTGTGCGGTTGCATGCACTTTTATCGTGTTTCCCCACCGACCAAAGGACTCCGTGATTGCCATCTTTTCGATGTCCGACTCTGGCGTTCAAGTCAAAAAGCTCGGGCATCATCAAGGTAGATGAGCGTCGAATTGGGTGCTAGGTCGCGTGAAATACTCTTCCTTTTCAGCTGTCGCATTATTGGCTCAGGCGTATGAGGAAATTTTGATTTTATCTATTAATTAAATTTTATATTGCTGGTAGAATGGGATGGGTGGGGCTCAACGGCCTTAGAATCAAGATTAGAATTAGATAATCAAGATGCTCCAAACGGCCGTAATGTTTCAGCACCTCACGTGGTGAGAGACAAGCACTCACCAGGAGTTATTCCGCGTCAGGGACACATCCAGGGGGAAGTCAGCTTCAACCATAAGCGTTGATAATAGTGACTTATCTTCTTTCAGTGCGCTGAAGGAGGGCTATATTGTGGCTTAAGTAGTCGTATTCGCCTTGTACCTCTCGTTTCTCCCACTCCCTTGTCTTGAGTGTATCGCGTGATCGTTTTTTCTGTCAGTGCACCTCTTCCGTATCCCCAACAGCTCCGGCAAAGAATCACAGGGGTGTGTGCCTGTCGTCTGGAATTGCCCCTGACAAATTGCTCTCGGTCAGTACTTGTGTCTCCCCCGTGTGGTGCTAATACATTACAGCCATTTGGAGTTTCTTGACCGCTAGTATTTCAAAAGAACATTGTCTGGCGGCTTTATTTACTGATTAGTAGATTGTTGAGTAGAATGTTTAGATAGTAGAGTAGATTGTTTCCCGTCCGTTAGTGCTAATGTCACTTTTTTCGCATGGTAGCTAAGGCGAGTTTCCTGGAGTTGCTCGAGGATAATCCCCATTCCCAGTCGATATTGTTGTATTCCTTGAGAAATTCCATCTGCTCCTTGGCCAGTCGGTCCCAATATCCGGAGGAGCGGGCGAGTATCATGGTTTCATCAAATCGGACGGGTGTGGTGGAATCTGTGGGCAGTGTTCGGTGATAGCTGTTTTTCTGGTATACCTAGTGCCCTTCACTTTCATCGGGATTTTCAACTGTCTGACATTTTAGAAACCTCAAAGGAAAAGGGATCACGAGAACACTCTACAGCCGGACACATAAATCTCTAATTTAATTTCATTTCTCCAGCTCAGAAAATATTTCGTTTAGCACTACGAAAACTCCTAGGCTCGGTTTTTTAATATTCGGTATCGTCATCATCATTTTAACCTAGAATATCATTGAGATCATAGAGAATATCATTTTGATGTCACACTTTACTCTCGCCCATACGGCGCGGCGGCTCGCAGAGTACTTGTAGAACCGTTACGTGATGTAGAATTTTCGTTAATTGGATATTATCTAAAAGTTCGGGTTTTTTAAATTACATCAGACCGCCGGTAATTGATACGTTGTCATTGGAGGAGGTTATTAAATTCGGTTCACATAGAGAAAAAATATTTAATCAGGTCGTACGTGTTTTGCTGCTATGCAGCGTTATTTCAGAGTACGTTTAGTAAAGACTTTGGCTCTATGTTCCGGCGTCATTTTTCCTCTTTATGAGGCATTTCCTATCTCTCATTTATATTTTTATATTACTGTATGCGTATTTATTATTTTAAATTAACGTATAGTCTCTTGTACAGGTCGTATACGCTTTGCTTGGCCATTGCTGTGCAAGCAAGCTCTGAGTTATCTGATGATTACAGGTATTCATTGTATCTCTTTGCTTGTTCCACTATTTATTTTATGGGCACCATTTTTGCTTTTTATATACATTGTCAGTTTCCGTCAGAATACTGCTTGCCGTTCGTCGCTCTTCTGTCTGTTTATTTGATTTTACTGGCGGCCAATGTAGTCGGCAAACCCAAACATGCCGTTTACCTTAATATGGGTCAAACTATTGCATCCTTTATCGGTATCTTTATTTTTCTAGGTGTCGGAATATTTATTTTTGGGGCCAGACTCGCACTTGCTCTCATTGCTTTAATTGCTGAACAAAATTGATGCAAAAACACACAAATCGATCCGTATCGTTCAAAGAACAGCTGCCAGTCATTTCACCACTCATCATTCTCATAACCACACTCAATTCTTCTCTTATATCTCCCTCATTCCTTCCCTCTCTCTCTTTCTCAGTTCACAGTCCGGCCCCATTACTCCCCATTTCGACCCGCGATGCCCGACGGCGCTCATCGACAGATCCCCCTCGCCCGTTCATCCGGACTGTTTTTCCTCCTCTCCCGTGGGTACGCAACACGGACAAACGAGATCCCGAAGCCCGAGATCCGATCCGGGCGCTCCGTTCGCGAGGTTTTTCTTCCGAGCGCGGGCGCTTCTCTGCTCTCGTTATCCTCCGGGCCCCGCGCGCGAGAGCGGTGCGCGCAAGAGTTGAAGGGAGCAGCGGGAACACACACACGGGGGAGATGGAGGAGGAATGGGGTTCTTGGGTTTCCCAAAGTGTAGGGGGGTTGAGGCAGGTAGGGAGGGAGGAGTGAGGGGATTGTGCTGGGGCGGCTGTGGCAGGGGTTTCGTGTGTGTTTGTGTGTCAGTCGAGTGGGGAAGGGTACGGACGTGAGGGGGTGTGAGGTGTTCGGGGGTTAAGGGGGTTGTTGGGGGTGGATGTGGAGGAGAGCAGGCGGGCGCCGAAGGAGTGGGAGGGAGCGAAAAGGGGGGCGTCGGAGGGGTTGTACCGGGGGAGGAGGAGGGAGGCGGGTGCGGGGGGGGAGAAGGAGGAGGCGGTGCGGGTAACTTCCCTCCGTCGTCGGACGCCGCTCGTGAGTCGTGTGGAAGCGGGCGAGGAGGGAGGACCCCTTCCCATGTAATCGCCCTCCCTCGCCCTCGGGACTACGAGCCGAGCGACGAGTTCGCTCCTTCTGTCTCTCTCACTCTCGCATGTGAAAAACCTCGCTTTTCCGGACTCGGGACCCGAGGGGGGACAAAAAATTTTTATTCTTCGCATCATCCGCCTTCCCATCGTATCCATTTAACAGGTTTTTTTCCTTCTTCTTCGAGGGATACGAAAAAGAAACCTTGAACTTTCTTCCTCCATCCCCGAATCTCCGAACGTACTCTTTTTCAATCAACTACCTGGGGGAGGAGGATTTTTTGGAGAAGTTTTCGGTTTTGCCGACGACGTCACAGTTGCTTTCCCACAACTTCCCCTTTTTCTACATTAATCCTGGAGCCGTGGACTTTATTTTTTTAAGACTCTGGACCTCGTGTCTTTTTGGAGGCCCAGACGACTCTATCCCGTTCGCGGACTCTTTTCTTCCCTTTCTTGATGATCCTTTTAATCCAGAATCGTACGCTCTACCTCCGGGATAACCTTCGAGAAAAAATATAGTCGTTCCCGGGAATAAAAATTGAAGGTCCGAAAGGCTCGGTCCGCAGAAGGAGGGCCATGTGTCGGTCCTCGGGCGTTCGCGGGGGCCTTGTCCGCGAGGCGAAGTGAAGCGAGTCCGCTGTTAAGAGGTGGTTTACGGGGGAGGAAAGGATGATTTAAGAAATCGGCGGGGAGTGTTCCGAAAAAGAAGTGAGGAGACCCCTGTTTGTGGGGGGAGGAGGAAGAGGAGGAGGGACGTGGTGGAGGGGACAGCGTCGCGATTTCCACCCCCCCTCTCACGCCACAAGCGTGGACTATTTCTTTTCGATCTCGTTTTAATCGCTCGTCTTTTTTTATTTTATTTTCTCCTCCGATCCAAGAGCGTCTCGCCCGACGCATGTAGCGAGCGAGAGAAGTTCCCCGCTGACGGGCGGCGCCGGTTGCGTGTGTATGTGTGTTGTGAGAAGAATCCGTCCGGCAGAAAGGGCGACGGACCTTTTCCTCCGAGACTCTTGAGAGAGGAAAGGGAAACTAAAAGGAGAGAAGTCGTTGACGGACTTCGCGGGGAGAGAGAGGGAGAGATATAGAGGACGTCTCAACGAGTGTGTTTGTGTTTCCACCGTGTGCGAGTCAGTGTTGTTTCGTCCGTCGGGTGTGTTTGGCGGCCGAGAGCGAGGAGCAGGCATCGGCCGCGGATTCCGCGCGGTCCTCCCGTCGGAGACGTTCTTAAGAGCTGCGGAAGACTTCCGGAGTCTTCCTTCCTCCTCGTCCGACGGACCTCTTCCTTCGTTTCAATCTCCGAATTACAGGGATACTGCACAATCCTTCATAGTCCCTAGTCCTTCTCTTTCCCAGCACTTCTCATTCCCAAACACCCTACCGCTACATTGCTCTGCGGTCTTGCGGCGCGACAGGCGCGTGCTGCAGCCGTCCGAAGATATACGTGGCGGAGTGGAGGTTTTTCCGTAGCACGCGTGCGGCGAGTAGGGAAAGGGAAAATTTTCCTGGAGCGTGTGCCGCAAAACACGCGCGGCAAGTCCCGCACGCGGATCGATAGGACCGCCCCTGCGAGTCGACGCGACCCACCCTCGGGTCGTGCGGTGCGGTGAAAATCGTGCTCATCCACCGGGGAAGCTGACGAAAGAGAAAAGGAACTTTGAAGGAGACACGTTCGAGGACTACCCGGGAGTATCAAACCGAGTTCGGCGGGGAGAGAGCGGATTCCTTCCCGCCGCCAGCGGACCTCGAGACTCGGTGAAGTTTACTGGGAGGTGGGAGTTGCTGCGCCCTCGTTTGTGGTGTGACATCGCCGGGGAGTCGGGCCTGCGCCGTCCGCTTCCAGGCGCCGCTGCCGTCGCCGAGTTCGACGCGAGGAGAGGCCGCCGGGCCTGGGGGGCGGTGGTGTTGTCTTCCGCGGGGCGCTCGGGGTGCCCCCACGCAGCCGGCGGATCTGAGCCGAGGGTCGCGCTGGAGGGGGGCGGGGCGCGGAGGTCGGGGGGCGGGGGGGCGGGGGTGGAATGTACGTGATCTTCCCGGCGGAGGAGCTGGTGGCGGTGAGCGAGGGGGCATCTGAAGCAGGTCGACTGGCTGAGGCCCTCTGGAGAAGAGGCATGGCGGGCGAACTCTCCCTGCGGGACTTGGCGCATCCGGCGCTCAACGAGGCACTAAAGGCGCACTCCGCGGTCGCCTTCAAACTCGTCCGAACAGGTGAGACGGCAACCCGTGATCGGTTTTCTCTTCTCTTTATTGTGATGTGACAAATGCGACGTTTACCCAAATTCTCCTCGGGTCATCCGCTGGGTTTCATGTTGGTCGCAGTTTCGGTGCTTGTCATGAACATCGAATCGTCTGCCAACTTGGAATCCTTAGCCAGGTGGAACACCAGGGAGACCTTTACAAAGACTATTTTTCGGAAGTACACTACATGTGTCTTACATCAAGATAGATTTTGACATCCCATTGGCAGTCAACTATTTTGTAACCGGTGTTAATTGCAGCATATTGTTTTATAGGGGAATGGTATCATGCGTGTTTCTTGGCGTTAAATACCAATCAATTGAAGTTACGGAAAACGCACTCCGAAACTATGAATGTCTTTTGCCTGATTTTGGACTAGGCGACATTTTGTTGGCTATCAGCGAAACGATTTTGTTTACTGGAAGTTTAGGAAAATTAAAAAGTTTCTTTTTTGCATTTTAAAGCAAATCGCATCCCTACGTCTTCCGTAATTTATCCTGTGTCTTTCTAGGTTTTTACCGTAAATTTATCTGGGAAAAGGCATTAAAAATGGACGTGGATTTTGGATGACGCGGTGTGTTGCAAGTGACTGCGGATCGCGTAAGACCTTTGAGAAGGTTTGCCTCACTACTCCTAAGAGGATCCCATGATAGGTGCTCGAAGTATGCAAGATAATGCTAACCTGGTGCTTACCAAATTTTCCTTTATTCGCTCTTTCTATCCACGATGCACTTGTTCTACTCTCCGAGTTTGAAAAGGGAAAAAATATGTGCGTCGCGTCGTGAACCGATTCCGCGTGAATCGTATCTTTGTGGGGATTCCATGACACATTATCTGCTTAAAATTTTCCGGTTAATTTGTTGATTGCGTCGCCGACGCGTCTTAAAGGCAGCGAACGTTCTGAGAAAACCCTTACGATCAGATGTTATATTGCCCTCTTCCCAAGTCCAAAATCTGGCACCTGGCCAGGTTGCCTTCAGTGTGGTTTGTATGTTGCTGGTTGGAAACCGTGATTTGGAGGTCTCGCCCAAATGAGCTTTTTCGCTTTTAAATTGTTAGCGAATTTAGTTTTTGTACGATAAATTTACTTTTTTTAAAAGATGATCTTATTCCGTTTTGATTCAATTATAGAATCAAGTTTGTTTGTTTGATTGATAGTCACTTCATTGAGTCATCTACGAGAGTTTTTACTCATAGTGAAGAGTGAAATAATTTGAATGTTACTCAAAAAACTAAGCACAGCGTTTATTTTGGGAACCTTAGAGAGATATTCGGAGTCATAGCTCCACCGCAGAAACTCCGCTGGCTTGAGGCCTTCCGAAAATACATATTTAACCGAGGATATTTGAAGATTTTTCATCGTTATTTTCGCGTTGGAGTGTTTTTCGGACTTCCAGCTTTGCGTTTTGGAATAATCGTTTTCTGTCGTGTAGTTCATAGAAAAGGTGGCCTCAGGGCTAAAGGAATAGTGAAAAGTCTTTGAGTTAGTAAAATAAGGTTTCATCCAATCTCGCTGAGGCTGATGTCCTCGTTGTTTGGAAGCGTTATTTCGTTGGTGGGAAATGCAATAGAATTGATATTTATTTTGTTAGACTTTGAATTAAATGCTATCAGGAGTCAAACAGTATTTGTTTATTACCACCGGTTTCTTCTTGGTGTCCATCAATTGTTAACATTACTGAAGCCGTTTTGTATACCATAATAATCATTCAGTGAGATATTATTTCCAAGTTTTTAATTTATTCTTTCGATAAATAATTATGAAGGCTCCTGGAACCCCTAAAACGGCGGCATCTCTTAGCATTTCATATGAGCCACTGAAACAAATTCAGAGAATGTGTAGGCACTTGAAAAACTTTTAAATTTTAAAAGTGCCTTAATTTTCATATTTTTATTAACCTTTCAAACCTTAATTGCGTTTGCGTACCACTTTTTTGTCGTGTACGTTCGTTTCATAACCAGTTTTTATAGAATTTTTTGATCAAGGTATTTACTCACTGACGTTTTATTGGGTTTGTAAAAAGTTTCGTTCGTATTGATTTAAAATACATATTTCCTCATACTAAAATGTATATCCTCGCTTTGGAAAAATGTGGCTCCTTTAAATCTACTAAGGTAGACCAGACGGAAAATTCCTCTTGGTAACCGATAATTGCTTATCTCTTGCATTCATTATTCCGATATTTTGCTGTGTTTATCTGATTGTGCGATAAAGGACTTTCTAATTTTATCAGTGCTTAAGATGAAATATTAATTTTAAATTGGCCACCCTGCCGTGGAAAATCCCATTTATGCCATGATTTATGTGTTTCTGGCCGATTTGTGTTGATATTCAATTAAGCGTTGAATGGTTACTTATTCTCTTCGCAATCTCAGGGGATGATGAAGCCCGTGATTCATATTGTGGTCCAAATTTCCGAGAGCTTGAATCAAGAACTCGGCGAGTGCGATAATTCGGTTTCCTTGTTAGTTTTTGGGAGCGTTTTATGGTTTTTCCTCGATGATGATTGCTGCACTTTTGATGTCGATGGAAATTTCCCAATTTATTTGATAAAAATACCGCTTTGTTTTTTATTCGATTGCTGCGTTGGGAAACTACAAAAATCTCGGAGGTTATTATCTTGCACTGATTTCAGTTCTGTGACACGCTGTTTTTTTAGTTTTCAATTTTATTTTGCGATTATCAATAGGACTGGTTATAAACCAGTTTCCGGCATACATAACTGCTTCAGTATCTTCTCTTCATTGAGATCATACTCTTCGGCGTTCAGAAACTTTTGCGTGCTCACCGTCTATGCCCGAAGTGGGGTAGTTGGGTGGGGGCCGGTTTGAAACCTGTTGAAGAAGACACGCCGTTGATGATGCGGCGTAGGTGGTGGTGCTCATATAAACGTTGAAAGACTCCGGCTCAGTTCATTCGCGGAGAATAACGCATCCATATTTCCCAGCCGAGCCAGATTGGATCGCGTCGCCCCTTTGAGAATTCTGGTTCAGTTTATGATGCGCTTGAAAACTTGAAACTTACTTCACGTAATTTGCCAGTCAAGTTTAGCGTATCAGGCGATATTTTTTGGAAATGGAGTATAGGTGCCATGTTCTCACAATGAAAGATGTTGTTCACTTTCCACAGAATTTTTTTCACACCGACCAAGGTTACGGCGTAAGCTATGAGATGGATATGTATACCTTGAAAATGACATAGCTTATATCGAAACCTTGGTCGTTTGCGAATTAAACTCTGTGGAAAGTGTATATCATCTTTTATTGTGAAATCATGGCATAATTTGCCAGTATTGGTCAATACAACTTAAATTTCCTCTCTTAGTCTGCGTACAAATTTACTTTCCTAAATGTCTAATGGTGTTATGTAACATCGCTACTAAGCCTGTTCACTATAATCTAATATCCGGGTAGTATCCTTGGTAAATCTTAAATTGCGAGGTACCCCCGTCAGCGGAAATATGGCTTTCTTTGGGATATTTATCAGAAATCTCGCGGAGTACACGAGTTTGATCTCTAAAGATATTGATTTGGAATTGATTGATATATATCCGATGCGAACCCATTTTGTATCGCGATTCCTCCAAAGATAGGCAAATTACTGCGACGCGATTTAACTGTCCGTATTCATTGTCTTGTCACGGTGTTTACGGTACATAATGCTGAACTGCACTTTAAAAGATGAGCATCTTGCATTTTGATAGGATTTATTACTAATAGTAATTTAATGGTAATTACTAATAGTAATAAGTCCTATCACAAGTTGCTCATTTTTCAAAGTGGTTATATCCCGTTTTCACTCAATCAAGCCTGAAATCACAGATTATGTTGGTAATCCTGAAGAGGATCTCGGGTTGTAGATGGGACTCTCCTTGTTTACCCTTAATTGAAGTTTTCTTTAGCTATTTATAGCCCTTTTAACAATTGCATTCCAAATAGTCTTTCTTAGTTTAAATTAACTTTGAATCCCTTTTACTTGTGATTAACTTCTCCATAAATTACAATTTTCTCGCCCAAAATGGTAATGGTTAATTATCAATGTATAGCTTTTAAATGGTAGTTGCTTATTAACTCGGAATAAAGCGTAAACCTCCCTCTTCCAATGCAGGAAACAGTAAGTCTGGTTACAGAAATTGTTCAATAAGGCACTTCAATGGTGCATGGTGTCAGAACCGTGGTCGGGTTTTGGTCAAATTAAAGTGTGCAAACAATAGGGTTTTTTACATATTCAACAATATTTGAAGTTGAAGTTTTCCACATCGTTGCGTCCATTGGGGTAAGAGAGGGCACTACGTCATCAAACTGTAGTCTGACAACCGGAATAACCACCATATTGTTTAACCCGGCTCTTTCCGTACTTTCCTTTCAATAGTACGAGTGAATGGACGAATTAGTGGGTGTATAGCAATATTATTCATCTTCCGTTTGAAATTTAAGGCTCAAGTAACTATAAAACATTTATTGGCTACTAAGTTCTATGGATTTACTCGATTTTACCAGTTTTCACCGGGGATGTGCACTACGTTTACCGATCGATCTCAGATCGATCTGTCCGGATCAGTTCAGTATGATAAACGCAATGGGCTAGTGGGATCGATTTGAGAAACGGGTCGACTCGGTCCGCTTAATCAGCCAGTCTATTTCAGATCGATCTGAACCAGCGGGTCTGTGGTGCTCCTCGTTATTCTTGTGGTTGTCATCGGGGGACGAAATATAATCGTTATTCTTCGAGGAGTGTGTCGTAACAAGTGTGCAGTAATGGCGAATGATGTGATGTTGATGATATTGTAGCGCATCGCAATTTTAATTCTACTGGGTAATTTTGTTCTCTCATAATGCGACTGAAGATTTCAAAGTCTGCACTCTTTTACACACAATCAATCAATTCTTCAATCACTATCGATACTATCGAAACTACCTATATGTTAAGCCCG
The DNA here is from genome assembly GCA_963169105.1 of Ceriagrion tenellum. NCBI lineage: Eukaryota > Metazoa > Arthropoda > Insecta > Odonata > Coenagrionidae > Ceriagrion > Ceriagrion tenellum. The sequence continues at coordinate 92,014,515 of OY720632.1, read as the reverse complement.
TGTTGGTAAACCAGGCGATCTGAGTCAGCTCGATAGGAATTTTCAGATCGATCTGAGATCAATTGATAATCGTAGTGGCGGATTATTACTATTACCCTAAATAAATAAAGAAATATTTTGGAGGAATTGATGTTAAAGAAGTAAATGCATGCTGATATCGGGTAAGTTATCGTTGGAAAACATCATAAAATTGTGGAATTAGTGAGTCAGTCAGTAAGCGCTGTGCATAAACCGGGGTTATAAAAGATGGTGAACTGACTAAGCCCACGTAACACATTTTAGCATTGGCCCCAAATGCAGTTAGTTGACCTATTTCCTAAAGAAGATCATTTCATTTCTTAAAAAAAAAGAAGAAGAAAAGTGGTATCTATGAATTGAAGTGTTGTGACTGCAATAGTGTGTATGTTGGACAAATTAAGAGAAATTTTAATGTAATGACTAAAGAACTTTCCAGTGCTTTTTTAAATAATTGTGAAAACAGAAGTAACTTTGCCAAGCACGTTCTATGTAATGAACATAATGGCAATTTTAATGTTAACATTTTAATAATAATCGACGTGAGCTAAATGCTCTAGAGCAGTTAGAAATTTTAAAAAGATTTTGGAACCCTAACGTCAATGTCATCAATGAGTGTCTGTTTCCTTCACCTTCCCCTATCCTTGAGGCTGTGACGCATTCTTCCCTTTCAACTTCTTACTAGCCTCGATCCTTTAGTTCCCCCCCTCCCGTTTTTTTACCCCCCACCTCCTCTCCCCCTTCCTTTCTTCCCTCCCCTTCAATGGTTTTATATAAAAAGGAGATTCTGACTATGACTCCGCACCTGAAGATGGTGCTCATGCACTGAAACCCGAGTCGTGCCAGTTTTATTTATATTTGTGACATTGTAAAAGTTATACATTTTTTATTGATCGTTAGTTAGGATGCAATCCGTGCCATACATTTTTCTTCCCGTATTTGTCGCGTGAGATTGAGAACTTAATTGCTTGACAGTGTCCAGTAAAACGTATCGCATTTCATTCCGATCCGAGCCGTCGAGTTTGCTACGCACTAAATCTTCGCTCCGGCCTCATTAAACTTTTAAATTAATTTACGAGAGTCCTGGAGACTCGGGGGAGCATCTGTGAAGTTTTCGACCACCGGAACTAGAGTAGAGACGGGAGGAGATTCGTTACCGGCAATCGTGGGTGTTGGCTAAGTTTCCAGGCTCGTCCTTGTTCCAGTTAAAACGGTACTTTTTCGACCTCGAATCGCAATAACTTTTTTCTTCAATTTTCGGTGAATAGTGTATTGATTTTCATTTTCTTGTCGTAATGGTGGTTGGTATTTGCGATGCCCATTTTATTAATTAAATAATTTCACTCGGGAACTCATTCCACTGGACCTAAAAAATTAAAACTCTTCCTTTAATGAGTCGGGTGAAAAAAATGTATAAGTTTACCTCTAGCATTTAGTTCTTCATCATCCTTCAAGAATTTTGATACGTTGATTAATTTGAAAGTCGTGCCTCTCGTGAAGCTATGAAGTATATGGGTTACGACGGCGTTAACTTTGTTGCTTGTTTAGATTGGGAATTGGTTCAGGGTAGATAAAGAAGTTAGGATGCTCAATTGATTCTAGAATGTGCTTCACACTAGCTTGGAAGTTGGAAAATATCCGGAAAATGGCGTTCCGTGTTTTTTTTTAAATACTTCGATCACACTGAGTTAGGGAACGAGTAGTGATAAAATTAACCCTGACGAAAGCTTCCATTTCGCGTGGTAAACCGTGATGGCGTATTTAATTTCTTGCCATTTTCCGCGAGCTATATACGAAGCGGCATCTGAGGATGGTCATACGTAAATGACATCATCATACGTATATGACGTCTCTAAAATCTCGAGGTTTGTGCTTTGGTGACGACTGGGTACGTATTGATCTCAGGGTTGGGTGTCAATTTAACGTCATGTCCGGGACGTGCTCATATAATGTCTGTATTTTCAACTTCATTTGTAAATCTTCCTCTATTCCGTCCGATTTAGTATTGATTCCATGGTACAAAACTGTCTGAAGACGCTGCTTAAATTGTTTAACCCATTTTAAGAAGGATGTCATTTAGCAAGTATGACACCTCTCTGTTTTATCTCAAATGAATCTCTTATTTGATAGCCTGGATTATTATTCTCAAATTATTTGTGAGAAGAGCTGTGTTCAATTGATTGTGCTGTTCTAAACACTAGAAAAATAATATAGTAGTAATAATTTATTCTTCTAGAAACAAATAGATTGATACATTCAAGAACAAATACGGAAGTAAGGTACCCTAATAGGCAATAGGCCTGTTTTTAGGGCACCGCCAGTTTTATTTAGCTTACATTGCTGAGTAAAACATAAAAAAATGATATATACAATACGAATAAATACATGAGAATAAACATTTTTTTAACAGGCAGAAAAACTTCTTTTTTTTACAGATAAACAACTTTGACTTTGGTAGGAAAATAAACTATTAATCTCAATAAAGCACAACTTCGATATATTTACAAGGCACAAGCCCTTGTTTAACTTGTTATCTAAGAAAGCGTTTCCAATTTATCTCTTTTATTTAGTTCAATAATTGATTATAATATTTCGGTCCCATGTATGAAAAATATCTAAAAAATAGATGGATTGGATTGGATATTTGGGGAGGCGACCGACAGCTAAGGTCATTTGCGCCATAGGGTATAGGTAAGGGAGAAAGGGTGGATAGTAACCCGGCGTCGGCATCAGCCTGCTCTTAGGCGCCAAGGGGACCACGGTTTAACGTCTCATCCGACAGACGGAATACTTTACTTGGAGTTACCTCCACAAGACATTCAAGTAGGGATCGGGTGTCCTCTGAAAAACATCCTCCTCTGCAGGGATTTGAACCCTGGCCATCCGTATGGTTAGCCAGTACTCTAGCCACCACACCAACCCGATCCCATTAAAAATAGATGAATTTTACGTTTGCGACGCATGTTTCGGCCTTGCAATTTGTACACCGAAGAAACGTGATTAGGATTTATTTATGTAGCTACAAGGGAAGAAATGAAAGCTGCTGAAAGCATGTCTACATTTATCCCCCGCCCTCGTCAATATTTGATTCCACTGACCTCCCCACTTCCCGACCGGGACTGATAACATCATTTTCTGGGAATACACCCTTTGCTGTTCTGAGAGGAATCGTCTCTGAGCGAATGTATAATAGAAGAGGAACGAATCACCGTACAGGGATTTCCATTTTTTCATTCACCAACGCGGATGAATTCACGAGTCACGGTCGCCTGCGTGCCATCGCAATCGTGAGCTTCCTTCGTTCCCATCGAAGACTCGTGGAATCGTGTTCCGTCTTCGGTAAGATTTTATTGGAAAATACTTCATTGCGCCTTTAAATTACTTTAGCAGGATTCGAGTGATGGAATATCATATTGAGATTAGATGATTTGCGTATTTTACCATGGTTATTTATTCGACTGGATGGTTCTTTTCGCGACCTGTAGCTTAGGTCATTTTTGAAATTACATCTACATCTACAACTACCCAGTGAACCACCGCATGGGCGTGTAGCAGGGGGTGTTTGGTCACTAGTCGTGTAAAGATGTATGTGGTGAAATGGTGACGTGTATTATGGGAGTGTAATTAGTGGAGCTTAGATTTTGTTGCGGCCGCTTATCGTGCGCGGAATGAACGGTTTTTTTTTACCTATTTGTTCGGCAATGAATCTCTCTTATTTTATCGCTTTTGTCAGACCTAGAAAAGTAGTGATGCGTCGGGATAATATTCTCTGTGTCGCTCTGAAACACACCAGTTCTGAATTTCTCAAGCAAGCTAAGCCTAACGTGTAGCCTCCGAGTCCTTAGGGGCTCCCACTTTAATCCCTCAAAAATAACGAAGCGTGCTGCTTTTCGTTGTATTTTATTAATTTTTTTGTTAAATCTTTATTACCAGGGTCCCAAATGCTTACGGCGTATTCGAGGTGGATTAAATGTGGTAAGGTAAATGACTTGGGCTGAGGAATTACCTTGGGGATGGAGGAAGGGTGGGGAGAAAACTGGCGTCGGTGCTGCCTCTATTCTCGGAAACGGAAAGCGCGAAAGAGACCACGTTAAAACGCCCTATCCGGTCAATATACTGAAAGCTCTCCAGATAGCGCCCACCTAATGATCGTATTCCGATGATACGATGTCAGCCTTTCTTTCTAAGGCCAGAGGAGTGCCCATGGCCAAGCCACAGCTCTAACCCCATATCGAAATAGGTTCATCATTAGGAAATCCACATGATAGTATTTGGGCTTTGGCTGTATACAGAGTTGAGATGTAGCGAATGAGTCATTGTTTATAGTAATAATTATTTTGATAGATGTGTTAGTTTTGAGCCGTTGAGTGGACGATTTTAGGAATTTCACATACAAAGTTGCTGGTAACCGAGATCTAGCAACACCTGATTTATGCATAGAGAATTAGGAGTAGAGCGAGAGTCAGAAGGCCAGAGCGTGGGTGGCGGAGTGTATTAGTGTGATTGCGCTGGAACATGTGCATCGAGGGTTCGATCCCCGCCACCGAAGGTGGCAGCTTAAGATGGTCGAAGTTTATCTCGATAGCAGTCTGCTTAAAAATTCTCTTCAATGTATGTTTTCCCTGCTGGCTGAAGGTGGCTTTCTTTGCATCTTTCAATACGAAGTGACTTACTTTTAAGCCCTGATGGCGATGGCAGAGAAAGCCATCGAAACGTTGGCAGCAACGGCCATCACGACCCGGCTGGAAACCCGAGAAGAATTTATCAGCTGTAGTCCCTTGCTTATCAAATACTGTAATTTTCTCGGAGATTTACGCGGAGGCCTTTCCCTATGTTCATCATTGCTGTGAACTAGTGGAACAATTGAGTTTGCGAAGTAATCAAAACCACGCAATTTGTTGAAAACTGCTTAGTTTGAACTGAGATGGTCTCGCTGTTGATGAAAAAACTAGATTGGTAGTCCCCAGAGACTGTAGGTTACACGTTAGACCGAGATAACTCGAAAAATTAAGATCACGCGAGCTTCAGAGCGACGCGGGGGATGAAATTTCACTCACGAACTACTTCTGTAGGACCAATGGAAACGAAAGAGTGAGAGAAAAACACTGTGGAACTAATAGATATCTTGAGAAATAACTTTATCCGCGCAAAATCATCGTCTAATACAAAACAGAGTGAGATATTAATCCTTCATAACACACCTGGAATTACACCGCCAACCTCTTCAAATTCCTATTCCCTCTCTGTAAATTGATGTAAACACCACTTTCCAAACGTTTTGGCAGCGGATTGCTGGGTAAAATGTATGATAGCGTATTTAAAAACTCAAGGGGTTTTATTAACGACTTCATTTTGGCAAACCATCTGTATAAAACTAATAACACGGGTGTTTTTTTTGAGGAAGCCGACTGTTATTTCCGTGAGGGAAGATCAGTTGTCCCAAAATCTGAGGATCTCGTAGAGAATTGATGACTTCCAAGCGTGCTGAATCAAGCCATAGGGAAAATTTCCTCTCTTCGGGCTCATTTATCCATGTTAATCCACTCTCAAACGACCTCGGCTATCGCGCGTAAGTATGGCGACCTGTACATTTCATCGATCAAATCCACATTCTTGTCGATTGCTTTCCTCCTCCCTTGTGCGAGAGTATTCTCTCTCTCGCCGTATACACCAAGCTTATAAATATCGGCTGACACGGTCGATATCCGGTCACCGCTTGAGAACCGCATCCGCCTGTGCGTTGTGGTTTAATCAATCTTTGCATCGCATTGTGGCTTTGCAACGGATGGCCCGATATGTCGGTGGTCAGGCGAAAAATATCGGGGCGCAAAGTGTCTGTCACATAAGCTTTTATGTGGGAAGTTTTTTTGTAATTTATTGTTTCTGAATGGGTTATTGAGGACTATAGCGAGATATTTATCTCTCTGAGACAATAAGAAGGGATTTCTACGAAGTTTTCATCAGTCGTCTCACCACTAATGCCGTGTCCTTTTTAACAAACCCCCGTCACCACTCGTGCAAATGTATCGCCCAATATATCGCCCGATATCTGGTATCCCATATGCCGGAGCTTAGCCGGTAAGAACTCGATACCACTATTTAGAGCCTGCTTCACACTCACGCACACAGAAACGCCTCTTGTCCTTCCCCAATTCCCCCATCTCTCTGTCTCCACAGTGTGTGTTATTCTCCACGGCCTTTCTCCGGTCTCCGTGCCCGCCGCGCCATCACATGGGCTTCCCAAACGGAATTAGTATTCACAAATTGAGTCCGGAGCGAAGGAGAGACAGAACGTGGTAGTATGGGGTTTGGTGGGGGAGATTTAGAGGGAGAGAAAATCATTTGCGATTGCATGGCTTCGTGCGGGGCATGTGTTTCCTCCTATTCCTCTTGTATGTCCACATCTCCCTCTCTCTCTGTCCAGCCCTTCACGCTCACGTCATTCTTCCTCCCCTTCTTTCGATTGATATCTCGCCTCTTCGATTAATGTAATCCAGACTTATTTAAATACTTGAATGAACTAGAAATTGAATGCCGAATTAGCACGTCCACTTTAGTGCGTTCGCAGAGAAAAACTGACTTCGACCGGTCGCTATCAATATTTAGCTTTTATAAAATTTTCACGGATATTATCCGTGGTCCATTACTTGAAAGTTTTTGATTTCCGATATGGAGAGGTTCCACAAAGTGAAGCCTGAATTTATAAGTTAAGAATTAATCAAAAAAGGTCGAAGACTGATGGGTTGGAGTCATATCGGTAACCTGTTTTTGTATTGATTGATAATATTTAGTGGCGTAGTGTACCATGCTCAGATTGAAGATGGCCCTCGAGGTTGGAGATGTCTCTGATCTGAAGATGCTGTCAGGATAGGAGGAGAAATGTTGTCTGAAAAGAGCAAAAACACGACGGAAATCCCAGAACAAGGTGGATTCACCAAGTGTTCTCTGAAAAAACAGTCGGCGGTATCTTAATTGTACAAACTTTTACTTTTGGTGTTAATGTTTTTATGCTGATAGCTGCCGTAAGATTTTTGAACCACAGTAGCTGACTTGCTGCGAAGGTTTCCGCGGTTTTCTTGTTTATTCGTATTTGTCCGGAATTCCCACGTTGAACCATTTTTAGGGATGACCGTTTCGTCGGCATTCCAGTCGGCTTCATCAGGTCCATAAAAATGGTCCAACGCGGGGAGAACCCGAATGATACGAATAAACACAGTAGCTAACATTTGAATTTTTGCATCTTGTGCTCTTAAGCGTTAAGCAGTAGGAATGAGCTAATGACAGGAATATTGTGTCAGGATATGAAGAAAACATTATGGAGAAGGGGCTGAGAAAAAGTTTAACATAAAATGTCGTGTTGCATGGGGAAGAAACGTGGACTCTGAGAATGAATACGAGAGTATATTGCAGGCGTACGTGATGGGTATGGGGCAGAGTAGAGAAGGTTTGGTGGACAAAAGGAAAGACAAATGAGGAAGTGCACGATACGATGCATGAATAAGCCTCTGTAGATGATTAGGTAGAGGCTATATAGGTGGTTGGAGGAGGTAATGATGGACAAAGGGTTGCTGAAGGCCGTAATAGAGGGAAGATTGTTAAGCGGGGAGATGGAAGAATGGGAAGATAGAGAATAGGTATAATGAATGAAATCAAGGCAGGAAATAGTAATTAAAATAATTTGACTTTATTACGAACGAAATTATGACTAAGGTATCCATCAGACGTTGTTGCCAAAACCTTATCCTGAGTGGAGAAAAACCCATTCAGGCGAGTCGCGAATCCGCGCACTCTAGGTTTGCAGACGAAAACATATCCCCGGAACCAGAGAGGACGGAAAAATCTACCTCAGTGGGCACTTGCTCCCACAAACCCCGGTTTAGGAGGCCGATGTCTCTTCCATTCAGCCATTTTGACTCATATCACGAAGAGCGTATTCTGAGTTGAAGATAGAAATTGTTTAAGAAGATAGGGGCGTGCGGCTGTTAAAATGCTAGGGAAAGTCACTAAATAAGTCGAAAACGTCAGCATTTCATCATCAGCATCAACATTTCAGCATCAATCGTCAACATTTCACTGGGAACGCTTGGAACATCCATCGTACAGTCCCGTCTTAGCCCCAAGTAATTCTCGTCTGTTCGGCTCCCTAAAAATCATTTGAGTGGCTGACATTTTGAAAATGATGATGCTTTAGTTCAAGAGGTTACTTGTTGGCTGCGTCAGCAAACAAAAGACTTCTTTGCTGCCGGCTATCAAGGACTTGTAAAGAGATGGGATAAATGTCTGAACATACTGGGTGAATATGTAGAAAAGTGAAATACATTTCAGGAAGTTACTTTGATTTTTATTGCCTCCATCCAGTTTTGCATATTTTACTTAACCTCTAATATTGAGGGCTCTTATTTACTTCTATTTAAAGTGTACTTGAGCAGTTAGATTAAACTAATAATACCAAAAGTGCATACCAAGCTCACAAGCTCACTCACGTGTTTCCGAACTGCCTTCCTCTCCAGTTACTATCAATTGGTCCCAGGCTTTCCTCGGATCTTCCCGGCGGCCACGTCGCCTGCTGCATGTATATGAGTCGCCTCTCCGCCTCCGCACTTGCCTCCGCGCCAGCGTGCGCCCTCCTCGCTGCGGAGACGGTGCCAATCGCGAAATTTGCATTTGCCGCGCGCGAGTCATTCCGTCTTCCCACCTCTCCTCGCCTTCCCAAGCGCGGACTCATCACCGTAGCTTCTTCCCAAAATATTAGGGGGCCGGATGAGTGGCCTTGGATACTGGCGTCTGCCATGGTAAAAAAAAGCTACTAATTTTTTCACGCGAATGCTCATTTTTCTTTTCCTCTATTTATCTCTGTATTTTCCTGTAGCAACGTCCGACGACAATCGTATCTGATGTGACCTCATCGAAAAAGTGCGATAGGGGAATGGAAAAGAATTGATTTAGTGCTCGGCATGGCCGGCGAGGGAAGGAAACTGCTTGAGGAGGCTATTGGGACGGAGATGATCATGAAAATTATACTAACGGCGCAGAACTTATGTTCACTCGATTTTGGGTAAGAATAAATAAATAACGAAAAGACCTACTGAAAAACTAATTACGTCATAATTTTACTCATTTTATTCTCTGTTATATAAGGGTAAACGTAAATTTTTAAAACGCATTTTAATATCTTTTAATACGGGTGTTTCGTAAAACGTACAGGTTATAGACGGTGCGCGGGCAAAGCTCCGACTTTGATACTTCGTAACTCAAACACAAGTTATTCAATGACTACCATATTTCTGTAAATAGTGGATAAATATGTTTGTTATGGATTGTGTTAGTCTCAGTTACGTATTTTTTTTACAGAAAAAACGTTATTATTAATTGTGTAAAATGATTGCATTTCAAAACTAGGGCAACTTACGTTTTTGGTCTCATAAAAATTTTCGGGTTGCAGGAACACATGTACTTGTTACATAACTTATTTATCAATATTAAAATCCTTCTGATATTTTATCAAAACTTCTACCGCCGCATAAAATGTTTTAAAGTTAGCTAATTGCTAATAATTATAATAATTGCTAATGCAGATAATACTTAGTCAGTAAGAATAAATTATCTGATCATTTGGCTCAAAACAACTCTTTTATATAGTAATTAAATCTCCAAGCACTTCATTTCGCATCCGCCATCTTTGATACTTATGGAACTCCGTCCCATAAGTCATGAGACCAATAAAATTATCGACTATTTCTGCAAGGCTTATTGAATGATTGCCATGGCTAATTGGTCCCATAACTTTTTAGAATGCTTATGTTTCGTCCCTGCAACTGGCCATTCGCATGACTGGCAACTCGCTAATTATGATTACCCATTCACTTTTCTCGTTCTGTGATATTTTTGTTGCGGAATTACTGAGCTTCCGCCTTTCTCTTTCTTCAAAATTTAAGTAGTTAATTTGAATTCTATCATTCGCATGAAGTTTCTCTCCATCACTGCTCATGGTATGCTCTTCTACCTCAAAATATACTCTCTGAGCGCATCCTTTTTTCTCCTGTTTTCTTCGGGCTTCCCTGTTTCCTCTTCCTCTGCAAAAATTATGCTTATTCCTTGTATTAATCAAATGAGTTATTCGGAGAAAATCTCTCCGAGTGCCTCATTTCCATTGTCTTCAGCCTCCTCTTCTTTCATTTACTGATAATTCGTCCTTGTATCCATGGAAAAATCTCGTGCATATGTTTCGATATGGTTTATTTGCTTACGTTCGCTCCGGAGATCATTGGGCAGTTGTTATCCGAACTAGTCAATTGTTTACCCAGCCAGCAGCGATCCGGGAACAGAGCCGCTATTTTCGGTGGGTCTATGTATCTCCATAATTTTTAAATCGCTCGCCCTCTATCTCTCTCTCTCACTCAGCCGGGGACTGTTGGTTGCGAAAGTTTATTTATTTTTTTCCGTGTTTGATCTTTCGGATAGGTTAACTTTTAGACTTGTTTCCGCCGTCTCTGTGTCTTGGTTTTAATAATAAACGTGAACCTTGACCTACTCTGGGGTTTTGTCGGGATGACTCGAACAGCCTTGCGAGTTAACCTTGTGGATTTGGACGTTGTTTAAATAAATTGACTTGGTAAATCCCGTGTGTTTCATTGCAAAAAAACCTCGACTAGTTCAAAACCCTTCGCGTAGTTTTTAAGAGAAGGTACATTTTCCCGCGGTGAGTCCTTACCATGTCACCCTGTCGAGCATATGGGTAAAAGTAGATGAGAGCTACCCAGAGCATATAGGAATTATGTCCTAACGCTAAGGATTTTGAACTTGTTGAAAGAAAGTAACGAAATTGAACGGAAAGTTGAACGAAATTTTTGAATGACCTTTATCACCACACATCTCTCTACCAAGTATCTGTCTCCCTTCCTAGATGAAATGTTTCCTGTAATTCAATCTTCAATCCATGGCTGTGTCCTGTTCCCCTATAAGTTTTTCTAACTTTACCTCATTGGTCCTTCGCCCACTGATACCTATATCTCCTTACCACTCACGCACCCATAAAACCCATGACCGCTCATATGCGTTGTGGAACGAACGAGAAATTGTATTGGAAAAATGTACGACTTTGGAAAATCTTACCAAAGCATTGAAACCCATTCACAATGTTTATTTACGTAACTTTGGTTCGGTCGCTACTGGCTTCCCGTGTCTGGGGATCGGGCTTGATTTATGTCCATGGCTGGATTTTTTTTGAAAGTCGTTTCTTCGCCCAATCTTAGACTTGGTGTGCTTGATTAATCTCTCAGGAATTGTGGTAGCGTTCGTGTCTTTTCAGTCCCCGAGCAAAGCCCGACTCCGAAGGCTCATTTGCATTCTAAATGGACTCTACCTCCCGCGCACCGAATTCTAAAAGGGTGAAACTTCGAACTTGTTAGACCTAAGCTAGTTTGCGTATCAGTTTCCGAATTCACGTCAGTTTTATTAGAAGGAGCATGGATGCATTAGATTTAGTTTTATTCCTGTTTAAAACTTCGGCCTAACCTAAATCTAGAATAGTTTTATTTGACTTATTTCTCTTCAATAATCTATCGCTGAAATCTGGTCGACCTAAGCTAGTTTGCGTATCAGTTTCCGAATTCCTGTCAGTTTTATTAGTAGGCGCATGGATGCATCAGATTTAGTTTTATTCCTGTTTAAAACTCTGGCCTAACCCAAATCCAGAAGTTTCCTTTGACTGTTTTCCTTTAATATTCTATCGCTGAAATCTTGCCACGCTCGTGGCCATAGTTTGCACGACTGTTATATTGCAGACCATGCTTAGAAAATTTGGCTGGCGCGATGGGTTGGTCTGTTTCAAATGATAGCGAATTTTTCATTCCTATTCTTACGTTTTCTCTGCACTCATCCTTGAAAACAGCACCGCGTTGGTATTGCCCCTTTTCTGAGGAAAAAAGAACAAGAAACTTTCTATTTACTGTGTATTATGTGTTCTCCCTGCTCTCCGTCTTGAATTACCCCCCCCCCCCACCTATCCTTTTCACTCATCGATCGTAAATGGCACGAGCGAGCTCAAATGTCTCCCTGCTCCAATGCTAATGCTTTTCTTCGACCCGGTTGTAATTTTACCGGAAATATGTGCGGAAAAGGTTCGAACAAAATGAAGCTTTTCCAAAGCTCTTATTTCATTTCCGGAGGATGGAATGCGTAATGCGCGTTAATGAGTATTTGCTACGATAGACTTTTAGCCATTCACTGTATTTTTATATTTCGTAAAATATAATTTTTCCTTCATAAAAAATGATGCTCACATTCCGAGAGATGGTCGATCGATGGATTAAGTGGATCCCTATTACCCGCGATAATTAAATCAAAAAGAAAAATGTATGCCGACCGTGATATCCAAAATCGATTGTGAATCCGGAGAAACATAGCTGGGCTATTTTAACTCAGGCATATAACTCGCATTCGAAACTTTTGACCTCCGATGCGCGGTCGAATATTAATTGCACCGTCAGGTAGGTCAGCGCTCCTATGGGAGTCTTCCTCAACCTAAGTCTTCAATACGTGTGGGTAATGTAGGACCATGCTTCTTTATGGCAGTGAGAGATGGACGATGACTGCTACAGAGAAGAAAAGAGTGGAAGTATTCGAAATGTGGTGGTGCAGAAGAATGACGCAAATTAAATGGATAGCCAGAGTGAGTAACGAGGAAGTCCTCACAAGAGTGGGAGATAAGAGAAGTCTTCTGAAAACCCTAAGCAGAGGGCGGGACAACTTAATCGGCCACATCATGAGGCATGATGGCCTGATGAAGATAAATCGTCGAGGGACAGGTAAACGGAAAGAATGGCCGAGGAGGACCTCAATTGGGATGTATAGAACCAGTGATGAAAGATATGAAGGAGAAGAAATACTTAACTCCGAAGAGATTAGCTGATAGGAGAATTGAGTGGAGGGCTGCGTCAAAACAATCTCAGGATTCGAATCCATATTGAAAACAATCCATATACTTTTCAACAATTATGGATTCGAATTTTAAATACTTCCACGAAGTGATGCATGAATGTGTTAGGTTTTATCTCAGGTGTTTTAAGAATCGCAGCTTTTCTTGTCTATTAAGGAGGTTTTCGGGCTGTGCTGCGTTTTGTTCATTTTTTTTAAACTCAACGTTTCGCTCCTCTTACTGGAAGCGTCTTCAAGAGAATCGGATCTCAGGATTGTTGACTGATGATGATGATGAGTGTAGGACCAAAAATATTCTTCCGTTAATGGATCGGACTTAACGGGAATTAACAGCGGGGATTAATTCATTTTACCGGATTCGTATGCCAGTACTCATTACTCTCCATAGTTGGATTCGATTGGCATTAGCCGTGCTCGAAAGCTCCAAAGCTGGAAACCCGTTAATTTGATCGGAGCGGTAATCGTGAAAACCCTAAGCAGAGGGCGGGACAACTTACTCGGCCACATCATGAGGCATGATGGCCTGAGCCAGGACGTGAGCCATTAAGTGATCAATGTGATAGATTTTCAATAAATTCGGAAAACAATTTCTAGGACCATATTTCCTTTAAATATATCAATTAATGAGTGGAACTCGCCATAAATGAAGTCATGAAAACGATAAAAGAATTACATTTGGCTTTTTTTCCTTAATTTAAGTATGCCATGACTTTGGTTTTCGGCGCGGTATTTTTTTAATCCGAGCATCCGTCTTCAACCCCTTCATATTCGTTCCGCCTTGTTAATACAGCGCGTTAATAATATTTTTCATATTTTTTGATTGATTAAAGAGAGATACATGTAGGTACAGTGAAACCTAGTATATTGAGCGACCACCGACGGTTTCGCTGAAAAGTGGTCGTTGTGAGGGTATTTGTATTTTTTTGATGCACTGTATTTAAAAATTGATAACAGTGCAGTAATTTATTTCGTAACCTTGGATTCGCGGCTCGTAAGCATATTAGACTCGGCGGGTTCGATTTTTTCTTCATTCTTTCTACTCACCCCAAATATGTATCGCCTAGTCAAATGTCAGATCTCTATTTCACCTCAAAGTTCCTTGGAAAAAGGTGACATACTAACGAACACCTTGGAGTGAGCTGTGCTAAGGAAGCCTAGGAAGTAAGGGTTAGAAAAACCGCAGGGAAGCCCTAAAAATGTCCGTGTCAGTTTTTACTCACTAGCACACAAATGACCTGCATTCAAATGTATTTGGAAGGACATAAATTACATATTTTAAAGTTCGGAATGAACACTAATTTGAAGTAGAGTTCGTTTCAGTGAAAATTCAAGCCAAAACCCTACCGTGCTACTCTATTACTCTTAATGCATCTTTTAATCTAGAATGTACATGTTGTGGGGTGGAAATTTGTGTTTAAATAATAGGGAAAAGTTAATTAAATAAATTACGAAATTTCTTCCCATTTCAACTGTGGTGAGCTCCTATTTAATCATACCGCTACCTCATAGTGCTGGTAGAAAATGAGTTAAGGAGCCCCAGCCTTCAAGAATTTTGTCACCCTGATTAAGACTAAAATATCACTCACTTTAGTCAGTCTCACTTGGTGGTATTCCATCATTAAAAAAATATGATTTTATTAAAAGTTGTCATCTTATATTTATTAAAGACTAAAATAAAATGGAAAACGTGACTGCACTGCGCGGAATACGAACCGTGGACCATAATGTGCTAGGCTGGCACGTTTATCTACCTGGCTACCTCTCATACTTTTAATTTTGAAGAATATCTTTGCTGCAAAGAGGGAGAGGGAAAAAATAGAAGTGTCACCATTAAGAGCCCTTGCCTTAAAGTATTTTATCACCCTGATTAAGGCTTAAATTAAATGGAAAATTTGACTGCAATGGGCGAGAAACGAACTCTGGGGCTGTAGTCTGCCAGGCTGGCTCGTTATCTACCTGGCCACTGCTCGTTCTTTTAATTTTAAAGAATACCTCCGCCACAAAGAGAGAGAGGAAAAAATAGAAGGGTCGCGATTTTCAAAACGCTTTCGAGTGACGCGCTAAAGAGAGCGGAGCATGCATTTCTCCTCGCGACATCACTGCCTTTCCCACTGCTGGCCTTCGACAGCAGGGCGTTCGTTCATCCTCTTTAATAGTCGGTGTGTGTGGACACCCACTCTTGTTCCTCTCCCACTGCACGCCGCACTCTGCCTCTGGTTTTGGCCCCGTGTCACTGCCACCCTCGGCTCCTCTCCGCCACCCCCGAGGGTGTCACTGAACGGATCCCCCCCCCCCTCATTCCCTCCCCACGGAAGATTCCCCCACCCCCTGCCCCTTCCCGGCCACACGCCTCCCTTCACACCTTACGGCGCATTGGGAAGTCCCACCCCACTGTGCCTGTTGCCCCTCGGGGCGGTCACTCCTCACCTCCGCTTGCTTCGCCCTCTCTCGCTTCGACGGGCTTTTAGATCCTCCCTCTACCTCTCTACTTAATTCTTCTCCTCCCCCTCTTCCTCTTCCTCCTCGTCGCTTTCTCTCTCTCTCTCCATCCATCTCCCTGCCAGCGTTGCGGATTTTTCTCGGATCCTCGCTTTCTAGGGCAGAGCCACAAGTGAGGGAGGGAGGGTGCTCCCTCTGTCTCTCTTTCTCTCTCTGTGTTAAGTCTGGGTCGGTTCCAGCCCTGCCCTAATGCTCCCTCCCCCCCACCCCGACGCTCCTTCGTTCCTTTTTTGTTATTTTCCCGTCGCTCGCCGAGTGCTGTCGGTCGGTCGCGGGCGTAATTTCCGCGTGGATCCATCAAAGTTCGACGCTGGTCGGTCGAAATATTTAATTTGCTTGTATGGATTGTTTCCTCGATTGGGTAAACTTTTGGAGTCGAGGTAATCAAGCTTACCGATTTTTTTGGGTCATTTTAAAAAATTGGATGGGAACGAGTGTTTTTAGAAAGCAATTAATCTCGATTGTTCTTTTTTTGGTTTATTTATTTTATTTATAAGCCTTGAGCCTATATTTGAGTCTTTACATCGGACGTTATTTAAACAATCAGCCACCATATTCTTGGTGTTGAAAATTCATGAGGGCGGTAATAGAACCTGTGGTTCCGGATGAGCTGGCGAGGCTTAACATTTTCTGGCTGTTTTTTTAATGCGTCAACGTTGTTCTCAAAGAAAAGACTCCTCTAGATGTTCCTCGATGATTGTATACATGGTTGGTGCCTGATTGCTGTACACTCGTTTGCTTAGCGGCTTGGACGATTCAGTTTTTATGCGGGCAGCTTACTTTATCCTTCCTCTTCATATCATGCTTCTCATGCTGTCCAGTCTTCATATTGATTCTCCTTTAGTGAGTGTTATATATATGGTGGCTGGAAGAATGAAAGTTATTCGAAAGCAGCTCCTATTTTTCTCTTAAATAGGTTTATAGTTACCAGTTTTGACTCTGGCTGTGTGGTTTTCTTTGGTCCTCTACTTTCTTGCGGCTCATGTGAATATTGAGCTTATATTTTGCTTATCATTAGTTAGATACTATCCTTGGCTGTATATTTCTGGCAGCTGTACAGTTCTGGGACCCATTTCACTTTTAATTTATGTGAACAATTTGTGCAATGGATGTTTAAGTGGCAAGTTAACTTGTTTTGCTGACGACATAGCCTTATGCTATTCAGCTAGTAACATATGCGCCTTGCATGTACAGATGCAAGATGACTTAAACAAGCTGAAATGCTGGTTTCATAATGATTTCATTTAGCTGAGTAACAAAACGAAGTACGTCTTCTTGAGTTTAAAGAGTATGAAAAATAACATTGAGATTGTACTAAGATGTGACCAAGATATGACCAATGGCAATTGCCCATCCTGTAATGAATGCACTGAAATCGAGCAAGTCAGTGACATAAAATATCCTGGAATTTACATTGGTCAACTCTATAATTGGAAAACCCATATAAGTAAATTAAAACTAAAATGGATCTCCATCGCTAGAAAATTCTATCTATTGTGATGTATTTGCCCATTACCATTGGTCAAGATCGTTTATTATGCTCTTGCGAACTCGAGGTTACAGTACGGAATTGCGTGCTGGGGAGGAGCTTACTCCACAAATATTAATCCACTACTGGTATCCAAAAAAAAGGTGTTAACACCTCAACCACAGCGCATTCCTTTCCTTTATTTAAAAAGAATATTTTACCCCTAAGGCATTTGTTTGTTTATAAGGCTTAACGAATTTTTTATAACCGTGGTGGAGAGCAGGAGAAACCCAGAGTATATAGGTACCCTAAGAGCAAATTATACTATTGTTATACCTAAACCAATCAATGAAAATTTACGCCGATCATTTAGTAATCTTGGTCCTAAAAAAGTTTGTTTCCCTACCTTTGAATGCAGCTGGTGTTAATAATGAAGGAACTGTTTTAGGACTTGTTAAGGAATGGTTATTCGAGAACAAGGAGGTGGGATATTTGTTTACAAGGAATAAGTAAAGGTCTTTGGTTTGGATAGGGTGATGATACTTGCGTTATATTATTTTGTATTGTGTATGTTATGCTTGCTTGTAATTAATTCACTTTAGATTCTTTTCCTGAAAAAGGTTCATCTTACATTATTTATGTAATATAATCCTATAAAACTATATTTATATCTGTAAATTTCAGTGATCCTAATCAGATTCTGTTAAGTGTTCCGGTATTATCAATGTTTTTTTCATTTTCATTTTCATTTTCTTTTTGTTTATTTTTTTGATCCCCTAATAATTTTTGTAAAGTTATTTGTAATCTGCGGAAAAGTGGCTGATTTTTGTCGTTTTCTACGCTGATTTAATTTTGTTAGACAAAGAAAAGTCGGTTAATCCCAAACAGGATGTTATCCAAAGGGGAACCGATGTCCCTCGTTTTGAAATTTTGTATTATTTACCTTAATATGTATTTGCTTATACGAGGAACATATTAATAAATAAAAATAAATAAATATTCCAAAGTATATCCTCAGCTCTGAAAAATGTGCTCAATTTCTGTAATGTAAAAAATTGTATTAGAATACGTGATGTGGTAACGTTCTCATCTTTTATTACTAATTTTGGTTGTTTCTACCGCACAGTCATTTGATTGTACCGATTTCATTTTTTGCAATCCGAGGCTTTCCTCATGAAATAGTTTCTTGTGCGTGAAAATTTTCGTCAAGTAGAAATAAATATTGGTCATTGAAGTATTCTTTTTGTACAAATAACAGACTGAGTTCACAACTTCTACATACTGATATTCTTCGAATTTCAATAAATGTGTGAGTTAAATATGTTTATTGGCTATCATGCGCTTTAACTCAATGTACCATTTGAGCACCAATGGACGAAAAGGTTATACAAATAAGTCAATATACACACTGACCGTATGAAATTTATTTATTTTTATCAATTTTTGACGATATGCAATATTAATCATCCATCAACGAGAACTAACTGCTGTATTATGAATATTGTGCCCTAGCAACGAGAAATAACTGCTGTATTATGAATATTGTGCCCTAGTCACTGTGACTATTTCCTTCGTGGATGTAATGAACTGAGTAAGGCCAAGTTTGAGATTGATATGCCATGTAATGGGCGAAAACCTTTTCGTTTTGAAAGCATTTCTTCTCGTTGAAATCCAAATTATCTCTACCAGTGTACTTTTTTCACCCTCTGCCAAGTAAAAAAAATATCTTCGTTTCGTTACCTACGTGGAAGGGAGAAAACACTTGTTAATATATCCATGATACCTCCTACTAGTTCTTTCCGATTCAGACTAATATACTAACGATTACAGGCGTAAGAATTCAGAACGAGCGTTAAATAAATGGAGCCATCTGTTGCTGGGACTCGCCGGCTTCATTTGCTTTCAACCTGGATTCCGCAATTAATGCTGTATTATGTGTCATCTAATCGACAGATACTTTGAATTTCCAGCGCGACTTTTTTCGAGGCTTATTGAAAGAAACCTCTGCTTATGCAAATTTTATCGTAGGCATTCATTCTTTCATGCCAATGCTAGAGATATTTTTGCGCCTCGAACATCTCGCAATACCATGGCCATTAATATTTCATATTCATGATAATCATATGGTGTATCATTTTTTTAGCGAGATATAGGGACAAATTACGCGCCCGGGTGGATCATTTCTTTTATAATACCCATTATTTTGACGATTTCGTGCACAACTTGTTCCTGAGGAGTTTTTTATTTCTGGAAGTTTTTAGTCAACAGCGTTACGCCTCCCAATTTGCTTGCTTCCCCGTTAGCGCCTTCTTCTCCTCAGCCCTGTCCACGCGGAAGGCCGTAATTACGAATTCTCTCGGAGGTCTCCGGGCTCGCCTCATTACCCTATCGATCCGTCTGTCTCTCCTTCTCCGGCACCATTCCTCTCTCTCTCTCGCTCATGAATAAATGTAATAGTGCCACCTGTATATATATCTCACCGCATTTGTTTTTTAAAATAACTCCCGCCCCTGCAATGGCGTCCGTACTCTCGTTTCGTCGCTACGAACGAACGCGCCAGCTCAACTCTTTCCCCCCCCCCGCTTGTTCCCTCCCCCCTCCCTCGGCTCTTAATTACTTCATGTTTCTTTCTTTCTTGTCTGTATTAAAAAAATCACGTGTCCTCTCTTTGTATTTGGATCGTGCATATTTTAATCCCGGACAGAACATATTTCGAGCACTTGCATTGCATTGCATGACAGATGAAATGGAGCGCTTTTGTGGCATTCAGGGAATAGAATTGTGAGAGAGAAAAGTCAATGGTCTTGAAGACGGGTTTTAAATTAGTTTAAATCAGTTTCCTTTGTCTATATAGGATTCTGAAGATAAGTTTCGTGGCGATTAAAAAGGTTCTCGAAAGTTTTTTTTCAACAGATTCAGGCGAGCTATCGTGGAAGTTCGTCATATTATAACAGAAACAACAATACCACTTTTCAAGTACATCCGGCACACAATCAGGTAAAAGTCTTGTACCTGATGATGGCTCTGTGAGCAGAAACGCGTTGTACTCATTTAAATATCCTGTGTGAAAGTGCAATTGTTGTTTCTTTTCATGAAAACTTTTTCCAGTACGCATTAATGGAGGCGGTTTTTGGTTATGAAATTAAAATCTGCCTTGTATTGATATGAGTGAGAATAAAATTTGGTATATCATTTGTTAAAATATCTTTTTCTCTCGTATTTCAAGTGGATGAAGTGAATAATTATTTCCACAAATATTTATATCCCATACTTTTCATTTGTTATTATTTGTTTGTTGGCCAATCGAGTGACTGGTCTACATATATTGTTCACTCATTGGCGCACCAAATTACTCAAACCATGTGCTCAGCGAATACTTATTACTTGATATTTTCACTGGATAATCTTCAAATTTGAATAACGCATGCTTAATATCTTAATCAATCGGGTTTTATGAGCCCTAATCCCCATTTATTCGCACATTCTATTTGTTCAATCGGGCATCGCAGTTGTTTCAAGGTTGTATTGGATTTGAAAAATCACCGGGGAGAAACCTTCGCGGAGTATTTCAGGGATTTGTTTGAATTCCACCACGAGTAGCCAATCTTGGCCCCGTTTCATTTTGTCGCAATATGTCCGCATATTCAGTGGCCAATATATTTGGTCTTCCTGGTTTTCCTTAGTTATTTTTTGACTTTTCCTTTTATAAAAGTTTCATGTTTGAAAGAGGGACCCACTTCTTTGTTCCTCCATGTTTTCATGTCTAGGACTTCTTGAGACTATTTTCATTTGCTTTTATTTGCGGAGAGCGGAAAGAGAGTTTGAGAGACAGGCATTTTGAAACATTACTGTTTACCCCAGCCTCTGCGGATGCTATAATTTAAAAATTGATAATGTCTGTATTGGAAATTCTTTTTTGATTATCGGATGTCAGTCCACCTGTCACTACTCAGAGGAAGTTTTACTTTCCTTTAGATTTGAAAATTCATAGAATGCGGAAAGAATTGACAAAAGAGTTTTAAGAATTTACCGATCCTGTTTATAGGCAAAGCTTCCATTTCGTCGGCCATGAGGTTGTATGAAAGTGCGGCCAGTGTCCTACAATCATATTTTGGGGAAATAGTTTACATTATTCAAGCTAAAGGAGCTACTGGTAATTGAAATAAAGTCCACTATGTTTCTTAGAATTTCTTTTGTTACTCCTGTTTTCGATGGTGAAATTTACATCTTAGTACAGAGCAATAGGGATGAATTGTCATAAGCATCAATAGATTCATTTGATCGCTCTATTTAACATAGCACTCGAAGTGAAAATGCTATTATTGAACATGCTTTTAATTCTCTAATATTTTATTCGTGGCTTTTGACTTAACCCTAATGGCAGCTTGCTGGATATCACGTATGTATGCATGCAATGAATTTGCGTACTTAGACATTTGGCCAGGGGATTTTTATCGATCTCTATTATATTTGGTTGTCACTTTCGTGTGACTAGTTTCGTGGTGCTGTTTTAACTGCATTTCTGAGTGAATTGAGCAAGCATCTGGAAGCCATCGGGAGATTTATTGACTCCAAGGTATAATGACGTGGTGGAATAGTCATTTTCTTTATTTAAACATTGATGGACATTATTTAAACTTGATCATTTTGCTATTTTTGTTGAAAATATCTTCCTGACGCGTTTGATAAAAAATAATAAACTCACATTTCGGAGTGTATGTCGTTTAGGTGATGGTTAGCTTAATACATATTGCATGATAGGTGTTGAAGCTTAAAACTAGTCCTAAATAAAGCTGAGTGCCATCGATCTAAAATGAGTATAAAGAAATCGTCAGTAAAAATTCAGAGTTGCCTTCGTTCGTATGGTGGCTCTTTGCTGTAATTGGTAGTTAAGTGTTGTAAAATTGGCTACCTAATTGTAATGCCTATGCTAGAGTTTTGAATTTCCTGTATTTATTAAATTCCCTGCATGCGTTTCTTATTTCTCGATTCAGAGCTTGGATCTGGAATGTAAGTGGATAATTAATGATCTTTGTCAATACTTAGTCGAAGTTTCCGTAATTTCAGAATTTTTCAAATGTAAGTTTTACACACCTCTTATATTAGCTTAAATTTGAGCCCTTTTGGGTATAAAGCATGATGAATGTGCCATATTCTCTCTGGAAGGATCGCGTTGGCAACGTTTCTAAAATATTTAACTGAAGACAATCGGAATCATGAGGCTGAAAGTGGGGCTCAAGCTGTAATTGCTTTTCCCTCAAATTTTTTTTAGCGTTTCCAAAATTAGACTTCAAATATTCCTCGTCGGAAGCCTTGGTGGAAGGAAGGAAGATCGTTTGGGGAGAGTTCCAATCATTTTGGTGATTTTTACGGAGGTTTTTTCCCGATCATATCGGCCAAATCGATTTCCTGGTGACCTTATGGTAGTCAAATTGATAGATTGCTCGCCAATGTCGATTGTGTGTAACTAGGCCGTTGCTTACCCGGGTTGGAGCCTTGGTGAAACTATATTTAGACATGTCAAGCTATACTTTCGCTACGTGGTTTTCTAGTTTGCCACAATTTTTTGAGCACTCCGTGTTGCGCATGGTTCTGGGTTACATTTTATCTCACCAATCAAGCCAGCCTAATGGTTATGATGGGGCGCATACATTCCTATGCGACCTGTGATTCCTCTCAAGTCCCTCCGATATAAAAGACCTCCTTTTCGATAATTCGCTTGCATACCAAAATTTGTCCTCACGAAATATCGGGATTTCTCTTTCACCATTCTCCCTTGTATTTACATGAAGCGCCATGAATCCACGTTTTTTTGCTATTTATTTTTCTTTCAATTTCTCTTAAAAATATTGCTCGGCCCGTATTGGAGCCTATGATATCAAAATGTCTCGTACCGATCTAAAATTCATTCCTTCGGAGCTCGATGTCCGGACGTATATTACCTGTGAAGTTCATTTTCTGGAAATAATTCATCGTATTATTAGCTCGACCCAAAGGAAACTTTTAATTTGAAAGGGCTCTTGGCCGTTGCTTATTAAACGACGAGGTTCTCCTACCCATAGGTTGCCTACAGATATCAAATTAAATTGAGATTGTTCATTTGTTCACTAACTAGATCTCATTAATGAAGAGTAATACTTTCGCGAACGCAAATATAAACATTTTAATTGGATTTAACTTTGATCTTATTATGGAAAATATTCGGGGCATTAATGATCATTTGATAATGGAGCCATTAAGAATGCATCTCTTTTAACCTCGGAAAACGTTTTTGATTATGGTTATGGTTAATTATGGTTATGGTTATGGTTAATTTTAACCTCGGGAAACGTTGCTGTCAATCGCTCAATAATTTAAATGAACTGATGTCATAGTTACATTATTAATTTTCCGTACCCGGAAGAACTTATTACTCATCGATTTAAGCATAGTCCGGTACATTTATTTAAAGAGAATGAATTTTTGATTCAAATATTTCGAGTAATTTTAGGTCACCAAGTGATGGTAGGTTAGTTGACTGATTTTTTTAAATCATGGAAGGATCAGGCTCATATTCATGTTATATTGAATTCCATGATTGAATGGCCGAAATAAATCTACAAACCTCTTGAAGGACTGTACTGAAGATTTTAGGTGTTGCATTGGGGTGGAGAGAGTTTATTGCCCCAAAATGCAAGTAAATAA
The DNA here is from genome assembly GCA_963169105.1 of Ceriagrion tenellum. Lineage (NCBI taxonomy): Eukaryota > Metazoa > Arthropoda > Insecta > Odonata > Coenagrionidae > Ceriagrion > Ceriagrion tenellum. Next base: position 91,990,913 of record OY720632.1, on the reverse strand, counting down.
TACTTATTCAATCCTATGGAAGAGAAACTTGGGTGTGCCGCGATTACCTTCTGAAAAAAATAAGCTAAATGCAATGGGAATGGAGTATCTGAGAATTGTATGCATCAGGAGGAGGATAGAGTGGGCCATGGAAGAATGGCGATTGGATGCTTCAGTTATGGACATATATGGAAGTCGTGCTTATTATTGGTTTGGCCATGTTTCGAGAGCAAATAATTGTCGAATAAGGAAACAGATATATGTTAGTGGAGCATGTAGCGTGAAAGAAAAGGATAGGTCGCAAAGTCATGGGTAAATATGGTGTAATAGACTGTAGAAGAGGAAAGATAGGAGTCTTAATAATTGTAGATGTTGTCCTAAGTAGTGAATGAGTGAAACTAAAGCTAAAGAATCAAATAAGTACAAGGTATTATGGAGGAAATAATTGCACGAGGGCCGGTACTTCGCCTAGCATCAATAAATAAGATCCCTAACGTTGCCTATCCCAAAAGGGAAAGGCGTTATGGGTATATACGGTATCACAAACCCTCTAAATCTTACAGTGGGATTTCTCCTCAGATTTAACGTTTGCCTACCAGCAAAGGTATTATCAATATACCGTCTGTGCTGAACCAAGCATGGTTTTGAATACAGTTTCTCGCTGCTCGAGTGTAAATCTTGGACAAAAAACCAAAATATTTAACTGTATTTATAAATTTTATTTTTTTGAAAGCTTTAGTATTTACTCTGCTTGAACTGATTGTATACTGGAAACCACTCTAAAGGAATTTTTCTATATAGATGGCATTTGACGGAAAGGCTGTTGTCATCCTTCTAATTGTGCTCAATAAATTTAGTTTCTTATTTTTGCGAAATATTTTGAAAGCAATGAGACTTTTGGATATAAGCAAAAATATCCACATTAGACATATGGTAATATTTTTATTCCTGATCGTGTATAATGATCAAATGTTTTTTGATGCTAGAATAAACCAACCCAGAGTGATTTTTCTCCGTCATGTATTCTGGTTAAAGAGCAAACTGAAGCGGCATCAAGTGATATTACCACGTTCCACTTCGTATCGTATTTGGAAACTGTGGATTGTGTAAACACCTGAATGATTGTACATGAGCGATTTACCCATGACTTTTCGACCTATCTTTTCCTTTTACGCCACATGCTCCGCTAACATACATGAACGATTGTACATGGTTTGATTCAAATCAGGGGTGTATTTATGCACAATTACTGCCTTATTTTCGTGATAGCTTGGCTTATTTCATTAAATTTTTCGCTCGCCCCGGTATGCTTGAGATGCCGAGACAAGCGGCTGAGGATTCACCATTCCTCTCGGACTCGCTTTCGCAAGGGGAAGATGAAAGGCAATGATTATGTCACCCACTCGCCGTCTGGGAGTTTGAGAGCCCTTTTTTCGAGGAGAGGAGTGCAGCCTTCCTTCCTTTCCGTCTCCGCGTTCAAAGTGTGATCTTGAGCGCGGGTGAGTGGGAGTGAGGAGGTAATGCAGAGAGGGAGAGAGAGGGGGAGAGAGAGGGAGAGCGAGACGAAGGAAGCTAAAGAGAGAAAAGGGGGAAAGAGAGGGGAAGTAGGATGATGGCGTGACGGAGGGAAATGGGGAGGAAAGGAAGAGGGTGAGAGGGAAATGGAGAAAAGAGGTTTAGAGACGGGAGCAGGGGAATGAATTGAGGAGAGAGAAGGGAAGAGGAGAGAATAGAGGAAATGAAGTGGAGGCGTGGGAAAGTTAAGGGGAAGAATGAGGGTGGAAGAAGAGATGTGATAGGAAAAGAAATAACCAAGTGTGCAGAGGAATAGAAGAGGAAATGACTATATGGAACACCACACAGAAGAGAAGAACCACATGGATTGGACACACCCTGAGACACAATGGGTTTGTGAAGAACATAATTGAAGGTAAAATAGAGGGAAAAGTCCCAAGAGGAAGAACCAGGAATAAGTTCATAGACCAAATGAAGAGGGAAGTACATAGGAAGAAAATCCAGGAGGTGAGGGAACTAGCATTAGATAGGGAGAGGTGGAGGGCTGCAGTCAACCAATCTTAGGTTTGAACAACCAATGATGAGGAAAAGAGACATTAATTGATGCGAGAGAAGGGAAAGGAGAGAAAAGAGGACATTAGGTGATGGTGTGCCAAAGAAATGTGAAGAGAGGGAACGAAAGAAGGTTAAGATAAAATCCAGAGTCAGGGATTCGTGATAAGAGGCGGGGAGGAGGGGATTAAGTTAGTGAAGTGGAAACCATGCTGGCTTCCTATCCATAGTCCTCGGGATCGTACCCCTGCGAGAGTAGAGATTTTTCGGTGGAATCCCGATGCATACTTTGGCGCCATGTAGAGAGCCAGTGTTGTTTTTCGTCCATCGCATGGAACTATGGTCCTTTAAGCACATATCTTTCAGTGGGCTAGAGCGGTAATTGTCATACTTTGCATACTTGTCTTTATTTTTGATATTTATAGGTGAACGTGAAAACATTGTATCTTAACGATTTGTTTTATTTTTTTGCAATTCAGTATTATTTTAGCAAGTTGCCGCGTGGCTCATGAGATGCATATTTTTTAAAGATGCGATTAATTTTGGCCATCTTTTATTCCAAATGTGTAATGAGGAATTTTATGTTTAAATTATTGTTGCTTACAATTATCAGTGTGTCACACCGAAGCGAATATTCGAATAACATATTTAAAAGTAATTTTTCTCCCAAATTTCTAATACCACGCTGAAAACTCATGTCATAATATGCTTTGAGGCAGAAATTGAAAATGTAATTCTTGTATCACTTCCATAACCATATGTATCGAGGGTTACACCGTATTTACAATTTACGGAGACTTGGAAGTAGTTTAATCGACAGGTAGTGTAGCTGATCAGTTGATTTGCGCTACTAGTGCGGGTTTTTTAATCTGACACGTAATATCAACCTCACGCTTTACATGACCCCTGCATGAATCTTGTATCTCGTTTACGTAGTTGCATTATATATTAATTCAATATTTTTGTAGCATTGATAGCATACATATAGCGTTGTGCATGTTGGTGAAAGTTACATGCTCATTATAGTGTACGCTGGTGATGGCTCACCCCCTGCCAAGCACCCTTGAGGTGGCTTGCAGGGTAATACGTAGATGTAGTAATGTATTTTAATGAAATGTAGTTTTTGTCAAAAACTTTGTTTTCGATTTACTCGAAAACTGAAAATGTGCACTCAAGACTCACGAGTACCGATCTAGCCGCGTCAACCCTCATGCTACTGACTCCTAACAGAGGTAGTAGCAAGAAATACGGAGGGTAATTTAATGACATGTACATTTTAGGACAAATAAATATTATGAGGCTATTGTTTAAAATATCTATGTACTTTCTTTTGACTGTGTATAAAATGAATCAGGTGATAATCATCAAAGTCTTTTTCATCGTCTAAAAAATAATTGTAATTATATTTTCGTACTAAAATTGACAATTTTGGCGCATAAGCCGATATATAAGCCTGTCGCACTTTTCACCTGAGATGCAAAAGCCTATATATCTGCCTATCGCACTAAGAGGACTAATATCAAAGTATTTCAACCGCACTAAGAGAGCTAATATCAAGGTAATTCAAACGTCGGGTTAGTCTCCCCCTTCCGCAATTCCTCAAATAATCATTCCCCTATCCACTGACCCATCTATTATTATTGGCACAAATGGGCTCATATGTCGATCTCCAGCCCCAAGTGCTCAACCAAAGAGAAAGAGAGAGAGGAAGAGGAATGGGTTAAGTGGTACAGCAGGGTGTGAGATGATTGAGAGAAGGGCGTAAGGAAACGGGGGAACGTGTTGGGGCGAGATGAAAAACACTGAAAGAGGTAGAGTGAGAGTAAAGAAGGAGAGGTGGGAAGTAAGAGGTTGAGTGATAGGGAGAAAAGGAGAGAAACAAATCGATGGGAGGAGGGAAGAGAAGCTCAGAGGAGGAGCGGTGGGGAAAAGGGATGGCAGTGGTACAATGGTAAGGAGATGCGAAGGAGGAAAGGAGAGAATTAGAGGAAAAGAGCGACAAGGGCAGAGGGTGAAGAAAGAGGAAAGCGTGGGGAGAGAAGACGAAGGTGACGGAAATGAGAAGATACTTATGAGTTAGAGAAGGGAGGAGTGTAAGAGAGGTGAAAAGGCGGAAGAGATTGACCGATGGAATGAAATAAGTGCATCGGGGAGGATGAAATAAGGCGATAAAACACGTCTTTAATGAGCGAAATTAGGTCTTCTCAGACTTCTCCTTAATGTCACGAAGTTTTCATCCCATAAACAGTTGTCATATTCAAAGAAATAAGATAAGACGACGGTAATTCTCGTTCGGTTGGGCGCCAACATGCTCTCAGCTGCATGTAAAATTTATTAAATAGAATTCAGCTCACGTGACACAATGCCCTCAAATAAAATATCACTGACTTATACGCAAAAGTACACAAAGCACTTTAATAACTTGTTTTACCCACGTATGTTCTATGTTCACTGTTTCTTGAGTCACTTGGTATATTATCACTCCCCCAAAATACCATCACACGTATATTGTACCCTCCAATAATAAATAAATAGCAATGCAAAATTAAACAATACCTTGTTGGACAATTGGTCCTGTTAATACTTAAGCTTTTCCGCTACTATTGGTCCGTGCTTTGACCAATTGCTCTCCTCCCTTGCTGCTCGCTTTTCTGCTACACCTGGCTTCCTTCTCCTGTATTCCGCGAGTTGCGTCCGGTGGGTCACTGCCGAAATACTCTCCATAGCTACCAATTATTCCCGTAGCACTTATAAAATATTGGTTACCGAAAAACTCAGTCGACGCACCAAGGGAAATCAATACTTTCACTGGGTTATTCAAACAATCGACCAGTAGCTGAGCATTACGACCGATAGCAAGTGCGAAAAACAATTTGTCTGCTCTCCCTGGTGCGCGCTGTAAATAGTCTCGCGGTCGCTGGTATTGTTGGTTATCCAGAGCCTTCCTGAAAATTCTAGCGTCATTGACGCGCTAATTTCTAGAACGTTCCATTAATTGTTGAGATGTTGGGCTTTCCCCGCCCCACTGTTCGATAAGATCGCGGAATGCGTACCAAATTAACATTGAAATATATGCTAAAATAACACAAAACAGTAATAAAAGAATGTATTCCTATAAAAACAAACATGAGAAGTACGAATAAACCATTCAAAACCCTGAGAAACGCAGGTTGAGAGCGTGAATATGTTACACAGTCTAGCCCAGAGTGGGCAGAAATTTCAATCCAGACAAGACTCGAGCCCGCGACTTCCGGATCGGCAGGCGAGGACGTTACTACGCTTCCACCGAGGCCGACGAAACGTTTGGAGGAGCCAGGCATCGATGTTGGTACCCGTGTTGTTTTAATCGAGAGCTCTACCATCTGAGCAAACCTCCCGATAAAAATATGACGGAAGAATATTCAGGATGCTGAGTATTTAAGGATATTGGGAATAGGAGAGGGTCGAAAGTAATGGGAATAAGTTATAGGTAACTGGATTGAGAGTTTAAATGGGAAGGAAAAGGAAGAATGGGATAATTGAGGAAAAGTGGATGGTGTTTAAGAAAGGGAGGAAATGAAGGGTGATGAAAAAGAGGGAGTGGTAGAGCGAAGGATAAATGAGATGGAGGAGAAGGGGTATAAGACGAAGAGGGGGAGGGAAATTATGGCGGGAAATGGGAGAAAGTACCGGGAGTAAAGTAAGAGAGATGTACCGAGGAAAAGAGAATGGTGTGGAATGGGAAGTGAGATGGAAAAGGAGAGTGGAAGAGGGAGAATGAGGAAAAGGCTAGAGGGTTGAAAGTGAGGGAACGGAGGAATATAGAGAGGAAGTTAGAAGTGAAAGAAAGCGATGGAAAAGAGGGTGGAGAAAGAGAAAGAAATGTGATGAATACAAAAAAGAGAACATTACTAAGCCCGATTTTGTAATATTTACTTCTCGTTAATTTAACATTACGCAGCCCCTATCATGACATAGTACTAATTCAAGAGTCTGAAATTATAAAAAATTATTAGAGCATTACTTAGTTGACTTGAATGTCACATCTACATGTATATCTGCATCCTACCCTGTGAGCCCCCGCATGGGTGTGTGGCAGGGGTGTTAGGACACAAGTCGTGTGAAGATGTAAGGGATAAGGGTTTGGGAATTGAAATGGTGACGTGTATTATGGCAGTCTATTTATGGAAGTCAATTTTTATTGTGGTTGCTTATTGTGCGCGAGAAGAACGAGTTTTAGTACCTGTCTTTTCGGCAATGTATCTCTCTCATTTTATCACTTCTGTCAGATATAGAGATATTGTAAGGCGTCATAATAATATTGTCTTTGTCGCCCTGAAATGCACCAGTTCTGGATTTCTCAAGCAAGCTAAGCCAAGCGTGTAGCCTCCGAGTCTCTATGGGCTTCCGCCTTAATCCCTCTAAAAGTTGTGAAAGACTGTATGTTCGCTCGTAGCAGTTTTTAACGAAGCTTGCAGCTTTTCTTTGTATTTAATTAATTAATTTGATTAAATCTTTATGACCAAGGTCCCAAATGCTCGAGGCGTATTCGAGGTGTGGCCTAACCAGAGAATGTTAGGAGCTAAAGAGCGTTCCGCATTTTATGTAATACCGAGGAAATATTCATCCTGACAGTTTTAAACTTGGCCTCCATTTGCAAAAGTCGCAACAACAATAATCATCCCCCCGGCCTGGGATTGTTCATCTCAAATGTGAACATCTCACGTTTTTTTCTGTTTTTCCTCGTGCATTTGACTTGATAAAAGTCATTTTAGAGGCCAGCCCTTCAGTTCTTTGAAAAAGAAATGCGGATGATGTTCGGAGGAATGGGAGAGAAGAGTGGGTTTTAAGATAGAAGGGGATTCAAAAGAACTGAAAAAGAGAATCAGAGGAAATTGGAAGAAAAGGAGAAGGAGATTCATCTATGTTTGCTATTGTTCATGTACTTTTTAGTTCAGTGAGAATATTAGGTTTTTTCTTGTTTTCTACTGTGTTGTTTTATTTCTTGAATATTATTTCACCGGCTATCCTGCAGGCTTATTCAGGTCCGGTTGACAAAACTCCAGGTCCTCAACCAAAACTGAAGAAGAATGCGTTATAGCCGGTGAAATATGGTTCTAGAAATGTAACAACGCCGTGGAATGCCCGAGAAAAATGGAAGATCCAACCTAAGTTACGCGTAAAGTTACGTCAAAACTATTTTATAACAGTTTTTTTAAAATAGTGAAGATATGATGCTTTTCCGGCGTACTCTTGCTGCGAAGTCTATTCGTGATGTCAACTGTGTCAAATTCTGCAACGTTCCTGACGTTTAGATGCCAAATTCGACCATTTTCTTCGGGGATAAACGACCTACATTTAGCTCTGAAGATGGTGGAAAACTTTAACTCATAGATATATCGGCAGCAATGTAGCAGTCTAACTGGTGGAGATATTGAGTAGACTCTACAAAAATCGCTGATACTTGGACAATTTTCCAAAATCTTCCTGGTTTTTATTATTTTTTTGATGCGCCAAATACATATGCGTGAAGGAGCAACTCTGTAAAGACAGAGGGAGAGTGATGGGTGGAATGGAAAGAGTGCAATATGGAAGGAAAATGTGTAGAGGACGGAGGAGAGAGAAGGGAGTGAGGGGTTGGGAGGGGGAGGAAGAATGAAGGGAGAGAGGGGAAGAGGGGAAGTGGTGGAGGGAGCTCTCTGCCATTTGTTTGTGCCCGCTCTCCCCGCCCGCTTTTATTTAGAAATCCCGAGGGGCTCCCTCCCTTCTTTCGTTCCCTCCCCTTTTTTCATCCTCCTCTCCCCTTCTTACGGAGCCGGGAACGAGAGAGAGAGAGAGACTCCCCAAGAGGTCCGCTCCGTCGCCGCTGGTTCGCTCCCCGGATCCCGGCCAACTCCTCCTCCTCCTCCTTGTCTCACCGCTCCTTCGTCCTCCTCTCTTCCTCCTTTTCGCCACTCCTCCTCCCCCTGCCGTTTCTCCTTCCCCCTTCACCCCCCTCATGTCCCCCCCCCTGGAGCACACCTACAAAGTCGTCTCGAGTGCAATAACACACACAGGTAACCAACCCTCCCACGCACACTTCCTATTCTCCACCCATTCCTCACTTCGCTCACGTGTGTCGTGCCCGGCTTGAAAATCCGTTTTCTCGGGCGGCTCGCGTCTTACCGGGTCACCGATTCCTCGCGAATCGTCCGCGACCTCCCCACTTCTACGGAAAAGCTGTTTGCGTTCCAATTCTTACCGACGCTCCATCGAGGAAACATTTTTATGTCGGCATTGGTGCTATATCCTTATAATGATGAAATGGCACTTGGAAAATGGTTGGTAGGTGATTTTGCTGTTAAACCTCTGTATATATGAAAATATTGGATTGGATTGTATATTTGGGGAGGCGACCGACAGGTAAGGTCATTTGCGCTATTGGGGATAGGTAAGGGAGGATGGGTGGATGGAAACCCGGCGTCAGCATTAGCCTGCTCTTAACGAAAGGCGCCAAGGGGGCCACGGCTTAACGTCTCATCCGACAGACCGAGTACTCTACTTGAAGCGCCCTCCACCAGACACTCAAGTAGGGATCGGGTTTCCCCTGAAAAACATCTTTCTCTGTAGGGATTTGAACTTATGGAAATATTAAACTTTCCATTGCTCATTTATATGATTTTGTTGCTCGCAGTAAATCGCATTGAGACGCGTGCTGCGCGGAAAACCGCATTCAACTACGAAACGAGGAATGATGGCGATCGATCGCAACGGAGTGAACTTTAGTGGATGATGTATATTAGACGGCCAAAAACCAGCATCTTCTCATCACTGAAATGAAGAAGCTGACCGCAACGCCGGAAAAAGTGTCGACACAGCGTAACGGAATAGCGAGAATGAAAACCCTGAAAAAGGACTTATTCCAACTTTTCATATTAAGAATATATGGTCTAATTAACATGGATGAATGAATTAATGGGATGGTCTGAGAACATTAATGTGGAGCGTAGCACTTTATGAATCGGAAGAATGGACCACTGGAAACGCTGACCAGAAAAGACTAGAAGCCTTCGAAACCTGGTGCTAGAGGAGTATGCTGAAGCTAAAATGGACGGAAAAAACAAGAAATGATGAAGTGTACAGAAGACAGCATTAGATACATAGCATTAGATAGGGAAGGCTGCAGTCAACCAATCTTAAAACTGAACAGCCGATGAGGTCAAATTATGGTGACCTTTTTCGTTTCCGTGAAGCTCATTATGCGGGATATTTTAGCCGAAGTACTCTTCATTATGCGGGGTATATTCGTAATTGTGCAATGTTTGTCTCAAATAGTTCGTGAATCAGAAAATCCTTGGTACTATCTCCTCATCTATCGGTTCTCTAATAGTCAACAATTTTTTAAAGTTGTAAATGAATATTGACTCATATTTGGTTGGTATATGACCCCGCATAAAAATTAATTGGCTCTTAAATTCTCAATTACCATTTGTTACTTTTTTCCACGACCTGGCTATTGAGCCATTCGAGTGCATTGAGAACCACGGTAACGTGCCCGCCTTCTTCATCTTGAATGCTGCATGGTGAAATCTTTTCGGTGTGCCGAAATTAATAAACTGTGTGTATTCTATATTTTTTTATTTTTTGCCACTTCGCTTCAACACACTTGAGTCATTTTTGCGATTGAACCCCCTTGAATTAAGCGAGAGCGTTCAGACCGCTCGTGGTTGCGCGTTATAATATTCTAGAATACACGAAGTTTATTTATTTATGTATTCCCTGAATTAGTGTTCATCTGAAGTTAGATGTAAATAAATATTATTGTGTAGTCACTAGGTTTTCCTATTTCATTATCTCAATCAGTGCTCCGATAGTGTAAATCGCTTTTTTATATGACGAAGTCTTTGTTTAATTCCAGGTTTCACAGTATAGGAAGAGTCTGCCTCAGGCTCATTGATATCGTTAGAGACTCCAAATATTTTACAGGTTAAATTATTCAATTTACGTCCCTTTCAGTGTATATTACTCATCCATTTATATCTTAATATTTATATCATTCATTGAAAATCAATCACTCATCATTGAAAAATGAATAGGCGATATCAATGACAATAGGTGCATAACCGCCACAGTTAAAGTGCCATAGTAAAAATAAACACTTGTACAATGTCCACCCTTTTATTTTCGTCACCTACCATAGTTTCAGCACATCATGGCATTATTAGGGTGATGGTGGCATAATGGCCCTGATGATGGCATAATGTGCTGAAACCATGGTCGGTGACGAAAATAAAAGTGTGTAAATTGTACCGGTGTGTATTTTCAAATATGGAAATCCGTAGGTTCCAAAAAGTTTGCGCCAATACGCTCTTTTTCAGTAAAATTGGTGTATTTTTTATTAGAACAACGGCCTAAATGAATGAATTTGGAGAAACTATCACCTAAAATTACTGGCATTTGTGATGAAAAATGCTCTCTTAAGATTTGCGCAGCGTTCCTCGACTCCTCGAAAAACACTGCCGGTTCCAAGCACTCTCCACACAATCCCATTATAAATATACTCAATGGGTTGGTTTGCGGCGCTCCTTTGATGCCCCCCCATGACGATCAATTTATTTCGAGTAATTGGGCCATTTCAACAGCCCGATTCATAATAACCCGGAGCGCCTTCAGGCTACCTTCCCAATAGCGTCGGGCGCAGGGCCTATAGTGCACGTGGAAAAGGAGTGCATATTCCCTCTGCTTGGGCCAGCTGGCTTGCACTCTAATCTTATTTTCGTTTCTTTCGATTTTTATCTCCAACACACTTTTTGCATCCCTCTCTCATCTTCATCCCCTTTCGAACGTGAGCATCGAAGGCATCATCTATTTTCTTTTGAGAGCGGATAAGGAGGCCATTACGTCCGTTTTTCCTGGATGCATATTGCAGTTTAGTACTTTTCTCATCATTAGTGCATTATGCAGTCGTATTGAGGGCGTTAGCTTCTCTGCTTTACTGAGTCATTAAGAGTACGTGATTTCAAAAGGTTGTTTTCCTTGGTAATTGTTCGTCTATGCAGTCGAGTTCTTTCATAATGGCATTTTGGAAGGAAGAGGAATGCATTATTTGCGTGGATATACTGCTAGATTGCAAATATTTCTGGAGGATAATCCTGCGTTGTGCTCTTCATGCTACTACACATATAACAGCTGCTATGAATCGTCCACTGACGCTCGATATCACTGTACCTACACTAGAAAATTTGGTGCAAGGTGAGAGGATATCTTTATTAAATATAGCGTAATTTATTATAATTAATCAGCCAGGATGGCGGTGGGGTAATATTGTATTAACTGTTACTGGTATATTCTGCTAATCCTGAGATTGCGGAGGCGAGTCCTGTCGGTGTATTTTTCAATTATCAGGGAATAGGTGGTTTGTGTGTACCTGTGACATTTGATTAAACGCACTAAAAAGGCATTGGGAAATAAGGAAAAAATTTGCTGGATATGTGCACTTACGGCTAACTCCGTAAAGGTTGTGAAAGCCCTCCGCAAGGGATGGTATCATGGCCTTTGGAAATGCTGCATCATTTTATTAATGACGAAATACCGGCTGAAGTAGGTTTATATGATTGTAGGAATAGCCATACTAATTCTTAACAGTCTCAGATTCTTGTGTCTTACAAAAATTCATTCTTCATATCGGCATACATCCTACCTCCCTTCGTCTCATGTGTGAGGCCTATCTTCTTTCTGCCCATATGTAACATCCCACTCTCTGTCAATTCGGCACATCCTTGCCTCTCATTACACCTCCTGATGGCTATAATATTAATGTCCTCCTGAGTTTCCTCTCTTTACCCACCATGCCGATCACTTCCTCATTTGTTTTTCTTTCCGTCCATTGCTCCTCTCTATCTCCACTCTCCTTAACATCCGCATCTCAAAAGTCTTTTGCCAGTGTATCCTCATCATATTCATCTCAGAGTCCACTTAACATCACCATACAACGTTGCTCTGAGTGCTGATTTTTCGCTCATCCGAATCATTTTAAGGATTGATAGATGCTTTCGGAAATCAGTACGGGTAATACGAAAAGAAATCAATAGTATAAAAAATAAAGGAATGAGATTTTTTAGGACATAGAAATCCAGGGGGCCATAAAAATAGGAGCGTATAGACTGGAACTAGAAGTAAAAAGCAATGAATACCATGATTAAAATAATGAAGTGACTACAAATGTACCGGGTCGTCTCCAACTGAGACTATGATCTTAAAGGGGATTTTTCCGCCGGGCGGCGCCTCACCTAAAGCCCAAGCATCGAGTTCCCGACGTGGTGGATAGTGCAGATAACTCCCCTAAGGGCGGAGCCATTGGACAGGTGATTAAGGTGATAAATTGTGATGGGTCATAAATGTGTTTGGCGAATAAGCGCGTGGAGGTGATTCACTGGGCTGGCGCGTCGGTGTGAAAATATTGATGGTCGGGTGGAGGTCCTTCATGGACCCATGGATAATCAAAATATCTTCTTTTCCCGCCAAATCCCGTTTATTCGCGATCTAAAAATGACTATCGGTGCCAAAATGTTTTTATACTCCCTCACTATAAAGAAAAGATTGTGAGTGGTAGGTAACGAATACTTTTTTCGATGAATTTATGAAACATGTTTAATATCTATATGAAAAGTATGAAAAAATAATAACTATATTTATATGATAATGCTCTCATGATGGAAGATGAGAGAGTAAAGTCAGGGGGTTGGAATTCTTACCTCTCCGAGGACTCATGTGCAAATCATGTGTCCCAATCTCTTCTCGTTCTGAGTAGACCTAAAGAGCGTTTTCTCTTTTGCGAGACGGGCGGTTGACGTGTCGACTCCTTGGTTACTTGTACGTAATTTTCGACGCTGTTTCTCCCTTTGAGGCATATATAGTTGGCATTACTTCTAAAATGATCGCTATTTAATCAACTTTACCACTTAATGGTCCTTCTAAGCCATTCGTGGCTTATCAGCAGGTGCCTTTTATAATTTTTCAGATGTGTTTTAATTTTACACCAGCAAAAAATTAGCACTAAATACTATATATAAATAACACTATAGAATTTAAGAAATAAACATAATTTATGTGCATAACAACCATTCCGTTGTGTTTCTCTTAACTTCCCTTATAGATTCCAAATTTTTTAGATCATCACTCATATTATTGAGCAGTTTTGGAACTTAAACACTTTCCTTGCTTTCCTTTGGATAGCGACGAAATGGAAAAATTAGTGTATATAAAGCAAGATCATTTACCATCTCTTCGAAATTAAAGGCTGGCTACTCTTAAAACAGATATCGACTACTTACTGTCCATTAAAGAAGTGGAGTCCGTTGAGTTTGGCAATCTGTATCTTCAAGTAGGGTCAAGCGATTTTTACAAAACAAAGTGAATACTATAGAATAATCATTTCTACGTTTATTGATGCATATAAAATATTTTTACTATCCTTATCTGCACTTTTACGATATTTTTTTGAAAAAAGGCCCAAAAATTCGATGGCCCGAATTTATGTTATCGCCATTCTCTTAATTTTTATCATAGAGATAAGAGATTTTGATATAAGTTAGCCAAACATGTTTCTAACATAACAAAGGAAAAAATGTTTTTATGTTTAGTTTTACACCAGCTGTTGTAAAAGTTGTAAATCTCGGCTGATTTCGAAAATAATGGTGCGATAGAGGTTTGAGTTGTACCGTAGTATTCACAATGACGCCAGATTATAAATATGTACGTAAACATTAGTCAAATATCCTGGGATTTTCAATAATGATTTTTCTTTTTCTGCCCGCCAAACAGCCAAGTTGTGCGGTAGGAGAAGACTTGGAGGCTAGTAGTGCTATGCGCTTTACTCGATTTGACCTTAGTTTTCTCCGGGAATACGGATTATTATTTATTTAAACCAATAAATAATATACGTAAGGAGAATTCATGTTAAGGAAGTGAATTTATGCTGATGTATAGTAAGTTATCGATGGATAATACTGTGGAATAGCAATAGTAGCGCGTAAGCCCATATGCGCTAAAGAAAAATTGGGGTTAGCAAAATTGGCAGACAGGCCACGCCCACATTACAGGTTTTATCATTGACCACCTCTGTCCCTCGGCGTCTACGTCGATGAAATCTCACCTTCATTCCTCATATCATCCTATCCTCTCTAAACCCATCCCTTGACTCATTAATTTCAAATATTCTACTTTGTTAACAACGGACTCAAGGAAAAAAAACTTATAGAACTTATACTAAGGTAATTATGATTTAATAGAAATTTCCAATTGTGTTTTTGTGTATATCTATGTGTTTTTATTACATTTTAGGTTATAAATCTGTTCTCTTCTATATTTTATTAAAATCTGTTTTTTGACTAATATACCGGTATTTTTACATTATATTTTTTTCAATCTGCGTTGATTATATTTTTTAATACTTGACTGGCAATCCGGTGGACACTATAAAAAGAGAGCACCTACCGATAAGCCATAGGCTAAGCAGGACTTAATCTGTTACATATTGTAGGAGGGACACATATCGTATTGAATTAAATTTATGACAAATATTTTATTGAAATGTAACAAATTGAACAAGTATTACGTTATATTGAATAAAATTCATGACTATAAAAATGCTAAAAATAATAAAAACAACCAACCAACCAAAAACAAGGTATATCGCTTTTCGAATTGGTTGGCTGACTAATTCTCTAGGTACGCACTCAGAATTTAACAGGCGTGCTCTCTACGCGGGAGCCCAGTCCTGTGTGCGCATAACTCGAAATACTTGATCGCGCAGAATATTGCTGCGATGGTAACAAGATGTTGGTCTTCGGACATAGTTTCATCCCTCTCTCGTTCCTTGTCTCAAATTAATGTGGTAGTTTTTTTTCTCATTACATAGATGTGAATTTGCGCGCGTTTTCCAGAAGACCTATTTCCGCCGTCCTATGTTACCGGGATAAGTGAGTGAAAACATGGCCCTTATGCGGATTTTGTTATTTTTAACAAATTTGGAGGGCTATTTTTTTGCCCCGTAAGACCCATTTCCACCGATCTGTAACACTTGGGTAGTGTGCGACCTGTAACTCTAGGCGACCTGTAACAGTAATATTCCTCATCATCCTGTTTGTAGTACTGTAAACAAGATCTATTGGAAGTATCAAAAGAGTAATAGTAAAAATTTTCAGTTATTAAGATACCATACTTAGATGCGATACTTAGTGGATCGCGACGTAAGCATTCCGCAGTGGTAGTGACGTTGTTGCCGTGAATCCACCACGGAGCTCCTAGATTATTGCCTTAGAGAATCCTTAGCCCCTGACTCGCTGTTCTATTTTTGACTGACAGATTTTTTTAGTGTTAACTATAAAAATGCACCATGTAAAGTGTGGTTTTATAAAATTGTTTTCATTGGCGATCTTATTTCTCGTACGTCGAAGGTCTCGAGTTGAAATTATCAGGCCTCTCATGGTCAAAGGCAAAATTTGGGTTGGGCTTTGTGCCCCCCTCTGGGATCAAATGGTCAAATTTCAATTGTGCACCAACCCAATTAAACACAATCATATGAAAGGAATGATTTTGTTTGAATTTCTGATTTTTTATGAAAAAACCTAAACCTCAGTTACCGCAGGCTATCCTTGTTTCTCGCAATAGCTTTGTGTGGCATCCTAAAAGGCTTAATTTTGCGACCCTTTCTCCGTTATTTTCATTTGACTTTATTAATTTGCTATCAGTGTATATGATAACCTATCTTAAAAATTATAACGTTCGATGTCCTAAATTTATGAGATTCATAGCTATCGCCATCCGCTGCGAAAGTTACGCAGTTGATCATGTATTTCACGAAGTTTTTTTTCGATTTCATGCTTGAATTTTTGATTTATGACGACTTTACTGGCAGCACGACGTATTAGAGTAGTTATAACATATTACACATTCAAATCAAATGCAATATCTGGCTTTGGAATTCATTTCTGTATGCATTACTTATGAACTGGAAAGCTCTAGCGGTGTAAGAAACTTCTAAGATTATTTTAGTATTTGATTTTTTTTATTGGCGCTATGGTGACTTTTACTCAAGGTTTTGGAGTTCATGCTGCACTGAAGATAGTATCTTTATTCGTTTTAGTATCGAGTACAATCGTCTATTTGCTCTTGCTGCCTTTGAATAGGTTTATCAAGACTTAGATATTTTCTTGTGCTTCCTCTTCTTGCATTCTTCTTGTCTTGAATCACGCTAAATTTCAATCGCTCACCGAGGGCTGTCTCTCATTGAGACTAAATTCAATCGCCCGAAGCCGCGTTTAGTGTTTTTTTTGTTGAACTATCTATTCATCGTGGATGAAACCCCCTCTCTTGCATCTAAGGTGCGTCATTTTTCTCTTCCATTTGACTTTTTTTGTTAGTGTAAAGAGGGCGGCGTCAAGGATTAATAATGCGTGACTTCCTCGTCGCAAACCATTCTCATCCCATGGCTTTAGGATGATATTCACTTTATGATCAGTTAAGTTGGCAGAAATCGTAAATGATGACGTAAAAGATGAATGATATACCTTTCATTGTTTTAATACCTAGCATGCGAATTTCCTCTCCAAATCCATGACTATCTTTGAAAACTGAAAATGAGAACTCTAACAAATGTTAAAAACGGAGAAAATTAATTTTTCAAAATAAACGACTCGAGCTTATTTCCCGCTCTCATTAATTCAGACATTTTATTTTGGTATGTGGAAATCATAAGAACTGTTTAGGCTTCGTCGAGTGTTCCCGAGTTTTTTGTATTCAGCTACGTATTTTGTTTTGTAATAAGGTTGCCCTTTGGATGTATAATCCTGATTTGGACTTGTGGTCTCGGGTTCCTATCCGAGTGAAGCCCCTCCAAGGGCGTTCAGCGTTGCGGTGTGATATTCTGGAAATCGGATATCTCTAGGAAACCATAGGTGGCTCAGGAAACAGGAACTGGCCGATGCGTGGATTTGAAATACACCGAATGAGGACTAGGAATGAGCCCAGCCCTCTCCCTTTCATCGATCTTTGAAGCAAAGAGTGGTTGATCAGGGAATTTGGGTGAAGCATTAAGGGATGGGACGAAAAGCTCTGAGTTCAAAACTGAGAGACACATCTCAGCACTACCAGCGCTCTAAAGTATTGGTTACCGTCGTTTGATGGAAAATTACCCACTAATGAAAAGAGTAAGGAATTTGACCTACGTGTCCAAATGCCTAAATTTCACTTGGTGTTCCGCTCAGCTACGCGCAGTAGAATCAAGTGAAATGCCAGTACCTGAAATAACTCCTGAACATTAAGTAATACCCAACTCCGCGGCCACCTCCGTTAAGCGGTCACCTCTCTAAGCGACTGATTTTATCGGGAACGAAATAAGTTTCCCATGCATAAAAGCAATATAAATCTTGAAAGTGAACATAAATGCAATGGGGTTGCGGGATGAAACTGAGGATAAGACTGCTTTTTGATAATAAAAAACACTTGGTTGTTATTCCACACTTTATTATAAGGAAACGACCCGGGTTTCGGCATGTCATTCCATCTTCAGGTACAAATGGTTGGGTGGCTTACACTTATATAGGAATCAGATGGCCTTGGGATTGCTTGCATAAGAAAAAACAACAAAGGAAGGGAGGGGGGGAAGGTTTCCCAAAAGGTTTGAAAGCATGAGGAAATTAAGGTTGAGGGTCGTGGAGGGATGGTAGTATGACATAAAGTAAAGGTGACTGGGAGGGGAACATAGTGGTCATTACAAAGTTTAGTGGGGCAATTCACAATTTCAAACTGTTCTAAGAAGTCCATTTTACGCCCCTTGTCAATACAATGTAAAATCCTAGGTTCAAAATTACACCAATGGTTTTCGTCACATAAATGTTTGGCTATCCCAGAGGATTCGTCATAATTTAAAAAACATCGTCGATGTTCTTTCATTCTAATGTTAAAATTTCTCCCAGTTTGTCCAATATATTTAATATTACAAGTATCACACTTCAACTGGTAAACACCACTTTTCTGTAAATTGTCATACTTGTCCTTTGTATTAAAAAGCATTTTACCCACTGACACAGGATTGTAAAATGACACTTTGGAATTATGGATTATATTACATAGTTTATATGAGACATGAGGTATGAAAGGCAGCTTGCACCAGCGTGAAGATTTGTCAATATCAACTTGAATGGAAGTTATAAAATGTATAGCTTGTTTTTTGTTAGATCTTTCAATAAGTTTTTCAATCAGTCAAAACCATTTTGTTGGGCAATATACTTAATGGTATTTAATTCCTTGTTAAAGTTGTCCTGGTACATTGGGATACTTGTTAGCCTGTTCACCATTGATTTTAGCGAAGCTGTTTTGTGAATACGGTGATAGTTTGAGTTCATTGGAATAACCACATCCGTAAATGTAGGTTTTCGGTATATTTCGGATAAGAATGCTCTTTTAAGAGAAAATATGTTAAATAACTTTTCTATATTTAACGGGGGGATCAGGTTGGTGTGGTGGCTAGAGTACTGGCTAGCCATACGGGCGGCCAGAGTTCCAATCCCTGCAGAGGGGGATGTTTTACAGAGGACACCGGATCCCTACGTGAGTGTCTAGTGGAGGGAACTTCGTGTACAATACGTATGTCGGATGAGACGTTAAACCGTTGTCCCCTTGACACCTTTCGTTAAGAGCAGGTTAATGCCGACACTGGGTTTCTATCCACCCTTCCTCCCTTGCCTATCCCCAATGGCGCAAATGACCTTAGCTATCCGTCGCCTTCCCAAAAATCCAATCTAATATCTTCAACGGTATCCGGCGAGATATTTTGGCACATCATCGTGAATTTAAAAAGAAAAAAAATTGAATTGACCCCTCGGTTATTTGTTTGTACAACGCGTTTCGACGCATAAAGCGTCATCTTGTGCAAAAAAATTACCGAGTGGGCATTTTAAAGTGTTTTTCTTTTTAAATTAAAAAAATAACTTTCTAGTCTGCTGATTTGTTTTCCATTTACAGCCTTAGTAATGCCACCGCTGGATAATTGCTGTATAATCCTAGTTAACTATTGTAAATATGAGTAGCTGTTATAAGTAGGTACTCCATATATTTAATAATAAACAAGCTGGACTATTCAGTGTTTAAAAAATATTCCTATAGAGAGACGAATGAGTTGCAATAAGTCGAACCTCCAGTTTTTAATGTCATCTCAGAGTTAGGTGTTAGGGAGTGACTCAACAAGGGGGCAAATTTTGTAACTCAGCAGCTTCTGATTCAATATTTCCTGCTCTAGCAAGACATGAATTTATTTTTCCTCCTTTTCAACTTAATTGTCTTTCATTGGTTCCCTGGATTCCGTGCCTTGACGTGTGCGCTCCTGCCTCGCCATGTGATAGAATCACTGCACTGTCGTAGGGAGTCAAAAATTATATCGTATGAAAAAATATGTACCTGAAATTTTTGAAGCGCTCTTTTTTTTCTTTCGTTTCATGAGAGCGTTTCTGGGGACAGTTCAGATGAACAGTGCAGATGGAATTGTCTGTGCGCGACGACTTAGCAAAAAGTAGTGGGAGTAACAAGAATAATACGAAAATAATTCAGAAGACTCGGATACAAAAGCAATTTTTAAGAAAATTAAGCTCGATTAAGATAAATAATTTTCTCAATTCATTTTCTACACTTGATTAGGTTATATGTGCCTCAGAACCCAAGATTTATCTGTAATTACTCTACAACTGGTCGCAATTTGGCCGCTGTAGGATTCTTACACAGGGATTTCTGTGAGCAAAGACGACCTTAAACACGAGTTATTCGCTGCACGGCTTGTCGTTTCTTTATTTCCATAATTTTTACGTTGCGTGTTCTCACAAATATTTCTCGTGTTTTAATTTGGAGGATCGAGAGATTTTCGAAAGATTTGTAAAAGGATTGAAGTAGTTTATTAAGTCGAGAGTAGTTTTCTATAATTTTCTAGCATCTAAGTTACACTGCGTATCACTTTTTAGGGAAATCTTCGTCTGCCATAATGAATCAATAACCGATTTAAAGTATCTTTTTGTCATTTCTGATTTAAATTTTATTTACCAAAAATAATTTTGAATATTAAACGTTCCATACTGTATCTATGTATGTATATAAGGAGGTTCGTAATTCTCAAAAACTCTACTTTTAGGAGTAAAACTGTGCTTCGTGAAGCATAATTTTAATGTGGGTAACAAAATATTGCGGTAAAAATCCTAAAAAATCAGAGGGTAAAGTTTTATTGAATTTTGAAACCTTACTGTGCTCATTTACACCAACTGAAAATGTACCTCCATGGCTTTTAGAATTTCATGCATGAAGATTAAATGAAAAAGGAAAGGTTTGGAAGCAAATGTTGTGCTCTCATCAGTTGGACCATTCTAGCGTGTGAAAACAACAGTGAGGACTATCATTCACATCTCAGTTGCGAAAGTTTTGATGAAGGATCTTCTCTTAAGTTTCCTGTTCGAGTTTATGAAGCTGACGGAGTAGTATTTTTCCTCCGTGTAAGTTGGAGGCATCTCTTAGGATGAAACAGGAAGGGCACTTGAGCAGGCGGAAAAGGACGGGGTTACACCCATTTTCACTGCTATCCGGTGCTATTAATAGTCGGCCTGGGAAACAAACAACAACAAGAAAAACATCTTCTCGGCTTCGTTCCTTAAGAAATCTGGTGAAGGAAAGCCGTATCTCATCATGTTTGTCGGAACCTTGAGTTGTTATAATCTTCTTAGTTATATTAATATATAGAGGTAAAACTTCCCCTCAGGAAAAAAATCTTAGAAAAAGAATTGCTTCGGAGGTTGGAACCTAAAAACTGATGGAGTGAAATATCGACGAAGGTAGCATGGAAAATGGTGGCTTTTGTGGTTACAATAGATAGCCGTAGTTTATCTTCTAGAAAGAATTATATCCCACCAGTCCTTCCGGTAGGGTTCAGGCTCCTGACTGAGTACTATGGAGTAATCATGACCACTGAGACGATAATTTTTATGTTAATTCCATAATCTCCATATATTTATCCCCAGGGCTGGAAAAAATACAGGCCGAGGAGTATTTGAAATACAAAATACTGCTCTCAATGTATTTGAAATACAAAATGCAGGACGTGTATTTGAATTTCAAAATTCAAATGTATTTCAAATAAATATTTTAAAATACTTGTGTTTGAAATACTGCCCAGCCCTGTTATACCATATTTTTCATAAATGTCAACGTCTGAACCAAAAAAGAAGTTATATAATAAACGCGGACTGATTCCACACTCTTATTCGTTGTAACATCGACACTGTTGTCTCTAAATAATCAGATTTATGGATTTTGAGGATTGGAACAGTTCTGACTTTTGATGGGGCTTAATGCTCAATTATTATCATTTAAACGATCAATTTGGATTTGTTGGTGATATCCTTGTTTAAAAATCAATATTTCTTGCGACGACTTCCAAGCAGTCCTAATTATGATATTTGTTTATATTACATCATTAAGTGCCAAATGCTCAACTGTTATAATTTAAACGATCACTTTGGATTTGTTGGTGATATTATTGTTTTCAAATCAATATTTGTTGTGACGGCTTCGAAGCAATCCCAAGTATGATGACCGTTTAGATCATATTATTATTAATGTATTAAATATTCGATGATAATTGATGATGCAGCCGTATGTGTTGATGTCGGAAAATATTTCGACAAGTACAGAGTACTTGGAAACCGTAAATGTTTTCAATATTCTTTTCTACCAATTATACACTTAAAAGAGTCCGATTTCAAGTACAGGGTTGCTATGTGTATTTCTTTCCTTTGCTTTAAAACATTAACTTAGACGTTCATCAAAGGTTCTCAGTGCTCATCCTTTTATTTGCACAAATTTTATTTTTCGAAAACTTATTCAGTGCCGTTGTATGGATCTCATAGTGATAATTATGTGAATTGCAGAGCAGTATCTCTGTCCCTATATGGAGGTTGTACATTTACCTCTTTCGTAAAATTTAAGTTCTCCAGTTTGATTCCCTAAAACTTTCCAGCAGTCCTTACCCGCCCCAGGTTTTTCCCGTGTTTTCCCATTTGTTTCTTTGCAGACACCTATTTTGATCGCCATTGTTCTCGCGTTTGGTTCTCCTGAGATGTTCTTGACTCCTGATTTTCTTTTAACCTTCCCCCCTCCTCTCCCCGGAAGATATTAAACCCCTCCTTGCCAAGGGCAGACTTCCATGTGTTATTGCCGCCAGGGGGATGTGTTTTGATGTCGCGCCTGGAGGAGAAAGAGCGTGAGGGAACAACAAAGCAACGTTGGCGCCAATCGGGTTCTTTTGTCGGAAGAGAATTGACTACCATTGGCTCTCTCGTGAGTTAAGAGGGAGAAAAATGAAATAGGAAGTCGCTTATGGCTTGTGGGGGGTTCGAATCGACCGAAATGTTGACACCACAGCATTGAAAAAAATCGTGAATTTTATTCCCTCTCCCCTCAAAATTAACTTTATAATAATAATTTGTAATTGGTTGATTAGTCATAGGTTTCAGATCAACCAGAAATTGAATTTCGTTGATGACTGAAAGCTATGATTGAAAAGGAGAAGAAGTGGAAACCGTTATCGACTTCTTAGTCATATTTTGGACACATCAGCTGATATATTGATGTTGTTTTTCCCGCGAACGATAAGATACGATGTCAGATGTCAATGAGACTTTTAACTAGGATTGTTGATGGGTAAAGTAGTAAATTATTTGATTTACTCCCTTATGCTATTATCCATATCTACAACATGGTGCGCAAAACACGTCTGTTGTACGTTTTCTGTGTAATTCTTGTATCACTGTGTTATTTTTGTATCCCTGTGTTATTGACGTAGTTTTAAAAACATTAGTGATAAGTATTAAGTACATAAGTATTTATATTCATCCATTTCAAATTACTCAGAGTACATCTTTACATTTCACAAAATATGGATTAATTAGGTATCCACTTAAGACATTGCCTGTACATTGGATACCTCAAAAATTGCAATTAAATATTGATTTGAATATGTTAGAAAAAAGCTGAGACCGATTACATACGTAGACAATATATAATTGATAAATATGGCAATTTATTCTTTTCATTTAAACTAATCATGTCATGCATGCTATCTCATAGTGACTATATTACTCCTTTAAACAAAAAACACATCTTAATTATTAGCTCAAAATAGCCATCTTTTTACCTTATAAGAGTTGAAATATCAAACAGTTTAGTTTCCATTCATGTTGAATATAAACATACCCTAAGCGGCTTACGCTGATTTATTATCTTTACTTGTCGGTTGTACTGGCGTCGAGAGGCAAAGGACGTAGAACGCTTAGTAATCACGGATGGGATAAAATATAATTGTGTCAAATGAAGTACCTAAAAATGATCTATTTCTATCCGACCAAGTTGAAAAATTAGGTTCTAGATCCTAGTGATAGAATCGCTTATAACTTAAGTTGACGTTTTTCACCTCTTTGTCTTTTCGTTCTTTAATTCATAGCTGGGAATAATATGCTCCAAAGCCAATGAATTGGTTACATAAATGGATAAGCTGGTAAATGACCAGGGAGTAGAATAGTTATAGTTCTCAGTAGAAAAGTAACTATGACTTGTAAGGAATAGCCTTACACTCCAAGCTGAGTAGACTTATACCTTGGAATTTGTTATTTTAAATTGTTCGTCAAGTGAGAGAGGAATGACCACGAAAGATGAAGTTAGTGCCCGAAGCCTTTGAATTGGTTCGTTAGTTTTAGCTTTCTCCCTCTTATTAAAGGCAAAAATAAATTGACTTACAAGTATGCGTCTGTGGGAGTTCCTTTCGGGGTGGGCTCGTCAAAAAACTAGAACTAGTAATTGGCGTTTCACTTTAAATATTGTCGATTTTTCCTTTTTCTCCCATCTTTCCTTTTCATCATTATTTCGATCACCTCTCTATCCCGCCTGTAGTATTCCAGCTTTGGGAGATTTATAATCTTAGAGTTGCCATCAATGGTATCCAATCATAGTATAGCGTAGTTATCTGAATAATCAGTATTATTTGGCGGCACGCACTCCGCTCCTACTTCCTTGTTTAGGGGAACGCTGTCGGGATACACGACAAAGCCACTCTAAATTTACAAACGCGCCTTATCACGCTCAAAACCTAGCTAATCTCCTCCCACCCCACTCCAACCTCACTTGCCCCATATGCGTGTCACCTTTTCCTTCCTCCCGAAAAATATCGCCTTACACACTTCCCCGTTCAACTTATCCGCACTCGAGGTCGCCGCATACGCACCTCGCCTACACGCTTGCGAGGGAAAGGAAATAAAAGACGAGCGGCGGAACTCTTTTTGGCGCCGTCGAAACAGGCACTTTGCGCCAAGAGGTCTCGAGTCTCGGATAAACCCCTTCCCCCCCTCTGCCTTCCTCCCTCCGTCCCTCCCTCTCTCTCTTTCTCTCTCCACCTCCTACCTCATCCCCTCTCCTTTTCTCTCTCCTCAGCCTCCCTCCTTACCTCATACTCTCCGCCGTCGAATCACTTCGTTCACGCGGCCTATCCGTCAGGCAACTGCTTTCCTTGTGGTTAAGGGCCATCTCGGCTCTCGCGTGCCTCAGATGCTGTAGTTTGTACGCGCATAAATTGCTAGGTGCTATTCACTTCTAAGGTTTTGGAGATAATGACACTTTTTGAGACATTTAATGGAAACCAATTTTCTGCCAAGTCCCATCTTTAGGAAAATATACCTTAATCAACTATATCAGTGGGTTTTTAATCTTATCGTCGTTTGTAAAGAAAATGTGTCGTTTCTGAGATGGACATAATTGAAGCTGGAAATGTCAATTTTCTCAACATCCCATTGCGTTATGGTTTTACATACGCATAGAAGTGGTAGTTTTACTTTTTAATCGTTGCCGATGATATTACAAGACACGTGAATTGTGTTTGAAGACTTCCCCACTACGTGGAATGAATGAAAATAGGGAAACTTAAAATTAAATTAATACAGCTTCACCTATAAAGCACCAAGAGAATCTTTCCGATTATGACTTTGAAAATATTTTTTTTTGAGCTTTTTCGAGCGTCGACATGTAACATCATAGCAGAATAAAATGTAGAAAAAAATATTATTGTCAAATTAAACCGCGTTTATCAGTGGAATAACGGAATTTGCAGTTAAAGGAAGGTCAGATTAGTGGTCAAAGTATACAGTTCCTTAAAAAGATTCATATTTTCTGTAATATGGTTCTTCGCACCAAAGTAGTGTCCATATTTCGTGGACCGATATTTCGTGATCCATAACTCAGGCCGACTCCTTCTTTATTTCATTGTGTTTCAAAGCAACGTGTTTAAATATTGAGGAATTATCATGTACACAAAAAGAGACATTATGAAACTATGGTGGCTTTATTAGCTATAACGCGTTGTTCTTTGAAATATAACGCCAAAGAGTGCTGTGTAATCTCAGCATGATTCAGGAATATATTTAGTTTTCTTTTTGATCTTGCAATGGTTTTATGCGTCACAGCTTCTAACCCTAGACGATCCTAACACAAAACATGACATAAAGTCTGAGTTGCGATTCGAACCCTCGAAGTTTAGGATGCGGTGCTGGCTTATTGCTAACCTGGACACCGCTGTCGACGCTTTCCTCCACCAATTCCCAATTTTTTACAATTATTGCTCTCCCACCCAAGGACCGATAACATATATCAATATTTCGGGGTATTCGATGATGTTGCCTGACACTTTAATTTTGTTTGGTGAATTTTCCTTGTGGACGGTAACATGTGTAATGTTTAGATGCCCCGAAGGTACCCTAATCTTATTTATCTTTTGCATTAAAGAATGGTGGTGAAGGGAGCAAAATTAAACTGGTCCCCCGGGGTTGTGTTTGCTCGTCTGTGTATTTTTATGTGATGATGCATTCATTTATGCCGACGTAAACGCTTAGCTGATGGCGAGGAGTGGAGAGCTTAAGTAATTGTCCAGCAATTTACTCTCCCTATTGATGATCCTCCCCTGTCGTATGCTTAGGCAATTTATGAACGTTATTGTTTATCTTATCTTACCGTCTAGTCTAGACTCCTCAAAACGGCTTATTTTGGATGTGTTATGTGCGATTTCCATAGCGTATTTTGCAAGGTATTCGAACTGTGAATATACTATAGATTAATTAATAATGAAAACAGGTATATTGTGCAAAAACTTAGATTTTTATGTCATTAATTGCATAAAGTAGAGCAGATATTCCATTTTGAGGATTAATATTACAGATGGTGGCCAGATGGGATGTAATAATAGGGATGGCGGTCATGCATAAGTTATAACGTTGGTGTTATGTTAACCTAGTAGGCTAGCTTACTTCACCTGTGAATATCACTCGTGTGAGTAGCACGTAAAATGGTGTAAAGCAAGAATATTGTTATAATTTACAAATTGAAAAGGGAAATAATTGCATGATAGTTTCAAATACATGCTTAGTATTAACATTTTCTCATAGGTCGACATTTAGGGAATATTTGTCATCCTCAAATTCGAAGTGGGTCGAAGGAATTATAAATTCTTAATGAAAACTGGAAATAATACTCATTCATTCTCCCCTGATTTTTTTCATTCCCTTAAAGTAAAAAAATCGTTTCATCGGGATCAGGTGCCACTAATGCTCATTGTGAGGAGAGCTTTCTTGCCTAATGTAGTTGTCTAACACCTTTTCTTCCTTGGAATTTATTGACCCTCCCTCATCTCCTGAACTTCAGGCTAAATTATGAGTATATTCCATTAATACGTAAACACGGGACATGAAAAAGCAGAAACGTCCCCCACCAAAAAGTTTTTTTAACGTAAGATAAAAAGACCTAAGTGAACAATTTTCGGGATTTACGGCTTCTTCTTGTGCCAGTATTCTTCAAGGAATGTGGGAAGAAGAATAAAGGCATCCTATCCTGTTTCTCCTGTATTCTTCTCTTCTTCTGAGGAAGGCTAACCTGCAAATACTAAAAAATTTGGAACACTTTTCACGTGATTGTCCTTATTTTGTATTCAAAACTGCTACACTTGAGACGTACAGTAGATAAGTATATTCGGATAGATTGTCCCTTGAAACCAGTGTTTA
This sequence comes from Ceriagrion tenellum, assembly GCA_963169105.1. Classification (NCBI taxonomy): domain Eukaryota; kingdom Metazoa; phylum Arthropoda; class Insecta; order Odonata; family Coenagrionidae; genus Ceriagrion; species Ceriagrion tenellum. The sequence continues at coordinate 91,963,779 of OY720632.1, read as the reverse complement.
CTAACAAATACATGGGTTTACGGAATGATTATCGCTTGACACATTAAAGGATTTTTTTGCGATTATACGTTGAAACACTTTGTAATTTCCTGATGAGATTTTTATTTTCACAACCCAGATTTTGTCATCATCATCAGGTGAACGAAACCTGGGTCGCGAAACCTGGCGCAGCGATGAAATCTGGGTCGCGAGAAAAACAATCTCTAGTGAATATTCCTAAGTGATTCAATTTATAATCATGAAGTTATTCTACAAATTCTACGAACAGAAAGTCACAATTTTTTTGCGATTATGTTTGCCCATATATTCCTTGTGCAGTGGTTGTGAGAAATGTTACTCCAACTTGTGTAGGCTGTTGGTTCCTGCGCTCAACCTCTAATTCCATCACCGCGTGTTCTATTCCTCGCTGGGACACGGGTGTTGCGCTATCACTTGTTGCTTCACCCCGTGAGAGACGCGATCCCCGGTGAAAGTTAAACGGGAGCCCCGATGTGCATAGCAACCAGCCGCATCCGGCGTTCAAGAAAGGAGGACAAACAGGGAGAGAAGAATGGGAAGATATAAGTACTACATTTGGGCACGCAGCGGAAATGCTCTTTTGTCCTAAGATAAGTATGTGTGACAAAAAATAGACTTTCAGAAACTTTTACGAAGCCCACTGAGATTGAACTGAAAGGCCTTAAAATAGATGAAGATAAGGATGCATTTTCCGTTTACATATTTCATACCTACGCTCTCGTCCGGTGCCCGCGGGGTTGAAAAATTTCTCATCCACCCGGATATGGTAAAAATAGCAGAGATTAAGGCTTTTAACAAAATATTGTTTATAGTTTGTTTTTTCGACATTTTGCTTCGGCATTATTTCTAGTTGACGCATTTTATATAGCTTATATCTTTTACCGGTATGCAATGTAATTTACCAGGTATTGGCGGTCAAAGTAGGGCAGGAGTTTCCGGTCTCAAAAACCGTGTCATTTTTCTACAAAGTCCCTTAAAAATAAAATAATTTGGCTGTAAAAAGTCTATGCTTTAAGATGAGAGCCAAAATATTTTTCTTCCGTTTTGCTGTTTATTTCATTGTTGTCCATTGTTGTTGTACATTGCAATGATATTGACTTATTCCCTAGAATATTAGCGTGTTTATTTTTTTAATCGTCTTGGTGTTTAGAAGAAACTCACAGTCTTGAAAATGGCGCTATATTCGTGGAAACCGGCTGATAGAAAAAAGTTGTGAAATTGTATATACATCTTTTTCACAATGAGTTGATATAAGGTGACGCCCAATGGATTTCGTCAGGAAGATTTGCGAATATATGTGGAGAATCATAAATTCGATGGTGACTGGCTTCACTTTGTAAAAATCCATTTTGAATAAATTTCAAAATTATTTGGTAAATGGAATATACATTTTCGTAGTGTTTTATTCTCAGTCGACCGGTTTCGTCGCATAAGCGACATCATTAGGTGGTGATGATGTCGTCTATGCGTCGAAATCGGTCGACTATGAATAAAACACTGTGAAAAAGCACCAAGTAATTTTGAAATTTATTCATCTGAAGAATCGTCTATCATGCTTTAGAAAGTACTTCGTTTGACTCCCAATATAGGCAAAATTGATGAAAATGATATTGACATTCTGTAGAAAATTACGGTGTTTGTTCTCTTAACCGTCTTGGGGTTTAGAAGCAACTACAGTCAATTGACAGCGTATTAAATGAGACGAAAGCCTCAAGATGATTTGTATTTTTCCCCTCCCTGTCTTTGGGGATTGTACTTTTCTCTATCATTAGCCTGTCTCAAAATTTGGGCTCTGTTCATCCCCAGAGATTTTTCTCTGCGGAGTCTTCGTGTCCATCGTCTTAGACACTTCAACGTTTAGAACATCTCCAACGAACGTCGAAGTCCTGGCATGGTCGAAGCGAGGTGAGAGAAGAGAGAGTACGGAGGGTGTATTTCTCAAAATAAATCGGCGTGAAAGAGTCTCTCATCCATTTTATTCTCTTTCTCTCCTCCCCCTCATCCCCCCGTCTCCATTATCGCGTCGCTGCTCTTTTGAAGTGTTCTCAAAAGACGTGCGTCCGTGGACAATGGATGCGGCGCCACTCTCGGTTTATGCTCGCGACGTTCGCTCGTTGCGCAAGTGCCCCCCGTACTCTTTTCGTCCCCAGAAATCCTTTCTCTTATTCGGGCTGTGTTTCTTCTTGCTCCGGCGCACGTGTGGCTCGGAGGATAAAACCTTCGGCGAAACTCGCCCCCCTCTCTTCCTTCCCTACCGCGTGGCATTCGAGATGTCTCACGCTCAAATGGCAAATCCCCTTCGCCTTTTCCGTGAGTCGCGCGACATTTCCACGGCAGAAGTGAGGTGAGCTGGAAGAGTTTAAGGTTTGCTGGGTAGAGGTTTTGAGATGAATTCAAATGCAAATCACATTGTTGTTCGAATGTATATATTTTGCACATTGTCTCCTGGAATGAGGAGGAGACACTCCAATGAGCAAAATTCTAAATGCGGTACGTGCATAATATTTATTCTCTATGTTTGACTAGTTTACATGTTAGAAGAATTTCTTATGAAGTCAAACACATAATTACTTTTTGTATACGTTCACTGCCTTCCTTAATATGAGCCTTTAGTGTTTCATAAAAATTTGAAAAAGGCACTTGATCCAAAACGGCTTCTCAATGATGGAACATCAATGCACAGTATCGCATCTCTGCTCTTCATATGTTAAGTTGGGAAGGTTAAAGATATGCTTGTTCGTATTCTTTCATAAAGGAAAATGAAAACAATTATTTTCATGTAATTTGATTAAAGCAACTGAACTTCTCGCTAATGTGTATTATTTCCATTAAACGTTATCGTTTTTTCGATTTCAGGTTGGTCCTGTCCATTTGAGAAGAAGGACTTCATATGCAAGTACCTCAAAAAAACATTACAAGTTTCCAATATAAGGGATCATTCACCTGGGATTTGATTGGAGTTCAGATACCCAAAATTAACACTGCATGCGGGAGCTAACCAGTTAGCTTTCTCATTCTGGGGGTTCTGATCGAATTGCACTCGACAGCCCTGGGTGAGATCACGGATCGTAACCTTTCTCAGGGGAACACAAATTTTTCATTTCAAATTTGGCAAATTCTATTCATAAAGGTCGCTTTACACGGTACATTTTATTGTACAAACGAATGTACATATTCCTTATGAAGGAAATTGTACCGTGTAAAGTGGCAAATTGTATGATTGTCTGAATGACTTAGCGGTAAATAGAACATGCTCTAATTCCTTTCAGTTTCTTGTACATTCTATGATACATTCTCTATGCTTTCTTGCGCAGCAACTGCAGTGCAATTCATATGGCGTTCTTTTATTTGTCTGAAAATTCTTGATAGCTATTCGCTGCGCATCTGAATAGCTCGAAAAGTACAGGCATGTAGAGTTTCATAGGTAATTAAATCATAAATATCATGATTTCTCTTTAATTTGCATTGAGTAGAAGACCTTGAATCAGTAATGCGACACAGGATCAAAAATGTGCGTAACCCTGTCGTTCTCTGTATCGGGGAAGAACAAGCGATTCTCCTTGAGGAACGCTGAGGGGCTTTGCGGCAAAATGCAATCCATTATACTGCCATATAAAATGCATTAAAATATTTTGCTCAAGATGATCAAGTCTTATCTTTGTTATTATCTTTTTTACCTTGACTGAGCGTCGTTTCAAATACGGCAAACAAGGCCCCCTTAGACTGTCTTCTGTTTTTAATCACTCAGCCTTTTCTGTGCACGTCTGCTATTTGTAGTGACGGGTGGGTGAAACTTACATCAGCGAATCAATAAATGACTCCGCATGCCCTGAAATCAAGGCAAGAACTATGTATAAACCACATTCATGCGTCTAGTTCTCTACTCTTCTTCCCTTCCTTTCCGTCGGACTGCCCCAAGCTGACGATTTTCATGGGAATATTTTAAGTGTCAAACTTTTCACGGATTAAGATCAAATGAGTGATTTTGGAAGGATAATTTAGTAATTAATAGTAGTTTTTCTTCATATTCCCACAGTGGGAAATGTATTTAGCACTCTGCAGCTGAGGAGTTAGTAAATGAGCTGCATGCATGCTTAAGGCTACCATTAATTACTGAACTGTTCTTCTAAAATCACTCATTTGTTCTTAATCCGCGAAAAGTTTAAATCTAACATATTCCCATATAAATTGTCAGCGGAGTGAATCTGTCTGTCGGGAAGGAAGGGAAGGAGAGAGGAGAAATAGATGGTTATATGTGGTGTATAGATAGTTCTTGCCTAGAGGAAACCTCTCCGCCGTGACGTAGGCAGGCTCACTGCCACGGCATTCGCGACGCTTAGACGCTGGGAGGGAGGAAGCCGGAAGATGTGCTATTCCAGAGTCGAGAGGTGGAGGTTTAGGAGAGGGTGATTTAAGGGGTTAGGGGATTGATTGTGCAGAGAGAGAGAGGGGGGGAAGAGGAAAGGCAAGGGGCGCCAGAGATGTCGCAGCGGATTCGCAGTTGTAAAGGTTTCGACTCACCCTTCGAGCGTCGAATAAACAGAGACGGATCCCCATCGCACTCCCCTCTAGCTGCTCGGTCCAAAATATTCCCCCTAGAGCTGACGTCACCGGTCTCTCCCGCCAGTTTAAATGAGGCGACTATTTTTCATTGCTCGCGGCTTTGTGCGAATCTGTGGTTGTCAAGGATTGCTGTAACTTCATTCAAAGAGGGAGGGAGAGGCCATGAGATATGCACAGTAAGATATTGTCGGTTGATGTGGTGACGTATACATATTTGGAAGTGATTGCGACGATGATACACGAAACTGTCGTCAGGATAAAGGAGAAAAATAATTTGGAATGTTGAATTTAAAAAAAATATTAAGGTCGAGTCGTTTGGATAAAAAGTCTTGATGGGAAATTTCGTGTGAAAATTATATTTTTATTTCATATTTTAATGCAATGATTGACTTTCGTGCATATGTACTGCCCTATCAGTCATCAGCATTGGTTCTTTAATCCTAAGATTGGTTGACTAGAGCTCTCCACCCTCTTCTATCTAATGCTAGTTCCCTTACCCCCTGGTATTTCTTCCTTAGTACTTGCTTCTTTATTTCGTCCATGAACTTATTCCTAGATCTTCCTCTGGGGACTTTTTCGTCTATTTTGCCTTCAATTATCCTCTCTACAAACACATTGTGTCTCAGAGTGATTCCAATTCATCCAGTTCTTCATTTCTCTATGGTGTTCCGTATGGTCCTTTCCTCTTCTACCCTGTTTGTACGAAAGTGAAAAAAGTAACTTCCTTGTGAAGTGTTACTCTTAGATCAATCCCCCGGTATTGGAACTGTACACCAATTTTATGTTACGGGTGTAAATTCGTAGGAAAATGGAGAATTATTTGAAATTCATCATCAATAATGTTGCAGAGTGAGTGTTGAATCACGGAGGGTAGAGGTTCTATCATATCGCGTTCAGTAATCCATTGAAATGATTTGGGTCTCTTCAATTAGTGCATGTTCCTCCATGAAATAAGTCTTTATTTCTTGCAATCCATGCAAGACTACTATGTTCCAAAAACAATATTTCTGGCTCAGGAAATCAAAGGGGCCGCAGTAAAATAATTAGTTAAAGCTCATTTTTGAAAATCATATTTTGCCGCAAGAAAACATCTCCCACGAAGGAATACATGAGCATAAATAGTTTGTGGCAAGTTTTAAACCTAAGAGATGTTCGTAATTCTTAAAAAATGAGCAAAACGCGGAATCCATCGCATCTTTTGTGACATAATTTTCCTTATTTTGGGCATTTAAATTGAATAATAGTCTGCTGTGGCTTCCTTGAAGCCCGTTCTTCATTGTGTTGCCATCTTTGATGGAACGCAGGGGCTTATCACCTTGTTCATACGTATTCCTCTAAATTGCAATGAGGATTAGGAAGCCAGGGTAGCGAAGTGGTCTGCGCATTGCCCCGGAAAACTAAAGATCCGTGGTTCCTTTCTCATTTTTTCTCATGGCAATTTCATTGTATTTCATTTTGTGATAGAAAGATTAAAATTTTCAAGTCGGTAGCGACATTAATTCATGTATTACCGTTTTGGATCACTCTACCTCAAGTGATGACCTTAATTAACCCCCTTATAACTCCTGCCCCTTACAAGTAAGCCGCTTTTCAGCATTGGAGATATTCTATTTTCATCCCTCTTACTCTTATCGAGGTTTTACCGGTGGAAATATGCGTGGATGAGATCGCGTGTCAAAAGACTCATACCTCGTCCAATTCTTAAAAAAATATTTTAATTTTAACTGATTCAATATAATTGATTCAATTTATCAAAAATTGATCATGCGCCGAAGAAGGGGGATGGCGGGATGGATTGAGTCGTCAGCGATGTGTTTGAGGAGCCAAAACGACAGAGGGAGTCTGAAGGAGGCTGAGTACGGCGGGAAAGGGAATAAAATAAGGATCATTACTGAGTTATTCCTCTTGTTATCCTTCTCTCTGATCATCTTTCTTGACTACTTCGCGTCAAGCGCGGCTCACTCCTCTCCCTGCCGCCGCTCCCTTCCCCTCCCTCCCCGCCACACACAAGAACCCTTTTCTCGTCTGCGGGATCGCTGTAAACACGAGGGTTCTCGTGCGGAGTGATTGACTTGCGAGACGCATTCTTGGCGGCATCCGGGCCCCCTTGCGGTCGCAACAAAAGGATCTGCGGATATTGGTTCCCGCGAGATGGGAAGTAGGAGGAGGCTAGGGATTTACCTCGGGGCGTGGGGTGGGTGGAGAGGAAAAATATGCAGGAAAAGTTTATTTTGGTAAATGATTTAGGTGATTCTGCAGGGGAAAGGATACTCTCTAGAAATTTTCGGTGAAAACCTGCAGTAAGGAAAAGTAGGAGAGAGCGTTGAGAACACCTGAGTTTTGTAAGATGGCCCAAAAACTGAGAAAATTGGTGCTGCCATTAAGCCTATAGCTTATTTTCAAGGAAAATGCTAATCGTTTTTGCAAACAATAGCATGTTATGATATAGCATTGAAGTGGTAATTTCCCACGTGACGCCCATAAATTAATTAAAAATCTTCGCTGAGTCAATTGAGTTTTGTGGAAAAAGAATTTCCGCAGGTTTAAATTCTTTTGAAGCGAATTGGAAATAGGAAAGCGAATAGGAAATCGCTTGGTATTAAGCGCCACAAATATGAAAAATAACAACTTTTGCATCTCGATCTAACGACTTATAACGACTAAATGAGTGAGGTTCTCACGAGATGCACTACAAGATGATACATCGCCTCGGGTGCAGAGAAGGGGGGAAGGGTTGTGGTAAGAGGTTTAGTTTGGGTAAGACAGAGGATTATTTTCTCAGGAAGAAGATAGCTTGCTGTGGAAAACAGCTATGAATCCGAAGATACTTTTTTAATTTTCATTTTATATTTTATCAGCTGATTAATAAGTTTTCGAAATTATTATTATTTCGAATTAATTATTATTAAAAACAATTATTCGAAAAGAAAAATTCTAACGTCCTAATTTCTTGCGTATCGTCTTGCTTTCCCTACTGTACGCTGTCCGCGATTAGTTTCCTCTAAAAAGTTTCATATCTTTCTCCTCTTCATATTTCATCCAGTATTCCTATCCTCTTTCGTCCTCTTTCACGCTCCCCTGTGTTCTCCCCACTATTGCTCTCTTCAGCATTCCCTACACCTTTCAATACGCCTTTTATCCGTCTCTTCTTTCTCTTCTGAACCTCCGCCACTAGCTCCCTCTCCTCTACAACCATATTCAATATACCTCCTCATTCATTCTTGCCACCCAGGTCCGCATCTCAAATGCCTCAAGACTACATACATCCTCCCTTCGCATTTCCCTAATCCCCGGTTCATGCAACACCTCGCCGAATATTAGAGTTCTCACTGACCTTTTATTTACGGCTCTTCTCAGTTCCCCCTTCGGAAATACGGCTTATGGATTATAATAATTATCATTGAAGGCACACATTGAGAAGATCAGATACGCGTATAGAAAAAAATTACTAGGTGATTGATGGTACGGGGAAGAAGACCGAAAACTTATTAAGCCAATGGCGATGAGGAAGCAAAAAGGAGTCGAGTGCCCTCCCTCGACAAAAAGAGTCGTCATCTCGAGGCGGAAGACAAAGGGTCGGCAAGGAGTGGGAGAAGATAAGTCGAGAGGAGGAACGGAGGAGGAGAGGGAGACGGGCGGAGGAGGACTGATGAGAGAAAGGATTGACGTGGGAAGGGTGAACAGGGACGAAGGAGTCGTGTGAAGGAGGTGACGAAGCAGACGGAGTTTTGTTTGTTGTTATAGCGAGTAACCCTCGCACTCTCCCACCCTCCCGGCTTTCAAGCAGCTGCTTCATTTCATATCCCCGCTCACATCCGTGCGTTTTTATCTCTACCCTCATTAAAAGAGTTTATGTCATGATACGAAATTTGTCATTTTTTATAATTTAGGCACCTTGGTTCCGGCATTTTTCTATACACTGACTCCAGCAGAGTTCATAACTTTCAGAAATATGTTTTCCACGAAGCCCTATTGAATCAACATGAGGTTAATATTCATTATTCGGCGTTACAGTGAAAATGAATTTGTCATCGTCATACCAATTTTTATCGTGCGCTAAAAATTGCGTATTTTCCTGTGAAATTAAACCAGTTTTGGCCCTAATTTTCTCTGTTTTTATCTTATAACAAAAGTGTTTCCATGTTTCCCGACAAAATACAATAGCAATGTGATTAATTCCGCAAAAACTAGTCAGCAGCTAAAGGTTTCGAGAGTTGATAAAGATAAAAAGTGGAAAGTTAAATTTTTTAAAACGCATCTTTTGTTGTTAATGAATGAAAATGTTTAAACATTATCCAGTCCTACAATTGGTACAGAATCAAAAAATTAAAGCCAAGGAAATACTTTAACTAAAACTTAATTTATTTGTAATTTTTCTGTGATGCATAATATGTAAAAATGTTATTATTTGTTAGCCCTTCGGTGAGTAGTCAATGCTCTAGATATCGAAGTTTTTCCTCGGCTGAGTTGCGAAGTTCATGAAGTTGACAAAACTGCTAAGTTTAGGTATTGCGGTGTCGCTTATTGCAGTAACGTGTCTCCATTTTTAATAATATTGTATAATAAAAATATTGATGAAATAGAAATAAAATTATCTAAAAAATGGTGTATAAAGCATTGCACTAGCATTTACACGGACCAAGATATAAATTCTCAAAGTAGCACACGCGCGGCACATCATTTTAACGCCGACCCTCGTGGCGAACGAGGGCTTAGTCCAATCTTTGAAGTTAAATATATTCGTTGTTTATGAACTGCCCACGACCAAACTTGTTTCTGAGGTAAGACAAAAGACTAAAATGTCAAACTAAAACAAAATTCAATTATAAAAATGGCTGTATTTTTGTTGTTAAAATTTAAACATTTAAAATTTAAACAATTTCAATAAAATTTAGTTTATTTACAAAAATGGTAGCACACTGTTGCTGTAAAATTATTTTGCAAACAAAATAAGACGTCAACCATTACTATAGCTATTTTTGTTTAGGAGATATAGGAAAAAGAAAAAAGGAAAGGTCTAAGCGCAAAATGGTCGAAACTTTGATCGTCTCTAGATCTGCCAAAAAATTTTTTTTGCCGAAAACGCTTCTACACTTTTTCATTTAACGCCAGATGTAACCCACACAAAAATTGTGGTTCGAATCGGAGACACCAAGGGTCAACTCACTGCTGATCTGACGTGGAATGACCCATGTAGTATTTGTAAGATTATCTAATTTTTTTCTATTTATCTCGACTTAAAAATATTATAAAGAAGTTAAACTGACAAGTGAGTCAGACACACATAATTTTTTAAATAATAAGTAGAAATTGGCGGTATTTCTCATTTGTTTTTGACTCAAACAATCTCGAATCAACCTAATTAGTGATCTGGATTCCGAAGTGGGTCATTGGGGTGGATTATTGTTTAGGTGACCTCATATCGGGCTCGTATTGATACATCGAGCTATGGTTCTGTAGTTTAGCTTTAAATATGTTAATAATTATGTGAGAGATAGATGGGTTTACTTATGTTTGTTGGTAATTTATCCAACTGGTATATCCCTCACTTTATCAGTTTGATTTCAAATTATTCGAAACCCTTTGAACATTTTTCAAATTGCTTTAGAACGCGGAATGAAATTGAAAATTTGTCCGTTTGACTATGAAAACAAGGAAAAAGTGAGTAATGGCGGTCGCACATGATGAAAACGAGGGGATTTTAACCTGGAATCGGAAATGGTCGCTCCTATCTATTTTTTCGTAAATTCATTCATTTAAAAATTCGTGTCAGCGGTCTCTTCCCCGATTCTTGTTTGGATTCACCCCCTGGACGGCATGCGGAGAGAAAGGTCAAGGCACAAAGAGAGAAGGTCGGCTGTGAATAAAAAGACCATTGGACGACGCCATCGATTTTTTCGTAGTTTTATTGTAAACTATGGTCAAGCGAATTTTTAGCCTCTTTTGATATCCTCCGGAGCACTGCTGGCGATAACCTTTGACTTCTCTCAGGTAATGAATGTGTGCCCGTCCAAATTGTCGTCCAAAAAAGTTTAAGTGTAGGACTACTAACGGGTCTACATCGGAATAAGAGTGCAGAACCTTAGCGACTTAACAAAAGGTTCCCCGTTGATATTTCAATTTCACCGTACGAAAATGCTGGGGTTTACTTTATGAATGGGCATGAGATCGTGAGATAAAAGAGTCAATGGAATATTGGTGCAATGGATTTGAGGAATAAAAGAGGGGAAGAAATGAATGTGTAAGAGGGATTGCGTGAGAGAGTTTAAGAATAAGTAAGGAACGAAGTAGGCAAATAGGAAATCAGGGAGTATGCATTCGAGCTAGTAGTGATGTGGCGTTCAGATTTCGGTAAATTGAACCTAAGACCTGAAAAATAGAAAAGAGTTACGGATTTCTTAGATAATCATCGATGTACATTGTAAGAACGCTGGAAATTCCTAGAATTCCCGCTTTTATCAAAATGCAAGGTATATTTGTGACCAGAAAGTGATAAAAAAATCCATAGCGTTTATTGGAATTACTCAATCGAACGTAGTCTCACAATAAAGGTTTTTGTTCACTTTCCAGGGAAATTTTATTTCACCGACCAAGGTTGCGACATGAACTATGTTATTTCCAAGGCTCATAGTTCGTGTCGAAATCTTGGCCGGTGAAATCAAATTTCTGTGGAAAGTGAACAAAAACTTTCATTGTGAGAAGATGGCATCCGTTCTCCATTTCCAAAAGAAATCGCCTGATACGCTAACTTTGAACTAAGTCTTATAAAAAATCCTATGATACCTCTGTTATGCATATGTTCTTACTTCATTTTATTAAAAAAAATTGTACTTTTTGTCGCCTACCTAAATTACACGATCAATTTTATGTATGTGTTCAGAGGTCATTTAAGCATTAATTTTTCACAGTACTGCGATAATGAGAGCGCAAGCCATAAAATTCGCCGATCACGCGACCATTTCCATCGTCCCCCCTCGCATAGTTTCTAATCACGAAGTACTATATCATTTGCACCGTTCGATTGAAAGCTAAACCAGCCCTGCGTAATGATTGGCTGAGTGACGGAGTCACCTGCGTCTTCAGGGATAGAGGAAGGGAGAGGAATTCCTATGATTACCGCTATCCCTGAAAGTGATCGCGTCTTAAGTTCTTCTTCAATCTAACATTAGAGCAATCATTGGCGCTATATTAAACAAGAGACAGGAAAAAATGGTCGTTAGATTCAGGATCTAGACTTTTTTTGAGCGGAGATAATCGGGAAGGGAAAATATTACAGAGAGAGAGAGAGAAGGGAAGAAGAAGAGGTGGATCTACATCTGCATACGACCCTGCGAGCCGCCGCATGGACGTATGACGGGTGTTAGGAAACAAGCCGTGTAAAGATGTGAGATTTTGGGAGGTGAAATGGTGACGTATATTATGTGAGTGTATTTAGTGGACCTAATTTTTGATTGTGGTCGCTTATTGTGCACGGAAAGAACGAGTTTTTGTACCTATCTGTTCGGCAACGTATATCTCTTATTTTATCCCCTATGTCAGACCAAGAGATGTAGTGAGGCGTCATGATAATATTCTCTGTGTCTTTCTGAAATACACCAGTTCCGAATTTCTCAAGCAACCTAAACCTAGCTTATAGCCTCCGAGACTCCAGGGGCTCCTGCCTTAATTCCTCTAAAAGTTGCGAGACACTATATATTCGCTCGTAGCAATTTTCAATGAAGTGTGCAGGTTTTTTCGTACTGTATTAATTTTTTTGGTTAAATATTTATGACTAGGTTACAAAATGCTCGCAGCGTATTCGAAGTGTGGGCTAACCTGAGTGAAGTAGCATTTCTCTTTGGCTTTTTCGTCCGAGAACCTTCCTATTATACGCTTAGCAAAACCTAGAGTCTTTAATGTTGTGCCGCATATGCTTTGTTTATATGTTCCCCACGATATATTAGAGGTAATGGCAATTCCAAGATATTTTACTGTATCTGAAGATTTTATGTTTACTCCACCCACAGTATAGGTATGGCATTAACGAATGGGGAATCCAGAGTGCATGTGCGTACTGGGAGGGATCCTTAGGGGAAGTGTTTGCCGCGGCGGCGGCTTCTATTTGCAGCCACGGTAGAGGGATCCCTCTTGGCAGTGGGACGGGTGATGATTCTTCTCGGTGTGCGAAGTGGAGTGGGGGGGGGAGGGGAATGGTTGTGGGCGCCCAAACCGTGTTTGTGGGATGATGTGGAGGTTTACGTGGGAGACGGGAAGTTTGTGGCGGAGGGAGGGAGGCTTAATAGGGACTGGGGGCGGTTTTAGGCGGGGAGAAATAAGGGATCGTGATAGGGAAGGAGGATGATGCGGCGAGGGGAAAACTTAGGATACGATCGGGAGCGCGGTTGGCGGTGCAGGGAGCTCCTTGACTGAGTGCCGCACCCGTTCTCTTTCCCCTTAACTTGCGCGATGCATGATATTTGATCAAGGGATAGCCTTTTCCCCTTGTGCTCAAATCTATTGATAATTTGAGCCCATGATCTAATCTTTGACTACAGTAGCATTACGAATATGTAAGAAACTACTTTAGGCCTAATGCCTAACTTTGTGGAACTAAGTCATAATTAATGAGGTTAGTAGTTCAGTATTATCCCGACCAAAATTTACTGCAATTCTTGGTTTCAGCCATTTATTGCATCATCAAGGTCTTTTATGATGGTTACGGATAGCTGAAACCATTGTTGGTATTAAATATTATTGTGGATGATATTGAGCTATCTTTTTTTATAACTCTGGAGAAACGTCTTCTCGGAATGGAAACCGAAGTTAATATGTTCTTCTATCGATTACATTCTCTTCACTTAACTGATTGTCCGATGTAATATGCAAAATTTGAACTCTCTTTTATTAAGTTTAAGTTTACGAGTTGTCTACGTCCTCTTGTTGTTAACATTAATCAGACATTTTAAGCCTAGACTCTTTGTATTGCTTTTTTAAATTTACTACTATATCATTAATGGTGGTATTGTCGACTTATTCATGGTCCATTTCGTATGTGTTATTTCGCGTTTTATATTAGGTAAAATGGAATAGGCCCTGTTGAGAACACTGTTGCCAATCTTACGTCACATGTGCTCACCTCTAGGCTATGAAAGCAACCTTTTCCAACCTCAACCTTAACTTAAGGTACTTATTCAGGGAATAATATTTAATCAAAAGAGCACTCCTTGATGTGCAAGTTATATACTTCGTAGAGTAATGCTGATTTTTCAGTATTGGTATTATCTCCATCGTACCTCCTGCGTAATTTAGGTTTACGAAGAAAACGATTACCATAAGAGCTTATTCTATCAACTTAGTATAGAACGCCCTATTGAATTACCCGTAGCCTCAGAAGCATTTGTTTCAGCATCGTCTTCAATTCACTTGACAATTTTGTCCGCCTTCTACTCTATATTTGCATAGTAAGGTTCCTCTACATGAAAAATCGATTTTACACAGATCTTAAATTTTAATGTTAATTCTACTCGGATAATCGATTGAATAGCATGTTTTGTAGGTTTCACACCATAAATAATTTCGGAAGAAAAACAAGGGATACTGTCCTCCATGCGTGAAGAACGCTCACGTGATGCCTTTGAAGAATTAGAAATGACATTTATTTATCCCAATGATTATAAAGGAATGTTTGCACGATACGACCTACATTTTCATGGTGGGCTTAACGAATGTATTAATGGTTGAGATTGGAAGTAGATGAGATCTGGAAGAGCAAGAATGTGCATAAAACTAGTTAGAATTGAAAAATTACAAGGCGAAGTTAGTAATCATCTTTCATCGTAGCTATTTGCAACGGAAAATTAGGGCAAGAACATTTCCTGTTGTCATCCTCGCGGAAGAAGTCCTTCAATAATTGTGTAGAGCCAATAGAGAATTAGGTTTTTCACTCCGTGGATGGGTACGTTTGGGTGGTGCCATCATCACTTCATATTCCGCTCCTTTCATGGGGAAAATCGGGTACGGAGGAATAATGTGTGCAGATTGGATTCCAAATGATCGTCTTCACGCATGATGAGGAACGTTTCGTGAATAGGGTAAGGCGCTCTTTGAAGGATTTTCCCGGGATAGGCAGGAATTGTCTCTATCCTGCGATGAGAGAACCGAAACTCAAACTCGGAGAAATGCTGACTGTGCATAGATATCGGAGCGACCCAAAGTGAACCATATGCTAATATTTAAACCCTAAAATCACGGCACTTCAGATTAGGAACCATGCGCTCTGTCGCACAAGAGCGAATCCAGGCCTTCCATGGCTGATCGTTAAAGTCTTTAAGGGATGGTCTTTGAACTCGAACAGAACGTCATATAATTTCAAAGCATTCGCGCATATTGAGGCTACCTAACGTATATGATTGTTCGAAGGATAACATTTTGTCACTTGGTATTAATAATCCATGTTATCATTGCAGTCGGAAACTGAATAGTATTAAATCGACGGAAGGTTATGGATATTAAGTTATAAACCGGGGATATTCAACATTACGGGGACCTTTTTTGGCTGTAGAAGCATTATTTTGACCCAGACATACTTGAAATACATTTTAAACAATATTACCAGCATTCTTAATATAATTTTATGCTCTCGATTGATTATAATTAGAAGAATTATGCATGAAAATACCAAACTTTAAGTACGTCGACCAGTTTCGACGCCATATCCGCTTGCTTATCGAAGGAACTACTAGGAAGATGAGATTTTATACTAAAAAGTGTAAAGAAAATAAAATAAAAGACTTAGTCAAAAATGTCCTTCTAGTTCTCTTGATACGTCCATAACGTCTTAAGTGGTTCAGGTACCTACTTACATTAAAAGTGGATTATATGAAGTATAATTATTTTAATTTAACTACGTCATAGTTTCAACAAGTATTTTTTCCACCAATAACCTCATTTATTCATGTTAGTTACTTTTTTTCTGGCCACATTCATGGTCGTCCTTTTCCACAGGTGGTGCATGGTTTGGAATCACTTGTTCTAAACTCTGTTTTTATCTAAATTTGCAGTTAAAAATTCAAATGATTTTAACATTAAAAATTAAATTTATGATTATTTTACACTCACGCGCATTGATTTTGATATAATTTAGTGACTTTGATTTCTGTTGGGATTTCAGTTCTTCCTACTTATTTCTGCTTGAAGACAGCACTTTTTAAAGTACGCTTGAGCCAAAAACTTTAGACAATGTTTCCTATCAAGAAGAATTGACCTTAAGATTGAAAGAAAAACTCGCCCCTGAATCAGACATGCTAAAAAAAAGTCCAAACCTTTGGTGCTGACGCAGATGTAATTGTGTTAGTTTCCACCAATAACCTCATTTATTCATTCAAAGGTTTGTGTCCGATTCAGAAATTATATTAATTTATACTGATAAAATTTTGACCTGAACTCGCACCATATTTTCCGGAATTAAATTTTTTACGTAATCTAAAAACAGGAGTAATCGACGCGATTTCGGTATGAATACCGGTGGTATCCAGCTTTTACTCGTGCAGTGTTGAGGAGCTCTTTTTAATCCGCACACAAAGCATACAAGAGGAAGAAAGATTGATGGGAACAAGGATGCCGCGTTGCTTATCGAGTTTTGAGAACTCTGACAGTGGCTTTCTGCCGTATAACCGCGAGCGTGGCGTGGCGTGGCTATAAAGAAAAAAGTCATTCCCTCCCTCAAGGTTCTCATTTCGAGGGTACATGTGTTACGGCCCCGGATAAATGAAAAAAAAAGACATTTCGTACCCTTTGGTACGGGAATTGCGGCGTTTGTGCATTGGCGAATCTCCTTGCTCCCGCGTAGAGCTTTGAACTTATCCCAATGCAAAAGTCTTTCTGGCGTATCACATTCCTCCCCCCCCTCTCTCTCTCTCTCTGCCTCTCCCTTACATCCATCCTTCCTAGTTCTCGCCTCTTTAATGTTTCACTTCGCCGTCACACGCATGCATACGCATGCTTCCTGCCCTTAGATCCCAGCGTATAGTGGTTCATAAACCTAGTTTTGGCAACGCCACCTGGAATCGGGATCAAGTCGGTGGAGGAATCGCAGAGGGGAAGGACCTGGTTGCCCGATACCTGCCTCGACGGACGGTAGAGGACTACCTCAGGATTGGATTCTTTTTGGTGTACCTCCGGAGAGAAGAAACATTAAAGGCTATTCGGAAAGTTTGCCCGCCTTTCCTCTTTTCCTTACCCACCTACCCGAAACGTTGCGGGCGTTGGTCTTGGACCAACTTTTGGTTTACGTAATATTAAAAAAAAGTCCTTTTTTCCACATGTTTTTCCGAAATCCTATTTCGGTCCGTCAACAATTCTGTCCTTAGAAACAGGAATCAGAGTTACATAAAGCTTTTAAAATAATAGGAGACCAGAATTGGATTAAAATGCAAGTGTTATGATGCTCTTAGGACCACGACAAGTTGGTGATCCAATCAGTGTTATGTACAATTTAAGGTACTTAATTGTGTTTTTATACATTTTCTGTCTGTCAAGTAGTTTTGATGTTTTGATTATTACTCATCTAGTGACAATATTTCAAGATACATATGAAATACTTGAATTGAAATTTTGAAGAAATTGCGTTCCATTACTCTCTATGGTTTGCATCTTTGCATGGTTATATCGATAGAAAAGAAAAGTTCTGCGTGAATGTGGTTTCCCTTAAAAATCGTTAAAATTTTGTGAAGTAGGTGCGAAATGCGCCGCGGGTCACTGTTATTTCTGACCCAATTTTCAGGCCCAAGGTGGCCAATTTAAATACTTTAAAAACCAGTTCTCCTTTTCCTCAAATCTGAAAAAGCACTGTTGTGCCAGCTGAAAATAATTCTATCACTCAGATGCATGGAAGAAGGTTATATTTAACATCGATGCCATAGTGGATATTAATTTGACAGACTTGCACACATTTTGACGGGCAATATTCATCATAATATATTCAAAAGTTGGTGGTTTTACTTGTTGAAAGGTCGGCACTGTAGTAAATAACTTTGTCTTCTATAGTTTTATTATTATGAGAACAACCGGTTTCGACAGTTCCGCCACCATCAGGTACATGTGTACCGAAACCGGTTGTGCGCTTCATAATGTAACTGCGGAAGACACAAAGTTTGATTTGCTACCATTCCTCAAAATGTTGATGGTATAATGATATGATGATGAAATGTTGATTATGTGATAGTTATATCATAGAAAATGTAATGTTAACAATAATTACCATTTATCGGTGGGGTCGGGGTCGCAGCAAAATTGTATAAAGTGCATTCCTGCGTGCGTGTCACAGGCGGAATCACTTGCAGCACGTATGCAGAAGGCCGTCACCCTGTAGTTACTCCATTTATTGCGTACGCATGACCCGAATGCAGCGCTTAAACGATACGTAGTCACTTAAACGCTGTGCGCTAAACGGACTTGGATACAAAAAATCCGCTAAACCCCACCCAGGTCTTCGGTCATCATTATGGCAATGAAATCTGACGCTTACCGGCGACCCGAAGGATTATGTTACTGCAGCAACAATCATTAAACGTATTCAGCAATTGTTAGTGACCAAAAATGCGCATTAGTATTTTTATTCTAGAGTAAATAGCTTTATTTTTCACATTACGCCGCCGGAGCGCATTCTGGTTTGCTCACTTATTTATTTTTCGCTGATTTCCGCGTGTACCATGTCGTATTCCCTCCCAATATTCGTGCGAAAGGTAAGCGGAGTAAACTTTCCCCCTCCGTGTCTCCTCCTCGTTTGCTTCCTCGCATTTCATTCTCTTTACTCTCTTCCCCACTCACCCGTCCCTTTTATCCCATCACGCGAGAGCGTTTCCATAAACAAGGCGCGACCCTCGTTTTGGGTTGCGTGTTCCAAAATTTCACTCTCCTTCCATCTTTCCTTCCCCTATTACCCCTTACTTAATCCCCGCTCCCCGTCTTCGGTCCCGCCCCCTTATTCCTCTCAAACTCCTTTTTCTCCGTCCCTCCCCCCCTCTCTCTCCCTCCCTCCTCCCTCCTTCATTGGTTTAAAAAGGATTCCCCCCATCCCCCATTCTTGGTCCCACGTTCGCCTTCCCGACAGGTGGCCGTGTGACACTGCGATCCCTTAGATTCGAGCCATGACTCTCGGCTCTAGTTCTTTTAGGTTCTCCTCTGAGTAGTCCGTGGTTTATAGTGGAGAAGAACTGGAACTTTTTGGGCGCGATGGTTCGAGGGGGATCATTGAAGTACGATGTGGGTCATTCTGGTTGGCGCGGTAATCTTGTGTCATCGAGTGCAAATTTTAATGTTTCTTTAATTGAGTCGAAAAAGTATTCTTGGGCCACCTTTAATTGAAGTGTATCAGTTTAGAAGCAGGGACTCCTTGTGCAGGAAGGAATAGAAATGATATAAGAATTTAAACTAATTTTTGTCCTTAATTTAAGGATTTTATGAATGGGGTTTTCTGCTATGCACTCGAAATGTCGACGCGATTGTTTTGAAATGTGATGTTTTCTGATTTTGGACTCAGCGTGAAACCTTGATAGCAACGATTATTATTATAAGTTATGTATTATTTTGGGCCAATAAGAAAATAGATCCATATTTAATCGAATCATTATGTGGAATATATAAATTAAAATGATCATGTGCTTTAAGGCTAAGTGTTAAAATAGCCTTGAATGGCCAAAAAAACATAGAGAAATGGAGGAATATTTTCTATGTCCCATAGATACCACTAATGAGGACTCGTTAGCAAAGTATCGCACAAATTGTGCTTAATGATTGCCCCAACCACCTCCAGCAGTAAACTAATAGAACACCGAGGTATGTGTTGAAGATTCGACGTGGTATTGTGATGATTTATGCTGCCGCTTGTGTATAAAAATTAGGAAATATACAGAAGAACCAAAAGAGATGGGTCAATAGTGCTTCTTACCTAAATGAGAAGTATGGTGGTTTGGACTGGCTGCATGAAGTAATGTACTGTATAAAACTATGCAAGAAGGAAGTTGTAGAGGCTTATGGTAAGGTCTAGCTGTAGGAAAATAAGTGACCATGGAATAGGGAAGTGATGAGGCCTGCAGTTATCCCATCTTAAAATCGAAGGACTGTATATTATAGTAGTTTAAATATTATATTTCCCTTATTATGTTGTTTTTCAACTGTAAGTTTTGACGTATTGAGGCAGAATCCATTATTGTGCGGGACAAGGTTCAAGTTTATTGAAGAGCTTTTTTTAAGTACTTCAAATATTTTAATCTCCCCATTGATCATTTCCTCTTACGGCAAGTTTCAACGTCTCAGCATCACACTATGCTGTAACAGTGACAGAGTTTTGTTACGAGTATACCATTTGATAGAAATTAAGATACAATATTCTTATCAATAATAGCCTTGCTAAACATACGCACCTTTTCACTTATTTCTACCAGACCGACACAATCGCAGTGTTTTGCATACAATAATTACTGAAATTATTATTTATTTATCTAGTCTTAGGATGGAAATATGATGACTTAAACCAAAAACAAGTTACAATAGTGTGGACTATGACGAAATATTATAAGGGAAATTAGTATTTGTGTTTGCCTTGGAAAAGCAGTTTGGTTTCCTGTGCCAAGACGCTATTGTCTTTTCTTTTCTAACGTGTCTTGGAGGCCATTACGGGATTGGATGGCATGAGTTATCCAGAGAAGTTAAGACGTATTGGTAATAAAAAATCTCGTACCGTTTAAAAACGGGTTCTCCGGAAAATGCGGAAAATGCTTATGAATTATTTTATTCTCATTATTATACTGAGAAGGATATTGAAAAACATCTCTACAGAAACTAATTGGTAATAAAATGTATAAGCAAGACATACGATCTAGAACATTTTGTAAACTCAAAATAAAAATCAAAATTTCAATTTCTTGACATTGTCAATTCCCGACAATGTCGCATACTGTCGTAGTCTCTGGTGAAACATACCAAATTTTTGAATTCATAATTTGAAGATTTCGCGGTTGTGACGTCAGAGTGCTGTTATTGTCGAGGCTCGAATATTCCGAGGCATTCCTGAATAGAACGCTAGCTTTTGCTTTCCTTCCTTTTCCGGCGCCGCTCCGTGATTCTCCGGCGAAGTCACCGCCAATCTCATCGCGTGCGTGTGGGTTGATCGGGGAAGTGGAAAACAGATGAAAAGCGTATTCAACGTCTTCAGAAATCGTGGTTTTGTTCGCGCACCTGAATTTTTGGGGAGGTTGAGATTTTTTTGCTCGATAACAAGCAGGAAGCGGTAAACCCACCGTTTGATGTTGTTTTCTTTCTCATCAATTTTCTTCTCGTTGAATGGAAAATGCGCGATAAGGTTGTATGAGGGCGGAGAAAGGCAGTTTTTAGTCACCGGCTGTATTTTATGGGTGGCTCACAGAGCAGTAGGTAAATCTGAGGAACTCGAGGATAAAAAAGTTGAAGAGATGTTTGCTTTCGGGTGTTTCTTAGCATTAACCACCAATCGTATGCCTACGCAGAGCAGCGCTGGATCACTAAACTATGCATTATTATAATAAACTAGCAAAGGTACCCATTGAAATTCAACGGGGGATGAATGAAAGACAGGGTATTTAGGTTGTAGGTTCGAGTTGCTCATGAGGTGTATTATTTTTTCTAGGCAAATCAGCTATAATTTTAGTTTTTTTTTTAATTCAGCAGATGAAAACCGCAATATATTATGCATACCGAGTTTCGACTTTCTTTTGCAGTAACGTATAGAAATTAAACTAAAGGCTATTTGCATTCCAGAGGCTAGTTGCATAAATATAACATTGTGGCATTCTCCTGTTTTCCCCAGCTATAATTTTAGTTGTATTTTTTAATTCTGCTGATAAAAACCGCATTACATTACATTTACCGAGTTTCGACAATCTTTTGCAGTAACATATGGAAATTAAACTACAGGCCATATGCATTCCAGAGGCTTTCCACTTTAATATAACATCTTGGAATTCACCTGTTTCACGTGGGTCCAACTTAAATTAGGCCACTTGAACTGAATTTTGCCAATTTTAGGCAAAAATATCCCTGAAAATATCATAATCAGCAACATTTCAGTATACGGCCTAGATTTCCACTGTTATACATATCTCTAGATATAAAACCCAGCCGCCATTGTAAAGGTCCCATTTCCCTTCTAAAGCTAATGCTAATTCCACGGTTACCAAGGAAATATACTAAAATTGCTGACAGAAGTAAAATTCATGATTTCGACATCAAAAACGCGATTTCTAGGGAAATTTAATTCGTATAAGAAATTTAAATGAAGAAATAAGAAACTACAATCTTTTATCCATCTGATGGCGAAAAATATAGCCTTCTATCTTTAGTAGAACTGATTAAAATATGCAAAAAGAGAAACCTCTGAACTTGAGCCAAAATGTTTAGACTTGAGTTTTTCATACACATAAGACACCAGGCGGCCCAATACACAGCCCTTGGAGCCCAGGGGCCTTCCTTATAGTCACAGTTTCTTTAAAAAAGCTTTACTGATCCCATGTCTGAAACTTACACTAAAATCGGTTCATTCGTTCAATACTTAAGGCGCTTTTAAGAAAGCATTCTTTTGGAACCTTGGGCCCTCTGGGGCCCCAGCGTGACTTACCACCCCATGATTGTTGTACTTTCAGTATAGGTATATTAAACGTGTTTCTAATACAGGCAAGAATTGTCTTCCAGGGCCAATTTTTGTCAATAAAAGGGCCCCTTTGAGGGCTTTCTAGGGCCCCAAGACCCTTGTTCTATAGCCTATGCGTGAACCAGATATATCAAGTATCTTTCTGCCAAAATTTGTTCCAATCGAATCAGTGGTTTATGAGTGATTGAGTAACAGACAGGCAGAAACCACTAGATTTTTATATATTAGTAAGATGACGGTTTTATAAGCCAACCAAATTCGAGCAAGCCAAGCAAATAATTCGAAATACGTACGCCCAGTTTTATATCATTTATGGTTGAATATTTACTCGGCATGAAAACCGCTGCTAAAATGCTCTCCCATCGAATATCCTCAGGTCAACTAAACAACAGTCTGGCGAAGTATACTAAACTTTACCCATCAGTTAACAACAAGATAAGGGATAGGCTAGGTAATTTTACGGTTAATGTTAACCATACATCATAAAACCGGGACCGACCCGGACCGGTCTCCCATAACTTGTCAAACGTGCCAGGATACGCTGTGGGTCATTTTAATGAGAGAAACAAAGGAATACTTTTCAATACTGCATCTCAACACTCAAAATTTTTTGACCGTTCTCTCTATTTGCCTTAAATTTTCGGTTAGAAGCCAGTTATTCGAATAATGAATGGCTTCTAGATGAGATTTATGTTTTGCTGTAAGCGTTAACCATATCGTGCCGTTTCCCTTGATCGAATACTGTTCCGTCTCGTTGAATTGCTCGCCTTTTAATCTCACGATGGTTATTCAAATACGAATAAAACATTGATGTCACTAGTATTTCAACATATGGGGTTGTACGAAATATTTTGCTATGTTTGTGAAAGTAGTTAAGTAAAACTCTTCTGTCAAAAGCCATTAGTTTCTGAAATAAATCGTCAAACCTCTGGAGAAACAAAATTTCACACAGTGTGTAACTTCATTATTTTACTCGGAACCTATTTTGCGTTAACCCTGGTGTCGCGACATAACTTTTTATGATGCTTTTCTCGGTGTTCTCATGGCTTCACCGACTCGCTCCAATCGTTCGAGAGATTTCCATTGGTGGTTTTTAGGTCAAGTTCAAAAGTGTTGATCGGAGGATGGAGAAATTATGAATACTGGTGCAGAAACATTTTAACGGATGCCATCGACTGGAAATAAAATGAGAATGTGGTCATTGGATATTCAATATTTTGTCAACCTTTATTCAAGGATAAGGCTTGTATTTTTTGTCATATTATACCACTATTGGTGACTAAATAGTGAACGTAAAATTGGATATTTTCTGTCCACGTGCTTGCTTCGTTGCTTATTCTTTTCTAACTCATTCTAACACATTTTAGGGTGATGTTTCTCGGTCGCCTTCCTGAGGGCAGTTGGGTTATTCGCGTTCCGGTTTCTTGGGGGTAAAGTGGAAGACTGTATCGTCATTAGCATAGTGACTGCCGAGGTTTGATGAGTAGACATTTGCAAGGGGCTTCCTCTTGTCACCCTTCCCCGGCTACTCTTTCTTCCCTCGCAGTGGCAAATGGCATCTGTCCTATGCTCTCCGGTGGCATCCATCCTGCGTATCATTTTTCCTTGCCCCTTAAGTCACTTTAGTCGGTCATCGAGGGCGAGTCATCATCATCATTAGTCATTCAATCCTAAGATAGTTGACTGTTATCCTCCATTCTACCCTTTCCTTCATGTATTCGTTGCTCTTCTGTTTCATGTCCCATTTTGGTGGGTTATGTATTTGTTCTTCGGTTTCCGTCGTGGGGCTTTCCTTTCTATGTTCCTCACGACTCCGTCATGTCTTTAAGTTGGGCCTATCCATCGGTACATTGTTATGATGATAATGCTCATTATAGTTTTCTCCTCTTCAATTATTGTATCCTTTTCCCATCCGTCCATTATATCTTCTGCCTCCGTATCCAGGTTCAAGTTTCGAAATTCTCTAATCTTTTATCTTTCAGCTTTATAATGGTCCACGTTGAGGACCTTGTTCAATGGTCCAATTGGCGAGTCTTAGCTTTGAAGTATTTGGCGAGGAAAACGTTGGAATTTCATTCATCGACTTGTAAAACTATCTTGACAAAACCCCAAATTACAATGTCGGAATTCCCGGAATTGCTCCCGGAATTTTATGGTCACAAAATTCGCATTTAGGCATGCTTGAAAAATGTGTGGTTAATAATACATACAAAGCATAATTAAATAAAATATACTTTATCAATCGATAGCTACTGTTTAAATTCCTGCTCTTTTGGAGAGTGTAGTCGACGCGTTTGCCCGTACACCGAAGGTGAGTGTACTATTTTGAATATTTGTGTGAAAACAAAGTGTGATAGGGCCTAGTTACTGATATGTAGTACTTTTTTTCCTAATGTGGAAATAATTTTTTCAGCTTAGTGTGAGACTACGTCTCTCCGTCAATGTCACGCCGTATTTATACATGAAAATGAGACTACTACGAAATCATGCGATGGATTTTATTTTACTTTGCTTTCGTTTCTATCCGTAATTTAAAAAAAAAACATGCTCAGGTAGTGGTAACCCCATTAACGTATGCTATTGCAAGTGTCTCGCTTTAAATCTATTCTGATGGACTCGCTCAATAGTTTTGGGAGTTCATCCGAACACTGGGTATCCCATTCTTCACTTCTAGTGCGGAAGATATTCTCCGGAGGGACTTAAAACAATCGGTTGCTTATGTATGACTCTCCACAAAGATTTTCGAATATCTTTGTATATGCATTCGGAATATTTTGGAAGTTGACTTTGACGTGGTTCCGTTTTTAAAATCAGATAGGCAATGACGTTCTTAGGATGAAGAGGGAAATGTTTCTTTTCAAACAACGTCATTTCGGGAATAATTATGCGATTGAAATATCATTCCTTTAAGTGTACGACTACCAAGTTGGTAGAACGAAGGATGGTGAAGGGAGACTTATGCAAGTAACATGTTGAGTTTGAGGCTTAGCGTGGTTGGATGTCATTTTGCGCGCGGACAAATATTTCCACATTGTTTTATCTACATTTGCATACTGCCCTGCGAGCTGCCACATGGGCGTGTGGCAGAGGGTGTTAAGAAACCAGCCGTGTTATGATGTAAGAGATTAGGTTTTGGGAGATGAAATGGTGACGTGTATCATGGGAGTGTATTTAGTGGAGCTCAGAATTTATTGTGGTTGCTTGTTGTGCGTGGAAAGAACGAGTTTTTGTTCCTATCTGTTCGGCAATGTCTCTCTCTTATATTATTGCTACTTTGTAAATGAAAAGTATAACTTAGTTATTCCACATATATTTATTGACAGGACGTCCTAGGTTTCTGAGAAGCTCGTCATCATCAGGTAATGAGCTTCATCGAAACCTAGGTCGTCCTGCCAATAAATCTATGTGGAATTACTTAGTTATACTTTTCATTTACCACGTTGAGCAAATTCCACGAAGTCACGCCCGAGACAACGGAATTATTGCTACTGTCAGACCTAGAGATGTTGTGCGGCGTCATGATAATATTCTTTGTGTCCTTCTGAAATATTTGTCTGTTTTTCCTCGCGACTCCGATGTGCTAGCGTGCTGGTTTTGATGCTAAGCAAAAGATCTCAATTACATTTCTATAATAACCTTCGGTGTAGCTCCCGCAAAAGTTTCTGGCGCAGACCTGCGAGGCAAGGAGGGGAGGTAAAGATGGAGGTTGGGAAAGTGAAAGGAAAGGTGGGGGAGATGGAGGCAACGAGAGAGAGAGAGAGTGAGGCAAGGGAACCGAACCACTTCGCGAAAAAAGCTCGAGGCCCTTACATAAAAGCCAGGGAATTTTGCGAGATCTATGAAGCAAAAAATCCGACTTAATGCTAAATTTATCGGTGACATAAATAATGAGATTTCGGTAAAACTTTGAATGATTCCTAATGGGGTGAGAGTGGATCGTCATATGAGAACGGAATAGATGAGATGGGTTCGGATACGTTGAAAAGTCTACGTGGTGAGGGTCTCCAACGACGGTGCTAGCACCTTGACGGTCACCGGTGTACACTATTTACTTCGAACCCTCACTCTAAAGATTAGGGTAAAAAGGCCACCGCTGGATTTTCCCTGGCTTCACCGCGAAGTCCTTTCGAGGAATTGCCCTATCCAACTTCACTATATATTCCTCATTGTTGGGCACGAGAAAAAAGTGAACAATTTCCTTGTTGTTGTCGTATCCTGATGTACAGCCTGGAGAAATGCAGCAGTTCCCTGGCATTGTTATAAGAATATATTATCTCATAACTTAATATATTCGTGAAATATCAATCAAGGAGTAGAATAATCTCTCGAAATTCACAAGCTTCTCAGTCTCTCTAGCGATAATAAAGCAGACAGAAATTCACGGGAGTGGCCAGTCCTTATAAAACTAAGCCCGTGCCCTCGTTCGTATTCCCCGGCATGGCCACATCCATCTTTTTTTTAACTTCCAAGCAGATTTCGTATTTTTTTAAATAGTATACTACTTTTTTGGTTCTTGTTGTCTGCTCTGAACTTGTTACTATCTCACACCAACTGTTTTTTTCCTTTTTGTCTGAGAAATTTAAATGTTGTGAAATGGTTGAAATTCTTAGAGAATGGGCTTCGTTAAACCTTCGTTTTCCCACAATTTTCACTGATTTCTCCTCTTCCCTTTCCTGTTTTCCTTTTCCTTGATGCTTCGCGGAAGAGTTTCCTCCCACGAGATATCCCACTCCACTATGACTTCTCCTCCACGTTTCCCTAGAAATTGGACGCGAATAGTTTTATCAAGGTCGGATCCCCTTATATGCCTTTGCCACACTTGTTCGCACTTTGTCATTCGGATGAAGAGAAATGTGCGGGAATGTCTGGATTCGAGGCTCCAGGGACTGCCGCCTGGAAGAAATTCACTGTGGAGAATCCTCTGGAGACTAATATGTTTACGTAGCTGTACGCAGAATGAATTTCACTCACACGTCCGGAGAAAGGATACTTATAACTTGTACCAGTTCATTGTCTCTCGTCATTTGCGGTAGTCGAGCGCCTTAGTGGTTTTATCCGAGTGTATTTATGGGCGTAGTGTTTATTTTTACCGTCTCATTGTTATTTTTAGGGTTCGGTCCCTTTGACATTCCATCTGGCCTTGCGCCTTAATTAACGATCTTCAAAATTCAAATGTTACCTTAAACGATACAACCAATTAATTGCTCTTCAGGGGGATGGGTGAGTCCAGAACCCAGCGCTTTTTAATCTTAGCAAAAGAATTTAATTGATATCTAGTGATGAAATTAAGGGAAACATGAATAAAATGGTGATACGTTCACATAAAATAAGCCTTTTCAGCACAGGAAAGCTACATATTGCCATATCAATGTTATTTGCATTTTTGTATTTTCCATTGATTTCATTCATATCTAACGTCATAGATATTATGACCTATTTTGTGATAATTCTTTTTATTTCCATTCCTTTTTAATTGGATGTCTTTTGGTGGACAGTGCCTTAGACGTCGTCTGAAAACGCTGATGTAATTTTCAACTAAATCAATTTTCATGGAAACTAAGCTATATAAAGCTCAGTTAATGTCAAGTTAACGTTGATCACGGGATTCTGTGACCGTAACTTTTCCTTAATCGATTTATAACTGAGAGTTAGGGTTACGGGTGAATTACATCAGACTGTTGATTATTTGGAGTAAGCATTATCGAGTGTAGAAAGTATAAACGTTGTTTTTCATGCGGAGAACGAATTTAACCATGTATGATTTAACTGAGCTTATATAATTAATATAAAAGCTATTTATTTTCACCTAATTGCTTGAAATACCGCGATAATTGGGTTCTGTGGTTGCAAATTTTTTTTCCATCTCTTAATATTCCTGTGTGCACCTGACTTTATTGTCTAGTGGAAATAAATGGATACTGCGGTGAATTATTTAAATTGAACGGTATCTCCCGGTCGATCATCTAGAGCTGGTTGTATTGAGTGGCTATAAAATGAAGAATAAATAAACAGGGCAGTTATGGTAGTATTAATATTTTCAAGTAATCCACTCATGTATTTGTATTTTTTCTTTATCTCATTTGAACTATATTTACTTTCCATTTCCCTGATATCGATTTGGGTAAGTGTATGTTATTCCTTGAATTTATTTCCCTATATTTTATTGAATCGAACTTGTCCCGACTATATTTTAACAATTTTATGATAAAAATAAATGATTTTGCGTTTCTCTTTTGATGATAAAGTAATCATCGGAGCAAGGGCAGTTGATTTCATTGTTTTTCTACCCAAGTCAATCAGAATATCTGGGTTATTTGTTTAGGACAAATTGCGTGTTTAAATATGAATGACAGTTGAATCTTTGTTTTTCTATAATTGCAAACACAGTAAATTGTAAACGACGGACTGTTAAATATACATTTTAATTTTTCACAGTTTAACCTGAATTAAAAATTACTAAGCGAGTCAACATGGATTTTCTCTTAAAAATAGATCAGGTAATCGATAGATTGATACAATCGTAATTATGAGTATGAGTTTTTGAGATTTCATTAATGACATTATTTAGTGTGGAGTGTTATTGTTTCAGAATACATTTCATAACTTATTTATTTATAACGTGATATATATTCACTGATGATGACTTTCTTTAGGTTTCATGGATGAAGTTAACTCTTTAGTGGTTAAGTGGGTATATTCGATGCATAGAGCAGTAGAATGATGATGGATCTTTGTTCAGTAACGACCACGATATATTACCAATAAAATTATTTTCCCCATGCACTTTAATGTGGAAATATTTTTGAAGATTTCTTTTTCACGTGTGCTACTGCGAAGCCGATCTACTTTATGTTAATCAATCCAGAGTCATAAATTTGGCCTTGTAAATTGTTTAGTCATTCCATGCTGTGACACATGTGACCCATTCTTAGATCACACTTCAGGGGATATTGGAAGGATACTTAGGTTAATGGAGAAATTTCAATGTGCTGGAATTATGTTCATAGGCAGCCATTGTCTCAATATATTTTAGTCATTCCGCACGCTTTTATGGGAATAGTGACGTTTAACTTGATGTATTCGGCTTTAAAAGTGAGACAATTTGAAAGGTTGGAGTATGAACGACTTTTAATGTATATACACCCCACTTTCATGAGCTCTAAATTTACTTATACACGAATATATCGTTTTGAGTTATGAAAAATTTATGGACCAAATAAAAATTACTTTTACACAAGATAGTCGACGAATTGACTTTGTGGAATTTAGAGTATAATGCAGAATTATTAAACATTTCTTCAGAGGCAGATTGCTGTTAATGTGTTAACATTGAAACCAATCAGGCTCCTGAACAATAGTGTGGAAAATTACAAAGTTACAATTATTATACTAAAAATTACTTTGTTAACTCCACTGAAGGTCGTGGTCGTTACTGAACAATGATTCCCTGTAGTGAAGTGAACAAAGTCATTTTTATTAGGTCCATAATAGATAACTTCCGCTAAGTAAAGCCTGCAACCATTTCCTTTATGAAAAAAGTTACTGGAAATTGCTAAAGCTGTTGGAAGTCCCGCGTCTCTGAACCTGCTGTACTACATTGATGCGAGAAAAGTCCATATTGATGGTTGATTTTGAGAATGAAGATTAGCACTTAAGTGCTGGTGTCCTATGATTATCAGGAGAATAGCTATTATCGAGGAGAGTATGCTATCCCTTTCCAACGTAATGGAGGGTGTTGGCATCACGGGACCTAATGGAAACTAATTTTTAGAGAGATATCATTGGCTTGGTTTTCCATTCTTCTTTGGTGCCAGTTACGGAAAGAAATGTGTATAGTGGTCGGAAAGCCTCGAGTTTCTCACTTCTTTTACCTCTCACCGAACCTTTCAGGTAACTGATACGGTGGTGTGCCTGCGAGGAGGAGGAGAAAGAGAAGCGAATGGCAGTAGAGGAAGGGTCGGGGTGGGGAATAAGATTTAAAAGAGGTAGGAGGTGCGCTAATCTTCAACCTTTTCGAAGGAGGCGAAGTGGAGAGGTGTCATAAGTGCTCATGGGCGAGAAGTTTCGAAGGGCTGAGTGGGTGGGCGAGCGGAGAGATAGAGAGAGAGGCTGGGTCGAAAGAGGAACAGGTGAAGGAGAGCGTCCTAATGAAGAGGATGAGGTGGGAGGGAGAGGTGGAGGCACAGTCATTCCTTCCCGCGTCACCTCCCCCCCCCAAGGGAATGCTATTCGTCAGAGGGGGTGGGGGACGGAAGTGGATGGGAGACGGAGTGTATGTGTGTGTGGAGAAATGTGCTTTTGGGAGGTTGAAATCTAGTCTTCGAGATAGTGTGGGGCTGATGGGGGGAAGGGGAGGGAGAGGATTGATTGCTGCGACCACTCCTGCGCGACGCCCTCTATCCTGCGGGGGCGATAAGAGGAAGGGGGTGTGGAACACGCGCGCAATATTGTCAGGACGACGGAGTGTCCCCCAGAGTGAAACTTTCAAATCCCCGCCGGCATTTTCAGGGTGTTAGCCGACCTGGGAAACCGGGGATAGTCGTGGAATTTTGCCAGGGGGTGGAAAAGTAGTATATTTGATGAAAGGCTCGGGTAATCATCTTGAATTAAATATGAAGTGTTTGAGATTTTGCTGGGTCAACAGCCGAGTACGTTAAATAGTAGATAGACACAGGAGTCGATAAACGGAGAGGAAATCAATCACGGTGCCATTTTGTCAAGGAAGGATACGACTCTATTTTGCAATCTAGTGAGGCTCTACGAAGGAGGGAATCGGGTTGGTGTGTTCTATAAACTACTGGGTCACCTCAGAGGGCGCAGGATTGATGCCCGGCCGTGGCTTTGATTTGTCAGTGTAAATCCAGAGCCATACCTGAATGAGTGTGTCCGATGAATTCGTCCACTCCGTCAGACTGTGAACCCTTTGGCGCCTTACGTTAAGAGCAGTCTTCTGCCAACATCAAACAGTCCACTAGACTCTCCTTAATTCCCCGCACAAACCTTTCATTTACTTTCTATTCTTAATGGCGAGTTGAATAAAAAATGGAGTCATACTTGGAAAGTAGAAATTTCTAATAGAAATCCTTTAAAAGTAATGGAATATCGCAGCTTGAATCCGCGTAGGCACACCCTGGCTTCTGAACCTTGAGAATCCGAAACTGGGATGTTGTATTTCGTGGAAATTCTCTTATCCAGACCAAAGTTTTCAAATTAAAATTTCACAAATATCGGTGATATCAGTTATAATGAATGCCAACGTGACTGCTGAATCTAAAGCCATTGTGAGGGCGGCACCACAAACCGTGGCGCAGGGCCTCCTCTCGCGCAGTCTTGCGGTAAATTATCTTCGGGGCTCGAAACCATGTCCTTGGAGTGGGAGGCCGAACTGGCTAGCCACCTCACTGAACCTAACTTCCATCTAAAGAGGAGGTCGCATAAATGTAATTGAGACGTTGTTGATTCACTATGGCAGACGACTGCAACTAGAACATTGCATTTCGAGTGACAAAACCGTGCTAAAATGCCGAAGTACTTTATCAGTTTTTAA
This sequence comes from Ceriagrion tenellum, assembly GCA_963169105.1. Lineage (NCBI taxonomy): Eukaryota > Metazoa > Arthropoda > Insecta > Odonata > Coenagrionidae > Ceriagrion > Ceriagrion tenellum. The sequence continues at coordinate 91,931,989 of OY720632.1, read as the reverse complement.
TGATAAACTTGGTTTACAAGATTGCTTATAGCGCTCATTCCGAAGGTTCTTGCTTCTAAATCATTCTTACCATTCTGAGCATAGCTTTAATTTAAATAACTTGCAGGTTTTTCATTTATCCCTAATTTTAAAAACTTTACTGTAATGCCTGTAAAAAGCCTTAAAACTTATGTGATAAATATCGAAGCTTCAATTAATTTCCGCTTGAAAATGCAATTCACCATTGATCTACTCCTTGAAAAATAAACTGGAATCTATACTTGAATCGTTAGAAAGAAGTTTTAAAAGGAAAGTAGAAATTTCCTAGAAATGGTTACCTTAAATAATCTGGTCGCTGAATTCAATCTATTCGACAACGCTTCGTATCGAATTAATTGTTTCACCTGATGAGTGAACAGGGCTGACTAATGTCTCCGTGAATTCAATTGGCAGAATTTTGTAAATATTGTAAAATTCAAACGTAAGGAAACTACTGTTTACCGTCTTCGTTCCCCTTGGTAAATGCCAACTGAGCTTTATTCCTTATCCTGGAGGAAGAGAAAGAAGAGAAGCGGAAAGGTGTGAGATAAGGTCTCTTTAATTTGGTGGGACGGAGTGCGAGGAGTGAAGTGTAATTGGAGTGGTGTTGCGAGGAAGGCAATCGAATTAAGGGGAGAGAGAAGTGTAACACTGAAGAAAGAGGGGACTTAAGTGGGGTTCGCAGGGTAAGATGGGGATGTCTTGGATGATACGCCTAGAGACGGATTTAAGAGAGCCTATTCATGGGAACAAATTGTTTGTTTAATAAGTTTCCCTTCTGATCTGTGACTGTCATGTTGACAATTTGATACCAGAAACAGAAATTTTCGTTCATGTATGTTAAGGAAGAACACACAGATATATTTTGTCACGTAATATCAATGACAAAAGTATTTTACACTAATATAATGTATATATCCTGTAAAATCACTTCCAATATAAATCTTAGCCTCCTGAAGTAAAAATATCATTTTACTCATGAATGGTTTTCAAAAAGAAGCATTTTTCTAAGGCCTTTTAAATTGACCTCAGCAACAAAATTAAACATAGAGGTGTATCTAATCATTGGCCTAGTTTTCTCGGGCGCGTCAGGGAAGCGGTTAAAGATAGCATTGAATTTCTATTCTGCTTTTTGATCATGGTCTTCAATAATTATTTTGTAGCCCATGAGTGAAGATGAAGAAGGAGAGTCATTGATGGGAAAGTGATGAGGATTTTAATAAGAATTTTTATATGGTTTAGAACTTTTGTAGTGAATAAACACGTGTTATCACTTTCTAATTTTCCTTATAATATTCTGAATGTAGCTCCATGTTGCGCTTTGCTCTATTTGTGGAAGATGAGAGTACCTATTTATCTTTTTATGTTGTCTTTTTGCTATTTAAGGATTTAAATTTTTAATAACTCGATGAATCGAAAGAGAATCCAATATTCAAGAGACTAATTTGGAAACGTCTGGAACATAGAAAATGTGTTTGCATAGTGCTATACAACCTGGGATTCTCAGTAATAGTTATTTATATATGGGTCATTCCACGTCAGATCAGCAGTGATTTGACCCTTGGTGTCTCCGATTCGAACCAAATTTTTTGTGTTGGTTTCATCTGACCCTAAATGAAAAAAGTAGACGCGTTTTCGGGAAAAACTTTTTTCGCAGATCTAGAGACGATCAATGTTTCCACCATATTGCGCTTAGACCTTTTTTCTTATTGCTATATATCCTAAACAAAAGTAGCTAGAGAAACGGTTGACATCTTATTTTGTTTGCAATAGAATGTAAAATAACAATGTGTAATCGGTTTGTAACTAAACTAAATTTTATTGAAATTCTTTAAAATGAAAATATTTAAATATTAGCAATAAAAATACAGCCATTTTTAAAATTTTCAATGTCAATTATTGCTGTAACGTTTCTCCATTTTTTGTTATATAATACTTCTTCTTTTTTTCATTTAACACCAGATGAAACCCACGCAAAAATCTTGGTTCGAATCGGAGACACCAAGGGTCAACTCACTGCTGATCTGACGTGAAATGACCCATATATTATCAGTATCTTTATCACCATGAGTAGGTATAACTACGTTTTTAAGAAATCAGTACCTAACACAGTATAAGGGAATGACCTCAAAATTTGTTCATACTAGGATTTAATGTTTGCCAATCAAACCATTCTTGAATTTGTGTACGTTGCTGTATTATTCCTGGTTTCCTAGTCTTTTTTTTGAAAGGGGTAGTCACGAGTCTTAACCTATAATTCGTCAAATGCATTTCACTACTTAACGTCTTTCTTAACGTACTTGAATTCATTCCTAACTTGGAATCTAATTCATAGCTACTTCTACGAGAAAAAAATTTTAATGGGTTCATAACACCAGTTTTAAAATTTCACTGGAGCAATACCGGAAATTAAATCGACCGGAAAACCGTGAATGTGGTCCATGGTCGTGACATTTGAACATGGGATGCCAATTCGGGAGCAGGCAATACCTGCGTAAGGCGGGTCGACAGGTGACGAATCTTCTCCCAAGGACTCAATCAAGGGATAGAGTTGAGTGCAACGGTGCCAGCGCTCTGTGTTTCGGCGCAGAAAAAAGAGACTGAGAGACTCTGTGTGTACAGAGCTTTTTGGGGCGAGATGAGTCCGTACGTGTTTGGGCTGCTACATCTTCTCTTCTTTTTTTCCGTACTCCTACCCTCTCCTCAATTTCCGAATCCGAAAATTTGACCTCATTCTCCTCCTTTTGTGAAGCCGGATTTATCCTCTCTTTCCCTCCTCAAAACCGTACGATGGAACTCTTCAACCCTTCGGCAACTTCGCCCTTAACCTCGACCGCATCGGGTTTAGGGGTGGAAGGCCGCAAGATCGTAGAGAGCAACCAGTCGTTATGCCCGTCATAGCCCACACGGATTTCCCCCAAGACTCATGCTTTGAATCCGAGTCCTATATTTCTCTCGTTTTTTACCCCCTCTTTACACACTCTTTATCTCTATTCCCGCTCCATATTAACCCCAACTATTCCTATTCACAAGCCCACAGCGTTTTGTAAAGGTCTCGATGTCGGTCAGTCCTTCTCCGCTCGCCGTCGGCGCCTCCATTGTCGGTCACATGTCAAAAGCAAATTTTCTGGACGCTGCTTTTTAGAATCAAGGGAGAGAGAGAGAAGAAAAAAGTGACGGGAGTCGAAAAAAATATGGCACTAAAGAAATATGCAAAGAGAAATGGGGAAAGGGGAAATTGGCGTTTTCCGTTCCACCTAATGGTGTTGTTCTATGGAGACTGCATTAGTAGGGTCGTCCAAATAAAAACAAAAGTCTTCATAATTTTCACGTCGCCCCCTGAATTGGTGGAAAATAACTGAGAAACTCATAGTGCAAAAATATTAGCTTGATGCGTCATCCAGGGAGATACCATTATTGAAACAAAATGTGAAAATTGCCGGGGAAATCAAGAAACGCAAAGTTTCTTTGGAATCATACAGCTACGAATCCCTACTCACAGCAGTAGCCTACGAGATTGCGAAATATCAATTACCCTTTTTCGTTTACCTTAGCGTATGGGCTTGAAGAGTACTCGCGCAGCAAAGAAAAGACTGCGTGAGGAACTACCACTAGTAGACGTACTCAGCGAACATTTTGAAAGTATAGTTTTCTAGTTATCTTGTATCGAAATAGGGCGGGATGGGAGGGCGTAGTGAAAAATTTTTAGTCTTCTGATTTTTTTGCACAACCCTACTAAAGAAAGTAAAACAACTGAAATTTTTTATTCTGATTAAGTAAAATTTTACTTACACTGACGACATGCTTTGGCATTTTAGAAACCAATAGTTAGGTTTTAAATACGAAGATTGACTTACGAATGTATTTATAGTGATTCCTTTTCCCAGCCCAATTAATGAGCCTTTTTTTGGATCCACGCGTATTGATTTCAATAATGCCTGTCATTTGTTTTATATGCTTAGTGCCTGAGCAGTATTACGTATTGGAGAACACTTTTACCTGCTGTCGTGTTTCACCGATTATTGCCGATAAGTACTTTTAATTTATGAAAAAAATGGTGAAGATTGCATTTTTTTGACGGTCTCTGGTGGGGTCGTATGCTGTATAGACAATGTTTTCGGGCGTTACTTTGTGTTTCTTCGTAACCGAGGTATAGAATAGAAAGATTTGCATCGTTCTGGTAAACTTTCATTATATATGCCGACCAAGATTTACACTCACACAGTCATTATGAAGGTATTTCCTATTATAGTAAGTCTTGATATTGACTGTTAAACTGGAAATCTTGGTCGGCAAGTTCAATAAACATTTTCGTGAACAATCTTGGATTTTCCACTCGTTATGGGGTATGTTGTTTTCAACGTGTAGTTTTCCATACATAAAACAACTTTTTTGGAATTAATGGCAATAGCGTGGTGGCATTACATCCTAATGAAATGATGAATTACTTAGTTTTCCACAAAATATTTAATACGTTCTTACGACCCGGGTTTCATCGCTTCGCGACATCATCTGGTCTGCTTATACCTGACCTGAAGACTTACCATTGACACCAGGTCATCATCATACCTGATGATGCCACGCAGAGATGAAACTCAAGTCCTAAGAACGTAATAAATCTTTTGTGGAAAACAGAGTAATTCATCATTTCATTAACAACTTTATAAGTAGATCATCCCTAATAATCATCTGATAGGGGCAACGTTTTTCTGTAAGTAAAGTGATCATGAAAAAAGTCGTTCTCTTCATTCTACGATGGAACCACCTTGAAATAAAAACAGTCACCGTGATCTTACACGTATGGGTGCGAGAGTGGATCGGATGAGAGTCAGGCAGGCATCGTTCGTTACAGAGACACATCCTTTCGTTCCCCATTCAATCTCTCCTCCCCTTCGTGAGCTGTATCCCATCTCCTATCTCGACCCGATTACGACCTGAATTTTCATTATCGCTCGATAGCTTCTCCCTATCCCTTCCCTCTCTCAGTGGTGTTTGCTGGATGGTGGGACAATCAAGGCGCTGATGGCGAAGATAGAAATAGAGAGAGAGAGAGAGAGAGAGGTGTTTGTAACAACATCGCATGGCCGTTTGGCGAGTCATTAATAAAAAACTGCCAAATTAATAAAAGCATTTGAGGAGTTGAGAAATTTAGGATGAAAAAAATCTCAAGGGTACGACCGAAGAATCTCGGTGCCTGTCTCATGAAGTGTCATCCCACCTAGTATTTTTATTTAATCCCGGTGGAAAAATGGAAAATTTTCAGACTCCCGGAGCACAGGCCGAAGCGTGCGCCGCCGCGCCTGATCCCGTAGTCTTTTTGTCCTTCGCGAGGGCTCAAATATTAAAATGGAATTAAGGGTGCGCGCTGAATGCTCTCTCGCGGGGCTGCTTTTTTTATGTTCTCCCGTAAAAATGAGAGCAAAGTCTAGCGTGCTATATTCTTTTGTTCCCTAGCGACGGGGACCGGGGCTTGCATTGTGCTTCTTTTATTTAATTTTCCTGAATTTCCGCGCGAGCGCAGTTTTGATTTTTAAAAGGAAAACATACTATTTGGTTGATAATTATAACCTAGGTGAAAGATAAAAAAAGAAAGGGAAGGATGCAGTTTTATATTCATAATTCGCCGAAAGTCGAAACGGAGGTGTCAGTGAAGCACTTAGTTTGGAAAAAATCGTTGATTATCAGTCGAGGTTTCATTTATCTTTGCAACATTTTCGTCTATACATCCATTTGTAAGCACAAAGAATAATTTAATCGACTTGCAACAGATTTTCTCAGCGTAACCGGATGCTTGATCTTAGGTCTGCGCATCAATCTGTGTAATAAACTATCACAGAATTTGTTCATATATAAGAATGATTACAGGCGGATCTTTTGCATAAGCTACAGCCGTTAGCACATGTCGCAACATTTTCACCTTTCTTACTCAACAATTTTCCCTGTGCGTATTAAAGGTTAATTAATGAAATACCGTTTGTGGCATCTTTTTTAGTTGTCATTTCCATTTTTCGTGTTGGGGCAGATAGAAATGTTGATGTAAGGATGCCGGCTTATGTTATTGGAATTTTCAATTGTGACGTATTTTAGCGCGGAGTGCAGTGCAAAACTTATACAAGGTTAAAAAATATAATCTATTCGGCAAAAATGAGAATGCAATCAACAAATGTATGATTTGTATAAGATTAATATCAGTCTGTAATCAATGCATTAAACGCTGCTCAACGTCCAGAAATTGGCAAATGGTTACTTCACTATTGGATTATCGGCCGTGCATCACATCTCTCTCTATACCGCGACTAAATTAATTTTAATCGGAAAAAATGAGAGCACTGGCGGGGGGTAGCGATTATAGTCATTTGCAGCACATGGTCTCTTGCTCCTCTTTCCTCACAACCGCAAATTCTTGAGCATTTGTATGAATGTAATACGATCTCGTTCCTAACTTGAAGCAATATTGTATGTTGTTTTATGTTTTCATTGTGCTTAAAAGTAAAATAGCATTTATAAAGGCTTAAGCGCTGTGAATTAGAAGATCTAGGTACTCCTTTGAATTGCAATACATCACTAAGTGATTATCGAGTGGTTTCGATCATTAATTACCTTTTTGTCGATGTAGTCCACATTTTAGTTGTATAATATGCATATTTATGATATTTTATTTTTGCATCGACGTTAGACATGGAAATGTGTGCATACATTAACCGAATCTCCAGGGTTATTGATAGTTTGTTCTGCAAGGTGAATCATTAATTTCGAAAGTAGTTTCGTGTAATCGTCCCTAGATTTACATTCCAATTTAAATCTAATTGGAAATGAGCGGCTAAAAGCACTCAGATGGCTGCATTTTGGTCTGACCTTCAACACCAGGGTTATTCAAATTTGTATTTTTCATTAAATGCCAATATTTTTGCAAGTGTTTCTATTTCTTATGGAGGTTCTCTCTCGAATTATATTTTCTGCTGCAAAGCATTGTTTATGTTTGGCAGCAGCCATTTTCTCTTATTCGCTAATTCGAAAGTCGCCATTTTAATAAACACTCGTTATTCAGTCGTTTTAGAAATTTTCGCAAGACCCTCGAAATGGTATCGATTATGGGTCAACTCTTGTCCGAAGTGGCGTGGAACGAACCAAATTGATAACTATATTATTACAATGCAGTGTGTTATAACTATATTCTGTCACGTAGCAAAGCTTGAAGTAATTGAGTTTACGTTTTAATAGTTTAAAAAGAAATATTTTTTTTTGCGAAGCGGATTTCTACTTACATGCGAAGATTAAGTGACTTTTTTTGCCGTTGTGACTCGAGAATTGAAGGTAACATACCGTCACCATGTCAAGCAACAGGGAAAGCAAGGTTATATATCGCCTTGAATAAATCTTCTGACGCAAGCGATGGAAGATGGGTTCCAATCTCTCCAAATGGAAGGTCTCATTTCTCAGTGGGAAGTCACGGGAGTGCATCACGTCCCTTGCCTCAGTGGGGCATCTTGATGCTCCCAGCGCCAGTGTGGCCAGAGTGTGAAATGCAGAAAAGAAAAGACTCGTCATGAGTACTGTCCGCAGGGTTTACCTTGAGCGCAAGACACATCTCCTTCGGAGAGAGTGGATGTGTTTTTTGTTGAGATTTAATTTCACTGAGCAGCTTTCAAGTGTAGCAACCCACGATTGGTAAAACTGTTACTGATGAAACTGTAAAATTAACAATGCAGGTTTATGTCGTGGCTATTTCAGTTAGTAAGCATGATTCTATTCCAAAAATCGCTGGACGAAAGATAGCGCAAAATATTAAGACTGAGAGCGCTTGATTTCTCGAATAGCATCACTCGGATTGTAAAACTGTTACTGACACAAATGTAAAATAAAGAAGGAAGTCTAGTTTATATTGTGATTATTTCAGTTAGCAACCGTAGTTCAATTCCTAAAAAGGCCAGTAAAAAAAGACAGCGCATGGTATTAAAAATGAAAGCGCTTAGCTAGCACCGTAAGCGTTAAATAAAATATAATGGATTGCGTCCGACCCCTCCTTTAAAAAAAATACTGAAGATATGCCGGAAATCATGGCAATAAGTAGTACCACATGCGCGGTAGCGAATTAACATTTAAGGATTATTTATCTATCCTGTAACCAAGGCACGCTCAGGGGTCTTTGTTGATAAGACCATGAATGCTCCTGTACTCGTAAAAATTGACTCAGTAAAGAAAGACTGCGCGAAAAAAAGACTAAAATATATTAAAAATGAGAACCCATGTTTCCCAACGTTTCGTGATTTCATATTTGAAATAGACTCTTTCTCTATTGGCAATCTATAATGCAATTCGATGAAGCAAATAACCAAATCCAGAACAATGGATACTTTTATTTATGCATAAATATATTAAGCCTATTTTTAAAACGGAACTATTATTTGGGCGCTCACTGAGATTCCCAATTTACTGATACCGTGAAAGGTTTAGTCCCGTTGGAATCTTCTTACAGCGTCGCACGAACAACCATTAAAGATTTGATAGTCTTTCACTCACTCACTAGTGATTGTGTAGATACCCGATGTTTCACCCATGTGATTATTTGGCATCGGAGGGTTTAATTCCAACGCTTACAGGTATTCAGGGAAACAACTCTTCCGAATTCGATATTCCAGAGGAGGTATATATTTTTCCAACTTTCTAGCTCAACTCGATCACAAAGTCTTGGTCAAAGAAAACTTCTGGATGATGATTTACCAAGCATGATCGTTTTCAACCTTCCAACCCTTCCTCCATAAGTTGTCAAAAAAGTGTACAAATTTACTATTAACGAAGCGAACTCTTAAGGCTTGTATACTACAATAATATAGGTGAAACTCCAATAGCCGTAAACATAAAGCTTTCAGGGATAATAATTTGGGGGAAAGGGATTGGCGATTGAAAGATTTAGGGTGTAAAAAACCCGCGCCTGGGATTCACCACACAAGTATGACAATCACTCTCACAATACCTATACGGTGCTCTCTCACACTGTACCAGCTAATGTTTTTCTGACGTGGAGCTAACCTAGTTCCAGAGAAACACTAGTTGGACACACCCAAGTAATTGGTTTACGGAGATTACTCTCACGCCAGGGACTGACTTACCACAGGCACACGGGACTGTTAGACCCGCTTGCTAATTCCGTGAAGGACACTAGAACAAAAATTACTGAACAATTGTTTTTTGTGACCTAAATTTTTTGATATTGTGCCAGTAATACGAGTCCATTCCACGTGGTTACGACGCCTATCATTTACACCAAGAGCGTATATGATATCGGAGGACAGAATGTAGGCGGATCTGAAGAGCGGTGTTTGCAGGCGGTCATCCTCGCTTTTTCCCCAGCCTGGACCAATCGGCTTCCCGGGGAGAGAGGGCCTCCCCTTCCCCGCCACGACTTCCCTCCCCCGATTGCTGCAGCGGCGGCATCAGTGTTCGCAGCGGCGCCCTCAGCCAGCACCAGGTGGATATCTCTCTCCGCATTAATCCGATTTCCCTCCTCCCCCCATTCCCTTCTTCCTCCTCGAACCTCCCCCCTACCCTCCTCCACGCCCCTTCCCTCCCATCCCGCATCCACTCCCTCTCTTTCCCGTGCTCTATGGGCACGGCCGTGTTAGGCTCTCCCTCCTCCGAAGGGCGCCGACCGCCCTCCCGCCTACCGCAGCCGCGTTACCCAAGACGGGTTTTAAACGCGCGTGTGTCAAAGCTGGCTGGCAACGCGCATCGCACGTGCGCCACCCCGAAATGTTCTCCGGGACGGAACTTTAAAAGCAGTTCAACCATCGTCAACTTTCCGTTCCCGCGGCCACAAACACGGTGTTCTGTATGGTAATTGGCTCGATCTGTGAAACGTGGCTCCTGGACGTTTTATTGCCGCTGTTTGTTGGCCTTGGGTTAGTTATTCTTTTACGGTCTTCCGCAAATTCTCTGGCGGGCGACTATTTTGCATGGAACGTTTAATCGCAGCCGCCAGACTTTGTGTCCCAAGCCAAAACTCTATATCATTCATTGAAATTGCTTTGCTAAATTATGTCTTATTCCAAACAAGGTCGGTGGCCTATTTTTATAAAATTCCAACCATATGAATTCATATTATTTAGCAATGTTTTCCATTTTTTCAATCAATATGATTGAAAAAAATGGTGCAACTCCCACAATTGCGCATGAGTGCAAATATGGATGCACCAAAGAGGGTGAAAATTGACTTAAAAGTTAAGTTGACAGAGATTCGAACCCCGATCTCCCAATTTTCCGATCAAATATGTCAGCCTGCCCATGATTGAAGAGCTTATTCGTGTGGAGTGGGCAATGTTTGGGAAAAATTTCTGATGTAGACCTTGATTTGCTTTTATTAAGTTATTATGGCAATTACAAGATACTTGCTGAATTTACCCTAATGTGTATACTCTTACGCCTAACCATCCTGTTCGACACATACTATCCGTCTAAGTTACCATCAACTTAAGTCTAATGGCTGAAACGAGCCTTGAGACGGGTAGTTTGTAGGGAAATATTGCTGGTAAATAATTTGTTTACTTTTCATCATCACTGGGTATTCTGGGTGTTGGGTTTTGGGTAGCATGTGACTTAACTTCTTGTTTTCGTTTTACATAATTTATAGAGAGAAAATAACGGTAGAAAAATGTATCATCATCGTTTAATTTGTAGCTAGTTTATTGTCTACCTATAACCCGTTTCTACATTTCCTTTTCTACTTTTCAGTGAATACTTACATGTATCCCTTTCATTCAATCCGAGCTTTAATTTTTATGTAAATCACATGCTTGACGGTCGGACGTGCTGAGAAGCAAAATAATTGCTATGGGTGAGTTCTGATACCAATTTATTTCGCTCCTATAACTACTGCGGGATGTTTCAAAGAGTTAGAGTTTAATATTCATTCCTTTTGGTGCTTCTTCTGATGTCTAATTACTTAGGCGTCCAGTGTGCTTTGAGGCCAGCCACCATAAATCAGCGTGCGTTTGATACTTGCCTCGGGCATTGCTGGTGTTAATCACTCAAGTGTATTGATGTATTTATTAATGCGCGATACCCGGTGACCTTGGCGAAGCATCCAGTAATTAGTTCTCGGCGACCAAAATAAACCCATAAGGAGTGACGGATCGCCTAGGTGTGATTTCGTGCGCACGGTTGCGAAGCGTGACGCTACACGGAAGAAAAAGCTCGAAAGATCTGCGTCGCCCCTTGATGGAATCATTAAAATTTTAGCGCTCTTGCTAAGAAACGAATGACATTACTCAATAGGCTGGACTGGGATTTGTGTTTATGACCCCTGAATCAACTGCAAAGGCCGTCCAACTGCGGATCAGTCGATGGATCCAATAAAATACCTACTTAATCCCACGTTTTTATTCGATTTGTTTAAAATATTAAAATTTCACTATTAACGAGGAGCCTTTATTTTATGCACCAGCTAAGGAGGCGTTAAGTAATTGAAGGGAGCTGATGACGGGGACCTTGGGTAAGGATGTAAAGAAGAGGCTGGTGAAGAGCCTGATATGAAGCGTGGCGTTGTATGGGGCAGAAACGTGGACCCTCAGAAAGGAGTACGAGAATAGGCTGCAGGCGTTTGAGATATGGGTGTGGAGAGGGATGGAAAAGGTGTGATGGACAGAAACGAAGAGTAACGAGGAAGTGCTGGAGATGGTGGGCGAGGAAAGGAAACTTTTGAATGAAATTCGAGATCGGCAGAGTAGGTGGCTGGAGGATGTAATAAGGGGCTATGGGTCGCTGAAGAATGTGATAGAGGGAAAGATGTTGGGCAAGCGGAGAGGAGGAAGAAAGACGATGGGTTTCAAGGACGGGATCAAGAAGGGCAGATCGTATACAGAGGCAGAAAAGGATATACTAGAAGTAGATAGGCCCCTGAAAGCGTAGAAAACCGGGAGGAGATTCTCTGACATTCAGCAAAGCCTACCTTAACCAGTGGAATACTTGAAAAAAATCGGTCATTATGAGAATATTTAAGGTTAAAAAATTTTGAATTGTTACTTTGAAATGCAGTGCCTTAATAACAGTGAGATGGGATCTCTTCACTTATTATTGTTCATCACAATTTCCGCCCAAATTATACTGTCCGCAAACTGGTAAAACATGTATTAGATATTGAATCACCTAATATATTTTTTCCAGCTCAGGTCATCTATAATAAAACACGTGTATTTTGGTTTAAATATCAGACTTCCGGTTTACGTCGGAGCGCATCGTCGACATACTGTAATGAATGTTGCAACGCTGCCAAGGAAAACTTCTGCTGTTTACCTCGTTTACCGAATTGCTTCGTAATCTACTTCCAAATTCTTACAGAAAAGCAATGGAGGCTGGGGTAAATATAATTACTGGCTTTCTTTACGAGGTAAAAGCTATGGTTTAGTGCTTTGTTGTGTAAGATATTCCCCGAAGGAGTATTCACATGAAATTTAAAATATATAATATGCAAAACAAAGCCTAAATTTACTCTTTACAGCTTTTATATATTTTGAGTATACAGTACTTTAAAGTGCAGGTTCCCCCTTAATATGCCTAGGATACGAGAAAAAAAATGAAATTACATCACAAAAATATGCAGATTAGAAGACGAGTGTATTTTTAAATCAATACTTGCTCTAGCAATAGAAGCCGACTTCAGCGCTAATTCTTTTGAATTGTTGCATTTTTGTTCCATTCGTTTTAGCAAATTACCCAATGATTAACATATTAAAATGGACAGATGCCTACATTTTTCTTATCGTTCAATTAAATGTTATAGTTTGCTTTTAATGAAATGCTTTTCATGAAATGCTTTTCTTTGAAATTACTTATCTATTAGAGCGGAATTCTTTTCGCCTATCATCGCGTAAAACACCACGGAAGTTCAAGTTTAATAAAAAAAACGTGGAAAAAAAGTATTTAAATATGATTTACAAAGGATACGTTTTTCTTTAAAATTGTCCGCATGTGAAGAAAATGACGTGTAAGCACTTACTCTCGCATGGGACCTCAGTCGGGATGGTTATTTTTGTCGTGTATTTCGCGCTTTTTTACGTGCAATTATTTCCTCAGAGAGCTGCTCCCGTTAAAAGTATTTGAATTGCGTCATAAGTGGATGACGGTAGTCACGTCAGTAGTCTGGCTTTGCATATGTGGTCGTGGTTTTGAATCATACTTTAAAAGCGTGGAATTTTCTTTTTCTCTAGGGTCAAGATATTTAATTAGACTATTGGAAGATGTGTCCTCAGCAGTTGATTATCCTTAGCGTTTAAGCCCGTAGGTAAACTAACGGCAGCCATGAAAGCTTTTGCCTTTAATGCCAATCCCTTTTTTCTCTGATTATAGTCTATATCTCTCAGTTCTTGGCTCATCTCTTTGTCTACTTCGTGCAATTTTCTCTTTTATTTACTTCTTTATTAGGATTTTCAATGATTCGTCATGCGTTAGCGTCCACCTAGCCACCTCATCATTTTTTCGTATATTTCTTTCTTTAATTTTTGGCTTTCTTCTATAATTCTCGTTTATTACTTTTGTCCATTTGCTTGATTGCATTGTGATCTCCATCTCTAACGCTCTAGGTTTCGAATTCTGCGATTGGGTTGCTTAATTATCCAAGTTTACGGCTAATTCGAATGACATGAAGTTCGGCTCCGGATGACGCACACATTTTGAACTGATCGTGGATGAGTTGGGGAAGGACGAAAATAAAAATGATCGATAACCCAGTGTCGTATTTATGGGAGAGACACTTTTTTGGTGGACTTAACGCGCTGTAAAAACTCGATTACTCCCTCGATTGCCTTTCCCCCCCTCCCTTCCTAACGTGATTTCTGGCATTTGAAATCGCATTGCGAAGGCTTTGGGGCGACTTAAACTCGAGAGGAGAGTGAGGCTCGGGGGAAGGTAAGTACTCGGTCTTGGAGACTTTCTTCTTTCCAGTCCCACTTATCTTTGTCTCTCTCCTTCCCCTCCTTCTCCCTCCCCATTAAACTCCCCTTCTCTCCCTCCCCACTCCTTTAAGCCATCTCTTCCCCGTCTCTGGGTTTGGCTGGGTGGTCTTATATCAAAATACGCATTGTTATGTAAATATTTCTTCGCAAATGAAATATCTCATTTCGATATAAAATTGTCATACCAAAAGATGCGGCGCACTGTATTTGATCGCATTGCACTGTATTACATCACATAATGTTTCTCTTTTAATCGCCCCTAATTGCAGTGCTATCTATCGAAAATTCTTGAAAAACGATATCTCTGGTATATATATTTTTGTTATATTGACCGTACTTTTGTGTCAGTTGCAATTCCTATAAATATATATTTACATATTGTCAAATAAATTGTTGCTAAACACGGCGTAATCAATGGATGGCAATCCCAACTAAGGCCTCTTCAGGGGTGCCTAATTTCCCTAATATCATTGTTTAATGGATTGTATTGTACAATTCGGAGTGTGAAATTAATTATTATTATATTCCAGCCGATTCATTGCATTGTCACATTCTTACATCTCCTGCCCTTCTTATCAATGCCGTCAATCAAATATCGCGTTGTGATATCTTCGGTATATCTCTGTCGTTGCATAGCAATATCGCTCCGTGATATCTCTGGCATTTTTCAGTCGATGCATTTCTGTATCATTATGTGATATATATCATACGATCCAGAGTCGGCGCAATGCAGTGTGATTCCTCCGGCGTATTATAGTCGAAGTATTCCGATATGAAAATATGGCACCACAGGCATATTCCAGGCGATGCATTGCAGAATCTTCACGTGATTCATTGGTCGTTCAAACCTAGGATTGGTTGACTGCAGCCCTCCAACCTTCCCTATTTAATACTAGTTCCTTTACCTCATGGTATCACTTCCTATGTACTTTCCTCTTTATTTGATCCATGAAATTTCCTTGGATCTTCCTCTGGGGACTTTCTCCTCTATTTACCGTCAATTATGTTCTTAAAAAATTCATTGTCTCTCAGGGTGTGTCCAATCCATCTCGTTCTTCTCTTCTGTATGGTGTTCCATATGGTCCTCTCCTCTTCTAATCTTCAGTACACTTCATCATTTCTTATTTTGTACGTCCATTTTACATTCCTTCGCGTGTTATCTTTGGCATATCGCGGTAGGTCCAAGGCTTCGTGAATTCGCCTTTGGCATATGCCAGTCGATGCGCTTTAATATGACAGTGTCACATCGCCGGTATGTCTGGAGTCGATGCATTGCTTTGGATCGCACTTTGGATGCACTTTGGATCGCATCATTTATCTCCGCGGCAGTCGACCGTGCCGCACCCGACCAACCTGCCGCTCCCCGCGCCTCGAATCGACTCTCCTCTCTTCGCAACACGCGCGCACGCTCTGGGAATAGCCGAGAGAGAGAGAGAGCAGGAGGTGAAGGGAGGGCGGAGTGGGGTGGAGAGGAGGTGGGGTTGGAATAGCAGGCAGGGGGGGGGGGAAAGGGTTGGTAGAAAAGGGGGACAAGTGGATGGCGGGGAGGGGGGGATTTTAGGGAGGCGGTCGTTGAGGAAGGGGTATATGTGGCGGAGGTTAAGGTTGAAGGGGAAGGAAGGTGTGGAGGGAGGAGGATTAGGGAGGCGGGAGGAAGAGGAGGGGCGAGAGGCTGGGAGAGGAGGAAGAGCTAGATATAGGGGAGTGAAGACGATGAAGATTGTGAGGAGGAGACTAGAGGAGCGCCGTGGAAAAAGATGTTGGGGATGTCGAGTTCTTGTTTTCGGGCGTCCCTCAGCGTGGTGTCCTGAAAGGTAGTTTGAGTGAAATATCATTTCACCTAGTTATCAATAGATTTGGGCTCATTTAAACCCATTTCCGCCCATCGCAGCCATATGGCTACACCATGACTGCCGAGTGCATGACACGCTGTAGGAGGAACCGCGAACTTTATCGCAATTAACTCTCTATGGACGAGCGAGTTAAATTTGTTAAGTTTCAAAATCATTGAAAGATCGGCTTTCTAAGAGGCTTTCTCATTTAGTTGCTGCACTAGACAGGATTGTAACGCTTCGGATTAAGTGTGTGGAAAGTTGCGTCTCTTTCGGCGGCTTGTCAAGCGATTTGAATATATAAATGTGTGACGCTATTCACTGACGATGGCGTGACTGGTGGAGCTCTAAAATAGTTTCAGCTGCCTTGTGAAGAAAAAACTGGGAAATTTAAAAAAAGTTACGCTATGAAGGTCACATTGAAGTATACCTTGTGTAAGAATTATTGTATAACGTATTAGCAATAGTTTTAATTTTATTTAGAAAATACAAATACGTCACATTTCAAAATAAATGTTATCATCAAATAAGTTGCAAATTTTAAAAATGTTTAAATAGCACTTTAAAAAAACTAATCTAGTAGCAGTGTTGTTTTCATACTGATGTTTCATAATTTCATCCATAGAGCCGAAATTGTCAACACTGCGTCGTTAATGGTCACGATCATCAAAATATTTTATGAGTACTTCAGGTGACCACATGAGTAAAGTACAAAAAGTTCTTCCAAATCGCAAGCAAAATTTTTTCTTGGTGGAAATGGGTCAAAAAGTACATTTCACCCATCATAAATTATCAGCCCCTTAGCGCATTACCTCCCGAGATATTTGACAAAAATGCCAGCCCTTTTACGTAGAAAATGGTACGTGCATGCACTCCGGAGAGACATTATTTAAAAAATAAGGAATTTCTAACACCTAGATCTGGCCAAAAAATTAACAGTGAGTAGTTTCTGTGTTCTATCAACTATTTCTGAAAATAAATCACATGGTTACTGTGTTAATTGTTTTCAGGATCGTGAACAAACTTCAGTTTTAAGTGAGTTTTAAGCGTACTGCGTGAAGTAAATGAGTAAAGGTAAAGACTTTAATAAATTTTTTAACTTAGTTAATTAGAATCTCAGTCATATCAAGGTACAATGTTGCACCATTAATAATGCAATATTTAATTCATGCTTCCTGTAGCTGCTGAAATGTAAACGTATACTTCGAATATGTTCTCCATTATGACTAGGGAACTATCTCGCTCAAACTGCCTTAAGGATACTTTCGCCGGCAATCTTCAGGTCAGAAGTGACGATGCAGTATTTTTGTCCATCTTTTATAGTCATGTCTCGTCATTTGGGTCGTCCTGGTTGTTGGATTACCTAGTCTCCCACATCTTCTGCATTGATAGATCTCCTACAGCCGCTGGATGGATTGCACTCGTCCTCACGATTGATGTTCGGGTGTTTTACTGCATCTCTATGGCGTCCTGAGTCTATCCGGGGTAGTAGCGCCTCCCGTTGCCCTATAATTTAGAGTCCTTTGAAGTCCTCCTGTGGTCAGGCTCCAACTAAACGTGTTCTGGGACGGCAGAGAGCCGGAACTTTTTCTTCTCCGTGGCAACATATGTAGTTAGCGGTGACTTGAACGGGCCGCGGAGAAGTTTCGAGTTGATGGGATCGGAAGAGATTCGCAAGAATAGGAATGATTAGTTAATGTAATAATTGTTTCGGGTATATGCCGCGCATGAAATCAGGTTTTGGCCCGACGTTTCGTGACCCACTGCTGGTCACTTATTAATGGGACTGGATTTCCTATTGCTGCTTGTCTTTTTATATTAAGTGGAAGAGGTGGAAGGAGGATGGAGGTTAGGACAGGGGGAGGAAGGCGGAGGTGGAGAATTTTGATGGATGATTGGGTTCCAAGTGTTGCTGATTTTTAAGCCACCATCTCTATTGAAATTCTGCTTATTTTTCCTTATCTCGTTGGCTTCCCGGATGAGTCGTGGCTTAAATCTTTCGACTTTGGCGATGACTTTGGATTTTACAAAATCGATCGCGTGTCCCAAGGATTCGTGTTCAGCAACTGCAGACTTGGTTGTTTCCCCCAGTAGAATCTGTCTGTGTTCTTCCAGCCTTGTTTTGACTGAGCATCCGGTCTCGTCGATGTATTTTCTGCCACATCTTCCGCAGGGAATTTTGAAAACCCCTTCGACTTGCAGCGGTGTCCTGTCCTTCACATTTCCAATTAGGTATTTTACTTGAACATGTGGTTTCAAGATTGCTTTGATCTCATATTTTCGAAGGACATTGCTTATCTTGTCGGTGGTGCTTTTAATGTAGGGGAGGAATGCTTTCTTCTGGCTGTTGACGTCCATGGCTTCGGATGGGTTCCTTGTTCCTTGGGAACCTAGGAGGAAAAGGAAAACTTCCTCAGTTAATTTTTAATATCAAGAAAATAATTGGGAAGAGATTGATAGTGCTCATCATCCTTTGCCTCTCACGTGTGATTTAGTTGGTAAATAAATAGTGTCTGCTCAGTGTCCTGAAATATTTCGATTTATTTTTTGATGACGATTTTATTTCAATTAAGGTTGCTGAAATTAACTGATAGGAACGGTGGGTGTTGGAAAAGCTCAAAGGACAACCCTCAAATACCGAAATGGAATACAAGAAATTGACATGCCAGCAAGAAAATCCAAAACTGGAAGTCGCCATGTGAAAGTGTGTAGTGTGTAAAAGAACGGAAAGGCACACCGTCACTCTGCCTAGACCCCTGTTTCGAGAAATGCCACACTAAGTTCAACTACCTACCACCTCTTTTAGATAGGTACTTGAAACAATGGCCCTTCCTCCACAAAGTCTCCCAAAACACCAGCATTGGTTTAATAGAATTTGCTTCTGCACTAACTTGAAGGACTATGAACTCTTTCTTCGTTGTAATCGTCGACAAAACAAAATAACAGGAAAAATACGCAAAATCCCATTAATCTACATATGTGACAATGCTTAACATGAGTCTCTGCTCGCAGCCAGCCTGGTTCAGTACCGATTCCCCGGTGGACCGGTTTAGAACAGCTTCCACGGTGCACCGGTTTTTTTTACATAATCTGAACCGGTCTGCCGGTTCTGAAAAATACCAAACCGCTTAACTGGTGCACCAGAAGACCGCCCATCCCTATTGGTGGATGTCGATTGCCCGCTCGAAATACTGTGCTTTGGCCTCCGAAAAGTAGACCTTGTCAATAAAGAACCATCCTGCAAGTCCACAGTTTTCATTTAATCGCGCAACGGTATAGGATGCGGCATGATGAATATCCATGTATGTTTCTCCCTGTTACTGCTAATGCGTTAATATCATATTTGGCTTGGTGGCCTAACTGACTAACACTTTCAGCCGGAAATTAGAAGATACAAAATTTAATTGATAGACACAGACGTGGAAATTGATAGACATAGATGTTTGGGAAATAGACGATGATCATCTCGACGCAAAAGAATTCTCCGTGTAATACCACAGCTATTTGATTTACCCACAGATTTTGATGCCGATGGTATCATTTCCATGGCATGCCATGTACGTTGAGGTTGCTCGGTCTATGAAAAAAAAATTGTGTTAAAAGTTTTGATTTGGATTCCTAATTGGATATGCACGATACAGGTTGGAAACACAGTCGAGAGAATAGATTTTTCATGGTGAATTTCTTCACCTCGGTGTCCTCTCTTGCATTCTTGCGCATCCCTGCGTAACGGGTTTTATGTCTGCTATTCCGCAATGAATTATTACCTCCGTTCCGTCCAAGTCCCCGGGAAAGCTGGATTGTGAACTCGCTTATTTCTGGTTTCACTTTTACTATCCTTTTTCGCGGGGTCATGGGTGTGTCCTGAAATATTAAGATGCTGTCTCGAGTAGAACTCCGGATGTGAATTATAAAATGGTTAATTAACACTCCTTAATTACCCTGAATGAAAGAAACAGTTGTGGGGAATATTGGAGACCGCATGGAGGCGTCAAGAGCGTAGCTGCCAAAGTTTTCCATTGGCTCTCTCTCGTGTGTCACTTTGGCATAAGAGAGAGGGGGAGGAGCGGAGAGGTATTTTTGAATTCTTATGGACCTTGATCCGGTTTAGAATGGTGTCAATGTTTATCCTATTTTCTCTTAGAAATAAGCAGGCTGTTAGATCTCGACACTATGACTTGGCTCCATTTCCTCACCTGCATCAAACCCCTGCTAGTTTAATGTGAAGCATTATGAAAAATAATGATTACTTCCGAAGAGTGGAATGAATAATTATACTACGGTCATTGCTTTGTTTTCTGGTATCTGGTAATATAATTTTTCCTTTCAAATAGCTTATGTTTTGTTCCGTTATTTTATCTTATTTTTTGGTTCCATTTATGTATTTGTGGTTTCCGTTTTGATTCATCCTAAGACGGAAACTGTACGACTTCTGTTGCGGTTAATGCTTTGTTTCCGATATTGGCAATAATATTTTCCCTTCAATAGCTTCTGTTTATTTTCGTTTTTTGATCTAATTGTTTTTGGTCCCATGCTTTTCCCGGTTTTCTTTCTGATTTGATCGCTTTTTTCATCCTGAGATGAAAACTATATGATAATTCGTTTGCGAATGCTTTGTTACCGGATATCTGATAATATCATTTTTCGTTTGGTAGCATCTGTTTTGTTTAGTTTTAAATCTTATTGTATTTGATTCCATTTTTTCCTCTGTGTTTTTCTGATATGATGGGTTATTCAGCCTAAAATGACATTATATGGTGTGATGTGTTACGCGAAAAAATATTGTGGAGATTTAAAATGGGTATTTTTTGCCTTTTTTTCGAGTTTCTGTTAACTTATAAATATTTTTTTCCTTTTAAAATGAGCATAGATGATTGAAATAGAATTAGTAAAGAATTTACTGCTGTGGAAAGTATTGGATATTGGTAAACCGCAGCATATTTTTAATGATATATGATTTTTTGTTTTCTTAGAAATGCTTGTTATATTTTCAAACGAGCCAAGACGACTTGGATGGAATAAGTAAAAACTTCACTGATGTGGAAAGTATTGGATATTGGTAAATCCTTACATATTTTTAACGAATTTGAAGAAGTTACGTTGGTAACAGGTTAGTTTTTTTTTATACCAGCCCCTTAATTTTAGTAAATGTTTGTTCCCTAGCAGAAATTACGCAGTGGTACTCTATATTTTATAATTTGAGGCGGTCTCTCACCCATATTTGATTACTTATTTGGATAATATCAGCTCCAATGGTTTAAATTTTATCAAGTTCATGGGGAGATTTTGCTAGTTTCTGAGGTACGCGGTCTGCCAAAATTTCCTTTTCGCTTTTGACCCAGAGATGCGGAAAAGATTATTCCTGTAAGTAATCGACAACTATCTTCATGACCTTAGAAGCAGAAGATGTGTTCAAATGAGAAGCTATACAGGAAGATAGAAACGGTAATAATTTCTTCCTGACCATATTTGAATATTCAGTCGTTACTAGTTAGAATTTGGGCTGATTGAAGTTCTCTTCTGGCTGTATTAAGTATTGCAGGCGTGTTGTACCCTAATGATTACGCTCGGCATCTTCCCTCTAACTTTGCTTAGTTCGGAACCATTAGAGACACAAAGTTTGCCCGCGGAAACTAAGTTCCTATGTAAATGCAAATCAGAAAAAATTAGACTCTCATGGAGAACATTACGTCTGCCCCACTTGGCGTGTGGAAAGTCGAGGCAGCGACGAAGTAAGAGAAACAGAAATATAAGCAGACGCACGAGGTTTTATTTAGCGGAAAAATAATTCTCTAAAACGCGATCTCATATCACCAACAATTTCATCCTCATCCTCAATTCCTTTTTTCATATGACTGGTGATCTATCATCTACTGTAAAACTCGTTTTTGACACTTTGTGGGTGGAGGATTTTTTTGTATTGCATGTACTCTTTCTCCTCGTTAAAGGTATCATCATATTTACTTTACTCTCGTCCATTAGTTTTACACAATGTATATACAGAATCATTTCTCCCTCAAACCTCTTCTAAAACTGATGACAAGGTCTCAATTGTGCCCTTTGTCTATTTTCGCTGCCTTCGTATTTTATCCTCTGACAGCGATGCTTCGCTCTCATTATGTGGCCCCAGCGTGGACTCTCTGGGGGGCAAAGCGGTAGCGGTTAAGTAACGATCGCACTTAAACGCGTAACCATCGTCTGCTTTGGCCATCAAGTGGCTTCTCTCTCTCTCTCCCTCTTTAACGGCGCTCCGGAAATTACCTAACTTTTGGCACTGCTGCTCCGAACATAAAGGATTCTTCTGTCACGTGAAGAGTAAAACTACTCGGGATTTTGCACAATGAGCTGGAGGGAGTTCCACTTCGGAGGATGATTTCAGGAGGGTGGTGAGTCCAGATGGACCTGACCATTCCAAAGGACGAGTTGTAGAGTAGGGAAGGGAAGAAGACAATTTCTCAGAGAGAAGAGAGGCACGGATCATGAAGAAGAAACTTTCGTATGCTTTGAAAGGAACTAAGGGTACTGTTTCCATTCTATCTCGTTACCTTGGCATTTTCACGATTTTGCGTTCTCCGATCTCGAGAAAAGTTGGTCGGGGAATTGAAAAAAATCGCTCCTTATACCCTGTAATAATAATATTCAGACGTAATTCCTCCTCGATGACTTTATATCATTTTTATTATCAACTTTCATTTAATGAATCTATCATCTTTTCACGAAAGATAGATTTTGGTTAAGATATAATATATGTAATTTCAAAATGTGTAGTATTAAACAAATTGAATGTTGCCATAACTTTTGCAAATATTGCGCATAATGAACTGAACCCTGATGAAGCCAAAATCAACTCACGAACATCGTAGAATGAGTAACATTTATTCTTTATCCAAGATTTATCTGATACTGAACAAGATTATTAATACAAGAATAATGACGTTCAGCTGTAAGAAAGCACAAAATATGTGTATCAGAATCAAGAGACGAAAAGATCTCTTTATCGGAGCCGAAATGACCCTGTGTACCGCACTGGGTAAGTGATACATTAATCATGAAGTCCCGGTAGATTTATGATTAGAAATTCCTGACTCATGCTTTATTTGGCGTTAGCCTTTTATGTTTGAGTTCGTATCCACTGCTACACTCGCGCATCTTGTTCTCCGGTTGCCAGGATGCTGATTTCGGAATTAATCGAGTGATTTCGTGTTGGAAGCTCCTGAATGAGATCAAAAAGAGGTGGAAGAGGTGGTTTAAAGAGCTATTGAGAGGAGAAGGGTCGCATAAGACCGTAATAGAGGGAAGGATGTTGGATAAGCGGGGAAGGGGAGAAAGGGAATAACTTTCATGGACGGAATGATGAAGAGTCGGAGTAGGAGATGAAAGTGACTTTCTATTAAAGTTAGCCCTTTATCGGAACACACCAGCTCCCGCCAACGATGTCGCAGAGGACGATATGAGTTGGCAAAACTTTTGGTAACCTGCCGGCTGGTAGTATTCTGTAGGTTCAAAGTAGTCATGGCCGAATTTTTTGTGTATAACTTTCGAATTCGTTCAAAATATATATATATATATTTTTTCAGGGATAGAAGGATTAACTTTGCAATTCCACATTGTAAAAGATTTATTACGACCGGTTTCGCCGCAGTGCAGCATCATCAGGTACACAGCCATGTTTTCCACTCTATATATACACATAACGTCTATGGAATAAATCTTTTACAATGTGGAATTGCAAAGTTAATCCTTCTATCCCTGATATCAAGGAATTCCACCAAGTGAGGTCTGAAACCATCGTTTATATATTTTTTTTTGAGAGTGGGATTACACCATGCGGCGTCTCTAGCATCCAAGCCTCCACCTTCCTTTATCCAGCCAATCTGTATCCTGCATGTGTCTGTCCGTTCAAAATAAGTATGCAAAAATACAATTTTTTACCGCAGAATATTTTAAGAGTTACAATTATCCTCATCTGTGCGCGAAGTAAAAGCAAAAACAACTATCATGGATGCAAATATCGGAATTCTTTTGCTCTTCGTCCCACATCGATTCCCCGATTGACTGTGAAGTGCGCTAAAAAGTGCTCATGTTATAATTATGATGGAAGGTGAGCGCTCTGCTGTGCTGCGAAGTGATTTGTGCCCTAGAGCGAATGGAAATCTCCAAAAGGAAGACCACTGGGTTATAGACTCCATAAGTGCCGACGTTTCGATGGCCGAGTCGGCCGAGTCACGGCAGAAGACGATGGGCAACTCAGCCATCGAAACGTCGGCACTTACGGAGTGTTTCTCCCGATGGTCTTCCCAAATAGAGCTCCTTTACATCTCACGCCAAGAAAGCCTCAGATCTTACTTGCCAAAGGAAAAGATGTTATAGGTCGAGGAGGCAATGTACATGTAAAAACCTACATTATTTTTTCTCGCTTCCATTCAAACCTACCTTCCGCTGGAGTTAATGGATTACTTAAATAAAAATAAATACCTTTTCCCGGCCTCGATTCCCGACGATTCTAATATGTTGAGGCTCTAGAATCCCTGGAAGTGGAAAATGATTGGGTTAACAGTGTCTAAAGAAAGGGTGAGAGGAAGTGAAATAGGACTCAAGAGGAAAGTGTCGTGAGGAGGTGACGAAAAAAGAGTCTAAAACTGAGAAGGCGTGAAGGAAAAGTGGGAGCGTTGAAGGGAGCGAACGAGAATTCTTTATTTACTGCCGAGGAAATTGGAAACATAAGGTATTTTTCTCCTTGCCCCTCAGACATGTTACAAATGCCTCCAAGTGAAGGGAATCCCGTCATAAAGTTTGTACTCGACGTTATTAGCTATAGGGTTGTGGATTCAGAGTCTAATCCCAAGTGTGCTAGGATTAGTTGAGGTTAGACCTGTGCGCCGCCGCGCCGCGCCGCCGCCGTCGATGGATTTTGTGCGGCGCGCCGCAGGTCCCCCATGTCGGCGCGCGCCGTCATATCCGGCCATGTACGAATCATTGCGTTTAGAGCATGGCTTCTGTATTTGAGTACACTAATTTTTGCTGACTCCTCGTCATTGTATTTCGTAACTTTGTCAAACATTACTCACCTCAGTACACTGATATCCGTGCAGCAGTGTTAACAGTCTTTCCTTCATATACAGTTATCCGTGCGTTTAGGGAGGGAACCATCTTCAAAGACTTCGAGATATCTTTTTAAGCTGATCCGCTAGTTTGCACGCTAGGGCAGTATCCAGTGTATTTAAATAAAAAAAAAAAGTTTTTTTTTTTAAAGCATTTTCATGCATCCGCTCTCATTGGAATTGTAACATTTGTATGCTATATCAAAATGTTAATTATACACTGTAAAATACCTTTGTTCTACTCCATGTTTTAAGGAATAACGCGACTTTAATTCAGGCAAAGTTGAGGCTTGAGGGTACCGAGTGGAGACCGCAGAAACTATATCTGCTACGTGCTCATCAAGGGCCATGCGCCAGCGTGGGCCCTCATTCTCAATGTCTCAGAGCTCAGAGTTTTGGACCTTATGTCGCCCTCAGAACCTTTAGCTCGATCCCACCCATCAGGTGGGTGAAGGTATGGAACGAGCTAGAGCAATAGAAACCTCTGCACGCGGCTCTGTTTCAGCATTGTATGCGACTTTTAAAAGTAATTTCTTTTAAGTACTCTACCGGTAAAAGATAGGTTTAGGTGATAGCCAGAGAATATCCTCCTGGTTTTCTACACTTATAGGGTTTTATCTCCCTCTAGTACTACCTTTTTTGCCTCAGCATACGATATACCGTTCTCCATCCGTCCATGAAATCAATTCTCCCTTTTACCTTTCCCTGCTTGCCCAAAATTCTTCCCTCTATCACGCTGTTGTGCAACTTACTTCCACAAGACTTCTACTCTGCCTATCCCGGATTTCATTTTGAAGTTTCCTTTCCTCGCCCACTGTCTAAAGCACTTTCTCGTTTGCCTCCCATTTCGTCCACCTCACTTTCTCCATGTCTACGTCTTAAATGCCTGTAGCGTATTGTCGGCCTCTTTTCCGAGGGTCCACGTTTCTGCTCCATGCAACGCTTCGCTCCATATCAAGCTCCATATCCTCACCAGACTCCTCTTCATATCCTTGCCTAAGATTCCCGGCATCTCAAGTACTAAACGCCTCCTTGACTGACGCTATTCTCTTTCTTATGCCTTTTATACTATGTCCATTTTATTCAAGCGTGCTGCCCCAGTAATTGAAATGTTCTATTTGTTTTGTGTGTGTTTGTACCCTCCAACTTTAATGACCAGCCTCGCTTTCTTTATCCTAGATAATCCAATTACTTTTGTTTTCTTATGATATTTACTTTTGAATTTCCGTACTGAATTTCTAAAGCATCTACTAAAGTTTGCAATCTCTTCGAAGGTTGACTAATCAGCGCCTGGTCGTCCGCGATCTGAACTAACTCTATTAGCTGCCGTCCTACCTTGATTCCCACATCTACAAAGTTTTTCACTTGCCTGTCAAACCATTTCCTCAGCATAAAAGTTACAAAACAAGCATAGCAAGCCAAGCAAGTATAAATGTTACAAACCAGCCTTGGTCTACCCCAGGACCAATCGTTGCCTTCACTCTGTCAAAAACCTTTTAGAAATCCACAAAACATGAGGAAACATCCTGGTTTAACTGTTTCATTCAATAATTGTTCTCATCACCGCAATTCCTTCCCGAGTTGACCTTCCTTTCCGGTACCCAAACTGGTCATCACCAAAGTGGAAATTTGCCTAACACTCCAACCATTTATTGATTATTATAAGTGCAACTTTGGCTGCATACAAAATCAAACTAATTGTTCCATATACCTCGCATTCTGGCGATTTCTTCATTTTCGGGATAGGAATAAGCACTCTGGCCATACTCATTCCTCGTATATCCATCAAATTAGTTTAGAAAAAGCTTGCCTAACATTTTTACTTAAATTAATTAGCAACTCTGAAGGTATGTTCTCCACTCCCACAGCTTTTCTTGCCTTCATCTCTTTCAATGCTTTCTCTTTTTCACCGTAGTGGCATTGGGCGGAGATTATTCTCATTTTGTGTTCCCTCATCCGTCACATCTAAATTAGTTTATCTACTATAGCTGTCTACTATCACTCTTCCACATATTCTCCATGCCTACCTTGAAAATATTCTTAATCAAAATTGTTTACTACAAAAAAATGAAACTTAAGGGCTGTGTTAAACAAAACCAAGGACAAAATTGACATTAATGATATTGGTATTTATTAAAGTGGTATTTATAAACTAAAATGTGATGAATGTGAAACCTGTTACGTTGGCCAGAGTGAGAGTAGATGAACATAAAAGACATTTACGCAATGGGGACATTAACAGATCCCATTTCGCTAAGCATCTATGGGAAAATGACCATAAGAGTGACTTTGTCCCGGAGATTCTCCACCTGGAGAGAAAGGGAAGAAGGATGGACTGTTTGGAGGAGCTGGAGTAAAGAAAGCAATTAAAGGAAGGTAAAATTGCTAACGAGAATATTTTTGTCAGCCATTCTCCCCTCTTGGATATTCCCCTGAGTCACAATACCTTTTGAGGATGACGCCCCAACCCCCGCCGTGGACGCCGCACTCAACGTCCAAGGCTCCCCGCCTTCCAAAAAGTTTTGTATAAATTCTGCAACATACTAGACTTGTGTACCTGATGATGAAGCCTTCCGCCCCCCCCCCCCCCACAGTCGCCGCCATTGGCAACCCACTGGCGCCGCCGACCACGCCACAACTTCCCACCCCTTCCTAACGCGTCGCCCATGCTTGTTCCCGCGTCCTCTCACATACCTTCTTCCTCCCCCCCTTCCCCTCCCCTTTTTTCTGCCTCTTCCCCCCTCCAAAATTTTGTATAAATTCTGCAGCATTCTAAACTTATGTACCTGATGATGTCGCCTATGCGACGATACCGGTCGAATTGAAATAAAACTGTGAAAAAGTACCATACTCTTTTGAATTCTTTAAGTGGTTACATGTTGATCCGTAATGAAGAACACAAGGAGGAGGGCAAGGGGGGCCAACAGATTCCAGGCTAGGCTTTCAAGCAATGATGGGAAAACTATAATTCCCTTTCCCTTACTCTGATACCCCCCTCCCTCTTCCACACACAGATGCCTGGAGCAGATACGAAGTATTCAAACATGATCGCGGGAGCCCAATTTCATCATATTTTAAAAATCATTAATAAAAGTTTATGTGACATGGACACAATTATTCACAGCAATATGTAGGTACTAGCTTAAGCTGCCATCTTCGGTTTGCAATTTTGTATTTTACTCTCAAATAAAGGTTCCCTTTCTTTCCCTTTTCATTACTACTTCACTTTTGAATAACATTATTGCAAGTTGCTAATTGAAACAATTGCCCAATTTAAATCTTCCGTCATCATAATTCAGCAAGTATTTTGAGATTTACCACAAACATTCTTTTGCTAATAGTCTTATGCCATATCTTCATTTAAACACCAGAGCGCATATTCAGTCGTTCGGCCTCCACTTTTCAAAACATCGTACCCCGCGTAACAACAATTACAGGCTGTAAAATGGTGTTTACATAACAGATTACACAACAAAAAAAATCACCAATCAATCAAAATCAGGTCTCAAAAAAACTCACCAACTCTTAAACTCATCTAAACATTAATATATCACCAAGGTTAAAAACTAACAGAAACAATTTCTCTGGCATTGCTGATCTTGCGCGTAACTCACAATCAACCAATGCAGGAGCATGTCTCATTAAATACAGCTTCACGTCATCCTCACGTCCGATATTCTTGCTTTCACCTATTCCTAACGTTGTCAACACCCTAAAAAGCGGGATTAGCGTCAAAACTCACCTGACCAGTCTTCGTCTTTAATCCACACTCACAATCTCGCAATAACTGGCCTAAACACTCGCAAACAAGCACAAAAAATGTTTAAAATGAATCGGCAACAAAACTCAAAGAGAAACGCGACATTCTCATTCAAATTCTAAGACATTGTATTTTCACTTTTTGAAACAAAACGAAAGTTAAAAAAACCGCTAATCGCCTTTATTTAAATGAATAATATGTAAAAAGTCAAATTTCCTCGTTCTAACGTCTAAAAATGCTCCACTTCTAAACCTCTATGCATAAATCAGGTGTTGTTAGATCTCGTTCACCTGCAAATTTGTTCGTGAAATTCCAAAAATCTAACACCGTACGACTCGACACTAACACATCTATCTAAAAATTACTATAAGCATTGACTCTTTTACTACATCTCAAGTCTGCGCACAGCCAACGCCCAAATACTATAACGTGGATTTCGCTCGAATTTGCGATAAAAGGAAATGTTGCTCACATTTGAGATAAAAGACACGGGTATGGTGATAGTTTTCATTAAAGCTATTAAATATGCCATTTGTCTAAACGCTTAAAATTGTGAGACATTTTTGTCGCATACGTATGTAGAAATTGGATTGTATAAGTTTTTACATGACATTATACAAATTAATGTATTTATTAATGAGAAAAAAAGTAATACTTTTTCCTATAATTTGCTAAAGTGCTACAATACTAGTGAACATGTGAAGGCTAATATTACGCCGCCGGTCACGCCGCCGCCGCCGGTAAAAACCATCGGATCGGCGCGCCGTCGGCCTCTTCCTCTCTTTCGTACTTCTCTACGTTCTTCATCTAACTTCCTAGCATACCTACTATTGCTGGATGAACTGGTCTACATCTCAGTCAATCATATATCTAATTTTTCATGTTTCATCCTATTTTATGAATCATCTTTTTCTATTCGTTGCTTGTAATTTTTGTGTTGGAGTCTTTTCTAGTTTACTGTCTTCGTGTTCTTCCAAACCCACGTTTGATCAGTTTTTTTCCATGCTCTTCCCTCCGCGTCTTAGTTTTGTGCTCTAAACCATACTGAATCCTGAAGCAGGCAATCTATCTTCAAGTGATTCTCTTTAGAGTAAGCTTATAAAGTGACTTATAGTGGCTACGTGTATGAGAGTGTCTTTATGTTGAGCGCCTACTAGCGAAAACAACCGACTCCTGTGTACTTATTAAACTGCTTCGCCCTTTACTGCAGTAGTAGTTCGTAAATAATAATTAGTTACTTTCAATGCAAAACTTAATTTGATGCTGAATATTAAGGACTGGTTTTGGGTGAGGATATAACATATAAAGTTGAAATGTTGTTGGAAAGATTTTTTCTGAGTAAGCTATTGGTCATATTGGTGTAAATCCTACTCTCATAAGTCTCTAAGACTATTTGTTGGGCAATTGAGATCTTTTATAACTCACAGCGATATTAGGTGTTGATGACGTTTTGAAGTTAGGAAATAAAACTAAAAATAAGAATTTATAGCTTTCATTCTACTCCAAAAGCAATGGAAAACACTGTTGAAATTTTCAATATTTTAAACCTTTTATTGTTTGGAAATGGTTGGAATATGCGTGAGAAATAATCTGAACCTCCTTAAGGATCTTTGAAAGAACAAGACTGCTGCAAGCATTATGAAAAGCCAGGGGAGTTCGTGGAGTGTACTAGAGTTGATAATTTCAACTGGTCTCTGTGCGATGCTTATTCCGAAGAGACGATGAAACCTTTAAAAGTATAGCCTCTCCTCCGCAAATGTAGAGAAGTAATCAAATAAAGAGAGCATGAACACAGCCAGTTGACCGCAAATTGGATCACTGAAAGATTTCGTTTCACTGCGCTGGAGGGAATTTTCTCTCTCAAGAATAACAATCAGCAGTGATATATATGTCGTCTATTGAGGAAACCATTTTTACTTCATGAATACGTTGGGTTATGGAATGTATCTTTTAATTTGACATGTTACAGCTAAATCTGAAGCATTAATTCAGCCTTAATTCTCAGACGTATAACGAAAGTTGCCAGCTGGAGGCAGCGTCCGTCATTTGAGGTTGAATTATACGGGCTTTTCAGCGACTGAAGTTAGTGATGTGAACAAAACGGAACAATAAGCTT
Source organism: Ceriagrion tenellum (assembly GCA_963169105.1). Lineage (NCBI taxonomy): Eukaryota > Metazoa > Arthropoda > Insecta > Odonata > Coenagrionidae > Ceriagrion > Ceriagrion tenellum. Next base: position 91,901,216 of record OY720632.1, on the reverse strand, counting down.
CTCTTCTTTCTTCCCAATTCTTCTCCAGCACGTTACCCTGCGTTGTAAAAATATTGATTGTACCGTTTGTTATATTTAGCAATACCTGTGCCATAATGGGTGTAGATGATTCTCGTCGTCAGACAGTCACTGAGTTTTCTCATTATAATTAATTTTAGATTTTGAAAATTGCGAAATACTTCTGCCGAACAGTAGGAGTTATCAATTTAAGTGCACTAAGATCACAAGGTCAATGTATGTGCTTGGTGGTAACCACTCATTAACTGCAATAACTTAACGTCTTGGAAGTGTAATTTGAAATTCTTCCTCATCTGTGACTAAGATTTGGATTAGCATTAAAATGATGCCGGAGCTTCCTGCCGCAGGTTTCAGAGTTTAATATATTTGTCCTAACTACCCTGAGGATTGTTTTAATTTCAATTCTTTGGTCATAACGAGGGTACGTATTCTTTTATACTGGGGTTACACTGGGTATATACTGGGTTATTATTTTATATATACTGGTTCTCATAATCATTTCCGAGGATTGTTTTATCTATTGAAACGGGGCAATATTTCAATTACATATAATTTCTCACGTTTTTTTGATAAAAAGGAGACATAATTGCAAAATTTGGAAATTAAAGTTTCTATCTGGGTCATCTCATGGGGTATATTTATTGATCGAAGTAGCCATCAATAAATGTTAAGGATTATGTAGGATTAGAGTTTTCTACGCCTCATCGGTGTAGGTTTTTTGTCATATTTCTATATTCGTAGTCACGGTAATTGAAATTCGGGAGTACTATATGGCACTCTCATTTTGATCCAAGAAGCGATATATTTTTACTGAATCTCATTGTCCCACTGTCCTTTTTAATAAATCATTCAATGTCACTGCCTGTCGCGAGTGAAATAACCTCAACTTAACTTTACGGGAAGCTCCTTCGCTTCGTTCATTTAAAAGGGCGCTAGGTACATACAAAACACCTGTCCGTACAACAGAATGACTGATAAACGACTCATATAACGCTATCTTGCTAATTTTTTGTAAATTTAAAACATATACAGGCCAATACTCAACAAACACTTATCACCTTGAGATACTTTTGATATATAAATCATGTTTTTGTCATTAAAAAAAATAATTATTCTCTATTATTTTGTTACTATTACTGTTCTTGTTTGTTTGATTGTTACTATATTATTAATGTTTTCCTTATTACGATTTTTTTTCTATTTTATAAATGCACACTTCATTTTTTTCTGTAGTGAAACATTAGCTTAACTATCAGCAGGGCTTCGCAGGGTTTTTCACACCCCCCTTCATGTGTGGGTGTTTTTCTGCAGGGGATTTTTTCTTCAAGGACCATCTAATAACCCTTGTGTTCTTCCCCCACAAATGTAAATATCTTTGTACACATTTCATTTTTGACTATGAATCACATCTTATTCAGTATTCTTTAATTTATTTTTGCTCATATGTCAAAATATATATGAAACTTTGTATTTCAATGAATTGTATGTACCCGACGAGGGATTAGATGGCGGAAGGGACTGTCTCAGTCTCAATCTCCCCCAATAAAGACGATTTATTATTATTATTATTATTGTTTCAGTAACTGGCGCTTTTAAGAAATCAGCGAAACGTGTGCTCGAGTGTCGAGCATATTCGTGTTCGCGATAGTGCAAAAACTTACTTTACTAACTGGAAGATATTGCCCATTGAGTTCGCTTCATATTCCATCAATTGACATTCCTTGAGTTTTGGTATTCCTAACTGACACGAAGATGCTCAATACTCAAGCGCGCGTTTTGCTGATTTCTTAAAGGCGCCAGTAACTGAGAAAATTAGATTCTGTAAAAAAAAAATCTCGTTTTTTGGATCAAAATGAGAGCGCCATGTAGTGCTCCTGAGTTTCAATTACCGTGACAACGAATATAGAAATATGACAAAAGAAGTTGGTGCGGTGCTATGATTCGGAAAGCTTCAAGGCATCTGTGAATCTAGAGTTCAATCGGCAGTTGAGTAAATGCTACCTTTAGAGGGAGGATGCCAACTTCTTTCACGTCCGGATTCATCAGGCGTTAGTTTGGCTCGGAGTTTAGTCAATCATCGTCGTCACAGAATATGGGTGAAAATCACTTCGTATGTCGTGCTGATTTTTCAAAGTAAACCGTGATAAAGTAGCAACTTGGTAACCAATCAGGACAAAATATGACCCATAAATCTTCATGTATTCTTGATCAAGGGTTTTCAGATTGGAGGCTTTCATTTCTGTATGTATCGGTATGTATAGCGTTCATCCTTCTCAGTCATCAAGGCTTGAAGGTGATTAAGTAAATATGTATGAAATGGTCTCCCAAAAAGGAAAGGTTACGAAAATTTGCCAAAATCAAGACTTGGGAAATCCCATAAGTAGAAAATATATTTCACTGTTATTCAATTATTTAGCTCTATTTTAAAAACCGACCCGACCCTCGCTCCGACAAATTGTGTCATTTTCAATCTAATAAATGACATAACTTTTCACTTCAAAACGAGATTGTTTTTAATGTGAAAGAATTATGAGTTAATGATGTTACCTCAGAGTCTTCAGTATTATAAAATGAATATTTATTGTCATCATGCCATATGAACTGTCTCAAAGTGACGCCTTACTCTTGATGCTGAAAAAAAGGTATTCATTGGCTGGCCGCTCTCGGCGTTCGCTCTGACTTAACGCGACGCCGAACGTGATGTAACCTTAAATGAATTTGAACGGAGGTCATAACTGACATCCGCCTAACTGACAGTTGTGATAATCGTTCTCACCTCTATTCTCCTGAGAAGGGAGAGAGAATGATCTGACCGAACGAATGATGAAGGCATTTCCAGAGGGGTGAACGTGATATGCGACGGAAAATGGCCCCAAGCGGCGGTGGAAAGCCTCACTCCCTTCGGCCGGCCCCGCGGTTTTGCGTGTTCGAAAGGGGAGGTTTTTGGAGGGGGTTTGGAGGAGAAAGGCTGCTGTGGTCTGGAGGGGGAGGGCGACCCTGCGGGGGATGTTGGGGAAGGGAATTGACCTCGTGAAGGGGGTAGGGGCACGGAGGGGGGGTGGTTGGAGGGGAAGGCGAGGCGAACGGCGCTATGGAAGGAAGGCACGCAACAGAGAGGGGGAGCGATAACGCTCTGCGCGCGGGTTGTTGCAGCCGAGAGGGATGTTTTCCTTCTCCCGGGCGACGCCACCGTTTAGTTGGCTGGACTGATGAATGCAGAGGATTTCCCGAGGAGAGTGGGAGGGAGACAGAGTGCTCAGCCGTGGTTGTTTTTAAGGGAGCCCGGGAAGGAGACGAAGGAGTCTGAGGGAAGGATGGCAGAAAAACCGGGAATGGGTTGATAGAAGGAACTGAACCATATTTTAAAGGACAGAGGGAATGGAAACACGCGGCACCACAGCGCTGAGCAATAATACTCAACTCGCTGAAATTCTCAGACTAAAATCGACGGAATTGCATATCACGTGCAAAAAAGTATCATTTCGTGACACTGTCGCGGTGATAAACCCGACGTTGTCGATTATTAATGACGACCCTGACGGTTTTCCAACATTGCATGCACGAATGATGACACGAAACACATATAACTAGCATTTTATTAAATGGAATTGGACAAGTTTCAGCTCGCGTGCATTTGAATGCATTAATGTATTAAATATGCCTGATACATCGGTAATCTTCGAGGAATTGCGCGTTACTATGATGCTGTATCTATAAACGTTTTAAAGAAGATGGGTAAGTAACCTTTTGCTTTAGGTTGGTTACAATTGAATGGAGAGAAAGTCCTCTAGGGTTTTACGTGTGGATCCCAAACTACCAATTTAATGGCTGTTATAATATCAGCATGCTTCCTTCCTACCTCTCTTAATCCCATCCATATATGGGTTTTATCTTCCCTCCCTTTGCCAGCTACTCCAAAGTTCTCCCTTTTATCACAGCCTTCGACCCTCATTACATCCTCCAATCACCAACTTTGCCTAATTCTATCTCATCCAGAAGCTTCCTGACTCGTCATACCAAGATTTCCTCGTTTGTCTTCCTTTTCGTCCACTGCAGCTGCTTCATTTTCCTCCACATCCACGTCTCAAATCCCAGCAGCCTCTTCCATTTTTCCTTTCTCTGAGTCTCAAGTGTCTACAGTCTACACCACATAACGGCAACTGAAAGCAGGTGAATGAGAATGCGTTTACAAGTTAGCCTTTGATCATTAGTTACAATTACAAGTTAGTGATTGAATTGGACAAGTTGGCTGGATCATTGTTCAACAGAAAACATGCTAAGCTATCGTGCGGGTTGACATCGTCTAGTCTCTCTCTTTTATTATCTTACTAGAGCATGGACTAAATCGGAATATCAACTGCATGGGGGTGGAAGTTGAGGGTATAAGTAAAGAAGATCGAATTTGGCTAATGTTTTCGGAGGAATGAGTCACTTATCCTGAGGGCCTGGGTTTCAAATCCGGCCGTAGTTATTTCTGAAAAATCCCAAAGTTTGTGGGGGCAGAAGACACACTGACAAATTCCGCCCTTCAATTGTTGTTGGTTTCGGACCCTCCCGGAAGAGACCTCTGGAGGTGCTACGCGTTGACTGCCCTCTGTAAGTAGCGACAGTCAAACCTGGAACAGAAGAGTTAAACATTAACGCTGCCCCGCCATATTGTTGCTGGAGAAAATGTAGTTTCTCTCAACTACGGTCAACCAGACTTCAGGTATTATTTATCCCTTGTACCGATTTGCGTGACAAGCTTATATGTAATAACAAGAAGGCGTTTAACTGCTGGGGTGTAGATGATGAGAGGATGGGGGAAACGGTCAGTGCAGCATAAGAACGGGAGCCATGGGGTATGTGAGCGGGAGAAGGGTTGGTGGCGGGTCGGGGAGCAGTGGTGGGTAGGGGAGCAGTGGCTACTGGGGGGGTCGGCAACCTGTGGCACGCGAACGTAACCGGAGCGTGGCGTCATCATCATACGGGGATTGCCCCCCCCCTCCTTCCTATCCCGCGGATATCATCGTTGCGTTTTTAGAGAGTCGTCGTGTTGCCCCGTCGTATCCTCTGATTATGGGACGCTTGTTCGCATTCTAATCACGTTTAAAAGGCCGGCGGTTGAATAGAGTCCTAAATGCTCTGTGGAACGTCCAACGTTGCCCCTTGAAAACGGGTGAAATCGCCGTTGATCAGCGATTATCCGGGTGCATTCGAGCCACGTTCATGCCGCGTTTAATGTTTGAAAGGGCGTCTATTGGAGTTGTAATTACTGGTTATTCTAGCCATTTCATACGGCAGTGCTGATTATCTGTTCGATATTCTTGCCTCTACCGTATTACGGGTTTTGTGGAAATGGTAGCAGTTCAGCCCTTCTGCCGAGTCTAAGCTTTAATATTAGAACCATAAATTTTACTCTTGATATCAAACATTGGTTCCAGTAAAAATACTTTTCCATGCATTTTGGGTGAAAAAATATGCCGTTGCCTAACTTCTCATCTCGCGACTAGTACCGCTGGTTGAAATCAGTACCTACACATGGAAATTCATGATAGTTAAAGGTATAGTGTACCTATGTATCGTAAATTCCTAAATACTCTCCTACAATTTTCTTCCTCTGATTCATTGAGGAGGAACAGTGGGCCATTATATTTGGGAATTGTAACTACACAATACAAGAACTAATTCTTTCCAGGCTTATTCAGTTTGTGAACTTGTATCGGGTTACGGACAGGACCAATATTTCATTTTATCCAACTTTTCGATGGGCGTCTTGCTCATCATCATACCCGACGTTTAAACTGAGAATGTTTCTCGTATAATTGGGTTATTAGTTAACAGCATAACCAATGATTAGTGAAATATTACACCAGAGGTAAAGTAGATTGTATCCACGACGTAGAAGACTGTGATCATTATGTGTGTAAAGTAGAGTAAAGTAAAGTAAAGAAATATTTATTGTTATTGGACATTAGTCCACTAAGAACATACAAAAAATACAATATAGTTATGGAGCTCATGTATTACATATTACATTTTTTTGAAAAGTGGGAACATTTGAAATAGAGAAACAATAAATTATCACACATTAATTCATGGAGTGAATATTTCCTATTGTTCCTCTTCTATGACATAAAGATGGTGAAAAAGTTTTTCTTAAAAATACACAACGAGGTGGAATCTTTTATATCCTCAGAAATACTTTCCACAACCTTGCCCAACAACACGAAAAGATGTTTGGTAAGTTGTCGTTCTATGATGAGGAGTGATTAAATAGTCGGGAGCCATTGTGGTTGTTACATTTGTCTACTTCTCTCTGGCGGGGAAAAGATGCAACAGATATCCAAGTTGTTTGTGTTTGAAAAGACAATACAAAGACGTCCCAAGCATATATTTTCTGAGAGTTTTGATCTTCAGCCTTGCGTGTGTGGGAATATTAGGCAGGTGAAGTCAATAATAAGGCTAATATTTTGCATTATGAACAGCTTCGATCGGAAAATGACGAATGAATCAAATTCATTGTATTTTGTGTAATTGTATTGCATAATATTTTTGCATAAAAATTTTATGCAAATAAAAATTATTGCATAAAAAAATTGTAGTACGGAATGTAGATGACAGTTTTTGAAATACGTGAATGTTTTATAAGATTTATGTCTTAAGTTTAAGTGGGACTCTCAGTTATTCAATGGATATAATTTGACTACTCCGAATTCTACTTTCTTGTCCTGTGAAACCCCTCAAACTCTCTGCTGGTAACTGCACTATGAATGAACGAGCAACTTCAACTGTGATAGCAGTTATTACGCCCGGTTTCGGTTTTTACCACATCTTAGAGAAACCGGTCGTAATAAATATTATCACAGTGGACATTGCTCATTTTTTCATAGTGCAGTTATGGTCCGTTTCCACTCTATCAAGCCTGAAACCACAGATTATGTGCAATTGATGGAGTTAACGATTTAATGTAATGAATGGAATTGCGATCTTAAGGTGGCGTTAGATTGATAGCCCTCTGATTTCGAACCCTATCGGCCACTAAGGCAGTCGAAAACGTAAGGCTGTCGTAAGGCAGTTGTGCTTGCAACCGAATGATAAGACACATATAAGTTGACTTTCATGAAAATGGCGCGTTTAGCGTTGTCGGTTGGTACCGCTACTTTCGTTTCCCCTCTATCATGCCTGATACCACAAATTATGTTCCTCTGCTGGTACTTATATCGTCCGATATAACTATTGTCTTATTTCCTCCTCTGCGTCCCTCCAGCGTTCACCCCTTTACCGCCCTCTTCAGTAAGTCCTTATCCCTCAACTAGTCCTCCATACACCTATTCTTCCTTCTCCAAATCTCCACCACCATTGTCCTTTTCTTTTGCTGCACATCCAGTACTTCATCGTTCGTCGTCCTCACTACGCAGCCCTCCCTCTCCATCACTCGCCATTCCCTTATCTCGAAATCTCCAGCCAAAGTACCTACATTACTTCACCAACTTTTTCTTACGACCAAGTTTTCGACCCATAAAACGCCACGCCCTGTATCAATATTAACTAATTTTTTTGATGTCGCCGCTCAGAGCCCCTTTAGGAGGAAAAAACATTCGTACCCTTGTGAAATCCACTCCCAGCAATGGCTTTCTCTCTGAGAATGCCCGGCCATTCTCTTTCCGCGACATCGCTTTAGAACTGGCAGTTTGTTTCGAGCGATGCAATACATTTCCGCCGTCCTCTTAATCCCTCGCTAGGCGACGGATATGAAAAGTAGCTCGCGTCGCGTAACTACTCTGTTTCCCGAGGAACCGGCTGTTTTACCCGTCTGGCATGAAATAGACATCATCTCGCGCCGAAGGATCTTTTCTGCATTTTAATTTTAAAAAGGGCTACTATATGCATGTCCGTTACATTCTGTTCATCCTCTGCCTGGAGCACATTTTCATCAGGTATTTCTTGGATGTGATTTAACCATTTACTCATTTGAAATAAAAATAATATTTCTCTGCGTGTCACCTGAGTCTTTCACCAGTAATAAATGGGATTAGCTTTGTTATGAAATGTTTCTGCTAAATTTTTAATTGCACTTTCAAAATTCTCACCAACCCATCTTGGAAAAGTTTTTTTTATACGCTCGGTGGCGGCGAGATCAAACGTAATTTCGTGCAAGGAGGTCGCAGGCTCAAATCCCGTTTGAGTGGTCTTTTACTTCATTGGGCATGGTTATTTGTTCTCATTGAAATATTTATGGTATAAAATGCGAAGTTTTTCTGTCCTCTTGCCTGTCCAAAAATTCTATTTGCATTGGGAAATACAGTTTATTTTATCCACTGGCAGTCTTTTTTTCTTTTGAATAATTAAATAAGGAATACTGGGCGTGAATATTCGAGACCGCCAAACGGAAGGGAGCCCAATAAAGGTTTTTATTTTTTGGTCGAGTTTTGTCTTTATTTTGAATTCGTATGAAATTAAAAAAATAATAAAGTCGTAAAATTGCTCAAAATTACGCGTTTTTGGCAATCCCTATTTTCTTGACGATCGACAGTATTGTTGAAGCCGAGAATCATATGGATATTTACGGAAAATAAATACCCATAGCGAGAAACCGAACGGAAGTTTCAATATAATGATAAGGGTGTCTGCTCTTGGGAATTTTATATATTTCCATACTGAAACATTACTATCCAACAGTTACAGTTTACGGCACCTTCTGATTTTTCGCATTTTAAAATATGTTTATAAAGAAATGATAGCTATCTCTCTTCACATTAAATCCAATTCCGACATGCTAGATGAGAAGTTACTCTAGATTATGTGTATTTTATAGGAAAGTCGTAAACTGTGATCCATATGGAATTTATTTTTGTGTATTTTAAGTTTGGTGTGCTTCATTGTTGGTTTTCAATAAATATGATTAAATTAAAGAAAATGTACGATCAGTAGTCAAAGGCATTATGCTCTGATCTATTGTTGTAATTTTTTACATGTCTGTGATTTCCATTTTTAGTCCGATTTTGTGGTGTCTGGCTATCATTAATTGCAAGATTCGCAAGACTGCAAGACCGACCGTATCACTGCGTTGACTAGGTGTCATCTGAAATTTTGAGCTTTTTTAATGACGGCAAACGGTTGGGTAATTGACGTGAGTGTTATTAGTGAGAAATACGCTTTGGTTAAAATTAAACATAGATTTCTGTTTTCGTACCTAAGAAACATTAAATCGTAGATTATAAAACCAGGTCTCTGTGTTGCTATCACTGTTCGCTATTGTGGTAACAATTTATTGAGAAGGATGAGTTCTTTCCATGGCTGGACTTAGAAATAGTGGTTCATTAAATAACATACCTAAAAGTTGAGGGAAACAAGAAAGCGTAAATGAACAGAACATAAATGAACAAGAGAGTATTAGTTTTCAGTGAGTGTCAAGTTTGCCTTTGGGTGGCATTGTTTCATGAAGCGCTTAGTGTATGACTATCTGTGACTACAATAATTGCTCATGCTGCTTTCCTTCTATTTTATGGCAATAACCAGAATCCGTTTGTGATAATTGTGCAATATCTAGTATTCCTTTTTGATTATTGCGTAATATCCGGAATCTCATTATTACGAATTAAATGCTCAACTTATTTGGACGTATTCCGTATGATATTGTTTCTGAAGTGAATCCCACTGCTAATATTGTCCATTCAACAGACTATATTGAGTAATTATTTCTTGCTATCGGGAAAGGAAAATTCAAATATTTTAACATAGGTATATTAAGTTTTAATGAGGATAATTAAATTGACATTTAATGCGAATTTAATGTTAATGTGAGTGGGACCGATGTATGTTCGTATTTTGTGATATTTTTCTACAATTATTTTGGAATTTTATCGACGTTATTATTTTGCCTCGTATGTTTGGAAAGTAGCGTCAAAAAATTGCCTTCACAGGTAATGCGTATTTAGTATGTTTCTTCCTAATTCGGATATCCGTGATCATTATTTATCATAAGGCAACTTCCAAAAATGCTTGTATCTCATTTCTTTTCAATTAAGAACTTTTTCAGACATTTATCACAAACAATGTCTTTAATGCAAAGAGAATGAGTTCCTTAGTATGAGCCTTTTTCCCTGGATATATCTGGCCATTGGTTTTCTTCCAAGTGTCGAAAGTATTACAACAAGCTGTCATTTTATTTATTATTTCATGTATCTTCAGGCCAAATTGCCTACTAAAAATGCCCAGTCATGAATTGGCTGAGAACAAGGCTTGAATATAGAAAATACTGTATCGAAATCAAGGTCAAGGCTTTGGGCAAAGGCAATGAATGATCTTAATTTTTTTTTAAATTATGAAACTTGGTTGGATTAGTGCCTTATCAGTGCCATGATAATGTCGTCAGCTTCACAGAAAGGGTTATAAAACCATTTGAAAGTTGACATTATCATGAATATTACAACTATAGGGTAATTACCATGTTAATTGTTGAAATTAAAAAACTTCTCTGAATCTATATCATCAGATCGCATGATCTAGCTTATCTTCAAAATCTTTTCAGTTGTGTATCAAGATTTTCAATGTAAATCCTCTTAAAAAATGAAATAAAACTTTTTTTCCTTACTAATTAACAAAAAATGTTTTGTTATATAACTATTTTTTATATATGTTAAATATAAATTTTAATTTTTAACTGGTCAGTGGAGTGTAAAAGTTATTTTTACTGATAAATTCTCGTATCCAGGAATGCTATACCACATATCTACGATGATGCATTACTTTCAGAAACTGATTTTGTCGCGTTTTATTCGTAATGTTTTAAGTATAAGAGTTTTTAAATCCTAGATGACACTCAATAAAACTGTACAGTAACGGTGAATTACTATTTATTAACTTATTAAAGTCGAAAATAGCAATGTGATCGCAATATTTCATCTACTGTTGTTTGAATCACGTCAGGTCAGCCATATCAAAGTTCTCTTTGAAGTATTCCGTCTCGAGATAGTTCATGATTTGAATTATCCAATTTTATTGAATGATATTCGCTGAATATACACTTGCGTGAATGCAAGCGGTGACGCGTAGTTAAAGCCAAAAGCTAAATTTACTCCCGGGGGAACTTCATTTTATTTTGTTTCGCATAGAACAGCCTTATGTGAAGATGCATGTTCCATAGTGTCTCTCCGTTATTTCGGTTCGATGAAAGAGGTTTTATTAGAGACCAAATCAAGGAAGACAAAGGGGAAAATGTCTATTTCCGGCGACCTTTTGGAAGACAGATGTCAAAAGGATGCCATTTTATCGTTGGTGTCATAGCTCTGTTCTCCATGACGACCTTACAAAAGAGTTCCGATTCTGAGGAAAATAGGAATATCTCTCTTTCTCCTTGTATATTTCGGCCTGGAGACAAGAATAGATGGCCTCTCAGAATTCATCACACGCTCGGTGTGTGGTAGTAGCATTGGTATTTATTTTTCTGCGCCATTTATGCCGGCTTCCTCCTGAATTTTGCTCATACACAGCACGCGTGCTGTTAAAGTCTAGCTCGGTATAAAATTATCGTGTAACGTACACTCTTTTTTAGTACTTATTACCACAAATATAATAAAGCTATATTGTTATCATACGTACTTTTGCCAAGTATAGTAATATTTAATCCTTCAGTGAATTGTTGACTTCACTTTCATTCCTGATTATGATAAAACCACTGTGGTGTTGAAGAGCATGAATAATACCGCGGTTTGTTTTACCCTGTTACTGAGCTCTTTATTCTTAATGATTAAAATAACCTTGCTTTTATTGACAAGTTGGATTTCTATTCAATGCATGTTTGAGTTAACAGACAAATTAACGTTTGAAAAACAAATATTTAGCCCTAAGTGCATTTATATGACTGCGAATGAAAATTCATAAAACTTTTCTCTGAAAACGAAGGAAAGCGAGAAAAGTTGGGAGCTTTTTTCTGCGATAATTTAGTGCTGATGGTTTGAGTTGAAATATAGAAATTCTACAGTCTCCTCTATCAAATGCCTAAGACATTCAGGAGAATTTGAAAGTATTTCGAATTGATTCACCGGATTTTTCCCAGCTCATAAAACGCGAAAGACGAGACAGTCTGCGGAAAATATTGTAAAAATGCCTAAGGTTTTTTTTATCTCTATTTCAGGTTTGATTTTGCCTGAAGCTTACGAGTCTTTTAAATCTTTTATGGCTATGCTTATAATATATTTACTGTTGAATGAAATACGATTAAGCGGGTATATTTGAGTATATTTCCTCGATCAATCAGTTTCATTTTAATTTTTTTTAGCCATAAGGTTTAGGTTTATAGTATGAAAATCGTTCACAATCCAAAAACTGTTACTATACGTACGCAAAACTTTTTAAACAAATTTTCTGTGGAATTTATAATAATTAGTAAATAGATTCCCTGAATAATGTGCACACTTGTTCGAAAAGTTTACTTTTAAAATAATACTCTATACTAAAATGTTGCCATAGAAAAATACGCTGTTTAGGATTGATCATCTTGCCGCTTTCCATTGAAATATAAAAAAATCTTGGTTCACATAAATATTCTGTTTCACGGATGATTTGTATCGACGGTGATTTCATAGACAATAATACTTATGTCAAACAGTTTGTTTTCGTAGGAGGAAAATGGCTAGCTCATGTCAAACCCTTTTCAGCTTCATCCTATAATCAAACCGTTTATGACGTCCTACGATTTATCATCCTCAAATTGATGATTGCATAATCCTTGATCACCTAACATATATAATATGATCACAGCAAAGATTTCGTGCTCTGTATTCATCTCGACTAACTGAATGTTTCAAATTTACGCAATGTGGCTTTTGTTAGAATATCTTAGTAGATTTTATCATATGAATGAATATAGTCAATGGAAAATGTTTGTTATATAGCTTTTCAAATGTGATTGGCTTAAAAAATATTCGTCTTTAAAATCTTCTCCTCCAATCTCAATATGATAGCCTACTAAGATGACAGTCAGATTACCGTTATTTCCAACTTTAGTTGCTATCATTTCGAAACCATCGACAGTCACATAATTTGTAGAGTAAATATCGGCGAGTGAGCTTGATTGAAATGTCCCATTCAGTTTAACTTGAATGAATTCGTTTTATTGATGACAGAATGGGTGAATCAAGGAAGGAACGTGAGTGAAAATGAGAGAAAATGAGAAATGGCGTGAAGGAATGCGAAAAGCGCTCTGCACACGTGTGGATTAGACGGAAGGGGTTATATTGGATTCGACCCGGAAAGGGAAAATGAAGGCCCCGAGGCCACTGTTGCTTCGGTTGGCTTTTGTCTCTCTCGGAGAGCAATCCGCTTAGGGGGAGTCATTTATCTGGATATGCGAAGCCTCAGGCATTCCTTTCAGTATGGGAGGGAGGGGTCCTTTTAAATCTTTCCCTCCCATCCCGCAGATGTTATGAGACCGACCGCTGTTTTGTCGTCGCACAGGGTCCTCTAGGTGAGAATGTGTTACTAGAATTGCAGGGAAGAATGGGACGCACTACGGGAGTTGTTTTAATCTACCGTAGTGCGACAAAAATGATGCAAGTCGTGCTCTTTTTCCTTGCAACAGCTAGAGCCTCTTAAAAGCAGAAATAAATTGAGGATGATGTGAAAAAGTGCCACCCAAGTATTTTATATTTCAGGAAATGAGACCGTGGTGGAGACATTATGGCTCCAACAGCTGCGGTGTGGGAATAAACATAATGCGTGGAGGGGATCTTAAGTGCGACTTGCCTATTATAGTTGACATCAATGAATTACCGAAATTTTAAGCCATGTGGCCTCATTCTTTAGGGGTTTTTGTGTCCGTGGAAGACTTGCTGCACCTAGCGTTTGCAGTGGTCTTGAGTATGCTTTTACAAAATCTCTTGGAGGAAAATGATTAATAGTGCGATTATATTTTATGCAAAATTTAAAAAAAAATGTCATTGCAAATTTTTTTTCAATCCATGAAGCACGGTAGAAAGACGCAAAAACTTACTGCTATGATTCAATTGCGTCATTTTGGCTAAGGCATTTTTATAAATCTCAGAGATTGATAACTGTTTGACAGACGTTTCCGTACAGTTACAACGTATTCATTTGAACGGGTGAACATTATTTTTTAAACAATTTTTTTTACATTTTTTGGTGATTGGGAGCCTAATCCCGCTCGGTATTAATGTCAGCGCAAAGAATACTTGCGATAAGGGAATGATTTTATTCCCAAAGATATAGCCACCTAGGAAGAAACCATATCTTATAATTTACATTTATTGCAAGTATTCTTTGTACTGACCTTAATACCTTGCAGTATTGGGATTCCAATTTTCTTAAAATGTAAAACAGCGGATTAAAAAAATAATATCCAACCTTTCAAACTTTCAATGACAGAAATAAGTCACACAGTTTGGGAGTCCTGCGCTGTGACTCTCGTGTTTAATTACCGTACTTCAAGTCGTTTGATTAATGCGTCTCCTTATTCAACATTTATGTAAGTATTAATTTAATGTTATCACTAAAAATGAAACAACAAAGGGCTCGGGAAGTTGACTGAGGTGAGAGAATTTTTATTGGAGATAATGTGACGACAGAATTGCTTATTTGGACTGTTAAATAGTGTTGAAGGGATACTGAAAGCCGTGATAGAGGTAAATGGGATGGGGTGGATGGATCTATTCGTCTTTCTTCTCCTCATCCATCTCTGGATGGGATGAGGGGAGGGAGGATGAATGCCGAGCGAAAGAACGATATCGCCTGAGGAGATATCTACATACTACTCTGCGAGGCGCCGTGTGGGCGTGTGACCGAGGGTGCTTTGACCCCAGCCGTGTAAAGGAAAAGGTTATAGGGAAGTCATATGGTGAAGTGTATTTTAAGAGTGTTTTGAGAGGATCTCTGAGATTTTTTATCTTGGAGAATATAAGAATACTTGGAGAATAATTTGAGACTAATAAGATTGGTAATTGGAATAAATAAGATTGAGACTATAAAGATAAGTGCAAGTGTTCCTACTTTTATAGCCTCCCCTACCTGCTTCAACCGGTAGATCATCTGTAGTATTGATTTTCCTTCTACATCGACATATTATCCTGCGAGCCACCACATGTGCATGTGGCAGGGGGTATTAGGACACCAGCTATGAGAAGGTGTAAGGGATGAAGTTTTGGGAGGTGAAATGATGAAGTGTATCATGGGTGTGTTGTAAGTGAAGCTCAGCTTTTTATCGTGGTCGTTTATTGTGCGTGGAAAGAACAGATTTTGCTGTCTATCTGTTCGGCAATGTATCTCTCTTATTGTATCGCTTCTGTTGGACCTAGACATGTAGTGAGGCGCATAATTATATTCTGTGTCGCTCTGAAACATCTTTTTGGATCAAATTTCCGACCGAATGCTTTTATTTTACTCTGGCCCGTTATTCGTTTCTACATCTCTGAATTTATCTTTGGTTTTGGCCGTTTGAATCGGAGCAAACATTTTGTGTCGTTAATGCTCCAGCTCTGTCAATCATACTTCCTTCTCTCTCTTATATCTTCTCTCTCTCCCCGTTCGGACATCAAAGCCAAATCTTTCATCTCTATCACTCACATTTGAATCCATATTGAAAATAAGTTTTGTACTTTTTCGCGGTCATTTATCGTAATAGTTCAAAGCGTTTTGCAACGTTATGCATCTTCAGGTACAAGAAATTTTCAGATGCAATAAGCTACTTTTTCCGCACACCTTCCCATTCCTTTCCGACAAAATTTCTCTTTTTACTAGCCCTAATCTATGTTTCCCTGCCTTCCCTCTAAAAAAAGTTGGTGGTTTCCGGCGATACTTCGTGAGATTTGCTACAAATTTTGAATGAATATGGTAAACTTTGTTTTTCCAAAGTGACTTTAATGACTTTCGATCTTAGTTTCGACGATTAACGTCATCATCAGTTGAAGATACATTTTGGTGCAACAACTTATATACTGGAGAGAGTGGGGAGGAGACTGTAGAGGTGTGGGGGAGGAAGGTGGAGGGTGGAAGGGAGGGGGAAGTGGGTGAGTAGGGTTGGGTGTGGGCTTCACAAGAGGGTGAGTCAAGGGTCTGGAATGTGGGGGTGAAAAATAAGTACGTAAGCCATTAAATTTTATTGTGGAAAAACAAAGTTTACCCTATTCTTTAAAAAAAAAACCCTCTCAAAATTAGTTTTATCTTCAAACTCCCCCTAATGAGCGTGAGGTTTCTATCGGAAAAATCAATAAATAATTGTTTTCGTAAAAAATTGAACTTGAAGATGCACAAGCTGCAAAACGCGTTGTACTATTAAATAAACAAATGTGGAAAAGTACCGAAATAATTTTCAATATGGAGTCGAATATAAAATTCCTCCACGAAGTGACGTCTGAAGGCGTGAAGTTTATTCAATTCCTCACCATTTGCAACCAAACCTAACCAAACATACGTATTTGTGGCCGTTCAAGTATTACATTAGACGATTTATGCCATTTTTGACCTCCCCCTCCCCTCTCATTCTTACGTAAGATATTTGTATCTATTCTTCGTTAAATGCTCGCTTTCTGCTGTTTCATCTTTCCGTAGAAGCAATCGTACAGCTTTGAGCCCTGGATATTGCGTGATTATGCAGTGTTGGAGTACCACATTCATTAACATTAAGAGTGAAACAATACCACATCTAATGGCGTTGTGAACAATCACCAGATATTTGGAAAAAACAGGATATTTGGAAACGATACAATGTTTCAAGACGGACAACAATCTTACGTAAATTGGTTCCAGACCCCTTGCCTCCCTCTTCATAAGACAAAGTAAGATGATCCCAACCCCCCCCTTCCTCCTCCCAAACGTCTTACGTAGTACTTGAATGGCCCCTTTCCGCTCCATAGCGGAGGAAAGGGGGGAGGTCTACGCTACTCTTCTTTCGGATCCATCCTAACATCTTGTCTTCGTGTTTTGTTTACGGTACGCGGATTCTACTTTTCCTCCGTGAATCCGTCGTCTTTTCCTTCATCCGAACGGCCATCGATCGACGTGCGGCGGAGTCTATATCTTCCCCTACCTGCCTCGGTGGCGGCGTGGAAAAAACTCCGACCTTGCCGTATCACCCGGAGACGCTCTTTTTTTCCCTCTAGCGCTGCCGCCGTCAACGTCGTCGCCGTGTTTATTTTAGTTTTCCATCTCCAGTCTCATTCTCTCCAGTCGTCCAGGCGATTTCTTTTCCCTCTCCTCCGTGGAAAACCGTCACTTTCGCATCTCCCACGCTCACACCTTTTTTTAATCCGCCGCCCCCTCTGTCCCTCCCCACCACTCATTCCTATCCCCCTCCACGGCCCCCGCTCCGCGATCGTCATCTTGCTTCCTCTCGAAATGGTTGGTTATTTGGGGCGGCGACGGACTTTTGAGGACGTTTGGGCCATTTAAAATGGGTGAATTGGTTGGTTTCTGTGGGAATACTCGTAAAAAATAGAGGAAGGGTGGAGAGAAACCCGGCGTCAGCTTAGCTTAACCCTCTATGGACAGAGCTATAACACATCAGCATGAAAAAAAATAGTGCTACATTATTAGTTTAAAAAAATACTATTAAAGCATTAAAAACATTGCATCTGATATGATAATAACATTTTTTTTAATGTGACATTTTTGAATTGTGTAGATTTAATTTAAATAATACTTTACATAATAATATGTACACAAGGTATATTTTTACATTACCTTCATAACGTAACTTCTTTTAAACTTTCCCAACTATGACGGCTGAAACTATTTACTCGCAGCTCCACCAGGCACGCCATCGTCAATGAATAGAGTTACTCATTCATCTATTCAAATTGCTTGAAAAACCACCGAAAGATACGCAACTTTCCACACACTTAATTCGAAGCGTTAAAATTCTGTCTAGCGCAGCCAGTAAATGGAAAAGCCTCCTAGAAAGCACATATTTCAATGATATTAAAACGTGGCAAATTTGAATCGCTTGTCCATAGAGAGTTAACATTTATAAAAAATACACTCTCTTAGCTTGAATCATATTTTTTTTGCTCCTGTGTTTCCCCTCTTTTGGAAAAAACATAAATTTCCCCAAAATAGGGAATCACGTAACATCTAATGCCTTCGAACGTGTTTTTTGAAGTGGTGCATATTGGTATAATTTGTAAAATTGTTGGTATAATGGTTATATTGGTCATACCAGGATATATAAGCGTAGTAGGGATTATAATTGGAAAATGATATAGATGTGTACCAGAAACTCATAAATACTTAAATGGAGTCACCAAATAGTCTGCAAACCTTTCCGTCCGACGGACGATTTACCTGTCGGTTACATAGCGAAGCAGTGTTAGTGGCAATGGATAATAAATTTAATATAATTATGTGTTGTGTTTAAATTTTCATTTGATGCAAAATATTTCGTACTTTCCCGGCGAACAATATGCATGAAATTCTCTTGGGCTTCACACACAGGGTATGTATTTGGCCGCTGCTAACGTTCCGACAGAATACTATTCTGTCATCTACAGGGCAATCATCTTAGCTTACTCTTTATAGGACGGAGAGTATATACATTCTCTTTGCTTGTTTCTATGTTGTCTTTGTTCCGTGGGTCCGTGCCGTCGAAAAAAAAAATTCAATTCCCTAAAAGAGGGCATCATGTAACACCCAACGTCTTCGAATGTGTTTGGGAAGGAGTACGTATTATTATAATATCTATAATTATTGGTACATATTTTATATTGGTTATATCAGGAACAATAAGCGCAGAAGTGATAAATGTTCAAAAAGTGTTATAATTGAGTATCAAAAACCTATGAATGGATAGATAGAACTCCAAGGTGTGTGCAAATAAAGGTTCCATCCGACGGACTATGTACCTGTGGGTATCATGTACTGGAGTAGCATCAGTGGCAATGGATTATACGGGTGACTAGGGTTCAAATCCCTGCAGAGCAGGATATTTTACAGAGGAAACCCGATCTCTACTTGATTGTCGTGTGGGTAGAACTTCAAGAGTACTCCCAGTCTGTCAGATGAGATGTTTAACTGTGGTCCCCTTAGAGCCATTTGTTAAGAGCAGGCTAATGTCAACGATGGTTTTCTCTTCACCCTTCTTCCCTTTCTCCAATGATTTATCTTTTACCACATTGGCGCAAATGAACGTAGCTGTCGGTCGCTTCCCCGTATAACCAAACCAATGGATTATAGTGTCAATGTCCTTAAGTGTTAATTGTGAATATATTTTCGTTTGTTGCCATTTTGTTTGATATAGTAGATATTGTATTGATTATATCGTATGTTACACATATTATGTGTATTGGATATTATAGGTTTGGTACTTTCCGTGCGAAAAATATGTGTGAAATTATCTCGGACCTCACACCGGGTTAAGAATTTGGCCACTGCCAACGTTTCGACAGAATACTATTGCGTCATCATCAGGGCAATCGAATTAGCTTATCCTATAGAGGGCAGACAGTAAATACATTCGTTTAGCTTGTTTTATGCTGTTTTTGTTCCTTCAGGTCCCTTCTTTTGAAAACGTTGATACGTTGGCAGAAGCCAAATATTTAACCCGGAGTGAAGCCCGAGAGAATTGTCCACATTTCGTCTGACGTTTAAAAAATGCGCGCTCCCAATTGCGAGTAATCACTCTTGGGGCTGCCTTCAATATTGGGAATATCATATAGCAAAGGGATGTGAGTGATTGTGCGGTTTTCCAAATATATTTACTAAATTGAAAGTTATTTGCACAAGTTGTGATCAATGTAGAATTTATGTATGCATCATAGTCACCCAACTCTCCGTTCCCTCCTGGGGTTGACGCTGTCAAAGAAATTTAACTCTCTGTGATAGGTATGTAAAGCTGACCCTGTTTAACTATGATTTCCGTACTTCCCTATCCTCGCATGCCAGTTCTGCTTCGGCTACACTCATGCATTGGTTCATTCACTCCCCTGAGTTCATTTGACTTCTTGTGTTACTAATCTTGAGAATATTTTTATTCACTACATTCACTCATGTGATCCTCGGTCAACTGCTTCCTCTCAAACCATTCACTTTTCTATCATCAATCTGTCATATGAATCTCATCCGTTCTCTCGGCTTAAAGGGTATTAGGGGAACATTAAAATTTCCTGTAAAATCTAGTTCAATATTCGTGACCAACTTCAATCTTCATTCTGATAAAATTTGTCAGAATATAGGTGGATCCGCATGTATCAAGCTCCATTCATTCTACACAGAGTTACGTGATTTGTCGGCTAGGACTGGTGCATTGATTTATTTTATTGTCTTAATCAGGCCATAATGTCTCATGAGGTAGCCGATTAAGTTGTTCTGTCCTCTTCTTAGGGTTTTCAGAAGACTTCTCTTTTCTCCCACTCTTCTGAGCACTTCCTCATTACTTTCTCGGCCTATTCATTTCATTTTCATCATTCTTCTCTTGCACCTCATTTCAAATTCTTCTACCCTTTCTTCTCTGCAGTAATTATAGTCAATGTCTCTCTGCCATAAAGAAACATGCTCCAGGTGTAAATTCTGATAAATTGTTTCATTAATTCCACGCTTGCGTTTCCAGCTGTAAGTAGATTCTTCTTTTCGTAGAATGGTCTCTTTGCCTGGGCTATTCTACTCACTATTTTTTCTTGCTTCGACCATCGCTGGTTAATCGGCTTCACAGGTATCAATACTCTTTCATCTCCTCAAGTTTTTCTTTTTTTTTTAGTTTAACATTGGTCTTGGTCTCTTCTCTCCTGCTGCTTACTAATATCTTTGTTTTCTTATTCACCTTCAGCTGATACGTGGCCAATGTCCTTTCCAAGGTTACTAGAATCTTACTCAAATCCTCCTCTGCCTCTGCTATGTCATCGGCAAATCGAGGCATGTTAATCTCTTTAGCTTTCTCGCTTCGACAATGAGTATAAAATTTGTAATCATCAATACTTGTCGGTTGCATCACCTAATTGTTGAAACAACCCAACTTGAATCTGGAGCCTCGGGAGTTGGAAACCTGCGCCCATGACGTCACACCCACCCGTCCCATCTGCATTCGCGCACTCAGTCCTCGCTCCGCCATTTATCCTTCCTTCCTCCTCCCCCCCCCCCACTCCTCCCCACTAAACACCTTCCCTCCCCCCCTGCCCTCCCTTCCCTCTCATCCCCATTTCTCCACTCTTAACCTTCGCCGCCTTCCCGAGTCCTTATAACTGACGCCTGGCTTCCTTTCGTCATTCGCCAACTTCTTCTTCCTCCTCCTCCTCCTTCCCCCCCCCTCCCGGGCTTGTGTGTGTGTCTCTGTCTGTCTCCGCCAACCCTTTTCCCTTCCCCGTCGCCATCGCAACCCACTCTCCCACAAAACGACTCCCACCCTGTATTCCGCCGGCCAGGTTAGCCTATATATTCGCCACGCGTGCAACGTTTTCTCCTCCCATGAATCCCTCCACCTCGTGGAGAAGAAATGGAAGAGGGGGGAAACGTATTTTTCCCTCCCCGCAGTCCTATTTCTACGGTTGCTTTTTTCGATTCTCACCACCTACACACACACCCATACTACTTCTTCGTCGCGAACGGAATGGGATAGTGATAAAAGAGGAAGAGAAAACTGAAGAAGGTTGGGAATCGGTTCGGTGTGGTGGCCTCAGTGCCGACTTCCCATTCCGAGGGTTCGGATACTAGCCACGGCAGTGATGAAGCTTTCTTTTTGGACTCTATTCCTAATTGAGTGGGTTGTTATCTGTACTGTATTTGTTATCTGTATTAGTCATTTTGATTATTAGCTATCTTTTGATAATTGTTTCATCAGGGTCTTCGCTGATAATTTGTTTCCTTCAGTGTCTTAAACATTACATTTTCATTTAAGCATATTGAATAATATTTGTATTTTTAAATTGTTATTATGATTATTTTTTCTTATTTTTGTAACCTTCAGTGTCCTGGCTGATTAATAATTACGTTTTGGTGTTGTAAACGTGACAATTGTTTTAATTTTCTTTGCCCTCCAGCTGATTTCTTTACCGCTGTTTTACGTAGTTTTTTGTATTTATGTTTTGTATTAGTTTCCCCATGGTGGCATGTGTTTTGAATTTATGTTCCAAGGGACTTATTTACCAGAACTATAAACTTGTTTCTATCCTATTCTATTGCGGTGAGCTTTCAATATATATTTCAATATAGCCTACACCTGCCCCTATGATTCCACTTGATCTAAAGTCGAATAAATAGGCTGGATTTTGCCTCATAGTTCTTTAAAATGAGACAAAATTCTAATGCCAATGGAACTCGATTGATACGGAAAGGTACCATGAAGTAAATTTCCCAGTGGTAGTGTAAGAGCAGTAAATGAGGGAAAATGGTTCTAAGAAGCAGCGTCAAACCTAATTAAATTTAAAAAAATTAGCAGGTCAGGTTACATTTATACAAAGGTGCAATCTCTTTCTTCGCACTAAGGGTATGTATGGACGAGGGTAATCGAGGCATAAACACAATTCCCCTTAAAAATATTACGTTGCTTATTTGTTCGCCCAAAAGATCTTTTCCTTCATTGCCCAATTTTTTGCAACACAAAAGTGCACTTGCTTTTCATTCGTTTCTGACCATGTGCATTAGGTGGCGCACTTCAGAACTGATCTGGAACAGAGTTCATGTGCGATAAAGATAAAAAAGAATCGTATTTGTGATTTTTGTTTTTATGTTGATTAGCCGCTAAGGCACCATTCATGTTCGCTGTAAAGTTTTTAATTGTTGTGGGGGTAAAAATCGATGTGAGATATATATATGTATATTAGGGTGGAGCGATTTTTTATTAATGTGAATACAAAGGCGATTCACCCCTAGAAAGTTAGCAAATTACAACCACAATGAAACGCAATCAAGAAAATTCAGATCGGAGAAGGTTTCAAGGTTGCACCAAGCAGTTAAAGATTCCGTAATTTTTACACATGCGTCTACTATCAGCCATTTTGAAATAATAAATTAATAACGTACATAAAATATTTTTAGACAAAACGTAAAATTTCTTACAAATGAAGCGATTTAAATGATATAAAAATGACAATAAATAAAAAAATATGCCTGACTGGGAATCGAATCCAGATCCCCAATATCTCAAGTCGCTAATTGACAGCTAATATTTTATATTTACCATAGTCATTATAACCTAAAGGAATTTGACGACATTTAATTGATCTCACGAATGTTACAACTGGTGTGAGTACTCTCTTACTAAGGTAAGTTGCATTAACTTTTAATGGTAATTACTATGAGCACCTAGAGCAGCATACGGCGGACAGAAGTATGCAAATACTTCTGTCCGCCAAATGTTTCGTAGATGTGCGTCCGCATCCTCTGGGCTTGAAATGGATATCAAGCGTATCACGTTTTTGACTGTACTCAGCCTGATGTCCTTCTCAAGCCCAGTGAATTCGGACCTACATCTGCGAATCATTTACGGACAGAAGTTTTACAACCGTGACCAATCTTCCATAATTGCTGCTGTTCGTATTAGGCGTTGAAAATTTACTTACATAAAAAATTGTGATTATTTATAGAATTTTAGAAAGGTTCAATTTTTCTTCTTCCCGTAACTGGGCAACGAATTTTCAAAATGGCTGATAGTAGACGCATGTGTAAAAATTACGGAATCTTTAACTGCTTGGTGCAACCTTGAAACCTTCTCCGAACTGAATTTTCTTGATTGCGTTTCAATGTGGTTGTAATTTGCTAACTTTCTAGGGGTGAATCACCTTTGTATTCACATTAATAAAAAATCGCTCCACCCTAATGTATATACATATTGTTTCCTTCAGAAAACAAAAGTACAGTAAAAAAGCCATAAAAGTGTAGCCAGACATCCCAAATAACAAACATATTGGTTATTCCTGCTCGTTCCTTACTGTTCCTTAGATAGTAAGTTGGAATGGACGAGTTAGTGGATGTATTTCAAGAATATACACCATTTGTTTGAAGTTTAACTCTTCAAATATGTATTTGGCTACGTAGTGCAGTGGATTGTACTCAATTTTACGATAGTTTTCGACGGAAATGTAGATTATAATTAATTTATATAAAGAAAAAATATATGAAACGAGAATGCATATTAAAGAAGTAAGTCCATGCTGATTTCCAGTAAGTTATAAATGTTAAACGTCGAAAAATTGTAAAATTAGTGATGTAACCCCTAACCGGAAAATAGTGGTTAACTAAGATGGCGATGAGGCGTAACATCGTTAAATTGTAAAATTAGTGATGTAACCCCTAACCGGAAAATAGTGGTTAACTAAGATGGCGATGAGGCCACGCCCTCGTTGCAGCCTCTAGCATTGACCACCATAGCAAGCACCCTCTCCATCTACATCAATGATAGCATCGCATTTCCAATGGCTGCAATCTTCTGTGCGCGGCTTCATATATATTTCTGCTATTCTCCTCGTTATCCTACCAACACCGGCTTACTCGCCCATCACTCATGGCGCACATGACCTCAGCTGTCGGTCTCCTTCCCCTTAAATACCACGGCTAATACTTATAGAGGTATACAAAGCGAGAGGAAAAAAAGAACTTTGCTCCTCCCAGACGGTAGCCTCGGGATGACTATTTTAAAATGCCTACGGAATGTTTTGGGATGATGGATATTTTCTCCCCTCCACGCGTGGCGGCATTCCAGTGAGTAATATGTTTACATTACCATTGTGTAGTGGCATTAATATTTTTTGCCACATTTGCAGGGCGGCTATAAGACAGAGAGAGAAGGAAGAATGAGATATATATGAACGAATGGATGGCGAAATATTGGATGATTTATTTACCAGCTCGAGAGAGTGGGCGAAGGAGAGCTGGGAAAAGTGTTGCCTCTCCTTCTCCTCTTACCCTGGCTGCACTACCATCGGGGGCCATTTCGTTGCTAAGTTCTCTCTTGAGAGACGACCGCTTCATCGATCTACCGCTTGAGGTCGCAGGGAATTTAAAAAAAAATCTTTTTGCCCGAAAAAATCTTAAATCGCCATGATAGAGCGCCGTGAAAAAGTTTTCGAATATTTTTATTTTCCTTCGCGCTGTCAAGTTTAAGGCGGTATTTTGAGTCAGAGAAAAATGAACGCGCCCGAAGTCGAAGCTGATTCAATGATGCTTTGTCGTATGTCGTGTCGAAAGTTTTTCTCGAGTCGGTGATTTTGTCAGCATAAAAGAGCTGCGAGTTATAGTTCGGAAATTAAAAAAAATGAAGTTCTTCTTCCCCAGTGACGCACATTCTGCACATGATCCCAAGCCTTTGAGCCCGTGATTTCCAAGTGCTTTGAGATTTGAGATGAACTTCATGTAAATGGGTCGACCTTAATATGTTTTCGTTTTAGAATTTCCCTAGGTTTTTCTGCTTGGCATACCTATTTTGAATGCGGTCCTACTATGGACAAGGCCAGAAGGATTTTTTATGTGATTGAAGGGAATACTGTGACATTAAAAATATTTGGAGATAATATGGCCTCAAATGGTATCGCAGATCTGGCCAGATCATAACATTATTGAGTCGACGAGAACGATACTGTCTTTTTCTTTCTTTTTTAACCCTTTAAGCGAAATAATCCCTCTCTATACTTTTTTATGCGTATGGTTTAGTAGCGGTGTCTTAATCTGCAAACTTGTTGCTGATATAGTGACATGCACATCGCAGTGTTATCCATCTTGATTGTTCTAGTTTTGTTCTCTTGGAAACAATAGATACTAGCTTTTAATTTATCTTTTATATGGATAAATCATTCTCTAGGAAACAATAGATACTAGCTTTTAATTTATCTTTTATATGGATAAATCATTAGCTTTAGCTTTAGTCAAAGATATTGCTCCTACCCTCTCTTCCTAGACAGTTACTGGTGCCTCTAATTTCGGCTTCACTAACTGCACAAGATGCTCGGGACTCCGTGGGAGTCGGCTTGGAAGGTTTATGATGGCCACAGGTCGGTCCGGGCAATATCGCTATCTTTCTCAAACAAGGGACGCCGTGGCAATATCATATATCGGCTTCGCAGAGAGACGGTATGAGTCCACTTGAGGAGAGCTAGGGAGGGGTAACGCTACGTTCGCGAGACAACACTCGGAGAATCTCGCGCAGGCCTTATTGCTTATCTCAAATTTCTCTCCCTGAGCATGGCTATCATAGTGGGATGGATTCCTTTAGGGATCGGGTTAGTTTCGTAGTTTGGATATTGATGAAAAATTAAGAGTAGTCACAGGTAGACACCAAAGGGGTTGAAATTTACCGTGGTATAATCGTTTCACTTGGCCAGGATTCGAACCCCGATTTGACCTCTGTATTTTAAGTCACGGCTCTCCTAATTGTCGGTGAGGTGTGTCAGTCAGTTACACCAACAAATCATTTTAGTTCGAGACGAGTTTCAGCCGGGGCGTATACGAACTAAATATTCTCCTCTCCAAGCCACGGACGGCGTTGTCCCGTTTGGATTATACATTCAGGGTGCGGCAGTATAATTTGCTGATTTGAAGGGTCAATGAAACAAAAGATGATAAATGTATCGATGCAATTATTTGATTTCCATATTTTACAACATGCATTTCAAGCATTGAAGTGTTGTGAATGTCAAGATCAATATTTTGGACAAACTTGTTTCATCACAGGATCGTATTTGAACTTTGGTTCCTGGCGCCGAAATCAAATCAATAAATAATTTCTTGCCCCACCCTGTATGAGAGTACCCTTGAGAGTGACTGCGTGCTATATCATTTATGTATTTCGTAATGATTTGGAAAGTGAGTTGTATACTTGACTCGTAAGTTACAGACTAATGTGCCCGAAGTTTAGTTGAGTGAATATTCTCCACGGGGATCGGTTTGATTGTTGGAGGCGGGTCAACTGGATTTTCGGCCCAGAGGAGCTGGGTTCGAATAGCGGTCGAGACGAGGATATGTCAGAGTAATCTCGGTCCTTCCTCGGTAATAAAAACCACAGATTTTGAATGAGTTCTACTCCGTACGTCAGTTAAGACACTTTTCTGTTGACCATTTTCGCCTTTCCTTGAGAATAGCCATACGCCTATCACTCTCCAAACTTTCTCCATTCCCACCTTACCATTGCCACCTTCCTAAATTACCTACCTATATTCAGAGGCGCAAACTATTTCAGCTTCCCTATGCCTCCTTATATTAACAACCATGTATTATTTTCCTTTTTGGAGGAATATTTATTTCCTGCGATGTGATTTGAAGCCATCAAGAGCTCTGATTATACCTTAACCACGTTTAAATAATCTTAAATGTTATTAGATTAATTAAAAGGCGTTTCTCTAGGACCAAGAAGACCTCAACTGGCGAAAAATAGGAGATTTTCTGCTCCACCTCATTGTAAGGTCGATTAAAATAAATATAGCTTGTTAATTGGCGTAATTACCTGCTGATAAGGATAGCTATTCGCTTACCTGATAACACTAAACTTTTCCCTTCCGATGTGAGTGAGAATCATCCAAAAATACATAATACGTAATTCCTTAGTCTTTCTACGTCTCTAGAATGAATTGACCCATTGATTTTCAAGAAAAAAGACAAGAGCTTCGTAAGTTATTATTAAATGTATAGAACTATCTATTAAATTGTCCGTACAATTGTGAAAACACCAATTTGTTTTAAAATTTTCAGCTTTGTTTTATTTCTCCTTCCTATACCGTGGCCGTCATTTACCATAAATGAATTACAGTTATAATTCTTGGCGGTAATCTACCAGTTTAAGTTGGTTTGCGTGGAAAAAATTCCAGTATCAATCTCCTACAGCAGCTGGCCCTTCTCTGCTTGCACAATTTTATTCTTACACTCTACATACGCACTTCCTCTACTCGTTTTATCGATCGAGTCCAATCTCTTTTTTCCCTTCCCCGCTAACACACTAATTCTTGATCGATACCCAAGTCTTTTCGTGCTTTTCCAATGGTTCGAAGATATCTAAAGGGAGTCGTAGCTATATTTGAAGGTGACCAACCGTATTAAGTGTTTTAGTGTTTACAACCAGCTTATTATTGCAGATGGGATTCGCTCTTTTCCAGATCATTGACCCTATCACGGTGTGAGTTATACCTAGTCCCATAAATAACTTGCTTTTGTTTTATGCATTTGCGCAGTCGTTCCAGCAATTTGAAATTAACCTGGCTCAGTTTTTCCTAAATATCCTTTTATAAATGATTATATGATATCAAGCGTTTCGTCTTAAACAGCCTTTACTCGGGAAACCATCGAATCTCTTCTATTAGTGAGCGGCCTCTTTTACTAATGCAATGTTCTTCCCCAAATAACAAGCCAACCTTGGTGTCTCCGAAGTTTTTGCACGCGTACGAGTAAGCTCAAGGAAAGTTTTTGTCTGCTCTCCTCTCCTGCTCTCTCCGACTTGGCTCGGCGCCGCGCTTTTGTTCATTCGTTATTCGATCGCCTGTGACCCGGTTCAGCCGCACGCGAGGCGCGTCGAGCAGGGACACTTCCCCTCGTCGACACACGACGACGACGAATATGTTTTATTGATTTTCCTCCCCATAAGGCGAAAAAAAGTTTTATCGATGTGCGAAGGCGTGAATTTCGAGTTCCTCCGGTCGTTTTATAAGACTTCTTATTCCTACGACGCGGGACCCGACCCTATGGGCCACACGACTACTCTTGGTCCTTCTCATCATACCACAAAACTTCTCAAAACTGTTCTTTCCCCTGGAATCATTCATCGGTCGTTCAATCATAGGATTTATTGACTGCAGCCCTCCACCCTTCCCTATGTAATGCTAGTTCCCTTACCACCTGATATCTCCTTCTATGTACTTTCCATTTCATTTGGTCCATGAACTAATTATGAGTCTTCATCTGGGGACTTTTCCTACTATTTTACCTTCAGTTATGTTCCTCTCAAACTCAGGATAGTCCAATCCATCTGGTTTTTCTTTTCTCTATGGTATTCCGTATGGTCCTCTCCTCTTCTACTCTTCTGTGCACTTCATCATTTCTTATTTGGTCCGCGCATTTTATCTTAGGCATTCTCTTCCATCACCAGGTTTTGAAGGCTTGCATTCTTTTCTGGTCAGCTTTTCCAATGGTCCATGCTTCCAATCTGTAGAGTGCCATGCTCCCTACGAATGTTTTCAAATACTGTTTCCTGGTTTGTTGTCCCATCTTCTTTGAGCACAGCAGTTGTATTTTTCCCATGAATGCATTCATAGCTTGGGCTATACTGCGCTTGATGTCCATTGTAATTCTTCCGTCTCACGTGATGTTGCATCCGAGATAAGTGAGAGAATCCACTTTCTCTAATTTCTCTTCTCTCAGTTTGACTTCTACATTCAGCTTCTCTCTTCCGTATGCTAGGATTTTAGTCTTTGTCTTACTTATTTTTATGTCGTATTCCTAAAGAACTTGGTCCATTACGTTTAGTGACCTTTGAAGATCATCGCGATTTCCGGCTATGACTGCGATAACATCTGCGAAGCGGGGCATATTTATTTCTTCATTGTTTATCTTAACTCCGCGCTGTCCATTTTATTTCCCCATTTGTACCCGTGCTCGACCTCCCGACGAAGTAAATCTTCTGACAGTGCTAATGGCACTCGGTGCGATTAGGAAATAGGAGGGCATCAACACGTACTTTAAAGTTGTCTAGTATCATTCCGGATTCGAGTAGAATTAACAAACATAGGTTGCCAAAGGAGCGGATTCCTAAAACTCTGACTGAAACACAGAGAATTTGAGCGGAGACCAGCGACGCTTAACTTCGGTGACCGTGCGTGAACTGGCGCTTTCATCCCGGCTGGCGGAAGTCCACATTTATTCCATTTACCACGAATGGTAAAACGACTGTTTGGAAAGGCTTTAACGTTTGGCTCTAGCCTTGTGGGCTGAATTATAGAACATGGGGATACAATTTTAAGCATTTAGTTAGAAAACACGTATTTAAAAAAATGTATATGGTTTATAATATGAGCCTGAGGAACTTTGAGTTAGTTTTACGGGAGCCAAAAGTTCCGTTTATCACGAATGTTAACGAAGGATCAACTTAAAAAATTGGAAAAAAATGAAAGAGAAATATATGTCCCATGCAGGTGGAGGTAGATGTTGGGCTGGACATCCAGACACGCAACAACTGTGAGCGAAAAACACGCAAAATAAACTCCAGTGTTGAAAGAAGGGGAGGAGTTAAGCCGCGGGCGCCGTCAATCGATAACCGAAGGACGCCAAGGATTTCGCTACGAAAACATTTTCACGAGTCATTTCCTTAATTTTTATCAGGCGAGGGATATTTTTTTGAAGTAGGGCGGCCGAAACGAATGGAGGGAATGAATGGAAAGGGGAGGAGAGACGTCAACAACAAGGGGAGCAACGGGGGTATCTACTCCTACATACTACCTACCCTGTTTCCCTGTGTTTCTTCCACGTACAATAAGCGA
Organism: Ceriagrion tenellum; assembly: GCA_963169105.1. Classification (NCBI taxonomy): domain Eukaryota; kingdom Metazoa; phylum Arthropoda; class Insecta; order Odonata; family Coenagrionidae; genus Ceriagrion; species Ceriagrion tenellum. Next base: position 91,870,827 of record OY720632.1, on the reverse strand, counting down.
CCATTATAGTTGTGATAGATCAGTTCTGGGATACTGACTAGGTTAAATAGGTTTTTTCAGTAGTGCTCAGTATCTTAACATGCATTGTACATACGAACGTCGCATGCAATCTCCTGCATGATATGTCCTGTATGACTTAGTACCATTGTAATTTATTTTTCGCATTAATCATACTAACCAGTAGTTATATCTTGAGTAATATGCTGTATGATAGCATGCTCTTCTATGTATCACTCTCCTGGTTTGTGGTCTGATTGCTAACCGTTGCCATGACTGCTTTTGGCCTGCGCCTGGCATTCAGGGGAACGTGCGCGGTTCTGATATGAACTGGGATGAGTGCTGCATGCCTGGTGTAGAATCACCCCGTGCCACACACCCTAGTGGTGGCTTGCACGGTATTTCGTAGATTTAGATGTAGATACTACTCTGCAGATCACCGCAGGGGCGTTTAAAAGACAGGGTGGATTCTCGGAGCGTCGAGTAGAACACGGGCATTCCTGGAAACTATTATATTTAACAGAATATAGCGAAAGCGCCTGACCACACGTTCCCCGTGTCAATGCGGGCCAACATCTGCTTTGGCGATAACGCAAGTAGAGGCATAGCAAAAGCAAAAGAGCCTGGCGCACTTATGCGTGGTTGAGGGGAAAGGTAAAGTGGAGGGAGTGAAGTGATCGGACGGAGGGGAAGGTAGAGAAAGGGACGGCTGAGAATGAGGCAGGGGAACCAAACTACTTTGCCAGAAGGATAACGTTTTTCCCCTGCTGCGTGCGTGATACGAATTGTTGGCATGGAATACCTTTTTGAACGTAAAGAGATTTTCAGCAAATAACCACCGTTATGGGTTCAAAATAAAATCTTCCGCAAACGTGATAGAAACTTATGGTAAATTAATACTATTTTCCATCTCAGGCTATGGTGGAAGCACTTATCCACTTCACTGGCACGACGTGTTACCGCTCTTTAGGCATCATCAGGTGACTGGCAGGTAATGCTGAGCGCTATAAATAATTCATCGAAAAAAACTCCAAATAATTACAAATTATGTTTCTGCAATGCATGCAGGACGTGGTTTGCATGATTGCTTTTGCGCTAAAACGCGCTATAAAAATAAAAATATGCATTTAGTACAAGTTATTTATTCAACCTATTTCCACTCATATTCACTTTCACTTGCTTCATCGTCATCATGCAAGTTTACTATTACATTTTGTCATCTCCGACATTTGTTACGTACGGGTTACTCTTTAAGCAAAATACCTGTCACAGCAAACGATTTCAGAAATGAAGTTGTGCTGTACATATGAGCACATTTACTGGTATATGGACATATGCATGAACAGATAACAAATAGTTCTTCACAATGAGACGTCCAAGATAGGCGAACACTTAAATAAACGATCGGATGGGTATCTTTCCGCTCGTTATTAAACATGGAGCTCTGTTTACCTTAAAGAGCTCTTCCAACATGTGCGGCCGTTACTATCAGGACACTGGCCTTGCAAAAGGCAGGAAATTGTGAATAAAGAGGGGGAGAAGAGAGAGGTAAATTGCATGCTATTGGTGTGTCGTATGGATTTTTCGAACTCAGTTTTTAGTAGTTACCTACAGCCTTTAATGATGCGTGAAAAGGTGAAATTATTGCACCTATCGGTTAGACAGTGTTGTCACTTTCATCTGTTTTTGAGGAATGCCACTGGGTGAAAAAGTAATATCCTTTTCTCTCTGTATCTCGTCTAATATACATTTTTCAAGTAGTCTGAGCCTATCGTGTAGTCTCCAAGTCTCACATGATGCGTTTTATGCGTAAATTACTTTAATGGCTTTTGGCGCGAGAGATAGAAATGCATGTGTCTACCAATGAATAAGTCCCTTCCCTATCCTTGTTCCCTCCCTCCCTCTCGTCGTAAAAATTGAATACATTTATTTCTTCATTGATCTATCTTCATCGACGAAAATTTTCTCATCCGTTGGCCCCGTGGACTCATGGGTAACCAATTAGTGAGTCGAAATTTCTGTTAGTTCGCGGAATTTTCCGATACAGTGAGAGGCTTTCCTTTGGATCCTGTGTAGAGAAGAAGAAAGAAGCGAGAACTTCCGTACCGATAGTGGAATCAAGGATATTCCTCACGGGCGAAAACAGTTACGGCGCGGCGGGAGAAAGCCCGCCCTGGGGGGAAGAAGGGGAGAAGAGCCAACGTCGTCTCGGCTTGCCCCATCACATAGCCTTATCCCGGTCCGAGACGGCCATTTGGGTCGCTCCTTGTTCCGAGCGAAATCCCTCACCCTCTTGCTCCCTCCATCCGTCTCTGTTTCCACTTCTACTTCGGAGCAATGGCCTTCTCCGTCCCTGCCAAATTCTTCATCTCTGGTCGTCTCGTTTAGTATCTCTGGCGTCACTTTGTGACACCCGGAGAGGAGGACGTCAACACGTACTTCAAGGTTGTCTAGTATCTTCCCGGATTTGAGTAGTATTACTAAACATTAATAAACATAGGTTGCCAAAGGAGCGAATTCCGGTAACTCAGGGGAAACACATGAAAATATGTTGGTAGCAAGTTATATCATTGCGCGATTTGAATATTTCGCTCGATCTTGGCTTAGGTCCATCTCAATTCATGACCTGGAAATGATTGTTATGTATGCTCCTGGATCAATTCCGTGGTATACTTCTGATTTTAAATGAAAATTAAAATAATTGGTGTGCTTATTGAGCGAAATGAGCCCTATAGCAACTCATGTAGGGCCAACAATAGGCCAACATAGAACCCATTAGGTTTACATCAGTCCTATATATTTCAGATTCAGGTTTCAGAGCGGCACATAGAATGTTATCATGGCGCCTAGCTGCATCTTTAGGTCTGACTGAAGCGATACAACAAGAGAGATACATTGTCAAACAGATAGGCACAAAAACTCGTTCTTTCCGCGCACAATAAGCAACCAAAATAAAAATTGAGCTCTACTTAACAAACTCCCATAATAAACGTCACCATTTCACCTCTCAAAACCTCATCCCTTACATCTTTATACGGCTGGTGTCCTAACACCCCTTGCCACACGCCCATGCGGGATCAAAATGGTTGACTACTCGGATGGGTATTCATAGACCTTTAAGGCATTTAACTCATTTTATAAGGCGTTTTCATTCAATTCGGCCCCATGGCCCTCAGATTTGCAGGCGAGGACGTAACCACGCCGGCCACGGGACCAGCGTTGTAGTCTCTCCGGCTGCACGAAAATGCGTTTCGTTTCTCGCAGCAATAGCATTGGTGCGTCCAAGTCGTCCCCTTATAGTCATTGCTGCGCTGCGATGAGATGCTCCCTAAATGGACGTGGTCTTACTACGATCATAACGAATACTTCAGACTATTCACTCGTAAACTGGCGCAAATTGATATTGGGACGAGGTCGGGCGGTTTCTTAACCGATGTAAGGTTCCTACTTTAGATAGGGCCCATTTGTTGTAGTATTTGTATATCGTGGGCATTTTCTATGATAAATTATGTTTTTAATAGCCCAAGACTGTGACGATAGAAGTAGCCTCACAAAACACTTCGTTTTTTGAGGTGATTGATCCCACCAAGTTGAACAGTCATTTTGCCGGAAGTTCAATATATTCTACTAGAGCCAAACTATTATGGTAGAATGATCACTGGCATAAAATCAAGGAAAAAGAATTTATAACCAATAGATTTATAATGTCATTTTTTCCAAGTAAAATAAGGGACCATAATAGTTGCGATAGATCAATTCTGGGAAACTTTGACTCTCACTCAGCAAAGTAGGTTTTGCTGTACTAAATGTCTGAAGATCATTATTAGCCACGAACCGCGCATGAAATATCCGGCAAGAAATAGCTCCTGAATGCCTCAATACCTTGTATTACTATTCATTAGTTTTATTAGTAATACTAACCAGTAGTTGTAAATAGATTACTGCATGGTAACATGTTCTTATACATAGCACTACCCTAGTTTCTAGTCTGACCGCGTGTAGTCATCCTGACTACTTTTGGCCTGCGCCTGGCATCTTGGCGAGCGTGTGGGATTTTGATTTCAGCTGGGATGAGTGTTGCATGCCTGGTGTGGAATTACCCCGTGCCACACCATCTAGTGGTGGTTTGCACGGTATTTCGTAGATGTAGATGAACAGTAAACTACAGCCGATACTCAAATCACTGTTTTATCAAGGTTATTTGATAAATTTTTTGCAATAAGTTGCGAATTAACTTACGTGAACGACGTGTCTTTTTAACACTTGTCATAATTCAAAGAAGACTTGTGGTAGATCCATCAAAAACATTCGTTGATGTATTTTTTTCTCCTCCTTAATATGTACTCGTTTCTGTGATTGCTATCGCCTCGTTCCTCTGACTCACCGTCTTTTCTCGACCCTGTTACCTAACTATTCTTAATTGTATAACGAGATTAGTGAATGCGTCCCCTGCGATACGTTGCGTATCATGGAACCAATCTACCGGGTTCTGTGACTGGCGGCCGAACCTCCTCCCTTCGAGCGAGCCTCATCTCTGGGAAAACATTCTCTTTGACATATGGACGAATGCTGTTTTTTTTACTGTCATTCTAAAAATCAAAATTATATGAAAATGTTGTCTTTGTTTTCTCGTGATTTATCCTCTAGCTGTATTTGATACTGTGAAAATCTGCTTTATCCACTTGAAGTTTGAAATCCCTTCGGATCGACTACCTAACCTAAGCCTGGTCATCCGCGAATCTAACGTATACTATTGGCTCTCATACTTTTATTCCCATATCTAGCTCTTCCCAAGCCTATCTAACCTGTTTAGGAGTACAAGTGTTAAAATGGTAAGGCTACAACGATAACCCTTACGTTACCCCTTGACCTATAAATTCCCACCCTCAATAGCTGCTAGTCGCCCTCACCTTTGCCATCTGGGTTGTATATGCGTATGGGATGAGTCTTATATCCCGTCCATATTTTCTCATTTTCCACGGTTTTGCTTACCTTTATGTCATCCATGGTAATACTTATATTAACTGAAATTTAGCTCATTTTTGTGAGGTTTTTTGCAGATGATAAAAAAATCTTTGCTCTCTTGTATATTACATCGATCCTTACCTCAATTGAGAACAACCAATGGCATGACACACACGATAACGTGGCAGTGAATATGGTTAGCACGAGAATATTTGTGATTCAAATACCAGTCGATGAAATAGTGAGAAAAGGTCGCGAGTCTTTACCAAAATTTTGCTAAAAGAAAACCATCGGGGCTGGGGTTAATGAGTTCAATACTTCGCGTGCCAGTGAGCGTCTTCGTTTGATACCTTCGGATTTGCGGGATGCCATCTCGTGTGAAGCCAAGTGAAGTGTTCACCCCCCTTCCTTTGGTTTTGTAATTTAACGATGAGAAATTTTTCTCGCGTCGTCAAGTCTTCCTCCCAATTCAATCTTGAATGTTCTTTCCGGAGGCGAGATTTACGTCGTCGAGCCACCAATCGATGGACGCGGACTTGGGTGAGAAAATAGGTCATTATCGTAGCACTTGAAGTTAACTACGCTCAATTTTTTTGTCTGCCATTGACAGTTACCTCAAAAATCGACTCCTGTTAGTAATAAAAGATTGAAATGGAAAATTTGATTGGATGGACTACTGAATGATTTTCCCGGTAAGCTTCCTTAGTGATGCAATGTAACTTTATGCCGCACAGGAAATAACGATGTTGCCTGATAGGGGGGCTGGGATTTCCCGTCGTTTTATATTGTTTTAGTTCCATCTTTTTGACCATTGGTGGAAAATATGATACGTAGAATGTCTTCTTGCATTATATGAGACCAGCTTTAATTTTAATCAAAAATCTCTATTGTAAACTCTTGATTAATAATAAAATTTTTGCCGTTGTGATGTTTGTCGCTTTTTGAAAATATGTATAACAATCTAATCGCAGATTTAGGATTAAATTCACCATTGTCATACTCCGAAAAATCGTTTAAAAAATCAAAAGAGGGATTGTACTTTTTGAGTGCTGTCATGATGTTTCTTTAATATTTGTTTAATGGATCTAATTTCAAAAGATATTATTGGTAATAGATGTTTTATGAGTAACATACCAATGGTCATTTGGTAATTGCAGTTTGGAAAATACCTGTAAAGCAAAACTAGGCGAATAAAGCGCGCGGAATATAATTGATCCATTATCTTTAGACCCAGTTGATAACACTTGAATGTTGGTTTATTTACTCAACTGGTATCTTTGAGGCTCCGATAAGATACACCGCCTGCAGTGGGCAGATTAAGTAATCTACCTCATCCACTCAGCGGTTTTTGATAGTGGATTGTATTTTATTTATTTTCCATTCTTTTTTCAGGTCTTTTCGTGTATTTTATTCGGTGTATAATAAAAAGTGTGTCTTTTCTTGGGTTTTAAGATTTCCGCCTATTACTCCCGTTTTTCCTTTTTAAATGCATATTTAATGGAAAGCCAATATCAGCTATTTCTGTCCTAGTTTATTAAATACACACACTGTTTATAGGATTAAGCTATTTTGTTCCAGTGCTACTTCAAGAACAACTTCAAGTTCAAAACAACCATTAGCATTAATGTCTGTGGAAATAAAATCAATTAAACAAAATAACGGATAAACTTCAAAGAAACATCATGACAGCACTCGAAGATTACAATCCCACCAATTATCTCTTCAAGAACAACTCCGTACAATTCGACAATCTTAAGTAAATAACGCTATGAATGCGAGTAAAAGACAGAAAGGGCGCTGCGTACTTTTAGTGATTGTTGATTCATCAAGCTATTTTGATTGATGCAATACCCAAGTTGGTCTCTTTTTCTTAATATTTTTGAGTTCTCTTGCCCTTTGAAAATTTTCATTTCTTCAAATAGTTGGGTGATGGAATATTGGATGGAATATTATGAAGACGGAGTTGTGGTGAGAATTAAGGCTATATCCAGTCTCATGGTGAATACTTTATGACAAGTTTCAATTTCATAAATGTTGAAGAAGAAAGGACGTTCTTTTGAAGTGTTGTTCAATTAAAAAAAACAGCTCCAGTAGCCAATTTTATGAGGTTAATTATTGTTTTTTGAAGAAAGCTGCTCATCATATCTGGGAAATACCGTGCAAGCCACCACTTGGGTGTGTGGCACGGGGTTATTCTACACCAGGTATAAAGCTCTCATCTGAGCTGAAATCAGAACAGTACACGTTCCCCCGGTTGCGGGACAAAAACAGTCAGGGTAACAGGTCGCGGTCAGACCAGGAACTAGGAGAGTGCTACGTGGGCAACATGCTACCATGTAGTATACTGTTTTAGGTACAACTACTGGTTATAATTACCACGATAGATGCATAGTACTGCAAGGTACTAAGTGCTTGCAAGAGCTAAATCATGCCGGAAATTACATGTGAGGTTAGCAACTAATAATGATGTTAAAATATTGTGCACAAGTGCAAAGACCAATGTTACCTATTCGGGAAGTATCCAAGAATTGATCTATCGCGACTATTATAGTCCTTTATTGTACGTGGACTGTACTGTTTGGTGTATATGCATTCGTCAAATTCTGTAAATTATTTGAAAAGCTTTAATTTTGACCCATTTTTTTCTTATATGTCCTGAGGTGTTAAACTCCGTAAATTCAGGTGGAAGACCCAGAGAATCATCCGGATTCTCTCACTTCTTTTAAAACCATGAATTTTTTTGTCAGTCTTTATAATAATCACCCACGAATTTGTGGACACTTTTCCTACAAGGAAAAAAATGAGATGTTCATTCTCTGCATGCCATGCGGATTTCTCAATGACGCTATTATCGGCTGAGGGCGCAGTTTCTCCGAATATCTCTCTCCCTGTTCCTCGCCTTCTGCAGAGGTTGCGCAAGAGCCGCTTGCCTGCTTCAACTCAAAATTTCGCCTCCATTTTTTCTCCATCTCGGTCCCGCCGCGAGCTGGATTTAATTAGTAATTTTTTCACGTTCGGGCAAGTCTTTTTTATTCAACCATATATTTTGAGCGCGAGTATTTACCCATTCACCTCATTATTGATATGGTGCGTATTTTTCCCGTGTGACTTGGCCGTGCATTTGACCCACTTTCTGAAGAAGTCACTCAATAGCTTCGCAATCTTGAGGGTTATAAACTGTGCTTTCGTCTATCGGTAATGAGGTTTGGAGTGCATAAATGTCATATCATGAGTTTATCGACGAGCATTCCCATGCTGACGCTGCTGCTCCGAGTAAATTTTGAGTGAAAGAATTGAATTCGTCGAATTCGGTAGTATGGTTATCAATATGGAATATGCATAAGATGCATATGTTAGTTAGTGCTCTACATATACATACTACCCTGCGAGCCGCCACATGGGCGTGTGGCTGGGCGTTTTAGGACACCAGCCGTATAAAGATGTAAGGGATAAGATTTTGGGAAGTGAAATGGTGACGTGTATCATGAGAGAGCATTGGGTGGAACTCAGTTTTTATCAGAGGTCGCTTATTGTGCGCGGAAAGAACGAGTTTTTATTTCAATCTGTTCGGCAATGTATCGCTCTTATTTTATCGCTTCTGTCAGACCTAGAGATGTGGTAAGGCGTCATGATAATATTCTCTGTGTCGCTCTGAAACACCAGTTCTGAATTTCTCAAGTAACCTAAGCCTAGCGTGTATCGTTCGAGTCTCTAGGGACTCCCTCCTTAATCCCTCTAACAGTTGTGAAGCACTAAATGTTCGCCTGTGGCAGTTTTTAACGAACCGTGCTGATTTTCCTTGTGTTTTATTAATTTTTTTGGTTAAATCTTTATGGCCAGGGTCCCTAATACTTGCGGCGTATTTAAGGTGTGGCCTAACTAGAGCGAAGTTACATCTCTCTTTTACGTTTTCATCCGAGCAGCTTTTTATTATGCGCTTTGCAAAATCTAGTCTCTTTAATGCTGTGCCGCATATGTTTTGTATTTATGTTCCCCACGATACATCAATGTATTGATTGGTAATTGCGAAGGTGGGTACTTATTAAATTTGCGATTATTTTAGGAATTATCAAATCAGAACCTGATTCACATGAAAGACTCAAAAATTAATTGTTACAATCGCTAAATTCACGAGTTCCTTCAAGTTGAGAACTTACTTACCTACTTTTTTGAATGGCTTGAAAGGTTTTTGGAATTATTTTTAAGCATTTTCTTACTACAAATGTGTGAGATTCACAGTGAAAATGTCTTTCGCCTGTACTGGGAATCGAATCTAGAGCCCTCGATTTTGCGACGAGTGCTCTAACCATTTAAGCTTCCCAGGCGTCCACTTTCACTGTGAATTTCATGGGTAGCTAAATTGGTGAGCACTTGGCACGAAATCGAGGGATCTGGGTTTGATTCCCAGTTCAGATGAATGAGATGCTCACTCTGAATCTCACGCAATGGTGTGAGCACCATCGGGTGACTCCGTTAAAGCTACTGCGCGGCTAGTTCCGTAGTTCTTTGAAAATTTTCTTATTAGTTTATCCTTTTCCTATTTGCTCATTTATTATTTCTACATTGTCATGCGGAAGTTTCCTTTAATTTATAATTTTAATTAATATATTATGACTTTATAGTACCTACTGGAGGTTTTTCTGGAATTTGTTAGTCGTGAAACCATCATATTTAATTTTTAGCAAATTTTAGCAAAACTCTCAATGAAACTTTAACCTCTAATAGTAAATATAACCATAAAACTGTAAACAATACTTCGATATTTTTAAGTCAGTGGTCGAATGATAAAGATGAAGATTAATTTCCTCACAAATTTTCTTGAAGGTGGATAATAACAGTCTGGATTTAAACAAATGTATACTTGTTATTAGCGCTGGTGAAGCGTAACGAAATTCACAAGTGGGTGATAGTTTCAGGAATAGCGAATTCCGAATAAAAACTCCAGTTGGTACTATACAGTCATATAAAATTTTGATCAAAAATAGAAGAGGCTCTTGAAAAATACAGATTACGGCCTCGGCGTGATTTCCATGTTAAACGTACAGCACATGGCGTGAGGTCTCCTCTCTCATTTTATTTTGGCTCTCATATGTGTTTAACCCTCTGAGTGCGGCATGACGTGATATCACGTCATGCCGTTCTCTAAGGGTTAAGGTTACTAACACATTGTGTTGAAGGTGGATAGTACCAATCTTGATTTTATGATATATTTATGTATATTTGACACTAGCTATGGTGAATTATATCGATATTATTAAGTGGATGATGGTTTCAAAACTAACAAATTCCAGAAAAAACTCCGGTAGGTACTATAAAGTCTGATAATATTTTGATAAAAAATAATGGGTGTTCTTGAATAATGCATATTACGATTTCAGCGTAATTTCCATGTTAAACGTAGAGCACATGGCGTGAGCTCTCGATTGTTTGCCCAGCTCTCATACGTGTTTAAGGCTGTAGTTTCACGGAAGCTTGTTCGACGAGAACTACTGATGTCCGAGGAGTGGTTTCAAAATTAGCGGCTGCGGATTCAATTAAAGAGCCTCTGCGATGCACAAGTGAGCCCTCTGTTAAAGCCCCCCCTTCTCACCGCGTTCAATTCCGAGCAGCTCAGCTATTTCGTCGAGCCATTATCTCTCTCTTTTTTTTCACGCGACACCTCTCTTTCTCTGTCTCTCTCTTGTTTTCCTCTCGGTCGCAATGCCTTTTATCTCCCGGGTCCCGTTGTTGTTCAAGCAGACTCCTGGCTCTCCCTCCCTCCCTCCCCCCCTACACCATGTATCCCCTCCCCTCTCGCCCTTTCTCCCTTGGCCAGCAGCCATTACCTCACCGTGGAATCACTCTCCGCTTTTGTTTTTTGCTCCCGCACCTATTTTATCGCTCTCCCATAAACGTTAAGCTACAGATCTTTCTAGATTTTTACGAGTGGAGAGTTTTTTCTTTCATTTCTTTTTTTTATTCTCCTCGGAAAAATTCCTAGGGATACGCTTCCCTTTATCCATTCTATATTAATGCCTCCGAGGGAGGTTTGGACTCTTGGTCGCAGGTTAGCGTGTTTGTTTACGTCGCGGTATCCTGAGAGAAAAAAAAGGAAAGCTATCATTTTTATTTTCGGGGAGGTCTCCTCCGCTTTGCGAAGTTTCCCGACGAATCTGTTAGTCGGTATTCAATTTCGAGAAGCGGACGTAATATCGTTCGGGAGGAACTGAAGAATTGTAGTGGAGGAAGGATGCCTCTGTCTTGACTGAAAGGGATAAAAGGAGAAGGAATTCGGGAAGCGCTCGAGTTTTATACAATTTGTTTCACGATTAGAGATTTCGACGCTAACCTTTGTGAAGTTACTGGTTCGGGAACTTCAGATTCGCAGCTGTTATTGTTCGAGGCCTTTATGACAGCTATGAGAAAAGGTGTTCGTGCGCCGGGGTGTAGTTTCTTCTCCTTACATTTGCCTACCGAGGGATTCTCTTTGATCTTGAAACAAGTCTCCGTTGTATTTTTACCATTTAAAAAGAGTTTTTTATTTAAAAGTTCATATTCATGCTTAGAATTATTTGCAGTTTCCAAATGGATGAAAAAAAGGATTCTGTTCAGCTCCTGGAGGTTTTTGTCCAATTTATATTGCCGAAATAAATGAAAGAAAGTCAAGGAGTGCATTTTATTTAGCGTAGCAATCTATTTTTGGGATACTATGTCTTATGTGACTGATTAAGATACAGTTGACATTCTATCAACCTATGTTTCTGGCAGTTAAATGACTCAGAAATCAATAACTGCTTTCGCTAAAACAAGCTGTTGAAAAATGCATGTTTGGGTATTGTTCATTGTCGTTATTGTCGTCATCAATCATTTAAATCTTCTCTCATTTGGTCTGACATCCGTGTAAAATGGGTCATTTTATCATGGGAATTTATATAAAAGGATGGTAGTAAATAACGTTGATACACTTTTAACGAAATGCATTCTTATGTATATTTTTAGGTATCATATTTAAAAAATGCTTGTGGAAGCAATTCAAAAATATTACACATCGTAGCCTGTTTTAAAATAAAACATAATTGTATTTCTTCTTTCATCTTCAGTCAGTCATTTAGAAGTAATTCATGATTCCAGAGGCTGATTCCTTAATCGATTTGATGACCTGTAGTAATTTAAAATGCAAGATGCTTGAATTTTTATGACCGTATTGGCCTGTCACAATGATTAAAAACAATATTAAAATCCATGAATTTTTACAAATGGAGAATATAAATTGAAAATCGTAGTACGTCACGAGGATATTCGTAGTATAACTTCGTATTTTTTGGCGTCTCACCTTCATTACATTTTCCGGGTACCCTTACAGGCGTTATGAAAGTGGTCCCAGTCGAAATCCATCTTTTGGGCTTACCCGTCTTCCTGCACAGGTTGTACTCAAGCCATCCACCTAATGAAGCCTCAAAAAGTTTTATTGACCTCCTTAAAAGTTTTATTGATGGTTGACTTATGAGGTTTGTTGAGAGGTAGTTCCCAGATGCTAACTTTGTTACTGTGTTCCAAAAGTTCTAAACTAAATGTTTTCCTTTCGCTCATTGGTTTGAAGTTTTGCGGCGCGTTACTATAAAAGAAATGAAGAACACTTCGAGAGTTGATATGTTTAGTTCAGATGGAAATAGAAAATCATAAATATTGTGTGACGATGCTATGTTTTTCGCTTCGTTTTAATTTTTCTTGGATATGAAATCAACTACGATGAATTTTGATTTAGATCTATTGTTTTTATTAATATTTTAGCGAGTTGCTAAGATTTTATAATGCAATGCTATTAATATAATAAACGTTAAGTTTTGGCATTACCAGTTGAAAATTTATCTGAGTAAAGGATACGATTACGTTTCTGTGGCAGCGTATATGGGGAATGCTTGTTTACTACCTGGTTAAATCATTAACTTGATGCTACAATTGATAAATGTGACCATATTTTTCATATTGGAGATATTATAGTTGTCAAATCTCGAAGCACTTTGCTACCGAATGAGAATTATCACATGCGTTGTCAAAATAATTTAGTTAAGGCTAAATATAGCAAAAAAGTTGTTATTTTTCGATTCGGCATTGCTTACGTAATATCTTTTCATGGTAATATTTAATTTTTTTCGATAACTTATTACTAGCTGTTCTCTCTTCATACCTTTTATACATTAAAACCATGTTTACTTAGCAGTAAAAGAAGTCATTTGTTAAGCAAATTATATCGAAATGCTTGGCGTTTTCATTAACAGTAATTTATCCGATCAGTGGTTTGCCACTGCTCTCGACTTTACTTTCCTCTCAGCATTCATTCCTACACTTTCATTTATAAATTCGTCTTTATTTTGAAGCTCCTTATCGTTTTCAATATACGTTTCGTTCTTCACCTCCTCTTAAATTATTTCAATCATTTCTCCTTCCATTATAGCTTTCAAGAGTCTGTTGAGCTGTCAGTTGTGTCCAATAAGTTTGCTTTATTTTCTCCTTCGAATATTATATATATCTTTTCTCTCCAACTATTCATAGGTCTTCTTCCTCAGTGATTTTCTCCGTTCACTTAATCTTCATCATTCTTCGATAACGCCAGATATCCATCGCCGCTAATCTTATTTGTTGTGAGTTTTTATCGTTCAGGATTTATTGGCACATAAAAGCATTCTTCAAATGTATCTTAAATGAAGTGGTTCCCTACTTCTCGGCATTTATTGATGACTGTGGACTCTTCTTTTCGTAGAATATCTACTTTTCCTAGGCTATTCTGATCACTATATCTGTCCTGCTTCTTTCAATTTTACAGAAGAATAAATTTATATAGAACTTGTTTATAGCTGAAAAGTTATGAAAATTTGCTATAATGCGTCTTGATTTCCATCCTTATTTATAGCAATGTTAATATTGGTTTACTGTTCTCTAGCAAGTGTACAGAGAGCAAGTGCAGTGCGCTGCAGAGCCACGTTTAACGTAACCCAGCTAAACGGAAATTCGGTATAACGAAAGCTGTCATAAATCACTACATAACCGGTTAAGTCAGTCATGCCATAAGGAAGAGTGTAACTGGATAGATTTTATCAGCAAAAGGTTAATTAAATGTTTCTTTTATATTCTGCTCCGATATGTTGAGCAATCAAATGATTCGGTACCTGCTTATATTCTTCAAATTACGAGATGGAAAGGCTGTCCCCAACAATCTCGAAGAAAAAGGGCAGAATTTTTTTTCGATTATTTCAAGAAATAGATGATCGGTGATGCACAGTTATTGATTTTATCGATGCACCTACTGCAACTTGAAAACCATCTCACGTATTTTCAACAAATTAGTCCTTGAAAATCACCCATTGATTTTCCGAAAAAATACGTTGTACGGAACGGCCACGCCCACATTAATTTCAGTTTATCGGGGATCTATTGCATGTAGTTAATCAGATCACAGTCGAGCTGTTGGACAAAACAGAAATATGAGGATTATAAAAATCACCGCGGAGTTTGTAGTGAGATCCGTGCGGTTTTTGCATTATCACATGAAAAAAGTGATAATTGAATTATTTATAGATATTTATGGTAGATTTTTGATATATTTCCGTGTTATTTGAAGCAAAATATTCCTTGGCTGTGACGATGAATTTATTGATTGTTTGTTTAGTGTCTTTAGGAGGCGACATGCCACTCATGGTTACTTGCACCATTTCAGTTAACTGAGTGGTATAGTAAATGAGGTATTAGTTTGAGGTTGGATTCACTTAGGTCTGAGAAAACCCAAGCGTGAACAGTAGCCTGCTTTCAATGGAGGGTTCCAAGGTACTCTCCACATGGAATACTTAGAGGTGGTGCAATTCAACGGAATTTTCTCCATCACTGTCGGTATTCGACCAGTTGTGCCCTTTGGGTGGAAAAGCCAACTCTCTAGACGCCAAACCAAACCGATCATCATGGAAATAATTAGTTCTTTCAGTTCAATTCAGTGACCAATCTCTATAAATCTCTTTTATATCGACCGTTATTATTCGGTTGCATAATTTTATGCTAGCATGCATCTTAATGTTGAGCAGGAGGGCTTTGTTGACCATTCCGGAGGCATTTGTATGGAGATACTTCTTCAGGAGTGTGAAGGATTGTGTGTGGGCTGGGTCGATGACCGATTCTACTGGAAACGTTCCGGTGTATTTTCGTAGGAGGATAAAAAACACGCCAGTGCTGTAAAAGAAACGTAATGAATCGGCGAACGATCGTAATTGGATGCGCAAATAGCAGTAAACATTCATTGTGTCAGGTCGATTTTTGACGAAAATTTACAAACTCTTGGAAAGTTAAAACTTCAAAGGCTAAAAATAGAGTGTAGGGCTAAAAGAATGCTAGGTCTCAAGGGAATGATTGAATCTTTATTGAGGGCTACTCCTTTAGTGAAAATTGTGGAACAGGCTCTAGAAATCAATCAGATGGTTTGAGCAGCCGCTTCAGTAATGCAACATAATGCAACATCATATTTGACTGTAATTTTCTTAATCAAGCGTCATGTGTGATAATCTATTTTAAATAAAATTACCATAATTCCGTAAAAATGTTATAATGTGGATGTTTCCTGAGTTTTTTCAAGCATGGTTTCTGCGCTAGTTTCGTTAGTATTACTCAGCAAAGCAATTATATCTTAATCTATTTTCATGGATTAACTTAAAAAATCTTCGAATGGTTTTCTGAAAATGGCAAGTATTCACAATTTATTATTTGGCGATATAAGTTTTATAAGTAATTTAGGCATACAAATTGATCGGAACAATGTAGCCCGTTGGTATTTTTCTTCCACGAGTGTTGCTTAGGTTCGTTAGCTATAATGTACCTTTACTCAACCAAGGTGTACACAACTGTATATTCTGAAAATGGAGTTCCTTGGTACGCTTTATTCACTTCACAATGCAATCATATTTGGATAATGATTTGGGATATCAAGGTGCGTCATATTATTGTAAATATCATTAATCTGGGTCTTTATTTGGCTCGGAGTATCTTGTATCTGTTTTATCTTTAATGAATTAATGCTAGTTGAGTTTACCTCCTAAATGAGGCTGATTATGTTTGGGATTCTTACGGTCGAGTTTAGTCATGCGAAAACTAGGATAACTGCTCAATTTCGTTCAATGTAGTGAGCGTTGCTATCAGCCAATATAAACTTGGTTATCTAATTGGTTGGCTGCTGAGTAAATAGGATTTTATGCCTCTAGCCCGAATTCCAACATTGGCCGTGATATTTCTATGAAATCCTCATCCCTACTCGAGAGTTCTATTGAGAGCACTTAAAGTGATGTACACAGTCCGTCGAACAAAGTGTAACACGGCGGGTGCCTAATGACTCCGTATATCGAGAGGCGACCTATGATAACGAAGGGTTTGTCTTCACCCATCCACCATTCCTTAAATAACACTATATTTGCACATATTTTCCCGTCTTTCATGGTCTGAAATACCTTACACATCCTCAATTCATGACCTCTGACCTTTTAAACCAACGAGTTAATTAAAAAAATGAATCGGCGGTCGCAAAATTCTGTGCCCGCAAATTGGCGTTGAAATAATAATTTTTCAATTTTGACGAAATAGGCTCGTTAGCGGTAATGAACCTTCGTATAAAACAGGGGTGCCTATGTATTTGCATCACTCACCTTTTTTCAGTACCTTGTGTATCGCAGCAATTTCTGCTGTAATGCTTACAAATTGGAAATAATTTCAAACATTTATGAAGTGTATATTTTGGCATAAAATGATTGAAAATACGAAACCCATATGATCTTCCCTTTAAGGATGGTGAGGAGGACATCGTCCGCGTCATCAAATTGTTGCCTAAATTCCAAAGTAACGACAACTTTGGCTATCCCTGCTCTTTCCTTTGGATTGCACGAATTAAGGAATGTGTAGCAAGAGTATCAGCTATCTACAAAATTTAAGGCAAATTACTCTTAAAATATATATTAGCTTCTTAGTGCTATGGATTCTACTCGATTTTACCATAGTTTTCTCCGGGAATGTGAACTATTATGAATTTAATAAAAGAAAAAATATTTTATTCGAATAATGCATATTTAATAAGTCAATTCCTGCTGATTTCTAGTAATTAATCGATGCATAACATCGTGAAATTGCAAAATTAGTGCGTCGGCTCGTAAACGCTGAAGCAAAATCGGGGGTAACAAAAGTGACATATAGGCCACGGCATCTAGCATTGGTTACCAAAGCAAGCGCACTCTCCACCTACCTCAATGGTCCTTCCTATAAATACTCGCAAAATTTATCTCGTGTCGTAAATTTGTTTTAGTTTCTATCTATATATATTGAAAGATGCTAAAAGTGATTCTAGTCAAATATTCCGTTATCATTTGCAGAGGATTTATTTTTTGAGATTCGCATGACCTGATGGCCCTCTTTTTATTAAAGTGGCTTAAGGTAGTTATTGCTCACTTTTACCCCACTGTCACATATTTGCCGATTTTAAATTCGTGGAAAAGGTGAAATCTCAAAATGAATGAATGCATTCGGACTTACTCATTCACTTAAGGAAACCTAACAAATCAAGGCTCTACGAACTTTTTCCTCAAATTATGAGTTTTTGATATTGTGAAGTATTAAATGAGGTTTTAAATGCATCTATAATCGGATCGTAGAGTGACGCTAAGCCTTAGCACTGCAGTCGTTTCATTACACTCTTCATTGTAATGAGTAACGGTCGATTAAACGATTTGTTCGGGTTGACGGTCAAATAAAAAAATCAACATGATGGACAAGTAGAAAGATTACGAAAATTGTGATGTACTTGTATGTAAAGGTCGTAGAATTTTTTTAAAAATCATGAATGCCTTGGCAAAAATCCCTTATGAATAAGTATTTATGCTATCATATGTTTTAAAAGGGAGAGTGTGGTGACGGAACTTTAATTTACCCATCGCTGGATGAAAGTTTGGATTAGGAATGAGGACCTCAATTGTCCAAGAATTCCATTCCTATTAAAAGCATATTCAGGAGCTACCTTGAAAAATTGAACTAAGAGCCAAGAGATTCCTAGTAATTTCGAACTAGAATTCCCTTGGAGGCTTTATGCGAAAAAGATTTAAGACTGGCATTTTATACTTGTTAGAGTTGAGTGGGAGATTAGTTTACCATCGTGATATACGATTATTAATAAGCAGTTCAATAGCCATGATCTAATCCACCAGCCTGTTGAAATTACTCGTTGGATAGTCGGTGCTAAAATGAACAAAATTAAATACTTTATTTCATTAATTTGTGGTATTATATAATAAAAAGTATTTAATACGGTATCTTGTACAATACCAAAAATAAAATAACACATGGCCCAAGTTTCAACGCTTTAGCGTCATTTTCAGTAATATTTGGACGTTATAATCTTTATTCGTTTATACAAGACTATCACAAAGGGTACAAACTGTAATTTTATTTTTGGTATCGTAAAATATTTCTAATTAAAGACTTTTAAGTGCTTGAATATTTTCCATTCTCCCTAGGAAAAAAGTGGTGTCTTACGTTTTGGCCAAAATAATGATTACTGCTTAACAGTTAGAATTTGACATTAATTGTCAAGTACATCGTGTATTGCTGGTTCCTAGCTCGAAGAAATGCGGGGTTTTTAAAAGAAGCGTCTTTGAGAAGGAATTTATTGCGTATAGCTATATTCTGGGTGGGAATTTTATTTTGCACCCAATAAGTTTAGATTATTCTTTTAATTTTACTAATTTTGTGTATCCGTCCCATATTTGATGAGTTTTCCTACGAGGACAGAAGTGTGCGACCGGTGTCAAAGGTTTTGTAATAGTGTTCTTTAAATATTTTTCAGCGTTTTCTCTCCATACCAATTAAAGCTCTTGAGCTTCAAAGTGAAAGCAAACATTGTTTACAGTCCCTCTCATTTCACGTCGTTCAAGACTGTGTTTATTTTTGCCCGGCTCTGTGAAGCCCGTCTAATGCCTTTTGACATTCCCTTTTCGTCTTTATTAGGGTGATCGTTTATACTATAGGTTTTCATCACTTTCCTCCTATCTTCCAATTGCTTAAGGCTCTTTTAAGTCTGTTTACTCATCTCCCTCGTGTCTTTTCCTTAATCCTTCCATTCGTTTCATTGTCCATCACTTTTTTTCCTAGCCTATCTATCAACGGCCGAGAGAAGCATCTGTTAACTCTCTTGCTTTCGGTAATTTGCGAGTGTATTTTTTTAAAGCGCGAGCTTTCACCGATCCGAAAATTCATCAGTTGGACTGTGTATAAATATGAATATAGATGTACATTATGTCCGCTGAACTCTGACCGATCTGGAAATTTCAAACAAGCCGATTCAGATCGCCTAATTTACCAACACGGACTGGAAATATCGATAGTGTGCTATAGTTGAAGCAAGACTGACCTGGAGTGTAAACAAGTGCAGAGTTTGAAACTTTGAGTCGCATTCCGAGTGAACAAAATTGCCTAATGGAGGCAGATTGCGATGTGGTACGATATCATCGTCACTTCACTCGCGATTCCTGCACTGTTGTTACAACTGTCTACAACACACGCCTTGAACAACAAAGACTATATTATGTTTCCCAATGGCAACCAAAAGAATAACGAAAAGCGCTACAGATCCGCTGGTTCAGATCGATGATCGATCCCACAATCCCGTTGCTTTTATCTTACCGAGCTGATCCGGTCAGATCGATCTGAGATCGATTAATAAACGTTGTGTTATTTGACGGTTGCAGCAGTGTTGACTACTAACCGTTCCGTTTTGAATTTTTGATCATCCAATTCCATATACAATTTGAATTTGGTACCCATTGTCCTCATTGAGATTTCTCGGTCTTATTTTATGTATCTCTATTGCCTCTCGAATGAGTCGTGAGAAATATTCCATTTCTTTAGACGGACGTCCAGTCCCATTCAACATGTAGTATAAGTTGTACAAAAATTAAATGAAAGCCAGAAGTGTTATTCATGCAACGCAGTTGAAAGCTAAATCCAGAACAGAAGCATCTGTTGACTCATCTTTAAATTATCTGCTCAACTTTTCGTCTGTATTCATATAACCTCGTAATATAAATGTTTACTATTTATGAGTAAAATTACTCCACAGAAGATGCGATTTAACACTAGTAATGTAAAATCATGCTGTTTGTCAATGCAAAGTTATCGTAAATATTGCCGTCCATGTGGCGTGGATGGTTTTTAATTCAGAGGCAACGGAATCAAATCCCGCCAGGTCCGATTTCCCAATACATGTGCCATGGGTATGTTAGGTTTGTCTAAAATTAGGGTGTAACTACATGAATCAAATATCTCATAATTTGTATGAAATTAACTAGGCAAACAAAATATTTTGGCGGGTTACCAAAAACCTGACTGACGTTGACGGATTAATTTAGAATCAATAACTTACCTTCATTATGAATATGAAAAATAAAAGTTTAGTTATGATTAATAATTTGGAAATCAATCAAGCATATTTACCGTTTTAACCTTTGATGTTATTTAATATATATTAATTATAATAATAATTATTGCTGACATTAGCAGCGTTACCCCTCGTGTTACTCTACCCGAGTGTTATTTTTAGGCCACTTATATAGTGGTTTATAGGAGTGATTATATTCCTCATTTGCATATACAAATTCCCTCGTTCAAACGCAGACGAAAAATGAATATTGATTAACATTTGAATTTACAAAGTTACCATTATAGCAGACAATTTGATGACTGCCGTTAAATGGTAGTGAGAAATAGGATTTTTACATTTAAAAACCAAATAAAAGTTCAGTCGGTGAAAGTCAAAGGCGCAACATCTATTCGGGTAGTTTTTCGACAGACATATTTGCCTTTAACAAATCTACTACCCGATTCTTTCACCTGGGAGAAAGATGAGACATACTTAAAGGCCAATAAGATCTTTTTTCCACCAAGAATTTAGGGAGAGGCAGCTAAAACTTTGAAAAATATCCCTGCTTGCGCTGTCTGCTCTGCTTGTCCGTCTATCGACGCTCGTCTCAATGAAGTAGCCATCAGTAAACCTTAGCGAAGTTCCGGATGGTGATGATCGGGGTAGATTGTTGTTGTGAATGACGCAAGAAAGACTCATCGCGCTTCGGAAAGTTCGCAGGCCCCTGTTGAATACTTTTGAGGGGCTGAATGAAGTCAAGGTATCGCCCGCAACATAAGGGCAGATAATCTCTTATTTAAGGCATTCTACGTCCCAAATCAATATCATGCTTTGTTTGACTGGATAAGTATTGGCGAAGCTTTGTTTCGACACGGGAAAATCTTTTGGGATTATAAAGATTCTCACAAGATTACTCGTTGCTTTAACAAAGACTGTCAACTGGCCTCAAAACCCTTGCACGATGGGAACTAATGGCGCTTGATTTGAATCGCTTGATTGGAATGGTCTGGGCTGATGAGGTGAAATCCGAGAACTACTTCTTTCTGTTTGTTTGCCAGTGAGAGTAGTATGCTTTTTCCTTTCCTTATCGTGCCATTAAACGTTCGCAGACAATATAACCACGCATTGAAAAGGTGACTCAGTTCACAGTAACCCTTACGGACACAAATAAACACACCGAACGGATACGAAACTCCATCCGAAATTCGCCTTGAAATAAGAAAGCTCGGCAGTTGTAACTGGATAACAAACCTGAATTTCGATCATGGTTCTTCATAATACTATTGTTCGATTACGCTCATGATTTCGAAAACGTGATCGACATTAAGAAAGATCAGGTGCTTCATAGCAGTGTAGTGCGCTCCCAGAACTTTGAGCGTTGCCCTACCAATGCGGCTTGCCTTATGGATGACGATGACGACGACGAAAAGGAAAGAACCGTAATCTCACCCCTGGTCGCGAAAGTTTTGAGTTTTGAATTCAATTTATGGTCAATTAAAATAATTTTTTCATGGCAAATTTTCTCTTTTGTATTTATAAAATTTCATATCATTAACTAGTGATTGCAACTAAGTATTACGTTAATTCATATCACCAATATGTGACAATTCATATAAAAAGTCATCTGTGTTCATAAAAAATCGAACACGGACCACTCTTTTGCTGGCCTAATACGTCTGACAGCTGCGAAGTTGACCGTTACATATTAATTTTTTAATTCATGACATTTTACTCTAAACTGAAGTCTAATACAATGCTTTTTTTTAAATTTTATATGTGCGGCGAATTTATAGCTAATACATATAAGAATTATAATAACATATCATCCAGTCAGACGTAACAGAGTTGTTTATCCAAAGCTACACCTACTTTGGGTTAAATTTTTCTGAACGTTTATTCGTATGTTCTGCATTTACTAGATAAAGCTTCACAGTGAACGGCTCGTCAGCAAACCTCCTTTGATAAGATGAAAGAAATGTCGGAAAGAATATATCTAGATTATTCGGTATCGAAGCGAGCACATAAAATTTTAATTCATGAAATCATATATTTACGTATATTTTCATAGTTTAATCCCATCCTGACAAACTAAGGACGGACGGTCATGAACAATTCATTAATAAATATCCGTTTTGAGATCGAAACTTCATCAATTTACAAATTGAAAATCGTGAAAAATTACATCATGTAGACTACGTCTATTTTAATTAAATCTTTTTATATCAAAACTTGGTACGAATAAATTTCGATTTATATTATTTCGGTGAAAAAGACACAGGACGCGTCATTCAAAAAGATCCTCGAAAATTCGACCATAATGAATATCCCTTTGTGGTAGCAGATGAAGACTTCAGCATATTATCCGAGTTGGGTGGGATAGAGTGAATATTTGTTTAAAGCAGTCTTTCAGTAACAATGATATTATTCGACCTAAGAAACATGGTGAAATAAATACAGCGATACACCGCGACTGGATGCGCGAATAATATAAGAAGAATGTTCGAAAAAGAGGCGATTGATGAGTAAGTTCTAGGCTCCGGAAAATGTGAGTTCCATTGCGGATTTCAAGTATTTGCGGTAGACGATATCTTTCTCAGTGTTGCCAGTCTTTCGAAGTATGTGCTGATCCCAGAAGTTCCCAAGAATGCCGCATTCTGGCGGCGAAAAATTTTGCGTTAATTTCTTCCGTCGCTACATTTTTTGAGGGAAAATACTGTTATGCAAATACCCCGTTGTTTGCGATCTATTATTGTACAAAAACTAATATTGTGGCTCCTGGTCTTATGTGTTGTGGAGTTGAAACGTGGCTGCAGTGACCCAGAAGCCCCCTCTCAGTGGAAAAGTTCATTTCCTATGAACGGGCTCCGCGCGGGGTTATAACGCTTTCACCACGTTTGATTATCGGAAATGCTATGTTCACAACCTTTCACTGTCAATCTCGATATCGACATTAGTCTATCATTCACATTTTTCTAGCCTTCTATGACTTTCAGTAAAATTTGACTTCTCCCGAGGGTTTCTAACACAATCAGTTTATTTTGATGTAGCTTCATGTTTTAAATCTTGAACATACTGTGAAACCTGTCAAAAGCGGCCACCACTAGACCCATGAGATAATTGCTGCTCAAGAACGTGACCGCTAAAAGGTGGGAAAATTTACATTGCTCATATGTACGGGGAAATCATTTCTTTCTCAAAATGGCTGCTTAGAGAGGTGAGCGCAGGTAGTTTGAGCGAAATAGTTCCCAAGCCATAATGAAAACCATGTTCGAAACTTTCGTTTTAATTTTAGCAGCTGCAGGAAGCATGAATTAAATGTTGCATTTGTTATTGTAAAATAATAGATTTTATGCGACTCAAACTCTAAAAAATAAACCAAAAATATTTAGATATATGTTTGACTTGACTAATTTTTTTCGCGCGGTACGTTTAAAACTCCTCTACAATAGAAGGTTTTTGCAATTCTGAAAAAATATTCCGTTGACAATTCGATTTATTTTCAAAAATGGTTGATATAACATACACACTATGAATTATCTATTTTTGGACGAGATATAGTTGTTAGAAATTCCTCATTAAAAAATTAAAGTATCTCTGGTATAGCAAAAGCAAAAGAACCTGGCGCACTTCTGCGCGGCGGAGGGGAATGGTGTAGTAGAGGGAGTGAAGTGAACGGACGGAGGAGAAGGTAGGGGTGAGGGGGCGGCTGAGAACGAGGCAGAGGAGCCAAACTACTTTGCACGAGGCACACACACTTAAGGCTAATAGGCAAGTTGTGTTGCTTCATCAATACTATGCTTTACCCGTGAATTTCCTTGTCACGTGCAAGGAGTGGTAGTACGAATAAAATGCAGCAAACCGGGCGCCTGGTAGCTGTGACGTATGAAATTAACCGAGGCACTAAGGTTGGCAGCAACTAGAAAAGGTTCGCTTACGTACACTCCACAAGTTAACCTTCTCCTCCTCCCAGTCAGGGTTTTAATAGTTCTGAGGTCTATGTCCCAAAATCCTCCACGGTGGAGCGCCAGTTTATTTTGCGACTTCTATATGCATGGACGTACCATTTCCCATGTAAAAGACCTGATATTTTTCGTCAATAATCTCGAAAAGTAGTTCCATGAAGGGCTGATATTTTGGTATCTTTGAAAGGGTGAGACGTCATAGCTATAAATGAAGCCAAATTCAATCATTTAAAGAAAAAATGACATTTCACTCAAACTACCTTAACCCTCACTGGATGGAATTATGAAACATCAGCATGAGAAAAATACTGCTACTATATTAGTTTTTTAAAAGTGCTATTGAAGCCTTTAAAAAAGTGCAGTTAATTTGACAAGGACATTTATTTTGAAATATTACGTATTTGTGTTGTATAAATTTAATTTAAATTGATAATTTACATAATAATATTTACACAAGGAATACTTCACCATTACCTTCTTAACGTACCTTTTTTTTAACTTTTTCAAGTTTTTCCTCTTATGACAGCTGAAACTATATATTTCAGAGCTCCATCAGGCACGCCATTGTCAGTCAGTAGCGTCGCACATTTATCTATCCAAATTGTTCGACAAACCGCCGAAAGAGACGTGACTTTCCATACACTTAATTCGAAACGTTACAATTCTGTCTATCGCAGCAATTAATGGAAAATGCTCTTAGAAAGCAGATATTTCAATGACATTGAAACGTAACACATTTGAATCGCCCATCAATAGACGGTTAACAGTGGCGGCCGCGGAGGCAGATCCACTGTAGTCGTGAAAAACTCTGCTGTCACTCTCCGGGTCTCGTGAGTAAAATGCAGGTATGTTGGCCGGGTTGCGTAAAATGCGCTGTTCTCTCCTCTCCACTCATTTGCCAACTCCTTCCACTCGACCCTTCCCCCCTTTAATTTCGCACTTCACGCGGTTGGCGACTGCTTCCATGTTTCACGATCACTGTAAAGTGAATTTTACGGTGTTTTTGTTCACGGCCCTGGCTTTGGGTGAAATTTCAGTCATCCTCGCGTTTCATTCAGAATGCATGTCCTCTTTATGCGACCCTCGCCACCTTGGTTTGCACACCGCAAAACAATCTTCACTGACGCGTCTCAAAAATCACGAAGCACTGTCGAGGGAATTACTGTGGTATGCGCTCGGGAAAATGCCACCGTTTCCCACGAGAGGTTTCTGTTTTGTGCTCTACCACTCATATTTCGGATTCGACGAATGAATTTTTTACCGGAACGCCATTCGGAAGAACATTCTCATGATGCTCCCCAGGGTAGGCTTCGGATTGGTAGCATTTTAGTTGAAAAAAAAATTGTTGGCTTTTGTTCCGTTTTGCGGATAGAATGCGTCATTTTAAGGAATGCTATCCAATTTTGCAGCCGGATGATGAAGATACTATTAAAATTTTTAGACACCAAATTGGAGGGATATATCCACTTCTCAACTAAGCATAATGTGTATAAATTATGCCCACAGTAAATGTTAATGAAAATCTTGCGTTTGCAAAATGTATTAAGCCACACACAAAGTTTAAACGGATGTGAGAGTTGGTTTGGTGGCTGGAGTACTGGATTTCAATCACCTGAACTCGGGGTAGAATCCCAATTTGGCAGAAATCTGTCCGTGGAATCCCGATTTAGTGGCGTGCGAGGTATTGAAGTATTGTATTCCGTCCATTGGATGGAATGTTTGATTGCTGAGCCCTAGGAGCTCTGCGTTAGTCGTTTAATTATGCCAATGCCAAGTTGTCCCTACTTTATTCCCAAATAAATCACATCCTCACCTATCAACAACTCAACTGTCCATTGCACTATTGATATCAGCTATCCAATCAGTCCAAAAATAACCAACCAACGTATTCGGTAGAGATTGCTTGGAGATGAGGGTGAAGCAGCTGACAGCGGTTTGCTGATATCTAAAAAGTAGCGTGAAAAATGCGAATGAAATCAGTGAAGTAATTTTCCTTCGTCAGTAAGATCTTAAAGTGAGCCTAAATTTGACGAAACTTTGCCATGTTGAGTTGTAATGATAGTCTGATTGTTACGCACAGCAATAGCCTTATAACCACATGCGAAGCCATGTCGTTGGAAATGGACTTCCACTGAGAGAGAGCTTGTGCACAACTGCCGCCATGTTTTGATACCACAATACACAAGACCAGGTGCCACGCCACAAGTTTTCATGTAAAAATATATCGCACACAACTGGGTGGTTTTAAAAAATTATTTTTCTCCGAAAAACCGTACCATTATCTTGAGAATTGAATGAGAATTACGAAAAAATTATAATTTTCTGTGCTGTAATATGATGAGTAACATCGCGTCGTAGCATTTAAAATAAAATTGCTGAAGGTAATTTTCTCTTTTCTGTTCATCCCCCTATCGTTCACTCAATTTTCTTTTCTATACATAATTACTATATTCCTTCAATGTAGTCCTGTATTTAAATTTGGCTTCGTAATCTCAGAATTTAACATTATTAGAGCGCTGGAATGTGCATTAGGAACTTATAGTGAATGAATTAGGTTCGTAGTTTTAGCGGTACTCTTGTTAAGTCTGGAATGAACGGTGAAAATTGGGGATTTACTTCCAAGAGAGCTTTCTGGCATGTGGATTTTCCAAAATTCCGTTCCAGAGTCGCTATATATACGAAAAAGTATTCAGAAATCGTTATCTATGATACCAGTTACGGTAGTTCATTGAGGTTTATTAATTCTAATGTAGTAGTAATGGTAGTTTTGCTGGAATATTTAACATTTCTCTCCACTGTGAACTTAACTCTAGATACGAGTTAACTGGCAAGAGATTGAAATGCAATTTCATTGGTGAACCTTCTACGGAAGTGTTAAAGTTAGTATTGCATGCATTTTAATCCTCGCATTATGTTGACTTCCTATTGGGAACATTCATTATTAACCATTAGAGAGGATAGAGAATCAACCTCAAACCACTTAACTAGATCCACATTTGAAATCGGAGAATATGACTCAGAAAACTCGTAAAACTTCAGTAATGCTTGCTAATAGTTCGTGAACAATTCATAAAAGAGGATTGAAAAAGGTTTAACCTTTATAATTTGACATTCATGGTGAGAAAAAAGTTTGATTGACAGTTGTAGGAAAAAAGGAGGCTCTGATGTCCTCATAGAAGTTCTTTTCGTTAGCAATTTGCTTGGAATTAATTTAACCATTACATTAATGAACCATCTAACTCTGTAGACACGATACAACATTTTTTCATTTGACGTTATTGCAAAAATATGTCAAAGATTTCATATACCAAAATAGAGGGTCAATTATTTCTATCAAACTAGTTAAATTATCCCAAAATCGAAACTTTTTCCTGTCTATAAGGATCACTTTCACGTTCGTTTTGAGATTTAACGTCATGTTTTAATGATAAACTACCGTTGATGGCCCAAAAAACTATAAAAAATAAATGATCACGTATTATAAAACTTTACATTTCAATGCAAAATTTCTTCGCAACCGGATGGCATGGCTTAAAAAACATTTGTAAGTTGAATGATCAAAAATGTGCCTCACTCCATTTAAGACATGTAAGCCGGAGAATATGACATATAATAGTACAGTATATATGTGGTTTAGATGAGCCGACCTCGGCTCTTTAATTACTGATACTTATTTGCTGGTTAGAAAGCGAAAATATGGCAAAAATGCACTTTGCATCTTCAAAGTATTTTTTTCTCAGGTTTGATGAAGGTGCGTCTGGCGTGTTTGCAAAATACAAGAACGTGAAATGAATGATTAAAGTCTTTGGCAAATATGCTGGATGAAGCGAAGGTTATTTCGGAGTTTAAGGATCCAAGATTGAATGCAGTGATTGCGAGACGTTTATGCAGTTGTAAGAACAATGGTTCAGCCACCATCGCGTTGGGCGAAGTGATTTTGACTTTAGTGGTTTATAGAAACGTAATGCGCCTCCTTCATGGAACAGCAGATATAATTAATGGAAGCACATAATAATAATATATACTTTGAAATCTATTTGGGCTTTGGAATGAAATAACTTTGTAATTTTCCACACGGTTTATTATACTCAACCGGTTTCAACGCAATAGCTT
Source organism: Ceriagrion tenellum (assembly GCA_963169105.1). Classification (NCBI taxonomy): domain Eukaryota; kingdom Metazoa; phylum Arthropoda; class Insecta; order Odonata; family Coenagrionidae; genus Ceriagrion; species Ceriagrion tenellum. The sequence continues at coordinate 91,842,378 of OY720632.1, read as the reverse complement.
CATTTTAAAGAGGTTACTAAAAACCTTTTTAGTAAAGATTTAAGTTTAGTTTACCTAAAAAGGTTTTAGTAACCTCTTCAAATGACGCTATTGCGTTGAAACCGGTTGAGGATGATAAACCCTGTGGAAAATAACAAAGTTATTTCATTCCAAATCATGGAAAAATTCCACAAAGTAAGCTCGCCGACGATTTATTTTATTATATTGGGGCTAATATTCATCATCTAAACATCTGTACTACTATAAAAGTAACAATTATGTGGGGAATCATAATCGATGGTGACTCGGCTGCTTCGAGTTATGGTATTTTGTATTTATATTTTGAGTACGAGGACTATTTTAATATAAATATCGGCTCTCGTGGATTTAGCAATCGGAATTATCATTGAAAGAGAGTTGTTCGAGTTACTTATTTGCTCCTAATTGACGAAGCTAAGGTTTAGAAAACTGACGACGAAGCTAATAGCTATAATGCTAAATCTTAAATAATTATAACATTAATTTAAAAATAATACTTCAAGAAAATTATAGATGAAAGAAATGCTAAAATATGTTAGCACTTTCGCAAAATTTAAAATAGAAAACATGAAGGATGCCAATGCTACTATTTATAAAATTTTATTACATAATTTGGCGCAGCAGAATAGTAAACGCTCTTCTGTCTTTTTAATTTATGGAAACGTAATTTGGCACATATTCAACGTCAATGTTGTTGACAAACATTGTACTTTTTCCAAACTACAGGGTGGAATAATCAATGTCTGGGATTTGGTTATGGTACTTGGCACTGATGCTGAAGACATTTTAGAGACCATATTTAAGAATGATAGGCGTGTGACTTAACTTTTATCGCAAAATTTAAGTACAGTTAACTTAACGGTGAGCACGGTACGGGTAATACACAAGAACACGAAAGTTAGTGGACAGTATGTGAGTGGGCTGAGTTACAGAATTAATTTCGTTGTAGTAAATTATAAACGGTCATTGCTCATTAAGTATTTAAGAAATCAATATTATTGAACCCCAATTCAGTATCGCAAAAGTTGTTCTCGAGTAATTTAATGTCTATATCCTTGAAAATGTTTCGTTCGTGTCGACAGACGAGGGTTTTAAATTTCATTCCTCAGATTTGAAACCATTTCTAAATCCTTCCTGAAGTTAGCCCATTTAACGGATTGAAGAATGGACTCGCTTGCTGAAAGCGTATCCTCCTCAAGACTGCCCTGGAAAGAAAGTGGAGATAAAGGAGATTTAGAGAGGCAAGGCCGCTAAGGAAACTGAAAGGCTTGCGTACCATTCATTTGTTTCAACTTAAGAGTTGAATTGGTCGTGGAAGGCAATTAATTTTCTCCCAAGCTTATTTCAGTAGGTATCTTTGGCGGGAATTAGAGAGACAATTTTCAGTAGCGCTATTTAAGATAAGAGCGTCTTTATGAATATTTAAGAAAAGATTAAATTGACTAGGTTGCATGAGGCGTCACTTCGTGTAAGTAATTGACTATTGTGTTCTTATTGAAAATAACATATTGTACTTTTCTGTAATTTAATTTTCTAAAAAAATTAAGTAGGATTTACATCCTAAATTATTTTGGTATCAAGTCCACGAAAGTGCTATCATTCCTAAGAATTCATATCATGATCTCTAATTTTCTTAATGGTATTAATTTTAGTATTAAATTTTATATTGGGATCCTTTATTTTTTATATTAAATTGTGCCAAAATATTATTATTTTTAAGCATTTCTGTCGTTATCTATTATTTTCTTTACATGCTTCAACGAAATGTAATGTGCAGCGTTGATAAATAGCGTATTACATTTAGAAGCACTGCTTTTATTGATGTTTTTGGTTTTCAGCCAGATTCATGTAAAAATGTTCTTTTTCTATTAACTAGGGCAGAATAACTAGTACTTGGGTTTTGTTTACGGTACTCTGAATTGCTGCTAATGACTTTTTTGTGACCATATTTATAAATGACTCTGCTATTTGATAAATTCAGTATACTGACCATTATGCTTTATTTTTTCAGGTATGACCACCCAGCCAAATTTGATTGATCTCTTCTGCTGTATTTTTTTGTGAGTACCATCTCAATGCCATAGTTTTTTAAACTGGAAATTGCTATAAAATGGGTGCTACTCTATTTATTTTTGTAAAAAAGCTTTTAGTGTATATTTAAAGACGCATACAATTACTTTTCACCTGTACTTAGGCAGTTTATCCATATCCCAACTGATGGATTATGTCTAAAATACAAGAGTTAGTGTTCTTTTTCACGAGCCAGAAAAATGTCTACTTTTTGCTCTCGGGGAATATAAACTTGTTAAGCCTTGTTTTTTATCCATACGTTGTCATTGTGGTACTGTCCAAAGCAAAATTACACCAGTACGTTTATTTTTACATTATGACTATATATTTTTGAAAAGTTTTTCTTTAAAGTCGAGTCTCATTTTGAGCTGTCGTTCCTAAGAATATAAGTTTTCTGGCTTCGTTCTGGAATATAAGAAAAGAATACTATCTTTGCATTAATAAGAAGCAAAATTATATCTTATATGTATTTGGTCCCTCGTCAATTATGTTTTGGGAATTTTATCCAGTACTAGTGCGGTTTTTACCTGTTAATCTGTTGCTACATGCGATTTCTATGCGTTTCTAAGCAGCAAAAAATAGAGGAGCCACGTTGTACTTATTTGATGAATTTCGGATTAAGGATATGTTTTTGTCGGTTATACATCAAACGAGTAAATATTTTTAGTATTCTTTATATCATGTTTTCGAAAGTTCTCAACGACGAAAACTATCAAGGCAGACTCAAGTATGGTATTTAATGAATAATGACATTCGTAGTTATTCGGTGCAATACATCCTAATGCCTTGTGTGTTCGAAAAAAAATGCTAGTGCATAGTTTACCGTATTTAATGCTGTAACTCAAGTAGGAGACGTTTGCCAACAATAGTCGCGAAGGTGACGTTGTTTATGGATTAATTTGTACAACCCATTGAGGTAGATGTAGAGAGCGCTTGCTACGGTGGCCAATAATGAAAGCTGTAACGCGGGTGAGAACTGTCCGCCATCTTTGTTACCCCGATTTCCCTTAAGTACTTACGGACTGACGCGCTACTTTAGCAGGTATACGGTGTTTTCTAACAATAACTTACTAGAAATCATCCTTAATATACTTCTCTGGCATATATTCTCCTTGAGTATTCATTATTTCTATATTTAAATTAATAATAACCCTCATTAGCGGTGAAAACTGATAAAAATCGAGTGGAATTCATAGCAATAGGTAGCCAATGCATTTTTCATGAGTTCATCATCAATGGTCGTTCAATCCTAAGATTGGTTGACTACTGCCCGCCACCATTCCCTATTTAAAGCTAGTTCCTTTACCTCCTGGAATCTATTCCTATATACTTCCCTCTTCACTTGGTTCATAAACTTATTCCTGGGTCTTCCTCTGCGGACTTATCCCTCAATTTTACTGTCACTTATGTTCTTTACAAACCCATTATGTCTCAGGATATATCCAATCCATCTTGTTCTTCTTTTCTGCATGGTGTTCCATATGGTCCTCTCCCCTTCTACTCTTTTGAACACTTCATCATTTCTTATTTGGCCCGTCCATTTAATCTTCAGCATCATCCTCCAGTACCATGTTTCTAAGGCTTCTATTCTTTTCTAGTCAGATTTCCAATGGTCCATGCTTCCGATCCATAGAATGCCGCACTCCACACAAATTATTTCACATTCTGTTTTCTAGATTGTAGTCCTATCTTCATGAGCTACTTGCCTTTGACTTCGAACGTATAGTGGATGTTCTTGCTTTTCACCTATTAATACCTCCTCTCCGTCTTGTTTTCTAAAGGAGGGTAAGGAAAGAGCAGAGATAATCAATATGATTGTTATCTCGGTTGTCAGGCTTCAGTTGGATGACGCAGTGCCCTCTCCATCTACATCATTGGTAACACCCATTGAAAGGAACTGTGTAATGTTCTTTTTTTCAAAGAATGTTACGGCGGCGGATCTATTTTCGGCGGTTTTTCATTAGACGTGAATCACGACTCGAAGACGGCTCATTTCAGTGTGTGTGTGACGATCGGGGATTCCCATTTCCACCTTCATTACGCGCCAATCGTCCGGATTCCCTCCTTCCCACGCGCCCGTTCTCGCCAACTCCTCCGCCGAAATGCTCTTTCCTCGATGTGATATCCTCGAACCGACTCCCTCAATGCTCCGCCGCACGCCCTCTCGCGTCAGTCTCGACTGGTTCTCCGACTCGAATTATCCGCCCGTCGGCGAATAGGCTCATTTCCTGCCCCCGGGAATTGCGCAACCGTATGGGAGGAGGTGAAGTGCCGGAAAGCCTATCATTCACGGCTGTCGCGAGTAAGCGAGGTCGTCCGTGTGTCTACCGGGGGTCGATGCTAAGGATGAGAGACACTGTGTATCGATAATTCCGGTACAGGGTGTATATTTTTTTTAGAAATATCGATATTTTTTGGGTTTCTTTTCAGTAGTGGTAGGTTTAGATGAAAACATGTCTGCATCTTGAAATATTTTCGCAAGCGCAAGAACCTGTCTCCTTAAACGCATACATACATTTCCTAACGCTACGTTCATCTGTTCATCCATTCTTGAAATCCTATTGTCTGTCTCCTCATTTTGTGCTCGCCAAAAACCCTCCCAACTATGGCCGCCTTGAAGACTCCCGTCGTCTACTATTGCTTGCTCCATCCGCTAATTTTGCCTCCTCCTAATCTACCCCAACTGCTTTGTCTCTCGAACACTTTCTAGTTTGCCTTTCTTTATGTTCATATGGGTAGCTGTGTCCTCCATTATTATGCACGCTGTAATCTCGGTTTGCTATGATCTAAATTTTTATTATCTCCTCAATGTTCATGTTTTTGCTCAATGAAACGCAACACACTATGCAATGGAATAAATCTGTTTTTTCTTAATATAAGTACTATCGGTCTCGTCTAAAACTCTTTCCAATATTTACTGGTATTTTTTGTGGCCAATGTTCTGTTATATTCTGTGTTATTTTTATTAGGTCATTATTTGATTAATTTGCATTATGTCACTATTTTTATGTGAGCAATTATTAACAAAATTACTCAGTTAAAATGTTATCTGAGCTATAGTGGGTGAATCACAATTCGCAATCTCTGGATATTTAATAAATATTTGAAAAGAAGTTTTCATATTTTAACTTGTATATTCTTTATGTCATTAAAATGGATTAAATAGGTACCAGGATTAACTTTTTTTAGCCAAATTAAATATTTATTTACCGATTGACTTGTGTTTTTAAAAATGCACTGATTGCAATAGCAGGATTTTATACAAGTTGGTTTTTGATAATACCCAAACGGTATTATCGCTAGCTTTGTGGCATTCCAACTCTTTCCTAATGAAGAATTTGCATCGTAATTTTCTCACTTATGTCTGGAAACAATAGTGAAAATTGGGTGTGAATCGTTCTTTCCCAAAAAAATCGGTGTAGCTAAAAAATACTCCCATCCAAATTTGACGCCTGCCCTATTCGTCAGGAATTTTCCTGTGGCTCTTCGATCAAATTTTATTGCGTTTTCTAATGCGTTTCCCTCCCACGCATATTACCTCGCCCCGAAACTCATCTCCAAACTGAGAGATGCGGATCATATATCCTTCGTAGCAATAAAGTCCGAACTTTGAGTGGGATTGTGGTTTTATCGCGTGGGGGGGTCTGCAAGTTGCGACAAATGTGGTTCCGGCTGCGTGAACGGTCGCCCCGGCCTCGTCGGCTATTTGTGAAGTTTCTCCGTTTATCACTCGTCGCTATCAGGTGCGTCCTCCTAATTGTGTCTGGCGGTGTCAATATGAGACTTTGGGTCGTGAAAAGGGCAGTTTTTCTTCGAGTCATGTGGGGACGTATATATGCGATCCAGTACTCTCTAGAAAAAAGTAAAACGCCCGTGTGAACGTGGAATGTTGATCTGCCGCATCAGTCAACGACGCGACTGTTGCGTCATCTAGAGAAGAATTTTTATCGTCCGAGTCTTGAATTGGGTGTTTATTTCAATAAGAAACTTAAGGAATATTGGAAAAGTTTCTTCAATGACTGACCAGTATCCGTCATGAAAGTGTTTACCTTATTGGCTGAAGCTTACAACAAAATACAGATAAATTATGAAGTTCTTTTCAGTATAATAGCATTATTCCTGTATATGGCATTGCACTGCATAAGCTTTTATTCATAAATATAACATTTAAATCACATTTCCCTTCTAAGTGTGACTCTCTGTACTCCAGTTGTCTTAAATATATATTATTCGTAGTATTTGAACCAATGCCTCGTTGTGCCTGAGTCCTTGAGAGCTCATGTGAAAGGGGTTGGTGAAGGAGCGAATTAGAGAGGGAGTTACGCAGTAGATAATGCTGCCAAGATAACCATGTTTAGCTTCAGGGGGCGGGAGAATGTTAGCAGCACGTGTCATGACAATATTTATGGCCCAAACAAATTCAAAGTGAATTTGACTGGTATTATTTGCAACCCATCTTAGAAGTTCTTCCAAAAATGAATAACTAGTCTTTGAGAGCCAAAATGTTGGTGTGAAAACATCTTAAACATGTTGAAGTTGACAAGGAAGTATGGCGACCTTCGTGATCTTAATAGGAGCCAGCTAAACTAAAACCTCATTGACTAGAGTAATGCAGGTACTGGACTCAAATTCATTTCTTGTGAAGGAGAAATATTTATCGGGTAAGTTGTTTTGTATTTCGTTTAATTTTCATGAATTAATTCTTATCATTTGCATCAGCTGTGATATATTATTTTCTTTGAACTACGCAGTATTTAAAAATTCTAATGCTTCCTTGAAAGTACATTTATTTCACTCTTGATAATTCTAGTTTAAAATCCAATTCTTCGTCCAAACGCCAGCCGTTATTTGATTTATTAATCCACTTGACTTATGGTTTTATTTTCGTCCAATTTTCCTTCCCCTGTCCTTTTCACTAGCTGTCACTTTTTTAGATTTGCTCAGAACCAATACAAGGTTCTAACATTCTTTAAAGTGAGGCTTGAACAGCTCTTAGAGTCAGTAAGAGTTTTAAATGGAAAGCCGTATCTAAAAAAAAGAATTGGCCTTATTTTTGAAAAATTTTCGGCGTTCAATTGTGCATAGTTATTTATTTTCAATCTTTCTTTTTTTAAGGGGCTCTGAATGAAATCTGAGAAGAGTGATAGCAAAAATATTTTAATGAATTTTTAATATTAAAGGAGCTGTGAAGTTACGCTGACTGGGTGGTTGGTTGGTTTTTTGAGGTGGGAATCCGCAGTTGCCTATCGAGCCATTTAGAGGATCGTTATATAGCTTTTTTTGGAAAGGGGAACTAAGGATTGTTGGGGAAATTAGAGAAATCTAGCATCGGCCGTAACGATTGATACAAACGAGTCGATATTATAACGTTCCATCGGACGGATGGAATGCTGTACTTGAGGTGCTCTCCACATGGCATCCAAGTAGGAATTGCAATTCCCCTGAAAACATCCGCCACTGCATCAGATTCTAACACAGGCCCTCAGGACACATAATTAATTTTTAGTTTCTAATGAAGCACAGGTTGTTCACTGAATGATGATTGCTTGATCTCATATTTTTGTAGAAATATCGAGTCTATTTAATTATGCAAATATTGTATTAAGTTGTAAAAAATAGGCGCAAAGAGTGTTGTTAATGTCTTAAAGAAATATCGCATCGTAACGGGATGGATTATATTTCTACTCCCCACCAAATTTGTAGCATTGGTATGGAATATATCCGTAGATTGCTCTGATAGACATTTCACTCTAGTAGAAAATACAATCAGAGCTATTGGTAGATTTTTAATCTATCTCTGTGAAAAAATGAATTTTCACAGAGTTCCTATGGATTTTAGTACTATATTTATTTAAATATACTTCAGGCCCCATTCCAATGGATTTACCTCAGCGTGCAGGAGGTCTCAGCTTCCTATTAAAAAATTTCTAAATCTCAGGAGCTGAAATATCCCCATTCTCGAACTTTTGTATCAGGTGGCTTTCAATTTTAACAGAACTTCCGTGTTAATTAATTGGTTGTGAGGATATAACTGTGTCGTTTAGGCTTGGATAAACATGTAAGTGACCACTGCTGTTGACGTTTGTAAAACTAAAAATAGCTATGAGTCGGTGCGCTTGTGTGTGGCCTGTGACTGCCCTGATGGAACTCCCGTCCGTTAACTTCTCAACCCTGAGTAAAAGCGTCTTTTAGTCACCAGTGACTCGGGTCACAAATATGGTATCTGAAATGCGATTATGAGTGCCCGAACTTCGCCACGCACAACTTTTCTGTTGGATGTAGATCCTCGGAATTTTTACGCGTTTCTCAGTTTATTCCTAAAATAGCAATTCTGATTAGACATGGGCAAACCAGTTCATTTATTGGAAACACGTTCACTCAGACCGGTTTTTTTGGGACCCGTTCCATGTCACTTATTCACCGTTCCTTTTTTTAATGGTCATATATTTTTATTTCGAATATGTTCTTGGTGCTTAAGGAATGTAAAAAAAACTAGAAACACTTATATACCTTAATGATGGCGTTTAAGAATGTTGGATGAAATTGGGAAGGTAATATTATCAATTTTTTACATGGTTTCGTAAAAAGCTTTTATTTTTATAAAGAATAAAGGCACTGCTTATTACATCGCTAACATCAACGGATGAAATTTTGGGGTATAATCAAAGAACATCCTCTCTCTTAAAGATAGGAGCGAAAGTGATGATGAACCGAAAGGAACGATGGACCAAATGGAACGATGGACCAAAAAGAACGAAGGACCAAAAGGAATTAAGGACCGGTAAGGAACGATGGACCGAAAGGACCGACTGACTGAAAGGACTGAAGGACTGAAAGAAACGAAGGACCCAAATGAAGTTTCCATGGAAGTCGGTCCTCGGTCCTTCCGTTCAATCCATGGACCCGTTCCTGCAGACCCGTTCGTATGCGAACGACCCTCCTCTAATTCTAGTGGATTTTGAAGTTTTTTAGACCTTTGAATTTCATTCCTACTTAAGGTGCATGCACAGTAAAGTTGAATTAAGATGGAAATGGGATCCATTCTACTTACTTTTTACTACCGCAGGCATTGTGACTCCTCTCGAGATTTCTCTCCACAGCTCGGGAAACGTACTAACTCTCTTAATCTATTCAATCAATACTATCCTCCTGCTTACGCAAAATCTTCTCGTCTACCGCAACCATCTGCATGCCCGAGCTTCTCATTACCTTTATTTGCTACCCATACGTCCTTATCTTCACCACAGTTTTTATAACATTCTTCCCATGACAAGCACGCCCTCTTTTGTATTTCCGTAAATCCATCTCTATTCACTTTCAAACTATTATTTTAAGCGCTTCCAAAAATCTCTGTTGCAATCTCAGTGATGTTTAAAAGGTACAAACCATATTACTCTTAGAATGTCAAATGCTGCCATAAATTATACATCGTGTTCAACACAAACAATTTTAAAATACTTCTGTGTCATTAACTATTCAATTGCATCAGCTCATATTCTTCCGGCGATGATATGTCAAGACTGTCATTTTAAATGTGCGAAAGTGACTCAAATTGTTTTATTCTCAACCAGGCACGACATAATGGCGTTGTTTTACTAAAAAAACTCATTTGTTAGACATCAGAGCCAATTTTAACATGCAAAAATGAATTTATAGTACGAAGGATATTGGTAGTCTATAAATCGTAAGTCTTCATTGAGGAGGATTGAAAGTGAAATGATAGTCATCTTCGATAAAGGCGTGAGAATGTCGTTTAAATGGAGGCTTCCAGTTACTGATTGACGTAAAGGTAGCCATACGTTTCTTTTGTCTGGCGTAAGACCTAAGATTGTTTTATTTTCAATTGGATTTGGGTACCTACTTCTTCACTATTTTATTAAGTCTAGTTTTTCGTTACCAATTCAATTTCTAGGGTCAATCTTTTCGGCAAAATAACTGACCCATCAACTTTTGTGAGTGAATGCGTATGTTTGATCCTTAGGGATTTACCTTCGGAGAAATCAACCGTGCGGTAATTTGCGAACTGGCGACATTTTTGCTATTTTATATGATCATATGTGTCGAGGATAGAGAAGATTACTTTCATAAAATTATCAGAGTTATTTAACCGCTATGAATTTTTACCTTCTGTGTTTTTTCTTTGCATTATTTAAATTTAATGGTTTGTACCAAAGAAAAGGAATATTTAGTTTTCGTTTTTGGTCATTTTACTTGGTTTAACTTATATATGGTTGGTTTTTTTTCGAATGTTTTTAACGATCTTCTTCGTCAAAAGTTACTTCATTCTTTCGTACTGTTTTTACCCCATTATTCAGTTCTCAAGAAAAAAAACAAGCTTCTCTCTTTTTATATCTCACTCCCTCTATCACTCTCCTCTCTCTCCCTTTTATTTCGGCCGTTGTCGAATGCTTCCTCCCAATTTTTTGTCATCGAAGTCAACCATTTGCTTTTCATCTCGAAATCATTCCCATTTATAGGTGGGCCGGCGAGAATGATTATCGATTATTATAATCCAGCCCTTAAAGGAATTTTTCAATAATTTCATTTCCAGCCTCCCATTTTAAAAGCTCATTTTCTCTCCCCAACATCAAATTCCTCCGCGCTCTTTTTCATTACCGTTTCCCTCCTTTCATTCTCGTCACGTTCCCCCACTACCGGGTTTTAACGTTTTGCATTTCAAATTTAATCATTTAACACCATCTCCCCCTTAGTAATCATTTGGTATTCATGCCACTCGAGATCTAAGGGTATGGTGTGCCATTAATAGCTTGACGCAATACGAATAACATTTTCACTGAGTAAATAATTTTATCGACCCAGAGTTTAAAATTTGCAACCAAATACAGTACTTATTTCAAAAGTATTATAGTCAGTAAAATAATTAAAGTGCTAAAGTCTTTCTACTTGGCCTAGAGAGCAGCTCTATTAACTCTTTCCTCCAAGTTGCAACATTCTTGCATACTTTTTCACTTCAATCACATTCATGCAGGGAATGAGATCTGTAATATTATAATGTGCTTCTGTTGATTTTTAAATGCAATCTGGTTCATTAAGTGCTAGAAATACAATATTATATTTTTTATTTATTACGTAAAAGTCGTTTCTTTGGTTCATATACTTTCGTAGATATCTGAACTCATCGTGTATACCAGTATTGGAATGGTCGGTTATATTTTCGGTGTTATATATCGGTCTTATATAACAGTGTTCTTCTTTAAACAATACCTCAATGCAGTCGCTTTTTTATATAGGGCGCGAAAAAGCACACTGAACTCTTCATAAGAAAAAGATCTTAAAGACCGTGTGCGATGTAAATACTGAATTTTTGGTATACTTCCGCTCAGGCGATTGTATTAGAAAGAGACGCAATCTCTGTAATTTCGGATTTGGTCAAAATTTCTCAGTGACATTTTTGCAAGGATAGCATGTGTGAAATAAGCTGAAATACATGTCAAAATACGGAAAAGTAAGTACGCGAGAACTCTTCCGAATTAGGAAAGGGACCTAACTATCGGATGGTTACCTTGTCGTTGTTAATCTAGCTCTGATCATGTCAGTTGTTTGTAATAAGTTCGTGTAATTAATAGGAAGAAAGTATGAAGAGTTGAGAGCAAGTCATTAAGTCGGAAATCGCTTCAGAACTGTTGCAGATTTTTAACGATTATTGAATATAATTTACGCCCAGAGTTTTCCATTTAATCATAAAATTGAAACTGATGGTATGAATTCCTTGCTGTTTTTCTCATGGACACCATTAGTTTGAAGCCCCCAAAACCCGTTAAGTTTTTCTCAATTTACTCTTGAGGTGATCTTTATTCAGTGAACCGGGATGTAACTCGTATTCTGTTTCTACTAATTTCCATAGCATTGCTATTTGTCTAGTCTATTTCTCGGCTATCATGAGTTTGTTTCATTGGATGTCTCACTATTCGCTTACATCGAATATTTTTTCCCCTCCAGTGCGGGCCCTATATCATTAGCCGCGGGGCAAATATGCTTACTATTTCACGTGAATCCCCCCGACATATTTGTGGCGGCGCGATTATTTTCTCGTTTTCTAGATCACTCTGTAGAAGTTAGATAACACTTGACGGCGGTTGTGATGTCACTCGATATGATCATTGATGTGTTCGTGCAAGCATTGTCTCTTCCTTGTAGTTAATCCAAGGAGTCGGAAGAATTAATAGTTCCCTCTCAAAAGCCTCCTCTCTTTACGCGGTTATTCCAGGAAAATGTGGGCATAAAGTAAAACATCCGGCGTCAAAGGTGCATTTTGTATTTTTTCTTGTCTATTACTTGTATAACTGATCATCGTTTCGTTATATTTTGTCAATTTTCAGGTATAAAGTTTATTTCATTGTCTATTGTAAATTTACCCATCGTTCCTTTTATTTGAGGGTGGAATGAAGAATCTAAAATGTATGATGATTTTGATTAATGTCGGTCTCTATAATTGAAACAATACTTTAAAAAAGCGTTTCGAATGTAGAACATATTGAATTAATGATGTAGTAGGACGCCTAGTTTCTAAAACTAGCGTTGCTCGAATATATACGAACTTTTTCGTGAGGTGCGTTTTTGTTTCTTCTTAGTATTATTTTATAGTGAAGGGTACTGAAAATCTTCCATATTTAATTTTTTCAACTCTTTGTGGCAAGCAACTCTTTAAGCACTTAGGATAAAATTATTGGAGAAAGGAAAATTTTTAATGCATACATTCACTTCAGCAATGCGTGCTGTAGTTTAAATCCATGCATGCCCATCACGCCGTTCGTTGCCTTTTGAGGCAGGCCCTGAGAAGAGAGCTTAATTGTTGAACTTGGGGCAGGAAACTGGATATTTTTAAGTATTTAACCTCATACTGAACTATTCTTGCATATATCTTTGCTTATGGCACTTTCACATTTGGTTTCATGAATTCTCCTGTATTTGTCTAAATTTCTCTCAAAAATTAAAACCTCAAGATTCCACAATAATTTCGATCATTTTTGGCAAGTCTGACTTATGATTACCATAGAGAACCGTTTTCGAGTGGCTCTTATTTGTGCTATGATTGAGCGTAGGTGTTAGATAGGTTTTGCGAAGGTATATCTGTTACCTTAAGTAAATAAGAACATTTCCTGAAAATGTTGGTTATCAACCTGCATTAGCCTGTGGTGGGAAAATAGTAGATAAAAGAAAAATTTGGGTTGAAAGAACTTTGTTAACTATTCGGGAGTTAATTTTATTAGCCGGTCACATTATATGTAATGATCTGAAGAACGATGTGTTGTATTTTATAAACTTCATTAACGAGTACCGACAACCATTTTTATTGAGACTGCACATTGTTAAGAGATTCTGTTGTGATTGATATTGTTTATTTTTATTGGATTTTGATTTAAACTTCTCCGCTATTAGCACATTGTGCAGTACGTGATGCAGTTTTATTTGTAATTGCGGAGATATTAATTTATATAGGTTTTTAATATAAATTTACTTATAACTTTTTATGGCCTTCCATCCAGTCTGGCACACTAACCACGTTGAACTTCAATGGATTTTTCATTTATGAATTTGTTTGGATACCCAAATGATTGCGATCGGTTCAATTAAACATGATTCCACTTATTCAAGGTCCGCTCTATTTGATGAGTGGTTAATTGCCCGTGATCAATTAATACCGCTGGAGTTGATTTTTTTAAACCCATTCAGGCTTTCATCGAAGCTTTTAAATGCCAATCTGGAACCTTCGGTCCATCCATCCTTTTTATACGACTGTGGTATGTATATATACGCTTAGAAATAAAGTGAAAAACCCATTCGCCACCGTATGCTGCACTGCTGGTGGCACTTCCTTTTCACTCGGATCGTTTATTTTTTTATCGGCAATCTCTCACGCCCGTTTCAGACGTCCATCAATTCGTATTTGCCGTCTGCACTCCGTTTTTTTATTTTCTATTACGCTTTCTGTCGTCGTGACATTGACCATTTCTCGCGGCCCGCCACAGCCCTTGCGATAAAAAAAATCAAGTGGACATATTTTCAGGGAACCTGTTCCCTGCTTTGTGGATTACGTGGTCGACGTGTTGTTTCCTCGAGAGAACTCTTGCCACAATATCTCTCTCTTGCCTCTTGCAATACACCCCTCTCCCGCTGTCCCCTTCTTCATGTTTTCCTTCGATCACCAACCTCTTGCCCTCGGAAGTCTTAGGCCCCTTCTTTTCCTTTACTTCCTCGCGAGGAAACCAACCCTCAAACTTTTAGAGTCGACATCTTCGCACCCACGTTGAAACTGTCAAGTCCAAGGAACGTCCGTCTCAACTCCTTTACAAAGCCTCTCCTCTGGTTCGAGAGGATACCGTCTTTACGGTCGTATCATCGCTACTTCCCCTTTTTTGTAAGGAACACCACTTTTATTCTTTCTCCGAGTCGATCTGTTTCTCCCGGTGCTCCCGTTAGCCATCCTTGCGCACAGGAAGATGATGGCGGAAAATTTTTAAGAAAAATCGGTGAAATAGTTCAACTATAAGGATATATTTTTTTCCATTTCCTCCTCCAAGCCACATACTATAAGCGTTTTTAGCTTGGATTTATGTGGTTGGTTGTATTAGGAGGCAATCGGAATCTGAGATTATTTGCGGCATCGATAAATATGTTGGTATGTTAGAAAGCCAAAGATAATATGAGAAATGGAGGAATTTTGGAGGGAAACCTGGCGTCAGAACCAGCTCTCCCTTAACGGAAACCACGCAGGGGCCCACATTTTAACGACGGTTAGAGGATATGTTTCTGCAACCCGAATATTTGTATGAGATCAATAACTATAAGGATCTCATAACTATTGATTCCATAACTAACTGCTCTTGCAACCGGGCATTAGTCCATTAATAGTGGGTGAAATGCGTACCATTTTATCATTAAAGTCTTAATTTCAACACGGGCATTTCAGAGAGAGAAGTCAGTGCTATAGTCACTCTACAATCTTGAAACTTAACATCTTGCTTTAAAGCACTGTTTGCCATAACTTCAGGGTTAATATTATGACGGAATTTTTCAGTATACGTACAAGCCTGAGCAAAATTGAAACTTAGCAAAATGACCTTAGGGTCACTTTGGAGGTGGGTGATGCGTATTTATTCCAATTCCCATTCCAATCCTGTCCTATGACGAAGTATACATTATTCGCATTTATGGCTGAACATTAAACGTTGATGTTATAAACTGCTGGGGTGTAAGAGGGTAGAGCGATACTTCCATAGAGCGATAAACGCTCCATAGAAGTTGCACTCAAGATGAATCCACCGTTATCCGACTAAAATGTCTCATGATTCATAATATGTTGACGTAGAATAAACGTATTTTTCTTTTATTTTATATGAAAAACGTATAATATCACATTTCACGCTATTATTTATCAAACTGGACTTAAAATTACATATTGTTGAATTCAATGATGGGAAGAAAGAGGGAAAAATACTTTTTTTCTACATAATATATAAATCACCTTTTCGTTTAAAAATGTCCATTAGAATCAAGGTATCTTGGAAAATCATAAACTGATAATATAAATCCCCAGTACTTCATTAATTTTGAGTTTTTAGAAATATACTGCTGGTAATCAATTAAAGGCTTTAGTTCAATAGAAATAGCGTTACAGTAGACTTTCTCGTCTTGAGAAAGTGTTCAGATAAAATACACCAGTCGAATAATTTGCGCTTCTCGTGGTTCAGTTTTGTTTCTGCACTGATGAGATTAATTTTTATGTGAGCGGAAAATTTAAGGTATTATAAACGAAAAGACTGAATTAACTTTGTGCAACATCTCATTTTTACGCGGTGGGACGTACACAAGACGGCTTTCGTCTCCTCGAGGTTTTTTCTCGCTTCGTGCGTGCTATTTCCTGTCGTTCGGGGTCTGGGAAATTTATGGGGTAGTTAGTCGGAAATGTGAGCTTTCGGGATGACTGGTCTTATAAAAAAATTTCACGAGAGCTAAGAAGGTGAGATGGAGTCTTGTAGTTCTCACTTTGCCGAATCCAATATTAACATTAGGCCCCCAGAAAGTTCACTTCGAATGTGTTCAATTTTAGCCTGTGCCGGATGTTCTCTATATATATATCACCATCTATAATTAAAAAATGTGGCGGACTTACCAGAAAATGTGTTAGCTTTATGTTGTCTATCGACGAGCGGGAGTAATTTGTGTTAATTTTAGTGAAGTGACGCACTTCCGCTCCCATACGTAAACTCAAGCCGAAACGTTTTGCTTGATGAGTAATCAAGTGCTTCGTCAGCTAATGCAAAGGCCAGACCTTTGCTGCCTGCGCGGGCATGAATGATATTCTAAGGGGTAGGTTAATATTTAGTTTCTCTCCTAAACGGAGTTGATTCAACAGTGGCAAAAAGAGAACAAGTTTTTAGTTATGGTTGCGGCTGTAATTTATACCTACATGTCGCTTTGGTTTGACCATAGAACGTGTAGTTGCCGCAAACGTATTTCGTTAATCTTCCCTTCTTAATTTTATGGTTGTTTCTCAATGTTTGTTGATAAGAATTGGTGTAACTTTGAATGGATACAGCGATTATTTCACAGATAAAGCCTAATTTGAAGTCATAGAGTATGTGCTCTTCCCCAAGAAAGCTAAATTTGATCTGAAACCCTAATCCCTTGCCTATGGGAGACCTCACTCTTTACCGAGAAATCCGGAGTGTGCTTATTTCATATTTAATTCTTTCGCCTTAGCAAGGCATTATGGAAGGAATTAATAAAGATAAATTACTAATCAGCCATTTCCAGGAATGTATTTCTACATCCATTGCGCACAGCTCCTCGTTTGGATACAACGCTAGAGAAGTAGTAGTTATGTAGGGAGCTTGTAATGGCTTTTTACTCTTCAAAATGTATTTACCTGAGAATTATTTTGACAATACATGTTATAAGTAAAAATATTGCTTAATGAAAGTACAAAAATTGAATTGAAATTTTCGGGATAGTTAACGACATTGAGATCCCAGTATGGACCAGAGATAGTAGAAAATGAGAATAATTTTCAGATTAAAACAAATGTATGATGAAAAGTATAAAACTCAGTAGAGAGATGCCGGAATTTAGCAGTATTTTGCCAATGGGGGTAACGAGAGTACAAGACATAGAGTACCAAGTGAAGGATTGAATGATTATAAAAAAAAAATTGTCCGCTCTGCTGGAGAAATTTGTTGATATGAATAAAATAATCAATTCTGTTTTCTTTTTTAAGTTTTCGAGTCGGTGCTGATGATAATTGATGGTCTTCATATTTTGAAAACTAACTTTTGAAAGTACTTTTCATTGCTACTCTTCTCATATAATTAATGAATTTCGGGAAAAGGTTTGAAAATATGGAAGCCCGGAAAACCGAATTCTTTGGCCCATTTTCTTTTCTTCTGGGTTTTTGGTCGAAAGTTTTGTTAAATCATTTTCCTACTGCGACCTTAATTTTGGTTATTCCTTGCATGCATTTGGCGTGTAATTTACTCTTCGTCGTTGACCGCTGTAGCGAGAGCGGTAACGCACCATCCAGAAAACCAAATGGTCGTGGGCTTGAATTCGTTTAGTTAAGGTTAGACGGTGCCATCTGACCTTCGCCGTTGCAGATCTGAGAATCATATACAACAGCGACGATATTTTGAATGCTCCAAAGCCTTGCCTTCGAAGGATTGCGATAACGTCGCGATGCAAAAGAATGTAGTTTTGAGACTTACATCCTTGGTGAGTTGTCAATAGACAGATTCCTGTGCCAGAGTCAATCTTTCGAAAGAGGTCATGGCGGAGCAGAAACGGAAGCGCAATCCTCCGTGATGTGAGGCCATTTTATCCAGGTAAACCGATTGGGAGGGGAGAGGGGAAGCGGTATTGGACGACGTTATAGAGCGAGAGATGGCGCGTCAAGTGCACTCGGCTAGTCGGGACGTCATTGCTGCTGGGGGCGACTTGGCTGCCTCCCCCGCTGTGTTCAAGTCGCAGCCATATGGGGCCAGTGGAGAAGAGAGGGGTGGTGAAGTTTCCTAGAAAACCAATAGTTATATGTGTTTATATTCTTATCGCAAATGTATTCCTGTTAACGCCGGAATCGGAAGGAGAGGAAAAACGAGGAAATGCTGGGTATGGTGGGTGAGACGGGCAAACTTCTGGGTGGAGGAGATGAGGAGGATGAAGAGTTGAAGGCTTTAGGAGATAATGAGTGGCGAAGGAAAGCTGAAGACCAGGATAGGGGTAGGATGTTAGGTAAACGGAGTCAGAGTATAAAAAGAATAGGGTTTATGGATAAGGCGAAAAGCAGTAGGATGGATGCTGCGGAAAAGAAAGGTATGTTGTGAAAAGATTTCGGCCTGCGCCTGTAAACACCTTGAGGAATTGTACTAGCTCTCTCACTAAAACTTACTTCAAGCAGTAGATGACTGTAAATATTACACTGGAGCCATTTATTTACTATTTTAGAATATTCGGAATCAGCGAATACACGTCGCCACGCGAGGCGCCACTAATGGGTTCACTTTGGAAGTTTTGCATATTAATTGTATAACTCTTCAGCTTTAATGACGTTTTCAGCATTTTTATGGTATTTATGTTTACCAATTATATAATACTTTCGAATGATCTAAATTTGTGAATGCGCGCCACTAATTGGGTCAATCAATTTCCTAAAGGCTGATGCCTTGTCGATGCAGCCATTCGTCTCTGTCATTTGCCGTTCGTTTCAGTCCCACGCAGTTACTGCATCCTATCCTCTTCTTGATCTAGTCCGAATATTTCTTCCTCGGCCGTCCTCTTCCTTTCTTTCCAAGTATTTTCCCTTCAAGAATTTTTGTTATAAATACATTGTGTCTGAAGACAAGTCCAATAAATTTTATTTTTCTCTTTTCCATCTTCGCCAATAATCTTCTCTCTTCTTGCACTTCCCTTAAAACTTCCAGGTTTGTTTTTCTTTCCGTCCAGCTTGTTCTTGTAACCTTCCGCCATATCCACATTTCAGCAGCCTCAAGTCTGCTCATTTTTGGTTTGCCTACAGTCCAACTTTCACTTACATACCGCAGTGTACTCCATACAGATGTTTTTGCAAGGATTTTCTAATATCCATATTCATATGTTTACTGGTTAAAATATTTTTCGTAGTCTATAACTAATAAGTTCAGGTTTCACTTTGTGGAACCTCTCCATATCGGAAATCAAAACATTCAAGTAATGGTCCACTAATATTTTATTATTTACGACCCGGGTATCGTAATGTAATGACATATTCAGGTAAATGATAAAAACATTAGTGGACCATTACTTGAATGTTTTGATTTAAGATTTTTCTTAGTCATAAATGCCTGTTTTGCCAATGCAATCCGCCTCTTCACTTCCATTACACATCTATTGTCCCGTGGGATTATACTACCGAGATAATTAAATTGTTCCACCTGATCAATTCTGGTGTCGTCAATTTTAATATTGGTTTTAATTTCTTCCATATTTTTTCGTACTACCATTACTTCCGTTTTCCGTATATTAACTTTTAATTTACATTGTTTAAGGGTGTCTGATAGGACTTGCAGCATTCTATTTATTTCTATTTCTGAGTCAGACTATTACGATGTCATCAGAAAATCTGATACAATGTATTCTTTCACCATTTACTTTTACTCCTTCAGTCTTTTCCTTCATGTTCTGAATAGATTCCTCAATTAACATATTAAATAAATATGGGGATAAGGGACATCCTTGTCTAACTCCTTTCCTAATTCTAGCCTCTTCCTCTACCTTATTTATGATTATTTTCGTGCTTTGGTTCTGATACAATAGATAAATCAATCTTCTATCCTTTCAGTCCATTTCAATCTTCTTCATAGTTCTAAAAAGTATCTCCCAGTTTATATCATCAAAAGCTTTTTCTATGTCAATAAAGGTAAGGTAGGTCCTTCTATTCATATCTATCCTTCTCTCCAATAACATACGCAAAGCCAGAATTGCTTCTCCTGTCCCTCTACCTCCTGCAAATCCAAATTGATCCTCTCCGATATATATATATATATATATATATATATATATATATATATATATATATATATATATATATATCCACTTGGCGAAAAACACTTGTAGTGCACAGATATAAAAAAAGGTCACAGGCGTGACTAGCAGTTACATATAGAGCACAAAAAAAGGTAAAACTCACAGAAATTTTGATATATTTCGGCGGACACAACCGCCTTCGTCAGAATGTTAGAAGGTAGTGGTAATATATATATATATATATATATATATATATATATATATATATATATATATATATATATATATATATATATATCTACCTACCTGTTGTTTACTATATTAAGGAGTATTTTGGAGGCATGATATAAGATGGATAGCGTTCTATAATGGGTGCAATCAACTGCCTTTCCTATTTTATGAATAGTAATGGTCCTGCTTTGTGTGAAGTCCTCTGATATAATTCCGTTCTCGTAGCAGTCACTTATTACTCTGCATAATTGGTATTTCATATTACTGCCTACATTTTTTAGCAGCTCTGCAGGGATGCCATCCACACTAGTTGCTTTTCCATCTTTGAGACCCTGAAGAGCATGTTCAAATTCATGTATCGTGATTGAGGGACCTTGAATTTCTCTATCACACTCACTGCTGTTTTCAATTACATTATTTTCATCCTTGTAGTCCTTATCATCGTACAGTTCTTCAATGTATTCTTTCCATCGGGCACATACCTCATCATTGTCAATCAGAAATATTCCCTCTTTATTTTTTACTACGACTGATTTTGTTTTCGGTTTGTACTGCAGAGCTCTGATTTTCGTGTAAGCTTCATCTAATTTTCCCTTTTTCTGCTGATCTTCAATCTCTTCAACAATGTTTGTGGTCAATTTCTCTTCTCGGTACTTGGTTGTGATGCGATTTTTCATTGTTTTGTAGGCCTCCACCTCGTTTTATTTCCTAAGTTTATTCCCTTCATGGATTAAGTTAAGTATTTCTTCTGTCATCCAAGGTTTTCTGGGCTCCAGTTTCCTTTTCCCTAGAACCTCTTTCGTTATTTTAATTATCCCCATCTTGATATTATTCCACTGCATTGGTTCGTCACTTTCATTGACTATTTTATTGGTTCCTTGTTCGAAGGCCATCTTTGTCGCTTCTTATTTTAATCCTTCTAATATCCACATCTTATTGGCCGTTTTCTTGGTTCTTTTAAATTTAATTTTGCACTTGGCTAGCACAAGTGTATGATCATTATCCACGTCTGGTCCTGGGTAGCTGTGGCATGAATTTATCTGATTTCTGTACCTTTGCTTCATTAGTATTTAATCTAATTGAATTCTTCGTTTGTTTGCAGCCTTCCACGTATAACGTCTCCTAAGCGGAACTTTAAATAATGTGTTTGTAATAACCATATCATTTTGATTGCAGAAATCCACCAAATATTTACCTCTTTCATTTAATTCCCCCAAGCCAAAGTTTCCTACTGTCCTATAAATGGGCTAAATGGGTGAGAAGAGTAAACTTCCAGGTGGAGGAGATTATGAGGATGTGGAGCCGAAGGCTTTAGGAGATAATGAGCGGCGAAGGTATGCTGAAGACCAGGATAGGGGTAGGGTGCTAGGTAAACGGAGTGGGAGTATAAAGAGAAAAGGGTTCATGGATGGGGTGAAAAGCGGTAGGATGGATGCTGCGATGAAGAAAGACATCTTGTGAACTCTTTACGGCCTGAACCTGTAAAAACCTTAGGGAATCTTACCATCTCTCTCACTAAAACCGACTTTAAGCTGAAGATTATCCTCAATATAACGCCGGATCCATTTATTTACTATTTTAGAATAGTCGGAATTAGGAAATACGCGCAACTAATCGGTTTAATTTGAAAGTTTTGCATAGTAGTTGTATTATTCCTCTGCACAGATAACGTTTTCAGCATTTTTATGATAGTTTTAAAAATCTTAATTGGTTGTGATTAGGAGCTCTACGTGTGAGATTAAAATATTTTTGATTAAATGTCGGTCACACTACGAAGAGATGGTTTTTGATGAAACGAGAAAATATCTGTAAAAAAATTCAAAACTTAGAGGCGTATCTTCAGCCAAACGTGACGAAAAGCGTTGAGCATCAAAAAACTCCTGGAGATATAAAATTTCTGAAAAATTATTTTTTTACAGTTATCTCCTAAATTTGGTCCTTACATGGAACGTCGCCGATTTTTCATTGATATATAATTTTTAGTGATGATTCGGATATGAAATGAAGTGCAATTATTGATGAAAACGGAAATAATGTGTAACTTTTATTTTTTTAACTACTGTGCGGCGTCTCGAAATTCCTGGTGCCCTGGATGTCACAATGTCCGACTATTTGAAGGTACATGTTTTGCACGTGTGTCAGCTTAAGCGTTTTCTCACCTCCCCGGCCACATTTTCATCTCGTTCGCTCTCCGCAAGCTGGAGGCTGCAGCTGCGAGACGACGACATTCCCCCTCCTCCCATTTTCCCGATCGTGAAAGTGTCTTCCTGCTTCTCCTTTTTTCCCCTTCCTCGCCGCGAAATGCATTTCCCCCGAGGTCCGCTCCGTGTTTATCTTGGGAAAATCGATATCTTTCTCGACCGTTGCCGGATTATTCCTCTCCGTTGGCGGGTTCACGGCCACCGCTTCGGTGACGGGATGATCGCAGATTTCTATCGGCTCTTTGAGCTTTGAGAAGGATCTTGCGATTGAAACACTCGAATACAAGTCTCACAAATATGAGATTACATATTGCTGCTGAAGTATTGAAGGTAAATACGATGGATGGTTTAAGAAGGTGGTCGTACTCTTTCCACAAATAGTTATTCATCTCTAAGTTATGGTGATATAAAATGACGATTGTAGTCTAATTCATGAGGGGTTGAACAAAGTTGTCCATTGTTTAAATAGTTGATTTTAGTGAGTTCCCTTTAAACAAATTTTTCTACATTTTTACGGCAGATGTACTTGAAATTCCATCTTGTACAAACGAAATAGATTAGTGGCTTAAATGATTTTAAGTTGAGGAGCTTTGTGGAATGAGATGGACTGCTATGCTACGTTTTATGACTTGCATATACCTGTCACATACAATGGGCGTATTATTTGATACATATTTGATGCTTAACAATGTTCGGTTTATGTAATACGGGGAAAATATAGGTGGGCAGAATTGACGGTTTTATTCGCTCTGAAGTACTCATTATAATTTTGACTGTGAAGATCAGTGACCCCGGAGTATGGAGCTGAGAAAATAAAGCTGTGTCGGATGTTGAGTTTTGCTTGTGCAGTCCTCTTCTTATTTAAAATAAATCATTTATTATTACAGTGAATTAGCGGTACAGCAAAGCCTCAAATAGCGCGGTCTCACGAGACGAGTTCTATAATACACGGTTAGAGTTATTTATCTTATTATATAAAACGCGTTTGTTTTTCTTGTTATGACGCGGTTTTAGATAATGCGATCGGGAAAAACTTGTGGCTTACACGCCATAATAATTTGAAATATGGTTCTAATGGTTTGGAACTACATTTGAGCAGCAAACCTGTCAAATTTAAACCAAATTGTGTTTCAATATGATCGCAGGACATGACAGTTACTACAAATTCATAATGTTTTTACGATTGCTAGCGTTACATTAAGCTCTTTATAAGCGGTGTCGATTTCTGTTTTGCATGACCTTAGCGTTACTTTGTACGTATTCTGCAAACCTTTACAAGGAAAGACTGGTACATGATAGTGTCGTTTACATTGCTCTTGTTCTCAACGAGCGCATAATTTTCCAGGCTTTATCTGTCGCCAGTTTCTTTCAGTTCTTGTTCTGAATATAACTTCCGTGGAGAAAAGTGGCTTCAGTCAACGGAATTCATTTCTTTATTTTCTATACTCAAGCAATATTTTATGTTCTATTCATTTAAGTTTCTAATTTAATTCTATTTATGAGTGATTTTATTTCATTTTTAAAATTATTTTTATATTTTTCTTTCCGCGCTTTTCTGTGAAAGAGCAATGCGCATGAATTGAGTTTGCATTTTTCCGATAGATGCGAGGCTCGTTAGCAGCAACGGCTGATTATTCATCCTAAGTGGTCTCATCAATTAAGTGCGCATGAAATATCGCTCAGGATTTTATTTTATTCTATTCTTTGTTGAAGCAATAAACTCTCTGAACTCCCTTTTAAAGTTTTCTGTAGTATTTAAACGACTTATCGAAGGACAAACTTCTCATTTAGAAAAAAAAAACGGTATTTCGATCAGCGCCTCTCCGAGAAGAAGAAAACGAGTAAATCTGTGGTTGAGTAGGTTTTAATATGCAATTTTTTCACGCAAAGCCAGTTTATGGAAAAGGCAAGAAATGTCGCGCCAATTAAAGCATAGGGAGTTGAGATGGAGGAACGAAACTTTGTATTCTCCGGCTGATATTTGTTTCATATAGCGATATTTTACAACACGCGACCATTTTAAGGAACCTAACGTCACGCTATGCGAGGGTTTGCTGTATTTCTGAGAATACTAGTCTCATTCTTGTAGATAAAAGTGGAATAGACTAATCGTGTGGCATGGAACGAAATTATTGGCCGTGTGTGGTCCTTAGGATGTGAGTCATAGATCCAAAATGTGGGTGTGCAGTTTTTTAATCTCATCTTATTCTTCCTCGAATCGATCCTTTCTTTTAACTCTTCATTCCTCGATTTTTTTCTCATTCATGGTGAGCCTTCCTCTTTAACGTTGGGTTCCTCATGTCTCCGTCGCCACTTCCTGCTTACTCGCACGATGGACGACGACGGAGGGGAGGAGGATAGTGTTTGTTTGCACGTGCGTTGAGGCATCCAAGAAGGGTGAGTTGAGCGGGTGATGGAAATTGCCTGTCCATGCCATTAATCCGTTAATCCCCCCGGTGATTATACCACAGGCCATTTAAGGGTGCCCGTCCGTTCCTCGGGGGTGGAAAATCAACCTCTATCTCAAGAGTACGAATCCATGCGAGGAGAATGAGCAAGGAAGCAAAGAAAGCGTTTAAGTGCATCCTCGAATTCATCTATCATATTTTTTTATAACCATAGATGAAGAGCATGTACAGCGACCTTGGTCTGCGAGATAAAGATCTCGCATGATTGAGTGGAGGGAAAAAATTATTTTCAAGTACTCCATTGTTTGTTTTCGTAGGTCATCCTGCGTGAATTGCACGCTGGAAGGTTAATCATATCCATCTGTACCCTTCAGGTTAGTGGAGGTTTTAAAGTGCATCGTGGTTGACTACCTGTTGAATCAACAAAAGTTGTGGTTTAAAATTTTTTTGTACCCTTTCACGTTTCTTGGAATTAACTTTTGACCAAATTTTACTCTTTTCTTCTCGACTTTTTCTCTTTGTAATTTGATACGTCTTCCAATAATTGCTAGTCCGATAGATTTTATCGTATCCGTCGAATACATTATGCAAAAGTCTGCCATATTACTCTGTATTTGGGCTGTATTTTGAATGAAGGAGTTGAGAAATGAATTTATTATAATTTCATGTATATGAAATTTTCAATCTCTGTATCCATGCTTTAGTTGTCGAGAGATAGTTCAACTGTGGCATATTGGTGGATAAATAATGATGAACAGACTAACTTCCAGTATATTCGGAGTCACAGCACGCATGTTCATGTTCCAGTATGAACGGTAATGATTTTGATGTGTATTTAGGATGATTTAGTCGTTCTCAAATGGGGAAGAACCTCCGAAAAATTTATGATTACTCGTAAAAACACATTTCTTCGCACTATTATTATCTTGTAATAATCCACGAGAACCGTTGCACTTCAAGAATGTTTTTTTATTTATGGTACTGCAATATGGATTTTTAGACTCAAGATTGAACTATTTAGACTCTGTGTCTCGTATTATTTTAATCCATCCAGTTCAACCCGCTGCATATTTTGCCCATGACCGCTCAGAATTACACTGTAAGGTCTATGTTGTTGCGCTGAGCAGAGTGAATAAAATGGAATAATGTATTATTATTTTCTAGGTGTCCCCATAAGGAATAGACTGAAAGTACATATTTAATTCTACTTTCTAAGAAAACAAGGAACAAAAAAACTAACTTGGCACACAAGTGACAATGAGCAAAATCTGAAGTTTGTCAGCAATCGATGAATATATCTTAATATTTCACAATTTATAGAGGGATTAAGGTGGAGCCCCTAGAGACTCGGAGGCTACACGCTAGGCTTAGCTTGCTTGAGAAATTCAGAATTGGTGTGTTTCAGATCGGCACAGAGCATATTATCATGACGCACCACAACATCTCTAGGTCTGACGAAAGCAATAAAAGAAGAGAGGTACATTGCCAAATAGATAGGTACAAAAAACTCGTTCTTCCCGCGCACATTAAGCGACGACAGTAAAAACTGAGCTCCATTGAATATATTCCCATAGTACACGTCACAATATTTCCTCCAAAAACCTTATCCCTCACACTTTACACGGTTGTTGTCCTAACACCCCCTATCACACTCTCATGCGGCGGCTCGTAGAGTAGTATGTAAATGTAGAAATGCAAAAATGGAAGTGTAGTAGAACTTAGAGTAACAAAATTATTCTGCCTTGAAGATGATACATAATATGGCTGTGGATGAAAAGTTGCTTTTTCTATTACCACTATCATCAGTCGTTAATGCGAAATTGATTTGCTTTGGCTCTTTAAGCAATTTACCCATCGACTGACCGTTTCAATCATGCACAAGTCTTAACATACCTACTCACCCTTCATGGTTTGTCTGATTTGTTCCGTACCAGGTCTCCTTGGGAAATTATGTCAGGTAATTTTGAAACAAAGAATCATAATTGAAAGAGGCTGTTTTGCCACATAATGTGCAATAAATTTTGTCTCTTCTTCCTCTCATCATTTAAAATATTAATTGCTTGCTTTCCTATTTTTCGTTGGAGTTTTAATTCCATAATAAAACTTGCTTCAAAATTTCTTTCCCTACTGACCGTAAAAATTACTCTAAGCCAAATGATAAGAATTTCGAAAGATGTTATGTAACTACTTAAGTTGTTTGTCAAGTTGTCCAAATTTGGCTTCTAAATGTTTTAACCTTGCATTGTGACGGTGTTACTAATGCATCGTTGCGCCTTAATAAGACGACGCATAAAATAGTGATAAGACGTGATAACACTTTGTTATCTTGTTAATTTATGGATTTGACTCTGTTATTCATCCAAAACTGGTACTAGAAAAATTGATTTTCTGTCCCATAAATTTCTTGTGCTGTCTGTCTTGGTGTTTTGTTAAAAAATGGACATTGGGGCCGTATATTTCCCGGCGATAAAAATAGGAGAGTGAGTGCAAGTATTTTACCTTACGTACGTAATTCAGATGGAATCAGAACATGGGGCTCCCCTTGTTGTATTTTATGTACTTTTTTCAATTATCAAAAGTCCGCGTTATGAAGATATTTTAGTGGAAAAAAATGAAGCGGGTGCACTCATGTTAATGCGTCGTCCATTGTGGCGTGGACAAAGAGCCATTCACTCGGCCGGAGTTCGGTTTTTCTTTTTAAAACATTCCCTCCGGTGCAGGATGTATATATTCTCCGCGCTGCGGTTCGCGTCGTCCTTTTTTCGCGCGGGGACGCCGCTGACAATCGCGCCGGACCCTATCGCACGCAAGCGCGGGATATGTACTCCAAGGGGTGCCGCACAAATACGAGGAGCCGGTGTAAAATCGACCTAGTTCCATCGACGCTTCTCCCTTCTTCCACGCCGTCCCGCGCTCGTAATCTTCCATCTTTTTTCCTTTCCCAGACGTTCCTATTGACGGTAGTTACGTGGTGTAGTACCGGTGTCAGTCTCATATCTTTGAGTTTTTTCCCACAAACGGATTAATTTTTCCTAAATAAAAGAGAGCCTTCGTTTATTTTTCTTAGTTTTTGTGCCTATTCAGATTTCCAACGCTATTATTCTACGTTTTGTCAATGGACATCACTCCTTCACTTCATATTAGATTATTGTGTATTAGATCATACCATCAAGATCCTTTTTTATAATTTCTTGCCTACGTTATGAGAAAGGAGGCGTAGCCTTTTGGCTGATTGGATTTTGATGGAGAGTTGGGGTTTTCTGTATTATACCAGACTTTTGGTTAGTTGACTGAGCGTTGTGGGTGAGAAAATGCGTTAACTTTGGTTTTAATTCCAGGATATTATTTAGTAGAAGATTATGAAATCGGGCCTTTAATTGAATTATTGGGATTTTTATGTCTAAGAAATATCGCTGCCCGGTGGTTCACCATGGTTTGCCCTCAGCAGAACATTTCTCAAAATCCACGTCCAGGAACGCAGAAATGGATAATATTTTAGGATATAACTTCCTCCAAATATACCGTTATGATGTCCACGGCATCCTAGATGGAATTAGTCACCCAATAACGAGCCGTAGGAACAGCGTTGTCAAACTTTGCCATTGTAATAGACTGACCCAACGGATGTCGAACAGGGCACTACTATAAAAGGAATTTCCCTTTAGCAACTTTCAAAATGCACCATTCTACATTAACTCCACTCAATAAGAATAAAATAGTCTTTAAGAAAAGAAACGGAAATTTTTCACGACATAATCCTCTTATTCATAAATCTAATGTAATATTACTTCACTACCCCGCAGCTTTGCCCGTTCCCAGCAGTTCCGTTCCAAACCGTTTTGATATAATTATACATATAATTATATTATGCTTGTAAAAAAATTAATACTTATGAAAATTATTCGAAAGAAGTATGGGAGGATTTGGTAATGTGGACGAAACTATTGAAACATCCAGTTTCTGGAGACACATTAATTAACAACCTCCGTCGACTATACCTACCCCGAAAGGGAGAGGAATGATGGGCATATACATATAGATAATGCTTCGGGGCGTGAGAGGGGGATTCCCAACAAAAATGACGGGGCGGTATGAAATCGACCTAGTTCCCTGGTGTATGAAACCTCACT
Organism: Ceriagrion tenellum; assembly: GCA_963169105.1. Taxonomy (NCBI): domain Eukaryota; kingdom Metazoa; phylum Arthropoda; class Insecta; order Odonata; family Coenagrionidae; genus Ceriagrion; species Ceriagrion tenellum. Next base: position 91,813,305 of record OY720632.1, on the reverse strand, counting down.
GCGTCACTTAAACTTGCCGTCAGACCCCGAACACGTCTATCACCTCACTATGCCTCCCCATGCTTTTCCAGACGCTGCTTCGGTCGGTAGCTGTTTATTGTAGTGCCGGTACCAGTCTCGTATTTTTATTGTAAAAAATTATTTTTACAAATAAAAAAATTGAAGTCCTTCGTTAGAAAGAAGGCCTTCCATATAACTGCCCTTGGCGTTGCGTTTCCCGGTTGGAGGGAAGTAATAGTTTTGTGGACTGATTTTTTTTTACTGCCTCGTGGCTTTGGAGCTCGTTTCCGGCCGCTTTAAAAAAAATTCTCCGTAAATTGCAACGACATGGGAATGCTGATGGAAATTAATGAGAACCGCCATGAACTTCTACAGGGTTGTTTTGTTTTCTACATGAAGCTGCTGCATTTGTGCTCTTTATCTTTCCGCTGAGTATGGTTTTGATGTTTCACGTGTAACGGGAGCATTTCTATTGTTGTCTTTAAAAGCGATCATTAAATGTAAACGGAGAGGATTCAATTATTTCAAGTCACGGTTTAAGCTCATGGACCCTGCATGCATTATACGCAAGACGCCGCTCATTTTTTTCGCATTAGGGGCAGAAGAGATGAGACGATTTGAAATGGCAGTAAGAGCGTATCTATTCCCGACGATTTTTTTCTCTAGATTGAGTCGTCATTTTCGCCAAGTGCGTTCTAAATGAAACTCTTATCATAAAAAGCGGCCATCAGTGTATCTTCATATTAATGGGAACAATATATAGAGTAAGGACTTCACTAATGTCGTTGTATATTTTTGAACTCATCGTTCGGAGTATGTATAACATCTTCATTTATCGATGGTATACCGACTAAAGCTATTTTGAGCTCTTTCCCCTCGTCTTTGTGCGGAGACCTTCGCCTACGTCGTCTAGTGATGGGGGAAACATGGAGTAATGTGCTTTGCATCCTGAGTCCTGAAAACGCGGGATTGCCCTGCATTTTGGCATATATTTTTAAAAGCACTACGGCCGACAAATCCTCAAGTTTTATAATGAATTAGAGTTAGTCCGGAATTTCTATAAATTAAATTATAAAGTATCTCAAATATTCGCTTTTTTCCGGTGTCATGATACTTTACTCGATACATAAATGGTACCTAGTAACGCTGGATAAAATTCAATCCAAATGACTCATTGTAATGTGAAAGACAAGTCATGAATTCATAATAACGATTATGCACTTGGAAATGATCCTTCGATAAAGGTGTCATGATCAGATGAAAGTGATTATACACATGTAGAATATGACAATATGACTGTAATATACACATGTAGAAAGGGACGTGGAGAATTAATGAAATACCTTGTCATTAAAAAGCTGTATGTATCCTCATTAATAAAGTAACAAGGTCACAGGGTGACCTGGAACCACGTTCCGTCCGAGGCCAATCCGGCTGACGGGCCCTCGCGGGCGGTACTCCTTGGTTACCCGCCGCCATCTTGATGGCCGGATGTATGTAAGGGAGTGCCGCCTGACGGAGGCCAGTTGGTCTGGAGCGGTCTCGGCGGAACGTGGTTCCAATAATATATTGGAACAATAATTACAAACAAACAGTAGTGTCCATATTAAGAAATTACGTCTCACTCACGTCCTGAATTTATACTTTGCTCTAAGTGCAAAGCTAACAATTTGCTTCTGCTACCTCTGACTAGTTAACTGCTGCATCATTGTTGTTGGCGTTAATATTTAGAGCGTTCTCGTCGAATGAATTTGAGCTTCTGTCAAGTAGTGTAGTTATATATGACACCCATACTTCTTCTGTTATGTGACTGACTTCTATGAAGTCATCGACTTCCTTTCTTTGTTTCCTAATCATCCTCCATATTGGTTTCTGCAGTCCATAGAAATCGCAGTCCATAGGAAAATGTTTCCCAGTGATGGTTCTTCAGTTTGTTAACTCAAGATTTTAATTTCTGATTTGGCAATAATTTTCAAGAGACTCTTGTGTTCTGAGAGATTTATAAGTCACTTAGGCCTTTCCTTTTTCTTTGCATTTATCCTTTATTTCTTTACAAAACCAAGGTGTTTTACAAGTTTTTTTCCCATTTGCTTTACGTGTCCCCAAAGCTTCAAGGGCTGCTGTTTCTATGTTTTCTTTAACCTTTTCTCAGCTCTGATCTACGATATTGCCCTCTTGAATGTTATTCCCCTCAATGTTCTCGGCCAGCCGTCACTGGTAATGTTCCTTGGTTGATTCGTTTCAGAGGTATTCAAGGTGGTCGAAACCGTCGAACAGGACGAAATTTGGGTCGGGAATTAAAGTTTTAATAGTGGAAAATACTAAGAGTTCTCTCTTTTTAGTCATGTCAGTGGTACTTCTGCTCATTTGCTGATGCGTTGATATTTTTCTGATACAGTCGTATTTTTAATTTAAATTTGCCTCTTAATAAGCTATGATCACTTCCTACATTTGCCAAGTTTATATTTTTAACATCCAATACTGATAGTGGGTGTATATTCCTGTTAGAAACTATATAATTAATGGTTAATTTCTGGCCTCTACTATTTGAAACGTATATTTATATTGTAGCTTAATGATCAAAGTAGGAGCCATTAATTTTTAATTAATTGCGGGAACAGAAGTTGGTCATCATTTCACCATAATCATTAGAAATTCTTCATTGAACCGTTGTTTAACTCCTGGAACAATGAATTTTCCAATACGAGCATTGAAATCCCCCATTAATATTAATAGATCATCAGGGGGTATGGTGTTGATAGCATCTTGTTGGTGAAGGTCATTAAACGCTTCTTTGTATTTTTTATTGCAACTATCCTTTCTGATATGTATCGGCGTTCCTCCATCTATTTCATATAATTTTATCGAACGTCATTCAACAAGAAATGTCCTTTAAATATCTGGAAATTAAGCTTTCAAACTCTGAAGATATTGAGGAGGAAGTAGGAGAGCAAGTGACAGAAGGAAACGGAATTGCTGGCTGCCTTAATGACAAAATCTGGCGAGTCAAGTACATAAGGGAAGAAACAAAGGGCAGAATATACAAGGCTGTCGCGAGACCAATCTTAGCATATGTGAGAGAGACAAGACCAGATACTTCAAAGACCAGAAGGTTACTTGAAACCACGTAGATGAAAATTTTGCGGAGGATTGCTGACAAAACATTATTTGACAGAGAAAGGAGTGAGTCGATAAGAAGAGAGTGCGGCGTAGAAGATATTAATCAGTGGGTTCTTCGAAGAAAGGTGGAATGGAATGAACACATAGACAGAATGGATGGACATAGGATGGTGAAAGTGGAAAGAGACAATGCTCCAAAGGGGAAAAGAAGTGTGGGTCGGCCAAGGAAAAGGTGGAAGGATAACCTGGATGTGGGATGTGGAAATGTTCTTAAGGAAACAGACACAAGCCTAGGAAGAAAGGTAGAAGAAGAAGTATTCGTGCGTTATTATAAATCTAATCCAGGTTTGACGCTGAATACTTGATGCAAGTATAACGTGCGTACTTACTCATTAATTGTGCTATCTATAGACCTCTTATGAATATGACTTCTAAGTTGTAATAGTACAAACATTGAGCTAGATACGCTTTTCTTTAACGACTTTTATAAATATGATTTCGTCTGTGAGAAGCTTTGTTGGATTGGTTGGTCAGTCTTTGACGGTTGGAGGATTAAGGTAAAAGAAGTACGTGAGCTAAATTGAGATTATAAAGACGGTGAAGAAAATAGTACGTTTGTGCTCATTTGTGGGTCATCTAAAGCAATCACCCCACAACAAGAAGTCATCACACAAATTCCATACCGACACTGAGTGTGGAGTAAACATAAAATCTTCAGAACCAGGCAAATATCTTGGAATTACCATAACTTCTGATATATTGTAAGGAACTCACATACAAAACATATAGAGCACAGCCCTAAAGAAACTCGGTATTGTAAAGCCTATAATAGGAAGGTCCTCGAGTGACAAAGTAAAAGAGAAATGCTACGTCGCTCTGGTGAAGCCACATCTCGAAAACGCAATGAGCGTTTGTGGGACCCTGGTCATAAATATTAAATTTAAAAAAAACTAATAAAACCCAAAGAAAAGCAGCACTCTTCGTTATAAACTTCAAAGAGCGAACATTATGTGTTTCACAAGTTTACACTGGTGTGTTTCAAAGCGATGCAGAGAATATTATCATGACACCTCTTTACATCTCTTGGTTTGATAGAAGCGAATAAATAAGAGGGATATACGTCACCATTTCACCTCCCGAAAACTTATCCCTTACATCTTTACAAGGCTGGTGTCATAATACCGCCTGCCACACGCCCATTTGGCGGCTCGCAGGGTAGCATGTAGATTTAAAGCGAAGGTGAAGTTATAACTTCACACAAATAGACGCATCCTCCAGAGCTCCGCGGTCTAACTGAAGCTCGCTTTATCTACTTATATTTGTAAACTTCTCTTTCCTTTCTCTTATACCCAGCGCCATCCAGAATCTTCATCTCGGTCCCAACCGGAGCTCGAATCTCGAAACTGAATGTCTCCTCCGTGACGACATCCAGTTTTTTATAACGTACCCTCGCCCCCTTGCTCCCCTTGCCTCGCTCCTCGCCGCCTCTATTGAGAATGCCACCACCTGTGACTCTCGACGATCATTGCCGACATACGAGGCTGAAAGACGCGGTTGTTGGCGGGTGGAAGAAGGAAACTGGATGCCTGCGGGCGGGAAAGGAGACGAGGAAAGCAATTAATGAACAGCTTGCATTGATAGAACGAAGGATTTAATCGACCCTTTCGAAAATAGCTTGATTGCAGACGACTATGGACACTATCTTATGGAAATTTTCTGAATCAAGAATCCCAAAATTGGTGCATATCGACCTCCAAATTTTCATGGGTTATCCATAGCTATCCGTAGCTCTCCATCCATATCTTGTTAGTTCCAAAGTCATTGTTGTGATCTTCCTTTTTAAACCAAACGCTTTTCTGCATTTCGCAGCTAGACTACATGTCATCATTTAAGGGTAATACTATGAAATGAGAAATTACTCATAGGAGTGTAGAGTCCTAAGTGGGACTGTTTTAAACGATAACCTCAGAAGCAAAAAATAAAGCCTTATGTACCATTGTCATATGTATTTCCAGACATTTTTTTTTCTCTATAGAGAGCATTATAAGAACTTTTGGAAAAAAAAATAAAAATGTTATCTTTCATGTAAGGCGAATGAATTACTTTCAAAGGCACGAGTCCAACTTATCCCTCTGGCGTCTGTATGTCTTATTAATCCTCAGTATTTTGGTCTCCGCTTGTACCAACGCAATGGAGGCCATGTCCATGTAAGATTGATAGATGATTAATCATCGACTGCATGACTTCTAATATTTTGCAGTGGATATCACTCATTAACTATTCGTAGATATCCATTTAATAAAATTCTTTTCGTGAATGCGAGGCTTGTCATAGGGTAGGTTGGTACAAAGTGGAGCAAGTAGTGCAATTTATTTACTTCTTAGGAAAACCTGGATAGAGTAGGGAAGTTGTTCATAGGAGAATAGCACTGGCGAAAGGAGCGTTCTGTTATAGAAGGTAGATAATAGCCTGAACCTTGTGTTAGGGAAAAAATGAGAGAATGGAAAAGAGTTTAATATGGAGTGTAGCGTTGTATGAGGGAGAAATGTGGACCCTGAGAAAGAAAGACGAATGCCGGCTGCAGCCTTTCGTGGTGCTGTTGTGGAGGAGGGTAGATAAGACGTAAAGGACGGAAAGGAAGAATAAAAAGGAAGTTCTTGGCATAGTTGATGAGGAGTGAAAACTTTCGGATGAGATGCAGACGTTGAAAGAGAAGTTAGTGGGTTGGAGGATATAGTAAGGTAGACTATGATAATAGCAACTAGTGGATGTGCTAACATGGTAACGGTAACAATTATTGTAGGGAGAACATAGTTATATCTGAGAAAACTCATACTTAGTTAGTTAGATTTTTTCAAGTATACTTTCTCATTTCACATTGAAATGAGAACTAGTAACCTTATGATATCGATAAAAAATTTCTAAAAATGGCACGGATTTTGACGCACGACGGAATAACTGTTCAACCACATTGAGCTGACGTTTTATTTCTAAATCTGGATCGTGTTCTAGTATATTTTCTAAAAGTTCCTGTTATTTTTATCCTATTCTATTTATTCTATTTATATTTATTCTATACTAATCTTTAATGGCATTGAAACTCATGGTGTCCGGTTTATGGCGTCTTCCTTTTGCCTTTCTATTCTTTTTAAATGTTATGAGTCACCTTGCACATTAGTCCTAACGTCACAATTATACAATAGAGACTTAGCTTCCATTCTTAGATGTGTACCTTAAGCAGAAATATTTCTGCGGTTGAGCTGTGGGCAAACTGGGGTCTCTGGTGCAATACATTGTAGGAGAGGATAATCAAGGAAAGATGCAACTTATTTCGGTCCAATTCTGATTAAGCTTTTTTCTGATATACACGTTCGAGCTTTATTTTAAAATCTCCCTTGGAGTACTGCACTAGGACGAGTTTACCGACTGCCTCTCCATCCTGTTTTCGTCGAAAACTCTAAAGTTATTTGGGACACCTGCTGCACCGGTGCATTACTGATATGAACCGCGGTCTCCGGCCCTTCCTTTCTCTGCGTCTCATGCCCGCTCGTGAATCACCTCATTCGTGCTACTCTCCTCTGAAATCTGAGGCAGTTTGGGGGAATTCATGGCAGAGTGATTCTGATGGTAGAAAATATGAGAAAGATATGGGTGAGATAAAAAATTTCGTGCTGAGGTCATACGGGGTCGAGTAGTTGGGAGAGTCGTTGGCCGAGTGCTGTTGCGGTGGGTGGAAGATCGAGCAAAACTTTATTAAATTCATTTCGGGTGCCCAGATCCCAAAATGTGTTGATGAAATGTCTTCTGCCGTAGACTTCGGCGAGAGATTTTTGATATCTGCGAATGAGGGACACCGAACTGGGTGTCGGTTGAAACAGGAGGAGCGGCAAATTGGAGCTTTTTGGAAGCGAGGGCGATATTGGAGGCAGACGGGAGTGAGATGAGAGAATGGAAGGAGCTGTTGATGGTGCTCTGGTTAGTTTCGTTGATTGAATAAGAAGATAAAAATTTGTGGAAAAAGGAAATGGGCGTTACGTTTTTCCCCGTCCCCATCCATTTCCAAAGAAGTATTTTTGTTGTGCCCAAAGTGGTGGTTATTGAACCTGCCTCAACATCTGGGATGCTCGGTACTCCTTTTTCCTGCCCAAAGTTTCTACCTGGAGATGTAAGAACGATATAAAGTGTATTGGTTCCTTTACGCGATATTCGGAATTTGACAAAGAATTGAGACGACGGCGTAAACCAGGTTCTGATTTTTCCACCAGTACCATAACCTCAAGTCACGTGTGCTGTGGAACATTTTTTATCGTACCTTTCCTCACTATCATCTCTTCAGGGCTGAAGATATTTTAAAGTGGGTACTTCAAACTGTTAATCATTTCTTTAAATTTTTTTATACCGTACATTTTAGGTAAAGATTTGAATACTGTGTTACAATCAATGTATTTACATTTAAATTGAGTTCACTTCTGTATCGTTATTTATAATATGTTTCATCATTCATCATTTAGTATCCAAACATGCTACAAAAGCACATATGTAATACATATAGATTTATATTTCTCGTCGGGTGTGTTTCACTCAAATCAAGATATCATTGTGTGTAGCATCGTTACAAAACCTAGAAACTGTCTCTGCTCATTGACTGATAGCAATAATATTTGAACAAGTTTATTTCACTTGTCAAATAATAATACATAAGTGGTATTGTATGTCGATTGATTTTAATTGGATAGTTTCTTTAGACTCGGCAGTTATGTAAACTTCTTTATAATCCTGGCATGCCTTTGGAGCGAGGGAATTGCCAAAATTAATCTTTCACAGCGTAAAGGACAGTTATTTGAGTTTATTTGCATTCATATATTCTTTTTAAATATGTGGAAATTATCATAAGGTATTACCGTTATTGCTCAAGTATAATTCTCGAATTATTTGCTACATATCTTTAATGCATGTGCTAAATTTCAAAATGTCATCTCGTGTGCAATTCTTGTCGTGTGATAAGTCCTCGGAGAGGAAAGCATGTTCTCTCTACCTGTGATCCCTAAATTCCTTCTTGATGGAGTTGAAAACTTTTCCACTTGTTATGAGTTTACTTTGCTGTAACGTTTCTTATCCACGGAGGGAATTTTTCAGATTTTATCTTATTATTCCACACTTTCCTTTGAAAACGGAATTCTTCCCTCGAAGGTTATTTACGATTTTTCTTTTCCAAACTTTGAGCTCAAATTTGGCAAATTTTAAATAGCTTTCTGGAAATGCTATTGCAAACCATTACGCCGTTGATGTTTCCCATATCGAGCAGATATGGTAGGAAATAAATTATAAATATCAGTAACTTGTGGTGGCAATGAAGATCTTTTAGATTTATGAAGATATTTGCCAAGTATTTTAGAGCACGAGAAATGTCTCCAATATTTTTGATGCTGTACCTTATTTCATATTAATGTTATTCAGCCACTCATGCAAATTTTTCTATTTGTAGAATGGATTTCAAGAAACATGAAACTAAATTTAAAGCCAGCCTTTACAGATACTTATATTTTATTTCTCATTTGGTCATTGCATTTGACAATACATTTTGTGGACATTACTAAAAGAGCCAGCGATACTTCGGTTACGTATAGTTACTAATAGTAACAGTAGTTTTACTTGTACCGATTCCCTTGAAGAAGTAGGCAGGTTTTTGCGTGCACCAACTTTTGAAGTTAGTTGTGTTTGGCGGCAACTCTAATATATTTAAACATCAGTCAAAATATAATTTTAGCGCCAGGAAGAAACTATTTTTAAAATTTTTAAATTCAGTGGGAAGTAGCTCCAACAGCTATCACTGTATATTTCCTAATAGGATATATACGTCGTATTTTCTATTTTAATTTTTTGTTGGAAAGGCTGAGTACAAATTATTGGCTGCGGGATAATTTAAAGCAGGAATTTAATTCCTAGAACGACTTCATGTGGCCTTTGTTGGAATAAAGGAGTGTGTTCCTGACTATAGGAAGACGTATTGAGAACACGTGTTTGGGATTAAAACGGGTCGGTCCTTGAATAGACGTTCCCTTATTTTTTACGGATTAAGTATTTAGTTCATTACTCTCCGTTGTTTTCATTAAGTCCTCTTTTTTCTCATGTGATCATATGTAATCATTAGCATTTTAGCGTGTTTTTTAAGCATAGAAAAGGAATAATATTTTCGTCATACTACTCCCTGTTTCATTTGTCAGTGAAACAAAGACAAAATGCACCATGTAAAATACATCTCGAAAAAATAAAGCTCGCGTGGCTTGAATAGCAAAAATCTTGGATTGGAATATGGAATCCAAAGAAGAAATGGCAGTAGCTCCGTTTTGATTTTACAGGGAATGAATGAGTTTAGAAGTGTATAGTATAAATTTAAAGCATCGGGACGAAAATGAAATTATTTGGTAATCCTCCGGAATCGAAGGAAACGTAAAGTCGGGCAAAAGTATTTCGCCAAAAATTTTCTTGAGTGGTCAATTACAGCTTATCGTGCAACTTTATTGTTTTAAACTATTCACAAGTCTGCTCATTCACAAAATCGGACGAAAAACAGAGAGTTCGGTAAATTTTAAGAATGTGTGGCATTTAATAGGAAACTTATGAACGCACAGTTGAGAATTGTTTCTAAGAAAAAACAACCTTAGATTCTTAGCCATTTGTTATCGTTTTGGAGGATGGAAGTCATAAAAGAGGAAATTACCCAAGTTCATTTGTATTACTAAAAAACCGTAAGTTCTCGAAAGGATGTCTCAATACCTCATTAGAATGTTGTAATACTATTTTGGGTTTAGAATTTATGTGATTATGGTGCAGAGTTGTTTCTTTGTAGCCTTAAATTTTTTCCCCGCCAACGCAAAAGTGAAGTCGATCCACACGGAACCGATGTTTTTTTCAGACTTTTTTTCTGTGTCGTGGACGATAAGGTATTTCCTGCAAATTTATGCCTCGCTTTTATTCGCTCAAGTCTTGTATTACGATTAGTAAGATGCCCAACCTAGTCTACCACCTGCTTCACTCGTTCTCCTCGTAATTTGAGTGGGATTGGCAAATGTCGTGAAATTACGGGAGGATTAGGACAAAAATATTCGGTACCTGTTCTGAGCGCGAAGTGGCTCGTCGTCTACGACGAAACCAATGCTGCTACCACCTGCTTTTGCTCGAAAAAATGATAAAAAAGGTCTATTGGTGATAATTTTACAAGAGCATAAATGTTGAAACAAACTAATACTCGCCCATAAAGTACTATGGGAGCCAGGTGTTCCATAAACCTTCGTGTGGCAGGTTATTCTCGCGTATTTTAATGCCGTACGTGCGTTGCAGCGAAGTATCAATTTTTCACTATAGTAGCTGAAACATTTCGTTGCGTTGCCTGCCCCTCCAGTTTACTTGGTTCGTCGCTACATTCATTTTTTTTGCTTTCATAATCTCCAATCACAAGTAAATTGGTATGACGTTGGCACTTATTGCGTCCGAATGTCGTCTTTTGTTCCACCACAATCTGGAGGTTGTATGCACCCAAGTTCCCCTCAAATGTAGCATGTTATTCCAGCCTACTGTATAATTTTCATAACTGGTACTAGAAATAATCCGTCAAAATTTACTCCCGTATTTACAAAGTTGGTATTAGTATGATCAGTTTATGTTAGTTGTATGAGAACGATATTGGCCGGGACAAAACTAGATAGACACTCTATGGGTATTATTTTGTTCGATTTTTATTTCTTATTAATAAATAAATGGTATCTTTTTTAATGCGTTTTACAAAGCAACGTGATAACCAAGTTAAATATCGATCACACATCTCGCAGAGACTTCATTCATGAGTAGATATTTTTTTAAACCATCGACACAAAACTTGATTTGATTAAATATATAGATATAGTCTAAGGCGAATTATTTTTGAGATTGGGTCTGTGACTCGAATAACATAAATTATGAAAATATAGGGGTAAAATTCATTTTCAAGGAAATGGAATCGTAATTGCGGCACCTCTAGCAGCATTACAGACTGTCAGACATGCCTTAGTAATTATATTTTTATTTTAATCTCAACTATTTATGGTGGTCATTAAAATTGAGCCGGCTAAATTATGCGTGGCTGGCTTTGAAAATGAGACTTATGTTTTTTTGAGGTAATATGTTGATGTATCGTTTTCGCGGTATAGACTGAGATATAGTGTCATGGTTTAAAATTTCGTTGCAACCATGATTGGATGCCAAGGAACAGGGAATAAGAGATTTTCTCGTTAACCTCCAGGGGGCCGCTAAAGTGTTTGATGATGCCACTTGCTTCCTAAAGTCCAAAAATACAACGATGCCACCGAAATGTAAATCTGGTATTTTAAGAAGCTCTTGCTCAGTTGTAAGATCTATATGTTTAATTATAAGAGTGCAAAACATGAGTCATTTGTGTCAGTTTATTAAACTGAAAACTTTTCTCTGTATTAAATTATGTCTGAGCTAGCGCAGCATTGTGACCTACTGAACCAACTCGTAGTGATGAGCATCGCACGATCTATATTAGGAAAATCTTAATTCCGTCGCAACTCGACATCTTCTACAGACTTCCACTTCCCCTGCTTACCCAGCGAGGTTTTAAAGCGGTAACTGTTCTTTTTACATTACTTTCTCTGAGTCAAATATAAATAAATGCATTGCACCCCACAATTTTCACTCCACCCGGTTGATAGTCTTTGTTATTTGACATTCAGTCGCAAATGGTTCTTTTTATGTATATCGTCGCGTATAACAGTGACGACGATTCCTAAGAAAATCGGTACGAGCAGAATACTACAAATAAACCGTCACAAGTATACGGAAATGTAAAAAAATGTACTATGATCATGTTGATTTACAGTTTCTTTCATACTTGTTTGTATACTACTGTATACCGCTGATAAAGCCGCGTGAAAGTTACTCTTCCGTTGTTTTCGTAACTAACATTTTTTATCCCACCTTCCTCTTTCCTCGTAGAACTCGGTCGGCGTGCGTTTTTTCTAGATCCGGATGGATACAGGTTTTTTTCTTCCCCTTCGTAGCGCACAGGGGGAAAAAATTGCTTAGCGTCCGTGGAAGCCTGGATATAGGAAAGAGGGGGCGGGAGGGTGAAAGGAGGAAGGAAGGACTTTAGGATGGAAATGCATCCACGATCCTCGCGTGGTGTTTTATCCGTGCAGGAATAGAATTCGGAAAAATAGAAGGAATGCCTTCGGGGGTTTAAATTCGCGATGGCATCAGCAGAAAGGGGAGAAAGAGGTGAGAGAACTTTCCACCCTTCCCTTCCGTCTGACGGGCATTTTCGCGCATATTTCCGATGTACACGCTGGACTCTATCTCTGCCCCACATTGCTCTTCTGTCAAGCCGCCGCCGTTGACCTCTACCCATCTAATGCATGGGAAATGCAACCGCCTGTTTGAAGTTGAATACGTTTTACCCTGGGATAAGAAGTAGGATCTAACAAATGCATTTTGCTATGTTTTGATGCGGTTTGATTACTTTTGATAAATATTTTGCATAGTGACCATGGGTGACGTCGAAATTCCGCGTGTTGGTATACTTGAGATAAGTGTGGCAATACTTTGGCCACCCTCCCTTTACGAGTGTGTTTGCTCTGGTGAGTTACTTCCTCAATATTCTTCAGTAAAAGCTGGCGGGGAACTTTCTCTGACGAAATAGTTTTCACAAGTTAGTGCTAAGGATTGGTTTCTCTATACATAGCCAATTACTCGCCTCTGCAAGCGACTTTTCCGAAACTTATAAAACTTCTGCAAGCGGGTAGAGCCGTTAGCTCGTGGAATTCACGTCAAAGTCGCTTACTGCAAGTTAATTGCGCAAATGACTTGCAAGCGTAAAGCAATGTTCAGGTGCGTATCGATTTCTATTAATCCATTAGTCGCGACTCTCGCATTTGCGTGATTTCCGATTTCTCTCGGGGAAAAAGCAAGTTTTCTCTCGTGCAAATCGCACTGAAATTCGCTTTATACAAATAAATTGCGCAATAAACTTGTCAGTGTAAACCCACCTCTACGTACATGTCGATTGCTGGTCTTTAATCCCCTGCACCTGCGTCATTTGCGATTTCTCTCGGGAAAGAAGCTAAACGTCAGCCGCCTCTTCCTCGCTCTCCGCCGCCGCTACTCGCATCTCGGGAAAATAAACATTTGAGAACGCAAACGAGCGAACCGGGCATGTGCTGAGGGAGCAAGATTGGATTTGATATCGGGACACTGGGAGATGTGTGTGGGAGTAGGGAGGTCGAGACCCGCTGGGATTCGGTTTCGAAGGAGGAGATGAAGAAGTGAAGAAATGGAGAGAAGACAGGAATGCCCCATGGAGACCAGGGCTGTGCCATGTCCGAAGTTCCAAGCCACGCAGTACACGGAATATCTATTTTGCATTGCAATAGACGCTATGGATCACCAAGGTCCGCGAAATATATACAGTTTTCCTCAATCGGAGTAGTTTACGAATCACCGGAATGGCTGCTGGCGTCAGCACTGATGCAGTGACGTCACTGGCATCTTCACAGACAAGCCCGCGTATTGGTATATTCGAATGCAAATAATAAATAATGCCGATTTCTTATTCAGTTTGGAGAGTTGTTTTTAATGCCATTATTAAAATAATTTCAACATTTATTATGATGATAACTAAATGAACACCTAAAAGATGACTCTCGAAAACGACGTCAGGTACGCCACGCGAAAAGCCAGCCAATAGTGGCGTAGATCAGAAAAGCGCAATGTGTTCATGTTTGAGGCAACCTGTATATTCTATGGAGCTTGATTTATCGCAACCTCTTCCCTACGACGGATGCCGCCGAGTTTAGTTTGGTGCGGTGGATAGAAGTCTAGGCTCATATCCTGAAGTGTCGGGTTTCAAATCCCGGATGTTGCGGAGATTTGTCGTCGAAATCCCGATGCTTGGTTGGTAACTAAATTGGGACCTCTTTAAGAGTAGCACTCAGTCCGTTGAATGGAACTTTTGACCTTAGACCACCTGGTATTTATTTTCAAGGGAGGGATGTGACCGACGCACAGTGGTCTAAAAAACCCACTTCACGTAAGACCAAACAAACAATTCATGATAATTATTCCGTCTTTGATTCTGAATTGAAAATCAGGTTTTCATAGTCCTTTCTAACAATAAACTCTTTTTTTAACGTAGCATAAACACCCATTTATAAAATAGGGAAAAACACACACACGCCAGACTTAAACGAGATACGAGAACACTACCTATTCGCCTCCATGGCCGTCAATGTCGCATTTCTGTCGCATATGAGGAATTTGTGAAGTTTAACGATTGGGTTTCTGAAGAACATAATTGAAGGTAAAACGAAAGGAAAAGTCCCCAGAGAAAGCCTTAGGAAGCCGGGTGCTGGTGGAGGATGCTGATGATGAAATTGATAGACGATATAAAAATGATGAAATTTACAGATACTTAGAAGAGAAAAGGACCACGGGGAACACTTTACGGAAAAAATGAACCGGATGGATTGTGGACACAGTCTGAGACGCAATGAGTTAGTGAACAACATAATTGAAGCTAAGATAGAGGGAAAATCCCCAGAGGAAGTCCCAGTAAAAAGTTCATGGGCCAAAGAAAGAGGAAAGTACATAGGAATAGCTATAAGGAAGTAAGGGGCCTTTATTAGATGGGGAAGTGTGGAGGGCTGGAGTCAACCAATCTTAGGATTGAACGAACAATGATGATGACGAGACAGAATTTGTCGCATTGCTTTAATAACAATGTTATGAGGGTAAACATATCGCGATGCGGAGGCGCAAATTACTGTCAACATATCGGAAAAAACGCTCTTTCCCCAATATTCAATGTACTATTCCCTGCCCTTGTGAATAGACGGGGACACTTTTTGCGATTGGAGTGAAAGGAGTCGGGTTGGTAAGACAGTAAAAGGTGGAGGAGGGTGGAGAAAGGTCAAATGGAAATTGTTTGACACCAAGTTGGGGGGGAAGGAAGGACTGCTGGGAAAGGCCGGTGTGGAAGAAGACATGCAAAGAGTTGGTTCGTATGCGTATATATTTTTTCACTCTGGGGAAAGGAAAGTAAATTTAGAACGACTTCGGGTTGCTTTGTGCGGCAAGGCTTGCCTAGCGACGGATGGATGGAAGCGAGCAAGTGGGTCGAAGATGGAGTCGCACAGGGCACGGACCCATAGTAATATAGAGTCGAGGACGCAAGGGGCGTCTAGGTTGGTGGGAGAAAAGGGTCTATTTTGCTTGGGAGGACGGAGTAAACAAGATTTCGGAGACGTCCTCTCCTGATTAGAATTCGGTTTGCTTGGGTCGGGGGGGTGGAAGGGGGAGCGTGGGAGGAGGAGCGTGGGTGGAATATGCGGCGAAGTACACACGGTGTGGGACGGGTGTGTGGTGGAGAGAAACGGACTGGGAATAGGGAGAAAAGGGAAATGCTTTATGAAAAGTTGGCGAAGAAGGATCAGTTTGGGGACCGGTCGGGGAAAATATGGTTGTGGAAAGGTAGCATGACAAATACTGTTGACCGAGCTGGGAGGAGAATGAGAGGAGTCCGTGTGTCTCCTTGAGAAACTACGTGGGGTGTGTCGTATAAGTTCGCGCTGGTGATAAATGTTTGGACCTTATTAAAATCATATGCATCAATGCCGCTCTACGGTTACGGAGTCCAAAGGGTGGCAAACTTTTTAATATTATCAATGATAGCTGGCTTTTCATAGTTGTTACTCTAGTTGCAATGATCTTATATTATAAGGTAGTACTCAGTATTTTATTCAAAAGGAAAGTATTGTACTAAAACGACCACAATTTCGAATATATCGCCTCTATTTCAAGACGCTATCATGATCTTGTTGGTTTTGTATTACATAGATTATGTCACGATAGGGTAGAAACCGGGTTCAACTAAATTGTATAATGCTAAACAATACCGTTTGAAAAATATAGAAATCTTTCTCTAATCATCTTATGAAACAATACCTGCCTTTTTCTGTTATGGAGAACTTACTGTCACTTAAAACTTATATTATCCTCATAGATTTCATTTTTTTCGACAAAAGACTTATAGCCGAGTCATAATTGATGATTTATGCCTTACAAACAATTCTGAACAAGTCCCAAATGATAATCTTTTCTCAGCCATGCATTATTCGACAAATAAAACTTAAAGTCCAGTGCGCGGGTCAACAGCAGTAGTTATTTTAGTTGTAGCAATGGGTTGTTTCGCATGAGCATTTTAAAAAAATATTTCCTATGTTAATCTATTTACCTTACCTGACTTAAGTCGCAAGGTTCTTTTATTAAAAAGGTATATTGTAACAAAACGATGACTGCAACGTTTTACAACGTAGTCGTAAAACGACAATGATTTCGGTTGTATCCTGTCTATTTTAACACGGTATCATTGCCTCGTTGGCAATGTATTGCTTGGAAAACTTATGGAAACGAATCTTCCTGGGTTTGCCTCTCTCCTTCGAATATAGATGTATTTTACAGACTGAGCTCATTAAGCAATTGTATCGTATTCGTATCGTATCGTATTTAATTCATTAGGTAATAGTAGTTAAAGTCGTTGTAGTATTTCAATATTTTCATCAAAGAGTTTTACCGATGCACAAACTAATCTGTGCATCAATAACCTCTGGCTATCGAGTAAAACTACTGGAATAATCAATAAGTATTGGGTTGAATTTTCGTTAAATTTTAGATGAAAGGTTGGAATATTAAATATGACTGTCAACCAATTAAATTGAAACTTGATAGATTCCCATCACATCTCTTAAATCTGGTTGTTGATAGAAAATTGAAGTTTTGCACAACTTGCCCGTGGGAATGAGATTGGCAGTGTAACGCTGTCTGAAAGACTCGAAGCCTCGTCTGTACTCGTAGAGTGTTGCAACAATGGACTAGAGTCTAAACTGAAAGCCTCGCTGCATCTCAAACCATTCGTCTTTTGAAAAATTAATGAAATAATGAAAGGAACATGGATATCAGGGATCCATGAGGTTTTATTTTTACAACAATTAGCATACTACTAGTTAATATTTACATTTCCCTTTGTAAGATATAGTATCTCTCTCAGTGTACCGCCGAGCTTGCTCTCTTGTAGCAAAATTTAAAGCAGAATAACTAGTGTTTAGGTATTCTCAAACGTTGATCTTTTCTCAGCAATCGAACTCGAAGTATTATGAATCAAACTTTGAAACTTTCCCCTAGAAAAAGTTTCGTTATCCAATGCATGAGTTCCACCTTTTAGAGCCAGGGTTTAAGTCACTCACGAATCTGCTGTTCTGAATAGGATATGTAATAATTTTATGAAGGAATTGCCTGATTTTCATTGGAGTTTTGGATGGTGGCTGATTTAAATTTATTTTGATTAATTATCCACTCGCCTAGATTTTCTTTCTCTCCATTAATCAAGAGCTTAAAAACTCTCTCGCATGCCGCGACAGGCACTCTAATCATTTCTTTCACGACGATAAGCGTCCGAATCTCTTTTCATGCTCGGCAGTGTCGCTTTTTTAAGTTCGTTTTTTTCGTCGACCGTCCTCGGCCGGATTAAACCAGACCTTTCCAGCGTCAACAGGCTTGCCCATCCACCGTAAATTATTTGCTTTTCTCACGGTTAAGGGACACTGTGATACGCTCTTTGGTGCACAAAAATTCATTTCCTGTGGTGTCGGAGAGAACCTGTTGCTGATTATTTTTTTCAAGATGTATTAATTTGCCCCAATCTGTTATTTTTTCGCGCCCTAATGGAACTCCTCCGTAGCTGATGAGAACGTCGCTGGCAGCGTGTTAAGTGAGTGTGTTCAGCGCCTTTGAAGAGAAGGGAGCCATACCAAGAAGAAATACATTTTATATTCAGACCTGGAGATGTATAAAGTCAGCCTGGAGAAGTATAAACTCAGAAAAGTGTGAAGTTTTACACTGGGAGAAGTGTAAATTTTGCCGTTTTTATTGAACTTGAACTAATAATAATTCTATCTTGTGGGTCAATTTAATGATTTATAGCAAGTATGGGTCCAGTCACTCAATCTGAGGCACACTGGGTTTGTGAAGAACGTAATTGAAGGTAAAATGGAGAGAAAAGTCCTCAGAGGAAGACCCAGAAAAACGATCATGGACCAAATAAAGAGGAAAACACATAGGAAGAGATACCAGGACGTAAGGGAACCAGCATTAGATAGGAAAAGGTGGAGGACCAACCAATCATAGGATTGAACAACCAATGATGATGATGGGCCCACCCTGGGCTTCTCGAGCAGACCTTTGCATAAAGCAAAGACCTTTGCATAGCCACGATATCTTCTTGATTCGCTTTTTCAAACAACGAAGACAGGGTTGGAATTTATTCATTGCTGTCTTAAATATGGGGATGAAATGAGTAGAAATCATTTTGAAAAGAAATTATTTTTTCTCAGCATTTTCTATCCAAGGGCAGGGTGGTCTCACCTTCATATTCCTCTCAGATTTTCTTAGTTGTGGTGAAATGTCTTTGTTGTCCCTAATTTGTAATTCGATTGGAGGGATTTCCTGTAATGTCTTATATTACATTATACCTTTTCAAACTAATATCCCTCTATCGTTCGTACAATACACTGGCGGAAAACGTAAACCGCAATGTTTAGAGAACTGCTGAGCTAACGTCGGGCCATGATTTTCAACCCTCCTTCTCATGTCCGTCCTCTCTCTCTCTCTCGGGACGGGTTGAGAGGCCCGTGGGATTAACCAACTCCCGTGATTAAATGACGTGTCCGCACGCCGATTTCTCATTTAGGTCGGCTAAGCGGAATTTCTTCACCAGATGAAGATGAGGGAGGCAAGAGATTCGAGAGGCCGAGCGATGTGGAGGAAGGTCGTCTCAGTTGAGGAACATTCTGCCGAGATACACATCGACATTCCTATTCGTCTCTGCCTGCGTTTGTCTAAGCTAAGTCTGCGTTTGGTAATGGAAAAAGTGAGCAAAATTTTTCGTGGACTCATCTCCTGCGGGTAGCGTAAATGGGATGAAGAGGTACTTGCGTTAAATCTGTCATTACGACGGCCCTGCCCTCTTTTTCTCATCCTTGGTTGTAGCTTCCTAGAATGATGTTTTCGGAGGGAGTACGTTTCTATAAAAAATATTACTGATTACACGTTTGGAATACTAAAATGACTTAGAACGTGTTATTTATCTGGTGTGATATGATGGAAATAGCTATGTGTATTTCATTGTTTTTACTGGAAATATTGTTTTTCTGGAAATGATTTGCATCAAGTATTTGACAAAAATAATGCCCCCATTGTTTGTTATTATCATGAGGTAGTATTAAAGTGAAGTCCATTATTTCCTTTGAAATTAGAACGTCAGGTGTTTCGATGTGCTGCCATTTTGGCCTCATGTATAAGAGTAAATAAATGTTAAGTTCTTGATTCATAAAAGTAAAGTAGGCACATATTATCTATTATGATATAATTTCTTTCTTGAAATAAGCAACAGATCAATTGCTGAAGGTCGTGTCGGCCATTGTTAGTATGAGAGCTAACATGGTCCGGGTGCAGAGTTCGAGGGTTTGGATCTTATTTCGGGGATGTTTGCTTTCTTAGCTGGAGATTATACAAGTCGAAAGCAGACTTATACGTGGAACTCTATGGAAGCCATTGTCTCACTGTGCGTGAGTTGAATAGAGACTTGTCCTAAGCTGAATATGAATCCGCTTCGCATATTATATTTTCCTTGAAAAGGGATCGCCTATGATAAAAGAAATTTCACGCCAACCTACGTAGTTGTGCGCTTGTCGTATCTCAAATTCATTTTCGGAACGTTTTGACGTAAGGCTTGTGATTGGCTTCCCGTATTTAGATAAAGATTTCACAAGGCATCTCAAGTTTGAAAGGTTTTCAACCTTTTAGATTCTTATAACTTCAATTGTGCCCGTGTGATGCATTCAAAGATCAGTCAGTCATCATTTTAGTAGAATATTGCTCTTTGAAAAGCATGTTTTTCGTTAATGAAGGGATACGTATGACTATAAATCATTCTCAAAGCGTACCATTCGCTCCTGTTTCACAATTTGCTCTCAACTTGATTGTCTAATATTTGAATTGAATTAGTTGAATTATGACTTACGAGAAGAAATGTTATACTGTTTGCTTATGCTTTAGGAAAACTTTGATGTGTAGATGAAAACAATTTTCTAAAATTTACCTTAAACTCAGCATGTGTTATTGCAAATGGACGTAACCATCATAGACCAGAAAAGAATCGTTGAAGTTGTGACAAGTTGATAAAACTTTATTCGAAGGGCGCCAAATTATTTCGCATTAATCTTTTATTTTTGTTATGTACAATTTATCATCTGAGTCTAAGTGGTGAAAAAGCATATGAACCTCGTTAATTTATATCTCGTGCCATTAATTACTCGTTTACTTTTGTATATACCTCTTATCGTTTTAAAATATGCTCGGTGTGTTTCTTCTTCATTTATATCTCTCTCTTCTCCCGTCTGTTATCGTGGTACGTCTAGAATTTTTTATTACGATCCAGTATTCTGCCTGAAAAATTCTCATGAACCAAAGTTATAAGTTCTCTCATCGTATTTTAACAACGTTTAGCTGCAGTGTCTAAAGTATGGGCTAGAAATTAACTCTAGCAAATACACGGCGGTCAATCATCGGTCTTTCGACCAAAGGCTGGTATACTGGAGCTTTCCACACATCCCTATCTAATTCTAGTTGCATTATTTCTTGATAGTGCTTCCAGAGTACTTTCCTCTTTTTGGTACATGTATTTCCCCCTCTGCCTCCATTTTGGGCCTTTTGTAATTTTTCCATTATTATATTCCTCAAAAACCCTTTTGCTTCAGATTTTGGCCAATCCATCTGGTTCTTCTATTTTGCATAGTGTTTCATAATGACCTTTCGTCTTCTAATCTTCTGTATACAGCTTCGTTTATTTTTTTATCCGTCTTTTTGATCTTCAGCATCCACCGCCAACATCGGGTTTCGGAAGCTCTTAATCTCTTCTGATCTCCTCTTTCAATGGCCCTCGTGCACGATACACAGAGTTTAACACACTGAAGTAGGTACACCTCTTCCGCGCTGTGTCATATGGATATGGTTGCGCAGGAGGTTGCGCGATAAGGTTCTGGGGTGGTCGAAAGTAGAAGGACATCCCGAGGGTAAAGGGGCAGGTTTATGACGACGCGGTGGTATGTGAAAACGTCTACGTGATACTGGAATTTCAGTGCTATCAATATAATATTTATACCGTGTATCGTATTGAAATAAATATGACTTATCGCAAGAAGCAATATCGTAAGGTTGGTGCGCAACAGGCATTGAGTCTCAAGTGATCAAGAAATCCTCGGGGTACAAATGTATCAGCCTTTTCGAAATAAACTGGAATTTAAAAAATGAGATTGTTTCATATTTGCATCTAAACTTTTATAGTAGGGTGACATAGAGTTCTCACGGAACATTTTAAATTTTAAACGCACTTGTTGACGCACAATTTCATTACTCAACACTTAGCGCGCTTAGCTATAAATTGAAGGTCCTCTCAGAAAAACTGAGGATTTTACATAGCATAACATCACGATCTACTGCCGTTAAATACTGATATTCCAGGAACATCCGAGTACGCCCATCGTCCGTCTCGAAAAATATCGGAGGGCGTACCATTACGTCCATAGCACTCAAAGTGAAAACATTTTGACCCTCACAAAGCTCCAAGGCCTACCAAACTATCCCTTGATGTAGCATGAATCGCATACCTCTCTTAGCCGGATCTCAAAAGGGAGTAATGGAGTAGCACCAGCGGTAGTAGACACTTTTGGGAGGTACACGACTGCAGAGATCATTTTAAACACAGACGTGTGGGGAGTGAGGAACTTTTTATACTTCCATAAAACAGAATTCTCTCGTAAAATTTGCATTTGTAGACGAAATTTTTTTGTAGTCATTTTCGCTTTTTTCTTAATTTTCTGGTTGGATAAGTGTTAAATAACCTAAGCTGTTGACGTGACTTGAACCCCAAGATCTATCAAACAATCCTTTGATATTGCATTGATTGCAAATTCCGCGTAGCTGATTCTCCAAAGGAAGAGACACCGGCGTCACAGCAGTCACTGTCGGGAGGCACGCGACTGCAGAGGCCATTTGCGACACAGCCCTGAGGGGAAAGAGGAAATCAACAAGCTTGCGTGGTCCGAAGTGTCAACATCTAAATAGCTTCTTTGTGGCCCGTTGCTGAGAGTATATTTAGGTGTAGACTCGTCAATTCATTAGTTTTTTTAAACCTAATTAACTATATCACATGTTTAATGGCATTGCATGACATGGCATGGGAAATGTGCGGGCAAGCGATGGATCGTGTCGAATAATGTCGCAAATACATTGCGTGTATCGAAAAATATATCGAATTGATACTTTTAATGTTGAGTAATCTACTACAACCGATTCTTGCCATATGTAGTTGAGCTTCAATATCTTTCTGCCATTGTTCATGGTTAGATATTTTATATTCCTCTTGCCACTGAATTAAATGTTCAACGTCGTGAAAATAGGTCGATTAAAAATGGGTTTCATATCTTTATTTACATAATTAGTTTTTATTTTAATATTTTCATCTGCTAAAATATTTACCCCCGGCTCACTAAAATAAACTATGGAAATCCGACATTGTTTTTTATTTTACCTACCTCTGCTATTTTAATTCCCACGCATCCATTACTCAACCGTATCGAAATTTCTCGACAGTGGGAATAAACTCCACTCCTTTTTGACGACGAATACAATTTTTGAGTCCCCCAAACATTGTACCCGTATTTAAAAGATATATTTTCCCAACGGACACAAATTGTTTCAGGTCTGCGACCACATGATGTTTCTTGTTTATCTTGTACCATTGCTGAAAAAATGTATTACAGTAATCAGGGATGTTTAATCACGGTGACCTCCCGTATTGCCTTGTCAGTTTGTTTGGAGGAAGTGGTCGGGTATTGTTTTTTTCTGTAGTTCGCATAGAAGGCTCCGCTTTTGTAAATGGTAGAGGAGTATGCAATAAAATTAATGGTTGAAAGCGTAACTTGGTGGAAGGTTACCGCAGACATGACGAAAAAGAAAAATCTCTGAGTAAATTCCACACTTCAAATTTTTATTACCGACCTAGGTTTCGATTGCCTTGCAATTATTTTCAAAGGAAACCTTTTTACTTTAATTCACTAAGAGATTTTCCTTTTTCGTCATGTCTGAGTATGCAATTGCTGAAATGTCTAGAATTTTGCAGTCCACTAAGTGGGATTCATATATTTCTTGTTTGGCCGTGAATTTTTCTCCGGACTCCATTATGCTTTGCGCTAATCGA
Organism: Ceriagrion tenellum; assembly: GCA_963169105.1. NCBI lineage: Eukaryota > Metazoa > Arthropoda > Insecta > Odonata > Coenagrionidae > Ceriagrion > Ceriagrion tenellum. The sequence continues at coordinate 91,789,820 of OY720632.1, read as the reverse complement.
CCAGGGGAGCGCTGTAGGTTTATCCTTGAATTGGGACGAGTATGTCATGTCTGTTGTTGGATCAACATGTGCCACACTTTCTGGGGTTGGCTTTCACGGTATTTCGCAGATGTAGGTGAACATCGCTGTGTGCGTCCGGCAGTGGATTGGCTGAAGCATCGGGCGCCGCATTTCTCTCGCAGTGACTCGCTGTCAGCGAGGCGAATCGGGTAGACGGACGCGAAAGAAACGCGAGTGGGCAGTGGCCGTGCAAGTTTTCGGTACGAGGCCGTCCCAGCCCGCAACTCCCCTGTGCGATGGCAATGGGCCGCTCTCGAGGTTTTAAAAGGGGGGAAAAACGAAGCGGAGAAGAAAAAATATAAAGAAACCCCGCTGAGATTTATGCACGCGTGCGAAACTTAAAACTTCGTTGAGTCTTTCTGTCTTCATCCCCCCCTTCCCAGGAGAGGTCCCGCGAACACCTTCCTCTCAGTTCCCCTCCCCTTTCTTCTTGGCGCCGCCTGCCCTCCCTCTCTTCCTCTCTCCCGTTCATCCCTCTCCGTCATCCACCCGCATCCACCCTCCCACGGCGTTCTCCTTTGCGGCCGCCGCTCGGTAGCTAGCGGGGATTTTCCTCCGCCGCGACGTTGCCTTGGGCACCGCCGTTTGAAACTTGCCTGGTCGCTATCCCCTGGCCATGGTCGGCGTGACACACGCAGTTTAGCCTTTTGGCAGTGTTTCCTTCTTTCGTATCCGGCTCTTATAAAGGGATGGTACACCAGCGACGGCGGTCACTGTTGGAAGGCACGCGACTGCAGAGGTCATTTGCGACTGGGTCGTGGGGCGGGGGAAAGCAGGGTCCTATGAGGGGAGCGAGGAATTTGATATAGGCTCACGTAAGGTTTGGTTTGTTCATATCTACATACTTTTGTATTTCAGAGCGACAAAGAGAAAATAATCAGGACGCTTCACTACTTCTTTAGGGCTGATAGATACGATAAAATAAGAGAGATACATTGCCAAACAGGTAGGTAAAAAAACTCTCTAAGCGACCGCAGTGAAAACTGAGTTCCAATATATTCACTCCCATAATAAACGTCACAATTTCACCTCCAAAAACCTTATATATTTACACGGCTAGTGACCTTACACCCCCTGCCACACGCCTATTCGGCGGCTTGCAGGGTAGTATGTAGATATACTACCCCGTAAGCTGTCGAGAAGGCGTGTGGTAGGGGATGTTAAGACACCAGCCATAAAATGGGGAGAAAATGGGAGAGAGCTAAGGTATATTGCATGTTTTAACTGTGTATCATACTTTAGTGTCATACATTGTTGTGGTTTTAGTCATTGGTGGTACGTGAAAAGAAGGAACTCTTGCACCTATTAGCAAACCCCACTGTAAAGGGAGTGTCGTTCTCTTATTTTATCGCTTCCATGAATTCTGCAGCTATTCCTTGGGGATCAGAATAATACTCTCTACGTCACATTCAAACTCGCACCATCTGAGTTTTTCAAAGAACCTAATCCTAGCATGTAGCCTCCGAGTCTCGTACGGCTCCCAATCTAGTCCTGTCATTAGCTGTGCAACACTTTCTAAGAATATCTAGCAGTTATTAATGAATAGTGCGGGTTTCTTTTGCATTTTGTTTTTCTTCGCGAGCTATATCTTTCTCTGCATTATCCCTAACGCCTCTGGTTGTGGGGATGTTTTGCTATCTCGTCGTCGTGAGAGCCGATGAATTATGCGGATCGGTCGACTTGAAGCTTACCGGGAGCGATAGAGACTTTGAATCGTTCGTGTAGTTGATCCGTTCCGGGTCATAACACGGTGTTATTCTTAGATCCCCGGTTATAGCTCCGCGTCCCATCCAAATCTGTTAGCGCCACATCTTACGCGGCCAATTTCCGCTATCACGTACATCGTTTCATTGCCACGGAAATTCTTTTATTGCACGAGTGTCATTGGACATTTTTTTCTGTATCGTGGCAAACTAGGATGCAATTATTTATGATGATAAGAGACAATTTTCCAGGGAAGTGTATTTTCCCTCAGCAAAAGACAAAAATCTTGAAAGCATGTAAGTAGTACCAACGTTATTTCTTGGATTGCTTTGAAATGTCTTGCTGATTTATGTGACTGATTAAATCGTAATATTAGTGGGATCTATTCCTTCTCAAATTGATTTAAGTCCGTACCTGCAACTAATATGAAATAAATCATTCGTGTTCGCAGGAATGAAAACTTCTACAAAATGGAATATCTTGGTGTCACGCCAGTCACTCAAGCATGACGAGTCTACACCATCCTAGAATCGTGCTTCTAGAGAGCCCCTGTTCATCATTTTACAATGTTATACGTTCTATGCCCCTTGTTTGCGGCGGTTTTTGTCGAGTTTATATTTTTAGTGACGGACAAGGTGATTTCTAATGAACAAACGGTGAATTTCAATAAATCTGCGTATCTACGGTAATTATTGTCATTAGTCATAACATCTATTCGTGGCGAGAAATTCAAACGCGCGCCTTTGAATGTCGTGAAATATCGTTCGCTGGGAAAAAACCGCTTACACATACTCCTCTCGCGATATCGAGAGTTACCTATTCTGTACTTGTTCGTGTAATTCGTTTAAAAATGAAATATTTATACTATTGTTGATGCATTAGGCGGGACAGTGGAAATGAAATGCTCCCGATTTGATGGAATTTGTTATTGAAATAATTGTTATGCTTTATGTTCAGGGAATGAGCACTGCTAAAAATTTGCTAAAGTCACGCACGTGTGGCTTTCCACACTCAGTCGAAAATAGTGGCTAGAATTGAGAATAAAAAGTAATTTTAGAGCATTAAGAACAGCGTGTGCGTTATATAAAGTCTCCCTACTTTGTGCATCCATCGGCAATTGTAATTTATGCTTACGTTTCACGGAATTGTAAAATATAATCTATAAATCTTTTGTACCTTATGTCATACCATACCCATTGTGTAGATCCATTTTCGTCGATTGTTCAATGATTTTGGCTCTCGGAAAAGTATCATGAAAGCATTTTTCCTGCGTTATAATAATTGATAAATTTCATTTGGCGATATGTTTAATTATTGTTACCTAATCAGAGACGGTGGAAATCACCATGACACTACCATGATTGAACTCTTCGGAACGTGCGTAATCAAATGAGAAATCAGTTCCTTTCCCCTCGGGGATATTTTTGGTGACGTCTTTATCTGAATGCCACCATTTTTTCCTGCCATTTTTCCCCAGCCTCCTAATCTCTCTCCTTCCCCCCCTCCTCTTTCCCCACCATTAGCTAATTGAAAGCAAGGACGTGCCCGCTCCTTTTTTGCGCCCTCCACCGCCTTTTGACGCGTGAAAAGGGAAAATGACGTCTTTCTCTATTTATTTCTCCTTACCTCCCTCCCTCCTTTCTCCTCCTCTTCTCTCGTCCCAAAATCCTCTCCGGCTGCGTCCCATCATCGTCTGGGACATGTCACTTCCCGAGAAACTCCCGCCCTTCTGCCTCTGTCAGTGGTATTTGAAGCGAGATATCACTTCTCATAGCATTCAGTAAATTTGGCTTCGATTCAATGTCACAAATGGCTTATCTCTAATCATACCAAAGTAACAAACTTTAATAAACTGATTTTCGAGGTATTTACTAAAAAGTAAGGAGCGTTTTCCCAGTAACACGATTCAGCTTACGCTCTCGATTGACTTCATTTTAAAATAAGCATGGTTTAACGCAAAGATTACTTAAGAAGTAAGACCTGAGACTTTTCCAGCGTGTGATGTTTAGCAGGTCCGTTCGAGAAGTCCACCGGGTAAATGACTCCATCGTCCTGAGTACAGAGAATTTACCCTAAAGATTATGGACGACTCGGTCATTGAAATGTCGGCAACCATGGAATCTCATACTCGGTGGACTTCCCGAATAGAACTGCTAAATGTGATGTCAGAAATCACACCATGTTTTGCATATTTTCAAAATTGTTAAAAACGAAACATCAAAATCATTGTGATTATTCTTAAAATAATGAAAAAAAGCCAGATGTTGTGAAGGCATTTTCTAGCTTGCGGCATGGAAGAAATGATACGAATTGTTCTAGAATATATTTATATATTTATGTGAATGCAGAAAAATTTAGACAAACAGAACAAACTAATTGTATGAAATATATTATCGGATATAATTCATCTTTCCTGCACTGTCCTAAAACTATAAAATAAAATTTAGTCGTATTTACTATAATGGCTGGAAAAAAATTCACGCAAACTATCTAAAACCTATATCTGTGCTCATATTTCCTTTTTCGCTCAATCTTTAGTACGTTTTCTTTTCGTTCTCGATTTGTCTCGATGTACTTACTGTCTTTATACTTTATTGATATTTTTCAACACTGATTCCTGTAAACCTTATAACATTTTATAATTACATCATATAAGAAAACTAATCATTCTTCTTCTTTGGCATAATATTTGAGTATTAAACGAGCTACGACTTTCTCCAGTCTTGGTCTTTCCATCTCTAGTGTTGACGTCCCAGAGAATTTATGCCTCTCGCCATGTGTTTCCATATTTTGGGTTATGTCCTTATTCTTTCTTCATCTACTATTTCTGCATGTTCCTTCCCTATCTATTTCTGTATTTTCGTTTCGTGTCGTTGACGCCTTGTAAGCCTAGTTATCATATTTATCCGTATATTCTCTGTCGGTTAGTGCCCAGCTTGCAGCTCTTCAAAAAATTTTCGCATTAGATACTTTTGATTCTTGTTCACCAGCTATTGTAATTGTCCAGTACTTTGTACCGGAAATTCCTCAAAGAATTTTCAGTATTATTTATTACACTATCCTACGTAACTTCAAAAGAATCTCTGTAGTGTACTGTCATTGTAGTTAAACCGGAAAAATTGTCGTGTGTCCCGATTTAGTTGCTGTTTATAACATTTCTTCCAAGTAAGATGAATGGTGGGTTTTGGATGGACTTGTCGACTAACAGCTTCAATTGCCGGTCCCAATCCCGGCTCAAGTTCTGTAGAAGAATGGTAAACTAGATTTTCCGGTCTCCATAACGCTTGTGCTTTCTGTATCGTTATTTTTCAGTTGCAATGATGAGAGTGACTGCTCTGTAACTCAAAGCGTTGCCCTTCCAAACGGTTTGTGCTTTTCATTATGATTACCATAACGCAAAAGAGGGAACCGTGATCCTACCACAAAACCAAACGAAAATATTATATTTGCAGCCATTTAACATTAGCTTCAGAGTTTACGGGCCAAATTTTTGATTACAAATTAATTATACGTCATTTACATCGTATTTCTTATTAGCATGGAATTTAATATTTGGGAATCCAGGTTGTTGTGTTGGCTCGGGTATCTGTTTCTGCAACTCCAATCACGGCGGTGGTTTTATTTTTCAGTGGAATATACCGGTTACTCATATGCTTTGTCGATAGTCCTTTAAGTGAATACAATTCCCGTCGAATGGGACGTCGTTCAATGGACTCCCTTGACATATTTCGTTAACAGTTAGGTTTAGGACCCGGGTTTCCCTCCACTAGTTCTCCATTTCCCTAGCGATCCTTACCTTAAGGCCGATAAATGTGCCGGAAAACACTTTGTAATTAGTGGTTTACATACCGATTCCTGATCGGTAAGACTGAAATAGAGACATTTATGGTGGCGAGATGTGTTACCTTCGTGTACCTACGAGGGTAGGCGGCAGAAATAAACCATTCATGCGAAACATAGCATTTACTTTAATAGACTTTTTGTTTAGATGACTTTATATACACCTCCACTGCTTACTTTAACTTCTTAATCTCTCGGAAAATCATCTGCTCATTGTATATGCTATTGTAGCGATATGATAGGAAAAAAGCTCTCACTCCAATTATTACCACTTACTTTACTGAAAAATTGAATGCAACCTGATGACGCATAATGCTAATTTGCTGACAGCTTTGAGAGCGATACTTGGCGATAGAAATGTTGACATGAGTCTAAGTCTTAAACTGTTCTATCCGTCTGTCCTCATTGCCACAAATTACTTTGGCTGTCGGCTGCTATTCTCAAATAGCCAACCTACCAACTCATTCCTCTTGATCTTCTTTCTCTTCTCGACTCCTCTCTTCTAATCCACTTCCAAATGTCCTGTCCCTCATTCTTCCTCGTCATGTCACGTAATATCACAGGGAGCTTACGTTTTTTGCCTTTTTCGTTCTTCGTCATTATATTTCCTACCCTGCACTCAGACGCTCCAAGCGCAAGTTCAAGACCCGTTAGAACATGAGCCTCCCCTCAAGGGTTGGAACGGAATTATTTTTCCTCTTGTATTCCCTCTTGCTGGTCGTATAATTGCAACGTTCCTTCCGCTGAGAGAACAAAAGAGAAAGAAAAATCTCCCTGAAAGTGTTCCGGACTTATCGGTTACGAAATCGTTCCGGCAATCAATCCTTTCTTCTTTTATTTCACCATTTATTACAATTTTTATCAAAGGCAGAAAGGTGGGCGAGGTGGGAGATCTCTTTGTGTGGACCTATAAAAAGTAGTTTACAATAAAGTTTTTGTGAGTCGGTTTCTGCGAATGTTTCTTTTTTCTTAGAATAAGGACAAAGGAGAAATAATTGTATTACAATGGGGAAGTTGGTCGTCCCGAGAAAATTTTTTATCGCCCTCTGAACCTCCTTATTTGGGAACGGTTCCCTTCAATAATGCATTTGTCTGCTTTGAGGATGAAATTAGCCCGTCGAGATTGGAGGATCAGCTTCTTGGTATTCATCTATTTAGTTTTTATTTTAGGAAGTATGCAAAACCAGCGTTCCCTTCTTATGTCTGCGGTCTTTGAGAACGGCCTTGTTACAATAACTAACGGTGATACTTAGATGCTTACTATATTGGCTGTGATGAGATTCGTGGGAATTCTGAGGAATTTTACAGAGGAGAACCATTTCTTTTATCAAAATGACTCTTCATTGAGCTTTTTAATCTAAAATAAAGAAAAAAGCCTCCGTGGGTTTGTTCACCCATGGGTTTTTAGTATTATTACAATTTTAAAATGCCTTTGTCACGTTCAAATGTAAAATATACTTCCTTATTAATTAAAATGAAATAATATAGATAATCACGGTTTCTTTAAATATTTATCATTTTCATATCCTCTTTAATGAATCGAGTATCTACGTTCTTCAAAATTCTGATAGCGGATATACAAGATAGTTGAAGAGTTGACTTGGTGGAATTTCGCCATGATATAATAATAAATTTGTAATATTCCACACTATTTTATTACGACTAAACAAGCCTAACCTGTGTCAATGTATACACATCATCATCAGAGGCAAAATACCCTCGCCAAAAAAATTTTGGCTCTGATGATGATGTGTATACATTGAAACCGTTTAGGCTTCTTTAGTAGTAATAAAACAGTGTTAGTTAGTTAATTAAAAAAGGTATTATTATTATTTCACGTCTGATAGCGGGTTAGTTAATTAGAATGAGCTCGAGTAAGCAATGTTCTATTACACGTAAAGTAGTTGTGTTACTAGTAGTTATGCCCTGATAGTGACCAGTTATGAAACCATGGATATGCATTGATGTTTATCTACATGTGAATATACCCTTTCCATTGTACCTTTTACCATAGTACTACAGTCAAGAGGATAATGTTTTGACGAAGCTATCGTACCTGTTCATTGGTATTTATTTTCACTTTAATTAAAACTTCTTTCCATTTGCTATTTGTTAGTGCGCCATACGTCTACCCACATTTTCCTTCTTATGACTCCAATCGTAAAGTGATGCACCAATATTTTGATACTTTACGAACTGGTATCCTTGTTGAAAGAATGGGTTAAATTATTCGCTGTTTCCGAGTTTTCAGCCTTCTATTCCTCATTCACGATTCGCATAATAATTAAACGTGCACCTTTAATCTTCCAACCAATTATCCGTGATCTTAGAGGGTATCTCGGTCTTTTCTTACCGCACTACATAATGCAGATATTTTTCTACAGTCGGAAGCATTTTTTTGTGATTATAGGTAGAGTAGTTGGCAAATTTGAGCAAATTTTGAGTGGGAAAATATTTCCAGTATTTTTTCTTAATATGTGGAATCAAGAGATACATTGTTCTCGGGAATATCGGTTATGATTTTAAACTATACTAATGTGCTAAAGGTGTGTGAGATAGTCCACGAGCTTATTGGGAAAGATTTTACATCATTGAAGAGAGATGGAAAGTTCTTGAAATTGTTATCAAAATTTTTAGCTGAGAGGTTTCCGAATTATTCTTGTAGAAGGTTTAAATTTGAAATTTTCCCTTGGGGTCAAGTGATTTTTGTCCAAGTCTGTTGAATGGAGCTTATGATTTTAAAGTGTACACATTAGTTGGAGGTAAACGAGGACTAAGGACGTCCTTCCCAATCTAGCTGCACACCTCGGATGACCGATAAATATACTTAAATAAAAAGAATGAAAACACTACAAGCGTCGGGTTCCAATATGTGCCAATATGCCCGCTTAGGTGGACGCGTTTTAATCTCCCGTCCATCGCCGTGCGTGGCGTGGCTGCCCTAATGCCGTTTGACGTGGCCTCAGTCAACAGATGGGAATTTCAGAGAGAATCGCAAGCCTCCGGACGTGCGAATGCCTCTGTGATGTTTTTTACGATTTTTTTCCTCTTTCCCCACGACGCTGCTCTCTTTTCGTCTTCTCTGTGGGATGTGTGCATTTTTTTCCGACAACGCCGTACCAACGCCTCTCTCTCTCTCTCTCCTTTCCGCACGTCACGTCATTTCATGTTATTTCTCCATCGACGTCGTTTCAAATATACTTCGCTCCACGTGAGCTGTTCGCACCTTTGGTCCATGGCTCTCACCACAGTTTTTTTCCCGGCGCGGGAATATCTCCTCTCCCGTTCTTGGGAATTTTTGCGATTCCTCGATCCTGAATTCCGAGAAACGTCGGTTGGGATATTGCTAAAATACTCCATATTACATAATGATAGTTTTAACAGTTTTCATTTTAAGGAAACCGCAGTATTGAAATCTATCTGTAGTCTAATTCCTGTAGGCTGTGAAAAATGTTTACAAAATCGAAGAATCTGGGTTTAAGTACAATGTTGTTGACGAATAGACTTGTGGTTGCTGCCGTAAACAACGGTTAACATGGGGCACACATATTTGAGTTTGGGTGGGTCAATTTTGTCAATTTACAATTTATGAAGGTCGGAAATGGTCATTTGGTGATTTTTTCAGATTCACAGGGGTCGATACGAAAACAATGACACCAAATCAAATAACTTTGTACCGCCCCTTTCACCATCATTAGCACCCCGGACATTAGCCCATTTTTAAAATAAAAATTATTATTATTCGGAATCCGCGGGAAATAAGATTTTACGGTCTCAAATCCCGAAAGCGCGCACTGGGGAACTGTCGAACGTAACTGCTGTTTCTCTTTTGTCGCATCTCGTCTCATTTCATCGCGTCGCGAGGTGTTTCGCTCGGGCGTGGCTTGCCGGGGAGAAACTCGTCGGGAAATGGATTTTCTCTGTGGCAGATGTTTTATTTTTCAAAACATTTTTTTTGGCAGCCTCGGAAACTCGTGCCCGCGAACTCATCGGCGCCCAAATGGTAAAAAGGAAGGGAAGGATTCGCCTTTGTTGTTCAGGCCATCGCGTTTGTGATCCGTCGTGATATTGGTACTTGCGGTAGGTGAGGGCACGGATCCAATACATCCCTGTGAAATATTTTTACCACGCGATTCTCTATATTTTTCGACGTACGTTTGCCATATATATGAGATTTCAAACGACTTTGTAGGTGTTCAACAGTTCTCTGCTTCTTGCAATAAAAAAATCATTGCATGAAAGAATGTGTTAACTGTCTCTCAGTTATGGAAATCAGGTGACGTAAGGCTAAGATTGATTTTAACTTACTTTTTCAAGGTAAATCCTCTAAAATATTTCCATTTTTGTCACTATAGAGGTCAATTCAGTTGCTGCTGATAATGATGTATAAACTTTATACGGTTTTTAATAAACGTCAATGATATAGGATATTATACTGCCGAAAAATCATTCTCTAATTACGTATATCAAAGTTGGAATTTGGATCAACTCTCGTGTTTTAGAATGGGGTCTCCTTATATTAAGTGGGAAGATGAAAATTTGATTTATAGATATTATCACTCGATTATTGACTAATTTTTACGTTACTTGAAAGAATCTTACTCCCAAAATTTGACATCACGCTTCGTTTGGGTGCATCTAATGACGAATCCCCAAGCAGTGAGTACAGATGGATGAGTAGAAAACGTCCTCCAATAATGAATTGATTTATTCCACAGAGGACCTCTCATTCCGCCTGTTCTCTTTGTTCTCAAATAATAAATGATAATGCAAGGAATGCAGAGACCTTAGTAGGTTGATGTCCAACTGAAAAGTAAAAACTTTTTTGCCGCATTGCTTACTATGACTAAGTCATATCTAGGTCATAGCTGCGTATACCATTTTGGCCGTGGATTTGAGGGTGACAATTTTGTATAATCTTCATTGCTTAATTGGTCTAATGAGGTTGGGTATTGTGGGGTAGTTCAACCTTTTTCTGATGCGATTAAGTTGTTTAATAAGGAACAGACTTTTCCTATAAATTCTAATTACTTACCTTATTATTTTTCTCCTGTTTTTAGTTTATTTATTTCGTTATTTTGTTGTCTTGTAGTAACTTTTTATTTTGAGATGTTTAGATTTAATTTGGGTTTGTTATTTGTTTTGTGTTCTTGTGAGAATATTTTGCTGGTTCAGTTACAAGGTTTTGATGCATCATAGTGCCTTTGTAATTTCAGTTGATGCTACGAGTGGTCCATAATTTTCACAGTCTAAAATTCGTTTCTCAGTTCACTGGTTGCTTATTGTGCGCTTATATATATCTTAACCTGATTTAAAAATTCCACTTAAATGCTTTTGTTTAAATTTAAAAGATTGTGTGGATTCCACTGATAATAAAAATGGATGAGTTCTCCTCTTATTTCATCGTGGTTCATATTTCTTGGTTTTTTCGTCGTGTCTCTCTCTTAAACTTTCCTCTTCCGTTCTCTTTCCTCTTACCATTTTCTCACCCGTCTGTCCACATATTTGGTTCAAAACCAATCTCGTGCCATCCATCTTCAAAGTGTCCTTCATCCGCTTGTCTTTCCATTACTGAATGGATCCACTGTGTGATTTTCACTTTCCACTCCTATTTTATATGTTTACTCTCTGCCTTTGAAAGACTTTACCCGTCTTTTTTCCTACTCTCACCACCCCAAACCTTTCTTACATTCAAAACCGTCATTTTAGAATTACGTATGAACTTTTCCCCTCACTAAGACTACTTCTCCATGTATACCCTTCAATTTCCCGCTCCAGAACCTACCCACTGACTATGATCTCATCTTGTACTGTGATTATTCACGTTTGCTGATCCAAGTACCTTTCCTTTCAGCCTTTTTATTTCCTTTTGGTATTAAGTTTCTTTCGTCAACTCCTTTGAGCATGAGAAGCGGACTCGAATTTTCTTAACTGCCACTTTCCTGCCTCGAAATTTATATCCCTTTGTCATCTTTCATCCCCATTTTCTTTGAAACCAATGGCCTACGCGTACATAATTGCCGTGGAGATTTTGTATAGGGCTCAGAATTCAAGGACCATGTAACGAGTGCGTCTGTTTTTTGGCGGAGGTGGTTCTTTTAGGAGTCGTTATTTGATCTTGTGGACTGTAATGCTAGTGATAAGGTTGCTTAATTTTCAAACCCATTCATCAAATGAACTTATAGCAAAGACGATACACAATATAAAGTCTGCCTCCCTAGGAAACCGGGGTTCATTTTCTGTTAAAACTCTGAAAATCACTTTAATAAAAAAGATATATGTTTCATCGTTCATGTCCCATTAGGTGCTAAGAAATAAAATACTTGTCACTTATGCAGTCAATCTTGCCAGCAAGATTATCAATATTAAGCCATTTTAAGTTTTCGCTACATTTCCTTTCAGTAGAATATTTATGGATTCAACACTTTTAATAAACAATTTTTGGACAATAAAAGATGTGCTAGAGACTTAATAAACTTAAGAGAGACTCATTGACGGACAATAATTGTGGATAAAAGTGAAAGAAGTACCTTGAAATGTGTAATTCAAAGTTGGGTCTGTCTGAAAACTTGCCTGACAGTTGATGGAATACCTAATGATAAAGATTGGTATAGTTTCATCATGCATTGTCCTTAAAATCCTTTTACTTGGTGAAAAACCCGTCTATTCTCAGATCAAAGCCCGGAAACATAGGATTAAGTTCTGAGTGATTTACCCAACCGCAGCAGAGGTGGAGGAGTTGGTGAGGACGGAGGGATTTTTGTAGTTTGGAAGGTGGAAAGAATTAAATTGGAAACGCGAGAACCAGCTTGTACGTGAAATATATACGGACGAAGAAATTTAATGACTTATGTCAACAAGAAATGTTGATCATCAATTTTCTTTACGGGAAATTTATTTGTGGGCAGCTCGAAAAAGGATTTATATTTAGCTGTTATGGTTCTGTGCCTACTTTTCGTTTGAAACAGCTATTGTCTAAATTATGTCCAAAATATTTCGTAACCTGTATTCGATGGCGTTAGTGGTAATTCCTAATCACTTGGGTGTTGAGTTGCGGTTTACTATCGGTTACATTCTGCGGACGCTTCAAGCAAATCCTGGTTTTGTGGTTCAGTGGATACTTGGGACTAAAGTTTGAGGCTGGATGTTGAGATATATTTACTGAGGCCATTGTTTTCGAGAAACTATGGTTAAAAGTAGGAATCTCATGCAGGGAATCATACTTGTCTTCCATTTGTGTTAAAAAGGGCTTATGTTTTTCATATTTTGCCATCAATTGTGCTACGTGCATGGGTGCAAAATAAATATTATTTTTACGGATCACTCTTAACACATTTATTTCACCAAAAGTGTACCCACTGTAATATTCAAAGTCACTTGCGAAAGACCCTTTTTTTCGAATCATGCCTTGTCGATTCCTCTCTCTCGTCAACAAACACCCGTTGCCAAGGCTCTGGAAGCTTCCCTACTTCAACCTTCGTTTCCAGAATCCTCTCAAAGATTCCTCTTATGTCTCGAAGATCCTACGGTATTTTTGTAATCGACGAGGGTAAGAATTAGGCATTGAAATAGAGATTTTAAGCCAAAAAGTTTAAAAGGCATGGCCAATTATGATTTGCCATCATTTTTTGAGTCGAAAAACCCATGAGGGGTTTTCAACTCAGAGCACTTGTTACGATTGATTCCATCTCATATTCTGAAGGGAGACAAGAATTTGACGCCTAAAGCTGCTAAAAGGTTGAGAACATGGTTCGGACCTAACCATTGGGTTGGAAACCCGAAGCCGTCAGCTTTTGCTTTCTCTCACTCAAGCACGCAGACGCTTCACAGAACTTGACGAGCTGGAAGCCAGGGCCGGAGTCTTTTGTTTGATCACGAGTTAGCATTGGCTGACAGAAAGACCTGCTAGTGAGTGGCGAAAATCCTTCATTCTTACATCATGCCTCTACGAATGAATGATCAAATAAATCGATCCCAACGCCCTTTTTATGTCGCTTCTCGCCCATTAACATCATTTCACTTTTTCATTCGGCCTCGTCTTTGTTGAAATCATTTTCATTGCCCCCTTTCCAAGCATCTTGTCGGGTAATTCCAAGTGAGCGTGCTAGGAAAGAAATGAGACATTTCAACTTTATTCTTTTAAATTATTAATTATAGAAATAAAAATTAATGATTTCGTGCTGATAATACTGCTGTCAGTAGTTTCTTGCCCGAGGTGCTGAAGTAGAAGTAAGTCTCTAAAAATGTCAATCACTCGACGGACACATGTATAAGTGATTTACATTTATCACCGTAAATAGGGGAAAACAACGGAATTCCAACCAGACATATGTACTTTTCCTTAAAAATGCCTATACCTCTAGCTGCTAGTTGTGCTAATAAATTTTAAACTATTATGAATCGACGCCTTAATATTTTATTGTTATTTTATTCCCTCTAAATTTAAGTTTATGTCAGCAGTCATTGGCATTAGCATTCCATTATATAGGAGTTTTTCATTGTTTTCACGGGCTTTTGCCTTCACACCCAAGTGGTTTCACCTTTAATATGGAAAAAATAACGTAGAAACGTGATAAATTTAAAGCATTAGCATGCAGAAGTGGATTTTTTTTATCTTCTCGAAATGGATTTAAATTTGTGGAATCAGCATTTGAATGTCTTTCTATAGTGTTACTCCTTTGAGTAAACTCATTTTTTCCAGCTTTACCATTTTTTACAGCAAACTCCCGTCTGTTATTCCTTTCAACTTCCTTTTGGCGTTCGGCTTTCTTCCAAAGCAGTTTAGCATTTCCAGATTTCCCAAGTTTGACATTCATTCGTTGGGCGTCCAGCAATACGTTAGGTTCTCCGATATTTTCTATCCTCCGTCCCCCGCCTCTCCCCCGCTCTCTTTTCAGTCATTTTCAATTTACCTCCGTCCTCTACTCCCTCCCCCTCTCTCCGCATTTCCTTCAGTTCGCTCCTCGCGCCACGCCCAATCGACGAATTCCTTTGATCGGGAACTTTTTTCGGATGGAATCCCGAGTCCACCTCTCACCTCCCTCTCTCCCCCTCTATCCCATTCTACTTTTGTCAGCCTCCTCTATTCCGTTCCGCATTTCCTCCCTACGATTCTCATCCCCGTAAGTCCCTCTCGTCCTTCTTGCCTTCCGCCTATCACATCAGCCCTCTATTCCTCCCCCCTCATCTCTCTCTCTTCATTCTGACGTTTCCTCTCTTATCACCCTCGTTCATCATCTTTCCTCTCTTGATCTCCGATCGGCTTTTTCTCCGATTCCCTAAGAGGAAATCTAGGAGATCGGGTTGACGTGTTGGCTGGAGTACTGGCTTCCAATTCAAGTTGTCCGGGTTCGAATGCTAGTGGTGGCAATGATCTTTCACCCAGGTGATTGGAGCAATTATATTCTATGTACAGATAGCCGTGGGTTTTTGCATAGGTTTCATGTTACTGTTGTCTATACTTATAATTAAAAAATATATTTGATCGATTTTAGATTTTTGGCAGTTGAGTTAATTTGAGTGGAAAATCATTTCATCTAGACATCAATGAATTTTGTCTCATTTTCAAGAAAAGTATCTTACCCTTCCAAAGATACCAGATATCAGCCTCTTACCGAGCTACTTTCCGAGTTTTTTTTGGACAAAAATACCATCCATTTTACATGAGAAATGGTACGTGTATGTACTCAAGCGAGCCCTTATTTTAAAAAAGGAGTCAATCTTAGCACCTAGACCTCTAGAAATTTAGAACTGTACAGTTTGCTTGTTTTCTCAGATATTTTTGAAAATCAACCATTTTTTCAGTGCAGTTATTTTTTAGGATCACAGAAATCCTTCCGTTGTGAAGTTTTTAACGTGCCGTGTGAAAAAAATGAGCCTAGTTAATAGCTATACAGATGTTGAGTATCATGTACTACTTTATAGCTAGTTGGACATGAATTCACCGTCCTCTGTGATAAAATAATGTAATGAGTGAGTTTAGTAAATAAACATTTTCAATCAGCTCTACATATTAATCGTTGTTTACTTTTAATTTTCACGTTTTTTAGAGCTTTATGATAACTTTTATATAGATAGGAGACTATGAGCAATCACTTTGTTCCTGTGCTAGAAAAATATCTCACTATAGATGGAAGAATCTGAAATGTCTATCGTAAGACAATTATCTAAGACAATTTACCAACAGGTTTCGGCGTAGTTTTTAAAATCAAGCCAAACTTATAAATACTGTTTATGATGGGGTAGAAGATAAAGTCAACCCAGTGTCAAGTTCATACATTTCATCAAGTCCAATTCATCGAGACCAATCACATCAATTAAATAGAAATACTAGACATTCCGTCGTCAAAACTTAATTTAAATGTAATGAAACTGTACGAGGAATAGCACCAGAACAACGATTATTAGTTTTTTTTTAAATCCAGATATTGGTTTATACATAGAAGATACAAGATCGTAAATTCTCTTCAATGTGCTATAATTATAATGCTATAATAGATGGTTTTTCACATAAGTTAATATTTAATAGTTCCAATATTACTTATAAAACTGTGTAGTCTGAAGATAAAGAATGAGTCAAAGGATGGTAAGAAGTTAGCAGAATCAATTTTAGTAACTGACCATAATTCATGTACCTTAAGATTCAATTTATATTAAAATGCATAAATGCAACATGCACAATGCAATTAACTGTGATTTCAATAAATTATGCTTATGTTAATCATTAGTTGTCCATTACTCGAGCATGACTTACGTGTAGTCTCGTGTAATAATGAAGTTGTCGTCAGCTCAGTGTAATAGTGGGCAACTTATGCCACCGAAATGCGTGACATAAGGGCGAATTTAATTCACGCAGTGCTATAAAATGTTCGATTCGAATATGGTATTCATTATGACTAGGAAACTATCTCGCTTAAACTACCATGAATTATAATTCAGTTCGTAGCCGTATGACTTATAAAATATATTTCATGTCAATCACCGGTTGACTGATAGTTGGTAATAATACCATATTTGTACAAGTGTGATAACTTACTTAGAATTTAGCAGGAACTTACATATTTAATATGACCTTCCTTGCATATATTATTAATTTATTTAAAATAATAAGAATCTGCATTCCCGGAGAAACCTATGATGAAGTTGAGTAGAATCCACAGCAATAAGTAACCAATACATGTTTTAAGAGTGACTTGCTTTAAACTTAAAGCAGAAGGTGATGGTGGATATATTTGCTATACATTCGCTAATTCGTCCATTCCGTCGTGCTATCCATAGAAAAGTAAGGAAAGAGCAGGGTCAAACAATATGGTTATTATTTTGGTTGTCCGGCTTCAGTTTGATGACATAGTGCCCTCTCCATCTACCTCAATGGTTTGCTTTATATCGCAGCTGCGTGCAAAATTTCTCACGGAGTAATTTATATCATTCCGAGAATTTTATTCACTTGAACTCTGATCTTTTATTGAATGTGATGCAATTGTTTTACCTATCATTTTTTCTGTGAAATAGTGACTTAAGATTCAGATATTATCAATCCGTCGCGTTGACATTTCCCTACGTGATGCCATGTTTATTTGAAGTCATGGCTTCAGCTTTTGACTAAGAAAAAAAAATGCTGTCCAAACAGAATGAGTGACTTCCACGTATTTATTTACTGGTTGTCCTTCCCCTCTTGGTGAGATTTGTAAAATGACCTCACCAATTGCAGTCTGGTTGACAGCTTTAAAGATTAAAGGGGGATAATCTCACTTCTCACGTATTCCCGTCATTTTTATTAATTTTCTTTCATAATTTACGGACATATGCTTAGATACGGTTTTGTTTTTTCTATTCATAGTGATACCTCTCGATTTCTTTTCTTTATCCAATAATCTTTATTGCAACCAGTTCCTTGTATCAGCATTATGAATTCTATTTTCTTCCCACATTCATGTGTTTTTTTTCTCCCGGATAGACTATATGATCACTGGACAGCACTCAAGATATCTCACATTAAGGTGTGGGAAGTTTTATAGAGAAAGAAAGAACGTAAAGAAATTGGCTCGTAAGCAAAGAAAATAGCTGTCTTAGAGGGAATATTTCCAATGTTCCTATGCCCGAGTCAGTAGTGATTATTTTGAGGAGTGATTGCTCACCATATGTAAAAAATGAGGCTATTTCATTGGCATTTTGACGGAAAAAATTGGAACTGTTAGTGTGTTCCATCTCTTATCTACCACACCATGTGTCCAGCTATAGCGGAGGCGTTTTTAAGAATTCCCATACCTGCAGATAGTTAATATAGATGATAGCTTACATCTTTTCTTCACCATGGAAATTAGAATAGTCAATAATATTATGTAAAAAGTTCAGATGTCTTACTTCACATGTGTCGTGGACAATTTGTAGAAGAAATAAATACCGACACCGGGTTTCTATCCACCCGGCTTATACCCTTACCTATCCTCTGTGGCGCAAATGGGTCGCCTCCCAAAATATCTAAGCCAATCCATCTACTTTGTGGAAATCAAGCAAGAGAAAATTTCTGCTGAAAGTATTTACGACTAGTTTTCTGGAGTATGATATAATATCAACGATGTTTTTGAGATATAACCACTCCAGGATTAATTTGTGTCAGTACAAATGAGATCACATCATAAATAGAATTTACTGTTTTTTTTTACTGGAAAACCGCGTTTCTTTAAACTCCCGTTATAATAAAGGACATTTTTCCTGGCAATACCAAACAGACACAATATCACGTTATCTCACCAGCAACCCTTTTAATATCTATTAACAAATTCGAGATTAAAGATTCATTTTCACTTATTTTGACTTATAAGGTGAATCTCTCGAAATTAAGATTATTCTTATCGTCATGAATGATTGGGGTAGGGGATTTGGTAATGAAATTCTCACTCCAGAATCCTCACTCCACTCTACGTAAATCCCGCATGTCTGGTGGTAAAATTTGTATCCTCGTCAAAATTATCTTTCTTAAAAAAGAACAACATAAACTTATCAGGATCCTTGCTTTTACCGCTACTTTCATACCGCTTAAAATTGCTTTTAGTTGTTGCATTGCATTAACGTTTTAGCTGAGATAGGTTTATTTCTCGCATACCTTTCAGTAATGAAGCCACATCATTAAATCTTTACTCTATTGTTTGCTCTAGACTTGGTCGGTGGTCAGATTTCAAATTGAATCGTTAACTTAGGAAAGGGTATGCCTATTAATAATTATCGATAGACTACCGATAAAGGTCGATTAAAATGGAAGCAGGAACAGCAACATCTATAATACCCCTTTGTGACACTCCAAGGGGGTTTGTATCGAATATGTGTTGTGGACACCCTACCTCGGCTGCTCAGATGCAAATTTTAAAGACATAAATACCCTTTTACACACAGGCCTATTCCAGGAAACACACTCCTATACTCCTATATAATACATTCCTACCCTTAGTTACGCATTAGATCAATGGCCAAAATAGATAAATACCTTGAAGACTTATCATGAGCAACATAAAACACCCTAAATAATGTCGATTAACAAATGATTAGTATTGGTATTGGGATATTTCTTGCATATGTAATCATCTTTCCAAGATTTACAGCTTTTTCGCATCTTAATGATGTCCACTTGATTATTTGTTATATTAGAATGAAATTGGTCAGTTACACAGATGCATCAAGCCACTTCCCTTATGTCGATGTCCTGGTTTGCGTCCACTCTCCCTGATGTTGACGCACTGGGCGCCTCTCTCCTTATGACTGATCCCGGTCCATGTCAGCTCGGCCTCTATCTGCAGTCTCGCTTCAATGGTCGATGGTACAAGGGATCTCACACTTAACCTGCCTCTCCGCTGCTATTCGTCGCACTCGTCGGTTTTGCTCGCCCGATATCTGTTTGTTCAATACAGTATTTCATTTCCTATATTGTTGGCTTTGTTTTTGTTTTGACCCTCAATTTTTACTCTCCCGCGTTCAATGATGACTTAATTATACTATTCTGTGATTGCATTTCCCTTATTCATCGACCTTGGTGGAGCTCATGTTAAATAGCTGTGACCACCCTAAGATATATTGAGTGGCTACGTTACATTCTTTGTCCTTGCAGGTTCCACTCTTCATGCACAATTTCGTTCTCCAGCTTCGTCCAGCCTCACTTAATCCCTTTTATATTCCCAATGCTCCTTTTTCTCCTTGCCTGCCTATCCAGCACCCTTCCAAAAAAGCGTAAAAATGTCGCAAAACATATGTTATTGCAGAGAAAAGCAAGAGTTCTCATTTCTGCCCTAGGAGAACGGACTTAAGGCACAAATGGAACTAAACCCAAGAGTCCGGCGATATTTTGTGGATTGTTTTATTCGTCGGTCGCGGTCGGTCGGTCGACTCATGATGTTGAAGACCTTTCGCGCGAGTGGATGTATTTTTATACCCGCGGTCACCCTGACCGCGCGGATGACGGCACACTCCGTCGTGTGCCCCAAAGTAATTTTATCCCGTATAATGGAGGAATTTATGATTTCCAGCTCGTCCCCAAAAATGCATCGCCACGGTTGAATTGTAATGGAATATATCTCCTCGGTTGCCGTGGTGACCATTAAATGAGAGCAATTGGAGGGGGCGCATTATTTCATTCTTTTTCTCATTATATTTATTTTTATTTCTACATTTTGGCCTAGGCGGAGGACGGCTGAGGTTAAAGGAGCGTGGACGGATGATGGATGAACATGGGAATGAGAGAGAGAGAGACAGACAGAAAGGGGATGAAAGGAAAAAGATATAAAAGAGGGACGGAATTTCCGGAATGGCCGTTCCTCGGAGTGTTCAGCTGGAATTTTGGGAGCTGCAGAAGTCGAACGGGAGAGAGAGGGGAAAGCGGAAAATTTGGAAAGGTTTTGGCTAGGCATTTTGGGGTTTGGGAGTGGGCGGTAGTCTCGTGGAGTGGACCAAAAGGAGGGACTAGAAGTTGGAGGGACTGCCAGAGTGTGGGTGGGTAAGGAGTTACAAAAAGGTGATAGTGAGATTGCGTGTAAAAAGGAAGGGAAAGCAAAGGAAAACGAAGAAACCGGTGCTCAAAAATGGGGCAGATTACTTGCAAGCTCCATTTTCTGTCATTATTCCTAAAATATCCATCACCTCGGTGGCCCTGAATGTATTTTTTTCAGAGTTCAATGCTGGGCGTTTCTAGCATAAATTGGTTACTTCACGAAATTTTTGGCATTGGTGGTGCTAAATGTGGGAAGGAAAATAATGAAAGCA
This sequence comes from Ceriagrion tenellum, assembly GCA_963169105.1. Classification (NCBI taxonomy): domain Eukaryota; kingdom Metazoa; phylum Arthropoda; class Insecta; order Odonata; family Coenagrionidae; genus Ceriagrion; species Ceriagrion tenellum. The sequence goes on along the minus strand of OY720632.1, from coordinate 91,768,967 downwards.
ATATTCCCTGTGAGACATCGACATCTGAGCGGGGAGATAGTGACAAGACTTGTGGACAAAATGTTATATTTTATTCCATCGGCGACGTTTGGAGTAAGAGAATTGGGTTGTTGTAGGGGCTAGAGTTCTGGCTAACTATACGGACGGCCAGGGTTCAAATCCCTGCAGAGGAGGATGGTTTTCAGAGAAAACCCAATCCCTAGTTTAATGTCATGAGGAGGGCAATTTAGTGCAGAACTCCGCTCGAGATGAGAAAAACTGTGGTCCCCTTGGTGCCTTTGAGTTTGGCTAATGCCGACGCCGGGTTTTTATCCACCCGTCCTCCCATACCTGTCTCCAATGGCGCTAATGACCTTTGCTGTCAGTTGCCTCCCCAAATATCCAATCCAATCCAATCCAGAAGTTTGGAGTACGCGTTTTTCTTACGATATTCTACGTAAAAATCTGCGGACGGTTATGTATTCCGATGGGGTAAAAAATTACGTTAGGTGGGTCAAATTTTACTCTTTCCCACCATCTCCTCTCATTTTAATACGCTCTTCCTTGTAACAGAGCATACCATCATTTCCCTTTCTATGTAACTCCCCATATAACTTCATCCTTAACTTCTGAGTGATAGGTAACTGTGGTCAGTGGTCATCCACCTCTACATACTAATCTGAGAGTCTCCGTATGGTTCGTGGAGCGTGGTTCCACTCTTGCTAAGCGTTGAGTTGTTAATTTTGTGTTTTTGGATGCCTAAGAACTAGATTGTAGTTCAGTTTTACCAAATATGGTATCCAAAAAGGCGCTATCGATGAAGTCAACAGTTAACTGAAGTAAACCGTAGCTCACAATGGCTAAGAGCTCTCGAAGCGCCTTTGCAGATATGCTTTCTGCATCTAAGGTGTCAGAAGAAATATGTCATTCAGATTTCTTTGTCCTTCGATCAATTGAAAGATTAATCAATTTCCGAAAATTGTATTGTTTCAAATATTTTTTGTGCTACTTCTGTAAGGGATGCTATTTATAGCAACTGGATGTACAAGAAAGAAATACGAAGTGTACTTACAAGATTTTACCTAAAGTTTGACTTGCACTCAATTTTTTTCTCACAAAACAGGACAGTGATGCTCTATTTATCGTTTACATAAAATAAACAATAGATCGTTTGTTTTTATTTCATCTTCCTAGCCGATAATATCTGTCACGCTAAGGCATTGAATGGCTAAGAGGTACCTCTATAGGTTGTTCAAGGTGGTTTCTAACACAATGTGATTGAAATCACAGACGCAGAAGATATTAGACACGGATTTAAGTTCAGTAGAAAATTTTGCTTTTTTTCCGTGTACATATTGTTATCATCATGGTAAAAGTATAATTTACCCTATTGGCTGACTATTTCATTAACTTTTGATAACAATCGCGATTAAATTTCGATGTCGAATGAAGCAATCCAGTTAAAATGAGTCAAAAATCAAATATTTTTGCTCCCTTTCTTAAATATACATTTCTTTGTAGACCCAAGTTCTACTGACGCAATGAGTCTGTACTCCGCAATCTCTCTACGAATTACATACTGGCCATGAAAATCTCTCTCTGATTGTTTATATGAGGATATAGATGATCATGCTGGTTGGGGATCAAGGTTATCAGCGTCAGTCCTTGCCAACACAATGCTCAGCTGTGGGACTTTCTCTGCTTACCTTACTGATTTGTCTTTAGGATTATCATGAGAAATTCGTGGTAAATATTTTAATTTTAAAACATTACGGCACGGATTATCCTTTGAAAATTATGTTTAAGATACTTATAACTATATTCCTCTATTTTTAAAATGATTACTGATTTGTGTATAGTACGGCCATTGCAACGCATATTTGTCGTAAAAATAGCTAAAACATATTTATTTGATTGACACAAAACTTTATGCATAGTGAAACTACGATTTTTCGATGGTCTGATTTTGGCTGCGATGTCACCATAAGTTAGTGATCCATTATTGGTTGGGATTTTATTTTTCTCGTTGTCATGAGTAAACGTTTTAGTAAAATTATGCAAAACATTTCCATTAGAAAATTTGATACGAATTTTGAAATTTATTTTCATCGTTTAGGTAATATTTTTTGTTAGTATGTCATCCAATTGATAATAAATCGATTGATCATTTTCTTCACTGCCAAGTCTAATTAGGTCAGTTCTCTGTTGATGAAGGGTTTGTGATTCATAATTTTTTCCACCCAGCTACGGCAAAGGCTATTTTGATGAATGTGCGTTTTCCTAAGCTCCTAAATTTTTTCTCAGTGCTTTTAAATGCGTCCTGTAGAAGCTATTTTACCCTTGTCAGGCCTCATTTAGAATATGCCGCTAGTATATGGGATCCCTACGAGGAAGGTATGATAAAAGAATTAGAGCGCGTGCAAAGGAGATCTGCTAGGTTTGTTAAATGCCGTTATGATAATTGTGTAAGTGTTACGAGTTTAATAGAAGAACTAGGATGAGAATTACTATCAGAACGCAGGTTACAATTTAGGTTAAACCTTTTAAGTAAATTCGAAACCGATTTGTTCACAGATGACGTTAGATATATATTAAGAACCCCTGCGTATTATGCTAGGTTTGACCATATTAACAAGATTAGAGAGATAGATTGTCGTACCGATAGATTTAAAATGTCATTTTTCCCGCGTACCATAAGAGAGAACAATAGGCAACGTAGCAAAAGGGATAGGTAGGTAAAATATAGTTAGAATAGTCTATAGTGCATGATGCATGTAATAACTACCAATAATCCCTTCCTTATTATGTAGATTTTAACCGGTACTATACTGTAGTAACTAATATTCTATTGTAATTACTACTGCAATTACTTGCAATAACTAATAATCTACTGTAGTATTTAATAAACTGTGACCCTATTTTCTAGCATGTCTACCTTATATATCCTACTTACATGGCAATAGTGCATGTTTGGTGATCTTCACCCCCTGCCACACACCCTTGTGGTGGCTCGCAGGGTATTACGTAGATGTAGATGTAAATGAATTTAAAAACCTATTATAAGTTAAACAGTGTCTGTAACCGGAAAAAGTATCGTTATATTAAAATATTTTCTCGTATTTTACGGAATTTCTGTGAAGCTTACTATCTATGTTGTTGACTTAAGTGATTGTTTCACTTCAAAAAATTACTGTGAATTTTAGCAGATGTTGATGTCTAGGATCTTTATACAATTATGTCGTGATTTCATTGAAAATTAAATAACATCATTGCCCAATTAAAACTCTTTACTTACATAAATATGACTCTCTATTTTTCATTTTTAATGATGGAATTCTATCACTTATGTGAAATATTCACCCTTAACGAGGTGAAAGTGTAATACCTTTATCTACTTTCGTCGGTTTTGAAATAATCAGTCTAAATATTTAAATTTTTTAAACGTTAAGTTTTGGAAACCTATTTACTTCATGTTAGTAATTCACTGAGTTATTTAGGGTGGGTATGTCATATATTTTACTTTTCAACCTCCTGGAAGGGTCAAATGTTTGACATCAGACTGAGTTGAAGAATCTTACCGGGTGGATTTGAGATAGTTCTTTTAGTGCATGTATATGAAAGGTGGTCTACACGTCCGATTCGTCAAGTGAAACATTGGTTTGGTGATCGTAAACCAATTGAACCAATGTAAAGGGATTAAGGGGAATTTTTTTTACTCTATAGTCAAGGTTTTGTTATAAGGGATTGTTTAGGATAGATGCGAAAGAATTTTTATGAGTCGACGGAACCTCCTTTTATGCGCCTACTATTTGTTGTTTTTAAATCTGGTTTACTTTTACTTTCACGTAAAACATGCTTCCAACGTTTTATCCGTGAAAATTTATTCCCTTTTTCTTTCCAGTTCTTCTTCCGGGATTCGGCCGCATCGTTGTTTTTCCGACGACGTTTCTCCTCCTCTCCTGGAGGCGTCTTCAAGTCAAAGATGTCATCTTGTCGAGGAGGAGGAAAACGTCGTTAAGGAGGAGGAAAAAGTTGTCGGAAAAATAGCGATGCGGCCGAATTCCAGAAGAAGAAATTGAAAGAATAGCTGCTCGCCGCGGGAACGTTAAACAGAAATTGATTCTCTTTTTGTTTTTTTTTTGCCCTTTTTACATTTTAATTGTGCATGTTTAAGTTCCGGACACAAAATAAATTTATAGTACTTCTTCTTTTCTGTGATATTATTGAACAACTAAGATAACAATTCAGAATATACCCTTACGTTTTTAGTTTTCAGATGTTTTTTCCAATATGCAATATAAAACGTCTTCAAACCATTTATCCTTATCTTTTTCTAAGTTAGATACTCTATTCGAAGGTACAAACCATTTTTCTGGTAAACTCAGGCTTGCAACCATTCTTACTTCCTATTAATTTTTACGTATTGCTCAAAAGTGGTTTTTTTGTTCAGTTTTGTGGCCACCCAGAGATACTAAAGATTCAGTAATAATGCCATTTGAATTATTTGGATTTTATAGTGGCCGAAAGTATTCCACCGTAGGCTATTCATAGTCCCCAAATAAAAACTAAGCTACCGACATAAGGTAAACTCATATATCCCTCTTCATGCTGGTTCCTCTTAACATACCCGGAATATTTTTTAAATGTTTCTCATTCTGCGTGCGATTGCTTCTGGCGATACTCTCCTTTCAGACTTAATTTTATATTCCTCGCGAGTGCTGCTCTGAATTAGACCGCACGGTTTTTCAGTGTGTGTTGAGAGAATTCTGTACGAAAAAAATAGTGTCCTCGTTTCAATACCTTTTCGCTGCCGACAAACAGCTCCGAGTCAAGAGTATTTCCAAGATATTGGTGCAGTTTAAAAAGACTTTATAGACTAAATATTTGAAAATAATAAAAAGTAAGCAATTTTTCCACGTTTTTATGGTTTAAACAAAGGCAACGATCATCGAATCTTCGTTCTCATAATTATCTTCACTCAACAAATTTGGACTTTTATACTGATTGGCTGAATTTCTAACAAGCGCGCTATTATCTTGAATATAGGACACATTTGACCTTTTATATTGTTGTCAACATTAGTCGTTCAATCCTTATATTGGTTGCAGCTCTCCATCCTTCCCTATCTAATGTTAGTTCCCATACTTCCTGGTTGTTCATCTCATGTACTTTCCCTTTTATTTGGTTTGGAAATTCCTGTATCTTCCTCTGGAGAATTCATCCTTTATTTTACCTTTAATTATATTCTTCACAAGCCTGTTGTGTCTTAAGCTGTGTCTAACCCATCCGGTTCTGTTATTGTAAGAGAGCTAATTGGTAGCCTTGGAAAATCAATTATTTGGTGTATGGAGACCTTGAAACATTTTAAGAAACTTTTATTTGGCAGATCTTCCGATACTCTCCCACACGCAGAGGCACAAAAAGAAAGCGAGAACAGACATATTAAATCCAATAATGTATTCCATTCGTGACTACTGCTGGCGTGCGATCGCGTTGATTTGTAGTCTCTCGATCAGATATTTGCTCCTCTCATTGTCCCTCTTCGGTATGATGATTGGTCGCACCCAAGCCGAGAGGTTTTACTTTTTTTTCAAATGTTTCCTTCGAAATAAGAGCCTTCCTAGGTATTCTCTAAACGCTTCGTGAAGGAAACTGCCCGCCAGCTGACCGGATTAGAATTAAAGGCATTGCATGAGGGCCGACGTTGGAATTTTTTTTTAAAAGACTTGCTGGGGAAAAGGTCGCATTTTTCCGAGAGTCACGCAAGCTGCCTGTTGTCTCGTTGCCGCCTTTTTCATCCGGTAGTCACAAGGCTGTTGTTCAGTTTGAGGAGGAAAAAAGGGAGTACGATTTAATTGTATAAACGCCGTAGAATATCCAGCCCGGTATGGCAACGTAGTTGCTCTGTTAGCTTCTCTATTCCTTTTCTGCCTCTATGGCCGGCGAAAAACCTTTTCACTCGACGTGCCTTGTTATTTTATAAGCAACTGCCTCATTAGGGATCGGAAGTCGTAATCCCTTCCCAATACGTATTTTAAGTCTAATTTCTATGATTGATCCCATTTTTTATTAGTCTTCTCATCTTTTTGTTTGTCCCAATAGATTATTCAAAATTGTAATTATATCTCTATTGATCTCAACCCTCTATACACCGATATTTTTGTCCACCATGAGCAGTCATTTCAAATAGTACCCCTTTCTTGGAAGAATCAGGAACTAAAAGTTACGAATAAGAGATATTTAGTTGCCAAACTGTGCAATTGATGTCACAAAGACGTATAGGCGTTAAAAAAACAAATCAGAGACATTAAGACAAAATCCTCTATATATTACCTCTAGGTCTCTCCGCGTAATAAAGGGTTAACATCCTAATCCAATTTTCTATTAAATAGCTAGATAATAGCTACCGTAAGTTAGTATTACGGATGACGTGCTCCTTTATAATTAGATAACTCTAACTTTTTGGTTCACTTTGGGGAAGAAAAACTCGTCCCTGCTCGGGACTCTCGCGTGCCAAATGTTTTCTCGTTTTGACAAATTGGCTTAAATCCGGGGTAGAAATAACCAATACTGAATTAAGGGAAGTAAAATAGTACGTACCTCCTCGAACGGTTTCTTATAGAAAGAACCGACTGAGGAGAGGTGTTAGTGAGGTTTACTCACAACGCTCTCAGGCACTCGCATCTGTTCACCCGAGACTTTGCGAAACCAAGCTGTTCACGAGTTATATATCCAGTAACGACCAACAAAGGATTTGCAGACCCGTAGTTTTTCTCATGGAAACTGAAAACTTACTCAATTGCATTACTGCTCGAGGTTCTTTTTCCAAATTGGGAGTGGAATCATTCATCGTGAGGGGAGAATGTGTGTTTTTCTGATAATTACATTTTTATGGTAATTTTGATGATTTTATATTAATATAAATTTCGATAATTTGGAGGAGTGTTTGCGGCAAAAGTAGGATGGATTGGGTCAGGAATTAGTAGGTAATAAATGAATGTGGGTTAGATGCTACAGTAATGGACACACATGAAAGGAGTGTGCTTCGTTGGTTTGGCCATGTTGAGAAAATGGATGGGAGTCGAATAATGAATCAGATATCTAAGAGTAGAATGAATGCGCGAGAGGTAGAGGTACGTCGTGAAAGTTGTGGTTAAATGTGGTCGAGGAAATTCTTAGGAGGAGGAATATTAGGAGTCTTAAAAACAGGAGTGCGAGTAAGAAGCAGTGAATGGGGGCAAATGAGGAAAAAGAGGTTTGCAAGGATAGGTCAGTATCGAGGAAATTATTGAAGCAGAGTTAAGTGTACAAATATGTATTTATGAGTGAAACTTTGTGACTGTGCCTACCCCGGAAGGGAACGGCGGGATTGATATGTATGTATACATTTCGATGCAATTGCATTAGCAAAACGGTAGGCGACAAAGTCTTGGAGGAACCCAATCAAGTCAATGTAAGCCAACTGTCGATTCAAACCTTTTGCATTAATTAGGCGAGGGGCTCGTCTTTCTCTATTCTTATTCATCTCCTCATGTCTATGGCCTCGCCGTTAGTTGTAATTTACATCTGACCGGTCAATTTCTGCTGAAAGTGTTCTCGTTATTCATTCATTGGAGCTCAATAGTGACAATCTATGGTTGAAGTGTTGATTGTGGCATTCTGGATGACTGATCATTTTAAATTTCATGAATCTTCATTTATTATCGTCTTTGAAAGAACATCACTTTGTTATTGAAATTTTATTTCATTTACAATTTATTGGGATGTCAACGAAGAGATTTTGGGTTTCTCACCGGGTGTCTTTGCGCTTGTTTTGGCTCTAAATTATCGAAGACTGTCTGCCATCGCCTTCTTGGTGAGTCACCCGAGAATACTTTCTCCAGTGTATATGCTGGGAAAAAGTGAAACCTCTCAGTTTATGGTTAAATTATTTACAATTGTTTTTTAAGAGTGGACTAATGGAAGTTATGTTTTACCTTTCAGGTAAGACCAACAGGACCAGAAAGAATATCCCTTCTAGTCACTATTTTCTGTGAGTACCTAATGGATACAGTGCTTAGAAATGTATTGATGTGAACACACTTTAGCTACTGCCAGTAGTTGACTGATATGAACGCTTTAGCAGCAACACATGTTTAAATAATTTTAAGTGGTTCTGCTTACGTTTCTAATCTTAATTGCTAACCTTGAAGACTTTTTTATTTACCAAATGGTTCAGTCATTTTAGGGTGACTATTCACTAGCATGAAAAATGTTGTTCGTCCGTGATTATTTTAAGATTTTCTTTTTACATATATTTAGCGTTTCATTCTATTTATTTACCGGTGTTTTTAATTTAAACCCTCTTATATTAGGATATATATTCCGAAATCTCTTAATATCGTAGGAATTACGATGTTGGTGCATTAATAACCACACAATGATTGTGGGTTCGGTTTTTTAATATTTCGCTCGTAGTCTCTACAGGTATTCATTGGCATATAATCGTGGACTGAATGAACATTAGATTTATGTATGTACTTACATGATAAGGGTTCGTGTATGCGACGCTAGTTTTGCATTTATATTTATTATTTAACTGAGGAGCGCTTATTTGGAGAATGTTAAGAGTGACATCTGTACTTGCTTGTTTTTCTTTTGTCCCTACCACCTAAAAAAACCATTCATTTCTAAAGTTCTCAGTACGGTAAAACAAAATTACCTTGTCAGTACTAGAACAGAAAGGACTTAATCACAGGAGTTGCTGTTTGGTGATTCGCATTTTAATATGTTCTGCATCAGTGAACATATTGGGAAAGTGTAGCCATTAGAAATCAGTGACAATAATATGTTTTAATCCGCACTGTGGGATGAATTAAGGATTAAACGTACGCTAGGACGGTTGATGGCATAACCCCTTACTTACAGCTCACCCTCGAATCCGAACTCGTGCCATCCCTTCGCATGGAGACTCGGATTCACTAGCGAGGGGCTTTTCGTGGCGGTAGGCCCCCCAACGGAACTTGACCGTTTGTAGCTCGTACAAATTAAAATATAAACTTCAAACGTTAGGGTTGGTTTACTCAGGTGAGGTACTTTCGCAAGTTTCTCCTGCAAGAGCTTGTGGGGTATTCCAAACTGACGAAATATTTAGTCGGTAGTTATTGCAGTTCCAATCAGTGGATGCTGTTTACGCTGGAAACAATACGCTTCTGCAAGCGCCCCGACCGGAACCTTTTTGAAAGTTCTGCAGTCGGACTTGCAGAGTCATTGCCAATGCAATTAACTTCGAAAGTCGCTTGCTGTCAGTAACTTCCGCGATTAACTTGCCAGTGTAAATCCAAATGTAAGTTCAATCGTTTTACCAAAAATTTTTTATCGTGTTGTTGATAACAATATGATGGGAGGCCTCCCGGTGAGGGTATTACTAGTGGAGTATTCCAATCTGTCAAAAAAGGTTTTCGTTAGTTAGTGCCGTTCCAGTCAGTGGTTTGCTATTTACACCAACAACAATACGCTTCTACAAGCACCCGGCCGGAACCTTCTTAAAAGTTCTTCAAACGGACTTGATGAAACATTTACCCGTCCAATTAACGTCGAAAATTGCTTGCTGACAGTAACTTGCGCGATTAACTTGCCAGTGTAAACCCAAATTTAGATGCGATTGTTTTACCAAATTTATAGTTTTTCATCGTATTGTATGTAACAATATAGTGCGAGGCTTCCCGCTGTGAAGGAATCCTCGCTGATTACTGTCTCTCCAACGAAGAATCTTGCTCATGCTCGGAATAGAGGGAGAACCGTCAATATTGGGGTGTAGCGTCAGTTGTCCCCGTGAGATTATGTTTAGCCAATAATTTTTAGTGGAATTGTCAAAGTGGCGAATGTGGTATTTTTCCTCCTCAATGAGTTCAATATTTATGCTTGGCGAAAGAAAACCCCTGTGGTGACAATGCGAGCTCTCGTCTCAGCAACTGGCCAAGGAGTTCGTGAGTTATCGTGTCGCTTTCGTCGTCAGGCCGTTGTAAGTTGGTTGAATAAAAATAAAGACGGAAAAAAAGCGAAAAGAAATTCGCGCTCCGATGGCAGATCGTTAATATCCACACAATCATGCATTTTTATCGATCCCCTTGCGTTGCGAGGAAGAAATATGGGTGCCCTTTCCTCTGGGAAAGAGGTGGAAGTTTTCGGTCTTGCAGAGGGGGAGGGACAGGATTGTGTTGGTTAGGAAAGGGTTTAGAGGTCGTTGTTTTTCCTTCTCTCCCGAGTCCAATGCACGGAATGCGCTCGTTAAAACACGCCACACTCGAAACGTCGATGGTCCCCTCTCGTTCCCTCTTTCCTCCCCTCTTGCTCACGCTGTTGACACGGTCGTGCCAGAGGGAGCAAGAGACCTCAACGGAGTGCGCGAACAGACGGTCGCCATCGATCGAGCACGCCTTCCTCGGCTCGCGAGACGAAATTTCTGCGCGAGGGACATTAACTGGAACGAGCGTATGTGAGCAAAGGCGAATCCGCGCGGCGCGGACGGGTGACTCTCGTCAAATCGGATAAATGACCGAGGGTTGGAGCCATAAGCTTCTAAGAATCGGCTGTTGGGGTCGGTATTTCGATCCCGCTGGAGAACCGCAACCGACAGCGCGTTGCGGCTTAAGGCAGTGTGAGCGAGATAGTTCCCTAATTATAATAGAGACCATATTCGAATTATACGCTTTAATTTCACCAGCTGTAGGACACATGAATTAAATATTGCATTATTGATGGTGCAGCAATATAGTTTTATATGCCAGAAATAATAAGTAGCTAAATGAAAATATCAATATAAGCCTTTAACTTGACTCATTTTTTTCACCCGGTACGTTTGCAACTCCATCAAAATGTTAGGTTTATTGTGATTCCGAAGACTTTACTGCGGTGACAATATGATTAATTTTAAAAAATAGTTGAGAAAACATACCGACTGTACACTGTTGATTTTTTACGTGATCTAGGTGTTAGAAATTCCTCATTTGTTTTATAAGGTCTCTCTGGAGTGCATGCGCGTACCATTTTCCATATAAAAGGGCTGGTATTTTTTGGCAAAAATATTGGAAAGTAATGTGGTAAGGAGCTGAGTTTTTGGTGCTATTGGAAGGGTGAGATATTTTTCTTTGAAACGAGACCAAATTCATTGATTTCTAGGTAAAATGATATTTCGCTCTATAAGGTGGTTGGAGTGATTTTCGTTTATTTCGTGGTGAAACTTTGAATCCGTGAATTTGTTAGTACAATGTGTAGATAACATAGAATAAAAGACATGTTACCGATTTGGTTTCTTGGCAAATTAATGCTATTTAACATGTAGCCTTATGGCAATTGACACATAAAGCAAAATAATTTCATGACACAAGCACAGATTTTCTCCTAAACGCGCAAATGTACCATTCATATTATTACGATGGTTCCTGCCAGATATGAGGTTAGCTTGCCGAATAAAAAAATAGTATTTATATACTGTTTTCGCTTCAATTTCGAATTTCGCTTTTCACTTTTCGCGAGAGACAGGAGGAGCGAGATAGCGCTCCCCGGCACTCTAAGGGTTAAGAGGAGATTGAAATAAGCATATACATGGGACGAAGAACAAAATTTTTTAAGAGTAAGGCTTGTAAACTTAAAAAAATGGACTTCTAATTTGTGATTTAAGTGCCATATTTAACGAATTTGGTGGCTGTGAAGAAGAGATTTAAGAAAATTAATGTGAATATTTGGTTTGCACGAAAGCAATTGAGTAGTCTTATCATCATAGTTTGTATTTGTATGGTGTCTTGATATGCTTTAGTGCGATGTCTCTAATATTGGAATACTGCGCGTTTACTCGCACTGACACTGTTGAACGTTTATCCTACCATGATTTTAAAGGTACAGTTACGTTGGAATGGAATGAGTGCAAGTATGAGTTCCGTAATTTGTAGCGTATTATAGCTAATTGCTTTGCTGATTATTGGCTACCAAGAATTCCAATTCAAGTTTAAACCCATGTTGTAAAACTTATTAACAGAACTAACGTATTATGGGGAGAAATACTGATGGCTTCCCTTAAGATAATATTAAAAAGTTCAGTTTGATATGCCTCGTGATTTTCCTTAATAATTCACCCAAGGTATGGACGGTGCTTTTTTATGAGTGATTAAGTCCCCAGGAGAAATTCGAGTTTTTTACGACTCGGGAGCAAACAGTCTCTCTTTTTTTAAGTTTCTGAATTGATTAGGGTCAAGAGAGGAGAGGATTTTACCGGCTTTGAACACGGAACCTTATCCGGGAACTAAGTATATGCATTTTCTTTCTTGTGAGTTCAGCAATTTGTTCTTAATGAAAGGAGTAAGACGGAATGCGAAATTACTACGCATCAATAGTTCTTCGAAAGGCAAGTGTTTCCTCCCGGCATTACACGTTTTTCTTCTCCTTCATCAGGGAGGTTCAACATTTAATTAACACTCCATTTTTTTTGCCCACACTGGCGGGATTTACGACCTCAAGGTGATATTTTTTTCATCAATTTCTCATCAACCCTCTGATACTCGGACTTGGAAATACTCAACGGGGAAGAGAGAGATAAAGTGGAGAGAGGGAAACAGAGAAAAAAATTGAGGAAATAGAAAGTGAAAGAAAGTGGCAAAGACAAGGGGAGGACATACCGTAGGGATCTACATCCACGAAATATCTTGCAAGCCACCACTAGGGTGTGTGGCATGGGGTGATTCCTCCCCAGGCATGCAACACTCATCCCAGTTCAAATCAGAACCGCGCACGTTTCCCCCGGATTCCAGGCGCAGGCCAAAAGCAGTCAGGATGACAATACGCGGCCAGACCGTAAACCAGGAGAATGATACGTAGAAAAACATGCTACCATGCAGTACACTACTCAAGATACAGCTACTGGTTATTATTATTAATGCGACAACTAAATAGCACTAAAAGTTACTAAATCATACAAGAATATATTATGTTGAAGATTGCTTGTGAGATTAGTAGCTAATATTCATATTAAGATTAAGATGAGCGGGATTAAGATGAGCGCGGTCAGTGAATGAATCCTGGAGGTGGGGGATGGGAGGGGGGGGGCAAATAATATTTTCATACACACACGCAAACCAGTTTTATTCGCGAGATATTCCAAATTATTTTCCCGCTTGACCTTTTTTTTATTCGGCTCGAGTGATTTCTCCAATCTCACGGTTAGCGTTTGTCTTCCCCCTCTACGCTTTCCTACCCTCAACCAACCTCCCCGTGACCATTTAGAAAAACGCCGCCTTCACGGACGACGCGCCCGCTTAGCCCACCTCATCCTTTCACTTTTCCCCGCCCCTGCCACCTCTCGCCCATCCACCCTCCTTCCCATTCCCTCCATCCCCCGTCTCCTGTCTCACCTATAAATCTCCCCTCGCGGACCCCCCAAAAAAGTGAGGGGGTTGCGTTTTATTGGGAGTTTTTCAAAATTTATGCATTTGTTTTATATTTATGACTGTGGTGCGCCCTCTCTCTCTCTCTCCACTTCCTGTCGTGGTTTTCGTCCTTTCCACATCCCACGTGCCTTTAAAAGGCCGCTGGGATGGCACGACGTGCGGCGTCCATCCGGCCGCCCTTTAAAATTCTCGGACTTCGCCCAAGCCTCCTCCCACTCTCTCCCCCCGCCGACAACCCTCTCCTGTTCCGCGTAAATAGTTTAGGTGACCATAAAGGCGGGACTAGCCGGGAGGTTGCAGGTTTTGAGGTCTTGGTCTCGGTGTCTGGAAAGACTGACGAAAAAAATGTTAATTTTAGCAGTCTTTATATTATTTACTTGCCTAAGGTAGGTACCCGTTGAACTTCAACGGGTGTGAAAAACATTGAATTTATTTTATACTATCGATAGCAATCGAAATGCATCGCGCAAAATGTATTTTCTATGGTTTATATGGGTTCTTCTATTTCAATTGATACATTCTGGGCTGATATTCACCATATATCCATATGAGGTTCGGCTTCAACAATGCAATCGGTCGTCAAGGGGACATCGTGCCAAAAACACTTAATTTTCAGCTATTTGAATATTATTTTTTCAAAATTTAAAGCAAATAAATTAAAAAACTAAAATCAACTGCAAGAATAAGAATGTTCATTTATTTTTCTTTCCAAGAGTTTTTTGCGAATTTGTACGACCATTATTTCTAATTTCAATATGCAAAAGAAAAAAGGTCTGCATGCCAGAAAAACGAACCTCACCTGTATTTCTTATGGAAACGCTTCTACTCGTCTGGAGTCTAACCGAAGACCATTAGGTAAACAATAAGTAGCCATAAATATTTCGAGTGACATAATAAAACATGTAACAAAGTTTTACGTCATTTCATGCAGTGTTTTGGAAGTTATAAGTTACCGCACAATCACACATTAATATTTACAGATAAAGAAGAAGAAGAAGATTATCATTACCTTTAATAGTCCTGTGGTGGTGGAATGAATTTGTTTCCTGTCACCCTAAGGGTCGAGGGTTCTAACCTCACTTGGTTATGAATTTTTGCTAAGGTTTTTTTACTAAAATGGGTGAGTTTTTAACCCTCTTAGTGCCACCGAAATTTGGTGGTACCAGAAAAAAATTGCCAGCATGAATTTGGGAGTTTTGTAGCACCTTATGAAAAAAAAGTATGAAGTTAATATTTTAGATATGAATGTAATTTTTTTTATTTTTTGCTAAAAATGAATTAATTGTTGTTTATAATATTCTGATACCTTTTATAAAGGATGAATGTAATTATTACTACAAAATTAGTTTGAAAAATAATTTGTGCTCGAGCCGATATATCGGCTCATGGCACTTTTCGCCTGTGGAGCAAAAGCCGATATATCGGCCTGTGGCACTAAGAGGGTTAAATAAAATCCGTACTTAATACTCGGGAGTATGAACCTCGGGGTCTTTGGAGACCAGAGAAATACATTTTCCGAAATAATTATCTCAATTGTTTTTTGCAGTAATTGATACTTCACCTATACCAAGAGAATCGTATTTGGAGTTAAATGTACAACAAAATTATACCTAAATTCATACTTTAGGTATCTTCGGACTGTATAACACTGATATTTTTCTGAAACCCTGCTCCGTACTCTACGTTCCGTAACTTTTATCATCGTTATGACGGGACATTACCAAGTTCACACAAATTCAACTCACTTAGCACGCCACTGTAATACATGTTAGGTGTTTTCAAGGTCTATAGAACTTTATTTCCAGTTTTCTCGTTGTTTCTCCGCTATTCACGTTGTAGTTTTCCTCTGCAATAAATTTGGGATAGAGATTTTGACTACGTGTGGCTCTGGTTATTCTGAAATGAGAGATGGAATATTTTTAAGTAAAAATTATATTTTCGCAAAATTTATCCGCCAAGAAAAGGAAGAAGATGCTTTTGAGGACGTTGGAAGTAATTGTGATTTTGGACCAGGTAATGTCGAAATTGAAGTAGGTAATGTTGTGGACGAAATTGACTGAGATGTGATCTCTGTGTGTTAAATGTGTAATTAAGTGTATTATTTCTGAAGCATAATATATTTACACTTTTTTGTGTAAATCTTCTCCCCACTTTGTTGCATGGTAGTGAAACATGGGTATGTCAGGATAGACATAAGAGTAGACAAACGCCGTGGGTATTAGCTATCTGAGTGTTATGAGTGTTTGCGGCTAAAGTAGAATGGGTAGGGTGAGGAATGAGTGGGTAATAAATAAATGTGGGTTAGATGCTCCAGTAATGGACACATATGAAAGGAGTGCGCTTCGTTGGTTTGGCCATGTTGAGGAAATGGATGAGAGTCGAATAATGAAACAGATATCTAAGAGTGAAATGACTGGCGCGAGAGGTAGAGGTAGGCCGAGAAAGTTGTGGTTGAATGTGGTCGAGGAAATTCTTAGGAGGAGGAAAATTAGGAGTCTTAAAAACAGGAGGGCGAGTATGAAGCAGTGAATGGGGGAAAATGAGGCAAAAGAGGTTTGCAAGGATAGGTCAGTGTGGAGGAAATAATCGAAGCAGAGTTAGGTGTAATAATGTGAATTTATGAGTGAAACTTTGTGACTGTGCTTACCCTGGAAGGGAACGGCGTGATTGGTATGTATGGTTATGTGTAAGTTATTATCCTTATTCTCTATTCATTCATTTCTTACTGGGGTAGTGAATATTGATACTAGAAATCGAATTGAATAGTCTGGGTCCTCAGGGACGAAGTCAGTGAGGTCAGTACCAGGAGTGTAAAAAAGCACATATCGCGTATTTAATTTAAACACAAGAAATATTAAACAAATAACATAACTGTCACCGTAGTCACAAGTTACAATACAAAGAGGGACAATAAATAACTATATTAAAATACAACTTCTTGTGTCATGGATTACAAATTCAACAATTTGTAATCTATGTCACAAGCTCAGGGCATGGTGGTGGGAGCTCGTCCGCTGTACCTGCTAAAATTCCGAATATAATGCCCCTGGCCTTGGTGGTGACGGAGTAAAATCTTTGCTTTCTAAACGCCTGATTTCATAAAGTTTATTATGGTCGAGTGAAATTAATGATGATAGTTTCCATTCCTTGCTCCCCAGCGTGGTGGCAGTACGGTGGAAGTGAACGTCTTCAGCGATAAACGACCCCTACCTACTTCCACCATGTTTTGATAGCACTATAATGATCATATCTGGCACCAAATCTTCCAAATTTGGTAGTCTGGTAGCTTGGTAGCTTTAGAACTGGTGTGCTGACAACCAATATCCTATTATCATGCGTAGGGGAGACCGGGGCACGTTTACGCGGATTTTTTATATTATTTTTCACATTTTTTTGTCTGCTCTTTTAAAGTATACATTTTTTAACGTTATAGACCAGTTATCAGGCTATAATGTTTCAAAAATATTTTTTACAATATCTCATATATAACTGTGAAAATTAAACTTATTCACTCTCATGTCGGGTGCGTAAACGTACCCCGGGTACGGGGCATATTTACGCATCCACTGGGGCACGTTTACGCACTAGTAAACAGCTGGGATTAAATTACATTACTAATAAATAATGCTTGAATGTAGATAAATTTGATAAAAACTTTATTAGTGGTACATAAAACTATTTTTAGAAGAACAACATATTAAAGCATTACGCAACTTATTCGGCATCTGCATCATCACTATTGCAGTTTATGCACACAAAAAACAAATTGTTCCCTGTGGCGCAATCCTTGTGCATCATTTGCATCGCGTGCACTGCACCCATTCTTGCCTACTTTTGCTACATTTGTATCATTGCACGCAATAAATACAGACACAATCCTCATCCTCATCTTCTGAGTCATCATTGATTGGTTGTTTTATTTGTATTGGTAGGATCTTGCCTTTTGTCTTAGTTACTTTATTTTTGGTTTTGTTGCCTTTGTTTTAAAAGCATTAGACACACAAAGCAATTTTTTTTCCTTCTTAGTTTTTTTTAGCTTTTTTTTCTCCTGCTCTTTTCTGAGGGATTCTTTGATTGGTGTATCGGTAAGGATGGCAGACTTCCTTTTTATTTTTCCTTTTTTTTGGTGTCAAGCCTTGGTCTTTTTTTCAAAAGGCCTTATTTGTTCAGGGGTCGGAAGTATCCTGTGTTGACGTAGAAGGCCTAGGACACTCATTTAAGGACCTATCTCGATAATCAATTGGCACGAAATAAGTATATACAGCTGGGACACATTTACGCAGTGCGTAAATGTGCCCCGAAGAGAATGCGTAAACGTGCCCCACCACCACATTTGAAATTATTTTTACACTAGCATTTATAACCTTAGAAGTTTCAGTTCAATTACACACAGGCTTAAATAAAGATAAAATATTGTTTATAAACATATATATATATATATATATATCTGCCGTTAAATATAAAAGGTTAACTCACTACATGCTTCGAAAGTCATATATCAAAATTTACTTACCTTGAGAAAAAACAGAAGAATCTTCTTTGCGCAAAAACGAAAGCTGGTATGGCGCCCAAAGTTGTGTGAATGCGAGGGATAGGTAGCAGCACAATACTGTCATGACTGGTGGCGCTCTAACTGTTACAGATTTTGTGGAAAGTACCTTGCGTAAACATGCCCCGTGCGTAAACGTGCCCCGGTCTCCCCTATTCAACGTAATGTGATGCGGTTATTTCACCGAGTCCTTGATAATATTCTGCGAAACGCGGACAAAGATACATGTTGTTGAATTTGAAATGTTTAAAAAGCGTAACAAGAGTGCTGTATGTAAACAGTTGGGTCAGGAAGTTTAGAGTTCCCATAAATCACCGTTCAGGGGTGGTACAGTAGTTTTCCACATTGCCTGCGCTCACTCAGTCGTTATTTTTCAATTGCGCTCATGAGAGCGGTAACGTGATCAACTTTCTTAAACTTTTTTAGGTTTTGTAAATCACTAGTTTTGTTTGTTGATGTGCGTTCATTGGACGTCAACTGTGGGTATAGATATTCAGTAGTGGTTTGAGTTTTAGGTAGCGATGATTAGGAACCTACTACGCAAAATAAGGAGCCACGATGCCATCTTGGAAATCGCGTATTCAAGTTCTAGAAAAATGAAAAGGTTATTTTTGTTTCATATTAGCTGACTAATGTTCCGTGATAATGTTCAATGGTTGTTCTTATGAAATAGAAGTTGGTGTATAATTGGAAGG
Source organism: Ceriagrion tenellum (assembly GCA_963169105.1). Taxonomy (NCBI): domain Eukaryota; kingdom Metazoa; phylum Arthropoda; class Insecta; order Odonata; family Coenagrionidae; genus Ceriagrion; species Ceriagrion tenellum. The sequence goes on along the minus strand of OY720632.1, from coordinate 91,750,323 downwards.
TGCATCGTTTACGCAAGTAAAGCCAATTCATAATCATGGTTTAATTAAAGTCATTGATATGAATTCCTAGTAGGAAATGCGTAAACAGTATTTGCTGCCCCTCTGTTGCAACTGAATAGCAACAATTGCCGGAGACGTATTAGGAAACTTTATGGAATCATGCAGCTAGGTGGAATCATGATAGCTTTTGTCATTGATTCAATTCTTCAGTACCGAAAAATCTGCCATGAAATCAAACAAAATATGATAAAATATGTTCAATGAAGTGGATTGGTTGTACTTGACCGGATTTTACTCTATTTACCCTCTTCGGATCAAAGAGACGTGAAAAATAATATCTCAATTGGTCGTAAATATCCCCATGTTATAGTGATTAAAACATATTTCAGTTAGCTTGTACCTCCAGTTTTTCTACAGTTTAGATTCCTTTTTACTTTCATTCCCGCATTTACCTAATTATTCTACGCACAAATTCGAGTATCACAAATTTTGTTTTCTCTCGTCGCAATTGTTTCCTTCATTTGATTATTATTTTTGGGTTTATAGTCCAACACAATTGGTGATTGGAAATTAAAATTTTCGCTTACGGTCATTTTTGCACGACCTCGGCTGCAAAATTTACGTATGATTTGTCGCGATAGTGATGTTCCAGCTCGGTGGCCGAGATAAACCGTTGTAGATCAAGTTGACGAGAGCCCAAAGTGCCAAGTAGTGATCAACTTCCAAATTTCTGATTTCGATACTTAATTTAAATTTAGGGAGTAAATTTTTTTATTTTCTATCAAATGAACTCATTTTAAAATATTTTAAATACTAGTTGAATGAAAACACTAAATCAATGTTCAGTCAAAGGTGGTAAAAACTATCCAACTTAGAAGATCAAGCCAATATTGCGAGGAATTGAACGTCATGGCTGGAGCAAGAGATGAGTTATTTTCTATCAGAAATATTTAATTATTAGAGAGGATTTAATGGTAACATTTACGAAAAATTTAATGTTACCATTAAATCCTCTGAAAAAATGGAATACCACAAAGTTACCAAGGAACTTGTATTTCTTATTTAATTAATACCCGGGAATCACTGCAGTAAAATGACCTGATTATGATGTGGGACACACATATTGCTTTTAAGTTGCCCGTCTTTGAAAAAACTCGTGTATATTTTTGTGTATCCATGAATTATTTTATGGATTATAGTTTCAACTGGCTATTTAAGAGTTGAGACCCCGTTTTAAATGAACTTATTACCAAATGCGAGAAGTATTTAATTGTTTTTAAATATGCAGTTCGACAAAATAGCGATTAACCACGACCAATCGGTATTCTTGGTCACCGTTTCTCCAATAGAGGTACGTTTTCTTTTTCACTGGATCCCCACCCGGATCTAATATTTCTTTTAAGTCCCAGTCCTTCCTCCCGTGTTGAGATTTTTTGTCTTCTCCGTTCCTAACCTCAACCCAACGTTCTTTTTACTCGTCCCTTCATTCACCCAGGGGTGGGAGAAACCGAGTCAGTTTTTCGCACAAAGCCTACTCGTCCCCGACCCTTAGTCTCACTTTATTTATACACCAAATAAATTTTGCCCCCACGAACCGCAATGTCGACGTGAGACACTGTCCTTTTTCACGTGCGCTCTTCTTTGCGTTGCCCCTGCTGTGGGATTCCCCTGAATTACAATGTGTGAAAATCTATTGCTCCAGGATTGGTATTACCCGAAGAAACCGGACTGTACGAATAGTCAAGGTACGTATTTCAATCTGCAGAGGCCGTTGTATACGGCAAACTATCCTGCGAATAGCCGTTCGAGAATTAATTCGCGGATGAGTTGGATTGATGACCTGGAAGATCCTCTGTTTTACACGGTGAATTGGTTTCGTGATTTTTCTGCTCTAAAAGCATTCACATTGGTAAGCCTATTGGCTGTACACATAAGGTCACGAGAAATATTCGACTAATTTTGGACAAAATTTTGGTGGTATAGGTCAGCGAGTGTAGAAATCTGAGCATTAGTTAATCCAAGCGGCCATGTTGCAAGTCGCGACGTGTCGTGCCTTCGTACCATGCGGTTTTACTCGCAGTTATGCATTTTAAAAAATGTTCTAATATCAGGAAGCATGTTTTAATATCGAGATCAAATGACCACACGCATAATTTTTCAGTTGTGGAGCCATCATAAAGAGGACGCCACATCAAAATGGTAAATTTAATATCTGGAAAAATTATGCTAAACTGACTAATCGGATGGTATTAGGACAAAAATGACTACATTTCTAAGTAAAATTTTTAATGAATATCATATCAAAGCAACTGTTGTTTGTAAGAAAAAATTATCGCCAAAAAATCGTCCTATTTCTGAAACTGGAGACCGTGCTCTTATCTCTGTGTCCAGATGAGCGAGGCCCGTTCATGACTATAGGCCGCGTCTCAATAGACATTAAATAATTTGTCTTTTTAGTAGACAAAAACCGGGAATATGGCTATTAAAATATTCCATTATTCGGACAGAAGTTAGAGTGCTGAAACGACGGCTGAGAGTAATAGCCGTGTTTATACTTTTAAATAGGAAGTGCAAGACAGCGACTGTCCCTCCGCGGTAATATCATCCACTATCCGGATAAGGATGCGCCGCTTGGAAATTGGTATAGAAGATTTCCGCATGCAAAGAAACTATTCCTTTTACTCCGACTCATTATGTTGTGAAGCATAACTAGCGAGTAAACGCTCCACTATGTCTAATGGCATTTTATTTCCTTCGACGAAGTTTAATATTTTTTAAATCACTGCTGTGAAGGGAAATATTATCATCAATTATATGAAACTTTGAAGAATAAGAAGGAAAAAGACGCTAATGGTTTACTCTGACTTACAATTAACCTATTGCAAACAAATAGAATGGTATTCCACCTTTCTTAGGGTCCCATAGTTTCAGCCTTAACTGTGTAAAACTTTTCCATACTCCGGAATTAACAAAACTTTTTAAGTTTTACTTAGAGTATTTATGGTACGACCGGTTTCGTCGAATTGTCGACATAATCAGGTCTGGGGGGCTATTCTGTTTCTATATACGCTATCATAATTCGGTGATATAATAGCGTTTGCTGTCGCTAGCGAGGCGCCGCGCGCGATTCTGTTTCTTCTGACGTCACGACCATTGCGACAATACGATAAATAAGCGTTGCAAATGTGAACTTGGCGCGAGAACCGAAAAACAGATTCGCTTTGTGGCGGTGCTACTCTCTATTTTACCGTATGGACGCAGCGCTATGGCGTTATGAAGAAACAGAATCGCACCCCTGGTGATGTCGATTATTAATTCCTGAGCACTTTCTTACGGTGTCTATTTGGTTCAATTATTAGTGCCAATCTTACGAAGAAATTAGCTTTGTAAAACTTTTCCATGCTCAGAAATTAACAAAAATTTGTAAGTTTTACTAAGAGTATTTATTGGACGACCGGTTTCATCATGCCTGATGATGTCGACTGTTAATGCCTGAGCAATTTCTTACGGTATCTATTTGGTTCGACAATCTTACGAATAAATTCGCTCGCTACTGACGATTTTCAGCTAAAAGGCTATTAATAGGTTCGGGATTTTTGCTAGCAAGTCGTTGTGAACGTAAACAAGCATTTAGGTGTCTCAAATATGCCGTAGCAAATTGCTCAGTTGCGCAAATTAAATGGATTTATCAAACTTTTAAATGCATGAAGATTTTCATCGCCGAAGAAAATACGGGGATAAAAATCGTAGAAATGACCACTAGAAAAAATAAGCCAATTGGACTGGTAATCTTCAAGAAATTGGCGATTTATTTCCTTTCATTGTTTTCTTAATCACTTATTAGTGGAGGTCGCTGTTCTTTTAAGTCATTCTAAACGGTAAAACAGTTGGCAAGGAAGCGACAGGAAAAAGTCACTTTCCCTCATATTCTGCCTTATCTGGTATGAAGCGCAACAACATCGAGGTAAGGATGTTGTTGATTGCATTGAGCACAATACACGCTTTTATTTAAGTTGCCAGAATATGTATTTCATGGAGGTAAAGTCTTTTTACTGAGGAACAGTTCTAAAGAGCTAGGAAATAGCGCAACAGGAAGGAAAAATTATCGTCTAATGGAGATCATGCTGACTGGAAGGCAGTGCGGGTAAAGTTGCCGAAACACTGGTATTAACTCAATGAATAGCGCATGGGGAAAATGTCCCGTGTGATGCCGGATTCAACACGCCGCCTTACGCGACCCAAAGCCGTCCTCCCACGCTCTGCCGAACCCACCCTTACCAACTTCCCCCTCCCCCCTCCACATCCCTCTCCCTATTCATCTCCTCCGCCAACCTGTTACTCTTAAATCCCGAGGCAGCGAGTCCTTTAACCCCTAGCGCGATCTCCCTCGCTCTCCTTCAAGCGCTTTAAATTAGCCGCAGTGCTGATCAATATTTCGTTTGCAACTAACCTCCCCAAGGGACTCAAATTGCGTTTGCACGCCGGAAATTCGTGCCATCATCCTTGCCCATGTAAGGAGGGGAATTAAACGCGGTCTTCTGAGGAAGAATAAGAAAAAGAATACGGCAGAAAGACGTGTAGCAAAGGGAAGGTGACTTTTTTCTTCCACCTCAGCCAAAGCTTGGAACCGAGAAGGTAGCAATTCATTAAAAAACATCGAGCTCCCTATCTAGCGCCTGTGAACCTTGGACGATAACAGCAACATAGAACGTTCCCCGTTTAGCTGGCGACTTTTGCGCTGTTGCCAAGCCTTCTTTCGGTGCAATCATCTCTACGCCACGCTAGCAACAATTTCAAACATCTCGCTAAATTTAAGTTAGTTACTTTAGGACAAAAAATTTGCGGTAAAACAAATATGAAAATTTTTTAGATGCGCAGTTAGTACGTTGCGTAGCATTGGTTGAAGTTTCTCCTGTAATTGGTATCATTACCCCTCCGGCATTATGAGAATTAATCCTTAAAAGAACAAGAGCATACACAACAAAATCAAGGTTGAATACTCCAAAAAACAATTGAGATTGGAATCAACGATATTGATATGCTGCAGTAGATTGATGATGAAATGGATGTGGAGGACCATTGATGAAGTTGTGAAAGAGATGTCTGGGGAGAGAAGACGCCTGATAAAAAAATGCAAATTTCAAGAATTTTGAAACACAGCAGCTTCATGAATTACGGTATCAAAAGGTTGAAGACATGGATTACCTAGTGAGACTAAGGATGCAATAAATTAGGCAAATGTTTGAGATTCAAAATGAAGATTTGCGTGGACATATAGGGGTTTACTCAAAAGAGAGTGGAGTGAAGAGCTGTATTTAACTAATATTTGCATCATCATAATCACCACAATTGCATCATGCATAATAACCATCAATGTTTCGTGTTACTTCTACTAAGAATGTGACCGAAGACGATAATAAAATGATAAAAATGGAGGGATTGCCGAAAAAAGATTAGCTACGGAGAGAAGTGGAGGACAGAGTGTTGAATGCATTAGTTTCTGACGTAGGTTTTCGCGGCGTTCAGGTTCGCATTTAGGCAGGTTTCCGGGTTTCGTCCGCGTTGGCATCATTCTTGATGGAAGGCTTCAGTCTGGCCTGAGGACGCCTACGGCATAGTAGACGAAACGTCGCCATCAAGAATGATTCCAACGCGGACGAAACCCGGTAACCTGTCTAACTGCGTGTTGAATTTGCGCCTTGCATATTATTAGGAACAAGTTTGTTGGACTAATGGCTCTTTTACGCGACACCTCGATCGCCACTGAAATCAACACTGAACTCAGCGCCAATTACACGGAACCAATTTTGGAACTTAAATAATATCGAATGCCTTACACTTTGTTGTGAGTTGTTGCTCACACTTTTCCGGTATCAGTGCGTATTGGCCCTGTCCGGAGATTTTCTTAACTACACAAACCTAATTATAGTACGTCATATTGCTTTGATACATGTAATTTATGGCTTACCTACAAAACATTATTTACAAGTTAAATTTAGTTCTGCGAGTCTCAAGAGCGCATTTTATCCCTTATATTTCCAGCTATTACTAATAAATATTTTTGGACGATTCGATCTGTACCACTGGTATAATATTGAAACGCTCTACTCGATGAGGGTTAGTGATAGTTCGTTAGGTCCATGTGATGGGTGGGAAATAAGTTACGTACTTATTATTTCTTTTCACTGCTGAATCAATCGAATTCGATTCCTCTATTGGAAATAATAAAACTCATTACCCAGTAATATTGTAATTTTTAGACCTTTCTATAAAGATTTCAGTTCGGTTTTCAACAATACAGTGATTTTGCTAAAAAAGCATTTCTTGAATGAGTCTTTTTTGTAAAAAAAATCTAAATTATAGCATATATTTCCATTCTAAAAGCTCGTTGGAAAGCTACAATGTGTTAGAAGAATTAATAAAGAATGTCAGCAATGGAATGTATCGGGAAGATTGCGGGGGATGTCGAAAGTTGAAGTGAGAAACCAGAGTTGCAGAAAGAAAACGTATTTCGAGAAGTTGAAGAGAGAACGATGTGTAAGACGAGAAGGAACGGTTCCACGGCCGATAGTATTACCAATTTTTTTCTCTCCTTCTCGTGACCTGGTTAATTTCGGTCCGAATTCGAGACGCGTTGTTCAGGTTCCTCGTTTGATGTCGCGCTGTTAAAAAACCGTTTCTCGGATTTCACGAAGTGGATATCGATGTCACAATGTCGACGTGCTTGTATCGGCGTCTTGAAGTTGGTAGTTTCGGCCCTTCAATTTTTTTCGATTTACCCTCGTAAACGGGCGACTTCGGAACCATCTCCCACCCCATCCCTATCTAGTATTCCAGAAGCGTCTGCCTTTCACCCCTCGGCTATTTCTTTCCAATTTTCATTCGGAAGACGACCAGAAGAAGGCTGGATAGCCGTGCCTTATGCGACAGAGTCGTGGAAATTTACCGTCCACCCTCTCTCTTTCCCTCGTGTGTTCAGGTACTTTGGGTGTGTTTTTTCTTGCGGCCCATTCCCGTTTCAATCTGATCCAAGCGCTATATTCTTTTCTGAACGCTCGCGAAGACATTTAAGTCCTTAAATTTTATCCGGAAGTCCTCGGGAAAATTCCAGTTACGTAAGGGGTATATCCGCGACGCACGTGTATTCTAATGCACGAACCTCGAATCTTAGGCTGGCATTAATCTTTTTGTTTGAATGATTCCACATCTGCTCGAAAAACAGAAGTTTCGTGATTCCATTTTCAGGCACAACTTTTAATGTTTTTCCTTTTGTAAGGAGGCCTGCACATCTGTCCGCGTCCACGTCCACGTCCGCCTACGCTCTTTTAACGCGGTCTTTTTTATTTTGGAGTTTCCCATTCCTTTTCTCAACCCCGTCGTTGCTCGATCCATTTAATGTATTTCAGTCCCATTTCGCCCTCATGTTCTACCCCCAACGGTCTTTCTATATTCTGTCGCCATTTCTCTGCCTCGTCCACCGTCCAATTCCAGCGAAACTGGTCACTGGCGATCACCACCCCCAATCTCCCCCATAAGCCCTCCCCCCTCCTCCGCGCCCACACCCTTCCTCTCCCGTCGGCAATTGCGTTGACCCCTTTATAAACTCGCCACCTGATGCGCTGGGACGAGCCCATCCCCAATTCGGCTTACGAGTTTCCGACACGCAATATTGCTCACACAGCGATGATAAAAAATAATGGAAATGTGTCGCTGCTCACTAAATTGTTGGTCAATCACGTTCGTTGTATTTTATGAAATTATTTCACGGTCATGATTTTCGCTAATAAAATTACTTTAATGTCAGAATCTGTGGATAAATGATTTGAAACAGCTCGAGATTTTAAAATGATGTGGTGACTTATCGTGTAAATGAATGCTTGCTCCCTCAAAATTCCCCTATCTCATCAGCCATTGTATAACCTTCCCCTTCTCCAAAATTTGTCCTCTCATACAAATGCCCCCCCCCTCCCCTTTCCCTCTACTGATAGTATATATAAGGGAATGAGATACTTGTAAAATCACCTGAAGGTGATGCTTATCCATCGAAATCCGGGTCGTGTGGAAGTTGGAAATATTTTGTGGTCTGTGAAAGTTTCAAGTTAATAAATTTGGATATTCACCCATTTATCATTTCCAGAACTTCCTCACAAATGCAATTCCCTTCCCGTATGTTCGTGATGCGTTTGTTGCGTCATAAATTTACTATCATCGTGGAATTGTGCTATGATATTGAAATAAGATAAATTACATACAATGTTTCGAGAATTGTTCCTAGTTCTTGAAAAACTAAATCTTGTCTAGAGATATGCCGCGTCTACACTGACCACTCAAGTGAGCACTTAATTGTACCTTTCACTTAAGTTCACCTGGTATACGCCCTGTAATTACTTAAGTGACGGGTCTACATATTTGGAATAGGGGGACTCCTAATTAAGTAGACTAGGGTGATATGAACAGTGTTCCATCGAGGTGGTCGAGGCCTCGTCATTGATTGAGGAGTTTCGATGGTCAAACGCATCATACTTGTGTTTACATTATTTATATGAGTTGAGTTTTTATGTTCGTGTTTTTCTTCGAATTTCATTAGTTTTTTGCTGCTATGCGTGTTTAGAAATCACTAAAATATACTTAAACACTCACGGGATGCTAATTTCTTTCCATGAACACTAGCTGGGGCTACGGTAGATTTAATATCTGCGTGTAGACACTCATCTTTATATAAGTGATGCTTTTAAGTAAACCCTAGTTAGGGTTAGGTTTACGTAAACCCTAGTCATAGGTTTTTTAAGAATATAAAATTTAGCATTTTTCGCGTCATGTCTAACTGGAAAGAATAAGGCGTAGGCTATACGAGGTTTGTTTCATTATACCACCTCCAATTATTTTTACAGGCCGTTTGAAAACAATTGATGCTGAATTGGTGAAAAGACCGCAAGATAAGTTGTATTTTTACACGAGAGAGACTCCAAATTTTGTTTTTGCCCTTATTTTCTACATAACGGGTTCTGTTGTTTCAATTTACAGTAATTTTGATTGGTTGATGGAAGAGCTTAAAAAAAATGGAAAAATTTCTTTCATAATCTGTGCATGTCTGCAAAAGGACTTAGTAATAGCAGAAAAGAGTATTGAGTACAGAAATCCAATTTAGGATAAATTTTCAATCATTGCATGTACAAATGATCTTATCGAAGCCACTCGCACGGGTGCATATACACCAAGGATTTAAATTCAACCTGAAAAAATCACTTAACTTGAGCGAGATATTTCAAGTTTTTTTTGTATGTACACCCGTGACAATGACTTCGTACCTCATCATTTGTAAAACCTATGATTGGAAATTCGTCGAGTTCGTCGCTATGTAAACGACAATGTTGGGTTTATTCATCGCGGCAGTGACTTTGTAAGCACAAATATCGTCTCACGTGTCACATAATGGACTTTTAAAACTTTCCGTGCTGGGATTTAAATTGAATGTCCTCTCAGAAAAGTTGAGGACTTCACTCTTTTGCCTAGATTGTGAAAAAAGACTGTTATAAATCTAGGCTAATGAACGTTTGTTTACTATTAAAAATTATTTTGGCACTTTTTGGTCATATGAATGACCACAGAAAGACTGCTGCTATAAAGTTACGTCCAGCTGGCGATATATACTGACGTTTGAGTCGACGTTTGAGTACGCCCGTCGTCATTATCAGAAAATATCGGAGGACGTACCATTACGTCCATAGCACTCAGAATGTAAACACGAACACCTAGTTCGCTTTAACCCCCATCGAAATCCATCTTTAAGGAAATGTTTAGAATGGGATGAATAAAAAAATATAGCTCTACTTTATAGATCTTCAGCACTTTGAAAATAATTGAAAGTAACGCGGTAGTTATCGAAGTAGCGAAGAATGTGTATGTATAACAACTGGCACGAATCATTGTACATTCCACTCCCAGCTGCGGGCATCTTTTTCAGACGTCTTTTTCTCGTTCGCAAAGAAGTGATTCCCCCATTCAAAGCCCGCTAATCGGATCTCACGATTGGATATCCGCACGGGCGCTCACACGGGAGAATGGTCGGCGTCAACGACGGAATCAGCACAATGACAGGCGACGGAAGCATAACCTGCGACAGGAAACGGCAGTCTATACAGAAATTTCGATTCAGAAAAGTCTGACACCGGGAAGAGGAAGAGCAGTTTGTTAGTTATTTGATTTAGCACAGAAACTGCTGAGATCTTTCGCCCATTAAAGGATTGGTGGAAAAGGGCGGATTAGAAAGTATTCCCCGGAAATGTCAACGCAACATAATGAGTCGTGAAGGAGACGTACTGACCTCTCTTGAATGTTTGCCTGGAAAATGCAAGATTCTTTGAAAAAAGTAGTTGTATGCGATTGGGAGACCCATCGAAATCCCAGGTCAGTTGTTGGCTGGTTTAGATTATGATGGCTGGAATGCTTATCTTAAGACATTAAGTGCACATTTTAATACCTTTTCGAGTTAGTCTAAAAAATATTCTTGGAAAAAATCCTAATTGGGCCGGAAACCGAACTACGGGGCTTAAACCTCGTCGAGTCCATACGCTGTCCCAAATCTATATGGCCCTATGATATTGGGTTGAATATTCTTACGAATATTATTCTACTCGTATGTGTATTTTTAGCGGAATAGTTTCCTCCAGTACGTGAATAAGTGTGAAAACCTGAAAAGCAAATCCGATTAAACATTTATTTGTACGAAAATTGAAGCTAATTTGCTCTCCCAGTGAAAAAGCTCAGATTAACTAACGTAATTAACAAAATCTGAACTCTCAGTTAACGCCTGGTTTACGAAAAGGCTACGTCATCCTGAAGCTATGGTAAACGAGAGATTATTAAATCGGGTCTAAGTGCGCTTTTTCAGGAAGCGCGAGTAGCATAGTGGTGTGCCTGATTTGGTACGTGCAAGCTAGAGGTCTGTCCTTGGGTTACTGGTACAGGTGTATCAATTCTCTTCGCATTTAATAAAGGGATGTTCTTCGAAAATATCTCCATCACTGCTGCGATTTGATTAGGCGTCTTTGGAATGAGGAGTCATTGCTGCAGCCATGACACCAATGAGATTCACCGCGTAGGTACGGCATTTTTTTCAATTCCTGCGAGAAGTCAGAGTGAGAGATGTGGGTGAGATGTCAGCTGCATGCTAGTTTTTATGGTGTAGGGCGGAGTGATACTGATTAAAACACCTCCCAACTTCAGCGAGGACAACAATTCCGAGGAATCTTATTTTAGTTTCGCGCCGAGAATGGGAGCGAGGGGAAGGAGGTGAAATAAAATCTCATCTTCCGGGTGGGCAGCGGCAGACTGAGAATTTTTTTTCCGGAAAGACGCGACAAGTTGTTCTTGAGTGGGCGAGGACGAGAAAGTATGCACACACAATGTATGCTCGAGAAAGATGAAAGGGATGGGAGGTTGAAAGGAGGATGAAGAGAAAATATGAATGATAAATGAAGGCGGGGGTGTGTAGATTTTGCAGGGGTTAGGAAGAGGAAGTTTGACGACAAATAGGCTCGTCAAAGAGTTTGGAAGAAAAGGGATGCCTTTGCCATTGGCGAATGGGTTGGCTGGTTGGTTACTCGGAGTGGCGGCCGAAAGCTAAGGCCATCAAGGATAGATATATTGGTTTGCAGGGTATTGAATAAAATAAAGCAATAATTGTCTTAATAAGTAAGCGAATTTACGGCAATAGAGTATTTTCTAAAAATTAACTCATTTAAATTTACTGATATCCTGTCCCTATAAAGGGAAAGTGCCACACAGGCAGGGCCCGAACTAGCGGCTCAAGATTTATTGGCGTGACCTATCCTGGCGCCGGCACCTTGGCCAGGAAGAATTACCATGGGCAATGGCGGAAGGTTGGAGAGAAACCCACAGTCGGGATTATATATTATCCTGTAAGTAGCGAAAGGTGCCCAGGGGTCAGACCGGGTTAGCTAGACTGTGTTAGTCGGAATCAAGCTCTGATGGAAAAATCTCCGTCAATGCCTGGGCTCAAACCCGGACCACCTAGGTGAAACCAGCAGCTGCCAAACCACCATACCAACCTGATCCCTTACTACTATTGGCGAGGTAAAAGGAAAAAGAGAGAATTATTTTTGAATGGAAGAGAGAGAGAGAGAGAGGGAGGGAGAGAGAGAGAGAGAGACTCTTTTAGGTCCATTAATTCCATCCAGGGCTTTTTTCGAATAGTTGGACAAGTTGCGCGCATAGCATGAATTAAATGTATGGCGTTTAAACGTGAATGCAAGTGAAAGAAGGATACCTAGCAGGTTTTAAAAATGAAATATTTTAGTCCAGCTGTCCAGATTTTCTCAAGTATTTACAATCCGGGAAACCATGACTTTGCTGTAGTTTTACGTATGCAATGAGGGCCATTCTCACAATTGCAAATAAAAAGTTAACAAAAATGATAAATATACGCACCAATGTTTGTAGAAATTTTTAAGAAATTGGCTTTATCGTCAACTTTTGAACGTATTGCAAAGAACAGTGGTAGAAGAAGGGAAGCGTTACAGAAAACTGCGAGACCTAATAGTCGGAGAAGCTAAATAGTCTACCATGAGATGAAATACGAGGTGCACGTTTGAGTAAATTTTGTAAATAAAATGAGTGGGGTGGGTCGGAATTGATCGAGGAGGAAGATGGGGGGGGATGAGGGAAGGGGTGCGGAAGGCTAGGACCGAGAGGGGGAGGAGGGTGGGAGTGGGTGGGAGAGTGTAGGGGAGGGGAGGATGGGTCGTTAGTGCTCTCTGAAGGAGGTTTCGGAGTGGGATGTAGAACGAACGCAAATAGGTCCACCTGGGCAACGGGGAGCTATTTTTGTTTCTTGCCTCAATGCCTGCCTCTTCCCCCTCCGCCCACCCGCCCTCTTCTCCGTCCTCCCTCCTTCCCATCTCCGTAAGCCCTTCCTTCCTCCCCCACTCCCTTCCTCTCCTCCGAGCACTTCTCATTCCTCTCTCGTTCTCTCTCCCCTCCCCTTCTCCCTACCTCCACCTCTCATCCTCCCCTTATCACCTTATCTCCCTCCTCTCTCTTCCTCGTTGTTATTCTCCTTTCCACTGAGGGGATCTTGGAGGGGTATCCTCTTGTCTGCCCGCGCCGAGTCGACCATCTCCCCGATTTGTGTTTCCACCCTTTTTAAATCGTAGAAACAGGGCTTTTTCATCTCTTGGCATTCGGATTGGTGGGATGGTTTCTCATTCTGAGGGTCATCGGGTTGAAACCTAGCAGTGGCGAAGATTTTCATGGATTCTGTTCGGTCAAATACTCCTCCTAAATGGAGCTTCCACCTCTGGCATCACGTGGTAAACGCGTTTATTGGTGTTCCGTTTAGCTCCTCTGGCGGGTTTTACGTTATCTGCTCGATTATGTTGAATCTTCGTTCCCTTGAAACACGCAGGAGTGAAGTGAACTCGGTGTTTTTAAATTCAAGACGAGAAGGAGAAATTTCTTATTTCTGATTTTAATTGCTGGTGGTGAACTTTTTTCTGGCACTTTACAGTGCGAAACTCTTCATTACTGCTGAAGTTTTGATGAACGAACAGAGGTGACGAAGATGGTGGAATCGAGCGTCAGAAAGACAGCAGCGATAAAGAGTTTGACTCTGTGGGGGGTCCGTGAAGAGTTAGCCATTAGCATACTTCCGGGAGAGAATCAGATCATTTATCTTGGTTCCAATAAGTTCTTGACTATTTTGAAAATTGTGGTGATAATTTTCATAGTTTTTACATCGTTTTGGTCTGGGTTTGATTCCTGTGAGTGGTGGAGATTTTTGAGAGGAATTCCATTCCAGATTTAGTTGCATATTGGAGGGCATTTAAAATGCAGCTCTCCATTTCATTGAATGTAGGTATAACTATGGACCTACTTTATTATCTTTCCTTAAGAGTATTTCAATGCCGTTGCCGGGTTTCTTTCCACCATTTCTAAGTCACCAAAGTAATGATTCCTTTACCAATACGCCGTAGCGTACCTATTCATTCCAAATTACACAATTGACCACGGATGCCTGTCGCTTCCGCTAAAAAAAGTAAATTTCTAGACCTCTACACTGGTGTTCAAACTTAGGGGTTAGTCTAGCTATGAAATTCATGCACAGGCTTAAGTATTGAGTGATCTCAGGGGATTCTACAAAATTTTAAAATCTAACACTTTGGAAGTGATTCCAGCCAGAAAAACCTGGCTTTTGTGAATTGGTTTGAGCTTACTCGTGATACATGTCATTTTCTCTTAAATCACCGGAATAAAATTTTGAAATTTTTATATCTCATGTTTTAGCTATTTTTTGGCAGTATGTTTACCATCTACTGACCATAGTGACAGACAGGTTACTGGCAATGTCCCAGTGATCGTCAATTGGCACGGTTAAAATTCCTCCGTAGCTTTGAAGCTTTGGAACTGGGTCATTTTACCTCAAACACTTTCATGATATGTAGTTTTGGGGAAATATTTTGCAGAATACGAGGTACTTTGCATTTTGCCTTGATACGCATCATTTAAAGTGGTCGTATTCGCGTTGCATTTTATTCATTGGTGGAAGCGTTTGTTTATTTTTTGGAAAATTGGAAATAATTTTGACATGGATTTTTCTTTTTCTTTGTTTATTTATGGATTTGGCCTGGAAAAAATTTAACGACCTGCGTTTGAGACAACAGGTGAACGGGAAGCGGAAAAAAAGTACATGTGATGCAAAACCCCGAGACGATTCGTCAAAATTTCATCAAAATGAGAGCTAAACAATAACATTTTGCAGGAATTATAAGTCATTGCATTTTTATAAATGCTACATCTCTCTTATCTTTAAAATCGGAATGGTACAAATGAGCTAAAGGGAGTTCAATACTATCAGGCATAACCATGTGGGGGTCCATTTTTGAATGAATATTGACAATAGCAACTATGCATCAATCTACAGAATTTTTTATAGGTGCAATTAGTTTCAACGCCTCTGATTCATATTCAGGTACCTTAAGGAGGACTCGTACCTCAGGTACCTCCTTATGGTACCTGAAGGTGACGCAGAAGCATTGAAACTGGTTGAACCAATAAATAACTCCGTGATTTGAAACTTAGTTGGTATTGTCATCATTTATTCAATTAAAGGCAGATAAAATTTTGAGGGCTAAATGAGAGTTATTTTCGTTTTCCAGTAGTTTCACCTTAGTTTATCCTAATCGGTGGTCTTTAGTTACTGACAAAGGCATAGATTGGTAATCGACATTCCGTGGAAAAGGTAGCTAGTGGAGTTCTTCCTACAAAATGAGTTTTATGGGAAATTACAATCTTGTGATCATTTCTGAGGAAATGCGTCATTTTAATGCTTTACGATTCACTTTCAGCCCTTTTATTCTCGGAGATCGTTTCTTCAATTAAATCGTTTGTGTGAGTCCCCCGTACAATACCCCTTTGTCCCAGTCCTCATTTTGGTTTCCTCCGATCCAGTTTTCCCCTTCCCTTTCCATTCTCCTGCCTCCATTCTCTCAGGCGTTCTCCTTCGACTCACAATTCAGCCCTCTTTCACATCTTCGTCCCTCCGTCCCATTCCTTTTCGTCTTCTCTTTGTTCCTTCATTTCCTTCTGCGATTGCCTCCATCGTCCTCCTTTATCCTCCTCTGGTGCCGCCTCTTACCTGTAGGACCCTTCCACGTTCGCCGGCCCGTTACATTCCCTCCCTCCACATCTTTCCTTTTCCTCATAATTGCCTGATTCGACCCTGGATTCGATTTAGTTTCAATATTTACTCATTTCCAAATTCGTTCACCGAGTTTCATGTTTCTGTTTATTTAATCAGACTGATTTTTGTCATGCTAAATTTTGTGGAACTTGCATAACATTGTGAAGTGAAAGCTGAAACTTAGTGATACCACGTAAACTTTATAAACGACCTAGGCTTCGACTTATGAAGTCATCATCTAGATGAAGATGAATCCATAAGTTAAAATCTGTGTTGTTTACTAAATTTATGTGGAATATCTAAGTTACAGCTTTCATTGAACAATGTTTCTGTTTAATTTTCAATGTACTCGTGGTCCCCAGACATAGAGGGAAAAGTACCCAGAGGAAGACCCAAGAATAAGTTCAAGGATCAAGTAAGGAGGATAGCACATAGGAAGATACACCAGGAGGTACGGGAACTAGCATGAAATAGAGAAGGGTGAAGGGCTGCTGTCAACCAATCTTAGGATCAAACTACCAATGATGATCGTGGTCCCTAAGAATAATCCATTAAGTGCTTCTCTTCTCTACTACTCTTTCTCATTTTCTCTCTCTCTCTCTCCCCCCTTCTTGGTGTACTGAAGATCTAACACTGTACTCCCCTCTTCCTGCTTTTGATTCCACTTTTTACGAAATGAATTTCCTCACTTCCCTCTCCTTGCCCGGAGATGCTAACTCCCACATTAGCGGTATCCTTGTCTGGTCTCCGGATTTAACTCATTGTTAATACTTTTTCCAGTAGAAAAATATTGAAATAGAATATTTATTGATTGTTCTAGGGTCATACATTATAAGAACAAAAATGTAATAAGCATAATAATGTGAATTAGTGAACAAAAATGAAAAGTATAAATGGGAAAGACGAATGGCGCAAGGTTTAATAAAAGATTAGTTTTTACGTTGAAATTGTACTATGCAAATGATAAGCCGATTGCATATATGCATGGTAAAGTGCGAAATAAGACATATAATGAAGTTATAAATTCAGCAAACAAGTTCTTCATATAAAGATACAACTACAACATTAAGAATCAGAAGGTTTCATTATAAGATTTCATTTTGAATGTAGAGAGAGAGGGACTATTTTTTCTATTTTGGTAGAAAGTTTATGTAATTTGGTATTAGTCATTCAAAAGTTTTTTTATGGAGTACTGAATAATTTATTGATTCTTGGACTTGAGGTTAGGATTATAAGAATACCCCCTAAATCAAATGACTACCTGGACTTAATGAGCCGAAAATTAGTCAATTTTGCAGTTTTTGGATTAGTTTTGGCAATGAGCTAAGTATTCCGGAATGCTAACGAGGTGTAGTTACTACGAATTTAACGCTTGAAGGCATTGTCAACAATATATCTATTACAATTAATGTGCAGGGAAGAGATAAGCAGTCATTTAATCTATAACTGGCTTATCGCATCTATTAATCCTATCTTACAATTTTTTTCTTGAAACTTTTATTCCTTGGGTTCGTGTATTATTCGTTACTTTTGATGCTCTATGTTTAAATATTAGACATGGCATCATCACTCTTTGCCTGAATTCTATTTATTTTACAATTTTACCTCATTTTTCCTCGTTATCTCCTTAAATTTTATTGTGTTTATCATGTGTTTTTGTCTTGGAATCTTCTGTTTAACCGTTACCATAATAGGTCTTTTTTGGAGAGCCGCTTGGGCTCCTAATTTGTAAACCATGCCTTCTCCAGTTGTCTCATATTTCTTTCTGTCCTTCCCAGTCCAAATTTTGATCCACCGTGCAGGATGGTGCAGTACCTTTGTGTGTGCCTCTCTCACTCAGGCTTCCCTCCTATTCTTCCACTTCTGCATCCTTCACAGAAAGGAAAGGCATTTCATCCCCATTTTTCCTGACTTTCATAGGGGTGTTCAATCACATTTCTCATCATCATCCTCTCCTTTTTCAATTCCAACTAGAGAGGTTACTCTGTAACTTTGTAACGGATGCGAATCGAAAAATAAATTCGGTTGCGAAAGGATTGGATTTCGGAAATTCGGCCGGAAGTAGTTGGGAATTTATCGGAATAGAGAGTTACGAAGTAGACTCTTTTGGGGAATTCCACTCGACTATGACGCAGGTTCTTCTCCAGTGGAAGTGATAGGCCAAAAAGTTACCAAGTAACGCCCACCATCGCCGGTAACTTTAAATCTTTCATGGCATCCGTTTTTTGTCTCTTACTTCTTTAAAAATGCCTCTCTCTCCTTTATTTGTCACTTAGATTTATGCTCTATTTTGATCAAATCTAAAAAATAACTGCATCCGGCTGGATTTTAAGAAGTATTTGTTATGCTAGACAAATAAAATACCTAGTTATCGTCGAAAAACGTATTTAACTGACACTGAACGTTTCACTACCCTGGAATTATACTATGCAAATTTTGTGGAAGAGTAGTGGTGGGAGTAGATGACCCACTCATGCGATCAGGGTTTCTAATGAGAACTATCTAGAAACTATCTTGAAAACGATAAGGGAATTTTTCAGCATTAGTTTATTTTTCCCTTGCATACTGTGACTCATTTCTGGTTTGTTCACGAGTGAATAAAAACCGACCGTATTTAGAAAGACTTGATCAGGCTTGAAAATAATTGCTGTGCAAAAGTGCAAAATTCAATACAAGAAAAGCAGTAGAAACAAAGAGTATTGAACGTCGATTAGAGAATATGATGTAAACAACCCCCATAGGAAAGAACACGATATCAAAATCAAAAGATTCATATCATAATGCCCGAGAAGAATTCTTTTCCAGAATCATACAGCTCGGATAAACCCTCCGGTTGGTCAAACTGCAATAAAATTCTAGGTAAACCTAAATTTTCTTGGGGTTTGTTCTTGGAATACCTATTTAATTACCCCTTGCCAACATTTTGGAGTTTAAATTTTTTCTAGGGAAGATTATGCAGATAATTCCAAGACCAACCCTCCATAAATTTGCGTGTATGTATAAAAATGGTCAAAATCATCTGCTCTCATAAAGTTTTAGTGCATACGTAGACAGATATCATTCAGAAACTACGTGGGTTGTTAGTATATATCTAAGCATGATCTTAGTTATTGGCTCACCCTTCACCGGGTGCTTTGATGTACTGCTTTGATGTTCGGAAGGAAGCACCCGAGGAGCAGAATCGTCGGCGATAAACGTAGAAAGGTGATCTTCTACGGCACTTGTCCTCTATCCGATGACTGGCCCGGCTGCGCGATTCCTTAATAATTCGTGCTTCTGAGTCTCTCTTGATCTCCCTTTCATACGGACCGGCTTTTCCACCCTCAGGCGGTCCGCGCTCCCTTCAGACTCTGGTTTGTGCCGCGGGTGACTTAGACTTCTCTCCCTCTACTTTTTTCCGGGTTTCCTTGAGGACCCCTTTCCATCCTCCCCGGTTGTTCATCAACTGGCTCCTCTTCGTCTCAGACCATATTCCTTCCGGGCTACCTCCTTCCTCGGGTTCGCTTATAACCTAACCCATGACCCCTCTTTCCGAGGCCTTAGGGTTGATCTGTCCCTCGTTCCTATGTTTCTTTAATGGACTCAATAATAGATTTCATTTTACCACCTGCCCCTCGTCCCGGGGGAAATAAAGTTTCTGATCTCACTCTTTTTTCCATCTTATTTTTCCCCTCTTTCCGTTATCCAGTCCTTTTCCCCCTATTTTTATACTGGTCTTTGGAAGCAATGTATTCAACTTGCCTTATTTTAGATTTCCCTGTCGATGGTTAATTTTATGGTTCAAACGAGTAAATGGATGCTTGGAATTTGCAAGCAGGGTGGGAAGTGTTATATGAAGATACTCTTTAAATAAGGAAAAAAACAATAAAATCTCTCAAGTCTGCGTGCTATATGCAAGCAAAGAAACATATAATTCTTGAAAATGAAATACGCGCCCCATGAGGTGTGGATACCAGACAGTACTAGTACAAACCTATATTGTATGTCATCCGGTTATTAACGACTATTCAAAATACTATAATCAGTATACCGAAACGAACGTGGAACCACTGGAAGATAATCATAACCTCATTTGACGGGATTTAAGACGCTCTTCTACGTTAGATATTTCATTTCAGTACAGCATACTTAATAAGATAGTCAGTACAGCATACTTAATAAGAGCTCACATGAAGATTTTTACTATATAAATTAGATCGGAATCGAGATTTTTAATATACTAATTTTCATATTCAATTTTTCTCTTCCAATCTTCTACATGGCTTCATGTTATAATAATGAAAACTACAACATCATGAAGCGTGGTTGGTTGAAATTGGACATCAAAGCTACGATCGAGGTTAGGAAAAAGTTGAAGATATTATACGCAGTAGTTAGCAGCGCAAAAAATGGTATATAGAAGACTAAATAACATGAACTTAGTGTACCTAACTCATTTATGTAAAGCTATCGATTGCAATAACTCGAAGCCTAATCGTTTTTTTTTAACTTTGAGTCAATATCGACACATAAATCTAACCCTCCCCTGAAACTGGCCCGCCTCGCTGAGTTCCAAACCTCGAATCGACACTCGGCCCGGCGACAATGGAGAAATATATCCATAGCAACGAAAGTGAAAAAATGTCTAACACCCCAGATAAAAGTTTAAAAATATCAGTTTTACGGTAGGTAGGAAAGAATCGATTGCATGAATAAGATTTTTCAAACATTCAACCTCATATTTGTGAAAGAATTAATCTTGTAGCTTAATTATTATATATTTTAATGAACAAAAGAAAAAAGGTCCAAACTGAAATTTTTCATTTTTCCCATATAATCACATATAAATCTAAGCCTAAAAAAAGTGAATAAATCGAAGCCTAATCGACTTTTTTAACTTTTCGATATTTTCCCAACTTGACACATGATTCTAACTCTACCCTGAAAATTTCACCCACCTAGCTCGTTTAGAAATGCCCAGGAGTTTTGATGAGTCAGTCAGTCAGTTTTGTAGCTTTGTATGTATTAATTAAAATATAAGAACTACTTGCAATTTTTTGTGATTGTCGGAATATTGATAGGAAAAATTTCTATTATTTTAATTGAATTTGCTTAATTATTGGTCTGGGGCTGCTTGGGATGAAAAATGTGCCATTTCATTTATCCTCTTGCTCAAACGAACTTAAAAAGCATATATATTCTACTTGTCAAGCCTAATTATAATACTTAGCTTAGTTCTAGTGAATGCTTAAGAGGAGAGGATTGAAACAGTTCCAACATGCTATGGGTTCACTGTTAGCGATGGTAAAAAAGGACTTTTTAAGTCTACGCACTTAGTGATTTTCACCAGTCATGTATGGATCATATTTTGCTCAGCCTGGATTAAAGGGATAGTTATTGAAAAGTGTCAGACGAAACATGATGGAACTCCTTAAAGATGATCAGAAAGGAAAATGCAATGGCAGGTTCAACAATAATTTAATCAGGCGACCGGTTTCGATACAAGGTATCATCATCAGACAGTACAGATTCATTTTCTTTATATATTGCAAAATTCAGGAGGGGTGTTAGGGTGGAGTGGATAGTTATTCTCAGTATAGCACTCACAACATCCTGGAAATAAAAATTAGCATCTATATGCTCGCTGAAGATAATGCCGATATAATGATGGTGGTGGTTCAGTGTTTAAGTTTTGCTACTACATTCTATGTGACGCGATCGAAATCATGGGTTTTATTGACTTTAGTAGCCTCTATGCCAAGATCAGTTGTTTTCATCGATAAACAAAAACTTTTAGAGATGCATCTTTCGCTTGGCTCCTCGCCTTGCCCTTGACTTCCTCTCTCTGCTATCTCTTGTCCTATCTCATTTCTACCATGTCTCGAGCAGTAATTGAAACACTCAGAAACAGAAGTTGCTAAGTCATGCATGAAACCCCTTGACTCGACTGCTTCCGATTCTGAGTGCTTCAGTTGCAAATGTTCCCATCAGTTCCGTCCGTGGTCTGTCGTTGATACGCGCAAGCTCACTGCGAAATGATTGCTATGGATGGAGAGAATATAATTGTGGTGGAAGGGAACAATTGCAACGCACATTGGTTGTATTGAAGTATTAATTGTGTGAAAATTGAGGCATTAGATTGTGAAAACAATATTTTGTTTCTTATCTATATTGGTATAAAGCGGGGTGCAATGTTGAACTAGCATCAAACTTCTCCTACTCCTATAAAATTTTAAACCTGTATGCAAAGAGTAGAAGTGTTTTGTTACAAAGAGCATGAAAAAGACTCAACTTAAAAATTTCAACGTCTTCTTCGATGGCGCTACAGCCCAAATCGGGCCTTGGACTCTTCAATTTTTTTCCTCCTGTCCTCTATATTCCCTGCCACTCTTCTCCAATTCCTCACCCCAAGCAGTTCATGTGCATCCTTGCTGAAGTTATCTTCCCACCTAGCTCTGGGTATTCCCGCTGGTCTCTTCCCTCCCATCTGTACAGTTAACCTTCTCTTAGCTGCCCTCTCCTTCGGCATCTGCAGGACACGCCCTGCCCATTGGAGTGTCATTAGTTTGCAGTAGGTGGAAATGCTGGCTTCTTTTCAATGGCTATATATTTCGTTATTATGACTGATTCTCCATCCCACTTCTGTGTTCACAGGCCCGGATATTCTCCGCAGTACTTTTCTCTCGCATCTGTTCAACATCTCCGCAGATTTGACTGTCATTGTCCAACATTCACAGCCGTAAGGCAATACTGCACGGATGATTGTTTTATATAACCGAATCTTGGTTTTCCTGTGAAAATTTTTAGATTTCATGATTGGGAGTAGGAAGAAGAATACCCGGTTAGCTGCGTCGATTCGTTTTCTTTTTATTTCTAATGTCTCATCATTTTCCGAGGAGACATTGGAGCCCAAATAGGTAAAATTGCTTATTGTTTCAAATTTGTAAGTAGAGATTTACGTATTTTATTTGGAACCGAAAATTGTGGTATTTTAAGTGGCATCAATTTTGTATCTCAGGTTGGGTAATGAAAAAGAGCAGGTGTTATCTCGTGTTGCGTACTTGCCAATTTTAATTTTGGATCCACATCAGGAAACATTATTTTATTCTTTGATTAAATTTGTCCCATGACGGATTCATATCCCACCCTCATCGCACTAGAGTTATCTGATGAGGTGAACTGCGGGGATCGATAAGGCGGTTTTCGATTGGAATCTTTACTTATTCACTCCAGGGGAACATGTTTTTTATATTACACAGTCATAAATAATGCCATAAAACGCAGTCCATTTCGTAATTTCGCCGATTCATGCGACGCATTACGTCGAAAACTGCACGTCCCTTGCTCATTCATATGCTGAAAAGTCCAATCTAGTGGAACGACCTCCCATGGAAATTTTTCATCAAGCTGCTGTAAATATACATTGATACGTGACCTTTGCTATGAATGATGATTGACGACAGAAATCAGTTTCCTCTAAATCATCCTTTATTTTATAAATTACGAACTCGGAAGGGACCAGAAGAGCTGACTCCGCATGCAATGGGTGCATTTCCCTTATTTCTGGCCGTGATAACTCAAGGCGGGCAGAAGAGTGATTAATGGTGGTGTGTAGGACGAGCTGAGGCGTTTATGACAGATACTTGATATTTGACTCAATTTCCTGGTGGTAGGCGTAAAGTTTTTTTTGTGGAAAAAGGCTTCATTCCTGAAAATGGGAGATTGTCTTCCGAACAGTAATAATTTTTATGATTACCCTTGGAATTCGTGACAATCCTCCAATTATTTCCGTAAAGATACCTCAATATAATTCCTCCGCCTCTTGAGTTATAGTTAAAAACTTTTTACCTGCTGAAAAAAGCCTTCGTGACCTGATTTTTTGCAAATGTACGTACTAGCTAGTAAATGAACCAAGATGGAGCCCCTCTAAAATTTTTCCAAGCTCATTAATACCTCTTAGCTATTGGTAGACCAGGTTTCAATAAACGCTCATTTCAATTGATAATCTGTAAGTTGATGCCTTTCAATTTGTTGATTACTGGCCAGTTGTAAGAATATTTAGTTATGGAATCAATAGTTATGAGATCCATGAAGTTATAGATCTCATAAAAATATTCGGGTTGCAGGAACACATCAACTAGTTACATAACTTATTTACCAATAGTTACTAGCTTCGAATATTTCTTTTAATCTTCTACCACCGTATAAAATTTATGAAAGTTTAGCTTATGAATAATCGCTAATTCACATAATAATCAGTCAGTATGAGTAAAAAAAGTGGTCATTTTTCTCAAAACAACTCTTTTATCTTGTAATTAAGTCTCCAAGCGGTTCATTGTGCATCCGCCATCTTGGCTACTTGCGGAACTCATGACTCCATGCCATAAGTTACGAAACAAATAACTTTATCGAATTTTTCTGCAGTACTTATTGAATAGTTACCATGGCTTATGGGTTCCATAACTTTATAGAATACATATGTGCCGTTACTGCAACTGGCCATAAGTACATCAAATTAAGATAGCACGTTTGAGAAATTGTTTGGGTGAGGAGAAGAATCTTCAGGAATGCGTGAATATTATGTAAGTGGTTGAAAGAGATCAAGACAGGCAAAGGGACAACGAGAGCCTTGATAAGGGAATTGGGTCGCATTATTGGATACTGCAAATGTAAAATCAAGAGAATTTTTATCCAGCTCCCCCTATAATTACCTTATCCCGGTATTAATGAAAATATCATATTCCAGATAAAACTCGACGATTTTTATCGACTATCACGAATAACCTTGCGATGTAAATCATGGAAATGCCGAATAGTTGTAGGTGACAGATTATAATTATCGTCGGGATAGCAAGCGCGTTCTCCAAAGTTCATGCACATAATCCTTTGAGCTCTTAATTACGAAACCCGGTCATAGGGTCCGTTGACATCTTATCTTGGTCGAGTCGCTTCTTTTGACCACATTTTCCGGCATGGGTTTCCCTTCTCGGTTCACCTCTCTTCTCAACTCGTCCTGAAATCGTGCTTCGCATGGCCTCCCAGCGATCGAACCACTCCACTTTCCTCAATCCTTGACTCCGAGAAAATATTCACTCAGCTACCCGCAGTAGGGTTACCAACTTGAGTATTTTGACCCGGAGACTCGAGGGAAATCTATGTTTCTCCAGGCCCAGGGTTTCCGAATAATTTCTCCGGTCCAGCATCAGGTGCGAAATAACAAACCAGGTATACTCCACGTACGTAGGTATTCCATTGGTATTTGAGAATTATTTGAAAATATTTAAATTAATAAATCCAATTTTTACGCGTTTTTACTGCACAAAAAATTATATACATACATACATACATATATATATATATATATATATATATATATATATATATATATATATATATATATATATATATATATATATATATATATATATATATATATATATTGAAATATTGAAATATATATTGAAATATTCCATTTCTGAGCGACTTAGCCTATGGCTCTAGACGATGACTTTCAACCACATCCGCATAACTTCTTAAACTGCGAAAATGGACAAATAATACGTACTATGTATAAGGTACACAACAAATAGGCTAACCATTTCACGCGAGTCCGCCGCAGAGGCGATATTTCAAATTTCTCTCTAAAACAGAATACGCCGTTGTGCCACTGTGATATGTGGTTAAAAATCTCCACTTCATTTGACTAGTAAGCTTGTGAGAACACTCTCTGGCGAAATTTCAAGTGGCAATAGTATAGTATTTTGCTAAATGTCACTACTGAATGATATCAATTACTCTAAATGAGGAGACAGTTTTTGTTATTCATTCGAAGACCTGTTGAAATTCATGGAAAATATTTCACCGGGAAAAATGTTTTAAATTTACCGTAGTCAATCTGTTTCTACTTTTTTCGTGTTAATATCGTAGAAAAAGAATTAAAAGGTTGCCTATTTAGATTCTCCGCGTTTCAGACCAAAATCTCAGGGTCGAGAAGGTCGTACAGCTGGTAACCTTTACTCACACCTGGCTGACTTTCGACTACCCGCTCCCTCGCTGGTCCTCTATGTCCTGTGGACGTCTTTTGCGTTATGCTTCTTCCCTCTGGCCACTGTTAGTCTGCCTGCGCCTCCCTCTGCCCACTAGATCCCTTCCATACCCACTCCAATTAGTTCTCTACCCATCGGACCGTAAAAAGTCTCTCTCTCTCTCGGCCCTATGCCGCCTCTCTTCATCTCACACACAACTTTTCCTTCGCTTCTGTGGGAGTTGTTCCTTCGTCCCCTATTTCTATGCCATAGGAGTATTGGCAGAGCGCAATATGCTTAAACAGAATTGTTGACGTGATGAATTTATAAAATTTATGTATAGTCATAGGAAATTCTTACTTTTCAATTTTCCTCACAATTTTTATATTTAACCAACCACTAAAAAATTTAATCCGAAAATTACGGAACATATAAAATCACTGTTTCGTGGTGGCTAAAGAAATCAACGTTTTCCAAGCACCCGTCTGGTTTCAAACGTAATGTCTTTTATACTTATGACACATATGCCTCATGAAATATTGCAAAAAATATTTTTTTGGAACATTTTATTAAAGGTGTGATAAAAATCGATGAATGAGGTTGTTCCTGTGAATCATATACCTTTTTTTCTGTGCTTGTTCCTCCACCTGCTCAGTCACTTGTCCGTAACATTTACCTTAGACACCCTTTCATAGTTCATCATCACTCGTATTTATTTCCTCATTATCTTAATACCCAAACTTCTCTTTCCTCCTCCCGCCGATTGTATTAATAAGACAGACTGCTTCTTAGTTCGGTAGCCCCAAAAAAATGACGTGTAAACGTTGAAACTAGTTGAAGCAAAAGTAAGGTAGGTGGGAAATTTAAAAAATTACTACTTTTTACGGCTGCAACGCATGTATTTTCTCGTTTTTACACGCCTGTTTGTATTTGCATCTCCAGAAAAATTAAAGACAGGTCAAACTTAAAAGATTGCTGGCCCTTCAATAGTATAGTGAGCTTTAAGAAATTGTTGAAATTATTCGTAGAAGCCTTCAAAATGATGCGGTTAGCCATTGAAATCGATTTGTGGAACAAAATTAGATTACTGGACGGAACAATGTAGCTTTTATTCGTCATTATGATGAAAAATGGTGCAAAATTATGGAGTTTGCTCTGCTCCACAAAAGATATCAAGTCCGTGTTAGAACTTACTGCCCTCGAAAGAGGGAAGCTTAGCACTAAAATAATTAGCGGGCTGTTCGATAACGATGACAGCAATAGGTTATGAAAACCTGGTGGCATAAGCTGAAAAACTATTTATTATTAATTATTTGTACCTATAAGTGATTTTTTTTCTCACTGTAAGCTAATATATGATTCCTTAAAAGCATTTCCACAATGAATATTGGAGCTACCAAAATTTTGAGTTTTTTTGTAGGAAATTTCTGGTCTTATTGAAAACTAGAGTTTGACACCTCTAGTTACCTCTCTTAGCTCCCTGTCTCAGTTCTTCATGTACATTTCAGCATTGGGTAGGAAATGTTGAATTTAGAGCCGTTTTCTTCGCGGCGTTATCGTTTTTCCTGAGTATCCACCCATCTGAGATAAAATGATTCTCATGTTTTGCTTCTTAATTGACCATGGTGCTCCTTGGATCATTTGTATCCCTTAACTTGGATAGTAGCGCATATCGCCTTGCATATACGTGATGCTGAAACGGAAACCCAAAAGCCTTGGGCCATCGAGCAAGCACATTGCTTAGTTCCCGTACGGAAGGCCTGCTCTTAATGGGAGCAGCAATAGTTTCTCCTAAAGATAGCATGGGGAGTCTCAGTCGAAGCTTAATTGAGGGGGGATCTCTTGCGGGGTGATGCTGATAAGAATAGGCCGCAGGAATACTACTTCGGCACTAATTCGACCTCATACCTTTGAAAGCAAACGGTGATACCTATATCACGCCCTTAGGTGACAAATTTTGCTTGGTGGAAATCGTTGTTCCATGATTATCCGAGGAAAATGTGCTTCCTTATCAGATTTTGACATCAACGATGTGCTGCACACACTTTTCATTAGGCACCGGTCACTTTTGCCTGTGAATAAAATTTGTGTTCATTCTCAGGAAAGCTTACGTTATTTATTTTCATGTAATTTATTAGTTAACAACAGGAATTCGTGAAATCATTCTTATTCTCCCTTCTTTATTTTCTTATTTATCTGATTAAATTGACAAATTTATTTTTACTGCTGCCGGAAATTTATTACTAAATCAAGGGAATATCAGTGAATATCTAGTATAAAATGCCTATTTTACGGTGTGATATTCAAATATGGAATCAAATACAGGTCATAGTTGCATGTGAAGTAAGTTTTTGCTCAAATTTTCATTGAAGATTTCGTTATTCATTTCCTTGTAATTTATTTGTCATCAACATGAATTCATGCAAGCATTCAATTTTCATTTCAGTATTTATTTATTATTCTAGTTATTTTTTATATTCATTATTACCTTTTCCAAAATATTATTCCTTTTTTGAGAGGATATTAGTTCATCTCTGCTGTTTATTTAGCCTATTATAAGAGTCTGCAAAGCAAAGAGGAGAATGAAAATGTAATTAGTTCTAGTAAAATGCGATGGAGTTGTTAGCATAGAGTAAGTGAACATAATTTGACTTAAGAGATCAAATGTATTCTCTGCTGTTAAGGTTATACAATGAGCTGAACTTGTTCTTTATTCTGTGTTGTCCGGAAAAATCTGTTTTTCTCGATCGATGTAATCTCAAACTCCTTCAACTTCTTCACATTCATTTCCATATTATTTTCTGTGCACTTTCCTTGCATTTTTGAGGAATTAAAAGGCAATCTAATTTGCATTTTTATATTTCAAATATCCTTTACGTTAAAAAAATGACACAAATATGACGGATAAATGAAAATATTAGCAGTCATTATTTTGAATTACTTGGCTCACGTCGCAACCGTGCAATAGGTATTGGTTGGTTTAATTCCTCTGCTTAACTTATAAAGATCATGCAATATTTTCTCCAGAACTCATCGGACCCTATTCATATTGCCATGAGCGAAAGGAAGCTGCAAAAGCAGAATTAAGGCATTTTTAATGCCTCTGAAACCAAACTACTTAATGGAACACTAAACAACTGACGCACTTAGCGGTGCTCGTAAAATTTTGTCCATTTTTGACGTCCAGTTTCTCCACAATCAATCTTTGTTTCCTCTATATGATATAGCCCCTCAAGCCATGATTGAATCTTATGTTAAGAAAAACCAGTAAGAACGTATTCCCGGTTTGATTGTGTTTGTTTTCGCTGACTAATTCGTTGTTTTACAGTAGATTCAAAAAACAATTTAAGCGGAAACATT
Source organism: Ceriagrion tenellum (assembly GCA_963169105.1). Taxonomy (NCBI): domain Eukaryota; kingdom Metazoa; phylum Arthropoda; class Insecta; order Odonata; family Coenagrionidae; genus Ceriagrion; species Ceriagrion tenellum. The sequence goes on along the minus strand of OY720632.1, from coordinate 91,721,259 downwards.
GGAATGCAGAAAAGATTTCCAATTTTTAATGAGAATTAGCATCGGGTGTAATGCAATAAAGTGTGTAATTTTATTCTTTGTTTCATTCAGTCCATCTCAAACGAGGTTACTGCCGATACATTCACGTATGTAGTCTGCTCTGAGTGTCTTTAATATGGTCCTTGAAGATCGAATGTTTTCAGAGGACCGTTTCAAATGACGGTGTTCAGTGGTCCAGAAATTTGATACTAAAAATAATCTTTATGAATATCAAACTTCTCAATGTTTTTTCTTCCTCGGGAAACTGGAAAAACTTCATTAATTCCCTCATACTAGGTAACAGTTTGCTCCGGGATGGCTTGAGTGCATGATGACTACCTCTAAGTCCAAAAGACTACCAGGTGGATTCAAATGACGACGTTTCTCCCTGGCAGGTGACGGGACGATGTCCAATGGCATTCCGTGACAGTGTTCGGGGATAATGTCTGCGTTCCCTTCTGGAAGGGCAATTCAAGTCGTGCGCGACTTCGGTTTTACGTGCCATACGATAATCATTAATCCTCGCATACGTTTATCCTTGCGTCTTTCTGCCCCCTAGGATCCGTGCTTCCCATTTCCCTAGCGTGACCATTCCCTCGGAACTCCATACAGAGAGAGAGCCAAAGTCTCATGCAGCGTTTCCCGTTGAATGACCCTTTCATTCAAGGAAGTTCGAATGGTACACTATTTGACTTAAAATTCAATGAATTTGGCAACATTGCAAAGAAAAAGATCTCATCTATCCAATGAAGAGAAAAATCAGCCGCTTACTATTTCATTGTTTGAGATATTTTCAAAACTCTAACGACCATATTCCTTCGGAAATAGCTCAGGTATTCTTTATAGAATCTTTATTAAAAATGAGGAATTGAATAAATGAAAAATGGCAATTTTCCACAGCATAAATTATAATGTGACCGGTGTCGATGTCTCATCAAAGTTTATACTGTAGAAATTTGCCAATTTTCTTTAAATTAATTATGATATTCCACCAGATCACGCCTGAAACGTCTCTTTGAGGATTGATTGTTTTGAATGAGGGCTTTTTACTGCATAGACCTCGTCATAAGTTTGAGTGTGAAGTTAATATGCTCTCTCAACCATTACGAACAGTAAATCGACGATTAACCTAAGTAATCTTTACAGAATTGCAATGAAATCTTCGGTTGTTGTGACGATTTAAGCGTTCGGAGTGAAAAAATGAGATGATTGAACACCTCTCACGTGTATATTTATTTAAATTCGCATAATTTCATGAACTCAAAACAAAGTTTTTTGGCCATTAATGATACAATAATTATCCCATGCTTCTTGAAGGTGTTTCAATAAAAAATAAAATTTGCGTACGATCTGTATGATATATAGGAAAAAAATCTCGCTCAGACTATCTTCCTTCACTCTTTACTGTTCCTTATACTGCCATTTCTCCTTTCTCTTCTGCACAGATGTGTGCTGCGTTAAAGAAATGAGTCTTTGTGGGACTGAAAGTGGAAAGTTATGACGCTAGAGAGAGCCAAAGAAAGGCAATAAACCTATAGTGAGACTGAGCGTCGAAGTGTCGGCAGATCTCGAAAATTTGATTTCTAAAGTTGGAAAAAGTGTCGGAATGAGTCACCTGATTAGAGAAAAACTGCGATAAAATAACGCAAAGCCTCACACAGTTTGACGTCCGTGTATTTTATGTGCGTAGTCGAGGAAGAAGTTTGTCAAATTTATGATATGGTTCACTTAAGACCCGACGTCTTGCCACTCTTACGGTTATAGTGCACTTTCTGAATTACTTTCCGGTTAAGCCATATAAGGGGGTCTTACCTAATGTATTTTAAGTGTACTTATGGCCGATTATAACATCTGCTGGACATGGCACCTAAACAAAAGAGGACTAAATTTTATGACAATTGGCTCAAGAATTTGTAGATGATGTGGTACTCTTAATTTAGATACCTACTCCAGTTGGTACGGTTCAGTCACACCGTTCTGGCTTGATAAACCGAGGGTCAAGGGTTTGAGTCCCTTCTGGGTGGATTTTTTCATCACTCAGGGCATAGGTGTTTATATTCATCTGTTGTTTATTTTTCCAATCATTGCATGTGCAAATTTAATGGAATGAAGCCAATGGCGCGGGCGCATATACACCAAGGGATTGAATGCGGCATGAAATAAAACCTTTCTCCTTAAAAAGTCTGCTTTTAGTATGTATTACTTTTACCTTTTTAGTTTTCAATTACTTGCTATGATACTCTATTTATTAATTATATTTGTAATTTTTGTAAATACGCATTTCGTAATGCTTGTAAATTGTTTATTTGTTCTCGGGAGTGTTAATAACGTAAACTCTTCTATAGAGCGGATTCTGGAACCGGTTAGTCCGTGAACGAGACCAGCTATCGAGGAGAATGACATTTTCGTGGAGAAGAGGGGCGCTTCAAACGACGGTTCATTTCTCGAATATGGATACGTAGTGAATTGATAATTGTTGGTAATGATTAATTAATGTATTTTCACCGGATGTGGATCTATATGCAACATTTCAGAGATCAAAATTATCTACCTTTACACCTACATATTACCCTGGGAGCCACTGCATAGGCGTGTGGCAGGAGGTTTTAGGACACCAGCCGCGTAAAGATATAGGGATAAGGTTTAAGGAGGTGAAGTGATGACGTTTATTAAGGGAGTCTATTTAGTGGAGCTCACTTTTTACTGTGGTCGCTTATTGTGCGCAGAAAGAACGAGTTTTTGTACCTGCCTGTTTGGAAATGTTTCTCATCTCTCTTATTTTATCGCTTCTGTCAGAGCTAAGGATGTAGTGAGGCGTCATGATTATATTCTCTGTGTCACTTTGAAACAAATCTGTAGCCTCCGAGTCTCTAGGGGCTCCCACCTTAATGCCTTTAAAAGTTGTGAAACACTATATATTTGCTCATAGCAGTTTTTAACGAAGCGTGCAGCTTTTCTTTGTATTTTATTAATTTTTTTGGTTAAACCTTTATGTCCAGGGTCCCAACTGCTCGCAGCGTATTCGAGATGTGGCCTAACCTGAGCGAAGTAGCATCGGGAAGTTGGCTAAATTTTGGTTACCATATTTGACGAATATATACAGCTCAGTCTCAACAAGACCTTTTATTAACGGCGTAATCAGTTTACAAGCGTAATTATTGAAATTCATTTGGTATTGTCATCATAAATGGGTCTGTGGACAAAATTCTAGAGCTCCATGTTGTAGAAAGTCGGTTGAGTTTCAACTACAAGATTTGACTCAGGCAAAGAGGTAAAACTCAATAAAACCTTAAAAAAATATTTTTTTATTTGACCGGTATTCAAACCCAGATACATATATCTACTGCTGGGCTGGTCAAGCTTGGTTTTGTAACTGGCTAACATACTTAACCGTCAATTTGGAGATCCTAGTTTGAATCTCAGTCAAGTCAAATGATTTTACCATGGAAAATTTCATCCCTTGGTGTTGTTACTCATACGCCCGATGAAAAAGTCCGTTTGTGCAATAAATGTTTTAGGAAAAAGTCCGTTTATGCAGTTTTCAGATTGTGGTTATTAATTAATGAATTCAAGCCTATTACTTTTCCATAAAGTTATGAATAACAATTACATGAATTTGTCTCTCAAACCATCGTACATAATATATTTATAAAATCGATTAAGCCTGATTCAACCCGTCATTTTTCACGTGAAGTTCACGGAATAGGGGCAGAGATAGCTCAAATGATGGCTCGATGACATGGTCATTTTCACGGATATCCGCCTCGACAAGCCTCTAACCCTTTTTTTATTATTTGAGCGCGTACTCTTTTTCCATCCTCTGAACGCGTACGTAAACCTGGGAGGTGGAACCAATCACAGCGCACAGCAGCAAATATGGAATGGGACACTACTTTTGAGTCTTAATTAAATGAGGATTGTAAGCATTACGTACATTATTGCGTACTTCGCAGCGAATATGATGGTGTGATAGGGAATATGATGGCTTTAAGCTTGAATTTTCCCTATCATCCAAAGGCCGTGTCATAAATGATCCCGGGACTTGTACGTGAACAATGACTGTGTGAATTAGGCTTAACCCATCCTTGTGATTGTTATTCTAGTTTTAAAGTCATGAACTCGCATTACGGGCCTTTCATACGGGCCTACCCCGAATGCGTGGCCTTCGTCGGCGGTAAAAAATATCACTCGGTCTTTTATGTTATAAAGGTGAGCATCATTTCAGTCACGCTTCAAATCCACATTTAATTAAAACTCACTCGCGGCGCCACATTCCTTCCGTGCGCTCTGATTGGCTGTAAACCCAGATACCCTCACGCCTTTGTTCAGGGTACTGAAAAAGGGACCTGCTTCAATGATGAAAAAAGGGAAAATGCATACATTTCATCGTCAATGTACCCCTGAAAATAATTGCGTCAAAAACCATCATTTGAGCTATCTCTGAAGCTATCCTTGGATGTGTATTTATTTTAGAGACTGTATGACCTGACGTAAATTTATGATAACTATTCGAATTTTAGAACTATAAACACATAAAACATGAAGATTGAAAAAAAGCGTTTTTTTTAGGTCTAGCTCCATTACCCCGAATACGTTGCCGCCGAGAAAGTGTCGGCGCCGCTGGTATTAAAAATTCCATCGGTTCTGGCCTCTTTTCCTCTTTCCTTCGTTCTCTTCATTCCCGGTCCAAGAATTGGTCGTAAAATCCTAAGATTGGTTGACTGCAGCCCTCCATCCTTCCCTATCTAATGCTAGTTCCCTTACCTCATGATATCCCTTCCTATGTACTTTCCTCCTTATTCGGTCTATTAATGTATTCCTGGGTCTTCCTCTGGGGACTTTTCCCTCAATTTGGCCTTCAATTATGTTCTTCACGAACCCATTATGTCTCAGGGTGTGTTCCATCTGTCTTCTTCTTCTTTTCTCTAAGGTGTTCATTAAAGCCCTTAAATAGGATGCTTACTGTATTTCTCTAAATTGAACTGAATTTTGTATGCATAAAACCGTCGTGAATTAAAAGTATCATCTAATCTGATAAAAGAATCGTATTTCATAATCATCGCTAAAATTCAATTGTCGGATCTAAAGACCAATCGCAGGTCCGAGGCTGAGTTTCATGTTTCGCGAGAATCCCTGTGCAAGAGGAGCTAGAATCGTCCTGAGTAATATTTAGCGTACGAGTGGGAACTGTAATGGATAAAATATGGCCTTAAGACTTGCAGAACTGGGTTTACAGGAGCTTGTTTGGAATATTTTGTAAATAATGAGATATATTTGTGAAGCAACATGGGGCAGTTTATTTGGGTTGCATAGTTTAGCCCAGCGGCTCCCAAACTTTTCTGTCCTGGGACCCACCTCCAACCTGGAATATTTTTCGCGACCCAATATTACCCGGCGCCGGTGGGACAAAAGACAACAGACCCGTACAACATAGCGAAGTCTCTTCGCTTTCACAGAAATAGTCTCGACTGACTATATAGTCTATGTTCACTTTATTATTTTTAACGTTTCTTATTGTTAGTTTAGCGTTAGAACATATTTGAAGAGAATTTGAAGAGAATTTCTGGGTAATTATTTAAGATTTAATTTTTACTTTAAAAGGCACCTTCCCTGCGCGACCCACCAAAAGTGCTCCCGCGACCCACCAGTGGGTCGCGACCCATAGTTTGGGAACCGCTGGTTTAGCCGATTCTGGGGCTGCAGTACTGCGAAATGAAATTGAAAAGGGCAAACAATGACTCCAAGGCATTGAACACCGTTTAAGTTTCACAATTAATTCCTAAGTTTTGGCGATATGTTCAGGGCTAATTTCAGTGCTGATCGAGGTTTTGTATAAAAACAGCCCTAAATTCTTCAAATTTGTTGTTTATAATTTCTTAAATATTAATTCAACATTTTTTATCCGTTAATCCCTGTAGCTGATCTTCATTTGAAAATTCTCTCCACTTTTTACCTTCAAGATTCTTTTAAATATAACACAAGAGTTAAAGAGGTTATTATTAGCAATTTTTTAAAAAGTTCTCTACCGATTAAGGTTGGTTTTATTGAATTTCAGAGAATCTCCTCAAATTTTTCTACTTTTACAGGGGCCTATCTCACTCTAGAATATCCTTTTCCGCCTCAGCATACGATCTACCCTTCTTCATCCTGTCCATGTAGCCAATCCTCCTCCTTCCTCTTCCCCGCTTGCTCAACATCTTTCCCTCCAACACATTCTTCAGCAATCCCTCACCCCTTATTACATCCTCCAGCCACCTACTCTGCCGGTCTCGAATTTCATTAAGAAGTTTCCTTTCTTCGCCCACCATCTTAAGCACTTCCTCGTTAGTCCTCCTCTCCGTCCACCTCTCCTTCTCCATCCTTCTCCACACCCACATCTCCAATGCCTGCGGCCTATTCTCATCCTCATTTCTGAGGGTCCACGTTTCTGGCTTATGCACCATAAAACACTACGCTCCTTATGAAGCTTCTTCACCAGCCTCTTCTTCACATCCTTACCCAAGGTTACCGTCATCAGCTCCCTTCCAATTAACGATCCAAAAATCGGAAATAGGTTCGAATCCTAAAAATTGGATGGAATAAAAGTTTCTAATTTAGTTCTGAGCTTTCGGCGTTTATTTCTGTATCGATTTCAGTGCTGTCGGAATAGCCACGTAAAACGGCGATTTCACTCGAGTGGTGTCCAAAGAATCTGTGAAGCGCGCCTTAGAGACGACGTGCGTAAGTATTTTAGATGCCGACGCAGTGGCTTTTCCTTCCCGCGAATTCGGCCGTATCCTCTTCCATTTCCTCTTTCATGACCTTTTATTCCCTTCTCTCTCCTCCCAACCCCCGTTATCCACTCCTCTCTCTCTATCCAGATTTCCTGCCCACCATCCCTCTCCTCCCTTCCCAGGACACCCATTGACCTCACCGATCCGTACTCTCGTGCCCCCTCTCTCTCACTGTGATTATGCGTATCTCCAGAGGTCACACTGCCGGGAGGGAGTCTGGGGTCGGTTGGCTCCGGCCGAATGGTGAGGGGAGGTCCGTCCGTCCGTGGCTGTGGAGAGATTCTTATCCATCGCTACTGCGTCCTTTTAAGGGGAAAGGTAAAAGAACTGAGTGATATTTGCCGCGCTCTCTGCAGACGGTGGAAATAAACGCACGAAATAACGCCGCATCGGTAGTCCGCTTGGGGTGAGTGGTTCATAATCAACCCCGAAAATCTATGACGAGACGCGAGTGTTGGTTGCCGTTTTATCAATATTTCTCCTACAGCAGTTCACTCGTTTTATGTATCCATTTTCCTTTTTTCAACTTTCGTAATTATATGGTCGCAAATTTCGCTGATTTGATGATTGATTTTTTTAGCTTACATTGTTTTATTTACTTTTCTCCTCCCGTTTCGCGTTTATGTCGTATTTAAATAAAATTTAGTATTGATAGAGTTTAAAAAATTTTAAACGGCGAAAATAAAGTAATACCTTTGGATCATTTTACGTAATATTTGATGAAGGGAATTCAGGATGATTACGGGAAAAAACGTGATTTGATGTAGATGATGATGTGTGCCCGCAGCTATTTTTGGTTTGGTCGTTGGACCAAGTTTTACTTGAGTTAAATGCGCAAAGGCTAAGAATCTGGAATGAGATGCAACCTTGAACAACGTTTTTTGCTATTTGGAGTCCTCGGAAATGTGCTTCGCGCATTTCGAGGCTTACCGTGGGAATTCGTTGCGTGTTGTCTGGCAACGTGATGCGATTCACTCCCAGAGAAGCGCATCGCCATTTATGGAAATTTGGAGAACTTTTCAAACTTATGCGCATTGCAGCACGAATACGTTCCTTTATATTGGGAGGAGGGAGGAAGAAACGGAAGCTGGAGTTGGACCGAGATACACTCCAAAATTGAGTGCCGCATCTCAGTGTTAGGTGATAGCATTGGGGATGATGAATGAATTGAGGATTATATCGTCAAATAATGCATAGTCTTGCTCTCATAGCTAATATAATCTGAGCTTCGTCCATTTCATTTGCAAAGATGCCTCCTGCGTTCTACTGTCTGCACAAATTGGCCACTGCTTTTGGCGTCGTGTGTACACTGTGATCAAATGCTGCCCGCCGTCGGTTGCTGCCATTTGGCATGGCTGGGCGATGGCTTTGAGATTAATTTCCGCACGTTAAAATGTTTCCGTGTGTCCAGGGCTTTAGGGTTGTGTGGCTACGAATACTATATAATAAGTCCTCCCGTTTCTTACTAGCATTGTTAACTTCATTCCCCATGAGACCATTTCGTAGGCGCTTAAACCCATTTTAAATCTTCCACGACACAATTTTTTCCTCTTCCGTAACATAATGAACGTAATTTCCCGCGCAGTAACTCATCTGCGTTCCCAATATGCAAAGAACACACGAATGTCAACGTTGTGGTCTTCAGCGTAAGGTTTTTAACAGACCAGCTATTTTAGGCGTGTAGTTGCTTTCATATTTCACATAATTAATGTAGTTACTGCAGGTGGAGATTTAGAATATTGCTTTCGTAGGCAGTCGCCCTAAAGCTTAGTCGCAAGGAACATTTGTAAATTGGATGAAAATAATGACTTTTAGTGTATGTACATACATAAAGCAAATAAACATTTGTGTAGCATTGTAACTAGCTGAAATTGCGCTAGGTCTCTTTTATCATTTCTGACCGTTAGATTCATTGAAACTCTCACGGAAAAAATAATGGCCGATCCCCAATCAAACTCTCAGAAATTCGCGTTCATGCGATTAGTATTTGATTCTGGACGATGAAGACTATCGTGCAAAAGGAAATGTCGTGAAACTATCTAGCTAGATTAAGTGTGTGCAACAGTTTACTTACTTGTGGGAGCATAATGGGTGAATATAAGCCTAGCACAAAGAATATCTAAACGTTACGAAAGCGTTTGCTTTCTGAAGAAAAACTATGGCAGAAACTCCGGGGATTAATTCGTTTTCAAATCTCCCGTAGGTAATTTGTATTGATTTGGATCGTAGCGCAGCTGTATGGCTGTGACTCTTGGATTCTCGTGAGAGAAAGGATGAGAGAAGGGATTCGAGATGTGGGCTGAGTTGGACAGAGTACGATGGAACTGAAGTGAAGACGAGCAAATCGGGAGAGGAAAGAGAGACGAGTTTAGATGAAGAAGTTACAAAGTGAATGTCTTGAAGAATGATGGGATTGCGAAATCGTTAATCAGGCTAAAATGCTTGGGAAGAGAGGAAGACGATTGAAGTTTTAGGTCTCATGATGGGAAGTTAGGAGTTTGCCCGAACTGAAGGAGGAAATTGCGTGCGGAATATAGGGGTGAGAGACGCCGCCACTTCCAATTTTTGGCTCTCCAATGACGCCGTCGATCTCTTCATCGGCGCGGAATAGGCGCGTGCTGTCGTTTACGCTTCTTGGAGCGCCAGTCGAGGTATTTATCATATATCATTTACCATAGACTGCTTTCGAACATCTCTTTCGACGCATGATTGTGGCCTTAATCCTTGTTTGGCGTAACTTGACTTGATTTGGAGTCACGGCGGGGATGAGATTTTTGAGAATAGCGTCTGCCAGTTTACAGCGACTTAAAGCTGCTTAGATTGAATTGGCGTTACATTCAGCCATTTTCTTGGATTGCTGCTTTTTCAACAGTGGAAAACCAGTCCATTGCTTTACTCAAGACTTCGGTTCTCGTCTTGGGTCCATATTGAAAATGTGGTTTTGTTGTGAATCCGCCTGTAGCAACGTTGTAGCCTTAGTGGAGACAGATAAATTGGTCGAGTTAGTGCATAATTACCCTCACGTATTCTATAAATCTTCCATTTAAACACTTCCACTGGTCAAAATTTTATTAAATAATGATACCGAAACTCATCTGACGTATTTTAGAAACTTAAGATGTCGTTTGGCCTCATCTATCGATCGTAAGCTCATTTGACATGGTGGGACGTGACTGGTAAGAAATTTGACCAACTGGTCCGCGCTCGGAGAGGGAAGAAGCCAAGTTATTGCGAATCGATTTTTTGGGAACGAGCCTTTGATTGGCTCTCAAAACACGGAGGCAATGTTTAAAATTTACCACGCGTCTTAACCCATTATAATTTTTTAACATTGTCTCACATTCAAGCCGCAAAGGAATAGTTAAATACACTGCCGACACCATCGACATGCATTCCGTCGCCGCCCTCAACTAGTATGGTTATGCTACTCTAGCAGGGGTAGTAGGAAGATTAGCCGTGATCAATCAAAAGTACCCCTCTCCTGTAAAGTTGAATCGGATATTTTGGTACTTGGGGAGGCGACCGACAACTAAGGTCATTTGGTCGCGCTTTCAACCGTAACTGCCGAAGGTTGCGAGTGGATTATATTTTTTTTTCTCTCGCTGTTGGTATTGGCTTCAGTAATCGTGATACACTCCCTTCAACTCCCCCCTGCATCTCTGCTTCGTCTCCTCAGGAAGGGTGGATAGAAACCCGGCGTTGGCATTAGCCGGCTCTTAACGAAAGGCGCCAAAGGGACCATAGTTTAACCTTTACCTTCCTGAGTTTTTCCGTATTCGTAAGCCTTGCTGGCCGGGGTTTTGAAATTACCAGTGTTTTTTAAATTACCAGTGTTTTTTAAATGTCCATCAATGTGCCAAACAAACACGCTCGGCAGTCTAGGGACACAATTCTTGTGCCGGAGAGACACGCTCGGAAGATAAAGGTTAATGCCTCATCCGGCAGACGGAGTACTGCACTTGCCCTCCACAAGACACTCAAGTAGGGATCGGGTTTTCTCTGAAAAAATCCTCCTCTGCAGGGATTTGAACCCTGACCGTCCACATTATTAGCCAGTACTCTAGCTAAAATACCAACCCTATTCTCTCCTGTGGGCTATACTGTGGATGAAGAATACTGTAAAACTTCTATGATATTACTGAAGATTGGGCTTTACATCTATGTATGTGTTTAAAATAGACAAGAGTGGACATAGGCGTCATACTTCACCCCATCTTTCTCTCATCTGGAGAGAAAGATGGGGCGAGGTGAACTTAGGAAGGTCGCGGGACGTGGTGAAGGGGTCGAGATGAGAAGGAGAAGGAAACTTAAGGAGGGTCTCATTGAAGGGCGTTTTGAAGTCTCGAGAGGGCAAGCAGGGTCACGATGGACGAGAGGAGCGCAGGGTTTGAGGGGCGAAGGGAAGGTGGGAGGTCATGGAAGGCAAGGAGAGGAGCGCCCCCCTAAAAACGGCCATGTCAGTCGGAGCACCACCCTTCAAAAGCCCCTTTCCATTTCTTCAAATGCGTCTTCTCCTCTCGGATCTTAGTTATCCGGTGCTAAAGGAGAGGACGCACACTTTGAATTTCATTTTCCTTTTTGAGTTTTCCTTATTTTCCAAAGGGTGCGGAGGGAAAATGTCGGGGGGGGGAGGGGTAAAGTTGTAAAGTGTGGAACTGCCGTGGTGGAAATCTTTTGGAGGAGAAAATCCATCCAGTTCTATTATTGATACAACTGCTCGAAATTTTCCCTTCTATTTTTTTAATGCGTCTTATTAACCGTTCTCCCCTCCTCTTTTTTTAAAACTCGTTCTTTCAACTGTATCTGCCGAAGGTGGTGAGTGGTTTATTTTTATTTCCCCTCACTGTTGGTATTGGCTTCATTAATCGTGATTTACTCCATTCAACTCTCCCCTACGTCTCTGCTTCGTCTCCACCGGCGTTGATCAGCCCCCAACCCCTTACGAAAGGGATCGCCCGCAGCCTAAAATCGATGGAAAAGTAATAAAACGTTGCGGAAGCGAGAATCGTCATTAATTAGTCAGGGCAAAAGCCGGCATAATGGCCCGATGCGAATTCTCTGTCGGCTGGAGTGTTATTTTTTCATTTTTTCTCTCGGGAAGGTTTCTTTTGAGATTTCGTCGGTGAGGGGGCTTTTCAGCTTTCATCCTTCCTACAGAATTTCGTCTTTTCAGACGGAATAACGAGTTTGGAGTGGGTGGTATTCAACCAACCCCGCCCACCTGCGTTATCAATTTGTAAGTGGATGTAAATGTGAGAGAGAGTTTTTTTATGGAGATGAAGGAAGGTCGAGAGCGGTGACCGGCGGTTAAACATGGGGGGAGAAAACGCTTGAAGGTGGAAAAGGACAGGTATCGACCATGAAAAAACAGTTGTTGTCGTCCATCTGGAACTAGATGGTTGAATACAAATATCTTGAAATAAAACGGACGATTATTGAGGGAAATTTCAAGAAACCATCGCTGTTTTAAAGGTTCTAATAATTATTTTTCGATTATTCTGCACGTATCATTGCTATTATAATAGGTTTCTTGGTTAATAAACTTACAACTTCTGTCTCTGGGACACTTAGTTACAGCTCATGTAGTATTTATTTTCTTAACCATATTGTTTTTGATGTATTTTTTATTTTGTAGCATCTTTGATTTAGCATACAATTTACTTCTACTAGTTCAATTTTAATTGCATTTGAAACCTCGGTCACGCATTAACTTAAATCAAGGTATTGTGATCAAAATAAAGTTTTTGACTTCCACTATTTATTTTAAAGTTATCGATCGGTTTCGGCTGTCAAGCCATCTTCAGATTTTGATATTACTAATACAAGTGGCCTACGTAAATCCTCCGAGCTTCAGTGATGTCATTTCCTAATCTTCCCAAATATTTATAATATCCATTTATATATTTTCATTTTATTTCATCCACTATTATATCGTACATTATAATTCATTCCACGTCTTTTTCTTTTCTTGACAGCGTCGAATGATATTGTCTATGCATCTCTGCTTCCTTGTTTTGGAGTGAATATTCCGAGTATCGGCTTTCGATCCACAAATTATTTTGGTCGAAACCTTTCCCTAGCACACTTCTGATCCCTATATTTTCATCCGTTTTCAATGATTCGCCCTCCATTGAAAGTTCATCGTGAAAATTCAAATTGTTTGCACGTCAGCCACATATTTATTTTATGCTCTTGACCTTTTAAATATAATAGTTTCGCCAACATTGTGAGGAAAATTCAGGCTTATAATTTGATTGAATTTGGTGCTCTTTGCCTCTCATGTTGATCTTGACTTCCTGAAAAGAGGTTTCCTCCGGTTCATATTGTATGAATCTATTTGAAAGGAACTGGCGAAATTAGATTCGTACGTTTTTGTGGGACGAAAAAAATTGAGCGCTCACCGAGAGAGCTATTGGACACCATTATGTGGGAATTAATGAAACGTGTTTTTAGTAAATCGTTGATTTCATCCTCTTGAATGTATTCAGATAATTTTTATGAAATCCTTCACATTATTTTTTTGGAAGATGGAAATATATTCAACTCATTCGATTGAGCTCGTTGAGTCCGATAAAAACTCTCCGAACGCTTTGCCGTCAACGTTCTGAGTATGCTGCTGTAGTTTTTAGAAATTCGCAAATATTCGAGTATTCCTCAATTTTAGCTGTAAACATTGGTATATATTTTTGACTCACGCTTTTTTACCGTTTGAAAAAATATCTCTTCATTTATTAATCTATATTTTTGAGCTTACTTATTGAAATTAATGGAATGACTGAAAAAGTTTTCAATATGTTGACTTGGAAAACCGTAAATTGGCAGTGATTTATGTTTTCTCAACCTGCTTTTCCTAATTGGTTTAATGGGAGTCAATCAATTTGAAATTATCAGCATTTACTCAGAATTGTTTATTGTATATGTCGCGCGTATCTCTGTCGCTTTGTGGAGGAAGCTACGCTTCGAACTACTGTTTTCTTGAGATACACGAAATTTGCTCAAATGAAGAAATTAAAGCTTAGTGCTGCCCGTTGTATCTTTTAATATTCACAAAAATACTCGTTTGTGTAAAATATTTTGGACAAACCGTTAAACCGATGCTTTTACCACAGTGGGAAAGTCAGTAATCGTGCTTACTCCAGCCTTCATTGCTAGATTGGATTGAATATTTGTGAAGGCGACGGCTAAGGTCATTTGCGCCATAGGGGATGGGTAAGGGCGGAAGGGTGGATAGAAACCCGGCGTCGGCATTAGCCTTCTCTTAACGAAAGGCGCCAAGGGGATCACGGTTTAACATCTCATCCGACAGACGAAGTACTGTACTTCAAGCGCCCTCCATAAGACACTGAAGTAGGGTTCAGGTTTCTTATGAAAAATACCCTCCTCTGCAGGGATTTGGATCCTGGCCGTCTGCATGGTTAGTCAGTACTCTTGCACCAGTCAGTACCACACCAATCCGATCCCTCTCCATTGATTTTCTGTTGGATTTAATGACATGATTTTTTAACGAACTGAGGGAAGAGTGTAATTGTCATTAGGCTCAAAACATTTAAAAACGCATGTCTAAATTTTATTTACATTGAAAGTCGTTTCCCTTGGCAATGTTGCCACATTCATTTTGCCATTTGCTCCGAACGAAAACTGGAAGTCTGTTATTTAAACTTAAATACTTGTGCTATATTATCGATGACCGGAGCTAAAAATAAATATTAGGTGTCACAGTATTAAGTGCATGTTATAAAAGTTTTTAAACAATACTATTCGGGCATAATTTGAGATAAAAAGTCATGTGAACAGATGAGATTGCACTGCCATTAATGAGATTAATTGTAGACGTTATATTCATGAGTTTTATACCAATAAATCTTTGTTGAATGACCGATGGCCAAGTGAAATGTTCTCACCATTTAATATAGGAAGTCTTCTTTATATTTAACTAGCGGAAGGTACCCGTTGAAATTTAACGCGTGTGAAAAATATTGAACTTATTTTATACTATCGATAGCAACCGAAATATATTGATATATATCGCGCAAAATGTATTTCTTATGGATTATATGGAATCTTCTATTTCAATTATTATGTTTTGGACCTATATTCACCATAAATCCATATGAGGTTTGGCTTCAACAATACCATCGGTCGTCAAGTGGACAGCGTACCAAAAATGCTGATTTTTCAGCAATTTTCGTATTGTTTTCTCAAAATTTAAAGTAAATCGGTTGAAAAACAAACTCAATTGCAAGAATAGGAATTTGTATTTATTGTTCTTTTCAAAAGTATTTGTTGCAACTTTGTACAACCATAATTTATAATTTTAACTTGCAATAGAAAAACGGTCTGCATGCAAGAAAACGAACTTTAATGTATTTTTTATGGAAACGCTTTTACTCGTCTGGAGTCGAACCGGAGGCCATTAGGTAATTAAAAAGTAGACATAAACCTTCCGAGTGATATAGTTCTCTTAGAGACTCTTCATGTGGTATAGTAGACTGCTTCGATAATTTCAGTTGTAACATGCAATTCCTGGAGGTAAGTTTAGTGCAATTGTTTTGCATTGACATTAATTTAAGCTGGGTTTATTCAAGTTACAGATTATTCAGACCCATAGTGACTTTCACAATTGGAAAATTATTTGGCCCATCAGTCATTTTCTTCTGTTTTTGTTGACCAAGAAATTGAGTGGAGATGAATATTTAACAATGGTTGCGAATGTGCATAATTTATGAAGATTATATGGTATATATGGCCCGGCCAAATAGATTGAAAGCCTTTCAAAAATATACATTCACGAATCTAAAGGCAAACTCTTGAAGATGGTAAATGAAAAAGCAATTAGGATTGGTGTTTTTGGCGCACTTTTTCTGCGGAAATTTTTACCGATAGTTCAGTCATTTTCTCCTTGGATCTTGCATGAAGTTTGTGTGAATTACATCCTTGAGACTCAGTTGACTGAACCTTTAAGATCCTTGTCGACGTCTGTGGTGTACTTTTAGGATTTATCAAAGGATGAGGCCCCATCAGCTCTTTTTTTCTTTTTGCCTTATTAAAAAATGTTCTTCAATTTACAGAATAGGAAACTACGCCTTTTGCGGCAAAAATTCAAAATATTATAAAATGCAGAATTCTTGGTCGGTATTTTACTTTTTCGAGATGTTAATCATAAAGGTTTCGTTTTGCGTGAGCAATTCACCGTGCTCTTATAACTTTGCCGTTGTGATGCACGCAGGTTGGTGGAAAGAAGTCTATCTTAGATTTCAGCTTGCTTTGAACGGAGGGAGTAGACGTGGTTTCTCGGTTATGCGTCACGTCATTAATTCACCTTTGAACATTTGGCGGTCATAATGGTACATGGTGCATATCGTAATCTTTGATTTGTGTTGTACGGTGTATGTTAAAATGTTATATGTTCCTAACTATAATAAATGGTCATCTTATCAATCTGTGCCAACTCTCTGCTAAGTACATTTGTTTCTGGGGAATTTTCGCTCGACTGCATTGAACAATGTAGTTTCTATTCCTTCTTTGCAATATTCCCGCGAGTTTCTCGTGAGCGTATGATTGTCTTAGTTTTTTAATCGGAATTATTTTGTACTCTAATTGTTGAAATGTGTCTTATAGGTAAGAGAAAAAATAGCCTATTATGTAACATATTCACTGATTAAATCATTAGTGGTTCGCCGTCGTATTTATCGAGGTGGGTACTAAAGTGACTCGTATTCCGGAAATGAAGTTCAACTGGTATTCAACGGTGGCAATGGTGACAAAATAATTGAAATCATTTACGTTTAAACATTCCTGAAAAAAGAATCTGAATATTGCGCTTGGTGATAAGTACTGAGGACTCAATGTATGATTGATACTACTAGAAAAAAAAGAACTTCACGGCACCTTAGACATTTTTTTTCACCTGCAGCCATGATTAGGGTTTGGAGATAAGTTTACCATGTAGAATGATTTTACGATCTACGAGATACGAAAATCATTCCTTGTCGTATCATAGAGACGTTTAGGGGAAGTGTGCAATAAATTTTAGTTTATGGAGAACAAACTCGTTTCTTTACAAGATATTTCGTTAGATTTTTCTTTGTCCTTGGATATTTGTTCCCCCAACTGCTTCTGACTTTCTTCTTTTGCTTGATTTATCAACAATCGGATGTTAATTTTTGATTAAAAAGAGCCTCCTGTCGAGCAAGAATGGAACTGCAGGAGAGTTGATGAATGGACGGGTGAATTGTGTGCAATTTTGGTCCCGGTGAACCTTTTGCTCAAAATTTAAAATTTTTATGTTCCCATTCAATTTTGAACCCGATTGAAATTTTTCATTTGAGATAAATGTTGCCCTATCATGGAAAGAATCAGTGAAAAGAATAATATTCTTTTAATGTGCTTTGGCAGAGTACCTTTTCAGTGTTAGTATTACCCTATTTGCTCCTATAAAAGGAATATTCTCAAAGTAATCTCATGGTTAATCTAACGTCGCATAAAAGCACCTCTACGAAATATGATAAAGGACGGCGACTACGCTTATCACTCAGCACTGTGACTCAATAATGGTAAGGCGCTGCGGACCTAATTTTTCCACAATGAAATTGAGGACGTAAAATGGAAAAAAAATTGAATAAAAATTCAAAGTAGAAATGGATAATTTTCAACTATGTTGATTGATAAACTAATATATGTGAATGGCCGCAACATTCACTTTTATAACCTCGGTGAGTTCAGGCGTAACTTCGTGGAAATTAATCATGATACAAAGAGAACATGGTATTTTTTCCGCAGTTTATTTTCTACGGTACAATTAGTTACAACGCAAAGGCGTCATCTTCAGGTAACTTTGGGTGCCATGTAACTAGTTCCTACACAAAGGCATTATCTTCAGGTACCTGAAGATGACGCCCTTGCGTTGAAATTAGTTGCACTGTGGAAAGTAAACTGTGGAATCAATTAATTAAAAATCAATAAATTCCATTTAATTATTATGGCTTATTTTGTGCGATAAGATTAGTACGTACTATCATAGTAGAGAATGAATTATAGTCCAAGTAATATGCTGGCACTAAGACTTATTGTTCTATGCTGTGAATCCACTGCCCACTTAACTTATCAATTGCTGAGGAATAGATAATAATGTTGGTCTTTACATTTTTGGAGTGCAGTAATCTCCTGCATCAGGTTTCATTTTAGACTGAAAGGAGAGAGGATGGCTGAGGTAGAGAAATGGACATCATTGGTTGCCAATTCAACCTGTCACGGCCCACAATGCGTTAGGGTTTAATTTATCACCGTGGAGAAAATAGCCCGAAATACCGGTTGTCGGACCGAAATCTCGGGTCACCATATATCGATCGAAACAGACCTTCAAGTTATTCTAGGAAGAGACATTTTCTTCGTTTCTTGCTACTGAGCGCGCCATTGAGCACTGTAGCAAGGATGCCATTGGACTCCAAGAACAAGAGATGATTCTTTTCTCCTTCTCAACTGTCTATGTCTTCTCTTTTTCACATCCATCTCTACCCGTGCGACTTTGTCGCTCTATATACTATGCTTGATATCTCGGAGGTATACTTGTAAGAACCGAACATTAGCTAATTAGAAAATTAATTGCGGCAAGAACTAAATTTAAAAAAGGATGGATAATGTGTTCTTGAGTGGAGTTCAAAGATCCCTTGCTTCTGAGGAGTATGGATAGGGATTATGGTGCGTCTGGTGAGAGGAACTGGAAAGATGAGTAGAGCCAGGATAGAAAAAACAATGGAGGTTAGACAGCCTAGTCCTGGGGTTCTTAAATGGTGTGCCGCAAAATTGCAGGACTCTGCCAGGAAAAACAATACAAGCCAAGCAAGAACTCATAATAAACAGGCTTATATATTAAATATTTTAAAATTGTTGCATATTGATCTTAGAGAACTGAAAAGACAACCGACGTGCTCCTTAAGAGTTCCATGGGTCCGTGTACCTTCTGATAGGAACTTGGGGGGATCGGGTTGGTGTGGCGGATAGAGTACTGGCTAACCATACGGGCGGCCAGGGTTCAAATCCCTTCAGAGGAGGATATTTTTCAGAGGAAACCAGATCCACATTTGAGTTGCTAGTGTAAGGCAGTCAAGTGCAGTATCCCGTCAGTCGGATGAGATGTTAAACCGCGGTCCCCTGGGCACCTTTTGTTAAGAGCAGGCTAATGCCGACGCCGGGTTTCTTTCCGCCATTCCTCCCTTACCTGTACCTTAAGGCGCAAATGGTCCTAGCTGTCGATCACATTTCCTTAATATCCAATCCAATCCGTGTACCCTCCCCTACGAATCTTTCAAAAGTGCTCCTTAGCGTTCAAAATTCCTCTAAAGCATGCATCGTTGCTCCTGCATTAGGGATGTGCCGCTAAATTCCGCACGGCTAAATATTGCGCCGAGAACAAAAAAAAGTTGGAGACCAGCTGGTCTAGTCCCTTGAATCACCCGATTAACCTCCTCATTTTTCCCCGCAATTAGAGCGAAGGGGTCAAGAGATGGAACTGGGAGAGGGGAAAAAGATGAAGAAGGACGAGGAGGAGGTGTGTGTGCGAGATTTGCGCAATCGCTCTCTCGAGCAGTACGCAGTCGCCGCTACACGGATCCTGCGGCACGGCAGCCTCAAGGGTTCGGTTTGGGGAGGGAGACGTGAAATGGGAAGGAAGGGGGCTGGAGGGAGGGAGAGAGATGGGGGCAGAGTGGGGGTGGACGAAAAGGGGAACGGTTTTCCGAAGTCCATGGCAACGGAGCTCAAGGGGAGAGGGGAGGATGCTGTGGGAGAGCGAGCACGCCTCCCGTCCGGGAGAACAAAAGCGAAGCGTCTGGCGCTAGCACACGCATCGCGTCGCTGAACCGGAGAGAGTACAGGGTCTGGAAATTTATTGTTGAATTTTAAAGGAATTAATGTTGAAGTAGGCCGCAGATATTTTACAATATTCCAGTGACAAATTTTGCTGTTATTTGAACAATTTCATTGGTTGTTTAATCCTAAGATTGGTTGACTGAAGCTCTCCACACTTCCTTATCTAATGCTGATTCCCTTACCTCTTGGTATCTCTTTCTATGTACTTTCCTCTTTATTTGGTCCATGAACTTATTCCTGGGCCTTTCTCAGGGGACTTTTTCCTCAATTTTACCTTCAATTACGTTCTTCACAATACTATTTTGTCTCAGGGTGTGTCCAATCCATAAGGTTCTTCTTTTCTGTATCTTGTTCCATAGGTTCCATTCCTCTTCTATTCTTCTGTACAATTCATCACTTCTTATTTTGCTAGCCCATTTTATCTTTAGCAATCTCCTCCAGCGCCAAGTTTCAAAGGCTTCTAGTCTTTTCTGGTCTGCTCTTCCAATGGTTCATGCTTCCAGTCCATAGAGTGCCTTCAGGTGAATGTTTTATATACTGTTTCCTGGTTTGTAGTCCTATCTCCTTTGAGCACAGCAGTTGTCTTTTTTACACGAACGCCTCTTTTATTCTTATCTTTCCTCTTTTTCTCTTCTGTAAACTTCATAGTTTCTTTTTGTCCATCCATTTTATCTTCAGCATCCAGCTCCAGCGCCAAGTTTTGAAAGCTTCTAGTCTGTTCTTGTCAGCTTTTCCAACGATCCGTTATTCCGATACATTGCGTGCCACGCTCCACACAAATATTTTCACATATTGATTCCTGGATTGAAGCCCTATCCTCTTTGAGCACAGCAGTTGTCTTTTTACCATGAATGCATTCACTGCGTGATGGATGCATATGGTAAATACCTTTCAATTCCCCTCCTATTTCCCTCTTCTCCCCATATGTCATGGCGGGTGACCTATTATCCTCAGCCGTGCACAATGTTGGTGGTTTGCTGCGCTGAGTATATAGTTTTGTTAAATGTTGTGTCGTTTCTGTGGCCGATTTTGTTGTCACATATTCCTCTTCCTCTTTATAATGTGTTGTTCTTAATCTGGTTGGTAACAGTGCCCGTCTTCATATATTTTCACTTTAGAAACTACTTATTTAACTTCGCTGTGACACCCCTTATCGGGCGATTTGCTGTATAATTTCTTCCCTTGGCCTTGTTCAGAGGCTTGAGGCAATAACCTAACATAAGTAATTTCTTCAAGGCTCTCCTTTCACCACAGGGTTTAACAAGATATCTCATCGTGGTGTGCGTCTCATTCCCTTGTAATCCTGCTGTGTCTTCCATGGGTATATTTTCTCATCTTTCCTCCTTA
Organism: Ceriagrion tenellum; assembly: GCA_963169105.1. Lineage (NCBI taxonomy): Eukaryota > Metazoa > Arthropoda > Insecta > Odonata > Coenagrionidae > Ceriagrion > Ceriagrion tenellum. Next base: position 91,700,254 of record OY720632.1, on the reverse strand, counting down.
ATAGCTCTAAAATCTTTTAGCATTTCATGTCACGTAAAATATTGATCGCAGGTAATGTGCTACAAAGCGAAATATTGATTTGGAAAAAATTGTTATTTTTTTCCAGATAAATTCGCCTAGTAAAGCCATCCTGGTATCTCTTTCTATGTACTTCCCTCTATATTTGGTCCATGAACTTATTCCTGGGTCTTCCTCTGGGATATTTTACCTCTATGTGGTCTGCAATTATGTTCTTCGCAAACCAATTGTGCCTCAGGGTGTGTCCAATCAATCTGGTTCTTCTCTTATGCACGGTGTTCTCTTTGGTCTTCTACTCTTCTGTAAACTTCATCAGATAGATTCTGATCATATCATTATTAAAATCTCAATGACTATAAAATAACCCTCAAATAACAGATAGCTAAATATTACCTGAACAATCTATTTATTTACGGTTAAGCTGTATGAAGTATTAATTCTCCAACTCGTACGCTTGTAATTTCTGTGCCGAAAAAAATTATGTTATCTTACCTCAGCGGTTTTGTTAAGTCCGGAATGGTAAATATAAGACATGCATTCAAGAAAAATACCTCAAGTGTGTAGTTGATGGCGTGGCTGTAAGATGGCTGCTTGATTTTTAGATTCGTGTAAACTTAAAAAAATCTCAAATGTTCTTGCGAAAGGTGACATGCGCCGGTGAGAGAAAGTTTTTTATCGTGTGGAGATTGACACCCGACGCTTTTTTCCCGGTCTATTCTTTTATTCATGTGCTACGTTTATTTATTCACGATTCGTCCCTTCAGGGGGTGCGGCGAGTGGTGGCGACTCGGGTGTGGAATCCTCTGATGGGTCTCCTCCTCGGGCACTGCTTCAACCGAAGGTGCTCGCCCTGCGGCGAACGCCGGGAGAGGGAGAAGGGAGACAGGGTTGGGTCGAGAGTTACGCGAGGGATACGGGAAGGAAAGTGTTTTGGTGCTCTGGGCAGCGAGCAGAGGATGCACGATTTCTGCGTCTGCGGATTTGACGGAGGCGGGTTGTCGGTCACTTGGGAGCAGTGGAGGAAGCCGGGGGAGGAAGGTGCGGAGGCGTAGTTTAGACACACCGTCCCAAAAGGTTGGGTAATAGAAAAAGAAAAACTCACTTTGCGTGATATGTATTCGCCGCGCTCCGGCGGGAAAAAAACCCTTGCGGTCGCTCCCAGTCTTGTGCAACACTACAATAAACTTGACACCATCAGGCGTCACTTTGTGGAAGTATTTCATATTCAAATCCACATTGAAATAATTATTTTATTTTTCCAGATTTATGAATAACTACAAATTGTCCGCAATTTTATTACTGTGAAAAATTTCAATACTTATTTTATATATGGACTCATACCACAGTTGGGAAGCGCATGCTTACGCATGACGCATGAGGACGCATCTTACCCATCGGTGAGGAATAGTTATGTAGAAAATCCTCCAGGTGATGGCAGTTGCACTCAAGGCACTTTGGCGTCAGGAATTTCTCACTCAATGACAACTCTCGGATGAAGCAAAAATCGCCTGCATGTTGTTGTCTAGTCTCCAGAGCGTAGATACAGGCAGCGCTGACCATAGGTCTGTGTGGAAATGCTAACTAACTAACTATTTTTGTCACTAACTGATCATAATATCGCATAAAACCACACGGGTAGCTTGTCGTAAGGGAACAATTAGAGATCTTACTTACCAACCATGACGGCTGTAACTTAGTATTCAGATAGAAGATAGATTGGTACGTCTCTCTGTTGTAACGGTTTTTCAATTCAGGTAATGGTTTTTGTTAAAGTATACTCTAAATCTTTCCAACTTACCGGGGGTTAATTTATGCACCAGGATAAACTTGTCATATTGGAGGCATATGAGATGCGCCTCGCTCGGAGAAAATGGCTCTGATTTATATTCTGAAACTTTCAAGTTGATGGCGAATGTCTTTAACAAAAAATATCTGTGATCGGAAATCATGATATATTCAACCAAGAGAACGGGTGTGATCACCCCTCGGAAAACTGAACGTTCTGAGATCTCATCTGAGGTGGAAGTATCGGTCCGGGGATGTGGGCATTGCGCAGCTTTAAGTACGCGTACTACCGATGATGTAGTTCTACCGCTCAAATCAGTTTGTGCAGTTGTTCATTTTATTCCCATGACTCATAAGTAACTGTTTTCAAGGAAGGTTGTGGAGCTGTCAGGTTTCCAACTGGGTGACGTTTATAAGTGGTGCCGACGTTTCGAAGGCATAGTCTGCCATTTTATTCAGGGTGAATGGCTTGGCCAGAACTTAAATCTTATTTTTTTCTTGTAACTTGATCCCATTCATGCCGAAAACTGTTTGTGTTCAGTTTTCTGTTTAAGGTAGTTTGAGCGAGATAGTTCCCTAGTCATAATAGAGACCATATTTGAATCATTCGTTTAAATTCACCAGCTCTGGGACACATGAACTAAGTATTGCAACATTAATGGTGCGGCAATATAATATTATGCTACTGAAATTCTTAGCAATCAAATCAAAATATCTAAACTTGACTCATTCTTTTGGGCGATACGTTAAAACTCCTTCAATAGGGAAGATTTTTTGTGATCCCGAAGAATTTACTGCAGTGACAATATGATTAATTTTCAAAAATAATTGAGAAAACATACAAACTAGTCACTTTTAATTTTTGGAGAGATTCAAGCGTTAGAAACTCCTCATTTTTTAAGTAAGCTCCCTCTGGTTTGCATACACGTACCAATTCCCATGTAAATGGGCTGGTATTTTTTTGGCAAAGTATTGTATTCTCAAAGTATTGTGGCAAGGAGTTGAATGTTTGGTGTCATTGGAAGGGTGAGATATTTTTCTTTAAAATGAGACCAAATCCATTGATTTATAGGGGAAATGATATTTTGCTCAAACTACCTTCAAGTCACCAATGTGTTGAGCATGTCTCTTTCTTCACAGATGTGAAGTCTCTTTCTCGCTGAATGTACTAATTTGTTCATGAGAATTTGAGCACGAGTCAAAGTGCCATCTTGAGACAGCTGGTAGATGTGTTTAGGACTCAGATCATTGTAATTCTGTACCCACTTAAGTGTAGTCATAGATCTGTTGAGCATAATTCTTTGAAAATCTGTATGAATTATTTTTGATTTGTGTCTATGTTTATGGAACTCTACGCAACTATTGTACGAGGTCTGTTAAAAAAGTATCCGACTTCTATGCATAAAATCAAAATTAATTCAGATACAATTATTTTACACGTATCCATTTAAAACACTCTCTTTGAGCTTCTATACACTCCTCACTTCTTCCCACGGTTCTGCCACTGCCGAGAGCAACGCTGGCAATCCTCATTAGTATTGACGCGCAGGTGGTCCGTCGCATTCTGCATAATGTCTTCTCTGTCTGAAATCTAGTTGCTTTCATAGGCATTATCAGCTTGTGGAAAAGCAAAAAGTCACAGGGAGCGAGGTCAGGAGAGTTGGGAGGTTGGCAAACCACAGGTGTGTTGCGTTTGGTTAAGAAACTCTGAATCTTTTGTGAAGAATCAGCGGGTGCTTAATCGTCCTGTGCGATCTCCAAACGAAGTTGCTTCTGCTCAGTTGTCAGCAACTTCGGCACAAACTTTGCAGAGATCCTCCTGGGGGCCAAATGTTCGGTTACAATAGAAGAATGGATCTAGCACTAATGCCCTCCTCGTGAGGATGTTCATTGACCGTCATTGGACGATCCTGCATCTACAGGGTCCTTGCTTGATGAATTACAACCTTCACTGGTGAGGGGCTTCATGGATGAGAATTTGAGAGCAGTTACCTTCACTGATGGGTGACCATCTTTGAAGCGGTTGTATCACCTCCTTTACCTATGTAGTGCCCATTGATTCGTCCCCAAATGATTTTTTAATGTTGCCGATTGTTTCTACTTGAGAATCCTCATGCTTAAAAAAATTTGATGCAGTAACGTGGCTCAACTTATTCTGTCATTTTTTCGAAGCAAAATATCCGACGGCTTCTATTTACACTTTCTCGCTTATTATTGGCGTGGCGGTGACTGAGTTGTGTTGGGGTCGTGAAATAATTTGATCAAGTACCTACATACGGTTACTAAGCCTCACCCCCAAAGCATTGTTTGTCTTGCCAGTTAAAATTATGGTCGGCCACCTTTTGAAATACAGACCTCGTATGTACTGTATTTTACTTAATTGACTATAAGATAAAAGGGCGAAGTGGAAATGTTGCCGGTTGTATTATTAAATTTATGAACAATTATTGCTTTTATTATAAAGCTCATATTTGGTAGATTGGTAACCCAGAGGGGAAATATTAACATTAGTCCCATTTAATGAGTACCTTCAAATATACTACTTAAAAGTCCCAATCGGGAGCGAATGGGTTAAGGTCGTTTTGCGATATTTTTTTCAATAACAGTCACTCAATGAGTGGCCAATAACCCTACATTACAGGTATCTTGAAAGAGGAATAAAATTCAACCCCTTCGAGGAATGTTTTGGATTGATTCATGACCTTTTAGTCTTCATGGTCGCTTGCTTTAGGCATTTATTGCCAATCTTGGATTCAGAGCTGTTTGATATTGAGACAGTTAAGACTTGGCACGAAATGACACAATTAGAAAATATGTCAAAGACCATGTCTGTTCCTTGTACCCAACAAGTTCATTTTACATCAATGCAGGGGATACAACTAATAAGGGTACTTTTAGATGCAAATTGAAATGCAATGATTTTGACATGGTGAGAGGCCTGATATCTAACATAAAACAAACTCCAGAAAAGAATTGAAGATATAGTTTACTTTTACATGATATTTAAAGCAGTAATAAAATCGAATTAGCTATGAATTTAGAATATCTCAATTAATTTGATTGATCCTTGTTTTATTTGAATGATTTGTTTGGTGACTTTTTTGATAATCGCATTCCTTTATATAAATACTTATATTCGAATACGTATTACGTTTCGACGAGCTAATATGAGGGCTATCAGAATACCTCTATCCTCCTTAGAAAAAATCTTTTATTCTTTCAATCTTATTGTTTCTATTATCGTCGGCTTTTTATTCCTTAACTAATGAAGTAAATTTCGGGACATATGTCCGAGTGAGCATTTTTAGGAGCAGCATTTGTGAGAGGCTGTCCTTAGTTAGGGGTCCCTGTGAATAAAATTTATTCCCGTGAATTGTAAAGTGCCGGGCTCTTTTTTTCTTTTTGGGTTGCAAACGAAAATTGGCGTGATTTAACAGCCGTCACTACACGCACGAAGAGTTCCCGTCGACCCCGTTTACCTCTCTCCTGGTGGGCAGTACACAGAACCAGGGACGACAGACGGACAGCCTGTTGGGTGTGGCTTAATGAACCGGCCTTCCGCGAAAATTGCGTTCCGACCCGGAAAGAAATGAGGTGCGGAACTTGTTTGGGAACGGAAAGGCAGCGAGAGGCCCGAGGTGAGAAAAGGAAGAGTGGAAACAAACATTTAATCGGGGAGAAGTAGGGTGTGGGCGGGGGGGGGGGAAGAGGGTCAGGTGTCGTCCACGAGCAGAAAAAGGGCGTGGGAGGCTCTCTCGAACGAGTCGGAAGGGAAATTTAGGGGTTTAAAAAGGATGATGTGTCTGGAGGCGAGGGATCGATGTTTTGGGGATGAAGCTTGCACTGGTTTGGGGACAGAATGGCGATAGGACGACGATTCCGACTATAGGACTGGACATTTGGATGTATTAGGTGCCGGAAGGAGGGTTGGCTTCGTGGTAGCTGCAAAGGTGGTGCGGAGTTGCTGGGATGGGGCTCTTAACGAGTGATTCTCGAGCCTTGTGATCAGTACTGCAACAAAAATAGCTAGAATGTACATTGTTCCGGACAGTAATCGTATTAATTGTGTAATGGAGTCCCGTATATCTTTTGTACATAGTCTCTCGAAGTAAATCTAACCTTTGCAAAAGAAGACGTGGCAAAAAGATACGGGTACTGATTTTTTTCCATTTTTTCTCACACCGTCGTGTATCTCCTCACCAAAGGGCGTTCAAGTTTGTTTAACCTATTTTAATTCGGTGATACTTCTTTTCATTCTGTTTCCTCCTTCATCTCTTCCGTTCTAAAATCCGTACCGTAGGGTATTGGCGATGATTGCCGAAAGATTGAAAGTTTTGATGTATTTTGTTGATATGTTCATCAAAGTGATATTAATCAAGTAACCGTTTTATGACTGCATTTCAAAACTCTATCTCATTTATTCGCACCCCACATTTTTAGCTTATATAAACATTCATTCATTCATTAAACACCTCTAATGAATGTTTTAGAAGAATCATTTCAATTTCAAATATTTGAACTATAAACCTTGCCGTATAGCTGGCGATTGAAAATACCGAATATCCTCTGAGTTTTGAGGGAGTAGGTTACTAAAATTTTAACCAAAGAAATGGGCACTCTGTTGACCGATTGGCAAAAATATCATTGCAGTGCGGGTCGTTTTCGAAAACCAGCTTACACGGCAGAAGTGATTGTGAAAAGTGCCAAACTAACAAGCATCGGTACATTTCGGGAAGTTATTGCTTTAAGTTATGTACTTTACAGTCAATAGGCATCCATTCCATCTGTAATAGTGTGGCAATATGTTTTCTCCAAAATTCGTAGCGGCTTTAGTTTCAGATAATGTGAAAAACTAACAGATTTTTCTCAGTAGTTTTTGACCAAATTTTACGATGAGAATTGACAATGTGAAAATGGACAATTTACAAAAATGGAAATTGATAAATTGAGCGTCTTTACAGCGGATTTGATTTTTACTCTAATCCTTGGCTGTAATATTTTCGTCGTGCCGCATCGTGCCATGGTGAAACACGGGTCTTCTCAATAATTATTTTATGTGTAATAACTAAGTTACGATTTAATTCACAATATTATGCAAATTTCACGAAGTTACGCCTAAGACAACGGAGTTTAATCATGTACGAGGGTTCCCCGATAATAAAATGATGTTAAAGTAAAATGTACTAAAAGTCATACTAAAATGTTATGTTAAATAACAATCATAGGAATAATTTTGTTGGTGTGAGTTCTGAGAATACATAGAATTGTGGTGCTAAAAGGAAAAAGGTTTGAGATTATGCCGATGATCCAACTTAGCCATTAGGACTTCCCGCTGCTCTTCCTGTTGACACGACATTGGTAGCATCTTTTACGGTCTTTTGTATTTCTTATAAGATGCATGAGAAGAATTACGTTTCTAGAATTCTTTGACGCAGAATGGGATCCACACACATCTTCAACACTTTTTTTCTCCACACAATCTTTACAATACATCGGGACCTCGGCTTATGGACTCCTAATTCGTTCCATTTCATACTTTGAGATATTTATCCGCGGTGCTCTTGTCATTAAGTTTACTCCTCCTCAAAGCACACATCGAGTAACGGAAGGGTTGGAGGATCAAATGTTTCCCTAATTCATCTCCTCATCCAGGGGTTCTACTGTTCCTGCATATGTCACCACAGTGCTACTCATCTTGATGTCGTCGCATACAGACCGTCACCTACATGCCTAATATTTCATTTTATTTTCCACACCCTGTGACTATGTTCCCTCTCGGCTATTTACAACGCTATTTTTTAAAGCCAAATGCTTTAAGCACCCAGAACTCTGTAAGTTTCTTTTCTATCTTCAGTCTTTCGCCTCTAGGAACCAGCCTCTTTTCTTCTTCAGAATTGAATTTAAGTCATTGGTATTTATATTTCATGGTCAACTAACTCCGAGTGGGAATTCGTTGAGCATTTCAACTGATGCTTTAGTTATCATGAAAATATACGTTGATCATTTCTTGGTGCTGTCTTGTGCATTATCTTCTTGCTGTGTGGGGACGACCCGTAAACTCTTTCGTCTATTCTGAGCTTTGGGAAGTCATAGCAACAAATGTCCTCTAGAAATATTAAAATCCATGGCCTGGATAGTGTTAATTTTGTCAATAGAGTTTACCTACTTCAATTTCCATTGCATTCTTGTTCAAATACCTCTTCCGTTCTTATATAGTAATGCAAAATAAAAAATAGTACATTTTTCCTTTGGTAAACACTACGGTAGCAATAGGAATGTTTGGGAAAATAGTGAAAATGAGTGTTCCAATACTGTAGAGGTTTCATTTATTAATCTGTAAGAATATTATGAAGATGTATGTGAAGACACTAATGCTCAATTTGGCAAATATTAGATTTATAACGTGAAGAGTTTAGGAGAATTTCTCTTTCAAGTTACCATCTCAAAGCGAGCTTCCCATACTCATGTACACATTGTCTTTCATTAGTCTTCATTCAATTACTCTCCTTCCCCCTGGGACCATAAAAGTTTTACGGGCAAAATATACTCCCTCGTTTGCCTACGCTAGTCCTCTGAACTTCTGAGTCGCAACTTTTCTACTTATTCGGTCCCCAAATAAGCTGCTCGGTCATGTCCAAATTTCTTGAGACCTTTCTATTTACTCAGCTAAGAGTAAAAGCCAAGTCCATGCAGTAAAAGGACTAGAGGGGAAGTGAATGATTTTTCCATTTATTATGCACACGGTGAATCAATGTATTCTATCGTGAGAGCTGTTGTTAGCTACTGCGAACGGTTGGCTCGCAGTTGCCAGTATGCGGTGACTGAGCCACCAATTGAAGAGGGATTATCGAGCATCGATTTCCGGAGAAGATAAATTGCTCTCAAATCTCTTCCTGACTCCTTATTGTATCACTGGTTCAAAAACCTGTGCGCTTACTCTAAGGGTACGTACAGGATGGTTATGGTTATGCAGAAAATTTCAGATAATGTAGGAAGTTTAGTTGAAATTACTGTTTTAGCGGTTATTTCACTGCTGCTCTGCCCCTCTAAACTGAAAGACAGTAACTGATAAAAATTACATATTGAGTTTAGGGTTTCAATATATTTAACCTCGAGAACTTCAGAAAATCAAGCAAACAAGCCGAAACGGTGACTGTTTCCACGATATAATGCCTTGTTTTTACCGTAATTACTGCGTAATTGTCTGTTTTTTACACCTGGAAGCAGTAACTGCGAGTTTTAAGCCAAATAACAGTTACTGCAAACATTCACGTGAAATATTAGATTGAACAGAAAAATAATACCTTTGTTATATTTCTTCCAAAAAACATAGTGGGTATAAATAAAAGAATTTTAATACATGTTTATTATATAGTTGGTCATATTAAAACGTTAATAACTTATGCCTTATACCAAAACCTTATTATTAGCTTTCATTATTGCTAGATGCTTAGTATATGGTCTCGAACTCTGCTAAACTAATCGCTTAACGTGGTGTCCTCGGTAGTTAGGAATGACTTTCGTTACGAGATGCTGACTTCCTGCTTGGATTCAAGCCCATAGTTGTAATGCATGAGCTTTTTGCTATTTTTTATAACTTACATCATTCAGGGAACTATGTATTGAATTACATATTTAATTCCCTGGGCCAACAAGTTAATTATAATGAGTCTTTTTCCCGTACTGATACATAACTCCGTGAATAATGTTGGGAGACAATAAGATTTCATGGGTCGGACGCTGTATTTAATTGGAGGCACGCCAAGATTTTTACGGGATAACAATGTAAGATTTTGATTTTTTATCGCGGCTGCGCGGAATAAACAGTGAATGTCAAATGAGAAATACAATGCAGTTGACTGTAAAATTTGTCTGCAAGTACTAGAGTAATCTCAGGAAAAATTTCGGATTTTTGTTCCAAAGCTTTCAGTGCGGAGAAACTTTGCTTGCCATGTTTTCTTAGGCACACAAATGATACGCAAATACGAAATTCCATCAAGGTGCAGTTTTCGGTGGGACCTGAGGGCATTAAATGCACAAGAGAAGACAAATGACGGATATGTCGTCCCACGCAGCGTTGCCGTACTCGATTAATCTGTGGGTGGCGTCGAGCGCTTTATATTACGGAGTGATTTCTTCATGATGTTGTTGACGAGGATGTGGCTCGAGAAAGAGGTGGGAAAAAAGGAATTGAAGGAAAAAATAACGAAAAATATTTTGTCGCATGCTCGTGCAAATGATGGGAATGCCGTTCTCTCGTAAAAAAAAACAGCGCGGAGAGCGGATAAAGCGAAACTCAACGCATCACTCCCGTCGCTTGTTTTTTTCTCTCTGCTCTCATGCTCTCACAATAACTCCCAATCTCTCCTAACCTTTCCTAATCCTTTTAACATTAGCGTTGGGCGACGCCTGAATTAATAATTTTCTCGTACTTTCGGAACGTGTCATTTTGCGGGGCGAACCTTTTGAGTCTGAGATCTAGTGATGGGTAAAAGCGTTTCTATCTTTTATCTTTTTAATTTATTTCGAAAAACAACACATTTTGTCAGCCATAAGATAACCAAGTTTCATCATCAACCGTTGATATTGCGTGCCACTTCGTAAAAGAGGGATGCTATTTTTTTACAATTTTCATCAGAAATGTATACAGAGCTTTAATCTGTCAATACATAACCACTCGTTTTTCCCTTGCAAATTGAATATCATCATTTAGATCCTGGAGCACCTCATTAGACAGTGTAGCAATATTAACCTTTAATTTTTAAATAAACGTCCTATTAATTTATTTTAGCAATCTTTCATATGAGTATCTCAAATCATATTTGCTTGCCCAAGAGAAGCAGTTTGATAATTAGGGAGTATGTGACACAAACTGAAGCTGGATGACATTTGTTTTTGAATTTATTTTTACTCTCTCAGCATTTGAATATAATACTTTATAATGTAAGAGAAACAATTGCACTTTTCCACAAAATTGTTTTAATGCGTACAACGCGTTTCGGCTCACAGAGCCATCATCAGGTACAAGTCTTGTACCTGATGATGGCTCTGTGAGCCGAAACGCGTTGTACGCATTAAAACAATTTTGTGGAAAAGTGCAATTGTTTCTCTTACATTATGAAGAACTTCCACGATATCTCGCCTGAATCTGTTGAATTTATAATACTTTATCTCCATGCTTTACTTTATTAAAAAAAACTTTATACTTAAGGAATGGACTAGAATAACTTTTATATTTTAATTTATAAGGCAAAAATTGCGATCTAAATGTTCATTCTCTATTTTCAACCCGTTCATCTCCATCAAGATTTCGGACCTGTCTTGTGCGCGAATCGCGTCTTTTATAGGACCGTTTTCCATATCATTAATTAATAAAGTCACTTCTCCATGATATCGATATCTTTTCTCTATTCTTCGCTTCGCCAACTTGGCCTCAACAATTCTTTTCTTAAATAAATTGCGAATCTCGACGGTAACAGAATTGGACGCCAACTCCAGATCGTCTAAGTTAAGTTTTTGTTGTTGCTTTTCTTGTTTGTGTTGTTACTGTTGTTTATGTGCCTTTTTGTGTTTTTCAAGTAATTTTTAAATTGGTAATATTTTTTATGTGGACCATATTTGTTTTAATAAAAGAAAGCTTAGGGACACTTCCGAAATACCTGAGTGTGCGGGGGTGTAGAAAGAAATGGTGTTAAGGGATCGGGAACTTCGTCTGTAAAAGAAACGCATATGCAAATTCCATTAAAAACTACCTTAAATGGAGGATTTGCAATGGTAGTATTAAGATTTTGGCTGAAAGGAAAAACACTAATTAACCGTTTCTGCGGAGGACATGTGACAAAACAGAAGCTAGAGAATATTTCTTTTTTCTTGTTGGGTTTTATTTTAACTATCTCAGCAATCGAATAAATTAATTTTTCTCCATGCTTTACTTTTGTGATAATTTTATACTTAAGGTATGGGATATAAAAATTTCAATTTTTATTTTGTTAGGCAAAACTGACGTTCTAAATGCTCATACATATTTTTAACATCGTTCGCCTCTAGCAAGATTTCAGGTTTGTCTTGTGCGTGAACCGTATATTTTTTGCGGTTTTTGTAATACCGTTAGTTAAAGATTAGCTTCGGTACGCTTCTGCAATACCTTAGCTTGCGGAGGTGAAGAAAGAAATGGTGTAAGGAGACGGAACTGCGTCTATAAAAATTAGAGTTTTTAAACGAATATTCCACTAAAAAATTACCCATACCGATGGATTTACGATGATAGTATTAAGAATCCGGCTGAATGTAAAAAAACACAACAATTAACCGTTTATATCTATGCGGCGAGTGAGATTTCGCAACTCTGTACGAGAGAGATTTCGCAAGCTGTTTGCAATACCGTTCTTTAAAGATCAGCTTTGGGACACTTCTGAAATATCTGTGTGTGGAGGTGAAGAAAGAAATTGTGTAAGGGGATAGGGAACTGCGCCTGTAAAAGTTCAAGTATTTTTACGAATATTCCACTGAAAACTACCCAAACTGGTGTATTTACAATTATAGTATTAAGATTTGGTTTGAAAGTGAAGAAGAACAATAATTAACCGTTAATTTATATGCGGGGAGTGAGTTTTTCTCCGGTGGGCGAGTGCGACTGTTGCCCTCTCGCTTGCTCTCCGTCCGCCGTCGCTCGATTTTCTCTCCCAGGCCGATGCCATCCAACCCAGTGGGTCACTCGACGGTGCTCCGGGCACGCGTGTGCCGGTCGTCGCCGTGTGCGTGCGCGAACGACGAGCGCACGGGAGTTTCGAGGGGGAACCGGGATGAGGGATTGGAGGAGGTCGGAGGGTAAGAGGAGGACAGCGGGGGGGCGGGTGGTGAAGGGTGAGAGAGGGAGGAAAGGGGGTGGTTCAGACGATCAATACGCGGGAGTGAGAGAGCAGGACGAGGGAAAAAGGAGGGAATTAATAATTCAGGCGCACGGATGAAGCATTGGCTCATCACTGACGGGAAAAAGAGTGGAGCAACGCTTCATCTGAAAGCCTCCGTGTGTATGTTTCTTTTTTTCTTCCGTATGGAGTTTACGTGTGAATTCAATCATCCTCTTCTTTTGTCGACTTGTCTTGTTTGTACGAAGGATAAAGATTAGAGGTGTATGTATTCATTACGTTTGTTTCTTTTTAAGTAGTTTATGGCTTCAAAAGATCTCTGGGAGAATGAAATCACTGCAAGATTACATGAAGAAGGTCTTGATCACACGACCTCACATTTTGCAATGCGCAAAATCTTGGTAGAACTTATAAAATAGGATTCCCGGAGATTTGAAATGTATCTTTGGAGCGTATAATCATACCAGAATCACCATTTCAGATATTTTCGAAGTCTCAATGACTGTATTAATTTAAATGATATTTCTAGATTCTTGAAAATTTTGTCTTTATCAAACTTTACGCTTTCAAATCCCCGTGATTATACATTATTTTTTACTCATACTGGGGTAAAGTGCAGGATTTTAAGGTATCCATATCGACTTGCGTATGGATTAGAAAATTTAAGTACGGTAATACATGGAATGGCATACAGGGCCTTTATGATATTCTAACTTTGCAGATATTTCGAAGTTATTACTGTTTTAAATATAATCGTAGTGTGAATTGTTCTCTTCAATTCTTTCCTGCATTTTCCTTTGTGTTTAATATCTCAGTAAGTCAATATCACTGCACACCAATTTGCATCCAAAAGTACTGTTTTGAGTTGCATCCCTGTATTGATGATGAATAAACGTGTTGCGTACAATTGGCAGTATTTTCTTTGGTCTACTTTATAATTGTGCATGTACAAATCAGGTGCCTTTAATTACGATTACCTCATTTAACCTGTCAGTTTTATTTAGGAAAAAGAGCTTCTTCTACGTTTTCATATTCCTCAATATTTATTTTGCGTAAAAAGAGAGGCTAGTATCAATTCTGGAGGATTTCCTTTCATCATCTTTATTTTAATTCTTCTTTCTTTTTTTTTTATTCTTAATCATCCGTCAAGTGCGTAAATAAATGATGCTGCGAAATGAATGATAATGGCAACTTTTGTTTGTACCATAAAAATGGGGTAAAACACCTTTTGCGCCGAATAATACTTAATGTTTATTAAAAGATAAAGTGTTCCGTCATAGCGATGATATCATTGTTAAATTTAATCGAGATCGATAGTGACAATGAAAATTTACTTCCTATTACTGAAATATTTTGTGATCAGTAGCACGTACTTCGTAGTTATTTGATGGACAAATGTTAGATAGATATGTGACATGTGTTGGACTGTTCTTAGGCGCATAAAAACTACGGAAGTTGGAGACGCTATGGGCAGAACTTTTTTAGAAGAAATTACTCCGTTAGTGGAAAATGGAGGCCTGACTTTGATTGACTGAAGATTGCGTACTAACCATTAATTTCCAAAATTAGATAGATCTAATATTTGATATTGAGTCCATAGCAGTGTCGTTATTATAATGTACGTATCACCGTATGAAGTGCCACGTATGAAGCCTAGGAATGCCAAAGAAACTCGAAGTTACATTCATCACCCGGAAGAAGGGAGGCTTTTGTGACATTTTTTCGAGTTACTTTTACGTTCAAAGACCCTCTTAGCATAATAAGGCCGTACTTTTTCTTATTAAGAGTATGATTGATATTTAACTTGCGATGAACCTCGAATGGAAGACAAGAGGGGAATATATGTTTTTTTTTGCTTATCAAACACTTTTCGACTTCAGCTTCAGCTATTTTATCATTAATTTCGTCATATTCATTCGAGAATATAGGTTCATGCAACAAGGTATTGACTTTAAAATGAAGAAGAAAGAAATTTGGCTGTATTTGAGGAAGTTTCAAACTCATTTGTGCGCATGATTTGACACCCAAGTACTTATTCACCTGGTTTGAATTCCAAGAATTAACGGAGTTAGATATCAACCAATTGCCTGGAAATGTTGGTAAGCTCTTGATTTTGTATTCATGTCGGTGACGCCAAGTGCTTCATTTCCATCTCTGACCTGTCTTTCTACAAAGGTTTGTATTTTCCTTCTGGTGAACTATCTTCGAATATTGTCCATTGTGCAAGGAATGCAGCTGCTCTTGGGCAAGAGTATGAAAACGAGAACCCTGGGAATTGCTGCGCAGAATGATTCCACTCCCAAGTTTCTAAATCCCTAAACGTTCGCAGACGTCACGCACACTCCGTGTCGGAAACAACAGACGTGATACGGAAACTGCGGGTGAGGCTGAAGTTTGAGCAAAGCCAGAGGAAGAGGATGGAGTTACAAGTTGGAGCCGGTGAGAATTCGGGCGAAATTAAAGACGCGGACATGTCAACCGGATTAGGAGCGAAAGAAGTCGAGCACGCGACGTTTGTTGATTCGTAGCTTAAAGGAGCGGAGCAGGATAAACTGATACTCGATGGAGTAACTTGACGATACTGGGATGCTTTTTGATGCTGACTCGCTTCTCGTCAAAGAAGTGGCGAGCGATTGCGGCTTTGCGGAATCATTCTGAATTCTCGGAATTAATAGTTAGTTCCTAGTCGACTGTTGACCCTTCTATCCGCATTTCCTTGAATCAGTAGTGGTTCATCTGGACACTTTAATTGTTGCTATAGCTTTTTTTATGACGAATACCTGTCAACCACTGATTGTATTCTGATTTTATCTTTTCCTTACTACTTTTTCCGATAGTTTATAGTGGAGTTGGAAAATTATGGTGCTGAAAACTTGTGGCGGGTGTGAGTGACTTATGAGGAAAATTAATGAGGCAGAAAAGGGAGGTGGGCATATACTTTGCAAACGTAATTGCCTTAAAAATTGGGTGTACCATCCGGTATTGGTGAAGGAATCGCGTAGGACTTGAGGCCTGAAAGTTATCACCAATGTCTGGTACGGTTTTTTTAATCCTTCTAGTCTAATGAAGACCTGAGATTGAACTTCGTGAGGTGATGGTGAACCGTAAAGTGAACCAAACCCGGCTAGTATAGAGAAGATGTTTTTGATTGTTGGAGAAAGTCGGATCAAGGAGAGGAGAAGCAGGAGAGCAGCGATGGTTCGATAAAACCTACTCCAACGGGTAGATAACCTACGAATAATAATTGGCTCCATGTTCCATTCGTGGCTTCTTTTTTTTGGAAAACATTTCTCCTCCTCCTCATTGCATTTAGGCCCGACTAAATAGGATATGTGGTTGCGCCCAATTGGTCATAAATTTGAGCGTCAAAAACATTTAGCACACCATTTGTTTAACCATCTTGTTTTATGAATTATGAGCCGAGAAATTCTTTAACCTGAAGACTCCATTTTTTAGGAGTAGCAAGAGAAACGTTGTCCATGAAAGAATTACCTGACTGGAGTCCTGTAAAAAATTTAACCGCTAGAAAAGCGTCGCGGAAACTTTCATCTAGATCTAGTTACATAGTGCCCTGCGAGCCTCCGTTTAGGCATTTCATTGGGGTTGTTATGGCTAGTCTTGGTACTATCATTACGGTTTCACCCGCGTGTAGAAAATTCCACAGGGATAGACAGGCCTGCCTTGCCCTGACCGGGACACATACCCGGATCTTTTGATATCACTCCGAATATCCTAACCAGCAAAGCTACTCAGGCGTCCTCTTCACTGTCAGTATCATGGAAACTTTTAGGATCAAGGTGAGAGCACTGGTTGGAGCATTTGGCACGGCAATGAGGGGTCTAGTAACGAATACCAGTTCGGGTGATTGAATTTTTTCCTTAGAGTTCCACGCAAGTGTGTGATCATTCGCGGGTGACTCCGTAATAGGTGCCGCACGGCCTCTTCCACAGTTCTTCGGTTCTATATTAATTTACTTTTAATTCCTATTTGTATTATTCTTTTGGAATAGCGTGAAAATTTTCATAGTCTCCTCAAAACAACGCTCAACAACTACAAATGTTAGTACGAGAAAAGACTTTAACCTCGGTTTACTATCCCACTCATCGCACAACTCGCTTTCAAAAATCATTCCAGGTTTTGGAGGCTAATATCACGAACACACCCGCAGGTGGGATAAAAAAATGTTTCCCCGTTGAAATATTTTTAGTCAAAGGTTTGCCGTTGATTGCCTAGAGTATCATCATGAATTAATAGTATTTTCAAATGTCAACAAAAATTATATTTTTAAGATGTCTTTGCTTGTGTGTTACTATTCTTGTATAGTTTTAATGAATATTTTTTTCTGACATTAATTTGTTATATGATTATTTATGTAGCGCATCATTTATGTGACTGTGAGGTGCATTAATATAACCAATCGTTACGCTAATGAAACTTTCTGTGATGTTTTTCTTTTCTACTGTATTCGACCATCGCTCACAGCGAATAAGTCTAACCCTATGATTTTCTTTATTAGTGTGAATTCCTTTTGTTCTTAGAAAACATATGTCTCAGAGCAATTTTCTCTCTTTCTTTCAATGTTCGTCGTGCTTATTCCATTCTACGTTATAATACCGTCGAGGTAAACCGTCAAGATAGCACATGATATATTATCGTTAGCTCGAGTAGCGCACGGGGCATGTACCCAGAGGTGATGTGGGGAGATAAGAAGGGCAAGGCGCAGCTGCCGTGCTGTGTGATCCCCGTTTTTCCTCGCCCAGCTCATATACGACCTCGTTCCGTGTTTTTGGGTTGGCGCGCGGGATCGACTTGTTGCACTCCGCAAGGGTGAGCCGGGGCCTCCCCTCCTCTTTACCGTCGCCGCCTCCGACCGCTTTCAACCCCTTCACTCGGTCAACCCTTGCGCCACCGACCTCCCACGCTCCCGGGCACGACCGGTCTCCCACTATCCCCCGCAGTTTTTTTCTACCTCTCCTCCCCCACCGTCCCCGCTGTGTGGAACGGGAGGGAGGCGCATGTTGTGTGTTCCGGGGGGGAGGAGGTCGGTGTACGACGCAGCGGCGAGAGTAAAGGCTCGCCGCCGGTGACTGGGGCAGTTTGAAGTTCTGTCCCCTTCAAACGCACGTTTCAGTGTCCTCCGCCTCCTCCTCTCCTTCCCTCGACTATTACCTAGACTCTTTGTGACCCATTGGAACAAAAGGCGGCTGAGCTCCACGGTCCGTGTGATGCGAAGATAAGGGCATTTTTTTCTCTCTCACTCAGTTCAAAACCAACCGCCAAGATTGCGTGGGAATGTTAATTATGGGACTAATTAAAGCCGAATCCGTTGACCTCACTGGAAGGAGAAAATTTGTGCGCGATGCGGAGAGAACAATTGTGGCTAAATCCGGTGTTTTGTGGAAGTTACAAGGGGTCTCCGCTTTGATAGGCCTCCTGCGTGAGGGAATGATTGCTCTCTGACCCGTGACCTAGTTTGGTTGCTGGATCTTCGACTCTTGATTCACGTTTATCTTTCGCTTCATGGTAACAGGGCTACCATTGTTGTGCTCACAGGAATGACTTCAAATTATGATGTTTTATTAATTTGGTTTTTAATACTTCAGAACGCCTTATTTTGGGTGCTGGAAATTGGATAAAATTGTAAGAAAGAAAATAACAAATCATAGATTTTTAAATTTTCTCTTACAAAAACAAAAAGTAAATTCAGTACAAAAACAAAAAGAAAATTCAATTTACAATACGTACTTACGCAAGACGCCATAATCGCTAGTAAATAACCTGTTACAAGCCGCTGCTGATAATGGCTTTGTGGAGCGGAAATATTTATTATCTTTTAAAGTTGATTTTTTTTCCTGTAGATTACTTTTTTTTCTTAAATACACATGGAATCTTGAATTATGCTACAATTTACAGTGGCACTACAGATGAAATTGTTACGAAGGCTTCCGCGGCTTTCTTGTTTTTTGGTATCGTTGCATCATTTTTGTGGACAGCCGTTTCGACGGCATTCCAGTCGGTTTCATCAGGTCCTAATGATCTAATTCATTGGTCGTCCACAAAAATGGTGCAGCGCGGGGTAACCCCGAAAAATACCAATAGACACTACAGGTGGTAAATCTTCGGATTCGTGACTTTAGCAGGAAGCGTTACCAGCTCAGAACTTTATACCTACTCGTTGAGTTAAACTCTTGTCCTCTCAATTTGCTTGTGAGAAATAGACGCGATATCCCAGACCCTTGCATAGTCTTAATCAAATTTAATCCGCAGTTCCACGCGTTTGTATTTAAAATGAAGGCTCCAAATCTCGAAGTCAAAGGATGCGATGGCTTTCTTTTGTTGCTTATTTGGTGCGGACATCTCTTGTGTCGTGCTAGTGGAATAATAGTTATTTCTACCAAAGGATGTGTTACACTCATTTTTTGGTGGACGTCCTTGATCACTTACTTTATACAGGGGAATCGAAAATGCTCGAAGGCAGAGTACAAAATGGAACGTTTTTTACTCGTACTCAATGTCATAGTACTGAAAGTTTAATGCGGAAACTCACCTTCATTAGTGTGATTACTTAGCATATTGTATCATATAAAATGACAAAATAAAACGCTTTCTTGGCAATATTTCCACAGGCATTTTAAATGGAAAATGTTTTGAATGGATACTTTTAAATTCTTAAAGCTGATGTCATTTTAGTAATCATCACTCGTATTTAATCCCATTGGTTGGGTAGGATAGAAAAATACGGAGGGGATACTGATCGACCAACTGCCGAGATTACGCCGTAAATCTTAATAATGGATGAAACTGAACAACTACACCTAAATGGGATTCCGAATTCGTTGTATTTAACCTTCCAGGCTATCCTAACGTTTCTACGATCTGATGTGGCTTGCTGTTTAAAATAATTTTGCAGACGACCTGACTCTCAATAAAAGGTCTCATCGTTTTTTAATGATTTTAAATTTATTCTGCGTTTTCAGTTAGAGATTTATTTTTCTCAAGTTACATTAATAGTATTCTGCACATGCTTAGAGATTAATGGAAATCTATGGCGCTTGTTGATTCTGAACATATATACGGCAGTTGAAATATATGGATGGCAATATGTTCTTAAGCCGATGTATGTACCCTTTCATCATCTCTACGGCCCGGGATGGGTTTCGGTTTCCTTTGTTATATTCCTCCTTTCCAATCTTCTTCTTGCCTTCTCCTTCCATCTTGCTACTTACATTGCCCTCAGATCATCTTCTACAACCGTCAGCCATTGCTTCCGCTGTCTACCTCTCTTCCTGGCTCCTTTTATCTCGGTATTTAGCAGTATTTGGGGCACTCTGTGTTCACCCATTCTTTCTATGGGGCGCAGCCATGCCTGATGGCTTGTCATCGTTCCTAGAAAGGACCCACGTCTCGTCTCCATATGAAACAAAAGATTTCATGAGGGTCTAATATATTTTCAGTTTTATTTTTCTTGACAATGGGGTTGATTTAAGGAGAGGTAGATCAGCTAGATACACCTTATTGCCCGTCGTCACCCTTTGGTCGATCTCGTAAAATTTCTTATTTTCGTTATTTAAACTGACTACAAGATAGGTGAACTTCTTGACACCCTCAAACTCATAGTTCCCAATTCTTGTTTTGCTGCACAAGTCTCTTCTGGAGGGATGACATTTGAATATATTTGGTATTTTCTTTATTGATATTGAGACCCATTACTTTACCGATTTCACCATAGCGTTATACATTTCCCTTAGGTCGTTCACGATTCGTGCTATCAGAGTTGTATTACCCGCATTTGCAAATCCTTGTTTGGATTTATTAACAATGGTTTCAATCAGTTTCAAATCTTTAATTGCTTTGAGTAAAGCTAACTTGAATAATGCAGCTGATAGTGCATTCCCTGTTCATACCCCTGATGTCATCTTGAAGGCTTTGCTTACTCTAGGCCCAACGAAAACCATACTCTATGATTCTTTCAATGCATTTGCAACCAATCTAATTAGATTTTTTATCTATCCTTTAGCTCTGGTAATTTACTGCTCGGTGATATTAGATGAGGATTATAAATATAGATACAGGCAATATCCCGGCAACTTCCTAATGATGAGTCACACCCGGAACATTTCTCATGCGGTCAAGTTTATATTAGCATGTGGAGGCAACGACCTCTTGCTTCGTGCCTTAGGCAACTAATCTTTCTTCGAGCATACTCAACAGCTGCATGAATCTATTAAAGCAAATTCGTCAAAAATTGCCAAGTAAACATTTCATGCCCGAGTGTCACGCCAATTCTTGTGGTTAATTACCATAGCAAGGAGGGTATAAATGAGTGATTTATTTGATAGTGTTCCGATTTGTAACCATTGCTCGTAATAATTCGTTAAAAAGAGATCGCGACTTTGCATTCTGTTTGAGCTTGGACTTGAAAAGCGTTGGTGCTGTAGTTCATACTTGTTTACAGTTATGCTAAATTGCCCTCCGTTCATCACCATTTGTGATTCAGCGCGAATATTTGCCATTTGAAGCCGTCTATTTTGCCCTGATTCGATGCCGATTGTGTTCATGATCATTCATGTCTTCTTCCTCTCCTACTCTACTACTACTAAACGCTCTGCAAGCTTGTCTTCTAGTCTCAGTTGGGGAACTATTTCATCGGTATCTTATTAAATTATATATGTGGACCCCAGAAGTCAAGGGGTCTAAGTGACATTTTTGAAAAAAATAAGTTAGGTACAGGAATGGGATGTGAAAATATTAATCTTTTAGGTGGTAAAGGGATCCAAGTGATTTTTTTGACAGGTGCTGCTATCTAGGGTATTGCCTCTTAGCTACTTAGTGGGTTGTACCAAACATTTTCAACTTTGACTTAAGTTTTCTCTAAACAATGGTTTTGCTACTTAGACCCCTTGACTTCTGGGGTCCTCATATCTTGGATAACCGATGACTCTCAAATAATCATCATGTCATGTTCGTCAGATTTCACGATTCTTGTCAGTTCATGTCATGTATTTACACAAGTTATACTTCAGTATTTCGTTTCTAATCCCAATGATTTTCTTATTTCTCATTAGTATCCGAATGAGAGTCAAATTATGTATGAAAATATCACCTTTCTCTTCGGATTTATTATTAAAACTAAGACTTACAATTATGAATATATAATTAACTAGAATTAATGGTATTGACAGTGACTTATGGAATTCCTTCACAATGTAATGATGAATCACTTAGTTTTCCAGAAAATAATTATTACGCCATTCAACCCGGGTTTCATCAATGTGCGACCTGATGATGGGGCGCAGCGATGAAACCCGGATCATAAGAGCGTAATAAATCTTTTGTGAAAAAACTGAGTAATTTATCATTTCATTATTGTGAAAATATATTTTGTATCAACTTCTTCAAAATGAGTTTGAAGAGATGGATGCAAATAGCGATTTTTTCCGTCATATTTATTTCATTTTATTAAGATATTCCAGTAGCTAAACTCTACATACTGATGGTATACTTATAGAAAAATTGACATTATGAGTAGGACTGGAAAACTTTCGCGGAAATATGTTTGGAGTGTATAATTCTGCGTTAAGTCGTGAGCGGTCGTGTTCAAATGGCACCCTATTTCCGTCCAGTATCCCGCGAGGAACTTAGTGGGCGTTTATAAGACGATCCCTGAAGTGAATCTAAATCATCGAAATGTGAGGTGCCAACTGAAGATGACGTTTATGAGCATCTGCGACGATGGAAGTGCGTCAGTGGTGCGGGAAGAAAAATCGCAGAACCCGGAAAAAAAGGAGTGATGATGCGGTGATGGCGAAATGAATTAATTTTTTTCTCGGGTGACGAATGGAGGGTTCTCCGCTGCATTATGAGATGAGAAATGCGCGAAATAAGGACTGGGAATTGATTGTGAAACTTGGTAAAACCTGGTGACAAAATAACGAAGTTAAATGGAGGGGAGCGAATTTTGCATTCACACTATTTTTAATAATATATATTACTCTCCTCTCGGTTTTTTTGTCTTGTTATAGTTTAATTGAAGTTGTTATTGTCTTTTCGTTAATTTGATGATAAGTGTAACTTCGGGGTTTATAGATAAATTCAGACTCATACAGTTGATTCGTTGCCGGTGGAAGAATGTATCAACTTCGGTTGTCATACCAAGAAAATATTTAACTTCGGATGATCAAGCTGGGCCCCTACACATTTTTTTAAATTTTTGTAATATATAATCACTAAATTTTGTATCATGAAAGCATTTTCTCCTGTGTTTATGTCATTTATTGGTCGTTCAATTCTAAGATTGATTGACTGCAGCCCTCCACCCTTTCCTGTCCAATGCTAGTTCCCTCACCTCCTGGTGTCTCTCCTTATGTACTTTATTCTATGTGTTTGTGTACTGGAAGATAAATTCTAAGCTCCTTCAGAAATATGATTTTCAAAGTTTTCGTCCGTGCTCTTTTACGGTTTATATGTATTTGGCCATTAAGCTCATAGTATATTCACGCCTTAAGGGCTGCTATTCTGAATGAAATAGCGTTAACATTATTAGCCAGAAATAGCTTTCGTGACGCTTTTTTTTTGAAGAATAGTGTCAACGAAGCTTTGTGCGATTCTTAACGTGAGACTGACGCCTAAGGGCGACGATCTGATCACCGCGCTATTCTAAAGCGTCAAGCTATTCTTGAGCAAGACGGCCACCTGACTCTTTATCACGCGTTATCCAACCATTATTCTGCAAAATGTGCTTTGAAAATCGTTCCTAAAAACATAAAAATTATAGCAGGATTGACTTGTCAGTACGTACTTGTCAAGTAAATATTAAATATTCTTCTCGTAAAAAGTAGGCAAATGTGCCAAGCTGGACTAGAAAGTGAGCAAACTAACCAGAAACACGCAAAGTATGAGCATTTACTCTCTCCGTTATGAATTGCATCTAACATTTCCGTTGTATTATTTAAACAAGTCGGCTCGAAATAATGCTCACCTCGCTTATCCACATTCAGTTTCATCCACACATTACCCAGCGGTCCCACAAGGTTTTTAAGAGGCAAACTAATTTGCCTTGATATTGCGATGGCTAACTATCTTATTAAATTCACGGACTATTTGTAACAATAAATTTCAAATATCCGTGGTGAAATAATTAAACTTTACCATCACATCACATTCCTTGATACACTTACACATAGTTATTCTCACTTAGTAAGCATCCAAACGTCGTCTGATCAGTCGAGTAGGTGGTGAAAAAAATAAACAACCTAACAGATACACGAAAGCAATAGCTATTGTTGCAATTTTGAGTTTATCTGTCATTATAGGTACCTATTAATGTTGTTCTCTCACCTCGGTAATCCGTTATTTGTCAATATGTAACAAACGTCGCAAGAATTTGAAACCGAATTTCCGTTTTCCGCACAGGTTTTCCGAGAGTTTTCTATCAGTTCGCACAGGTTTTCCGATAGTTGTCTGATATAATTTAGAACTGCTGTAGCGTAGGCAGCGTGGAACGAAGAGACGTAGTTTCTGCTTAGAGTATAGACGTTTATTGCGTTCCTCGTACAGAATGCTGTCAGAATGAATTTCAGTGGCAGGAGACGCGGCTTTGAAATAGGTGAAGAAGCGTCTAGATTGCCACCCCAGAACAGAAGAGACTATTCTAGAAGTTACTGAGAGAACCAGAAAAATAACGTGAAATTAATTAATTGAAAAATATTCGCCGGGTACTGTGCCTCGAACTCGGGCCGCCCGCTGGCGAGGCGAGTGCGGATCCGCTGGGCCAACGCGGCAGGTGTAGCGACGTATCGCCACATTTGTAATGTGTACTTTGAAGATAATGCTTTATCATTTTGCTTGATCATGTACTTCTCACGTGTCGAAACATCGTCTGCTTCATCGAAATGTTAAAAAAATAACCTAACAGATACATGAAAACAATATGCTTTTTAACGAGATGAGGTGAACTATCATTATAGAAATTATAATTGTTTTCCCAGCTCGGGTAGCTGTTATATGTTCATATAGATATACATAACAAACATTGCCAGACTTTCCTAAACTGAAATCCCGTTCACAAAATTTAAAATAAATAGAGAGTTATCTATCAGCTGATGAATGCATAACACAATACTCGGTTATTATTGCTAATACCGCCAATGTTAATTGCACACGAAAGAATTCTTCAAAGGTAATGGCGCCCAGCGATACGCATGGAAACCTGATCATTCAAGAGAAGTATTGGTAGTTGTATTAATTCCAAGAATAGGTGTCAACATTAAAGTTATTATTATATATAATTGACTAAGCATATTTAGATTTATCTGCGTCAGGTATGTTAAAATTAATATGTGATGTGCAAGGCTAGGTTTATAATGCATGCTTATCCTTTCAATAACTAATGCCACAAAACGCATTAATCCTCTAGGACACATTTCACACAGTGAATTTCATACACCGTCGCCGTAACATACCAGCTTCTGGACATACCATTCTTCGCGTATTGTCAAAATGTAGACGAAAATGAAATTCCAACCAAACTTTCTTCATTTGCCAACGTTTCCTGTGTACCTACACATTATACCAGGGCCACAAAAATTATTTCAATTTCTAAAGTAAACTATTACGTTTACTTATATTTTAACATCGTTTTCGTAATTCAGATAATTAGTATATATACACACGCACGAGACTTTGTCAGATTGATTTTTTTCGTTCAAGATGACAATTGGGTTACGATCAGCATGACAATAGGGCCTACACAAAACCCAAATACGTGAACCTTGTTTTCATTCAAAGTGAAGTATAATCATAGTATTCGAACACAGCATTGAATAGAATTTAGCTGGATTATTTATTGAAAACATACTTTCATGCACCAGACTTACGGCATCCATTGCGAAGGTCTCAGCTGTTTGTGAAAAACAAAAACATTGCTCGTCATTGGCTGTCTGAATTTTCAATTACTCTACCAGGAGGTTTTCATACCGTAAGGGACGTGGTTAGTAATGGCGTTACAGAACGACGCCTTGAATTCCTGCATCGTATTCAAAATCGCTTCCGACACTATTCTGGAGCGAGGAATAGCGTTATACAAAATTAGCGTCGCCCGATTCAGAGTAGCAGCCAACATGTACCTTGATGGTTTTATGTGAAGCGCGTTCCTTTGTTTCCATGGTATACATGCTTATCTTACCATCTGATTGTTTTTGATTGTTTTGGTCTCCGCGTAGATGTGGGTCAAAATTCTCTTTTTGCTGTATACTGCTTAGTCTTGTGTACCATCAATTTTTCAGAATTTGCTGCTTTATTCTCGTTGTCGATGTATCTTTCTTGGCGTAAGCATAGCCAGGATTTTTAAGAGGGATTAACCAAGATGCAATCCTTCCATCTGACAGTAAAGATTGATTCAAGATATTTTGGTATTAACAAATTGGTACACAATATTATGGATTTATTCATCGGATTTTAAGATTTGACGGGGGAGAAGTAATCCTATTTTTAGTGGGTACCTATATTTTTATCACAGAAAACTGCCCAAACTACATATTATACTTAATATCCTCACATAAATACCTTGCTAAACCTTTGATCGAAATGCCTCAAACTTATTTTTTGGATCGCAAACGTTCATAACTGGTTTCTTCGGAATCTTTATTGAGAGATATTGGAACAATATCGTGTGTGAATATCTCCATACCTATTTTTTTATAATTTGCCCTACCCGATTATATTCTCAGGAAAAAATGAATAGAGATTGTGTCCAATATTTTTTTATCAAAAAAATAGAAAAGCTTGAACGAACCCTTAAAATTTATGAAATTTTTTTAAGGTAGAAACTGTTTGTTGGCCCGACCATTACTTATTCCACAGCCAAAACATTAGGTCCTGAGACCGTCTTACTTTGATTTTGACATGTGTGAGCTCCTTGATAGTAGTTCTTTCTTCATCCCAATGTGTCTTTTGCCCATTCTAAAATGGACGGAAGCCGTAGCACTTAAGACGTAAGGATTTCCTTAATGCAGCCATTCTTCAATGCTGAAGTAAGCCGTAGCAGATCGCCATGTATATCGAAGACAGAAGAGAGTCGAAATAGTTTCTGCTTGTCACGGAAATTACATATTCGTTGTATGTGAGTGTTTCAAAAATAACTTGTAAAATTTTATCTATGATGTTGGTAAATCCGATAATAACCTAAAACCTTCAAAGTACTTCCGCTAACGCCGTGGGCCGAAGTAATGCCCCGGCAGTAGTTATGTCGCGCGCTGATTGGCTGGCCCTTCGCCTGTCTTAAGACGTTAGCCGTAAAGATGGGACTTAACCGCATTCCTTACGGCAGTGCCTTACGGCTTACATTCAATGAAGAATGAGCTATAACTTCTTCATCCGGTTCATAAAACCTATCCTTTTTCTTCGCCTTCCTCGCTAAACATTTATCGCCTTTTGAGGCTTCATCGCTCCACTATCATGATCTTCGGCATCTATTCACCCCCTAGTGTCCTCCCGAATTTTTCTCTCATCACCCATCACGCTAAGCACTTCCTGGCTTGTCTTACTTTCAGTCCGACTCACCTAGTCCATATTCTTAAGGTAGCTGAGCGAGATGTTTCCCAAGTCATAGATAACGGAGACCATATTAGAATTATACGTTTTGATTTCAGCGGCGATAGGAAGCATGAAGTAAATCATTTTATATTAATGATACAACAATATACTTTTATACGACTGAAACCATCAGTAATTAAGTAAAAATACCTCTATAAGTCTTTAACTTGACTAGTTTTTTTAACGCGAAACATAAAAGAATCCTTTACAACGGAAGGTTTTTTTTATTATTCCGAAAAAAGATTACTGCGGTGACCATATGATTTTTTTGAAGATGATTGAGAAAACACACACAGTAAGTAAAAAATATGCCTACAAGTCTTAAAATTGGCTAATTTTTTCAAGCGGTACGATTAAAACTCCTTCACAAAGGAATGGTATGTTTGTCACTCTGCAAAAATTCCTGCAGTGACCACGATTTATTTTGGAAGATAATTGAGAAAACACACACAAACGACACACTGCTAATTTTTTTGACAAGATCTAAGAGTTAAAAATTCCTTATTTCGTAATGACGTCTCTTTTGAATGAGTGGACGTACCATTTCCCATGAAAAATGGCAAGTATTTTTTGGCAAATGTCTTAGAATGTAAGAGGTTAACATTTTGAGTATTTGTAAGGAAGAGATGTCATTTTTTAATGAGGCCAAATACATTGGTTTTTAGGTGAATTATATTGTGCTCAAACTACCTTCAAATTCATGAAGATGCACTACACAATTTCTTATCCATTTTCAGTGTCTAGTGAGTCTTTGATTGTTTCGTTTCATTACAGGTAATTGCTGCCAGTATGTCCTTGTTTTGCCCCTGTGTGATGCCTTTTCATTCTCCATGGAGGATTGTGCCGCACCGCGTGAGGTATGTTTCATATCGGCTGCGCCAGTTGGCCATTAATTCTGCCAATGATTAGGGCTTCCAGAGGGAAAAACCCTCGGGAGTATGTATTCTCAAAACCTTTAAAGCGGTTTGGGCGGGAATTGTGAGTCAGTAAGTGCACAATTTTAATATCTTTTCTGGCGAGTCGAACAAAAATTCTTGGGTGTCTCTTCGCCTAAGCATACATATGTATATGTTGAAAATAGCCATATCTGCTTTAATATAAACTGCGAAAGAATTTTATCGTAAAATTTTGGTCTCGGATAAGGTAGCTTGAGTGAGATAGTTCCCTATTCATATTGGATCATACTCGAAGCATAAGTTTTTATTTCAGCTGTTGTAGGAAGCATGAAGTGAATGATGCATTACTAACGGTGAAATAATATACTTTTATATGACTGAATTTCTAAGTAATGAATTAAAATATCTATAAAAGCCTTGAACATGACACATTTTCTTCACAAGGAACGTTAAAAACTCCTTCGCAACGGAAGGTATTTTTTTGCGAGCCCTAAAGAATTACAGCGCTAACTTTCTTCTGATTTATCTTCAACTTTTTTTTAAACTAATTTATTTTCAAAATTTTTTGAGATAACTAAAAACCAAGAACTTTCAATTTTTGGCTACATATACGTTTTACAAATTACTCATTTTTTCAAAAAAAGGTTTCTCTGTAAAGTACATACACGTACCATTTTCCGTGGAGGAAGGCTGGTATTTTTCGTCCAAAATCACGGAAAGCTGATCGGTAATAGACAATACTCCGTGATATAGTGGTATTTTTGGAAGCGTTAAATATTTTTCCTTAAAATGAGACTAAATATATTTCTATGTGAAATAATATTTCGTTCAAACTACCTAAAAGCATTGTTATTACTTGGGGTTACGGCAAGAAATTAGTAAGTGAAGCAAAAATCCTATGTTAATACATTTTTTTCATCGGCATGAATCCTTGATGCTTATAATGAACAGTTGTAAGAACATGAAACCTTTTTTTTTCGTTTTGGAGACAACCTGTACATTTGTCATCGGATTATTTTGAAGCATGTGCCAAGTGCCACGTAGATACGTGTTAAAATAGCAACAAAATCGGTAAGCTGCAATTTTTGTGCTTTTATCGATCCGTATTACTAAAAATTACACGTTTGCAATTTTTCGTACAAATGTGTTCAAAAACGAAATCGCTCTTACCATCTTAAGGCAAATTCTAGCCGTTTTCGAAAATTGCCTAAAAAAATAAGGCTGGTCACGCCACGTGCTCTCGAGCATCATGCGACTTTCCATTGCGTTAATAATCATGTGCTATATCCGTTTTCTGGCCTTCGTCCTCGTGGTGCAGTGAATCATTCTAACCTTTACGTTCATTATCTGTCGATCTCACGTCAGATTTACCGCACCCTCCACCCGAGTGTTGATGCTGTGTTTGTTTCTTCGTTTCAATCCACATCACAGTGCTCGTGCCGATTGTTTATGGAGCGTTGATTGTTTTGCGTCGGCCGCGAGGGGAAATCGTGGTTTGAGGCTTTTCGGAGAAGAATCTTTGGCTCTTTCAATTCTTTCACCTCCTTAACTCTTTCCCTTCTTCGTGTTTGTGTTTGTTCCTGCCAAATATGTTCCCTCTCATCCTTATGGTTCGTCCACGTTTTTGGATTTGTATCAACAGGAAGCGTCATATCATCTTTCAAAAGAACCTCACTTTGGGATGGAAACTTCAGTTTTTGGACTTTGCTGTTCTTTTTTTTCCAACTTCACTATTTTCATCAGTCGAGGGAAACAATTCTCCTTAATTTTAAGTTTCTTTCGCGATTAACACTTTGCGTGCAGGGCTTTGAATTGAAGATCCTCTCTGAAAAACTGAGTATTTAACAAACTTGCTTGGATCATGAAAGAAGACTTTTTAAAATGTTTAATCTAGGTTAAAGAGCTTTTATTTACTATAAAAATTTATTTTGGCACTCTGTGTTCGTATGCATGTCTACCAGAAAGACTGCAGCCATAATATTACGTCCAGCTGCCGTTAAATACTGATATTCTTTGAACGTCGTAGTACTTCCATCGTACTTCTCAAATAATATAGAAGGACGTACCATTACGCCCATATATTCAAAGCATTAAAGCAAAACTGGAGTATATTTTTTCCACGTCAACTGCTGATGCTATTATTTTTGTAAGATGGTTATCTGTGAGAATTTTTCCTTTATTTGGCATCGATTAATTCGTATGCATTGGTTAAATGTAATCTATCTGCTGAATTTAAATATTCTAACGGAAGTCTCAGAGGCTACTAATCTCGTTTCAATGCGTGAGATCTAAATAAAGATATAGAGTAAAGAAGAAGGAGATACATAAGGGGGTATTATGTCGGTGCTGCAGGTTTGAGTGGAATGGTTAGAAGACAATTTTTGCCTCCGTAATTTTTAACCTCCCGATTAAAAGAATTAACGAATGAAATAGGAATGAGCTGTTGTACACCAAAAACAATTTCCGAGGTTATTAAATTTCTGGACCTGTTTCGAATACACCAGATTTATATAACATTTGTACTTCAAAATTTGTACCTATAGTTAAAAGGTAAAAAAGTTGAGGAACACTCTGGAGCTTTTTGTATCGCTTGAATTATGTTCTTCATTACAAGTCAGTCAAATTCAATCCTTTGTCTTTTCTCCTCATTCCGAGAGGTTTACTCCGTTGATTCTGTCTATGACTCGAGTGGTGTATTTTCACATTCTCCTCTGTTTACAGCGCACCATCTAAATGTTACTGACCCCATGGCAATGAAATCCCATTATTGTTTCCCGGTTCTTAATTTTAATTGGTTAGTTGGTAATTTGGGGAGGCAACTGACAACTGAGGTAATTTGCACCCTTGAGGTCAGGTGGGTAGGTAGGTTAGGGAAGGTTAATCGGGGAATGGTGGAAGGGTGGAGAGAAACCCGGCGTCGGCATTAGCCTGCTTTTAACGAAAGACGCAAAGGGGACCACAGTTTAGCGTCTCATACGACAGACGGAGTACTGAACTAAAAGTGTCCTCCGCAAGACACCAAAATAGGAATCGGGTTTCCTCCGAAAAATATTCACCTCCTCAGGGATTTGAACTATGGTCATCGGTGAAGTAGGCAAGTACTCTTACCACCCCACCAACTCGATTACCTTCTTAATTAATTAACCTTATTCCACAATTCATTATTATGCATTTTAATTAATTTTTAAAATGAAAAAAAAATGCAATTTAATTAATGCATATGCACTTTAATTGTTTCTCTCAGCCCTTGTCATATCATATTTGTTCGATACATTAGGTCAACGTCCATAATTGTTCAATTTTTATTATATGAACTTGGATACATATTTTTACAGGGCAGTCTTTCTCTGAGATGTCATTAAAAGACTCCATAAAAGGAAGTCTCAGTTAGAAAAACTAAAAGCACAGCTCCAATCGATTGGATGTGTCTTTCATTCGACAGGCGCTACTTCCCGGAGTGGTTGAAAAAAAATTCAGTTCCTTAATGGATTATTATCAATTCTTTCTCAATGGGAATACCTTGGGCTGGCATTCCCCCTTTAATAATTACCTGTCGCGTCTCCCATACCCGCGACTGTGGAGAAAGAGAGTTGGCGACATCCAGACAGCAGCCCGCGCGTTGGAAGAGAGTTAAAGAGAGGGAGGGAGGAGACGGAAGGGAAGAATGAAATGGAGAGACAGGGGGATGACATTGAGGATACACTAGGAGGAGCTGGGGGTAGGGTGGGGGGTGGGAAAGGAGGACACGGGAAGATAGGGGATGACGCAGCTAATTTAGACGTCTCGACTTTTTCTGGACGACGCGTGGGAATAAATTAATTAGACGATATTTTCCGTGGCACGTGCAGGCCAGGGACTCGTTGACTTCGTCATAAATTCATTAACCCCCATCCTCCTCTCACACCTCCACCCCGGATTTCCAACCTCGCACTCGCTCCGAGGATTGAGACGTCACTGCGCTGCCGATTGGAGAGCGGTGACGTCGGAGGAGTAAGGAATTAGAAAAGTAACGAGGTGAGCGATGCCCACCATCCGTTCCTACAGCTCCATGTACTGATCGCTTTTTAGGACGAGTGGGGAAGTGCGTCGGAGGATATGTACGGGGAAAGAACGTGGGTTGCCGGATGTTCAAGGGGTTTAAAGTGCGGCCTTTTGGGCCTAATTTTACAAAGTCTGATTAAAGGGCGTTGGTGGAAAAAGAAACGGCTTTGGATGAGCCTTAATTCTCTTGGCAACCCGAGCGATTCTCCCAAGTGAGCAGCATTTAATCTTCCTTTCGGGATCACTCCTCAAAACCTCATTTAAATTTTCATCGCTCTGAGTTCTCCACTATCATTGACCTACACCATAACTGTTTGTGTATACATGAATAAATAAACCTAAGCAAAAACGACCACCCTTCTCAATGTACTTTACTCAGCATTATGTAGCTGTAGCTGGAGAATGGAGCCCGATTCGCGTGAACGCAGCAATCGGCGGTTACTGATATGGTCCTTTGCTGGTACTATTCTGGCCAAAAAACTCATAATACATTTATGTACGACGGTTGTCCAAAAGTTAACGCTCTACAAACTCCCTAAAGAACGCTTTACACGGTACATTTTACTGGGCAAACGAATGTATCATTGAATGTGCAAGAAAATGAATGGAATTAGAGCGGATTCTATTTCTCATTCAGTCATTTAGGCAATCATACAATTTGCCGCTTTACACGGTACTATTTTCCCCATGAAAGAGTTCATACATTCGTTTGTACAATAAAATGTATCATGTAAAGCGACCTCAATAACAGAAATCTGTGCCTGGAAACAGTCATCGAGAGACGTATCTGCGTTAGTCACAAAGCCGTATCATGTCGTTATGCCACCACGGCATCATATATCGGAGCGCTCTGACCAATTAAGTGGACTCTGCAGAGGACAGACTGAAAGATTCGAATATACCGAATATAATAATGTCAAATACCAGTCTGACACAAGCTAAAGTCGTGAAAGAATGTAAGTTGCTTCGTAATTTCTCTTCTTTTGTAATCAATTTTGAATAATCACCCTCAGTACAATAAAATGGAAACTTGAAGCTTTCACGTGGTCGAAGGACGTTAACATAAACAAGACGAAAATTTGTGAAGTCACAAAGAAGTAAATTGTGGAAGTCACAATTTTTATCTTGTTTACCGGTTTTTTTGACCGGTTGCGGCTGTCACGCCATTATCAGGTACAAAACTCTCTTGTCAGTTCTTTATTTTCCTTACATAGGATCATGGAAACATTCAGTTTGGAGGGGAGGAGGTTGGTGGAGAGAGGTGCATACTAGTTGGTGGGATAAGGTAAAGGTTAGCTGTGGGATGAATCATATGGTATGAAAAGTAAATTTGAAGGCACTGGGAGGATATTCATAAAACTAGTGGGGAGGCGAATAAATACGTAACAGAGGGGATGGGTTGGGGAATAAAACGTTGTTAAGTAAGTATTGGGTATCTTAAAGGTTTATCAGCCGTTGCTCCAAGTAAATTGTGGGAAGTCACAAATTTTTGTCTTTTTTATTATTTTCACCCTAAGAACTTTTCCACACTACCACTTTCGACGACTAAGAGGTGATTCGGGCAGTGAAAACCTGGCTCCATCACTAGAGAGAGGACTAGTACCGACAGGGCAAACACTCCATAGCAAATCGCTCGAGGTAGGCAGTAGAACTTGGCTGTATGGAAAAAATAGAGTTAGTTGTAAAAATAGATTTCTTCTACATGTGATAATTTAATTTTTGTAGAATAATTAATTTTTGGGAAAAAATGTGAGGATTTACTTTTTCAGCAACACTCGTAGATCATAGCGATGTCTTGCAGTTCCATGCTTCATAGTCATTAAAAGTTCTTTTGATGACCCTCCATCTTTCATCTCATAGTGTATGATTTAAATTCACCGTTTTTTTCTTGAGCCCTCTTTTCTTTCGTCTGCCTTTTGGATAGACACCAGCCAAAGTAATTAGTTTATAGGAATCTCTCATCGTAAATGCTTCGATTTTGAGGTATCTAACAAGATTCCCTCCCACTTCAATGGCTGGTTTCCCTACACCCCGCTGCCATATGCCTACTCTTAGGCGGCTCACAGGGTGGAACGTAGATATAGATGGCATATTGATTCATTATTTCTCTCATTCTGTAATAATATTGTTGCAATAGGGTGATAATATATGAGAAAAAAACACTCGTAACTTATATGTAAAAAATGACTATAAAATCAGGGCTTGTAAATGTGTATATTATTGTTATTTTTATCGTTGATTTCAAATGTGCTAATAAGTTATACCGTTGATTACCATCGTTTAATATTGACAAAGTTGCTAAGCATGGCAATAAGATAGAGACTCACTGTCTTATGGTACCATCGTAACAAGTAAAGAGCCATAATTGACACCCAGAGAAAAATGAACTGAAATAAAATACGTACAGAGTGATATAAAAAATGTGTCATCATGAATAAGAGTTAAGGCAAGTTTCCAATTAGATAAGCCTTATGATGAACATTGAAACCTAGCTCGAATAAAAATTTAACTAAGTAGAACTTTACTCTTTTTCAATATGATGAATTCTTTCCGCAACACCAAGCCCGACATTTCTCTTTTTAAAACAAATTGATTGATACACTTTGGTGCATTGATTCTAATGTTACTTTTTATTTCTCTATTTGATTTTCCTCGTATCTCTCAGTTGTCCATGTCGGTGGTTAATAGTACTCATTCAAATTGTTCTATTTATTTGTTATTTTAATTGTTAAATCTCCAGGTCTGACGAGCGATAAAATAAGAAAGATACATTGCCAAACTGGTAGGCGCAAAAACTCGTTCTTTCCGCGCACTATAAGCGACAACAATAAAAACGGAGCTCCAATAAATACACTCCCATAATACACGTCACCATTTCACCTCCCAAATCTTACATCTTTACACGGCTTGCGTCCCAACACCACCTGCCATACGCTCATGAGGCGGCTCGATGGATAGTGTGTAGATGTGGATATAGATTTTCGGTCAGACTCGTTGGCTACGACCAACTTACAGGGAGATTCCTTTATTAAACTAGAACTAGTTGTAATCACTACATTGAATTAATGCCTTGGTTACCTCGGTTAACTTAAACTAGATGTAATGACATTGAGTAGACGACCCCACCCACCACGAAATTCTCCGCATCACCCCTTACTGTTTGGGCCTGTGTATAAATAAACTCTCGATATATACCCAAATCCTCGCCGTGCCTCCGCCACCCCACCGTTCTCCCTCAATCAGACTCCCGTCCCTGCGCAAATGGGAGCGTCGCCGACCGGCCGACCCCAAGTAAATTAGTCGGATGGCGGGGCAGGGAGTCGGCGGATATGGGGGTCATGGGGTCGACGAAGGGCAGGATTCGCCTCCTCCACAATACGGTCCTCCTCCGTTTACCTGATGCCCGTGATATACAAGCTCTCATCCCACCCCTTTCGTCTGCTCCGGCCCGTGGCCCTGTATCCTCTTCTCCCTCTCTTTTCCTCTCTCTCTCTCCTTGTCCGCTCCTTCTTCCCCGCTTCTCTCCTCTCATCCTGCCGCATCCCCTCTCTCTTGAGGTCGAAGCGTTTGTTCCTCCGGTCGGACGTTTGGCTCCACGTGGCTCACGTTTCCCTCCCTCTTCCGTCAGACACTTCCACGGCTTCCATCGCCTACTTTCCACCCTATATCCATGCGCGGGATGTGCCTTACGGGTATGCGGCAGCAGCGGGAGCCGGCTCGCCCGAGACAAGAGGAGAGGACCTGCGTAGTCGCGGAGTTAAATGTCAATGGAACAAATTAAATTTGATCAAGTCAGTTTTCTCGGGTTGAACCACCAACATAGCGACTAGTGATTTTCCAATTTAGTGACGTGAGGTCCCACAGACCGCTCATTAAATTCAAATACCATTTCACAGAAATACAGGATAAATTTATAAACTTTTGAGGATGATACAGTCTTATTAGAAAAAAATGGCGATAACAAGAATTTAATACGTCTTACAGATTTTAAGCTATCCGGGGCTAGCCACGGAGTTCCACTTTTACGGAGTCACCCGCAATGCACGATTGTGCGAAATTCCACAGGGGAAGAGGACTTAACTGTAACTTAACTTAAAAAAAGGTAGCTTAACTGGCTAAACTCGGCCGGAAATCGAGGGATCCGAGTTCGAATCCCTGTCAAGGCAGATGATTTTTTTCTCTGTGGCATTTCGCTCAATTAAGAGGTTTTGATAAGAACTGTTTGAAAATATTCATAATTTAATAATTGCAGCGGCCTGACAGACCGCACGTCACCGGTTAAGATATTATATGACTTTTTGCTTGCTTATTATTATTTTAGCTTCAGAGTATTTTCAACTAAATGTTAAATAGAATAATCCAGGGATAATAAACCGGTTGTCTTGCGTCAATGGAAGGCCGTACTAAAGAACTCTGGAGATGCTGTATAACTAAAAAAATAAATTGATTCCCATACATAATTAGTCATCACTAAGGATTAGGCGTTTGAGTGAAGAATGACAGATTGTGGGACTAATTTTCGTGTTTCTAATCGTTAAGGAATTGTATTCTCTAAGTATTAAATTGCATGCCTACAACAGTGTGACTCTTTTTATCACATATCTATAGAATCTTTCAGAAATGGTATAAAACTATTATATTCTAGCATAAGGGTCATTTTTATGGATTTTTGTTGATATAACTCGTGATTAATGCCCAAAATTTGAAATCCATACGCTCTGCTGATTTTATAAGTTTCCCTTTCTTTCACCAAACTCAAAGTATTCTTTTGCTCTTTCTTGCTCAGTGTTGTGTCTGTTTGACTGTCGCATTTAGTCTTTCTTCCAAGAACCTTTTCCATCGTCGTTGTTGTTATGTATCTTTGCTCGACAAAATGTTTCGCGGACGAATCCCCCATTTGACTGTTGTCCCCACCTTGTCTTCCTCGCCGTTTATTTGGACACTTCGATTCTCCATGCCCTCCATTACTTTCCCAGATTCGTTGTCTCGGTCCACCATCTTGCCGTCCATCCAATCTCTTTCGCCATCTCTCCCCTCCCTCTCTCTCTCTCAAGCCCGTATTTTTTTTGGAGAATCGATTTCTTTTCCTTTTTGATTTTCATTCGTCAAAACGCTGCTCCATCTCCTCTCTCTCTCAGTTACCCCTCCTCTCCCCTTCTCTCTCTCTCTCTTTCCTCCTTTCCTTCCTCTTTCCTTCTCACCCCGCACCACTCTTTTATTTCCATTGCGTCCCGCGTTCGCGGCGCCCTCACCTCCTCCTTTCCCTCCTGTCACAGGTTCACTCTCCCTAATTGCGTCTCCCTATCCATTCACCCGTTCTTCCCGCGTGGGTGCACTCTCCCGCCGGCGGTTTTTTTGTGTGCGTGTGAGTGTGTTCGACGGATGTTTTTACAATCTCCCTGTTAGATTTCCCAAAGCATTTTGCTTCCAAACTGTGTGTCAACCTGCCCTTTTCGCTCTGAGAAAATTTTATGCAACTTCATTTGTTTTTTCTTTACGTCTCATTTGTTATTTTTCGAAATCATTAATTTAACTGGAGAGTAACTCTATAGTCGTTTAACGTTTTTCGTCGGGAAGTTTTTCTCCGTAAAGTTTTAGGGTACCGCAGGTTAATAAAAGAGTAAAGTATGCCCGTTGTGGATGCCAAACTTTACATACTTTTAAGTTTTTATATACGTTCTTCCTGTCGTAATGTAGGTGGCAGAAATCACTCTTTAATCACAACTCTATACAACAGATCACATATGCATATAGGATAATTTAATTATTAAATTAAAGGTAAATTAATTGCGTATACATGTATAAAATGCGGGATTCTCCTGTGATATGCTTCGCTTTCTGTCCTTTTCCTCCTCTTAAACCGTTTACTTCAATCGATAATATTTGCGAGAATGACCAGCCAATTACTTTCTTCATCCACATTATCTCTTCAGATTCGGTGGCATGTGAGATCTTTGGAACGTCATTCCACTGCATGACTTGTAAAACTTTGCTGTACGTGTCAATGTTTTTAAAAGTTTAATCAGCCCTTTTGAGTCTATTGTTTCGATATTAAAAGTATATTGAGAAACATGTCACCTTGAACTAGCCGGTGTGTCAGGGAACGTAGCAAAACATTTCAGTTGAAGCCGAACTGACAGCACGTCGAACTTGAATATCGCATACATCCCCTCAGTGGGCTGCTGCAGTGACGAGCGAGTCTTTATGCGTGCGTCTATGCCGTATATGCGGCGCCTCGCGCACCACTGAGATAAAAGGTTTTCATTCATCCACGGGGCGGGCGGTGACATCCATCCGTCCCATTCACCCCTTTTACCCCCCCGGCCTCCGAAACCTTCCACCCCGGTCCTCTTCATCCTCCGCTCGACAGCCTTTGCTGATTTTTCCTCCCATCAGCTCTCAATCTCCGCTTCCTCCCGCTCGCCCTCTTCCTCCCTCACTCTCCTCTGCTCCAGAATAGAGGCCCGTCGAGTCGAATGGGGAATGGGGGGGAGCAAGTCGGGTGGTTGGGATGAGAAGGGAGGATTGAGCGAGGTGTTTTCATGGAGGAGAGGCAAACAGGGGGGGAAGCAAGGGCCTTTGATTAGAACACTAGCCCTCCGTGCCCGGGTCCGAGGTGGGACGACGCCGAGCGGTTCGCGGAATGGGAGCTGGGGGATAAAGGGAATTAAGTGTGGGGTCGAAGTTGGTGAGCGTTGTGGATGGGTTAGGTGTACCGGGACTGGTTGAAGTGAAAATCCCGTATACAAGGAAGGTTAAATTAACCATGACACCCCCTTTTATAATCAGTGTATTTGGAGCCTCAAGAACTGGTTTCTATTGTGACAGGTTGCGCAGATTCTCGGTATGCAAACCGAAGTCAATAAGTGCTCACATTTTTATGTGGTACAAGTCCACAAGAGAACTTGTGCCACTATTACTGCTTTTTTACGAAACAAATAATTATGGCTATGTTGTAAACCAAACGCTGAAAATCTACTTTTATAGCATTGGAAAGTGTGGATAATATATAACTTTTTATATGGAAGTGTATAGTATTGTTTTATTGGTTTGTGTTGCAAAATATTGTTTTATTTACTCGTACATGTGTTCTGATTGAGTCACTGAACTTCTTTCTTGATTGCATGGACACATATATTTGTGAAGAAGTGATTTGTTGTGAACTATGATTGTAGTGATTGTTATCAAATGTCTGCCTCTTTCGACGCTGTAATGGTAACCACAAAAACAGATTTTATGGATTTGGGGTACCTGATTCCACTTTGGAAGGTTGCTGGTGTATATAATGCTTATAAATTGATTGATTTTCTATCCAATGGTGGAATGCAATTTCTTATTATTATTTTTATGTTACTCGGCTACGTGATCTGTCTCTCGATGATTAATGGACATTATAAAACTTAATATTCAACTTAGAATATATATATTCCCGTCAATATCGGTTATGCATTTCTGGAGATTTGAAAAAGTAAAAAATATAAATGATAAAATGAAAAATGCTTATACGTATATGCCTCTTGTATGTGAAATGAAACGTTATCCTCCATGCGGCAAACGCTATGGAGTGACCCGAAAGTAAAATGAGCTATCAATTGATAAATTATTGTTAAAAGAAGAGAGAGTGTATTTTTCATTGATATGTATCACTCATAATAAATACGGACTACAATTTTGCTATGTTTTTATTACTGTCAACCGGTTTTGACGGCTTTAGCGTCATTGACTAGACTGTTAGTCTTGAGAATGACGCTATACCCGTGAAAACCGGTCGACAGCAATAAAACTATATTTGTATTTATGTATGTATATATGAATAAGAATTAGGAACAACATACTTAAGGCTAATATTGATTGTCCCGAATTGCTTTCTCTCATTAATTTCTAGAGTTCCGTGTCGGTCCACACGTACGCGTTCTCTACTCCATATGACTATCCTCAGACTTTCCCTTATCAAACGTTCCCTTGACTACCGCCTCTCCTCACTTCTTAAATCTCTACCTGATAATATTTATCCATTTTTGCTCTCATCTAAATCCTTCATCATCCTCACCATGTCTCTTATCTCTGCAAATAACTAAGTACTCCCTTCCTCCCCTTCCCTCCTACGTTTTATTCATTTGTTTGTATAATTATAATCATATACCCTTTATTTTGTTTGTTTATTTAGGTTTGAATTTAATGTTTATTGATGTATAAATATATATATTGTTACTGTGTTACTGCGACACTGTAAATTGGCAGAAATTCTGTAAGTGAACAACTACCAAAAGAAATAACTAAATATCGTTATCGTTATGAGTTACACCTTCTCGTTCTACGCCGTAATGCCACAATCAATAAATTTGATGAATTAGTATCTTTTTTTTATTTTCGTGCTCGCTTAAATCCATGTCCTTTGTTGCGAAATGAGTTTTGCGTGAGGGTATTTCGAATAAAGTGGCAGATGGAATGGGGCTAATGGCTGAATGGGAGACGTGGTCTTGAATAGGGTTGAGGTTGAATTGGGCGGGAGAGGCGGGTAGAGATAGAGAGCGGGAGGGGCTCTTTTGCTTGACGTAATGCGAGAGGGACTGATTACAGGACCCTGGACCCCGGGGGGGTCGGCGGTGAAAAGAGGGTTTTGGGAGAATTGCGATGAGAACCCCGCCGAGGAATAGAGTAGGGATGGCAGCCAGGGTGGGTAACGGGGGCGTAAGAGGAAGGCTCGCTCTTTTTCTATTTCCTCTGATTTTTCCGTGTTGCAACGAGGCGTTGGGGGGATGTACTTTGTCGTATTTCCAAACTCACGCCTCAGTCGAGTGCCTTGTCGTTCGGGTTGAGAGAGAGAGAGAGGGAGAGAGATGAGGCGAAAGGTCGGAGGTCGCAATGATATCGCGAGGGAATGGAATCTTGCGCTTCATTACTGCCGCCTATAGGGGAAATGCAAAAAGAGGTTTTTCACACCTGCATTCGACACGGCGGGCGTGCCGTTTTTGTCTGATGAGCTGGCTTTTGACCTCGGATGATGATAACGCTCCAGTCAGGAAATGTGGCTTCTGCATTGCGAGTCACCTTCGTGCTCGTTCACGCATTTGGGGTCTGAACTTATGTGCGCATATTTTAATCCTACCGTCAGTACCATTCATAGCTTTAATTTCGCAATGGAATATTAATGTTTATCCTAATAGTTTCATGAACTCCTTGTTAAAATTGCATAGCCTTGGAATTGCCGCCATCTCATTCAGTCGGCGTTGGTAAACTCATTGATTACATTGCTTCCCTCTTCCCTCACAAAAATAAAAGTTTTGCTTGTGATTATGTAGAGATAATTGCGTAAAAGTGACAGAATCGAAAGCTAATAACATTGTGAGTACTACTTTTCTTCCTGAAGTATCTCTAAATCATCAAGGTGGAATGGTACTTAAACCAAATAAGCAAATTTTACAATCTGAGATGCATTGAATTTTGCAATATTTTACATATGGAGGTTTTTAGTTGAAACCAAGTATATTAAAATCTATTATTATTGTTTACGATATTTTGTGAGCTATTTTGGGAAAGTATGTAAAAATGGAACACTTTAACAGCTCCACGAAGTAAATGCATTGCTTCGGTGGTTTTTAGCTGGAAATGGATTACATTATTTGACAATTTTGTGGAATTATGCATGCTTGTCGTGATTTTTAGCTATAAACACGGTAAGTTTTTGCAAGCCGATAACGATATTTCTCATGAGTATTTGTCATTAATTCTTCAGTTTGGTTAACTGCAGCACTCACTTATACCCCGCACCCTCGTAAAACTTTAGCGTGATTATAGTTCTCCTGTTTCATCCTGTTTTACCTTACTTAGATATTGGTCTCACTGTCATCTTTCGCGGAATTTTCTCTACTGTTGTGTTAAAATTATTTGTTTCTCAAAGTGTGCTATATCCATTTTGGACCTTGTCTTCCTCATAGTGATTCAAATTATGCAATATTTTTTCCTCTGCACACTTTCTTGTTTTCTATTCAATCCATCCAATTGATAAAAATAATACTCCCCTCGGAACCAAGATTTGTAAGCCATTATTTTATTTCACTCCAATCTTCGAATGGTTCATGAGTCGTATGGCGAAACACTCCTCAAACGTTTTCAATTATCACTTCAACAATAGATTAAAAATTTTCTCGGAACTTATCAGTTCTTTTATAGCTGTGACAGTATTCGTGGAGTCAGCAAATAGCTCTCTAGATGCCCGATGAATTTCTACCCTTACATATTATGAAGTGTCCAAGAATTATGTGAAGAACTATACTATCAAGCATCTCTCATAATATGATATACACCTTTACCCTCCCCAACATCCTTTAAACTATATTTATTCCCAGTAATCTTCATGTCCTAACCTGTTGCACTAGATATATTTTTTTTCTAGGATCCTCTGAGATATTTGGGCTTTTCTGCTATTATCTGCGATGCCATCAGTGAAACAAAGATGCCAATTTTTCTTTCATTTTTCTTGAGTTTCATTTCGCTGATGACAGTCGCGGCGGAGAAATCCAGAGATATCGCTAATATTCATAATATCATATTTTAAGCTATTCGCGACTCTAGGTTGGAAAGACACTATCTACCGGGGAAAGTTGGAAGCCTCGGAACAATGATACTGCAAGTGGGCGTGCCGTGCCTCCTTTTATATTAATCGTAGAGATGTATTTGTTATTGAAACACTAAGTGTTTAATTTTACAAATATACCTGTCAATATGTAAGAACAATTGAGTTATTTAATTATAAAGACGCATGTAAGTTGTAAAAGTCATATAAACATGGAAATTAACGTTAAAGCATGTCTATCGACTAAGGGAAAACCAGAAAAATCCCGAAGGTCGTATGTTTTAACATAACTTTTAATGGGATATTTTGGAATTCATTGATAATTTAGTCATTCCAGTAAATGACTGATACCGTGAATTATATTCGTGAAGCGTCTATATTTGGGACAGTAAGAACGTATAAGGAACTTTCCCTCACTATGTGATCTATTCCTATCTCACTTATTCTTATACATTTTGTAGACAGTGATAGATCGTAAAATTAGGATTCCTTGTTTCCGATGAAGTATCTTGGCACTATACAGTGATTCGGATGTGTGTTCTCCATTGGTTGTAAAATATGCAGTCGAGAATCCAGGTGCGGGCAGAAGGGAATTTTCGCTATTTGTCACCTGCCATAACAATTAAATATAACCTCTATGGACACAAAACTCTGTCATAAATAGAACTGAATCATCTTCATTCCTCACCTTGTTCACATTACCTTTCAGTTGATGAGTAACTTGGACCATAACTTGATTTAAAGGCGTGACGGAGGCCCGTTTAAAGAGCAGCTTATTGACTCATCCTGCCTGTGTTTCTTGTTTTCAGGAGAGTAGCTTCAAACGTGTGCCGTACTCCCTCTGGAAAGTCTCACTTTTGTTTATCATCCCGTGATCGTTATCGTCAAAACCTTTTCGGTCGCCTTACCCTCGCTCAAGCGCGAAAATATACCGCCTGAGATGTCGACGATATTTCCGTCCGCTCCGGCAAACACGCCGTGGATCACGGAGTGGGCGAGTCGGGCGTTAGCGCGGTAGCTCTAGCTTGTCGCGAGAAATATGGTATCCATTATCTCGGCTCTGGGAAGCTGTCGAAGTGCTCGCTCCGCGCCCGAGAGTTGCTGTCGTAAGGGTCGCCGCTTTTATACGTGCTGCCACCTCCCCGAAAGAGAAGCGGTAGCGAAGGATAGATGGAGATTAAAGAAATAGGAAAAATGAGTTTTGAAGTTCTATGGGGAAGGGACGCGAGGGGATGCAGGAGAAGGAGGGTAAATAAGTAACCAACTTCTCACTTCTTTAACATTCCGTAACCCGTTTGTCAAATGATGAGTTATTTCAATACACTACAATGTAGCATAGAGTCTAAAAAATGATAGGGTTTTGACAAATCGTATCTCTG
Organism: Ceriagrion tenellum; assembly: GCA_963169105.1. Classification (NCBI taxonomy): domain Eukaryota; kingdom Metazoa; phylum Arthropoda; class Insecta; order Odonata; family Coenagrionidae; genus Ceriagrion; species Ceriagrion tenellum. The sequence continues at coordinate 91,656,099 of OY720632.1, read as the reverse complement.
CCCCGTAAATAGTTATTATTTAAGTATTTTACCGGTAAGGGTAGGTTTTGTTGAATGACAGAGAATCTCCTCCCGGTTTTCTACATTTTAGGGGCCTATCTCCCTTTATTATCCTTCTTCATCCTGTCTATGAAAACTATTCTCTTTGTTCCTCTTCCACGTTTGCCCAACATCTTTCCCTCTATCACACCCTTCAGCAAGCAATCGCCCTTTATTACATCCTTGAGCCATCTACCCTGCCTATCCCGGTTTTTTATTCAGAAGCTTCCTTTCCTCGCCCACTATCTCAAGCACTTCCTCGTTAGTCTTCCTCTCCGTCCACCTTCTCCATTCTTCTTTACATTCACATCTCAAATGCTTGCAGCCTGTTCTCGTCCTCCTTTCTGAGGGTCCACGTTTCTGCGCCATACAACCTTACGCTCCATATCAAGCTCTTCACCAGCCTCTACTTCACATCCTTACCCAAGGACCCCGTCATTAGCTCCCATCTATTATTAAGCACCTCCTTAGCTAGCGCTATTCTCTTCCGCATGTCATTGCTACTATGTCCGTTTTCTTCTAGCGTTCTACCTAAGTAATTACAATGCTCTACTCGCTCGAGTTTGTGTCCTCCAACTTTAATGCACAGCCTCGCTTTCTTTGTCCAACAGAATCTCATTACTTTTGTCCTCTTTCGTAAATAATGTATAATGAAAAAGAGGTGATCAGTATGGAGGCTACATGAATTCCCTCCTTCGCGGGCGACATGTGTCAACTAGAGCGCAGCTGACGGTGCGAATGAACTTTGTAGGCAAGAACTTAAGAATTCCGTGGAGTAATCCCTGATAGATGACGTATTTGTGGTGTGATTAGTTAAAAGCCGATTATTACTAAAATTCTTACAATTTGTAACTAAGAGCGTGTTTCTGTTGTATCTGCTTGAAGCACGTTTCACACGATTCATGATCCAGTACGCAATATAAATCCCGTTTTACACGGGGTAATTTTTGTTATTAATATTTCGGTAATTATTATTATTTACAATTTTAATCAAATATTACTAATATATCATTAGAACTTGTTATTTTAAGTTGCCCCAATCGGTGACATTGTGCCATGTTGGTTCTTTCAAATCTCAAAATTCTCATTCCATCCCAGTCATTCAGCCGTAGTGTATTGGTGTAAGGCTTCAGAAAAGGTAGTGCCTATGGTCAGTTTTTATATCGGCTTGATTACGCCAAACGGGATGAAATTTGCCATTAAAAATCATTTGACTCAAACGGGTTTCAAACCGGGAGGTTCCAATTGTTTGACAGGTAGTTATTGCGGTAAAACAAAGTGAATCACGAATACCACTCATACACTTGAGTTCTTTTCAAGGCGTGTTCTTTATAAGCTGTAGTGTCTTATAAGTGTTTCGGTCTACTGCGATGTTGGCTAGTATGATTGAGGTGCCTGGGAAGCATTAGAGCAGTAATGCTGAAAAATGATTGTGTTAGCGGGTCGCAGATTATGGGGTCGTGCGAGATGGGACTATGGGACGATAAAGCCGTTGGTGGCTGAGGAATGGTGGCGTCTATAGGGCCCGTAACGTCGCGGCGCCCGGTTTATCGGAGCAACAGGTCGCCCATCCCACATCCCTCTTTCTTTCCTTCCCCTTCCCCTCTCTCCCTCCTTATGGCCCTTTGCACGAGCCAACGCTTTCCATATCTGGTGGAAGAAATGTTGGCTGGTGAAAGAGCAACGGGAGGATGAAAGGGGGTGGGGAAGGAGGATCGCGATGTAGAAAAGATATTCCACCTTGTGTGTTTTCTAACGAGGGAGTCAACAGTCTCTCGTGTTTTCTATGGAGTTGCAATGATTTGCACTCTTCCTATGTGACTAATGTGAGGGAGTGTCCAGCAGCGAGATAGGTGGCGATAAGAAATGGGCTTGCTCTGTTCATCTACATCTACGTAATACCGTGGACACGGGGTAATTGGTTCCTTATAACTCGAGGAAAAATTAGAATTTTAAATTTATCGGTTCTGCAGTATATTTCGTTAATCTTACGTCTGTGATCGTTTCTTCCCTAATAGTTTGTTGTAGATATATATGTTGAACGTCCGGAAAAAATTGCTACTTCAAATGGTGTGTCACCTGGGGTGATTCTACACCAGGCATGCAGTACTCATCCCAGTTCAAATGAGGACCACTCACTTTCCTCCAGACGCTAGGCGCAGGCATAAAGCAGTCAGGAGAACACTTCAGACAATAGGAGAGTGATACGTAGATGAGTATTGTAACATGAAGTACGGTCGCTGAGAAACTGCCTTTTGCTAATATTATTGATCCAATTGATAAATAATGCTCCATACTACAAAAGCTCAATCATGTCGGAGATTTCTCGCGCGGTGAATTGCTAATGATGATGGTAAGACATTTTGCCCAAGCAGAATACCAACTTTACCTAATGATGGTCAGAGTTTCGTAGAACAGATCCATCGCAACAATTATGGTCCCTTATAACTTGAGGAAAAATTGGAATTCTAAACTTATCGGTTCTGCAGTCTATTTCCTTAATCTTACGTCTGTTTTCGTTTCTTCCTTTAATAGTTTGCTCTAGATATATATGTTGAACGTCCGGAAAAAGTTGTATGCGTCAAAATTTTGTAATAAATTTAATCTATATATTCCATTTCGATTCGATGTTGGTTCCCACCCTAATATTTTCAACAATTCAGTAACACTGCTTAGTTGATCATTGTCGAATCCGGAAAATTATTTTTGGAAGAATTGGGGGTGGAAAAGGTGATGTTTGCCGAGTGATGTGCTTGGGAATGATGTCTTTGAAGATGATCGTTAATTTTATCTCACGAGGGCCTCTGATCAGGAAGAGGGAAGGTTTTAGAAGAGCACCTCAGAAGTAAAATTTCCTTAATAGTTTTTGGATATTTGGAGAGAAAATAAATAAGAGGCGGAGGAATAGTTATGATTTCATTTCTCAGTGATTATTACTCGTTCATTTTGCTTTCATTTGAGATATTTATTAAATTCAGACCTACATAAACTTCTTTTCAGGCCAATATTTATAATATTTCGATATATCCCGTAAATACGGTCTCTCACTTTATTGAATATACCCGTTTTCATCTTGTCCCTCCATTTTCTCTGCGATAAATTTCCTATTTAATATTGTGGGCGTCTTAGAGTACGTCTGCTCTCCAGTTTTTTCCCGGGTTGGGGTTTGTGTAGTTATTTAATGTGTAGCAACTATGTGCTGCTAGCCCCCTCATTAATAATTTTCTCCGTAAATCGTAAGCAACCTGAAACATTACTTGTCAGAGGTTATGGGCCTTCTTTTGGTCTGGATTACACGGTATCCTCCGCTCTAATAATTTTTATTTCTGTGATAATTTAATTGACTTTGGCTTAGGCATGTAAAAGCAAATAAAAATATTAGTTATAAATGTCAATATTTAATCTAATAAAGTAATTACTAAATTAAATTTATTGTTTTAATATTTTCATGAATTTATTGCGAAATGCTTATAGCATACACATCATTACACATCATTATAGCATACACATCACATACATTCATATCATTTGCTTATAATGTGTCCCTATAAAAATATGAAGAAATCACTTCAATTTATGCTGCAGCAGCAGAAACCTATAAAAAGAGCTTAGCTTCCTAACCCTTACATGTATTTATATCTACTGTTTTGTTATGTATGTAATGGAACAGCATACCTCTCATAATCTGCAAGTTAACAAGGACATTAACAACCACAATACGAGGCAAAACAAATACTTCAGACTCATCCCTCATAACGTCACACTGTAGGCCAAAAGTCCGTTGTATGCCGGTGTGTTGTTTTATAATTCCCCACCTCCAGAGATAAAGGCAGTAAAATCTAATGAATAATTCAAAAGACAGGTTATTTTTTTTGATTGACAGAGCCATTTACTTTGTGAACGAGTATTTTAATAGATTATGTTTCGGATTTATGTGTATATTATAAATTTATAATTGTAATATATATTTATTATTATTATTAGTATATGTAATATGACTATTGACTTAAGTGTTAATTGACTTTTAGATTCACTTGTAAATTGACCTGTCTTATACTTGTACAATACTAGTCCTGGGGCCAATAAATATTATTATTATTCCGTTATATAGGTGAAAAATTTCGAAAAAGGACGTCAAACAAGCCCAGAAGATATCTTCAGAAGCACTGCCTCGTACGCCAAGGCGGTAAACACCATTCCAAGGTGACGCGGGGTGAGGGAGTACGCCATTGTGTAGGAGGAGGCAGGATGGAAAGGGCTCAGGGGAGGCATTTAAGGTGACCAAAGAGAACAGTTGGAGTCGGAGAGAGAAGGATGAGAGCCAAGGAATTGTGAGCATGTGTGTCGGAATGCCTTTGTCGATGAGGAAGGGAATGCTAGTGGGAGTTTTCGGAGAAGGGAGGGACGTATTTAAGGTGCCAAAGACCCATTGGCCGTGATCCCTCACCGACAAGGGAATCCTTTACAGCGCAGAGCAATCACGTTTTCCCAGTACTTCCCCAGCGCGGTCGAGTGCAATCACGCTTGCATATATACATGAGTCCAGCGGAGACTTAGCTCTCCTCTTGTACTTCCCAGTTTACAGGAAAACTTCCTTCCTTATCGCAGCGTTTTAACCACCTGGGTTTTTGAAATTTTTTTCCAACATCCATACGCGCCTGTGCTCTCACTACTGAGTATACAAACTCTCAGCCATGGCGTCTTCTCTGGTTTCCTCCACTAGATGTTTGTTTGTGTTCTCTTGGAACTCTTTAGTCGTTCACTTTTTACGTCTTTCGATATTTCCTTCCAAGGAGGCCGGGAGAACCTATGGAAGGACTCGTCATACTTAGGGAATAACGTCTTACGGCTTTTTCATTATCTTCTCTTCATCGTATGCATGTAGTGTTTTTGGCAGTTATACGATTTGAACATAACGTCCAGAGTCGTAAGGCCTTGGCTGGAAATCAATTACATCTGTGGGTTGCGGTTCTCGCTGAATCTTTCATTTCTATTTACTAAACGCTTTCATGGCAATGAACCTATCTGTTGGTTTCAAGTGTTTCATTTGAATTGAAAATCAAGTACTCTATGAGCAAAAGTAAATGAATGCCTTTCTTATGGCAAGAGTTTGATACTCATTGAGGGCGGTGTTGGTACATAATCATGAGTAAAGATACATGATAATTTCGTTTGAATTTTTTATTTGTGAAGGCTGGTCCTAACGTATGTCATCGTCTTCTACCTCAGTCGCCGTGGATTTGAATATCATCCATGATGGATAGATACCAGTGAGATTGAGTTTAAGTGCCCATGATGCTTAAAGAAACAGTTGAAATACTTGTCATCTGGAACTATGTACCGACCACGAGGAATATGCTATGATTAATATTTGTTGCTAAGTTATTCCTGTCCTTCAAGAACCATGTGAAAGGAAAGTAATGTTTGTTAACATTGTATATTTTGTTGAGTAAGTTAGTTTACAATTGATTTTATCGCATCGAGGTAAAGATACACGATAAAAAGCAAATTACTGAGGGTCCAGGTATCGATCCCTGGTTGGGGCATCAATACAATATAAAAATTATCCTCCTCTTTAAACCAAAAAAGGAGGTCTTTATTGTGGTATCTGGTCAGAGCCGGAAATGGGCGTTATACTTGTGATTTAATATAAATCTTTGAAGCTCTTTTTACTATATAAACATATTTTAATTGCCACTTTCATTCATCAAAAGTACGTGATTGACTATCAATAAAACCCCACAAACTAAATACTTAATTGCAAATTGAGGCATGAACATATTTTCAAATCCGCTAATCTAATTGGTTTTCATAATTTCCGTTGAGAAGTGTGCTTCAAATGGAAATCATATCAAAAATTTTCCGCTTGATGATGCGTTTCAGTACCAGAGGTTTATGCCCTCGATTCTGGAGTGTAAAACACATTTTTGGATAGTATTCGAATGAAAAAGGGCTGGTGAAGCGGAGAAGATAAAAATTTAGTGAAAGTGCTGTGCGTGCGAATATAATGCCCACCAATGGCCATTAAGAAATACATTGATGCAAATTGAAGTCGGTTCACGGCCTGGACAACTTGGTTCTCTATCTTTTCAGAAGCTCGAAATTGAAGGTGTGCTTCCAGAGCGAGCGTGGAACGAAAAATCCCAGATCTGGGTCCAGAATTTCTGCCGCGGAATCTAAAATTCCGAAAATAAAGAAGGGTAAAGAGAGGGTTGTGGACTTGATACATTCAATAGGTAAATATTACTATTTAGAGAGTTGTGAAGCTGATTTTTCTTGAGAAAGCCTTCTAATTGTTTGACTTTCTCCACAGAAATACTCGAACTTAATCAATATGACAGCAGTGAAAACTTTTACGCTATGTCAAATATTCTAAAGTTCCTGTCTCCTAAGCCTAGAATTTTTATGTCAAACTTCTGAGACGCATGTGTACGGTTTGATAGCATTTTACGTATTTATTCTTGCATGTGGAGTTCCAGTAAACCACGAAGTGGGGCGGTACACATGCCGGAATTATATGTGATCACAATTATGCCCTCGCTTTTTTTTGGAGAGAATTCTAATACCGCGCGTGCAAAAAAAAGTGCTCACCAATGGCCTCGAAGAAATACATTGATGCAAATTGAAGCCGGTTCACTGCCTGGAGAACTTGGTTCTCGAGATTTTCAGGAGGTCGGGATTGAGGTTGGCTTTTCGAGAACGAGAACGCGGAACGAGAAATCCCAGATCCGGGCCGAGAAGTTTTCCCGCGGAATCTAAAATTCCGAAAACTGAAAATAAAGAAGTGGGAGGGGGGAAAGAGAGAGAGGGTTTGGTACGGGAAGGAGGAGATGGGGATGGATGACTGTGGGGGAAGCAGAGGAGGGAGGGCGAAACGGGCGGACAAGCGAAGGGCAAAAGCCGTAGACCGTCTTCTTTGGAGTTTCTCTCTCTCTCGAGAGAGGGCGTTGACGACGCACTTGTGCGATTGGTATTCCTCCCCCGAATGGTTCCCGGTCTCTCTTTCTTCGGCCCACCCAAAGTCCCAGAGACAGGGCTTGGTGGGATGTGTGTATGTGTGTACGGCGCCCGTGATAGGACGGAGTGCATGGGAAGGGAAATGTTATGTGCGCCGAGTGAATAACGAAATCGTTATTCCATTGAGTTGGCAGTGAAAGAGGAGGTCGGATCCGGGGCTGCGAAGCGTGAGAATAGAGGACTCATTTTTTCAAAGCGGGGAAGGTTGGGCAAACGAATAGTAGTACAGAAATAGCGGATTGAGATGGAAAAAGGGAACGGTGAACATAATGACTCTCGGTTTAAGAATACGGGCAGAAGTGGAGGAATGCGCGGTGAAGGAATGGGAAATTCATTCTTTGCTTGGTCGTGGCCTCGAGTGGGACTTGTAAAACGTCAGTTAATTTTTGTTGAGAAGTATCCTCGGTACTTCTTCATTTGAAAGTAAAATTCTTAATTTTATGTCACAGTGATTTTTAAAAATCAAAACTTTCAGCTTGGAGACTTATGGAAGAATGTGTTTTTTTTGGCGACGCAAAAATTATGTAACAAGTAGTTCTCCAAGAAAATAAAAGAATGGTTGAAATTTTTTAAAGGAGGATTATTTTTTTTCAGTTTATTGGTTTATATTTTTTGCTAGAGGACGAAATTATGTCAAAATTGGCGTTTATTTTTGTTTTCATTCTTTTTTGTTGTTTTGTGTTGTTCTCATTTTTAACCATTTTAATCAACGAGTAAAATAGGAAGAAATAGAATCGGTTTCATGAACAGGATACAGAAGGTTAGATCTTATGTTGAGACGAAAAAGGATATTCTCGTGAGGAGATTCTCTGACATTCAATAAAACCTACCTTAACCGTTATAATTCTTTAAAAAAATGTAATTAGATAAATATCATTTGTACATCCACGTCTCCCAAAGAGTTTGTTTTTTTTTCAGTCAAGATGGAACATTTAATGCATGAGGAAAGAAGGTGGGTGAAGTCGATGATGAAACCAACGGTACTAACTAGCCGGAAGGAAAGTTACGTGGTGCAATGGACCCAGTGAAAGCTGTATTATGCATGTTGCCATCGCCTATTGGTCTGCTGGCAAGCTTCGTTTATCGCGTTAATAACAATTAATGAGTTGCATAACTCGCAGAATAGCTTCACTCTGCTCTAAACAAATGCCGCGTGTATGGTTGTCGTGATAGGCTTTCTCCAGACTATGTCCGTTCGAAATATTGCTTTTAATAGCTTCGTCTTGTGTTCATAGGTGACGCAGATGGACCTTAGTGGTGCTCTTGCGCTCATGTAAACTATTTAGTTCATTAGTTATCCGCTGTTAATGCTGAATTATCGAGCGGAAAACAATTTCCTCTAGATTTTGAGTCCAGAAGGTTACTTACTGATGGACAAATGAGCTAAAGAAGTGTTCAATGATGGACACTAAGTTTCAATAAATCGGTTGGCTGTTAGTCTAAGAGGGCAAACAAAGTTGATGATCGAAACATAAGGAAGTGGTAATGAAAATAGAAATGCTTGAGGTATGGTTAGTGGTACGTAGAAATTGCCGCGAGGGAAAAATGGCCTGGATTGTAAATCGAACCTAGGACTCAAACTTGCCGTACTATACCGCACACTGTTACCCAGGCACGATGTTGGCTGAGGACTAATTACTTCTTAGGTTGTAAAATTAGGCCAAATACGCACTACAATGGATTCATTACTCGGGCAATCTACTGGTTTAGGTAGGTTGAAATAGACAAAAGTAAAAATTCTATAGTTTTTCACAGGTTCAGGTCTCTACTTCCTTACATAACTTCTTTCTTTATCTCAGCATACGCGCTATTTAAATCCATCTATTAAGGTAGTTCAAGCGAGATTGTTCCCAAGCCGTAATGAATACCATTTCCGAATTATTCGCATTAATTTCAGCAGCTGTATGTAGGAAATAAATATTGCATTATAAATGGTGCAATGTTATACTGTTACATGAATGAAATTATAATAAATAAATACAAATATCTCAATAAGTCTTTTACTCGTTTTATTTCGCGCGGTTCGTTTAAAACTGCTTCAGAACTGAAGGTTTTTTTGTGTTTCTGAAAAAGTAATTGTGGTGACAACATTATTTATTTTCAAAAATGGGTTCGAAAATATAAAAACTACCCACTTTTAGTTTTTTGGTGAGATTTAGGTGTTAGAAACTTCTCATTTTTTAAATACTTTCTCTCTGGAGTGTATACACGTACCATTTCCAACGTAAAATAGCTGGTGTTTTCGGCAAATATCTCGGAAAGTAGTGTGGTAACGGGCTGATATCTTGGTATCTTTGGAAGCATGAGGCACTTTTCATTATATGGAGACTGAATTCAGCGATTTTTAGGTGAAATGATGTTTTGCTCAAACTACCTTAAATCTATTCTTTTTCTTCCCCATTCTCGTGTACCCAGCATCATTTCTCTATGACGGCCTTTAGCATCGCTTTGCAACTCATCATGCTGGTTATAACCACCAAATCCTCCTCCTTTTCATCTGTTTCAGAAGTTTCCAATATCACCATAGCCAACCATCCAATGCACTTTCTCGTTTGTCTTCCTTTGCGTCCACCGCAATTTTTCCACCATCCTCTCAACCGCAGTACATACGCCTACAACGTACTCTCAGTCTCTTTTCCTACAGTCCTTGTGTAGGCGCCATACGACACCATACTCCATATAAAACTTATAATCAGGCTCTTCTTTATATTTTGATCCCGCCATTTTCTCCCTCCTGTTGCTGAGCGCTTCTCTCACTCGTCCCATTTTCCTCCAAGTGTCTTTGTCAATACTTCCATTTTCCTCGAACGCTCCACTCAAGTAAAGACGTTAGATGTAGCTTATTCGAATATTCACGGGAATGAAATTTCGGCGTGTGAACTTTTGTTCATATACATTTTTTGATTGTAACATTGTTCTCTCTACGATGACAGGTGCATTAGGTCATGTTTATGAGAGATATTATTTTATTGTCCGTGACTTTTGTTTTTATTTCAATGGACACATTTCTTATACGCAAGATATTTGCTAAATGAAAATGCATGTCTGGTTTTTATAAAATTGAGCTTAATAAGGAAGATAGAACTTAATGTTCGTGGTTAAGGTGAAATAGTGTCATTGAAATGCCTGAAAAGTATTTGAGGTGGAATTTATGTCCTTCTAGTCTCATTAATCGCCCTTCGTCCTTCAGTGGAAAACATGAAGATAATAGCGCAGAAAGATATATTTTAGGGTCATAATTTCATTTTGGTTTGATTCCACATGGCTCTATTTTTTTCTTGAGGATGTTACTTTCATAGGCCATCATTTCGCAGAATTTGAGTGTAATCTTACATTGTTCCCTTTGAACTATTACTACTTCCTTTAAAATTATCTAGAATGTAGCATCTTGGACCGCCATTTGCTAGTTGCCAGTCAGTATCACCGTTATCTCTGATTGGGCTAACACATCATCGTAATTTACTGGATTTTTCCGGCCCCTCCAACGGACTTTTTTGCTCGAACGTTATAATTCTACCCGCGACTTGAACACCAAAGTTATTCGACTTTTTCATATATTCAATTTTTCTTTGCCATCAGTAGTTTCCGTCTCGCTAATTTTACAGAGATTGGGCATCGGCGGCAAGCTGAAGGTGAACTTTCTATTAATAATTTGCTTTTGGGATGCTACGGTGAAATAACTGAATGAAGGCACTGCTAAAAGAAATTAACAATTCCATTTTCTTCCCATTTTTAGTTCACTTTAACAGATCTTTTTTGTCTTCTGCAATTACCCGTTGAATGGCAGTGTGTGGTGTTAGTGTCTTCACACTACCCAGGGAGTACTGCTAGAGCTACTACTACTATTACTACTGCTAGAGCGTCGTGTGGCAGGGGGTGTCGATACACCGGCAACGAAAGGGGAAGAAAACAGGAAAAACGAGTGAGGATGGGACGAATTGTATCTTAACGATATGACTAATGTGAAAGTTTCTTATTTTTGTTAAAATAATTAATGCTTTGTGGAAAGAGGAAACTTTTGTACTTATCAGTTTGACAGTGTATTTCTCGTACTTTGTCCCTTCTATCATTTCAAACGATATAACGTGGGGTCAAAATAATGCCATCCATGTTGAACTGAAACTCACCCTTTTTGAAATTTTCTGGTCAGTGCGGCCTATTGGTCAGCAAATTCCACTTTTTTCGGTTCTACGAAAAGTTGCCATGCATTTAAGAAAATGTAAGCTATATTGGCATTGGTAAGAATGGTTCGACTATATTCGGTGGTCCCTCCGCATACCAGGACAGAGTAGTTCGCACGCCGAATCAACTGTGTCTCCGATCTCGACGGATTGTTCTCTTTTTCACTCTCTCTCTCCGTCTTGAGCTCCCAATCAATCGCGGAGACTGAACGGGGAGCGTGAGGAGAATTATTCAGACGCTCTCAGCGAAGAAGATATTCTCCCCCACGCGCCCTGCCTCGGGCAACATTTTATTCCGAGTCGGTGGGGATCCGATGAGCGAAAGCTTTGCCGAAAAGAAAAACGAAGAGAGAGGAAAAAAGAGGAGCCTTTTGCCGATTTCCGAGTCGAGGACTCCGCGGGGGAGAGGGGTTGGGTGGCCGGAGATGTTGGGGCGGCGATTGAGGGATGAGGCAAGAGGGGGATGAGAGGAGGGGCAGGGGCGGAACGGCATCTCAAGTTTTTGGCGGCGGCGGCGGCGGAGGAGGCAATTAAACTCGAGGGCTTAAGATTTCGCGGGCGGGAAGACGGGGATTTATGCGGAGCGAGCTGTGCGTGGAGATGGCGTGGGAGGCGCCGCCGGTTTGAGACGTGGAAGGTTGGGCAAGACAGCTGGCAGGCGTCGGGATAAAAAAAGAAAAAAAAACTTCCGTGAAATTCAGAATTAAAATAATTAATACTATTATTAACTGTGATATACCGGTAAAGTTAGGCCTAAATTGAGGAAATTGTGTTTAGGAAGCGGGACATGTTGTAGTTGCGTTGAAGGCCCTTATCAGTGGTTGAGTCCATTCATAACGCACTGGCACTTTTCGAGGGAGTAGATTAGTCAACGCGTTTGACTTAAGTTCTCATATTTTTTACCGTCATTGTCCACCTTCCACTTTGAGTGTGGAAAAATGTGGAAATTGTGCAAGTATTTATTTTTATTGTCAACTTTATTGCGTTAATAACATCACCTTCATTGCTCTCTAGTGCTCTTTAATTGATTGTTTTGATGGCTTATGCGATGGTTAGCGAACAGAAACGGCTTGCGTGACGTTCTATGGATTCTTATCGGGTCAGCTGTTTTGCTTATGTCGACGTTTATATGGATAACAGACGCTTCTGTCGTCCCCAGGGCGTTTATTGGAGACTCACCTATCGAAACGTCGCGTCGGAAGCAGCCAAACACCTGTAACGATGGGAATACCTAGAAAACCTTACATTCTTCATTCGTCGAAAAAGCACCTGATCCTTCACTACTGCAGCGCATTTAGATGTCACCCTATTTTGATGGATAACGTTTATATGAGATGTGCTGCTGTGCTTCACTGCCCTCTAAAGTGAAATTCATGTATGCGGTCAGAGTGGTGTACGGTATGCCGTCTTCCTATTTCCGCCCGAACTTTCCATACTCCTTTCGTCGCGTAGGTGACTGCCTCCATGTTACGCTTAAACCATGCTTATAGGTGCTAATTTTTAACTGCTCTTTTCATAGACTAACATCCTGAAGAGGCGAAAGTGTGTTTCGTACTCTAATGCTATAGTTCTTGAGCTGGAATAATTAGAGCTGGTGTAATTGCTTCTTTTTGGGCAACCTTTGCGATAAGATAGGAGTCAAACAAATTGTAGTTGACGTAAGTTGTCACGTTAAAAGCACTTTGGGAAAGGAAGGCAGAAAGGATCTTTCGGTTTGAGAGATACTCAAGAGGCGATTGCATCCAAGATATAATAAAGGCCCAGAAAGCCGAATATCTGCGACTCTATTCCATTAATAGTAAACTTTTTCGGGAAATTTTCTACTCATTATGCACTAATCATTGCGGAAGAGAACATATGGCACCACTTGGTTTAACTTAGGTCGGGATAAACATCTATCATATTCATATGTGAGAGCATTTGCACTGATTTTGAGGAAATGATTGGTACCCGTGATCAAGACTGACATGTTGGTAAAAGATTATTCTCAGTTTCTTAAAAATTTTCGTCTTTCTGCCTTAAGACGGTTACCCATCATATTTTCAGCCATTTTCCGGGCAATCCGAATTCACTATGTATAAATATATAAAGTTTCAGTTGTAAACAAAACCAAAGGTTAATTTATAAAGCAATATCTCTTAAAAAATAGAGCGGAAATACGCAGTAACATGAATTTCATAGCCTACTGTTGTATTCTACCACTCAAAAGGGGAAAATCTGCAATTAATGTTTAACTGATAATGTCAACATCTTAAGTTAATTGGCTTCTTTGTAGTGCATTGAGAAATGGAGAATTGATAAACGCAGTTCAATTTTTTACCTTACACCAAAATATCACGAATTAAAGATAAGTGAGGGGAAAAGATAATTAATGTTCTTGAGCTGGTAAATGTAAATCAATTGATAGATTTCCGTTTAAAACGAAAAATAAGCATACAATATTTGGCAAAGTTATAGAAAAATGAGGAAAATATTAATAATATCTCTGTCTTCCTTTTAGGAGATAGAAACCCCATCAAAAGATGTCCTTTATCACGTCCGCCTTTATATTAACGTTACACGCCTAAATTTACTATTTGCTGACGAGAGGTGAAATAAAATTAAATGCCATATTTACTTGAAGTAAGCTGGAGTATGAGAGAGTCAACTATAAATCATTTTGCTATCATTTTTCCTAAATATTATTGGAAAAAGAAAATTATTAGCATATCATGCCATTCCAAGCAATGCATGAGCTCAAATTAAAGGCAGTCTGCATGAAATTATATTTATAAATATAAATTATGGATTAACCTTTCCAGAATCATTTTAATACCTCAAAAATACCTAAATGTTTCACGGACCCTAGCATTTCTTACTTCAACCCTTTTCAGTTAGAGTCAATCTTCGATGTATTTTATATGTTTGCAGATAGTTTTTTGAGTGAGTGGGAAGCTGACAGAGATCTAAAATTGGATAGGAGGTTGAGAGAGAGTGAAAGAAAGAAATCTTGAGGCTTTCAGTGGCAGGAAGGGTTGTATGACGGGCCCGGAGAAGGTAAGAAATATAAAGGGAGTGGATTTTGTTGTACCCCTCCCGGATACCCTGAGGCAGTTTCAAGATGGGGTTGTAATGGGAGGGCGCTTCACTTCGGGGTTGGAAGGGAAGGCGGCTGGTTGTTACCGAGGACTCCCGTACGCTGGGGAGTTGAGATTGAAATCCAAAGCGTTTTCCCTTGAGGAACTTGTCGAGTGGGCGGGGTTCAGCGAATGGATTTCTGCAAGGCGGGGGTGGTTAATCCGGCCTCGAGCGCTTCGTTGGAAATAAGATATTAGCTCCACTTATCAACGTTAACAAATGAAAACAACGTTTGCATCGCCTCATTCTCCACATTTTGGGGAACTCAATCAGTTTACCCTGTCAGATGAGTTACCTTCGCTCTTCATCTCTCCTACTCCAAGACATTCTCGCTCATTCCTCCTTCCTTGTTCACCCCCCCCTTTCCTCTAATTATTTTCTTTTCTTTTTTCTTTCATTTGTTTAATTGCTACTCTATTAATTTCTCTATCTCCATTTATTTTATTTTAATTATCTCTATCTCTTTGATTCCAAGCATATTCTCCTGGTAATGGGTGGTTCACAAGAAATATTTGGCAGACATTCGATGCTACCAGCGGATTGGGAATTTGTGGTATATGAGTAGTATATGTATTTGGTAGCTCTGCGTGCAATTAAGATTCAATGTAAAAATATTCCATAAATTTTACTCATAGTTTTGTTTACATTTTTCTGGGGTATACAGCATTCAAGACTAGTGATCGGCAACCTATGGCACACATTGTAGTATGTCGCCCATAAAAGATTTGTTGGTGGCTCGCCACGAAAGCAACGGTTAATTAAAGTTTCCGTTATTTCCGGAATTCCGGCCCAAACATAGGGTTGGCTTGTAATCAAATCTCGTGTATAGTTTAAGTGGCACGTGTGCTCTTACCGATTTCCGGCCGCTGGTCCAGAACCTATATAAAGGGACTTATGGTCTAATTTGCGCGAGAAATTCACTTATTCTTCATCGTACTTGAAATTAAAATAGTATATTTCATTTAATTCCCTCTAATCAGGTCATTATGTCCCTTCTCTCAATCTCCGATAACTACTCACTAATAAGTTCGCAAGAAGTTTAAAAATATTTCCGGGACGTGGATCGTCATCAATTTAGCCTGAAGATTTTAGTCTATGTTGAATCGTATGTGTATCCTGAGTCTCATCAAAACTTTTTCCAATCCTCATCGAGCATTTGCTCATTTGAAAAACCAATCTCGAGAATATTCCATTTACCGAGAACTTATTTTAAGTGACATGCAATTAAGAATATATGATTTTACTTTTTTACCTTGTGATCATATTTACCAAAATAATTGGTACTGCAATACGAATTTTGCTTGCTTTAAGCTGTGTTTTCTGAATATTTTCCCAAGGAGGGCCTATGCCATTAGTCATTATTGATATTTATTGGATATTAAACACGCTGTTTTGGTTAATTTTTTTGTAGTAAGCTCATATTTCCGAATTGAAGTCTTATTTTTCGAAGAAAGAAATATAATTATATATATATAGCTAAGAGACTGTAAAATGTGTGAAAAAACCATTAAAATATATTCTCATATCTTTTTTAAACGAATTTGCTTATTATTATCCCCGCAGATCACTCATTAATTATAGTAGTTACATCCCAGAAGAGAGCGCGTAATCACTTCTTTCCTTTGACTGCTACAATATTTTTATTATTGATTTATTTCATATATTTTATCAGAAATAATGTCACAGTGGTTTATTTCTTTTGAAGAATGTATGCTAATGTTACAACATTAATGAGATTACCACAGTTAACTAGTAGCCAGTTATTTTTTCATTCGTCGCGTTGTAGGTAATGATATTCCTCGCAGGCAGCTTAGACTTTTTTTTACCAGTGAGCTGAGTACGTTGACAGCCATGTTGCTTTTTCCAAAGTCGCCTCAACTTACCATGTCCTTCCTAATGAGCACTAGTACCTATCTCCTAACTAAATTCGCGGCGAAAACTTTATTTTGTAATATGCGGGAGGATTTATGAGTGCAATCTTCTTAACGCGCTCGTCTTTCTCGCCTGTTTTTTCTCGTTTTATTCTCGCTCAATACGCCCACAGATGGAAAAAGATACTATTTCAAAGGCGATGAAACGACTTATCCGCGGGAATAAGAACCTATTGTAATTTTTTTCTCGGGAATAAAAAAATTAAGAAATCTCCTCGGGTTGTTTACAAAAATATTATTTTTCACCGGGATGCTCAGGGAGGCAGGGATGGATAAGCAGAAGACAGAGAGCGAGCTGAGAGGAGGAGGAAAAAATGAACATAGAGGGAATAAATCATGAGGAGGAAGTCCGGCGTTCTACTGCCGGCATTTTATGGAACGGACGGAGTCCCGATAGCCGGCGGAGAACCGGCTTCTTTTCTTACGGGAGAGGGGGGATCGGCGGGAGGAGTAGGGAAAAGGCAGGGGAGAGGGAGAGAGTGAGGTGCGAGTAATGGACCGGGACGCTGTTATTCTCTTCTTCTCTTGTGCTCTAGGGTCACGCCTTTGTGACGGCCCTTTGTTTACCACCACACATTCAGCAAAACCTTTGCGAAGTTACACCCTCCAAAGGGACGGGTGAGGTAATCATTTCAGTGGCCACTTTCAAGATGGCGTTTTGACTGGTATGTGGAATGTATAAATGGAGCTTTTCAATCGCTCCAGTGCGCACCTCACTGCGTAACGTGAGAGATCACTTGCTAAAAACTCGTTTCAGGTCCTGTGGCCACTAAGCAGCGCACTTAAAATAACAGATCAGGCAATGAGTTGATGTTTGCTAGATAAGACAGTGCTCAGGTAATTTCATCTGCGATAACGTTGATTTTTAGTGAATGTACAAAAAAATGAGTATGTTTGAATTACCTTGTGGCGAAAAGCTTACGTTGTGAAGTACAAATTTTGAACGAATTCTGGTTGGGCACAATAGGAGAAAGTATTGGGCCGTGACCATTGAAACCTAGCAAATTCTACCTACCGTTGCCGTCAGATTACCACGAATTTTTCCGGCGCACAGCGATACAATCATCGTCTTCAACGTATGGTGAAGTGCGCTGGTGAATTCCAATATGAGCTAACTTCAGGGAATAAAATGGTAAGCTCCGTTTATTTACCGAAAAGATATCTCAATTTTTTGTTTAATTTCACTCTATAATCATTCTTTCAATGCTTATTTTTGCCCCACTTGTAGTGATAATCTTTTTTAGGGGAATTTGATCGGTGTGCTAACTGGAGTACTGGATTCTAATCACCATAAGCTCTAGCTGTAATCTCAGCAGTGGTGGAGAGTTTTTACGATACCCCAATCTTTGACTTGATGAAAAGAACGTACAGTTTATTGTATCTTCCGTCCTATGGAAACCCCTGAAGGATTTCGTAAGAGTCCCTGATGACAGCGCGCCGATTTTTTAAAATTCTTTCTCCACCTTCATTTTTTTGTGTGCACATATGTTTTGCTACAATTTATACTATTTCACTATAACGCATTTTAAAATGGTCATCAGAAGAATGTCATGATTCAAGTTTTGGTTGCCCAGTAATAGGTATACAAATACTTCTTCCCCTACTTGCTCCATATTTTAAATATAGTTTAAGCATGTATATTTACTCTTTTTCTCCTACATTCGTTCTCGTCGAAAATTAACTCTCACATTTATTCTTAACAGTACCGTAAGGAAGGTGTATTTTGCAACTCTTATGTGCTAGCTTGCGGATTTTGACATCAAACGATATATTTCGTCCGCATTTGTTCTCCCGATTCCAAAAAAAAGCTGACTGATGTGATTCGTTTGTGACAAAGCAAAAATAGGGTACCAGAGAATTTAAAATTTTAGATGCCAGCTGATACTCACCGTATAAATAACCAGGGGGAAATCTCATGATGCATTCCCGTAAAACTCCACGGCTGATTCCTGGCGGAGCCACACCCTTGCTTTTCTTTTCCTATTTATTTTTTTGTCGGCGCTGAAAAGAGATTTTTGCTTCGGGAGGAGGAGGTATCGGGAGGTGTCACCAGAGAGAGAGAGAGAGGGAGGAAGCAAGGGCGGATTGGGAATGGAAATAAGTTTGTTTCGTCTTCGACGTCGAGGTGTGGCTTTCATTCAGCCCTCCAGGTGACAGTTGGGACGGAGGGATAAGCAAGGGCGTAAGAGGGGGGAGGGTAGGGTTGGGGAGGCTGACGGGGAGGTGTGGCGGGCGGCGGATTGTCGTCCCTTGGAAGAGCGAGTGATGGAGGTTCTCTCCGGAGATTTCACAATGTGTGAGTTAGTTTGGTGTGGACGGATTGGGGCGCTTTGGGGGGAGGGGGTGGATGAGGGAGGGGACGAAGGGTGGATGTAAATGGCCGGATGCGCGGGTTGTGGTGATAACAGATGGCGATGAATTGAAAATAAAAAAGAAACGAGGAGGAAACGGATGCGATGAATGGGATGCGGTTGGGTGGGGAGGTTTGAGTTTAGTGAGTGGGCGGGGGTGTCAGGTGGGGTTGATGTGAATCGAATCACGGGATTAATATTAATGGTTCTTAATGTTTTTTTCTAACCTCCACGCGCATTTTTGTGTGGTAGATTATTGAATTGCCTCCGGTGACAACGACTGAAAAACCGAGTATTGAATATTTTCGATGCTTGGCATGTTTCCAAGGGAGAAAAAGAAATAGCTACCACCAAGCCGCTAGAGATTTGGCGTGGAAATAGGAATTGGGATGGCATAAAAATCGAACTGCTCTCTACCAATCTTTGAATTGAATTACTGATATGCTAGACGAAATAGAATGACATTTTGAAGACTTGCAGCACACGTGAGCGTTTACTTAATTGCTTTTGACGTATTCGGTATTCATGTGAGAGTATCTTGACCAATAACTTGAAATGAACTCAATAGGTGACAGTATGGATGAACTATTTCATCAATAAAATATCTTTCCTAATTGGAAATCAGAATTTCGTTAGATTTCAAGAAATTATCGGACCTAACTGAGGTCAGTGAATGGTCAAAAATGGTTTTAATGTAGTGAAAAGTAATCTCAGCAGCAGTAATCGATTTCATGCTAAGTATAATTTGTAAGTAGTGGAGAAATTGTACGAGAAAAAAAGCAGAAATAGTATTTTTTCGGAACAACAGAAATAGAATTTGCCACACTATTGCCGGATATCTGCATTCAGCTTGATCATATTTAAGAGTGGCCATCATTTATTGGCTAATTTCTCTCGAATATATTTGAAAACTATAGCTTTGGAGTATATTCAGGCTTGATTTTATGATCTCTGATTAAATTTTAGCCGTGACCGAATCTCCACCCCTGCCTGGCGTGAGCATGCTTGAAAGTGACGAGGTGGTGACGAAGAGGAAGCAACCAAGTCCGCCCAGCAAGTCCGCTGAGTATCTTGCTATGTGCATGCGCTGCGGCTAGATGATTCGGGCCACCGGCTTCTACATTTGGGCAAGCTTTCAGAAAAAAGTGCGCTCATGGTCAAATACACGCTGTTAAAGCATCCTTTGACTCCGCCAAGCACCCATTTGGGTCACGGCTATTGTCTCGGTGTTAATACCTGAAGATAATATGTCCACCCGTCAATGAGGCTCATTTAACTAACCGACGCGACAAT
The DNA here is from genome assembly GCA_963169105.1 of Ceriagrion tenellum. Classification (NCBI taxonomy): domain Eukaryota; kingdom Metazoa; phylum Arthropoda; class Insecta; order Odonata; family Coenagrionidae; genus Ceriagrion; species Ceriagrion tenellum. The sequence goes on along the minus strand of OY720632.1, from coordinate 91,636,170 downwards.
CTGATGTAATATACAAAACCTCAAATCTCAGTCATAATCAAGTCAACGAAAAGTCATATTGCGGCTAAAATTAAACATGAACTATAAAACGAGGCCGTAGATTGCCCTTGTGGGCGCCCTTGAGGTGAGAAAAGATGTGAAATTCTCGTTAAAATGTTTGGCAAATCATATCCCGCCGTTTAAAAACGAAAATTTGGTGCAATATTGACTTGATTTTTTCTATAAATCCTGTTTAATAAAACGAATATTTAGGTCTCCGATGTTTTACTCCTTGCTAAGCCACGAGCGTGAGAGGAATACCAATTTGGATTAAGGTAGTTTGAGCGAGATAGTTCACTTGTAACAATAGACACCATATTCGAATAACACGTTTTAATTTCACCTGTTTTATGACGTACGAATTAAATATTGCATTATTAATAGCGTAATAATATGGTTTTAAGTGATGGAAATCGCTAGTAATTAAATGAAAATATCTAAATAAGTTTTTAACTTGACTCATTTTTTCGCGCGGTACGTTTGAAACTCCTTCAAAACGGAAGGTTTTTTTGTGATCCCAAAGAATTTACTGCGGTGATAATTTGATAAATCTTCAAAAATAGTTGAGAAAACATGCAAACTACACAACGTCAATTTTTTCACGAGATATAGGTGTAAGAAATTCCTCATTTTTTAAATGAGCTCTCTCTGGAGTGCATGTACGTACCAATTTCCCATGTAAAAGGACTGGTATTTCTTGGTAAATATCTCGGAAAGTATTTTGATAAGGGGTTGATATAATGGTAAATTTGGAAGGGTGAGATATTCTTCTTTTAAGTAAGACCAAATTCAATGATTTATAGGTGAAATGATATTTAGCTTAAACAACCTTAGGGAGCGAAAGAGAAGTGTACTCGAAAACCGGAAGAGGGGGAGGAGTCAGAAGGTGTGGGACGATTTCGAGCAAGCGCATTCACTCGCGGGAATATACGCGTAAACGTTTTTTAGGCCACCCACTGGCGGAGCTGGATTAACAGGATGGAAAATAGGGATTTAAAAATGCCTCAAGGAGCAAAAGCTAGTGTCGCTGAGGTGGAGAGGGAGGGAGGCAAAGAGGAAGCTGAGTGGGAGGGGAAACTCCGTGGAGTGTGCAGAGGTATATGAGGGGTTCGTGTAGAAGTGGAGGGAACAGGTGGAGCCTGGTAGCGAGTCGGGGCGAGTTAATGCAATCTCTTCCCATTGTCGAAACCGTTAATGGAGCCCGAGCAGCAACTGTGGGCCTTTTGAGATCACATTTAATAGATTTTCAAGTAAGTTCTACGATCACATTTCTTTAAATATATCCATCAAAAATATCTGTTTATGCGGTGGAACTCGTCATACATGCTGGAATGGAAATGATACAAAGATCAAACCACATAATGCAAAAAAAAATTTACTACCGTAATTAAATAAAATGGTGATAGTTAAATGGGGATATCGATTTAATTAATGAACTTCCGTTGTAATATTTAAAGTACATTCTATTCAACCGTTTACTTCGCGCGCGGTTCTCCCCTTATAATCAGCATTATAACTATGAGGTGCGCTTCACGCCATGTAAAAGACAGTTCACAATCTTCCGGGCACCCGGTCATTTCCATTAGTACTCATTAGCGTAGTTGTAATAGCGTACTCGTAAAGAGGTAACTGCTATATGCATTGAATATAGTATTTCAAACGAGGAAAGTAAAAGCTTTGTGTGTAACGGGGCACTCTATAGATGGTAAACATGGACCATCGGGAAAGTAGACCAGGAAGGATTGGAAGCATTAGTAATATGATGTTGGTAGAGAGTGCTGATGATCAAGTGTATGGTTTATATAAAAAATTAAGAAGTGTGCGCCAAAGTAGACGGGGAAAGAACCGTATGGAGCATTGGATAGAAAAAAAAGGCAAATGGATTGTCCACACATTGAGGCCAAAAAAGTTTGTGAAAAATGTAAATGAAGGATAAATAGAGGTAAAAGTCTCATGAGGAAGGCCGAGGGATGAAAATATAGGACTAATAAATATAGTTATAAGAATAACTACCAGGAAGTAAGGAGTTTTGAGATTGGGAAGGGTCGAGGGCCGCCGTCATGGTGCGTTTACACTAGCGAGAAAAATCGAGCGAGTTGCTCCCTGATAGCTACTCTCTCTGTGTAAACACCCAGGCGAGCTCTCTCTCGGGAAGTCGGGAGGGGTCGTAGGTAGCGCTCCCTGCTGTGAGAGCGAGGCCAGTGTAGACACCCTCAAAAAGACACGAGGGAGTCATACGCTGCCCTCCGACGACGCCGGAAGTTTTTTGGCGCTCGCTGGAGAGTTTTCACTGGGGAAACATGTCAGACAAGCGCGTTTGAATTGAACGACCAGTTTCTCTTAGTTAGCGTGGCAAACGTTGAGTATTTTGAATGAGATTGTTTTCGAGGTAAATTTTAACGGCATAGATTATTATTTTAAAAAGTTTCGACTGTCTACGAAGAGGTGTAGGAAAACAGATCCATTTTAAAGTGGCATCCTACTTTAATTCATCCGTGCGTTTTGAGTATCGATCTCCGACAGGCAAGCACCTTCCTGCTTGTGATGCAGGATTTAATGAAGTGCGGTGCGGGGATCAGGTAGGGAGAGTTAGAAAGACGAAGGCCACCTGGGATTTTGGGGAGAAAAGCTTCCGACCGCGCCTGGAAGTGTAACTTGCGCTTTTCGTGAGTTCGGAGGGGATTTGCATGAATAACAGCGCCAGCGAGGAATGTATACGTACGCTTTGCTTCCCAGTTTTTTTTCTTTTGTACGCAGATTGAGTTGACGTATAGCGGAGTATTATTCCGACTGTGGAGAGTATTTACATCTTCCTCGAAGTTTCTTTTTTTCTGGGGCCGTGTATTGTGCGCCTTATCAGTTCCTCCCCAGACTCTCCCAGTTAATTCCAAAATGTCAGTTATTCCCGGGGAAGTATTGCAATTATTTTTACTATTTACGGAATGAACTAATATTTCTTGTTTTTTTTTTGAAAACGTCATTCTGCTACCTCTTGAAGTACTGTCATATAAGGCATGATGTGCCATTAGTGTCCGATCATGTAATATTGATAGAGCATAATTATTATTTTCCTCATCATGTGTCTTCATACTTTGCAAATCGATGTTTAAAGCCGTAATTTGTAATTATGCAAGTGGGACCATATGACTAGAGCAATTGACCGCGCTGGCAACTAAATTTGGATACTTACTCCCAAAAGTCTCTCATGCTGGAAAATTGCAATTGTGTCCTCATTGTGTCATGAAATACAGCTTAGGGTATTCACAAAAGTAATTACTGGCATTCTTTTCCTCTAGAAAATTATAAACAATTTTTTATTGATTGCTTACAAAACTGCGGTAGGCTCATATTGGCTCTTTATTATGTGCGTGTAATTACTTTGTTATAGGCTATCTTCCCCCCACTAAGCAGGTAATATACTGTTTGTGTCATGATATATGGTAGATGTATGAAATGTCTACTAACGGTTCTTTGGTCAAATTCTTGTTCGATGCCTCATTTTAGGCCTCTCATTGACAGGAAATCGTATGTAAAAAAGAGAATTTAGCTTACTCTCAGAGAGAGGGTGTTAAAAGTGCTCTACAATTTTTCACTATTTTCCATTTGAATGATTATTTATGCAGGCGGTTTTAAGATGAGAAATTTATGATTTTGTATTGATTAGTTGAAACCGTGCATTAAATAATGACCTTCCATGTTTAAATTTATTCAATGGCATTTTTGTTAGTTTTCTCCTTACTTTCAGCCCTGTCTGCACGGGTCTCGGTTCTCTCATTTCTGATTCCATTCTTAGAGCTCTGCGTTTTGGTTATCTGTCAACTGTATTAAGAGCCGGAGCAACGCAAAACATGATTGATAACCTCTAAATAAAATTCACTGTGTAAAATAAAGTATTCAATAGTGCACTGTACCACAAGTCTTGGTGCTTCTATCTTCATTTGGGAATGCTACCTGTTAATTGGTAGGTTTTTTTAATAGTTCTTATCTTGGCATCCAAATTTATGACTTTCAATGCCCTCGCCTCTCCAAATGTTCTCCACTCAGGCTTTCTGCCTTCTCCCAACCTCTGCCCCCTAATTTCTTTCCTCTCACTCAATTTCCAGTGCCCCCTGTTTCGTCTCTCTCGCCACCAAGTTCACCCTCTTCATTCTTCTTGTAACTCACGGGGCAATGCCCCATCAGCACTGCATGTGCTCTCAACTAGGGTTTGCTTAAAAGAAGTGCTTTAATGAAGACGACGTCAACACGCAGTTATTAAGTGTACCGTAGCCCCATCTAATGTTCATGGGAAGAATTTTGCATCACGCGAGTGTTATAGTTTATTTTGGTGATTTCAAAACACATATAACAGCACAAACTAATGAATAAGAAGAATAACACGTAAAAAGATGCTCAAATTCTCATATAAATAATGTAAACACAAGTTTGATGCGTATGACTATCGAAACTCCTCGACTTATCGAAGACGAGGCCTCGACCACCTCGATGGGACTTTATCGATATTACCCAAGTCCACTTAATTAGGGGTCTGTAAGTCCACTTAAGTGGACCCGTCACTTTATTGATTAGAAAGCGTCTACACGGTGCACTTAAGTGATAGATGCAATAAAATGCTCACCTAAGTGGTCTATGTAGACGCGTAATAAGTAATGAGAGAGAGCCAGAAAGAGTCTGGGACCTATGCTTTACATCTGACGTTACTTTTCTCTTTCTATTTTTTTAAAGACTCACATCTGAAACGCCTTCAGTTTTGTGCATATTCCCTTTACAATGACCAACTTTCTGATAAATTCCACGTCAAGCTTATTACCTTATCTTGCGACCATTTTTGGGCCTCATTAAACCTTACCTTTTAAAGTATAAGAGAAGGTTACAAGAAAAAGATTGACCGTTAACGAAATAGGAGGATAGATGGCAAACTCATACATAATTACATACCCTAGTAATATTCTTAGATAGCTAAAGGTTCGGACTCTGTCGACTTTGCGCAAAAATATCCTTTCTTTGTTAATATTTTTGAACCACGGCTAGGTTGAAATCCATGCTATTCGATGTTTACTAAAAGGTGACATCAAACTTATTGTCAACATGGCAGTGTTATTTTCTCAGCGACGCGTGGACTTATGCTATTTTAGAACGCTTCTTATCTGAATTTAATTTTCAAATTTTATTGTTGAATATCATTGGTAGTTATTTTTTTTAAATATTAAATTTTGATGAAATTGATTTTGACTGCAAAAATAGTATAAAATTGTTTCAATCCCCACTATAAAAACTCTAAATTCACTCTTATTAAATTTTCAAACCTGAGATTGAAGTTACCGTGACGAGATTCTTTACAACTCCATAGAACTTCACGTTAAAGGTTTTTTTTATGGTGGCTATGTAGCTTGTTGCTGTTTCGCTATCGTATGCTATTGAATTTACATTCTTGCAATAAAATTTTGCATTTTTAGCTGCATTAATTCAGTTCTGTCCTCGACATTGATAGGTAAATATATTTCTACTTCATTTTTATTCCATTTACGCCCTGAGACTCAAATCGTAAGCTTTACATTATGATAGATCTACTCCCATTAGCATTAATGATTAGAAAAATGTATTTTAATATGTGTCACCTCCGGCCTTGTTTGTAGTAGTAGTAGTAGTAGTATTTTATAAGGGTGCGTCGACAGCGGGGTCTTTAGCACCTTACAGGGCCCCTATCTTATCACGGATACTTTTTCATTCTACAAGGTGTAATAAGCCAATTTATTTGAGAAAAATTATGATACGGTCGAGGCTTTGAGCATTGTCGCCGAAGATGGAGTCCATGACATCATAAATTTCGGGTCTGCTGCGCACTTTTTGATATTTATATCAAATGTGGTCAAATATGTAAAAGTAGAGGGTCTCAGTCTTCACATTGCGGTGTCATTATATTATCATTAAAAAGAAAAGAGTGCATGAGTGCATTGCGGCAGTGTGCCCTATTCTCAGTCTTGTTATGACAACTTATTTATATTGGTTCAGCCCTCTGAATGACAGCCACGCGGATATTGTTGGCTTTTTAGCTCGTAGCTTATTAGTCATCTCCCACTGCCATTTTCTCTCTAACAGCCTTGTTCTTCCTGGATTTAACATTGTGTGCAGCAATTATTTCATAGAAGTGAGGATGACCAGCATGCCCTTTCCATATTCGGTGGCGTACCATCTTAAAAGGTTGCATAGGATTTGACTGTGATTTTTGATTTGAAATGGTTAACGACTAAACCGTTTTAATGGGACAATTGGTAAGTGGAATGCGGTCAGGTACTGTACCTCAAGCTCATCAGATAAACGCATGAGCAGGTGGCTCGTTGAATCCGATCCATCCTGGCGTTCTAAAGCGGAATCGCTCAGGATAGTGAATGTGAGAAATTTGTCAACGAGAGATACTTTGTCGATAGAGGCAAATTTAAGCCTCGTTTCCATTTTTGTGATGTGAGGTGCTATGGAAGGGTTTATTTGAATTGAAACCAAGAAATTCTTTCTGTGAGGAGAATATCTGAAGCCTTTGACGAGAGAAGTGGGAGTACACCCGACGAGAAGAGTGATGGGATATTGGAGTGGAGAAATAAAACTTTCGTCTTGAGAATAAGTTCCGAGCTATTTCATGCAATATTCGGAGCAACTACTTGCTGCTTTGCTTAGAAGTAAGCTTAACTTTTGTATGCGGCCATACTTCCTTGAGAGAAGCGGGAGGCGATTGCAAATATGGATACGAGCTGTAGATGTTTAACTTATCAAAGAATCCTAACCTTTGACATATTTTACGAAAGAAGTAGGTCTTTCCTGCATTACGTTTAGAACTTGAGAAACTCTCTTGCTCTAGATATGAAAAAAGAACTTTCTATTCGCGATGTATGAGTGAAGATTTCTGTACCTTCTATTTTTTCCGTAGTTTGTTTCATTCTAATTCATTCCCTTCTGGTTAATTCAACGAATCTTATTCTCCTTTAGTCTGTGTTCTATCTTTGAGGTCTTTTTTTTTAAGTCACCGGTGTACATCCTCGTTTTTCCTTGAATAATTCCATTTTACCTTAAGTAACTTCTCCAACTAGTGGTTTCCTATTTAATTGTCCCATCATCACATGATCCATGCCTCTGGTAGATAGAATGCCGCAGTCCACACAAATATGTTTTTCACAAATCGCAATCTTTTCTCTAGGTACACCTTCTTTAATCAAATAAGAAACCTCTATGGCATAAACGTCGTTTTTCCTTAAGCTGCTCTTTGCTTGATATACTAGATACTTTAGTACGTATAAATCCCGCAAGCGGAACCTGGTGGTTGCCGGTGATATTTACGGTGAACGAAGCTACTAATAAATGTTCAATATTTTATTTAATGATGCTCGTTTGCATGCTACAGTATTACGCCACTCGTCGTTTCGGTTAATTGAATTATTGGAGATTACAGTTGCATGGAGCAGAAACGTTGACTCGTGGCTATGAGAAATGGCTGTGAGCATTTCAGACGTGGGTATCGAGGAGAAGGAAGAAAGTGTATTGCATGGACAGGAGAAAAAATGAGGAAGTAGTGTGGTGTGGTGGATGATGATAGAAAACTGCTGGAGAAGATTTGGAGATGGCCAAATGTGTAGTTGGAAAAGGTTTTGAGGTGTTAGATGATGCTGAAAGCCTAGATTTATGGAAGAATGTAGGGTAGGCGGGGAAGAGAAAGAAATAAAATATGCTAAATGGTTGTCTTTAAGAGGTAAAACGTAACAATAACTGAAAAATGGAATCATGTATGGAGACAAGGACCAAAGGATTTTAAAGATTTATATAGATATGTCTTATTCCATTAAAATTTTCTTAAGTCAGTGGATCACCTGCCCTGAGAGAAAAAACTAAATGTTTCATCCGTAATAAATTATCTTTGAGCTCCTCAGAATTTCACTTATGAACGATACGAACGATACGATACGAACGAACAAACGCTGAGCAATATTTCATTAAGGTATCAGCACCTTACCTCACTACCTTCCGAAATATTTACCAAACAATACCAGCCCTTTCACATGGGAAATGGTGTCTGTAGGCACTCCATAGAGACATTATTTAAAAAAAAATTACGGAATTTATAACACCTAGATCGCGTAAAATATTCTTATTTTTGAAATTAAATCACATGATCACCGGAGTAATACTCTCAGGATTGCAAAAAATCTTGTGTTGTGGAGGAAGAAATTCAGTTGTGAAGGAATTTTAAACGTAATGTGAGAAAAAAATTAGTCGAATTGAAGTCTTATGTAGGTATTATCATTTAATAAAATAAAATTTCAGTTTTAGAGAGGGATATTATTGCACCATTAAAGATGCAATATGAAATTCATGCCTCCTACCGCCACTGAAATTAAAACGTCAAATACGAATATGGACCCATTACGACTTGGAAATTATCTCCTTCAAACTACCTTAACATCGAGAATTTGAGACAAAAGTGACCACCCAGGTGAACTGGGATTGTAGAGAAGTTATGTGGCAGTATTTAACTTATTTGCACCAATGCATCAAGTTGTTTCTTTTTTTCCTGAGATGTCGCTTTTGTACCTTTCAACCGATCGATTCAAACTTGACTTGAGAAATAAAAGTAAGTTTCGAGCATTGTTTCCACACTCATCTCTGCGGAAACGGTGGGATGGACTGCATTGAGGTGGGAGGGGAGGGGGAGTTGTGGTTTCTGTGTAGAAACAAAAGGTCACGGGATACACGCGAGAGTCTCAGGTGGGAGAAGGGGGTGAGAAGAGAGGCTGTATTCCGGGGAAGCAGCGTTCGTAAGGGTGTCACGTGGATTGGGGGTGAGACCGGAAGAGGGAGTTGGCGGGAGTGAGGAGGAGGTAGTCGGTCACGGTCAGAACGGAGTGCGGACGAAAAGCAGAGTTTTGAAGGGTTTAAGTAGGCTCCCGCGGATATTTTTTTAGGGACGCGGGCCGAAAACTTGACGCTAGAGATTCGCTCGAGATTCGGAGGGTGAGTTAACGAGGATGGGCCCGGGGAAGTAAAGAAGAGGGTTGACACGGCGCGCTCATCTTTTCGAGAGTTGAGAGTGACCCACAAAGGCTGTTCCCGGAGCAGGGGATGAGGTTGGAGTGATGGTTCGTTCGTCGGTGGGAAAAAGAAATTACCAGACGAATCCCCGGGCACCTACGCAGAGCGTTTAATTCCGTGAAATAAGCCATTGGTAAAGGAAGGGAATGGCTCTGAACCAGTTAGGAAAAGGGAAGGAAGGAGTAATAGGAAGGGTCTAGGTAGGGACACTCCAAAATCCGGTCACAATTAGGTTGAACGCGTAATGAACATTGAAACCTGGTTTTTACTTTTTGGCAATTGAGGCCCAGAGTCCGCTTTTTAAGTGAAAGTAGTTCAGAGCCCCATCCGCCGTAGTCTGTGCCTTCGTACATTCGCCAGCAGATATTTACACCCCCCTCATACGAACAGCAAAAGAAACTCGTTTCCTCTGGTCACCCCCCCACCACCCGGGTCGGTTGTTTCCTTGGAGCAAGCAACTCCCACCACACGCAGGAGGAGCAAGTAATTCTGTTACTATCGGGAACCATGAGTAGGTCGAACGAGTGGCCGCTTTGCTCATCGAAGGCTCTTCTCCTCAATAAAATGGGTTGATTCCTTCGCGAGCTTTTCCCGATTGGCAAGATGGTTATAGAGTTGTCTCTTCATTATGGAGATCTGGGTTCGAGAAAAGAAATCAGACGAATTTCGATCACTCCTGTGAAAAATACTCACGCCAGCGCGTGCTTACTTTGGAGCTGAGGGTTAAATGGAGTTCCATGAGTGACATTGAGTTGAGAAATATCAACCCGTTCATCAGTTATAGTGTTCGTTCGCCTGAGATTATTAATTGTGGACAACTTGGTGCCTGTTCGAGTATAAATCCTTGTCTTGCAATGTTCCACAGCAGGTCCTGCGATAACATGGCTGACGTGTGGGCGATTTCAGTGTCCTCTCTTTAATGTGTAAGTTTCCTTGGAACAGTTTAGTTCCATCTTTATCTAAATCGAAGCAGCAAGAACTCTATTCCTTTGTTTCAAGGGGTATTTGACAGACTCCTGGGCCCAGGGTTTACTTGATGTTAAGAGAGTTTGGGTTTTGTGTACCACATCGGAGTGTTGGTTCGTTGTCGCTATGGTTACGGATGGGAGAACGCATTGACTTCGGCTTTCATCCCGATAAAATATTCTACCAGAGATATCAAATCGGGGCATTGTGTGGTATTATTCTGTCAATGAGATGAGACGTAACACTTAACACAGGATACACCATAGCCATTGTAGAGAGTTTATTCAGACGCCTGGGTCCTCTACAGCCTTCTTCCTTTTCTCAACTGATCCTACTATAAATAAACAAACATCCTTTTCCTTGTTCCCGCATAGAGGACAAGGAGGCTGAGGAGGAATGCTAGAATAGAGCGTGAGCCAATGTGTGGCCAGATTTTTCACTAAGGATCATTTGTTAAACAAAGTCAAAGAATTAATTTACAAAATGCTTAAAGAATTAACTTTGAAGTATTGTAATCATGTATTAGTTTCAATTTTACTAGAAATTATAAATGTTTGAAGGGGTTAATTTTTTTGTTACCGTCATGTATTTTATATAATATATATTTTAATTTATTTTTATATAGAATCTTTAAATCTGAGTTTTGAATAAAGTAGAAAATGACATATTGGAAGGATGAAAGTGAATCCGAGACTTAGCCTTTCAGTTCTCTTCCATTCTTTCCCTTTATTATGATTATAATTTAATTCAGCTCCAACTCTGCTATTCAGTCGCCTCCCATAATTACCGCCTCCAATGTGGCAGCATTTGGTTATAATTTTTTAACTATTTCTCCTTTTTTTCAAGGTTTAAGTCTTAAACGCCCGTCGGTTTGAATGATAGTGGTACTAAAATAGTATAATTCTAAAGAGCAAGAATACATATGTAATATATTCGTGGCGCATTATTAGCACTCGGACGCCATCTTAATGAGGTCATGAGTGTTATAACATGGCGAAGTTGGTGGTGTTATATACCCTATTCATGAAGAGTTGGGGGATGAGGTTAATGAGAGGCGGAGGCGTTTGTTGGATGGTGCATGTGCATTAGGTCGGAAAAGAATAGGTTGAGGGTGTGGTGAAACGCGGGCAGTTTTCGAAGGGGCTTGTAATGGAAACTCAAGAGGAAAGGATTTTATACTCCTGAAGGAAATTTGGTCAAGGACATTGGGGGGGGGGGGGGTTTCTGCAAAATGAGAAGTACGTCCCGAACACGTATTAATACATTTAATAATTTCCGTTGCCAAGGGAGCAATAAAGCCTGGTGGATTGCACTTTTTTTACCGGCCTGGATTTCCTTTGGGGCTTATTCAGGGCTGACGACTGTACTCAAATGACTCACGAGATAACTGATCGTTTGCTGCACAACTGCGGGAAAAAATGTTCTCCACAGATGGAACTGATATGATTTAAGCGTGTTTCTTGGATATATCCAGTGGAGTGGTACGGAGTGACTCCTGAGTTCTTTATAATTTCACGTGCCAAGTTCCTTGTCTTTATTAGCTCTTATATGCCCATTTCTAATTGATTTTTGAAGTTGAGGGAAATATACGTATTTGCAATCATTACAGTGACAAATGATATGGTACAAAGTCACTCGCACTGCATATACATCAGAGGTTAAAAGTCGCCATGAAAAAATAATTTTACTTCACCGGAATTCGAACCCGGATCTCCCTGTAGGGAAATTTCAAGAGGGATGGTCATGTCTATGAGAGAGGTCAAGTCAATTTTTTTTTCACGGCGAATTTCAACCCTTGGTGTAGGATATACGTCATTTATAAGGATCGCACCTTATAAGTGAAGGACGGTACAAATTTGGATGATCCTAGAATTTCGAAATTTCCGTTCTTCCTCCTAACTTACACCATTTCACTGATTTGATAATGAAAATAAGCCCTCCCAAGACCGCGTTTTTGTCTGCATATATTAGTGTTAGCATCATTCATTTCAATGACCAAGTCTTAGAAAATCTTCGACTTTTTCGATATCATTTACCATCTTTATGAAATTATTTTTCTCATTTTCTCTGTCTTTCATTTTGTTGACTCAATTGTCGCTTTTGAATGATACCTTCTTTCGGGCTCTGATTTCATGACGAAAATTAAGGAATCTGTCTTGCACGAAAGACTCTTTATTCTATGGAAGCTCAGTCAGTAATTCCATGTCTTCAGCGAAAAGGAGACTGCTCTTCCTTACTTAAGGCTCTGCTCAATTTCAAGGCTGACGCTTAACTTACGGTTTTTCGTAACGCTACTCTATGGATACTGTAATGGTTGCATTTTTGTATTCTTTCATGCGTTTATCCTTGCAATAATTGACCGAAGAGGTTCTGATAGCAGGTCCTTTTTTCACCCTTAATTCACTTTTTTGCACTGCATTTTAATCCCATTCAAGTTGAAACGGTATCAACGCTAATCAAAATGATCTCCTTTGTTTTACAAGATGCACAGGTGTTTTCACAGAATTCTTCGCTGAATAACCGCAGGGAGCCTGAAAATAGCCCCCCACCATCAGTTGCTTAATAATTTCTGCTTATTACATCCCCGCCGCTTTGCCGTTTATTCCTAGGATGCCGTTTATTCCTCAATCTCATTAGCTAAAGTGTCGTTTTTGGGAGTCTACAGCTGTAGCACGCGGTTTCCTCCTATATCCTCACTACCGGGACGTAAAGGTTAAGTCTCAACCAAAATGAATGACTACTTCCTCTCATCCTTCATCGTCATTTCACCTGACATCCAATTCATGGTGTATTATGGCGTGACATCAAAATGGTGTGCCCTTCGACGAGAGCGTTCGTGTAAAGAGAGGAAAAAAACGGTGTAAAGGGAATTCGAGGCGGGCGATGTACTGCAGACTTCAAGTTTATTTTTTCTGAAGCCCTAAAAGCTTTTCGATAAGGGCTGCAGTTTAATCCAGAAGGGAGTTCCGCCTATTTCTCGGGGAACTGTCTAACTTAGGTGACGTGGGAGTCAAAGTACCAACAACGAGAGCCTCCTAAGGTGATGGCGGGGTGCATTATGTGCTGATAGCGGATTTGGTCCGGGCTTGAGTGGTAAAAAGTTGCTTAAAAATGAACGATGAACACACTTCCGAGTTGAAAGCCGGGGATTGAGTACAAAAAAACATACTTATGGTTCAATTCGTTATAGTAGTTGAAGGTCTCAGTTGATAGTTGCGGGAGAGGCTCAACCCATTTGCCGGGGTTCGAGTTTCGCGAGCATGATCTGGGTGGAGTGTTTCAAGGTTTTGACATGCTGTAATATGAATTTAATTCGATGTTCATGGCATCCATGCTAAAAAAACTGCTGTGCTAAAAAAAGATAGGACTACAAACCAGGAAGCAGTGTGTGAAAACGTTCGTGTGGAACGTGGTACTCTATTAATCGGAAGCATGGACCATTGGAAGAACTGACCAGAAAACACTAGAAGCCTTCGAAATCTGGTGCTGGAGGAGAATACTGAAGATAAAATGGACTGACAAAATAAGAAATGATGAAGTGTACAAACGAGTAGAAGAAGATAAGATCATATGGAACACCATAGAGAAAAGAAGAACAAGATGGATTGGACACACCCTGAGACACAATGGGTTTGTGAAAAGCATAATCGAAGGTAAATTAGAGGGAAAAGTCCCCAAACAATGACCCAGGAATAAAGTCATAGACCAAATAAAGAAGAAAGGATAAAGGATGTGATACCAGGAGGTAAGAACATTAACATTAGATAGGGAAGGGTGGAGGGCTGCAGTCAACCAATCGTAGGATTAAACAACCAATGATGAATATGAATTCCTTATGGGCACCATATAGTGATGAAATGACTAAATTCTTTTGAAATTTTGTCAGATTATCGAAATAAACATTTTCTATCCGTTCCTCTATTTGGATACTCCACCAGCTGATCTGGATTTTTTAAAGTCTTTGTCCTAATACCCATTTTTGTGGGATAACCCCAATTTCCTCGTTTAAAAGCCCCTTCATCAGTAGCATCTTGTATTATTCATTCTCTTAAACTCTTTTCATTTTGTCCTGAATCCTATCCTCTTCATTCCTCCTCCGAGCCTCCATAGCGTTCTCTCCTCTGTCACCCTCCTCATGATGCATTCGCCTCTCAAGACGTACTCGATTCATCTTTTCTGCCCTCTCTCGAGTTCTCAAGCGAGTCGTTTATGAACAAACTACGGATTATCTCCTGACTCATAATAGATTTGATCGTTTTCAGTCATGTTTTCGTCAAGGCTATAGTACGCAGTCATTGCTTCTTAAACTAATCGATGATATCCACTCCGCGATTGACGGAGGAATGGTCACGGTTCTCGCTTTATTTGACTTCAGTAAAGCCTTTGACTGCGTGAACCATTCACGCTTACTTCTCAAAATGAAAAAATTGAACTTTTCTTTCACAATGCTGAATTGGTTCCGCTCATATCTAACCGATAGACGTCAAGTAGTGAAGGATTAAGATGGAAACCTTTCCAGGTGGGGCTCTGTTTCTAGTGGAGTTCCTCAGGGTTCCGTCCTTGGCCCACTATTATTCTCCCTTTTCGTTCTTGACCTTCCGCAATGCATCGTAAACTGCCAGCACTTGCTGTACGATCTTCAAATATACTGTCACGGCTATCACATTGAACTTTGTGATGTGATATCTAGGGTTAATCAAGACGTCTTTGCTATTGTGGATTGGGCTGATGAGAATTTCCTTCTTCTGAACAGTAGCAGAACTCAAGCTATTCTACTCGGGAGCTCGAAAATAATAAATAAATTCGACCTTAACATCATTCCCAAAATCAAAGCTGGGGATATTGAGCTGCCTTATTCCAAAACTGTGCGTAACTTAGGGGTAACACTCAATGACAACTTGTCTTGGAACAACCAAATTTTAAATATTTCAAATAAAAATAATAGTACGCTTTATCAACTTAAGGTGCATAAAAATCTGCTGCCATTACATACTTGACAACTGCTCGTCAAATCATTAGTATTTCCTAATTTTAATTATTGATCTCTTGTTTATAATGATTTAACGGCAGAGCAGAACATCAAACTACAGCGTATCCTAAATTCGAGCGTTCGATATATTTTTAATCTTCGTAAAGATGAGCACCTCGCCCCCTATTACAAGAATCTTGGCTGGTTGAATATCATATCCCGTCATAAATACATGCTTGGAACCTTTCTCTTTTCTATCTTTGGCACCAACGAACCGTCATATCTAATTGATATGTTTTCTAAAAGACCTTCCTATTATACTATGGATACTAGAACAGAACCAAGTAACCTTCAACTTCCGACTCACCGAACTAGTACATTTCATAAGTCGTTTGTCGTAGCCGCCTCACAACTTTGAAATTCCATTCCAATTGATGTGAGGAAATCTCGCTCGATGGAAATTTTTAAATCTAAATTGTATGAAATTGTATTGAATGAATGTTTTCCTGAATAGTTTAGCCTAGTCAGGACTGAGTTCGCATGGCCAATTTTCTTTTCTTGATTAAAAAAATATTATTATTATTATTATTATTTTATTAGACAAAAATTGTTTTTTCCTCATGATCTGTTTATGTTTTTTTAATCTCGTACCTGTATTTATATATTGATTGTAAATGATTTTGTACTTTCCCGGCGAATGTTATGCGTGAAATTCTCTCGGGATTCCCACCGGGTTAAATTTTTGGCTGCTGCCCATGTTTCGATGGATAACACTTACCCTGATGACGATGGAAGTGTTATCCATCGAAACGTTGGCAGCAGCCAAAAATTTAACCCGGTGGGAATTCCGAGAGAATTTCACGCATATTGATTGTAGTTTTACGTATCTTCGAGTTCAGCTGTTTAATATGTAAAATTATTGTTTTTCATTGGTAGTAGCTGTTTTTGTCTTTTTTATGCATTATGTATAATTAAGCTCTATTTATTTTCTTATTTGAATTAAGTAATATGTTATGTTGTTCATTACCTCGCTGCTATACTAGTATATTATTTTTGTACTAGCCGAAGGTGTCCGTTGAAATTCAACGGGTGTGAAAAAAATGGAACTTATTTTATAAGAAAACCACTAACCTTGTAGAATACAGTCAGCGTGGTCATTTGAGGAGTTCGTAACATATCTTGTACGTTGTGTTCGTTGTAGTAGACATGCTGACTGTTTCTCAGGTGCACGCAGAGATGAGTGATTGCTGGCCCTCTTTCATGCACGGAAAACAAAAAATGGGCTAAGCAGACTCATTACTACTTAAATAGCACCCAGGTTCATAGATTGTCACCTCGTTCCCCGGTTCTCTTGAGCCGTCTTCTGAGTGAATGGCAGCTTGATCGCTTCCCTCGTGTACATACATGTATTGGCATTCAACGACCTAATTGAGTTGCGCTATTCAACGTTGATCTGTGTGTTGAGTATTTTTATCAGTATCGGAGAGTAGGGTAAAATCCAGCGGTTGACAACGTCAAAAGGAGCATTTGCAGCCATATTTATTTGACCCATGAAACCTACATCACCAGGACGGCGCCTTCGGCGTGAAGGGTGGCCATAATCATTGGTTTTGGTTACTGAATCAAAAATCTTTGGTGATTCTTAAAGCAATTGCCAATTTCCATGCACGGATGTACTTCGTTATTATTATATGCGCGTAAGTATTCTTGCACATTTTATCGCGTGTATGGTCTATTTAATTACTTTATTTGTATCGTTTACTACGTAATGATCTGTATTATATATTCAGTGCCCCTATGAGAGATACTTTGAGAAGAGACAATGAAGAGTATACTTGTTGTAAATATACATAGAAATTATCGATTATCCCTCGAAGCATGGGGCATCTGTCATGGGGCCCTTGGGACAGCGGTCCCTTCTTTTACAGACTATTTTCTACGTGCTATCATGGGCCTGCAGGAAAACATGATATTTAAATGGTAGAGGCATCTAAATCTCTGGTTGTTAAGCAAATATGATATTGTTGATTTCAGAGAAAATGTGAGGTTTTTTAGCTAAGAACATGACTTATACACGAATACGAAACGTAATAGAAAATCGATTGGAAGAATTAGAATTTTCATTTATTCAGCCATCCGATTTAAAAAAATTCCAGCCCTATCTTGAGTGAAAGTACTTTTAAAAATAAAAAAATAAAACCACTGCACCGAACCCAATGATTAGCAAGGACGATCAGAGAGGCCTTGGGGGGTTTTAGGGGACCCTGAGGGCTTTTTAATATAGCCTATATTACCCACAGATATATTTTCTATCTACATGCAAAATTTCAGTTCAATCGGTTCGGTAGTTTTTGCGTGATTGGTAGCAAACATCCAAGCATACAAACTTTCACATTTATAATATTATTAGGATTCTTGATCTAAGGGACCTGTCCCAGAGTAAAATAAACGACAATTCTATTCTATTCTATTCTCTCTCAACCTCCTCAAGCATTTGCTTTTATTTGCCCACCATGTCCAGTACCTCATAGTTTATCCTTCTCACTACTCAACCCACTCTGTTTTCCCCAAACCAAAATCTCAGACACCTCAGGTCAACGTACATCATCCCTTCGCGATGACCTAGTTTCCAACCCCTAAATTGCCACGCTCCATGTTAGACTTTTCCCCAGTCTTTTCTTTAAGCCTATTATTCCACTTCATCTCATCTATCCCCTACTCTTTGATAATATTTCGGGGTTCAGGGTAATCTAGCATCTGATTTACGTTAAACTACAAAGCCATTATCTTAAATAAATGTTTCCATGTTGCGTAAAGCAGCGTAACCTGCTCTACCTCATGTCTAGTCACCCTGATATTCAGCCACGCCTTCTTAATTCTACAATAACTCATTCCCATTTGTCTTTTTTATTTATCTTTATCAAATGTCTTCCGCACTGAACCTCTGATGCATTCGTCAAGGTCTCCGACACATTAGTTATGAATATCAAAAATAAGGACATAATGCCGTAAAGTATACGAAAGAAAATCTTTAGTATACATTTGGTTCTTAAGAAATAATATTTTATTTAAATTCATGGCAATATGGCAAAATTCGTTCATCACAACGAAATCTACTATAAGTCAGCTAGAAGTGGTTACCCAAACACTCAGGTATTTAATCGTAGATAAGTGGGATCATTCGCTTAATGCAAACAAGTTATTGCCAATATCATGCAAAAATTGTTGCTCAGTAGGCTGCTTTAAGAGATTTCGAGATTATCGATTTTAGGTGGCATGTGTATTCAACTCTTGGCTGTGTCCCCGGTACTGTCACGCCCAGCTTTTTTTAAACCTCCCAAATTTTCCCATAGTTCACTGGTGTAGCGTGGCTATGCCATGTCTCGAATACGTCGCGAGAATTTGTAAACCTTCGCTCTAAACTTTATCTCGCGAAGTAAATTTTCGTCAAAAATAGCTGCGAGTGACTAAAAAAGTGTAACATAGCTGATGAAAGGACTTAGTTAGGAATCGTTAGAGACTCGGAGACTCCACGCTGTGTTAAAGAAGACTTGAAAAATTCAGATCATGTGAGTTTCAGTGTCACTTGAGAATATTATTTTGAATCCTTACGACATCTCTAGAACTGATGTAAGTGACTGGATAAGAAAGATGATCTGTCGAACTGATTGGGACAAAAATTCCTTTTATCAACTCACCTTTAGGGGTCATAACAAAAAAATCAGCGTGACCATAACATAAGACACATTTTTAAAAAACATTCCACCTCCGTTCACGTCCCTTATTTTTGACTATTCCCTCGCCTTTCATGGGTTGTGTTCCCGCCTCGATGGTGGCTCGCAGGGTTGTATGTAGATTTAACTGAAGGGAGTTTATCTCCTCAATTTTCCTCGCTGCCTGCGCTAGTGTGCAAACTGGTCATCTGAAACGGTCGTCAACTTTATTGAGCGTGAATGAGAGAGCGTTGAGGAGGACAGAGTGGTTTTAGCGGAGAAATGTTCGCGTGGTGTGAGGAGGACAGTAGTGGAGGAGAGACGTCGAGACTGAGGAGGGCGAGACATGGGTAATGGAGGAAGCTTTGCGGGGTGGAGTGGTAGGTGGAAAATGGGGAGTGGAAGGGGATGGAACCAGGGACAAAGAGGGCGCTGCTGCTGCAGCAGCCTCGCATTCAAGGTGGGGTATTTATTTTTCAAGAGCTCCGCAACACCGGGCTGATTATGAATGTTCTCCTCATTTATGCGCGGGAACTTAGCCAAATCCACGGGAGTGGGTACTTCTCACCCGGTTCTTTAGTTTTAAAATATGGTTTAAACCCCTGACCTTTTCGCGTGTAAGTGGCTGTTTATGTGCTCGTGGAGTTTCTTAAAATTATTTCTCCTCGCGAGGTGGGCACACTTACTGTCAGGTTTATTGGGAGGGCCGAATTTGGGCATTTAATTTCTGATAATGCGCTTACATGGTGGGGAATTTATTTTACCGTGTGCTTATGGGTTTTCGGTGAGGTTCTAATAATCGGATATCGCGGCGGCTTCTTAATCGCAACCGACCATGTATTGCTGTGTAATTTACCACTTTGAGCAAATCGTCCGACGTACCGGCTGCCTGGGGAAGATATGTGTAACCTTAACTTCCTGTTGCTGAATAGACCATTGAAAAGAATTGCAAGAAAAATAGAAAGAAGAGGTTATCTCTGTCCGGTATACTTCAATCGTCAAGCCGCTAATGTCCACTCTTCTTTACGCCCTTCGCCGCACGTGGGACTGCATTGCCTGATATCCGGTACCCGATATACCGCAGCTGAACTGCTGCCATTCTGATGTCCGCTATTTAAAATCTTGGTTATAGGGCGTTGGTTTATACAGATCTTACCTAAAATTTTTCTTTAGATTAGAATTTCCCGCGGTACACTCCTGCTGGCTGATTTTTAACTAGCTGCGTGTTTGGGAATTGAATGACTAAAAATTTACTGCATTGCACATAAATGTATCACGGAAATAATCCCCTCCCCAGGCAACTGGTGTATTGGACGATACGCTCCAAAGTGGTAAATTAAATAGCAACACGTAGTAGGCTGCGATTAAGAAGCCGCCGCAATATCCAATGTTTAGAAGCTCAACTAGAACCCATGAAAGCACGGTAAAATTATGCGTATTATCAGATATTTAATGCCCAAATAAACCTGACAGTAGGAGTACCCACCAAAATATTTTTTTGAGATTACTGTTTCCCGCGACGCTTTCCTGATCGCTGATTTTGAAAAAGCTGGGTTATTGGGAACTGAATTACTGAAAATGTACTACATTGTTCGTACATTCATCGCGGGAATGATATGCTCCTTTAAGTCAATCGATTTATCAATGATGTGAAATTTTTTCCCTATAAAGGTACTCCTGCCTACGCATACGAATTCTAGTCATTTAAGAATCAGAATAAGAAAGAAAGAGGTTATTAATTGACATTTTATGTTGCCAATTGAGTAATGTTGCTATGTAACAGATGTTAGGCTATTCTGAAGTTACTTATGTAGTTGCCTTTAAATCTGGGAGAACTATATCTTACCTGAATATTTATTTATCATAAAAATAATGTTTTCTGCCATTAATTCACAGTTTTACCGGCAATATAATTATTTGCATATAAGATCTAAAAGGAAATCAGTAAACTATGAAATGGTTATTGCATTAATTTTGTAATGGATGTTGCCAAGGTTTTATGACGGCTATTATAAAAATCAACGGTTTTTACCTTAAATTGTCTCTATAAAATACAATGAAGTAGCCCTTAACTGTATAAAATAAGAAACTAGATAATATTTTGTAAATTTTCATAAATTTAATAAAAAATGTTAAATTATTCTCCTTTCTTATTAATTGCTTGTAATTAGTTACAAAAAGTTACTCCGTGCGTAGAATGATGCTGAAAATAATGCAATCACTGTTCCTAATGCTAACGTGAATGGCCAAAATGAATATGGAATTTGTAATTTATTCATGAGCGGATGTAAACTCCATCAATTCCCCGAGTTCTTTTGAAGATAGTTCATGAAAGCGTTTCATTGTTAGTAATTGGAAGGAGCACCAATTAAAACTGCGAAACTTCCACGCTTTGAAACTTTCTGCCGAACTTCTCCGTCGGAAAAAACGGAGCGAGCTTACTTTGTCACTTGTACGTGTCTATTTGCGATTATGTACTTGCTGGAAATATTACTAGATTTGGATGTGTAAGAAGAGATTTCGGTTTACGAAGGTGAGTTGAATGAGTTCAGGATGATAAGTTGTGAGACGTTTAGGAAGCAAGTAAGCTTGCGCTCTTGTACGTGAGGGAAAGCGGTAGTTTAAGAGGCTTTTATGGAAATGGATGTCATATTTTCAAGGTTGAGCCCTTAATTCTCGAGTTTCCGCACTCTTACGGCGGCTTTACACGGTACATTTTATTGTACAAACGAATGTATGAACTCTTGCATGAGGGAAATAGTACTGTATAAAGCATTAAATTGTATGATTGTCTGAACGACTTAACGGGAAATAGAACCTGCTCTATTTCCATTCAGTTTCTTGTGCATTCTATGATACAATCGTTTGTACAATAAAATATACCGTGTAAAGCGGCCTTTAAGATTTTTCTCCCTGCAGACGGTGACATTATTTGCAGCGATGTTTAGCTTACAATTTAACGGTTTTCCTCTTATCAAGTCAACACAAAGATGTCCTATGAGTTAAATGAATGTAACTGTTCCCATAGTCGTCTTTCATTTAAGTCGGAGACATTTTCTGAGTCTGGACTCGGAGTCTGTCTACTGAAACTCGTTTAGCTTGTTTCCTTTACGCTCTGAGGCATGGGGAAATATTATCCAAGATTTTTGTAAGATTAGGGCGATGAATTTCTCAAACATGATCTCAGAGTGAGACACAGACAATTTATCAGAGAAATCATAATTTATTGGGAAATATCACCCATCGCTCACAAATAATTGTAGAGCTGTTGCCATGATCTTGATGTTATGTTTGGTTTCACGCTCCGTCGCCTATTTGCACGTTTTTCTAGCTTGCTCAGTGTTTCAAACCCTTCTTTTCTCTCCATCATTTTAGAATGCGCCTAACTTTTGAAAAATATGAAGTAATTTCTGCACTCAAGAGTGGACTACACTATTCTAGAATGAGGAGTACTCCTTAGAAGGGAACTATGCTGTATTGAGCTGGTGTATGGGGCGGGAAAACATTTTCTGAGTATGTTTTCCAATCATGTTTCCCCAAATAAGAATGTCTTATATGAAAATCCTATTTTAGGTGGCTTCCATTCTTCTCTGTATATATCTCCATCAATATTTATCATACCAGCCTTTCTCGATGCTGTTAATTCTTTCCCTCTATTAAATCCACTGAATAGCCTTCATTCTTAACATCCTCGTCCTGCTTGAAAATCAATTCTCTGCCATCCTCCTACTGACTAGACTATGGGATTATATCGAGATTCCTTTATATCACTGGTTCATTAGAAGTTTACGACAAGCTTTTAGTCACTCGGTGGGCAATTTTTCACGTATTTAATTTCCTCTAACAGGAGAATTTTAGAAAATTATATAATTTAATATGACGATAATAATTTGACGATCATTATTTAGTTAACACACTGAATAATGATCGTCAAATGCTGATAAGGAAATTCAATTTATCCGCAACTTTCTGTCATGAAAAAATAACATGAATGTTTAGCAAATTGAAGAGTATTGGATTGAAAAATTGTGTGGAAAGCCTTAAAGTTGATCTGTGAAAAACATTGAATGTAACACATGTAATCGTAAAATATATCCGAGAAATAAATATATCGACCAATGAAATCTTTCGATTGAATGAGTTGTTTCCTGGAGCCTGTATAACTGAATTTTAACCCAGCATAACTTGAATAGTCCTTTTCTGTGATATAAAAATAGTATGTCTACTATAGACCAAAGTCAATATTTGTGTATTTAAAATTATTTTGAATTGTATATATTTTTCTGAAATCATAACATTGATCAATGTCATGGTTACTGGTGTTTTTTCTGTGGGTGATCCTATCCATAGCGGCCACACAGGTTGTTATGACTTATTTTTGTTTAGTGGGAGTAATTAATATCATTCTCATTTATCATTTTATACTCACGTGACCGATTTTTTCATCTCACTTTCTCTTTTAACCGTTCATCTCACTTCCAAAACTGCGTCGTTTCCCTCCATTCTCTGCCTCTTAAGCAGTCCGCCTTTCTTTTGTGCTTTCTTCCTCCACCTCATCACCCAGTCGGATTTTAATATTCCCTTCCTCCTCATTCACTCCTCTCCACCTTTTCCGCTCCAGCGGCCCTCACGAATTCAAACCGTAGTTCACAATTGTGCCGATCGTCCCGAGAGCTCGACTCACAATAGGGTTTCCAATATTTTTACGCCTAGTCGAAAACGTTCTCACGCCAACTTTCACTTTTAAACGGGATTTGCGAAAGTGTTTTCGCCGAATATGCGGAGGACTCGTTCGTCAAATTCAAAAGAGCTGTCGTCAATACTGTGTTAGGCAACCAGTGCTCGGGCTGGATTGTCGCGAGAGAACGATTTATGGCGGAAGTCCTCTTTGCGGAAAGTTTTCTCCTTGGAATGTATGCAAATTTTCCCCTATTGTTTCTTTCAGGTACTATTCATGTCAGGCTTCTTCTTCCCTTCCAAACGGACGAGAGGTGAACATTGCTTGCTCTCCGTGGATATTTTGAAGCAATAATAATGAATTGGTTTTCATCCCTGCGTAATTCACGTTGATCCGAGGTAATTAAACCAAGAGATGTTTATTTTTTATTTCCATAAAATTGAGGAACATTCTTCTCTCCTCAATTTTAATCAAGTCTGTTGTCATGGCTCTTGCGGGAGAAGCTCGACAGGCGAGTTCATTTGTCCAATTAGAGAGACAAGTGGGCAATTAGAGTGGGAGAGAGAGAGAGAAATCAGATTGTCATTTGCATTCCGCTGAGGCCCATAACAAAACGACCCTTCAAGCAACCACTGCCGTGGGTTTCGTGAATAGGCTCTCTCTGCTAAAGTATGGCTCATAAATGTATTAGGAACGAAACTGAAAGTGCGATATCCGACCAAATTCACAAGTTAAATACATGCACTAGGTACCGTAGTTATGTTCATGGAACTCACTATATTATTACCTCACTTAATATATTGAAACTATCCACATAATAGTATTTGGGCGTTGGCTGTGCGCCGACTTGAGATGTAGCAAATGAGTCAATGTTTATAGTAATTCTTTGATAGATGTGTTAGTTTTGAGTCGTAGGGTGGACGATTTTAGGAATTTTACAATCAAAGTGGCTGGTGACCGAGATCTAGCAGCACCTGATTTATGCCTAGAGAATTGGAAGTCGAGCAAGGGTGAGATGGCTATAGCGTGGGTGGCAGAGTGGTTAGTGTGATTGCGCTGGAGCATGTGTATCGAGGGTTCGATCCTTGCCCGGTTGCTTTTGACTCTCAAGGTATAGGATATGAATTTAGCCTGTGTTTTAGTATTAAAAAACTAAAGATTATGCATTGTGAGTAGAATTAGAAGTCTTAATGTGTTCAATTTTTAGGCTTTGAAACGAGGAAATTTAACTTTGTACAAACTATTTATTTTAAGAAAGGCAATTTGCGGGAATGCAAAACTTTATTTGAGAGAAAAATACGAACGTGGGCCACCGGCGGTGGCAGCTAAAACTAGTTTCATACTACAATAAATGATTAGTTCCATGTAATATTAACTGATAGCGTATTGCAAATAGTCGCTCGAATATTGATTCCTAGTTTTCTGTAGTTACTGCTGTGGATCTGTTTGTCATGTTTCGACTTTAACTAATAGTGAATTTTAGATTTGATTTTTGATTTGGATTAAAGTCCTTTAAAAAACGGAAAGAAAAATACGACCGCCTTTGCAGGAATTAATATACATTTTAGTTTAACTAAACTCGTCGGTATTGCGGGTAAATTTTTGCGGGAAATATACGAGAGAAAATCCCATTACGAAAGATTTTAAGTATATAAAAAACTTCCCTTTGACAAAAGTTTTAATTAAGCATTGGGAATTTGAAGACCAAATGTTGATCATGAATATTTTGGCTTCAGATAGATGGTAGGAGACCACATTCCCTAGCTGGACAGAAAATGACATACCTTCATCTACTTACTACCCTACCAGCCGCCACACGGGTGTTTGGCATGGAGGGAAAGTTTAATTTGATTGCGGTTTCAGTGTTCAGGCTCCTTTGCGGGGATGTTCTTTCCTCAAAACCAGTGGTCTTCAAACTTTTTCAGATCTCGCAACTTTTATGGGTATTAAAATATACATCGAACCTTTCATAAAAAAATCAATACAGTATTTATTTAAGGCCTGGATATATATTTAATAAAATAATTTTCATTTTAGTGCTTATTAGCATGTATAAATAGTGAAAAATGAAAGGTAATAAAAACAACAATTAGACGAACGCTTTGGAAGGTATTGTGAAGCATAGTTTGAATATTCTTGCTCTTAATAACAAAATATTTAATAAATTTTCCGGCTTAACTTGGTGGAACAACATTGCAAATATTTTAAATAAATTCACTTTGTAATATTCCACAAGGTATTCATTACTCCGACCTAGGTTTCGACGTAAGTTAAGTCATTATCAAAGTTGACATAACCTAGGTCGGAGTAATAAATACCTTGTAGAATATTACAAACATAACATAATATTTATTATGCTCTTAATCACAACATGTAATTAGTTAACTACACCTAATGCATAGAACCGATTTTAAGCTGCAATAAATGTTTAGTTTCACATAATGTGATCATTGCAAAACGTTACTCGAAACTTGATTCCTAGTTTGTTGTAGTTCCTGTTTTGGATCTGTTTATCATATTTTCACCTTAAATAAACCCACTCACGCATTTAATTCAGTTCCTCCACGTCATAATTGATTAATCATAATATACTTATTCGAGAAACATTTTTGAAGTAGTTTTAGAAACCGTAAGGTGATAAGTATATCAGATAAATTAGCCACGCACAATATGGCTCAGAACCAATATTTTTGTGCAGTACGTATTATAAAACTGTTTGTTATTGGCATTACCATAGATGATTTATTTAAATAACTTTTATTTTGTTTAATATAAGTCAACAAGTTGTTTCCGAGAATATTAAATTTCAATAGAAAATGCGGAAAGTGACTCCACGGACCTATAGAAGGAAAAGTTTTCTTGTACCTAATTTACATTAATATAAACGAGTGCTGACCCTTTCACTTTCTCGCCTAATTAAACATGAGGTATGCGCACGCCGTATCCATCAGTAATGGCATTATTTTATCTGAAATTGTTTTAACATAAATTTGCAATTTACTGCCACGCATCACTTGCATCTCTGATGAGTACATTTTATATGAATACGCAAGTTACGTGATTATTCGTTCGGAGATATGCTTTGCCACTCGATAGTCCTGAAATTGAAGCAGTGAACTTTTTACGTGTCCTCCCTAGCGGTCAACTGCATTTAGTCATGATTTCATTATCGTAAATGTATGGTGGTAGCTTTCATCCAATCTTCAATAATTTTTATTTTCCGAAGAAATCATCAATATTTTACCAGCCCAAACATACTACGGTAGATCAGATCATGAGTATAAAATAAGGAAAATTGATGGTAGAACGGAAAGTTTTAAAATGTTTCCCCCGCGATCGATAAGAGCCCATAATGGCTGCGTTAAGACTTTGAAGTTGGTTAGTAGACTGGTAGCGTAGCTGATTAACCCATATTCTCCCTCTTGCATGTTTCTTAATTTGCCAAGTAGTGCTAACGCCAAGTTTATCATGTTCCCTGCATGACTCTTGGTGAGGGTTAATGTCTTCACTCTAGTTCATGTTGGCTACAAGTAACTCCCTACCAAACACCCTTGTGGTGGCTTGTAGGGTTGTAAGTAGATGAAGACATGTCATTTTCTGTCTAGCTAGGGAATGAGGTCTCCTACCAACTTTCTGAAGCAAAAATATTCATGACCATCATTAGGTCTTAAAATTCCCAATGCTTAATTAAAACTTTTGTCAAAGGGAAGTTTTTTTATATACTTAAAATCTTTCGTAATGGGATTTTCTCTCGTATATTTCCCGCAAAAATTTACCCGCAATACCGACGAGTTTAGCTAAACGAAAAAGTATTTTAATTCCTGCAGTGGCGGTCGTATTTTTCTTTTCTTTTTTTAGAGTACTCTAATCCATGGAGGAGGGGTGCAAACGGGGGGCACGTGAAGATTGCGGAGCTCATGGGGAAACCATTGCGAGTTGAAAAGAGTAAAACATCAAGGACCAAGCGGAGTGTAATCTGATTTTTTCCTGGAAACTAAAAGAAAGGGACGAAAAAAAATGTGAGCGGCTCAAAAAAAGAAACGTTTTAACGTCTAACTGGGTCATCGTCGAAGCTGGAAAAGAGAAAAGGGGAGAATGTTAAGAGAAAGAAGAAATGATTTGTACCTTGTGGGGGCGCTCTTTAAGTGAAATCAAAGGTCTTCCCAATGGATTGTGCGAATTTGTGGGGGAAGAGGAGGAAAATTTCGTGTCGGCTGGTTTCGGTGTGTGGGTTTGAGCGAGGGAGGACGGAAAACGACTTTTAAGACGTTGAGAGAGAAGGGGGAGTTGGCGGGGAGGAGTTGCCGGTGAGGGTGGGGGATTTTCGGTGGGCTTCGGGGGTGGAAAGAGTGCCCGAGTTCCCCCTTTTGTGTGAAAGGGGGCAAGGGAGGTTAATGGCTAGTCGGATTATGATTTGCCAAAAGGGAAAGGAACAAGAATTATGGGCGTAAGAATGAGGAAAAAGAAACTCAGGGAAGGGAGATGAGCTAAAGAGGATTTATTCCGGGGGATGAAATATCGTAAGAACTCCTATCCGAATGTGGTCGAATCAATTTCGACATACTCGTGTTCATATTTACCGACAGAATCTCATACCTTCCTGTGTAATTACGTAGATTTTATGTAAAGTTTGTGATAATACTGTGTTACCGTTTTTATATACGTATGAAAAGAGATATTTCTTTATACCAACTTATAACAATATAAGTGGTTTTTTATTATCCTATGTAACATTTAATAACGTGATCTTCACGTTATCACCGAAATGTAGCATTTATGATTTGTCGCCAAAATGTAGCAAAATATATTTTCCTATTTTAAATTATTTAAATTCACGGTTTTATGCATTAACTAAAAACTCCTTTTATTCTTTTGCGCGAATAGTTCCCTTTCACGAACTCACCTCGCTGATATTGCTTTCCTTACCTTATATCTCCTAGCTCTGGCTAGTCAGAAAATAAGCATTTGATCAGCATATAAATTTCCTTGTACCACAATTTAATAACATATAAATAGTACAATCACCCTGGTACAGAATTTTAATGGCTACATTTTTAACACTTCAATAAGTTTCACTTTGTATTTCTTGTTGAAAATTCTCATCCAATTACCCTTTACCTTAATAAAACAGGTTATTGAACAGGATAGTAGACATATTCGTATATGTAAATGAATTTACTTTGAATCCTCTTGTACACGTATTTAATTTGCCTTTATGCAAATTATAAATGCCTGTATTGCACATTATAAATTATTAAGATCACCCATGGGCTATCATAATAGGTCCTTAAAATTATTTCAAGTGTCCCTCTTGGGCAATACGAAACGTGAAACTGGACTTATTGCCACAGTGGAAGGTAGTCGGGCTGTCTATATAAGATATTCGCCGAGTCCTCGTGTCTCTCGTGTCCTCGGCATTCCAACAGCAACTGTCCAGTATTTCGATATGGCGTGGGTTTGATATGTTACAAACTAGTGGAGTATTTTCTCCTGCAGAATCTATGATATAATGCACGTTCATACACTTATCTTCCGTTTCAGATTGTAATATTTATTTGGCAGTAACACTGAAGCCACATCGGTATGTAGAATGTGACATATGAGAGTTTAAATGACTTATTGCAGCTGCGCCTCAATGCGAGCATTCAATGTGGCTTAAATAATTTTACCCGGAGTTTCATATTTTGTATAATTTTATTATAAATTGGTGAATCAACTGAAACACAGATATTCTTATAAAAATATATAGTTGATTGAGACCTGTGCTAAACTTTTAGAGTTCATTGGGGTTATATTCAATGGCTGTTTACGGATTAAGATTTCTTTGAGATGGTTAGTAAACACTGTAGCATTGCAGCAAACATTACTGCGTTAAATAGTCATATGCCTTTTATCAGTTCTACTACTGGCCTAATTTCGTTAAACTTTCTTTTTAAGGGGCCATACCTCGCCCTATGCTAGAAGTTGAGGTTACCGGGGAGGAAAGAGACGTGGAAAGGTTATAACGCTTATCCGAAGAGACGAGATTGTTCAATTTTTTTCCTCGCCCCTCTCTTTCTAGGTATTCAAGAGGAAAATTGGTTGAACGTAGCATTCAATTTTCAGATAAGAATGGAAAATAAAATGGCCTCCTGCTACGTGTCTGTCGTATTCCGTTAAGCATACAGTTCCATTGCACCCTTTTTGTGGTCTTAGCGTACGTATTTTGTGTCAACTAATCCTCCGAATTAGGAGGGCGGAATCATGGGCAGCTTATCATTTTCAATTTGGATCGCATTTCAATTTATAGGCGTACTGATACCTTTTGAGGTTTATTTATGGTTGAGGATTTAGGACAGAAGAAATTTTCAGGATAAGCAAAAAGTCCTGGTTAATTCTGCATCAATAATTCTTATCCTTGGTTGCCCGTCACGTCTAACTATTGCTGTGCAATACATGACCTCAGTGACCACCCTAAAGTTATAAAAATTATAGTTCTTTACGTTGCTAATTGATTGAGAATATTTGATTCGATGTTTGAGAAATGTGAAATTACATGGTGCTCTAATTCTTCAGTATTAACTAATTTAATTCGTTATTTAAAAGTCTTATTACTTTGAGAATAAGTAACAACACTTAATTTCAAAATTTCCACTTTTTAAAAATCTGAGTATAAGTAAGGCGAACATCTTACGGATTAGGATTAATTTTAGATTTTTAGTAAAAACTGAAGCATTGAGTACATCACTGTGCTATTCATAATTTCTTTGTACCTTGCGGGGGCGCTTTTAAACCATCGCATTCCTATCTCGTTTCCCAAAATGTGAATGTCTTATATGAAAATCCTATTTTCGGTGTCATTCATTCATATCTCTACATATCCCCCTCATGGTTTATCATCCAAGCCTCTCTCGACGCTGTTAATTTTATTCCTTCATTCAATCAGCTGAGTAAGCTTCATTCTAAACATTCTTCTTGGTGGTCTTAATGAATTAATTTATTTTTTCTGTCTAGAGGAAATTTCCGACTAATGTTGCACGGAAATCATAGCATGGGAAACATATTTTAATGGTGTTAATAAATTTTTGATAGTATTAGAGGATTTTATGGTAACATTTACAAAACCACATACTTAAAAACACACACGACCCGGGTGTCAACGCTTAAGCGTCATCGTCTGGTCTAAGCGTTGAAACCCGGATCGTGTGTGTTTTTAAGTATGTGGTTTTGTAAATGTTCCCATAAAATCCTCTGAAAAAATGGAATACCACAAAGCTACCAAGGAACTTGTATTATTTATTGTGATAGTATCAACCCTCTTTTTCTAGAATGAAAGAGGATGGGCCCTGGGGAAATTTGTTAGTAAAATTTGATTTTCCCCCGGCTGAGACATTTGCGGAAGATTCCGGTCACATAGAGCTCAATTATTCTTGAAACAAAAATAGATTAAGCCAATATCTAAATACCCTCTTTGTTTGACCAGCAAAGTCTTTCGCTTTCATTTGGCTGTCGTTCACTTTCCCCACACATTACAGCACGCATTTCCGCCTTTCCCTTGTCGCGAAGCCTTTCTTCAGCCCCTTTTTGATCCAGCGCTGACACCATTATGTCATTATGTGCAACAGTGACATTTCGATTTCCATAACGAATATCTCGCTGAGTGCGCGTGCACTTTTCATATTCGACCAATCGAATTTACGCTTTTGCGAGGATTATAAGGTCAGGGCCAAGAAGCCCCACATTCATCTCGAGACATTTCGGGAAAACACGTTTAATAAACGTGAGCGAGGCCCATAGAAATGCATAAATGACTATTTAAGAGTTTTTTTTTGGTGATGTAAGTTCTTGGCGAGCTTGGTATTATTTTGGATAGTATTGTTAGCCAACAAATACTTTGTATTACCGTTTATATTTGGGATTGCAAGTATCCATTTTATCGGTGGGTATGAAATTATTTTTCCTCAATATACAAAATTTATAATTTTTTCCATTATTTGTTACTTATAATCAACCAATCCATTTCATGGATTTCCTAAAAATGTCTTTAGGTGTCGTTTTTTAAGTTAAAATGTAAAACGTTTGAGTGTCAGCATGTAAACCTGCTGCCAGATAATAATTAGCATCGTTAATGGTTTATGCACGAGATGTAATTACGGAGTCACTATCGTGTTAAGCCTCCGTAACACAGAAGATCATTACTAAGTCAGTTCAAGCGGGCGATTGGTTCAAATTATTTACGAGTCAGTGACTGGAACGATGAGCCTTCTAAAAGTGGTTTGTCCTTGGTTTGACTACAAATGCCATTCAAGTAAGGCATATCGGTGGCTAACTGTGCAAAATATTCGTTTGCAAATTATTGTCACCTCTCTCTTAGACTACAAACTTGATGTTTTGGAAGATTTATAGTGTTCTATTTACCTCTAGAGTTGGAATTGCGGAAGCAGTCACTATTATTACTGGTATTCCGACGCCAGAGAGGTCGAAGGGTAGGGATCAGACACAATGCAGTTCACGCTGTGGCTTTCCGTTTAAAATACCGTTGGGAAGCGGGGGTGGGAGTCCCTGCTTACTAAAAGCTACCCAAAATATGAAAGTCAGTCATAGGCAAATGAATCCTGGCAACTGCCGGACGCCGCCCGCAAGGGAGGGTGTCCCGGCAGCAGGAGAGCCAAGATTTCTGCAGTTGTCACCACACGAAACTATTACATAATATTATTGCATAATTGTGCTAGATATTGCGAGGGAGCAAAGGGGTAGTCGCTGGGACTCTATTAGAGCCGTGTCTTCCCAAAGTGACACCTCTATTAGAATAAAAACTAGTACAACGAGACACCATGCGTCTTTCCGGGCCAGGGCTCGCATTGCTCCTCCTCCTCGCGCTTGCGCGTAGCGCGCATTCCGCCGCATCAGATAGTCTTCTGACAGGTTTCCCTCCGCCGTGAGATCCCGTTGGTATGAATTCAACTCCCATTGCTAGCAATGGGAAAATGAACGAGAAAAGGAAGAAATAGAGGAGAAAAAAGGAACATTCGTTCAATGATGTGGGATTGGAAGCTAGAAAATATTTGATAGGAAATGAAGAAAGGGAAAACATTGGAATGAAGCTGTTTGATGTGAGATGGGAGGGATAGTGGGGACTATTGGATTGGTACTTATAGAATTTTTTGTCGTGGTAGGTTGGCTATGGTACTGAATACTAAACTATCGATTGATTGAACAAAAATTATGGAAGAAGGTAGTAAATTTAAACAGATGATTTACAGAATTATTATTATTAAGAAAATGTTTTCTTAATAATTATAATTAAAAAGAAAGTTTAATTAGAATCTTCTTTTGGGTGACTCTGTCCTCAGACAGGTTTCAATCGAACTGCTCCCTCCAATTTTTAAGTTTATTTGTTATTTTATTTTATCTTGACTACCCCGAATACAGCGTTTTAGGCCAATTTATGTCGGGTGAATGACAACAACAATGCAATACCCTGTGTGGAGATAATTTCACTCAGACGGGATTCGAACCCACGACCCTCGAGTTAGCAGGCGAGGACTGCACCCCATCGCCACTAGGGCCAACAAATTTGTAAACTTGAAAACTATTCTTTGTCAAATGAATCATAACCATATTTGTCTCATCTTTCGTACGCAATTTTATCAACAGTGACTTTTTTCGAACTGTGCACGCATGCTGGAGTGCCCATGCCTACGAATTTCAGCGGGGCAAGGCCGAGTCCAAATTCAAACTGAGAGCGCCGTCTCAGCTGAGATGGCAAGGGCCGATTGTTAGCGACGACCTGCCGAGTATGAACGTTCGCTAAGATTCGAGTATAGCGATTCTCGGCCTCTCAGTTGCAATTACTCCACCAGGGTGCGGGCTCTCCACCTGTTTCTCCGTTGAAAAGTTAGCTGAGGTAATTGACTCATAACCAACCGACTGATTCTAGCCGAGTATGGAGGCCAATTTGCAGTGCTCTAGTTTACATCCTTCCTTAGTTCATACAGATTGGACTTGAAAAAATTTAGCAGCGTATGCATCAGTTTCCGAGTATTGTTAATAAATCCAATAATGCAGTACATCATCATCAGTCAGCAATCCTGAGATTGGTTTCACGCAGCCCTCCACTCAATTCTGCTATAAGCTAATCTCTTCATATTTACGCATTTATTCTTTTTGTATCTTTCATCACCTGTTCTACATGTCTCAAACGAGGCCTTCCTTTGCCATTATTACGTGACCTGTCCCTCGATGATTGTATTCATCAGGCCATCATGTCTCAAGATGTGGTCGATTAAGTTGTCCCGTCTTCTTCTTGGGGTTTTCAGAAGACTTTTCTTGTCTCCCACTCTTCTGAGGACTTCCTCGTTTCTCACTCGGCCTACCTATGTAATTTTCATCAATCTTATGTAGTACCACATTTCGAATGCTTCCACGCTTTTCTTCTCTGCAGCTGTAATCGCCCATGTCTCACTGCCGTAAAGAAACATGCTCCAGATGTAAGTTCTGGTAAATTGTTTCCTTACTTCCATGCTTGAGTTTCTAACTGTAAGTAGTGCAAGTTTGGCTCAATCCAAGTATAATTTCTCGCATTTATTGTTAAATTGTCATTTTTTAAAGTGTCATTTGGCTTCCATGTTTAACCATGTTTAAAGTGTTTTTGGGCTTGTATGCTTTTACCAAAAATGTATTGCGGGATCAATCCGAGCTATTGCAGTTATCAAAAATACAACGGTCTTTTAGTCTTCGATGTAAAATGCAGTGTTTGCTTAGAAGAAAAATTGCTAAAAATGAGTGAAATGTGATGGATGTCTATGGGTGTTTTTGTGCGACACCTCTTGCCTTACTACTCCACCTCATTTGTCCTCGTGCCTTGTCAGTTACCTTGTGTGTAAAAAGTGCATCCATTGACATGCGTGCGAGTCTGTATTTCGGAGTCAAGGGAAATCATTGAGATCCCTCAGGAGGCTTGGTTTACCGCGCGAAAATGAGTTTTCGGTATTTGCCTCTCCCAATCTCCTTTCACCCGTAAATATTAGGCCATGAACGCGTTGTGGCTCTCGTGTTTATCGACAACCGAATATTTTACAGACGTTCCGGCGTGTTTTTGATTGGTCGAACTCGTACCTTTTTTTGGCTCGATGGTTTTGATGTGACACACCTAAGGGCTGGTTTTATAATTTTTGGTCAACATTGAGCTCGAGGTGACTCAGGCTTTTCGCCAACTTGTTGTTAACTAAGAGTTAGGATTTTGTATATAACATCGGTTGTTTGTTTTTTATAGAAACTATTATCGACGTGACAGCTGCTATCGGCGTGACAGCCGTTGTTTTGGAGAGCATCTTTCACCCTCATATTTCGTTTCGTGTAGATCATTACCTAAAAGATCATCAATGTCTCACATAACAATCTGTCAAATGTCTATGGAGCTAGCATATAAACATTCTACTTAGTCTTGAACATTACAAGAACTTGTTTTCCCGCCTGTTAATTTAAGCCTATTTTATTTAAATTCTTTTATGCGCTATTACTGCACGTTGTTTTCGGGTTTTCCAACCGCGTACGTTGACATTGGTCGACAATGGTTTCGGTAGCCATCCTGCTACCGTCTTCAGGTCAAAGGTGGTGAGAAGCTGTTTGTGGCCACCTTATATACAAACAGCTTCTCACCACCTTCGACCTGAAGACGGTAGCAAAGTGGCTACCGAAACCGATGTCGACCAATGTCAACGTACGCGGTTGGAAAACCCGAAAACAACGTGCAGTAATGGAAAACGCCGCGGAAACCTTCGCGAGGACTTTTATGCGCCTCTTTTTCTATGAATTAGAAATTAAAACTAGACTACAGGATACTCTCTTTCCTCGCAGATCCTTTGCAAGTATTCGGAGTACTTCTCCATTCAATATCATTTCTTATAATTTACGAGCACGTCAGCTAGTATATTTCACATTCGTACCATCTCATACCCTTCCAAACTCACCTTACATGGCGATCATCAAATCAAAACATTATCGGAATAAAAAGTACAGTTACTTAATTTTTTTGGGTACCCAGATTTCAAATAAAAAGCATAATTGGGATGAAAGGTACCGTAACTCAATACTTTTTGGACACTCGTACTAAAGAAGCTTGCATTCCATGAGCGGATTTTACCTGAAAGGAGAGAGACAATGATTACAATTAATAAATATAACATTACCAGGTTGAATTTTTTGGTCGATAGATTCTTCAAGGGGTTCTCAAAATTATAAAGCAGCTTTTCTTGTGAATAGCGTTTTAACATATTAATGTTATGGATTACATTTTACTCGAAATTTGTTTAGAGACATTCCAAAAAAAACTTATTTTTCCCCGAGTGATTCTCGAGGAAAAGTTTGATGAAGTCAAGGAGAATTAGACTCGAACTATCCTTGTAACAATAATTTACGATTGTGGAAGAAAGACTATTGTACCAAATGTAGTGGTCAAAGAGAACCTTTTACTTACTGTAGCTGATCCTTCTTTTGCGTCCCGGGGTGATTTCTAGCTGAAATAATAATGCCGCATTGTAAAACAAGGCGGAAGTTATCCTAATCCTCGTGGTGAGATTTGTTTGAAAAGCATTTTCTTTACAATTTAATGAGATTCTGGAAAAGAAATTATCCCCAATTTGAGTGCTGAGTATGTTATTGTTTTCAGCTCCCAGAAAACCGTGGATTACTTGATGATGTTACTTGAAATTTAATTTTACTTTAATTTAATATTTTAATAAAATTAAAGAAATTATAGTAAATCATATTAAGGTATACATTATAGTAAATTAAATGATAATTAAATTAATTAAATTAAATAAAATAATTTAATTACTTAGAAAATTATCTTAAACTATCAACATTGGGTGCCACTCTGAATGGGTTGTTAAAATTCCCGGTTGGAAACTTCGCAGTCCATTCCTGCTTTTAAGGCGCGTAATCTGCAGTTTTCGCTCTACTTACATTCCTCACAGAATACATCCGAATGGAGTCCTTCCCAAAGCCGTGCGAGGGAAATTTTTTCCGCCGAATACGTGTGCCGCGGTGTGCTTGTGCCGGTGCGTGGATGGCTGTGGAGAATTGACTATTCGGTGAAACCGCATCCGTTGGCGGAGTGTGATCCGGTTGTGTATGGGAATTGGGGTTCGTCCGTTTGTGGGAGAGTGGCGGCATGATAGCGAAGCGACGGTCCTCGCGAGTGGTGGAGCCGCTGTATCGCATTCCGTCGCATCTCGGTAAATATCACTCCTGTTTACGCGCGGCTTGCCCTGTCCAAACAAAAGGGTCCACTCCCCCGCATCGCTGTCCCGGCTCCCGGAAACAACGCCGTTTTCCACGCCGATTGAGACATTTATTCGGGTTAATAGTTCTGGCTGTGGAGGCGCTTTAAACTTTTGAAATTTTAGGACGCTCGTAAAGATTTCATCTGCCAGGATTTTTTCTGTGGCCAGGTGGAAGGGAGCGTCTGTCAGTGTGCCATGAATTTGCCTATATGTTTCCCCGTGAGCTACCTCCCGTTATGTGCCCGGGAGTGTTGGGGCTGTAGTTATAAAAGTACTGACGCTGGGAAGAGAGTTGGACGAGGAAAAAAAATGAAAGTAATGAGATGCGTTTTGATTAATTCATTCATTGTAATTTATTTTCATAAACTCTTTAATGGTACACGAGAAAATAGAATTTCTCGACAAATTTGTTTGACTGAACTTCTCATATTTTGTTACCTGTCTGTTGTACAGGTGAGGTGTAGGGGGAGACATATTGCCCGCCTGTGCGTCGGCCTGAAACTCCTTACTCTTGAATTTGTCCGGTAACCGCAACATAACTGTCAAGTTTCTAGCGCCTCCCAACTTTAGCCTTCTAATAATTTTGTTGTACTTATTCTCCGTTTGATCCTACGGTTTTTAACAAAGTTCGTGGCTTTTCATAGTGTGCTACATAGCTCATTGGTTACATCACTCCTGTTCTCAGATGCTTCTGACCTTGGACTCTAGATTTGGTGTACCTTGAATACTCAAAAATGTACAAAATTGTTGCAAATATTTTGGCAAGAGAAGATCTTTAAAAGTAGTTTTGGAGTTTTATTAAGCTAAAAAACTTAATTTATAGGCGTTTAAACTGTTAATACTAGTCTAACAATTAAATTTATGGTATTCATTAAATCAAATTTTCAGCATACGGTGACCAATTAGGTATTTAATTTACGGAGTCATTTGCGTAAGCAAGGATTCGACGAAAGAAAAATCAGTCGCCCTGCCCGGGATCAAACTAGGATTTGTAGAATAGGAACAACAAGATAACGTTAAGATCTAGATTTCAGCGGGAAGGGAACAGTAATTGGAAAGAGTTGGTCATGAGAAATTATTGATCGATGAATACCGGAGTTGAAGGTGTGCTGTTGGTAAGGGTACTTAAGAGGAAATGGGTTGCCATGCTAAATCGGAAAAAGGCACGACGTATGAAGAGGTACAGAAGAAAGCAGGACACAGAAAGAATATTTGCGTGTAAAAGTAACTTTAAGAAATAGTTTAGATTTAACTTAACGCCCATAAAAAAACACATGTTAACCAGTGGAATATGTGAACCCCCTGTATGTAACATGTTTCTTACGGAGCGGGGACTCAAGTGTACAACATAAAATTAACTTTCCCAATGTATTATGCGGGCAAGAGGAGACATTGGCGTGCTTAAAACATGGTACAAACGATAAGGACTTTAAGGATAATTTAAATAAAAAATGAGGTCGTTGACGTATGTACTGACGGATGATTATATCGGATAACGTGAGTTTATTCAGCGGAGTATGGCAGCAGCACAGCACGAAGTCACTTCTCGACAGCATCAAGTAATTATAGTCGTAAACGAGATGGCATCATGACGACTCGACTTCCTGTGTGCAAGCCCCATCCTTAAAGTGCTCCCGTTGAAAACGTTCCCATGGGGGAAAAGGCGCTCCGCATGATGTCGCCACTCGCGTGCATCGCCTGCCTAATGAAGTACAGTCAGTCCCCTTGCATTCGTCGGAGTGCGACCGTGACAAGTGCCGAGAAAGGAAGGCAGGCGAATATCTCTTACTGTTCGCTGAGCTAATTATCACTAAGCTGTTTATCTACGGTGAAGTGGTTCTAGTGCAAATTATGGAGTTTGTCTTTCTCTCGATCATCCATCCCGCATGCTCTGTTGCTTCATTGTGTTATCAGTTGAATCACGTTTTGTGTTTAAATTCTTTGTTTATCATAAAAAAATTGATCGTGCAATTGCTTTCAAAAGACAAAGTCGCCGTCTTTGAACTGTTTATTTAATTTATGCTTTGAATGTTTTTACAAATTTTATTCTTAGAAAATAATAAATTATGTTTTAAGTTTTGCATTCAATTCATGTAAAAATGCCTTGTCATTACTCAAAATTTGAATATTTTAAATGCTGTTTTAGCTCTTTCCTGGTTATTTGAAGTAGCAATGGTCAGAAACTTATATATCCTCTTCTGCAAGAATTAGTGACTTCCCACTAAATCCCCACCATGAGAATTGTTATTCTTCGAAATTTGTAAACTTTACCCTTAACTGTTTACATGTTTTCAGTGGCTTATCATTGATCTTAATTACGCTTATACATGAAATTTTATCCCTTAAACTAGCTTAATTATTTGTAAATAACTGCACTATGTTTTTTTTGAGAATGCGATTTGAAGTTTGATCAATCAATGTGACACTATATTTTTAATGACTTATTTCTCAATTGATTTGGAATTTGTCCCGTTCACTCGGGCATGTGATTATGATGCGCGCATGACTTTGAGCTGGCTCCACACAAATGTAAGGCCGAATCCCAAAAAATGGCCAAAAAATTGAAGCTCTTAATCGGGATATTCTGAGCGGCTGGTTTGGTTGAGAGATAATGGAGCTACAAAAAAATGCATTCAGTAGGTTGGTAAGATTACATCTGCATTCACAATTCAGTGCTGAAGGGAAAGGCCATAAGAGTTCATGTGCCACTGACGTTTTATTCGTTACTGAGGGCAAATTTCATTTTAAGGTCACCTCATAATTCAAATTTCGCAAAATGGAATCACTCCTTATCTTCCTTATATGTATAATTCTTCTGTACGTGTGTATGTCACTGAACTCCCCCTACACGGCTGGACCGATTTTGATGAAATTATATATGTGTATTTGAGTGAGTTCCTGGATGGTTTAGATTCACAAATGGACCCGGTAGGTGGCGCTGCAATCGGGTTCTAGGAAATTTTTTTGGCGATATTTTTGTGGCGACCGTAAATGGTGCCATCATCTTCTCTATTGTTGCCAAGGAGGCCTTGTTGATTTGTTGATGTTTATGTAACTAAGTCAGAGGACTGAAATTGTAGTGGACATTGATAAAGGTTCTAAAAAATTGATTTGATAAACGTGGATATCTCCTCACTTACCCATCTCCACATTGGTGACCCCGACTAGGAGAATAAATAGTCAACATCAGATGAAAATGGTTTTGCCACGCGACGACGAGCTTCAACGCTTTCGTGAAGAAAACGCTCAGCTTCATCAGCAACTAAATGATTATGATTCAAGACGCAGCCACACAGAAACCGAGCAGAACCCGCCTGCGGTTCGTCGCGTCGCCGTGAAACTACCACAATTTTGGCCCGAGAAACCGAGTCTTTGGTTTTCACAGGCGGAATCTCAGTTCGTGCTATTGGATATCACAAGCGAGGTAACGAAGTTCCATTACGTTGCCTCACGTTTAGATTCTCGTGTGGCCTGTGAGGCTGAGGACATAATCACGAATCCTCCGTCTCAGAATCCTTATTTGACTCTACGATCGAAGCTTATAGAACGTCTGTCAGCCTCTGAGGAGCAGCGCGTTCGGCAGTTACTGTCGGACGAGGACCTCGGCGATCGTAAGCCTTCCCAATTCTTGCGGCCTCTTCGCTCCCTCGCCGGAATGACCGCTCTTCCGGATAACCTCTTCCAGCAACTGTGGCTGAGGCGATTGCCCCCGCACGTCCAAGGAATCCTGACTGCCCAGGTGGAGTTACCCCTAGACAAGCTGTCGGAGCTCGCTGACAAGATCATCGAGGTGTCAACTCCTCATATGGCCGTTCATGCCGTTTCTCCCAACAGCATATCGATGGATTATGAGCTGTACCTATCCATCTAGGGTTTGTCAAGACAAGTTGCGGAGCTGTCGGTTTCACAAGGTCATCGTACCCGGTCGCGCGATCGTCGGTGGTCAAAATCGAGAAGCCCGTCACCCTTTCGAGGTGATAGATGGAGTTGGTACCAGAACCCCAAAATTTCTCTCCCATTATTTTTAAAAGGAAAAAATATCGTAAGTTAATGAATAATTGACCGTTAAAACCTTATGGGAACTTCATGAATAATTGAGCATCTGAGAATAATTTATAGTTATGTTTGTGTACCATAAGTGGCGCTGGAGGTGGTAGATGGAGTTGGTACCAGAACCCCAAAATTTCTCTCCCATTATTTTTAAAAGGAAAAAATATCGTAAGTTAATGAATAATTGACAGTTAAAACCTTATGAGAACATCATGAATAATTGAGCATCTGAGAATAATTTATAGTTATGTTTGTGTACCATAAGTGGCGCTGATGTCAAATTCTGTGTTATTTGACGTACACATCAATGCATGCGCAAGTCCTTGCACTTGCGTCGTAGCTTGGCGTTGTTTTGAC
Organism: Ceriagrion tenellum; assembly: GCA_963169105.1. Taxonomy (NCBI): domain Eukaryota; kingdom Metazoa; phylum Arthropoda; class Insecta; order Odonata; family Coenagrionidae; genus Ceriagrion; species Ceriagrion tenellum. Next base: position 91,595,058 of record OY720632.1, on the reverse strand, counting down.
AAAACGAAAAGATTGAAATGCCAAACTCAATGTCAAATGTCACTTAGTATGTAGTTTATCGAAAATTCGAATATCGAAAAAACTTTCTGAACTCCTTCGCCTTCAACGATTCCACATTGTTCTACAAGCAACTTCCTGTGGACGAAAAACATGAATGGATATGTTTGAAGGGAATATATTAAAGACAGCACTGCTGTTTGAGCAGCTGTACCTGTGGTACTAAATTCAAAGAGCCGTGCACCAAATGTCATTGCATGTCACAATGAACATAGAAACCTCCTCCTACCTATCGGGCAAATGTCATAGGTGGCACAGAGGCCATGCCAAAAATATTTCAAGCGTTTTCGTGAAGAATTTTCAAGGAAAATCTCAAGGACAATAACAACGGAAAACATTTTTAGGCAGCTTTTTGTCCCGACGTATCCCGTCATTTCCAGCCAAAGGCAGCTGCCGCGAAAGAAATGTCGGTCCTGAAATGCGGTGAGGTTTTGCAAATACCGGTGTCTCCGCCAATCCATGGAACTGAAGCGCGTTAGAGCCTTACTCCGCCACGGTGTCGGACGGCTGATGTGGTGACGGATGTTATGTATTATTCCGCGCGTGTATGTTTGCATTTGTGTTTGTGTATATTTGTACAAGTTTTTTCCTATATTTACTATAATTTGAAACATAAAGCTGATGGTTATGGTCTTTTTCAATTAATTTTATCATAATAACATTAATTTTGTTTATCTTTTCTACCACAGATTATGGAGCAGCTTGCGTTAGAAGGCGACTATTTTTATTGCTATTTTGGTAGTATTGGATACTATAAATTTGTACATAAAATGTACTGCGTTATTCAATTATGTGGAATTTTTATGAAATTATTTGTTAAAAATCTAAAATTTGGCTTAACCTCTATTTATGCATACATACCCAAGAGTCATTTGGAACAATTTAACTTTTAAATATACAGAAAATTTCCCCAATTCCTCTCAATAATATCGATTAATAGTTTAGCATAGATACTATTTGTTTGTAAAAACATTCGCAATATAATATTTTGTAAGTTTTATTTTTTATTCCGCATTTTTTTCTTATTTAAAATTCTAATTCATATTTACATTCCAAAACACTTATTGGTCTTCAAAAACCATTTTTCGGTAACCGTAATACTCACCACTGTCCGATACTCCACATTCCTTTAAGTATGTGCACGTTTAAAAATTTATGAATAGCATAACTTGCAGGTGATTGTGACTTACTGTTCTAGTTGGTCCCCACGTTGATGGGTAGTCACCTTCCACCTCGCTCTCTCTCTCTCTCTCTTCCTACTCTCTTTCACCACAAGTAAAATCTCTACATTCGTACTCTTGAAACTCCTTTTCCCTCAGTTGACCCTCCTCCACTAAGGTGCTTACTATTACTCACTTTTTTCCTCTTCTCTATTCGCAGGTGAGCTATATCGAATGCTGCCCTCGAGATCCTCGTGGGCGGGTGATTTCAAGGAATTTGGAGGTTGCCGGAACGGTAATTAGATAATGGCTGAACAGCTCCTTAGATAGCCATTTGGTTGTTAAAAGCATATTCTTGGGCGTACACGTCCCCTTGATGACGATGATATGATGGGTGAAGTGGGAAGTACATGAGCATGATTATGCTCACATAAAATAGTGTCTGGTGTTTCCAAAGTCTTCAATATATTATATGCTGAAATAAACAGACAATCTCATATATTCAACGGTATCCGGCGAGATATTGTGGAACATCATTGTTAATTTTAAAAGAAAAAACTTTGTAATGTTCATTCGGTTATTTATTTGCACAACGCGTTTCGACGCTTAATGCGTCATCATCAGGTACAACTTCATCAGGGCCAGGTTGTCTATATTAGGCTGATGTGGAGTATTGGATAGTGGTGAGTATTACGGTTTTCGAAAATTGTTTTTTTGAAAACTAAGAAGTAAGCGTTCGAATGAAGGACTCGTAATTCTGCTTCTTTAGCTAAGGAGTGTTATTAGGCATCATGAGGCGCCTTGGGATATTTAAATCTCTTTAGATCCCCACCAAATATTTACACATACTTCTATATTGGTTCTTACTGGGGCTGGATCATTCCATTTTATCTTTTATGGGGCATTTAAGTGGACTAATTATGGTGAACCTGATGGTGATGCTTTAAATGTCGAAATGCGTTGTGCAAATTAATAACCGAGAGGGCATTACAAATTTTTTTCTTTTTTCTTTTAAAATATCCTCTTTAGTTATTTCCGTCAATGTCTTATAGACTGGTTCATCCATGACATACATATGATGCTCTAAGCCCAATATAAACGTGTACTATGATACGTGTGATGGAGTAGTATTGGAGAATCATCCAATCCAGTATTCTGCTATCGATCTCTTGTTTTATAAATCCAATTAAATATCAAGTATAGGTCCGTGTCAGTGATTCAAACAATCATCCTTCGCCAACGTTTCGGAATTTAATAATTTCCATCTTCAGGGCTCAGAAAGTCATGATTTTCCTTAAATTCTATTATTATTTTTATCCAAAGTGTTATGTCCATGGCAGGTTTTACCTCAATATGCATTGTTAATGATTCTGTACCCTTACATAGAAATTCTGAGCCCTGAAGATGGAAATTATCAAATTCCGAAACGTTGGCGAGGGATGATTGTTTGAATCACTAACTCGGACCTATACTTGATATTTAATTGGATTTAATCATCCAATCGTTATGAGTCAAGATTAGGGACGACAATATGGCTTATGCATGCATCCCATAATATTCATGGGATTGTATAAATTTCTGGGTTTTATTTTCCCGAAAAACTTGTCAACAAAATTCACTTTTTATTTGGCTGATGAGGTACCATGAGGCCCTCATAGATGAAATCGAAGCCCAAAAAAACTTACTATGAATTTAAAAAAAATAAAAATCATGACGTAAAGATGATTATATTGTCACGTAGTACTCGGGAAGAATATCTACCGACCAATTACATCCTATACTAATAATACCGACTAATGGAATGCATATTCAAATCGGTCTTAAAAGGCCTACCATTAAGAAACTATGTTTATGCCGTACTTTCTATCTTCATTTCGTTAGTCTTTAGTAATAGACCTCTGGTGGCAACATCAAAGACTAAAACTAGCTATTAAAGATTTTTCATAGTGAGCTAAATAAATTTTAAATGGCTGATTGATGGTGGAACTTCCATACCAACAAAACATCACGAAGTGCCTTGGGATTTTCAAATCTCTTTAGTTTTCCACCAAATATTTACGCATACTCCTATTTTGTCCTTATTGTGGCTGAATCATTCCATTTACCTTTGACGTGGGCACCTAAGTGGACTAATGAAGGTGAACAGATCAGTTGGATGGTGGCCACTGGTGGCACAGACGATAATTCGTTGCAAGGACTCAGGAAAATGTTCACAGTGACGTTTGTACATGTGAATTTCAACATTTTGATAATCCACCGTAGTGCTTAAGGATTATTGTTTGCAATAAGTGGAAAAATGTTTAGAAATAGATATCAAACACGCTATGGCTTGATTGACGATAAATTGATGTTTCTTCTGCAGTCAAAATTGGCACGTAAACAGTAAAAGTGAAAAGGTATAACACGTATTGTAAATATTACCTCTAATAATTGAGTGCCATGCAAACATATTTGCTGTAGGTAATAGAACAGAGCCGTCAAATAAAAGCGTGTAGGCGTCCGCAGATAGACGTTTCCGGTCGTGATATACAACCTTAAGTGTCAAGTCCACAGTTTTTTCTGCGTTACAGCAGGCAAAAAAACGCGGTGATCACCCCAAAATGCAGCCTATATCATCGCAGAACCACGGAAGCCTTCGCAACAATCAAGTCAACTTCCGTGTTTAATGCCTTCTGAATTCCACATGCCCTTTTCAATGAACGAAAAAGCATATATGAACGTGGAAGAGTATTGCAAAGTGAGATAATTCGATCCAGGGATATTGTCGATCGATTTCTCGGTTTAGACTAATTGAAGGACTTTTATCCCACGGGGGATTTGATTGCTGCTCTGCGAGTTGGATTGCATCTCTCTCTTTCTCTCTTATTACTCCCTTTACTCCTTTATTTTCATCCGTTTTTTTGTGTTTCATAGCACTCATGTTGGTTGGCACGGTTGTCAATCTCACTCCATTCAAGCAATCTTTTCTTCTCGGGATCCGGCAGTCGGAGCGGAAAAAGCACTTGCCGTCCGCTAAATTCAATCAAAACGACCTGGTCTCCATAACGTAATTCCCACAGAAAAAAATTCTGATAGCACTTTCAAATTTTTTTTTGTTGACATCCAGTTATTTAAGTGATTTTATTGTTTTATACCATCGAGCTTAATTTAATAAAGAGCTTTATTGCATAATTTTCCCTTTATTTTCCATTTAATTTCCATCGGATATTCGGAATATATAGGGCACCTTAGGAAGAGCATTTAATAGCACGTAGAATAAGATGAGTATTGGCTATTCGGAGATCTCTGTATTCAATGGGCATTTAATTTAGGGATATCAATATCCTATTTTAAATTCATGATTAAAAGCGCGTACTTCAGGAACTGTGAATTATAAGGTTGTAATTCCTGCTGGGCGATTTCATGGAAACGAGGACGTAGGGTACCTGTTAATTTTCATGACCTCATTCAAATTTTACAAACGTGATCATCTTACTGTAAACGATTCACAGTATGTGAGGGATTGCTTAAAAATTCTAATTCGCCATTGTTTTGTTACTTACACTCGGTTCTGGATCTATGAAATCCAACATTTCAATTGATAAAAAGCTCTAATCATTCCAAGAATGCGGCAGATGCTCATTTTTTCTGCATAAAAACTATTTGTAACAGTGTTTTAAAATTTGCAATTCAACGGCATTTTTATTTTCCCGATGTGAGTGGAATGAGAATCAACATATCCTATTTTAAATTATTCAATATACTTATTTCTTTATTTCTTAATATTTTTATTATAATTATATTATCTATGTCCAATTGTCATCGATGGCATATGGTTTGAATGGATGGTTCTTATAGTATTGTTAATTAATAATGAATTGTCGCATTGTCTTGGACGCACGACAAACGGACGCAACGAGGCTACAAGGGCTACGAAGTTCTAATAAAAGTTGTAAAGACGAGTGCTAAAATAAAATACGTTAAAAACTCAGTAAACTTATAGTTCAACTATAAAGTGTGTGGACAACACTACAGTTCTAAGATTGTTGCCACGTTACCGATCGTGGAGTCTACCATACAAAGCTCGGGACTTGGGAGAAACAGCCTATGTGTTGGTGTTTTAAAGTGTTGTGTCGCCTTTTGTTGAGGGTTATTTACCTAAATTTCAATGAATTTACGATTACGATGAATAATTTCGATACTCTACCTAAGTTTAGAAATGTTGCTCTAGTCAAAAATGAAAGGAAATAAGAAAAATATTATTCGCTTATTAAGTAAACTTGAACGACATGGACGCTTCCACATTGATTTCAAAATACTGGCATACTATCAATCATGCTTAAATCAACCCAGTCTAGTCTTCAGCAGCGATATGCACCCGCAGTGATTTCCGGACTGTGTCGGCTCCAATACTAATGATATATGCTGAGCATGTTGATTGCAAAACAATCGGTACCTACTTTTTACACTTTTTTATTTTACTACAACCAGTTTCGACATGCATTCACGTCATTTTCAAGTAAAATAGAGAAATCAGGTGAAGGTTTGGCCGGACTATATAGTATGTGCGGGAGTGGAGGGGAATTATGGGAGAAGGAATATGAAAATAGGGCTGAGGGCAGTGCATGGGTAACTATAGGTGGAAGTCTAATGTGGGGAAGGGGGAGATGGGAAAGGTCAATATTGAGGAGGGGTCCAATCTCATTTATGACCAGTTGCAGGAGCGCCACATACATATTATATAAAGTAATGGGACCCATAAGCCATGGAAACCATCCAATAAGTGTTGCAGGAGCATTAGATAAGTACATATATTGGTTTCATAGCTAGTGGCATGGCGTTACAAGTCCCATAAGTAGCCAAGATGGCAGAGGCGCAATGAACCGCTTGGAGACTTAATTACTAGATAAATGAGTTGTTTTGAGACAAATGGCCATTTTGTTCACTCATACTGAAACATTATTATGTGCATTCTCAACTAATCATTGGCTAAAATTTCATAAATTGTATCCAGCGTTAGAAGATTAGATCAAATATTCGATGCTATAAATTATTGGTAAATGATTTACGTAGCAACTAGATGTGTTCCTGCAACTCGAATATAGTTATGAGATCTATAACTATATGGATATCATAACTATCGGTTTTATAACTATATGTTCTTGCCACCGGCCATTAGCAGTTTTCAGCCGGATGATTCGAATAGGATAAAATTTCGAAATTTTCTATGAAATCTAGTTTTCGATCCTAGTCACAAACATGTAAAATATTGGACTTAAATCTACCTCATGCGTCAAATCACTTATATGTTTTGCAAATATAGATTTATGGCTGAATGCAAGAACATTTACTTATTGATTCAATAGTTATGAGAACCAGAAACATATCATAAAAATATTCGATTTGCAGGAACACATGTACTAGATACATAATTTATTGTCCAATACTTCATAGCGCGGAATATTTGATCTAGTTTTCTACCACCAGATAAAACTTATGAAAGTTTAAACGGTAAATAATTGCTAATGCACATAATTTTTAGTCAGTAAGAGTAAATAACTGGTCATTTGTTTCAAAACAACTTTTTTATCAAGTAATGTATCAAGTAAGTCTCCAAGCATTTTATTGCGCATCCGCCATCCTGGCTATTTATGGTACTCATAGCTCCATGCCATAAGTTTGGAAACCAATAAATTTATCGAATGCTTCTGCAACACTTATTGAATGGTTGCTATGGGTTTCTGAGCTTTATGGAATACCTATGTGTCGTTCCTGCCACTGGTCATTAGTGTCACATTTTGAAAAATAATTAAAACGTTCTCGGGCTCTAGTTTTCTCTTTTCTTCTTGTCTCGCCCACATAAAAACAGTTTCAATCCGGGGTGTAAAAATGAAATGTTTTCCAATCAACATGCATATTGGATTCCACAAAGTTAATTTACCCATCGTTACCTTTATTAGAAACGTATTTCGAAAGCTGGATTCAACGTCATGGAAGAGCCACATAGGTATTCTTCCCCTCAGATCCACTTTTATTCTCTTTCTGAATCGCATAGTGGATAGAAGCACTTGAAGAGTGCCTGTGCTGCGTGTAATGTGTGCTCAAACCTCAAAGGCTATGTAAAACATTATGGAAGAGGTCGGCTCGTTGTATTCTTCCCCTGGAATCCTCGTACACTCTCCCACCAGACTGGCAATTCAGCCGCGCGAACTCTGGGCGCCCATCCACCTGAGGCTATCCGAAGAATTGTTACCGCGCCGCCATCAAGGTCCCTTTGCGAAATTCGATTGCGACCGACCGTCTTATTTTTAGTCCCGAGCCAAGGAGTGGAACGAGATCTTCTCTATCCTGCTTTACCTCCGGTTCATCAAGTTTATATCTCTAACCCTCTCACTATTTCTCTGCTTTTCTCCAAACTCCCGTTCCGTGCCTTCCTTCTTCTGCGCGTGGTCTCCCCGCGCCCTCCGCTAACTCAATATTCATGCGCTTCACCGCCTTCAACCTTACCTCATCTCCTCTCGCTCCCTCTCTCTCTCTCTCCCTTCTTCCAAAGTTTCCTCTCTTCATCTCATCTCCTCCTGTCTTTTCTTCCCGTTGCGCCCCTACTCATGGATCTCTCTCCGCTCCTTCCCTTCCGGATAAAAAAAAATTTCTTCCCTTATTTCTTTGCCTCGTCCCATCTCCCAACGAATTACCCAAATGGTAGCAATTTCGCTCCCGGGTCCGTGAGTTTGAATATTAACGAAGGCACGACGCCGCTTTAAAAACCAATGAAAATCAGGGCCGCTCCTCTCCCACATCCCACTCCTTTGGATTATACCGTCTCTTACCCTCCTTCGGGTGTTGGGTGCGTGGGCGTCGCTCTGAATTTCCCCCGACCCAGCCTTACTCTCTTTCCTCCCGACTGGAGCGATTGAATGGGTTCCGGGGAGTGCTTTGGCGGTGATGCTCGAGTGCGCAACTGTTGATTCCTTCCCGTTTATGCGCGGTTGTTCAACCGGATGCGCTGTCCCAGAAGGCTTGAGTTTAATGTGCTCTGAAATCCTTAAGGTGGTCGGTGCGATTTTTGCTTGTGTACGGACTTGCGCGAAACTTTTCACGCGCGTACTCATTAGTTATATGTGTAAATTTCTAAAAAGAATTCTACCGGTTAATTTAGGTTTTGTTGAATGTCAGAGAATCTCCTACCGGTTTCCTACACATTCAGGGGCTTATCACGCTCTAGTACAACCTTTTTCGCCACAGCATACGATCTACCCTTCTTCATCCCGTCTATGAAACCTATTCTCTTTCCTGCCCTTCCCCGCTTGCCCAACACCCTTTCCTCTATCACACTCTTCAGCAAGACTTTGCCCTTTACTACATCCTTCAGCCATCGACCCTACCTATCCCGGATTGCATTCAGAAGCTTCCTATCTACGCCCACTATCTCAAGCGCTTCCTCGTTAGTCTCCTCTTCCGTCCACCTCATCTTCTTCATCCCTCTCTACATCCACATCTCAAATGCCTGCAGCCGATTCTCGTCCTCATTTCTGGGGGTCCACGTTTCTGCCTCATACAACGCTGCGCTCCATATCAAGCTCTTCATCAGCCTCTTCTTAACTTCCTTACCCATTGTCTCCGTCATCATTTCCATTCTATTACTAAACGCCTCCTTAGTTAGCGCTATTCTCTTCCTTATGACTTTGCTGTGTGTCAATAACGGTGCAAAAACTGTATGTTACCAACTAGGTTTCTTGGCAAATAAATGCTATTATTAACATGTAGCCTTAATGGAACGGGATGTATATTTCAAAAAACCTTTGGATGATATTGTGTAGAGACTTTTTCCTAAATGCGATGATATACTTATCATATTAATATAATAGTTCCTAATGAATATCAAGGTAAAGTGTCGAATAAAAATACTCATATTTATGAATGGTTTTTGCTTTAATTTTGGTATTTGGTTAATCTATGCCAAAACAATGCTTTAATCGAGACGAACATGATAAAATATAACTCCTGCATTATTTACATTACAACATGCATGGTTATTTTCCAGCGTATACATGGATGTTCTTGAATGAACTGTGGTCCAAGAATTTTTTTCGATCTTACTTAAAAATGTATTAAAATGTGCACTCAACGATTCACGATTCGCAGTCCAACCATCTTAATTACAAATATGCTACTTGAGGGCGAAATGGATTGAAAGCAGAGTGAACGAGTCGGTTGGTTAATTGAAAAGGTGACTGACAGCTGAGGTTATTTTTGTCTACTTGATTAGCTCGGTAAGGGATAGAGTATTAGGGCAATGGAGGAGGGGTTGAGAGAAATTCGGCGTAGGTATCAGCCTGGTCTGAACAAAAGGCCCTAAGGAGACCACGCTTTACCATCCCATGTGACGGGCAAAGTATCTACTCTACTTGAAGTACTCTCCACAGGGCGCCCAATAAGGGATCGAGTTTCCTCTGATACGACTCGACCACCCCTGGTATTTGAACCCAAGCCCTAGGAATAGAAAGTCAGGACTTCATTTACCTCAAGCCGGTCCTCTTTTGGGGTGAGCAAACGCATTGGAGGTTTGCACTGAGAAGTGTCCAGTTCCCGTTCCACCGTCCAATGCCAGTTTATAGGCAATGGCCTCTTTCCTCTGAAATGAGACCTCTGCGCATGTGCTGCCATGTTTCACTACAACTATAGGGTTAACAAGTGTGACAAAATGGGGCTGAATTTCCGGGGAATAGAGGCATTAGTCTTCTTCCTTACTGTGCACCATTCACAACTTAAGTAAAGGAGAGCGGGTGATAGATCGCATGAAAACACACCAGAAAAATCATTTCTCTTTCATCATTTTATTTCCTCTTCCCTCCTGTTTTATGGCTTATGTAGCTACATCCCATTTTTTCAAAACCTTTGGGTGGTATCGTGACTTAAGTTAGTTCGAGCGAAATGTCGCTTTATCTAGATTTCAATGAATTTGGTCTCATTTTAAAGAAAAATATCTCACCGTTCCATTAACATCAAAATTCAACCCCTTACCATATTACTTTCCGAGATATTTGCCAAAAAAATACCAGCCCTTTTATATTGGAAGTGCTACAGTGTATGCACTCCAGAGAGACCTTATATTGAAAAATGAGGCATTTCTTACCCTTAAATCTCGTTAAAAAATCAACAGTGTGTAGTTTGCGTGTTTTATCAACTATTTTTGAGAATTAATCATATTGTCTCCATAGTAAAATATTCAGAATCACAATAAACCTTCCGATTTGATAGTTTAAACCGTACCGCGTGAAAAAAAATGAGTCAGATTAAAGACTTATTTAGATATTTAAATTTGATTATTTACAATTTCTGTCACGTAAAACTATTTTATTGCACCATTAATAATGCAATATTTAATTCGTGTGTCTCACAGTTGGTGAATTTAAAACACATAAATCGAATATGATCTCTATTATGATTAGGAAACTATCTCACTTGCACAACTTTAAATAATATTTCCACTATAAATGTCATAATGCTGCACTTCTCTTGTCTCTGCGGCTCTTGTCTCTGCGGCTCGAGTTTGTGCGTTCCCTATCTAAAGGATAAATGACTCATTTCTCGTTGGAATCACTCGCCATCGTTCCCTCTTTGCTCTTGTTACCTCGTTTAGGTTTCTGCATTGTAAGCTATGTGCTTTTATTTTTTTCCATTCTTTTGTATGGAAGAGCATGGTGTAAAATCGTCCTCAACTGTCATCCTGGTTACATAATCCTTCAACTTCCCTATTGCGTTGTGAGAAAAATCTAAAGCACGTATTGTTGTTTGCTCCATTTTTTTTAAAAGGAGCTTTTTCCTTATTTCCGTCCTCTTGAAGCAATTAATTATTTACTGCACTGATTATACTATGCAAGTAGTGGTTATTAAACGTTTTATATCTGCTCTTGTCTAGATAGTGAAAGGTTACGTTTTCTATCGAGTCAATTTTTTGTCTTGATAACTCTAATGCTAAGAATTTTTTGTAAATTATTACGTGCAGGATGTCATGCCATGGTTATTAATAAAATATCCATTATCGGTTGTAAGTTTTTTTCAATTTTGGCTGGCTAATACTTGTCCGCCACGTATTGGTGAATCAATTTTTGAACCGTGCTAATCACAGTATTCTTTATTCATTGGATAAGCTACGACATAATTGAAGTTTATCAATACTCGCCTAGAGTAAACGAGGGGTAAAAATGGCAAATACATTTGGCTTGCTATTTATCCTTTGAGAGAGTAGTTTGGGAAACCTTGAGGTGTGTAGGATCCCCAGGCAGTCTAATCATATAGGTACACGTATCTTTTCCTGTGAACAAGGTCCTGTTTCCTGTGAACTCATAGGGCCACTGAACTTGAGGTCCTCCCGTTTGATTTTGCAATGCAAATATATCGGTGCGAAATTATTTGCTACCGCTGTCTTTCACGTTAGTTGCCGTCCTTTTGACACTGTTTTGCCTCACGTACGAGAGACCTCTTGGTGACGGGGAGCCATAAGTAGGGTGGTTGAGGTTGACAGATCTCACCTCCGTACGTGATGCACTTTTCCTTCTCTCGTCATTCACGAAGCAAATTAACCCTCGCTAAACCTCTCGGGTTCCATGTCTCTACACTTTATAAGGCTTTCTCTTTTCTCCCCGTCTTCAACTTTAAAATCCCAGGCTGTAAATGGGGTTCGGGAGGTAAGAGTTGGGGTCGCAGACTGCACGCTCAGTGGCGTGCACTCATAGGAAATCATGCCCCTCTTTTCATAATTATTTTTTTGCTAATATAGCTTTACGGTTGTTATGGTAGGTTTATATGGAAGATAATAAAAAGCCCCTGGATCCATGATGGGGTAGACCTCGATCTACCCACGCAATTTCTTTCTTTATCTCAGAATGCGTCCTACCACTCTTCATTACGTCCTTAAAACGTAATCTCTTTCATCCCTTCTCATCTCACCCTACATCCTACCCTCTAGCGTGGCCTTAAGCAACCACTCACTTCTCATTGCTTCTTCCAACCACCTTTTTATTTCTTATCTCATACGGAAGTTCACTCTCCTCATCTACCATCACAAGCACTTCCTCTTTTGTCCTTCTTTTTGTTCACCGCTTCTTGTACATCCTCCTCCTCACGTCTTCCTTGAACGTCTGCAGCTTATTATCGTCATGTTTTCTTCCTCTCACAAAGTCCACGTTTCTGTCCTAAATAAACGTCGCATTGACTCCCTCCTAAGGCTGAATTTTCCTGCTGCTAGAGTTATATACCTCGATGCTTTGAATCTGAGTCAGCCAATTAAAGATATCTTTGGATAACTAATGATTATCACTGTAGCACTTCATAAACTCACGTTTTAAAAAATTTTTCACAGAATGGGAAGCTTGGATGGAAGTTACTGCCGAAAATATTGATAGCAATGGAAATATTGTTTTATGATGAAAATTTTCAATTATATGTACGAAGAGAATCTTCAAAGGTGTAGCCCTACAAAATACTGTGAGAGATTTGGAACAGGGGCAAATTTGTTACAGTTATTTAGTGAAATAGTAAGTCCAAATAATGATTAGTTATAAAACACATTGTTAATTAAATAACGAGTAATGACTCTGACCAATAAAACATTTACAAAATCAAGAAAAAGCGGTCGTAAAATAGCCAATGTCACTCCAAAACTTAAACTGGTACCGTAAACCGGTATCCTATGTTTTGGTTGGAAGGAGAGTCAGTTGAGGCTAAAACAAAAGAAGGACATCAGCTGAAGTTGGGACAAAGTGAGCAGTGAAGGGCTCAATAGTGACAAGTTTTCCGACTCTTCTTTCGATAAAAAAAAAACATGCTTAGTAATTTGCATGTGATTCAGGAGATTCGGAAATTTATCCCGGTATGTCCCTTCAGATTTTTTTACCTTGCATAAAACCAGTAAAATCTCGATTCATTTTCCTCGACGCGTTCTCTATAACTTTCTCACGTCCCTCCTCCGAATGAGATGTATGGATTGCTATCGAAAGTAGGGAGGCGAAGAGACGTCTTGGGCGACGCCTCAATCCCTTTCCTCTCCGTCCAAGTGGTGAGGCGCGCCGAAGGAAGGAATCCTCATTGCTCTTCGCCTCTCGGCCTCCGCCAATCCTCGAACGCACCCCCATCGCTACCACTCACGGCTTTTCCCTTCAATCCGCGCCATTTCTCACCATGCAACGCTCCAAAATGACGCTAATTACCGGTTGGGGGTTAGGTAGGGAAACGCAGAGCGGTGAGCTCCGCAGAGGTGATGGAGGAAGGAGGGTTTCCCCGGGAGAGTGTAATTCTCTTTCACTCTCTTTCTCTCTCTCTCTTGGCTGAAAATGGCACTCAAGGTTTGAGAGGAGGATAAGATGGAATCTGAGTTGAGTGAGTCTTCGATGCTGAGATTCTTCGAATGCGATTTGAACTACACCTTATATATTGCATCACGATAATTCATTCTCCACATGAATGCGATACGAAATGCAATAGTTGAAGTGACTTGTGGTGTTACAAGGTGCAATGTAATGTATATTGAAGTCTGAATAACCCGAGACTCGGTTTTGTATTCTTCGAGGCATGTTAATATTTGGATTACCGCATCATCAGGCCAGTTATGTAGGCTCTTTAATTTAATTATTGGTGGGCTTAGTAGAAATTCGCTTATTTGTTTTACTTGATTCAGTAATCAGTTGAGGGGTACCATCTCTGCGGATACTTAGCTGCCGATATGCCCAAAGGTAAGCCGAGAAAAAAGTGAGAGCTGCAGTTGGACAACTTTCATATTACATGGACTTTAATTTAAAAAGTTTTCATACACATCTGTATGCTATGATTTTCAGTTTAACTCTGTATAAGCTCCATAAAGAAGATATTTCTTCAAGAAGAATTTTGTAAACGTAAATATATATCGTCTACAGTTAGGCTTGAAGGTAAGGTGTCGATTTTACCAGTTACTTACACCATACGACTCTTTAGCTTGTATTAATTTTGCCTCATTTATGTCATTTAATTGAAGACAAACTCGCACCTCGACTGGCTTGAAAATCCACCCATGGGGACTCGAACCAGTGACCGTAGGAGCAGTGGGTTAGGAATCAACCTCGCTGCCTCCGGGGCCATATAAATTCCGAATTATCAGAGATTTCGATTATCCGAAGTGGCTTAAGTCTACATTGATTAGGATGGTCGAATCTGCAGTAATGCGGTGAAATACGAAGTAGGATCCTATGTTAATGACTTGACACACTTCTAGCTGTTACTGTATAGTCTTCAATGACATTCAAGAGTATGCACCAAATGTATATTTTAATGAAGTAGTGCTTCTTTACTTCCAGACGGAGGAAGATGTATTGTCACGCGTGTATGTCGTGGCACGCGACGTAATGCGTATATGTCACATGGGATGCAGTGCTAAGTGCGACTTGTCGATGAATTGACTTGAAATGCAATATTGAGTGTCATTTTCGATTGTCTTTTTATTTAATTTAATTTTGGTTGGCAGCATTTTTCACTCCCATCTCCTTTCTAGTAACCGCTTCATTCCTATACTATTATTGAATTTAGGTATCCTAATTGTCCTAATGCATTTAAATGTTGTTCCTTCTCAGTTATTCTACCTGTTTCATTTATCATTACATTATTATTTTCAGCATGTCATTGTAGTGCAAAGCGTGTCTAATAAGTTTGTCTCTTCCTCTTAAAACTTTCATGGCACTTCTTGCATACATACATACATACATACCAATCACGCCGTTCCCTTCCGGGGTGGGCACAATCACAAAGTCTCAATCATAAATACATATTTGTACACCTAAAACTGATAAAATAATGTCCTCCATACTGACTTATCCTTGCAAACCACTTTGGCCTCATTTACCTACATACACTGATTCATACACGCCCTCCTGCTTCAAGACTCCTAATATTCCTCCTCCTAAGAATTTCCTCAACCACAACTTTTTCGACCTACCTCTACCTCTCGCACCATTCTTTTCACTCATGTATCTGTTTCGTTATTCGACTCTCATCCATTCTCTCAACATGGCCAAACCAACGAAGAACACTCCTTTCATATATGTTCAGTACTGGAGCATCTAACCCACATTCATTTATTACCCACTCATTCCTCACCCTATCCATCCTACCTTTGCCGCAAACACTCCTCAGATAACTCATACCCACGGGATTTAGTCTACTCTTATGTCCATCGTCCATCCTGACATACCCATGTTTCACTACCATACGACAAATTGGTACTTCTTTTCTCATCAAATCATCGCAGGACTTTTTTGTTGTAGATTTTCGTCGGCCATTTGATCTTATTCATTCTTCGGTAACACCTCGTCTCTATTACTTTCAACCTGTTTTGATTTGCAGTTACTTACTATCTAGATTTCATTTCAATACAAGAGCATGCATCCAATGTATGTCTTGATAAAGCGATGCTTCTTCATTTCCTGGCTTGTGATACTAGCATTTAGTCACATGTGATCTCTGGTGTAATATTTTGCGATGAGATGTTGGAGCAATATTAAACGTCGAACAGTCCTGGAAGTGTTGCCTGATGTTCGAGACAGAAAAAGAGAGAGATATGAGATGCGAGTGTGAGAGAAGGATGTATTTGGGAGAGGGAAAGAAGATGGTGCGTGGGAGAGGATATTTTTTTGTCAGAACTTGACGTGAGGAGTCGGAGGGGCATGGGTCGGCGGAAGGGATGGGCATTGGGCGAGAGTTTGAGATGGATCAGAGGAAGAAGAGGTTATGTGCAAGAGATGGAATGGATGAGGAAATCGACGGAAGGAAGATATGATAGAGATACTTCGGGAATTGTTCGATTTTATGTTGGGATTTATCGGAAATGGTAACGGGAAGCGTATTTATATTAGTGTGCGTCGGAGTGAGAGGGAGATTCAGGACGTGTCTGATGGGCGTCGCCGATGGGAAACGCCGAGGAAACGGGGAAGGTAAGCCTTGAGGGAGCGAGAGGAAATAGAGACGAACTCGCGAAGTAATATGAGAGGGATATAAATGACCTCCGTCGTTAGCAAACTCCAAGAGGGAGGTCTTTAGGAAGTGAACGCCGATGAAAAACCCAATTCTTCGGAAGAAAATTTTGAGGTATATAAAGAGGGCACTTGCTATGCTGTCCAATGCTGGAAGCTGAAGCCAGACCGTCATCTTCGTTGACTGGGATGGTCGAAGCTGCTGTAATGCGGTCAAATAAGGCGTAGGATCCTGTGCAAATGACTTGACATACTTTTAACTGTTATTATATAGCCTTCAATGACATTCAAGAGTATGCACTATGTATATTTTAATGATGTGGTGCTTATTAACTTCCAGACGGAGGAAGATGCATTTTCACGCATTTTTCTATGGCGCTTTAGGGCAAACGCACTAATTTTGCAATTTTACGATGTTTCCCATCAATAGCATACTAAAAACCAGCATGAATTTACTTCTTTCAAATTCATTCTCCGTAAATAAATTGTTTATTTATTGAAGTTATTAATAATCCGCATTCCCCGTGAAAACCAGGGCAAAGTACAATCTATAGCACTAATTAGCGAATGTATGTTCCAATAGCTACTTGCCTTAAATTTCAAACAGATGGTTGATGTTACTGATTTGCATTCGCTAATTAATCCATTTCGTCATGAAATCCATCAGAAAGTAATGAATAAGCAGGGTTAAACAATTAAGTTGTTACTTTGTTTGTCACTCTTCAGTTTAATGACGTAGTGCCCTCTCCATATACCTCAATGGTGGAAACCGTTTTGATGGTGTTGATGATCTTCAAGGCAAGGTATGCTTTTGGTTTATTTAAATCATCATCATCCATTATTATTAAAGTATATAATTACGAATAACAAATTTTTTAAAATAATTCATATTTGTTGGATTTAGGACCATGAATGAGCTTTAGTGTTTTTCTAAGCCTATCTTAATTTAAGGAAAGCATCGTTTAAACTGAGGTTAGAAATTTTTACTCGGATGAATCTATCTTCTCTTTATGAATTTCGCGCATTTATAATGATTGCGGTGTCAGTGCAGTACTGGGTAAAATGTGAGGGTTCGAGTATTTGAAATTTGGTGACTTAGTCATAGGCTGTGAATTTAAAGACCCAGGTTTCAGGCGACTCCTAAATTGCAAATCTAGGGTTGAAAGAAACAGCCCTTGAACATTACAATGGACTACCAAATAATTATAGTGTTCATACCGTATGCTCTGCGGTGCTTGACGAACTAAGTTCAAGGTAGCACTCGCTGCAGACATACAGCAATGTGTAAAACACCTTCCATGTCTCTACTTAATCAAATTGCTTCATTTTGCAAAACTGCAAATAAAAATTCCAATCCCACTAGTCAGATAACAATTCATGACACATGACCAGCTTCGTAACTGCGTTACATCTTCACCAGAAATTTTATTTCCATTGCTACTTATTTTAATCAATGTAAAAATTTCAGAGTTGAAAAAATGGTCAAAACTGGAATTCGAACCCAGAGTCCGTGCCAGGGTTTTCTTCAAGCAACTTTGATGGGAAAGAGTTTGGCGCATCTCAGGGCGAATACTAGTGCAGAAGAATTATTTTATTCAATTCGAATTTGGATTTTAACTTATTGACAACGATTCTGTCTGAAGAGGTATTGAATGTTGTCTTAAACTATTGAAGACATGAATATTTTTAGCGAATAGTTACGATTGAATTGCTGAAGATTGATTTTACGTGATCTGCGAGAACATTGTCCGCATGGTAGATTCTATGTCAAGGGACAAAGGGAAGGGAGGAATTATGTTGGGGTCGTCAAACATATCCGGAGAGATGCGAGTGGAAGTGAGAGAACAAACTTTTGGAGATGACTGGGTAGAGATTACTTATCCTGCTCTAGCGCACCGCATCCTCTTGTGAGATGCCGTCTTATTGGGATGGGAATATCAATGCTGATTACGAAGCGTTGGTAATCACCTAGAGATAAATAAATTACGCTGCCAGATACGTACCCGGAAATGTCAGAGGTTAACTTGCGCGTTTTGAAAGCTGTATTTGAATTAATTGGCATTGCTTCGAAGTGGAACACGGCTTACACGGCATCGTTCAAGTTATCCTAGTACCATTGTCACTGTCGAGGTTTTCTTTGGAACGCATGCCAAAGTTGGAAACTCGTAAGGTCACATTTTCCTTTGAGCTTTAAAATTAGGGTTGAGTAGTAAAAGGGTTGCGCCGTAGGGATTTTTTGAGTTAATTTCAAACATATTTCTCTTATTGACAAATGGATATGGGTCATTGAATATAGTTAACTCTCGCAACATATCGTAAATGTTGTTATTGTAAGCCCCGGTGGTGACGGGGTAAAGTCCTCTCCTGCAAACCCGAGGGTCGTGGGTTCGAATCCCGCCTGGGTGGAATTATCACCGCTCAGTGCATGGGTGTTTGTGTTTGTTTGTTTTAATTGTTATTCACCCGACATAAGTTGGAAAATTGCGCTGTGTTCTGGTCAGTAAAGATAAAATGATATGAGTAAACCAAATATAAAAAATAAATTGTAGTGATTTGTTTGCTATTCAGTAATTTCTTATTGAATAAACCGCGATATAGAAAATTTATTTGCTAACAGTTTCAGAGATGGTTTTTTTCATTGTTATTAATGTAGTTATTTTAAGAGCTCGGCGACTGCAACAGCTTCTGTACGGTGGAAGTAAAGGTTGGAACGGAAATTTATGTTTCATCTAAGTAAAGATACTTCTTTGTTCCGCTGCGCGATGCAGTTCCGCTGTGGGCCGAATAAATACACTGGGCACATTGGATAATGCGTGCTATTACTCTTCTGTCCAGCATATTGATCAATGCGCAGAATGTGGAAACCGGCCGATGCCCACTTCTTCTATCGATAGAACTGCGAACGGATATGGGAGGCTCTTCTTGAACGAGAGACCGGCGCGGAAAGACTGATTGGACCCGATGAGCGAGATATATTGGGCATTAACTTGCCCTGAAATTAGCTTTTTGGACGGGAAGTTCCTCATTTCCCGAGTATTGTGGGGCCGCACTGTGGTCGCCTGTGTGGCTGTCTGCGCTGTATCTGTGTGAGTAGTGGGTGCGGGGGTGGGGTTATCGGAATGGAATGCGTGAGGGAGGGGAAGAGTAGGGGAGTTAGGGGGAAGGCAGTTAGGTGATGGGAGGTCGAGACGGGGATGGAGAGATTTCGGCGAAGGGAACAAGGTAAGGGATGTGGAAGGGTTTAAACGGGTGGCAGCGATTTTGAAGCGGGTCGACCGACCTCTTGTGAGGCGAATGGGTCGGAATGCAAATCAGGCCGGAGGACGGATGGGAGAGGGAGGATGAGGAGGGGGAAGGATATCTTCCCCTTTTGCTCCGTGGATGGCAATGCAAATACATGCCGGGAGAGGTGAGGGGGAGAAATTTGGAGCCGACATGGACTCACCTTGTTACTGAAGATTATGTTCAAGTGCTGGCTGTGGTGCGGGGTTGAAGAGTGGAAGCTTGGTAACATGAATCTACAGCGTTGACTTACAGGCGTGTTTTTGAAATCGCTTTTAAGTGAAACTGGAAGTAGTGCTTCACAGGAGTTCAATGGGATCCTGAACGGTGGAAGGAGCTAGTTGTTATTCTTGCAGAGAACTGTAAAAGGCCTTGTTCCTACCCGCTGGGCTATGTGACTACTTGAAAGATAAAGGGATTCTTATATGAAGCGGAAAAAATAACTTTTTAAGGCTAGGAATATCATATTGATCGTTGCAGCTGTGGACTTCGATGGATTACTTCTCCAGATCTTGATATATTTCTTATTCGCGGCCTTAATTCAATCTGTTGTCAGTCTTATAAATCATTTCGAATGAACTGAAATATAAGAAAAGTTATATTAAGTGCATAGTAGTATCCTCCAGTACTCAATTAAAAGATATAAAATAATCTTAAGTAACATGTTTTTACTTTTACTCTTAAGGGTGACAAATAAAAAAAAATGAAATGAACTTACCGCAATTAACGATTGACTTGACGATTGGAAGGATTGATAGCTCAAAGAATAAGTAAGTTTTTTCTGTACAGGTTTGAGGTTTGCCATTTGTATTGATGTTCATGCTTCTGAATTTGGCTCTGGTAATCTCTTAATCCCAACATCTTTCTTTTCTATACCATTCATTAATGCTCTTCCCCTCGTATACAAAGTCCTTATTTGCAGTGCAAGGAATATTTTATAATTTTGATTTCTTGATTTATCTTCCCACACACTGGAGATCAGTGCATTCGGTGTTAGAAAATGAAGCATAGAAATTTTTACCAGCAAAGTGAAGGATAACTTCGAAGATTCAATGTAAATTCTTGTTTTTCCACCCCACGACAGGCTTCTACGACATCGTCACCTCCTGGTGATGTGAAATATTCGAGATCACTTGCAGTTTCTGGATATATCCTACGTAATCCTAGAAGTTTTCTTTCCAAAGTTAACATCTCAAGATTTCTCAGAAGTGAGGCAGTAACATTTGAGCTGTTAGAAATTATGTTTCCAAAAGATACCCTGGAATTTTTTATTCAGATTACCATAGTAAGAGTTGCAATCTGTTTTATCAATATGTATTACGTCCCTGGTTGTTGTTGTTGAATGTAGTTGAAAGTTGTGGTTGAATTTGGTTGAGGATATTCTTAGTAGGAGGGAATTTAGGAGTCTTAAAAGCAGGGGGGTGTGTATGAAGCAGTGTATGGGGGTAAATGAGGTGCAAGAGGTTTGCAAGGATAGGTCAGTATGAAGGAAATTATTGAAGTAGAGTTTGGTGTGCGAATGTGTTTGTGAGTGAAACTGTGACTGTGCCTACTCCGGAAGGGAATGACGTGATTGGTATGTATGTATGTATGTATGGGTTACGTCCCTAGATGTATGAGAATGAATTTTTCGATCAACCTTTCCTCCTTGGTTTCACTTGCTCTCATTCTTTTCATCTCATTCAGCGTGACGGCTTTGGCTAATGGGTGCCGCGTTTTCTCCTCACCCACTCCCGCTAGGACCGACATTCATGCTCTCATATCTTTCTCTTATTCTGTCTTCAAACAACGCACGGAAAAGATAGCGCCGTTAATGGAGTGTCTCCCCACAGGAAGTCAAATCGCCCATTTGTCACCCGGAGCCGAACTAGCCGCTGCGCCGGCGGCAGAGGGTGTCCCCCCCAATTCATCCCCCGCACCGCCCCCTCGCAGGGGCGTCATCGTTTGAAAAATGAGGGGATGAGGTGAGAGAGAAGAGGGAGGAGTAAAAGTCAGGGAAAGGAGAAAGTGAAAGATGGATGTGTTAGGTGCTCCTCTATCGCATACCTCATTCCCCATATTCATAACTAGAAGCAATTCCTCAATGCTTTATTTTCCTGCCCATCGCACCACCACATTCAGTGATTCATTTGTTGTAACATTAACCAAAATATTTAAATCATAGCCAGTAAATGTAAAAAAAACACTAACTCAGTTGAATATTTTAAAAGTAAAATTTATGATTCCTTTATAAATATATAACGGCACCTTTGTTGTAATCCATACATACGTATACTCTTTGAATATTCTTATTGTGTCATATATGAACATGTACGTATTTTTGCACACATTTGCATGTTTTTTCTCTTAAGGGCCTCTACCCAGAGCGGTCAATATATATTTACTTACTTATTTACCTCCGCGCGCCACGGCGTTAGGAGGAACGATTGCGTCACGGTGGCGGTTGTGCGGCTCACGGTCGTCGAGTAAACTGAAAGACGACCGAGAAAGGCGTGATTGGGCATAAAGGGGGATGCTGGAGATACTAGGGTTATTGTGGGAAGGTGGTGAGACATATTTGTGTAATAGAGATGGGGAGACTTGTGAATGGGACGGAGTTCATGACGGCCGTACTCCGATATCAACAGGTGGTATCCATGTCCTCTTGCTTCTTCTCGTCTCCCTGTTCTCGCGATCCCGTCTCCTTTTGACTCCATCTCTTTTGTTTCGACCATCTTCGTCTCCGTTGAAGTATCTTTCTCCTAACCCTTCACCCCTTGCATCATATTTTGGGTGACCTATACTGTGGGTGGAGTAAACATAAAATCTTCAGATATGTTAAATATCTTGGAATTACCTTAAATTCTGATATATCGTGGGGATTGAACATACAAAACATATGTGGCACAGCATTAAAGAATCTAGGTTTTGTTAAACGTATAATAGGAAGGTCCTCGGATGAAAAAGTAAAAGAGAGATGCTACTTTGCTCTGGTGAGGCCACACCTCGAATTCATCGCGAGCATATGGGACCCTGGCATTAAATATTTAACCAAAAAAATAATAAAATACTAAGAAAAGCAGCACACTTCGTCAAAAACTGCTGCAACCGAACATATAGTGTCTCACATCTTTTAAAGGGATTAAGGAGGGAGCCTCTAGAGCTCCCATCATGACGCCTCACTACATCTCTCGGTCTGACATAGGCAGCAAAATAAGAGAGATATATTGCCGAACAGATAGATACAAAATCTCGTTCTTTCCGTCCACAATTAGCGACCACAATAAATACTGAGTTCCTCTAAATACACTCCCATAATACACGTCACCATTTCACCTCCCAAAACCTAACATCTTTACGCGGCTGGTGACCTAACACCCCCTGCCATGACATGCCCATGCGGCGGCTTGCAGGGAAGTATGTAGAACTGATTGTTGAAAATCTTAGGGATGCAACAATAACTTAGTTCGCTCGCCAAGGCTGAGCCATAGAGATTAATTATAGTTGATAGACATGACAGATTCTTGCATGACTTTTCGGAAGCTTTAACCAATAGCCATTTTGGTGAAAACTAAACTTTGTACATCTCTGCCGACAATTTATTACAGCGGTCGATTTCGAATGTTCAGGACCTCATTTTAATGTGTCATTTTACATTCTCCTAGACATTTTAAATGACTGTGTAATCGTTGAAACCCATTGGTGTAATGAATCGTGCAATGAGAAGCACAGATTTTATTTTTCGGAAATATGGCTAATTTAATGTTCTTTTTGTTTACTGAAGATTATATATTGTTGCAAAAATAGTGGAAATAAAACATATCTACTGGAATTGATAAGTTTTTATTCTAAGGTTTTTTAATATTTGAAATAAATTTCCACCCAAAGTCATGACCTCGATTACTAGGTAAATCGTTAATATTCTTCTTTCCATTTTTTAATTCTTCCAATGTCACAATATTTTCGCTTCGAATGTGCATTTTCCTAAGTATTTTCTTTCTATTAAGAATGCCTGTCCTTTTTCTCCCTCCTCACGAATATTCCAGTATTCTGACTCAATTGTGGGTTCACTACGGCTCATTATCTCTGTTACGTATTACGACCATTTCTATCTCCTTCGTATCCCACCATGCGAAGGATTTTTGTTTTGTTTCTTCTTGCTTTCATCCCTTTAACCGTCTTCTTCTTTATCCTCTTGGTTATGACAAATACTAATAATTAATTTTGGTTATCCTATTCTAAAGCTCACATGTCTCCTTCATGTATAAAAATCTCTAGAATGATATCTTCCCTTATCTTTTCTTGTTATATTTCCTCAGGATTTCTTGCTGAATCTGTATTGTTTTTTGTATTCTGGTGCTGTACGGCTCCAGTGAATTTGATTTTAATCCTAAACATATGCGGAATATTTCCCAGTGAGTACATTAATATTAGTTATTCTCCAATATTCGGTTAAGTGTATCCCGTGACAATGAGACAATAGATGGTTGTGAGTGATAGGGGATGGACATTTATGAAATGAGTTGGTTGATAATTATAGACACAATATCCATTGAAAACTGTTAAATCGAGAAAAATCCACTAAGTTGTTTAAATATTTTTGTTTAGTAATTTCAGTGTTTGGATGTAGGTTGTCTTTTTGTGACCATTTGTAAAATTATATTTTCCTTACGTGAAAGCGAGGGGAAGTCCATTTTCTTACAATTGTAACTCATTTGGAACTTATTCTACGGTGATGAAGACGCGAATTCATCGTCACTTCTGACAGAATAAATTATTTCGAAGGTCATTATCTTGTCACCGTAAGGCTATGGCGAGGTGGATTATGCTATCAATTAAATATGTAGTTGGTTTAATATTCTGTCAATAGGAATGGTCATGGCTGTACAATTCTGCAGAACACCTGAGTTATCTGGCCTAGTTCCCGTAAAAATTTGGTATCTCAAAATAGAGAATTTTTCGATCACGAGTTTGGTATTGGCATTTCAATCACCATTGAGTTTTGCTCAATATAACGCTCTAAATATTCTATCTACGAAACATTCCCTCGCGAGATGTCGATTCCCCGACCATTGACCGTAGTACCGAAGTGGTGAAATGAAATAGGTAAAAATATGACACATAAATTCTGAGATAGAAGAATTCAATTCCATGGCTATACAACCTTGCTGGCGTATAAAGAGATGAGTGGAACTTCTAAGTGATAGTTTGACTGACTGCGGATAATCGAAGAGTATTTTCATAATATTCTGCGGACTAATGGCCAAGTGAAAGGACTAAAGTTATCGCACTGAAGCATAGCATCCAAGACTGCGTAATCCCTCCTGAAAAAATTCCAATTCTGTTACATATTTCTTGGTCTCGAGCATTCGCTTCTATAATAGACAGCATTATCAGAAATCATGAATTATCTCATAA
This sequence comes from Ceriagrion tenellum, assembly GCA_963169105.1. Lineage (NCBI taxonomy): Eukaryota > Metazoa > Arthropoda > Insecta > Odonata > Coenagrionidae > Ceriagrion > Ceriagrion tenellum. Next base: position 91,570,184 of record OY720632.1, on the reverse strand, counting down.
TTACCAAGTAAATTCTTACTTTTTCTTTCGCATGGACGTATCAGGGAGGATTTCCACGTCATTAACCCTTGCGGTGGTCCGCAGGGTAATATGTAAATTTTCATGTTTGTTTCAATATGTAAATGTCCATATTTTTTCCATAGTAAAGGAATGAAACGCGCAATATTCCACGAACAAAATATTTTTCAAACCTGGGTTTCGACGCTTCATCATATTTTTTGTTGAAAATTACTCGTTTATTTCTTTATCAGGGAGAAATTAAACTCGATTTCGCAAGAATATTCTGATTTTTATATCTTTATTCATTCTCTAATTCTTTTCCGCTCCTCATCAGTCCTTGGATTCGATTTCTTCCATTTCCTCGGAATCTGCCCTATCGTGCGTCATTAGGGTTCAACATGCGTGTGAAAGATCTCGATCCAAATTTATGTAATTCTTGTATTTCTAGCATTATTTCCAAATATTAAGGAATGACATGTGTTAGGAGTGTTGAGAGGATTGATTTTTTATAACCGACCGAAAAATTCCACGTGGAGGCCAAGAAATATTGTATTTTTTTATTTTTGTAGAATAAAGAAGCTTGCTGTAGGAGATGGGGGAGGGTGGGTAAGAAGTCTGCGTCCGTTCGCGCGTGATGGAAAGGAAAAACTCGTTGAAGAAAGGCAATTTCAAGTTTTGACCTCCCATGCGAGGTCGATTCGAGGGTGGCGTCTCCAGTGACGTGTCCGCAGCAGCACAGGAAATAAATAGATTGGCCCCGAAGGGGAATATACGTGAGCTTTTCCACGCCCATCTCTGCCACACTGTGGGGAGAAGGTCTTTTCCTTTGCTCGTAGAGAATCATAAAAGGACGCGTGCATCACATCTCTTCCGTGCACACGTCTCTTGCATTCTTCTGAAAGGTGAAGGAAATGCTGCGAATACTTCGCGGGGTTTCGAAAGGCTGAAAAGTCTGGAGGAATAATAGGTTCGGTTTGTAGTCAGAAGCAAAAATTCTACTCAGGTGACCCTGTTTCGTTTTTATGGTTTCAACATGTATCCTATGTTTCCCGTAGTAGTTTTGATATTTTTGTCGGAAGGTATGATACATTTTTTAACCGTAAGATGTTACTCGATTTCTTTTACTCTTGCGAGGGAAGTCTCATGGTTGAATCATGTGCACTAATTTTGGGGCAATGTGGTGAGAAAATTGCTAACATAATATCCTACAAAAAAAGGACTTTTGGCAGTTTTCCAGGAGAATATTTTATGTCAACGATGTAGTATTCGAAACCGGTTGCTATCAATACATTTCTCATCGAAGAACTGCGAAGAGATCTTCTTTAATTACATAAGTTTCTCCATATTAGTCCTGAGACTAGGATTGTTAAGTAGCATAGGCCCCAAAATGAATCTCGGGTAGAATACAATATATTTTGTAGCATATGACAGATCGACAGAAATTGTCACACATGACTTGGCACAATTTTTACTAATTTTCCATGGTACAACGTAGTTGCTGGTTCACTTTGCCTTGAAAATCTGGTGTGTATGATGCCACCAAATGCCTCGTGAAAATAAATTTGCGATTAAAATACCTTCCTATTATCAAAATATCGCCCTTATGTTTTAATATCTATTAGAAGTGTCTTGAGAGCATGTGGATACTGAAAAAGAAAAAGACATTATTTGTACATTCGGATAGTATTTATTGATTTTACTGTCACCAAGACTACCGTAGTCCAAATGATAGCATGATACTTAAGGCTAATTTGCTAAGAATTTAGGTTTATGTGAGGCCAAGTTGCGCAGAAATGTTTATTGAAAAACCACCAACTTGGATTTTTTAGTTTTAAAATTTGTTGTAATTCTTCGATATGAAATACTAATCGATTAACCGAGGGATTCAGTTCATTACAAGTGCCATTAAATTACTTTAAAATCACGCAGAATCATTCAATCTGACAAGGGGTTAGCTGTACCTACTAAGGTACTCGTAAAATATCCACTGCAATACCTTCTGCGGTTTGGAGAGCGTAGCACGCTTGCGCCTTTTAAATAGGATAATAATTTAAGGATATGTGTTATAACTTACACATCAATTTAACTTTTCTAATTTTAATGAGATAATAAAGGGACTGGACTTGGTACCTTTCAATATTTTTGTTTCAGTTTTCTTCATAATATCCTGCTTATACTTACATAATAATCCATAATGTTTAAAAGCGTAGCGTTTCTTGAACTATTAGTATGATTACTATTGACAGAGATGGTGAAGTTTTAGATGAGGCCAATTAGCTGATGAGTTCTGAAATGATTTTTATGAAATGGTGCATCCTAACCTCGTGGCATTTTCATGCTAGTCAGGTAGCAAACTAATGATCTTGTGAAATTAGTTTGCAGATACAGCTATCAGGCTTTAATTAATTTTTATCTCATATGATTCATTTGTATTTATATCCGAGATGAGGAAGTATTTCTGTATCCATATTCGGATATTTATGGAGATTTATCTACTATTATTCATTATTCACCGTACAAAATTTTCCTCTTTCTATTGCTGGCATTTAATTTGCTTCTCTATTGTCACCTTTTAAGCTTTCTTGCACTTTTACATAGATCTTTCTTAAAAAAATGTCTAATTTGTTATTATTTATCAATTATTTTGTTTCCTAAATTGTATTCTGAAGTAATTATCTTTGATTTGTTGGTATTTCCCGTCATGTGTGACGTTGTGGGATCTTTTTTCTCCCAAGTTCTCCATGATTTGGCTGTCAGACGTTAAGATGACTGATTAGTTTTATGTGGCCGCGATATGATTCATGTAAAGTGCCTCAATATGTGGCAAGGTTTCCTTAATCAACTGGTCCTAGTCATAAAGTAAATTTTATGAGCAAAATAAGAGACTGAGTAGAAACCTTGCAAGAAAAATACCTAGAGTTCTTTTTGAACTCTAGGTATTTTTCTCGAACACTGTAAATTCACTACGACTAATTTGGTACGAATACTTTCAACGCAATGGAAATGAATTGCCTCGAAGTCGTGACTAAAGTCACTGAATTCATGAGTGGATTCATGAAAAATCCATTCATTTTTTACCTGCTCCGCCATTTTACCGGCGATTGTCCCTTCTCATGTCTTTAATTGCTGGTGGAAATTAAATTTACTAAATTCAGATTTATTTCTTTCCCATTCTTCTTCTTCCTCTGTTAATATTCACATAATAGTTGGGTTCACACGCTCTAATTATTGATTTCCAGGAATTAATTATGTCAGTGTCTTAGTGACCTCCTTATTCAGTAATCAACTTAACGGAGAAGGACTTTTTACAAACTTTGATCAAATTGAGTCTTTTGGTTCTTAAATCCTTTCTGTATTTTTCATTTGAATTTTGCTGAGCAGTGCAGATGAAGGGTCACAAATTTGCATTGCTACTCCTTCGTTATATTTTGCGACTATTTCTGACTGATATTTTTAATGAACTTTATTCTGAAAATACTTGAGATGGTTAGTTAACGTAAAATACTCTTGAAAATTAGCTTTTCTGGGGAAATCTGTGAACGACAAAGAACGATTGTAACTCATTCACCATTCCCCCCTAAATCAAGCTGTGTTCTCCGCTCGTCTATCGTTCGTTTTGAAGACGAACAATTTTTATGTTATGTAACGGGTTGTAACTTTTATGAAATTGTGTGGAAAATACCCTTTGTTCCCATTCTTGAATTCATATTAAGTAATTTTGACATGTCGATCGGCTCTTGAAACCTTCCCTAGCAGGCATACAGGTGCCCTTCTTTTTTTCGACTCTATAGTTTCCCGTTTTGGCGTCTCAAGTCTTTTCCTTTCTTTTTTAGCCCCGTATACCTCATTCCCAGAAATTCTCACTCCTAAGGAAGTCATTAAGCTTTCTTCATGCTTTAATTCCATTAATTTTTCGTCTAGAGGCAATTATGATCAACAAAACGTGTGTGACTTCCACATCTTTAATTGTAGAAGTCGCAAACGTTTTTACGATCAATATTACATCCTTCCACCGAGTGAAAGATTAGCTTATTGATTTCATCTAGGCATTTATTCTGGAGAAATTCACCATTTTATGCTATACATTTCCACATCAAGAAAATATCTGATATACTTTTAATTTATCCGTGGGTGACGCATTAACTAATCGGGGTCACGACCTGTTGTTTTCGGAAATAGCGGTTCCCGTTAGGTAGTCCTAAGCTTACAAACTCTGAGCTCTGCTTGAATTTACCTGGGTTATCGTCCGGTATGTTCTCCATGTTGTCGTTTCTGCCTTTTATTTGCAATCACTGAGAATCAATCATGGCTGTATAAGTGCGTTCAATCGACATAAGAATCAATGGTTGATGCCGTGATGATTAAAATAGACATTGACTGGTGCGGAATAATATTAATTAACTCCTCGAAAAGATGGACCTTTTTCAATATATTCATCGGTATCCGGCGAGATATTGTGGCACGTTACCTTGAATTTAAGTGAAATATTTATCCAATAAGCTATTTATTTGTGTGAAAGATGATGACTTCGGAAATCGATGCATCAAAGATGTTACTAAACTGACCGAAAAATGTAAACTCCATAGTTCTGATAATTCAGGCTTTACCTAAATGTCAATATATACGTGGGAAAAAGTATGATAGAAAGTACAAAAAAGATCGAATTAAAAAAGTCTCTAAGTTATTAGGTTCTCTTGTGTTGTACCTGCTATATACGAATAAGAATTGTGCAAAGTATCAAATAATATCCTATTTCAGCCTAATTACTCACTTTGCATACCTTAGCGAACTTATATTAAATTTTCGTCATTAAAATGAGTAGGTATTTCAAAGAAGTCGTTTTAACGCCATTGACGATATTAAAGAGAATTTGCCTCGGGAAAGAGAGAAGATACCTTATCAAGCCCTCTAGGACTGTATGGCGAAGACACAACCCTGGAATACATGTATCCCTGGTTTAGGAATGTAATAATAAGGGTTTAAGGACCTATAAGTTTTTAGCAATCTGAAATTATTATTTTACAAATATTCCCGTTATTTTTTAACAACCCTCGTATGGTCTAATTAAAATAAAAAAATAGTTTAATGAGCGGCAACGCTTCAGTTCGTATCTCTGTGAAACGGAATCATGCCAGGTGATTTCCTCTTACTACGGTCACAGTGGTAGACGAGGGTCGGCAGGGGAGATCGGCCTAGAAAGAATTCTCCATTACGCAAGACTCAGTTAAAGACAAAGCTAGCCGCCCCGGAGGAGACGGAGGAGGCGAAACCATAGCAACTTCCCGAGGGGGAATAGTCTGTGGCCGTTGGACACGAAGATAATTCGCCTTCTTAATCGAAGAGGGGAGCGATTTCCTCTGTCAGAAAAAAGAGAGAAGAAATGTCGCGCCGCTGCTGTGGGGGTTTTCTTTCCCTCGTTATTTTCTTTTCACTGGCCCTTCGGTCCCAACTCCACCTCGACCTCTTTCCCTCATATCTTCCGACGTGGCTTGGTTGCCGGCCGAATCCTCTTCGTGCGACCCGATCACATTCCCCCCCTTACCCCTTCCCCACGCCGGCGTAACTCTCACCCCTCTCCAGTCTCCAGTAGAAGCTTCGAGAGTTGTTGCCGTAATCCTCCTCTCATTTCTCCCTCTCTCTCCTTCTTTTTTATCCTCTTTGGATACGTTCTTCCTTCATCTCCGTCACACTATTTTCTTCGAGCACTCTCAACCCCATAGCGCTCGATCCTCGTGCCCATTACCGCTGATGCCCTGGAGTGATTCTTTACTCCTCCATTGCTGCTGGTTAGACGTAAATTTTTCCGGTGTTCGCATTCCCATTGTGCCCCAGCAATCAAAAGACTAAAGGAACAGTATTGTGGTGTGGTTTTCGTCTTGAGTTCCTTATTTTTTCATTTATTTATTTTTATTTTTTGCGAGTGACAGCTTAATGAGAAACTCCTCGGATAATTTTTTTCCACCACACTGCTGATGTATGGAGGCTATTACAGAATAAATATTTTAAAATATCTTTAAAAAATTGCTATTATTTAGCAAAAAAATGCACTAAATTTCATTCAAATACACCCATTTCTAGGGGTTGAAAAAATTGTCTTCGATGAGACCCTCAGCAACATTTTTACTCCTTCGGATTGATACACAAGGTTACAATATTGCATACACCACAGGATAAAAACGCTATATTTTTTAAATAACAAATTTATTTAATATTCATTTTATTTTCGACTTTTTTATGACTGAATATTATATTGTCACCCAAAATGAACCTTTGTGAAAAATTTCAGATCTCTAGATAGTCAGTAAGGTAGTTAAAAATTGATTACAAAATTTGATCCTGACACACAAGACCCTGACACACAGGACCCTGACACACAGGACCCTGACACACAAGTTAAGTTAAATAAAAGCGATTAAAATTTGACCCTGACACACAGGACCCTGACACACAAGACCCTGACACACAAGTGAAGTTGAATGAAAGCTATTAAAAAGAGTGCGATCTTCAATATTATGTGAGTGGATAAAGAAATTCAATAGTTAATTCATTGAAAAAAATCCATTCCATGAATATCTAAAATTATTTTTTCAATTAACTTTGACCACTTCTAGTGTGACTTTTGTGTGTGAAAAATTGAGATTTTAAGAGGAGAATCAGGAGAAGGAAACTTCATTATCGATTTTCGTGAATTTTTTAAGGGAAAATAGGTTAATTATTCAAAAATCAGTATTGCTTATTTGCGATTTTGAGGGCAGCTTTTGAAGTTTTTACGAGTTTAATCGACCCCCCCTCTTAACGCAATTTCGTGATGACGCTTCCGCTGGTTCCTGTTGAAATCATGTGTATGTTATAATTGAAATGACATGTTTTAGTTTATTGGTCTGATACCGTCTCTTTGCCTGTTTGATTATGCTCATATTTATTACCTGCTGAAATTGAACAAGTAATATGTTGCGGCTATGATACTGTGGTGATTTTGAACAAATTACAGAAAACGTGAACAATATGTTACGTTAATGTTTAGACATTTGATATTTCAGGGACCTCTTTTCATCATGGCATTCACAAAAACTCATGTTTGAATGAGCTCTTCCCTCAACTTTAAGTTTTGGTCAAAAGTTTGAATATAAATTGCCAATTTAAAAAAAAATTCTTGAAAAATACACCAGCCATTATTTACCCCCTCGTTATTATCTTCGTTTAACGCTAGGAATGATTCATTGCTAGCTTTTATAAGTTAATTTTCTCCTGACTGGGCAATGGCCGAAGATTTGCATGGATTCAAAATCACGCCACAAGATGGAACACGTCGGTGGTTAATAACATGGCCTCAAAGGCCAACCAGTGCTCCAAGTGAGATTACATGCAAATTATTGAACTGACTTAAGGGTACTAAAAAACGCTTTTATCTCGTCGGAGGTTTTTTTACGTACTCTAAAACTTGTGCTCCAACAGCGTCCAAGCCCTTCATTTTGCTTCATTTGCTGTTATGGATCCCCTTTTCCTCACCACTTTTATGTATTTTTTCCTCTCGTATCGTTTCAAATAGCCTCGCAAGCCTCTCTTTCAATCCAACCTGCTCCTAAGACCTCCTATCCTTCATCTACTTGACCATTTCTCTATCCTTAAATCCCTCTTTCTCTCACTCCGAAATATATCCGTCGTAGCTCGATGTCCTCGATTTTCTTTCCTGCGTCTCTCCAGGGATGGGTCTTCCTGGAATTCGTCGGATTTTGGGCGTTAAAGTGGGGAAGCCCCGTCTATCTCTCTCTCTCTCTCTCTTTTGACCTCATCCCTACTCGTCCGCTTTTCTCATTGGCCCCGACGAAAATCCTATCCAAGACCTCACACTCTGTTCCCTCTCCCACACATTCTCCGTCTCTCGACCACCCCATGGAGGAACACAACCCCTTTCTCTATCTGTTTCTTTTTTATCTTCCTATCACTCTTCTCCTCCTATCGCGACATTGGCCACCTTTTGTTCGACGCTTCGTATTTTCCCGTCCCATCTCTTCCGCTTACCTTCCGCCCTCGTGCGACAATGGGCTCCGAGGAGGTAGGCGATCCAGAGAGAAGGATCGGAGGAAACTAGTCGGGTCCACAGTGCATCGGATACGCCGAGGGGGACGGCTCTTGCCATTGAGCCGGGATGGTTGCGTTGCGGGAAAGGAAAGCTAAGAGACCCTTTTAGAGTGGACGGAAAATTCTTCCTCTTCCTCCGTCCAGGACTCTCTGATGGACCTTGAGTGACAATCAAGGACTATAGAGTGTAGCAATAAAATATCATTGCCGAGGTGAAGTGATTCCATTACGTGATTTCTTAGATCCGACAGTACTTGGTATTGGTGCTACGGGATTTTCTGGGGCATGATATGGTTTGGATGGTGGCCAGAGAAATCGGGTTCTGTTCTGGCAGTGGCGGAGGCATTAAGGTATCTCACGTTCACTACATAATGGTGATGCGCCAAAAGCACTTAACTCTAGAAGGACTGTACCCGTCATTCTGACAGGTAAGCCCTACTAACTCAACCACTATGTCAATACTTTTTATTTAATCGTCTCAATTTTTTCCGACTTTTAAAAATAGTTGATGTTGTACAATACGTGAAAAAATAAATTGTTTCCACGAAATAAAAATATAATGAAATTTCTTTTTACCTATAAAAACCAAAACATGTCAAAATGATGGGTAGAGCATTTTGTAGTATTGGCGACCAGTCTTAGAGTTTTTTCTAATTATAGATCACAGATTGTCATCTCTTTGCATCATGAAAATGTGTGTGTTTGTTTATGGTATTTTGTTTTTTACGGCAGTATTCCATCCGTACATGTAGACGTCAACTCCGTTTATCCCACGGTGCTTTCCGTCAGGAACAGTCACCCACGATGTCACGATGTATCTCAGCTGTCGGCTTCCTCGCCTAATAACTTCTACCACTTACTAATTTCGTGGGAAGACTTGGCATTTTTTGATAAGGTCCTTAGCGTTGGTGAAATTATTATGTATGTTTTCGATGTAGGTCTTACTATTCTTAACACGATCCCTTGGGACAGTCTATCCTATCTAGCTTAAACATCCAATGTTGAAGGTATGACTTCGTGGAAGGTTATCATTGCAAAAAAACAATCTTTGTTATTCTGAAAATTTATTGATGTATGTACAACCAATTTGGCCGTTATGTCATCATTAGGCAGACCTATTATGAACTTGCATTTTTTAGTTTCAGATTTTTCATTTTTTTACTCGGTTACTCATATCCTAAGTGGCACTAAAGATCTTGTCCTTCGCTAATTATCCTGGTCTACGCATAATATTTTGTTTTCCGTCTGATGGGATATGGAAAGGCTGACCGCCGAGAAACCGCAATCAAAACTGAGCTTCACTAAATACTCTCCCATAATACACGTCACCATTTCACCTCCCAAAACCTTATCCCTTCAACTTTACATGGCTAGTGTCCTAACACCCCCCGCCACTCGCCCATGTGGTGGCTCGCTGGTTACTATGTAGATGTAAACTGACACATATTGTGGGGCTACACTACTAAAACTTTCACTTAGTCTTTCGCTCAGTCTTTTGCTCTGTCTTTCGCTCCGAAATCACCAGAGGCAAGCAGAACGTTGGTATACATCCGTAAATTTAAAAAAAGTCACGAGAGCAGTACCGCATGTCCGCTGCCTTTTCTGCCACTAGACGCACTAAAAATAGCAATGGTAACTTCCAGCGTCATCGTAAATAGACTGGCAGGGATCGAAGTTTGACAGATTAATTTGTCGCGCGTCTATGGTCACTGCCTTGTCCGCTGTCTTAGATGTACACCAAGCTCCAGCCCATCAGTCTTTTGCAAGGTTGTCAAACCTCATTCATTTCATGCAAAACGTCTAGCTTGCCGTCTTCTCGTAACGTTTTGATTGACAAATGTGATCACACAGTTGTTTGAAAGTCACAGTGGAAAAATCATTCGCCTGGACTAGGAATCGAACCCAGGTTCCTCCATTTCGCACCGAGTGGTCTAACCAATTAAGCTACCCAGGCGTCATCTTCCTCTGTGAATCTCACGGGGACTTTAAGGAGCAAGTAGTCCTCACATCAAGTGTGTGAGAGCGCAAAGCGCAACAGTCCACTCATTGGTTAGAGCATTCAGCGCGAAATCGATGGCTCTGAGTTCGATTCCCAGTCCAGACGAAAGATTTTTCCACTGTGAATTTGACACAATTGTGTGAAACTAGCGGGCAACTCCGTTAAAGTTACTGCGCGGCTAGTTCCGTGGTTTGAAAAATGATCATACAAGGCTGACGACATAAAGTTACGTGTAGACAGGGCTTTAGACGTCCATTGTGAACGAATACGGAAGTTAATCATCAGATAAGTATCCCTCCGCTCGATGTTACAGATCTAACTCTATCTAACACACGCGCACACTTATTTTTGTCCAGAATGCTAGGTTGTGTGTTTTGTCTACATAACCACCTCACCCTTCCCTTCCCCTCCCTCGCTCACGCCTCTCTGTCTCCTCGCGTTCAAAGTTCGCTCGTCTGTTCACTTCAGTTTTCTCACCTCGCAGCGCTAAGTGAGCGCTCACACACCGTTGCCCGACCACCGCCATCGACCTCTTTCCTGAACTCACCCAACCTCTCTGCCCCCCGCCCTTCCCATCTTCGTTTGTTCGTTCTTATCGGCAGAGAAGTATCATCAGTACAAGGTTCCGGCCCAAAGTTACCTCATGCATAGTTCACGCGGCTTTGTGCGCGTTCTCTCTCCCGTGCGTCATATCAACACGTCTCCTTCCATCCGGGACCTTTTCCCCATTACCGTCCCTGTCCTCTTTACCTCGGCACCAAGTGCCACTCTCCGGGCTTCATCGTCCGCTATCCATGCATGGCTATTCACTCCGACAAAACCTTTAGGCCAGTACTTCCCCCCAACCACTCATCTCTGGCTGCCTCGGGATATGTATAGTCTTCTTTTTCCATCTCCCGCTCTCGTAACTTCGCTCGCTCGCTCTGAAATTCGCTCACCAAAATGCTCGCATCCTTCCGTCCTTCCTTTTCCGAGCCCTTCGAGTTCGTCGAGAGTGGGAAGGCAGGTGTCGAATGGCACTTTCATCTCCCAATTCCAGCAACTTCATCTCTGGGGCTATTTCCTCCTCAGCGATTCGCGAACAATCCCTCATCCTCCTCCTCCCCTCCCACTTCTTTTCTATCAACTCGAGTGAGGTTTCGCACGGACGATGGAGTCTGGCAGAGGAAGTGCCCCTACACCGCGCCTCCACTTTCATTCCCTATTTGACCGCCCAAGAATGCCGTTGGATCCCTATTTACTCTCTCTGTAATTTCAAGCTCGGGACACGTTCCGGTTAAAGTAACAATGGGGTTCAATTACAAACTAGGTATCATTAATATGGGAATAAAATCTAATCTCACTACTCCTGCATTAATTGAACCCACTGCGCGCTTCATCCGGGATAGCCATGATCCGTCTATGAAAAGATTTGAATTCAAGTACTATATTTTGGCTTAACTAGCTGATGCGTTTGTAAATAATCACGGAACTAGCTGCGCAGTAACATCAACGTAGTCATCCGCTAGTGATTACAGAATTGTGTAAAGTTCGCAGTGCAAAAATAATTCGCCTAGACTCGGAATCTAACCCAGATCCCACAATTTAGCGCCGCGTGCTCGAACTAAGTTAGCTACCCAGGCGTCCTCTTCCATTGTGAATCTCATGGCGTGCATACTGATGCGTGCTGTACGTTCAATTATATCGGAAAATTTCGGTAGGGTATGATTCTACGATCATAATAATATCATATAAGTACTTTAGAAACTGCATAAAAGGAGGAGCAAACTTATTCTACAGTATTTGGGTCGCAACTGCCGTTTGAAAATGAAAAATTAACGGGAAGAATTACTGAGGGAGAACGAGAATGCAATGAATCAGGCAAATTATGAATGACGCCTAAGTGAAGAATTACGTGGAAATGAAACAGTGGAGAGTTGAGTGGAGTGATTAGATGCATCAAACCAATCTTTGGATTGATGTTAACTGGTAATGCACCACGCATCGCCCGGTAACCTAATGCTCATGAGGACACAACTGTGGCTTTAGGCATTGGTATTCAGTAAGACTATGACTCTGAACGACGTATACTTTTGGACAGAAAAAAGGCGGATGAAAAGTATAGATCCTTCGAGATTTGGTGCCGGGATCGGTTGCCAAATAACAAGTAGATGGATAAAATAATGGATGAGGAATGTAACATAATGGTGAAAAAAGAAAGGAGCACCAGGTGCCCCTTATTGAAGTCAAGATAAGACTGGATGGGTGGCACTCATTTAAAGACTTAACGGATTCGCATGAAATATAATCGAGCATAGTGAGCATTGACATAAAATGGAAGGGATGGTCCCCGGCCTCAGAAGAAAATCGTAGAGGCAGTTATAAGGATCTGATAGACAGGTATATAGAGAAGGAAAATAATCGAGATTTAAGAAAATTTACATAAAATAAGAATGAAGGGAGGGCTGGAGGAAACCAATGTTCAGGTTGAAAAGAAATCTGTCGACGACAGAGAAAGGCGGGGACCAGGATCTCCCACTCGTCGAATTCCGGAATGTCACGTCCACACGGAAGAAAATTATACCCTCCCCATAAAGAATCCTCCATTAATCTCCGTTTACAACCGCGTGAAAGTCCTTCTATAACTTTTTATCATTTTTGTTCTGGCCTGGAAACCTCTCCTGAGACATAAAACGCATAGTTTTAGTTAGGAAAAGTCTGCCTCATTCGTATCTTCGTCTTCTTCTTTTTTCGAAAAGAAAGTTACCCTCCCCTCCCCACTTAGATACCGCCATTACATTTTTCGATTTCGCCACCATCCATTTCGTAACTTCCATTCCGCTACCTCGGTAGGGTTTAGTTCGTCTCGGAGAGGTTATTGTTCGAAGGGGTCGTGAGGGGATGAAGAGCATTGGGAAAGGACCTGGGGAGAAAAATGTGCTCGAGAGATAGAAAAAAATCGATCTCTTATCGTCGTTCTCTGGAAGTTTGTCGAGTTGCACACGAGAATATCAACTGCGTCGGGGGAGGCTTTTTTCACGTGCTCATCATGTGATGGGAGCGTTTCGAGGAAGTCGCGGAGTTGTTCGGTGTTGAGGCAGGCCATTTGAGACTTTCAATCCTCAAATCCTCACTCCCTTGGGTGCGAAAACAGTCACTTTTATTTCCCCGCAACATTTCTCAATACTCCGAAATTTTCTCATTCTCAATCGAATACAGGGATGTTTTAAGCTTTTATCCGCGCTGTAAACAACTTCAGCACCGTCAAAAAGGCTCTGTTAAAAAAAGTTAGTGATTAAATTTTATCCCTCATATCGAGTGATTAGAACGTAAGAGATGATAATTTACAGTGAGTTTTTGATATTCCTTTCAGAAATTAAATTAATTTTCAGTTTTTAACAAATGAGCAATTCATGTGGTAATTAGATTCGATATAGGTCTCGCAGTTATTCGAACTCAGTGGAGGTGGGTCAAGTCCTCGTTTTCGAAGCGAAAGCCCGCGGTTTGGAATTGAATATGTGAATTTTTAAATCCCTGAAATCCACGAGATAAATTATCTCGAGCAGTTTCCTATTTTCGACTGTGAAGGTAATGGTGTTGTTGATGAAGATTAGGTGCTGTGACATAAGTACCCGGGGGACCTAATGAGCTATTGGGGCATTTACTATGTTCTTGCATATCTTTTTAAGATTATTCTCCCCGCCTGATGAAAACTATGAGTTAGCATCTTGTAATCTGTCTTGATACAGGCCTTGAAGTTATTCGGACTCGGTATATGAGGACTGGCGTCCTAGTATTAGATCTCAGAGGTGGTGGGTTCAGTATAATAATACAAGTGACTTTTACAATCATTTTTATACATGAGCGTTCTTCTTTTTTGTGGTTGTGGATTCAATAAAATCGGTGATAATGATGGGAGTGGGAGGAAAAAGAAGATGAAGGACTTACGTAGGTGAGAGCACTTGATAGTGTTATGCTCATCCTGTTTGAAATTACTTGACACCTCTATAAAAGCTGTACCAGCCATGTGGTAATCAGTTATGGTAAAGTATCACAAGAATTAATTTTTCTATTACATATATTTATATACTTTTTAAATCAAAACATGACACTGGTAAAAATCAATTTCGTCCGCCCACTTGTGCATTACCATCCATACGGTCAACATAGTCTTATTAGCTTTTATATCCTTCGTTGGGAGTCTTTGTGCTAAAGTCAATTCTGCTCAAATCAAGAACTCTTAGTTTGATTAACCATGCATATTCATGTTAACCAAAAATCGCGGTTGACTATTTTGATGGTCCACCCAATCGAAGGAAGAGCATGAACGACGAAACGACGAACGAAAAACAAAGATAAGTTCGTTCATCTCACGTGATTTGTTGAATATGGATTACTAAAGTTAGGTCAGTGAATCAATGGGAATCATGATGTGTGGTACAGAAAGCGTTTGACTTAATTTGTAAAAGTAAAATGAAGAGTTTGAATGAAGGAGGTGAATGTTGTATCTAGACTTGAGAGACAAGGAAGGTATCCTCACTTTGGATTCCACAATTTGAAATCCTAGAGGCTTTGTAAATGCCGTATTAAAGCCTTCCGATAAAAAATTAAATGAAAAGGCGCACTGCCTCAAGTGCATAAAATCGGGAGCAGCCTGAAACGAAAATTAGGATTGAGTGAAAAGAGATTCGAGACATCGCTTGTTTGAGTTCAGCAAATAAAGGGAGGTGATAGCTAAGACATAAGGAGGGAGTTAAATTAATGGGGGAAATCTTTAAGAAGATTGGAGCTAATGAGATAAAAAGTAATTAAGCGTCCTGAAGGTCGATAAAGTCAACATGGAAATGCGGAGAGGAGGAAAATCGATCTTACATCATTTATCCAATAGTTAAAGAGAATTACCAGATTTATTGCGTGATATTAAAAATTTTTGCAAGGACTACATCTTCGAACAACTTATAAGCCGAAAAGAGAGTTCCTTGTCTCAGCTATTATATTTTGATCTTATCATTCCCTTAAGCGTAGAGATTTTTAAGCATTACTTGACCATGATGTGCTCATGGAAACAACGCTTTTTGCTTTCAGTTGTACAGTGTTATGCCTATGCCGTAATACAAATTCAAGTTTAATGCAATTAAGATGCCTATTGTGACTCCATGTTTCAATTGCGGTTGTGCCCAAGATAGTTTGAGCGAAATAAACATTTCATCTAGGGAACAATGAATTTGGTCTCGTTTTAAAGAATAATTCCCCCTCCCCTCCAAAGATCATAAACACAATCCTGAACTTATTGAACTGCTTTCCGAGGTTGTGAAAAAGATACCAGCCCTTTTATCTGGGAAATGGTACATGTATGTACTCCAGAGAGACCTCACTTTAATAAATGTGTAATTTATAACTCCAATATCTTATCAAAAAACTTACAGGGTGTAGTTTGTACGTTTTCTCAGCTATTTTTGAAAATAATCATATTGTCACCGCAGTAATTTTCGATCAGGATAGTAAAAAACCTTCCGTTCAGAAAGACTTTTGAACGTACCGCGCGATAAAAATTAGTCAAGGTGAAGACTTGCATGGAAATTTTTAAAACTTACAATTTTACTGTTATATACCTAAGTATATTATTGCACCGTTTACAATGCAATATTTAATACATGCTTCCTACAGCTGCTGCCTTTGAGTCAGCACTTCTCCGTTGTCTTCTATTTCCTCATGAAAATTCTAATTTTTTGCATTTATTTGATATTTTTCTGACATTCCGGAGCCCTGTGGTTGTGATTGATTTTTATCTCAATTTGCTGAGGCTAAACTCACACTACCGTGATTTATGAGCATTTTATTTTCTTGCAAGTACTTCTTCAATTTTATTGAAATGTCTGCTTCATTTAACTGTATTCTTTTTGCCACTTTAATCTCTGTAGTTCGGCCTCTTCTTTGAGCGTAGTGGCTAAGGGAGGCACCTTCCCATAATTTTTTAAAGTAACCTTTTAACAGAAATTTATGAGAACAGCCAGGGATGTTTCGAAAAAATATGATTAAATGAATTTTGAATTAATCAATTCCTGCGCTGAGTACCTGATGAATGTAAAGTGCTTCATAATTTCCTCTGAAGTTTCGAGTTTTTATCATAATACGACCATTTCCGTTATAGCAAAAAGTATTTCCGAATATTAAGGTTCCACATGTCATGCGCGTATGGATATTTTTTAATTCAATCTACCTATTCATTTTCACTGCATCTCTAATGGATATTGAATAATAAACCTTTGAAATTATGGAGGTAATCACAAATCAAGCTATATATCATTAAGACCATTAATCAATGTCAATATTAATATTTTAATCATTTAAATTAAAATGAAAGTCTATGCGTAAATATATGTTGCATACATAGAAATTAGGAGAGAGAAATAGTGGTGTAAAATACGTGTCTGAGATTGCAGGCACAGTTAAAGAGAGGAAGCATGGGGGAAAAAAGTCAATGCTTGAAGCTTAGTAGTCTCTTTTGACTTGCGCAGTAATTTCCGTGGAGGGCGATGGGATACGGGCTCGAATGGGCACTAGCGAAGAAAATTCCGTTAAAACGTGCTGTGAGGCACTCCTTTAACTGTCCTCATAAGGTCGTGCAAACGGAAAATCTGCGTTGTTTATTTTCTCCGAGTCTCGATTTGATTATGACGTCGCAGTCTAACAACCGACGGGGAGAGCGGGTTGGGGAGGGGGTCGAAGGGAAAGAGGGTGGGGTAATTGGTGAGGGTTCTCGGGGAAGGGGGGGGGAGGGTTGAAGGGGAGCCAGATGAAAGGAAAAACGAGAACTGCTGGACGAAGGACGACGAAAAATTACCGTGAACCTTTGAGCCAATATTTCGCCGGCAATTTTCCTCTCGTATTTCGCATCAAAATTATGCCACTACTGAGAGACTTGGCCGAATTTTTCCTCTTTTTTATCACGAAGTAAATTTCTGTTACAGTTTTTTTGCCAGGGAACATGCTCACTTCAGTATTACATGCTTCGAAATCATTTACCTTTTTATGTATACTCGCCATGCGATTTTTTTGCAGAGAATTGAGCTATATATGAGTCCACTTTTTAGCAGTCCAGCCTCGCAATATTGAGGAACGTGAGCAATATTACTTCCTTCAAGTGTTGGAAATGTGAATCGGGCTAGAGATTCTGGGAGTTATTTTGCCAATATTATTCATAAGAAGTAGTTCTGAACCTTTTTTTTCACATTTTCCCCTTTTTATCACAATTCTGAATATCATTC
Organism: Ceriagrion tenellum; assembly: GCA_963169105.1. Classification (NCBI taxonomy): domain Eukaryota; kingdom Metazoa; phylum Arthropoda; class Insecta; order Odonata; family Coenagrionidae; genus Ceriagrion; species Ceriagrion tenellum. The sequence goes on along the minus strand of OY720632.1, from coordinate 91,552,856 downwards.
CCTCTTCCCTAGATGGTCAAACTCAACAGATGTTCTTCAAATTCCATGCGCACGGTTACGAATCAGCTCCAACTTGCGTCATTTTACTAACTTTATTGAACGCCGAAGAATAAATTTAAACAAACTACAATTTTTACAGATTTTACATAATCTCCAGAAAAGCACTGTTTAATGGTAGATAGTTCCAATTTCTCCTAATAACACCAGATTATCACCATAGGTGAGGTAATCCCCCAATGTTTTTTAGATAATCGTGGCCTGAAGAAATGTTATACAGTTGGTACTAATAATTTAGACTTGCACAGCCTATTCCGCTAAGGTGCCATGAAGCTGTGTAAGCATATTTATTATGGCTATATTTATAGTATTATAAACTTTGGGAAAAATATTTTTACACGCAACGTTTTTTTTACCTTTCTAGGGATTATACTCGATTTTACATCGTTTCCACCGGGAATGCGGATTATTATTAATTTTAATAAATAAAAAAATATATATAAAGCGTAGTCATGTTACAGAAGTAAATGCATGCGAATATTTCATAAGTTTTCGATGGAAAAAATCGTAAAATTGCAAAATCAGTGAGTTTCCGCTCTTGTTAATTTCACTCCTAAAATTTCCCCCTTGATCGTTATCATGATCTCAAAAAGAGAACCTTATTGTATTTCCTAGGCTTTGATAATACTTGACTAACTTGACTTGCCACCTAAATAATGACATTAGTTTCGTAGAAACTTAGTGTTTGAAAATATATTTTATGGAAATATAACACTTCTTTTATATCATATCTTTACTAATTTCCACAAGATATCCCCTGATTCATTCAACTTTACCCCTTGATCATATTTAATCCTGGAAGCAAGGGTTTAGCGTTGATGAAATTGCTTGGCAGTATGATGAAAAGTGCGCGAGTCATCTTTGGTTCGATTTGCCCTTGCAGTCGTCACTGTACGTGTCGATTAGACTGGATTTATACAGTTAGAGTTGGCTATGATAAAAACTGTAGCGTGGCGAGTTCAGTCCGCCGCCTTCGTTGACTCCGATTTTACTCCGGTGCTTATGGGCTGCACACTAATTTTGCAATTTACAATGTAATCCATTGATAAATTACTAAAAATGCAGCATGCATTTAAATCTATAAAATGGATCTCTGTACATATACATTTTATTTATTTAAATTAATAATAATTCATATTCCCGTTGAAAATGATGATAGATTCGAGTAGAATCCATAGTACTAAGTAAATAATGAAGGTTTTTGAGAGTTTCTTGCCTTAAATTTCATATAGATGGTGGATATTTTAGCTTTATATCCGTTAATTCGTTCATTCCGTCGTGCTATCTAAAGGGAAGTAATGAAAGGTCAGGGATACACAATATGGTTGACATTTCGGTTGCCAGGCTAAATTTTGATAACGTAATGCCATCTCCATCTACCTCAATGGACTGGAAGCTTCTGTAATGAGCTTAAGGTATATCAGAGATGGGTTGGCTTTGAAAGTTGTGAAGTTTCACTTACTTAACCGAAATTAAACGAGACATGACCTTCAAGGTGCCAGGATTTGACAATATTTCCGCTTCTGATATTATTCTCCAATTATGGAGCTTTAATAAATGCATTTCAAAGTCGAAGTTGACCTTTAGGATTTCCGTAATTTAATCTCATTTATTTTCCGTGAGTCGCGAGTCATTGCGATCCAATTAAAGTCTCGAGGAGGTAAGACGGATGGATTGAGCTCCCTCTGAGCATCCGAAATGATTAAAAGTACGGAGCTTGAGGAAGGTGGATGGCTTGCTTTTAGTAAAATTTCCGTACTTGTGGCACAAAATGAGGCGGGATTCGGAGAAAAGAGGCGGAAGATGGACGTCTTTATTGAACGGGGCTAGAATGGAAGTATTTAGTGAAAAAAAATATATATAGGCGCATGAGGTACAAACAATGAAATGAAATATATTGACGAGTAAAAGAAGTTTTGAAAGTTATAAAAATGTAGGACTGAGTTAAACATCTTTACCGTCGATGAGCGGAAATGAGGAGAATTTGTAATGTTGATAAATAGACGGTTCTACGTCTGCATACAGCGAGCCGCCGCCTGGGCATGCGGCAGTGGGTATTAGGACTCCAGCCGTGCAAAGATGTCAGGAATAAGGTTTTTAGAGGTGAAATGGTAACTTGCATTATGGGAGTGTATTTTTTGGAGCTTATTTTTTATCGTGGTTGCTTATTGTGCGCGGAAAAAACGAGAAGTGCTCGGCAATGTACCTCTCTTATTTTATGAATTCCGTCAGACATAGTATTGTTGCGATGCGTCATGGTAATATACTCTGTGTTTCTCTGAAACTCGTCATAAAAAGGTTAGCGAGAACGAACATGTAGATGGAATAGTGGTTCACGACACACAAAGAGAGATGAGGAATAAAGGAGGCACATAAGAACGATCAAGAACTGAAGAAAGGGCTAGAATTACACGGGCAAAGAAAGTACGTACCTCGCGAATATAGTGAGAGGATGACTGAAGATGAAGTGAAGAAGATTCTTAATGTGGAACGACGGTGATGTTAAAAGCGGGGAATTTGTGGAAATGAGGAGTTGTGCACATGAGCGAGGGAGTGCTAGACAAGACTTTACACATCGCAAAACTACCCGTGATGATGATGTTTTGTGAAACGGAAAAACATAAATACGCATTAGTTGGGTATATGTTTTTTCATTGGAAGATCTGTAAACTACAAATAGGTGCAGATGGCCCTGAGAATCCTATCCGGCTGTAATATAAGGGACTAGAAATTAAAATGCAGTTGGGTATTTTAGGGGTGTGAGAGAAACTTGTGGAGTACAGCCCAGGGAAATAGTCGCCGCAGTGGGTGTATTGTTCATGAGCTTAGACTGTAATAAACTCAACAGTTAATGCAGAGTCAATTCTCTTAACTATACTGGACAATATTGTGGCTGAATTGTTCAGGATATTTTGTTCTGAAAGCATATCGTAGAGACTAAACTGCGGAGAGCGATGAACTGAAAATTTACTGTATCACAATGGATTGGATTATGGGGAGGTGACCAACAGCTAAGGTCATTTGCGTTATAGGGGACAGGTAAGGGAGGAAGGGTGGATAGAAGCCCGGCGTCGGCATTAGCCTGCTCTTAACGAAAGATGCCAAGTGGACCACGGTCTCATCCGACGGACGGAGTGCAGTACTTGAAGTGCCATCCACAAGTGCAGGAACTGTTCTGTGGTTAAATATATACTGAAACTGTGCTGAATTACATTGCTGAAAGTGTACTGTTGCAATCAATGTACTGCAAAAATATTGTGTAATGTGGTATGCTTTACTAAGTTTCAATTTAAGTAGAGTCTGGAGAATACTTTAAGTCCAGTAACAGCGCAATTGGAGAACAGATCCACCTTAGTTACACCACAATTTTTTCTAGGAGAGATTATGTTACTCAGAGTAGTTTAGGCGTTGCAAAATAAATGTTAAAGGTCTAAATTTTTGCAAGAAAAAATTTGGTATTTGACTTCAGCTATTTTCTAAGATATTTCATGATCGGAAAACGTCCGAAGAGGATAGGAGGGAAGGGTGAATAACCGACGGAACAGAAGAGAGCGGGAAAGCAGATGCTGTGTGGAAGTAGTTGGCGCCGCCATTCGGAAAGGAAGAGAAATTATCGGAGATTAAAACGATGCGTGCCTGGGAAGTTGAGGGAGAATGCGGGAATTTTGGGGAGTGGGAGGAGCGAAATGAGAAGTGATGGTTTATTGGCTGGACTTTGATCGATGGATCTCTCTCTCTTACTCTCTCGCGTATTCTCTTCCCCAAGTTCCAATCAACTCACACCATTCTCTCGGTTATCTTTATGCGTCCTTTCCTGGATCTTTTCCTGAATGAACTTCCCCATAACCTCTTCCACTTTGGACGCCAGGCTTTAGTCAACCCCGTGAGCGTTTTAAATGACTTTTTTGTACAGTGTCTGTTGCTTTTATTGCTCGCGGTGGAGTCACCATCTTCCGTTACTCAGGCTTACGAAAGGGAACTGATTAAGATACTACCTCGTGAAAGATAGCTTCATGTCATTGATATACAAATAGAATATATCTAACTTGCTCAAAGCATTGGCATCTTTAAGTTATTTTAGATAATACTTCATGAAACTGCGGATTGATCAAGATCGTAGCTACTAACACCTTATTTTATGATTTATTTGAGCCATGGAATGAATTATTACACGTTTTTAAATTATGCTTTCATATTTCATTCCTCATGTTTCAAAACTATGTGAAATTCAGTGTTAATTTTTCGATAGAGATGTTTTTTCTGTCAAAATTAATTATTCAATAGAAATTATGTTTTGCAGAACTTGTTACTATTTTAGTCTTAAAAAGTAAAATAGAGTCTTAAAAAGAGCCTTAAAAAATGAATAAAAATACAAGTTTCTCGTTATGCATCGATTTTTATGTATATGTTATAATCTGTCTGAAATTTCATTTCAAATGCCTCGTTATTTGTGTCAGATACATCAATGAAATCTTTATTTTTAACTTAGTGCGTCCTTACAGGGACGGTTATTTCTCTCCCCTTGATTTTTCTTTACTAAATGCAATTAGCGTCAGTGCTCATACAATTTTTCAATTTACTAACCCTTCGCAGTGCTGCTCTCTGGGCGCTATCGCGCCTATTCGCATATTCCGCGCCAATTTATCTCAGATTCATATTTATCTTTGAGCTGTCTAGTGAAAAAAAACAATAAAGAGGCCTCTAAAAAAATCCCTTCTCCTGTCAGCTTCAATCTAATCAACTTCTAGCTTCCCGGCTTAACTCAATAAATCCATATCCGGGATCTCACACAACCATAATTTATTTCTATCACCTCAAAACCCCGCCCATCCAAGTACGCTCTTCCCAGTCATCTGCTCTACCTATATCCCCCCCTCTCTCTCCATCCGGTTTCATATCTTGTCAGAACGCTGTTAAGTCTTTCGTTTTCCATCATCGTTTTTTGCTACACATTACACGATACATGTTGTGATAGATTTTTTTGCCATGTCATTATTGTCAGGTTCTGAATTTCCCCTGGGATCTCATTAAAGAGTATATGGAATGTTTAGATGCGTGCTACTTTTCATTTCCAAGGATATACCTTCAGTGTAGTCGATGACATCCGAGCTTTGTTAGCCCGTGCGTAGGCAGGGACGAGCTCTAGGGTTCTGGTTATTGATCAATTCATCGCCGATATTCGACTCTTACCACTCAAAGCATGGTAAAGAGTTAACGAAATACGGCTAGAGATGAGAAAATATTTCTTGGTTATCTTATGTCTCCTGCACCATCTACGCCCGATCTTAAAATCCTTTTCACTTTCGAGTGGACTGGCATTTCATTCAGAATTATAGGGCCGATAACTGCTCACTTGAGCTGTAACAATAATTGCACTCACCACAATCTATATTTACTGTTCTTTTCCGCGCAATAATTTACATTGAAGTGACTCTAATGGACTTCTTGCGTTATCTCTTAAAGCGGTGTTCACTTCTCGAATTTGATATGATAAGCGTTACCGCAATCGTATAATGACTTGGCCCTTATATTCAGTTCTTTGAAGCAGGCCAAGCAAGTTTGAATAAACGCCAAATGCATTAAATTGACAATAGGCTTTCCCAGCCCATCATCATGAATAAATATGTGAAAACATTCGTGTGGAGAGCAGCAATCTTTGGATCAGAAGCATGGACCATTGGAAAAGCTCACCAGAAAACACTAGAAGCCTTTAAAACCTGGGTATGACGGAGGATGCTGAAGATAAAATAGACTGACAAATAAGAAATAAGAAAGTGTACAGAGGAGTAGAAGAGGAGAGGACCATATGGGATACTATGCAGAAAAGAAGAACAAGATGGATTGGACACACCCTGAGACACAATGGGTTTGTGAAGATCTAAATTGAAGGCAAAATAGAGGGAAAGGTCTCCAGAGGAAGACCCAGTAATAAGGTCATGGATCAAATAAAGAGAAAAGTAGATAGGAAGAGATAGCAGGAGGTAAATTATTAACCAAAAAAATTAATAAAATACTAAGAAAATCAGCGCGCTTCGTTAAAAACTACTACGAGTGAACATAAAGTGTTTCATACTTTTAGAGGGATTAAGGTGGGAGCCCCCAGAGATTTGGAAGCGACACGCTAGGCTTAGCTTGATTGAGAAATTTAGAACTGATATTCTTCAGAGCGACACAGGGTTAATATTATCATGACTTCTCACTACATCTCTAGGTCTGACAGATACGATAAAATAAGATGGATAAATTTCCGAACAGATAGGTACAATAACTAGTTCTTTCCGCGCACAAAAAGCGACCGCAGTAAAAATTGAGCTTCACTAAATACACTCCTATAATACATGTCACCATTTCATCTCCCAAAAACTTGCATCTTTACTCGGATGGTGACCTAACGCTCCTGCCACACGCCCTTTCAGCGGCTCGCAGGGTATTATGTAGATGTAAGGGAACTAGAATTAGATAGGGAAGGGTGGAGGGCTGCAGGGAATCTTAGGATTGAACGACCAATGATGATGACAGCTATTGTGATTCATGGGTGACTAGTTCATTTATTGGTTGGCCCAAAATATTTAGATGCTCAATTTGTTAATCCATGAGCAAAATTTTAGAGGTTTTAGTTGAATATCGATGTCAAAATAAAACAGCATAATACTTATGTACACTGATTGTATATAATTTTCCTTTCTCTTTAGCGAACAATGGTATCCTTAATTTAATAATTTGCATCTCATCATTCTAGGAGATTTTTAGTGAATGTAAATCTTTTGATGTTTCGTTTTCTTCTTCCAGTGATTTCTGCCAGAGGAATTTTTTGCAAACCTCTATTTCCATCTTTCTTATATTTTATTCAGAAGTATGCGTCGTGGTTTTCTTAGATTGTGAGATGAGTGATTTGATTATCAGTGCATTTAAAAGTCATGGGAATCTAGGACTTAATCTCAGAAATCTCATTTCAGATGTAATATTGGTAGTAAAAATTGTGTTGACGATAAAGTTCTAGTTTATATGAATTAGAGGGGCATCTATATTGAATTAAATAATTGAGATACTACATGCGAATTCATAATTTGTACAAATAGGCATTGTGTGTAGAGGAAACCTATTGCCTCTGAAAGTCTTTTAAAAGAAAGTGTATTTTATTCGGTTTTAACGCTAAAAATTCACAGCAGTTCTGTATCGGATATTTCTAAATCAAATTCTGCACCAGAGTTCCAAAGTTTTACATCTTAAGCACGTGGAAACATTTTTGTATGATTCTGTTTCATGCATTTTTCATACATTTTCGGTTTAATTAAACCTTATTTTCTCTCAAAACAAAAAATACTGTAGGAATTTTATAAAATGTTTATGTTTCCGTAAAATTGAGATATAAACGCTCTCTAGTGTTATAGAAACAGTTGCTCAGGTAATACATGATCGCATCAACAATCATCCGTGATATTTTCACTTCTTTGTCTCATTTTTCATTTATTCAGCAGGACTTGTCTTCGAAATTCTTCCTTGTCAGAAACTCGAAATTCTTGGTAGTGGTTTCGAGAGTCGTAATCCCCGTTCCTAATATGACTACCGTAGGTTTCTCACCGCTTTTTTGCCTGCCTTTCTGCCATTCGTTCATCTACCATGCTTAATGCTTTCATTGCTACCCTTTGTGTCGTTATGTACCCCAACTAACTTTGCGATTATTTTTTTTCGTTGTGAATTTTTAGCAGTAGATTGAAGCAAAGGTTTATAATTTTTCTCCTGAAAGGAGTAAGTGAGTCAGTAGGGCAGTCATGGGTGACCAAGATTAAATGTTTGCCGGGTATTTTTATAGGTATTCAACTCATTGTTCTTATTTTAGTGAGCAGCTTCAGTACTGCCTGGCTGGGTCAATCAATCCCTATCACGTCTACATCTACCTTTACCCCGCAAGTCAAAACAGGGGTGTTTTGCAGGGGGTAACTTATCACCAACATGAACTACAGTGAAGAAATTTAATTTCACCCAACAAGCACCACGCTATCGGTATTTTACAAATGCTACAGACACTACTAAAATAATCTCTAATGTAACTATTTAAACGTGACACAAGATTCACGTGAGAAACATGCAAAACATGGTCCTAGCACCACTGGGCAGATTTAGAAAAATGTATTTGGTAGCATATGAATAAATCAGCTGCACTATCTGTCAACTAATCTACTAATTTATGGAATTCACCGAAATTTAAGGATAGACGTGACTACGCCGACTTCTCACAGCAGCTTGATAAAATGTTTGAATCCCCTGAAATGGGGTGTGTAAATTCACAAATCATTGATTCCTCACTCCGTTGAAAGCTGCATGGGCGCTCCACTTTGCCGATGTGTCATAATCTGATATGTAGCTAGGGGTTGAGTGAAGGTTTGGTCTCAAAATTATCGAGACTCGCCCCCTGAATTAAAAAGAAACCAATCAATCCATTTATCTATATCCGTCTCCTGCTCTTTTCTCACCGCTGATTCCTTCACCGGCTCCCGATCTAAATACGTAGCATGAGTCACCGTCAAGACCAAGTCTGTTTTCTTCGTTCCGTCGCATCCTTCCCAATTTTTTCCCCCGTGCCAGTTTAGTTTCCACGGTCGACTCGCTCTTACGAAACGTGGGCGTTCGTTTTGGTGCGTCACCCGCCATCCATTGGGCCATTTCCGCGACATTCGCACGGGAGCCGGCAAATCGCCAAGGCCCAATCCATCTCACGAGTCGTACTTCCTGGTAAGTTTTTAAAGCCGAGGAGCCCTGATGTCTTCCGTGATGTGATTACTATTGCTTCAACGATCTTTGGAATCAATTACCGCGGAAATACGTACGGACTCAACGAGCGACCCAGTGACTACATCCGGGATGGTATTATTTTATCCCGCTGATCCTCCATTTGAAGTGAATCATCAGCTTTCTGACCTCGAGGAATTTTTTAGTATCTTGGGTAGTGAGGGAAAGCTTATAATGGTGAATAGGAGGATGAGTGGGTGATTAGAAGAAGTAACGAGGGACAAAGGGGTACGAATTTCTGTCCACGTTTATGTCACATTTTAAGGCTTATAGAAGGTGGTGCCCTACGAATTTAAACAGTAACATAATTTTTTTTCAAAAAACTAAAAGAATCCTATCAATGTGCCGTAAAAATGAATTTTACAAGTATAAGTCAGAAAACCACAGATAAAGAGGTTGGGGTGAGGAAGAATCCCAACGGAAATATCGCTAAAATTCTCACACAATGATCGTTGAAGGTCGTTTGAGTGATTTTGGTTTAAATATTGATTTGAGTGAAAATTTTCTGTCGCGAGCTCTTTGGTAATATATACCTATAGGTAAAGAGAAAAAATGCATGTCACCAATTTGTTTTATTGGCCATTGAATGATATTTTACTTTGAAGTCTCATGGAACTTAGCATGTTTTTAGAAATAACTCCATGAAATGTGTACATACTTTCTTCTAATCGCAAAAATATACCTTTCTCAATATTAAAATGGTTCCTATAAAGTATCAAGGTAGCATGCTGAATAAGAATCACCTTTTTATTTTCGATTTTTGCTTAAATTTCGAATTACATGTCGTAAACCCTACATGTCGTAAACCCAAGTCGCGACAATGCTTTAGTTGAAAATGTTTTTAATATAATTCTTGCATCATTTATATTAAAACACGTGTGGTAATTTCTAACAAATAAATGATTAAATTTTAGTGAAGTGTGGTCCAAGATTTTTTTTCGACTTACTTGAAAAGTTATTAAAATGAGCACTCAGCGACTCACAATTCGCGCTCCAACCACCTTAAGAAGGTTCCACCGCCACTATGTGAATCAAAACTAATACTGAAATAAAACTTGTGTGTAAATTGGTTTCAAAATATCTGATCACGCTGATGATATGCATTATCTATTGAAAAAAATTGAGTCATGAGTTATGTAGGTCACTTCCTGAATCTTTTGAGATGAAAATTTTTATTCCCATAGACTCCCGACCCCAGTGCCATTTATTGTTGTGTAGTATAGTTTTGTGGTAGGTATCTCGTATCAGGAACAGGTTACCGTGAAAATGACATTCATGCTAGATGGAAACGTATTCTGTTTTCCCGTGTTTCTTCCACTGTCGCCTTTGACTCAGTGTTATTTCATATTGTATTTCCTAGAAAAATAGTATGGTACTGTTTCGTTTTGTGGTTTATTTCAATTAGAGCAATCTTTTTTTTCTACGAACATCCAAAGTATGAATAAAATTACGTTTATGTCCTTCTGCAGCAGAATGTCCGTAATGTAAACCATTATTAAAGGTGCCCCGGAAGCTGAAAGTCAATACTGCGGTTTCCTGTTATATTAAAATTTGTCATGTTAACATTTTGTATAAAATGACGAATATAGATCCGAAATCTCAAAATTTAAGCAAAAACGAGTTGAGTTTGAAAATTGAATGCATGAGTTGAAAAAATTTATCGTTTCCATCATCCGATAATAAAAATTTCAAGCTTACACTATGAGTGCAAAAAACTTAAAGTGCAAACAGGAAAACTCCGAATCCGATGCTTTTCTTGTATAAATAAATGCTAGTTTAAATAAATAACATGAGGATTCTTTTGTTTTTTTTTTCTAAATAGCCTATTAATCTTTCTCAGACCCAAGGATCATGCACACCAAATTTTGTTTGAATCCGTTGTGGAATTGGGAATTAAGAATTTAAATAAACGGAATTGAATGTTTTGGGATATAAAGGTGATATAAAGGTCTTCTTGAGGGGGGAGAAGAACTTTTTTATATTATAAATAAATTCCTCTTCGCGCATTTTTAGAGGATACATAACTCTTGGTGCTTTATGCCAACACGTTCTGCTTTTTTAGATTGCTAAATCCATTAGATGTAAAGGTTAAACAATAGACAATTTAAGTTCAACAACGTATCACGTTACCTATTTTTGTTAGTCCTATGAGCTGTGAATCACCAATTAGCAACCTTCATCATGTTTTAAATACATTACGTGTTTATTTTTGTGGCGCACACGCATGAAATGCTGGTTTTTACCTTGATTAAGGTCTGAGTAACATCCTTTTCTCTTGATTGAAAATAGTTTTTCGCATCCGCCCGCTTTTATTCTGTACATAGGTGCTCAATCTGAGCGTAAAGGAAAAATGTTAACCGGTTCCTAAGCTTGTCAAATCTAAGGACCATTCATCTCAATATACCGTTTCCTCCTCTAAACTTTCTTTTACTTCTTTACGAACTTTCCCATTCAAGGGACGTTTCCTGCCTCTAATGACGTGGGGCCAATTTCGCTGGGCCATGAAATAAGGATGTCGTTAGTTCCACATCCGAGAGCCATGATAATTTTTCTGTAAACCTCTCCCTTTCAAATATCCTTATTTTTTCATGTCTTATTCATCTGCGAGGAATTTTGCTCCCGACACACTCTTTTTCCCTTCTTCTTCGTCGTTATTACACTCGCAATACATTCCATACCTGCCGCTGATTTCTGTCCTGAGTTGACTCTTTAGCTACTCAAATTTTATGCAAATGCTTCAAATATTTTACTCAACGCGGTTATGATTAATTAATTCTTATCATTGAATACTCATTGAATTAAATATTTTACCTCGGAAGCTCCTCTTCCCTAAATGCTACGTAAAATCGGTTCCTTAGAGTATCTTTTCGCTGATTCATGTTCAGACCCCCTCACTCCTTTATTTTTACATTTCCTTGATTATTTTACTCCCAAAAGATTTCATAATTATATCTTATGTTCTACTTTAAGTGAAATTTTTCATTTCAGTTTCTACTGTTTAACTCTTCATTATATGATGTCTTTTTCACGCGTCGTTAATTTTTTACATCTGCGTATCCGGTTAGGAATGAGTGGTTATTTTGACCCTATACTGGGAAATTCCATGTAAAATAGGGCATGAAAAGGGAAATATACATTTATTAAGATAAAGTGATAGCTAGTAATAATCATCTGTCTAACATTTAAGCACATTTATCTCTACTCCTGCCATCTTATGTTAAATTATATTAAATATGTAAATCATTTGTAAAACGTAGTGTTTAAGTGATAAACTGAGGTTACGTCAATTACCCATGGCTGTTATGTCAGTTGCTATTCATTTACAGTACTGCTAAGGTTTTAAAGTGGCCGGTGTTGTTTCTGTTCTTTAGTAATTACGATGCCTATCTCTCTCTCTGCTCTCGTATGCTACATATGTTTAATATACGTATCTCAGAATAGGCTATTACGTCGCTGATACATTCAGAGACATTTTACTTTGTTAATAATGGTCACATTTGGATGTAATTTTTATGTTACGTCAGTTTCCGTCGTACCTCAACAGTGTACTTAGAACGGGCATTGTTCAAAATGATCCAGATCAATTCAAAATATTACTTGAACTATTTTCAGCTCCAAAATGCATTTAAGTAACTCCAGTACTTGTATGGAAAAGTGAAACAAAAGTTAGATTTGAGAAAATGTGCATAAATGTTAAGTCAGTCACTATGGAAGCCCTACATTCATTTAGCATTTTTACTTCTCTATTGTGGAAATTTCACGTTAAATTCTGCATTTCAAACCTCTTCATATTCGAAAGGTTTTGCATATAGTTGCAATTCCTGTTTATATTTCAAAATCTTTATGAGTCACTAATTATTATCCATGAGTGCTAAAATTTGTTGACTATATTTACGCTACAGTACATGCCGTTCTTATTATGTTTTTTTTACTATGAAGCGTGTACGCCTGTAATTTGAAGTCTAGATAATTCCTCAGAAAATTACCGTTGAATTATGAAAATTCAGCGTAATCAGTCGCCAAAAAGCACGCGTGAAAATATATGCTATATATTAGGGCAAGAAAAAATTAATAGTCATGGACATTAAACTATTTTAACAAAATACATCTACATCTACATACTAACCTGCGGGCTGCCACCAGGGAATATGGCAGGGGGTGTTAGAATACCAGCCGTGTAAAGATGTATGAGATAAGGTTTCAGGAGGTGAAATGGTGACGTGTATTATGGGAGTGTACCTAGTAGAGTTCAGTTTTTATTGTGGCCGCTTATTGTGCGCGGAAAGAACAAGTTTTTGTGTCTTGTGTCGTACAGATACACACCAGTTTTAAATGTATCAAGCAAGACAAGTCTAGCATGTGGCCTCCGAGTCTCTAGGGGCTCCCACCATAATCCCTCTAAAAGTTGTGAAACACTATATGTTCACTCGTAGCAGTTTTTAAAGAAGCGTGCAGCTTTTCTTTGTATTTTATTAATATATTTAGTTAAATCTTTATGGTTAGGGTCCCAAATGGTCGCCGCGTATTCGAGTTGTAGCCTAACCAGAGCGAAGTTGCATCTATTGTTTTTCATCCGAGGACCTTCCTATTATACGCTTAACAAAACCAAGTTTCTTTGATGCTGTGCCGAATATGTGTTGGTTCCGCACGATATATCAGAATTTAAGGAAATTCTAAGATATTTATTCAACTTACAGTCAACATAAACTGTATATATTGTTCGAATATATAAAGATAAATGATTGAGTAGAAGTAAATTAATACATATTAACACATTGCCATTCAACATTTTGTAGATGTTAGTTATCATTTTTCATGAGTATTTAAACTATATTTTGCGTCTCTAAACGAATTGAAACCGTAATTATCGTAAATGACAACGTTCTTACACATTGATGTCATTTAAAGACTTATTTCCGGCTACGTAACTTTTCCCTATCGTAATTCTTTCAACACTCTGCTTTGACGTCCCACCTTTTCCTCTATATAATGGCTTTCCTCCTGACGGACTGATGAAATACAGGAACTTCTTTTCCCAGAATTCAAGGTAAGACATAAAAATTAGCAACTGATGTCATAACACAACTCTCGCTGACTAACACGAGGGAATTTTCTGTCAGTCAACGTCGGCTGGCGAAGGTCGAGTGGAAATTAGAATCCCAGGCTGACTGCTAATAATTGTGAACTTAGTCACTTGGCTTACTGTAGTTAAGAATCCACTTATTTGACTGTGATCCTTCCTGTTCACGTCGATCAAAAATCAACTGCTAGCCTCATTGCGTATCTATAAGACCGCGAAATAAAATCCTCTTATCTCAAGATCTTCCCTAAATAACTCAGATAGAATTTATTGGATTCCACCATCACGAACCTCTTGATTTTCACGCATTTTAAACAGTTTTGTACTTTTTAAGTGAATGTTTGCGTGGAATAATTTTTAAGTACAAATTTGAATCTATTTAATTCGCGTTAGGTATGCATAAGACGGTCTTGTAGGAAAAAGCAGACCTTCTAAGATGCATTATAATATAACATCAAAACAGAAAAAGTGGAAACGTAATATTTTCACACCAAGACGTTGACGAGTGCCACGGAATCAATTAGTGGACTAAAATCGAAATATTTGGATCGATTTTGCTGATGCTCCGGAAAATCAGGGAAAGCTCTATTGAATATCGCTACACATCTTATCGCTCGATCTATTACAAATTTTGTAGATCATTTATCTTCAATGATTTCACTTAGGAAAATTACCAATGAGAACAGGAGTGTATATGTACTATCCATCCCTTTGATTCTCTGGTTGATTGTAAGCCTCTATTTACCTTTTTCTTTAAATATGTTTCTTGTGCCATCTTTGGGTTTTGTTTTTTCTTCTTACGCATTGTGAATTTCTATGTCTCATACCTTTCTCCTAAACTAAGTATCACACATTTCTTCGCGAATCAGTAAATCATTGCTTGCAGTCTTCTCTACTCACGCTGTCTTTCAACAGATTTGAGATAAATTATGTTGTTTTGCCCTTTAATTTTTCTTATGTAGCCTCATTTTCTCTTTCCATGGCCATTATGTTTCTCTGCGTATCGGAGTATTTCATCGCTTTTTGCTATTGTTGATGTTGCCATATGAATTATTTACTTTTCTTTGTTGTCACATTTATACTTTTATGCTAAGAGATTTGAGCTCTACCTATGCTTCTCCCATGTAATTCCATAATCTTTGTAAACGCAGAAAATATTTATTAGGGACCTTTCCCTTTGATATTTCTCAGGAGAAAATCCATTTTTACCTTACATAAATGTTTAAGGTCAGGTCAGAAACTACTTAGAAGACATCTCGTATAAATGACTGTTCTTAACTTTATCCAATTACTAGAACAAAAATTTATCAAAAGTCATTCTTAGTTGCTGCCTTCAAATTATAGAATTCTCTACCCGATAACTAAAAACATAAGAGTTCCATTTATACATTTAAAAATATGTTATTCATGACTCTACTCAATACAGAACAAAATATAACTTAATTTACTTAATGAATTATAGCCTGCTAATTGTAATACTTTTTTCATATCCATCTTCTTTTAGTTTTGTATCTAATCATTGTATCTATGTCTTCGTTTTTCGTGCATTGCATTCATATCTTTTTGTCCATAAAATCATATGTTTTATCCCAACCATCTAATCGCATTCTCATTTCTTCGATGAGCCAATTTTAAAATGTCATTTATTTTTTATTGTACTTTTTGTTGTCAAACTTAGCTGAACTCCATTAATTAACCGCATAAATGATGTCAAATCTGTTTTGTATTTTTTGCTGAGAATATATTTCTTTTTTTGTATTAGTATTTTACTCCAAGGGTGATTTCAGAGCATAATAGATATATATTAAGTTCTAATCTTTCTTTTCCTCACTTTATATCGTAAAGACTCCTACTTTCCTTCGGATCTCAGAAAATCATGTCTTCTTCCCTCGGTCTTGCGCATCGTATTTTGCTTGCCTTTCACTCCCGTCACCCTCTGCCTCTGCATCAAGCCTTGTCTCTTTCACCCTTTTCGTTTTAATTCTCTTCCCTGACATCCCTCTCCCTCTCACTCCCCTGACTTTCTCGTCTCTCCAGTCCCCCATCCCCTCCCAACCTACTCCTCTGTGTCTCTCGCTGTCTTCCCATCTCGCCTGACTCCTACCTCAATTAACCACCCAAATTCCTTGCCATATATATTGTCTTCCCTCCCTCAACTCTTTCCCAACTCGAAGCGATTTATTCTCCCATGGTGTTATTGTTAGTGTAAGTGGCCGCTTATCTTTTGAATACAAATTATTGTTGTCGATCTTAGTAAACAATGTCCAACATGTTTTTTTTCTTCAATTTAAGCTGCTTCTTAGGTCATGTCACCTTGGTGAAACGGCGGAGGCAAATTTATATGATGGTACGGTGAAAATTTTTCCTTGAAATATTAATTTGAAACTCACTTTCGCACCGTTGTTGGTCATTCTCAAGTTTAATTTTGTGAAAAGGATAGGGGAGATTTCTGGTCACCTTCCTTGAGAATTTTGAGTTCAATGTGTGTGAAACAAGTGAGAAATGTGTTTTTTTAAATGTGAATTCCTGATATGCATCTTAGACAAAATACTACGTGAATTGATGACATTCATGTAAGGAAGTTTTCCATCGCACTATCAGTAATCGCCTCTTATTGCGTTAATCACTGCACGCATTGGTTCTTTCTGCTGCCATCAACTTCCGTCTCGCCCCACCCCTTTCCTTCCGTGTAACTTTCACACATTTCTCCCTTTCTTTTTATTTCTTGCTTGGCGGCTCTCCTCCACTGACTTTCCTGCGTCTCTTACCCGCCATCCACACGCCACCCAGTCACCAGCTCTCTTCTGTCTCTCCCTCTGCTTAGCCCTCAAGTCTTCTTTCCCCCTCCCTCAATTACGCACCGAAATCCCTTCCCGTCTTTTCCATCTCCTCCGTCTGTCTCTCCCTCGGCAGCACTTTCGCGCCTCGCCGTGCGCAGTTCAGCTTTTCTTTCCCTCAGCGATCCACTCTGAAGACACTTTTCGCTCCCCGTGTTACTGCGCGCCAGCATCGTGTCTGCGTGGAGAGAGAGAGAGAGAAATATTCGGAGGAGGCCAGCCCGCTCTCAAATGTCTCTTCGTCTTCTCCTCCTCCCTTAAGAAAAGTTTTTTTTATTTTAAATTATTTTTCGGGGTCTTCCTCGTTTTATAATGAAGCCGTTCTCTTTTTTATCTTTCTTTATTTCTCTCTCACTCTTTTTTTCCCTGAATTAATTACGTTTATGGTGCCTTGTTTTACTTCGAGGTGTCTCACTCTCTCTCGCTCTTTCTCCTCTCCTTAATGGAGCGAGGCTCCGTCGCAATTAGAGGTTGTCTCTGCGTCCGAAGTATTTCTAACCGCATTCGGAGTTTGGCGCCTCATTCTTCCCTTTTTATTCGGTGAATAATAAAAAAACAAAATGTGTCACTGGGTGCAATTTGCTTCCTCGCATAGCAGTGTGGTGGTGGAAGTGTGATACTTTTTCTATGTTATATGACAGCGCATTCATTAAGGTCGTTAAGGTAATGAAGAAAATGCTAATTCAATAGAAAAGCTATAAATTTTACAAAACTGGTAAGATGCCTTTTTTACTAAAGAATTCGTTTACGATACAACAGCGTCTCTATGTCGAAACTTGATTAAGATAGTTGCATTTGGGTAGTTTTGTGTTCCATTATGATAAAGAAACTACTTAAGAAATAATTTTGGACTGAATATAATTTCTGATCAGCAGTTATTCTGGCAGTAACTCTGCGGAAATATAGAATAACGATGCATTTTTTGACGTACAAAAGAATAATTAAAAAAATAATTCTGATTGAATGAAATTTTCTCGAGTACGTATGTATATGTGGCATCTTAAACAATCACAAATGGCACATATGTCTAGGGGATCAATGATAAAAAATGAGAACTTACAATGATAGCCGAATTCAGGAAAGTCTGAAATTATGTGGTAAGTGTGCGAAGAAGCAATCTGGTTACGCAACAGTTTATCTCAATTAGGTGGAATAATATTAATTCATTTTAATTAAAAGAGAGATTCATTTATGGCCGGTTGCAAGAACAGTAAGCCATGAAACCTATAGTTATGAAATCAATAATGTTATAGATCCCATAAAAATATTAGGGTTGCAGGAACACATCAACTAGTAACCTAACTTATTTACCAATAATTAATAGCTTCGAATATTCGATCTAATCTTCTGCCGCCGGCTAAAATTAATGAAGGTTTAGCCAATAAATAATTGCTAATTCACATAATAATTTGTCAGTAACAGTAAATTAACTAGCCATTTGTCTTAACACAAGTCTTTCATCAAGTAATTAAGTCTCTATGCGGTTCATTGCGAATCTACCATCTTGCTTACTCAAGGAACTCATAACTTCATTCCATAAGTTATGAAACCAATAAATTTATCGAATGTTTGGGCAACACTATTGAATGGTTGCCTTGGCTTATGGGTCCCATAACTTTATGAATTACATATGCATCGTTCCTACAACTGGCCATAAGGGAAACAAATTCAATTGATTATTTATATATTGGCCTATATTCTGAAATCTTGCCTTTTAAATGTATGTAAATACTAATGAAGAGAAAAAAACTCCCAAGTTTAAA
The DNA here is from genome assembly GCA_963169105.1 of Ceriagrion tenellum. Lineage (NCBI taxonomy): Eukaryota > Metazoa > Arthropoda > Insecta > Odonata > Coenagrionidae > Ceriagrion > Ceriagrion tenellum. The sequence goes on along the minus strand of OY720632.1, from coordinate 91,534,329 downwards.
ATCCTAAGTCATAAAGACCATCATCATAATAAATGTTAAAAATCACTAACTTTTTCGCCTGTTATCCGGGGTCCATTTTGCATGCATTAAATGGGCTTGACTCTTATCAATTCCCTAGCATTGAGAGGTAATTTTGCAACCGTAGTGCCGTCACTGTGATTATGTTTATTGTGTTAATGGATGAGCAAGATCATCAGAGCTAACTTTAGGGAGAAGCTAATGAGACTCATGTTACATAGATTTCAAAGGAATTTCAGAGCGTGCTGCTTTGTTATCATTTAGGTATCGGTAAACAGGTATTTAAGCTCTAACAATCTCTGAGAAGTGAAATATGAAGCTTCCGGAATTATACAAAGCATGTTATGCAAGCTTGTTGCCTTTAAATCATCTAGTACATCTAATGAACCGTGATAATTGGAAATTGTATTTTTCTACTCATCAGCTTTCCATCTCAAATCAAATAATAACGTTATTTTTGTATATTTTGGAGGCTTTTTTACCTTAAAATAATTTTAAAAGTTTTTGAGAAAACCCAAATCCTTGAAGGTATTTAAATTAACAGCCACCAAAATTGCAACAGTGCAAGTTTTCTTCGTGGTTCTAATGGTATTTCAAACGAAAATATGAATTAAAACTTAAAATTTGCTCTATTCTAGTGTTTCGTGAGGAATTTTCGGGGTCATGTTGCATTTCATTATTTTCAATCCAGCTTGATGAATCCTTTTGAATGGTTTTTATGGCACAGTCCTCAGCATTTAATTTACTTTGCTCTGTCATACCTTGACTAATCTCCTATAAAAAAGCATCAATCGGGCTTCGTGCTGTGCTTTGTTTTTATGGCGATGATTGTTGCTTTTGGAGGAAGATATCGTTAAGATTTTAACATAATGTCTCATTTTGACTCCGGAATATAGATTTTACATTCTCCCCATCTACTAATCCATTCTATAGGGCTGTTCCAACTTTTTCGCGCTCCATTAGCGAGGAAAGCTTCTAGGAAGAGTGAGAATAAGAGATGGAGTCCTCCAAATTCTTCATTAGTCCCGCTTTCATGCTTTTTCCTCCCGCTCTTCCTATTCCCCCGGTAATTTCTCGTGCCTTTCTCTCCAGAGTCTAATTTAGGACGTCTCATCTGTGTTTTTTGATCATTACAATGTTCAATCTTCGTCACTGTTTATTTTCTTCTCCGCCATCTGCTCCAGCTCCATCCCTTGTATTTCCACGTCGTCTTTTTATTCCGTTACCGTATACTTTCGCATACCCTTTCCTTAGCCGCTGGTCTTCTCTTTTCGGAAAAATCATAGTCATTTGCCACAAAGGAAGCCCTGATTTGTTTTCATAATGATTTTGTCTTTTATTCCAATGAAATATTTTCTCTCATGGCGTTGCAATTACATTCGCCCTGAGTTTCCTCACTCGGTTTGAATAAGGATATTAAGATATACATTGGAATATATTTGCCTTAATTCATGATGTCAGTTAAATGGTGAATTTTTATTTGATTTTTGTTTTTCAAATGCTAATTGTGAGCTGTAGTGACTTTAGAGCTTTTATTTCAGGATTTGTGACAAACTTGATATTTACTTAACCTTTGCATTCATTTTTGAAGGTTATTGATACCTTTCACGACAAACTAATATATTACGTAATCGTAAAGTACTTTCTTTCTTTTATCCAAATATCTCCTCTTTTGCACCGTTTCCTGGTTTAATTACTGCACACTAATCTAATTCTTGTAACATGTCTGTAAAAGTTTCTCTTTCAAAGATTTATATTTCAATTTCCATTGTGCCACACCTTGTAGTAATTAAAATTATCATTTAGTTGGCTAAGTTTTACTGAGTCATACTGAAAGTTTTGTACTTGTTACACGAAGTATAGACATTCACCTTGCCACGCAAGAAATTGTCGTTACATGCTTTTCAGTGAGCAGGGCGATGAAGTAATTTATATTCGTAAATCTCCCGAAGTAATATCGTTTTATCGTTTCACCTTCAAATATAATTGATTTGTAAAAGTTTTGAGTTTACCTTACTATTTGATATTTTTACTATTTCTCTTCCATGAAATATAATATGGTCATTTCAGTTAATTATTTTACCCATAATGCATTCTGATGGCTCTTTTAAAGCATTACAACTCAGTTACTCGCACATTAGGACACCATATAACATTTACGGCTACTTCTGTGATGGGTTTTTTGATACCGTCATCGAAAAGAATATTTACGGGTGATTGTGGGTAAAACTGATATTAGAAATTTTTGAGGATTGTAGTTCATTTATCAGCTTTTAAAATCTCTGCAATCACTGATAAATATACTGATAAATGTGCATTTTTTAAGGATTCGTGAGAACGTCTGTATAAATGTGTTATTGATATTGGTGAAAAACGAAACAGCACTAAAAATGTAATTAAAAATTTTTGATAACTAAATCTTTGACTTGTCACACGAAAATTTGTGTAAAAGAAAGCACCAGTTCTCTATATGTTTGAATTCTCATCTAACGTCAAGAAGAGTTGACTTCCAGCTTTTTCATCCATCAATTACCAAGACTTTTTTTTCTTAAGGTAGGTGGAACGCGAGTCGTTCGACATAACATTTTCACTGTCAATCATAAAAGTAAAAAAAGTCTTTGTTTGTACTTCACCGAAGTGCAGTTATTTATGCGTTGAATACAATCATAAATGAATGAATTGTATTCTAAAATTTTCCTCTCTATTAAAGGATTGTTTTTACTTGAGTTTGCGGCACAAATTTCGAAATTTAAACGACAATTGTATATCAATGCATGCTATTTAGTTAGAACGATACGTTGATATTTATTAGGAACCATTATAATAATTATATGAAATGTGCAATTTCGCGTTTAGGAGAAAATCCATCCGTATGTCATAGATTTATTTCGAAATATATGACAATTTCCATAAGGCTACGGGTTGAAATAGCATCCAAGAAGCCAAACCGGTAGCATGTTACTTTTTGTACTATATCTAAAGATCGTATAAACATATAACCAATCATTGCACGTATAAAAAGTTTCACGCATTTCTAACAGTAAACGAAAATCGTTCAAAACAACTTAAATTCAGCGAACGAATCCGATTATGAGGTGACGACATTGCTATTTGGGTCCTGTTGTGCGTCGTGTGTCATGGCGGTATGGCGGTGTAAAATGTTCCCCCTCCTTTTTCCCTCCGCCGCCGTCCCTAATTGGACCCTGCCCTTTTAGTCCCACTCTCTCTTATATCCCTTCTCCTCGCCCCCTTCTCGTATTTTTCCGCCCTCTCTCTCTCTCTCCAGTGCACTGACAGTCTCGGACTTGACCCTTCTCTTATCTCTGTCGTCCACTGTTTCACAAGCGACGGCCGGACCTCTCGAGACGCGAGGGCTCTTCTGGCTGCCGAAAGTTTCTCACGGTGTTGCACTCTCCGAGCTTCGCGTCCGAATAGTGACAGTTTCTTTTTTATCGGAGGAGGGCGCTCCCTCAGTGGGTTGCGGGAAACTGGTGGGCGCGGTTTGACGGGTCTTGGGTGATCTCAATTTCACCTCATCTCACTTTATTCCTTTATCTCTCCGCTGATGCCTTAAATTCGCATCGATGTTAATCTGTCCTCTGCTTTGTTTTGGGTGAGTGTCTAATGTATTGACGGAGGGTGTTCGGATTGATGTTGATGACTTTCAATAAATTTTTCTCAATTGTTAGTGTAAAATTGGAATTAAATAAATAAAATTGAAAACAATCAGCCCACTGAACGCAGGTCTCGTCGCGTTTTCTTTTGTTTTCGAAATTTCCGTGAGAATATGCTCAAGGCACCGAGCGAAGGCTCGAGGCACCGATCCTTTCCCCCCTCTCCCCCACCCTATTCCCATAGCCCTGAACCGTCGCCTGAAGACTACCTTCTCCCCCGCTCTCAATTTTGACTATTTAAGCAATGTGTTTTACTAGCTCTATACCGGATGATGTCACGCAGCGATGAAACAAAGGGTCGCAAGAGCGTCCAAAATTTTTTGTGGAAAACTAAGTAATTAATCATTTCAGTATGAAGGAATTCCACCAAGTTAATGCCAATACCATTAATTCAATCAATGTCATTACTTTCATTTACATTATTTCCTGGAAAGACTAGCCATAATGAAACTTGCAATCAATCCTCTAACTATTCCTTTTGCGGGTTAAGGGTATGATACAGGAAATAAACAATTAATACGGGAGTAGCATTGACATTCCACAGTGGTTGTCATGCAAATGGTAAAATTGTATATAAACGCGTAATCCATGAAATAGACGTTCCAATAACTTTTATATTTTAAGTATTTAGTGGAAACCAATATTTTCTACCGCAGAAATTGTATTTTATTAGATAGATGCGGTACTTATTCCTTTTTATTATTATCAACGTCATGTATCTGAGATGTAATCCTTAGGCCATATTAGCTATGTCCGATGTCGTTTTGGTGCTGCCAATCGCTTGAAAAAAGTCTAAGGCCGAGGACTGCTGTAATGGTTCCATCGCGACATTCTCTTTTTTGTAAAGGGAAGCTTTTGAAGTGCGTCCTTCCTGTTAAAAAAAGAGATGATTTACCGGTTGGGGATGAATACGAATAGATTTTTTACCCGTTAATACCAGCCATATTCCAGTTATCATTGAAGGAATCATCTCAACCGTATAATTTCATTTGTTCATATTCTGGGGGCCCAATGGGCCATTCTAAGAATGGTTCACGATGAAGACTGACCCTCCTTCCCCGTTCCAATTGTCTGATTTATGCGCGACGCCATAGAGATTGAGAATTCTCTACCTAAGCGATTCCATTGCCATTATCCTTTATGGGTGATGCAGGGAAAAAGTGTATAGATGAAGACGAGAGGGAGCGGAAGTGGAGTCATTCCGACGCATGCAATGGTCCTCCTTCCGCTTTCTCTCTCTATCAAAAATTGTGGAAAAAATAGGGGTTTTTCAATCTTCCACTATTATTACTCTGTGTATGTTTTCTTTTACCGTACTTCCCTGAAGGACGATATGGTTTATGACTTGCTAACAGGCATGTACCAACATCTGTGCGCAAACGATGGCTATTGCTTATTTGAAGGGTTGAACATCTTGCGAAAGATGTCCTAATAAAGTAATAAGTGCCCATCGTAGTTCATTTTATGGATAACTACAGTTTTCTGCGACTGTTGACAATATTATCGCTGTAAAGTGTTTATCTGTAACCTCATTTTCGCTCCCACGGGACCACCTGCCACCTTCCTTTCGCTCACTTTTCTCCAGGGGATCGGGTCAGTGTGGTGGCTAGAGAACTGGCTAACCAAACGGACGGCCAGGGTTCAAACACCCTCAGAGGAGGATGTTTTTCAATGGAAACCCGATCCCTACTTGAGAGTCTTGTGGAGAGCACTTCATGTGCAGTACTCCGTCTGTCGGATGAGATGTTAAACCGTGGTCCCCTTGGCACCTTTTGTGAAGAGCAGGCTAATACCGACGCCGGGTTTCCATCCATCCTTCCTCTCCTATTGTCCCCTATGGCGCAAATGACCTTAATTGTCGGCCGCCTCCCCAAATATCCAATCCATCCCTTTTCTCCGCCCACCACTCACTTCCTTCCACAATCTTCAGCTGACGCTCTCAGGTAGCTAGGTTAGCGGAGAAGACACGACACACGAGGCAAGGGAACGGAACCTAAGGGATACAAGATGAAGCCTCCACCCCATCCCCTTTCATCCTTTCTACCCCTCTCACCCTCCCCTCTTGGACTGTGGGAGATTATGTAGGGTAAACTAAAGCAATACGGGATAGGATGGAATAAAGATGAATTCGTGAGTATCGCACGAGTATGATTTCTGTGTCATGACTTACAACTAATCCTGGGCGGACCAATGATCCCTTCTGTGTCCTGAATACGCATTAGAGTGCACAAAATTTAATGAAATTATTCTGGAAATTAGTCTGGTATATTTGTCACGATAAGATGCTGTGAATGTCGCCAGCACATTAAGTCCACCACTTTCATTTCTCCAGTTTCTCGTGACCACCCTCCTTAACTCAAAATCCTCTCTCTTTTATTTTTTTGCACAATTCAAGTAATCACTTTCGTCCATCCCTCTGTTCACTCTATTCACTCTCTTTTTAATGGCTTTACTCTCAAAGTGTAGAAAGGCAATCCGCTTGAACCACAATTTAAACGCGCATAATACTTACATCGCGGTCCGCCCTCGAAGAAAAATCTGAGATATATTGGAAAATGTCGCCTAATACTCGGTGTCATAAGAAGTAAGGAATATTACGCCTACGTATTTTCATCCATTCTAAAAACTCTTTCAGTTAACTTTTTTAGGACAAGAGCCTGTTTCCAATTTCATCTTTTATTCCATTCGATGAATTTATTTCTATGTGTCATGCGCATTTTTTCCATACTTTAAGAATCTGTTGGGACAGTCGGAAAACTTTCTCATTGTGAGATTTTAAAATATGATGAATTATCTAGATTTCATTTCTGCATGGGTATGATTGTAATCCTAAATTAGTTTATATGATAGTTCATATTACAGAAAAATAGTAAAATATTTCCAATGGTATTGAAACTGACGGTATCTGCAACGAGTCTGTTTTTTTGGAATACACAACATTATCACGTTTTCTGCCTTGTCAAATTTTTATCAATTTTTTTATTTTTGTAACTCTCACTTTTATCTATTGTAACTTTTCTTAGCTCTTTTATCTCTTATTCTGATACATCTTTTATTTTATGCAATTGATTAAATCTTTTCAGGAAATTGTGTCGTGTATCATGTCATATGAGGCATTATTCAGCTCCTAAATGAGAACTATGAAAGTTTTAAAGGAAAGGTATGGTAGTTCATCAGTTTGGTGTGAAGTTTCTTCTCATCTTTTTTTTCGAATAAACGGCTGCTTTCAATTCGTACGTATCAATTAAATAATTTTACCAGACTAAGAGAATTGGGTCGGTGGGGCTAGATATTACCTGGTAGGTTCCGGGATCGAATCCTGGAAATGTTTAAGATATTTCATCCAGATCCATTCTCATAGATTGTTGAGGGCTGTTCAAAGGAATAAACAACGTCCATCATATGGCTGTCAAATGTCCCTTGGGATAGCAAGTACAACTGATTCGATTACTCTCGCATTTGCTGTGACATAATGTCAAAAACGGACTAATTTCACCGTTGAAGCCTTTTGCCTTTGCCAATGCCATAAATGCTATTGCCTAGGCACCTCTGCCAGTCCTCAAGTAGTAGTGAAGTCTCTTTCCACGGCTTTTGTTCCACGGTTTCCACTGCGGACTTATTTTTCATTACTTTCTTACCTGTATTTGAACTAAACACTGATTTATATAAAATTGTCGCTATCCAACTTTATGCGACTGACTGTAAGGAGAATTATATAGTTCTACTACTAGAAAATCTGCGAATTCAGCTGAACTAAAATATTCATCTATTCCAGCTGAAGAACATACACACTTTTTTCAAGGTAGTTCGTTATCCCTCCTTGACTATCGCATTCCTCTTTCATCTCACTCCATTTATTACCCGAAACTTCTTTTCCTTACCACTTTCTCCTCGACTATCCTATGTAAAAGAAACCCCTTTCTACTGAGGGGACTTCATCTAATCTCGCTGTCCTCGGCACAATCTTATCTCTCCATCATCAAGGTCTTCATTGGATTCCAATCTCATTTTTTTCATCTCATTCATTTCATCTGATACTTTTTTCCTTTAGCAACATGGCGAGCCATTACCCTTATTGGCCTCCCGATACCTCATGGAATCCCTTTCTAAAAACGCTCATTCATTCTTTAATCTGATCCTTATGGTCTGAGGAGCCGTGTGGCTAGACCTCCGAAACTAGAACGTGCTGCTGCCAGCGTGTGCCTTGACTTGATTTTCGTCAACGATAACATGAGGGTAGAGTTGCCATAGGTCCTAAAAGAGCGGAATAATCCTGAGGTTTGGTGCAAAAAGAGGGGGACCTTGGGAACCCCTAGAGACTCTGAGGCTACTCGCTAGGCTTAAATTGCTTGAGAAATTTATAACTGGTGTGTTTCAAAGCGACACAGAGTATTACCATGACTACTAGCTACATCTCTAGGTCTGGCTGAAGCGATAAAATAAGAGAGATACCTTGCAGAACAGATAGGTACAAAAACTTGTTCTTTCCGCGCACAATAAGCAACCACAATAAAAACTGAGCTGCACTAAATACACTCCCATTATTCAAGTCACCATTATAGCTCCCAAAGCCTTATCCCTTACATATTTTCACGACTGGTGTCATGATACCCCCTGCCACACTCCCATATTGCGGCTTGCAGGGTAGTATGTATATGTAGATAGATGTAGACGAAAAAGTGTTCTCACTGTAAAAAATAGTTCCTGAATATTTTAACTAAACTTGTCCGAACATTATGCCTTTGCATCAGTATAATTTGAAAGACTTGTCTTCAATCTAATCGTGATTACATTTTTACATCTTAAAAAATGCCAGATAAATGTAATTTGTCCGAAGGATATTTGTATCACATGAAGCATTGAATAATGAGTAATTAAAAATAAATGAGTACTTTCAAAATATTTTGATTGGTAGAGTGACAAGTCTCATAAGTCTACTTTACTGTTTGCTTGAATAAATAAGCTATTAACATGTAAAAACACATGTTTGTCATGATTTTGAAATTGCGGCGTATTGGTATACTAAATTTTCATTTCACCCTTTGAGCAACTGTATGTGAAGGTCATTTTTTTCGTATCATTTAGCACTGGGCTGCATTTGAACAGCAGTTGCCTATGTGATGTGGTGGTGATGTGAAATTCAGAACTGGTGTGATTCAGAGCGACACAGAGTATTATCATAAAGCCTCACTACATCTCTAGGTCTAAAAATTGCTACAAAATAAGAGAGATACATTGCCGAAGAGATAGGTACAAAAATTGTTCTTCCCGCGCAAAATAAGTGACCAAAATAAAAATTGAGCTCCACTAAATACCCTCCTATAATACATATCACCATTTCATTTCCCAAAAACTTACATCTTTACACAGCTGGTGACATAACACCCCCTGCCACACGTCAATTCGGCGGCTCGCAGGGTATTGTGTAGATGTAAATGTTAATATCACTGCACTTCTCTAGATTTTGAGACCACGTGAGTTGATAGACGCGAGGGAATGGGAACGGGTGTTGGGGAATGACGGTCTATACACTACCTAGCGAGCCACCGCAGAGGCGTGTGGTATGCGGTGTTAGGAAACCATTTATGAAAGGGTTGGGAATTGGGATAAGTAATGGAAAGGGGAAGGGGCAGAGGTAAAATTATCATGACGATTTGTCTTATGTTAGTTGCTCGCTATTTTTGTATAAACCACTAATAGTGCCTGATAATATGAATTGTTTTGTACCTGCCAACTCAGCAACGAGTCTCCCAATCTCTGCCGCTCTATCAGTTCTTGAGGTAATTTACGGGGTGAAAGTGAGATCGTCCGTGTTACTTTGAATCATCTGTGATCTGAACTTTTCATGGAATTTTAGCCTGAGAAAGCATTCTCTTTTAAATGACTTCTAACCTTGCCCTCCCATCAGATGTTTGGCACTTCCAATGTGATCGTTCGAGTGTGTAACGAGAGGTGCGGTTATCGTTGGTATTTTTTTCTCCTTTTAAGATGAGAGGTGAAGGAATGCTAAATATCATAATGGAGAGGAGAATTTTGGGCAGGCGGAACAAGAGGAAGAGACTTTATGGGTTGGATAAGAGAAGTAGAATCTGCAGCAAGCTGAAGGATGTCATTGTGTTTGGAGAGGAGGAAATTGAGCTCAAATGAATTAGTTATGGTGTCCCCACTTCCATATCAACCAACCGTTGCAAACTGATCATCCATTCTAATGATAACCATAGCTATAAACATCAGGAAATTTTAGTAAATGCTCTCATTCCAGATTTACTTTGGATCATTATAGATTACTTTTTTGCTAATTGAGGAATGCAATAGGTACGGTGTTTCGTTGACATGAAAGTAAAAAGAGTGAAATGTGGGATCCTTATCAGAAAGGCCTTGAGAAGTTTGAACGATCTATAATATATCACGACTCGCTAAACCGTTTGGTTCTACTTTGGTGGAGGTGGTTAATTTAAAGATGGCTGAGGAATATACTCATATTATACCCTATAAAAGATAGCCCAATGCGCACAATACATGATACCTTCCTTTTTTCAAGGTTTCACTGTTAGCGTTAGCACCAGTTGTCCAACGATTACGTGCTTTCTTATTTGTCTATCCGGATGGTTATTTCGATTGAAGTCTCGACTTTGGATTGAAGTCTTTAGACTGACCGTCAGAATGAAGTCTCCTGGTTGTATTTTTTGAACCATATATTATGTAAGTAAGTAATATTTTCCTTGATAATGGATTCTGATCGTGTACACTTTTCCTCAGTTAGATTTCCCATGGAATGATTTTTAAACGGCAAATTGGTGTAGTTTTATTGATGACAAATTATCTGGACATTGATTACAATTATGTATTGGCTGCCACGAATTACATCTTTCTCTATATTTTGACAATTTTTGCAATTGGCAAGAAGTACTTGATCTAGACTATAATTTATAAACTCTTTTATTTTGGAAACTAAACTCTTTTATTTTGGAAATATAATTCAACATTTGCTTATTTTTGGCAATAATATTCTTGCATGCTGTAACTTTTTTGTCTTGTAGTTCATGACCTGGCTCAAGTAAAATTTGCATTCCAGAAGTTAAGAAAGAGTTTATTTGAACATTTAAACGTAGACGCCACATTTCTTTCAATAACACCCAAATAAATTGGAGGAATCTCTTCCCAGTCTAAGTGCGTACAACCACCGTAAAATTCAATGTAACAACAGTCGTCACGAGGAAGGGAAAAATATTAATTCCTTGAAAAGCTGAATTTAAAGAGAGCCCTTATGGATGCGCCAAACCGTACTTAGAATTCCATTGTGGAAGTTGTTATTCTTTGGATAATTATATTCAAGCGCTTATGTACAGTCGTAATGTGATACGTCTTCGAGTTTTGGGTTAGCGTAAACATCTGTGTTTTATCTAGAGACTTCTGAAAATGGTCTTCGTGATGGATTCCCCTCACAGAGATGTTTCGTTTTTTTGTCCACAATTCGACATGGAAAGTTATTTCTACGATGAATTACTTATTCTCGAGATTGCTTTTTGTTTCATTGTAAAAATCTAAAATATTCATGGGAAAACTTTTTTAAGCATCCTACCCTTGCAAGTCTAAATTGAAAACATTAAATTATGTTTTTAGCATTTCGTGTGGTGTTTGCTGATGACACTCAAAAAAGCTTGCGTTGTAAACTTAAGAAGGAAGCTCAAAAATTTCGCGGTGAATACTTTTAACCTTTATCGTCCTCCCCCTTTAAAGTGAGTGAGTGCGAGAGAAATACTTCCAAGGGTCTCCGTGAGAGACGAGATAGCGATTTTTTTTCTCAAGATCATCCGTGTCAAGTGACAGAAAATCTTCTTTTTGGATTATGAAATTCAATAAAGTTAAGTATACGTACATATATATCTCCTTTTTTAAGGGAGGATATCGCGATGAAATGCTGGGAGTCTCATCTCTGAGAGAGAGCGGATGGGGATTTACCATTCCGAAGACCTCTGCTTCAGTTCCAAGACAATCATCTCATTTATTTTTTTCCTCGGAAGAAGAGGCAGGACGGTGGTTGTGCGGTTACGAGAAGAGGCAACGAGTGCTGGGGTAGGAGAGATGATGTGGCTAAAGGAAGGAGATAGAGAGGGCGCTAGTCTTTGCGCTCAAAGCAATTTCCTCTCGGATTGGATGAGGAAAGCGCAAAGAGAATCAGTCCTCTGTGAGGCGGTATCGTGGCTGCAGCGTAAACCTCAAGACCTTTTAAGAAAGGGCTCGGGATATGAATGGAAAGATTCCTACTACCGGGACGATTGCTTTCAGTACGCCATCTACATTCAGGTACCTACTACTCTGAGACACGCCGTTTGGGAAGGCCGTGTGGTGGTAGATGAAAGGGATGTAAGGATACCAACCATGAAGAGAGGAGGGAATGAGGAGTAGGCATTGTGGGAGTGAACGGAGGAAAAGTGAAATCTATGTCGACGGATTGCATTAAATTTGCAATTTTTATCGTTTTAGACATTGATTAATATTACATATTAACTGTAAAATTAACTATTAAAATTACGATTAAAACTAAATTATTTAATAAAGATGAGCGCACAAGTTTTGCATCATCATTTACCATTCCATATTCTTCCTGGTACATTGGTCTAAATCTGATATAAAATCTTCGCAATATGATACTCGTTAATCCCAGGATCGTTTTACTCAAATCGTGATGCAAAAGACTATATTTGGGTGCTTACGAGACTTATCAGTTCTAAAACGTCTTTAAACTAATTTTTTGTTATATCAGTTCAAATAGTATGGTTGGGATTAAAGTGATTTCCTCCATGGCACTGAGAACTCAAGTGTTCTAGTAATCTCAGCTTAGCGTATAAAAAGATGATGGGCAAATGAACTCTGAGGAATATTGGCATATTTAGAATAATAAGAATAATTATAAGAATTAGTCTATTGCACTATCCAAACTATGTCAAAATACACTGGTGGGTATTCATAACTATGTTAAAGATTTAATGCTTTTATACCTCTGTATTTCAACTACTGTGATACTGAGTTAAATATTGTAACCAGATAAATCGTCAAAGGATTTTGAGATTCATATCTTACTTATTCTTTAATTATTAGCAGAACGTGTATCCTATGTGTCCATAACGGCTCCCAATCTAGTTCTATCATCAGCTGTTTTGTTCTCCCTGTTGGCAAGCTATAATTTTTTGCAGAATTTGTGGGTTCTCGCTGTAATAATTCAGTTTCACATCTTTAATTTTTGTGCTTAATCTCAAATGATTTTCATTTTCCCAGTCTTGCGTATGAGCATTTTTACTTCCACCGAGAGCGCATTCGGTTAGAGAGATGATATTGTAGACGAGATAGTACCGAAGGTTCAAGAGAAAGAGTGTCACTCGGAGGGAGTGAAAGAGAAACGAGTGAGATGTATATGTATGAAAAGACTATAAAAGAGATAGCTGGAAGATTTTTTTAAGGGTGAAAAGGCTTTGAGAAGAAGTCTTGGGAGGATTTGGAGAAAAAGAAGGTAAAGGCGGGGCCAAAGCAGAGGGGATTTGGGGAGACTTCTGGGAGGTGAAGTAGTAAAGACGCCGGTCTCGGTGGGGATAAAAAGGGAATATGTATATAAGGTGGAATGCGATCCTAACAAAGTGGGCGGGAGAGAGAGAGGGACGGAAGAGAGGAGAGGCGACGTGAATGAAACGGAAGAATAAGAATGAGGAAGAGGCGGAGAGAAGAGAGAAAAGACGAAGAACTATTTTGAAGGTGTCGATGGGGTAGTAAAATTGAGGGAGCAAGGAGATAAAGCTAAATGGAGAGAGAGAGAGAGGCGGAGGGAATGGGTTTGGGATAAACGTCGAGGAGAGGACGGGAGAACAACAAGCATAAGGTGTCTCTCTCTAAAGCCCGGGAGGGATAGCATGAGAAACGGTGTAGGCTTCGGGGTGCGAAGGTGCTTGTTTGCTTTTGAGCGGGAGAAAAATAAAAAAAGAATTGAGGAGACAGGTGTGCGCGAGACGCCAAAAAAGGGGTCCTCCGAGGGGCCTCAGGGCCCCACATCGCCGGAGGCACACATGGAGCCCTCTCTCTCTCTCATTCTGCTCTGCGAGGGGCAGAATTGGAGCAAGTGGAATCGTTTGCAAACATTTGCAAGCAGTATGGCATAACAGAAGGACGTGAACGAAGTGGAAGAACTACAAAACGGAAATAAAGTTCAGGTTTTGACTGGAAGCAAAAGAAGGCGCTCGTGATGAAAGGGCTGCCGCCATAGTGATCAAAGAACATATATATAAAAGTACAGTGACAAACAAGGAAGGAGAACGTGAAAACACTGGGGTGTATGCTGACTCTTGTGTTGATCGTGGGCGGGGATCGCTGGAAAAGTGGAGTGGCAAAGAATAGACGCTTTCTAAAGTCGTAGATGGAGGCGGATGTAGGGGAGCGAAGGTTGGCGTAAAATGAAAAATGACGAAATATACAGGACTTTGTTGGAGGATAATGTCATTTGGAGCGTAAACGGGAAAGAGGGAATAGAATTGAATGCACTTTTAGACTTAAAGTTGTGAAAAATCTTTTAAAAAGTCAATCATGTCAGACTTGGAAATACTAGTACCCATAGAGAAAGTGTGCAAAAATACCTTCATGAGCTGATTTGCTGAATTAGTTCTAGTAGTTTATTTTGAATCATTTTACCCAATTGCCTAGCAAAAGAAATATACTCGCGCATGTTACTTTAGAGAATATGAATGTAGGCCCTGAGGGTATGAAGATAATTTCGTATACGCCTAAATGTTAATTTCGGTAATTAAATAAATAATTTCTCGTAATATTCATCATTCATTTATTCTCGGCACAATATATTTCATCGTCTTGCGTCATTTCCATGAAGATCATTATCATTGAGAATAGAATTAGGAAAGTTAATGTGCTTATTCCATTGCCATATGCATGTCAGTAATTTTTAACGAATTTTCCCTTTTTAACTTAATTTTTATTTCTATATTTCGCTCATTTCTCATCCGCATTAGACATTCAGAGTATAACTCCAAGTCGCTTGTTTTTCGGGTAACCTAGTTCACCCTTATTGTCGAACAGCCCAACAGAATGGGATATGTTTAATTTATCCACATTGTTTTGGTGGTGTAGAGAACACAATGTCACGCTTGAAATGGTGAGTTGTACCTAGAGTCAGATGGTGAATTATAATGTCCAGACATTGCCTCCGGTAATACTTAACACATATTGGCTAGCTAAAGTATCATGCTTTCAACTATAACCTTTAAGAGCGAGTGTATTCAGAGTTTAAAAAAGTTTTCATGACGCCCCAGTATCAACTTAACTGCCTTAATGAAATTTATTCTTCTTTATAATCTCCACAACCATTTTTTTTGGCACCATACGTTTGTTCATCTGGCGTTTTTTTCTTGCGCAAGTTCAAGATATTTAAACGTCACATCCAGTATTGAAGCATGTTGTGCCATAGTAGATGCTGTGAACATGTTAAGGATATTTTACCTTAGCGTGAATTCACCGGCGTTATCATTAGTGATGGCTCAATTGATTGAGGATCAAACGAGAATGGTTTGTGCTAACCTCTGCTGACCTACCAGCTAACCTCTCCATTCTTACGTCATGCTTTCTACGAAATGCCATGGTACTAATACTATTATTTCTTATAATTACCTGCATGCTGCCAGCTAATTGATAAGTATAGTTAATTAAGTATAATAACTGCATGGTACTAATACTACTACACTAATAGTATTAGTACCATGCGCAATGCTTTATACTCCATGCTTCAAACTTGCGTCATACGCACTTTAGCGTCCGTCATAAAATGCCTGGTGTAATTTGTTCTCAGTCATACTCTATAATTCCTCTCATATATTTTTCATATCGTAGTTGTTAAAAATTGCTACAATAAACTTGGCAGTGTTACTGAATTGTTGAAATAATTATGGCGGGACTCTATCCAATCGAATAAATAATTTAGTTTAAATCTTTAACGAAAGTTTCATGTACACTATTTTTTCCGGACGTTCAACATATTTTGCTAGAGCCAAAATATTACGGTAGAAACGATCACAGGCATAAGATAAAGGAAATAGTCTGCAGAACCGAGAGATTCAATGTCATTTTTCCACGTACGATAAGGACCTTAATACTTGTGATAGATCAGTTCTGGGATATTTTGACCCTATTTAAGTGAAGTAGGTTTTGTACTTGAGCTTAATACCTTACCATCATTATTAACAACTAACCCTGCATGAAATTTTCGGCGTGATTTAGTACATTGTAGTGCTATCATCAATCGCATTAGTATGCTAACTAGTAGTTGTTTCATAGCGAGTATACTTCATGATTGAATGTTCGTCTACATAGTGCTCTCCTAGTTTCTGGTCTGGCCCCAAATTATTATTCTGACTGATTTTGGTCTGCGCCTAGCGGGCGGGCGAAAGTGCAGTTGTGATTTGAACTGGGATGGGTGCTACATGCCTGGTGTGGAATCACCTCGTGCCACACCATAATGGTGGTTTGCACGGTATTTTGTTTATTTTGATTTATTGTTTTGAATGTATTATTGGGCTGCAAGTCGTGTCCAATAACTTTGCGCCTTCTCCTCCTTGGAGTTCTTATTTAATCCTTCACTTTCCTACTCTTTGAAAGACTTCTTCATTGGAGACTGTCCTCATCTGTAGCATCATTCAATGTACACTAATACATACGATGTCACAAATGGCTGATCATTTCCCTTCCCAGGGCATTAGTCGCCCATGACTCAGAAAAGGGCATAAACCTACTAAAATCAACAGGATCATGACCCCTACATCACACTTTCCTGGAACACGATCTCAGTAAGGTGGGGTGAACCTTGCCGTATTGACGAAGAAATCTCGTGAGTCACCTGCTGCTCCTGGATTGGATTGGATTTTTGGAGAGGCGACCGACAGCCAGGGCCATTTGCGCCATAGGGGACAGGTAAGGGAGGAAGGGTGGATAGAAACCCGGCATCAGCATTAGCCTGCTGTTAACAAAAGACTCCTAGGGGACCACAGTTTAACGTCTCATCCGACAGACAGAGTACTCCACTTGAAGTGCTCTCCACAAGACACTCAAGTAGGGATCAGGTTTCTACTGAAAAACATCCTCCTCAGCTAGGATTTGAACCCTGGCCGCCCGTATGGTTAGCCAGTATTCTAGCCTCCACACCAACACGATACCCCTGGCGCTCCTTCAGCCGGCACCAGCGCCACATATTTCCGCCGCTGTGGCATGATCAAAGGCCGTCGTCCTGACGGAACCGCCTCCCCTGACCGCGGCACCGGCCTGGCAACACCTCGAGGAGGCAAGACGTGGACGGGTCGCGAGAAGTGGGCGGGAGACGAGAAGGAGTGGGATGGAATAAGAGAGGCAGGCCTCTTTGGAGAAGCGTAGGGTCGAGTGTCGCTGGGTGGGCTTCGTCGTCACAGTGGAGGAGGGCGCGCAGCGGGTTGTTAACTTCGGGAAGTCCCGACAGTGACCTCGTCGTCGGAAGAATGGGATGCGAGAGAGTTTTGTAGTTTTATTTTTTACGTCTAAGTGGTGGAGAGGAAGAATCCACGGAGAAATGGCAGCTTGAGGGATGCGGAGTGGGACGTAGAGAGACATCTACGACGCGAAAGGGAGGGATGAGTGTGCAGCAACCCGAGGGAGTGATTGCTCAAGGCTTTTTGGAGATTTCGCCGTAGAGGTATGGGTCGAAACGGGGAGGGGAAGTGGGTGACGGGCTCGAAGGGGGAGTGGATATCTGAGTGAGGGGGAAATGTAGATTTGAAAAGGGTCGGGAGTGGGCGAGAGCACGGGTATCACATTAAGTGATAAACTTTAAACCTTTCCTCGTGAATGTATTATTTCTACTGAAAGCTCGACCAAGAACGCAAAGCCTTCGTTACCAGGAATTCAGGATGCAGCAAGCGTTATTATCAGTAAATCTTCTACTAGCGGTTGGTTTGAATGAAAATGAGTAAAAACCCTCTAGGTTTTTAAACTTGCAGTGGCCCTATCAGCCAATAATATTTCTTTCACCATTTCAGCGTTCTAAATACCTTTCTATATCCCATGTATACAACCAATTCTCTTTCATCCTCTTCTGCACTTAGCCAAATTCTTCCCATCTATCACGGTTTCACCCCCTCCAACCACCTGCATGGTGCTAGGGTTGTACTCATAAAAAGATGGAAGCTAAATTTGGTAATTACTGCTTTGAATAGCCCATGTCATTTACTACCAATAACAATAAAAGGTGAAGCTGATTGTTGGTGAATTAAATATGTAAAAGCTGATACGATGCACGTAATTGCAAAAATTTGCTCTTTTCCACACTTATATGATTTGTTAACTACGACCGGTTTTGACGTATACTGAAGTCATTTTCACGTAGCATAGATAAATGCTTAGGTAAGATATGTATTACTTGAGAATATCGTGAAAATACTGGTCGTAGTCAGCAAATAAAAAAGTGTGGAAAATTGAACTTTTTTAATCATCATGCAATGACACACACAAATGCACACGTCAGTAAGAACTTTAATACCGACTCGTTTCAACTTCTCTACAGTCAATTTCTTCGTATAGATGTCAGTGTTGCGTACCAGTATATGTATGGTTAAAACCCATAGAGGAGGCTTGTTAAGGTATACCAGGGTGATGGGAAGGTAAAGGACAGGATGACTGAATGAGAGATTGAGTTACATCGGAGGATAAGTTGAGCATCATAGGAATGGGTAGAAAGGGGAATATTAAGGATTATTGGTTTAGGTTGAGGTTTAGTGGGAGGAGGAATGGCTGTTGACATAATTAGCAAGTAAAATAGGGAATATGCAGCCCCTTAAATTTATGTTGACAGTAGCACATAACGATGGCCTGAAAGGAAAGTCTGCTCAGGTAGGGGTCGAACCCACGACCATGGGTTAACCGTCAAGGATTCACCTTCTAAATATAAAGACCGGATTTCCAGGGAATGCTTGTGTGACCAAGATCAAGCAAAAAGAAAGTCTCATGGAAAAGCACGAAGTTTATCTTGCTCTATATGGACATTATTGCAGATTATAGTAGGACATTATCACATTATATATGTGATAATGTAGGACATCATCACATATTTTATGTGATAATGTCCTACGAAAAGGTTTGTCCACAAAGTGTTAATGATAGTATATATATATTCGGTAAAGACATTTTTCACCCTTTGACCGAAAATAGGGGATAGAAGAATGAACCATGAATTGTATTCCCTTGCGTTTACCATTAGCATTTTGAATGGGACGCGACTGCATTCGATGGAATTCATGCAAGCCATAAGATGAACGACTACGGTAGCGGTGAAATAGGACGTCGACAACAGCTTTGAGGGGCATCTAAGGGAGGTAAAATAGTCCTTGGCATTCCTACGCGTATTCTTCACGGAGAAAAACGTTGGTACCTTTTCTCATAAAATTTATACTTTATTTATTTATCATATAGGCTCTCTAATCAACCTCTAATTTTTCTTTAAGGTGCCGTAATGATTCACAGTTAGTCACAAAGGCCCTTGCGTGTGAGTTTCTCGCGACTATTTTCTCTTACATCCACTCATCTCCATAGATATTCTTGATTGCTCAGCCCTATGAACGTCCACCCAGTTGACTCTAAGCAGCGGTAAGGCATGGATCTGTTACATTCATATTGTGTTCTTTTCAGTTGGTGATATATCGCGCGATGTGGTGAAACAAAAATATATTACATACAAACACATAAGCTTCGTATGAGGGACGCCTGCTTTATTGTCTTATATTAGGAAGTATCCTCTTAGGAGGTGTTTTAAATTAGGTCTCATTTGCAGGTTGTATGGGGCTACTGGAACTACACAATAGTTCGAAAACTATGTGAACTTCAAGTCACGACGCGATAGTTGAAGAGTGATGGATTCATAACTACCCAACTGTTCTGAATTTTTAGATATGGTCTTACGCTTTTCATTCATCGAGGATTACTGTGCAATTAGGAAGAAAGGAATCGGATTGATGTGATGGCTAGCGTGCTGGCTTTCCATCCCGTGGGACCGGGTTCGTATCTCGGCGTTGGTGGAGATTTTGCAGCGCACTCCAGGTCGCTACCAAAGTGCCTAGTGAGGGTACTTAAAATTTAGTACTCTGTCGACTCTGCGTCTGTCGAATGAGACGTTAAACTGTGATCCTCTTAGTGCCTTTCCATTAGGAGCACGCTGATTCCGAGACCGGCTATCACTCCTTCCTTCCTCGTATACCTAATTAATATATCCCTTATCAATCCATACACCTGTTCTCAAAGTCGCAAATGACCTCATTTGTTGGTCGTTTACTAAAATTACCAAACTTAACACAATTTCGGGTTCAATAGTTTTAGCCTTAACTTAGTAAAACTTTTTCATATTGCTCAGGAATTAACAACACTTTGTAAAGTTTACGTAGAAGTTACCTAAACGTAAGACTTACAAAGTTTTATACATTTCTGAGCATATTTTCAAATATTCATCTAGCTGATTGGTCGGCTTCGGACAGTCCTTATAAGATCCAAATTTCTGGAACATCATCTCACTATCCCCATTCTATTAATGTCTCGCAATCAGGTCTCTCAGATATTTCTGGCATTTTCTCCGCATGTCATTCAAAATTTTTATCCCACTCCACGCTCCTCAAGTGTTCTTCACTCTGTAACCATGTTTAACATGCCCTCGCCTCTCAAAACGTTCTCCCTCAACCCTATTTACCTTCTCCAAACCTCCGCCGCCGAACGTCCTTTCTCCTCCTCTAGGAGGGAAAAAATGAAAACGAGCCCACCTTCGTAGACCTATCTCTTTTCTCTCCAACGCCTCCGGAAAACTTGGCGCGACACCGCTCGGTAAACTGCAACTCTTGACGGCAACGCGACCCACCCTTTCCCGTTTCCTCCCTCTCCTCTGCGACCATTTCTTCCGGTCTCCGAGCGCATTCGATTTTCCCTTGTGCCCTCCTTCTTCTCCACTCCCTTCTCCTCCTCCACTCGCTCAATTCGTTCCGGGAGAGGTCAACGAATGAATAAAAGAAAGGAAGAGCGTAGCTTGGTTGGCTGGAGGAGACGAGAGAGAGGGAGACAGAGAAAGGAAACGAAACGACGTACGTAATGTCGGGGTCGGAGAGTAGTATATGGGCGTTGTGGATGTTTTCCGGGGAGGGGGGGGGAAGGACCGGGAAAGTGTGTGAGACTCAACAAGGCTCTGAGATGGGGGTCGAGGAGGGCGCAAGGGGGGTGAAGGGGGAGTGTGCCATAAAAAGGGGTTGACTGGCTGCGAAACGATGGATGAGACTGAATAAAAGAGACAACGGGGGGAAGTGAGGTCCCTTCTTTTCTGCCTCCGGACTCCCGACTATTTTTTCCGAGGTACGCTGTGCAGTGCACACGGGAGAGAGAGACAGAGAGGAGGAAAACGCAGGGCGGAGAAAAATGGATGGAGGGACACATACACTCTCACGTAGGCATAGGATGGAGACGTGGGTAAAAAAGTTCGTGTTGTGCGGAAGATGAGTGTCGAGGTTCCAAGGTGCCGGGTAGAAAGAGAGAGATGTGGGAATTTAGACGGATGTCACCGTGGGGGTAGAGAGAGGGCGTGAGAGAAATGCCAGGTAGACCGAGAGAGAGAGAAGGTACTGGAGGAGAGAGGGTGAGGAAAGTAGGCGTTCCCTAGTGGGAGTTTGGGTAGAAGAAAAGGGGTTGTTTTGCGAAGGGTTGTGCCAAGCGTCGAGACGGAAGAATATAAAACATTTGCGATGCGGGAAGAGGGAGGTATCAAAGTCTAACTTTTACTGTTATTCCTCCGTTTTCGAGGCCAGGATAAAGTTTTAAAAGGAGATTATGCGACGGATTCTAGACAAGGTACCACTGGATGCTCTTCTCAACTGAGGCCTTTAAAATGATCGTCGCCGTGATCCATTCCCTGTGCTAAGGATGCCTTTTAAGTAGCCTTTTTAGGGCTTAAAAGTGTCGTTCATTAGATTCCATTCACCGCTGGAAGATTCTCTTTGTACCAGCTCGGGCAAGAGCCATTTCATTACACATCAAGTGCCTTGATATATCTTGTTTGATGCCACCATTGTTAACATTGTTAATTTGCAGCAGAAGTGATTCATCCATGACATCCCGTCATTTCTCAAGTGTGTTAACTCCTTGTCAGTCGTGTCTGTTCATCTTAAAGATTTCAAATTTTTTCAATGTTTCTTACGTGGTTTCATGTTCCTGGCTCTGGATTTCCCGGAGTTGTTCCAACCGTTTTATTACTCTTTTGCAAGTTTCATCCACACTTCATACTTGAGTTTTATGTGTTTGTAACTCTTTCTCATGAATATAACTTTACTGGAGAACTGCATTTTCGTGTTTTCAATCATGTACCTTATCCGTGACCACTCGCACTCGCTGTTTCTCATTCAGCAGAAGTCATATTCTCATCACGCCTCGTTTTGAGTTTTGTTTAGCCCTTAGCTTTGTATTCCATCCTGTTAACATTTGTTTTGTGAGGAAAATCTCGGCTCGATTACGTTGAAAGCCTGAATGCGGAATTAAGAGCAAAGGACTAGGGTTTGACTTTCGTGGTGATTTCTGCGCGATTGAAAAGTTCTTTTAAAATTTCCCCAATGATGTAAGATTTTGCTGTCATTGGTTTACTGCTCTGGAACCTTCATCTCACTTGAATTTTATTACATTAAAAGTTCAGGCTGATGACAAAACTTATGCCAGAACGTCCATTAGACTCGAAATTTCTTTAATTTTGCAGATATAAATGCGGAAATGGTGTCGCTTGTGCGCAGTTTCGATTATTCTTGAAAGTGAAAATCAGGGGGCAGATGTTTTTCACTTAGAGAAACTCAAGAAAACTGGTTGAAAAACCGATATTTATCTCGCTAGATTCCACGCGGGAGGTATTTTCGGATTCTGAAGTCATGGTCTCAAGCCTCTTTATTTTTGCTTATACTTTTTTTAATGGGAATTCATGTTTGTTTCCTTTTTCTCGTATTTTCTGACGATTTTATGTGCATTCTTTGCTTTTTTCTGTCGTTGTCCTTATCCTCAATAATTGAGATCGATGTCAAACTGCTGACTTGCAATCTCTCTGTTGAGTCAATTTTATACGGAGGCGCAAGCATTGAAATCATCTTTACGGCACCACTCGGCCGCGTTCATATTTATTTATCTCGTCAATAAAAATAAGAATATTAAATATCGTAATCCTAGCTGTGATTGAATTCAAATTCCACGTATTACATTTGGAAACTATAAATATTATTTCATGTTTTCCTTAACTTGCTTTCTAGCAGTTTTTATACTCAATGGTCACTCTTTGGATATGAATTATCATTATAAAGGCTGTATTTACCGTTCAGATATTTCCAAAGCTTATAAGTACTGTAAATAACTTCAAGGAAAATAACTTATGTTCAGTTGTTCCAAGGGTTGAAATTTGCTATAAAAATCATTTGATTTGACCGGGATTCGATTCCGGATCTCCCAATTGCCAGTCAGGTGATTTTAGGGAGATGCGAGTTTGAGTCCCGGTCAAGTCAAATGATTTTTACATGGCTAATTTCAACCCTTGGTGTATATGAACCGGTGCGAGTGACTTTGTACAACATTATTTGTCAATGCAATGATTGGGAATTATTTCCAGTTATTCAGGTTGTTGAATACACTAATGCCCACCGCGTAACTGTGCGGAAATGAACATTTATTGCACTTACATTTGGCTGAATAATTTGTCACTCTATTTTTACCCTGAATTATTTTTTGTAAGCTGTAAATGTCTCATCTTCTTTGTTGGCTTCCGCTCAAAGAGCTTGTGGAAGTTTATAACGTTAGGGTGTGTTACTTACTGTCTACGTCCATGCTTGTAACTTTTTTCGCGTGAAAAACTCGGTTCACCTCCAAATGCCTACTACATAGACGTCATTAATTGTGTAGCTCACTTGATGTTAATCATTGTTGGCGTAAGTTATGTGTGATCAGAGAGCAACACAGGTGGTACACCAACGCACTAAGAATTAAGTATATTTCTTCCATTGTAAAGCGCGTGCGGAGTACTTGAAAAGAGCTCGCGACAAATGGAGAGGGCTGGGAATTAGTGGGTGATGACATTGTGGAATGGAATGGTCAAGGAATTGTACAAAAGGTGCGTGCGTTGTTGGTTTGGTCACGTGGGGAAATCTGTGAGAGATAAAAAACGTTGCAAATTTATACTAGACCAGCGGAAGGTACCCGTTGAAATTCAACGGGTGTGCAGAAAATTGAACTTATTTTACTAGAAAACCACAAAGCCTTAAGAATTATGTTAGCGTGGCCATTTGAGGAGTTATTATTATGCCCTTGGGCCCTTGGGACTCCGAGCCCTTTCTTAAACAGATTTTATTTCTACATGCTATCATGGGAAAGCGCGATATTTAAATGGCGTGGCGTGGCGTGGCGCGCGATATTTAAATGGGAGGCGTGAATATCCTTTTAAAATCAAATCTCTGATTATCAAGGAAATATGCTATTGCTGATTTCAAAGAAAAATGTGAGATTTTTTCGCTAAAAACATGAGTTTCAGACAAATACGATACGTAAAAGGAAATCAATCGAAAGAATTTGCAACTTCATTTACTCGGCCACCTGACAAAAAAAGCTTAGCCCTCTATCTTGAGTGAAATTACTTTTAAAAAGCAAAAACTGAAGCCACTGTACCGAACTCAATGCTTGGCATGGAGGACCAGAATGGGCCTTCGGTA
This sequence comes from Ceriagrion tenellum, assembly GCA_963169105.1. Taxonomy (NCBI): domain Eukaryota; kingdom Metazoa; phylum Arthropoda; class Insecta; order Odonata; family Coenagrionidae; genus Ceriagrion; species Ceriagrion tenellum. The sequence goes on along the minus strand of OY720632.1, from coordinate 91,509,866 downwards.
GCCCTGAGGGCTTTAAAATATAGCTTATGTTAGAACCAAATATTTTTTCTACCTTCGTGCTATATTTCATCTTAATCGGTTCATTAGTTTTTGCGTGATGGAGCGGCAGACAGACAGACGCCATTACACTTTTATATATTTGTCGCGTCACGGGGCCGTTGTGTCCCGCCCGAAATGCAATTCATGCAGGGCCGGAACTTAGCCTTACGTTTACAACGAAAAATAATAAAAGAAAAAAAAAATGAGGGACTGGAAACCAAATCTTAAATAAAATGAAAAGGAAGAAATGAAGGGGGTGGAGAAGAAAATAAGGAAGGGATTCCCGCCTTACCTTGGCTTCCGCCGAACTCTGCACCCCATGCGTCCGTCGACGACTTGTTCCTCGCCAGAACTTCGGCGAGATAATTATACCTTCCTCTTCACCTTGACACAGGCGAACGAATGCCTTCCTGCAAGGCATGCACTCTTCTTCCTTGGCTTCTAGAGCCCTCTATATGCGAAGAGTTGCAAAAAAAACAAAAAACCAAGGCAGGCGGGAAAAAGGAAGAAAGGAGGGAAATTCAACTTAAAAGAAAAGAAAAACATAAGGCTGTTCCGGCCCGAACATACCGCCCACCTGAATTTAAAAAAAATTCATCTCCTTATAAAGAAAACTGAAATAAGCTGTATTCTAAGTCCTATCCTAAGAGTTTGGTTTGGGATGCTATAGCTTCACTTCCAGAGGCCCATCTGGAAGACTTACTACAGGATACAGGTTAGGCCTTGGATAGGGAATTAGAAGGAATAAGAATGTTAAAACCGAAACTAACGCGCAGCTAGCGAAAAAAAAAAAAAATCTTACACCCGATCTATCACAAATATAAACAAAATCTATTCTGTTGTTGGTAAAGGCACCAACTTAACCACTGGCCTTTTTAATATACCTGATGCACATTGTATTTCCGCGACCCTAATTATGCCTGTGGAATCAGCAAATGTTTTAATGATACGCCCCATTATCCACTGAGAAGGGGGAAGGTTCGGTTCACGTATTAAAACCAATTGACCGATTTTAATATTTGGTGACATTTGCGTCCATTTCGATCTCTGCTGTAACGTGTGCAGATATTCCCAAGACCACCGACGCCAGAAGTGGCGATAAATTTGCTCAACCAGTCGCCACCTAACGGGAAGAGGAAAACATTCTTCTGTAATGTGAGCAGGCAGTCCTATTAGTGGACGGCCTATCAAAAAATGGCCAGGCGTTAGGCAGTCGATCTCCGAAGGATCGGATGATATTGGAGTCAACGGTCGGGAATTTAAAATGGCTTCAATTTTACTAAAAAGCGTCGCGTATTCCTCGAAATTTAGAGCGTGGCCATGAAGGAATCTGCGCAAATGGTATTTTACTGATTTAATGCCAGCCTCCCAAAGTCCCCCAAAATGGGGAGCGGAAGGGGGATTAAACTTCCAAACGATACCCGAATCTGGCAAAAATGACGTTAAGGTCTTCTTGTGGCCCTGTGAACGGATCATTTGATACAGATCCTTTAAATATCTATCGGCCCCAACAAAATTAGTGCCACAATCTGAATGTATCACTTTAGGGATACCGCGTCGGGATATGAATCTCTGAAATCCCGCTATAAAAGCTATGGTTGACAGAGATGTCACTAACTCTAAATGAACCGCCTTAGTGGTGAAGCAGATAAATAGACACAAATAACATTTATCATGTGCTGCATTTCTCCTATTACTTAACTTGTAGGTGAAAGGACCCCCATAATCTACTCCAATTAAAGAAAATGGTGGGTTAGGGACAACCCGCGCCGATGGTAACGGTGACATAATGGGCTGAAGGTGGGCTCCTCGATAACGTGCACACACAATGCACTTAATTATTTCCGATCTCACAAGTGCTCTACCAGATATAATCCAAAATTTTCTGACGATTAATGCCTCTACCATTCGAGGTCCCCCGTGCAGAGATGCAAAGTGATAATGCCGCACAATCAATCTAGAGAGATGACTCTCTTTAGGCAACAAAACAGGTTGTTTTTGTGATTGAGGCAATGCGGAATTAATGAGCCTGCCGCCCACCCTGAGGATCCCTTGATCATCAATAATAGGAGAGAGACGGGCAAAAGTCGAATGAAGACACTTGTTTCGAGAAATCGAATGGAGGACATCCTTGAAATGACATTTCTGAACCAGTTTTATGATGAGGTTAAGAGATTCGGTCCATTCAGATTCCAAAATAAGAAGATTGGATGGTCGCTGCACTCCCTTACAACCAGAGATAAATCTACGCACAAATACAACTGTTCGTATTAATTTCAAGTAGCAGGAATACGCCTTCATCCAATGACATGAACATCCCTTTTCATCTTGGATGGCCCCTGCCCATTGCGATTGAATCTTCACCTCCGGTAGATCATTGGCATATTTACTTTCCGAAGGTATAGAGGGCCACTTTGATTCATCCTCCCTTAGAAATTCCGGACCGGACCAATATAAGTCACATAGCAGTAACTGATTTGGCATCATTCCCCTCGAGACACAATCCGCTGGATTGTTGGATGATTCAATGTGTCTCCACGAAGAACTGGGAATTGAAGCCGTAATGTGGGTGATTCTGTTAGCAACAAAGGTCTTTAATGAATGAGGTGACATTCGCAACCACGCCAACACAATCTGAGAATCGGTCCAAGCGTATATTTTGAGGATCTGAAATCTTTTGTCCAAAAAAGATGACAAACGGGATAGAAGCTTAGATAATAAGTACGCTCCCAATAACTCAAGCCTTGGAATAGATAAAGTTTTCAAGGGAGCAACTTTACTTTTAGCCGCAACTAGATGAACATTAATTTCTGATTCTGCGACCGTTCTTATATACACCACCGCACCGTAGCCGCGCTCCGATGCATCACAGAATCCGATCAGCTGCGCCTCTGAAGAAGACCGGGGAAATATATATCGAGGAAACTTTATCTGCTGCAACAACTGACTCTGCGAGACAAAATTATCCCATTGATTCCTAATGCCTTCTGGAAGGGAATCATCCCAAGATAATTTTTCATTCCACAGGGATTGCATCAAAACTTTAGCCCATAAAGTTACGGGAGACAAAGCCCCAATCGGGTCAAAAATTCTGGCAATGTTCGAAAGCAGCTTTCTTTTTGAATTGACCACAGCATCAAAATTGACATGGTAGGAAAAAGTATCGGATTTTGGTGACCAGTACATTCCCAAAACTTTTAAAAGGCAAACATCGCTCGAATCAAAATTTAAAATTGATACCCGTTTCTCCTCGGGAATATGACTTAATAATTCCGGAGCATTGCTTGCCCATTTTCCAAGAGAAAAGCCTCCTGATAAAAGCAAGGAAATTAATTGCTTTTGCAAATTTAGTGCCTCTGAAATCGAGCTCGCTCCCGTGACGATGTCATCAACATATGTGTCATGAAGAAGCACCTTTGAGGCTAAAGGGAAATTTTGTCCTTCATCACTGGCGAGCTGATGTAGAGTTCTGATCGCTAGAAAAGGTGAAGAAACAACTCCGTAGGTCACCGTATTCAATTCATAATCCACTAATGAGGACGATGGATCCTCTCGGAAGACAACGTGTTGATAGGTGCAATGGTCGGGATGTAACGATATTTGTCGATACATTTTCGCAATGTCGGTAATAAACGCGACCTTATGCGTCCTAAATCCAATTAAAAGGTCAAAAATGTCCCTTTGAAGTTTGGGACCAGTTTCTAAGACGTCATTTAGTGAATTACCGAGTGATGTCTTCGCCGAGGCATCGAAAACAACACGTATTTGACCGCACTGGGAAGCATCCTTAAACACGGCATGATGGGGCAAATAATACGATCCGGGACTCGTAGACCTGGACATATGTCCCAGCGATTCGTACTCGCTCATGAATTTATGGTACTCGCCTTTTAACCGCGAGTTCCTTGACAATCTGCGCTCCGTGTTCATCCAGCGCGTGATAGCATATCCATGAGAATCTCCCAGAGTGGGAGGATATGCCTTAAATGGCAACATAACTTGATATCTACCGTCTGGCATACGACGATGCGTATTTTGAAACCCCACTTCGCATTGCACGTCTTCAGGTCTCGGTCGAATTTCTACCTCCACTTCTTCCACCTCCCAAAACCTTTTCAGTTGATTGAGAAGAAGTGTCTCCCTCTTACAAATAGCCAGCGAAATTACCTGAGAAGGATTCTGGGGGGCAGTGATTGGATAACTTCCCATTATAACCCAACCGAACACAGAATTCATAGCTATCACATTTGCGTAAGACAATGATTTCCGCCCACCGAGAAGAATCCTAGGAAATAAATCCATACCCAATAGCATTTCTATAGGGGCCGGTCTATCGAACTCGGGATCTGCGAGACGCAAATGTGAAAATTTTTTGAAAATATAGAGCGGGAGAGGAGTTGTTGGAAGTTCATTTAGGACCTCTGATACTACAACCGACTTCGTAGTGAGTACTGGAGTTGACGTATGTCTTGGAGATAAAGAGCATAAAACTTGACCATGGGGTTGCTGCAGTGGAACATGAGCTAAGCCAAATAGCTCGCCCTCGTAAGCAGATATGGGTAAGGATAATCGCCTTACAGCCGAGGATGAGATAATAGATAACTGCGAGCCAGGATCAATTAGAATTCTAATGCGTTCCCACGCCCCATTACCAGCCTGAATCAAGGCAACCGCTGTGCCTAGAATAGTCGAATGCTGCCGATCACTCCGAGTGCATGACGATATGATAGCAGGGGGTATGGGTGAGGTGGTAGATGTTTTTGACAAGGAAATACCCTCTTGACTATCGTCACGCAATCCGGTGGAAACCTTTCCTGCGTCCTTCGCGCCGACTGAGTTCCCGTCTTCGGCAGAATTATGTAAAGACGTGTGGTGATAGCGTTTACATCTTTGACAGCGCATACCTCGCGCTTGACACTTGGGAGCCCAATGCCCCGGCCTTAGGCAATTGAGACATAGCCCTTTTGAACGCACAAAGGTTGAACGTTGATGACAACTCATTTCAATGTAACGTGGACATTTAAATAAAGGATGCAAAGAAGAACACAATGGACAATTATCACGTTTCTCTGAGTAATTAGACATCCTTGAAGAGGCTTCGTTGGCTGAAACTGGCAGAGAAAATTTAAATCTACCTCGAGAATTTGTGGAGGTAAATTTAGAAACCGTTCCACTTGATGTTTGCAGAATTTTAATTCTTTTCTTTACAAAATCAATTAGATTTGTTACAGAAGGGAACATGTTTCCACTCAGCGATCCTTCAAACTGGGATAATATCTCTGAATTCAAAACTCGAGCGGCTAAGCGGAATAAAATAAATTCTCCCAAATCTGGAATATTCAGGGTCCCTAAGGCCGCATACATTTCTGCAAACGTTGTCACGAATTGTTGTAACTCTGCTTGATTATTAGAAATTTCCGGAAACGACAACATTTTATCCAAAAATGAAAACCCAAGAATGCGAGGATTATCATAAAAATCGTTTAATTCTCTCCAGGCGGATGCATAATGAGCTTCGCCAAAAGGTACAGAGGCAATTATTGCCAATGCCTTGCCTTGGAGAGAGGATTTAAGATAGGAAAATTTTTCAATTGCGGATATATCATTCCGGTAATGCACCACCGATTTAAATATATCACGAAAAGCTGGCCATTCAGAAAACGACCCCGAAAACTTCGGAACATCAATGGCTGGGAGTTTACATTTTTGAAATGGCACAGGGGCTTCCCCGTCCACATCACTCGTGGACGCCCTCAATCCATCAGAAACAGACAAAATAAAATAATACTTCTCCTCGAACTCCTTTGCCAAAACGGAATCTATCTTATGCACGTCCGCGCGATTGCAATTATTGCAGTGCTCAAAAATTGCCAAATTTTCATCTAAAAAACCACGATAAACCTCCTTTAGACTAGAACACCTGGCAGAAAATACGCCAACATTAGGATGCTCCCTGACTTGCCCCTGGTATTCACTCAACTGACGTGCCAAATCATACGCGACCGAAAGAGTGGCCTTGGACTGGTCCCGTTTGAATCGCAGAAGGGAAAGACGCGATTCGAAATTCTGTCTCGTGGTTATTACACTTTCTGTCATAATTGCACTGAACGCTCTAAATTAATTAAAATAGAATAAAGCCTAATGATTTCCAAATGTGGTCCCGGGTTTCGGCACCAAAAAATGTCGCGTCACGGGGCCGTTGTGTCCCGCCCGAAATGCAATTCATGCAGGGCCGGAACTTAGCCTTACGTTTACAACGAAAAATAATAAAAGAAAAAAAAATGAGGGACTGGAAACCAAATCTTAAATAAAATGAAAAGGAAGAAATGAAGGGGGTGGAGAAGAAAATAAGGAAGGGATTCCCGCCTTACCTTGGCTTCCGCCGAACTCTGCACCCCATGCGTCCGTCGACGACTTGTTCCTCGCCAGAACTTCGGCGAGATAATTATACCTTCCTCTTCACCTTGACACAGGCGAACGAATGCCTTCCTGCAAGGCATGCACTCTTCTTCCTTGGCTTCTAGAGCCCTCTATATGCGAAGAGTTGCAAAAAAAACAAAAAACCAAGGCAGGCGGGAAAAAGGAAGAAAGGAGGGAAATTCAACTTAAAAGAAAAGAAAAACATAAGGCTGTTCCGGCCCGAACAATATTAGTAAGGATAAGGATGAGCAAATGGCTTGAGAGGAAGCTGCAGACCGAGAAAGTCATGAGTGAATGTACTGGACGAGTATCTAAAAGGAAAGATGAAGTAGGAGTCTTAGTGGATGGAAGGCAATTAGTAGAAGAAATCTATGAATGTAACTGAAGCTAGAGAAGTATAAAAGGATAGGGCAAACTATAGGGAGAATATTAAATGAGTCAACTTAACATCACCTAAAATTTAAATTTTTTGACTGAGGCATAAAGTAAGAAATTGTGCTTGTAGATGGGACGTATGTCAAACTCTGCAAGAATTTTTACTTCCCACCAATAAAATCTAACTTAACCGGTAGGCTACCTTTTAAATTAATCCCGTGAGCGGGAATGACGTGATGGTTAAGTATGTATTAATGCATGTACAATTTGGACTGATTTTAATGGGATAACAACTTGACATGTAACAGCCGACGATAGATAATGAAACTTCATTCTCCATTCATGAAAAGTTTCCCCTCGGGGACTTGGTTAAACTGAGGTGGCACCTGCAGCGATCGATTTTCGCCGGAAAGACGGAATAATGCTTAACTTGAGGAGCGGAGGAAAAGAGTGTGGGGCTCGGAGGAGTCAGCTCTTAGAAGTCGGAAATGAAGGAGACGAAGTTAAGGGAAAGAGTCAAAGAGTAAGAGAGAGAGAGAGAGAGTGGTTGTTGAGTGGAAGCGTAGGCGGTCGTCGTCAGAAGAGGGAAGATCAGGAGGGAATAAGTAATGAAAGCGTTAGAGGATGAGGGTTTTTTTTTAAAGAGTAGGTACAGGCTGTGGGTGGATGAGCTTAGGGGAATCTCCTCCGGGAGTCAGGAACCGGAGGGAGGGTGAAGAGAAATGGGACGAGTAAATGGGAGACGGATGGAAAGAAATGAGCGAGGATAGGAGAGAACGTCGGAGACGATTCTCCCCCGGAGAAGTGTCCGTGAGGAGTTTTGCTCTCCCCCCGATTTTCCCTCCCGCCTCCTGCTGTCATCTCACCGCGTCTTGGCTCATTGTCTCAGACCTTGGGACAAAGTTCTCGTTCCCTTTACCCGCACGTTGAATAACCCGTCTGGGCACACGAGGGGGGGAAATATTGCGCTTGCGTGTCCCCGCGCTGGAGGAATACTTGGTTTTCGTTCTCGTTGATTTGTCTCTGTTTTATCGTTGCGAAGAGATATTTTTAACAACCTTCAGTGCAAAGCATGAGCATTTTCAAGGCGTTAGTATAATAATGACTATTGGTTTGCTCAAGGACTTCTTACTTTCCAAGATTTTTGAATTCGTTGGCCATTCATATCCAGTTGTGTTCCAAATCGTTGCATATCAAATTGTATACCGTCCTCATTATCATTAAAAAGTGCAACGCTAACATAAGACACATTTATCCAACTAATCACACATCTTGAGAAGCTCTTTTTGGGAAGTCCACCGGGTGATAGACTCCATAGGTGCCGACGTTTCAATGGACTACTCGGCCATCGAAACGACGGCACCTATGGAGTCCTTCACCAGGTGGACTTCCCAAATAGAGCTTCTCAACATCTCACACCGGGAAAGCCTCTGATCTTATATCACACATCTCTTTTCCTCCTTCCAGTTCCCTCTCCTTTCTTGGTGTGAGAACTGGAATGAGGAAAAGAGATAAACTCCCTCTCCTTTCCTTTTATTCTTAAATCCCTGCCACCCGCCTCAAGGGCTGTTCGCAGAGTAGTATGTTGATGTATATTCGCCCCTAATTCTAATTCTTCATGTTGCGCATTCCATGTTTATTAGACTGCGATATTATTGAGAATATGCTCTTGTGCATGCCTACGAAAGACATGTGGCGTTAAAAGGCAAATATCTGTGGGAAAATTAACATAATACTTAACCATGTGATAACTGGACATCTTAGAGTCTTCTAATCTGCAAATTTTATCTCCTGAAGTAAATTACTTAAATTTATTGCGGTGCTGGAAATGGTTTTCATTGTGACCTAGAGGTGAGTACATTGAGGGTAAATTAGGCAACAGCGTTTTTTTATACAAGGCCCATCCCGTCAATAAAATGTAGAACTCTATACCACGCCCACTCATACTTCATGGCATCCGCAATCCCCATTCTTTTTCCCCTTTCACCCGGTCTTTACTTCTTTCTTTTCCAGCATTCTTACATCCATATTTCTCGTCATTAGCTCATTTGGAATCCGATTTTGACCAGCGGATTTATATTCGTTTCCAACTCCCACACCGAGGGTTGCCGGTTCGAGACCAGGTGGTGCAAAAAAAAATCACCGCGGTCGGTAACCTTGACACGCTACCCAAACTCACCCTACTACTGAGAGGCTGTAGTATCAGCAGAAGGCATTGATGGCGCAGATTAAGAAGATCGGGCCAGTATCAATAGCCACAGCTTAGGGCGAGAGTGAATTTCACGGAATTGGTCGGGGCACTGCGATGTGGAAGGCAAAGGGGAAACTACCAGCATAGTCTCCCTAGAAGATGCAGCCCTGCTTTCTAAAGCTATTTGACATTATGGTATTCCTCCCGGTAAAATAATTCCCCAATCGGATGTCCGGGTGAGCACTGCTGGGAGGGATACATCAGTCAGGATGGACAAGCTCATTAACTTTCTTATTAATTTTACAGCCCCTTCGGCCCCCATCAAGTTTCCTCTGCTGGCCTCCTTTTCTCTAACGTGAAAATGAGACTCATGCCCCGTTTTAAATATTTTATCGCCATGAGTACCTAGGTGGATAAGTTTTTCCCATCGATTACTCTCTCGCTAAGTAACCAACAGTCTGTTGCAATGCGAAACCCAAACCACAGTTTAGCGATAGTTTAGCATAAAAACTATGTCATCTAGTGGTGAGGGTTAATGAAAGATTATAAAACGAGCTTTAATGCCTTCTCTCCTCTTTTCATATCTTCTCTTGAGTCCAAGCTTTAGGATAGATCTGAATGTCTGAAATAAAATTCCCCTGCACCTCCAGTGCAAATCTGTCTCCTCAATGCTAATCATTTCAATCATTGATGACTGTTTTATTAGGTAAAAACCCAAAACATATGTGACAAAAATCTTAAACGAAGGGGATTATTGTAAATGATTCATTGGAATTTCCTAATTCATTGGAAATACCTAATTGCCCGTCAGAAACTTGATCGTTGCTGATGGAAAATGAGCGTTGATCAAGAATTTTGAGATCTGAGCGAGGAGACAGATGGGTAGAGTCTAGGTGAAGAGGAAAGAGAATTAGGAGAAGGTGGATTGGACCCACCCTGAGACACAATTGGTTTGTAAAGAACATGATTGACGGCAAAATTGAGGGAAAAGTCCCCAGACGAAGACCCAGGAATAAATTCATGTACCAAATAAACAGGAAAGTACATAAGAAATGAAACCACGAGGTAATAGAAATAGAATTAAATAGGGGAGGGTGGAGGGCTGCAGTCAACTTATTATAGGAATGAACAACCAATGATGAATGACAGTGCCGAACAGATTGGTATAAAAATTCCTTTTTTTTCTCACGTCATTACAGATTGACGTCATAACAACGTGACACTAACATAAGACTCATCGTTAACGTACATTGGCCTTTCTTCCCTCCTTTTCCCTATTCCCTTTCCCTTTACTAGCTGATGTCCCACATTTTTTAGCTAAAAGTCTGTGTTGTGTCTTGCTGTGGATATGTACTTACATGTAGAAACTTCGTAAACGTCCTCTGTTGTCGGCCGTCTTCCCAAACACTCAACCAGCGTATGAGCTTGGGCAATCAAAAAGAAAAATACGTATGCGCAATGCTTCTCTCAGAACGGAAGTATTTTACATAAGTTTTCTTCCGTGCTGTTGTTTGTCTCCGCTTTGTCTTTGTCACGGAACGATGTTTGTTTTTTTCTATTCCGTTTTGGCGACGGCAATGGCAGTTGTAGGAAAGGAATGATGTGCACGACTCGACCGACGACGGAGGCGGGAGGATTCACCGAAAATGAGACAGACTCGTCAACCGTGCACGCCTTCTCCCACCCACAACCCTGAGGCAACTCGGTTTCCATGGCAACGGAATGTTTTTCAACGCCGCCTGAATCTTCTTCCTCCTTCTGCACATCTTTTTCCTTTCGAGTCTTCTCCTCCTTTCTCCCTCCCTCACTCCCCCTTTGTCGTCTTATAACCTCTGGATTGTTTTCGGTGCCTTCGACAGATACGGGGACACGCACGCACTCGCTTCTTCTTTAGAAAGGGGGATTCGCGTAAGGAGGGTGAAGGGGGAGGGAAGCTGTGGAATATACCTTCCGTCTTCCTCCGTGGGATAGACTAAGAGATTAGGAGTAGACGCGGGAGCCTTTCAAGGGGAACGAACGGCGTTTGTGTCTTTCGGAGAGTGATGTTTCGCCTCTTTATTTAACGCGTCTTCCTAATGTTTCCATCTTGGATAAGATTCCATGACGGTGAAACATAATTAACTAAAGATGCTCGATTAAGGAAGAGCTTTGTCTAAGCTTGGCTTTTCAACGATCTATTGAGATCAGAAGTCATACACGTATACCTTTTAATTCTGTTCCCTTTTCTGGGTAGGCGTTATCAAATAACTTAATCTATACACCCCTCTTCTGCTTCTATTTCACTCATCCATTGTTTCAGCCAAGGTATCAGTAAATAGATGCAGCTTATGGATAGTAACTTGATTAATGGGATCAGTTCTTGTATTACACTCAGCAAATAGGCATTAAAATCTATTTTAATATCATATAATTTAGGTAAGAGCCAAGGGTTAGAAATTGATACTTCTACCTTATTTAGTGGCGTTGAAATTGAAATGTGACAAAGTTTAAAGTCAGTGTGTCATTATTTGTTGCCATCTATAATGTAGTTGATCGTAGTAGATCCTATTGTGTAAATGTTTGACAATGTAAAAGGGAATTTTTTTTTATTTTACGAATTTATTCGGAGAAAATATTGACTGGTTTTTAGTTTTCTCTCCTGACTTCGATAGTTTACTGACCTACCATGATTTTAGAGACGATTTTTAAATTTGGGATTAATCTGCGTCTTTTAAGTCACCTGCGCATTTTCAAGCTGGTGAATGCTTATATATGTGCCCTCATTACTGGGAACTTGCTTAGGTGGAATTCAAGAATTGAAATGATGCTAGGATTCGACTATAACGTATTCTTGATGAACATTCTCTGTATCCATACTTTTAAAAATCTACTTGTACTTTTCCACAGATTTTATGCATTGCACCACCTAAATAAAACCAGTGGAAAAAGAACTAGTTGTATTATTTAATAATGGATAATAATATCTTCCACATAACGAGGCCTGAAACTGTAGAGGAGCACTCTGTGATTGGCATGCACTTTTTTAACTTAATACTGCGCGGAGTAATAAAAGAAAGTTACCCTGCCTTGTTGAAAGATGTAAAAGGTGTTTTTGATCGTTATAGTGGTGAAGAAATGGGGTTTTAAGCACGAGATTTTTTTTCATGTAATCACATTGTTTACCTAATTTTGTGTTACCCGCAGGTTCGTCCAACGTTGAGGTACATCAATGGGGAAACGAGGCGAAGCTTCGCTCTCCAGTGTAATCAGGAGTGCTGTGAATATCCTACTTCAAGTGATGAGCTCTTACTTTGAAGCTGCCTTTCTCGCAGTTCCTCACCTCCGTGTTTATTTTGTCCTCAACGATTCGGTAGGGATTGAGGAGTCGGAGTAATTATGCATTTAAGCTTTGAAGAGAGGTTCGAGTCTCATCTTCCTTTGTAGCCACATCGTTTAGTCTTCCGCATACTTTAGGTTAGGTGATTGTTAGTTTTACGCTGTTTGGTTGAAGGATGCTCAGTTAATCAGGTCTAATTTATATTTAAACATCGGTTTTGATCGAATATTATCATATGATAATAATATATTTTATTGTGCTTGTTATTTTTGAGTCATGGTGAGTGCGATGTGTTGATTAGTAAAAAAGTGAAAATATTTTTCCCCATGGAAAACGAGAAAAATATTCTTTTGGTCATCACATTTTTGTTGTGAATCTTTTTAAATATGTTCAGAAATGTGTAAGCACAAATATTTGGGGTCTGTCAGCTCGCTGTAAGTGAGTAAACCTGTGTTTATAGAAATGTAAAAATAATATCCTCAGTCTCTGACAGTTATTTTGCTTCCTTCTCCTTGCATGAAACCCGCGAAAATACCAACGATACAGAGACCATATTTGAGAACAAAGGTCAAATTTGAAAAGTTCAGCCGTGTGCTGTAATTAGTTCTATCATGTCTTGCACTCTCATTGTTGACCATGGCCCTTGGGTCTTTGTATTTTTAGGATAGGCGGCGATGTTACAGGTTATATTATTGCATAATGGTACTCGTGAACGCTTTAATGCTTGCACCGCCAGACACCCGATACAAGACCATCCCGTGCACGTAGGCGGGCAGTGTCGAACACGAGGTATCCGACGCATCCCTTACCCTCCTCTACCCTCCCACGCAGCCCAGAGAGGTGCTTGAGGTCAGCCGGGCGAGTGCACCGACAGCTGTATAAAAAAGCACATGTTGGGGACTGGTCGCTCAGGGGCAGACGAGGGACGGAGGGGTGTTGTTCGGATCATGTCATTTGGGGAACAGAGGTCGAGAAGGAGCGGTGTGGGTGCCATAGGAGAGGGAGTAGGCGGTGGTTTAGATGTCGCTCGCTGGGTTCACCGCAGGGGGAAACACGCGGTGAATGCCAGTGGCTCGGTGGATCGTCGGATGATGATGGCCTCAGGGTGCCGCAAAATTCGTGGCCGGTTGATCAGTCTAGAACGCCGACCTTGAGGGGGTGAGAGCCTAGGAGATCGAAGCCTGGGTTAGCCGCCGATTTAAACTTAAACGTCGATATCAATTCCGAATCTCACAAAAAGAAAAGTGTATCATAACTTTCAGAGGGATTGAGGTGGGAGCCCCTAGAGAATAGGAGACCACTTGCTAGGATTAGCTTGCCTGGGACTTAATTAACTGATGTGTTTCAGAGTGGCAGAGAATATTATCATGAAGCCTCACTACAACTCTAGGTCTGGCAGATGTGATAAAATAAGTGAGATTCATTGCTTAACAGATATGTACAAAACTCACTCTTTCCGGGTACAATAAGCGACCACAATAAAAACTGAACTCCACTAAGTACACTCCCATAATACTTGTCACGCTTTATCCTCCCAAAACCTTATTCCTTACATCCTTACACTGCTGGTGTCCTAAAAATCTCCACCACACTCGCATGTGGCAGTTCGCAGGGGATGTTGTAGGTGTAGATGTAAATGAATCGAGAGCACACGTGCACGTGGAGGCATTTGCAATTATGGAGCGACGTATTATGCAGTAGACTTTCAATCATTGACCACCTTTTTCAATAAATGAATGTGATGGTACATGATCCATAAAAAAAGGCTGGAGAGATGTGCAATATTCCTGGTACTTGAGTATCACCACAAAATAGCCCTTCTCTTAAGACCGTGACGCGTTTGCTAAGCTTGTGCGTTCCAGTTACTCAAAGAGCTCGATTGATTGGAGCGATAATAATTACTCCTGGTAGGGAAACCCATCGCTCAGGGTGAATGGTACTTCTCCTGTTGGTGTCACGCTAAAAACACTTGACAATTTTAATGGGAAACGCCAACCGAACTATTTTTTCCCTGTACATGGAACTCAATCGTGGAGTAAATGGTCATTCATATCAGGAGGAAATGAAGCTGGAATGAGAATATCTAATATCTCGGCCATCAGTTTTAATCTATTGTATTCTGTTTTTCTAAATAACCCTTCAGTTGTTCCCTTCTTTTACGGTTTACTTCCATAATCTGCTCTCCTTAATGCGTACTCAATTTTAGTCAACTTTTGCAACAGTAAAACACGTATAGAACTTGGACCATATTGCCGATTATTTTTCCTCTTGCAGTGAGTGGATATGAGGACACTTCCCGGTATCAGTATCATAGTGTGAAGGTGAGAAATTTATATTTAGCTTCTAATTTTGGCAAACAAAATGATTTTTTTGTACGAAAAAGGACAGTATGAAATTTTAGTGAGAGGGAGTGCGTACATTTTTTCTCTCGGATACTGAAGCATTCCGTCTATCTTATTCTATATTGTCATTCGTCTTCTTTAATATTGATTTCCTCGGTGAGATAGAAAAAATTATGAGTTAATATTCTAAAAATATTGAGGGACCCAATACTCTACCTTGTGGAACACCATGGTTAGAGGGGCGGTAACGAAGGCGTGGGAATCAAGTGGTGGATTGGCTGGGGTGGTGAGTGCCTAAGGGCAGCTTCTACGTCAATCCACGGGCCAATTCATCACGCGGCCGAGACTTCCTAAGCCGGACTTAAAGCCGGTGAAATTTATCGCGTGCTATAATCGTCATGAACCATTTTTCACCGGCTGCTAAGGCGGAAGCATCGCCATTTTTTCAACCTTGTGTTGAAACCACGCTATTCAATCTGGGGAGTGTTGTAAGTTTTAGCACATCTCGGCGTAAAATGTGCAGCCGGGGCTAAAAACATGTATACTGGCTGCGCCGTCGCGATAGAGACAGGAAGGTAATAATGCGCAAATCTTTGGATTTTTAATGGATACTTGGTATAAACTATGAATTTATGTGACGCAGTAATGGGCTGGCGATAAAATTTATGCATGTTGAAGTTTTGAGAGTGCTTTACGTGGTGAAAAGAGGCCATTTATGGGCGCGAAACGTCAGCTACGTAAAGTTTTGAGGTCATTTTGGCGAAGAATGTGAAGAAGATCTTGAGGAACTGAATTGCGTGACTATAAAAACCGGATTATGACATAATGGTGGGCATTCGAAGACTTATCTGGCGGTTTCCACGAAAACAGCTTTGGGCTATCGCCTTCTCTTAAGGCTTACTCGTGAGCATTGACTCTAAAATATCCTTATTCATTCCTTTATCTGTATAAAATGATGGTAAAAAGCATTATCGAGTGTCAACTAGTGCTTGTTTATCAGAATATGAATCAATTAAAATTAACTATGACTTTTAAGATTTTATTTGGAACAGAATCTTGATTGAGTATCGATTTATTGACTCGGCAGTAGTTATCCTAAGTTTAAACGTGAGAGATATATGTTAAGTGTGTTATTCATTTAATTGTTTCTAATAATCGTTTTTAGGGGATGTTAGCTTTACATAAAGAAGAATGTGAAGAAGATCATTACGCTTATAAGCTGCCTTTGCATCAAGAAGAAGAACTGTAAATGTGTAGTGTAACTCACAAATAGTGTTTGAGGTGCCAATATATTGGCCATTCGTTCATGAGATTGATGAGAGAAACGCGGTGAGTTTAGATTTGATTAAATCCGACATTGTTCAATATTGGATGTTGTGTGGTAAGGATAAAGCTTAAGAAGGGATGAATGGGCGAGGTCAAGGCATGAGGGAGAATGGCTGAGAGGAGTACGTGAGGAGAAAGCGAGAAAAGTGTTCCAGAGCTGAAGTTTTTTGATGCTGAAGTATCGGATAGACGGAGAAGCAGGCTGAATACCTTCTTCATCCGCAGGAAAGGAAACAACGATGTGAGTCTTTATTTATTCATTTGGAAGGCAGACAGTGTACTTCTGACTCTAAAACGCTTGCATTTTCCATTCTCACGGCATCCGCGAAGCACGCAAGCGGTGGGGTGGACTCAAACATGGAGCTCTTTCGGAAAAATGACTCTCTTCTCCGGGAATTCACCCATGAAGTACCGTCTTCACACCGCGGATATTTTTTCCTCTATGTTCGCGAATTATAGGCAAACATAGGACATTCTGGAAGATTCTGCAAAAGTCACCTTCTTTGGAGGCATTCTGCTTGATAAGTCTTCGGAGAAACCTCTTAGTTGTGGCCCTGTGCGGGCTGTGAAATATTCTTATCCCTTTTCTCGTTCCATTATCATTGATTGCTCTTGCATCTATTCGTACTAATGCGGAATCAATTTAAATTATTTATATCTAAAAATGATAACCCTTGTTTGAAGGGAAGCTGATTAAATATCACGTGACGCGTGGAGTCTATTTTTTTCTTGTGAATTCTCACCTGCAACACGCTAGAACTTAATTAATAGAATCATTTAAATAGATTTTTGGAATCCCGGGCTGGCAACCTTTTTTTTCTGTCATATCACTAATTCATGATCTTGTTTAAATCTCTATTGACCTTATTGTGATTTATTTTGTTATCTATATACTGATTTGCAATCCAGTTTTATAGAGCTTCATGGGCCCCAGTTACTAGAGAATATAACGGAAGCTGTTTTACCGAAATCAAAGGTGTTTTGGACAGCACTAGAGAACACTATCATTTAACTACAAACCTTTCCACCACATCCTTTCTTGAATTTTGACGTGTTTTATAGTGAGAACAATGCCGGACCTGGTTTGTGTTTGAAATTAATAAGACAAGACGACCATCAAACTGGTAATTCAAAACATTCACCAGTGGAAGAACTTTTGTCAGAGATGCAGGATCCCCAGCAATAGAAGTAACAAGAAATAATTAGCGCAATGGCTCTGAGAACAAGGAGGTAAACTTGTTAGACACATTTTACCCATTTTTGAATAGTTGATGGAAAATAATAATGGTGGGAGAGGTGAATGAGAATGTTATTCAAGGGGTGATCGCGAATGGCATGCATTAGGAAACTTATTTAGTGCGCTGATTTAAAATCAAGAAGAAATAATGCAGCTGGCGAAGAATCGTGTGGACAAGATAGCTAGAAAAAACATATATTTCATTTGATATCTGCTAATGATCAGTCTTGAAGTATGTTATACTGCTAAACGTCGGCATTGGTGATAAATGCGTCGATTGCTCACCTTGATATAGGCGTTTTCTACTAATTTACGTTACTTGTAAAATTTTCGTTAGAGCTTTTCACAAGTTTTTGGTTTCCTTACTTTCAGAACATTTTATTTAAAAACAAGGATTTGCTATTTCTGGGGAACATTATAATATCTATAGTTAAATGACGCATTAACCGCGCGGGTTCATACGCGGAAGGAAGTCCCCTCATGAATCCATCGTGCAATCGCAAGGACTTACGTAAGTGCACTGGCCAACGTTAGGAAATGGCCGTTCTAATTTTGGAAATGCATTAAAGTATGTGTTTCAAACATTGGATCTCGAAGGAAAATTCATCATGTTAACTGGCCTTTACAAAACTTCATATGGGAACTCGTATGAGCTCGACGACTGAAAAATGCATGACCAGGAAATCAGAAATGCTCGCAACAAAAAACTGGGAAGCCGTCGCATTACTGATACTATTTGTGTTATCCATTCCAAAATGTTTTGAGCTATTGTTCAATTTTGGAACTTATCGAGCGTTGCACGTTCATTTTAGATGAAAAGCAACGATACTTACTTCCAAGTCCAAAATTCGCTAAGTTCTTGCTCGGCATTGGGTTTTGGATGATTAGGATAAGAACGATGTAATTGAATAGGAGCTGAAAAAAATTACTCCCTAACTTGAGTCTTCATCTTTCCTAGAAACTTCTCCTTTGTACCCTCAGTACTTCAATGGGCGTCTCAAAGAATTATTTTTTTTTTAATTTTTTGGAGTAGCCGCGGAAAATCCCTAAGAAGCTAGAGTTCGTTCACTAGAGCTCCGAACGCAGAACTCGAATAATTGATGCTCTGTTGTGTATTTTCACGCCGGCGGAGAAAATTAGAGAAATGCTAAAAGTTTCAGAGTTTGGAGCAATCTTTTGTTATGTTTATCCGTTAATTTTCTTTTCCCTCTCTTGAGCGGGGAAATCCGAAACGTTCCCGGTTGGAGCGCAAAAACTTGCTCCCTCTTTCTCTTGGAGCGCTGAGGTTTCGAGAATTCACCGCAACTCTTAACTCGGATGCCAAACCCTTCCACACACAACCAAACCTCTCTAATAATCCAATTCTCTCCCTCCTCTGCTACTTGCTTGCCTTCCCCCTCCTCCTGACGACCTCTGACTGTTTATCTTCCTCTCTCTTGCACCATCTGGAGTCTTATCTGCCGCCGCCATTCCGCGATTTAATAGTATCTCACGTCCCTTATTCTTCATTTCATTTCATGCATTCCGTGAGCATTTCGTCCGAGGTGAGTTAGTTTCTCCACGATATAAGAGTGAAATTCTTTGTCCTTGGACTTAAAAGCGTTACCTGGGCCTACTATATGCGAGCGTCCTGAGAAATGTGTCGGCTTTTCGTGGAAATCGTAGCGGAAGAGGACGGCGCTTCTCCGGATATCCACCGAGTCAAGAATTCCACGTCCGCTGAGTTTTCTAATTTTAATTCATAAGCCGTCCCTTGGCTTTGAAAGTGACATGAGTTCCCCACTTGGGCGCTCTTAGGAGATAGTGCTCGCAAACGCAGGCGAACTTAAAGTACCCTGCCCGGCGGGGATATTGTGAAAAATGCATGCATCTGGTGTACGGGGTAAGCGCCAAATCAATCAACCCTCGCATAACTATTAACATTTTTAAACACCATTTCCCTGATAAGAATTCTGAGCGAAATGAGAAGAGATAGACGATGTGAATAATTTAAGAGAGATATGATAACGAGCTATTTAAAGGAGGGAAAGTGAGATGGTGCCCCAGAACATGGGAAGTTAGGATTGGCGCTGTCCAAAACCCACTAATCATATGGTTGAATAGCCAAATGAATGAAATTGAACGCATTGCATTCCGTTGGCTGAATCCCTCCAATGCACTACCTTGGTGTTGGACAAAGGTTTGTCGCATTGGAAACACCGGCTCACGCTCAATGCTCTCACTGCCCTCAATGCTCGTTCCGATTCAGAGAAATGACCGTTCAAACCTTCTCGACTGATATTGCCTTTGTTTGTGACTTGTACGAAGATGGTGCTTTAACTAGAAGTGCGTCGATTTCATTCTTTAATTCCTCTGTTCCTTCAAATCAAACACTTCAAAATGGTAAATCAATTTAGACTCTGGAGGTAAGGGGCGTCTCTTGAGCGCTTGTATATTTGCTCCAGTCAAAGGCAGAATCGGAAAATATGTCCGAACCTGTGGTTGGCCTTCATCACTGAAGTGGTGACAACCTTTACAAATCACTGCACCTCGGAGAAAACATGAAATTGGTGATCGTCGATGCAAATAGACACGTCAATAGATCCTTCGTTAAAATGTTTGGGAGAGTATGAAATGTCTTAATCTTTCCTATTAATCCTTTCTACTCACTGGCACTAAAAGGTGGGTATACACTGTGGTACAAGAATTTTCTGAGGTGGAACTTAAAAACAACATTCAATTTATTGAAATTAAATAAAAACAGCCTATAAACTTATACTTCAGTGTAAATTAAAATAAAGCTCTAATTTTACCACCACAAACTAGGATAAAGTATTTGAGAACATTTTTGTGGAGCGTAGCACTCAATGGATCGGAAGCATTGACCATTGGGAAAGCTGACCAAAACAGACTAGAAGTTTTCGAAACCTGGTACTGGAGACGGATGCTGAAGATAAAATGGACGGACAACATAAGAAATGATGAAGTGCACAGATGAGCAGAAGAGGAAATGACCATATGGAATACCATAGAGAAAAGAAGAACCGGATGGATTGTACACACCCTGAGACAAAATGAGTTAGTGAAAAACAATTGAAGGAAAAAGAGAGGAAAAATTCTCTAGAGGAAGACTCAGAAATAAGTTCATGGACCAAATAAAAAGGATAGTACATAAGAAGAGATACCAGGAGGTAAGGGACCTAGCATTATACAGGGCAGGATGAAGGGCTGCAGTCAACCTATCTTAGGATTGAACGACCAATGGGAGAGAATTTCCACCGCCAAGAGAGGAGTTCATATCAACCAAGATAGATTGTGGCATATACCTCTTAGATTTCTCTAATTTTATTCTCATTGAAAACGATGCATAGTAGCTCCCATGCTGATGTATGCATAGTAGTAAATGCATAGTAGCTCCCATGCTGGGTTGAACGCTGTCAGTCTAGTATCATTGATGCCCTGGTTTGGTGATCAAAACTCCGATTCAATGCCGATGCGGACCCAGTTTTCTGCCCCGGGCAAAAATCAGTGATCTCTGTGTCGTCCCCGCCCTCGTACTTCCTTTCCCATCCCCTCTCTCACCTCTCGCTCTCTGTTCCCTGCATCTTTCTTCGCAATCCTTTCCCCCGGAGTCGAAAACTTTTCCTGCGACCCTTCGCCTCCGTCACCCCCGACCCTTCTCGCCCACCGCGGCGAGCCTCCACCCTCCCAGCCAAATCCACCCTACTCCCCCTGCAGCAACCATTTCAACGTCTTCTTCCTCTCCCCTCGAGTTGGAGCCACGGCACCACTGCTCCCTCCTCACACCGCCAAATTCTTCTCCTTCGCTTACTTTCCGCGTCAATATTTAATCCGCCCACTTCAAAGGGACTTAAAGCAACGGGAGAGAGAAAGGAGGGAGAGAAGCGATATCGCAATTTCAGGGCACGTCCCTCTCCTCTTCCTCCCGCTCCTCCTCCTCCCTACTCCCACCTCTCGTGCTACTTCCTTCACGGGGAAAGGGTGGTCGGAAAGGTCGTTCTTGGGTGGGAGGCCCACCCTTGTGGCGGAGTCTGCGGCGGCGGGAGGGAATAAGTGGGTGGGAGGTGGAGGTTGGTAGTTTCTGGGGAGGAGGAGAGGATTACACTGCGAGTGAGCAAGTGTGAGGGGTGGCCGCGTGGCTTAAAAGATGTTGGCCGAAGGATTGCCACTCCTCCAGGGACGAGAATGTGGACGTGTCGGTAAGGTAGGTGGTTTTTAATGGAGCTGGCCCGATGCTTGCGTTTCCGACGCGAACCGAGGCATATATGACACTGAACTAGTGCTTCACATCCGATGCAGATCATGCGTGGTTATAGTTTACAGTAATTTTAATTTGGAACAACCTGATGGAATGGACACACCCTTAGACACAATAGGTTTGTGTAGAACATAACTGAAGGCTAAATAGAAGGAAACGTCCCCAGAGGAAGACCCAGGAATAAGTTCAAAGACCAAATTAAGAGGAAATTATCTAAGAACAGCTACCTGAAAGTGAGAAATTTAGCATTAAATAGGGCAGGGTGGATGGTCGTTTATGTTTCTGTAACATTGAGTCAATTATATTCAAGTTTATTCATCATGATTTATTTTCATCTGTTACTTAAGGCTCAATCTCAACAATTAACTCATTTTCTGTAACAAATATTGATCCGTATGGTCATCATCATGGTATATTCACTACATTATTATCAATATAAATCCCTCTGTACGACCATAATTGTCGCCTGCCCCTGATATGGCGTTCCGGAGGCCCGGCGCAGTAACACAAATCGGCGAGCTATTAGGAAAATGGCAGTTAAAGGCAAAATATTTTTACACATGAACTAATTACAGATTTTTTCTTTCCATTATGTCATTGCTTTACAGGGTGGTAGTGGATGGTTTTTTTGTTCTGCCAACTTTGCACACACGAACTGAATTTACGTCCTAGACTAATTTAAGCCCTGTCAAAAGTGACTATAGGCCTTTATTACAAAATGAACGATAGAAACTCAATAAATACAAAGCAAAGATGCCATTAAAACTCATTTTATACTTTAAATTAAGCGTAGACTCATTATGTGGATGGACCAAAATAGCATTAAAAATTTCATAAATTGAATTACGACAAACTTCCCTTAAATTCAGCTCTGTATATCGGAAAATAACTGTGTTATAGGAGAAAAAATTGTCGTACGTTGTGAAATGATCTTTTATCTTTCCATTAGACATGATTTTGGAGTCATTTGAACAAGTTGCGAAAATCGACTTTTGTCCGGAAAATCGGGCTTTCTAGACCACTGTGCGGCGGGTTTAAGTGAGAAGAGAGGCTGTAAAGACGTGACGTTTGACGAGAAGTGGGAAGAAATTCTCATTTCGTTTCATTCCTAGGCTTTCTAGTTCTTTTATTCAGTGATCTATTCATTAACGTGCATATTGAGGAATACTATCCTCTTAGAATCACTCGAGCGTATCCTACCGATAAGATGCACTCCGATACACCGGTCTCACAACCAATAGGCACGCTCCAAAGCGGAAAATTTAACAGCAACACATAGTCGGTTGCAGTAATGATACCAATATATCGGTCAGTGCATCGGTCGCGACTATTTTTATCTAAAAATATTCTAAATTTCGAAATATCTACGATTACAAACACGAATAAATCGCATTGGGTGATACCGCGATTGGCCTAATCATCGGTATCAGAAGATACGCATCGTGTCCTGCATAGTTTTAAAGTTATTTCCCCTTTCCTCTGGGGGAAGATAGAAGAGATAGGGAGATGAAAAATGAGAGCGAGGGTCAGGAAAATGGAGGGGGGACCCGAGAACAAAAAAGACTAAACTTTCCAGACCAGAGAGGAGCGTAAAAGTTGGAATAATGAATGAGGTAAGGGGAGTATAAGGTGCCGGAGAAGCAGGTAATATTTAGTGACACCTTCTCTAATTTCGAAGGCCGTTGGGTCGCTTAAAGCTCCTTCCGACCTCGCTCCTCGACGTTCCTCAGTGGGTTGTGGAAGTTTAGTTAATGCGGCCCAGTTCCCGAGTGTCGAGAAGGTTAGCCGTGGCACGTCCCGTGGTGGGGGGAGTGTCAGGAGTTCATGAGCGCTCGACGATGTGTCGTCCTGAATCACTCAAGAACCGCAATGTTTCTATGAAGATGTCCAAATTTTATCTCGAAGAGTGGCAGCATAATGGACCTCATTTTGGAAAGAACTTTGAGAATAAAATTTCAAATGTCACTTATACCCATGAATATAAACTTCATAGAATTTTTTTATTCATAACAGGAACTGGTAGCTTAGGTCTTTTACCAAATAAAGCGTTTGTGAATAGGATATTGGGTAATCTTGGAGTGGAGGAAAGGTGGGTTGATTGTCTGCTTTGTTGTAAGTTTAAGAACATAAGAGCCAGAGGAGTACGAAGTTTAGGGTCCTATTTGACGAATGGAGTAACGATTTTGAGGAGCTTTCGCTATTATACCGATGCCATTTCTTTCTCCTTTTTAATAAACGGTTTATAATATATACACGCCAGTGAGAGGTTGTGTGAGAGATTAACGATTCGGTTTTCTCTGAACTTTCACCTAATACATCCTATATAGACCAGTTTCTCCCACATTGGTCTATAGTTTTTGCTGAGAACGGAATCCAACGCCTTTTTTGGATCAATGGGACTTAAAGCTTCCTCCTTTTGATGATTTTTTTCCGTATTAACTATCTTAATGTAAATATACTGTCGTTACGTATCGCTCTGGTCAATAACTGCTTCGTCCATCTACATCTATATCTCTCCTTCTTTCCCATTTCAACCTTCTTACTGATGATATTATTATTATTCCTATGTTATTTCCACATTATTTGCTTCTTTCTTTCGTATGAATAGAGTTAACGGAGGAGTTTTCACTCGTTGGGTTTATTCCATGGGCCATTTTGAGTTTGATATATTTTTTTAGTCTTTTGTGGTGGTGTGTTTCATGAACTATATAAGTAAAACTCCTTTTCCTTGAGCCTTGTTATTTTTTATTTGTTACAGTACCTTCTTTAACTCTTCCACAGATATGATGGACTTTATTTGTTTGCTTTTCCTTTTTAATAGTGTAATTAGATCCATTCCTTCCTTTCAGGCGTAGACTTGTGGAACTCAATTGTTGAATATGTTGAATTGTTGAATTATGACAATACCAACTATGTTTAAATCTAAGTTTTTTATTGATACAATTAGTTTCGACGCTATGCGTCATCTTCAGGCACAAACATTTAGCAACTTCATTTTTAAGTTATATATAATAAGCAACGATAATTGAAGCAAGTTAAACAAAGCTAAAGTAACGTTAAATAATCAGCAAAGATTAAGCAACAGTGGCTATGATTTTAATGCTTGTACCTTATTAGTTATTTGCTTCAATGTTATTTTAGTTCTTTGTTACTACCTGAGCCAACCTATGTTTTCATTGGTATGGGTTTACTTCTTCACCTCTCGTAAATGTCCGTCTGTAGTCTCTTGGTAGTATCCCATGCTTACCTGGATATTGTCATTGATTTTTAGCTCTTTTGGTGTCTAATGCCTCATGTTATTCCTTCCGTTATTTTATATTAACTAAAAAGTTGTATGTTATTAAGTTTTTCCGACCTTTAACGTCATTAATGATCAGCCACTTAGTGTATTGCGAGGTGAAGTTTCGTGAGATTTAGGTGCGTTCCTTTTCAATTTTTCATGCATTCCCTCTGCTGTTCCTGTTGTTTCTTCGTTACCATTTTGAAGCCAGATACAGATCATAGAGACATTTAGTGGATTTACCTATAAAAAAATAAATTTACCAATATATGGTTGAAAGAAAGAAGTTGAAATACTCCTAAAAATATATTTAAAGCTCTGCGGGTTTAGTCTTTCAACAATTGCACACCGCCGAGAATCACGGTTTTTTATCCCTGCAATTTTCATGCTTTTGAGCAGGGCGTTGTTACATGTCATTGATTGGTTTACATTGTTTAAATTAAAATCTTGATTTGGATTGAACCTAGATTGTGTGACTAAAAATATACACTTATTGAAGCGAATAACCGAACAGAACGGTAGACGCCTCGATCGAGTATTTCACTGCGCTTCAATTTAGTTTGAGCGAAATATAGTTTCACCTAGAAATAAATGAATTTGATCTAATTTTAAAGAAAATTTCTCTCCTTTACAATAATATCAAAACATCATCCCTTTACTGAGCTACTTTCCCAAATTTTTGACGAAAAATAACAGACCTTTTACAAGGGAAATCGTACGAGTATGCACTATAGAGACTATTTAAAAAAATGAGGAATTTCTAAGCCTAGATCTCGACAAAAAATTGACTCTGAGTATTTTGCATGTTTTCCTGACAATTTTAAAAAATAAATCGTATAGTCACCGCAGTAATTTTTTTAGACTTCCAAAAGACCTTCCGTAGTGTGAAGGAGTTTTAAATGTACCGCGTGAACAAAATGAGTCAAATTAAAGACTTTTGCAGATATTTTTATTTAATTACTTAGAATTTCAGTCACATAAAAGTAGGTGTATAATTGCATCATTCATATTACTATATTTATTTCATGCTTCCTATAGGTGCAGTAATTCAAACGTATAATTCGAATGTGGCCTCCGTCATAAGTAGGGAAATATCTCGGTCAAACTACTTAAAGTGGCCTTGGCAACCCGAAATTTGGGGAAAACACAAAACGTGAATCGGAATGCAGTTCTCAGGTCTTCGCATTATATGATTTGGCACGACAACGTTGTTGAGGCCATTTATCGAGGCGGGAACGAAATCTGAAGACTCTTTGGCGTACGTCTTTAAACCACTTTTTCACTAAATTCCAGGCCAAAAAAGTGCGCGTTATTTTCTTGGGAAATAATGGACTTCAATTCCACCTCGAGTCTCCACCTGCTATATCGGTCGTATTTATCGTCGGGGAAAATTCATGCCAATAAATTCTTCGGCACGTGCCTCTTTTTTTATCCATCTGCTCTTTGACCTTTTTGGTTGAGGTTCAAGAGATTGCATATTATATTAATGGTATCGCACAGTATTATTAAAAATACTCGCGACAAATATCGTTTTCTGGTCTTAACCTTCTCTCAAACGCTCCACGTCCAGAATATATTTCGCTCCAAATTGTCGCAATCTTCCGAATGCTTTCAGGGAGTCGTTTCATGCCAGCGCAGACATCGCCGTATCTCTTCGCTGCACTTATCTCGCGCTTGAAATGGATAGCGATGTTGAAGGCACTCAGCCGAACGTGCTTTGAAGGGAGCAGATATAGGTTTCTCGCACACGCTATCAAATATGCTCCTCGAGTGGAATATTTTCCATCTCTTGCAGCGTGCATTTAATCAACGTATTTAATATTATTCCGAGCGCAGTGCTTGGCTTTCTGAGACTTGTGGAGGATTTTTGCGGATTTTTGAAGTACGATTGGTGTCCATTTTTCTAAATGATGTAAATGTGCTACTTTACATTTTATAGCAATGATTGAAATATATGTTATTATATTTATCTTGTTCTAAGTTTTTAAATAAAATAAATCAATAATTTATTCTGGGAAAGTTGAGTATGTGGATCAAATTTTTCTCCCAAATAGCTCATCTGTATACATCTTCCTTTGAAATCTGGCGACGCTGGATATTTTCCCGTCTCATATGTATTTCCAAGTTCTAAATATGAATCTCAAATAGAAACTCATAATTGAATTGGAGATTCATTTCTCTTGAGGGTTGGCATTGCAGTATAATCGCTCCTTTAAAGTCATCATTGCTGAAAAATTATTTTTTTCTTGTTGTCCATGTTGATTACATTTGATAATCTTGGAATTTTACACATTTTGATAATGAAATGCATATTAATCCTTCATCATCATTGGTCGCTCAATCCTAAGATTGGTTGACTGCAGCTCTCCACCCTTTCCTATCTAATTCTAGTTCCCTTACCTCCTGATATATGTACTTCCTTCTTTATTTGGCCCATGAACCTATTCCTGGGTATTCCTCCGGGGACTATTCCCTCTATAATGCCTTTAATTAAGTTCTTCACAAGCACATTGTGTCTCAGGGTGTGTCCAATCCATCTGATTTTTCTTTTCTGTATGATGTGCTATATGGTCCTTTCCTCTTCTACTCTTTGTAAACTTCATCATTTTTAATTGTGCCCATACACTTCATCTTCAGCATCCTCCTTCAGCACCAGGTTTTGAAGGCTTTCATTTTTTTCTGGCCAGCATTTCCAGTAGTCCACGATTCCGATCCATACGTTGCCACGCTACATGAATTTTTTCACGCACTCTCTTGGTTATACTATTATTCCTCGGTTATTTTGTTACACTTTTTATTGAGTAATGCAATTAATGTTCAATATTTCTGTCTCTTTCGTGTCCCGACCACCCTCCAGTAAAGAGACAAAGTACGCAGTTGACGTTAAAAAGAATTATCTTGACCGAGCCTACGCTTCCTAAGCATTATGGATCACTAAATTGCTTGTTCACTATAAATATCACCACAGCGCACACATCTGGGTCGTAAACAAAATTGGCTCGACATACGTTCTATGGCACAGCCTTCGAGGGAGGTTTTGGTGAATCTTTTAACACTAATAATTGGTAACAATGCTTCTCACGAAATTTCCCCGGGTTTTATCGACCATAAAAATTGCTTCCAAAATAAAATATGAGGAATGAAACTGGCTCCGAGTTCAATTCCATGAAACGCCTCCCCCTCTAATGGAAGCTGTCTAGCATGGCCTTGCGTTGAGGTCGACCTTGGGCTCTCTTTATTTTATTTTCCGTTTGCATGTTCTGTGACTAGTTAAAGTTTTGCACCTTTGAAATTTTTTGATCTTCCCTTTTAGAAACTATATGTTTAGTATCAATTTCGACCGAATAATCGCAAGTTCAAGCCAAGGCCTACGACTTTTCAGAAGCTCGTAATAATGTATGCCCTTCATTAGAGAAAAAAACCCTTCACGATTGGCTTTCAGCAATACTTAAACATGAATTTTTTAATAAAATTGATTGTTTCAGGCTTTACTTGGTGAAAATCCATTCTAAAGAATTCAAAAGTGATATGGTACCTATTCACAGTTTTTATTTCAAGTCGACTGGTTTCGTCGCATAAGCGACATCATCAGGTACATAAGTTTAGAATGCTGCAGAATTTATACAAAATTTTGGAGGGGGGGAAGAGGCTGGAAAAATGGGAGGGGAAGGGGGGGAAGAAGGTATGTGAGAGGACGCGGTAATAAGCATGGGCAACGCGTTGGGAGGAGTGGGAAGTTGTGGCGTGGTCGGCGACGACAGTGGGTTGCCAGTGGCGGCGACTGTGGGGTGGGGGGGGGGGGGAAGAAGGCTTCATCATCAGGTACACAAGTCTAGTATGTTGCAGAATTTATACAAAATTTTGGAAGGGGGGGGGGGGAGGAACGGTTGGACGTTGAGTGTGGCGTCCACGGTGGGGGTTGGGGCGTCATCCTCAAAAGGTATTGTGACTCATCGGAATATCCAAGAGGGGGGAATGGCTGACAAAAATATTCTCGTTAGCAATTTTACCTTCCTTTAATTGCTTTCTTATCTCCAGCTCCTCCAAGCAGTCCATCCTTCTTCCCTTTCTCTCCAGTTGGAGAATCTCCGGGACAAAGTCACTCTTATGGTCATTTTCCCACAGATGCTTAGACCGGTCGACTTAAAATAAAAACTGTGAAAAAGTACCATATCTCTTTTGAATTCTTTATGAACTTTTTTGTTTATCTTCTAATTTTCTATATGGTACTGAAGTAATAGCACTCATAGCTAGGTTTTAATGGAATCTATGTAAATAACCATCGGTTATTTATTGAGTAATGTGATATGTTTGTTATCATAGTCTCTCTTCTTTATGCCAAATTATGCCATTTTATGGGAATTATTGAAGAGATTTATTGGAAGGAATAGTTTTAGAGGCTCTTTCTTCATAATGTAAAGTTTATCTCTCCTAATTTTGTAGTCTTCTTCCATTATCAGTTGAATAAATCCCTTAAAATTTACCTCATATAAACGGATATTTATTTACATCCGTAATTTAGTTTTATTGGCCTTAGTTTTACAAATAAACTAACCTAGCCTTCATTACTTTTTCTGTGCTGACAAAAAGGCAGTTCAATGTATATGGCATTCTAAAAATTACATCTTTATTCTTTTTAATGTTCTTAACTTGATAAGAGTATTTGGCCACCACTATCCGCTCATTGCACAAATGAATGAATCGATCCTGCGTCACTGTAAATATTAACCATAGAATTATACAAACTGCAAGTTGACGTAAGTTATAGCTCAAATTAATTTAATTTTATATGCTTACAAATGTTAAAATGTTAAACTGTTTTAAAAACCATATTAATTGGTATTGCCCTTAAAACTTTAACTGATCCATCGTGAATTTTTTCAATGTTTTAGAAAATCTTTCGTCAAATTGACGGCGCTTATGAAAAACAGGATTTTTGAATACATTTTCTTTCAGTGATGATGATGATTTGTAAGAAAATAAATCGTTATTACCGTGCACATTCTCAGCTCTTCCTATATTGTGTAATCTTCGGTATTCAATAGATAAATCCCAATCATTGATCCTCGGAATAATTTTTATAATAATCTTTTCGTATAGGGGAAATTATTTTCCCTGATTTTCAGTTTCCGTACGATATTATTTTCATTTTCAGCATCACCTGCTGGAATTATGTAGACCCTCAAGAGAAGTGAAAATACTTAGTAGACGGCTAAATATTTGGACTAATCCATTTGGAAACCATTCGCAATTCTTCTTGATGAATCCTCTTACTCTTCTAGAGAGGGATTTTCTTCCCTCTTAGACAGCCCATGAATGGAGGGCGTGAACCACCGATTCGAGTGTGGGGGACGAAGAATTCTCTCACAACCGTGAGAAACGCTACTCCACCGGGGCGAATAGGAGTGGAAGAGGGGTGTACAGTCGGGCCTTTCGGGGAGAGATCCCTTTCATCCGTGGATGGGAAACGATGCACACTTTGGAGGACGATGATGAGCGGGCCGAAAGGGTCGCTATGAGGATCACCCGAGTGAGGTGGGAATGGGAGAAAGGGAGAGGCGGAAACTACTCTTCAGGGGGTAGTGGATGATACGCGGCCGATATTCATACCCGCCGGGAGAGATAGCCGTCAAGTGGTTTATGGAGGAAGGGGAGAGCGTCGGGGGGATAGTGTGGGACGAAAGCACCACTGCAAGAGCGAGAGATGCGTAATATTTTTTAACATTCTTGCGTCGAAGAGGAAAGCCCGTACGCTTTTTCGAGGCTCCAGGCTAAGAGGGATGGTGGTGTCCAGATCGATTCCCATCCGGCGGAGATCTCGTTTCAATTATCGACTGGAGTTTTTATTCAAATAACTAAAGAACTACACTTTTTAGAAAGTTACTTCAACTAGACTTAAAGAACTAGACTTTTAGAAAGTTACTTCAACGGAGTCACCTGCTAGTGATCACACAATTTTGTGAAATTCTTAGTGGATCATTCAACTCGATGATCATTCACCTCGACTAGGAATCGAACCAGGAGCCATCGATTTCGCGCCGAGTGCTCTAACCTATTAAGCTACCCAGGCGTCCTCTTTCACTGTGAATCTCATAGGGGCTTTAAGGAGCAATTTGTCCTCACAGGTACCGTTCATGTAATGCCATCGTATGCGAGCGCTAAGCGCTACAGTCCACTGGGTAAATCCCAACTGTTAACACAAAGGTGTTCACTTTGAACATTTTTAAAAGAACTACGGAACTAGCCACGCAGTAACATTAATGGAGTCACTCGCTAGTGATCACACAATTGTGTGAAATTCACAGTGTAAAAAAATCACTCGCCTTCAAGCGAAATCGAGGGATCTGGTTTCGATTCCCAGTCCAGGCGAATGATTTTTCCACTGTGAATTTCACGCAATTGTTCAACTTGAGTGTTGATCGATTTTTTTCTCCGACGTGAGCATCGAGTGCTCTCCAAGACGCATATATTGTTCGTCGAGACTCCTTTACCGGAGTTTATTCCACTCTCCTAAGCGGAGGAGGTAGCAAAGAAAATTAAGAGCTCTATACTTGTGCTTTATGTTTAAATTTTTTTTATTCGCAAAGAAGTGTACTCAGTGGAAATACTGTGGTACGGATGGATCTCTGCTTTTTCCGTATCCCGCTAGAAAAGCTTATTTTGAGATTAGTGAAAATTGCCAGATGTGATTTTATTATGAAAAGAATCAGTTCAAATGAAAATATAATGGGGGGAAATGCTAAGAATTTAATTTTTATTGTCAATTTTGAAATTTTTATGAGTGAATTTTGTAATGGAATTCGTTATATAAAAATTGTTTTCTTCGATGGAGAACTTGCAGATTTTTGAACAAAATAGAGGTAGAGGATGATGAATCTTGCCCAACGCAAAAAACCCGAGGCGTAAGTAGTGCTAAGTTTCCAAGATATAAATTCTCAAAGTTGTCGAAATTCCAACGGCGCGAATAACGGGCGAAAAGGGGGGCGTGGTCAGATCGGGCAGGTCTGACGTCACCTGTCGTTCGGAGGCCGCAACGGTGGCAAGCCCGGCATTGTCTCGGCGACTCCGGGCGGCGTCACCGCGGACTAAAGACAGGAGCGCTACGCCTAGAACGGTGGAGTATTCAATGGATGCAAGCACGGAAACATCTACGCTGCTATCAACGATGGAAATTCCGTTTACAAAGTAACGGAACCGAAGCGAAGTTTAACCATACACATTAATTTAAAGTCGCATGTCATCGGCATTGTCAAAACTTCTTACACTGTAGAGACTGGTTTAGGCTGCTAACGACACAACTTTTTTTTCTGAAACAGGAGAGAAACGTGGGAAAAGTGTAAGATTTTTTTCCCATACGCCTGGGTTCGCGATAAAATTGCAACTATAAGATTTCTTTCCACTATTTTACCTGTCATGGCATTTATTTTTGTAGCATTTTGAGGAATCGAAACGGCGACCTCGGGAGAGAGAAAGTTTATACATTCCAGTTCATTACAAATGCAGGGCATGATAACACAGTATTTTCTTTACCTTGTTATGCGTATTGCAACTCTAGGGATTTTATCTTACGTTCACGTCGTAATGCGGCATGATTTAAAATGATATCACATAGGCGTGTTAAGTAAAAAATGATCCACAATAAGCGCATTTAATGAAGTTATCACCAGATGCTATGCTTCTGCACAAACACTGTTCGTGTGGGTAACATGACTTATGACTATTTTTTATGTTGTCGAACATTAAGGTCTTCCGGGTTTTCCGAGTTGGTTGATTGTGCAAGGGAAACACTCAACGATCCACGTTTTGCTTACATAAAATACGCCGTTTTAAATGAACCTCTTCACAAACCTCTGCTTTTACATACCCTAGGTACCTGTTATCAGCTCTCTCACGTCAGAAAATTCTTCACTGTGAGCAAACAGTCTATTACTAAATATCAGCATTCAAGTATAATTGCTAGGAAATTCAAAGTGAATACGTCACTTTACGATAAAAATTTGTCTTTGTCTATTGTTAACACTCTTCAAATAGGCTCACAACTGATCGGAGCTCTCCTTCTTCCCTAAAATGTACCCTTGGATTTCAAAATGTGCGGCCAATGATACACCTTATGCCTGTTAAGTGTAAATGCAGGCAAACAGTAGAATCCCAAAATTTGCTACTAGGTGTTCTCTCTTTGAAGGGTTAATTGAAGATCCAAGTAATAGTTAGAAAGTTAAAATGATGCAGTTACGGTTTTACATGTTCGGAATTGGGAATTTTACTTTATTTCTGAAACAAATTAAACCGAAAATTAAATTAGGTATGCAGTAGGGCCTCAATCCTGTGCTACACTGGAGTCCTGGGCACCCAATGCCTTAACCTACACCACCACGGCAAATAATTATTTTACGAGCGTAAAACTGTTGTTAATTACGCATGAGCAGATGTGTAATCTTATTCATTAAATCCATTAAAATTGCATCGTATTGCGCCAATGCATGAACTCGTGGACATAAAAAGCTCCTGTTATGTTACGAATAATTTGTCCATGCATCTATCTATCGACGTACATACTTGCAAGGACATGCATCGTGTGAACATGTCTTAATGCGACGAATTGAAGATGAGACAAATTCTCCAGTTACCTACAATTTTCTCGCGAACCCTGGCCTATGGGAGAAAAAGCAGTGACCCTTTTTCTACATCTATCCCCAGTCGCAAAAAAATTAAATCTTTGGCGTCACCTCACCTCACCGTAGGTCTCACGATGTCTCCTCGTGAGACTCTTCGCTTATCATAAGGCTAGACTCACAATTTTTTGCCGTTACTTTATGTTCCGGCAATATTTCGCACTTCACTGTGCATACATTTTTCAATATTTGCTATCGAACGCGTCCTATTGCACTATCGATGTCATACTTCCTCATGGAACTACAATTAAATTTTACAATCGAACTTTTCGAAAAGATCACATTTCTAATAATGTCGAAATACTGCAATAGAAATTTTAAACATATATTAATTTATCGGGAAAACCACAGTAAATAGTTAACGAAGTGATTTAACGGTATGTATTTCCGACTATGTCTACATGTCGCATCTCATTATAAGTATTCCATCATCACTAGAGCGTCGACTTCATAGGCAGATTATCTGAGTTGGCACACACTTCCATGCAGATGAAACACTAATAAATCGTTAAAGTATTGCACACTAAAATACATATATACTTTCCGAAACTCAGACGCAATATTTCAACGAAATATCACGAGGCTAAAGATAAATGAACGGTAAGTGAACGGTGATACTCGCCGAACTATTCGCCGGTATCTCGTATGTCTCGTACGGTGGACGGCAGGTCTGACGTCACGCGTATCACTTCCAAAATGGCGCGCAAAAAGCAGAGTTTGAAACAACATCATCTTTTCCATTGACTGTAGTTCAATAAATATGGGTCGCTCAGATGAAAGGAAAGAATATGTAGGAAATATTTTTGGTTATCTATAGGATGCATGAGTTAAAACAGCTGTAAAAAACCTTGCAAGTTCTCCATTCAATTTGCTGTTAAAGTAATCGACTCTTTGTATTATATGTATTCATCGATGATGTATAAATGAAATATGACCGCTTTGCATTTCCACGTTTGTTACGATACATTCCAATTTTATTTCGATCCACAAACATTTACAATGTTATTATTAATATTACAACGTGATAAGAATGACACTTAGTACCAGTAAATATAGCTATGGTTTAAACCTGTACCGCAATTATTTTCTTGGTACTGAGATATTTTTTATGAGACTTGTTAATGCTTATGTTCCATTATTTGATGACGACGATCTGTTTTGCCATCCGTGAAAGATGTTGAGCAAGGCTATTCATAAGTGCTCGATTACTCCAGCGTTGTAGATTTTATTCGACTTTTAAACCCTTTAACAATGAGGTGGAGGACGGCATCTGGTGAATTTTCAAATAAAATAGGGCAATCATCTTTTTTCAAAAAGACTTTTCTCTGAAGGAATGAACTTTCATGATTCCACATTTCTTTTCGCAGTTGCATTTATTAAATGAAAAAAATGAGCGCAAATCAATTAGAGCATACTAAATGCTACCTAATTTTTGTAATGTGTGTATCTTGTTGTTACTCAACTAAATCCACGCACTTAATCCTAAATCTGACTCTAGAATTCCTGAAAATAAATAATACGAGACGGGCTTTAAAGGGTCGCCTGGCCGGTGCGTCGATTTCTTAGTTTCACATTATGACTTACCTATGAGTCCATTTGTTTTTTACTGAGTTGATATCTCTAGACTCTCTTGTAATTCTATAAGTTCTATAATCGTAAGTTAAATTTCAGTCGCCTTGTATTGCCACGCATATCATCATTAATTAACATTTCGATCCACAAAGGAGAACCGTCTCGTGATGTTTGGTGTTGTTATTGCCCTATCAACTTTGCAGTGACACTGTTCTGCAACGTATTTTCACCCGTTGTTTTTTCCCCATTTCTTCAATACTCAGTGATTCTATTATATATGATACATTTTTATAAAAGCATGATACGGATCGGATATATGATGCGCTCACTCCTTCTGGTGGAAGGCAAATTCTCCAATGCAAGGCACCACGCATTACGACGCAGCCTCGCGAAACTTCGAGGGGGAGGCAAGACTTCCTCCTACGTGCCCGTTCCCTCCCAACTTTATTCTCCCCTTCTTCCCCCTCACCCCCCTGGGCACGTCGTCTAGACGCGCTTAAACCTCTGGTCTCTTCCCCACTCCTTACCCTCCCTCCCTCCCCTCTCTGTCGTAGCTATTAACGATCTCCCATGACACTCCCTCCTCCCTTGCCAAAGCGTGGGTAGGGGGTTGATCTCCATCTCCTCAACTTCGTCTCTTGTGTCACGCACGCGTGCCTGTGCTATTGCTTTCGTTTGAAATATTGAGCAAGAGAACAGACGACGGCCATGTCGGAAACCATATGGAAACTTTTTTTTTGGTTCTATAGATTTGAATCAATACGGATACTGCGCCGCGTCGCGACGTGGCGTGTGAAATATCCCTAATACTTTTAAAAAGGTGCAGCATCTATGCTCGTAATTACTCGTACCCCGACATAAATACCCCTGAGTAAGAAATGTCTTCTTTATTGTGCATATCGGTCATTTTTGGTCGACTGATTGAATTTTCCACTTTGCATATACATTTGTGGGATAAAATTTACCATCAAATACCAAATCATAACCCAGGCTAGCATTTTTTTAATTAACTACTTTTTTTCTCTTTGGCTGCCATTTTTAATCTACCATTTGTTTATTTTTACAATATTTTCGACATCAGATTCATAATCAGTCGTTAAAACCTCCGGCATACAAAGTTTCAAACGGATCTAATTCTTTTATCATATTATGGCTATCTTTTCGGGATTTAGTCCCACTGTGCGCGTCGCCTGGTATTGCCACGTAAAGTCTAATCCCAATCATCACTTTGAATATATACCTAGATAAACTCCTAGGTCTCTGACACAATTTTGACAGAAACCAAGTAATTAAACTCGGAAATTCTGGAATTTGAAGGTTTTCTGGTCATTATTTATCCACTTATAAAAATGGCAACAAAAGTATGAGATATGCATAAGCCAATCTGTACATACAATACATACAAACATACATGCAAAATAACAATACAGTAAATGAAAAAATAATATTGGAAAATAGGCCCCGAACGTAAAAAAATCTTAGAGTTTTTAATCGCTTCCATTTAAAGAGGCTCTTGTCTTACTTTTATTTTTTTCTGAAAAGTTGAAAAGATTTTCTGAAAACTTGAATGTAGCATCTTTAAAGTGTTTTTATAAACTGAAATAAAAATAAAATAGGGTTTATGGGCTAGATTTAATGTAATTCAGCCTTGAAAGTGGACATTTTAACTTGGGCTCTCTTATGTTGAATGCTCAGATTACAGCAGAAAAGCGTCCATTAACGAGGAAGCATTTTCTATCGTTTAATTGAAGCTGTTTTTAAGACGCAAAAAGTCCTGGGAAATAAAAATACAATAGCGACATATTACCACCTATTCTTTAAAGTTATGAGCGATTTACGGCCTTAATTGAGGTAAAAATGCGGTAGTTCTATACAAATGGCGCTGCTCTGAGCTCCAATGTCT
The DNA here is from genome assembly GCA_963169105.1 of Ceriagrion tenellum. Lineage (NCBI taxonomy): Eukaryota > Metazoa > Arthropoda > Insecta > Odonata > Coenagrionidae > Ceriagrion > Ceriagrion tenellum. The sequence goes on along the minus strand of OY720632.1, from coordinate 91,472,935 downwards.
GGACAATTGTGGTCATTAAACATATATTCGTGGAATGATCTGCATAACTTGTGCCTCAATTTTTATTTTCAATAGGTAACCCATTAAATCTGTCAAAACAGGTTTTTTTAAACTGAATAGATAAAAATGAATTATTAAGTACTTATCTTGAGTCACATAGTAAAGTCAGAGCCACCTAAAACCCGTTTTATTCACCAGATTATCTTAATGAAAAATATTAGAGTTCAAATAAATGGTTTTAGAAATGTGAAAAAATGTGATATTATGGTAATGAATGTAAGCATGGGTGAAGAAAGAAAAGCATATTTAATTCTCACTGAATAAAGAGAGAGGCAAAGCATCTAGTCACAGATTGATTAAAAATGAATTTATCGATCTAGGTCTTGATATTCTATAAGATCAGAAAACAAATTACATGATAAGTAAAACATGAAAACAACACTATACACACTTAATTGGTGTGAGGGATCATAAATGAACACAAAGGAGTTGAGTCCCTCCATCACATGAATAATTAATTTAATAATGCTACAAAAATATAATAGAGCTAGAAAACAATTGTAAAGAAATCAACAAGCTATTACAATAATGAAAAAAGAGGTATAGAGACCATAAGAAAAGATGAGTATTAAGGCAATGACGAAAAAAATGATCAGTAACCAGGAAATAGAAAAAAAATAATAAAGAAAGATACATTTTATTAAGTGGCATATGAATTAGGAAGCATTTTTTAAATATGCTAATTATCTTTGACTGAAAGATTTTTGTCGTGGGGGCTTTTTTTTACCTCATCTGAGAAGGAATTCCAGAAGTTGGATCCGATGTATGGATCTTAGTGAGAGACTTAATGGCCGGCGGGCATGTAGTTATTGAAAGGAATTATTAGACATGGCCCCATAATGGGGCATTAAATAACAGGACAATCCGGAGACCTACCCATTAATTATTCGAATGACGAGCGATGAATAACTTCGCTCATCCCAAGTACTATCCTGCTTACCAGGGCTCTATCTATAATCTCCTATTTAATCCGATGCCTCCTATGCTGCAGTGCATCCCTACCGCGAACTGCTCCCGACCCGGATGCATCCGGAGTCCCTCATTAATTCACGGAGCATCCCGCGATCCATAATGATCCACGCATTCGGAAATACCCCCTTCTTTCCAGCCTTCTCCGTTCACGCCCCATATCCTCTCTCTCCCACTTGCGGGGCCATGCCTACGACGGGGGAGGCGGGGGATGTCAGTTTGCCTTCGTGGGCGCGGTGCACGATCGGGCTCCATCACCTACACCCTTGGTCGATTCTTCACTTCACATCTGGCGTGTTGTCACGTCTTCCGACTCGCCTTTCGGCGGGTCGTGATCAAAATCGGTGATGGACTCTTCCCGACAGCATCCTCTCCTCATCGAATGGAGAGGATCAGATGATTCCCTTTTTGCGGATTCCGTCCCTTTCAAGAACCCCTTTTCGCAGTCGCATTTAACTACTTCCATTTGACGTGAAGTTCCCTTCCAGTACTTTACATATACATACATATGAATATATATATATATATATATATATATATATATATATATATATATATATAATATAAAACTTCGTCACAGGGTGACACTAAACATAAAACATATAAAAAGCAAACTCACGAGTTTGAAATTTCCATTCCATTCCATTCCCTTGCGCGTGCATCTGTTACTCAGGCCGCCGTGGCCCAAGTCCTTCACGTCCGCCCCTTCAAACTTCTCCATCCAACTCCATATCCCCGTCCCAAACAATCTCGCCGATTATCTCTCGTCCCTTCTTTTCCTTTTTCTCTCTCTCTTCCTTTTTCGTGATGAGATTCTCTGGGACATTGAAAGCGAGGCCAAGCATTTGATTCGGAGGACACAAACTCGAGCAAGTAGAACGTATTAATTACTCAGATTGTACGTTGGAAGAAAGTGGACATAGTAGCAAAGACATTTGAAAGAGAATAGCGCTAGGTAAGGAGGCGTTTAGTAATAGAAGAGAGCTAATGACCGGGAGCTTGGGTAATAATGTGAAGAAGAGGCTGATAAAAAGCTCGATTTGGAGCGTAGCGTTGTATGGGGCAGAAAAGTGTACCTTCAGAAAGGAGGACGAGAATAGGCTGCAGGCATTTGAGATGTAGGTGTGGAGAAGGTGAGGTGGATGAAGAGAAAGACTAACGAGGAAGTGATTGAGATGGTGGGTGAGGAAGGGAAAATTTTGCATGAAATTCGATATCAGGACAATAGGTGGCTGGACGATGTAATAAAGGGTGACAGGTCACTGAAGAGTGTGATAGAGGGAAGAATGTTGTACAAGCGGGGATGAGGAAGAGAGAGAATAGGTTTGATGGACAGGATAAAGATGGGTAAATCGTATACTGAGGCGAAAAAGGATATACTAGAGCGAGATGGGCCCCTGAAAGTGTAGGAAACCGGGGGGAGATTCTCTCACATTCAATAAAACCTACCTTAACTGGTAGAATACTTTTTAAAAACCATCTTTCGACCTAACTGAGTACCATCTTCGCTTCATCTTTTTTCCCACCTGTTTCCAACCTGGACTTCCATCTCCACCTCTTCTGCCCCTTCCGCCTCCCGTCCTCCTCCACCCTTCATTCTGTTGCGTTTTGCAAACCGTTTCGTTTCCTTTCCTCTCCTCCTTTCTTGTGAAATTCTTTGCTCACACATTCGGCCGTATTGATTGTTTTTAAGTTATTTTTAATTTTGACCGTCCCTTTTGAATACTTACTTTTGATGAGGTTCACAGTACGATGTTTGGTGGAATTCTGTTTTAGTCAATGCTTCTTGATGCTCCATCATGATACCACACCCGCCAATCCCTATGCTCAGGCGTTTCGGAGTTTCAGGAGTTTTATTCTTCCTTTCCCTCATTTCTGGTTATTTTCTATCTTTTGCATTTGGTCCAATTTCCGCATTTTAATTAATTTGCTTTTGGTAGATTTTTAAAATATTTGTTCATGTGATCCACAATTATTGTTAAGTAATTGAGTAGAATCACATGTTAATGCCATGATGACACGCTCGTAATTTTTAAAGATTATGTTGTTGCCTAGAGTGCCATAAATATAAAATATCCAAGAATTCCTGATAAGACGAATATTTCGTTGATGTGATTCAGTAATCAATTCACTGTGGAAATTGAAAAGTGCTAGAATTGAATTCAATTTTTAAAAGAACTTGATAATGTGACTGAAACTTTGATTATCCTCGAGAGCCATCCGGGTAATTTCTACTAAAGGTAATTCCTTATTTATATTTTTTGTTGTTTTTTGAGTTTTTTTGTTGTTTGAGAACAGTTTGCTCTGTTCTAAAAATGAGTGGGTATTAAAAAATGGCAGCTTTCATCCGCAAGGTGAAATGTTTCAACTGGCGATGAAAGGAATAAATAAATCAGCAGCTTCTTCTTTAAAAGGTAATATCCAACCCGAATTCAAGAATTTAAAATTGTGCCACTTGTGTGTGATAGGTGTTATTACTCTACTCGAAAAACCTCTCTCAAAGCTAATAAATGCTGATTTTTTGTTACATAAACAGCTTGTGTGATGTCGTGATCTTTTATACAAATAATTATGTATATAAAAAAATTTCCAGACACTTTCAAAGTTCCAAACACTTCTTCATTTGAGACAACGATCTCCCGTCCTCTCTCTGTTGCCTCTCTCACGACAATTCCCTTTTCTTTCTCTCATCAACAAGCATCTTAACAACCTCTTAAGGTAAACAATCATTCAACATGTTTCAAATAATATAGTAGTAATGGTATCAAATAAAGAAGTGTATAGAATTTTAAAAGAGTCTGGAATATGAATAATTTATTGAATTAAAGTTCACGACATCACACACGCCACAAACAAAGTCTTCGTAACAAACTTTAAGCAATTTACGAAATATCATTTATTTAAATACTTCAAGAACATTATAATTAATAACTAAAAGAAACGAAAAATTCATCAACATAATGAAGAACAACTAAGAATAACAAAGCCTCAAGTATTAGACAAAATTAATTCGTATATTTGTTCATTAGGGTATGGAAATACTTAACACGTGCCAGAAGTTTAATGCTGGAATACAAAAATGCCGAAATGGTTTCATGGATATAGAATGCGTCGACCGTCGTCAGTCGTCGGACACTCGGCTGAATGGTCCGCGGGCCGTTGTCAAATTGCTATCGCTTCTCATTTCCGTCTATTTTCGTTTCGATGCGAGGAGTAATCGATCACTCTCCCCTCATCTCCTCCTCATACTTTTTCTCGCGTTTCTTTGCCTTTTAAGAGACCAGTTGTATGTACAAGTAATCGTCGACCTCTCTTTTCCCTCCCTATACCGAACGCTTTCCTTCTCCCTCAGTGCGCTATTCCTCTTCCCTTGCCCGCGGTGCATTCTTCCTAACCTTCACATTCACGGTCACCGCACACTCTCCGGTCTCATTTTTCAGCCGCACCTCAGCGTATCGGAGTGGTCTCCTGCACTCATCCATCACGTCTTATCTCTTTCCATCTTCTCTCCGTTTTCCTTCTCCTTCACCCTAAATTCCATTTTGCTGGTCCTTTGCAATTTGCTAGCTCTTTCTCTCGTTCTCTCCTCTTTTATCTTCGTCTTCTCTCGTCGCCGAGTTTCCATCTCCTAGGGTCTCATTCAGTTAGAAAACAACGCGTTCGAACTTCGGAAAATCCGTGAATGTGATATTACAGCCCCTTTCTCAATCTCAACTTTCAATGGCCCAATTTTACTTATTCGAGATCTTGACGTCAAAATTTCGTCAATTTCGAGGCTAGAATAGTCCAACCTTATGCAGAATGGGGCACCACGGGTCTTATTCAATAACTAGATGCGGTAGAACATCCGAGAATTCTAGGATGTGACACCATAGCTCTCTGAAAATTTAATTTCAACTTTTGAATGGCTCCATTTGAAATAATTCTGTCTCTGATGCAAAAAATATGGTCACTCTTGAGACTATGAGAGTCCAAGGCCACACAGTAACCCTTTTTCTTAAGCCTATATTTATTACTTTGCCTGAAAGTAGTTGCTCGACTATACTGAAGGCATGAATCTATCCACTAATCATATTTATAAGTTTTCATTAATGAATATATTTTTCTCTAAATTCCAGAATATGTTAAATTCTGAAAGTGAATGTATATATTCTTAATTGATATATTAAATTAATTTTCTTGTACTCTGATATTTAGAATTTGTCATAATGAGCGTAATACACTAAAGATTACCATATGCAGTTATGGGGTAACTAATGAAACATCCTTCCTCACTATTGTCAATTTTAGGAATGGCATTGGAATCGTTGACGTGTTCCCAAGGGTAGCTCTTAACTGAATTGCCGTCGTGGATGACCATGTCTACATAATATTGGTTATCGATTTCCGATACGCGATGGATTATCGAATGGAGCTTTATTCCATTTACTGGCCATACCCAGTTATCGCACTTCTCTCCTCGAAGATTATCAATGAATTGCTGCCTTTTATCTGAAGCCCCATATGATAAGGATGGGAGAGAAAAATCTACTCTATCTTCACCATTAATGACTGAATTAAGGCAGAGACGGTTTTCATCGCTTTCCTCTTTTAATTATTTCGTTTTTAGGAGGAAATTTGAAGGCATGATCTCTGTCCTCTTAAAAACTAGGCTTTTGTTTTAAAAAATGTTCACAAAAATAAATGATAAAAAGAAAAAAATAAGTGATAAAATTCTCGGAAATATATTAATTTTGTCCAATTGCAATTGATATATTCCAGAAATTAAAATTCCTCCAATAAAATCAACAGTTTTACAGCTATGCATATTAAAGTCTTTCTACAGTATAAACAATAATATCTGTCTACTGTCCTCCTGACATGTTCACGTGTAACATTTCTTTACGTACTATGAATACTTTCTACAAGTATGAGATACAGGAGATAGATGGCAGAAAGGATAAATTTAGAATGTCTTTCATTCCATGCATGATAAGGGACCATAACTGTCATGATCAATTATTTCTATGAATTTCCCTTTTTATTTTTTGCCCCTGCGATTCCTGTACACTCCATTGCTCCCATCACGATCACATGCTATAAATATAAAGTCACTCTGTTTTTAGAAAATTGGAAATTACGTTTGGTTCGTGAAATTACATCCCTTAGTTATGTTGTAGAATTTTGCATATCATTAGGTAAAATGAAAAACCAATGTCAATTTTTCTTTTTTTTCCAGGTCAGTGCCTTAAAAATCCTGATGAAGGGTGTCCCGAAGTCGTGAGGAGAGAAATGCCGCCGCTCGAGGTAATTACGGAGACGCGTGTGCCTCGTATTCCTGAATCAGCTCCAAACACTTGGCGTTTTACATGGAGATATCTTTAAGATAGTTTAAGCAAAACATCATTTAACCTAGAAGTCTATGAATTCAGTCTCATTTTATGAAAAATATCTCGCCCTTCTAAAGATATCAAAATATCAGACCTTCACCGAACTTTTTTCCGAGGTATTTGCCAACAAATCCCAGCTATTTTACATTGGAAATAGTATGTGATGCTCTCCAGAGACATAATTTTAAAAAGTAAGGATTTTCTAACACCTAGATGTCGTCTAAAAACTAGCAGCGTGTAGTTTATCTGTTTTATGAACCATTTTTGAAAATAAATTATTTTGTCATCGTAGTTTTGTTTTTGGAATTAAAAAAAACCTTCATTTGTGAAGGAGTTTTAAACGAACCGCGCAAAAACATAGGTCAAGTTATAGACTTAGAGAAATATTAAATTTAATTCATTAGAACTTCAATCGTGTAGAAGTATAATATTGCACTATAATAATGCAATATTTAGTTAATGCTGCCTACATCTGCTGAAATTAAAATGTATTATTCGAATGTGGTCTCCATTATGAATAGATAACTATCTCGCTCGAACTACCTTAATAATAATGTTTACATTCTTAATTTTGAATGTCCCCTTTCATTTTTACCTCCCATTATCGAGTTAAGCATGTTTATATCGAATTTGATACGAATGTTGGGGAATTAACGTAATTTTGGGAACTCTATAGCCGATGGTCAGTAAACATGTAAATAGTATTTTCGGTGTAAAACTATACGGCCAAATTGATCGACTTAGCCTGATGAACTGGCTCACTTTTATAAAATGTTCTATCGGTTAAGGTAGGTTTTATTGAATTTCAGATAATCCCCTCCCATTTTATACTTTTTTTAGGATCTATCTTGCTCTAGAATATCCTTTTTTGCCTCAGCATATGATCTACTCTTCTTCATCCTGTCCATGAAATATATTCTCTTTCTTCCTCTTTCTTCGCTTGCCCAACATCTTTCCCTCTATCACATTCTTCAGCAATCCCTCACCCCTTATGACATCCTCCAGCCGCCTGCTCTGTCGGTTCGAATTTCATAAAGAAGTTTCCTTTTCTCGCCCACCATCTCAAGCACTTCCTCGTTAGTCATCCTCTCCATCCACCTCTAATTCTCCATCCTTCTCCACACCCAGACCTCAAATGCCTGAAGCCTATTCTCGTCCTCCTTTCTGAGGGTCCACTTTTCTGCACCATACAACTCTACGCTCTATATCAAGCTCTTCATCAGCCTCTTCACATCCTTAACCTACGTCCCAGTTGATAAGCCTGCAAAAATATCATACATTGTGTTTTATGTGGTTACTACGCCGGCAGTTAATGTATATGTTACAACTATTGACTTAATAATTAGATATTTTTGTTTTGTTTATTTTTTCAACGGCTGGTACAAAAAATGACATTATATTTGTGGGAAATAAGTTCTGCATAGTGTTTTCATTCGCTATTTTTTTCAGCCAACCGAACTATGGGCAATTCTCACTACTGCCTATGATTGTATTCTATTAAATACCGCCGGGAATTCTGCAATGAAAGGCTATTATTAGCTGTAGTTTTCTACTCTACCTCTAGCCTTGAAAGTTCGTCATCATGTCTATGAACTTCATTAAACTTGGAGCAAATATATCTTTTGTGTGAAACCCAAAATTTCCATTGAGTACTGATGCCATGTCCCAATTATTGAAAGAGTGTTATCTGCGTAAGATGTTTTGTTGATGAGAGGACACTTTCACTACCTTCGTGAAAATTAAGAGATTACCCTTGGTGATATAGCGTGTGGTCTACTTGCAATTTGAAGGTTATCATGAAAGGATTTTATGAAAACTATGAAATACGATGCTAGTTCGATTTTGATAATATTCAACCTGCAAAATATAATCCGCTTTTCATTCTTTCGGCAGAGTGGATTTATGGGGCGGTGAGTTTATTGCCTGCGCGGGAGAGAGGTCACCATCGGTTTTTCGAACATTTCGTTGATGTTTCGCAATTTGGTTGCCGTGTGGCGAGCGCTATAAATTTAATGTCCCATGAGACTGATAGAATGTAGACATCGTGGCACCTGAAACCAAGGGCATGGCGATGTCTTTTTTTTGTAATACTGCTCTTCTTTCGTAAGCTGCAAATAACAGCGTAGCTGGATCAATTGAAACTGAGCTCTAATGATACCAATGTATGCGCTATTAAGTAATAAAATGGAAATTTAAACACATTTCAGTCCTTAACGATAAAAGCAGTGCAGTTTACTGTAGATATTGATTATATAAAGTAATATAGTAATGTGCTTTTGATCTAAATGCATATGTAAGATTCTTATACATATGTAGCGAAGGTTGTAAATTGAATATGTTGACTGCCTCTTTCAAATACAACTGAGAAGTAGCACGCAGTCTCCTAAGAGCCAATTTATTTTCCGAAGAAGTTATAAATATATCACGACCTCTAACATACTACAGTAGATCAGGTTGAGATTAAAATTAGGAAAATAAATTTTAGATTAGGAGAGTTTAAAATGTTGTTTTTCCATCGATCGATAAGAGCCTATAATGGCTGCGTTTAGACTTTGAAGTAGATTAGTTAAAAGGCAGTGTAGCTGATTAATTGATATGCCCCCTAATGCATGTTTATAAATCTGCCGACTTATGCTAACACCGTGTTTTACATGTTCCCTACATGACACTTTTATCAAGGTTACTAATTTCCATTATAGATAAGTTTAGCGGTATCTGTAGAATTTGTAGCATTCTCATAGTGTGGTGGATGTTGGTGAAAGTAAATTTCTTCACTGTAGTTCATGTTGATGATAAGTCACCCCCTGCCAAACACCCATGTGGTGGCTTGCAGGGTAATGAGTGGAAGTAGAAGAAAATGATACACTTCTTTTCTGTTCCCTCCAATTAATCCTTGTTTCGCTGTTGTAAACGACCAATCTGAGGTGCTGCTTCATAAATTTTCCAATCTGGAGTTACTAGCTCCTGGCGAAATAGTCGTAATGTGATAATAATTTTCTAGTGCAAACAATGAGAAAAAAGACAAGAATAGGCTGCAAAGGTTTGATAAGCGGATGTGGAGGATGAAGTGGTTGTATTGGACTGAAAGGAAAGCAAACGAGGATGTGTTTGTATGGTGGGGGTGAGAGGAGGAAACTTCTGGTGAAGATAAGGTGGCTGAGTGGGGTGATTGGTGGAGGCAAAAGGTTACTTAATCGAGGCAAGGAAAGAATGGCCCTTTCGAGCGGATGAAATTACAGGTAAAGAGAAATTATGCAAATATGATGAAAGAAATTGTATTAGGATGTAGAGACCTTCGCCTGTATACACCTTGAAGATTCTATTCTCTTCTGTTTAAGGCAGTTTGATCGAGATATTTCCCTAGTCATAATGAAAACCTTAGTTGAATTTTGCGCATTTAGTTCAGAAGCGGTAGAAAAGTATAAAGTTAGTATTGTAATTTTAATGATGCCATGAGATACGTTTATCTGGATGAAATTCTCATTAATTGGATGAAAATATCTATTAGTCTTCAGCTTGACCGAGGCACGCTTAAAACTCCTTGAGGCTGGAAGATATTCTTGTGAATCGTAGTAAAAAAAGGACTTCCGTGACTATAAAAAGGGTATTTTGTGAATTCGAGAATAGGGAAACTGCAATGACTACATGATTTAAGTATAAATATAGTTAAGAGAACATGTTATTTTTTGCGAGATATAAGTGTTAGAAATTCCTCAAATACTTATTAATGTCCTTCTTGAGTGCATAAACGTGCCTATCTTGTAAAATGGCTTATAATTGTCGGCAGATATCTGGAGAAGTAGAGCAGCAAGGGGCTGATATTTTGGTATCTTTATATCTTTGGTATCTTAGATATTTCCTTTAAAATGTCACAAAATTTATTGATTTCAAGGGGAAGCGACATATCAAACTCCCTTAAATCTCTCTTAACCGACGTTAATTTACCCTAACCAGTGAATCACTTTATTTGGTTGGTTGTTAATTTCTTGCTACATAGTCAAAAATTGATTTCGATAGGATGGAAGAAAACGTTTAGCTCGCAAAAAATGTATCGTTTAAAAAACCTGTGTCACAAGGTCGTAGGAGGCCAATATTGCATTCTAATATGTTTCCTATGTCCAGTGAATCGGAAACTATACTTCATGATGACTAAGAAATTAAGTTTTCCAAGGGCTTTTATGTTTACTTCCCTGAAAATCCCTCGATAGTTCGGCTGAGGTGATATCAGGGGAAAAGTTCTCGTAGAAGTTATAAAAAGTCCAAAATTAATTTTTACACAGTCATTTAATAGTATTCGCTTGCTACTATCACGTTCTGGTTCTCACTCTCATAATAAATTCCCATTAGTTCTGTCTCACGAATGCTTTTTTCATTTGCAGCCATCATTGAGCAGTAATACGTTGAAGTGGATAAAAAAGATTTAACATGACACGAATCCATAATGTGAAGGAATAATTCAATTTCCTGTGAAGGTTTATTTACCCCAGGATAAGCCTCTCTTCAGGAAAAAAAATACATTTTTCGCGTGGTAATCTCCTGGATCGTGCAATCTAGACTTGATAATCACCACGTTTCTCGTTTTTTTTCTATGTACTTTCGAAATTTTTATCGTTTCTCGAAAGCATTTTCGTGATATTTTTATGACTTAATATTCCCTTATATTTGAAATATCTGACATTCTGATTTTGGGAATGGGAGGTTTTTCCATTAACTCAATAATGATAAAATTAAACGAGATCAGGGTACAGGGCTAGATCTGGATGGTGAAGTATGGCTTCCGCTTTTATTGGTGCGCCTTTAGTCTAGTTTTCGGTGCGCACAGTTATTGCAGCACGTAGCCATTCATATAACATGTGAGTATTGCTTTAAGCCGCACTGTAATGCTTTTGTAGAAGAAAATCCTATTATATGCTCCTTGGAGTATGATAAATTGAAGGGAGCGACCGCTCTGCATTTTCTCCTTCATAGACTTTAAATTATGAAGTAAGAAGGAAAAGCTATCGCCTTCGAATTTCAATTACTGCTATTATCAATGTGTACTGAGTCGTCTATACCGAAGTGAGGAAAATTGAGACGCTTCCAGCAGGATCTAACTGTGTCTGCATTTCAGTTAGTGAAAGATATTGATTTTAACACGGTGTAAAAAACACAAATTTTCTTCTACCTTGGTTGCATTCTCATCCCAAATTCATTAGCAACGGCTAAACTAAATGCTATTTTCAGGTTGCTTCATTGGGAAATGATAATACTTGATAAGTTGATGAATAATATTCCCCAGGCACGAATAATTCTGGCTTTATGCATTTCATCCGGAGGCTGATGTTCATATTCGTAAGTTGCTACCTTGCGAGTTCATCTAAAAACAGCAAATGAAAATATTTTTGTAAATTATTTATCCCAGATTGCTGCCTAGAATCTCTCCATGGTGAAAGAATCGGTGGTTCGGACTGGGATGTACAATTAATTTTACAGCGTAGATATAACGCCGTAACACATTTATAAATTCATCTCAGATAACATCGCTTTTTTATAACTATCGGCCATGTTTACGATACATTTTGCCAACTTCATCTTAACTAGCAACTTAAGGGCGTCACTTGCCAGCCAAGGTTGCACCCAAGGAACTGATTGAGGAAGTACTCACGAGCGAGTAACTTAAACTCGAGAGATATTTTTACACTATGAACTTACCGGTTACCTTTAAGGCCGAACTAAGTATTGATACCATCATCATCATTGGTTGTTCGTTCCTAAGATTAGTTGACTGCAGCCCTCCACCCCTCCCTATCTAATGTACTTCCTGGTAGATCTTTCTATGTACTTTCTTTGTCATTATTAGGCCCATGAACTTATTCCTAGGTCTTCCTCGTATGTCGAATACGTCTACTTTTTCTTTTCTGTGTGGTGTTCCATACGATCCTCTCCTCTGTGAACTTCATCATTTCTTATTTTGTCGGTCCATATGGTCTTCCACATCCTCCTCCAGCTTCATGTTTCAAAGGAATTGATATCATAGTCTGTCGTGATAAAATTGTGATACTTACATTATTTATTTATAATGATCAAAGGAATTTTTACTGAGTTACGCCGCGAAATATTTTTTTGCTTTCTTTCAAATTTGATTAGCTTCGATGCCTGTTTTTCGTAAGTATGTTCATTGACCGTGCCAACTCGTGTCACCAACGACGACAGTGACGGCAAGTAGTATTATGTTCACTCTGGGACAGTCTGCATCAACGTGTTCAGTAGCGGAGGAACTTTTTCGCTTTCACAAGCGATGTGTCAGGCGTGGCCAGTTCGAAATCTTCTGATTACATGTGATCCGTTCCCTTCTCCTCTGGTGACATCGTATATCTGTACATAGAACGAGACCCTAGGTGGAGTGAAAATTTGACGTCACCGGTGAAAGCCTGCAGCAATTGACTGTCATGAGTATATCCTCCTCCAGACCCGCATCGCTCGTAGATCTACACTTTAAGACTGGATCTTGGGCTCGCAGATCGACAGGAAAACAGCCAGGCGTAGTGCAGGGTGGGATGTAGTTAGGTTTTCACAGATATCGGGAAAAGGTTTGGGAGTGTTGGGGCGGTGGTGAGATATTCGAAAGGGATCCAAATTTGGGAATTGGAATGGGATACTAACGGTCTCGCTGTTGAATTGTCATGCTCTCCTCCCCTCTGATATGATAAGAACAGTGTGGCGGGTATGGAGACTTTAGGGTCGAGAGCCGATGGCAGCAATTGACCTGGGGAAGTTATGAGGCAATATGTACAGCAAGAGGGTTGAGCACTTATCTCGGGAACAAGGGTGTTTAATTAGAAGGGAGGCGATTAAAACTGTGGCAATACGACCGAGGTCGTGGAACACTATATGTTGGGAGCTCGCTAATGGATGTTTGCCTGCAGGTGGCGGGAAATTGAAATGGGAAAATTTTTGTTTATGGCCCGCGCGCTCGATTCAGCACGAGCGCCATAAGGGCTTGTCGAATGTCCCGACTATTATTTGCGTGCAAAATGGAGTGCAAATGGAAGTGTTTGAAATTGGGTGGCATGAATTCAACTTGGGAATTTGGGTGTGTTTCCTCGCTCTATGTTGGACAAATAAGCGGCAAAAACTTTACATACAAGAGGAATCCCTCAGGAGTTCTTTGAATCGCTGTTCATAGAAAAAGATAACTAAACGAGGTAAACGTTTAAGGTATGAATAAAAGCTCGAGAAGTCATAAGTTCAGTAGATGTGGTAAAGTATCCAAGACTAGGCAATAAGAGTTTGCGAGCGGAAATAAGGGGGCATAATTCCATCAATAAATTTTATGAAAAGAAGAAAATCCCTTAAAAGAGTTTTTTCTTGAATCGCGGCGGTATTTAATAAAAAAACTAGAAAAAATACTCATCGTCTACTGATGTTACTTAATGGTTTGAGTTTAAGGAAAAAATGCAACTGAGCCGACCTTGCGTGCGAGCTCACTTTTGCAATGAAAACGTGGTACCTATATTATGTCACATCTGTTCATTTTTTTTGGGACAATGCCTCTATGACCCCTTCTAAAACCAAGCAACCTTATTTCAGAGGTAAATCATTTAAAAAGCACTACAAGGGAACCTTCTGTGCTTGGAATAGAAGGTGAAACACTACCTCTCAAATTTCCACGGTTAATTTTATTTTTCATGACCATGGTTTTGTGGCAATGCAGCCAAGACGGATCGACCTGATTAAATTGATTAGCAACGAAGTCATGGAAGTAAAAAATGTAATTCTGTGTGCTAATTTTATCGTCCACCTTTCTCCTTTCATTGTTTGTATTTAGGTGGCTTAAATATCCTAAAGAATTGTTACCAAACACCCTAGCTTTAGTGCCTACGAAAACTTCAGGTGGATACATTTAGTTTAAGAAGGTCACAGGCGTCACTTGGTGGAAATTACTTGCTGCAAACATGGTTAAGAAGTTAAATACTTAGTTAATTTCACACATTTATTAACAAAAATCCGACCATGGTTTCGGTGCATATGCACCGTTTTCAGTATGAGAAGTATTTTACTTAAACACATTTTAGTGTCAAAGTATTTGCAGAAGTATTTTTACTTCTTATCCATGTTTTTAGCATACATTTAGGTAATAAATAACATATTTTGCGGATAAGTACTAGTAGTTCTCGCTTTTTTTTGTCGGGTTACTTTCTCTGAAGTAGCATGAAGAAGAGGAAAGAAAGGAGACGAATGACTTAATTCAGTGCCCATAACTGCTAATTAAAGCATCTACACATGAAATTTTTTTCGTGCTATTGTTGACTTTATTGTGGAATACCCTTTGCATTACGTAGAAACCATGAATGGAAAGGTGAAAACATCTATGTGACGAATATTAATATGATTCGGGCGACTTAATGGAGGATTTTTGGTGTCAAATTTAATCGATGCATGACTGATATGACGATGAGTGCACCGACGAAGAAAAACGGGCACCTACTCCCTGTCTACTTAAATTCTTACCTATGCATGTTACGATTTCATTCCAATCGATCACAAGCTTCGAATGGTGTGTCGTGAAATATCGGACTCAAAAATAGCATTCTTCAGCGACGTCACTGGGTATCTTGTTCCTCATCCCACTCTCCCTCTATGGCCTCTGTGTCCTTTAAAGAGGGAAAAAAACCTCCTCGTGCCCGTGTTTTCGGTATTTCTGCCGAATAAGCGATTGGCCTTGAAGCTGAAATCGGAAACCACCCTGAAAATTATTTTTTGAGATAAACCTTTGTGTGGCCTTATCTTGCCTTTAGTCTTGCCTTATTTAGTTATTGATCTGTATTGACAACTTGGTGTCAAATATTCCTCTTCCCGCTGATCGGTTGTATTGACTTCCTTCCCCTTTGGAATTAGATAAAAGAACGAGTCTAAAAGGACGGAAATGGTAATTTGGACCACTGCACTGCAAAGCTGTTCGGACTCTTGGATTTTAAATATCCTTGCTCTATTCCAAAATTTCTTAGCTATGGTAGGTTATATGAATGTTAAATAACGTAAATTCTTTCGTCAATATTTAATTTAAATATCGCAAAAATACGTAAATTTTCGAAACGATAGGCAAGATAAGATAGATCGCTTTTGTGAAATTCGAATATACAAACCAGTATGGAAAAGTAGTTGTTGCAGTACAAAATATGGTTTCTTCTTTACCAACTTTAATGTCATGCAATCTGAGTGAAATTACTTCAGTTACATTTCCACTCATTTTTAATTTGAACAGGAAAGCATTGAAGAGACAATCTGTCGTTACCGAGGTAATTGTTTGTGTAACCTGGGTATGATTTCGGTGTCGTTTTTCGCGTTGTCGCTATCGTTATTTACCTATCGGTATCGTAAGTCTCCAAGTTGTGTCTTTTCATTTGTAATTTGTGAAAATCTGACTTACAGTGACTTACAATAGCACCAGTTACTCGGCTAGTTTTAGGTCGATGTCACAAAGTACAAATGTTTTTTTCTCAAGGCTCTTCATAGTTACGGCACATTATATTTCTCAAACTGACTCAAAAGTTATAAATGTTTGCAAATTTTAGCATCATAACATACGAATTCTCCTAGATGGGTTACTTGGATTTACAAGGAGAAAAGACGGTCGTCAAAAATTCCATTATTTGTTTTATTTGTAGTTTGTTTTTGTTTTGACGGTTTATTTTGTTATTTCCTTATACAAGAGTCAGTACCGCTATAAATACTTGAATGTATGATAAATAGTGCTTTGAGTTCACCATTTACCTTAAAAGATCCCGAGCGAGGAAGAATATTCGGCGAAACTTGAACATTTTAAGAAAAAGTCGACTAATCCGCTGTATCTGGTGAAGGAAGACCTCGAAATGAACGTTATTTATAAATCTTGCAAGTATAGATATCATGTTGAGTTGTTTTTATCTTTCATGATACAGTATATACGGCATAATAACATTACATTTTTGCTTAACTTCATGCTGATGAATTGTATGGTGGTATGTCAGTCTAATTAGGAAGCTGCATTTCGCAATGCGTAAAATGCTGATGAGTCCATAAATAATAAGTGCACTGTGGGAAATTTTCATCAGTTAGGATCTACACTTTTTCCTCCATAAATACCCTCCCAGAAGACCTACAATCCTCATTTGCACCTCGCTTTAAACCTGAAACTTCATATTCGAAAATGCACAGTTTTAGAATTAAGTTTAGGAATAAATCGGCAGCTAATATGGAGTGGATGACGTCGACCATTCTCACTTTTTAACTTGTGGAGGATTCACAAGTCGTCCGTTTTCGTCCGAGAAACTTGTAAGTTACACTTGTGAAATCCAACTTGTAAATTGTAGATTTATAACTCAATAAAACAGGCCCCAAGCTTGCATATTTGTAGCAGTACCTACTGCCGAACAATCTAGCGGCCATTCCGCCGATTTCTGTGGCGGAAATGTTATGGTCTCACATGGGATTCCCTCGTGTTAGGGCTCGGGTTGTTCATCGCGTGCTGCAGCCCCGGGGACTTTTTATACCGGAAAATCCGTGACGGAGAGGGAGAGGCCCTGTTCCGCGGGGGAGTAATTTGGTGGCAGGGATAAGGTCCCGTCGACAAAAAAGGGCAGCACGACTTGAAACCTCCTACTCTCCTCCTCCTCCCTTCCCCCCCCCGCTCGTCCACCCCTCTTCCCTCCGGTGCCGTAATTCGCCCCTGCACTCCCCCTCTCCCCTCCACTTTCCCCATTCTCCCACTCCTGCCGCTTCCGCGTTCATCTTATTTTCATATTCCTCCTCCTCCTTCCCTCTTCCTCTTTTCCTTCTCCTAACGTTGGAAGCAGCAGCCCTCCTCCGGCGCACATAAAAGATTTTCGATGTTCAAACATTTAGCGACCCACTCCGCGCGGCTGCGGTTGCTTGGCAACGATTACGGGGCGAAACAAAACAAGTTCGCTTTAAGCGACTCTTGACCTTATGCACATCTCGCGGTCGGTCCGGTTGGCGGCGTTGTCTCCAGCGTAATCAAAAAATGAGTGGTTTTTGCGCTTATCTCTGCTTGCGTGCGGAGACTTGCGCGATAGTCGTACATATTGATCTGAATATGGCAAAGGAGAAATAACGGGTACAATGTGTGTCTATGTGCGGGTGCATAGGCCTCGGTGGAATTTCTCCTGAAAGATTGTGGAACTGATTAAATACTTCGTTTTTTCTCGCACCCGTGACGGCCTGAAAGATTTTGAAACTCGGTCCTCGTTCAAGTATGGATTGATGTTGTAGGTGGACATCCTTAGTGGTAATTATACTCATTCCAAGTTACCTAATGTTTTTTTTGCACTAATATATTATGTCTTTCTTAAATTTTTCAATTAAGGCCAGAAAATTAATGTAAAATGTAGAAGGGTTTGATGAAATTTTCCTTCATTACGTTGATGTACAGATACGATTCTCAAAGTCCCGATTTAGTCCGAAGTTAAGAAATTATCCAAGATACAGATCATATTGTTATGGCCATAACAAGACAGCATTACTCGTGCAAATAATATCCGTATTTTGGCAATCATTCGGATATCCAAGTAAGTTATATTGGACACACTAAGTTGTATCCTAGCCAGGTATGAAAATCAAATGCTGCATAGCATCAAGTACTCTCTTATTCTTGTTCCAATTTATTCTTGACCATAAGTTTGCCTTATCAGCCAACTTCTTGATTATCCAAGATGATCTATATGACCTCGGATAAATTTTAAGTTACTGTAATCAATACATTTTTTGGCAGTAGAGATAATGTATATGTTTAAAAGTTATCTCATTGTAACTGAACTACGTTGAAATCAAGCGAACGCGGGACGAATTGTGTTGATATCCAACTTTTCATACCCATATGCAATGAGATTGAAGTGCATGTGGTCAAATGAGAGGCAAGAGAGTGTTTTATAGAGGTACATTGAAAGGAAGATGTTCGAGAATGAAGATGGTGGGCTAAGAACAGACCTCAAAGCACGGTTGACGTTACTCCCATTTGAAATTTGAGGCAAACTGTGTGAACTTGATGAAAGTTTTCTTCTTATTCGTGGGAGGAATTGGTTTCCGAGATGTTAGGAGGGATTCTCTTTGGCACAATGAGAACAAAACATCATATCCGCGCTTTTACTCAGCTTTGAGTCATAATACGTCTTGACTCTTCCGCTCTTGACTCTTCTTGTGTGAACTGACAAATTACTGTCGATACTCTAACATGGCGCGGCTCGTATTTTTTACCGCTGCACTTGACGATATACGCCCATAGAGCCATATTCTATGGGGAATGATTCGCTATGTCATTACTCAATTGCATCTTGAAATTAGATTATCGTTACATAGCAGCTAAGCCCTCATTCAATCATTAGATTTTCCATTGCAAGCGATGCATCGTCAAAATAGGTATACAATATAAATATAAAAGTACAGGGATAATCTCATTTACTTTATCTCTCCTTCCGTATGAAGTGCAATTCTATTGTACAGTAGAGCCATGATTTGGTAAAGCGGGGAATCAATTGACTCTACTTATAAGAGTTGCTTGAACTTAATTTATCCTTTTTAGCTCAGGCTGGAAACTTTGTAAACGCAAGAATTGTATAGCATATGCTACTCATATATTAACTTTTTGCTCATATTTGTCCTGCCTGAGAGCTGTTGTTTTGTTAGAGTTTTGATTAAGAATAGATTTTAAGTTTTCTCTTTTCAAAAATCACGTCAAATATGTTCAATCACAATATTATTTCACTTTCTTTTCCGTTTTGAAAAGCTAAACTTTTATTTTTAAAACTCCTTGCAATACTCAATCTAAATTTCATTTAAATTAGAAAGTTTTATGAGAACCCAAATAAATCGTCGTCTCTCAAAAAGCCAGGCCTTGTCGCTGTCTTTGTAGCAAATTGTCTCTTTCTAAGGTTGTTGTTTTTCATTTCCCCGTTGGAGTTGCAGTTCATGATTGGTATCACACTGTGAAGTAAGGATATTCTAGGTCGTCTCTTCTTTTCTTTCCCAACACTTTTCCTTCAGTTATGCTCTTGATGAACTCGTTCTGTCTTACCAAGTGACCAACAAGTTTAATTTTCCTGGAGTGAATTGTTTGAAGAAGCGTTCTTTTTTTCGCCAACTTCTTTCAAGACTTGCTCATTTGTTTTTCTCATGACCCAACTTTTTTTTAGTCACTCTCCTCCAGAACCACATTTCGGCGGCCTGGAGTCTGTCTTTTTCTTTCCTATTTAATGTCCATGTTTCACGACCATATGTGAGTATACTCTACACGGACGTCTTTACGAATCTCGTCCTCGTATCAATCGAGAGGTGGTTGTTAACCAAGATGTTACGCTTCCTTTGGAAACCTTGTTTGGCCAAGGTGTTCCTTCTCTTAACAAAGAAATACTCTCACATATTTATTTTGCACTATAGTTTTTCTAGGTGATAAATGTGGTCAAATTGCGTGAATTATGTTACCATATATTTATATAGTACGTTCAACGAATAGATAGTAGCTATTTCAACGTTGATTATTCGAAAAGCAACAGCTGATGGACTGTAACTCTTCGTCCTTAGATTATTCACTTTCGTATTAATGTTCTACTCGAAAAAATCCCTACTCTTGGTGTACTGTAGATAAGCTTAAACTGTATTAAACTCAAAAGCAAGGGCAGTTCCAGTCCTCCTAACTGTACTGGACAGTACTGTGGTTGAATATTTAAGGATGATTTACCCTGGAAGTGTACTGTAGATACTAAACTGCAGCGAGGATTGTACTGATAATGTGCTGCATGACAGAGAGGGAACAATATTGTGGTCATAACTGTAGATACTGTATTACAGTGCTAGAAATGTACTGTTGCAATAAATATGCTGCAATAATGCTGTTTACTGCGGCAAAATGCGCTGTTTGGCAGCTCAACAGATACATTAAAGAAAGGATAAATAATGGGTGAAGATATGAACAATGATAAAAAATAATTCATGGCAAGAATTTTTTCATTCCAATATAATTGCAAGTAGTAGTGAATACATCGCACCCAATCGAATCGATCATAAGATGATTGGGTAAATCTATAAGCACAAATGACTACTGTGTGTGTACTGTACATAAGCTTTAACGGTACTTAACTCTGTAGTTAGTGCAGTTCCGGACCTCCTAACTGTACTGGACAGTACTGTGGTTGAATATTTAAGGATGATTTGTCCTGAATACTAAACTGCAGCGAGGACTGTAATGATTATGAGCTGCATCATAGAGCAGAAACTATACTGTGGTTAAAACTATACTGAAACCGTGCAGTAATATATTGTGCCGGAAGTCTAAAAACAATAACTGTCCCGAAAAATTCTGTGTAAAGTGGCAAACTGCGCTGTTTGTTTCTATTTCAGTACAGTCTTGAGCACACTTACAATCTTGTTACTCACAGTTGGAGAACAGAATCACCTTAGTTTTTTTTCCTCCGAGTAGGCAAAGCTAAAAAATATAGTTCTTGTCCAAAGGTCTGTGCTGCCGACTCTAATTATTTTCTCCCTGATGCCATACCCTTGCAAATTTCTTTCATGCCAGTGAATTCCTACACGCCCTCATACCTTTCATGACTCATGCTCTTCACACTCTCACGACTCGTAATATTCTCCATATATTTAGAGCAATTTTTACCGCCTACACCCATGACGCACTCGGTCGACAACTCCCTCTAACGCCATTTATTCTTCTCTCATAAATCTGCTTCGTTATTCGACTTTCATCCGTTCTCTCTCAACGTGGCCAAACCAACGAAGCTTGCTCCTTTCTTGTAGGTCCATTACCAGAGCAATCATTCCTGATTTTTTTATCATCCACTTACTCCTATCCGTATCTTCCTGCTCTAGACCTCAGGGGTGTCTCGGATGCCCATGCATACCCGCTGCATTAAGCGTACTCCTTTGCATACCCTGGCATCAGAGTTGTGGCTAAGGGTGGTGGGATTGGCCCCCGGAAGGGCATCATCGCGCAGGGGGCGGCACGAATATTTCCTCCCCCCTAAAATTAGATAATACTGAATTAAACAATATTATCCGGATAATCAATTTTTTTAAATGTAGAGAAGATAAAGTAATAACACAAAGAGGGAAAGTTAGGTTGGGATGAAACTTGGAGGGGGCGCCACCCTTTACGTTCTGCCAGGGGCGCCAGCAATTGTTGGTACACCACAGCGTTGTATACAAAAGTTCTGATATCATAAGTAGGAAGGGTTACCCTTTTTTACACTACAAGTTTTGATTCTTTTGACGATAATTCAGTTCTTCGATTTTGCGGGCCAAGCAAAATTAATCACCACTTCTTTTTTTACCGGAAGCTATTTTCTGACACCCCAACCTCATACATTTTAGACTATTTTTATAGGAAACAAAGTGTCGAGCGGTCCAAAAGGAACGACGCCTAACTCTCAGGATAATCGCTACGTTTATTAATAGTCAATACTCTCTAATATATAAAATAACATTCCCCGATGTGAAGACATGACCGGTCGCCATAACGCACTCAGCACTCACTGCAGCTTCCCAACCACCATATTGCTCAATGGTTGGCGAGTTCACTTTGTGGAAATTATTCATCTTAAAAATGAAAACACTTTTCATTTCTAAGACACCATATTGCTTCCTAGGTCCTCATCATCCATATCCCTATAACCCTTATCCTCAACCTCTTTACTCTTGTTCTCCTAATATTCGACGAAGACCTTGGTGGCTCCTCACTCATAGAGCTGCAATGAAGTGGCGGATATCGAAGTGGCATATTGCGACGCTTTCAAGTCCATTTTGCAGGGTAAATGTAATTGCGCAATCTGATCTAGCTACGAACGTGCATTTCAAATTGCGTTGTGTTAAGCGGCGAGTTGCAGGAAAATATGCGCAAGGCTTGAACGCGAGATGGCAAAATATTCCCTGCTCCAATGTAATTATTATTTCACACCTGATTGGGAAACAAATACAGTTTTCAATTGTACAATTTCGTGCCCCAAGTGTACGGGCTTTATGCTCGTCCTGACATAGGTACTCCAAGTATCGCTGCCAGACATAAAAGTGGAATAGAATGCACATTTGCACGATGCTACCTTCGTTTCCGAGGAATAATATTCATTTCTTGAAATTTTGCGTCGCAAGCTGCCCTCATCTCGCATCTTTTGACATTTATCGTCGACGAGGAGGACGATTGAGTCACGGCGATGGCAGGAAGGACGGTGAACCGCCGGAAATCCCGGCGTCGTTTGGACGTCCTGGTCGTCATTTTTATTCACACCGCGCACCCTCGTGAATACTCCCTCTTTATTGCTTCTTTCCCTTCCCTGACCGCCATCACTCCGTTTCCCTCCCTAGTCCTCTCCAGTGGATTCCCACGAAGCCCTTTTCAACCCATCCCCTCTCTCCCTCACTCCGCTGATATCCTTGGGAACCCCTGGACGTTGTTTCGACCACAACCCCCGCACACTTTCCACCCGCCCGGACGCACGGGTAGGGGAAGGGCATCAATCTCTGTCGGCGAGTCGTTTCCACCCCTCTCTCTCCCAAGCACACGTCCCTCCCTCGCCGTTCTCCCTCGGGTTTACCTACCTGATAAAAAAGGAAAAATATGCCCTTTTAAAATAATTCCCTTCTCATTTGTCCGGCTTATTATTGAGCTACTCGCCTCTCTCAGGACAATTGCGGTCGTCTCGCCGAGTCTTCCTTCCTGTCCACCGTCCACTGTCCACCGTTTTTCTCAATTCTCACGACCCCGGGTCTTGCAGATATCCACGCTCGCCGCTGCCCAAGTGTTTAGTCTTACTTTTATTACGTCAAGATTGTGTCCGTTGAATTTGAATGGGAAATATATAAATAAATCAATTGCTGCATAGGAGTAAATGTATTCTCAAAAATTAACGTGAAATGAGCATTCGTCATTTTTCGTTCAACCCTAAGATTGTTAGACTGCAGCCCTCTAACCTTCCCTATCTAATGCTAGGTCTCTTGTCTCCTAAAATCTCTTCTTATGTACTTTCCTCCTTAGTGAAATGTGCATATACCTCATAATTGAAGATGAAATTTAGGGAAAAGTCACCAGAAGAAGACCCAGCAATAAGTTCATGGGCCAAATAAAAAAATCAGTATGTAGGGAAAGACACCGAGAGGTAAGGGACTAACGTTAGTTAGGGAAGGGTGGAGGGCTGTAGTCAACGAATCTTAGGGTTTAACGACCAATTGTGAGTCTTAGGCGGTAAAATGAGAAATTGAGGTTAAAAATACCCAAAATAAAATCTTGCTGTGGATCCGCGAGTCCAGAATGTCACGCTCACATCTTATGCCGAATCTTGCGGCTATTTTCCTTTTGCTCGTAACGTATTTAGTATTTATGAGCCGCTACGATGCTTCCTTGTTTTTACTTTATCCCCGCACTTATGGGCAGCAGTACTGCTGTCTCTACGCCGCACTCACTCTCCCTTATTCACAGATTAACGCCTCCTGCGCTGCTGTTTCCTTATCTACCTGTAGATATTGACTCATTATCTGTGAAGCAATTTTAAATATCATTTAAGCATTGGAGTCTAAATCTGGAAGAACAATAACGTCAGTCATAAAAGCTTTGAACTGCAAACATAATATGTTTGAATCCAAGCATTTAGACAAAGAAGTAGTAAAAAATTTAGTTGTACCTTTGTATGGAGCCCATTACTGCATGAAGGGAGAGTGAGATCATCGATAAATGGGAAAGAAGTCAACTGAGAGCAGTAGAAATTTGGATTTAGAGAAGAATGGCACGTACGAGATGGATTGACAGGAATACTAATAGTGAAGTATTAGAAGAGATTGTTGAACAGAGATCATTGGAAACTGGAGAGAAGGAAGTTTATATTTGTTGGTAATATGGCGATTCACAGGCCATTCTTGCCTGGAATTTGAGAAGGGAAGCTTTTTAGGAAAGAACTATATTCTTTTATAAATCCATTTTTCCACTCCATGAGCCTGCATCAGGCTTTCAGAGCTAAATGCTAAGTACGCTTATTGCGAGTACCCGTATGTGGGTGTGGTAATTTTGATAATATCTTATTTGTTCATGCTGTGGGCTAACGCACATTTTTACGTTGTAGAGATGTACTCCTGGATATGATAAATGTCAAATAAGTGAGAGCTTTCAACCTAAGACTTTGTTGATTACACCTGATCGGTCTGAGCTACTTCAACTCACTACAGTAAAGGAGATCTTTGGTTGTGCCCCTTGATTCTCGGAAAAGGCCGGTCTATTAAAGAACGGAAAAATTATCTCCGAGGCAGAAGGTCTAAAGGTGAAGTTCTGGGAAACTTCGACCTCCCTCAGTCCCTTGTACGCTATGCATGCACACGTATTTGTCAATATACTCGACGCCTTCCCAAAATGATCGTGACTTAGTATTCAAGTATTTCATAAGACGATTTTGGGGGTTATGGGGTTTTTGGGGGGGTTTGGATCATCTTACTTTATCTTATGATGAGGGGAAAGGGGTCTGGAGCTAATTTATGTAATATTTTTGTCCGTCTTGAAACATTATATCCTTTTCCAATGAAATTTAACAGTGCCATGGGTGGTTCCATGCTCGTTGGCGTATTTTCCGTAATCTCACCGCTATACCGATGCTCTTTTCCTGTCGCCTGACTGGTTAGCTACATTGCCTCCATGCTCAACCAAAGCGAGCATTTAACGAAGTGTGGATTCAAATATCTAATGTCCTACGTAAGACTGAGAGGTAGGGGGGGGGTAAAAATGGCATAAATCGTCTTTCGTAATACTTGAAAGGCCCCTTACCCTAAACGAATGTTGGGTGGACTTATATCAGAGTACAATTACATCTAACGCCCTGCCGCATGCATATTCATTTCTTGGGCGTTTTACATGTGCGTTATCGTTGAATTTTCACACAATGAGCTGCTGAACTTAAGCGAGATATTGTGATGTAATTTGTTCATGATAATAATCATTACATAGAATTATCCTTATCTCCAGGTCATGAGATGGCTCATCAGAAGAGAAAGTGGGTTCAGGATAAGAAAACTCTTTGAAGTATTACTATAAATAGGTGCTTCAGCTCATCTGTATGGCATCTGGGAGGGGAAGTTACGATGAAAATTTTCAGGGTACAACTGCGTATTTCAAATACAAGAGAAAATAAACTCGGGATAGTGATAGAAAAGCGCCTACGGTGCGCTGGGTGCCCATGCAAATACAAAATTTGTAATGAACCATTCACAGGGAAAATATACATCAGCTACTTGTCTACGAATATACATCAGTTCTTTTTTGTTTGTTATACGTTTACTAAAAAATAACTTCGAGCTGTATGAGATATTTTCTCAAATAAATAAATATATAAAATAAATAAGTGTACACACCTTACTTGGATTGGAGTGTCTACCTACTGATAAGCGCATACTTGTAACATACATAATGCATATTTTTCATGAATTATTGTTTTATCCTGGAGTAAGTATGCATCGCATATAGGACGTTTATGTGTTGACCGAAATATTCACAATCATATTAGTTGAGCTTTGTAGTAATAGTTACGAAGTCCATGTGTTATATCATGCATAATTGAGTTGATTCTTATTTATTTTTTAAAGCCAGCACAGCCTATAAGACGTCTTTATAATGACTTTTGGGTTTGGATATTAATTATCAGATGTTAGTGGCATTAGTTACGAAGCCTAAGAGTGATATCCGGTACAGTTGACGCAAAGACTTGAGGGAAGACAAGGACTCTCCTGAGCGTTCGCGGAAATCAAGCCTCCATCTGTTCCAAATTCGCCACTGTTTGCACGTGCCGGTTCCTTTCTCTCTGCACCATGTGAAATTCACACCTTCAGTCTGTATTTGAACAGGGCTTAGTGAGAAGGTTCCGGGGAAGGGTGAAGAAATGGAGAGAGATGACTCTTAGATGGGCGAGGATTACCTTGGACGAAGGAATGAGCCGGAAAGACAAAACGCTTCCTCTCTCTCTCCATACTGCGCTCTGTATATTCGATTCCTCTTCCAGCAGCGAATTCTAGACCAACAGGTTCTCCTATTGTACGCATATATAGGTACACGTATCATGCAGATAAATCCCGAAGTCATGCTTCAGATCGATGATAAATTGTTTGCGCCGTAAGAATAAAACTCGATATTTGTTAACTTTGCGGTACTCCATCACAAATTTATTAGCTTTGTAACTTTTACAGATCACAGAATTATTCACATTTCACCACGACCCGGGTTTTGATGGCTAAGTATCATCTTCAGGTAATCAAACAAGTATCACGTTACCTTATATACTACCAGTATAAGGATCGGCGAGGGGGACATTTATGTGAGAGGACAAATTTGGGAGAAGGGGGAGGTTATACAGTGGCTGATAGGATAGGGGAATTGGCCGGGAGTAAACATTCATTGACAAACCATATTTTTTCAAAATTTCGAGATGTTCTAAAGCATTTAGCTCACGACAATTATGTGTTCAATGCAGCGACCATCTGCCCCCCCCCCTTCCCCTTACCCTTACTGATGGTATTTAATAAGGGAATGAGATACCTTTTTAATCACCTGATGATGATGCTTAGCCATCGCAACTCGTTTCGTGTCCAAAACGTTCCCATCAACAGTCCATCAAAATCAGTCGAAAAATTCACTGCCTGTCACCTATCTGAAAATTCTGTTCTTTAACTAAATTTTTAATGCAGTTTTAGTAATATTATTCATAGATATCTTTTGTTCGCCGATAATCAATAGCAATTGGGTCAACAGTTAATCCAGGAAACGTAAAAATATCCATCCGATGACTGAGATGATTTTTCTCTTTCCTTTCATTGCAACGAGAATTTGTATTACCATGATATAAATTAATTTACATGAGTGTAATTAGTGTGACGTATTTTTGAAATTAGTGATAGAACTCATTCATTGCGTTTAAAAAATCTATGTTCATCAGCTGCTTACCATTGGTATCTTATTTATTTTTTATCAGTAGTCCACCGGTAAAGGTAGGTTTTTATGAAAGTCAGAGAATCTCCTTCCGGTTTTCTACACTTTCAGGGACCTATCTTGCTCTAGTATATCCTTTATCACCTCAGCATACGATCTACCCTTCTTCATCCTGTCCATGAAACCTATTCTCTTTCTTCTCCTTCCCCGATTGCTCAATATCCTTCCCTCTATCACATTCTTGAGCAATTTCTCGCTCCTTATTACTGTTTCTCCAGCTATCTACCCTGCCTATCCCGGATTTCATTCAGAAGTTTCCTTTCCCCGCCCACCCTCTCAAGCACTTCCTCGTTCGTCTTCCTTTTTGTCCCACTCACCTTCTACATCCTTCTCCACACCCTTCTCTCACATGCCTGCAGCGTAATTCTCCTTTCTGAGGGTCCGCGTTTCTGTTCACGCTACGCTCTATATCAAGCTCTTCGCCAGAGTATCTTATATTCAAGGTGCTTTACAGCAGATGGAAAATTCGCTCCCGGAAAGTAGTAATATAAGTTGTAGACGTAGCAGTAGAGCAGGGGAAATCAAATTATCTCTTCCTTCTCCTAAAGTGTCTCCCTTCAGCCTCTAGATACGAATTCTGCTCTTCCTTGTAGTACTCTCAGTCGCAAGCCTTTTTAGTGCTAGTTTATTTCCTCCTGCTTTTGTAAAGCAAGAATTTCGTTTTAATCCCTTTGAAATCTAAATTGTTTCCTGGATGACATTCTCACAACTCTTGATTGACGCTTTTGATGTTCATTTAGAGAGGAATTCCACGCAAGACGTTACTTCTCTCCCTTGCCCTCTCGAGCCGGGCAGTGAAGAGTACGAAATCCTCATATATAAATCCTGTAATCTTATATTTTTGAACCCTCTGGCTAGTTATATTGGTAATAATACCTGTAGTATTTAATATTAGCGTTATGCTTTAATCATATGACATGTTAAAGCATGAACTATTTTACTAGTTATGCTATAAAAAACCTCAATATTTCATTGCATCGTATTCTTACTTTTAATATTTCGTATGAATGCTATAGTTGACGTTTCATTCAAGGAGTGGTTAAATCCTTTTATGAGTCTTATAGTGAGCCTATTTCTTTCGATTTTAGAATCAACGAAAGCTTTGTTGTTCGTAGAATCCACATACATGCGTAATTCAAGCGATGTTCGCAGCCCCGTTGACACAGTGCTGTATTTCAGTTGTGTCGTAACATTCCTCTCAGGTTAAATAATTGATAGATGGCAAATTTGGTTTTATAAAAATTTATTTGATATCCTCATCACGTGCTTTGTATCAAGGTAGTCATTGCATTTTCATTTTATAAATCGGATGCGGTTCGTAGGATTGAAACTTGATTCCAAACTACGTAACGTTTACCAAACAAGTTCTTTCATTTCCTTCTATTCTTCCAATCCAACCTCTTGTCATGGTCTCATTTTCATCTCTATGTAGATAGTAATATATTGGAAATGCATTTAGCGTGCTCATATGCAGCACAGAGCAAAATTACCTCTACGAATAGGAAAATCGTAGCCTAAGCATTGATCTGCCTACCCTTTAAAATTATGATTCCTTAGGAATTTATTGGCTGGCTTTGATGGGTCGTCCTGTGATCTTAATTGGATGCCAGCACAGATATTCTTGCTCAGTAGTTTATAAGTAACGTAAATTGATTTGTAGATTAGGTGTATTTTCAGCATTATCAACAGCATTTTATAGACTCTTCTACTGAGATAATGTTGCCTGCAAAACGAGAAGACATTGGTTTTGCATATGTAATTCATTTCTTTGATGATTTATATGGGGTGTGTTGGTATTCCCAGTATCCTCTGGTATCTCGTCTCAAAACTCTATACCATTTCGTGAGGATACCCTCCATCATCTTGCTGGGCCTAATTAAAAAATTCTATTTTTGACCTCGTTAAAGTGAAATATCTATCAACCACGAATATTAGCCATTTTTACTTGTATTAATCAGAATTATTAACATAAAATTATGTAAATGTGCTTTGCTTATGATTCTTTTGTATAAATGGTGTTAATTCGAGTGAATTTATATTTTTTGTCATGTATATGTCTTTCGAATACGCTTCCCGTTCATCAGTGCCGCAGTTTCCAGCCATAAATTTCTGAGAGCTAATTAGAACACAAGGTTTTTAACCCGTAAGACTGTTTCACAGTGTCTCGCACTTCTAGCCGTAAAAGGCCAACCCAGGTGGAGTGATTTACGAGAGTGAGTTCTCAGAAGGGCTATAAATTCCATCGGACGGCCTGATCCCCACCATTGCGTGACAACTACCTAATCGCCTCTTTTATTGATATTTACCTTGGAAAGTGTTTTTGGATTACCGTTTTTAAGGTCAGCCCTCGCGCCCCATAATTATCGAATTCATCGGGTTTTAGTGTCACAGTATTTGTACCATGTTTACGGCGCATCAGATTCTACTTTGTTGCTGTATGAGTCTCGTTGAAGTTTGTTCTATCTACTACCTTCATATTCCTCTACGTTTATTTGATTATATAGGATATTAACCCTCTTAAAAAATACATGGATTTCCCATTGCGAGATGCTTTAATGTTTAAAATCGACGTTAAACGTCCCGTCCGAAGGGCGGAGAACTGTAAATTATAAGCTCACCTTATTAGCTCCTAGGTAGGGGTTAGATTGCTACTAATGAATGATATCAATGTCGGGAACGAAACTTTGGTTCTCAGCCTGGTAAGC
This sequence comes from Ceriagrion tenellum, assembly GCA_963169105.1. Taxonomy (NCBI): domain Eukaryota; kingdom Metazoa; phylum Arthropoda; class Insecta; order Odonata; family Coenagrionidae; genus Ceriagrion; species Ceriagrion tenellum. The sequence goes on along the minus strand of OY720632.1, from coordinate 91,442,840 downwards.
TCATACCGAAACGGCGCTAATTTGGCACTGTCAACTTAATTGCGTGTTCACCAAGAAATTACTTTATTATGTTAATGATAAGCAATTCTGAAGTCAACTCATGAGATTTAATGTTGACCCATGTTTTTGTTTTTGTCACTCATTTTAAAGGTTCTACGTCATTGAGTAGTTTAGCCCAGTGTCACGGTAGTCACATGACCTTCTGAACATTGTTCCAAAACATTGAGAAAAAAACTACTCCCACCCTTCTCTTAATGACGCGCATGGATGCGGTAAGGATCTCACCCAACGCTACTCCTCACAGCCCCACACATATCCACCGTAAATGTTCAACTTCCCCTCTCCTTCCCTCCTCCTCCTTTTTACTTCATGCATTGTTGTTATCTTCCCCTTCTCTCGTTGTTTCCCCACCTTTCTAACTGTGTTCGTTTTCCTTTCATACACGGTTTGACTATATATCGACCACCACTACAGTACGAATCTCTTGTGTGGGAACCACACAAGAAAGGAGAGGTGATGGACTTAGAGAAGGTGCACAGAAATGCGGCTTGGTATGTGCTAGGATAACAATATAAAACAGAGAGTGTTGCAGAAATGCTTAAAATACTGGAATGGGAGAGTTTACAGGTTAGGAGGAAGAGAAGCAGGCTATGTGGGATGCATAAAATAGTGAGTGAGGAAAAAGAATGGGATGGATTTGGGAAAGACATAATAAAACCAAACCTTGTGGGAAAAAATTATCAACGGTTCAAGATAAAGTGCCGATCACAAAAGACAAATGTAAAACAGTTCTCCTTCTTGAATAGGACCATAGGGGACTGGAACGATCTACCAGCAAAACTATTTGAGCCCTTCCCGAGAAAAATAATTATTTTTAAATATAGTTTAAAGAAGATGAAGTCTATCAAGGTTTATTATTTTTACTCGGCTGTTTTTATTATTACCACCAGGCCAATGACCTACTTGTAACTGTTTAATTATATTACTCATTCTCATACCTTATCACTTACTTATTCTCGTACCTTGAAAATGGTAGAACCTGAATATTGGAAACTTGCGTCGACATGGAACCTCGAGTTTCATATGCACGAAGAGCTTATCGTTTCATAATTGAACACAGCTCCATCATGTCCTGCCTCAAAAATTTAAGGTAGTTTATCACTGCTCATTAAATTTAAATATCACTACATTAAATTTAATGGGTAATTTATGACTACCCATTACACACAAATATCACTACTCATAATTTTGAATGACTTCAACCTCGGTGCTAAGAAAAGAGTTCAAGCCATTTCCCATCGAAAATGATCAAGAAAAGGGCGCCATAAGGACTTTAATTTTTGTAAATAATGATTTTCTAACGTATACATTGCGTCATAAATTGAACAGGGTTTAGTTTGGTTGCTCTGTTCAACATTATTTAAAAATAATCCTATACTATCCACAGTACTGTCTACAGAATGATAAAAAAATGTTCGGTCTGGGGGGAGTTTTCAGCTTAAGAAGAGAAAATATAAAGAGGAAAGTTGAAACCTTGAATATATGTATATTTGGCTAAAACTTGGAATTCCAGTCGTATCAAACAAAGTTTTTGCGCCATGATTCTAGCAATATTTGCTACATGGTTCTCTTTAAGCTGCTTGAACTTTTAAAATAATATTTACACATGGTCTCTCCTTTCACTGGAGATAAATCTCGCTCAAACTGGCTTCATTACTTATTTTTTCACTGACACACAGTGATGGCTGTTTTACTGAAATCATCGCCACTCTTCTTTTTGGTGGTTCTCAGAGTAATACTTAGATGCAAACGGACATGTAGGTATATAGAAGTCTTCGTTGTCTGCCGACTTAATCACTCTATTCTTCTCAAATAAACCCTTCTTACTGGTGAGAAATGGAATTAATACAAGAATTTAAGAGTACAAATTAGGGCTTGAAGTGGTAAGAAAACCCAGCTTTGACGTACGCCTGTTCTTAACAAAAGACATACTTGGTATGACCATTGTTTTGACTTTGCGTTGTGGTATTTATCTTTATTCGTAATAGTTATATAATTTACTTTACCATGGATTTTATTTATGTCGTTCTTTTTCCCTCTATGGCCGACAATGTTATTTTTGATAAAAAGAAACGACAGTTGGTTAAAAAAAATGGTTAGCAAATTACTCTCTATAATTATAAAACGTTCTATATTTTTTGGAAGACGAGATATTGCTACTTCCAGCAAGTTTCATTTCTTACATATAGAGTACTTCACCAGGGAGGCTCTCCTCTTAAGCACCCTAGTAAGTATCGGATAACCAAAACTACTACCCCCAAGTATGTACTCAAACCCAGATTCACTACTCGTAGGGCGCGTTATGCAACGTGTTTCAGAGCAATGCTTCCACTGAGTCTTCGTCAGATACAACATCCTATTTTACCAGGTAATGACTGTGTGAGTTGAAATGCCTTGCACATTGTGTAATATATTTGCGGAAAAAGCTATGTTCTGTTTTGTAATGACGAAGCATTATCCAATATAAAACGAGAATTTGCTGATCTTGATGAAATTATCCATATGATTATCTTTTGTTGAGCTTTTTCATTTTAACTTTTTAGCACGGTTGGATTACGCTGTTAACATATCTGATGTTTTGTCTACCCAGGAATTCAATTTTTTGCCTATGCCAGTCCCTGGTAATCCTGAGGTTTAGACAAATATTAAAGACGTTTGCCAATTACTGCAGCCATATTTATTAATTACTAGCACATTTTGCCTCTTATAGCCTTCCAGTTTTTATCCATACACGTCATTATTTACCAAGTGGCTCTTGTGGGCAACATTATCATTGTAAAACCTCTCTTAATGTTCATAGACATTACCAGTCCTCAGGTGCTACGCTAATCCAAACTACAGCGTCAGATTTACGTGTATATAAAATACGTCTTTTGAACTTCGATAGATTAGTAGTTTTGGCGTTAGTTTAGTTAGACATGAAAATTAGACCTGAAGGGTTTTCCTCGTTTGTGGGGGTCCAAAAACATCCTACTATTCTTAAAGGGGCGTAGGATCCTTCGGAGCGTACCCCGCCCCTTTTTTATTTCCCCCTAGGCGACGCCTGGCGATCCACCGTTCCTCGCCTGCCCACCCCGATTCATTGTGCACCCGCACACACTCTGACGCTTGTCAACCGCACTCTCTAACTCCCTCTGTCGTCGACTAGCACTCATTTTTTTCTCTCTCTGTCTCGTCTCCTACGGTCGCGTTCACTTCGCGTCTTCCTCCCTTGGCGAGACATCCCTTCTTCCTCCTCCTCCTCTACATCCCTCCTCTCTACTTCCGCTCGCTTCGTGCTATAACTCCCCTGGGGATGGGGGTCTCCGTCTCTCGCTTTAACCGACGAAACTCTTTGTCTCTCTCTTTTGAATCTGCGAACCATCCGTGGAGGAGGTCTGGACTTCTTTCCCTTAAGTATCACCATGGTTACCCTGAATTATATTTTATTTGGACTTTTTAGACGCCCTTGGAAGTTCTTTCCAGACTCTCTAGACAGCGAGAGAAAAATCAAATATGTTCGTACATATATATTTCTCCACAGATCCCGATCTGTCACTTCGAGGTCTTAAAAAGAAACCTCGAGGCTTTTAAGTGACAAATGATGAACGTTTTTGATAGATATGTTGCAAGCTATGTCGATGACACACATGATAAAATTTCCTGAGCTAGCTAGAATACCTACGATCTCTTGGTGTTAGTTCTATAATTTCGAAGGCCTTTTTTTATTATGCGTATATATGCTTCCCTTATTTTATTCTCATAATCTCATCTACGGTACTATGTTGGAGTACATAAGATATTGAAAACTTCGTCTGAAAATAAATCGGCTTTGAATTTACGTAAAATGTTGAGTCTAATTTTCACTCGATGGTCTGAATGCGATGCTAAAGTTTTTGCACAAGATTCAAAGCTTTGGATTCATAAACGTTCCCCTTCGGTTCATTTCGCTCCCGTGGGAATGCGATGTGCGCCCCCTTGAGGGTCAAGACGTTGCCCCGTCGTCATCGATCCGATTCAGAGCCCTTCTTCTCGCTCCGCTAACGCCACCCCCATCTTCCCCACCACTCCGACCTTCCCCCACCTCTGCATTCACGTCTTCGCCGCCTTCATTTGTTTGCCCATCGCCCCGCACCGCGTCGTCGAACGATCCCGTCACCCTCCGTCTCCACGCTTCTCCTCCCCTGCGTGAGGTCACACCTCCCCCCCTTAGAGCCGGAGAAGGCGCCCGCATTCGCGACGATGGTCTGGTGCTTTCTCCAGAGACGGCATCGGCTCTTGGAGAGTTAGGTGACGGTAGGCTAGTTATTATCATTATTGGTAGTGATCTCTCGGTTAAGGAGGAGTTGGATTGAAACGCATCACGTTCACTAATCTTCATTTCATTTCCGTACATAATCTGATTCTACAGCTCGGCATACCTTTCCCCATTCCATCCGTAAAGTCCATTTTAAAGTAAAGTCTTTATCTTTCCCTTACCCTTCCGTATACCCAACATCCTTCCCTCAATAATGACCTTCAGCTTTCCCTCATTACTCGTTCCTGTCATCCACTCAGGCATCTCCCAATCTAGATACGCGTCTTGACACTGTCGAAAATTTTCCAAAATTTTAAATTTTAAAAAACAATTTTTTCTCGACAGGAAGAAGTGTGCATAAAATATTTTAATTTGCTTAATTGAGAGTTTCCGACATTATTTGCAACATATTTTTTACTATTTCTGATGGAATATGGCCGAACTAGTTTGAAGAGCAGCTCTTGGACCATCAAATTAAAAGGTTTACAGATTGTGTTCGCATTGTGTGGAAGTTACTTCTTCAATTGGTTGAAATTATATTTGTTCCTGCAATAGTAGGTATGTCTTCCTTAGTTACTCTGCATTTATTTCACTTTACTCCAGTGCATTAAAAACTTTTTTCTCTAAGTACTACCTTTTCTCATTGCAGCGAGTACCCAGAGTCCTCACTCTAAATCTGGATGAATATTATACTAATATTTAACATATGGAATATTACTGAATGCCACGCAGTTTAATTCTCCTCCATAGGTCAATGAAATGGTCTATAGTCACCAACATTACTAATTGCGTCGCTTTTGCTTATATAGTGTTTTCGAGGGCATCTTCCAGCTGTATTTTTGTCGGCCGAAGTAGTAATCAACCCGGGGACACGTGACCCAGTTTCACACTCTGGAACCCACCGAGTTTCCCGCCGAGGTTGTTGTTTCATCAAGATTAATTGGAAAGAAAGATTTACTTTTAAAACGTTTTTGAACGAGTCACTGATGCGACAGTGAATCACTTCAGATTGGTCTTAAATGATTTAATGATTCCTTCCATTCAAGAGTATTAATATTTAGTTAACATTGTCATTAGGTGACATTACCCAAAAATTGACTTGCTATATGCCCTAGCCTCTTTCCATTTAGCCGGATGCCTTATTTCCTTCATAAAGCCCTGTTTAAATAACCAGATAATTAGCCTGGTTTGTTTTGTTATTATATTTTTTCGACTGTCCTTCCCATTAATCTTACGTAAATTATTTCTTTCAATAGGTTTTAAGGTCTGAGAATCTGTCCAGTGAATTTGTCTCTATTATAAATGTAGACAATTGGAGGCAAAAAAGATTATTCCTGCAAGAATGCTATAACTACTTTAAAAAGCTTCAGAGCTAAAAAAAATTCTTTTGTCTACGAAGAAGTAGAGCGAATAGGCTGCAAAATTTTCAAACGTGGGTGGGGAGGAGAATGCAGGAGGTGCGGTGGATTGAAAGGAATACAAACAAGTGAGTGCCGACACTACGCTCCTTAAATCCATGTTTTTTTTTGTTTGGTATTTAGGGTAACTAAATATTTGTAATTGATGCTTGGCTATTGGTCATTTTAGTTTTTCTAACTGCTCAAAAAGTTCGAGAGAGAAAAGACACGTAGCGGGGCACAAATAGATAGCATAGTTTCCTCTCGTCAGTTCTGTTGAAAACATAGGAAACATAAGCAAAATCTGTATATTAGTATCAGTTACCACTCTCTAGTGACGAAACGTTACAGTACTTGATATGATGAGCGAGGTGAAATGTTGTGTATGCGGCAAAGGAAAGTATAGAGAATATGTTTTAGGGGTGGGAAATAGAAATAGGGCGTATGCTGAAATAAAGGAAGAAATTATTGTGATAAATAGAAGTCTCTCCTTGTAAGAAAAGATAATTTTTCTCTCTTTCAACCTTCCCTAACTGGTAGATTAATTTAATAACAATCATAATTATAGTAAATGTCTTCCCATCATTCGATCTCCCCGGGGACCCCGGGCACATGCATTTTCCGCGCTTCGGTTTTTGCACTCGACACGGCATCGGGTGTGGTGAGGTTTGCGCGAGGGTCGAGGGACTATATGGCCACTCGTCTCACGGTGGCGCTTTAAGACCCCTTCAATTCCCGCGCGTGTAATCGCGTACCGTGTGAGGGGTGAGAAGAGGCTTTCCCGCTCGCAGAGACGCGTGGAGGTGGAACGTGGGGGATCGAATGTGTCGGGGAGAGGGAGGGAGACGGCCTGACCACTGAACGGCGGCAGTGGCCGGGTGAGTAATGGGTGCTCCGAGCACGGTGGGAGGGTGGGTGGAGGGAGGGAACCATTGAGGGTGGCGGAGAGTGATAGGGGAATAAGTCTGGGGCACGGTTGCTAAGGCTTTCATGGGGTTGATCGTCGATCGAAATGGGCGGAAAAGAAACTAGGAAGGTGTGAATCGACGCGGGAGACGGTAGAAACTTCCCGTCTGTTATCTGACGGGAACAGAGAGAATCGGGCTTGCGGGGTAGGTTGGGTACTGACTTTCCATCCCGAGAACTGGGGTTGGAATCCGGGGAATGACTCAGATTTTTCAGTGGAACTAATATAGTTACTACAAAGGGAAGAGCGCTTCAAGAGTGTTGCATTCTGTCCTTCAGATGGTACTCTGATATTGGCATCATCAAAGTTTTTTCCATCCAATAAATACTCGCATTCCAAAAACAAACTTTTGCTTCGAGCTGAAAATTTGTGCACGCTAGCTCTACTGTACGGCATAAATCACAAATAACGATGATTCAGACTATTAATTCTCCTTTATTGTCTCTTATACATGTTCTTTCAATGTAATCTTAATTTGTGGACACAAAAATTGAATCCAGGGGCCACGTTAGAGGGTAAATGGTGTAGCTGAGGCATCGTAGTGGTACTTTAGTTCAAAATCTACGAATTAGTTTCAAAGCGTGAGCAATGTATGAGTTGATGAGAGACCGATATGATTAGAAATATCTCATCCAACGCGCCAAAAAGATATTGGCGCGTAAAATAAATTACGCACGCCTTACCTAGGAGTGCGATTGATGTACCTATGTTATTTTTTTCTATCATGCCTCGTAATTCATGAACTCATGCATGGGAAATTAAGTGCAGGCAATGAACCATGGTTCTGGCTTAGAAACTCATTGCTTAGAGGTGTGGAGAAATAAGTGCTTGCACGACCCAAACGTGGAATACTTAGTTGCCCACATTTTCTTGAGGATAAGTTTCAAATGGCTGGTGATTTTTATAGGATTTATGTGAAGTTGGTCGATTCGTTACAATTAGCTTACAAGGAAGAACGAAATGTGGAAAAAGTGTGGAAAATAATACCTTCTGTTTGTCTCTATTTTTTATATTATCTAAAGAAGTGTGATATTTTTTAACATCAATCCGCATGTTCATTCTCTGCTCTTGTGAATACTACATCTTTCATGTGAGGCGCTAGTTTCAACAATGCTCTAATTGAATATACGTTGCGCCATACGACCACTAGCTGAAGAGTTAAGAATTCTGGGCTTACAAGATTTACAGTTGAGCCTTCGTATTCATGAGCTATTCCGCTTTCATTATGCTGCCGAAGAATGCGTGCAAAATTGGAAGGGAAAGTACACGGAGCAGCTGTCGGAGGTGGAAGGGAAATGAGGAGATGAGCTAACGATTGGGATTCAGTTAGAAAGGAAGCTAATTAACCGTCAATTTCATGGGTGAGATGAGTCGTGAGGGCGTTTTAAAGGGCGAAGCATCGGCCGTGGGAGTGAACGTGAGTGGAGGCACTGACTGAAGCTAGGAGTCTTAAAGCCTTCGCCTTAAGGTAGTTGGAGCGAGATAGTTCCCTAGTCATAATAAAGACCGCTTTCGAGTTATACGTTATAAATTCACCATCTCTAGGAAACATGAAATAATTATTGCATTATTAAAGGTGTAATATTATACTTCCAAACGACCGAAGTTCAGATAAGTTAAATAAAAATATCTCTAAAAGTCATTTACAAGATTCATTTTTCGCGCGGTACGTTTATAACTCCTTCACAATGGAAAGTTTTATGTGATTCTGATAAAATTTCTGCCGTGACAATATGATTTATTTTGAAAAATGGTTAAGAAATTATACAAGCTACAAGACGCGCCATTTCACAAGTAAAATAACTGGTATTTATTGACGAATATCTCGGAAATTGTGTGGTAAGGGGTTTTTATTTTGATATATTTGGAAGCATGGTATATTTTTCATTGAAGTTACTGTGAATTCGTTGATTTCTAGTTGAAATGACATCTCCATCTAACTACCTTAAGGTAGCATAAGTTTGAGCGAGGTACCATTTCACCTAAAAATCAATGAATTCGGTCTCATTTTAACGAAAAATATCTCTTTCTTCCAAAGATACCAAATATCAGCTCCTTACCGAACTACTATCCAAGATTTTTGACAAGTAATACCAGTTATTTAGCATAGGTAATGGTTTCTTACTCTAGAGAGAACTTATTTTAAAAAATGAGGCATTTATAACACCTAGATCTTGTCAAAAATTAAGAGGGTGAAGTTTGTATGTTTGCTCGGCTATTTTTGAAATTAAATCACATTGTAACCGCAGTAGTTTATTCAGAACTGCGAAAAACCTTCCGTTGTGATGAATTTTTGAACTACCGCGTGAAAAAAATGGGTCAATTCAAAGACGTATGTGGATATTTTTATTTTATTGCCTAGAATTTGAGTCTTATAAAAGTATATTATTGCATAGTTAGCAATGCAATATTTAATTCATGCTTCCTAAAGTTGCTAAAATTAAAACGTATAATTCGAATATGCTCTCCATTATAATTAGGGAACTATCTCGCTCAAACTACCTTAAGCCTTTCACGGCGCCGCTGCGTCAGTATATCTGTCAAGTAGATAATGATTTTTATAAGGTGACTTCCTCATCAAAGGAGGCTCTGGATACCGTAATTGTCTTAATTTACTCGATGGAATGAGTGTAAAATTATTTTCCCTAGTCCTTATGCGTGTTATTCAGAGTTCTAAATATACTCATTAATACTTTACTGCTTAATCAATGAAAATGTATCCATTTGTTTTTTCCTATTGAGATTATTGGGAATATATTATAGAAATGTATCAATGTTTTTTCAAAAAACTACAAAACTATGAAATGGTGTTCACACGACTGTGTAAAATTCACAAAAATATTCGCGAAACTGAGGGATCTGGGTTCGATTCCCAGTTCAGACGAATGATTTTTCCACAGTGAATTCCACACAGTTATGTATCAATGTTTCCCAACTTATCAATACAATAGTTATCCATTTAATTATTTTTGTTTTTTAACAGAGTTGTTTTGTTCATTACGTTAGAGTTAGAGGTGCGATGCAAATAGTAAAGAATGAATATAAACTATAAGATAACGAAAGTGGTGAGACTCTTAAGAAAACTGACCGCTTACCAACCCACAGTGTATCTTTAAGAGGTGGGATTTATTACCGAGTCTGAAATGATGCGACGGTCTTTCTCTAACATTCACCGTCGTTTTTGCCTTTCCATTGCCACACTCACTCTCTCGCTCACGTGGAAGGTCGTCTGGGCACGTCCCTTACTCGTGATGTACGTGACATTGGAGCAGAAGCGCGATTCAGATCTCAAAAGAAAGGGGTCCGTGGAGCACGCGTGATCTCTCGGGCGCGTGTTTTCAGCCCGCCGCCCTGCCGCGTCCCGCGGACGAACACGGCTTGTGCGTTCGCCAAAAATCTCAAATCTGCATTCTTCTATTCTCCTCTTGTTCCTTGCTTTCATGACTATGCCTTCCGTCTGTTCCCAGCCGTGGCCAAGCCTGATGAGAAAGGAACCTCAGTCGTTCGATTTTTTTCCTCCGCTGAACATCACTATCATTAAATTGAACTAGTTTGCGTAGCGTGAGAGTAGAAGACGTTTTGGCATGCAGTAATGCTATATGGCATCGTATGACATCATCAAATACAGCCGTTGAAGCCAACTCTTATGACAAGATACATTAAAGCTTAAATTAATAGTATCTAACTCCACTCCAATTTTTAAAATGGGAACACAACAAAGATCCAAGAAACTACCATTAACATAGATTTAATGTAACATTTTTGTGCACATTATTAGTAACATCGTGCTCTTTCTGTGCAATTGATTTTCTTCCACGGCAGTCTGCACGGCTTCCGGAAAAGTAGATCTTGTGAAAACTCTTCCTCCGTGATATCCCAAATGTATGTAAATATCATTACCTAATATATTCATGGATCGTTTGCAAAATCGTTATTGGTTGTGGTGGTGCTATTTTGATTGCCTTAAAATAATGTCGTGGCTAATTAAATTGAATAACATTGCTTTGTGACGATTGGCAGGATTTACTGCGAGCCGATTTTTGTTTGAATTTAAAAACAAAATCTTATTGTAACAATTTGAAGCAGTGTCAGTGTACACTTCCGATTTTTGTGGGCTCATTAAACTTAAGGTGGAAGTTTCTATGTCCTCACCTTATTTTTCAATTAATAGATGTTATTTGAGCGCTCTTAATCACTGTGATTAAATGTTAATGTAGAAGCTTTGAGCAAAATCCTCGGTTAAGTTATTTTTAGCATGCTTAGACACTGAAGTGCATACCTTATATTTTCCTTGCTCCAACAGAAATTGCCATATGTAGAATGTGAAAGTTATTGCCAACTCTCCCAATAAGATATTATACGAAAATAATAATTGTGGACTCTTCCTTGTGGAGATTACGGTGTCATCTCTGACGGTGTTTATGAGAAAGTATTTTGAGAAATTCATTTGTATTGAGCGCCCGTTATACGGAAGAAATTTGATGCACGTCATAAAGTTGAGAGGAGTATCAAGAGTGAACAAATGATGTCATTTTAATGACACGAACAGATATCTCAATTTTTGTTACATCCCATATTTTCAAATCCGCCTCCACACTCGTAGATAAACATGTTCTACCGGTGAGGCGTTCTCACTAAATATTATGTTTACCCCAAATCGATCTTTTTTCCGGATTCTGAATTTCAAAACCTCAATCATTCATCTTAAAGCGCCCGCCTTATAGATATTTTCTCGCCAACCGTCATCTAGATGAATCCTTAGATGGAGAAATATCATTACTTACGTTCAGTTCATCTGGTGAGTGATCGACGACTGGCGAATGTACCATAAATCTTGTAAGATTCTGAACTCCCTCCAGTTGCGAGGAAAAGATGGAGAGAAAAAGATTTCGCGCCGTAAGTATTATGGAAAAAGGATGCCACGGAGTCGTCCTCGCATCGGAGAACTGCACTCTGCTCTCGTGCACGGAGCTGCCACTAATACTGGGCAGATCGGATCCAGAGAACCATTTCGTGGAATTTCGTGGAAGAGTCCATTCCATTAGCCGTAATTGCATCCAAGACTCAGGAGAAACGCTGTTGCCCATCTCTTCGAGTTGGCTTGGAAATCGCGCATCCTCCGTCCCATGAACCAGACTGTCGTGCGCGCGTTGTTGCAATTGGTCCTCGCGAGGGAGATCGTGATAATCATGGAGTGAGACAACAGAGTCACCCTACTGAATCGGAATATTTGAATCAAGAAGTAAATTTGAAGCATACTTTAATGATGTAAGCAATATTTTCGGTGATCTTGGACTTGTGAGATGCACTTTGCTGCCTTAAATAGTTAGGAATAGAACTTACTTAGCCGGAAACTGATACAAGCGTACAAATAGTTCTGAACTGGTGATGAAAGGACTAGGTTGGGAGCCGTCAAGGCCGCTTTACACGGTATATTTCTTTTGTGGAAACGAATGTATCATAATATAAGCGATGTACTTTGTAACTAACGTGCAAGAAAAGAAATGGGATTACAGCAGGTTCTATTTCCCGTTCAGTCATCCAGACAAGCATACAATTTTCCGCTTTACACGGTGCGATATTTCTTATGAAAGAGTTCTTGAATTTTTTGGTGCAATTTAAAGTACCTTGTAAAGTGGCCTTTAGAGAGTCTTTAGAGGGACGCTAGGCTTTATTTACTTGAAATTCTTGTGAGCCCGGGCGAATTTCAAAATTATACTTTGAAGATAAATTGGACCTTGACCTCAATCTCTACAAGTAAGGAAATAAGGGAAATCCATTGCTGATAGGTACAAACCTAATACATAAATACCTTCTTTGATAACCCCACAAGTGATTTTAGCAAAAAAAGCGTGGCGCTAGCATTAGACACATTGTGAAGATTCATGTCACCTATCTTTTCCCCCTTCCTATCCACTATCCCCTTCCATTTCATGGCTAGTATCTTAATACCGTCTGCCACACGCCTCGGCGGTGGCTCGCAGGGTTGTATGTAGATACACATACGCTTATGAGTACAGCCATCTCATGGTTTATTTCCAACGTCATCCGATTCCATGAAGAATGAGTTCTCATTGACTGCTGGTTCTATGACTATAGAGTGGTGAGTCAACTAGGCCTCGTTTATCTAAACTTCCTTGTATAGGCACTGGCTTACTATTTTTATTTCCATTAGTAATTTGATCAATCAATATTTGATCTTCGATCGACATGAGGAAAAGAAAACAACGTAGCTATAAGTGAAGTTTATTGTTAGAGAAAGTAATTTGTGAGTTAATTCCACCATTACTAAACGTTAAGGAATCTCCCCGTTGACTTACGCATGCCTTTTATTAACAGAATATCTGAGCAAAGCTTTTGTGCTACATATAAGAAGAGCGTTTGATATTACATAGTTCAGAGGTATATACTGTGAACTATTTATCGGCAATGCTCGTTCGTGAATCAACCGAGGAAAGTGATTGATTTTGGAAGAAATGAAATTTAAAATGTTTGTTTTAAATACTAGCTTCAACCAGTTGCTTTCACAGTGGTGTATTCAAGACTGACTATACGTTTACATAGTACCCATCGTGCTTTACGATCAATAAAAAACAAAAGAAAGGAGAATCAATACAAATGATATGAGAAATTGCCATATTGCTCAACTATATTATCAGAAAGTGAGGGGTAAATTTCAATTTCACTCTTTCTGGTAAAATTGTTTTAAAGACTGAATCATGTTGTCAAAAATCTGAGAAAAGAATGTGTATTGCAAATGATGACTTTATCTTGTGGAAATATCTACCATAAAATTTTCCGAGGGAGAAAGAGGATTGCTTCCGCATTCACCATTCATATCTGCAGCTCCCGAGAGGGATAACTCCAGAGAGGGTTATTCTCCTCCAATGCGTGCGCCGTATTCCCGCGAGAGTACTCACCGGGCGTTGTATATTCTTCCGCGACGTACCCGCAGTGTCCGGGTCGCGACGTTAAAAAAGGAACCATCGACTCGGGAAGTAATACTCAAAAGAGGGAACAGGGTCCGCCCCCTTCCGTGGGAGACGCGATTGCATTTTATTCCGCGTCGCGCCCTCGTCGGTGTTTTGTCGCGAGAGATGAGGGCGACGAAAGGGAAGGAAGTTTGTATTGAAGTGTTTAGCGTGAAACGCATAAGGGGAAACGATAGATGGCAAGATGAAGTGTTTGGGGATAGTTACCGCGTGTTGGAGGAAAATCTTTGGGATGGTCGGTTATTTTGGGGTGGTGACCTACGCATGAGGTCATTCGTGCCATAGGGAATTAGTGGGAAGGGGTAGCAAGGGTATGATTATATATGAAATGGTGGAGGCACAGGGAGAAACGCTGCGTAGCCATGGGGTTACTTTAAAAAAAAAGGCGCCAAGGGGTCCAAAGTTTACCGTCTCATCTGACGGGAGGAGTATTCCCCCTAAAGTTGCTCAGCTCTTAGCTTTTGAGTAGAGCTCGAGGTTTTAAAAAATTTCCTTCGGTGCCAGTTTTTGAAACCCAGGAGATGACACACCAGCGCTCCAACCTCCTCATCAGCCCGATTTCCAAAGTAATCTGTGCTTGGTTATGTGACGGGAAGAGTGGTGGATGTCATTGGGAGGAGAAAGAAGTTGATATGAGATGATGACCGCGAGGTTCTTGGCTGGCAAGTTTGAGGAGGCATTGCGGCCAGCAAGTGGAGTATCAACATCACCATTTGGTAAAATTAAATGTTGAAGGTTTCATTTTGTTGAAAAAGTTTGTATTTATACGATTTCAAACTTCCATAAAGTGAGACATGCAACATTTGAATCTGATGTTGAATAGTGTACCTGATGATGGAATGACAGCTGAAACCGTTGTACATTCTTTTATAAATTGTGATGGTTACAAAGTTCGTATTTTGACTCCACGTTCTCTACCAGTCATCATCAGGCAAGACTGTAGTCTTCCCTGATGATGACTGCTAGTCAGTCGAAACACGTGTAGCAAGAGGTGAAATAAAAATTAGTAGACAGTACGAAATCGTTTGAGCTTCGTTACTTCGTATTTTGAGCAGCGATCGGGGTTCTAAAGAAATATCTCCTACAGTTCCAGATTTTGAAAGTTCAGTACGACCGGTTTTGGCTGTTATGCCTGTGTACCTGATGATGGAATAACTGCCGAAACCGTTGTACAATCGTTAACAAATAGTGGAAGTAGAAAGTTCGTACTTTTAAACCATCATTTGGCATAATGCAAAGTGAATATTTTTCCCATGGATCCTATCATAATCCCCAAATCTTACGGTAATCATTAGACGTAATCTCTCAAAACTATATATCTATGCTCCATTGGACACTCTTATGTTCATCGTCATTGTTACATTCTTTCATTCCATCCTACCTAGTTAATCCCTTCCTCTTCCTTGTTTGTCCATCATTTTCTTCTCATACTACCTTTACAAGATGCCAGCTCATTGCTAAAGGTGCTTAATCCACTTGTGCTGCATCCTTTAGGTTTTGGGCGCTGATTTTCTATCCTTTTTCACAATATCCGATATGCTCTACACTCATTACATGCTCAACGTTCCTGTTTGCAACCACGTATCTGAAGTTTCAAGTCCACTAATGTGAATCTCGCATCAAGAGCGCCGTCAGTCCGTCTCCCTTCATATTTATTCATCTCTTTGATACTGGTCGTTGATTCCCTACTTTTCGGGGAATGTTGTCTAAGCCAATGAAACTCTGCACCTTCGCTGCCATGTCAAATTCTTCTTCTTCCAGGATACCACCTAGGTGCGTGAACCGTTCCTCTAGTCCTCTCCTCTGCTGTAACATTTTTTTCTTTTATTTTCCTTCTGAAAAATCATAATGCATCTCTTTTTTCATGATGGATGAAGAGGGAGCCTATCCGTACCTATTTTCTAGAATCTTCAAGAGTTCTCCTTTCTAGTATTCCTTCACCCTATCATGATTCACATATAGGCATTATTTCTGATAAGCAATCGAAGAGAGCATAAGATGGAGTTCCTGAATCTTACCACCAAAACTACAGAATAAACAGGCTAAGAAGAGAGGGGTGAAGCAAGAGAAGTCAGGTGATAAATGTATATGGCAATAAAGAGGGAATAAAAGATATCCGCTTTTAACTAGGGTTGTTATCGGAATACTGATGCAGATGAATCTCTAAGGTGACTAGTTTGGAGCATGCAACGGAGTGCTTCGTAAATTATGAGAATTACTTTGACTATCCATGTATGAGTAAAATATTTTTATATAATTTATCATTTATTTATTTAAGTCAGGGGTAGTAATAATTGCAACTTAAAGAATAACCTTGTTGACTTTAGATGGTGAAATTACCGATGAAATGAACGATTTAAGTATATTTTTCCGTACATCTACGATAAAAAAGTGTACTTCATATTTTTTAGCGTACCCATGTACTAGTACTTGAGCTCATTAGTTTGATTTATGCGCAATTTTTTAGGGACTCACAAATTTATCGAGTCTCTTTCTGGTATATTGAGTATCCATTAAAAAATATATGCAATAGCCTCACACACTCTTAACCAGCATGGCAATATGCTCTGAGCCGTCGAGGCATGTGGTTATTCATTCTTCTCATTAAAATACTGTCCAAACGAAAGCATTAGAAGCGGCTGAGCTCTGCAATTTTATGCTCTTCGCAGAAAAGGCTCAAGAAAGCCCAATGCCCAAGCCCATGTGCCTCGGAAAATTAAAGGAGATGTGCCACTCCCCGTGATTTACGGGGAATTTAATCGCGCGCTAAGGATGGAACATAAATCACAGCCGAGCGGGCGCCCTAATTCAAGGTTTAGGTGAGCGCAAAGACGGAAAATGATGGATGTACTTCGGAGCATGTAAGACGTGTCTAAGCTTTTATCGCCAAGGCGACCGGTTTCTAAGCCCGCCTCGCGCAGGGATGTTGTGAAGCCGTTTCCATGCGTCGGTAAATATTTAATCGGTGGAGCGGAATCTACGTTGCAGTTGGAGCAAGACAGTTCTAATTAATAAAATTGTGTCTTAGCGTGACGCACTACATACATATTTTTTGGCATGACCCTTAGAACTCCTTTAAGGGTCATAAGAAATTCCAACAGGCAAAAACGAGTAAACAGACAATCATGCTCTGATTGGTTAAATGTCCCCTCAGTCAGGGTTCGAACACACGACCCAAAGGTGGCAGGTAGGGACTTTACCTCGCCGTAATTTTTTCTGTTTACATATAAATGTCCCCTCAATACATAGATATCGTCCTCATCATTGAGCTAGTTTAGGACTGAAACGTTATTTCGTGAAATTTATTTATTCATTTTTTGCAAACACTTGTGTCCTCGAGGGGAAAATCTACCCAGTTAAGACTCATGCCTGGAATATGAGGACTATTAGGCCAGGACTGACTGCCACCAAGGCTAACTCCGCGGGTATTTAATTCAAGTTCTGTATTCATACAGTTATTCTCGTAACATTCATATTAATTTTCAATCATTGCGGTCATAGGGTTGGGCATTTTTTGTTTGCAGGTTTGTTCACTTGTTCATGTACCGAAAATTCAAATGTTGTCAAACATTTGACGTTTGAAAAATCAAATATAAGCAATAACGGAAGTCTAGATTCCTGAAACTTTACTATTTCTCAGCGTTTTAGTAGATAATGAGAAGACTTTTCAGTCGTGCAAAATCATTTGGATTTTTTGGAGTATTTAACAAGTACAGGTAGGTTGTTATGAATGTCAGAGAAACTCCTCCCGGTTATTTACACTTCCATGAGCCTAGCAACCTTTAGTGTTTTGTTTTTTGCCTCAGCATACGATATACCCTTATTTATCCCGTCCATGGAACCTATTCTCCTTCTTCCCCTTCCCCGCTTGCTCAACATCCTACCCTCTACCACACTCTTTAGCAACCCATCCTTATTACTTCCTCCAGCAAAATAACCTGCATATCACGGATTTCGTTCAAAATTTTCCTTTCTTTACCCATCTAAGTCACTAAGTCACATCACTAAGCACTTCCTCGTTTGTCTTCTTTTCTGTCAACCTCACTTTCTCCATCCTTCTTCACACCCACATCTCAAATGTCTGCAGCCTATTCTCGTCCTACTTTCTGAGGGTCCACGTTTCTGCTCCATGCAATGCTACGCTCCTTATAACCTCCTTTCTCCTCTACTCAACTCTTACATATTCTTCCCCAGCCTCTTCTTCTTATCCTAATCCTTACCCAATATCTCCGTCATCAGCTCCCTTCTATTGCTAGACGCCTTATTAGCTAGCGCTTTTCTCTTCCGTTTTTCTTTGCTGATTGCTAATGATTGATCGCACTCCGATTCAACTACCATGCATCTTTTCGAGGAGCTGGCAATGCTTTCTTTGGATTCTAAGACTTTTGACCTGTCACACTTTCTTAGCTAATAGTTAGACCAACACCAACCTTTGTCGGTTGTCACGTAGTCTGATTGGTAAAAAAATCGTAATTGTATTAGAACAAGGTGTAAAATTATTATGAGAAAACTTGCACTGGAACTGGCGACAAACCCTGGAGAAATACTTTCTGATTCATCTGAACATTTTCGAGTATGTGAGAGGACTAGTAAGTGTTATGTCATTGCAGTAAAAGTCGGCCTCCTGGCAGGAAATATGGGGACATAAGCTGGCACCATCAGTGAACTAACGAGGTTTTTATCCTCGCCATCGAGTATATTTTCTCTGCACAAATTCATTCGCATTTGAGCCATTCTATCAGAAATAATGATATTCAGTTACGATAGACTTGCGTAGAGTAAATTAAGGTGACAGAACACCTACCTGAAAATATACCGATCGTTATATGTTCGTTTTTTTCGAACTGGAATGAATTGCGAGGGTTGCCACAAAAGCAATGTCCCACATTTTTTCTCAAATTATTTAAATTAATTAATTAATTAATTCTATTGATTTAAAAAAATATATTTATGGCTATGAAAGAATGATGTTTTATCTAATCACTCTATATTCCCATATAATCTCCTTTAAATTCTATTGCCTTTCTCCAGCGATTCACTATGGCGTGTATGCCCTATCGGTACCATTCCTCGCTATGGTAATGAAGTGAAGTATTCACTGCGCAAATAAACTTTTTATCGTCCAAGGTAGTATTGTAGAATAGTTCTTTATGCCATTATTCAATATTGATAAAAAAGAGGGGAAATTAAGAAGTGATTTTCATTCTTTCACGTCTTTAGTTTGAGCCAGACTGGTAATTTAAGGTAGTCCGAGCGAGAAAGTTCCATAGTCAAAATAGAGACCATATTCGAATTATACGTTTTAATTTCACCAGCTGTAAGACATATCAATTAAATATTGCATTATTAATGGTGTAATAATATAGTTTTATATGACAGAAGTTATAAGTAATAAAATGCAAATATTTAAGTAAACCTTTAACTGGACTCATTTTTTTCGCGCGGTGTGTTTGAAACTTCTTCAAAACGGAAGGTTTTTTGTGATACCCAAGCACCTATTGCGGTGGCAATATATTTAATTTTCAAATATAGTTGAGAATACATACAAGCTCTTGGTTTTTTACGACATCTAACTGTTATAAATACCTCATTTTGTAAATAGTGTCTCTATGGAGTGCATACACATACCATTTTCCATGTAAAAGGGCCGGTCTTTCATGGCAAATATCTCCGAAAGTAATGTGGTAAGGGGTTAAATTTTTTGTGTCATTAGAAGGATGAGATGAGATATTTCCTTAAAATGAGACCAAATTTATTGATTTCCAAGTAAAATTATATTTCGCTCAAACAGCCTTAAGTACCTAATCTTGCAGTCTGTCCTCTGCAGTGTCCACAAAATTGGTCAGAGCACTCAGATTTAATAAACGGTAGCGTCATGATAACTTGATTAGATTTTACGATGGAAATGCGTCTCTCAGTGACAGCTTCAACGCATCTGACTTCTATTACTAGGGAGTTTTTTTAACGTTGGGCATTACTATTTGGGCAAACCTCGTAGAATGCCAATGAGTGGGAAAAAAGACGTTTATCATCCATTATATAATAACGGCGCGTTGAGAAAGCTTCCTTTAATGCTAAATTAATTTTGTATTATAACCAATAATCTATTGGTTATAATACACAATTAATTTAAAGGAGTTGCGACGCTGTGTTCTTAAAATAACAAGATATACTGATTGATGGAAATTGCGTCGTAGAACGCATTTGCGGGGTACACAAGCACAGGATATTTTCGGTTCGATCTTGGGTAGGTATACCAATGTAATTAAAAATCAAGATAGGTTTCCTAGGTTAACTTTATTCAATTCCAAGGTTTAGAAAATTTCTAGTCAATAATTTAAAACGTGAAATGTGTTTCAAGCCAGTTGGTGTCACTTGATTTTTTTTGTTTCATCTTCATCGCCCTCTGTGAAATGTCGTGCAAGCTACCATCATGGTGTGTTGCACGGAGCGAGTACACAACTGATATACAGTTCTTGTCCCAGTTAATATGAGACCCTCTCCCGCTCCCCAGCCATACCATAAGGCCTCATGTTCTTTGAGCAATCACAAGGTTGTAAAACACTTTACGAACTATTCATCACTTTTTATTTAATGCTCCGATTTTCTTTGCGACAACTTTCAAGGATAATCCCTTAACTTTTCGCATTAAAGTCGGGATGTTGGTATATCACGAATATTGGAAAAGGGTCGTGTATTATTAAATTATTTTGGAAAAAAATCACTAGTTTCTGGCGTTAGTTTGTGGAATTCTGACATGCGGTAGACAATCAAAACGTAATATTTTCCGCCCTGTTGTCAAAGACGTAGTCTTCGCTCGCCTTTCTGTTTGAAGATTTTATGTAAATACTGCGGCTGACGTGAAGAACTACCGTTTACTAATACGAAGTAATTGAAATTATCATTTTTGAAACTGTTTACTATCCTTAAAATATCATCACTGCTCCAGGCCGCCACGGAAATCGATGGGCGTCGATCTTCTCCCCAAAGCCCTCCGTCAATGCATTAGGGAAATTACTCACCTTTCCCTTAATGTAGTACATCAGTTGAGTCTACCAAATACTTCCATCTTTTAACATGAGCTGAGAGGCGTCACCTTGAAAATTTCCATCTCCGTGATAACAAGCGAAGCCGTAACGAGGGAGAGAGAGAGAGGTGTAAGCGAGAAAGTGACAGCGATGGGAAGTGTAACCCAAATGGAGAGAGGAGGTATGAAAGTGAGTGCACGGTCGGCGTGAAGGGGAATTCCTTGAAAGGGTACACAAACTCTCGCGTATGGCGAGGATAGCGAGAGGAGGAGTTGCGAGGCCATTTACGAAGAGAGGGAGAGGCGAAGGGAGGACGAAGAAGGCTTTTCAGTGGGAAGGGGAAGGTGCTACACCCCCCCCCCTTTAACTACTCTGTATCTCCCCGTCCCTCCCCCTTGGTAAGGGATGAGGGAGAGGTTTTTTTTACTGCGGTGGCGGTGGAAAGACTGGGAGAACGTGTGGCTTTTGGAAAAGTTTTGGGAAGACAGTTAAGGCGACGGGAAAAAAGGGGAGCTCTCCGGAAAGGTGGGGAAATTTTATTTTATCCGCGCTCACCGTCGTTGTATTTATTGCGGTGACCCTGGACGGATGAGGTCATTCCCGCGTAAGTTTGTTGCCGGGGGGGACTGAGGGAAATAGGTGTGGTTAATCGGTTTAAAATCTGTCGTCTATGGCGTAGTATTCATTGGTGAATAGATTAAAGGGACCGAGCTGTTTAAGCGTCCGTTAGAAGCTGTTCAACCGCTGCTTCGTGTCGCTGATGTTCGTTTTGTTTTTTAAGGTGAATTATGTAAATGACTTTATTTTGTCACTGTATAGTCTCCTCATTTTTCATCTAATCCCTTCTATTAGGACTACATAGTTGCATAATATGCCAATGAGTCAGTCAAATGACAAAATACAGTCAAAATATTCACTCAAAAGAAAATAATACGATCGATTATATAAGGAAAATGAAGTGAACTTGCTAAAAGTTTGTAGTAGAAATATTTGCAGTCTAGAAAGGCATAAATATGCTTGGTAAATAAACCTATGCGTTAAGTATTCGCAGTTTAGAGTACCCTAGTTGCGCACGAAATATTCACTGAAAGGAGAAACAAAAAATTCCTTTTGGGAATTAATTTTAAATTTGGTTCTAATTCTGCTCTAAAAAAATCCTCGCAGGAACACACCCGCAGTGGAAGTTGGGGCTTGAACAACCTGAAAAATTTACAGAAAGGGAAAACGACACAAGTCATGTTCAATAATCTAAACGACCAAGTTACGTGGAAGCAATTTGAGAGAAACAAAAATACAAATGACCACAAAAAACGGTCCCAGAAGGATAAGAACATGGCCGTGTGCGTAGATATTTCAGAAGACATCAGCCCAAGTGTTTTTTTGAAGTATTGGCGGCTTTTTTGTTTCAAGAACGAAAGAACTCGTCCGGATGTTATAGAATGATAATTGTTCGGTGAATATTTCGGTAAAGAGAATTGAACATTAGTGGCAAAAATTCGTTCACTGGATTCGTTGGGTTGCCTGATTTCTTTGCAAAAGCGTCAGTAAGCTATAGATTTAGATAATGTAAGTATATAAGAACTTCCGTCGAATTGGAGACAGTACCTGAAAAGCGCTTGAAAGAACGAAGTATATTTTCAGTGACTGGGCTGTTTATCTACCGGCAAATGAGTGAAAATCTTAATCCTTAGAAATTGGAATACTTATGTGTCTTAGAATTTATTTAATCCATTCCTCCAACGCTCTGAAATGAATTCAATCCTTTCTGGCGTAACCTACTGGAAGTCTATAATGAATAATTACAATACCATCGATGTTTTCAATCCACCGAGATTTTTATTCGTAAAACTGCTTTCAACGTTACTGCCTGCTACCTGATGGTGACAGGTCCAAGGTACCTGATGATGACGCCGTAGCGTTGAAATTAGTTGTATTAATAAAATACTCTGTGGATTGGAACATTGTTGGTTTATTCATTATATATAGAAATATTTGTAGTCTAGAAAGGCATGAATAAGCTTGGTAAATAAACCTATGCGTTAGGTATTCGCAGTTAAGGGTACCCTAGTTGCGCACGAAATATTCACTGAAAGGAGAAACAAAAAATTCCTTTTGGGAATAAATTTTAAATTTGGTTCTAATCCTGCTCTAAAAAAATCCTCGCAGAACACCACCCGCAGTGGAAGTTGGGGCTTGAATATCCTGAAAAATATACATAGAGGGAGAACGACACAAGTCATGTTCAATAATCTAAACGACCAAGTTACGTGGAAGCAATTTGAGAGAAACAAAAATATAAATGATCACAAAAAACGGTCCCAGAAGGATAAGAACATGGCAGTGTGCGTAGATATTTCAGAAGACATCAGCCCAAGTGTTTTCCTGAAGTGTTGGTTCAACGCCCGTAATACACTAGTATATATTGTGATTCGGTTAAAGGTATTTAATTTTTTTTAGTTGCTATTGGAGATAATTTAAGTTTTGGTGCATAAGGAAGTTGCGTAAAAATGATATCAATGCAGCTAAAAATTTTCCCAATATCTTTGAGTTCAAAACATTTACAAAAAATCGTAATTTCAATGACGGTGCTTCCACTGCTGGTTTTATCATGTATTTTGAAGCCAGACTAAGTCATTAAGCATGTGAAATATAGTAATTTGTCAAGTCATTACTTTAATTCATGATAAATCCAGTAATACGGTATGCTACGTCTATTTCATAACGATAACCTTGAAAGCTGGCTACTCACCTTTCAGCATATATTACAGGATGGCTTTTTGGGTTGAAGTTCGTGAGGGGAGAGGGAAGATGGCGTGGATGGTGGTGAAGGATTTTACTTTAGGGGGAACGTGTCCCTCCCAGTGCCAGGAGGTTGAATGCGGGAAAGAAGGTGGGAGACAAGCGAGGGCGCGGAGGTGGAATTAACGAGGAGGAGTCGCGTTGATGGCAAACAACTCAGACCTCGTGCGTACGGACGGTGGAGTAGAGAGGATGCTGGGAGTACAGAGAGTGGAGACCGAGTGGGTGGGAGGGAGTGATAAAATCATGCGGAGGTATTCTTTTCGTGGGAGAAAGTGCGCGGAAGAGGGAACCGGGCGATGCTTATTACGCTGCGAATTCGAGTGGAAGTGGCTGGGGCCCTGCGTGAGAGGCAGCCTCTTAAATGCGCTTTGTAAGAATTCCTCTGTAAATTGAAGAAAAACATTTCGGAAAGCGCGGTGTATAAGGGTTCACTCGGGCGAAAATGCTGGAGGGGTGATGAGAGACCGATTAGTTTATGGCAATAAAATTTTTACCGACTCGAACTTTTCTACGGTATTTTTCTCCTCACTCTGGTGCTCATTCGGACGTCAATGTTCGTTTCAGTGCTTTACTGCCTCCAGTTGTCCTTCTCGCAAGGAAAAATATGAATTCTGGTCCCGTTGCCCCAGAACTGTTATTGCGGTACGGTAAAAGTAAGAGCCTCCTCTGCCTACCAGTACATATTATAATCTAATAAGTAACTGGCGTTTTGACATTAAAAATTCATTCTGTCATTAGTAATTAATTCCCATGCTTCCATTTTTGATTAGTTAATATATATTTGATATCTGCCACAATAATTAGAAATATTATATCATAAGTATGATGTTACTTATTTTCGTTAGTCCTTTGCAATAAAATATTAGTGAATCATCGTGTTAGTACCGTATCTCAGCAAGGACCATCAATCCTGACTGCGCGACATAATTGGTGATTGCCGAAAGAAACCTGACTCCCGTTTTATTATTTACTTCATAATCCCCTGCCCTTTCACGCCTTTTTTCCTCTTTCTTAATTCATAAATTGCTTAATGTGTGTTTTCTTGTACTGAAAGCACGTCCTCTCTAAAAGTCTCTTCCACCACATTCACTGAAACTTTAAACACAGACTTTCACTGTCTGCTCCATCATATTTCATCAGTTACTCTTCTGTCATAAATGTGTTTCACTCCCTAATCGGTTGTCATCCGTTCTTTTGATATTGCCTCACCAGCGGAGTACAGTACTTTCTTATGTGTACAGAACTGGTGTATTCATTGCACATTCTTACATGACCCACTGTCCTTCATACTTTGTCGTTAATATTACTCAGGTACTCCATTCCCACTTCTTTTATCCATATCCTGGCGTACTCTTTTCGCTGATATACAATAAAGTAGTGAACAGAACACTTGATAAGTGCGATTTTTGTTTCCCTAAACCAAACGCTATGTATTAACATGCTCCTCACACTACATACAACTTTCCTTCAAGCATTTGCACGGCTCTTGATCTCCTCATCTACCCTTCCATCTTTCGCAAAAATTAGATTGATTTGCACAAATTGTCTTCTTGTTCAATTATTTTATCACTTGCCCTCCCTCACGATCAAAACAGCTACCATGCCGCAAAGCGGCTTTGGAAAATTTACCCTTCAATTTATTCTCCTTATTTCATTGCATAAGTTACTCCGGAGCCCCTGTAATGAGCGCTTGGAGCTATTGTCTTAAAGTGAAGATCATGGGTAGCGTAGAGTTCGGCACACTGTCCCAACAAACCAAAAGGCTTCTTATTTTACACTGTGGTCAGCACTGAAATCAACGCCGAAAACTCCGAACCACATTTGGAACTGAATTGGAAGCCTTATAGCCTGTATTTACACGGTGGTTAATTTCTGTGCACAGTTCAGGCATTTGCAAAACCATACAAAGTAAATTTAACTGAACCATAATATTTTGGCATAAGCTCTGAATTGTTTATAAATTTCTTAAAAGGGTTCAAAAATTCTACACGTCTAAAGAGCATACTTTTTTGATTTATGTTCCCATGGTTTCTCGGAAAAATTTTTTAAAGCCCCAGGTCCACCATCAGTATTTTCTCTTAAGACAATCAACTCACCTTCCTGCCTGTTATTAGTCATTAAATCCAAGAGTTGGATGGCAAATTAGTGTTGTACTTATTTCTGTTTTTGTTACCGATGGTTAAATTGGACTCTTTCATTGTATGCGATAACTACGGTTAACTATGAATAGCTACGGTTTTATGCTTACCAAATTCAGTTCAATACTCAGCATTCAAATGTAACCATCGCGTAGAAAGCCTTGAAATCCCGAGATTTGATTCCCAGTCACTTCATTTAACTCTTCTGATATAAAAACGCCTCTGACCTTACGAGAAAAGGATCGAAAAATACTACAAGGGGCCTTAAAATTGATAAACTAAGAGAAACCCAGAGGCAAGACTTAAAAATCAAGTAGGAAAGAGGGAAGGGCAAATGGAGAGGACGCATGAGTGTGTGAAAGGCAGTGAAAATGTATCCGGTCGTCCTGGCTGTTGATGAAATCATGGGATACGAAGGGCGAGATGGAAAAATAAGGGGAGGGTGTACGATAGTGAGCGAGGTGAGGGAGGAGGGGGATGTCAGAGTAAAGTGCGAAGGAGAGAGAGAGAGAGAAGAAAAGAATTGAGGCGCCGCTAGAGCACGCTCCAGAGACGAGGCGGAGGAGGCGATAAAGTGAGGCGGGAACGACGAGAGAGATGGGAAAGGGAGTGGATGCAGAGGGGGATTTTGCGAGGGAAAATGAGACGAGGGAGCGGCGGTGTGCCATTCGGGCGTGCTATACTATGGGAAGTTACCATTCACCAGGAGGAGGTCGAATGTGGGTCGTTTCGCCTCGTTGAAGTCAGCAGAAAGGTTTTTGAGGGGTTTATTCTTGGATTCTAACGGAATGGGTAGTACAAAGAGTTTTTGATATTAAAGGCTGCGACTATGTTGTTGTTGATGTTTGTTCTGCGAAAGCAAATATATGCCTAATTCTAGACCCGGTAAGATATCCCTAACTGCAGTACATTTCTCTTGACTAGGATGAAGAGAAACTGCCGTTGAAAAGATACGTTAGGGATAAAATGATGTGTTGACTGATATCTTGAGTAATTTCATGAATATTTATCCATGTTTTTGAATTATGCCTACCCAGATGCCTACAAAAGCATTTTTTTTCGCCATAAGCCTTGAAAACCTTTTTCAGACCTTGAATATGACACAAGAGAGTTTGTGGAGAGTATAAGAGAGCATAAGAGATTATAATAGAACTTATTGGCACAAACATGGTGGACCCTATGGATGTCCATATTTTGCGAATAAACATTTTAACAATATCCAAACTTTTATTTTTGTCACCAACCATGGTTTTGTTAAATGTATAAAAGGCTGAGATATTTAGAGTACTGTACCCTGATGATGGCATAATATGCTGAAACTATGGTCA